>CP106725.1:51956258-56843744 GCA_025506655.1 Gossypium rotundifolium
TGACCGCACTAAGCCCTTTAACGCAAGCTTTAACGCCCCAAGCCACTCTGCCAAGGCATTTTTTTGTGACATAAACTCGCCCCAATTTCTTTTAAGACCTCCTTCACCTTGCTCCCCCCTTAACGCCAAAAGCAAAAATAAAACACTACTTCTTTGTCAGTGTTTGAACCAAGGCCCTTGTTGGCGTTATTTTCAAGCCCTTAAGTGGCGCTATTAAGCCACTTTACCAAGCCCCTTTTTATGTCCAAACACTCCCACAATTTTCCTTAAGGCCTCCTTAGCCCAACGCCAAAAATAAAAAGTCTCCAATGCTTCCCACATTGCTCGAACCTCCTCCCCCTTGGCACTCCCTTTGACGCTACTTTCCCCCTTGTACCCTTGCGCCTTCATGCCACTTTACCACATGATTCCTTGTGTCCTAAACTCCCCAAAACTTTTCTTAAGACCTCTTTCACCTAGTTTCCCCTTTTTACACTTAAATCCAAAAATTTTTCCAAAGCATTCCCTTATATTTTAAAGTTCCCGAAACCCTTAGAACATAACCAAACATACTCCAAGCCTACTATCACTCGAATTATGCACGAACGCATAACCCCTAATCTAGGATGTTACATAGTCACAAATTATAATATCAAAGACGGGGCCAACCCGTCGTGTGGTCAAAACCACTGGTGACAGTCCAAATAATTCTTCCCCCTCCTCTCAACAATCCCACCATCATGACCATAACATTCGTGGCATAATAACACATGATGATGCAAATAACACATGGCATAACATTAAACAATGACATGATAGCATATAACGAGATCCATAATCAGGGGACTTACCCGGAGTCCATGCTCATGCCCATAAGGCATAACTACCGGTTTCAGTGGCTATAACAGTAACACAATAAACATATCATACTAGTGAAGTGTGTAAGCGTTACACACCTGACTATTTGCGAATCTAGCGAAATCTCGAAACTACGATCTATTCCCAAACCAATAGAACTCGAAGATCTCGAAACGTTTGCCTCCTCCCTTCCTGTATTCGACCAACACCTTTTAATGAACAAAAGCCCATTTGGCTTATCTAGAAATCCCGAAGGATGAAATAACGCACAATAAGACCCTTACCAAGATCGATTACACCCGAGCCTTTAGGCTTAAATCGCAAGCCCACAAATCTCAGAGATCTACTGAACACGGCTACCCTTCTTCCTACAATCGGTTAGAACATCATTAGGAATCCAAAAGCCATTCGGCTTTAGCATGAATCTCAGAAATCAAAAGAGATTGTCACTCCCTTACCTCAGTCGACAAATCGCGAAGATCTAGAAGATCTAGATCCAAGCCATGATCCAAACGAAACCCGAGAACCTACACGTTGGCATCACCTCTTCCTTAACGCAAGAGATCCCTTGGCTCTTAAAAAGTTCGCCCTAGCACCAAAGATGAGGAATCAAGAACGTAAGAGATAGAAAGGAAAAGAGATGAAGTAATGTAAGACTTACCACACCAAGGGTTGAGGTTCGCTATGAAAACCAAAGAAGAGATAGGTTTCGACACTTAAGATGATGAAGAGAAATGCAAGAAGAGAAGAACTTATGAGCGAGTATTCGACCAATCACTTTGAAGGAACAAGAAGAGAACTCAGGGTTTTCGGCTTCTCCAAACAATGGAAAGATGAAGAAGAAAGTGGAGTAGGAATGAATGGATTCGGCAGAGGAAAATGAAAGTGATTTCGGCACAAGGAGATTGGAAGAAGAAAGATGTCGAATGGAGGTGAGAATGTTGGTTTCGGCTTGAGAAAAATAGGGAGAAGGGAAGTGGAAGCAAGTTTCGGCTTACCAAAGAAGTAACCAAGATGATTCGATTTCGGTTTATGACACTAAATAAAAAGAGAAGATAAGTGAGAGGGTTTGGTTTATGACTCTAAACACAAGAGAAAGATACTCTCCCAACTAGCCAAAATGTTCCCTAAAACCACCATAAACATTTGGCACACCCCCTTCCCAAGCACCAAAATCGATTGCTTCCCAAACTTACACCACAACCAAAAATTTGGCCAAACACAACCCACTCATACTCAAACACTTGCCGTCCCCTTCATCCCTCATTGAATTCCTCTCATCCACTCATTCAAACGAGTTTGAATGAGTCCAACACCTATAATTTCTCCTCTCCACTTACTTAAATCTATTAACTTAATCCATATCCTTCCAACAGAGTCCTACCTGAGCACACCACTTCCCACTTTGGCGTCAAAATAATATGCAGAAAATGAGATTTCTACTGCTCGAACCTGAGCACTCCTTCCCTGTATGTGGCGTCACCATCCAAGCACCTTAGTGGCGCCTCCTTTGCCACTTTGCCACTAGGATGTTTGAGTCACAACCCTCCAATAAATTCTTTTAACCCCTAATTCTCCTAGCTCCCTCTTCCTAAGAACTAAAATAAAATTTTTGGCCATGACCCAGGCCTAACCCGAGGTCATGCCTAGCCCCCAAAACATGCTAAACTAGCACAGTAAGCATATCGTCACATGCAAACACATGAAAAATGCAGAGACCCCACTTTAAGGATGTTACAATCAAGGTCTATGGTTTGAACCATGTTTGATATTTGTGTTTTTTGATGTTCAATGGTGGATTATGCATGTTTGATGTGTGATAAACAACTTTTGCTAGGTGATTTTTTTATGAAAATATGAAAAGGACCTATTTATAAAAAGATTATAAAATGTGTGTAAAAGTGTGATTAAATGAAAAATGTGGACTGCTATAAGTATAAAAAAGGATCGACCAGGCTTGGGAATCGAAGAAATTGAATAGATTTCATTTTTCGAGCCTAGGGGTAAAAATGTAAATATGTCAAAGTTTATGGGCAAAAATATAATTTTTCCATAGTGTGATTTTCGGACCGAATTGAGAAATTTGATAATTAAATAAGTTAAATTTGCTATTATAGATCAAGAAAGACAGGGTTCGGACCTTGATTAGGGGAAAAATAAGGTTACTGACGATTAGGTCCATTTTCGCTATTTTTGTACTGAGGTAAGTTCGTATGTAAATAATGCATTATTATTCTTGCTTTAATTTCTATATTATTATATGAATTGTGATTTACTCTTGAACAAAATCGACAAGTTCGACAAACGAGAAATCCTGGTTGAACCTTAAGCATAGGTAGGATACAGATGTCATGACATTAGGGTTATTTAAGACTACGTGTGAGACCATATCTGGGATATGGCATCGATATGAGATTTTGTGTAAGACCATAGTTGGGCTATTGGCATCGATATGAGATCCCATGTAAGACCATATCTGGGATATGGCATTGGTATGGTACTATGTGTGTGAGATTTCCCGAGTATCCTTTAGTATTCCAAGCAGTTCAACGGGAAACATAACAAAAATGTTAACGTGCGAAAAACCATGTTATTTTGCTAATTGGTATAGGTATGTATGTAGAACTTATGCCTAATGAGCTCGATACGTGAAGAATCTCTCGGTAAGGTTATTATTGTGCAAGGTATGATGTTAAGGTTTCTAATAATATCCATGCCAAGTTAGACTAGGAGATTTATAATAACTTCTATGTTAATTCATTTCATGTTAGTTGCATGATAAATGTGTGTTTATGATGCTTATTATTTGCATAGGAATTTACTAAGCTTTAAAGCTTACTCCCCTTTCTTTTCCCTTGTCTTATAGTGTCACCAAGCTAGCTTGGGGATCAGAGACTGTCGGAGATTCACTCACACTATCAACATATCATTTTGGGTACCGATAAATTTAACATTTTGAGTTATGGCATGTCTAGGGACTTGGTCATTTTGTTATGTGTCATAATTGATTTGATCAAATGTGTTGTCTTATGATGGTTGATAATTCATTTTGTAAATGGCCATTGAAATTGGCTAATATTGGTTTAGGTATATATATGCAATTGATGATGCCTTTCATAGATGTGGAAGTTTGCTTGGTATGAGTTGTTAAGCATGTGATGTTTGTATGTTATAAATGGTGGCATGTGATGGAAGTGTTAATGTCTTGGTTGTGGTTGATTGGTTGTATCTATATGCTTGGATTAGTATTATATTTTGTGGTGTAGGTATGTGCATAAAAGGTTGGCAAAAGGGCTTGGTAAATAGCCTTATTTTTGTCCACACGAGTAGGCATACGGGCGTGTGTCTAGTCTGTGTGTGACACACGGCTTGCCCCATGTGCGTGTGTTCTTGCCGTGTGTCCCCTGCATCTTAATTGTTGCAAAACAGAATGCTCAATAATAAGCACATGGACAAAGACACGGGCATGTGTCTCAGTCGTGTGGACGGCACAACCTCGAACATGGGCGTGTACCCTAGTCTTATGAAGTCTGCACCTATTTTATGAAAAATTATGAAAATTTAATTGATCACATGGCCTAAGTACACGGGCGTGTGACTTAGCCGTGTGACCTCAATTTGATGATGACATCATAAATAGAAAGCTCCCTAATTTGAACACGGCCTGAAGCACGGGCGTGTCCCGTATGACCCCTTTTACATGAAAAATTTTCTAAGTTTCCCAAAAATTTCAAAAGTTTTCAGTTTAGTCCCGATCCACTTCCGATGTATATTTTGGGGCCTCATAGGCTCGTTTTAGGGACGATATGAATTTTTTTTGAAAAGTTTTAAATTTGAGTGGAAATTCATGTCTCAGTTTTGAATGTTTGCTTGTGAATAAGTCCGGTAATGCCTCGTACCCTATCCCGGCGTCGGATACGAGTAAGAGGTGTTACAAGTTTCTCAATAAAGTTACAAATACAAAAAATTCTTCAATCTTCATTATGGAAAGGATAATAAAACCTAATAAGGAAAAAAGAACAAAACTCACTGGTGTGTGTTAAAATAAAAAGGTGTCGTATGGGAGAAAAAGAATGGGACGTCAATAAAACGATGCTTTTTATGTTAGTCTTTTGTAACTACCGAACTATCAGAATTATGTTATATAGAGATGGAAATTGTATTGGTTTTCCCTGAAACACCCCACACCCGGCCCACGAGCCTGAACCGGATCTGGTATGTTCCTAAAGTGAACCAATTTCAAAATCATTCGTTACTTAGAGAAAATTCGTAAAATTTTTAGAAAATGTTGTTGTGGATTGGGCTTAGATTGGAAACCCATTTTATTAAACTTGTAAATCCAATTTGATGTATTACGTCCAAAATAGTTCTTAGCACAATATTTAAAAGTAAAGTAAAAATAAAGAATAATCCACTGGGCCTTATGGCCTTATTACATCAAATAAAACCCCAAAGAAATATAATTAAGGGTACCAAATGTAAATAAAGTCCAAATAAAATAAAATCTCCAAATGTAGCATGGCCACCTCGAGGTCCACCGCCCGGGTCACATCCTTGCTCATCACCGAAAAATAATTCCCACAGTGGGTGAGTCAAGCAGACTCAATGTGCACACAATACTAACATTCAACAATTCAGCATTCATGTTCAAATCATCGATCCATATAAAATGAAATTTATGATGCAACCCAAACCCAATCCTAATGGTCCATCCGCTACACACCACCCGTACCTGCCATTTACACCGTGGGGACTACTAAGTCAACCCTCCATCCGCTACACACCATCGAAGGCATTCGCCCACATACGTTGTGTCATTAGACACTATAATCAAATTTATACGTTGTGTCATTAGACACTATTCAAATATTGTAACCGAAGTTACCAAAATTTCGTAATGTGACCGTAGTCAACATATTTCGTTGGTGAGACCGAAGTCAACACCTTCGTTGGTGAGACCGAAGTCAACACCTAATCTCCCCCTTTCACATAAATCCCAAATGCCCCAAAAATAAATATATTGTGCATAACTTAATTTCATGTTCATATACATATATTCGCATGTTATAGAATAACATATTTCACAATCCTATCAGAAGTAGGAAACGTACCTGGGTACTTTTTTGCCACATTTGTGGTACATAGCCACATTCACATTCTTATTCATATTCATATATTAAAATAATAGCCATAAAATATCGAAGGTTAGTAAGGGTACACACCTGATTTGCTTATTAAGGTTCCTTGAGATCTCGAAAATCCCGATCTAACTTTAGATCTATTAATTCCTATATTCGGCCCACCAAATAAAACACATTAATAAACCCTTTTAGCTTAAAACAAAACCAAATCCTAGTAGGATTTGTAGAGAGACTCACCTTTGCCGATTTGGTGTTTACACAAACCCGAAAACTTCGTTTTTCCTTTACGATATTCTACCAACCTTGAATCTCAATATGGGTTAGTTTAGGCTTTTTAATAATTAGAGAACTGATCTAGATACTCACATAAGCCTTGGCGAATACTTTTAGGGCTTACCTTATGGACTTCAAATCCGAAAGTTTCCTTTGTCTTGAATATCATCAAAATCCTAATATTTATAAGTTAGATCCGATCTAACTTTAATAAGTAGTAATTGGCCTTTGGCGAATGTGTCTCACTTACCTTGGATCCTTGACCCTTCTATTTGATGATGGCGTAAACCTAAGAGATCATGGTAGGTTGACCATGAACAAAGTTAGGGATTAGTACACGAATTTTTGGTAAAAGGAAAGAATAGAAGTTGATTGACCACAGATCTTACCCTTTTGATGTTGTAATTGATCGCTCCTTTACTTAGAATTGACAGGATTCGGCTTTGATAGTAGAAGCAGAGGAGAAAAGAGAAGAAAAGAGGATGGTTTTGTTCAAAGAAAATTCGACAAAAGGGGAAGAGAGCTATGAAAATTTCGCACACACTTAGGAAAGATGAGAGAATGGCCTTAATTCTCCTCTTTTAAGCTGAAATTGCTATGCCAAGAGTCCTTGACTTGGCCACCACTCCCCACAAGTGATAATATTATCATTTAATTATCACTTTAATTAAATTAGAGTATTTTATCCATCATTTATCTCCTTATTTATTTTATTAAAAGAAATTCCTTTACTTAACACTTAATTAAACAAGTTTTAACCAAGTAAAACTCCTCTAATTCAAGAAGCTTGTGCCGTCCCACCTCTTAGCCTAGGAAGCAAAATAAAGCCTTCATTATTTGCTTCTGGATGACTCAAACTCGAGCCCAAAACCTCTTGTATTTGGGCCATTTCCTCATCTAAGTGACACCTTCAGCCACTTTTTCAAGCCCGATTGTGTGTCAAATTTCATGTACTTTATATTTTAGGGTCACTTGGCCCTAAGTTCCCTTTGGGCTCTTAAATTCGACATTCGGGGTCAATTTTAAGTTTCCTAAAATTTTCAAGGCTGCTCAGATTTTCGTGTTTCCAAAATGTTTAGGTTTCCAAAATGTTCAAGTTTCCAAAATGTTCAAGTTTCCAAAATGTTCAGTTTCCAAAATGTTCAAGTTTCCAAAATGTTCGTGTTTCCAAAATGTTCGGGTTTCCTAAAATGTCTAAGCTTCCAAAATGTCTAAGTTTCCAAAATGTCTAAGTTTCCAAAATGTCCATTTCCATTTCCATTTTCATTTTTCATTTCCATTTCCATGCATTTCTAGATTTCCAAAAGTATCAAAAATTTATTCATAGTACTTGAAACTTGTCATTTCATACAATTAAACTGGAAATGCATAGGCCCTATTCAGGATGTTACAGTTCTACCCCCTTAAACAAAATTTCGTCCCCGAAATTTCCTAACTAAAATAGTTGAGGGTATTGCTATCTCATGGTCTCTTCTGACTCCCACGAAGCATCTTCCGTTCCATGATTGCGCCATAGCACTTTGACTAGAGGAACGGTCTTCCTTCGTAGTACTTTCACATCACGTTCCAAGATCCGAATCGGTTCTTCCTCGTATGATAAGTCTGGCCTTAGCTCCACTTCTTCAACAGATACCACATGCGACGGATCCGATCGATAGCAACGTAACATGGACACATGAAATACGTCGTGCATCTGCTGTAACTCTGGTGGCAACTCTAATTGGTATGCCACTGGCCCAACTCGCTTCAAAGACTTGATAGGGCCCTACAAACCTTGGGCTTAACTTCCCTTTGCATCAACCTCATAACCTTTTTCCAAGGCGAGACTTTTAGGAATACTTGGTCTCCCACTTCAAACTCTATTTCCTTTCGTTTAAGGTCCGCGACGACTTACGCCTATCGAGGCTTCCTTCAACTGTGTCTAATTAACTCAACCTTCTCTTGGTTTACGCCACCAACTCGGACCCAAAACTCGGCGTTCTCCTAACTCGGTCCAACAAGTAGGTGTTCTACACTTCCTTCCATACAATGCTTCAGATGGTGCCATCCGAATCTTTGGCTTGATAGCTGTTGTTATAGGCGAATTCAGCTAAAGGCAAGTAATCTTCCCAACTTCTCTAAATCCATTACACAACCTCTCAACATATCCTCCAACACTTGTATAACCCATTCAGATCGCCCGTCCGATTGTGGATGAAAAGTCAGAGTGAAGTCTAGCTTAGTACCTAAAGCTTGATGAAGTGCCTTCCAAAATCGAGATGTAAACCTTGGGTCTCTATCGGAGATGATCGACATTGGTACTCCATGTAATCTCACAATTTCTGCCACATACAACTTAGCCAACTTCTGAAGAGAATAATCCATTCTGATTGGGATAAAGTGTGCGGACTTGGTCAAACGGTCCACTATCACCCATACCGAGTCCTTCTTAGTAGGCGTAAGGGAAGCCCACTAACGAAGTCCATGGTAATTCTCTCTCACTTCCATTGGGAATCTCGATTGGTTGAAGCAACTCGATGGGACTTGGTGTTCACCTTAACTTGTCGACCGTCAAACATTTCCCCACAAATTCACCACCTCTCATTTTGTGTCGGACCACCAAAATTGTTCCCTTAGATCTCTATCTGACTTGATGCTTCGGGATGCATAGCACAAGGGCTACCATGTGCTTCCCAAGAATCCTTTGTCTCAACTCCTTATTCATCTAAGATACGACTTTTCCCTTGTAACACAATACTCCTTCATTATTGACACCATAATCCTCTAATCCCTTCTTGCATTTGCGCAACTTAGTACTTAAGTCATTATCAGCCAACTGTCCCTCTTTCACTTCCTTTAGCCATGTGGGCCTGACTTGTAATTCCGCCAACAGACTTTCATCGTCATATAGACTTAGATGAGCGAACAAAGCCCGTAGATCCGATACAACCTTCCGACTTAGGGCATCGGCTACCACATTCGCCTTGCCCGGATGATATTCTATCGAACAGTCGTAGTCCTTGACAATTCCACCCACCTTCGTTGCCTCAAGTTTAACTCCTTCTGAGTCAATAAATACTTAAGGCTCTTGTGATCGTGTAGATAATTGACCTTTCTCCATAAAGGTAGTGCCTCCAAACCTTAAGGGCGAAAACCACTCGCTGCTAGCTCTAAGTCATGAGTTGGGTAGTTCACTCATGAGGCCTTAATGCCATGACGCATAGCGACTACTTTGCCATCTTGCATTAGTACACATCCTAACCCGTGTATGCTAAGCATCACAAGACACCACAAAATCTTTTCCGCCTCCTTTGAATTAACACTGAGCTTCCGTCAAGACCTTCTTAAGCTTTTCAAAGCTCTCCGCCGCTTATTAGTCCATTCAAGGGTACTTCCTTCCTTAGTAACTTGGTTAAAGGTGCGGCTATCGGCGAGAATCCTTCCATAAACCTTTCGTAATAGCTTCGCCAAGCCTAAGAAACTTGGATTTTAGCCACGGACTTAGGTGGTTTCCAATCCAACACCGCTTCGATCTTCCTAGGATCCACTCTTATTCCTTCTGCGGATACCACATGTCCTAGAATGCCACCTCCTTAAGCCAAAATTCGTGACTTGCCGAATTTGGCATGAGCTTCTTCTCCTTAACACTTCCAACACGACTTGAGATGCTCATCATGCTCCTCCTCCGACTTGAATATACCAAAATATCATCGATGAACACAACGAAGAATCTATCCAAGTAGGGTTGAAAACCCGATTCATCATATCCATGAACGCGGTGGAGCGTTCACAACCCAAACGGCATCACCACAAACTCAAGTGACCATATCTTGTCCTAAAAGCGGTCTTATGGATATCAACCTCCTTCACTTTCAATCGATGGTATCCCGATCAGAATCGATCTTGAAAAACATGCGACTTTTCGGTGATCGAACAAGTCATCGATCCTTGGCAAGGGATACTTGTTCTTAATGGTCAGCTTATTTAACTGACGGTAGTCTATGCACATATGCATAGTTCCGTCTTTCTTCTTCACAAATAAGACCGGTGCTCCCCACGGAGACACACTGGGTCGGATGAACCCACGATCCAACAGTTCTTGTATCTGAGCCTTGAGCTCCACTAACTCCTTTGGTGCCATTAGGTATGGAGCGATTGGCACAGGAGCTGTCCCCGATAGCAAATCAATCCCAAATTCCACCTCCACGTGCGGGGTATTCCGTAACTCTTCCGAAACACATCCACGAAGTCCCTTACCGTCCCGACTCCATTAATACCTTCCTCCTTTCCACCTATCGATTTACTTAAAGCTAAAATGCCTTGCAACCCTTCTTAACCATCTTCTCACCTTCAAAGTCTTGAGACTACATTAGATAAATAGTTCTTCCTTTCTCCGATCATTATTACCACTTCATCCTCCGGGGTTCTTAGTTCCATACGTTTAGCCGCATAATCTAACACGGCTCGGTGTTCTACTAACCAATCCATTCCGAGTATAAGCTTAAACTCTCTGATAAGTCCGCTCGAAAGTTCACTCCATGAATCTCTAGGGGTACATTCCGAAAGATCTTGTCTACCACTATAGTTTGGCCTAAAGGGCTTACTACAGTCATCTGCCTATCAGAAAGTTCAGAGTCTAGGCCTAGTGTTTTCACTACACTACTTGTAACATAGAAATGGGTCGAGCCCACATCAATCAAAGTAAAGTAGGGTTTGTCAAAAATAAAGAACGTCTGGGTTATTACGTCCGGTCGTCTCCATCTTTCCTTCTACGAACCGCATAAACCAAACCCGGTTGTCTTGCATCAAGATTAGTATTACCTCGGCCTGTGTTCCACGGCCTCTGCTGCACTCACTACCACGGTTACATTTCGAACCACGACCCGTTTGAGGTCATTGTCGCCTCTACCGGTTTGGCTAGCATTCGAACAACCGGTCGGCTCTCATCCGATTATTTGGGACAATCCTTAAACATATGGTCCTTGGACCCACACTTAAGACATGCTCCTATCTTCTTCCAACACTCACCTAAATGCTTCTTTCCACAATACTCACAAGGACGAATCTGCCAGCCTGTACCAGCTTGTTGATTCCGTGGCCCATCAACCCTAGGCCTTTTGTAACCCTTTTCAGATGGCCCAAACCCTCTTTGGCCTTATTCTTATCCACTACCGCTTAGTAGCATCCTTAATCCCTCGCCACCTTGGCCTTTTCCACCAAAGTCGAAAATTCCCGCTCCCGATGCGGTGCTATCAACGACCTCAAGTCATCTCTCATCCATCCTCAAACGAACACGGCGTTCATGCTCACCGCCACTACCCTCGAGCAAAGCGGCTCAATCTCAAGAATTCCGCCTCATATTCTCATGCGATGGACTTCCTCCCTTGTACCAACCCTAGAAAAGCCTTCCTTTGTTCATCTCAGATACCGGTTCCCTACATAC
Source organism: Gossypium rotundifolium (assembly GCA_025506655.1). Lineage (NCBI taxonomy): Eukaryota > Viridiplantae > Streptophyta > Magnoliopsida > Malvales > Malvaceae > Gossypium > Gossypium rotundifolium. The sequence goes on from CP106725.1 coordinate 51,967,932, forward strand.
TTCTTTTGAAAGGCCTCTTTAACATACTCCCGTGTCAAATTTTAGTCAGTAGTACCATCACGAGCAGGTTAACCACCATCGACACGCTTCATCGCGAATAACGCCACCATCCCTTTCAACTTTTCCTCCGAGTCGGTCAAGCTCATCCATGATACGCTCCGTTGCTTCCGGCCAAGATTTCATTATCTTGGGTGCCACATTAGATACTCCTCGAAACATTTCGCTCCATTAGCTCGGAGCCGTTCGGTACCGATTTTGGTTTCTGAATTTCCACCGCACCCGCCACCAATTCCAAAACTCGCAAGACTGACTGCGACATAGCATCTTCCCGTCGAGCCTCGCCGCTCAACATTAATAGATGGGGTGGTGGTGGGTGGCATTTCATTGTCGGACCTTGACCGCCTCTAACGGGTTCCGACACGGTCATCCTTCCTCCGCTCGACCACGAGACCACGCCCTCTAGAGCTCATTTTCTAGCGTCGGGATCGATTAAGAAATTTTATGGATTAGTTATTGTTCCACTTATTTATCGTGAAGGAGTTTTATGAAAAGAGATTTAAGAGTGGTTCTTTCAGATTCATACAAAACACATCTTTTTATTCATTCATCCATCAAACAAGTATGAACTTCCGCTCATTCAGAGAAATGTTGTAGTTTTTATCGTTGTTGTTGTTGTTTTCCACTACCCGGTATTTTCGTAATTTTGTCCTACTGTGGGTATTTTGTAATTTGTCAAAATAGGGTTCCTTGGTGATTTTGTCAAAATTATTTTGGAAATTCAAAATCTTGAGGTAATTTGGAAAAATTTTGAAGTCCGAGGTATTTCGATAATTTTGACCTCGTGGGTATTTTGGTAATTTTTCACAAATCGTGGTAAATTTGTAAAATTTAATAAATTTTAGTATTTCAAAAGTTGTAAAACTTTGAGGGTTCTTCTTTTTAAAAAAAATGGTTCCTTCAAAAATGGGGATGTTGCAAAAATTTTGGAAATCAGGGTCATTTTGGTAATTTTGTAAGTTAGGGGCAATTTTGTAATTTTTCCAAAATCATGGTATTTTGATATTTTACAAATTAGGGTTTTGAATGTTTATGAAATCATGAAATTTTGGTAAAGTTGTTGAGTAGTTGAACATTTTACAAACCGTATGCGTTTTGGTAATTTTCTTGCTAAGGACATTTTTGTAATTTTCGCAAATCGGGAGTTTTTCGAAAATGTTGTAAAATAATTTTCTCGATTTAAAAGAAAGTTTTAAAAGTTTGAAAACTAGGGTTTGTTGTTTTGTTCTCTTCTTTTTTTTTAAAACATGGCTAGTTCCTTTCGGGTTTTAGTCATTATGTTTAGCCTATGACCGAGCCCTCTTGGTCGTGGTGAACTAAAGCTACGCACCAGGCGGGATTCGTGTGGAGAGGAGGTGAGTCACGCTGGTGCTTAAATACCAAGCTCCCACCCAAACTGTTCCTAGACATGCTTGCAGAGAGGTTGCCACACCACCGAGCCCTCCGAGTTATGGTGAACCGAAGCTACGCACTGTAGGATTCTGCAAGAGGAGGTGAGTCACTAGGACTGCTTAAATACCAAGCTCTTCCTGGATCCAATCCTAGACATGCGTATAAGGGTTACCACACCTTAGCTCATGACTTAGCCATAGGTTTGTTTAGTGCTTTAAGTCTTATGTGGTTTTGTGTTTGAGTAGTCTAATCCTAGGGTTCAAGTTCCTATCATTCTATTCTACGCTCCATGCCTTTTCTACCCTTAAACAGTTCACAAGATCACACATATAGTTAGGGTACTTACCGGTGGATCATGGGTTTGAGACTTAGGGGCCATGCCGAAAACCCGCTTATTTTTCAAAGAAAATCATTTGGCTCGCTTTGAAAACGTTTTGGGCCTTAGCACATGTGCCGAGAGTTTAAAACTAGGCTCGATACCAAATTGAAACACCCACACCCTACCACGAGCCCGAACAGGATCTCGTATGTTCCTAAAGTGAACCAATTTCAAAATCATTCGTTACTTAGAAAATTAAGTAAAATTTTTAGAAAATGTTGTTGTGGATTGGGCTTAGATTGAAACCCATTTTATTAAACTTGTAAATCCAATTTGATGTATTACGTCCAAAATAGTTCTTAGCACAATATTTAAAAGTAAAGTAAAATAAAGAATAATCCATCGGGCCTTATGGCCTTATTACAACAAATAAAACCCAAAAGAAATATAATTAAGGGTACCAAATGTAAATAAAGTCCAAATAAAATAAAATCTCCAAATGTAGCATGGCCACCTAGAGGTCCACAGGCCGGTCCATCACCGCTCATCACCGAAAAATAATTCCCATTGGGGTGAGTCAATGCACTCAATGTGCACACAATACTAACATTCAACAATTCAGCATTCATGTTCAAATCATCGATCCATATAAAATGAAATTTATGATGCAACCCAAACCCAATCCTAATGGTCCATCCGCTACACACCACCGTACACGCCATTTACACCGTGGGACTACTAAGTCAACCTCCATCCGCTACACACCATCGAAGGCATTCGCCACATACGTTGTGTCATTAGACACTATAATCAAATTTATACGTTGTGTCATTAGACACTATTCAAATATTGTAACCGGTTACCAAAATTTCGCAATGTGACCAGTAGTCAACATATTTCGTTGGTGAGACCAAGTCAACACCTTCGTTGGTGAGACCAAGTCAACACCTAATCTCCCCTTTCACATAAATCCCAAATGCCCCAAAAATAAATATATTGTGCATAACTTAATTTCATGTTCATATACATATATTCGCATGTTATAGAATAACATATTTCACAATCCTATCGAAGTAGGAAACGTGCACAGGTACTTTTTGCCACATTTGTGGTACATAGCCACATTCACATTCTTATTCATATTCATATATTAAAATAATAGCCATAAAATATCGAAGGTTAGTAAGGGTACACACGATTTGCTTATTAAGGTTCCTTGAGATCTCGAAAATCCCGATCTAACTTTAGATCTATTAATTCCTATATTCGCCCACCAAATAAAACACATTAATAAACCCTTTTGGCTTAAACAAAACCAAATCCTAGTAGGATTTGTAGAGACTCACCTTTGCCGATTTGGTGTTTACACAAATCCAAAACTTCATTTTTCCTTTACGATATTCTACCAACCTTGAATCTCAATATGGGTTAGTTTCCGCTTTTTAATAATTAGAGAACCGATCTAGATACTCACATAAGCCTTGGCGAATACTTTTAGGGCTTACCTTATGGACTTCAAATCCAGAAAGTTTCCTTTGTCTTGAATATCCATCGAAAATCCTAATATTTATAAGTTAGATCGATCTAACTTTAATAAGTAGTAATTGGCCTTTGGCCGAATGTGTCTCACTTACCTTGGATCATTGACCCTTCTATTTGATGATGGCGTAAACCTAAGAGATCATGGTAGGTTCGCCATGAACAAAGTTAGGATTAGTACTGAATTTTGGTAAAAGGAAAGAATAGAAGTTGATTGACCATGATCTTACCCTTTTGATGTTGTAATTGATTGCTCCTTTACTTAGAATTGACAGGATTCGCTTTGATAGTAGAAACAGAGGAGAAAAGAGAAGAAAGAGGATGGTTTTGTTCAAAGAAAATTCGCAAAAGGGGGAAGAGAGCTATGAAAATTTCGCACACACTTAGGAAAGATGAGAGAATGGCCTTAATTCTCCTCTTTAACTGAAATTGCTATGCCAAGAGTCCTTGACTTGGCCACCACTCCCCACAAGTGATAATATTATCATTTAATTATCACTTTAATTAAATTAGAGTATTTTATCCATCATTTATCTCCTTATTTATTTTATTAAAAGAAATTCCTTTACTTAACACTTAATTAAACAAGTTTTAACCGAAGTAAAACTCCTCTAATTCAAAGAGCTTGTGCCGTCCCACCTCTTAGCCTAGGAAGCAAAATAAAGCCTTCATTATTTGCTTCTGGATGATTTCAAACTCAGGCCAAAAACCTCTTGTATTTGGGCCATTTCCTAAGCCCTAAGTGACACCTTCAGCTACTTTTCCAAGCCCGATTGTGTGTCAAATTTCATGTACTTTATATTTTAGGGTCACTTGGCCCTAAGTTCCCTTTGGGCTCTTAAATTCGACATTAGGGGTCAATTTTAAGTTTCTAAAATTTTCATGGCTCAGATTTTCGTGTTTCCAAAATGTTTAGGTTTCCAAAATGTTCAAGTTTCCAAAATGTTCAAGTTTCCAAAATGTTCGGGTTTCCAAAATGTTCAAGTTTCCAAAATGTTCGGGTTTCCAAAATGTTCGGGTTTCCCAAAATGTCTAAGTTTCCAAAATGTCTAAGTTTCCAAAATGTCTAAGTTTCCAAAATGTCCATTTCCATTTCCATTTTCATTTTCATTTCCATTTCCATGCATTTCTAGGTTTCCAAAAGTATCAAAATTTATTCATAGTACTTGAAACTTGTCATTTCATACAATTAAACTGGAAATGCATAGGCCCTATTCAGGATGTTACATTCTCATCTACGTTATTTCAAATTGTCTTTTCTCTCTCCCTCTTCTTTTCTTCTCCTTCTTATTCTTCCTTTCTTTAATCTATTTCACTTTTTTTTCTCAAGATTCTATTAATTCAATAGAAGCTGCATCAATTAGGTATTAGAGCCTTTTCCAATGGCTGGGGGGACGATGTGACCACCCAAACGCAAAAAGATGTGAGTCAGTTGCAATAGAAACTTAAAAAGAAACCTGATGTCAGACTGTAGAAAGGGATGAAATTAAGAATGAGATACACGCAAAGGTTAAAACTAAGATCAAGGATCTATTTGAGCAGTATTGGGAAAGGTTAGAACTTGATGAGGTTGTTATAGAGGCCTGTAAAGTGTCCAAAGATAAAGGGAAGAGTATTCTTGGGGCTTCCCCTAGGTTCCCTCCTAAGGATAGTGAGCCATAGTTGGTTGTTGTGGAAGATGCAAGTTCTAAGCCTAGTAAGATATTTTTTGATGAATCTGTTAATAAAGTATATAAGTTGAAGTGACTAAAGTCTGATTTTAGAGGATGGTGGTTGAAAATGAAGCAATACTTTGAAGGGGAATCCATGCTTGATAATGGCAAGGTTTGAATGGTTATGCTTCAATTTAAGTGCTTCAATTTAAGGGACAGACTTGGACCGATACAATTTCTATTCTCAATAGAAAGGGGTATTTCATATGCTAGAGTGGGATTCTTATTTTAAGTAGATGAAGGAAAAGTTTGCTCCTAATTTGTTTTAGGATCCCATGGTTGAGCTTGCCTTTTGAGGCAGACATGAAAAGTGTATCACGAGGCTTTTGTAAGTATTTTGAATCAACCAAATCTTCCTAAATTATATGCCTTTAATATTTTTGTAAGTAATTTACAATGGGATATGGCACAGTATGTATACTTGTTCAAGCCTAAGGATTTAGTTTAGAGCTTGCATATGGCTAAGCAAGTAGAATGTATATATATTTTTTAATTATAAAAAAAGACCATTAAAAGCCTAACTTTCATTAATAGCTTCCTGAACTACAATCTCGTGAATTTCTGTAGGATGATTCATATCAAAATTCCAAATACAATTTTTGTTTAATGCGTAATTACAAATAAAGTCAGCAGGTCTATTACAGCTCCTAGGGGCCCACGTGATCACCGCCGCTTCAAAATCTTTCAACATGCAAATCTTTTTCGCACGCTGCCCCATGAAAGTGGTGTCCTGTCCATCGCTATTTAACTTGTTAACAATACTTGCATTGTCAGATTAAAAATTGACTTTTTTAAAAATTTAAAATCTTGGCCAAAATCACTCATTATCAATTCTGCCCAAGCACTATTCATCATCATCTCTTTCAAGCAGCCACGACCCCCAACACAAAACCGTCTTCGTCTCTAGCAATAATTCCAAGCCCCACTCTACCCTCTTGAATACCAGTGTCCACGTTGATTTTTACGAAACCCTGGTCAGGCTTATTCCAGTTTTGCACAGCAGGGTGTAAAGGGAGCATAGGATTGTTGTTATGATTGTGGATTCTAAAATCATTGCTTAAGGTAATGGCTCTTTCCTAGATAATTTCTGCATCCTTCTCCTTGCCACGAAAAGTAAAGTTATTTTTGTTGTTCCATGAATTCCAAAGAAGAGTGATAAGATTCTCCATAGCTTTTTTATCGAGTAGTCTTATAGCAGCTTCCAGCTAGTCGATACAGTGCTCGAAATCGTACTAATCAGTCTATCATCTAACCGCCCACAGGCTAGTGTAGCCCGGGCTGAAGGGCACTCCTTAATCGCATGGATCAGCGTCTCCTTAGCAGCTCCACAATGCTGGCACATCGGGTTCACATTAGGGCGAATGGAAGCTATTTTCATATTAGTGGGCATAATCTCATGACCCACCCTCCACGCAAACACCCGAATTTTGGGAAGAATTTTAAGCTTCCATATCATCTTCCAGTACAAACAGTGAGGCCCCATACCAATTTTTTTGAGAATAAGCCAAAAGTAAGTTGACTTGGAAGTAAAAGAGCCATGTTGACAATGAAACCATACCAAACTATCTTTCGGTTCATTAGGGTAAATGGGAATTTTCCAAATTTGGCCCCCCAAGTTCTCTCTTAAAATTTCACGCACCCTATTCCTGTTCCAACCTTTGCTGTCAGACTCCCACAGCTCATGCTCTTTTCTCTCACCCACGTGCTCCCTAGGACAAATAAAAGAGGACCCATCCAAACCCTCAAAACCCCAATTGTCATTGTGGATGTCCACCTTTTTTTCGTCACCCACAATCCAACCGAAACCATGTTTAAGTCTCTTAGCCGCTATAGCTATGCTACTCCAAGTAAAAGATGGTTTATCAACTTTTTTAGGGTTGAAAACGTTACCATCCGGGGAAGTATTTAGAGCTGAAAACACGGTAGCAAAGCGAATCTGTTTTAGTGAGTAATCTTCAGACTTGTCTACTGAGAAGCGCCACGTTGAATAAGTGAAAGTCTCTAAATCCGAGCCGCCCATACCCTTTGGAACACATATTTTTCCATGCGAGCATTGCCCATCCTCGATCCTTATTTTTTCACGTTCACCACATCCTCTGGACCCTTGAATTAAAATCCTCGATAACTCCTTTGGGAGCAAGAAAATTAGAGAGAGCATAAGTTGGTAAAGCTTGAAGAATAGATTTAATAAAGACCTCTCTACCTCCGTAAGAGAGAGCGTTTAGACCAACTATTAATTCTAGAAGAGAAACGATTAAGGATGTTATTAAAATGTAATGATTTTCTTTTCCCGATATGCAAAGGTAAACCGAAATAATTGTCCAAGTTATCAACCACCCGCATACGGAGTTTATTACCGAGGAGCTCACGTTGGGCAATAGAAGTGTTCGGGCTAAAGTAGACCGTGGATTTATCCAAGTTTATTTTTTGACCAGACATATTTTCAAAATCATTAAGAATTTTCATGAAAGTTTCAACTTCCCTTTTTTATTTCTTATAAAGAGGAGAGCATCATCAGCAAAAAATAAATGGTTTATACTATGTCCTTGCATGCTAGCTTTAACACTCCTGATAAGCCCTCGATCTTGGGCATGGAGAAGCATTCGCAAAAATGCCTCCATACAAAATAAAAAAAGATAGGGGAGAAAGGGGGTCCCTTTGATGGAGGCCCCTCTCAGGGATAATAGTATTTGAAAGACAATCATTACACTTAATCACATATTTAACCAAACAGGCACATTTCAAAATTAAATTTATTCAAGCCTCAGCAAAACCCATATGTTTTATGACATTTTTGAGGAATTTTCACTCCATCCGATCGTAGGTCTTGCTCATGTCAAGTTTCACAATAAATCTTTTATTCGGACAATTTTTAAAACTTTAAAGGTAGTGCATTAATTCGTACGCAATAAGAATGTTGTCGTGGATCATTTTTCCTGGTACAAAGGCACTCTAAATCTAACTGATGCACCTCGATAAAACACCTTTCTGCCGATTTGTTGAGGTCTACGCTATGATTTTGTATATCACTACATAAGTTAATTGGTTGAAAATTTGTCATGTCAGTTGGTTATTTAATTTTTAGAATAAGAATAATAATCGCTTCGTTTATACAAGAAATGTCTTTAACACCATTTAAAAAATCATGACAATATGAAATAATATCCTTACCCACGACCTCCCAGTTTTCTTTGAAAAAAATTACCAGGGAGGCCATCTATGCCGGGTGCCTTCCTTGGGTCTATCTGGTTGAAAGCATGTAAAATTTCCTCATCCGTAAATCTTTGCATGAGCACCTTATTCATATCTTGGTTGACACAATTGAGAATGTAACTCATGTCCACATCATCATTAGTAGTATTGCTGGTCATGAACAGATTATAGAAATATTCTCGCAACACAACACTTGTCCAAAGTGTTGTACACACAAATCCCATTATGGTCTTTTAGCCTGTCAATGTTACTCTTTTTTGACTACTAGTGGCCTTTACATAGAAGAATATGGTGTTCCTATCCCCTTTCTAAGCCAATTTATTCTTGATCTTTGTGCCCAGTAACCCTCTTTCTCCTCGTAAAGCTTCCCGAATTTGATGCTGGTATCCTTAAGCCTATTAAAGTTGGCATTAGCATTCGGTGCGTCGATGGTCTCATCAATCTGCTTTGTCAGCTTATTGATTTGACGTCTCATCCTATTAAACTTATTATATCGCCAAAGCCCCAACGTCTCACGGATCCTTTCCATCTTCTCCAAAATATTGTTGCTACCATTACACCAACTATCTTTAACAATGTTTTTGGCCTGCTCATCCTTCACCCAGCACGCATCGAATCTGAACAAGAGTCTCGGGTCTCGTTGCTTCTCCTTAGGTTTCTAGCCCATCGTGTCAATAATCACGGCATCATGGTCCGATTTTGTTTGACGAATAACACTGTTATTAATATACAGAAAAGCCGAACACGCATTTGAAGAAATCACAAACCGGTCCAATCTCTTTTTGACTATGGCACTACCTTCTCTGTTGTTAACCCAAGTGAACCAGCCCTTCGATGTTTTAATATAAACCAAAGCCAGCTCCCCGGGAACCTCTCTGAAATCTTCAATAAGAACCATTGGCCTTCTCCAGCAACCCTTCTTCTCATCATCATCCAAAATAGCATTAAAGTCCTTTCCCACAATCCACTCTTCCTTCACCATCCTACTGACTCTTCTAAGCGTTTCCCAAGAGAGACTTCTATTATTCGGGTCAGCTTGACCATAAAAGACCGTGAAGCGAACATATTTCTTATTTTCCATCTGAACCAGCGAGTCGATGTGGATACTAGAATAGCTTTGGATGGCCACCTCGACCCCTTCTCTCCACAACATCTCTAACCCGCCGCTTCGCCCACTCGAACTCACCGCCAAGCATCCTGACATCCTGTACACGTTTCGAATACTAGTTAAGTTGTTAGTATGTATCTTTGTTTAACATAGAAAAACCACATCAGGATTGTACGCAACTAGAAGTTGCTTGAGTTCACGAGTTGCCGAAGGGTTCCCAAGTCTTCGATAGTTCCAGCAAAACACCCTCATTGCTCCTGGGCGAGGTTGGTCACCAGGCGCCGCCTTGCAAGGTGATATGTTGTCTAGCAATCTTCTACGAACTACTTTGGAAGGACTCTCATCCGTATTATCTCCATTTGTTCCCCTATGTCTTTTCCTTTTACATTAAAGCGACCCATGCCATCACGGGCAGATTTGTGAGATCTTTTTTCCACAGGAGAGTTGGATTCAGAGTCTTCCTCGCGCACATTTCCTTTTCCCTTTTGTGATATTTGTCCATTTTCTTCCCTTGTGCCTGATTTACTCTCATCATTAGCATCATTCGAAGATATTGGATTTGCCACCATCTCAATCCCATTTTGCCATATTCCTCTATTTTGGTTTGGAGCCACTGTAATAGCCCTTAGCCAATTTCCGTATTGGAAACCCACATTATTTGTGTCAGAGACTGGATCTTCTTTTGGATATTTTTGTGTTATATGTTCGATTATCCCACAAATGTAACAGAAGGCTGGTAATCTCTCGTACTTGATCGCATAGATGATTTCGGCCCCATCCCTTCCCACCAACCTAACAACTCTTTGCAGGGGGCATGATACATTAGTCTTGATTTTTAACCTCACGAACTCGGTCCATCCCCCGTTCCTATCCTTTTAAACAATCGCAACTAGCTCTCCTATGGCTTTGCCAACATCCAAGGCAGTTTGTCGATCCAAATATTCCAAAGGGATGTTGTAAATTTGCAACCAAAAGGGAGTAAGATTGAACTTTTAAAGACAAAGAATTAAATGAAACAGTGATACCACGTCATGTATTTTTTTAATAAATTTATACTAAATTAATATTTTTATTTTAAATTTTAATATTTTTATCTTCAAGATAAAAATATTAATGTGACATAAATTTATTAAAAAGATATAATTGACGAAGCGTCACTGTTTTATTTAATTTTTTCACTTTAAGTATCTATTTCTTGAAAAGAATTAAATAAAACATGTGATTATTTATGTCACCGTATAAAAATATTAAAATTAAAAAAAAATTGATGTACGTAAATCTATTAGAAATGAATAGAGATGATATGAAATGAATAGAGATGATATGACATCATTATTTCATACAAATCTTTCTCTTATTTTTTACCCTTCATGAACGGAAGCATGGCAAATAGGCAATTGTCGAACAACCAAGAAACAAGATTGAGAATTCTATTTCTGTCTTCCAAACACCTGAAGTTGACCAGTATCACTTCTTCATTCAAAGCCACGAAGTTTACTTTTGTGTACCAAAGCGATCTTAACACTCTATACATCGCTTCCATATTGGGTTTTACCATTGCCATTATCTTGCCCACCGCCCAAGCTTCAAAACCCTGGCAATTGGCTTTGATATTAGCGCTTGTGTCCCTAACCGACTGCTCTTCAGAGAACTTCAACCTTTCTAACAGAGCATTGATATCCTCGGCCATAATGGCCCACGCCACAACAAGGCACCTCATCCCCACGGCGAGAACAAACGTCCTAACGAGCCTGAAAAACAAGAAAACCCAAGAAACCACCACAGCCAGCCAAAATAACAAGAAAAACAGTCCCATACGACCTAAGGCAAAAGACCCTCACACGGTAAAGGAAAACAAAAACAAAAAGGATCTAAAGTTAAGCGCTCAAGGAATCAGAAAGAAAAACAAACAAAACCCAAAAAGTCAGAAACACGAAAGCTACAGATAAACCCAAAAAAAGAAAAGAAAGAAAAATAGAAAAAATAAAAACTACGCACTAATACAACCAGCTAACTGGTTCAAGAACGAAGAAAAACCAACCTAACAGAAATAAGCGGATATAGCTCAAGAAAAGATTAAAATCATGTAAAATCATTGAAAAAAAACCCAGCCTAAACAGTCTAATAGGGTTACTATTCTTCCCAACGAGTAGAAACGATCCTAATAAACATAAGATAAAGAGCCCAGAATAATAGGATTAACGTACTGTCTAAACCATTTTTTTGTGTTTGAAAACCGGTATCAACTTTAAAAATATGGCAAATGGAACCGCCATCAATTTTTTATTTAGGTGTGATCGGATCAACTATAAAATATTTTGGCCTACGAAATTCAAGAAAACAGTTCGAAGTCGGTTACATACAAGGAAAGATTAACACTCGCAATGCTCAAAATTGGTACCAAATTGATTAACGATGTCCTAATGTCGAAAAGTTTGAAACGAATTTAAAATTTCATTTTTTCTTAAAAATATTTTATAACTCGAATTGAGTATTGAGATTTTCTTGTTCCGAAGAAATAAAATATCACATCCAGCACGATAGGATATGACGTTTCAAATTCTTGATGCCGAGATCCTCTCATGATTTCTAAAATTCATGCATTGAGATTTTTATAAGTTTATTCAATTATTTGAACAAACAGAAGACCGAAACCCAGCACGATAGGGCACGATTCCCTGAATTTCCAAACACACAAGTATTGCCTTATTTTTGAAAATATAGATAAAATTTTAAAAGGATATTTGGTTATTTGGCTAAACGGAAAATCGAAACCCAAACTAGATAGGGCACGATTCTCAATTTCCAAACACACAAGTATTGCCTTATTTTCAAAAACATGGATAAAATTTTAAAAGAATATTTGGTTATTTGGCCAAATGAAAATCAAACTCAAAGACGATAGGGCACGATTCTCTAATTTCTAAACACACAAGTATTGCCTTATTTTTGAAAACATGGATAACATTTTAAAAGAATATTGGGTTATTTGGCCAAACAGAAACCAAAACTCAACACGATAGGGCACGATTTCTCGAATTTCCAAACACACAAGTATTGTCTTATTTTTGAAAACATGGATAAAATTTTAAAAGGATATTTGGTTATTTGGTCAAACGAAAAATCGAAACTCAGCACGATAATGCACGATTTCCTCGAATTCCCAAATATCAAATATTGTATTGTTTAAAAAACTTTTAAATAAGCAATTTTAAAGTTGAATCAAAATGCTTTTATTGAATCACTAGATAATGAGAAACAAAAATATAATACCGAGCATGGAATAATAATACGTGAATACAACACTTTTACAAATGGATGATAAGAATAATGATATGAACATATAATTCAAGATATACAAAATCAATAATATCGCAATTTTATTTTGAAAATACCAACATTATTGGTCAAGAAACAATAAAAACTAAAATATAGCTAATTAAAACAAATTAAAATATAGCAAATTTTAATGTAAATAAGCGTATAATATACATAAAATAATATGTGTTAATTTAAATATTATACACGTAATGAAAAAATTGATATAAAATTATATATATATATATATAATAATTTATAAAAGTGTTTGGAATAAATATATAATTTAAAATAGGGTCTTTTAAAGAGATACATAATAGATTTTAAAGAAAAATATATATATATAAAACAATATAAAATCAATAGTATGTAAATAAAATAACATAATTTTAACACTAATTATATATGAATGTGCAAATTAACAATATACAAGAGTATTTACATTAAATATTATAAAATTATCAAGGAATGCATAATATATGTTTGAAATTAAATATTTATACAATTAATATATAAATGGAAAATAAAACAAAATAAAAATTATGGAATCAATTATAAAATAATTTTATTAAAATAGCTTGAATAATAAATGAATTTAATATTATAAAAGGTTACAAAAATTATGAACGGAAATAAAGCTTAATCAAGTGAAAATAATATTGAAGGGCCATTTCATGAATAAACAATCAAGATCGATTAAAAATCATATAAACATTGAGGATCAAACTAGCAAATATTCTAACATTCAAAACGCAGATATATTGAGGGACTAAATTGAAATAACGCACAAATTATGGGGTTATTTTAAAAGAAGCAAAGGAAATATGCCAAGGATCTAATTGAAACAACGCCAAGAAAAGGATTAAATGCATAAATTATCCATCATTACGTAAATGCGGTCTCGTGGATACCGAACCGGATTGATTAGAAATTTGCCTTATGCGGCGCCATTTTGAGGCCACTTAATCAAAGCTCGAACGACGCCGCTTCGCATCGCTTTAAAAGGCTAATAAAGCCCGAAAACAAATAGCAAATCGACCTCCTCTCTTCTTTTAAAAAAAAACCTAGCTCTCCCTGTCTTTGCTCTCGGCCGCACCTGAAACCCCTCCTTCTGACCACTAGAACGCCATTGCAAACGGCGCTTAGTGGTACACGAAGGTCCGATGGGCTTCTACGCACCGTCCTTAAAGCCTTGCCCTTCGATCTATGCACATATCCAAACTCCGATTATGATGGAGAAGACGAGGACGGGATCTCACAAAGGTAACTCCTTTTTTTTATTTTAGCGTATCGAAAAAGAAAGAAAAAAATGCTTGAAAGATTCAAAAGAGAAAAATAATAGAAATATGCAATAAAAAAAAGAAACATTTTTAATCTCTGTTTCTGGTTTCTCGTTGTATATTCTCTGCCTGCGTATGTAAAAACATTACAAAATCTTCTGGTTTTTTATAGCCCAGAAGAAAAAAGAAAAAAATTACAATATCTTTTTTATTTCTATTTGCTGTTGTTTCTTTGCTATTGGAGCCCCTGCTTCGCTTATGCGTTTGAGGGCGCGTGGGGCGTCTTGGAGACACGAGCTATGGGCGCTCGGAGGCACGCCATGGGAGGGAGAAGGGCTGGTCGATTCGTAACCTCTAGGTTTCTACTTGCTGAACTATTTGGGCCATTCGGGCTAGTTTCGGGATTGGGTTTTTAGGCCTATTTTGGGGTTTGTTTAATGGTATTTGGGGCCTGCTGTTTAAATTTTGATATTGGGTTTGTAAGATTGGAATTTTAATGACTTTTGTTTTATTTGATTTTTGTATTTTATGGTTTGTAATGGGCCCGGACAAATTTTGGGCCCTACAACTGCCCCTATTTGCTCATTGTAGTGTAACGAAAATAAAGCAAAGATTTTAAAAGGGCCAATTTTTGCCCGATTTTGTCGAAACTTGGACTTATTCGGTGCTTTTTCAAGTAGCCCCATTCCATCCCACTCCGTCTTTAGGGGTATAAGAAATGTTACTTCGATCTGCTCCAATGTAATTTTAGGGGAAAGAGATTTGCAGCTTCGATCTTCCTATGGAACCTTCTCGAAAATAAAGGTTGATCCTTAATAACCTCTGGGAGAAGGGATTTGTAGCGTCAACCTACTCCACTAGGACTTCAAGGTGATAAGACTTGTATCTTCGATCCGCTTCGCTCAGGAAGGCAAGATCTTCTATCTTCAATCTGTTCTATTGCAAACTCAGGGACGCCAGACTGGTATCTTCGATCCGCTTCGCTTAGGAAGGCAAGATCTACTATTTTCAATCTGCTCCACTGCAAACTCAAGGATGCCAGACTGGTATCTTCAATCCGCTTCGCTCAGGAAAGCAAGATCGACTATTTTCAATCTGCTCCACTGCAAACTCAAGGATGCCAAACTCGTATCTTCGATCCGATTCGCCAGAAGGCAAGATCTGCTATTTCCAATCTTCTCCATCGCAAACTCGTGGATGCCGATCGGTATCTTCGATCCGCTTCACTTAGGAAGGCAAGATCTGCTATTTTCAATCTGTTCCACTATAAAATCGTGGATGCTGCATAAGTATCTTCGATCCGCTTTGCTCGGGAAGGCAAGATATGCTATTTTCAATCGCTTCCATCGCAAACTCGTGGACGCCAGATCGGTATCTTCGATCCACTTCGCCCAAGAAGGCAAGATCAGCTATTTCACCGATGTTGCGACACTGTCCTCTAGGGTGCCTATCCTATAAAATCGATTTTATGTGTTTATGCTTATGCGAAATTGTTAGGATGCAATGATCAAAATGAATCTAATGCTCCTAACTAAATGTATTATGGACGGTATTTGCGTGAATGTCATGAGAGTAATTTTTTTTACAACGATTTGGATGCAGTGATCAGAATAAATTGAATACTCCTAACTAAATGTGTCTTACATGAATGCAGAATTTCATGAGAATGATCCTTTTCAAATGTTTAAGGGCATCTGTAACACCCCAAACCCGGCCTATACGTTACGATCGAATCTGGTATGTCACATGGTGAAGTAAAATCAAGTCTTAGTTATACTTAAGAAAATCGTAGATTTGAAAGAAAACTTTTTTCTTATTATCATGTGTTTTGGAAACATCGATGTGTAGATTAATGAAACCCCACTTTTACTTTAATATTTAAACCGCCGTGGTGTCGAATTTGATATAAACAAGAATTAATAAAACCAAAGTACAACTTTGAAAGGCCTTATTACATAACAAAAGTCCCAAATCAAAATAAACTTATAGTAATACCGAGACTATAAAAGAAAAAATGAAATTATGGCCTCCACGAGTCCGCTTCGGCCTCCGATCCACGAGCCATCGCTCACTTGAAAAGTTAAGGAAAGCGGTGAGTCACCATGACTCAAAGGTGTAAATTCTCCCACATTATACAAACGGCTTGTAGCCCACAGTCACATTTCAACATACAACATATGAATGTAATAAGCCCAACCCAAACCTAGTTTTTCCATCCTCTACACACCAACTCGTACCAGCCCATCACACCGTGGAGATTTGTACAATCAACCCTCTACCCGCTACACTCCATTTCGACAGTCAGGCTGCCAATTATACACGATCACTAGGTGACCAATAATACATCGTGGCACAGCCACCGATCACTATGTGACCAAATAATATATATATATTGTGGCAAAGCTACCGATCACAATGTGACCAAAAGTAGTGTATGAACATATATATATCGTGGCAAAGCCACCGATCACAATGTGACCAATTAATCATGCACTTCCCCTTCATATCAAACCCATACCCCGTGATCTACATACAAATCCTAACAAATGCAACATGCTATTCATAACACATCATTTTGCCATACATACATTCGGCCATGCAAAGAAACAATACGGTCACGTACCTGGCAATCCTAGCCTTACCCCTAAGGGCATCATGACTGTCTACACAGCCCTTTTTTCGGCTTTTTAGCCCACATAAATGTTAGTACAGATATAGTATAGTGTGTGAAGGTTTACACACCTGGTAACACGTAAAACAACACTCTCTATGTCGACACTATCACTGGTCATCACAACTGCAATCTGCATACTATTCTGCTCAGAAGCCAGCCCACAACCCGGTGGCCAATCTCGAATAGCAGACACCGCATGCTTCTTGAACTTTGGGGCTGGGACTAAGGATCCAACCCATTCCTTCGATTCACTGACATTCGAGTCCATGAATGATCCTGGTCAGAAGGTACTATATTGAAACAATGATCGCTTAACGAAACATTGGGTTAAGATACGAATAACGAAAGGAAAACCGATCGAACAACTTAGAGAGAATTGAAACCCTACCTTGATATCTCAAATGAAGTGATAGGATTCACTTGATTCCTTGACTTGGAGTTCGATTGCTTCAACTAATCAGGATTTCCTGAAGTAGGCGCCTCAAAGAAAGTGTAAACATACAAGTCATTCATTGAGTCAATTAGCCATTCGGCTTTGGCTATCGTAAACCGAAAGACAAACAAAGGAATAAGAGAACGCTTCTTACCTTATCACAAGAGATTCAATAACACTTAGGGAATTCGGACTAGCCCAACAAAGGAATGTGGTTCGCAATGATTAAAGTAGAAAAGAACTAGAAGAGAGAGCCGCAAAGAAAAATAAAGATACTTCAAATAGAGGCTTAGGCGTTTCGGTTTTAGAAGAAATAGAGAAGAGATTTGAGAACAAGATCATTCGGCCATAGCATGAGTTTTCGATTTTGGCAGAAAAAGAGAAGAAGAAACCCTCAATTGCTGAAAATAAGAGAGAAAAAAAACTATGCTATTAGAAAAACAATGGAAATTTGGCACACGCTTAGCCACATCTAGCCGATTTCCCTTCTTGCACTCAGTGTCCTATATTCAGCCACCACCTACACTCAAATCCTATCCCACATTTTCCTCTTATCCTTATTTTCCTATCTTCTGACTCAATCCACACTCACTCATTTAGAGTCCCAGCCGAAACCACCTCTCAACTCCTCAGGCGCATATAGAAAAACACTCCTTTTTGCTTGACATGGGATTCGAACCTGCTTCCTCACCACCTTCTTATGGCGTCACTTACCTATTCCCTTAGTGGCGCCTCCTTGCCATTTTACCCGTTAGATTTTTGTGTTAATTTTCCCACTCAAGTACCCTTAAGGCCCACTTCACCTAGTTCTCCTTGCAAGTTGTCCGAAAGCAAAATTTCTACCAAGGCTCAGCTTCACCTCAAGCCTTCCCAAAGCTCTAAACACACCAAACACACACACACATCATGGCATGCACACACAAGGCATCACAAATACCGAGCCCCCAATCTAGGATGTTACAGTTCTACCCCCTTAAAAGAATTTCATCCCTGAAATTACCTAATCAAAAGAGGTGAGGTATTATTGTCAGATAACATCCTCCGGCCCCATGTAGCTTCCTCCGATCCGTGATTCTACCACGTAACCTTAACCAAAGGAATCGATTTTCTTCGAAAACTTTAACATCCCGCCCAAGATCCGAATCGTTCCTCTTCAAAAGTTAAACCAGCTTTACTTGAAGTTCCTCCAACCAGATCACATGAGATGGGTCCGAACGGTAACGCCGCAACATTGAAATATGGAACACATCATGAATCTTACTTAGATCCAAAGGTAGCTCAAGCTGATAAGCTTCAACACCCGACAAGGCTCGATGAACCTAGGGCTTAGCTTACCCTTCCGTCCAAACCTTAGAATTTTCTTCCACGGTGATACCTTCAAGAAAACCCGATCACCCATTGCAAATTCTATGTCCCTTCGCTTCAGGTCAGCATAGGACTTTTGCCTATCCGACGCTTCCTTCAACCTAGCTCGAATCAACTCAATTTTAGTCTCCGTTTCCAATACGAGTTTCGGACCCAATAACTATCGTTCACCCAACTCCGTCTAACATGTAGAAGTACGACACTTCCGCCCGTGCAACGCTTCATATTGTACCATCCGAATACTGGGCTGGTAGCTGTTATTATATGTAAATTCTGCCAATGGTAGGAATTCTTCCCAACTACCTTTGAAATCGATAATGCAACCTCTCAACATGTCTTCCAAAATCTAAATCATTCTTTCTGACTGTCCGTTCGTCTGTGGATGAAACGCCGTACTAAAATCTAACTTTGTACCCAACACTTGATGCAATGCCCTCTAGAATCTTGATGTAAACCTAGGATCTCTGTCCGAGATGATGGACACAGGTACTCCATGCAACCTCACAATCTCCGTTATATACAACTTAGCTAACTTTTGTAAAGAGTAATCAACCTGAACCGATATAAAATGAGCAGACTTCGTCAATCGATCAACGACTACCCATATTGAATCCTTTTTAATAGGCGTAAGAGGTAGCCCACTAACAAAATCTATAGTGATTCTCTCCCATTTCCATTGTGAAATCTTCACCGGTTGCAATAACCTCAAGGCAACCGATGTTCGCTTTACCGCCGACATGTCAAACATTTACCCACAAATCTTAAGCATTTCCGCCTGCACTGCCACCAAAATTGTTCTCATAAATCTTGATACATTTTACTTCCTCCCGGTGCATAGCATATGGGCTACTATGCGCTTCTCAAGAATCATCCACCTCAATTCCACGCCCCTAAGATACAAACCTTCTTTCGTAAACACGTAACCCCGCCATCATTCGGGATTATAGTCCCTACTTTACCATGTTGCACTTGAGATAGTCGGCACTCAAGTCATCATCTTGCAACCGCTTCTTTAACTGATCTATCCATGTCGGCTTTACTCAAGCTCACTAATAAACTCCCATCTTCATACAGCTCGATGAGCAAACATCGCCTCAGATTCGAGATTACCTTCCGACTTAGCGATCCGCCACCACGTTAGCTTTATCCGGATGGTATTCAATCGAACAATTGTAATCCTTTAGTAGTTCAATCCACCTCCTCTACCTCAAGTTCAACTCCTTTTGGTCGAGGAGATATTTCAAACTCTTATGATCTCAGATAAATAACGGACTTTCTCCATACGATAGTGTCTCCAGATCTTCAAAGAAAAACCACCGCCAACTCCAAATCGTGGGTGGATAATTTAGCTCATGAGGTCTTAACGTCGAGACGCATAAGCAACCACTCTTCTACCTTGCATCAACACACATCCTAACCCGGTGTGTAAAGCGTCACAATAAACCACGAACTCCTTTTCAGCCTCCGGTTGAATTAATACCGGAGCTTCTGTCAAGACCTTCTTCAGCTTTTTAAAGCTTTCCTGTTCTTGTCACCCCACACAAAAAGTACTCCCTTCCTCAATAACTTGGTTAAAGGTGCCGCGATCAAGGAGAACCCCTCAACGAACCTCCTGTAATAACCAGCAAGACCTAAGAAACTTTGAATTTCTGACACAGACCTGGGTGATTTCCAATCCATGATAGCATTAACTTTTCGGGGATCAACTTTGACCCCTTCTGTCGACACAACGTGTCCTAGAAAAGTAACTTCACTTAACCAAAATTCACACTTACTGAATTTTACGTACAATTGTTTCTCCCTCAGAATTTGTAGTACCACTCGCAGATGCGAATCATGCTCCTCCTCCGATCTTGAATATACCAGGATATCATTTATAAATACTACCATGAATCAGCCCAAATAGGGTTGGAACACCCGGTTCATTATATCCATAAATGATACCAAGGCGTTGGTCAACCCAAACGGCATTACCAAGAATTCGTAATGACCATAACGGGTCCTGAAAGCTATCTTATGAATATCCGATTCTTTGACCTTAAGCTGATGGTATCCTGATCTCAAATCTATCTTTGAGAACACTGATGCCCCTTTCAGTTGATCGAACAAGTCATCAATCCTTGGCAACGGATACTTGTTCTTGATAGTCAACTTGTTCAACTGACGGTAGTCAATGCACATAGCATTGATCCATCCTTCTTCTTGACAAATAGCACTGGCGCTCCCCAAGGCGATACACTTGGTCGGATGAAACCCCGATCCGACAATTCCTGAATCTGGGCTTTCAGTTCCACCAACTCCTTTGGTGCCATTCTATATGGTGCAATGGATACTGGTGCTGTTCCCGGAAGGAGATCAATTCCAAATTCCACCTCACGATCCGGAGATAGTCCGCGAAGTTCTTCTAGAAAAACGTCAAAAAACTCCCTCACCGTTCTAACATTCTCCACAGTTGAATCTTGGACCTCCAAAGCATAAACAAAGGCTACGAATGCCCTACACCCTTTTCTCATCATTCTTTCAGCCTTTAGAGCGGATATTACGTTAGATGTAGTCTCTCCTTTCACCTATTACCACCACCTCATCCTCCTAACTAGTCTTTAGTACCATACGCTATCGCATAATCTAGATTCGCCGATATTTCACTAACCACCCATACCTAAGATCGATCGAACTCCCCAAAAGGAAGTTCCATTAAATCCACCAAAAACTACCCTTTCACTTCTAGAGGTATATCCTATACAACCGTTTCACCATCACCGACCCGACCTAGCGGGCTAATTATACCATCTCTTTAGGAATAATCTCAGAGTCTATACTTAAGGTTCCAGATACTATACTAGCAACATAAGAATGTGTCGATCCAATATCAATTAATACAGAGAAAGGCAAACCAAAAATCAAGAATGTACCGGTTATGACATCTGGTGCATCCCCCTCCTCTCGACGTCTTATCAGATAGACCAACCTCGGCTGTCTTGCATCGGTATTCCTCGCACCTCCGCTTTGTGTTCCACGACCCGACCATAACCATCACCCCTCTGGCCGGATCAGGACTCTCTCTGCGGTTGTGGACCTCTCTACTAGGTCGAAGCGTTAGTCCGTCTACCGACCCCCGCACCACCCCGATCCTGTGGACAATCCTTTACCTGATAATTCGATGAGCCACACCTAAAACATTTCCTGTCACCTATCCAACATTCGTCCGAATGAAATTTATTACACCGGCCACACTCTAAGGTTGACTATTACCTCTAGATCTCACACCCCGACTCGGCCTATCCATCTTAGGTCTTTTATGGAAATGCCCTGTTAACCCCGACGTCCTAACACTCCTCTTATTCCTATCCCTGTCTCTATCATTATTTCGCTTCTCGGATGCTTAACTTTCTCGGCTATCTTAGCCTTTTCCACTAAACTGTAAATTTCCGCTCTCGTTGTGGTGCTATCAACACACGCAGATTATCCCTCAGGCCATCCTCAAATCAAACACAATACTCATGTTCTGTTGCCATTATCCTTCGTGCGTAACGACTCAAACGTAGGAATTCAACTTTATATACAGCTACCGATCTATTTCTCTGGATCAGATTCAGAAACGCCCTATGCTGCGCATCCACATAACTCGATCCGATGTACTTACTCTGGAAAGCTGACTTGAAGAAATCCCAAGTAATGCGGTCAACCATAGCACCATTCCTGACCATAAGCCACCATTGGTAAGCCTCATCCCGGAGAAGAGACACCACTCCCTTCAGCTTCTCTTCCTCCGTGAAGTCGAGATCATCCATTATACGCTCCACTGCTTCCATCCAATACTCAGCTGTACTAGGAGCTACACCGAAAATTTCCCTAAACACTTCTACCTCATTGGCTCTAAGTCACTCCGGCACAGATTTTCGAGCTCTCGTACCCATGCCTGCTCCCGCAACTCTTTCCAACACTCAGAGCATCACCTGAGACACCGCATCGTCTCCGCCCGTTTGGTCCTGATACTCTGCCTCCATAGCTGGTGGCACTGGTATCTCATTTCCTGACTCATGACCAGACCCTATCGGTTCTGACACAACAATCTTGCTCTACCTCTGCTACGCACACCACACCCCCTAGTACTCATTTCTAACGTTCACGATTTATCTGATTAAAAATTTTATGGATTAATAATTTCTTCCACTGATTAATAACGAACAACTTATGGAAGGTAGTTTCAATAGTAATTCTTTCGAATTTGAAATTATATCTACAAGGTTCAGTCTCAAGTCTCAGATCTCCTAGTTCTAGAAACCACATACATTCAAAGAACCATATGCATTCCCAAACAGATTATCACATAAATGTATCAAACACGAAAGTAACATCCATAAACTCACCTTCGTCACACAAGGGTATTTTCATTATTTCACTACCTAGGGGTATTTTTGTAATTCTACCTTACAGGGGTATTTTTTTAATTTCACAAAATAGGGAATCTTGGTGATTTTACAAAATAGGGGTATTTTGGTCTTTTAGTAAAGTAGGGGTATTTTGGTAGTTTTACAACCTAGGGGTATTTCGGTGACTTTCACAAACCTAGGGGTAGATTAGTAATTTTGCCAAAAATAGGGTATTGGTCCCTTTCGGGTTTTAGTTATGAACTTTGTCACGTTAACAAGTCCTCATGTTAAAGTGAATGACACTCACGCACTGTAGGATTCTAGTGAAGAGGAGGTGGGCCACTAGGACCGCTTAAATACCAAGCTCTCCCTAGATCCAATCCTAAACATGCGTATGCCCGTTGCCACACTCCAACCCGACGACTTGTTCACGGACATGTTTAATTAGAGAAATTAAGTCTTATGGATTTTAAGAGTTGTTTAACTAGGCCTAAGGTCCATAAACCCTAGCATACTTGTCTATGTCCCCATAAAGCCCATCAAACCCAACATGCATACCTTATCAAGAGTTAGAATACTTACCTGCGTGGATCAGTTGCCGGTAGACTCGGATGCATAATTTGATCAACCAAAAGCATTTTTCTTAAATTAACATCAATCTATAAAACCCTACCGGGCCCATTTTACAGTCCAAGTTTTGCAACTGGGCTCTGACACCAAAAATGTAACACCCCAAACCCGGCCAATACGTTACGACCGAATATGGTATGTCACAGGGTGAAGTAAAATCAAGTCTTAGTTATACTTAAGAAAAATCGGAGATTTGAAAGAAAACTTTTTTTCTTATTACTGCGGTGTTTTGGAAACATCGATGTGTGGATTAATGAAACCCCACTTTTACTTTAATATTTAAACCGCCGTGGTGTCGAATTTGATATAAACAAGAATTAATAAAAAACAAAGTACAACTTTGAAAGACCTTATTACATAACAAAAGTCCCAAATAAAAATAAACTTACAAAGAATACTGAGACTATAAAAGAAAGAAAAAGGAACTATGGCCTCCACGAGTCCGCTTTCGCCTCCGCATCCACAAGCTACCGCTCACCGAAAAGTTAAGGAAAGGGTGAGTCAACATGACTCAGTGTGTAAATTCTCCCACATTATACATACGGCTTATAACCCACAGTCACATTTCAACATACAACATATGAATGTAATAAGCCCAACCCAAACCTAGTTTTTCCATCCTCTACACACCAACCCGTACCAGCCCATCACACCGTGGGGATTTCTACAATCAACCTTCCATCCGCTACACTCCATTTCGACAATTAGGCTGTCAATTATACACGATCACTAGGTGACCAATAATACATTGTGGCACAGCCACCGATCACTATGTGACCAAATAAAATATATATATATCGTGGCAAAGCCACCGATCACAGTGTGACCAAAAGTAGTGTATGAACATATATATATATATATATATCGTGGCAAAGCCACCGATCACAATGTGACCAATTAATCATGCACTTCCCCTTCATATCAAACCCATACCCCATGATCTACATACAAATCCTAACAAATGCAGCATACTATTCATAACACATCATTTTGCCATACATACATTCAGCCATGCAAAGAAACGATACGGTCACGTACCTGGCAATCCTAGCCTTACCCCTAAGGGCATCACGACTGTCTACACAACCCTTTTTTGGCTTTTCAGCCCACACAAATGTTAGCACAGATATAGTATAGTGTGTGAAGGTTTACACACCTGGTAACACGCAAAACAACACTCTCTATGTCGACACTATCACTAGTCGTCATAACTGCTATCTGCCTACTATTTTGCTCAGAAGTCGGCCCACAACCCGGTGGCCAATCTCGAATAGCAGACACTGCACGCTTCTTAAACTTTGGGGCTGGGACTAAGGATCCAACCCCTCCCTTCGATTCACTGACATTCGAGTCCATGAATGATCTTAGTCAGAAGGTACTATATTGAAACAATGATCGCTTAACGAAACATTGGGTTAAGATACGAATAACGAAAGGAAAACCGATCGAACAACTTAGAGAGAATTGAAACCCTACCTTTAGATCTCAAATGAAGTGATAGGATTCACTTGATTCCTTGACTTGGAGTTCGTTTGCTTCAACTAATCAGGATTTCCCGGAGTAGGTGCCCCAAAGAAAGTGTAAACACACAAGCCATTCACTGAGTCAATTAGCCATTCGGCTTTGGCTATCAGAAATCGAAAGACAAATAAAAGAATAAGAGAACGCTTCTTACCTTATCACAGTAGATTCGAATAACACTTAGGGGAATTCGGCACTAGCCCAACAATGAACAGGGTTTGACAATGATTAAAGTAGAAAAAAACTAGAAGAGAGAGCCGCAAGAAAAATAAAGATACTTCAAATAGAGGCTTAGGCGTTTCAGTTTTAGAAGAAATAGAGAAGAGATTTGAGAACAAGATCATTCGGCCATAGCATGAAAGTGGAGATGGGAATAGAGTTAGGAGTTTTAAGTTTTGGCAGAAAAAGTGTAGAAGAAACCCTCAATTGTCGAAAATAGGAGGAGAGAAAAAAAACTATGCACTTAGAAAAACAATGGAAATTCGGCACACCCTTAGCCACATCTAGCCGATTTCCCTTCTTGCACTCAGTGTCCCACATTTGGCCACCACCTACACTCAAATCCTATCCCACATTTTCCTCTTATCCTTATCTTCCTATCTTTTGACTCAATCCACACTCACTCCTTTAGAGTCCCAGCCGAAACCACCTCTCAACTCCTCAGGCACATTAAAAAAAAATACTCCTTTTTGTTTGACATGGGATTCGAACCTGCTCCCTCACCACCTCCTTATGGCGTCACTTACCTATTCCCTTAGTGGCGCCTCCTTGCCACTTTACCTGTTAGATTTTTGTGTTAATTTTCCCACTCAAGTATCCTTAAGGCCTACTTCACCTAGTTCTCCTTGCAGGTGTCTGGAAGTAAAATTTCTACCAAGGCTCAAGCTTCACCTCAAGCCTTTCCGAAAGCTCTAAACACACCAAACACACACACACACACACATTATGGCATGCACACACAATGCATCACAAATGCCGAGCCCCCAATTTAGGATGTTACAGTATCTCTACTTGCATCATGTTGTCCTTGTTTGGATGGTATTTTGACCCAAAACCCGAAGGAACACTTATACTTTGCTCAACTGATTCACCCCCATTGTAACTTTAGGGTCCATTCCATCATACTTCGAAGGCGCAAGGTTTGTGTTATTGTACTGCCACTTGCCGTGACTCAAATGTATAGGACCCAAAATAATTTGTTACGCCACTCTCTAAGTGTTGAGCCTGAACACAGAATTTCATCTTTTAGAACAGTCTCCTTCTTATTATTTGTTTGTTAAAGCCTCATCTCTACCGTGGTACTTAAAAAAACAAAGAGATCATCACTATTTAGACACATTCTTTTCAGATATTATCAAGCCTTTAGACCTGGTGAGTTGTAAACAATAGTCCTGTTTTAGGTTCTTGTATTATTTAGAAACCTTTAGAGTAATATGCGGAACTTCTTCTGTGAAAGTATTATTAGTTCATCCATCATTATTTCAATGCAACATGCTCGCACAAAGGTAATACAATAGATGAGAATAAAATTGGTGTGAAGTAAAGCTTAAGATAAATTATCAAAAGAAATTAATTAAAAATGCTCATATTGAAAAGAACAAAGTATTCAAAGATAGCACATTCAATAAAAATGAATACTATACGCCCTCTAGATATCGTTGCTTGAGCTTCTCTGCCCGAGCGTCTGGAAGACTATCATGAGTTTGACATGTGTTTAGGAGATCTTGAGTACTTTATCGATGCACCAAGACGCAACATACCCATTCCTTGTTAATTTAAGTATAGCAGGATCACCACTTGTCCTAATTTGAGCTGCACTTTTCAGGTTTTCAACTCAAATCCTTTTTGGTCTCAAAGCGCCCTTTGCGAGTTTTCACTTTAACCTCTCTATTTTATTCTTCTTCTTTTTTTTTTTGAGGTCTCAAAGTGCCCGCGGGTTTTCACCTCGGCCTTTTCCTTCTTCACGTGTAGTACTTCTTGACTGAATCCGAATTTACAAGATTGGGCAAGTTTTTCCCATCCATTTCGGCCAAAATTAATGCCCCTCCGGAGAAAGCCTTCTTTACCACGTAAGGTCCTTCCCAATTTGGAATCCATTTTCCTCTGAAATCTCTTTGTATAGGGAAAATCTTTTTCAATACCAAGTCTCCCTCGTGAAATTCCCTCGGACGAACCTTTTTATCATAAGCGCGCATCATTCATTTTTGATACATCTACCTATGCTGGATAGCCCTTAGCCTCTTTTCCTCAATCAAGTTTAATTGATCATATCGAAATTGGATCCATTCTACTTCATCTAACTTTAGCTCTGACAGAACTTAGAAGGAAGGTATCTCTACTTAAATAGGTAAAACTGCCTCCATCCCATAAACCAACGAGAAAGGTGTTGCCCCAGTAGAAGTCCTGACAGATGTCCGATAGGCATATAGAGCAAAGGGCAACTTATCGTGCCAATCTCTATAAGTTTCTGTCATCTTTCCTACAATTTTCTTAATGTTTTTATTAGCTGCTTCTACTGCACCATTCATTTTTGGACGATACGGCGATGAGTTGTGGTGTCTGATCTTGAAATGACTACAAACTTTCGCTATTGTACTATTGTTCAAGTTGAGTGCATTATCTGATATGATCTTCTGAGGCATCCCATATTGGCATATAATTTCCTTCTTTAAGAATCTACTAACTACCGATTTAGTGATGCTAGCGTATGAAGCAGCCTCTACCCACTTGGTGAAGTAATCAATGACTACAAAAATGAATTGATGCCCGTTCAAAGCTTTAGGTGAAATTGGTCCAATGACATTGATGCCCTACATAGAGAAAGGCCATGGAGAAGTCATAACATCAGGGGTGAAGGAGGTACATGAATTTTGTCCCCATAAATCTAGCATTTGTGACATCTCTTGGCATAGTTGATGCAGTCACCTTCCATGGTTGACCAATAGTATCCGAATCTCATAATTTGTCTGGCCATTGTAAAGCCGTGGGCGTGAGTCCTACAGACACCCTCATGGACTTCTTCCAGAATTTTCTTAGCTTCAATAGCATCCACACATCTCAAAAGTACTTGATCCTTTCGTCTTTTGTACAAGACCTCCTCGTCTAAGACATAATCACAAGCTAGCCTTCTCAGCGTCCTTTTATCGTTCTCGGTTGCCTGCTCAAGATATTCATGATTTCTAACGTACCGTAATATATTGTGATACCAAGGGTGATTATCTCTTTCCTCTTCATCCACATTATAGCAATGGGCTGAGCTTCGTAAATACTCATTTGGATAGGCTTTACATCCTCCTATTTGCTTGCATTAATCATGGAGGCCAAAGTGGCCAAAGCATCTGCCATGTGGTTTTCTTCTCGTGGGAGATAACTAAAAGTGTAATCGTCAAACTCCTCAATTAACCCCACAATTATCATTCGGTAATTGATCAATTTGGGGTCTCTTATTTTCCATTCTCCCTTTAGTTGGTAGATCACTAGTGCAGAATTTCCATATACTTCTAGTACTTTAATTTTGCGCTCAATGGCTACCCGGAGTCCCATGATACACGCTTCATATTCTGCCATATTATTTGTACAATTGAAATCCAATTTACAAGTAAATGGGTAATGGTCTCCATTTGGGGATACTAAGACTGCCCCAATTCCATTAACGATAACATTTGATGCTCGGTCGAAATTTAGCTTCCAAAGATGATTCTTTATGGGGTCTTCCTTCACTGCCGCTACATACATTAAATCCTCGTTGGGGAAATCAAAATTCAACGGCTCATAATCTTCTAAAGCCCTGCTTGCTAGAAAGTCTACTATTGTGCTCCCTTTCATAGATTTTTGACTCACATAGATGAGGTCGAATTCAGAAAGTAATATTTTCCATCTGGCCATCCTTCCATTTAAAGCAGTTGACTCCATCATTTACTTTATGGGGTCTAATTTCGAGATTAACCCGGTGGTGTGGTACAACACAATTTCTTAGTTGGAGAATATCTCATCTCACACTCAGTGAATTTCTTGCTGAGGTAGTATATCGCCTTTTCTTTTCTCCTCGAATCATCATGCTGACCCAGTACACACCCTGTAGAGTGATCAAACACTGTTAAGTATAAGATCAGTGGCCTATCTGGGCAAAGGGGCAACAAGACTGGAGGATTTGACATGTATTGTTTGACCTTATCAAAAGCTTTTTGGCATTCATCATCCCACATTCCTGGATTGCATTTCTTCAGAAGACGAAATATGGGGTCACATTTTTGGTTAACTGTGAAATAAATTGAGCAATGTAATCTAACCTTCTAAGGAGACCTCGAACTTCTTTTTGAGTGCGCGGTGGAGGCAATTGTTATGTAGCCTGGACCTTGTCTAAGTCAATCTCGATTCCCTTTTCACTGACTATGAAGCCTAAAAATTTTCCCGATCTAGCTCCAAAAGTGCATTTTGTGGGATTGAGCTTTAACTGGAATTTCCTTAGTCTCAAGAATAATTTTCTCAAAACTTGGATATGTTCAACCTCTGTTCGAGACTTTGGAATCATATCATCGATGTAGACTTCAATCTCTTTGTGCATCATATCATGGAACAAGGTCACCATAGCTTTTTGGTACGTAGCTCCCGTATTTTTCAACCAAAACGACATTACTTTGTAACAGAACGTACCCTACAATGTTATGAAGGTAGTCTTTCCCATATCTACAGTATGCATTTTTATCTGACTGTACCCCAAGAATCCATCCATGAACGAAAACAGTGAGTAGCCTGCTGTGTTATCCACCAGAGTATCAATATGAGGCAAAGGAAAATTATCCTTTGGGCTAGCCTTGTTTAGGTCTCTATAATCTACACACATTCGTACTTTTCCATCTTTCTTAGGGATAGGCACGATGTTGGCTACCCATTCTGAATATTTGATCTCTTGCAAGAATCTAGCATTAAACTGTCTTTTGACTTCCTCCTTTATTTTTAGCACAATATCCGGTCTCATCCTTCGGAGCTTCTGCTGAACTGGCTTGCAATCCCCTTTTATGGGCAAGCGGTGTACTACAATGTCGGTGCTTAAACCGGGCATATCCTTATATGACCATGTGAAGGCATCCTTGAATTCCTATAGCAACTCGACAAGATCTCCCCTCGTTTCTTTGGCTATGCACGTTCCAATACTTACTACTTTCCCTTCCTCCAGTGTCATAGTCTCTACTGTTTCCTTATGAGGTAGAATTTGTTTCTCTTCCTGTTCTACCATTCTTAACAAGTCAGGAGATAAGTCACCATCCATGTTATCTTCAAAGTCCTGTGATCCTTCTAAACACATGTCTTGCTCAAAAGGATATTCTAAGTCCCTAGCAGCGTTGCTTATGTCATTGATATCCGGGACCTATTGTAAGTTCAAAAGAATATAGAAAGAACGAATGAATTTATGAATGATTATTTGTATGTATAATTATGAATAATTATGAGAGAATGATTTGAGGGAATCACAAAACAAAGAAAAGAATGGAAGAATGTTTGCTTCAAATGATAGCAAAGATGTACTTCATTAATATAATAATGTTTGAACATGAGCCTATTTCACAAAAGAAATCTTATTGCTTCTAGGCTTAAAGCAATAAGTGCGTTCTGCACATTACTCTGAGTAAGCTTTAAATACTACAGGAATTTTCTCTACAGTCCAACTGTCCAAAGCGCTTTCCGGTTCGTAAGGTCGAATATCTGATAAGGTCCCCTCTTCAGCTGCCTCCTCGGATATGGCATTAATGCAGACATTGCCCAACATCGCTACAATGTCTTCTCTCTTTGGCGTTTTCTGCTCAGCATGAATGACCCCTCCCGACGCAAATATTTTGGATATGTGTGGAATTATCATGGGTTCCCCCTTGGTTTCCTCGCCACTCAAACGAGCCCTTCTTCTTTCCTGCCTTCTTTCTGAATCTTTCTTTTTTTGCTTTACATCCGGCTTGAATCCTAAGCCAAACTGATCTTGCTTTTCTCTCAATTTTGGAGCCACAACTCTCCCCTGAAGGTACTTTTCGAGTCCTCTTCCTGGTAAAGCTCCTTTTCCTACGGTCATTTTCAATCCCATTCTTGTGGTCTTGGAGATCCTTTGTATCAGGATTCTATTTCCTTCCGTAATGAAAGTTGCATTCACGAACTCTAGAGACCGAAAAGAACATTTAGTTGTCTCGTCGTTTATCTCTAAGTACGACATATCACTAGTCACTCTTGCAATAAAGTCCTCTTGACCTTTATTGTTATTAGCAGACTATCTGCTACTAACTTCACTTTCTAATGTAATGATGAGGGCATCGCTTACGACGAGTGTATCCACGTCTTTCTAGTAAGCAGTTATATGAAGGCTTGATATCCATGACTAAGAAATCCACCACATAAGAAGTTGGGCCAATTAATAAGGGTATCTCAATTCTCCCCATGACTCTTCTTTACGTGCCATCAAACGCCTTCACTATGCTTTGGCACTCTTTCATGTGCGAACTATCCATATGTAGTCTATTTAATGTGCACAAGGGTAATACGTTTAACGCCGACCCATTGTCTATCAAGACCCCTGGTAGCGTGAACCCTTTGCATCTAGTGGTAATATGCAAAGCCTTGGTGGATCCCCTACCATCTGGTGGTATATCATCATCATTGAAATAGATGAAGTTGTCAGCACTTATGTTACCAATCAATTGATCTAGTTTATTAACTGAGATATCATTGGCAACGTAAGTCTCATTCAAAACTTTCATCAATGCGTTTCTGTGTACCTCTGAACTCTGGAGCAAAACTAACACAGATATGCGCATTGGTTGTTTGTCAATGTTCTACAACACAAGATTCACTTTGTGTTTCAAAAATTTTAGGAACTCCCTGGCTTCTTCCTTTTTCACCGGTTCTTTAATAGGTGACTCAGGCTCGACTGGTTTTTCTTTCTCCTGCTCTACCATTGGAGCTTTCCCTTTTGTCAAATCACAGCGTCTCCCACTACGAGGATGAGAACCTTTATCTAGATCCTCCTTCAAAGCACTAGCCAAATTCTCCTTTCCTTCATCTAGATCCTCCTTCGAAGCACTAGCCGAATTCTTCTTCCCTGGGATTGCCACATTACACTCATAGTTCCAGGGACCCTCTTACTATCTTTATAAGCAAAGGCTGCGGGCCTCTGTATTATCACTCTCGGTGCTGTCTGTATTCCAGCTCTATTGCTTTTAGGTCACGAAATAACGATTACTAGAAAGTTGACTTTTGAGCTCTTTGTTGTTGACTCTGACGCGCATATGCTCTTCTCTTCCGCACCTTCTTCACAAAACTCAATTTCTTTATTGTTCATCAAATTTTGTACCAAAGTTCTAAATTCCTTACAATTCTGAATCTCATGTCCCATTTCATGATGGTATTCACAATAATTTATCAACTTTCCATGACTATCTTCTGCAACAATTAGTCTCTGTTTAACCATTTATTTTCAGACCAATCTTAAAGGAGTTTTAACCTCTGCAACACTTGCTTTGATTATTCTCTCTAAACTTTTACTAATTGCATTAACCCCGTTATTAGTATGATTGGGTAATGGATTTTATACTTTTGGCGCGTCATCTTACTTCACAATACCCATGTTGATGAATCTTTTTACCAATTTCTTAAAGGCGAGGCAATTTTCTATTGAATGCCCTGTGATCTTCGCATGGTACTCACACTACGTATTTGAGTCATACCATTTGGGATACGGAGGCTGTATTGGTTTTTGATAGTAAGGAGACACAACATGTACCTCGAATAAGCTTTAATATAACTCCTTGTACATCATTAGGATCGGCATAAATTGGAGTTTCTTTTTGCTTTGTCTTGTAGTGCCAGATTCTTTCCCTGACGAACCCTGATGCCCCGTAGTCACTACTTTTGGCTAATTAACGGTGATCGACTTCGAGTACCCTATGCTTGCGTTATTCACTTTGCTTTCTTTCTTCCTTGTGGCCGTTCTCTTGTTGCTTTCTCCTGCCTCGATCTTTCCACTTTTTATGGCATTCTCGATCATTTCTCCGGTCATTACAATGTCTAAAAAACTCTTTGTAGCACTTCCTAACATATGTATGATAAATGGGGCCTTCAGTGTATTGATAAAGAGCATGGTGGTATCTTTCTCCAAAAGTGGTGGCTGGACTTGGATGGCAACCTCCCTCCACATCTGTGCGTATTGTTTAAAGCTCTTATTTCCCTTTTTCTCCATGTTTTGAAGAGCAATCCTATTGAGAGTCATGTCTCATCATATGACTATATCGCTTCATGAATGCTTGTGCCAAATCTCTCCATGAACCAATTCTGGCACGACTCAACTGGTTATACCATTTGGCTACAGCTCCCACCAAGCTATCTTGGAAGCAATGAATCAACAGTTGGTCATTGTTAATGTATCCCATCATCCTTCTATAAAACATAGTAATATGGGCCTCGGGGCAACTTGACCCATTATATTTCTCGAATTCAGGCATCTTGAATTTGTATGGGAGCACCAAGTCTGGGACCAAGCTTAAATCTTTGGCATCGATTCCATAACAGCTATCAGCATTTTCTATTGCCTTAAACTTCTCCTCCAACCATTTACATCTATCTTCTAACTACTTTGGTAATTCCACTTTTGCCCTCTCTCCTTTAGCTATTTCATCCAAATCAGGGATATTAGGATTGATTGGACTATGGCCAGGGTTAGAGCCTGAGCCATCTTGGAAATTCATCGGATTAAGGCTCTACCGAATCATTGCGTACTGACAGAGACAGATAACCCTTGTGGACTTATCTCTTGCGGTGCATGTACACGCGTTGGAGTAAAGCCAAGAGGATATTGATTAGTTTCGTGATATTATCCATAGGGATTTTCCCTTTGTCTACTCCTCCCGTTAGTAATTGAGTCAATTGAGACATCATATTTTTTTGTGATTTCATCATCCGATCCATCATATCCTGCTGGATCTTAGCAAGCTACTCCTGCATTTGTAGCTGAAGTTTATCCTGCATCTCCCTTTAGAGTTGTTCAAGCTTCTCTAATCTCTGATCCATATCTATCATCTTGGTTCGGGTACCGTAGGGATGTTTGGTTTTGTCGGTGTCCAGGTTAATGCTGAAATAATTTTTTATTTAATTAGAATCTTTTAATGACCCTTAATGTATATGAATGAAGACAAATGCCAATGCATGAATGAAAAGAAGGTGCCGATTCTGATTCAATTTCATTTAGAAAACTTTACTAGAGAACAAAGTCCTTTACATAAAATCAAGTTACAAATAAGGCCTTGCCCTAGCACCTAAAACTTTAATTTTCCTAAGTAGTGAAGCTAACTCCTGTCCACGATCTGACCTCGTCTCAAACTGCACGCTCAATATATCAGCTTGTATGGCCAAAGTCTGCAAGTAATCAACTATCTCTTGAATCTGGGTTATGGCTTCTCCCATGATGTAATCCCTATCTCTGACTTGATTCTGAGAGTAATGAAGCTCCTCTTTCCATCGTTCTTCATTCACCTCTACAGACTCGGTACGATTTTGACAATTCTATAATGCCATTTCTAATTCTTCAATCTTCTTCTTCGTTTCTTCAATTTGGCTCAAACTTGCTCTTAATTCTTTCATATAGTTACATCTTCTATGATGATGAAGAGATCTCTTGAGTTCTGCGACTCTAGCCTTTAGGTCGCTTTGTTCACTTCGGCTTTTTGAGAGGCTCTTCTCTATAGATTCATTTCGTGCTTGTGCCTCTCATAACTTCTCCTCCCATTGACCAGCTTTACTCCTTTCGTCTTGAATCTCCTAACGCCACTGCTCCGAAGTTTTTCCTAAACTAGCAGTCCTCATTGATAGACGCATCTTTTTATAGTCGGTCTTTAAACTATCCAGGTCTTCTTCAACTCTATTCTTCCCTTTTCTTAATTTCTCAGCCTCTGACTTCTGCACTTCCACGTCTAATTTCAAGTTCATTTTCTCTTCCTCTAGCTGCTCGATCCTTTTTCCGAACTAGAGACTTTTCTTTTCAAAGTCCTATCTTATCATCTCTAGTTCTGACGGGACGACTTGCAAGCATTCTTTAATTGATCGAGCACCTTCTAAACTTGGCCTATAAATATTATCATTAATCCTTTTACTAAACAATTCATTGTACTTAGGCGTCGTCATAGAACCAACAGCTAATCTCTTCATCCAGCGAGTCTGATTTCAAGCATCATAGATCTCTCCAACCCTTTTCTTATAGTTATCTGCTCTATACGAGAATTCACATTGGGCAAGCCCATAAGTTGCCGGTATAAATTGCCTCGATTTATACTGCCTTAATACCATCAAAGGAGTGTATTCTGTGGCCCTTCAAATCCCAAGAAAAGGTACGTAATTGAAATACCCGCACCAATAGAGGATCTCGTCAGGGACCATCCAAAAGTCTCTACATTCAATATCTTCCTCTTTGAGGTTTTGAAGAATTACCATCCATCTTTCTTTTGAAATATCGCCTCTCCTTTGCGTAGCTACTTCTTCCTTTAACGGGGAATAACTTTCAGAGAAGACCCGGTAATAGACCTTTTCCACCTTCCAAAAATGTCCGTGAAACCATACTAGTAGCAGCTGAACACATCCAATAAATCTGCCTTCGCCTGCCTTCCGACATAGGCTCAAAGATCTGAACGTCTCGGCTAGAATTGTAGGTACCGGTGTGATTTTTTTATTCAAATGATCGAATAAGTCAGTGACTGCTTTGTCTATATGCCTTAGAGCTTTAGGAAAAATCACCAAACCATAAATGCTCAAGGCGAAGATATCCACTTTCTTCTTGGCATCCGGGTGTGCTAAGATCAAGTCTCTCATAATCACCCAAGGAATACATTTGCCATCCCCTTTCTGCTGAATTCGAGCAGTAACCCAGGGCTAGCTCATCCCGGTAATTGTCATTAACTTCTTCACGAAAGTCGAGGTATTAATGGCCTTAGAGTAAGCTTTGTCGACTAGGATCCTTGGAGAACGAAGCAAGGCCGTATACTCCTCCATAGTGGGCACCAAATCTACCCTCCCGAAAGTGAAACAATTATACGCAGGATTCCAAAACTGAGTCATAACCCAAAATAGATGCTTGTCTACCTTGACATCCAGCAAATAGGGTATATCGCCATAATTCTGGTAGAACAATTGCTTAGTTCCCTCATCCCAATGGGCTCATATATCTCTCAACTCTTATAGTTCATTTTGTATCACACTGACACGGGTAAAGTCCCACAGCTCCGATGTGTATCCTTTAGCCAAACTGTCCCCTTTCTTTAATTGTAGCTTCTCAGACCATGTGCGGACGGCCGCATTATCCTCGACTCTATTAAGGGATTCATTCTCCATGTTAAACTTTCTAACTTAGTAACCAAACACGAATCGAATCCTCCTTAAATATGCAATGTCATGCAAATTACAAACAAAATACACAAGTTATTATCAAATAACAAGATTTAAGACAAACAGAAAATAATCAAACACCTATATGGATAATCACTAGCATTTAGCACTACTACATCTGGTGGGTTCCTATGGTCTACTATATGCGGTAAAGTTCTAAGGAAAAGGGTACCTGAACCAGCAGATTCCTTAATCCTCACCCATTATAGGCTCATATAGATCAAGTTCGGTTCAGGGGAATACATTTCCCTATGGCCATGCGGAGGTGAAAACCTCACGAAGACATAGGTATGGATGTATTCCGGAAGCAGTCCACTAGCCCATGTGGAGGTGAAAACCTCACGAAGGCATAGTTTCTCACTCCCACTTAAAGGTGTAACCACAACGGTTATGCGATGCAGATGCAAGTATTTTACCAAAAACATCGTAGTATCAGCAAATGCATCAAAGGAAACATGATTTTTCAAAACAATTTTCAAAATTTTCAATCAAAAGGACAAGAGTTAACCAATCCAACCGTTCCCCAGTGTAGTCGCCAAGCTGTCGAAACCATTTTTTTGTGTTTGAAAAATAGGTATCGACTTTAAAAATATGGCAAATGGAGTCACCACCAATCCTTTTTGTTTAGGTGTGATTGGATCACCTATAAAACATTTTGCCCTACGAAATTCAAGAAAACAGGTTCGAAAGTCAGTTACGTATGAGGAAGGATTAGCACCCTTGCAACGCCCAAAATTAGTACCAAATTGATTAACTGATGTCCTAATGTCGAAAAGTTTGAAACGATTTTAAAATTTCATTTTTTTCTTAAAAAATATTTTATAAATCGAATTGAGTATTAAGATTCTCTTGTTTCGAAGGAATAAAATATCACATCCAGCACGATAGGATATGACGTTTCAAATCCTTGATGCCGAGATCCTCTTATGATTTCCAAAATTCATGC
This sequence comes from Gossypium rotundifolium, assembly GCA_025506655.1. Lineage (NCBI taxonomy): Eukaryota > Viridiplantae > Streptophyta > Magnoliopsida > Malvales > Malvaceae > Gossypium > Gossypium rotundifolium. The sequence continues at coordinate 52,005,221 of CP106725.1, forward strand.
ATTGAGATTTTTATAAGGATATTCAATTATTTGGACAAACAGAAGACCGAAACCCAGCACGATAGGGCACGATTCTTCGAATTTCCAAACACACAAGTATTGCCTTATTTTTGAAAATATGGATAAAATTTTAAAAGGATATTTGGATATTTGGCCAAATGGAAAACTGAAACCCAGCTTGATAGAGCACGATTCCTCGAATTTCCAAACACACAAGTATTGCCTTATTTTTAAAAACATGGATAAAATTTTAAAAGGATATTTGGTTATTTGGCCAAACGAAAAACCAAAACCCAGCATGATGGGGCATGATTCCTCGAATTTCCAAACACACAAGTATTGCCTTATTTTTGAAAACATGAATAAAATTTTAAAAGAATATTTGGTTATTTGGCCAAACGGAAAACCGAAACCCAGCACTATAGGGCACGATTCCACGAATTTCCAAACACACAAGTATTGTCTTATTTTTGAAAACATGGATAAAATTTTAAAAGGATATTTGGTTATTTAGTCAAAGCGGAAAACCGAAACCCAAAGACGATAGGGAATGATTTCCTCAATTTCCAAATATCAAATATTGCATTGTTTAAAAACCTTTAAATAAGCAATTTTAAAATTGACTTAAAATGCTTTTATTGAATCACTAGATAATGATAAACAAAAATATAATACCGAGCATGAAATAATAATACGTGAATACAACACTTGTACAAATGGATGATAAGAATAATGATATGAACATATAATTCACTATATACAAAATCAATAATCTCGCAATTCTTATTTTGAAAATACCAACATTATTGGTCAAGAAACAACAAAAACTAAAAATATAGTTATTTAAAACAAATTAAAATATAGCAAATTTTAATGTAAATAAGCGAGATAATGTACATAAAATAATATGTGTTAATTTAAATATTATACACGTAATGAAAAAATTTGATATAAAATTATATATATATATAATAATGATTTATAAAAGTGTTTGGAATAAATATATAATTTAAAATAGGGTCTTTTAAAGAGATACATGATAGTTTTAAAGAAAATATATATATAAAACAATATAAAATCAATAGTATGTAAATAATAATTTTAACACTAATTATATATGAATGTGCAAATTAACAATATACAAGAGTATTTACATTAAATATTACAAAAATCATCGAAGGAACGAATAATATATGTTTGAAATTAAATATTTATACAATAAATATATAAATGGAAAATAAAAACAAAATAAAATATTATGGAATCAATTATAAAACAATTTTATTAAAATAGCTTGAATAATAAATGAATTTAATACTACAAAAAGGTTACAAAAATTATGAACGCGAAATAAAGCTTAATCGAAGTGAAAATAATATTGAAGGGCCATTTCATGAATAAACAATCGAAGATCAGATTAAAAATCATATAAACATTGAGGGATCAAACTAGCAAATACTCTAACATTCAAAACGCAGCATATTGACGGGACTAAATTGAAATAACGCACAAATTATAGGGGTTAATTTAAAAGAAGCAAAGGAAATATGCCAAGGATCTAATTGAAATAGCGGCGCCAAGAAAAGGATTAAACGCATAAATTATCGATCATTACAGAAATGCGCAGGTCTCGTGGAAACTAAACCGAATTGGGTTGGGGCAACCTTGTATGGTGTCATTTTGAGGCCACTTAATCAGGCTTCGAACGACGCCGTTTCGCATCATTTTAAGAGGCTAATAAAGCCTGAAAAACAAACAGCAAATTACCCCCTCTCTTCTTTTAAATAAAAAACCTAGCTCTCCCTACCTTTGCTCTCAGCCGCACCTAAAACCCCTCCGTCTGACCACTAGAACGCCACTGCAAACGACGCTTAGTGGTACACGAAGGTCCGTTAGGATTCTACTGTAACACCCCAAACCCGACCCGTGAGCCCGACCGGATCTCGGTATGTCACGGAGTAAAAACGCTTGAAAGATTTTGATTTTCCGTGAAAATATGAAAATTCGATAAGGTTATAAAAAAGTGTTTGATAAAACTCAAGAGGATTGATTTTTTATAAACATGGTTGTGTTGAAAACCCTTTGAAAACATTTGATCATTTAAAAGTTTAAAGTTCATCGAGTTATTGTTAACTTGGTGAATTTTGCTACCGATGGTAACATTTTGAAAACTCGTAGATGTTACTTAATTTTGAAAATGTTACTTTTAACCTGTTCACTTAACATTTTATAGTTTCATTTGTAATGTGGTATAAGTAAAGTAAAACAACTATGTAAACATCCAAAATAATAAACTAGTGGCCTTATTACAACCCAAATAAAAAATTTAGAAAAAATAAATAAACTTGAACTGAATCAAATATAATTCCAAATCTAAGGAACAAGCATGGCCACCTCGAGTCCTCTCCGGCTCCATCTTCGTGATCTACTCATCTGCAAAATAGTATGGGAAGGGGTGAGTCACCAAGACTCAAGTGTAAATCCCCACCGAAAATGTAACTCATACACGATTATTAATAAACATGCAATAAACAACCCCACTAACCATCATGCTCCTTAACTACCCGTGTGGTCAAAACCACCGGTGGTCAAAACCACTTGGTGACTAGAGTCACAAATCAAGTGATGGGGCCAACCCATCGTGTGGTCAAAACCATCGATGACCATAGGTCACAAATATCATAATGTGGTCAAAACCATGGTGGTACCAAACCACCGGGACTTAGTCACAATTTAACAACAAGTGTGGTCAAAACCTTTGGTGGCCAAGTCACAATAAATCGATGGGGCCAACCCATCTTGTGGTCAAAACCACGGTGACATCCATAGAAATCATCCCCCTCCTCTCATTAATCCCACCATCATCATGCTTACATAACAATTTGTCATAATCACATATATCATGCATTTATGTGTAGCATAGCATTTAACAGCATGTGATGGCATACTCAAGCATATATCATAGATCACGTCATAGGGGACTTACCCGGAATCCATGCTTAAGCCCACAAGCAAATCACTACCATAATTATTAACAAGGCAACAATATAGCAAAGTTTACTAATAAAGTGTGTAAAGAGTTTACACACCTGTTACTACCGAAATTCCTAGATCCCAAAGATCCGATCTACAATGCTAGATCCTTTGACCCTAAATTCGACCAACAACAAGGTTAGTGACATAGGCCTATTCGGCAAAACCAAGTAATCCCGAAGGATACGATGTACTCGAAATAACACTCACCTTGGTTGTCGATTTGGTCTCCTACCAAATCCCGAAACGGCACTTATTCCTAAAATCGTTGAGATCCTTATATGGCACATATTAGTTTCGGCATTTAGACATAAACTTTTTAACAAATGGCCCTTGGCCGAATGATGTATAAGCCTTACCTTGAAAAATCAAATCCCGAAAGCTTCCTTCAATCGACAATGGCCTCCTACAATCGGTTTAATCACATTAATAAGAGTCATAGGCCATTCGCCATAATCTTGAACCTAAAAGAGGTTATTACCCTTACCTTAACGACTATTTAGGCCCTAAACACCACAAGTCAGCACCACTTGGTGTTGTTAGGGGTTCGCTACCTTCAATGAAGAGAAAAGAACCGAATGCTAGAGTGAAACAAACACCTTTCTTTAAGGGGATTCGCCAAGTGGATCTTACTAGGAGAAGAAAAGATTTGGTAAAAGAGTGGAAGAGGTTTAGGCTAATAGAGAAAAGTAGAAGGGAATTAGTGGTGGTTTCGGCTTTGTAAAAGAAAAAAGGAAGTAGATGGGAGATGAGGAGATTGACCAAACAACCAAATGAAAAAAAGAAGAGAACTTCTTTGAATGATTTTCTAGCACACCCTTGCTTAACACATAACCGAATATGGATGGCCCTAAGGAGTCCCAAATCGGCCATCACCCCTCTCTTTTGTGATAATTTCAGCTTTTAATTATCACCCATTCAATCAAAATCAAAAGCAATATTTATCTTCCCTTAATCTCCTCTTTGAACAAATATAGATTATCAACAACACTTACTCTTCCAACCGAATCCTAGAGAAAAAATTAAGCTTTATCCTTATCAATTTAAGAGTCCAAAATCAAGCCATTACTCACTCTCCCATTCACGACTTCCAAAAATAAAATGCCAAGCTGCAGACTTCTTTGGTTCGAACCCAGGACCTGGTGGAGGCAAACTGCACCCACGCCTCTAACCATTCTGCCAAGTCGTGTCTTTGTGACATAAACTTCCTACAACTCCTTTTAAACGCTTCCTCCCTAGCTCCCCCTTGCCTTAACGCCAAAGGCAAAAATAAAACACCCTTTGCTTCCAGCGTGACTCGAACTTGAGTCCATTCGCCAAGACCCTTAAGTGGCGCCCCAAGCCACTCCACCAAACCAACTTTCATGCCCTTAAACCTTACCATTAAATTTTTAAGGCCTTCCTAGCCCATCACCTTAAACATAACGCAAATAAAAATAAAATTCCAAGCGCCACTCCAGCAGCTCGAACCCAAGACCTGCGCTAGGCGTCACTTCCTGCCCTTAAGTGGTGCCCAACGCCACTTCTACCAACTAGCTCCTTGTGTCATGCTTCTCCCGAAATTTTCTCTTAACCCCTTATCTCACCTTGCTTCCTCCTTTAAAGCACTAAAAAGAAATTTTTGCCCTAAGTCGACCTAGCCCGGGTTATGACTAGACCCTAGAACATGTCAAGTAATCATAGTATTCATTTCTTTCCAAACAAGCACATGAAAATAATTAATTTGCAAACAACCCCTAATTCAGGATGTTACAGTTCTACCCCTTAAAATAATTTCGCCTCAAATTACGGATCGAAAAGTTGGGGGTATTACTGCCGCATCACATCCTCGGGTTCCCACGTGGCCTCTTCCGTACCATGGTTTCGCCATAGCACTTTCACCAAAGGTACTGACTTCCTCCTCAAAACCTTGACATCTCGATCCAAAATCTGTACTGGCTCCTCCTCGAAAGACAAGTTCGAGTTCACTTTAATTTCCGCAATCGGCACTACGTGTGATGGATCTGATCGATAGCGCCTCAGCATCGAAACATGAAAGACATCATGGATCTGGCTCAATTCTACCGGCAACTCAAGCTGGTAAGCTACCGGTCCCACATGTTTCATCATTGTGTACGGCCCGATGAACCTAGGGCTTAGCTTGCCCTTCCGGCCAAACCTCAGCACCTTCTTCCAAGGTGATACCTTCAGGAAGACCTTATCACCCACTGCATATTCAACCTCTCTGCATTTAAGATCGGCGTAGGATTCCTGCCTGTTCGATGCCTCCTTAAGACGAGCCCGAATTACTCTGACCTTATCTTCTGTCTCTGCCACTAACTCTGGACCCAACATCTGTCGCTCTCCTAGTTCCGTCCAACATGTAGGAGTACGGCATTTTCGACCATACAGCGCCTCATACGGTGCCATTCAATACTCGCTGATAACTATTGTTATAAGCGAACTCGCATAAAGGTAGGTACTCCTCCCAACTACCACGGAAGTCCAGAACATAGCCCCTTAACATATCTTCCAACACTTGGATTACCCACTCAGATTGTCCATCAGACTGCGGTTGAAAAGCCGTGCTGAAATTCAACCTCGTGCCTAACTCCTGATGTAAAGCCTTCCAGAATCTTGATGTGAACCGGGGATCCCGATCTGAGATAATGGATACCGGTACTCCATGCAACCGCACTATCTCTACGATATACAACTTGGCTAACCTTTGAAGCGAGTAGTCAACCCTTACCGGTATAAAATGGGCCGACTTGGTCAACCAGTCTACTATTACCCAAACTGCATCTTTCTTAGTGGGCGTAAGGGGAAGCCCACTTACGAAATCCGTAGTAATCTCCTCCCACTTCTACTGTGGGATCTTTACCTACCGTAATGACCTCGATGGCAATTGATGCTCAGCCTTAACTTGCTGGCATGTCAGACACTTGTCCACTAACTTGGTTACTTCCCGTTTAAGACCCGGCCACCAAAATTGCTCCCTTAAATCCTAATACATCTTGCTACTTCTCGGGTGCATAGCGTACGGACTGCTATGAGCTTTTTTAAGGATTCGCTGCCTCAAATCATCATCCTTAGGCATACACACTCTCCCCTGAAAATACAACACTCCATCACTACCCAAGCTGAACCCTTCGACCTCACCATTCTGTACTTGCAACCTCCGAGTACTCAAAGCTTCGTCGGTCATTTGCCTTTCTTTGACCTCATCAATCCAAGATGGCTTCACTTGCAACTCTGCCAAAAGGCTCCCATCCTCATAGAGACTTAGGTGAGCAAACATTGCTCGCAAATCTGTGACCACCTTACGGCTCAATGCATCAGCTACCACGTTAGCCTTACCTGGATGGTATTCGATTGAGCAGTCGTAGTCCTTCAGCAACTCAATCCACCTCCGCTACCTTAGATTTAAATCTTTCTGAGTCAAGAGGGACTTCAGACTCTTGTGATCTGCGTACACTACCGACTTCTCCCCATACAGATAGTGCCTCCAAATCTTTAAGGCGAAAACCACAGTAGATCAATTCCAAATCATGTGTGGATAGTTAGCCGTGAGGCCTCAATCGCCGTGGCGCATAAGCGACCACCTTCTCTTTTGCATCAGACACACCTTAAACCAAGATCGATGCATCACAATACCTGATCAATTCCTTTCATGCCTCAAAGTTGAATCAAGACGGTGCTTACACAAGATCCTCTTGACTTGTCGAAACTCTCTTGCTGCTTCCCTAACTACACAAACAGAACTCCTTTTCTCAGTAGCTTAGTTAACGGTGCTGCGATTAAGGAAAAATTTTCCACGAATCTCCTATAATATCCTGCCAACCCCAGAAAACTCCGAATTTTTGTAACCAACTTTGGTGGTTTCCATTCCAAAACTGCCTCAATCTTACGGGGATCCACCCTGATTCCCTCGGCTGAAACAACATGCCCTAGAAAAGTTACCTCCTTAAGCCAGAACTCACACTTGCTGAATTTGGCATACAACTGTTTCTCCCTTAAAACTTGCAGGACCACATGAAGATGTGCGTCATGTTCCTCCTCAGACTTCGAGTACACCAAAATGTCGTCTATGAACACCACGATGAACCGGTCCAGATAGGGTTGGAAAACCCGGTTTATCATGTCCATAAACGCAGTCGGTACATTCATCAAACCAAAAGGCATTACCAGAAACCCGTAGTGCCCATACCGAGTACGAAATGCCGTCTTGTGGATATCAGCCTCCTTCACCTTAAGCCGATGGTACCCTAACCTAAGGTCAATCTTAGAGAACACCGATGCACCTTGAGTTGATCGAACAAATCATCAATCACAGGCAATGGATACCTATTCTTTATTGTCGACTTGTTTAGGCAGTCGATAGTCTATGCACATCCTCATCGCTCCATCCTTCTTCTTGACAAAAAGCCTTGGAGCTCCTCAAGGCAATACACTTGGTCTGGATGAACCTCATCCAACAATTCACGGATCTCGAGCCTTCAACTCTACCAATTCTTTCGGCGCCATCCGATACGGAGCTATAGATACTAGCGGTTCCGGGTAACAAATCTATACCAAACTCAACCTCACGATCCGGAGGTAGACCCGGGAGTTCCTCTGAAAACACATCAACATAATCCCTTACGGTCCAGACATCTCTCACAGCTGCACCCTTAGCTTCCAAAGCACAGACATGCACTACATATGCTTCACAACCCTTCCTAACCATCTTTCCGCCTTTAATGCCGAAACTAGATTAGATAGGTAATCTCTCCTTTTACATATCATCACCACCTCATCACCTTCCATGGTCTTTATTACCATGTGCTTAGCTGCGCAATCCAGGCTAGCCTGGTACTTTACTAGCCAATCCATCCCGAGGATTAGATCGAACTCCCAGAACGGTAGTTCCATCAAGTCAGCCAAAAATACGACCCCTTGAAGTTCTAGGGGTACATTCCTATAGAGTTTACTTAATTTTACAGAGTGACCTAGAGGGCTTAATACAGTCATCTTCCTAGAAGTAAGCTCAGAGTCTAAGTGTAGAGTTTTCACTACGCAACTAGCAATGTACTGAGTGAGTTGAGCCAACATCAATTAAGGTACTATATGGTACTCCAAAGATCAAAACATACCGGTTATGGCGTCCAGGGCCGTCGCCCCTCCTCCCCGAGCCTGTGGCATAGACCAAACCAGGTTGCCTAGCCTCAGTACCACCATTACCTCCCCTCGGTGCCCCACGACCTCCTGCCCGGCACCATTACCTCCTCTTCCTACACCACGACCTCTCGGTGGCTATTGGTTATCCCTTCTATTCGGTGCACGATCCTGACCCTCTGACCTCAGCCTAGCTACCTTTTCGGACAATCCCTAACTCGATGTTCTATGGATCCACATTCGAAACATCCCCGATTACCATTCCAACACTCCTCGTGTGAGACTTCCCACATCGAGCACAAGTGGTGGCCATTGAGGATTAGCGAGAGCAGCGGGCCTAGCGACTTGATTTGACCCACCATACCTCGTCCTCTTACATTGATTACTAGAAAACCTCAAGATCCGGAGCTCCTCTTATTCCAACTCCTATCCTGATTACATCTAATGATTTGTCTTACCCTTCAAAGAACCTTAGACTTCTCCACTAGGACAGAGAACTCTCATTCCTGTTGTGGAGCTATCATCATCCTCAACTCATCTCTTAGCCCATCCTTGAATCTAACACAGTGTTCATGCTCGGTACCCACAATACGATGAGCATACCTACTCAACCGGAGGAATTCGGCCTCATACTCCGCCACTATCTTATTGCCTAGAACCAGGTTCAAGAAAGCCTTCCGCTGTGCATCCACGTAACTAGCTCCTATATATTTCTTTTGGTAGGTAGCTTTAAAGAATTCCCATATGAGATCCTCTGCCATCGCTCCATCCCTTACAGTGAGCCACCACTGATATGACTCATCCCGAAGCAGAGATATTATACCCTTCAACTTCTCCTCAGCTGTGAAATCCAGGTCACCCATAATCCTTTCAGTAGATTCTAACCAATATTCCGCCGCACTAGGTGCCACTCCGGAAACTCGTCTAAACACCTTTGCTCCGTTAGCCCGGAGTCGTTCAACCACAGATTTATGGGCTCCTACGCCCACACCTGCCTCAGCAGCTCGTTCCAACACTCGTAGCACCGCTTGGGATACTACGTCGTTACCACCGATCGATCTTGAAACTCGGTTTTACCGATGATCCTAAGCATCTCATTTCCAGACCCATGACCAGACCCTACTGGCTCCGACAAGGTCATCCTACCTCTACCACGGCCACGCGATGGACGTCCACGACCTCTTGTACTCATTCTTCTCGTTCGTGTTTATCTGATTAAGAATTTTTTGCATTAGTACATGTTTCATTGGTTATCCCCGGAGAAATTTTATGAACGTAGTTTAGAAGTTGTTCTTTCGATCAATCAAGTTTCAAGTCTTCTATTCTAATACAAGGATACACATTCATCCAGCAGCGCCTACCACACACATTCACTCTTCGGACATTTCTGTCCGTTTCCTATCCCAGGGGCATTTTCGTCATTTGTCCTACAGGGTTTTTTTCGTAATTTGTCAAAATAAAAGTTCTCGGATGATTTTTTCAAAAAGTATTTTGGAACTTTTAAACTCCCGGGGTATTTTGAAAAATTTTGAAATTTGGGGGTATTTTGGTAATTTTAAAGCTCGGGGGTATTTTGGTAATAAACCAGGGTAACTTTGTAAAGTTTGATAATTCCGGGGTATTTTCAAATGTTGAAAAACTTTGAGGGTTCTTTTTGAGAATTTGTTTTTCAAGTTTATGGTGTAGCAAAAATTTTGAAAATCAAGGTTATTTTGGTAATTTTGTTGGTTAGGGGCAATTTCGTAATTTTCCAAAATCATGATATTTTCGATATTTTGCAAATTAAGGTTTTTGGGCACTTTATATGTAATGTAAGTTTTGATGAAAACTGTGGGTATTTTGGGAATTTCATAAACCAAGGGCATTTTTGTAATTTTACCACTAAGGATATTTTAGTAATTCCACAAATCGGATATTTTTTAGAAAAATGTTGTAAAAGAATAGTTCTCACAAATTAAAAAGAAATCTTAAGAGTTTTAAAACTAGGGTTTTTATGAAAATACGGCTAGTTCCCTTTCGGGTTTTAGTTCCATGATTAAGTCTTCCTGGTTAGGGTGAACCGAAGCTACGCACCAGGTAGGATCCGAGTGGAGAGGAGGTGAGTCACGCGGACTGCTTAAATACCAAGCTCCCACCAAATACCTATCCTAGACATGTGCACCACGGTTACCACACCCTAACTCGACGACTTAGACACAGGTTTGTTTAATTAAGCAATTAAGTCTTATGTAGTAGTTGGGGTAGACTAGTCCTAGAGTTCAATACCTATCATTCTATTCTACGTTCCCAAGTTACCTATTTACCCTTATCAAGTATTCACAGAATAGTCGAGATACTTACAGGCGAGATAGGTGCAGGGGACTCGATGCCATCTTGTTGATCGAAAACCATTTCCGTAATAATTTACAAAGGCCTACAAAAACATTTTGGGCCCTGGGCCCCATAGTCGAGTTTTGAATCGGGCTCTGATACCAAAAATATAACACCCCAAACCCGACCCGTGAGCCCTGACCGGATCTGGTATGTCACGGAGTAAAAATGTTTGAAAGATTTTGATTTTCGGTGAAAATTTTGAAAATTCGATAAGGTTATAAAAGCGATGTTTGATAAAACTCGGGAGGATTGATTTTTTATAAACATGGTTGTGTTGAAAACCCTTTGAAAACATTTGATCATTTAAAAGTTTAAAGTTCATCAGAGTTATTATTAACTTGGTGAATTTTGCTACCCGATGGTAACATTTTTGAAAACTCGTAGAAGTTACTTAATTTTGAAAATGTTACTTTTAACCGGTTCACTTAACATTTTATAGTTTCATTTGTAATGTGGTATAAGTAAAGTAAAAACAACTATGTAAACATCCAAAATAATAAACTAGCGGCCTTATTACAACCCAAAACAAAAATTAAAAAAAATAAATAAACTTGAACGAATCAAATAAAATTCCAAATCTAAGGAACAAGCATGGCCGCCTCGAGTCCTCTCGGCTCCATCTTGTGATCTACTCATCCGCAAAATAGTATGGGAAGGGTGAGTCACCAAGACTCGTGTGTAAATCCCCAGGAAATGTAACTCATACAGATTATTAATAAACATGCAAATATGCAACCCCACTAACCATCCGTACTCCTTAACTACCCGTGTGGTCAAAACCATTGGTGGTCAAAACCACTTTGGTGACTAGCGTCACAAATCAAGTGATGGGGCCAACCCATCATGTGGTCAAAACCATCGATGACCATAGGTCACAAATATCATAATGTGGTCAAAACCTTTGGTGGTACCAAACCACTTTGGGACTTAGTCACAATTTAACAACAATGTGGTCAAAACCACTTTGGTGGTGAAGTCACTGATAAATCGATGGGGCCAACCCATCTTGTGGTCAAAACCTTTGGTGACGATCCATAGAAATCATCCCCTCCTCTCATTAATCCCACCATCATCATGCTTACATAACAATTTGTCATAATCACATATATCATGCATTTATGTGTAGCATACCATTTAACAAACATGTGATGGCATACTCAAGCATATATCATAGATCACGTAATGGGGACTTACCTGAATCCATGCTTAAGCCCACAAGCAAATCACTACCATAATTATTAACAAGGCAACAATATAGCAAAGTTTACTAAAAAGTGTGTAAAGAGTTTACACACATTACTACTAGAAATTCCTAGATCCAGAAGATCCGATCTACAATGCTAGATCCTTTGACCTAAATTGGCCAACAACAAGGTTAGTGACATAGGCCTATTCAGCAAAACCAAGTAATCCGAAGGATACGATGTACTGAAATAACACTCACCTTGGTTGCCGATTTGGTCTCCTACCAAGTCGCTGACGGCACTTATTCCTAAAATCGTTGAGATCCTTATATGGCACATATTAGTTTCGGCATTTAGACATAAACTTTTTAACAAATGGCCCTTGGCCGAATGATGTATAAGCCTTACCTTGAAAAATCAAATCCCGAAAGCTTTCTTCAATCGGCAATGGCCTCCCTAAGTTTAATCATATTAATAAGAGTCATAGGCCATTCGGCCATAATCTTGAACCTAAAAGAGGTTATTACCCCTTACCTTAATGACTATTTAGGCCCCTAAACACCACAAGTCAGCACCACTTGGTGTTGTTAGGGGGTTCGGCTGAAGAGAAAAGAACCGAATGCTAGAGTGAAACAACACCTTTCTTTAAGGGGGATTCGGCCAAGTGGATCTTAATAGGAGAAGAAAAGATTTCGGTAAAAGAGTGGAAGAGGTTCGACTAATAGAGAAAAAGTAGAAGGGAATTAATGGTGGTTTTGGCTTTGCAAAAGAAGAAAGGAAGTAGATGGGAGATGAGGGAGATTCGGCCAGCAACCAAATGAAAAAAAGAAGAGAACTTGCTGAATGATTTTTGGCACACCCTTGCTTAACACATAACCGAATATGGATGGCCCTAAGGAGTCTCGAAACCGGCCATCACCACTCTCTTTTGTGATAATTTCAGCTTTTAATTATCACCCATTCAATCAAAATCAAAAGCAATATTTATCTTCCCTTAATCTCCTCTTTGAACAAATATAGATTATCAACAGCACTTACTCTTCCAGCCAAATCCTAGAGCAAAAATTAAGCTTTATCCTTATCAATTTAAGAGTCCAAAATCAAGCCATTACTCACTCTCCCATTCACGGCGGCCAAAAAAATAAAATGCCAGCTATGACTTCTTTGGTTCGAACCGGGACTGGTGGAGGCAAAGCTGTACTCCACGCCTCTAACCATTCTGCCAAGTCGTGTCTTTGTGACATAAACTTCCTACAACTCCTTTTAAACGCTTCCTCCCTAGCTCCCCCTTGCCTTAAAGCCAAAGGCAAAAATAAAACACCCTTTGCTTCCAGCGTGACTCCAACTTGAGTCCATTCGCCAAGACCCTTAAGTGGCGCCCCAAGCCACTCCACCAAACCAACTTTCATGCCCTTAAACCTTACCATTAAATTTTTAAGGCCTTCCTATCCCATCACCTTAAACATAACGCAAATAAAAATAAAACTCCAAGCGCCACTCCAGCAGCTCGAACCCAAGACCTGCGCCAGGCGTCACTTCCTACCCTTAAGTGGTGCCCAACGCCACTTCTACCAACTAGCTCCTTGTGTCATGCTTCTCCCGAAATTTTCTCTTAACCCCTATCTCACCTTGCTTCCTCCTCTAAAGCACTAAAAGAAATTTCAGCCCCAAGTCGAGACTGGCAGGGTTATGACTAGACCCTAGAACATGTCAAGTAATCATAGTATTCATTTCTTTTCAAACAAGCACATGAAAAATAATTAATTTGCAAACAACCCCTAATTCAGGATGTTACATCTACGCACCGTCCTTAAAGCCTTGCCCTTCGATCTACGCCCATATCCAAACTCCGATTGTGACGGAGAAGACGAGGACGAAATCTCACAAAGGTAACTCCTTTTTTTATTTTAGTGTATCGAAAAAGAAAGAAAGAAAAATGCTCGAAAGATTCAAAAGAGAACAATAATAGATATATGTAATCGAAAAAAAAGAAACCTTTTTAATCTCTGTTTCTGGTTTCTCGTTGTATATTCTCTGTTTGCGTATGTAAAAACGTTACAAGATTTTCTGGTTTTTTATAGCCCAGAAGAAAAAAGAAAAAAAATACAATCTCTATTTTATTTCTATTTGCTGTTGTTTCTTTGCTATTGGAGCCCCTGTTTGTAGGTACGGATGACGTGGACGTAGCGTACGGAGGCACGTGGGGCATGCGGAGACACACAGTTTGTGGAGCGTGGAGGCTCATGTGAGGAGGGTCAAGCGCTTGGATGATTCCAGAACCCTCTAGGGTTTCTGCTTGCTGAACTATTTGGGCCATTCGAGCCAGTTTCGAGATTGGATTTTTAGGCCTGTTTTGGGGTTTGTTTAATGGTATTTGGGGCCTGCTGTTTAAATTTTGATATTGGGTTTGTAAGACTAGATTTTTAATGACTATTGTTTTATTTAATTTTTGTATTTTATGGCTTGTAATGGGCCTGGGCAAATTTTGGGCCCTACACGTACTTTGACCCAAGAAATAACCATGCACGCATAGAATACGTAATAAATGTAGAAAATAGTAAAGAAGGCTCAAGAAAACCTATTTTCATGCAACGAAGATCGTGGAAAAGTCAACTAGTTTTTTGTCCAATAACGCCAAAGAGCCCACGTCAGAAACCCCATGCACGCTACCAGGAAACAAACACTTCGAAAAAGAAACAAAACAAATGCACTAGCCTTCAAAAGTAATAACAAAAAACGTAAAAAGAACTTAAGTAGATATAGAAATCACCGAATACAAAATAGTCACAGCTTTCTTGAAAACCCGAATCCCCATAACCTGATTCTGAGGAAGCCTTCCTCACATCATGCCATAGGCACTGTACATCAACGAAAAGACCATCCCCCGTCCGATAGAAACAACCACACCAATAGGGACACACTAAACCACACACTACTGCCCAATTATCCAAATGAATAAAGGCAGACTCACACTATCAAAAACTGGTAGTACAAATTTTTGATGAGAAAAATCTCGAACACAAGAATGGAACTTGAACAGAAGAAGAAATAGGACAAGGCTTCAAGGCGTGTATCAAACCACTATCTTTAAGGTTATATTCGTCCCCACATATCTTTGGTGTGCAAACGAGTTCCAAGCAGATTAACCTTGAGGATACAATGAAGCCAATGACTATTTGCGTTTTGCACTGAAGAGAATAGCCCACTATACACTGAGCAATGTATGACAAGAAACTCAAATTCTATAAAGGATTTCTGCAGTAATACTTTATAGAATAATCTAATAATATTAGAAAATGAAGGAAGGAAAGAAAGGATATTAGAATTTGTTGGTATGATTTCCAAATGAAATCTTATTCCTATTTATAGGAATTTTCATATCTCTTCATAGAGGTAGAGCCCAAATTTTGCCCGGCCCATACACGACTGTGCCCAATCTACCTAGCCCAAATCGGAAAATAAAAATAAACAAAAAAACCTAAAGCTACCTAGGCGCCGTCCCATCTCGCCCACTTGCTCTGCGCTTGCAAGCTTCTAATTCACCGCCCTTTGTCAAAGCCACTTGTCTTGCCACCACCCATATCCTGCAAAGAAAAGCGGACATGCAAGAGAATAGAAAATGAGCAGCAAAAATTGTAAGGATCGGCTATAAAAGCCGATCTAAACCATCTGTAAAGGGGATTTTTTGAATAAAAAAATAGGATTTCAAAAAAAAAAAACAAAAAAATCGTAGAATAGCATCCATTAAAACAAAAGGGCAGAGATTAAACACAAAGAAAACTCCTAACAAATCAAATACATAAGCCAAAAGAAGGTATTTTCCTTACCATTTTTCGGAAGATTTCTCTTTTTTTTTTTTCCTCTCGTTTCAGCACACATACACATATTTCATCGTATAAAAAAAGAAAACATAAAAAAATAAAAAATCTCACCATTTTTGGAGCTTGATCGCATGAGTGCCTGACGGCGTGCGATGGAACCCTCGACAGACGTCGGTCGGAGCAACACCAGAGACTGAGCCCTGCAGAGAAAAATAGAGGAAGAGTCAGTTTTTTTTTTAAAAGACAGAAGGCAAATGATTTTTTTTGAGACTTTGGGGCTTTAAATAGCCTCCCGAAATGACGTTTTGGGGCTGGCCCTAACGCCCAAAACGACGTCGTTTTGCCCGTGGGATCCGTGTGTTGACCCGACCCGACCAAAGGATCCGCGCGTTTTTGTTGGTTGGGCTAATTGCCCTTTTGATCCTTCCGCATTTTTAGATTTTAAAATCAAGTTCTCTGTTATCGCAATTTATTTAAAAATTTGACGATTGTAATTCAGTCCCTCTTTTTTACGCTGCGTTTTAGGAGGATGGGGTAGTTTCTCTTTTGGTCCCCCCTTTTTCTTTGCATACTACAATGAAGTCCTCCCTTCTTTTTTTATTTTCAAATTTACCCCAACACTCCATTTTCACTCCAATTTTCGTCCTCCTCCCTTGTACTTATTTATTATTTTTATTTCTATTTTTTTATGTTATCATTATCATATTATTATCACTTTATATTATGCTTAATATCATTTTATTATTTATATATTTATTATTATCACTATTATCTTTTTACTATTATTCGTTTATTATTGCTACTACTACTATTATCATTTATTATTATTATTATTATTTTGTTCCTTTACTATTATTACTATTACTACACTACATTTTATACATACATATTTTTGTTAAATATTTTATTAGCTACTAATATTATTGTTTTATTTTATTGTTCTTTCTAGTACCATTATTATTTTGTTATTACTCTTTCTTATTTTATTATTACTATACTACTATTATTAGCATTACTATTTTTATTACAATTATTTTCACTACTATTATTTTATTTTCACTATTATTATTATTAATATTATTATTATTTTACTCTCATTTTACTTTTATTTTTATTGTTATTTCTTTTTATTTTTGACTGTTTGTTTTATTCTCATTATTATTATTGTCATTCACATTATACAATCATTATTATTCCATTATGTGTCATGTTTTTCTTGTTTTGACAAATGCGTGTTTATGAACTTTTGCCGATACAAAATTGATTTCTTTCATAAAGGCAATATTCAGTATTTAGAAATTTGGGAAAATTGTGCCCTAACTTCTTTGGGTTTGATTTCTCTCGTTTAACCTAAATAGTGGGATATCCTTTTAAAATAAGTAAGTTTTGAATAAAAAGCCTATTCTAGAATTTAAAATGTTGTGTCCTAACTCATTGGATATGATGTTTAGTTATCTCAAGATAAGGATTTCTAAAGAATAAAGTGATATTCTGCGTTTTGAAAATCTGAGAAATCGAGCCCTAACTTAGGGTTCCGATTTTTCTCGTTTAAGTTAAACAACGGGATATCCCTTTCAAATATCGCAAATTCAAGTTTCAAATCAACATTCCGTATTAGCAATTCAAGTGAATCGAGTCCTAACTTACTGGGTTCTAATTTCTTGTTTGACAAATGACGGGAGATCCTTTTCAAATATAAAGTCAAGTTTTAAAAGGCGAGCTTAGTTTCGGGAATCTAAAGTATTGCGCCCTAACTTACTTGACATAATGCTTTATCTCTTCGAAAATAAGAGAGTCATAATGTCCCTTTCGATCCCTTCAAGTTTTGGAAATCAAAAGTATCTATTTTTGAATCATTTCAAAGTTTTCAACATTAGAACATCGATCAATCAATTTGGTACCAATTTTGGGCGTATCGAGGGTGCTAACCTTTCCTCGTGCGTAATCGACTCTCGAACTCATTTTCTGGATTTCGTAGACCAAAATCTTTGTTTTGATAAATCAAACTGTTTATTAAAAAAAATAACTGTTTTACGAGGTGACTCGATCACACCTCATAAAAAAAGATTGGTGGCGACTCCCTTCTTTTTCATTTTGAAAACCCGAGTCGACCGCGTCGTTTTCTATTTTATCAAAAAATGGTTATGATAGCTTGGCGACTCCACTAGGGACTTCGTTGAGAGTCAGGCCATAGATTGATTGATCCTTGTCTTTTTGATTGAAATTGGAAAATGGTTTCGGAATTCATGTTTCTTTAAATGCACTTTCAATATTATATTGGATCTCTTGAATACTTTGGCATTGCATTGCATGACCATTGTGGTCACACCCTTTAAGTGGGAGCGAGAAGCTATGCCTTCGTGAGGTTTTCACCTCCGCATGGGCTAGTGGACTGCTTTCGGGATACATCCGTACCTATGTCTTCGTGAAGTTTTCACTTTCGCATGGCCATAGGGAAACATATTCCCCTGAACCGAACTCGGTCCTTATGAACCTATAATGGGTGAGGATCGAGGAATCTGCTGGTTCGGGTACCTCAAACTTTAGAACTAAACCGCATATAGTAAACCCTAGGAGCCCACCTTAGGTAGAGCTATGTCAAACCTTAGTGGTCACCCAGATAGGTGTTTGTTTATTTTACTTGCTTTATATTCCATGGTACTAACTTATTGTGATTCATTCTTTTTGTGCATACCATTTCATATTTTAAGAGGCATCGATTCACGGTCAGTTTCTGAGTTAGAGAGCTGGTTATGGAAAGTAAATTCCTTGATAAAGTAGAAGACAATGCGGTCGCCCGCACATGGTCAGAGCAAAGCCAATTAGAAAAAGGGGACAGCTTAGCTGAGGGATATGTGTCGAAATTATGGGATTTCACCAATATCGTTGTCACAGAATGAACTCCGGAGTTGAAAGAAATATGGACCCGATTGGGATAACGAGGCAAAGCGGTTGTTCCATAGTACATCTGACGATCTACCACACCTTGATGTCAAAATAGATAAGCACCTATTAGAGCAATGACTCGATTACGGAATCTCGCTTATAAACATTTCTCATTCGGAAAGTAGATTTGGTTCCACGGTGAGGAATACACGACCTTGCTACGTTGTCTGAGAATTCAAGTTAATAGAGCTTATTCCAAAGTAGTTAATAGCCCGACCTTTTGTGAAGAAATTGATGAATATCACGGGAATGAGCGAGCAATGGGTCTTAGCTAGAATTCAGAAGAAATGCGAAAGCATATTTGTAATCTATTTTATGTAAAGGGTTTTACCTTCTAATAAAGTTTTCTAAAATGAAGTTGATTAGAATCGATGTCTTCTTCTTGCATTCATGCATTTGCATTGCATCACATTACATGCATTTAAGTTTATAAAAAGGGGCCTAATTAGCTAAAATTATTAAACAGAGAAAAAAAAGTGAAAAGAGAAAATCTGGAAGTGGAACATCACTACAGAACACGCGCTAAAACCAGGAAAATGGATCAAAGGTTCGAACAATTCCAGAAAGAAATGCAGGAACAAATGCAAGAGCAAATGTTAAAACTCCAGCAGGAAATGAGGGACCAAATGTTGGAGGCCCAGAGGAATATGATGGCCCAAATGGCCTAAATGACGAATGGGGCAATGGATAAGGGGAAAGGTCCTATGCCAACGGTCGAAGAGGATAGTGATGGCATCCCCCCGGGTTTTACCTCACCGCATGCAAGAGCACAGCCTGAGGAATATCTCCAAAGGCCACCAGTTACAATCAGGCCCCAGCAAGGGTAGGATGACACTAGACCTCCCATGAGCTATCACGTAGGCTCTAGATCCCAACCAGGAGATAGCCTGGCCAACCCTATTATGCCTTATTTAGATGCAGTAGAGAAAGTGGGGTTGAGAATAGAGTCCTCAAGGCAACTAGAGGATTGTTGCAAATGGTCGGAGGAAAATTCAAAGATGGAAAGTATCGATCATCATGGGATCGACGCAAAGATTTAAGTCTAGTTCAGATTTGATACGCTTTATAAGTTTAAAATGCACGAATTTGAAAAATATAGTGGGATTAGCTGCCCGGAGGCCCACATCACCATGTTCTGCAGGCGAATGGCTAGCTACATGAGCAATGATCAACTTTTAATCCACTGTTTCCAAGAAAGTTTGGTGGGCGCAGTTGCTAGATGGTATAACCAGCTTAGTCGGGCCAACATTAGTTCCTGGGGAGATTTGGCTCAAGCATTTCTGAAGCATTACAGCCACGTCACAGACATGACACCGGATAGAATTACTTTGCAAAGCATGGAAAAGAGACAAAATAAAAGTTTCAGACAGTACGCGCAGAGGTGGAGGGAGGTCGCCATGCAGGTCCAACCACCCCTCTTAGAAAAGGAAACTATCATGCTTTTCATCAACACCCTGAAGGCTCCTTTCATAACCCATATGATAGGGAGTACCACTAAGAACTTTGCCGACATGGTAATGGCAGGGGAAATGATTGAACATGCGATCAGATGCGGCAAGATTGAAGCAAGGAAAACCATTAGAAGGTCTGCTCCTAGAAAAAGGATGACGAGGTAAATAATACAAATTTGGGGACCCAAATTTAATTCTGGTTAATCACCAAAAGCGGTGACTCATCGAGTATCAAGGTTCATCAAGGAAAGAATCTCGCACAAGGAAAACATTAAAAACTCTAATTTCGTCAATCCCGATGGCGTATAAGGAGTTGTATCAAAGTTTATTTGATGCACGTTGTGTCCCCAATATCCAAAACCGATCGCCTTCATACCCAAAATGGTATGAACCAAACACTCAAGTGTGAGTACCACGCGGGAATCACGAGCCATTCGATAGAAAATTACCTTACTTTCAAGAAATTGGTGGAAAATCTCATCAACATGGGTATTGTGAAGTTCGATGACAGAGCAGTGGTAATTGAAATTGGGGGCAGGAGAGTTGTGTTTCCTTAAAGAAGTCATTAGAAACCTAAAAATCACGGGCTCAGAACGCCAATGGTATACCCGAAGAGAGAACTGAGGAACAAAAGTTTTCTGAGCGTCTGCCTTTATGAACTTGAGAGTGTTTTGAACAACGAGACAATGGAAGAAACATTGTATTTTTAAAAGCTAATTTAGAGTAATGTGCAAAACACACTTGTGGTTTTAAGCCTAGAGGTAATAAGAGTCCTTTTGCGAAGTAGGCTTGTGTCCAAAATTTTTATTTCAATAAAATGCATCTTTCTAAGTAAATATTTTCATTCTTTACATTTCATACTGAATATTTTTCACTCATGACCATATCATACGAATAATCATCTTTAGGATCATTTATTCTTTGTATTTTACGCCACAATGGGCCCCAGGATATCAATGACATGGCGACATTCATCGACTCCTTTTTAGTGAGATATGTATTTAGAGGGATCTAAGGGCTTTGAAGATGACAAAGATTACAACTTACTTCCCCAATGGTAGATCCTACCTTATGAAGTGTCAGCAGACGCTATAAACTAATGAAAGAGATGAAGGTGGAAGCGTAGCTCCTTGTAGGAATAAGGCAAGGCATCGTTGAGTTATTTTTAGGAATTCAAGATGTTTTCGCACAATCATATCAAGGCATGCCAAACTACTAAAACATGGGTATGCTGCTAAGGTTGGGGTTTAAAGAACCCATGTTTTACAATAGCCTAGCTAATCAAGAGGCTCAGGCTATTGGTTCACCAAGAAAGGGAAATTGCATCTATTATGCCATAAAATTCCAAGTCGAGGAAGACTGTGCCTTCTCCATTTTCCCTATATGAAGCATGGATGTTAACAAGCCAATCTCCTCAAAAGCTTTTAGCCAACATCGATTCATATTCAGGGTCATTGGTTACCTCACTGAGAGGGTGAAAGTCGCTTCATATGCCAAAATTACAATGTCGACAATCATCAAATTAACAAAAAGGAACATAATTGCACAAATATTTATAGTCTATTTAAAGATCAGACACTATTCAGTACAATAAATGCAGCAAAAAAAAAACATTCAAGAATTTTTTTGAAAAAATGACTGAGACTTGTAAAGGTTGGCATAGAGAAGTTACCAATTACCCTTTAAGTTTCTTGAACGTTGGCCAGGACTTTTACCGGGGCATCTTTCCCATTGGTTTATGAAAGGGAAACAATTATTGGAAGATAAGATTCCTTTTCCCCAAGCTTGGATTGAATTCAATGAAGCAGAATGCCTCCAATAAGCTTGATTGAAAGTATTCAGCATGGTCAAATGTACCAAAAATGGATACGGGCTTATTACAAAATGGTTCGCTCAAAAGAATTTTAGGAGGGGGACCCGGCATTGAGAAGGATTCTCCTTATCCAAAAGGACTCTAGAGGAAAGAAAAGGACCTTATACAGCAAAGAAGGCCTGTTCTAGGGAAAAATGGGTGTTAACCAAGATGGATGGCAAGGACCTGCCCAATCCGGTAAGTTCAGATTCGATAAAAGAGGATTGCCAAAAAAAAACACGAAAGAAGAAAAGAAAAAAGGAAAAGCCAAGGCGAAAACCCATAAAGGGCGCTTTGAGACCAAAGGGTATTTGAGTTAAAAACCGAGAAGGGCGACTCAAAATTTTGATTGAAAGTAGGGCATCTGAGAGTCTTGCTACGCTCGAAGAAGTATGTTACGTCTTGGGGCATCGACAAAGTACTCTAGATCCCTAAACACATATTAAGCTTAAAATGGTCCTCGAAGTTTGGACAGAGAAGCTCAGTTGCGATATCTGGGCGACTAGTTTCCATTTTACCCATTTTGAATTTGCTATATTTGATTACCTTATTTGTTTCAAAATACCTTACCAATAAATTTTTTCTTTGAATGCATTTGCTATTCTTGATTAACTTATTTGTTTGAGCTATGCTCTCAATTAGTTTCCTTCTTGTCCATTGTTGCGATATTTTTCAAGCATTTTGCATTGAAATAATGATTGGTGGACTAATAATACTTTCATAAAAGGAGTTTAGCATATTACTCTGAAGCTTGAATAATACAAGGACACAAACAGACGATTGTTTAGAATTCACCAAGTTTAAGGTTTGGAAATATTGGAGAAAGATGATTATCTCTTTAGACCTTTTATTGGTTGAACAAAAAGACAAGACATTTCGCCGGTGATACAACCTTAACAAATAACGAGCAATGTCAACCCAACTGTATAAAGGGATCATTCTCGGGAAAAGAAAAATCATACTCTGCATTCATGCACATATCGGGCATATACATCTGGTCATGAGACCTAGAGAATGGAAGGTGTAGTAGACCAAATTGATTGAATAAGTTACGAATTCTATACCCCTGAGTCATAGTGGGATGGTTGAGGTGATACAAATCCTATACCTCAGAGTTGCAGTAGGATGGATAGGAGGAAACAAACTTTATGTCCCAGAAGGTACAGTGGAAGGGACTCTAAAATTACAGTGGGGCAAGCTTGTTGAGCATAATATGATCGTTTCTTTGGGTTTTCTATCAAAGATACCGACTAAATAAGAAAGCATGATAACGCGTCAGTGATAGAACCTTAATGAACTACGAGCAATGACAACCCTAAGCATTTAAAAAGGGATCATGTCATTTTGCATTCATACATCATTTCAAAGCACGTTTAGTTAAGAGCATTCGACTCATTGCATCCTAATAATCATAAAAAGACCATTCTCATGACATTCTGCATTCATGCAAATATCGTCCATTGCATCCTAATCATTATACATTTAACAAATGATCATTCTCATGACATTTTGCATTCATGCAAATGTCATCCATTGTCATTTAGTTAGGAGCATTCGATTCATTTTGATCATTGCATCTTAATCATTGTAAAGACCATTATCATGATATTCTGCATTCATGAAAGTGTCATCCATAACACATGTAGTTAGGAGGCTTTGAGTCATTCTGATCATAGCATCCTCATCATTTGCATAAGCATAAGCACATAAAATTAATTCTATAGGACAAGTCCCTCAAAGAACAGTGTAGCAATATTGAAGATTAGATTTTGTTCCCTCAAGATGGTAGTGGAGCAGACTGGAGATTGAAGTCTTCCTGAAGATAGTAAGGAAGCAAATTGAAAAGTTCAGATTTTGTTCCCTAGAGATGATAGTAGAGCAGACTGAAGATTGAAGTCTTCCTGAAGATAGTAAGGAAGCAAATTGGAAAGTTCAGATTTTGTTCCCTAGTAGAGCAGACTGAAGATTGAAGTCTTCCTGAAGATAGTAAGAAAGCACATTGGAAAGTTCAAATCTTGTTCCCTCAAGATGGTAGTGGAGCATACTGGAGATTAAAGTCTTCCTGAAGATAGTAAGGAGGCAAATTGGAAAGTTCAGATTTTGTTCCCTAGAGATGATAGTGGAGCAGACTGGAGATTGAAGTCTTTCTAAAAATAGTAAGGAAGCAAATTGGAAAGTTCAGATTTTGTTCCCTCGAGATGGTAGTGGA
Organism: Gossypium rotundifolium; assembly: GCA_025506655.1. NCBI lineage: Eukaryota > Viridiplantae > Streptophyta > Magnoliopsida > Malvales > Malvaceae > Gossypium > Gossypium rotundifolium. The sequence goes on from CP106725.1 coordinate 52,029,226, forward strand.
GCAGACTGAAGATTGAAGTCTTCCTGAAGATAGTAAGGAAGCAAATTGGAAAGTTCTGAATTCTTATTTCCTTGAAGTTCCAGTGGGGTAGGTTGAGATTACAAATCCGGTCTCCCTGAGTTAATAATGAGGATAAATTCTTATTTCTTTTAAGTTTCAGTAGAGAAGATGGAGATTACGAATCTCTTCTCCCTGAGTTCTTATTTCCTCAAAGTTCCCATGGAGTAGGTTGTGATTACAAATCCCGTCTCCCTGAGTTAACAATGAGGATAAATTCTTATTTCTTTGAATTTTCGAGAGAAGATGGAGATTACGAATCTCTTCTCCCTGAATTCTTATTTCCTCGAAGTTCCCGTGGAGTAGGTTGAGATTACAAATCCCGTCTCCCTGAGTTAACAATGAGGTTGAGATTACAACTCCCGTCTCCCTGAGTTTGCAGCGGAGCAGATCGAAGATAGCAAGTCTGGCGTTCCTGATGTTGCAGGGAACAGATTAAAAATAACAGATATGGCGTTCCTGATGTTGTAGGAAGCAGATTGAAGATGGCAGATCTTGCCTCCTTGATGTTGCAGGGAGCATATTGAAAATAATAGATTTGGCATTCCTAATGTTGTAGGGAGCAGATTGAAAATAACAGATTCGGTATTCCTGATGTTGCAGAAAGCAAATTGAAGATAGCAGATCTTTTCTCCCTGAGTTTGCGGTGGAACAGATCGAAAATGGCAAGTCTGGCGATCCTGATGTTGCAGGGAGTAGATTGGAGATAGCAAGTCTGGCATTCCTGATGTTGCAGGGAGCAGATCGAAGATAGCAGGAGCAGATCGAAGTAGCAGATTAAAATGAAGAATCTTATACCTCTGAAGTTGTAGCAGTGAAGTGGACCGAAACAACAAGATGCGGTGAGCTGGAATGAGGCTACTTGAAGAAGAGGGGTACCAAAAAAGTCAAAGACTTAGCGGGACCGGGCAAAATTAGACCTTCTAAGTCTTTGCTCTGTTCCCGTTACCGACAACAAGCAAAGAGGGCATTGTGGAGCCCAAATTTTGCCCGCCCATACGACCACTGGCCCAATCTACCTAGCCCAAATCGGAAAATAAAAATAAACAAAAAACCCTAAAGCTACCCTAGGCATCGTCCCATCGCCCACTTGCTCTGCTGTGCAGAAGCTTGATCCACCGCCCTTCGTCAAAGCCACTTGTGCTTGCCACTACCCATATCCTCGCAAAGAAAAGCGGATACGCAAAAGAATAGAAAATGAGCAATGAGAGAATTGTAAGGATCAGCTATAAAAGTGATCTAAACCATCTGTAAATGGGATTTTTTGAATAAAAAATAGGATTTCAAAAAAAACAAAAAATCGGAGAATAGCATCCATTAAAACAAAAGGGCGTAGATTAAACACAAAGAAAACTCCTAACAAATCAAATCTGAAGCCAAAAGAAGGTATTTTCCTTACCATTTTTGGAAGATTTCTTTTTTCTGTCATTTCAAAGACACATACATATTTCATCGTATAAAAAAAAAACATAAAAATAAAAATCTCACCATTTTTGGAGCTCGATCCGCGCGTGCAGCACCGGCGATGGAACTGCGGACGGACGTCGGTCGAGCAACACCGAGACCGAGCCTGCAGAGAAAAATAGAGGAAGAGTCGCTTTTTTAAAAGACGAAGGCAAATAATTTTTTTGAGAATTTGGGGCTTTAAATAGCCTCCAAAGCGATGTCGTTTGGGGGTGGCCTAACGCCCAAAACGACGTCATTTTGGCCGTGGGATCTGCGTGTTGACCTGGCCCGACCAAAGGATCCACGCGTTTTTGTTGGTTGGGCTAATTGCCCTTTTGATCCTTCCGCATTTTTAGATTTTAAAATCAAGTTCTCTGTTATCGCAATTTCGGCCCAGAAATTTTGAGCGGTTGTAATTCGGTCCCTCTTTTTTACGCTGCGTTTTAGGAGGATGGGGTAATTTCCCTTTTGGTCCCCCCTTTTTCTTTGCGTACTACAATAAAGTCCTCCCTTCTTTTTTTATTTTCAAATTTACCCCAACACTCCGTTTTCACTCCAATTTTCGTCCTCCTCCTTGTACTTATTTATTATTTTATTTCTATTTTTTATGTTATCATTATCATATTATTATCACTTTATATTATGTTTAATATCATATTATTATTTATATATTTATTATTATCACTATTATCTTTTTACTATTATTTGTTTATTATTGCTACTACTACTATTATCATATTATTATTATTATTATTATTATTATTATTATTATTATTTTGTTCCTTTACAATTATTACTATTACTACACTACATTTTATACATACATATTTTTGTTAAATATTTTTATTAGCAACTAATATTATTGTTTTTATTTTATTTTTCTTTCTAGTACCATTATTATTTTGTTATTACTCTTTCTTATTTTATTATTACTATACTACTATTATTAGCATTACTATTTTTATTACTATTATTTTCACTACTATTATTTTATTTTCACTATTATTATTATTATTAATATTATTATTATTTTACTCTCATTTTACTTTTATTTTATTGTTATTTCTTTTTATTTTTGACATGTTTATTTTATTCTCATTTTATTATTGTCATTCACATTATACAATCATTATTATTCTATTATGTGTGTAAATATTGTGATTCATGTTTTCTTGTTTTCACAAATGCGTGTTTATTAACTTTTGCCCTATACAAAATTGATTTCTTTCATAAAGGCAATATTCCGTATTTAGAAATTTGGGAAAATTGTGCCCTAACTTACTGGGTTTCGATTTCTCCCGTTTAAGCTAAATAGCGGGATATCCTTTTAAAATAAGTAAGTTTTGAATAAAAAGCCTATTCTCGGGAATTTAAAAATGTTGTGTCCTAACTTATTGGATATGATGTTTAGTTATCTCGAGATAAGGATATCTAAAGAATAAAGCGATATTCCGCGTTTTGGAAATCTGAGAAATCGAGCCCTAACTTACTGGGTTTCGATTTTTCTCGTTTAAGTTAAACAACGGGATATCCCTTTCAAAAATCGTAAATTCAACTTTCAAATCGACATTCCGTATTAGCTATTCGAGTGAATCGAGCCCTAACTTACTGGGTTCTAATTTCTCATTTGACAAATGACGGGAGATCCTTTTCAAATATAAAGTCAAGTTTTAAAAGGCGAGCTTAGTTTCGGGAATATAAAGTATTGCGCCCTAACTTACTGGACATAATGCTTTATCTCTTCGAAAATAAGAGAGTCATAATGTCCCTTTCGATCCCTTCATGTTTTGGAAATCAAAAGTATCTATTTTTGAATCATTTCAAAGTTTTCAACATTAGAACATCGGTCAATCAATTTGGTACCAATTTTGGGTGTATCGAGGTGCTAACCCTTCCTCGTATCATGTCGACTCCGAACTCGTTTTCTAGATTTCAGTAGACCAAAATCATTGTTTTGATAAATCAAAGCTGTTTATTAAAAAAAACAAGCTTTTACGAGGTGACTGATCACACCTCATCAAAAAGATTGGTGGCGACTCCTTCTTTTCATTTTCAAAACCCGAAGTCGATAGCATCGTTTCTGTTTTATCAAAAATGGTTATGATGAGACATTTTCATCAATATGTGTCTTTCTGAATAATAATATTTTTAAAATAAACATATAATCATTCATTTAATTATAACTATTCAAATAATATTATTGAAATAGTTATAATTCTTTTCAAAAATCAAAAATATAATCTTTTGATTAATTGCACCCATTCATTTATAGTTATTGGAGCACTATAAATATTTGAAAATGTTCCAACAATCTCCCCCCATTTTCAAAATATTTTAGATTTTGATATTCTTGGAAATCAATTTGCATAAATGAAGGTATCTTACGATTGAACCTTCACTTAGTGAAAAATGTTAAAGTTAATCGAAATTGCATGGTAGACTAAGCTTTGAACCAACTATTTCATTTGATTAACCGAACGCATCTCACATAATGATTTCAACATCGGTCAATGCATAGTATCTAGGGACACTATTATGGCCATGTGTCTATGTCCTCTTTTCATGAGTGCTGTCAGAGCCAAGCCCTTGAGCTCCTAGAAGCAGCCACACTTCCACTCACATAGGTTGATCCTATCAAGAGTGTTCTCGTAATTATAACACTCTAAAGTATTTATGTTATGGGTCCATTAAGAGTACATTACTCATCCTTCCCTTATCATTACGGGTACCTACCAATTTAATCTTAGGATGGATTTATTTATAGTGCTAATAGTCACATACTAATGATGTACTTTGTCTCATTGAACTTAAGACTTGACGTTATACCAAGCGTTGAGTCAAGTTTCCATCATGGATGACTCTAATTAATGGGTTTGAGTCCTATCCCTTTTGAGGTCCTTTTTATTGCATCTCTAGCAAGACTTTTTGTCAAAGGATCCACCAAATTTTCACTTGACCTCACATAATTAATAGTGATCACTCCATCGAGATTAATTGTTGGACATAACTACTTCTTAATCCAATGTGTCTAGACTTTCCATTATATACTTGGCTATATGCCTTTGCTAGAGTAGCCTCACTATCACAACGGATAGAAATAGGTGAAATTGGCTTAGGCCATAAAGATACAAATGAAAATTTCTTAACCATTCTGCTTCTTTAGATGTAGCAGCTGATGCAATAAATTCTGCTGCCATGATGGAATCAGTAATACTTGTTTGTTTCTTGGAACCCTAAGAAATGGCTCCTCCACCAAGAATGAAGATCCATCCACTAGTAGATGCATGATCTTCCAAACTTGTAATCCAACTAGCATCCGAATACCCTTCTAAAACTGGAGGATATCCATTATAACACAATCCATAGTTAATAGTTTTCTTTAAGTACCTAAGTACTCTATTCAAAGCTTGCCAATGCAAACTACTTGGATTACTTGTGTACCTACTCAATTTCCCAACAGCATATGCAATATCTGGTCTTGTACAAGTCATTATGTACATAAGACAACCAATTAGACTTGTATATTTCAATTGATCAATTTTCCTACCAGCATTAGATACTAATTTTATTTGAGGATCCATGGGTGTAGATGTTGGTATACAGTTGAAAAGATCAAACTTTTTAAGCACATTTTCAATGTAATGTGATTGTGATAAAGCTATAGTGCTTTCATCTCGGGTTATTTTAATCCCAAGAATAACGTCTGCTACACCCATATCCTTCATAGCAAAGTTGTTTGACAAGAATTTCTTTATGTTTTCTATTTGTTCCAAGTCTGTGCCAAAACTGAGCATGTCATCTACATATAAGCAAATTATGACACCTTTTCCATTTTCAAACTTGTTATATATGCACTTATCAGATTCATTTATTTTATAGCCATTAGCTAAAACAACATTGTCAAACTTTTGGTGCCATTGTTTTGGTGCTTGTTTAAGTCTATATAAAAATTTAACAAGTTTACATACCTTATGCTCTTGTCTTGGAACAACAAATCCTTCCAGTTGTTCTGTGTACACTTCCTCTTCCAATTCACCATTTAAAAATATAGTTTTAACATCCATTTTGTGAACAACCAAATTTTATAGAGAGTCAAGTGATATTAAGAGTTAATTGTAGCAATTCTTTCTACTGGAGCATAGGTATCAAAGTAATCAATACCTTGTTTTTGTGTAAAACCTTTGGCTACCAACCTTACTTTAAACTTATCAATGGTTCCATCGACCTTCATTTTCTTTTTGAAGATCCATTTACAACCTATTGGTTTGGAACCTGGTGGAAGATCAACTAAGATCCAAGTTTGATTTCCCATTATTGAATCCATCTCATCATTTATTACTTCTTTCCAAAAAGCAGAGTCTTGAGATTTCATTGCCTCTTCAAATGTAATAGGATCAGATTCCATATTATAACAATAAGGTATCTTATTGCATATACTTTAACTTTTCCTTCTATAAGAAACATAATGAAATCTGGTCCAAAATCTTTGACCTTTTAATCCTCTTACTTCTTCTTAATTCTTGACAAGATTCATCATTATTATCAATTTGTTCCAATGGAATCTCATTCTCATTTGAAGAATGAATTAATTGTTGTGGCTATAATTGTCTTAATATAGAATTAAATCTATTTTGATCAAAAATAGTATCTCTTAATTCAATAACTATATTAATTGAAATTGAATCATTTGGTTCAATTACCATGAACTTATATGCCTTGCTATTATGTGCATATCCTATAAATATGCATTCAATTCCTCTTTCACCTAACTTTTTACGTTTAGGTGTTGGAACTTTGACAATAGCTTTTCAACCCTAAACCTTCAAATAATTAAGGTTTGGTTTCCTTTTCTTCCATTGTTCATAAAGGGTTATTTTAGTTTCCTTATTAGGAACACTTTTTAATATATGAAAAGCTATTAGAACAGCTTCTCCCCAAAAACCTTATCAAGGACCTGAATATGATAACATTGAATTTACCATTTCAGTCAATACTCTATTTTTCCTTTTAGCTACACCATTTTGTTGTGGTGTGTAAGGGCTGAAACTTGATGGACAATCCCAGTGGATTCTAAATAACATGGATTATATTATTGTCCACCTCTATTCGATCTTAAGCACTTGATAAATAATTCACACTGAAGTTCAACTTCAGATTTATAAACTTTAAATTTATCAAGCGCTTCATCTTTTGAATGCAATAAATATACATAACAATATCTAGAATAATCATCAATAAAAGTAACAAAATATTTCTTTCCACCTAATGTAGGAGTATTATGCATGTCACATAAATCACTATGTATCAAATCAAGCAATTTTATTTTTCTTTTAACATTAGGGAAAGGGTTTCTTGTAATTTTAGTCAACATACATGTATTGCATTTTTCAATATTCTTATTAAAAACATGAATTAAATCTAACTTATACATGTCATTGAATTTTCTATAATTCAAATGACCTAATGTAATGTTTCGATTTAGGGGCTAGTTAGAACTGTGATCTCGGAATCACTAATTCGAGGCTTGATAAAATTATATTCATGTTATGTTATGTGCTATAACATGTTTATAAGGATGTATGGAAATTTTGGTGCCTTAATTTTAGCAATTTCTGGCTAAATTGTGAAAAAGGACTAAATCGCATAAAGTGTGAAAGTTCTATTATACAAGGTATAGGTACCTAATAGCCATAGCATGTTAAAGTGGAGGTATTTAAAGTGCAATTAGGCCAATAAAATAGGGTTGGCCGGCCATGTAGACAACGGGACAAGAGCCTTTATTTTTTGGTCAAAGTTGGTGGGTTGAATTGATGTTTTATAATAAAATAAAGAAAGGAAAAATATATCATCCTTTTCTCTCTTCTTCTCCACCGAAAATTTTAGCCAACAAGGGGTGTTTGAAAGCTCAAAATTTCAGCAAGCCTTACTCCACTCAAGTAAGTGATTTTGATGGAATTTCTTGAAGAAAATTGTACTTTTGAGTTCCCTAAAGCTTAAGCTTTCTAAAGAGGGGGACTATTTTGCATTATGGTAAAAATCTTAGAGATTTGCCATGTGAGATTATAAGTTGTTAGCTGAGTTTTTATGGAAGAAAATGAATGATAGGATGATGAGAAACAACTTTTGTGAAATGTGTTGCCATGAAAACACCTAATTGGGACTATAATGCAAAAGTTGTAATTTGTTCATTAAAGCATGAAATAGTTGAAATTGGAGATAGCCGTGACGAGGATTAAATGTTCAGCTAGGCTTGTTTAACAAGATGTGATAAAAATTTATTTACGAGCCTAGGGGCAAAATCATAATTTTGCCAAAGTGTAGGGGTAAAATGGTAATTTTTGCCTAAAGGGTGTATTATGGTATATTATGATTGATAAGTGATTAAATCAGTAAATTTAATTATTCTAGATAAAAGAAAATGAGTTTCGGACCTAGAACGGGTGAAAAGAGAAAGGTGGGCAAAAGTCTCTTTTCGGCCCCTTCGGCATCGAGGTAGGTTCATATGCAAACATTGCGGCTACGTATGAGTTAATATTTCAATGTTGTATGAAATGTATATTTACGTTATGATTGTATGAAATACCTCTTGATGAGGTGTTAATAAAATTGAAATTAAGAGTAATAGGAAATGGGTATAGCATGATATGATGATGGTCAAAGTCTCGAGTAAGACCATATTAGAATATGGCCTCGGTCTAAGAGTTCGTATGAGACCATGTTAGGGATATGGCTTCGACATGTTAATGTATGTAAGACCCTGTTGAGGTATGATGTTAATGAGAACTATGTGCATGAGACTCAAGAAAGCCATTTAACAATTTGAGTGGTTTAATGTTGAATATATGTGGTTGTACCATGAAAAGAGCAAGTATGTGTTAGAATTGAATAGATATGAATTCAGTGTATGATGAACCCTAGTGGGATATGTGTAGTTAATGTACTTCAGTTACATGGAATAGATTTATTGATGCATTACATGAATGCGAACAAGTATCGTAGAAAGTCGAGTGAGAGTAGAAATGTGTGAGGATGTTTTCGGTTGAACATTTGAAATAGAGTTGTACATGTGGATTACTATCCATGAATGTAAAATCAAAGGTAAGCTATGTTTGATATCCCCTTATTAATATTAATTGATGGTCTGCGTATGCGATACCATCAACTATATTTTTGTTTAAATTGAAATGTAATGCGTTACCACCGATAAACTATAAATCAATGGGTGTATGCAATACCATCACTTATAAATGAAGGGTGAGCTAAGTGCGAAATCACCATGAATATAAATGATTGGTGGGCTATGTGCGATACCACCCTATAAGAGATTTCAATGGTGGGCTAAGTGCGTAACCACCGGGAGATTAGTAGTGTGAGTGATGGCTTATTGAGAATGCTTGCTGTGTTGTTTTTATATGATCTTGTGATGATCAGTTCATGAATGTATACTAATTAAACGAGCATTTGGCTTGTGGCATGGTAAGAATGTGGTAAGAGATAGAATGGGTAAGATTTAAGGATGATTGAGTAGTAACCAGGATGTATGAGTAAAACCCTTATAATAGCTTATGGTTGTGTATATCCTACGAATATCAGTAATTGTTAGTTATATGCAGATGAACTTACTAAGCATTATTGCTTACTCCGTTCCTTTTTTCATCTCTTATAGGTAAATTTAACTACCTCGGGTTGGAGACCGCCGGAGATGTTTTCACACTATCGAGCAGACTCTTGGTACAAGGTAGCAAGTCCTTGTGAGTCATGGCATGTATAGGGCTAGAATTTAAGGTTGATTAAGTTATTTTTAATGTGACAAATTGTGTTGGTATAAATGGGTTTATAGTTTAAATGTGTATAGCTCTTGATGACGGCTAAGTGATTGTAATTGTATAGAAGTAACACTTTATTTTCATGAATCAAATGTATAAATTCATGTGTTTTAGTTGATGATTTGAGACTTTATTGAATTAGTATATTAATGTATGAAATGTAGGGTGGAAAAAGGCTTGGTATATAGCCTCTAACTGCCCATGGACACACGGGCATGTGTCTAGGCTGTGTGCACCCTGCACCTTTGTATTTTAAGTCAGAATGGACCACGGGTGAATCCCATGGCCGTTTGCTTGGGCCGTGTATAGTACACGGATGAATGACACGGGAGTGTCAAGACCATGTAAGTATAGTCAGTGACTCCACACGGGTAGAAAACATGGGCGTGTCTAGGGGTACACGAGCGTGCCTCCATTTCACATAGGCATGTGCCCTAGCCGTGGGAACTTTGGAAGAATGGTGGGGTTTTTAGGCACGGTTTGGGCACATGGGCGTGTGAGATGTACATGGGCGTGTCTGTCGTCTAACACGGGCGTGTAGCCCCTATGTAGAAGGGAAAGACGTATCGTAAGAGTTCCCGATATAGTCTCGAGAGCCCTCGTAGGTACGAGTGAGGTATCATAAGGCGGTGATGAAGTTGTTGTGGTGACTTAAGGAAAGTAGTCGCATTGGGCCTAAGTGGCGATCAGGTAGATTTGTACGGTAACGCCTCGTGCCCGATCCTGATGGGGATTACGGGTAAGGGGTGTTACATTTAGTGGTATCAGAGCTATGGTTTAGTCGGTTCTAGGACTAACCTAGCGACAGTGAGAGTCTAGCTATACATGCCATATGTAGACCGTGATAGTGTGATGTTTCTCGGCTCTAACAAAATTATTTTGTTAAGACAGTAATGATTCCAACCGAGCTAATTTCAGTAAGTTAGTATGATTTCTAAGCTTTATGATTGCTATCATTGAAATGCTTAGTATAATATACATTGCTATTTTGTAATGCCTATTGTTTTTGTGAACAAAGAGATTAAACATGAGCAGGCCCCGAGTGAATATGAATTCCCCAGGATACCCGATATACCATACAAGATATCATGTAAGTCCAAGGCAAGCTTGGCATTGATCAAGATATCATGTAAGTCCAAGGCAAGCTTGCCATTGATCAAGATATCATGTAAGTCCAAGGCAAGCTTGGCATTGATCAAGATATCATATAAGTCCAAGGCAAGCTTGGCATTGAGTAAGTTATCAAGGGCAAGACTTCTTGTAAGTCCATGTCAAGACATGGCCTTGAAACCAAGATAAGAAATTCCATGTAAGACCATATCTAAGATATTGTAACATCCTAGATTGGGGGCTCTGCATTTGTGATATGTGTGTATGCCATGCTGTGTGTGTGTGTTCGATATGTTTAGAGCTTTCAGGAAGGCTTGAGGTTAAGCCTGAGCCTTGGTAGAAATTTTGTTGTTTTTAGTCACAGTAAGGGAGAACTAGGTGAAGTGGGCCTTAAGGGTACTTGAATGGAAAAGTTAACACAAGAATTTAATTGGTAAAGTGGCAAGGAGGTGCCACTAAGGGAGCAGATAAGTGACGCCACAAGCATGTGTGGTGAGAGCAGGTTCGAATCCCATGCTAAGTAAAAAGGAGTGTTTTTTTTATATATGTGCCTGAGGAGTGAGAGGTGGTTTCGGTTGGGACTCTAAAGGAGTGGGTGTGGATTGAGTCACAGGATAGGAAAATGAGGATAAGAGAAAAAGAAAGGATATGATAGAGGGGGAAGTGATGGCCTAATGTGGGACTGTGTGCAAGGGAAAATTGGTTGAATGGCTAAGGGTGTGCCGAATTTCATCTTTTCCTAGAGCATAGCTTTTCAGGTTTCTTTCTCTTCTTCCTTTCTCCTCCTAAATTTTAGCAACTAAGGATTTCTCTTCTCTTTTTTCTGCCTCAATCGAAAAACTCCTAACTCTGCTTTCCTCTCCACTTTCATACCATAGCCGATTGATCTTGAAAAGCCGAAACGCCTAAGCCTCTTTATTTTTCTTTTCGACTTTCTCATCTAGTTCTTTCCTAATCATTGCCGAATCCTATCCACTATTAGGCTAATACCGAAATCTCTTAAGTATCATTCGGATCTGCTGTGATAAGGTAAGAGCGTTCTCTTATTCCTTTGTTGTTTTTGATTTTTAGAGACCATAGCCGAATGGCTAAGTTGGTTGTAAGGCCATCATTAGTTGATGTTTCTATTCACTGATCTTGCGTTTTCTTTGGGCGACATTCTGGGATTTGAAGGAGATCTAGTCGCCTAGGTTTCTAAGACAGAAATCAGTAACTTTCGATTCATACTATTTTTAGGATTTCAAGGTAAGGGATTCTATTCTTTCTAAAAGGTTCAATTGGTTTCCTTTCGTTATTTGTGCCTTAACCTAACGTTTTGTTAAGCAATCATTATAGTACCTTCTGACTAAGGTCATTCATGGACTCGAATGTCAGCGAATTGAAGGAAGGGGTTGGATCTGTAATCCCAGCCCCAAAGTTTAAGAAATGCGTGGTGTCTGCTGTTCGAGATTGGCCATCGGGTTGTGGGCCGACTTCTGAGCAGAATAGTGTCGTCTTACGTGTTATCAGGTGTGTAAACTTTCACACACTATATTATAACTGTGCTAACGTTTGTATGGGCTGAAAAGCCAAAAAGTGGGCTGTATAGACAGTCGTGATACCCTTAGGGGTAAGGCTAGGAATGCCAGGTACGTGATCGTATCATTTCTTTGTATAGCCGAATGTATGTGTGGCAAGATGATATAATATGAGTGGCATGTTGCATTATTAGGATTTGTATATAGATCATGGGTTGGGTTTGATATGAAGGGGAAGTGCTTAATTGGTCACGTAGTGATCGGTGGCTTTGCCACGATATATATATACATGTGTTCATACTATTTCTTTTGGTCACACTGTGATCGGTGGCTCTGCCATGATGTATATATATATTTGGTCACATAGTGATCGTGTTTATTTGGTTGATCGTATTTAATTGGCAGCAAGACTATCGTGATAGAGTGTAGCGGATGGAGGGTTGATTGTAGAAATCCCCACGGTGTGATTGGTTGGTACGGGTTGGTGTGTAGCGGATGGAATCACAAGGTTTGGGTTGGGCTTAAGGCATTCATATGTTGTTGCTGATGTGTGGGCTCAGGCCCAATGTGTAATTGTGGGTTGGTTGCAGTATATTTAATGTGGGAAGTTTTACACACTGAGTCTTGGTGACTCACCCATTTTTCCTTAACCTTTCAAGTGAGCAGTAGCTCGTGGATACAGAAGCCGAGGCAGACTCGTGGAGGCCATGTTTTCGATTCCTATCCTTTACTTTTCAGCATTTCTTTAAGTCGTTCAAATTTGGGATTTCCATTATGTAATAAGGCCCTTCAAGATTGTATTTCGTTTTATTTTATTATTTACTATTTATAACGAATTTGTCACTTCGACGATTTAAATGTTTAAGTTAAATTGGGGTTTTATTAAACCAAACATTATGTTTTCAAAAGCCGACGCAATAATAGAAAAAGTTATCTTCCAAAACGCCAATTTTTCATAAATTTAACTAAGACTTGGTTTTACTTCACCCTGTGACATACCAGATTCGATCGTAACGCATTGGTTGGGTTTGGGGTGTTATAGATATGGCTTTGGCATTGAGTTATGTGGGACGAGATTTGGTATCCTTGATTATTCATAGTAATTCATCGGGCAAAAGAGTAAAGCTTAAATGAGATAGCAAGAAAGGAAGTAGTAAAGTTGATATTATGTCATGCTAGTTAAGGCTGACTAACAAGTATAATTCATGTTATGAATTGTGATGCTGAGATTATGCTTATTATAGTAAAGCATACTGATCTTTTTGATCAAGTGTTACATGTACCTTGTTTACCTCACAGACATGAGAATAGTAAGCACCATGATGCATGCGAGAAGCAGTAAGAGCAAGAAACCGCCAATATTGTGGTATGAGAGCTAAAATTGAGAAGTTTGATTAAGTAGAATGCATGAGATGAGTACTGTCGTTCAACGATGAAAAGATGAATAAGACCATGGTTGGACCATGGCAATGAGAAAGCTGGTGTAAGACCATATCTGGGATATGGCATCGGCATTGGCATGAGTTCCATATAAGACCATATCAGGGATATGGAATTGGTATTGATATGAGATTTCGTGTAAGACCACAGCGAGGCTATGGCATTGTGATGACATGTAAGGTAATAGCTGGGCTATGAGGATAAGATACGAGTAAGACCATAGTTGGACTATGGTAATCAAGTAAACGACGTACTCAAATCTGTAAGGCATTCTTTAACTAATAAGTGATGGTAAGAGAAAGTCGAAATAAATGTTGAGTACTCAAGTAGATAATAATGTAGAACTTGAGTAAGTGAAGACATTATTCTAATGTGTTTGTGATAAAAGCAATTGTAGCGTGATAAATGTGAAAACTCACTTGAGATGAGTTGTATGACTACGATGATATTTTATTGATGATGAATGGTAAATTATATGCATGTAGTCACGAGAATCAAGCTAGGGAGCTCTGTGATCTCACCCTCCTTACCACTGTTGAATTATGATGAGATATTATGAGAGTCAAATTGAATAAGTTTACATGTGATTAATGCAGTATTTATGTTAACATTTTGAGAATGCTTTGTATCACGTTGATGCATGATACTCTACTATATAGGGTAATCGTTGTTGAACATGAGGTTGAAGTCCTAGGGGCCTATAATAAAAAGCTATCATTGAAAAAAAAAAGAGAGATGAGGTCCTGTATAAGACCATGTCCGAGACATGGCTTCGGCACCAAGTTATGATTCCGTATAAGACTATATCTAGAATATGGCTTCGAAAATGGATATGAGAATCGTATAAGACCATATTTGGAATATGGCATCGATATTTGATGTAAAAGTCCATATAAGACCACCCCGGGGGTGTGGCATTGATTTTTGCGTCTACTTGAATGATGACAAATTTGCGTCTTTGATTCTCCCTTGTGATCAACGGGACAAATAGACGAGTCTAGAAGTATAAATGAGATTAGTGCTAAAGTCATGTGAAGGAGGGAATGCCGATATTCGTGAATGAATCACGAAGAAGCAAGTGCGTTGTATGGCACGATATGTGATGAATAAATAGCAAGTTTGAGTAAGTTGTTCGAAGCCAGTGGTTGTGCATGGTTAGTTGATGCAATGAAATGATTATAAAAATATCCTTGAGTATTTTTGTGTAAATATTTGTTGCCTTTTAGGGCTGACGTAGTTGTTCTCTTCATAACCTGTGATTGTGTGAGAATGGTAGCTGATAGTGAAAAATCAGACAGATCAGTTGTCGATTTAGTTATTTGAAATCGACATTTCTTTATATCCTTGTAACCCTGTACAGGTACTTTGAGGAGGAAGTCTGTGATGATTCTAGTATAAGAAACGAAATCATAAGTTTCACGTTGTATGATGGGTTTCTGAGTAAGCTAAATAGAGTCAGTAAATTAGATCGACATGTCTTTAATGTTGTAAGATACGATGCTAGTAAAAGTTTTAGATTAGCACGGCAAAAGAAACTCAGATGAGAGTGTGCTAGAAAATGTTCTCTGTGTGGAGAAAAGAGTAGATTATCGTATTGAGATATGATTCAAGTTCTGTGTATGTTCATGCATGAGTCAGTAAAGAGAATAATTTTTGGGTGTTCCTGAGTAGGAAACATATTACAGAGATATGCTCATCGAAACATTTAAACCACGATGGTTGAGTTGAAATCTATAGAATGAATTATTGATTAAAAATTCTAGTACTGAGTTCAGTCTGTATTGAGAAAGATAGTTGCCAGATTGGTAATCCCGAGATGATCCCTTTCATATCTGTATGAGAATTAGATGTGTTGTGATGATCTATGGGAAAATCGACGAGTATTCTAAAATTTTCATGAGTGAGAACATCTTATGATACTGAGATAGTGGAAACAACTTGAGCTATTACCATAGTGGGTATAGTTATTGTAATACTTCACAAATGGTAGTCGTAGTACAGGTGTTTAAAGGAAAGCTCCATGTTAAGCAGTGTGAGTTAGCTGGTCGGTGATATCATAATTTCAGTAAGATTAATGTCAAGAGCAAATTTTCTTTTCAGAACAGAAGATTTCAGGAGTGAGATAGCAAATGTTATTCTCTAATAAGCTCCGAGTTAGTTTAGTTAAGATGGTAAAATATAGGTTGCATAAGTTTTCTATTGTTGATATTTCTTCAAAATAGAACCGGAATGATGATGAATTCAGAACTTATACAAAAGTTTTGGCATGAGATTTAGTAGTAGCATATCTACTAATGCAAGAATAAGGAAATGCAGTTATGTGCATAAACGTTTGACAACAGAGTACCTTTCATGATATGAATGAGTTTATGGTCAGAAATAGTTGACCATAAAGAGCTGAGTTTTCAAAGTGTTCAAGTCAGGATTATTATAGCTGGTGAATGCTTTAATGAGAAGTGAGGTAAAACCTTATAGATTTCAAGAGTGGTTTGACAAAATTCCCAAGAAAGAGAATAACATTCGAGTTGTAGTAAATCAATCGGTAAAGATCCGAATGATCATTTAGACATGTGCAGAGTTCTAAATTAGTAGATTATTGAGCATACGTCCTGGAAGAAGAAATACCTAAGTAGCAAGTGATGCTTCGACCTTGTGTAAGAGAGCTTAAAGATTGTTGACCAGAGAAACTTGAAGATAAGTAGATTTGCGATTTTAAAGAATTTCTAGAATGTTTAAAGAATGTGTGCAGCGACTCCTCCTTATAAGATTTTCGAGGACAAAAATCCCTAAGGGGGAGAATTGTAACAGCCCGATTTAGGGGCTAGTTGGAACTGTGATCTTGGAATCACTAATTCAAGGCTTGATAAAATTATATTCATGTTATGTTATGTGCTATAACATGTTTATAAGGATGTATGGAAATTTTGGTGCCTTAATTTTAGCAATTTCTAGCTAAATTGTGAAAAAGGTCTAAATCGCATAAAGTGCGAAAGTTCTATTATACAAGGTATAGATACCTAATAGCCATAGCATGTTAAAATGGAGGTATTTAAAGTGCAATTAGGCCAATAAAATAGGGTTGGCCAGCCATGTAGACAAGGGGACAAGAGCCTTTAATTTTTGGTCAAAGTTGGTGGGTTGAATTGATGTTTTATAATAAAATAAAGAAAGGAAAAATATATCATATTTTTCTCTCTTCTTCTCCACCGAAAATTTCAGCCAACAAGGGGTGTTTGAAAGCTCAAAATTTCAGCAAGCCTTACTCCACTCAAGTAAGTGATTTTGATGGAATTTCTTGAAGAAAATTGTACTTTTGAGATCCGTAAAGCTTAAGCTTTCTAAAGAGGGGACTATTTTGCATTATGGTAAAAAGCTTAGAGATTTTCCATGTGAGATTATAAGTTGTTAGCTGAGTTTTTATGGAAGAAAATGAATGATAGGATGATGAGAAACAACTTTTGTGAAAGGTGTTGCCATGAAAACACCTAATTGGGACTATAATGCAAAAGTTGTAATTTGTTCATTAAAGTATGAAATAGTTGAAATTGGAGATAATTTTAAGAGGATTAAATGTTTAGCTAAGATTGTTTAACAAGAAGATGTCATAAAAATTTATTTACAAGCCTAGGGGCAAAATAGTAATTTTGCTAAAGTGTAGGGGTAAAATGGTAATTTTTGCCTAAAGTGTGTATTATGGTATATTATGATTGAGAAGTGATTAAATCAGTAAATTTCATTATTTTAGATTAAAGAAAATGAGTTTTGGACCTAGAACGGGTGAAAAGAGAAAGGTGGGCAAAAATCCCTTTTACTTACTTTCTAACATCGAGGTAAGTTCATATTCAAACATTGCGACTACGTATGAGTTAATATTCAAATGTTGTATGAAATGTATATTTACTTTATGATTGTATGAAATACCTCCTGATGAGGTGTTAATAAAATTGAAATTAAAAATAATAGGAAATGGGTATAACATGATATGATGATGGTCAAAATCTCGAGTAAGACCATATTGGAATATGGCCTCGGTGTAAGAGTTCGTATGAGACCATGTTAGAGATATGTCTTCGACATGTTAATGTATGTAAGACCCTGTTAAGGTATTATGTTAATGAGAACTATGTGCATGAGACTCAAGAGAGCCATTTAACAATTTGAGTGATTTAATGTTGAATGTATGTGGTTGTACCATGAAAAGAGTAAGTATGTGTTAGAACTGAATTGATATGAATTCAATGTATGATGAAACCTAGTGGGATATGTGTAGTTAATGTACTTCGGTTGCATGGAATAGATTTATTGATGCATTACGTGTATGCGAACAAGTATCGTAGAAAGTCAAGTGAGAGTAGAAATGTGTGAGGATGTTCTCGGTTGAACATTTGAAATAGAGTTGTACATGTGGATTACTATCCATGAATGTGAAATCAAAGGTGAGCTATGTGCGATATCCCCTTATTAATATTAATTGATGGGCTGTGTGCGATACCATCAACTATATTTTTGTCGGTGGGTTGTGTGCGTTACCACCTGATAAACTATAAATCAATGGGCTGTGTGCGATACCATCACTTATAAATGAATGGTGAGCTAAGTGCGGAATCACCATGAATATAAATGATTGGTGGGCTATGTGCGATACCACCCTATAAGAGATTTCAATGGTGGGCTAAATGCGTAACCACCGGGAGATTTCAATGATCTTGTGATGATCAGTTCATGAATGTATACTAATTAAACGAGCATTTGGCTTGTGGCATGGTAAGAATGTGGTAAGAGATAGAATGGGTAAGATTTAAGGATGATTGAGTAGTAACCAGGATGTATGAGTAAAACCCTTATAATAGCTTATGGTTGTGTATATCCTACGAATATCAGTAATTGTCAGTTATATGCAGATAAACTTACTAAGCATTATTGCTTACTCCTTTCCTTTTTTCATCTCTTATAGGTAAATTTAGCTAGCTCGGGTTGGAGACCGCCAGGGATGTTTTCACACTATCGAGCAGACTCTTGGTATGAGGTAGCAAGTCCTTGTGAGTGATGGCATGTATAGGGCTAGAATTAAGGCTGATTAGTTATTGTTAATGTGCCAAATTGTGTTGGTATAAATGGGTTTATAGTTTAAATGTGTATAGCCCTTGATGACGGCTAAGCGATTGTAATTGAATGGAAGTAACACTTTATTTTCATGAATCAAATGTATAAATTCATGTGTTTTAGTTGATGATTTGAGACTTTATTGAATTAGTATATTAATGTATGAAATGTAGGGTGGAAAAGGCTTGGTATATAGCCTCTAAGTTTATATCTGGATGGACACACGGCGCAGTGTTCAGGCCGTGTGCACCCGCACCTTTGCATTTTAAGTCAGAATGGACCACGGGTGAATCCCACGGCCGTTTGTTTGTGCCGTGTGTAGTACACGGATGAATGACACGGGAGTGCCAAGACCGTGTGAGTATAGACAGTGGCTCCACACGGGTAGAAGACATGGGCGTGACTAGGGGTACACGGGCGTGCCTCCATTTCACATGGGCGTGTGCCCTAGCCGTGGGAACTTTGGTAGAATGGTGGAGTTTTTAGGCATGGTTTGGGCACTTGGGCGTGTGAGATGTACACGGGCGTGTGTGTCATCTAACACGGGCGTGTAGCCCCCGTGTAGAAGGGAAAGAAATTTTACGTATCGTAAGAGTTCCTGATATAGTCTCGAGAGCCCTCGTAGGTACGAGTGAGGTCTCATAAGGTGGTGATAAAGTTGTTATGGTGAATCAAGGAAAGTAGTCGAGTTGAGCCTAAGTGTCGATCAGGTAGATTTGAACGGTAACGCCTCGTGCCTGATCCTGGTGGGGATTACGGGTAAGGGTTGTTACACCTAATCTATAATGCCATAAACAAAAAGATTCAACCATATAAGTAGAAATAGTATTTTCATTCTTATTAATAATATTCAGTTTGAACATACTTTCATACATATACCCTTTCCCTACAAAAATTCCTCCCTTAGACAAAATAAACTTATCTGCCTCAAAAACAAGTTTGAATCCAACTTATTTAACAGACTTCCAGACACTAAATCCTTTCTAACTTTTGGTACATAATATACATCATTTAAGGTTAAAACCTTTCCAGAAGTGGATTGTAGTTCAACAGACCCTTTTCCTTTGATTGCTGCGGTGGAAGAATTTCCCATGTACAAGACATTGTCATTTTCACATTGTGTGAACTTTGTGAACATGCTTTTGTCTTTGCACACATGTTTGGTTGCTCCGGTATCAATCCACCATGTATTATCATCTTGTGCCATATTAATTTTAGATATCATTGCAACGAACTTTTCGTTATTATCAGCCTTAGAAGATGATTTATTTTTTAAAAATCGACATTCATTCTTGAAATGTCCTGGCTTACCACAATGATAGCATGAGCCCCTTTGTTTCTTTTTAAACTTAGGTGCTCTATCAGTCTGTTTGAACTTTCTCTTGAATGGTTTAGTAGTTTGTACTTCCTCCATAACACACACTTTGGCATTTTTAGAATTTAGATTATGATCTTGCTTTTGATATTCTTCTTCAATACAAAGATGATTTGCCAAAGCCTCAAGAGATATTTCCTCTTTCTTATGTTTTAGACTTCTTTTAAAGTCTTTCCATGATAGAGGAAGTTTGTCTATTATGGAGGATACAACAATCATTTCATCCATTTGCATATCATATTGCTTGAATTGATTCAGCATCTTTTCAATATCACAAAATTTTTCCATAACAGAACGACCATCAACCATTTGATAATTATTGAAATGACTGACAAGAAATTTCTTACTTGTAACATCTTCGGTCATGTATCTTGTCTCCAATTTGTCCCATAATTCTTTAGCAGTGACCTCGCTTTGGTAGATGTCGAACAAATCATCAGATAAACTATTCAATATGTGGCCCATGCACATGTAGTCAGCATTGTCCCATTTTTGTATTTCTCGGGTTGTAGCAACAGATTCATTTTCAGTCTCGTCAGGACTTGGAGTATCCAAATCATAAGCAATATTCAAATTTGATAATAAGACGTGTATCTTTTTCTGCCATCATCGAAAATTGCCACCATCAAACTGATCAAGTTTGACAAAATTGGAAGCCAACTCCCTTAGTGTTCTGCTTTCGTGAGTTGTAGTAGTCATAATGAATTATAACCTTAAAATTGTTAGTACAAATCTCCGGTGAGGAAAATCTTGAACATACGAACGAAACTTGAATAGAAGAAAAAATAGGACAAGGCTTCAAGGCGTGTATCAAACCACTATCTTTAAGGTTATATTCGCACCCACCTATCTTTGGTGTGCAAACGAGTTCCAAGCAAATTAACCTCGAGGATACAATGAAGCCAATGACTATTTGTATTTTGCACTGACGAGAATAGCCCACTCCACATTGAGCAATGTTGAGAAGAAACTCAAATTCTATAAAGGATTTCTGCAGTAATACTTTATAGAGTAGTCTAATAATATTAGAAAATGAAGGAAGGAAAGAAAGGATATTAGAATTTGTTGGTATGATTTCCAAATGAAATCTTATTCCTATTTATATGAATTTTCATGTCTCTTTATAGAAACATCTTTCATTAATAGGTGTATTTTTGAATAATAATGTTTTTAAAATAAATATATAATTATTCATTTAATTATAACTATTCAAATAATATTATTTAAATAGTTATAATTGTAACATCCTAGAGGTGGGCCTGTGCATTTATATGTGGTGTTTGTTTCATATGTTTAAAGCTGTGGCCAAATTAAATATTCTCTTTAAGCTTACTTGGGTTAAAATAAAGTTTCAAGTAGTTTAATAAGTATTTTGGGCTTGTGGCCCAGAAGGAAACGATGCCGTAAGGAAGGAGAGGAGTTGGCATCAAAAGGAAAGGGGAAGAGGCCCAATTTGTGGCCACCAGAAGCCCAAAATTTGGGTAAAAAATTTGGCACTTAGGAGCCTTAGGAGGTGACGGCAATTAGGCTACATTTTAGGAGTTTATTTCTTTTATTTTAAGTGATAAAAAGCTGATAATCAAGAGGGAGGAGTTGGTTTTAAGGTGGGCTCTCCTAAAGGTAAGATAAGGATTGAGTTATCAGGTGAATTAAAGGCTATCAAGAGTTGCAGAGTTGGCCGAAACTCAACTACAGGAGGGGGGAATCGGTTTAGTATAGGCTTTTGTAGTAGCCGAAATTCTGCTAACAAGTTCTCTCCATCTTTTCTTTTCTCTGCCGAAATCTCCACTTTATTCTCCCTCTTAGTTTTTCTTTCTTTTTTTCCGAATACTTTGACAACTCTTTTCTCATTCTTTTCAAAACCTTTTAGCCAAACTCTCATTGTTATTCTCCTCCTTTTATCAAAAGCCGAAAACTTCATCTTTATTCATAGCCAAAATCTCACCGTAGCCAAACCTTCATCTTTAGAAACCAAAAACTCTCTAGTTCTTCTCTTTTCTCCTAGATCTCTTCTAAAAGTCAAATCCCCTTTATTCATACCCTCATCTCCCATAGCCGAATCTACAAGGGTGGTTTAGTTTTCCCGAAGGTGCACCATAGCCGAATACTCCTCTTTGATTTGGTAAGTTTCAGGATTTTGCTTCTTTGCGATTTCTTCATTCACTTTTATCAAGTTTCTAATCCGAATCAGTTTCCTAAGGCCCTGTCGATTTCACTCTCTATACCTAGAAGCCGAATCTGTTTTATTAAAGTCTCTTGTGCCGATTTGTGAAAAGCCAAAGGTAGGTGGTCAATGGTAGGTTCGGCCAAATAGCCACTTTCTTATTCTTTTGTCTTTGGCCGAATGTCTTAAGGTGTTAGATGGTTGAGATCATCGATTTGGTTAACTATTTTGGTGATGGCCGAATGTAAGAAGGGAGGAGACGTGCTCTCAACGACATTCGGGATTCGAATAACTAGGTAAGACTTCATTAAAGTGTTATAGTTGTTTAAGTAATTAGATCTCATCGTTTAAATGGTTTAGTGTTAAGGGGTTATGATGGACTCGATTAACAGTCAAGTAGAAAAGGTTGGATCTGTAGAACCGACACCTAAATACAAGAAGTGATCTGTTTCGGTAGTGCAAAATTGGCCATCGGGGTGTGGGCCGACATCGAAGTCAGATCGTGGGCCGATAGTGGTAGTCTCGAGTGATAATAGCATAGACGCAGCGAAAGCATTAGCACGAGAATCAGGTGTGTAATACTCCCCCACTATCTAGATCTGATTATTAATGCTTATAAGTTTTACATGTTATAATAAATGCCGAAATCTCGGTTTAATGATGGAAACCCAAAGAGGGTAAAAGCGGACCACCAAGTTAGTAAATAATCTGATTAAATGTTATAAGTAAATTGTTTATATGTGATGGCATGGGCTGGACGATGAAAGGAGGAAGTTATATGTACATGTGTAGCGGTTTATACCGTGATTTGCTGTAGCAGCTAATGCCATGATATGTTATAAGGGCTTCGGCCATAATATGTTGATGAGCAGCATGACTGCCATCTTGGCGTGTAGCGGTGTGGGTTTATTGTAGAAATCCCCGACGGTGTGAATGGTTGGTACGGGGGCGTGTAGCGGGTGGAAACCTAGGCAAATGGGTTGGGTTTTGCATATTATTTGTTAAATTATGTGAATGAAATTGTTATTATGTATTATGGGTTAAGGCCCAAATCTAGTGGTGCATGAGGGTTGCACACTGAGTCTCGTGACTCACCCAATTAAATTAACCTTTCAGGTGACACTTAGTGCATCGGACCGGGCCGGAGTGGAGCACAAGGTGGCCATGCAAAAAAATTTGAGGATCCGACAAAAAGTCCTAGCTTAATAGTTTTTTTCATATTTTATGTTACGGGTTTGAACTTCGTTGTAATAAGGCCATGGGCCACTAGTTTTTATCTTGGTTTTATTATGGGTTTTAATTATTTATTTTTAAATTAAGACATGTAATTCAGTTTTGGGCTTTTAATTATAAGGGCATATTTTATAAAATTACATATAGGCTTTCTGTTAACTTGACTCGTTTTACTAAGGATTTTTTTTAGTGACATACCAGATCCGGTTGTAGTGCTTGGGCCGGGTTTGGGGTGCTACAATAATTCTTTTTCAAAAAATCCAAAAATATAATCTTTTGATTAATTACACCCATTCATTTATAGTTATTGGAACACTATAAATATTTGAAAATGTTCCGACAAAAACAAGAAGCATAATCACCCAAATATTGGAGAAAATTTTGCTACGCTACGCTACGCTACCAGGCAACAATTTTTTTTATCAGAATGTATATTGCTTAGCAATAAAAGGAAGGGTCATTTTCAATATACATTAGGTGTACCTTCTAGGGGTAATTATTTGTTCCTTAATGCATCTGGGGAAAAGGTCTTTGCCAGGGTACTGCAAATAAAGGTTTCACTAACTTTAGAGTTATGGCAAAAAGCCAAAAATCTAAGTTTTTTTTGTTGGATTTGGTGCCCTAATTTTAGTATATTCATTTTATATACTTCATTTTTTAACAATTTGGTTTAATAATATTCATTAATTAAATTAATACCTTTTGTATATTGTCCTCAATGTTTTTGCACATCATCGTTGTTTTGTCGAGTTTTAAAATTTATAAAGAGAATGATCGAACCTGGAAACTAACTCTGACAACGAGTTAAGGCAAGTGTACCTATCGAACAGTAGTATAGCTTAGGCAAGACCGGATTATCAAACCCAAAGGAACTAAAAGTACTAATACTCACTTTCTTTCTATTATTTAGCCTAAATATTAAATGATTTGGTTGATTAACTAATTAATTACTAAACTAAGATGCAAAGACAAAAAGAATGAACTGGGAAATAACTTGAAGAGAAAACTCAGTTGATCACGACGATACCTAATCGCTGAAATTAGAGCTTTAAAATTTATAAATAGAATGATCAAACCTGGAAACTAACTCTGATAACGACTTAAAGGCAAGTGTACCTATCGAACAGTAGTATAGCTTACAAGACCGGATTATCGAACCCAAAGGAACTAAAAGTACTAATACTCACTTTCTTTTTATTATTTAGCCTAAAATATGGAGTGATTGGTTGACTTAATCTAGTTTAATGACTACTAAGCTAAAGACGCAAAGACAAAAAGAACGAATTAGGAAATAACTTGAAGAAACTCAATTGATTACGACGATACCCTCAGGAAGAATCCACCTAGACTTCACTTGTTACTTATTGCTAAATCATATGATTTCTTTACTTAGCTTGATCCGTAGGACTCCCTAACCTATATTAAACCCTCTCTCGAGGCGAATAACATCTAACCCTAGGTTAATTAGTGGAACTCTCGTTCACTTATAATAACCCCTAGAATAGCAATAAATCGATCAATGGATTCCCATATTAGGTTTCACCTAATCCGGTAGAAAATCAGTAACCCTATCTTTAGGCGTTCGATCAACTCCGCTTAATTATGCTAGATCTACTCTTAGCGAGGTCTATTCCTCCTCCACCTAAGCACACCAGATTTGGATTAAGCAACATAATTAAGAACAAACTAAGTATTTATCATATAATTAAGAAAATAATAACAAAATTCATCCAGGTTTCATCCCCTTTAGGTATCTGAAGGGTTTAGTTCATAATGAATAAAAACATCTCAAAAGAAAAGATAAAACAAAACATAATAAATCCTTTAAACCCCCTAGAGGAATTGAAGGAGAAATCTACGGTCTTGAGTAGATTTCTGACTCTTCGAGATGTATCTTCTGGCTATCTTCGAGTGATTCTCGCAAATGTGATCCTTCTGGCTAGGCTCCTTGGCCTAGCTCACCCCCCTTTCAGGATACACTTAAGGTGTTTATATAGGCTCTTGGAATGCTTTACTTGGCCTCTAAGTGTCCTAATTTAAGTATGCTTCTTACTCAATATTTGAATAAGCTATGGAAAGTGTTTCTTTAGATCTAAGTATCCAAATCCAAGTGAAATTGCTCTCTCCCGTAATAGGGGCACGACCATGGCACACGCCCGTGTAAATCGTGGTTGGGCCGTGTCTCGATTCTATCGATTGGGGCACGACCGTGTAAATCATGGCATGGCTGTGTCTTGTTAATTGTCGAAGCACAGCCGTGTGGCTTGAAGTTCAGGCCGTGTCGATTTCTTCTTTGGCCCAAATTGGCCCATTTTAAGCCCGTTTCTTGTTCTTTTCGTCCTCGGGTGCTTTCCTGAGTATAAATATGAAAAGAAAGGATGAAAAGCACCTTTTTACATAAATCAGGGCTAAATCATCCTAAAAGCATACTAAATATGGGGTTAAAATATGTTACTTTTACGGTTTATCAAATACCCCCACACTTAAGCTTTTGCTTGTCCTCAAGCAAAATTCTCAACTTACAATTAAAACAAACTTTCCGTAATTCACAATTCCTATCAACAACGCTTCATCATAATTCACAGACAATTTATACATGGATAATTTAACTCAAAGAGTCTTAAGGATTCAAACAATATAAGTCATGAATTTTGTAGTACGAAAACATAGGTGTCTCCCTTTATCTAAATGATTACCTTTAATTCGAAACTGACAAGGATTGACATCCTCACTAAGAATTCATTCAAAGCACACGAAGTGTTTAAGTTTCAAGAAAAAGCACTCATAAGTCGAACTTGAAAAGTTAATCCCATAGGCTTGCCTGAAAATCAAATATCCACCACTGTAATATGAGATGATACACAAATCAAAAGGTCTTTGACAGGGTTGTAACGGGGCTTGGGTTAAAGGTGTGGATAAAGGCTGAATTAGAAGGTTTAGAATCGAGATTGACTTGACTAATTACCTAACTAACAATAACGAACACGAAAATAAATAATTACATCAAATGAAACTAAAAATAATACTTTTTTAATACGAGCTTTTTCAATAATTTAGAATTTAAATACATAAGCTCCTTTAATCATATACTAATACTTGAATATACTTTGGGGGGTTTTTTTTAAGAATAAACTAGAAACATAATAGATAGAACTTTAATAATTGAAATAAACTAATTCGACAATTGATCAAATCAAATCTCGATAGAAGGGTAGTTAAAAGAATGGTGATAACAAATACAAAGGGTTTTGGGTTAACATTAAGCGGGTAATTCAATAAAAAGGGATTCGGATCAAAGGGGTTCACTAAAGGTTAATTATGTAGGTAAGATTTTTAGTGGAGTGAATGGGTTAAAACTTAGGTGCCTTTATCATCTCAGTATATCAAGTTATTGATGTGGTCTCAACATGTATATCAAGGCAAGTTCTAGAATAACAAATCGGTGTTGAGACTCATAATTAATAAAGTGAGTATGAAAAGAATATATGCTCTATAAGGCTCAAATATCACAAAAATTATGGGTATTTGATATCAATCCTGTAGATTTTAAATTTCAAAGTAATATTCAAATTTAGTTCAACAACCTAGAGAATTTTTGAAAATAGACTTATCATGCTTAATTCTCTAGTATTCTTTAAGTATAAATCATCAATGCACAATTATCAATGACTTACTCAAAAACATGTCAATAACAATCATAAATCATCGTAAATTTCACCCTAATTAATAATATGAGAAGATTTTTTATGGACAAGACTAAAATTTGGGATTTGTGAATAATGCAAAAAGTTAGGTACTTTTACCCCCCCACACTTAAGTTGTACATTGTCCTCAATGTACAAAGATAAATAAACACTTATGTAATAAAAAGAAAAGGGGAGAAGTAACACTTCCTGAATTTTGGATGATTCCGGGAGTTGGCATCGTTGGTAGTAGAAAGTAGGTGGAGGAGGTGGTGGTGGCGTTTTCTATGGGCCTGGTGGGGTCTTTGTGCTAGATAAAGAAATTGGGTAGCCTGTAAAGATATAGCCAAGAAATCTAAAGAAACATTAATAATATACTTGATAAACCGTAAAAGTAACATATTTTAACCCTATATTTAGTATGCTTTTGGATGATTTAGCCCTTGATTTATGTAAAAAGGTGCTTTTAATCCTTTCTTTTCATGTTTATACTCAGGAAAGCACCCAATGACGAAAAGAATGTAAAACGGGCTTAAAACAGACCAAATTGGGCCAACCCAAGAAATTGACACGACCTGAACTTCAAGCTACACGACTGTGCCCCAATCGACAGAATCGAGACACGGCCTGAAGATGATTTACATGGGCGTGTACCATGACTGTGTCCTTGCCACGGGAAAGAGCAATTTCACTCGAATTTGGATGCTTGGAGGCAAAGAAACACATTCCCAAGTCTACTTAAACATCCTAGGAGGAATTCTACTTGAATTAGGATACTTAGGAGCCAAGTAAAGCATCTCAAAGCCTATATAAACACCCAAGGTAGCAACTAAAAAAGGGAGTTCGGTAGAAGCTGAAACAGGGGTCGCAGTTTTGGGTAGAGTTTTCTGCCAGAACTTTTATTTAGGGAATTACTCGGATAGCCAGTTGATCCATCTCAAGAAGCCGGAGTTCTACTCAAGACAGAGGATCTCCTCTTCAATTCCTTCAGGAGGCTTTAGGGATTTCTTATGTTTTGTTTTATCTTTTCTCTTGAGATGTTTTCTTATTTTGTTATGAACTAAACCCTTCAGATACCTAAAGGGGATGAAACCTATGACGGACTTTGTTATTTGATTTCTAAATATATGATAAGTACTTAGTTTGTTCCTAATTATCTTGCTTAATTTAATCTGATATGCTTAGGTGGAGGAGGAATAGACCCTACCTAAGAGTAGATCTAGCATAATTAAGGGGAGTTGATCGCACGCCTAGAGATAGGGTGACGAGATTTTTTCAGATTAGGGTGAAACCTACTATAGGAGTCCATTGATCGATTTACTGCTTCCTTAGGGGGTTATTATAAGAGAACGAGATTTCCACTAATTAACCTAAGGTTAGACGTTATTCGCCTCGAGAGAGGGTTTAATATAGGTTAAGGAGTCTCACGAATGAAGCTAAGTAAAGAAGTCATATGAATTAAAAGTTAACAAGAGAAGTCATAGGTGGATTCTTCCTGAGGGTATCGTCGTAATCAACTAAGTTTTTCCACATTCTTTTCCCAAAGTTTCAATCTTTTATCTTTGCATCTAGTTTAGTTTTTCATTAGTTTAGTAAACCAATCACTCCATATTTTAGGCTAAATAAATAGAAAGAAAGTGAGTAGTAGTACTTTTAGGTTCCTTTGGGTTCGATAAAATAATCTTGCATAAACTATACTATTGGTCGATAGGTGCACTTGCCTCAATCGTTGTCATAGTTTAGTCTACAGTTTCGATCATTCTTTATAAATATTAAAACTTGACTATTTGACATGATCAATACTAATACTATAATTAAAGACAAAGGAAATAAAGAGAGGGAGACTAAGAAGAAAACTGAAATTGAAAGAAAATACTAATGGACTAAAGAGTCCTTATTGTTGGATGGTTCGTGAGATGGGTGTGACCTCTAAGGCTGTGGTGCATGATTTCCAAGCAGCCTTTAGAACCTAAAACCAAAAAACTAAAATAATTTAAAATATATTAAGCAGAATAGAATTATAGATAAGTAGGACAAAGGGGAAAATAAACATAAAGAAAAATTTAAATAGTCTAAAAGACCCTTGGCTTGGTTTTTGAATGAAGCGGCCGACATGAACTTATGTGTTGAGGTCTCCTTTAAGGAGACAATGCTTGCCTTCTTATGCTTCTTCGGCATGATTCTAGTGTAGCTCAAGAGTCTGAACACTTTTTCTAAGGAAAGGAAGAAAAAGAAAGAAGAAAAATGAGGGGAGAAGGAGGAGGGCTATGGGGTTTAAATAGGGTTTCAAATCTGGCATGTTCCCACGCCCGTGGATCGAGGGTGTGTTTAATGACACGACCGAATTGCACAGCTGTGTGTCTAGGTGTGTTTGCACACCCACGCCCATTTCTTTGATACCACGCCCGTGCCTAAAAAGGCAGTGTGTTTGCACGGTTGGACAGTATGGGTGTATTTGTCCCGTGTTTGATAAGTCAGTGGCTTTACACGGTTATGGAGCACGACTGTAACATCCTTAGTTAGGGGCTATTATGTTTGCATAAATTGCATGTGAATGGCTTGATTTTGTTATTAATTAAGGTGTCTTGGGGTCTGGGTATGAGCCAAGGGTAGGCCCGAACTATAGGAAAAATTTTATTTTCAAGCTTTGGTTCAGGGGAGCTGAGGGAGCTAGGGGTTAAGAATTTTTTGTGGTAAACTGTAGCACAAGAAAAGCCTGGGTAAAGTGGCAAGGAGGCGCCACTTAGGGCCTCATTCAGTGACGCCACAAGCAAAGGGAAGGAGAGCCTGGGTTTGAGCTGCAGAAATCTCCCCTTGTGTAATTATTTTTGACGCCAGAAGCAAGGAGGAGATGGACTTAGGAAGGACTCTCTTGGGAGGATGTGGATCGAGTCAAAAGATTTGAAAGGGATAGAGGAGAGAAAATTGTAGAGGTTAACTCAATCAAACTAATTTGAATGAGTGGTCAGGAGAGGCTTGAGGTGTTGGCCGAAGTATAGACTGTTGGGAGGAGGAGTAATCGGTTGGGAGACTTGGGAGAGGTGCCAATTTTCCATAGTTATTCTAGGTAGGCACTTTCAGCTAAGCAAGCTTTGAAGCATGTTGTTTGAGGAAAAATCGAAACCCCTAGGCTCTAGTTGACTTCACTCTCCAGTATCCAAACCATTATTTTTTCTCTTGAAACTGAAACCGTACTTGCATCTTTTTCTTCTTCTATTTTTTGGCAATATGGGGGGTTTTGGCCGAATCAATTTTGTTATTTCCTTAAAGAGCCGAAATCAATACTCTTTTCTCTATTCGACTTCTTCTCTCAATCTTCTTTTGCCGAAATACCCAACTTTCTTCTCTTTTTCCATTCGACAGCACCATTCCTCATCCCCTGTGATTTCTTCTTCTTTTCTTCTCTCTTAGATTCATAAGCCAAACCTTCTTTGTCAGTCAAAACCTCTCTACTCTCCTTTTCTTGTTTAATCCTTTTGGCTGAATATTAGACAAGTGTCCTCTTGGGTTTGGTGAGTCGACTTCGATTTGGAGGAGGTAAGTTTGTTATGGCTGAATCTCTCCTATCTTCTCTTTTTCTTTCTTCATCGACTCACGTGGCACAAAAGTCAAATTTTGGCATTTGGTTGCCATGATTCTCAGGCATCTATGAAACTGAATTCTCTTGGTATTCATAGAATGTTCTCTCATGTTTTGTGACAATAGATTTGGTGGGCTATTCATCATCACACTTAGTCAATCTCGTTAGTGAGGGGGTAAGTACTTTTACTGTTTTGACATCTCCTATTATGTTAATACCGAAGGCTTTAACCCAATGGTGGTAGTTCTTGGTCGATTGTAGGGGGAGGCTCATCGTGTGGCCTTAGGATTTTATTTTTAGATTGTGCGGTGTTAAGGTAAGATTGGTTGTCTTGTACGGGATTTCTTGGTTAAGCTGAATGGCTCCGTACTAATGATGTTGTGTTGGAAAAATGTAGGAAAGGAGGGATCTAGTAAGTTAGATCTTGATCTTGAGATTCGATAGTCGTGTTAGTAACCAGGTGTGTAACTTACACACTTCATAATCATTGTAAACTTGCTAATAACCTTAACATGTTAAAAGCCAAAAACTGTGTAGATTTTGATATGGTACCTTTATGGGTATGAGCATGTAACATCCTTAAAATGGGGTCTCTACATTTTGCATGTGGTTGCATGTGTTGGTAAGTATGCTGTGTTGGTTTGATATGTTTTGGGGTCTAGGCATGACCTTGGGTTAGTCCTGGGTCATGGCTAAAAATTTTGTTTTAGCACTTAAGAAGAAGGAGCTAGAAGAATTAGGGGTTAAAGGAATTTATTGGAGGATTTGGACACAAGAACTACCTTGGTGAAGTGGCAAAGGAAGTGCCACTAAGGTGCTTAGGTGATGACGCCACAGGGAGCAAGGAGGACCTTGGTTCGAGCTACAGAAATCCCTTTCTGCTCATTTATTTTTGACACCACAGGCAAGCAGAGGTGTGCTCAGGTAGGACTCTATTGGGGGGATATGGATTTGGCTAACTTTAAGTGATAGGCGTAGGACTCATTCAAACTTGTTTGAATGAGTGGATGAGAGGAATTCAAGGCAAGATGAGAGGGGTGGCTATGAGTGGGAGTCTTGAAGTGTTGGCTGAATTATGGACTGTGGGGGAGGAGGTGTAAGTGGTTTGGGAAGCTAGGAGAGTGCCGAATCTCAATAGCCAAGTAAGAGTGCATTTTTTCGGCTAGCTTAGATGGTTTTCCCTTCTTGTGTTTTGTGCTAAAACCCGAACCTTAGGAGCTTTTCTCTCTTTTTTTTCTCTTTTGACAATTTGGGCACTTGGCCGATTCATTTTAGCAACCCCATTGAAGAGCCGAAAAACTCCCTCTTTGTCGAATCCACCCTTGTTCACTTCTTCTTCTTCTTTTTGCTCATAGCCGAAACGAACAACCTCACCCCCATTCGGCACTTTTCTTTTCATTCTCTCAAAACCCCTTTCATTGTGCCGAAATTGTTCTATTCGATTTTCTTCTTCTTCACTACCATCTTCAAAAGCCAAATCTTGATTCCACCTTCTTCCATCTTTTTCATTGTTTTGAAAAGCCGAAATCTGGTTGGGTTCTTCTTCTTCTCTTCTTTCTGTGATTGGCCAAATACCTTGTTCATAAGCCCACTCCCCTTGCGTGTTCTTTTTGGGTCATTTGGATTAGCCAAATCTATTGGTAGGTAATATCTTTTTCTCTTCTTGATCAATTCGGGTAATGACCGAAATCCCACCCCTTGTCTATCTTCTTTTCTATTTTAGATCTATATGTTGAATTCTATCCTTTTTCTTTAAACGTAGCCGAAACTCCTAACATCATTAAGGGGTGCCGATCTGTGGTGGTTAAGAGCTGAATCATTCATCAAGGGAGGGGCATAGTCGAATACAGTGAGTCTCCGGGTTTTGGTGGTCGATCTAGGTAAGGTTTTAACACTTCAAGATCTATTTCTTAATCGTTCAAAAGCCGAAGGCTAATCGTTTATGTGTATTAGTGTGTGGCCGATTGCAAGGGGGACTCAGTGTGTGGCTTCGGGATTTGGTTGGAAACCAAATCGGCTTAAGGTAAGTGTTACATTTGGGCGGCATATCCTTCGGGATTTCTATTTGTACCGAATAGGCTTTTCAGTTACTAACTAGGAGTTGGCCGATTGTAGGAGGGAACAACGTTCGGGATCTCGTTAGTTTGCGTAGTTTCGGGATTCGCTTAGATTTACGAATAGTCAGGTGTGTAACGCTTACACACTTTATTAGTATAATATGTTTATTTTGTTACTGTTATAACCATTGGAATTAGTGACATTGCCTTGTGGGCATGAGCGTGGACTCCGGGTAAGTCCCCTGATTATGGATCTCGAGTATGCTATCATGTCGTTGTTAATACTATGTCATACGTTATTTGCATCATCATATGTTTTATGCCACGATTGATATGGACATGATGGTGGGTTTGATGAGATGAGGGGGATGATTTATTTGGGACTGTCACCAGTGGTTTTGACCACACGACGGGTTGGCCCGTCTTGATATTATAAATTGTGACTAAGTCGATGGTTTTGACCACGTGGTTTTGACCACATATGAATTTGTGACTCGTCCCAGCGGTTTGGTACCACAGTGGGTTGGCCCCACATGTTGATTATGGGATTGTTATCAGTGGTTTTGACCACATGATGGGTTGGCCTCATCACTTGATTTGTGACTTCGGTCATCAGTGGTTTTGACCACACCGATATATTTGTGACTACGGTCACCAGTGGTTTTGACCACATGGGGTAGTTAAAGAAGATTGGATGGTTAGGTTAAGGGTTGCATGATTCGCATGTTTTTACTGATAATTTGTGTAAGTTTTTGCACTATCGGGTTGGGGATTTATACACTGAGTCTTAGTGACTCACCCCTTCCCTTATATTTTGCAGATGAGACGTAGATTGCGGATATGGAGCCGAGGAGGACTCGAGGCGGCCATGCATGCTAGTTTGGGATTTGATTTCTTCTAAGTTACTATTTCAGTTTATTTAATTACTTAAATTTGGTTTTGGTTTGTAATAAGGCCGCTAAGTATTATTTTGGGTTTTATTATTTATTTTTATTCTGATTATATTATACTATATGGGCTTGTTAAATCAACCGGTAAAAAGTAATGTCTTCAAAACTATAACTCCCTTGTTTTTTTTTAAAACGTTGCCATCAGGTAACATCACGTAAAAGATGATACCGAAGATAACTTGTATGTTTTCTAAAACTTGCAACAATAAGTAGATTTTCAAGCAAGGATTTCTAAACTTTTCGTACTACAAAAGGGTTTTCTAAGAAAATTATCTGACAAACTTTCGATTTTAAAAGGTTATCATTCTGTGGCATGCCAGATCCGGTTGTGGCATGTTGACCGAGTTTGGGGTGTTATAATTTTGGTATCAGAGCCAAGTTCAAAAACTCAGCTGTGGGCCCGAGGCCCAAAATGTTTTAAATGGAGACTTTGAAAAGTTTTGTGGAAAAGGTACATGGGTTGAACAGCATGGCACCGAGTCTCCGGCACCAATCCGCCCAGGTAAGTATCCCTAACTGTTGTGTGAATTATATTTGGGGGAAAATGGGTATTTCGGGATCGTAGACTAGTAGTTTAGGAGTTATTGAACCCTAGGAATAGCTTACTCCAACACAAATTACATAAGACTTAATGATCCACTAAACAAACCTGTGAGTACGTCACTGAGTTAAGGGTGTGGCAACTGTTGTGCGCATGTCTAGGAATGGATTCAGGGGGAGCATGGTTTTTAAGTAGTCCTAGTGACTCACCTCCTCTCCACTCGAATCCTACCTGGTGCGTAGTGACGGTTCATCCTAACTGAAACGACTTATTCACAGGCTAAATTTAATAACTAAAACTCGAAAGGGACTAGCCATTTTGTTTTGAAACACTTTAAACCTTAGTTTTGAAATTACCACAGTATCCCTGATTTGGAAAATGACCAAAATACCCCTAATTTGAAAAATGACCAAATTACCCCTGACTTGTAAAAATTACCAAAATACCCTCAGTATGGAAAATTACCGAAGTACCCTCGAAGTGAAAATTTTCAAAACACCCTTATTTTGTTAAATCACCTGGAACCATATTTTGGAAAAATTACAAAAATACCCCTGGTTTATGAAATTACCAACATACCCCCGATTTCTAAAATTTTTAAAATATCTACGATTTGTAAAGGTTTTTGAATTAACCCTGTTTATTACTAAAAATACCCCGATAGGTTAAATTATAAAAATACCCCCAGATAGTGAAATGTCGAGAATACCCCTACATGTGGAGTATGGGTGGAGGAGGTTGTTGATGGGTAAATGTGATTCACTGTATTAGGGTAGGAAATTCAACAGAAAACTGTGTGATGATCGAAAGAACCACTACCAAATTTCTTTACATAAAATTTATTCGTGGGTAATCAGTGAAACAGAAGCTAATTCATAAAAATTTCCTAAGCAAATAAATCGCGATTATAGACATGAGTACTAGGGGACGTGGTCGTAATGTGAGAGGACGCGGCAGAGGTAGAATGATGAGATCGAATCGGTTAGGTCTAGACAAGGGTCAGAAAATGAGATACCACCACCACGAGCTACTGGCGTTGAGTACCGTGGATCGACGGGGATGATGCGATGTCGCAGCGATGTTGCGCGAGTGCTTGAAAGAGTGGTGGAGCAGTAAAGGTGCGGGAGCTCAAAATCCGATGTCGAGCGACTCCAAACCAATGGAGCTGAAGTATTCCGAGGTGTGTCTGGTGTGGCACCCAATACAGTTGAGTATTGGTTGGAAGCGACGGAACGAATCATGGATGATTTGGATCTGACGGCTGAGGAGAAGCTAAAAGGAGTAGTGTCGCTTCTTCGAGATGAGCCATATCAGTGGTGGCTCACGATTCGGGATGGGGTATGCAACGGATGATCTCACTTGGGATTATTTCAAGGCGACTTACGGAAGAAGTATGTCGGGACCAATTACATTGATCTTGCAGAGGAAGGCGTTCCGAGGTTGGTTCAGGGGAGTAAGTCCGTATCGAAATACGAGGCAAAATTTTTAAGGTTGAGTGATATGCTCGGGGCATCATAGCATGAGCATGAGTGATGCGTCGAGTTCGAGGACGGGTTAAAGGATGATCGAGGTTGCTTGATTGCTCTACTGAGAGAGAGAGAAATTCTGACCTTAGTGGAAAAGGCCAAAGTTCTTGAGGAAGTGAAACAATCGGTAAGACAAAATCGGAGACGGGGATGGAGTAAAAGAAGTTCGGATCACACAGGTCTCGCCACTTTAATCGCCAGAAATGTGGTAAATATAGTGGGCGAATCAAGCTACTAGGCTCATTGCATCGATACTCGATGGCCGCCACGATGTGCTCGATGTGGAAAGTCTCACAATAGGAGAATGTTGGACTGAAAATTGGGGATGCTTTGAGTGTGGGTTGATGGGGCACCGAGTGAGGGATTGTCCACAGAGGTCAACTAGGTGGCATTCTAGGGATCAGAATCGTACTCAGAATAGGAGGGATGGTTAGCAGCCACAGAGGGACCGTGGTGCTGGTAGGGGAGGTAATAGCTCTCGTAGAGGCCGTGGAGCACCAGGCAGAGGTGCAGGTGGTACAGAGGCTAGACAGCCTGGACTGGTCTATGCAGTGAGGCATCGAGAGGAGGGTGACACACCGGACGTCATAACCGGTATGTTCTTAATCTTTAGATTTTCTTATAATGCTTTGATAGATGTGGGTTCGACGCACTCGTATATAGCCAGTAGCATAGTGGAAACTATGAACTTAGACACTGATATTACTTCTATGAAGATGACTGTGATAAGCCCTTTAGGTCACTCTGTAGAAGTAAGTAAACTACATAGGGATGTACCCCTAGAACTTCAAGGGTTCGTGTTCTTGGCAGATTTGGTGGAACTGTAGTTTGGGGAGTTCGATCTGATTCTCGAGATGGATTGGCTGGTGAAGTACCAGGGCAGTTTGGATTGCGCGGCTAAGCGCATGATGTTGAGAACAATGGAAGGTGAGAAGGTGGTGATGATAGGTAATAGGAGAGATTACTTATCTAACGTGGTCTCTGCACTGAAGGCGAAAAAAATGGTCAGGAAGGGTTGTGAGGCGTTTCTGGTTCGGGTGTGTGCCTTGGAGGCCAAGGAGTCAGCAGTGGAGAATGTCCGAACAGTGAAGGAATTTGCTGACGTATTCCCTGAAGAACTTTTGGGTCTGCCTCCGGATCGAGAAGTTGAATTCAGTATAGATTTGTTACCCAGAACTGCGCCAGTGTCTATAGCCCCGTATAGAATGGCGCCAAAGGAATTGGTGGAGCTGAAGGCTCAAATCCAGGAGTTGTTCGACTAAGATTTCATTCGACCAAGTATATCTCCTTGGGGAGCACCCGTGCTCTTTGTTAAGAAAAAAGATGGTACAATGTGGATGTGTATAGATTACCGCCAGCTGAACAAGTTGACGATCAAAAACAAGTATCCATTGCCCAAGATTGACAACTTGTTTGATCAACTTAAGGGTGCATCAATTTTCTCGAAGATAGATCTCAGGTCGGGGTACCATCAACTCAAAGTGAAGGAGGCTGATGTTCATAAGACGGCATTCTGTACTCGGTATGGGCATTACGAGTTTCTGGTGATGTCGTTCGAGTTAACCAATGCACCGGCAGCATTCATGGACTTGATGAATCAGGTGTTCCAGCAGTACTTGGACCAGTTTGTTGTAGTATTTATAGATGACATATTGATGTACTCAAGGACGGAGGAGGATCATGATATGCACTTGCGGGTGGTTTTACAAATTCTGAGGGAGAAGTAGTTATTTGCCAAGTTCAGTAAGTGCGAGTTCTGGCTTAGAGAAGTGACTTTCTTAGGTCATGTAGTGTCCGCTGAAGGGATTAGTGTGGACCCTCGTAAGATTGAGGCGGTTTTGGATTGGAAACCGCCTAGATCGATTGCAGAAATTTAGAGTTTTCTAGGTCTAGTGGGGTATTACTAGAGATTTGTGGAAGGATTTTCTCTGATTGCGGCACCGTTGACCAAAATATTAAGGAAAAGAAGTTCCATTTGTGTGGTCGGAGAAACAACAGGAAAGTTTTGACAAGTTGAGGAAGATTTTGACAGAAGCCCCAGTTCTGCTACAGCCTGAGGCAGGAAAGGTATTCACGGTTTACTGTGATGCATCACATACCGGCTTGGGATGTGTGCTGATTCGGGAAGGGAAAGTAGTGGCATACGTGTCTCGACAGCTGAGATCGCATGAGGGTAACTACCCGACGCATGACTTGGAGTTGGCTGCGGTGGTTTTTGCCTTGAAAATTTGGAGGCATTATTTGTATGGGGAAAAGTCGATAGTCTACACGGACCACAAGAGTCTGAAGTATCTTTTGACGCAGAAGGATTTAAATTTGAGACAACGTAGGTGGATTGAGTTGTTGAAGGACTACGACTGTTCGATTGAGTACTATCCGGGTAAGGCTAACATAGTGGTTGATGCATTGAGTCGTAAGGTGGTCCCAGACCTGCGAGCGATGTTTGCTCACCTTAGTCTGTATGACGATGGGAGTTTGTTGGCGGAATTGCAAGTAAAGCCGACTTGGGTAGAGCAGATTAAGGAGAAACAATTAGTAGATGAGGGTTTGAATGCTCGGAGGTTGCAAGTTCAGAGTAATGAGTTGGAATGATACAGCTTGTCTCACGATGGAGTGTTGTGTTTTCAAGGGAGAGCTTGTATGCTGAAGGACGTCGAGTTGAGGCAAAGGATTCTTCAGGATGCACATAGCAGCCCTTACGCTATGCATCCTAGAGGTAGCAAGATGTACCGGGATTTGCGAAAGCAATTCTAGTGGCCAGGGCTGAAGCGGGAAGTGACTGAGTTTGTGGGTAAGTGTCTGATGTGTCAGCAGGTCAAAGCTAAACATCAGCTGCCGTCAGGTTTACTTCAGCCGATGAAGATTCCTCAGTGGAAGTGGGAAAGGATTACTATGGACTTTGTCAGCGGGCTACCCCTTACGTCTAGCAAGAAAGACTCAGTTTGGGTGATTGTGGACTGTCTAACCAAATCAGCTCACTTCATATCAGTGAGGGTTGATTATTCGCTCCAAAAGTTAGCCAAGTTGTATGTGGCCGAGATAGTAAGGTTACATGGAGTGCCAGTGTCAATTATCTCGGATAGGGATCCTAGGTTCACGTCGAGGTTCTGGAGAGCTTTGCATCAAGCTTTGGGAACGAGGTTGGATTTCGATCTGACTTTTCACCCGCAATCGATGGACATCTGAAAGAGTAATTCAGATTTTAGAGGATATGCTAAGGGGTTGTGTTCTGGATTTCAGTAGTAGTTGGGAGGAGTATCTACCATTGGCAGAGTTCGCTTATAACAATAGTTATCAAGCGAGTATTCAGATGGGACCATATGAGGCACTGTATGGACGAAAATGTCGCACTCCTACGTGTTGGATGGAGTTGGGTGAACGGTAGATATTAGGTCCGGAGTTGGTGGCAGAAACTGAGGATAAAGTTAAGGTGATTCGGGCTCGTCTTAAGGAAGCGTCGGACAGGAAAAAGTCTTACGCTGATCTTAAGCGCAGGGATATAGAATATGCAGTGGGTGATAAGGTTTTTCTGAAGGTATCGCCATGGAAGAAAGTGCTGAGATTTGGACGGAAAGGGAAACTAAGCCCCAGGTTTATCGGGCCGTACACGGTGTTGAAGTAAGTAGGACCGGTAGCTTATCAGCTCGAGCTACTGACAGAGTTAAGTCAGATTCACGACGTCTTCCATGTTTCGATGCTTAGGCGTTATCGGTTAGATCCATCACACATTGTGCCAGTTGTAGAGATTGAGGTGAGCTCAGACTTGCCTTTCGAGGAGGAACCGGTACAGATTTTGGATCGGAATGTCAAGGTCTTACGTAGGAAGTCAGTTCCCTTGGTGAAAGTTTTATGGTGGAACCATGGTATGGAGGAGGCCATGTAGGAACCCTAGGATGTGATGCGACAGCAATACCCTCAGCTCTTCTGATCAGGTAATTTCAAGGCCAAAATTATTTTTAAGGGGGTAAAACTGTAACATCCTTAAAACGGGGTCTCTGTATTTTGCATGTAGTTGCATGTGTTGGTAAGTATGCTGCATTGGCTTGATATGTTTTGAGGTCTAGGCATGACCTTGGGTTAGTCCTGGGTCATGGCTAAAAATTTTGTTTTAGCACTTAAGAAGAAGGAGCTAGAAGAATTAGGGGTTAAAGGAATTTATTAGAGGATTTGGACACAAGAACTACCTTGGTGAAGTGGCAAAGGAGGTGCCACTAAGGTGCTTGGGTGATGACGCCACAGGGAGCAAGGAGAACCTTGGTTGAGCTACGTAAATCCTTTCTCGCTCATTTATTTTTGACGCCACGAGCAGCGGAGGTGTGCTCAGGTAGGACTCTGTTGGAGGGATATGAATTAGGCTAACTTTAAGTGATAGGTGTAGGACTCATTCAAATTTGTTTGAATGAGTGGATGAGAGGAATTCAAGGAAAGATGAGGGGGACAGCTATGAGTGGGAGTCTTGAAGTGTTGGCTGAATTATGGACTGTGGGGGAGGAGGTGTAAGCGGTTTGGGAAGCTAAGGGAGTGCCGAATCTCAATAGCCAAGTAAGAGTGCATTTTTTCGGCTAGCTTAGATGGTTTTCCCTTCTTGCGTTTTGTGCTAAAACCCGAACCTTAGGAGCTTTTCTCTCTTTTTTTTTTCTCTTTTGACAATTTGGGCACTTGGCCGATTCATTTTAGCAACCTCATTGAAGAGCCGAAAAACTCCCTCTTTGCCGAATCCACCCTTGTTCACTTCTTCTTCTTCTTTTTGCTCATAGCCGAAACGAACAACCTCACCCCTATTTGGCATTTTTCTTTTCATTCTCTCAAAACCCCTTTCATTGTGCCGAAATTGTTCTATTCGATTTTCTTCTTCTTTACTACCATCTTCAAAAGCCGAATCTTGATTCCACCTTTTTCCATCTTTTTCATTGTTTTGAAAAGCCAAAATCTGGTTGGGTTCTTCTTCTTCTCTTCTTTATGTGATCGGCCGAATACCTTGCTCATAAGCCCACTCCTCTTGCGTGTTCTTTTTGGGTCATTTGGGTTAGCCGAATCTATTGGTAGGTAATATCTTTTTCTCTTCTTGATCAATTCGGGTAATGACCGAAATCCCACCCCTTGTCTATCTTCTTTTCTATTTTAGATCTATATGTTGAATTCTATCCTTGTTCTTTAAAGGTAGCCGAAACCCTAACATCATTAGGGGGTGCCGATCTGTGGTGGTTAGGAGCCGAATCATTCATCAAGGGAGGGGCATAGCCGAATACAGTGAGTCTCTGGGTTTTGGTGGTCGATCTAGGTAAGGTTCTAACACTTCAAGATCTATTTCTTAATCGTTAAAAAGCCGAAGGCTAATCGTTTATGTGTATTAGTGTGTGGCCGATTGCAAGGGGGACTCAGTGTGTGGCTTCGGGATTTGGTTGGAAAACAAATCAGCTTAAGGTAAGTGCTACATTTGGGCGGCATATCCTTTGGGATTTCTATTTGTACCGAATAGGCTTTTTAGTTACTAACTAGGTGTTGGCCGATTGTAGGAGGGAGCAACGTTCGGGATCTCGTTAGTTTGCGTAGTTTCGGGATTCGCTTAGATTCTGAATAGTCGGTGTGTAATGCTTACACTTTATTAGTATAATATGCTTATTTTATTCTTGTTATAACCATTGAAATTAGTGACTTTGCCTTGTGGGCATGGCGTGGACTCAGGAAAGTCCCCGATTATGGATCTCGATGTATGCTATCATGTCATTGTTAATACTATGTCATATGCTATTTGCATCATCATATGTTTTATGCCATGATTGATATGGACATGATGATGGGTTTGATGAGAGGAGGGGATGATTTATTTTGACCGTCACGATGGTTTTGACCACGACGGGTTGGCCCGTCTTGATATTATAAATTGTGACTAAGTCGGTGGTTTTGACCACGGTGGTTTTGACCACATATGAATTTGTGACTCGTCCCGTGGTTTGGTACCACGATTGGGTTGGCCCACATGTTGATTACGAGATTGTCATCGAGTGGTTTTGACCACACGATGGGTTGGCCCCATCACTTGATTTGTGACTTCGGTCATCGGTGGTTTTGACCACACCGATATATTTGTGACTACGTCACAGTGGTTTTGACCACCAGTGGTTTTGACCACACGGGGTAGTTAAAGGAGATTGGATGGTTAGGTTAAGGGTTGCATGATTCGCATGTTTTTACTGATAATTTGTGTAAGTGTTTGCACTATCAGGTTGGGGATTTATATACTGAGTCTTGGTGACTCACCCCTTCCCTTATATTTTGCAGATGAGACGTAGGTTGTGGATATGGAGCCGGAGAGGACTCGGGACGGCCATGCATGCTAGTTTGGGATTTGATTTCTTCTAAATTACTATTTCAGTTTGTTTAATTACTTAAATTTGGTTTTGGTTTGTAATAAGGCCGCTAAGTATTATTTTGGGTTTTTATTATTTGTTTTTATTCTGATTATATTATACTATATGGGCTTGTTAAATCAACCGATAAAAAGTAATGTCTTCAAAACTATAACTCCCTCATTTTTTTAAAACGTTGCCATCGGGTTACATCACATAAAAGATGATACCGAAGATAACTTGTATGTTTTCTAAAACTTGCAACAATAAGTAGATTTTCAAGCGAGGATTTCTAAACTTTTCGTACTACAAAAGGGTTTTCTAAGAAAATTATCCGACAAACTCTCGATTTTAAAAGGTTATCACTCTGTGGCATGCCAGATCCGGTTGTGACGTGTTAACCGGGTTTAGGGTGTTACAGAGCAAGGATTTCGGGTAAGTTCGTTTTGGTTGAGATTGTGGCACATGATTTCTAATGATATTATCTATGTTATGTTCGATATATGTTTAACAATTAAGCATGATGGCATGATTTGTATGTGCATGAGCATTAATGTGGGTGACATGAGAGGAGGGGGAAGATTGATATCCGTGACTTTGGGTCACGGTGGTTTAGCACCACCGGTGGTTTGGTACCACAGTTGATATTCATGACTTTGGGTCACGGAGGTTGGGCACCTCATAGCGACTCGTCGGTGGCTTCAAGCACCATAGTGGGTTGGCGCCACATTTGATAAAAGCAGGATTGTCGCCAAATGATTTGGTATCACAACATGGGTTGGCCCCACATATGGGTTATCCGTGACTTTGGGTCACCAAGTGGTTTGGCACCACATTATTATGGATATCGGTGACTTTGGGTCACCGGTGGTTTAGCACCACCGGTGGTTTGGTACCACAGGGGTAGAAAAAGGAGTTGTGGATGGCTAGGTTTGGGTGCATGATGTATTTACTTGGTTATGAATCATGTAAGCATGTTGCTATAATCGGGAGGGGGATTATGCTTTGAGTCTTGGTGACTCACCTTCTCCTTATCTTTTCAGTGACTCGTGAGATCGCAGATGAGGAGTCGGTGGACTCGAGGTGGCCATCGACGCTTACTTTTGGTTTTACTTGGACTTTCGATTTGGGTACCATCATTTTAAATCTGATTTTATTTGGGTTTTAATAAGGCCATTAGTATTTTGATTTTGGGTTTTATTATATCTCGCTTTAATTTTTAAATGTCGCTAAGTAAACTGTTTAACATGTTCTAAATAACCTAATAACCAAAGTTTTCAAAAATTACACTACACAACGGGTTTTAAAAATCTTACCATCGGGTAACAATATTCACAAGAGGGTAACAAAGTTAACTTAAATGATTTTCAAAATCTAAGTTTTCCAAGCTCAAAATCAAATGGGTTTAAATTAACTAAGTAAAAATTCACTCGGGTTTCAATAGACTTTAACATTTTTCTTAAGCAATGGATGATAACGAGTTTTAAAAAGCCTTTCGGGATTTCAAAGCAACTTAACGATTTCAACTATACATGCACCGGGTTTCTGCAAACACAAAAACAAAGAGCTTTTCGCTTAAAATAAATCGATGACTTATTTCCTTCGAAATATTTTCACTCTATGACATGCCAGATTCGATCGTGGTTTGTTGACCGGGTTTGGGGTGTTACATTTTTGGTATCAGAGCTAGGTTCAAAGGCTCGACTGTGGGCCCGAGGCCCAAAATGTTTAAAATTAAGGTTTTGAAAAAATTTTGTAGAAAATATATGGTTTGAGAAGCATGGCACCGAGTCTCCGGCACCAATCTGCCCAGGTAAGAACCCCTAATCACTATGTGGTTTTTTGTGGAAGATCGTAGATTAGTAGATTAGGAGCTATTGAACCCTAGGATCGACTTACTCCAACACAAAATTACATAAGACTTAAAGATCAATCAAACAAACACGTGAGTAAGTCACCGAGTTAAGGGTGTGGCAACATGATTGTGCGCATGTCTAGGATTGGATTAGGGGAGCTTGGTATTTAAGCGGTCCTAGTGACTCACCTCCTCTTCACTGAATCCTACAGTGCGTAGTGACGGTTCACCCTAACCAAGAGGACTTATTCACAGGCTAAATTTAATAATTAAAACCCGAAAGGGACTAGCTACACTGTTTTATAAAAACCCTAGTTTTGAAATCACCGAATTGCCCCCTTGATTTGTAAAAACTACCTTAGATCTAAGAAATTACTAAAATACCCCAATTTCTAAAATTTTTGAAATACCTATGATTTGTAAAGATTTCCCCGATTTATTATTAAAATACCTCCAGTTTATGAGATTACCATACCACCCTCGATTTTTACCAAAGTATCCCCATTTTACAAAAAGACCAAAATACCCCTATTTTACAAAATTACAAGATACCCCTGCTTTGGAAAATTACCAAAATACTCCTATAGGATAAATTACGAAAATACCCCCGGGTAGTGAAATGACGAGAGTACCCCTACAAGTGGTAAGTGTGCATGGTGGATGTTGTTGAGGAATGAATGTGATTCTCTGAATTAGGGCAGAAGACTTGAAACGAAAGCTTTGTAATGATCGACAGAGCTACTACTAAACTTCTTTACATAACACTTGTTCGTGGGTAATCAATGGAACAGAAGCTAATGCATAAAATTTTTTAAAGTAGATTAAATCGCGATTATAAACATGAGTTCAAGGAGACGTGGTCGTAATGTGCGTGGGCATGGTAGAGGCAAAATGATCGTATCGGAACCAGTTAGGTCTGGTCAAGGGTCCGAGAATGAGGTACCACCACCACCAGCTGCTGGTGTTAAGTATCAAGATCGGACAGGGGATGATGCAGTATCGCAGGCAATGCTGCGAGTTCCTAAGAGGGTGGCTGGAGTAGGTGGAGATATGGGAGCTCAAAAATCTGTATTTGAGTGACTC
Organism: Gossypium rotundifolium; assembly: GCA_025506655.1. Lineage (NCBI taxonomy): Eukaryota > Viridiplantae > Streptophyta > Magnoliopsida > Malvales > Malvaceae > Gossypium > Gossypium rotundifolium. The sequence goes on from CP106725.1 coordinate 52,074,122, forward strand.
CGAGCCAATAGAGCTGAGGTATTCTGAGGTGTTTACGGTGTGGTGCCCAATCTGGTGAGTATTGGTTGAGGCGATGAGGCGAATCATGGACAAGTTGGATCGACTCTTGAGGAGAAACTAAAAGGCGATTGTCGCTTCTCAGGGATGAGTCATACCGGTGGTGGCTCACGATTCGGGATAGTGGTGCAACAGATAATCTCACTTGGGATTATTTCAAGGTGGCATATCAGAAGAAATATATTGGGTCTAGTTATATTGATGCGCAGAGGAAGGCATTTCTGAGGCTAGTTCAGGGGAGTAAGTCCGTAGCGGAGTACGAGGCAGAATTCTTAAGGGTGAGTCGATATGCTCGAGGTAGCGTGGCTACGGAGCATGAATGATGTGTCAGGTTTGAGGATGGACTGAGGGATGAGCTGAGATTACTGATTGCTCCACAGTAGGAGCGGGAGTTTGCCGTGTTGGTAGAGAAGGCTAAGGTAGCCGAAGGGGTCAAGGAATCTGTGAGACAGAATGCGGATAGGAATAGACAAAATAGAGGTTTTGGATCTTTTGGATCAGCCAAAAATTCTTAAAAAAGGGCTAGGCATGGTGGGTCGAATCAGTCTGGGAGGCCTATTGCTGCTAATTAGGGACCAACGCGGTGTAATCGGTGTGAAAAATCTCATTGGGGAGAATGTTGGACCGGTGGCAAAGGATGTTTTGAGTTTGGGTCGCTGGATCATCGTGTGAGAGACTATCCACGAAAGTTAGCCGGGATTCAGTTTGAGGGACAGGGTTATGCTCAGTTCAGGAACAAGGGACCGCAACCGTAGAGGGGTCGTGGTTCTAGTAGAGGAGGTAATAGTTTTGGTCGGGGCCGCGGAACACCGGGCATAGGTGCAGGCAATACTAAAGCAAGACAGCCTGGATTGGTATATGCAGCGAGGCATCAGAGGAAGGTGACGTACCAGACATCATAACCGGTACGTTCTTAATCTTTGGATTACCATATACTGCTTTGATAGATGTCGGTTCAACGCATTCGTATGTTGCTAGTAGCATAGTGGAAACCATGAACCTAGACTTTGAAACTAATTCTAGGGAGATGACAGTAATTAGCCCTTTAGGTCACTCTGTAGAAGTAAATAAGCTATTTAGGGATGTACCCCTAGAACTCCAAGGGGTAGTATTTGTGGCGATCGATGGAGCCGCGTTTGGGGAGTTTGATCTGATTCTTGGGATGGGTGGCGGTGAAGTACCAAGCGAGTTTGGATTGCACGGCTAAGCGCATGGTTTTGAAACGATTGAGGGTGAAGAGGTGGTGATGATAGGTAATAGAAGAGATTATCTATCCAATGTGGTGCCTGCTTTAAAAGCTGAGAAAATGGTCAGGAAGGGTTGTGAGGCACTTATGGTTCGTGTGTTCGCTTTGGAGGCTAAGGAGTCAGCCGTAGAGAATGTCCAAACAGTGAAGTAATTTGCCAACGTATTCTCAGAAGAACTTCCGAGTCTGCCTCCGGATCGTGAAGTTGAATTCGGTATAGATCATTACCCAAAAGCTGCGCGGTTCATTGCCCGTATAAAATGGCGCCAAAGGAATTGGTAGAGTGAAGGCTCGATTAGGAGTTCCTGGACCGAGGTTTTATCCGGCCAAGTGTTTCACCTTGGGGAGCGCCAGTGCTCTTTGTTAAGAAGAAGGATGGTACATTGTAGATGTGCATAGACTACCGCCGGTTGAATAAGCTGACGATCAAAAACAAGTATTCGTTGCTGAGGATAGACGACTTATTTGATCAGCTTAAGGAGGCATCAATTTTCTGGAAGATCGATCTAAGGTCAGGGTATCATCAGCTTAAGGTGAAGGAGGTTGATATCCATAAGACGACGTTTCGCACTCGATATGGGCACTACGAGTTTCTGGTAATGCCGTTTGGATTGACTAACACGCCACAACATTCATAGATATGATGAATCGGGTGTTCCAAAGATGCTTGGACCCGGTTTGTCGTGGTATTTATAGACGACATATTGGTGTACTCAAGGTCTGAGGAGGATCATGATACGCACTTGCGGGTAGTTTTGCAAATTCTGAGGGAAAAGCAGTTATTTGCCAAGTTTAGTAAGTGCGAGTTCTAGCTTAGGGAGGTGACTTTCTTAGGTCACGTAGTGTCAGCTGAAGGGATTAGAGTGGACCCTCGTAAGATTGAGATAGTGTTGGACTGGAAACCACCTAAGTCGGTTGTGGAGATTCAGAGTTTTCTAGGTCTGGCAGGGTATTACCAAAGATTTGTAGAAGGATTTTCTCTGATAGTAGCACCGTTGACCAAGTTATTGAGGAAAGGAGTTCCATTTGTGTGGTCTGAGAAACAACAAGAAAGTTTCGACAAGTTAAAGAAGATTCTGACGAAAGCTCCGATTTTGGTTCAGCCTGAGGCAGGAAAGGAATTCACGGTCTACTGTGATGCATCACATACTAGCTTGGGATGTGTGCTAATGCAGGAAGGAAAAGTAGTGGCATATGCGTCTCGACAGCTGAGACCGCATGAAGTTAACTACCCGACGCATGATCTGGAGTTAGCTGCAGTGGTTTTCGCCCTGAAGATATGGAGACACTATTTGTACGGAGAAAAGTCGATAGTCTACACAGACCACAAGAGTCTGAAGTATCTTTTGACGCAGAAGGATATAAATTTAAGACAGCGCAGATAGATTGAGCTATTGAAGGACTACGACTGTTCAATTGAGTATCATCTGGGCAAGGCTAACGTGGTTGCAGACGCGTTGAGCCGTAAGGTAGTGTCGAATCTGAGAGTGATGTTTGCTCATCTTAGCTTGTATGACGACGGGAATCTTTTGGCAGAATTGCAGGTTAAGCCGACTTGGGTAGAGTAGATTAAAGAGAAATAGTTAGTGGATGAGGGTTTGAATGCTCGGAGGTTGCAAGTACAGAGTGGTGGTTTGGAAGGTTACAGCTTGACCAACGATGGAGTGTTGTGTTTTCAAGGGAGAGCCTATGTGTCGAAGGACGTCGAGTTAAGGTAGAGGATACTTCAGGACGCACATAGCAGCCCATACGCTATACATCCTGGAGGTAGCAAGATGTACTGGGGTTTGCGGGAGCAATTTTGGTGGCTAGGTCTGAAGCGAGAAGTGACTGAGTTTGTGGGTAACTATTTGACATGTCAGCAGGTCAAAGCTGAACATCAGTTGCCGTCATGTTTACTTTAGCCGGTGAAGATTCCTTAGTGGAAGTGGGAAGGGATCACTATGGACTTTGTCAGTGGGCTACCCCTTACGCCTAGTAAGAAGGACTCAGTCTGGGTGATTGTGGGCCGGTTGATGAAATCAGCTCATTTCATACCGGTGAGGGTTGATTACTCGCTTCAGAAGTTACCTAAGCTGTATGTGGCAGAGATAGTGAGGTTGCACGGTATGCCAGTATCAATCATCTCGGATAGGGATCCCAGATTCACGTCGAGGTTCTGGAAAGCATTGCATCAGGCATTGGGTACGCGGTTGGATTTTAGTATGGCATTTCATCCATAGATGATCAGACGATCGAGAAAAGGTTATACAAATCTTGGAAGATATGCTAAGGGGCTGTGTTTTGGACTTCAGAGGCAGCTGGGAAGAATTTTTATCGTTAGCTGAGTTTGCATACAACAATAGATATCAGGCAAGCATTAAGATGGCACCATATGAGGCGTTGTATGGTAGGAAGTGTCGTACACCTACATGCTGGACAGAGTTGGGTGAGCGTTAGATGTTGGGACCGAAGTTGGTTGCTGAAACTGAGGATAAGGTTAGATTGATTCAGGCTCGTCTAAAGGAAGCTGCAGACAGGCAGAAGTCATATGCTGACCTCAAGCGAAGAGATATAGAGTTTGCAGTAGGTGACAGGGTTTTCCTGAAGGTCTAGCCATGGAAGAAAGTGCTGAGGTTTGGAAGGAAGGGCAAGCTAAGCCCAAGAATTATTGGCCCATATAAGGTGTTGAGACTAGTAGGACCAAGTGACTTATCACTCGAGTTATATGAGGCGATTCAGATACATGATGTATTTCACGTCTCCATGCTTAGGCATTACCATTTAGATCCATCGCATGTTGTATCGGTAGAGGAAATTGAGGTGAGCCAGATTTGACCATGGAAGAGGAACTAGTGCAGATTCTAGATCGGGATGTGAAGGTTCTACGCAAGAAGTCGATTCCATTGGTGAAGGTATTATAGCGAAATCATGGCATGGAAGAAGCTACGTGGGAACCAGAAAATGTGATGAGGCAACAATACCCTCAACTCTTTTGACCAGGTAATTTCAAGGTCGAAATTATTTTTAAGAGGGGTAGAACTGTAACATCCTTAGTTAGGGGCTATTATGATTGCATTAATTGCATGTGAATGGCTTGATTTTTTTGTTAATCAAGGTGTTTTAGGGTCTGGGTTAAAGCCAAGGATAGGCCCGAACTATAGGAAAAATTTTATTTTCAAGCTTTGGTTCAGGGGAGCTGAGGGAGCTAGGGGTTAAGAATATTTTGTGGTAAACTGTAGAACAAGAAAAGCCTGGGTAAAGTGGCAAGGAGGCGCCACTTAGGGCCTCATTCAGTGACGCCACAAGCAAAGGGAATGAGGGCTTGGGTTCGATTGCAAATCTCCCTTGTGTAATTATTTTTGACACCAGAAGCAAGGAGGAGATGGACTTAGGAAAGACTCTCTTGGGAGGATGTGGATCGAATCAACAGATTTGAAAGGGATAGAGAGGAGAAAATTGTGGAGGTTGACTCATTCAAACGGATTTGAATGAGTGGTCAGGAGAGGCTTGAGGTGTTGGCCAAAGTATGGACTGTTGGGAGGAGGAGTAATCGGTTGGGAGACTTGGGAGAGGTGCTGATTTTCCATAGTTATTCTAGGTAGGCACTTTCGGCTAAGAAAGCTTTGAAGCATGTTGTTTGAGGCAAAATCGAAACCCCTAGGCTCTAGTTGACTTCACTCTCCAGCATCCAAACCATTGTTTTTCTCTCTTGAAATCGAAATCATACTTGCGGCTTTTTCTTCTTCTATTTTTCGACAATAGGGGGGTTTTGGCCGAATCACTTTTGTTATTTCCTTAAAGACTTAAAATCAATACTCTTTTCTCCATTCGACATCTTCTCTCAATCTTCTTGTGCCTAAATACCCAACTTTCTTCTCTTTTTCCATTCGATAGCACCATTCCTCATCCCTTGTGATTTCTTCTTCTTTTCTTCTCTCTTAGATTCATAAGCCGAACCTTCTTTTTCAGTCAAAACCTCTCCACTCTCCTTTTCTTGTTTAATCCTTTTGGTCGAATATTAGACAAGTGTCCTCTCGGGATTGGTGAGTCGACTTTGATTTGGAGGAGGTAAGTTTGTTATGGCCGAATCTCTCCTATCTTCTCTTTTTCTTTCTTCATCGACTCACATGGCACAAAAGCCAAATTTTGGCATTTGGTTGCCATGATTCTCATGCATCCATGAAACTGTATTCTTTTGGTATTCATAGAATGTTCTCTCATGTTTTGTGACAATGATTGGTGGGCTATTCGTCATCACACTTAGTCAATCTAGTTAGTGAGGGGTAAGTACTTTTCTTGCTTTTGACATCTCCTATTATGTTAATCTGAAGGCTTTAACCTAATGGTGGTAGTTCTTGGCCGATTGTAGGGGAGGCTCATCGTGGCCACAGGATTTTGGTTTTAGATCGTAAGGTGTTAAGGTAAGATTGGTTGTCTTGTGCATGATTTCTTTGTTAAGCCGAATGGCTCTGTACTAATGATGTTGTGTTGACCGAATGTAAGAAAGGGGGGATCTAGTGCATTAGATCTTGATCTTCAGGATTCGATAGTCGCGTTAGTAACTAGGTGTGTAACTTACACACTTCGTAATCGTTGTAAACTTGCTAATAACCATAACATGTTAAAAGCCGAAAACTGTGTAGATTTCGATATGGTACCTTTATGGGTATGAGCAAGGATTTCGGGTAAGTCCGTTTTGGTTGAGATTGTGGCACATGATTTCTAATGATATTATCTATGTTATGTTCGATATATGTTTAACGATTAAGCATGATGGCATGATTTGTATGTGCATGAGCATTAATGTGGGTGACATGAGAGTAGGGGAAAGATTGATATCCGTGACTTTGGGTCACCAGTGGTTTGGCACCACCAGTGGTTTGGTACCACAGTTGATATTCGTGACTTTGGGTCACCAGAGGTTGGGCACCTCATAGCGACTCGTCCCAATGGCTTCGCACCACAGTGGGTTGGCCCCATATTTGATAAAACAGGGTTGTCGCCAGTGATTTGGTATAACAACGTGGGTTGACCCCACATATGGGTTATTCATGACTTTGGGTCACCAGTGGTTTGGCACCACATTATTATGGATGTCAGTGACTTTGGGTCACCAGGGGTTTGGCACCACCAGTGGTTTGGTACCACACGGGGTAGAAAACGGAGTTGTGGATGGCTAGGTTTGGGTGCATGATGTATTTACTTGGTTATGAATCTGTGTAAGCATTTTGCTATAATCGAGAGGGGGATTATGCACTGAGTCTTGGTGACTCACCTTCTCCCTTATCTTTTCAGGTGACTCGTAGATCGCGGATGAGGAGCCGGGTGGACTCGAGGTGGCCATGCGACAGTTACTTTCGGTTTTACTTGGACTTTCGATTTGGGTACCATCATTTTAAATCCTGATTTTATTTGGGTTTGTAATAAGGCCATTAGTATTTTTATTTTGGGTTTTATTGTATTTGCTTTAATTTTCTAAATGTCGCTAAGTAAACTATTTAACATGTTCTAAATAACCTAATAACCAAAGTTTTTGAAAATTACACTACACAACGGGTTTTAAAAATCTTACCGTAGTGTAACAATATTCACAAGAGGATAACAAAGTTGACTTAAATGATTTTCAAAATCTAAGTTTTCCAAGCTCAAAATCAAACGAGTTTAAATTAACTAAGTAAAAATTCACTCGGGTTTCAATAGACTTTAACATTTTTCTTAAGCAATGGATGATAACGAGTTTTAAAAAGCCTTTCGGGATTTCAAAGCAACTTAACGATTTCAACTATACATGCACCAGGTTTCTGCAAACACAAAAATAAAGAGCTTTTCGCTAAAAATAAACCGGTGACTTGTTTCCTTCAAAATGTTTTCACTATGTGACATGCCAGATTCGGTCGTGGTGTGTTGACCGGGTTTGGGGTGTTACAACGGCCGTGCCAAGTTACTAGTGCTCGTGGGGGAGTCGTTGGATTCGTGACGTCGTGGAGTGGTTGAAATTTGATTCACGGCCTCTGTTGTGTCGAGACGGTGGTTCTAGTGGTCCACGATCCAGAACACTACTGTGTATAAGGTCATGTGGCCTTGAAGTTACGCACTTACAGTTAGTTTAAGAGGAAATAAAGAAGGAAAGGAAAGAAACTAAAAATAAATTTGAAAGTAAATAGTGTTAGTACTCGGGTTGCCTCCCGAAAAGCGCTCGTTTATAGTCTTAAGCTGGACTTTCCTTGAATTAGAAAAATTAGGGAGGTTTAAAGGTTTGAATATCTCTCCTCTTGATTAAAATTTTATTTTCTTGATAAGGTTCAAGTCGAGAAATGTTTACCTTAAAAGTGCCGAATGTTGGATTGCTTACCTCGACTGTTCCATGGGGGAAGATATCGTGTAGCTTAAGAAGTATTTCTCCCTTTGTCTTTAGGTCTGTTGTGGTGATGTGCGGATCTGCTTTGTCTAATAGTACTTGGTCTCCTATTTTGTAGTGGTTTGTTGTTCCTACGAGCTCTTCTGGTGGTTCCTCTGGTTTTACTTCGTGTGGATCTGGCCTTCTTTAAAGTGTGTCTTCCATTCTTTTAGTTTGTCTTCCCTAAGGCTTTGTTCCCTATGTACCTCTTCTTTGTTGGCTTGGGGTCCATGATTCGGCTTAGGTTTGTATTCTTGTGGTGGTTCTTGCGATGAAAGTTGAACAATTTAATTATCATCTGTATTTACTTTCTCACCTTCATCGATTATTATTCTGGCCGTGTCAAGAGCTTGAAGACTGATTGATTCGTCTCATACACAAAGTATGAGTTCTCCTGTGGCAACATCAATTTTAGTCTTGGCAGTTGCTAGAAAAGGTCTTCCTAAAATTAAGGGGATGGTATTATCCTCATCCGTATCTAAAACAACGAAATCTACTGGAAAAACAAATTTATCTATTTTGACAAGAACATCTTCAATAATGCCCCTAGGAATTCTAACAGTTTTATCAGCTAATTGTATACTTATCCTAGTTTGTTTGGGCTTCCTTAGACCTAGTCGTTTAAACAATGAATAAGGCATGACATTTATGCTTGCTCCTAAATCAGCTAACGCATTTTTAATAGTTAGACTACCTTGTTTTCTTGTATTGATTTTAGTTCATCTAATTCCATACTGTCTTGAGGTGAGATGCCTTGAATTTTCTCCTTTGGGTTAATCTCGGTGTTACTTGGTAGATGTCCTAGCGGTCGTTCTGACATTAGCTTTGTGCAACATCCTAAATTAGGGGTTGTTTGAAAATTTGATTATTTGTTCCCATGTGTGTGTGTGCTTGAAGAAATAAATACTATGATTTATTTGGCATGTTCTAAGGTCTAGAATTAAACCCGAGCTAGGCCTGACTTAGTATTAAAAATTCTTTTAAATACCTAAAAGGAGGGAGCTAGGTGAGATAGGGCTTAAATAAAATTTTGGGTGAAATATGACAAAGAATGGGCTTGGTACAATTGGCTTGGTGCGCCTAAAGGGTGATGCAAGGGAGGTCTTGGGTTGATTCTTAGGAGTTACAAGGGAAATGTTTTTTCTTTTGGGTCTTTGGGCGTTAAAGTGAAGAGGGCCTTAAAAAATTTGGGCAAGGTTTGAGCATGAAAGTTAAGATTGGTTAAGTGGTTACTGGAGTGCCACATAAGGGTTTAGAATGGTCTCGGGTTCGAGACACAAGGGACGCAAGGAGCATTTATTTTGGGCTTTTATGTTAAAAGGAAAAGGACAAGAAGAAGGTCTTAAAAATAAATGAAGGGGTTGTTTGACATGAAAGTCTAATAGGAGAAGTGGCTAGGGGTGTTGGAAGAGAGGGCTGGGGCATGAGGTCGCTGGTTCGAATCTAAGAAGTAGCATATGGATTTTATTTTTTTCTTCTTTGCTGGCGTGAAGGAGAGTAAGTGATGGCATGTTTGTGGACTCTTGAAGTGATGTGGATGAGCTTTATTTTTTGCATATATTCGGCTGGAAGGGGGGAATTATTAGTAGTTTATTTACTTTTAAATTGTTGAGGTGTATAGGAGATAATTGTATGATAAACCTTATTTAATCTTTGATAATTGAAGGCTGAATTATCACAAAAAGGGGAGAGGTTATGGCCGAAATAGGGACTCTCTAGGGCCATCTATTTTTGGTTTAGTGATTAAACAAGGGAGTGCCAAAATCATTCAGCAAATATCCTCTTTTCTTTCACTTAGTTCTTTGGCGAAACTCCTCAATCTTCCATCAATTCTTTTTTTTCTTTTACAAAACGAAACACTCCAAGACCCTCCATTAATCTCTTTTCTTTCTTGTAAGGTCAACCCCATAATCTCTTTTCTTCTTTTGAGCTGAATCCCCTCCTCCCTATTTGGTGTAGTTTTGGCCGAACATCAAAGCCAAGGGTGCTCTCTTCCATCCTTTTTCTCCAATCGATTTTAGAGGAAGGGCCTTCGAGGTGTTGGAAACAATCTAGTGAAGCCGTCATCTTTTAATTGGTTGGTAAGTGGTGGTAAGGATTTGTTAGTAGTCTAATCTTTTTAGTATTGTAAGCCGAAGGCTATTAATGTGGATGATTGTCGATTGTAGGGAAGCGAAACACATAGAGTATGGTGGTGATAATCAAAGGACGTTTTAGGTAAGGTTTCGGGTTCATGTGTAACCCTTTGGATTCATGTGGTTTAGCCGAATAAGCCATGTCACTAACTTTCAGGTTTGGCCGAATATAGGAGCAAGAAATCTAGTGTGGCCGATTGACTCTTCAGGATTTAGGACTACCGATAGTAACATGTATGTACATACACACTTCATAACTCGTAACTGTGCTAAATGCATTGTGTATGCTAATCTGAATTGATGTAGATTTGGATTTAATACCATCGTGGTATAAGCAAGGAAACAGGTAAGTCCTTGTTGTTATGAGTTTACTTTATGATGCTTTTGGGAAGCATGACATACTTGGTATATGTGGCATATAAATACGTGGCTAATGATAAATTCGGTATATGTTATTAAGTAAACATGTTTGGCATGATCTTTGTTAAGTGCATATATGGGTAAAATGAGTGGAGGGGAAGTGATATTCGTGTCGATTGAGGCCTTGATGGTTTGGTACCACATTTCGTGACTTTTGTCACCGAGGTTTGGCACCTCATAGCGTCTTGTCGGTGGCTTAGCACCACGTGGGTTGGCCCCACGGATGATATTATGGGATCGGCCGCCATGATTTGGTATCACGTGGGTTGGCCCCACACTTATATATGTGACTTCGAGTCACCAGTGGTTTAGTACCACAATGTTGATGATATTGTGACTTTGAGTCACAGTGGTTTAGCACCACCGGTGGTTTGATACCACGGGGTAGAAAGGTGTTTGAGCTTGGCTAGGTTTGGTGCATGTTAAACTTAGTGCATGTTAATTTAGTTATAAATTGTGTATGATGTTGCACTAAACCGGGGGAAGGGTTACACATTGAGTCTTGGTGACTCACCTTCTCCTTTAACTTTTTCAGGTGACTCATAGATCGCGGATGAGGAGCCGAATGGACTCGAGGTGGCCATGCAGTGGAAATATGGATTAGATGAACTTTGAATTATTCTTATTTTATTTTTAGTTTTATTTGTTCAAGTTGTAATAAGGCCTCCTAAGATTTTATTTTTACTATTTTACATGTTTTGGATGAATTATTTAAACTGTTTAATGACTTTAAAATGGTTACACAAGTTTCTTAAATTCAAGCGTAAATGATTTTCTTTTGTACCATCGGTACATTGATGTAATTGGTAACAACATGACTTATGATTTTAAATAACAAAGCTAGGTGTTGTTTTTTATACACCTCAAATGGTTTAAACAAAACTATATTCTTTTTACCAAAAATTTAAAAGTAATTTAAAGGGGTTTTCAACAAATTTTCTTACGTAACATACAGTTAAATTCGTAATGTTCGGACCGGGTTTGAGTGTTACAAAATTAATATCAGAGCCCGATTCAAAGCTCAGCTGTGGGGGCCTAAGGCCCAAAATGTTTTTGGTAGGCCTTTTTGAAATATTTTTGGTTTCGAATAGCATGGCACCGAGTCTCCGGCACCAATCCACCTAGGTAAGTACTTGACTTCTTTGTGAATTATTATCTGTAGAAGGGTGGGTATGGAGCGTAGATAGTATGATAAGTGCTTTAAACTTTAGGACTAGTTTACCCCAACAAAAGACATAAGACTTTAAATGCCTAAGTAAACAAACCTACGACCAAGTCGTAGGAGTTGGGGTGTGGTAACCACAGTGCGCATGTCTAGGAATGGATCCAAGAAAAAGCTTGGTACTTAGCAGGTCCTTGTGACTCACCTCCTCTTGAGAATCCTACAGTGCGTAGCTTCGGTTCACCCTAACCAAGAGGACTCGGTCATAGGCCAAGCCGCAATAAATAAAACCGAAGGGATTAGCCATGTTTTAATGAAAACTCTAAGTTTTAAAAATCATTACAATACTCCTTTAAATAGTAACAAAAATTCAATCTGGAAAATTTTCAAAATATTTTTAGTTTACCAAAATTACCAAAATGCCCCTAGTGGCAAAATTACGAAAATGCCCTTGGTTTCTAAAATTACTGTACTACCTCGATTTCAATAAAATTCTCTTACTTTGCAAAAGTATCCAAAATTTTGTATTTCAAAATAATACCCTGACTTTAGAAATTTACCAAATTACCCCTAATTGACAAAATTACCAAAATACCCCTAGATTCTAAAATTCTGCCGTACCTTTAATTTGACAAATTGTCATAAATATCCTCCAGTTTTGGGAAATTTCAAAATGTCCTAATTTAGTAAAGTTTTAAAATTTTCTAGTTTATTACGAAAATACCCCTGTAAGAAAATGACGAAAATACCCCTAGGATAGAAAGCAGATGAAATGCTAGAAAGAGTGAGTGTGTATGAAAGGTATTAGGGAATGGATGTGCTTTCCTGTGTGAACTAGGATAGAGGACTTAAAACTTTGATTGATCGAAAGAATCTCTATTACACTCTCTTCATAAAATTTCTTCGGGTAACCAAGTGAAACAAGTACTAATCCATAAAATTTCTCAATCAGTTAAAGCGCAATAGTTAGAATGAGCTCTAGAGGGCGTGGCCATCGTGGGCGCGGTAGAGGCAGAGATGACCGTGTCAAAACCCGTGAGGTCGGGTCGGTGGGAGAATGAGGCACCACCGCCACCACCACCCCCAACTTTTGGAGTTGAGGAGCAGGATCAGACGGGAGGTGAGGCAGTGTCGCAAGCTATGTTGCGAGTCCTTGAAATGGTGGTTGGGGCAAGTGGAGGTATGGGAGCTCAAAAATCTGTAACCGAGCGACTCCGATCCAAGCGAAATTTGAGGTATTCGAGGAGTATCGGGAGTGGTACCTAGTACGGTGGAATATTGGTTAGAATCGACTGAGAGGATCATGGATGATCTCGATCTGACAAATGAGGAGAAGCTGAAGGGAGCGGTGTCACTCAAGTATGAGTCATATCGGTGGTGGCTCACGGTTCGGGATGGTGCCACGGCGGATGACCTTACTTGGGGTATTTCAAAGCGCTTACGGAAGAAGCATGTGGGCACCAAATACACGATGCACGAGGAAAGCCTTTACAGGGTTGGTACAAGGAAATAAGACTGTGTTAGAGTATGAAGCGAAATTTTGAAATTTGAGCCGCTATGCTCGGGAATTGTGTCAACAGAGCATGAGCGGTGTGTCCGCTGAAGACGGACTTAGGGATGATTTGAGGCTGCTGATTGCTCCACAGCAGGAACGTGAGTTTTTTATCTTGGTGGAAAAGGCTAAGGTAGCCGAAGGGGTCAAGGAGTCTGTAAGTTAGAACTACGATAGGAACAAGCAGAAAAGAGGCTTTGAGACGTCTGGATCAGGTAGTAATGCACAGAAAAGGGCTCGATAGAGTGGGCCGAATCAGGCAGGAAGGCCCATGGCTACTAATCATAAACCATTTCGGTAATCGCTATGGGAAATCACATTGGGAGGATGTTGGACCGGTGAAAGCCTTGAATGTGGATCTTTGGATCAGGTGTAAGGGATTGTCCTCGGAAGTTGGCAAAGAATCGGCCGGAGGTCGAACCGTGCTCGGGTTAGAAATGTAAGACCACCACGGAGGGTCATGGTAATGGTAGAGAGGCAATGGTTCTAGTCGAGGTCGCGAACTCAGGCAGAGGTGCAAGCAACACGAGGCAAAGGCGACTGGTTTAGTCTATGCAAAGTCGAGAGGAGGTGGGGGTGACGCACTGACATCATAACAGAGACGTTCCTAATTTTTGGTCTTCTATATGTTGCATTAATTGATGTGGGTTCGACGCATTCCTCGTTGCTAGTAGAGTGGTAGAGACTATGAACCTAGACTTTGAGACCGCTTCTAGGAGATGATGATAATTAGCCCTCTAGGTCACTCTGTGGTTGTAAACAAGCTATATAGGATGTACCCTTAGAACTCTAAGGGGTAGTGTTTGTGGTGATCGATGGAGCGCCATTTGGGGAGTTCGATTTGATTCTTGGAATGGGTGGTTGGTTAAGTATCGAGGCAAAATTTGGATTATTGCTGCTAAGCGCATGGTTCTAAAGATGGTGAGGGTGATGAAGTGGTCATGATAGGTAATAGAAGAGATTACCTATCCAACGTGGTGTCTGCGTTAATGGTGGAGAAGATGGTCAGGAAAGGGTGTGAGGCATTTTTGGTCTGAATATATGCCTTGTAGGCTAAGGAGTCAGCAGTTGAGAAGGTTCGAACGGTAGGGGAATTCACCGATGTGTTTCCAGAAGAACTTTTGGGTTTGCCACCAGATCGGGAAGTTGAGTTTGGTATAGTCTTATTACCCGGAACGGCCCCTGTGTCTATAGCGCCCTACTGTATGACACCGAAGGAATTGGTGGAGCTGAAGGCTCAAATTCAGAAACTCTTGGACCGAGGGTTTATCCGACCAAATATATCCCGTGGGGAGCACATTACATTTGTCAAGAAGAAAGGCGGGTCAATGCGGATGTGTATCGACTACCGTCGCCTAAACAAGTTAACGATCAAAATAAGTATCCGTTGCCTCGGATTGATGACTTGTTTGACTAACTGAAGGGTGCATCGGTTTTCTCGAAGATAGACCTTAGGTGGGTTATCATCAACTTAAGGTAAAGGAGGTGATGTTCACAAGGCGGCGTTTAGTACTCGGTATGGGCATTACGAGTTTCTAGTGATGCCATTTGGGTTGACCAATGCACTGCGGCGTTCATGGACTTAATGAATAGGGTGTTTCAACAGTACTTGGATCAATTTGTCGTGGTGTTTATAGACAGCATATTGGTTTATTCAAAGACGGAGGAGGAGCATGACATGTATTTACCTATAGTTCTACAAGTACTGAGGGAGAAGCAGTTATATGCCAAATTCAATCAGTGTAAATTTTGGCTTAGGGAGGTGGCTTTCTTAGGTCACGTGGTGTCAGCGAAAGGGATTAGAGTGGACCCTCGCAAGGTTGAAGCGGTGTTGGAGTGGAAATCGCCTAAGTCAGTGGTAGAAATTCAAAGTTTTCTAGTTCTGGCAAGGTACTATCGAAGATTTGTGGAAGGGTTCTCTTTAATCGCATCCCTACTAACTAAGTTATTAAGAAAAGGAGTTCCATTTGTATGGTCGAGACAACAGGAAAGTTTTGATAAGCTATGGAAGATCCCGTGGAAGCCCCGATTCTAGTGCGACTGAGGCGGGGAAGTTGTTCTGATTCTTGTGATGTGTCCCATATGAGGTTGGGATGTGTATTGATGCAGGAAGGGAAGGTAGTGGCCTATGCATCCCGTCAACTAAGACCGCATGAGGTTAACTATCCGACTCACGACTTGGAATTAGCGGCGGTAGTCTTCGCTTTAAAAATATAGAGGCATTACTTGTATGGGGAAAAGTCGATAGTCTACGGATCACAAAAGTCCGAGGTATCTTTTGACTCGGAAGGATTTGAATTTGAGGCGCGCCGATGGATTGAACTGTAAAGGACTACATTGTTCAATTGAATACCATTCGAGCAAGGCTAACGTGGTAAGCGGCGCTTTGAGTCGAAAAGTTATAGCGGACTTAAGCGATGTTTGCTCACCTCGGTCTATCTGACGATGGAAGTCTTTTGGCGAAGTACAAGTTAAGTCGGCGTGGATCGAAGAGATTAAGGAAAAACAGTTGGTAGCGAAAGTTTGAATCTTGGAGATTGCAAGTTCAAGATGGTGGTTTGGAAGGGTATAGTTTATGCGGTGATGGAGTATTATGTTTTCAAGGCGAGCTTGTATCGTAGAAGGATGAGGAATTGAGGCAAAGAATTCTTCAAGATGCACATAGCAGCCCATCGCTATGCATCCAGGAGGTAGCAAGATGTATGGGGATTTGAAAAGACGTTTTGGTGGCACAGGTTGAAGCGAGGTGACTAAATTTGTAAGGAAGTGTCGACATGTCGGCCAGTCAAAGTGAACATCGGTTGCCATCGGGTTTACTTCAACGGTGAAGATCCCTCGATGGAAATGAGAGAGGATCACGATGGATTTTGTCGTGACCTACCCTCACGCCCAAAGAAGAAGGGCGTAATTTGGGTGATTGTGGACCGTCGACTATATCGACTCACTTCATACCGGTAAGGGTGGATTACTCACTTCAAAAGCTAGCTAAGTTGTATGTGTCGAAAATAGTGAGGTTGCATGGGTGCCAATATCGATCATCTCAAATAGGAATCCAGATTTCGTCAAGGTTCGGAAAGCGTTAAAGAAGCTTTGGGTACGATTGGATTTGATCGACTTTTCATCCACGGTCGTGAGGCGATCGAAAAGGTCATCTGATTTTAGAAGATATGCTAAGAGGTTGTGTTACGGATTTGATGGTAGTTGGGAAGAGTACCTACTTATGGCGGAATTCGCTTATAACAATAGTTATCAGCGAGTATCGAGATGGCACCATATGAAACTCTGTATGGGCGAAAATCTTTGTACTCCTACGTGTTGGACGGAGTTGGGTGAACGACAAGTTTTGGGGCGAATCGTATGTAAACCGAAGATAAAGTTAAGGTGATTGAGCTCGTCTTACTGAGCGTCGGATAGGCGAAGTCTTATGCTGACCTTAAGCGCAAGGAGATGGAATATGCCGTAGGAGATAAAGTTTTTCTGAAGGTGTCACCTTGGAAAAAGGTATTAAGATTTGGGCGAAAAGGAAAGCTAAGCCCTAGATTCATCAGAGCGTACATAGTGTTAAAACGCGTGGGATCGGTAGCTTACCAGCTTGAGTTGCCGGCAGAGTTGAGCCAGATCCATGATGTCTTCCATGTCTCGATGCTGAGGCGCTATCGGTCAGATCCATCACACGTTGTGCCAGTGGCAGAGATTGAGGTAAACCCAGATTTGTCTTTCGAGGAGGAGCCAGTACAAATCCTGGTTCGAGATGTCAAAGTTCTTCGTAGGAAGTCAATGCCTTTGGTAAAAGTGCTATGGCGAAATCATGGTACGGAAGAGGCCACGTGGGAACCCGAGGATGTGATGCGGCAGCAATACCCCCAACTATTCTAATCTAGGTAATTTCGAGGTCGAAATTCTTTTAAGGGGGTAGAACTGCAACATCCTAAATTAGGGGTTGTTTGAAAATTTGATTATTTGTTCCCATGTGTGTGTGTGCTTGAAGAAATAAATACTATGATTTATTTGGCATGTTCTAAGGTCTAGAATTAAACTAGAGCTAGGCGACTTAGTATTAAAATTTCTTTTAAATACCTAAAAGGAGGGAGCTAGGTGAGATAGGGCTTAAATAAAATTTTGGGCGAAATATGACAAAGAATGGGCTTGGTACAATTGGCTTGGTGCGCTAAGGGTGATGCAAGGAGGTCTTGGGTTCGATTCTTAGGAGTTACAAGGGAAATGTTTTTCTTTTGGGTCTTTGGGCGTTAAAGTGAAGAGGGCCTTAAAAAATTTGGGCAAGGTTTGAGCATGAAAGTTAAGATTGGTTAAGTGGTTCTGAGTGCCACATAAGGGTTTAGAGGCTGACGTGTCTCGGGTTGAGACACAAGGGACGCAAGGAGCATTTTATTTTGGGCTTTTTGCGTTAAAGGAAAAGGACAAGAAGAAGGTCTCAAAAATAAATGAAGGGTTGTTTGACATGAAAGTCTAATAGGAGAAGTGGCTAGGGGTGTTGGAAGAGAGGTGGGGCATGAGGTGTTGGTTGAATCTAAGAAGTAGCATATGGATTTTATTTTTTCTTCTTTCTTTGGCGTGAAGGAGAGTAAGTGATGGCATGTTTGTGGACTCTGAAGTGATATGGACGAGCTTTATTTTTTGCATATATTAATTTGGAAGGGGAATTATTAGTAGTTTATTTACTTTTAAATTGTTGAGGTGTATAGGAGATAATTGTATGATAAACCTTGTTTAATCTTTGATAATTGAAGGTGAATTATCACAAAAGGGAGAGGTTATGGCGAAATAGGGACTCTCTAAGGCCATCTATTTTCGGTTTAGTGATTAAACAAGGAGTGCGAAATCATTGACAAATATCCTCTTTCTTTTACTTAGTTCTTTGGCGAAACTCCTCAATCTTCCATCCAATTCTTTTCTTCTTTTACAAAACCGAAACACTCCAAGACCCTCCATTAATCTCTTTTCTTTTTTGTAAGGTCAACCCCATAATCTCTTTTCTTCTTTTGAGCCAAATCCCCTCCTCCCTATTTGGTGTAGTTTTGGCCGAACATCAAAGCCAAGGGTGCTCTCTTCCATCCTTTTTCTCCAATCAATTTTAGAAGAAGGGCCTTCGAGGTGTTAGGAACAATCTAGTGAAGCCGTCATCTTTTAATTGGTTGGTAAGTGGTGGTAAGGATTTGTTAGTAGTCTAATCTTTTTAGTATTGTAAGCCGAAGGCTATTAATGTGGATGACTGTCGATTGTAGGGAAGCAGAAACAGATAGAGTGTGGTGGCTGATAATCAAAAGATGTTTTAGGTAAGGTTTTGGGTTCAAGTGTAACCTTTTGGATTCATGTGGTTTAGCCGAATAAGCCATGTCACTAACTTTCAGGTTTGGCCGAATATAGGAGCAAGAAATCTAGGGTGACCGATTGGCTCTTCAGGATTTAGGACTATCGATAGTAACAGGTGTGTACGTACACACTTCATAACTCGTAACTGTGCTAAATGCATTGTGTATGCTAATCTGAATTGATGTAGATTTGGATTTAATACCATCGTGGTATAAGCAAGGAAACAGGTAAGTCCGTGTTGTTATGAGTTTACTTTATGATGCTTTTGGGAAGCATGACATACTCGGTATATGTGGCATATAAATACGTGGCTAATGATAAATTCAGTATATGTTATTAAGTAAACATGTTTGGCATGATCTTTGTTAAGTGCATATGTGGGTAAAATGAGTGGAGGAAGTGATATTAGGTGTCGACGGACACCGATGGTTTAGTAGCACATTTCGTGACTTTTGTCACTAAAGGTTTAGCACCTCATAGCGTCTTGTCGGTGGCTTAGCACCACGGTGGGTTGGCCCCACGGATGATATTATGGGATCGGCCTTGATGATTTGGTATCACACGTGGGTTGGCCCCACACTTATATATGTGACTTGAGTCACCGGTGGTGCAGTACCACAATGTTGATGATATCGTGACTTTGAGTCACGGTGGTTTTGGTACCACACGGGGTAGAAAGGTGTTTGGTTGGCTAGGTTGGGTGCATGTTAAACTTAGTGCATGTTAATTTAGTTATAAATTGTGTATGATGTTGCACTAAACCGGGGGAAGGGTTACACATTGAGTCTTGGTGACTCACCTTCTCCTTTAACTTTTTCAGGTGACTCGTAGATTGCGGATGAGGAGCCGGATGGTGTAATATCCCGGGTTAGGGGGCTATTTTTGTTATTGCATTGTTTGCATATAATTGGTCTGCAATGTTGTTGTTTTCATGTTTTGAGGGCTTGGGTGTAAGCCTTGTGTAAGCCAGAGTGGTAGGAAAAATTTCAGTTTTTAGGCTTAGGTGAGAGGAGCTGAGGAAGCTGGGGTTTAAAGGTTTTATTTGGTAAATGGTAGCACAAGAAAGGAGCTGGTGGAGTGGCAGGATAGGCGCCACTTGAGGCTTGTGTGTGTGACGCCATTTGCAGGGGGAGGTCCTATGTTCAAGCTGCAGAGTGCTCTCATTTTGCTTCCATTTTGACGGCATGGAGGGGAGAAGTTGTAGGCAGTTCAAACTCTGCCTTAGACCAAGTCAAATGCTCAAATGGTGGGTGGAGAGTAAATCAAGGAAGTGGACTAATTCAAAGTGATTTGAATTAGTGGCTTGGAGTGTTTGGGGGTGATGGCCGAATATTGGAGAGCTTTTGGGGGGTGAGTGGACGGTTTTGGTAAGTGGGGAGTGGGAGTGTGTCGAATTTCACCTTGGCATTTTGGTGTTTTCGGTCAAAAGTTTAGTAAGACAAAGTTCTTTCTCTTTTTGTCAATAGCCTAAGCAATTTCAAGAGAAACTCTTCCATTTTGCTTCTTGAGGCGAAACCCCAAGCAACTCTACTTGCCTAATTTTGAACTTGTGTTTTCTACATTTTGTGTTTGTGGCCGAATGCTCTTCCATATTTTCTTCTTATTTTCATTTTGTGTAAACTGAAACTAGTATCCCCCTTCTTCTCATACGTTCATTTCCTTTCTCTTGAAGCACTTGTCGAATTCACATTGCCTTCTTAGTGAATTCTCCACTTAATTCTCTCCATTTCACTTGGTAGAATCTTTCTTCAACCTTTGCCAATTTCTCTTCTCCTTTTGAATCGCATTTCTTTTGCTTTGTACCTTCAAAGACTCTAGCCGAATCTCTCCATTGTGTTGCCGAAACTTCCCCTTTTCTTTTTAGTTTTGCACTTTGGCCGAATCTAAGTGTGGTGTGGATCTCTCCTAGTGGTTTCAAATCGGGTTTAGAAGAAGGTATGTGGTGTAGTCGAAGGGCTATTTCTTCCCTCTCTTATTCTTTATCAATTTTGGGTCTGATTAAGGGCCGATTTTGACATTTGTTGAAGGGAGTTAATCTCTTGTTTTGGTAACCGATTTCTTCATAGGGTATCCGGGATTTTGAAGCAGTCAAACGAGGCCTTTATCTTAAGTTGATTGATTGGTAAGTGATGGGGAGATTTTGGTTCATGGTCTAATCGTTAGTTTCATTTAATCAAGTCTCCAAAAGACTAATTGTTTACATTTTAGGGTGTGGCCGATTGTTAAAGGAGCCATTATTTGGTTCGGGTTCTGGTAGGAAACCAAACCGTTTGCAAGGTAAGGGTTCAAGTGTTAGCCCTCTTGAGTTATCAGTTTTGGCCGAATGGTTTAAGTGCTAGTCTCATGTTTGGTCGACTATAGGAGCAGGGTAATCGAGGGATTTAGACCAGTTCTTTGGGACTAAGGCTTGCGTGTTAACAGGTGTGTAAACTAACATACTTTTTACTTAGTAATATGTTTAATAAACCTGATTGCCTTTGTAATACCAAAACAGTAAGATGATTGATATGGTACCCAATGGGGTATGGGCACGGATTCGGGTAAGTCCGTTTCATTACGAGCTTTGTTAGTGATATGTGATATCATGACTTATGATGCATGTGTTATGGGATACACTATGAAACTGCTTAACATGATTCGCATGACTTGCATGATTTGCATCGAGATGACATGTATGGGTGATATGAGGAGGGGAATATGATATCGTGTCTTTGGGACACCGAGGTTTGGTACCTCCGGTGGTTTGGTACCACTGATTGATTATTGTGACTTTGGGTCACGGAGGTTTAGCACCTCGCGTCTCGTCAAATGGCTTAGCACCAGTGGGTTGGCCGGTTGATTTTACTGGGATTGGCGCTAGTGATTTGGTATCACACGATGGGTTGGCCACATCATTTGATTCGTGGCTGCGGTCACCAAAGTGATTTGGTATCACACTTGTGTCTTTGGGACACGGAGGTTTGGCACCTCATAGCGACTCGTCCACGTGGTTTAACGCCACCGTGGGTTGGCCCCACTTTTGAGATCTGGATTGTCGCGGTGATTTGGTATCACAAGTGGGTTGGCCCACAGATGGATTTTTCGTGACTTGGGGTCACCAAAGTGGTTTAGCACCACATTGATGGATATTGTGACTTTGGGTCACCGGTGGTTTAGCACCACCGGTGGTTTGGTACCACACGGGTAGAAAAGGTGTTACGGATGGTTAGGATCAAGTGCATTAATTGTGTTGCTTTGTTATGATGTGTGTTATTATGTTGCATATCCGGGAGGGGATTTATGCACTGAGTCTTGCGACTCACCTTCTCCCTTATCATTTCAGGTGACACTTAGGTCGCGGACATGGAGCTGAGTGGACTCTAGGTGACAATGCCATGGATAAAAGTCGGATTTGTACTGATTTTAAACTTGGTACTTTGGTTTATTTATTTTCATTTGGATTTGTTGGGTTTGTAAAGGCCTTTTAAAATTATGCTTTGGTTGATTATATGCTTAAACTTGATTTCAAATATGTCTTAACAAACTATTGGGTTAGAAGCGGCTAAAATTTGGAAAAAAAAATAAGAATAAGGTTTTCAAATCACAAAGCGAGATGTTTTAAACTTTACCATCGGGTATCACGTTGTAATTTAAAACGAATGTAACTCAAATGTGTTTTCAAACTTGAGAATAGTTTCTTACTAAGTCAAATAAAAATGTTTAAATCAACACAAAGAAATTACTCGAATTTCCAAATGTGACAAATTTGATTTACTTAAATGTATAATTAAGTTTTCAAAATTCGGGTTTTCAAGTACACTATCGCTTTTAAACAATCATGCTCAAGTTTTCTACAAGAACAAAATATACAAAAGAGTTTTCATCAGACTTTTAACCGGAAACCTAAACCTCTCAAATACATTTTCCCTGTAACATACCAGATTCGGTCGTGGTGTATTGATCGGGTTTGGGGTGTTACAATTGTGGTATCAGAGCCAAGTTTAAAGGCTCGGCTGTGGGCTCGAGGCCCAAAATGTTTTAAATGCTGGTTTTAAGTGTTTTGGTTTTAAAGTATATGGTTTGAAAGGGATGGCACCGAGACTCCGGCACCAATCCGCCCAGGTAAGTACCCCTTATTATTGCTTGAGATTTTTGACGTGATGTGACCGAATGACTAGGGGTAGTAAACTACTTTAGAAACTGAAATCAATAGGACTCAGAGACTTGCAAAACAAAACTTCTTTAAGAAGCAATATTCATAAGACTTTGCTTTTAAACGATTGGAATAATTATCGATACATAAAATTTTTAAATCGCATAAGTAGAGATCTTAGTCATGGCGCTAGAGATGGACGTGGTTGTGGACGTGGTCGAGGTAGGATGACGGTTTCGAACCCGTATGATCTGGTCAAGGGTCGAGAATGAGATCTGGGTACCACCACCGGTGGAGGTGGTGAGTTCGAGGAACAATTTGGGGACGACAGCGGTGTCACAGTGTTGTTGCGAGTTCGGAAAGGGTAGTGGGAGGAGGTGGAGCGCGAAGCTCAAATCGGCTCGAGCGGCTTCGAGCAAGCGAAGTGAGGTATTCCGAGGTGTGTCCGGTGTGGCTCCAAAGACTGTTGAATATTGGTTTGGAGGCGACAGGCGGATCATGGATGATCTGAACTCGATCGCGAAGAAAAACTAAAGGGATAGTATCACTTCTTGAGATGAGTCATACCGGTGGTGGCTCACGATTCGGACACGATCTTTGCGCAGAAGATCTTACTTGGGATTATTTTAGGTCGCATATCGAGAAAAAGTACATTGGAGCTAACTACATTAATGAGCAATGGAAGGCATTTCTGAGGCTGAGTCGGTATGCTAGGGGTATGGTGGCTCTTGAACACGAGAGGTGTGTTCGTTTCGAGGATGGTCCGAGAGATGAATTAAGGTTCTTGATTGCTCCACGGCGGAGCGTGAGTTTTGTCTGGTTGAGAAAGCTAAGGAAGCGAAGGGGTTAAAGAGTCCGTGAGGCGAACTTGATAGGAATAGGCAAAGCGGAGTTTTGGATCTTCCGGTCGCCGGGAAATCCTCAAAAAGGGCTAGACAGAGTGGGCCAAATCGGTCAGTAAGGTCATTCTGCTAATCGGGGATCGCCACGATTAAATCATTGTGGGAAAGCTCATTGGGGAGGATGGTGGATCAGTGGAAAAGGATGTTTTGAGTGTGGCTCTTTGGATCATCGTGTGAGGGACTGTCCGCATAAGTTGGCTAGGATTCAATCCGAGAGTCGGGCCGCATTCGCTCAGAATAATGGACCACCACCGCAGAGGGCCGTGGTAATGGCGAGATGAGGTAATGGTTACGAGTCGGGTCGTGGAGCATCGGCGGAGTGCAGTAGTTCGAGGCCGCATGTACTGAGCTAGTGTATGCTGTGAGGCACCGGAGGAGGAGGCGACGCATCGAATGTCATAACCGCACGTTCTTAATCTTTGGTTCTCCATTTACCGCTTTGATTGATGTGGGTTCAACGCATTCATATGTTGCAGTAGCATAGTGAAGACCATGGATTTAGACTACGAGATATCTTCTAGGCAGATGACCGTAATTAGCCCCCTAGGTCGCTCTGTAGTTGTAGATAAGCTGTATAGAGATGTACCTCTAGAACTCCAAGGGGTAGTGTTTGTGTCTGATCTAATGGAACTGCCGTTTGGGGAGTTCGATCTGATTCTTGGGATGGTGGTTGGTTAAGTACCAGGCGGTTGGATTGCGCTGACTAAGCACATGGTTCTAAGGGCGTCGGAGGGTGATGAAGTGGTTATGATAGGTAATAGGAGGGACTACCTATCCAATGTGGTATTTGTTCAAAGGTGAGAAGATGGTCGAAAGAATTTGGAAGCATATGTGGTTCATGTGTATGCCTTGGAGGCTAAAGAGTCTACTGTAGAGAAGGTTCGGACGCTTAGGAATTTCTTGATGTGTTTCTGAGAGCTTTCGTGTTTGCCACGATCGTGAAGTAGAGTTGGAATAGATTTATTACCCAAAGCGCGCCGGTGTCTATTACTCCGTATAGGATGGCGCCAAAAGAGTTAGTAGAGCTTAAGGTTCTGATCCGGAGTTGTTGGACCGAGGCTTTATCAGGCCAAGTGTTTCACCTTGAGGAGCACCGGTACTCTTTGTCAAGAAGAAAGACGGTACTATGCGGATGTGTATAGACTACCGCCAGTTGAATAAGCTGAAGATCAAAAACAAGTATCCGTTGCCACGGATAGATGACTTGTTTGATCAGCTGAAGGGTGCATCGGTATTCTCAAAGATCGATTTAAGGTATGGGTATCACCAGTTAAAGGTGATGGAGGCAGATATTTGCAAGACGGCGTTTAGGTACTCGGTATGGGCACTATAAGTTCTTAGTAATACCGTTTGGGTTGACTAAGCACGCGCGTAAAGATTCATGGATATGATGAATAGGGTGTTCCAAAGAAGATTTGGTTAAATCGTGGTTTTTATCGACGACATCTTGGTGTATTCAAGGACCGAGGAGGAGCATGAAGCGCATTTGGGTGGTATTGCAGATTACGAGGAGAAACATTTTATGCTAAGTTTAGTAAATGCGAGTTCGGCTTAGAGGTGACTTTCTTGGGCCATGTAAAATGGTGAGGGATTAGAGGATCTTGAAAGATTGAGGCGATTTTGGATTGGAAGCCGCCTAAGTCGAGAGTCGAGATTCGAGTTTTCGGGCTTGGTAGGATACTACCAAAGATTTGTCGAAGGATTTTCGTTGATCGCAAAGACCGGCGACCAAATTGTTAAGAAAAGGGGTTCCGTTCATTTGGACTGAGAAGCAGCAGGAGAGTTTCGACAAGTTGAAGAAGATTTTGAATGAAGCTCCGGTTCTAATTCAACCTGAGGCAGGAAAGGAATTCATAGTATATTCGCGATGCATCACATCTGAGTTTGGGTTGTGTCTTGATGCAGAAGGGAAGGTTGTGGCTTACGATCCGGCAATTTGAGGCCACATGAGGTCAATTATCCGGACGACGATCCGGAGTTAGCGGCTATAGTCTTCGCTTTGAAGATTTGGAGGCATTACTCGTATGGAGAGAGATCGATAGTCTACATGATCACAAGAGTCCAAGTACCTTTTGACTCGTAAGGATTTGACTCTAAAGAGAGCGTATGGATTGAGTTACTAAAGGATTACGATCGCTCGATTGAGTACTATCCGCAAGGCTAACGTGGTGGCGCACGCATTGAGCCGTAAGGTTGTTTCGCACTTAAGAGCGATGTTTGCCCATTTGAGTTTGTATGATGACGGAAGTATTCTCGCGAGTAGCTGAGTTAAGCCTACTTAGGTTGAGTGATTAAGGAAAACAGTTAATGGATGAGGTTTTGAGTCGCAGAGGTCACAAGTGCGTAATGGTGGTTTGGAGGTTACAGCTTGTCTAGTGATGGAGTGCTATGTTTTCGGGGAGAGCTTGTATGCCGAGCGATATTGAGTTAAGGCGAAGATTCTTCAGATTTACATACATGACCCTACGCTATGCATCCCGGAGGCGAAGATGTATCGGGATCTAAAAGAGCGCTTTTGGTGGCTCGTGCGAAGGAGAGGTGACAGAGTTTGTAGGGAAGTGTCGACATGTCGGCAGGTCAAGGTCGAACATTAGATGCCGGCGTGGTTGCTTCACCCAGTGAAGATTCCACAGTGGAAGTGGGAAAGAATAACTATGGATTTCGTTAGTGGATTACCTCTTACGCCTAGCAAGAAGGATTCAGTTTGGGTAATTGTGGATCGTCTGACTAAATCAGCTCACTTTATCCGGTGAGGGTGGATTACTCACTCCGAGGTTAGCGGTCGTATGTGTCGAGATAGTGAGGTCAAGACGGTGTACCGAAGATCGATCATCTCTTGACAGGATCCCAATTTACGTCAAGGTTACGAAAGCGTTGCATCGTGCTCTGGGTACACGGCTGATTTCAAGACGGATTTCACCCGATCGACAGGCGATCGGAAAAGGTTATACAGATCTTAGAGGATATGTTACGAGGTTGTGTTCTGGACTTCAGAGGTAGTTGGGAGGAGTTTCTGCCATTAGCCGAGTTCGCCTACAACAATAGTTACCAAGCAAGCATCAAGATGGCACCATATGAGGCGTTGTATGGTAGGAAGTGTCGCCACCTACATGTTGGACTTGAGTTTGGCTTAACGCCGCTTGTTGGGACCAGAGTTGGTTGCAGAGACCAAGACAAGGTTAAGTTGATTCAGCTCGATTGAAGGAAGCCGCATGCATGAAGTCATATGCCGACCTTAGGCGGAGAGATATAGAATTTGCTGTGGGAGATCAAGTCTTCCTGAAGGTCTCACCATGGAAGAAAGTGTTGAGGTTCGAAAGAAAAGGCAAGTTAAGTCCGAGGTTTATTGGGCCATATAAGGTACTGAGACGAGTGGGACCGATAGCATATCAGCTTGATTTGCCATTAGAGCTGAGTCAGATTCACGACGTATTCCACGTTTCGATGCTTAGGCGATATCATTCAGATCCATCACACGTCGTAGCGATGGAAGAGATCAAGTAAACCCAGATTTGACCATGGAGGAAGAACCGATCTGATTCTAGGCGGGATGTGAAGGTTCTGCAGTGGAAGTCCGTGCCTTTGGTAAAGGTACTATGGCAGAATCATGGTGTGGAAGAAGCTACGTGGGAACCTGAGGATGTGATGAGACAGCAATACCCTCAACTCTTCTGATCAAGCAATTTCGAGGCCAAAATTATTTTTAAGGGGGGTAGAACTGTAATATCCCGGGTTAGGGGGCTATTTTTGTTATTGCATTGTTTGCATATAATTGGTCTGCAATGTTGTTGTTTTGATGTTTTGAGGGCTTGGGTGTAAGCCTAGTGTAAGCCAGAGTGGTAGGAAAAATTTCAGTTTTTAGGCTTAGGTAAGAGGAGCTGAGGAAGCTGGGGTTTAAAGGTTTTATTTGGTAAATGGTAGCACAAGAAAGGAGCTGGTGGAGTGGCAGAATAGGCGCCACTTGAGGCTTGTGTGTGTGACGCCATTTGCGGGGGAGGTCCTGTGTTCAAGCTGCAGAGTGCTCTCATTTTGCTTTCATTTTGACTGGCATGGAGGGAGAAGTTGTAGGCGGTTCAAACTCCGCTTAGACCAAGTCAAATGCTCAAATGGTGGGTGGAGAGTAAATCAAGAAGTGGACTAATTCAAAGTGATTTGAATTAGTGGCTTGGAGTGTTTGGGGTGATGGCCGAATATTGGAGAGCTTTTGGGGGGTGAGTGGACGGTTTTGGTAAGTGGGGAGTGGGAGTGTGCCGAATTTCACCTTGGCATTTTGGTGTTTTCGGTCAAAAGTTTAGTAAGCCAAAGTTCTTTCTCTTTTTGTCAATAGCCTAAGCCGAATTTCAAGAGAAACTCTTCCATTTTTGCTTCTTGAAACCGAAACCCCAAGCAACTCTACTTGCCAAATTTTGCACTTGTGTTTTTCTACATTTTGTGTTTGTGGCCGAATGCTCTTCCATATTTTCTTCTTATTTTCATTTTGTGTAAACTGAAACTAGTATCCCCCTTCTTCTCATACGTTCATTTCCTTTCTCTTGAAGCACTTGTGCCGAATTCACATTGCCTTCTTAGCCGAATTCTCCACTTAATTCTCTCCATTTCACTTGAGCCGAATCTTTCTTCAACCTTTGCCGATTTCTCTTCTCCTTTTTGAATCGCATTTCTTTTGCTTTGTACCTTCAAAGACTCTAGCCGAATCTCTCCCTTGTGTTACCGAAACTTCCCCTTTTCTTTTTAGTTTTGCACTTTGGCCGAATCTAAGTGTGGTGTGGATCTCTCCTAGTGGTTTCAAATCGGGTTTAGAAGAAGGTATGTGGTGTAGCCGAAGGGCTATTTCTTCCCTCTCTTATTCTTTATCAATTTTGGGTTTGATTAAGGGCCGATTTCGGCATTTGTTGAAGGGAGTTAATCTCTTGTTTTGGTAACCGATTTCTTCATAGGGTATCCGGGCTTTCGAGGCAGTCAAACGAGGCCTTTATCTTAAGTTGATTGATTGATAAGTGATGGGGAGATTTTGGTTCATGGTCTAATCGTTAGTTTCATTTAATCAAGTCTCCAAAAGACTAACTGCTTACATTTTAGGTGTGGTCGATTGTCAAAGGAACCATTGTTTGGTTTGGTTCGTAGGAAGCCAAACCATTTGCAAGGTAAGGTTCAAGTGTTAGACCTCTTGAGTTATCGTTTTGGCGAATGGTTTAAGTGCTAATCTCATGTTTGGCCGATTATAGGAGCAGGGTAATCGAGGGATTTAGACCGGTTCTTTGGGACTAAGGCTTGCGTGTTAACAGGTGTGTAAACTAACACACTTTTTACTTAGTAATATGTTTAATAAACCTGATTGCCTTTGTAATACCAAAACAGTAAGATGATTGATATGGTACCCAATGGGGTATGGGCACGGATTCGGGTAAGTCCGTTTCATTACGAGCTTTGTTAGTGATATGTGATATCATGACTTATGATGCATGTGTTATGGGATACACTATGAAACCTATTTAGTATGATTCGCATGACTTGCATGATTTGTATCAGTATGACATGTATGGGTGATATGAGAGGAGGGGGAATATGATATCCGTGTCTTTGGGACACCGTGAGGTTTGGCACCTCCAAGTGGTTTGGTACCACAGATTGATTATTGTGACTTTGGGTCACGGAGGTTTGGCACCTCCGCGTCTCATCCGGTGGCTTAGCACCACGGTTGGGTTGGCCCCACGGTTGATTTTACTGGGATTGACGCTAGTGATTTGGTATCACACGATGGGTTGGCCCCATCATTTGATTCGGATTGCGGTCACCGGTGATTTGGTATCACACTTGTGTCTTTGGGACACCGGAGGTTTGGCACCTCATGCGACTCGCCCTCGTGGTTTAACGCCACCGTGGGTTGGCCCCACTTTTGAGATACGGATTGTCGCCGAGTGATTTGGTATCACACGGGTTGGCCCCACGATGGATTTTCGTGACTTTGGGTCACCGGTGGTTTGGCACCACATTGATGGATATCGTGACTTTGGGTCACCAAGTGGTTTAGCACCACCGGTGGTTTGGTACCACGGGGTAGAAAAGGTGTTACGGATGGTTAGGATCGGTGCATTAATTGTGTTGCTTTGTTATGATGTGTGTTAGTATGTTGCATATACCGGAGGGGATTTATACACCGAGTCTCATGACTCACCTTCTCCCTTATCATTTCAGTGACACTTAGATCGCGGACACTGAGGGTGGACTCGAGGTGACCATGCCATGAATAAAAGTCGGATTTGCAATCGATTTTAAACTTGGTACTTTGCTTTATTTATTTTTCATTTGGATTTGTTGGGTTTGTAAAAGGCCTTTTTAAAATTATGCTTTGGTTGATTATATGCTTAAACTTGATTTCAAATATGTCTTAACAAACTATTGGGTTAGAACGCGCTAAAATTTGGAAAAAAAATAAGAATAAGGTTTTCAAATCACAAAGCGAGATGTTTTAAACTTTACCATCGGGTATCACGTTGTAATTTAAAACGAATGTAACTCAAATGTGTTTTCAAACTTGAGAATAGTTTCTTACTATGTCAAATAAAAATGTTTAAATCAATACAAAGAAATTACTCAGATTTCCAAATGTGGCAAATTTGTTTTACTTAAATGTATAATTAAGTTTTCAAAATTCCGGGTTTTCAAGTACACTATCGCTTTTAAACAATCATGCTCAAGTTTTCTACAAGAACAAAACATACAAAGAGTTTTCATCGACTTTTAACCGAAACCTAAACCTCTCAAATACATTTTCCCCAGTAACATACCAGATTCGATTACGTGGTGTATTGACCGGGTTTGGGGTGTTACAGATGGACTCGAGGTGGCCATGCAGGGGAAATATGGATTAGATGAACTTTGAATTATTCTTATTTTATTTTTGGTTTTATTTGTTCAAGTTGTAACAAGGCCTCCTAAGATTTTATTTTTACTATTTTACATGTTTTGGATGAATTATTTAAACTGTTTAATGACTTTAAAATGGTTACACAAGTTTCTTAAATTCAAACGTAAATGATTTTCTTTCGTACCATTGGGTACATTGACAGAATTGGTAACAACATGACTTAACAGATTTTAAATAACAAAGCTAGGTGTTGTTTTTTTTTATACACCTCAAATGGTTTAAACAAAACTATATTCTTTTTACCAAAAATTTAAAAGTAATTTAAAGGGGGTTTTCAACAAATTTTCTTCTGTAACATACCAGATTCAGTCGTAATGTTCGGGCCAGGTTTGGGGTGTTACACTTTGTGAGTTGTTTGACTGCATTCGTGGCTTCTTTGTCCGACTTCGCAAGTTCTCCCATTCGATTCTCGTTGCTCTTAATTTTTTTCACAATTTCTTGGAAGCGCTTTCTGTGTCTAACGTAAATTTTGTCAGCATCTCTTCTAGGGTTGGCTTCTTTTCTTGCGGATATGGATGATTTTGGAAATTTGAAGGAGGTTGTTGTCTTTGATTTCCTTGAATTCCTTGGCCTCCCCATGAAAAATTTGGATGGTTCCTCCAACTTGGATTGTAAGTGTTACTATAAGGATTTTTATTAGATTTGAAATTATTACCTATATAGTTTGTCTGTTCGCTCTCTGCGTCCGGTTGGTAGGGTGGATACTCAGGATTTGCCACGGTTCCACTTGCGTTGCATTGCATGACTGGGTGCACCTATGAAGAACATAAACTGTCAAGCTTTTTTTTCATCATCTCTACCTGATTTGATAGCATGGTTACTGCATCAATGCTGTAGACTCCGGCCGATTTTGTCAGTTTTGTCCTTGTAACCTACCACTGATAATTATTCAACGACATTTCTTCAATGAATTCATAGGCTACTTCAGGAGTTTTATTATTCAAGGTTCCACTGACGGTTGAATCAATTAGTTGTCTCGTTGAGGGATTTACACCATTGTAGAAGGTTTGGACTTGAAGCCATAATGGTAATCCGTGGTGTAGACATCTCTTCAAGAGATCTTTGTATCTCTCCCATGCATCGTATAATGTCTCTAAATCCATCTGTACAAAAGAAGAAATATCATTCCGTAATTTAGCCATTTTGGCCGGCGGAAAATATTTTAATAAAATTTTTTTGGTCATTTGTTCCCATGTAGTGATTCACCCTCGTGGTAACGAGTTCAACCACTGCTTGGCTTTATTCCTTAATGAAAAGGGAAATAACCGAAGACGAATGACATCATCAGAAATGCAATTTACTTTGAAAGTATCACAGAACTCTAAAAAAATTGCTATATGAGTGTTCGGGTCTTCGTCCTGCAAACCATCAATTTTAACAAATTGTTGAATCATTTGTATTGTATTAGGCTTTAATTCAAAATTATTAGCGACTATAGCGAGCCTAACAATACTAGATTCTCTCTTGTCAAATTGGGTTTAGCATAATCATACATAGTGCTGGAGCATCCGCCACATCTCGTGGTGGATTATTCTCGCCCATCCCTTCAAGAGGATTGGATCATCTTCTCGCTCTTCTTACGTGTAATTTAGAACTTGCCTAATTTCTCTGCGATTTCTTGAGCGGTAGCTTCAATTTCACTATCGCATACTAGAGGTCCTATCGGGTTTCGTCTAGTCATAAACTAGAGGTACCTGCTAGGAAAAAGAAAGAAAAAAATAAAATTTAGAAGAAAAAATAATGGAATAAAATAAATTACGAAATAAAATAATGGCTAAAGTAATAAAAATAGAGTTTTCTTAATATTTTAGTTCCCCGGCAACAGAGCCAAAAACTTGATCGCTGAAATCAGAGCTTTAAAATTTATAAATAGAATAATCAAACCTAGAAACTAACTCTGACAATGACTTAAAGGCAAGTGTACCTATCGAAAAGTAGTATAGCAGGCAAGACCAGATTATCAAACCCAAATGAACTAAAAGTACTAATACTCACTTTCTTTTTATTATTTAGCCTAAAATATGGAGTGATTGGTTGATTTAATCTAGTTTAACGACTACTAAGCTAAAGATGCAAAGATAGAAAGAACGAATTGGGAAATAACTTGAAGAAACTCAATTGATTACGACGATACCCTCAAGAAGAATCCACCTAGACTTCACTTGTTACTTATTACTGAATCATATGATTTCTTTATTTAGCTTGATCCGTAGGACTCCCTACCCTATATTAAACCCTCTCTCGAGGCGAATAACGTCTAACCCTCGGTTAATTAGTGGAACTCTCATTCGCTTATAATAACCCCCTAGAATAGCAGTAAATCGATCAATGGATTCCCATATTAGGTTTCACCCTAATTCGGCAAAATCTCGAACCCTATCTCTAGGCGTTCGATTAACTCCGCTTAATTATGCTAAATCTACTCTTAAGCAGGGTCTATTCCTCCTCCACCTTGCACATCAGATTTGGATTAAGCAACATAATTAAGAACAAACTAAGTATTTATCATATAATTAAGAAAATAATAACAAAATTCATCTAGGTTTCATCCCCTTTAGGTATCTGAAGGGTTTAGTTCATAATGAATAAAAACATCTTAAGAGAAAAGATAAAACAAAACATAAGAAATCCCTAAAACCCCCTAGAGGAATTGAAGGAGAAATTCGCTTAGATTTCTGACTCTTCGAGATGGATCTTCTGGCTATATTCGAGTGATTCTCAGAAATGTGATCCTTTTGGCTCAGCTCCTTGGCCTAGCTCACCCCCTTTTAGGATACACTTACGGTGTTTATATAAGCTCTAGGAATGCTTTACTTGGCCTCTAAGTGTCCTAATTTAAGTCTGCTTCTTACTCGGTATTTTAATAAGCTTCAGAAAGTGTTTTTTTGGCTCTAAGTATCCAAATCTGAGTGAAATTACTCTCTCCCGTAATAGGGGCACGGCTATGGCACACGCCCGTGAAATTCGTGGTTGGGCCGTGTCTCGATTCTGTGGATTGGGGCACGATCGTGTGAATCGTGGCATGGCCGTGTCTTAGTTAATTGTCGAAGCACAGCCGTGTGGCTTGAAGTCTAGGCCGTGTCGATTTCTTCTTTGGCCCAAATTGGCCCGTTTTAAGCCCGTTTCTTGTTCTTTTCATCCTCGGGTGCTTTCCTGAGTATAAATATGAAAAGAAAGATTAAAAGCACCTTTTTACATAAATCAGGGCTAAATCATCCTAAAAGCATACTAAATATGGGGTTAAAATATGTTACTTTTACGGTTTATCAATACCCCCAAGAAGAATTCACCTAGACTTCACTTGTTATCTAACACTGAACCATACGATTTAATCACTTGACTTGATCCGTAAGACTCCCTAACGTATATTAAACCCTCTCTCGAGGCGAATAACTTCTAACCCTAGGTTAATTAATGAAAATCTCTTTCTCACTTAATAACCCCCTAGAATAGCAGTAAATCGAACTATGGACTCCCATATTAGGTTTCACCCTAATCCAGCAAAATTTTGTCACCCTATCTCTAGGCACGCGAATGACTCCACTTAATTATTCT
This sequence comes from Gossypium rotundifolium, assembly GCA_025506655.1. Classification (NCBI taxonomy): domain Eukaryota; kingdom Viridiplantae; phylum Streptophyta; class Magnoliopsida; order Malvales; family Malvaceae; genus Gossypium; species Gossypium rotundifolium. The sequence continues at coordinate 52,107,921 of CP106725.1, forward strand.
AGATCTATTCTTAGGCAGGGTCTATTCCTCCTCCACCTAAGAACATCTGACTTGAATTAATATCCTGGAAATATTAACACAAGAATTAAGCACACATAATGAAGAACAAATCAAGTATTTATCATATAATTCAGAAAACAGTAATAAGATTCATCTAGGTTTCATCCCCTTCAGGTATCTGAAGGGTTTAGTTCATAACAAATAAAGAAAACATCTCAAGAGAAAAGATAAAACAAAACATAAGAAATCCCTAAAACCCCCGAAGGTATTGAAGGAGAGATCATCGTCTTGAGTAGAATTAAACTTCTTGAGATGGATCAACTGGCTATCTTCGAGTGATTCCCACAAAGGTTTCAGCTTCTACCGAATTCCGAATGTCTCGGCTTCTGCCGAATTCTGAATGTCTCGGCCTTCGCTCCACCTTCTCTTTTAGGTTACACTTAGGGTATTTATATAGACTTTTGGAATGCTTTACTTGGCCTCTAAGTGTCCCAATTCAAGTATACTTCCTACTCGGTGTTTGAATGAGCTTTGGAATGTGTTTCTTTACCTCAAAGTATCCAAATCCAAGTGAAACTACTCTCTCCCGTGGTAAGGGCACGGCCATGGTACACACCCGTGTAAATCATTTTCGGTAGTGTCTCGATTCATCGTCGAAGACACGCGGCACGGTGTAAATCGTGCCATGGCCGTGTCTTAGTTAATTGTCGAGGCAAGGTCGTGTGGCTTGAAGTCCAGGCCGTGATGATTTCCACTTTGGCCTAAATTGGCCCGTTTTAAGCCTGTTTCTAGTTCTTTTCGTCCTCGGGTGCTTTCCTGAGTATAAAACATGAAAAACAACGATTAAGAGCACCGTTTTACATAAATCAAGGGCTAAATCATCCAAAAGCATGCTAAATATGGGGTTAAAATATGTTACTTTTACGGTTTATCAAATACCCCTACACTAAAGCTTTTGCTTGTCCTCAAGCAAAATTCTCAACTTATAATTAAAACGAACTTTCCATAATTCACAATTCCTATCAATAATGCCTCATCATAATTCATAGATAATTTACACATGGATAATTTAACTTAAAGACTCTTAAAGATTCAAACAATATAAGTCACATATTAGTAGCACGAAAACATAGGTGTCTCCCCTTATCTAAATAATTACCTTTAATTCAAAACCGACAAGGATTGACATCCTCACTAAAGATTCACTCAAAGCACTCAAGTGTTTAAGGTTCAAGAATAAGCACTCATAAGTCGAACTTGAAAAGTTAATCCCATAGGCTTGCACGAAAATCAAATCTCCACCCTTTGTAATATGAGATGATACACAAATCAAAAGGTCTTTATTAGGGTTGTAACGGGCTTAGGTTAAAGGTGTGGATAAAGGCTGAATTAGAGGGTTTAAGATCGAGATTGAATTGACAAGTTACCTAACTTAAAACAATGAACTGAAAATAAATGATTACATCAATTGAAACTCAAACTAATAATACTACGAGCTTTTTTCTTTGATAATTGAAATTTAAATGTACAAGCTCGGTTTTATACTACTAATCTTGAATATACTTTGATTTTTTAAGAACAATTCAAATAAGTACATAATATAAGAAATAACTATATCAACTGGAATAAAGTAATTAGGCAACTGATCAAATCGATTCTCGATAGAAGGGTAGTCAAAGGAATGGTGATAACAAATACAAAGGGTTTGGGGTTAATATTAGCGAGTGAATCAATAAAAAGGGTTGTTAGGATCAAATGGGTTCACTAAGGGTTAATCTGTGAAGGTAGGTTTTTTAGTAGAGTGAATGGGTTAAAACCTAGGTGCTTTTATCATCTCAGTATATCAAATCAATTAATGTGGTCTCGACATGTATAATCAAGGCAAGTTCTAGAATAACAATTCAGTGTTGACACACTCATAATCAATAAAGTGAGAACGAAAAAGAATATATACTCTATAAGGCTCAAAATCTCACAAAAATTATGGGTATTTGACATCAATCCTTGTAAATTTCAAACTTCAAGGTAATATTCAAATTCAGCTTAACAACCTAGGAAATTTTTGATTTATTCTTGAAAAATAGACTTATCATGCTTGATTCTCTAGTAGTCTTCAAATTTAATCATCAATGCACAATTATCAATGACTTACTCAAAAACATATCAATGAAAATCATAAATCATTAAAAATTTCACCCTAATTAATAATATGAGAGAATTACTTAGGACCAAGACTAAAATTTAGGATTTTAGAATAATGCAAAAAGTTAGGTACTTTTACCCCCCCACACTTAAGATGTACGTTGTCCTCAATGTACAAAAATAGATAAACAATTATGTAATAATAAAATCAAAAGAGAAAGGGAGAAGTAACACTTCCAGAATTTTTGGATGAAGTTAATGAAAAGAAACCGTATAGGATTGGAGGTGAACGTGGGGAAGCGTCTTGAACCATTTGAAATTGAATCCTCGAAGTAGCCAGCTTGTTTTATTGTATCCTAAGCTAAATCCAAATGCCATTGAGAAAAAGAGAAAATAATAAAGGAAGTAAAAATAAAAATAAAATAAAAATAAAGATATGAATAAAAGTAAATAATTAAATAGATATAAGGTCTACGCCCATGTGCCTAGCCGTGGTGTCCACATGGCCACGACCACAGCCACGGCCGTGTGCAAGGCCGTGTGGGTATGGAAACCTATGCCTAAATACGAAAAGAAATAAAACCAAACTAATTAGTGCGGTTAGTACTGGGTTGCCTCCCAGAAGCGCCGCTTAAAGTCTTGAGCTAGACTTACATTGCACGCACAATCATGGTTGTTTGAGAAGGTGGAAACCCTTTCTCATGCAATCAACCTTGTTATGGATATAAAGTTTAAGTCGAGTAATGTTTACCTCAAAAGTGTTGAATTTAGGTTTGCTTACCTCGTGTGTCATCTGAGAAGACATTAAGTACCTCAAAAGTGATTTCTTCGGTTGCCTTGAGGTCTGAATTGGTGATTCGAGGATCTTCCTTATTCAATAATACATGATCCTCTATTTTGATGTGATTTGTTATTCCTATCAGCTCGTCTGGGGTTTCCTCCGGTTTCACTTCGTGTGGTTTCGATTCTTTTTTAAATTTTGTTTTCCACTCTTCTAGTTTGTTGACCCTAAGGCTTCGTTCCTCATATAATTCTTCTTTGTTCGCACAAGGTCTAAGATCTAGCTCAGCTAGGTGATTTCGTGATGCTTCCTGTAAAGAAGGTTGAACCAAATGGTTATCAAGAAAATTAACGTTCGTACCTTTATTACTCGATGTCCTATCTGAGTCAAGATCTTGAAGAGTGATTGTTGCGTCTTCTACACGAAGTGTGAGTTCACCTAATTCTTCCTCTGTGTGGTCTTTCTTTATTGCATCGGGATATGGCACACGAGGTTGGTACTCTTACTTGTCGATTTTGGTATATCATGGCACACCTCAACCTTACCTTCACTTACCACAGGTTCTTCCCTTGGGTTTGGTTCGTCTAACCCTTCACTATCGTAAATGGCTTGATTTTGTTCTCTAGGGTTAGTTTTAGTGTATCTTGGTAGACACCCTTGCAGTCGTTCAGACATTAACTTTGCAAGGTGTCCAACTGACTTAGTAATTTCTTGAACTTGGTTTTTGATCTCTTTGATCGATGCTTGTTGATTATCGAACGTTGTCTCAGTTTTTTGGGGACGGGTTTCTATGGCTGCTATGAATTTTGCCAGCATCTTTTCAAGGTTCAACTCCTCTTCCCGTTGGTGAGGTGGTTGTTGAAAATTTGGAGGAAGTTCCTGTCTTTGGCTATTTTTGATCATCCCAAGAGAAATTCGGATGGTACCTCCAACCTTTATTATAAGTGTCATTATAAAAATTATTTTGTGGTCTAGAGTAGTTACTCTTATAGTGAGCTTGCTCGTTTTCCATGCCATATCTGTAGCGTGGGTACTCAGGATTCGCCATGCCTCCTAAATTCGAATCATATTGTATTTTTGGGTGTACCTGCGAAAGACTATTCAAACCATCAATATTTTTATTCATCATCTCTAGCTAGTTTGATAGCATGGTTATTGGGTCGAGGTTGTAGATATCGGCTGCTTTTGTTGGCTTTGTCCTCATAACTTGCCACTGATAGTTGTTTAGTGCCATCTCCTCTATCTACCAAAATTATATAAAGGAAAATTTAGCAAAATCAAAATTTAACCTAAAAATAAATAAAAGTAAAATTCCAGAAAATAAAACAAATAATGACTAAAGTAATAAAAATAGAGTTTTCTTAATATTTTAGTTCCCCGACAATGGCGCCAAAACTTGATTGTTGTTTTGTCGAGTTTTAAAAATTATAAAGGGAACGATCAAACCTGGAAACTAACTCTGACAACGACTTAAGTCAAGTGTACCTATCAAACAGTAGTATAGCAAGATCGGATTATCAAACCCAAAGGAACTAAAAGTACTAATACTCACTTTCTTTCTATTATTTAGCCTAAATATTAAATGATTTGGTTGATTAACTAATTAATTACTAAACTAAGATGCAAAGAAAAAAGAATGAATTGGGAAAAACTTGAAGAAAACTTCGATTGATCACGACGATACCCTTAGGAAGAATTCACCTAGACTTCACTTGTTATCTAACACTGAACCATACGATTTATTCACTTCACTTGAACCATAAGACTCCTTAACATATTTAAACCCTCTTTTGTTAATTAACAAAAATCTATTTCTCACTTAATAACCCCTAGAATAGCAAAAATTGAACTATGGACTCCCATATTAGGTTCCACCATAATTCGGCAAAATCTTGTCACCCTATCTCTAGGCGCGCGAACGAATCCGCTTAATTATGCTAGATCTCTTCTTAGGCAGGGTCTATTCCTCCTCCACCTAAGAACATCTGACTTGAATTAATATCCCAGAAACAATAACACAAGAATTAAGCACACATAATTAAGAACAAATCAAGTATTTATCATATAATTCAGAAAACAATAATAAGATTCATCTAGGTTTCATCCCCTTCAGGTATCTGAAGGGTTTAGTTTACAACAAATAAAGAAAACATCTCAAGAGAAAAGATAAAACAAAACATAAGAAATCCATAAAACCCCCTGAAGAAATTGAAGGAGAGATCCGCTGTCTTGAGTAGAATTTTGGCTTTTTGAGATGGATCAACTGGCTATCTTCGAGTGATTCCCACAAAGGTTCCGGCTTCTGCCGAATTCCGAATGTCTCAGCCTCCGCTCCAGCTCCTTTTTCAGGTTACACTTAGGTTGTTTTTATAGACTTTTGGAATGCTTTACTTGGCCTCTAAGTGTCCCAATTCAAGTATACTTCCTACTCGGTGTTTGAATGGGCTTTGAAATGTGTTTCTTTGCCTCAAAGTATCCAAATCCGAGTGAAATGTCTCTCTCCCGTGGCAGGGGCATGACCATGGTACACGCCTGTGTAAATCGTTTTTAGGCAGTGTCTCAATTCTGTCGATTGGGGAACGGCCATGTAAATCGTGGCATGGCCGTGTATTAGTTAATTGTCGAGGCACAGTCGTGTGGCTTGAAGTCCAGGCCGTGTCGATTTCCACTTTGGCCCAAATTGGCCCATTCCTGTTTCTCGTTCTTTTCGTCCTCAGGTGCTTTCCTGAGTATAAAACATGAAAAGAAAGGATTAATAGCACCTTTTTACGTAAATCATGGGATAAATCATCCAAAAGCATGCTAAATATGGGGTTAAAATATGTTACTTTTACGGGTTTATCAGCACACAAAGCAAAATGGAAGAAAATATTGACTCACTGTTTATCTAATGTTTGACGAATACTAAGCAGTATTACATGGTTAGATCGTAATATGGATGGTTAGATCGTAATATGGGAAGGCAACTTATATTAGTAGATGGACCTAAACATGTCCTTAATCTAATTAAAAATGAGCAAATAGATTGAAAAGCTAATACGTCATTTCTCAAGACCAATTGGGGTGATGTTTTGTCTTGAGAATCAGAGTGAATGACTCTTTAAAGATAAAGATATAGATTTGAGTGGCTAGATTGACAATATATTGAAACAAGACCTGAATAAAATAGATCTTATATCAGTTTATGAATTTATTCACTTGTGACGTTCACAATGTGGCATACCTTAGTCTTGAGTGGATGATGGACCATGTATGCTTGACTTTTATACTTGGATGTAAGTAAAAACTTGAGTTCAAATAGAAAAGGAACCAAACATTGCTACGTTGGGTATATGACTTCTACAGTATGTAGCATCATTAACAATAGTGGAATCCATAGCTCAAGAAATTGGTAAATGATATCCTCTCATTGACAGTCCATTTAGTCACATCTAGGTCTCTATCTTCTAGGATTCATCCACTCCGACGCCCAAGACAAATCATCTACCCAATTGGACTTGATAGACACATATTAGTCTTTCAATCGGTTTACTTATTTTTTTAATAGACAAAGGACATGTTTAAGTTCTTCTACTAATATAAGTTGTTTGTTCGTATTATGATCTGACCACATAATACCGCTTAGTATCAGTTAAACATTAGACAACCAGTGAGCTAATATTTGCTTCTATTTTGCTTTACATGCAAAAAACACATAAGAACAATATACAAATGATATTAATGTAATTCATGAATAATTATATTAACAAATCTGTTTGAAAAAATTACAAGTGTAAAAACAAATATACTACATTTAGGGCACCAGATCCAACAATCTCTCACTTGCCTAATCTGGTAGATGAGTCATATTCCATATTCCTATGCTCTCCACGTGTTTCTCAAAACTCCTAGCTAGTAGAGTCTTGGTACATAGGTCCGCAATGTTGTCATTAGATGCGACTTTGACTAGATCCATGATTCCATCTGCAACTGTCTCATTTATGATATGTTACTTTCAATCAATGTGTTTCATCCCCTTGTGGTTTCTGGTTTCCTTAGTATTAGCTATTGTCGAACTGTTGTCACAATATAGTGCGATAGTTTTTTTCATACCAAGAATGATGTCGAAACCATTTTTATTTTGAAAAACGGGGTTGACTTTTAAAATAAAAATAGAGTCACCACCAATCTTTTTCTAGGTGTGATCGGGTCACCTTGAGATTAATCATAAAACATTTTGATTTATTAAAATAATAATTTTCGTCTACAAAATTTGAGAAAATGGGCTCGGGAGTCGGTTACGGACGAGGAAGGATTAGCACCCTCGTAATGCCCAAAAATTGATTAATTAACGTCCTAATGCCAAAAATTTAAAAAGATTTTAAAATACAATCCTCTTTAAAAACTTGAATAAATTAAATTTGATGTTAAGACCTCCTTGTCCCGAAGTAATAAGATGTCACATGCAGTAAGTTAGGATACAACATTTTAACCCTCAAAACTAAGCTTGTCTCATGCATTAAAGTTTAAAAAGGATATTCGGTTATTTGGATAAAAAAATTGAAACCCAATAAGTTAAGGCACAATTTTCTCAAAGCTCCAAAGTACCAAATATTTCTTTATTTTTAAAAGTTTTCTTTTTTAAAATTGTGGAAAATTGACGCAATATTAAAATGATGCGTACAAACTTTGATAAAAAATGGCCTATTACAGTTGCCCCTCTTTGCTCATTGTCGTGTAACGAGAATGGAGCAAAGACTATAAAAGGACTAATTTTCCCGGTCTTGCTGAGCCTTAACTTCTTGATCCTCATCTTCTTCAAGTAGTCTCTAACCAACTGCAACTTCAAATAGATTGAATCTGTAGCTTTATTCTTATTCTACTGCAACTTCAAGAAGATAAGACCTGCTATTGTAGATTAAATCCATCCTACTGTAACTCAAAAAAGTGAGACTATTATCTTTGATCTTGCTTCACTTCAATATTCAGGAAGAAAAGATCTGCTATTTTTAGCCTCATCTACTGCAAACTCAAGGAGGAAAGCTAATATCTTCGATCTGCTTCCTACAACTTCAGGAAGATAAGATCTGCTATCTTCAGTCTGCTCCGCTACAACTTCAGGGAGGCAAGCTAATATCTTCGATTTGCTTCCTGTAACTTTAGAAAGATAAGATCTACTATCTTCAGTCTACTCCACTGCAAACTCAGGGAGGCAGGCTAATATCTTCGATCTGCTTCCTCCAACTTTAGGAAGATAAGATCTGCTGTCTTTAGTCTGCTTCGCTGCAACTTCAGGGAGGCAGGCCAATATATTCGATCTGCTTCCTATAACTTTAGGAAAATAAGATCTCATTGTCTTGATCTACTCCTTTGCAAACTCGTGGAGGCGGCTAATATCTTCGATCTGCTTCCTGCAACTTTAAGAAGATTAGATCTGCTGTCTTCAGTCTGCTCTACTACAAATTCAAGGAGGCAAGGCTGACATTTTTTATCTGCTTCCTGCGACTTCAGGAATATAAGATCTACTATCTTCACCGCTCTCATCAGAACTCGTAGAGGCAAAGGCTAATATCTTCGATCCGCTTCGCAACTTCGTGAAGATAAGATCTCATTGTCTTGATCTGCTCTGCACGCAACTTCGTGGAGGTAGGCTAATATCTTCGATCTGCTTCCTGCAACTTCAGGAAGATAAGATATGCTTACTTCAGTCTGCTCTGCTGTAACTTTAGAGAGGCAGGCTAATATCTTCGATATGCTTCCTGCAACTTCAGGAAGATAAGATCTGTTGTCTTCAGTCTGCTCTGCTTCAATCTCAGGGAGGCAGGTGAAAAGCTTCAATCTACCCTACTACAGTGTCCTACAGATGACATAACCTGTAGAATGGGTATATGCTTATGTCGAATGATTAAGTTGCCCTAATCAAAATGAATCAAATGCTCCTAATTAGACGCGCTATGATATATGAATGCAGAAATGTTATGAGCATGATTCCTACTTATGGTGTCATCACTCATTTATTCTTCATCCTCGTTTCTTTCAAAGTATCAATCATATTCTGCTCAAATAATTTGCCCCATGGTAATTCTGAGTCCACTCCACTTGAACTTTGGGACATAAAGTTTGTACCTCCCACTACAACTTCAGGGGAATAACATTTGGTTTCTTCCATCCATCCTGTTAACACTCAAAGGTATAGAATTTGTATCATTTTCAATTAATTTGATCTGTTACACCATTCCCTGGGTGTAATGACCAGATGTATGTGCTTGAAATTTGCATGAATGCAGGGTATCATTTTTCTTTTCCTGAGACTGATCCCCTTTTAAACTTGGGTTGACATTGCTCGTCATTTGTCGAGATGGTATCATCGACGAAATGTCTTATCCAATAAAAATTCGAAGAGATAATCATCTTTCAATAGTTACAACCCTTAGGCTTGGTGAATTCTAAATAATAGTCCTGTTTCAGATTCTCGTATTATTTAGAAACTTTCAGAGTAATATGCGAAACTCCTTTTATAAAAGTATTTTATTAGTCCATTAATTGCTATTTCAATATAAAACACTTGAAAAAGATCACAACAATGGACAAAAAGGAAATTAATCAAGAGCATAGCTTGAAACAATTAATCAAAGATAGCCAAGGCAATAAAAGGAAATTGATTAAGGCGGATCCTGAAAAGAATAAGGTAATCAAAGATAGAAAATTCAAAAATGGGTAAAACAGAAGCTAGGAGCCCCAGATATCGCAGCCTGAGCTTCTTTATACAAACTTCTTGAGGACCATTTTGAGCTCAATACGTGTTTAGAGGATCCGGAGTACTTTGTCAAGCCCCAAGACGTAGCATACTTCCTCATTCCTAATTCAGGCATAGCAAGACTACTACATGCCCTATCTTTGACCAAAATTTGAGCCGCCCTTTTTGGGTTTTCGGCTTAAAACCCCTTTGGTCTCAAAGAGCCCTTTGCGGGTTTTTACCTTGGCCTCTTCTCTTTTTTTTTTTTTTTGAATTTGATCTCAAGGCACCCTTTGTGGGTTTTCACCTTGGCCTTTCCCCTTTTAGGTAAAATACTTCTTGATTGATCCTGACTTCGCTGAATTGGGCAAGTCTTTGCCATCCGTCTCGATCAATATCAATGCTCTTCTAGAACAGGCCTTTTTTTTACTACATAAGGTCCTTCCCAGTTTGGCATCCGCTTTCAGCTGAAATCTTTTTGTATAAGAAAGATCTTTTTCGACATCAGGTTCCCATCGTGGTATTCTCTAGGATGAACCTCTTTGTCATAAGCTTGCATCATCTGACCGTGATGGATAACTTTTAACCTATTCTTCGATTATGTTCAATTGGAAAAATGGTTCCATTCCATAAACCGATGGGTAAGATGTTGCCCCGGCAAAGGTTCTGGCTAATGTTCAATAATCATAGAGGATAAATGGTAGCTTTTTTATGCCAATTTACAAGTCTCGATCATCTTTCCTATAATCCTTATTTTTTTTTCTTTTTGGCTGCCTTTGTTGCTCTATGATATAGCATCTAATCTTTGAACAGACTACAAACTTTTGACATTGTCCTTTTTAGTATTCTTTGTCGGTGCCTGATTTTTTTTTACTGTCGACCTTGTAAAATTGACATGTGAACCTACTTTCTCCTTCTTAGTGAAGTAATCATTGACCACCAAGATAAATCGATGTATACTAGAAATTTTGTCGAGATTGGCTTGCCCCACAATGAGAAAGTCTATGAAGAAATTAATGAGGCATATGAATCTTGTCTCCTTAAATATGGCATAACTGATGACATCCCCTTCTATGTAGATTAGTAGTACCCAAACCTCATGATTAGCTTGGCTATTGTAAAACCATTAGCATGTGTCCTTTTGACATCCTTATGGACCTCTTTTAATATTTAACGCACTGCCTCAAGAGCCGTGCATGTGCTGATATGATCGTGTAAAAACATCTTTGAATGATGTCTCGCCTTATTTCTGTGGTGAGCTAGGCTACAATCTTCACCTCTTTTCTAGGCTCATAATATCCACTGACCTTTTGTGGAGTAGGGTATGTTTTTCATCTTGTTCTACCATTCTTAACAAATCAGAGGATATGTTACAATCTCTGTCATCTTCAAAGTCTTGAGATCACTATAGACACATATGTTACTCGAAAGGAGACTCTGAGTTGGTAGCAGCTTTGCTCACATCGTTGATATCTGGAGACATATTGTAGGTTCGAAGAAAGATTCCAAAGAATAAATGATTCAATGAACGATTATTTTTATGGTCATGAATGAAGAATGAAGGAATACTTGAAAGAAAGTCCAAAGAACAAACAAAAGAAAATAAATAAGAACAATTGTTTGTACAGTATGAAATGGAAAAAAGAAAAAAACATTTGCTCAAGAAGATGCATTTTATTGAAATAAAAATTCCGGACACAAGCCTATTTCACAAAAGGGTTATTATTGCCTCTAGGCTTAAGGCAACACGCATGTTTTGAATATTACTCTAGATTAGCTCTAAAAATACAAGGATCTCTTCTATTGTCCCATTATTCAAAACACTCTCAAGTATGCAAGGGCTTGGAAACTTCGTTTCCCGGTTCCCTCTTCGCTTTTGACTTCTTCTGTATATAACATCTCGAATTTGGGCCAAGTAGAATTGGGCCCAATGGGCCTTGGGCGTAGTAGCGGTTAAAATTTTTTGGCAACAAGAATGGCTTTAATGCAAGTTGGATCTAGTAGGTGTGGGATTTTGGAAGGTTAGAGGGCTTCTATGAAGTCCCGACTTCAGTTAGGCCTTAGGAAAAATTTTGGTTTTAGGTGAATAAAACCCTGGGAGTTAATAGATAGGCTTTAAGAATAAAATGTGGAGAAAATGACATAAGTGGAGTGTCTGGTGTAGTGGCAAAGTGACGCCACATAAGAGGCAAGGGGGTGGCGCCAAAAAGGAAGGAAGGAGAAAATTTTGGTTTCTTTTTGTTAAATGGACTCAAGAATTTTGCCATAGGGTTATATTTAGTTGCGCATGATTTTAGACACAAAAGGAGCTTGTGGCTTAGTGGCAAGTGACATAAATTGGTTGATGGGAGAGCCTGAGTTCGAATCTCATGAAAAGTAAGGGAGTTTTTATTTTACAGATTTGGAGCCTAGGTGAACTCTGTGGTGGCCATACATCCTAGCTTAATGAATTCCATTTTGCAGTACTATAGATTTTTATTTAAATTTGGGTTTTTATTTTGTAATAAGGCTTTTGGTATTTTGTTTTGGTTTTAGCTTTTAATTCCGTTACTACTTATTAACTTTGAATGCTCAATTTGGGATTTTCTAAAACATTAATAATGGTTTTTCTGTAATATTAATACACGGTTTACAAACTCTAATGGATAAAACTCTGGATTTTCTTAACATTGATAACTCTTTTCAAAATATCGCATGTCTACAATAATTTAAATGTCATTTTTTTGAAACTCATTGAGTTGGATTAATTATAAACAAGATCATCGAAAATAGCAAAGAAAATGTTTTTGCAAAGAGAACTATAAAACAAATTGGATTTTTCACAAGCAACAAAACTTGATATTTTAACGAACGCGTAGATTCTTTAACAACCTTTCCATGTGACATGCCAGATCCGGTCATAACGTCTAGGCCGAGTTTAGGGTGTTACAATTGTGGTATCAGAGCCAAGTTGCAAAACTCGGCTATGGAATGGGTTTGAAAATGTTTTCCAAAAATTGGTTTGAAACATGGTTTAAAAATATAGGTCTCTTTGGGAAGTATGGCACCCGAGTCTCAGGCACCAAATCCGTAAGTTTCCTAACCTTATACTCTAGTATGTGCTGAAATGAATGTATTTCTGGTATTCATTCTGTGATGTGTGGATGTGATGTATGACTATAGAAATTGTGTGCATGTGTGGTAAAAATCTATTTGCTTCTGTGTTAGATATTTGGTTGTGTGAAGGGGTACCAAGATTAAGTTAGAAAGTGTATTAATGTTATTGAAATCAGAATTCGCAGCGTGAGCGTAGTGTTGTAGGTTAGGATGTACGACTATTAGTTAGTTGGAAATTTTGAGGATGAAATTTCATTAAGGGGGTAGATTTGTAACATCCCGAATTTGGGCCTAGTCGAATTGGGCCCAATGGGCCTTGGGCGTAGTGGCGGTTAAAATTTTTTGGGAGCAAGAACGGCTTTAATGCAAGTTGGATCTAGTAGGTGAGGGATTTTGGAAGATTAGGGGGCTTCTATGAAGTCCCGGGTTCAAGTTAGGCCATAGGAAAAATTTTGGTTTTAGGTGAATAAAACTCTGGGAGTTAGTAGGTAGGCTTTAAGAATAAAATGTGGAGAAAATGACACAAGTGGAGTGTGTGGTGTAGTGGCAAAGTGACGCCACATAAGAGGCGAGGGGGTGACGCCAAAAAGGAAGGAAGGAGGTCCAAGGTTCAAGTCTTGGCTCTTGCATTTTGGTTTCTTTTTGTTGAATGGACTCTAGAATTTTGCCATAGGGTTATATTTAGTTACGCATGATTTTAGACACAAGAGGAGCTTGTGGCTTAGTGGCAAGTGGCGTGAATTGGCTGATGGGAGAGCCTGAGTTCGAATCTCATGGAAAGCAAGGGAGTATTTATTTTACGGATTGGACGGCAAGAGTTTGAGTTGGATTTAAACTCTACTGACGGAGGGATCTCACATCAAAATGATACAAAGAAGGAAGGTGAGAAGCTAGCTATATATAGAGCTGTCTAGGAGGAGAGTAGGCATACCTGATTGGCATTGGACGTAGGAGTGCTCGGAGCACGATTTAGCAGCTTCAGACTCCTATCAGGTGTGTATTCTCTCTAGTCTAGCTGTAGAGCGGCATATGCCGAAATATTGGTGACACAGCGAGAGTAACCACACGAGCATGCGAGCGTACATGTGGGGCTTCAACGTGATAGTTAAGGCCATCAGTAGTGTTCTTGTGGTGTGGGCTATTGGGCCACGATGGCCCAAAAGGGGCCCAATGAGCCCGGGGGCCCATATGAGTAAATTGTATGATTGAGTAGTAGATAGTGAACTAGAGTATGTGAATCTAATATATGTGGCTAGGTTTGGGTTGAATGGGCCACACGAGTGTGTGGGCCCACTTGGGTCGAGAATGGGCCTCAGGCCCATTCGCACATTATCTCTGTTTAGAATACTTGAGTCATTCGAGGTGACGTGGACCTTCTATTGGGTCGTTAATACCCTGATTTATAAAAAGAACAAAATACCCTTAGTTTGTAAAATTATTGAAATACCCCTAGTTTACAAAATTACCAAAATATCCCTAGTTTGCAAAATTACCAAAATACCTCTAGTTTGTGAAATTACCAAAATACCCCTAGTTTATAAAATTACCAAAATACCCCTAGTTTGTTAAATTACTGAAATACCCCTGGTTTGTGAAATTATCGAAATACCCCTAGTTTGCAAAATTATCGAAATACCCCTTGTTTGTAAAATTACGGAAATACCCCTAGTTTGTAAAATTACCAAAATACCCTCAATTTATAAAATAACTGTTTTACCCCTAAATGAAAAAATGACCGTTGTACCCTCGTGGTATTGCTAGCGTTTTATGTGTTAATTGTATGATTGATTATTTGAGATACACGACATATTGCATGGGGTTGGGATATTGATGATCGGGAAAGTATATATATCGGTGGCTCTGCCACATTCTGTAAAATGGCTATATGCCAACCTAAATATGGATCCGTGCCATCTTGATTATGGCTTTGTGCCAATCGTATTTACCCAAGGCTGTGTGCTGATTGTATTATCGTCGCTGATGGTTACGTGCCAAGCATAATACAGTTATTGATGACTTTGTGTCAATCATATTTACCAGGGCTGTGTGCCAATTATATTATTATTTTGGTGGCTCTACCACATATATCGGTGGCTCTGCCACATTGTTTCGATGGCTTGGTGCCTCATTATCGTATCGGTGATTGATCACATGTGGTCGGTGGCTAGACCACATTATATTGACTTTGAGCAGTGTGCCTGTCAGTATGACTGCCAATGAGGTGTGTAGAGGATGGAGGGTTGATTGTAGTAATCCCCACAAGTGTGTTGAGGATGGACATATGGAGTGGAGTGTAGAGGATGGAATACTAGGTTGGGCTGGGTTGCATTGCATTCACTATTTATGCCATGTTGTTAGGGCTACGGCCTAGTTCGATTCGTATGGGCTTCAGCCAATTTCATTACTGTGAGAGCTAAGGCTCAATGTGCTTCTGTTGGCTTAGGCCCAGTTATCGTTCGTATAGGGGATTATACATTGAGTTCTCGTAACTCACCCCTTTGCTTAATTTTGCAGGTAATTCCTAGCTTTGCGGGTTTAGAGCCGAGGTGAACTCTGTGGTGGCCATACATCGTAGTTTAATGAATTCCATTTTGCGATACTATAGATTTTTATTTAAATTTGGGTTTTTGTTTTGTAATAAGGCCTTTGGTATTTTGTTTTGGTTTTAGCTTTTAATTCGGTTACTGCTTATTAACTTTGAATGCTCAATTTGGGATTTTCTAAAACATTAATAACGACTTTTCTGTAATATTAATACATAGTTTACAAACTCTAATGGATAAAACTCTGGATTTTCTTAACGTTGATAACTCTTTTCAAAATATCACATGTCTACAATAATTTAAATGTCGTTTTTCTGAAACTCATTGAGTTGGGATTAATTATAAACAAGATTATCGGAAATAGCAACGAAAATGTTTTTGCAAAGAGAACTATAAAACAAATTGGATTTTTCTCAAGTAAAAAAACTTGATATTTTTAACGAACGCGTAGATTCTTTAACAACCTTTCCATGTGACATGCCAGATCCGGTTATACCGTCTAGGTCGGGTTTGGGGTGTTACACTGTAACAGCCCGATTTAGGAGCTAGTCAAAAAAGTGATCTTGGGATCACTAATCCAAGATTAGAGAATTTTATTTTCATGATTCTATTATGAGTTAGAAGGTGATATCATATGTGCATGAAAATTTTGGTGTTTTAATTTTTTCGATTTCACGTTTAGTCGCGAAAAAGGACTAAATCGCATAAAGAGTGAAAGTTCCATTTTATACGCTAAAAGTACCAAATATCCATTAATTGTTAATTAGAGGTCTTTAAAAGGAAATTAGATCCCCAAGATTGGCTTGGACGACCATAGGTTTCAAAGAGGGACAAGGATTGAGCAAGTTGGTCAAAGTTAGTGGTGGTCGGTGGACTAAATTGTGAGTTTAATATTGAATAAAGAAAAGATGATGTCCATCTTTTTGCTCATCCTTCTCCACCAAAAATAGCAAAAAAATAGGATTTTTTGGAAGCTCAATTTTTAGCAAGCCTCATCCATTCAAGTAAGTGATCTAGTGATCTTTTCTTGAAAATAATTGTACTTTTGAGACCCCTAAAGCTTAAGCTTTCAAATGACGGGACTATTGTGGAATATTGTGAAAAGTTTAGAGTTTTACCATGAGAGCTATCATTGTTATTATTGCATCTTTATGGAAGAAAATGAGTCTTAGTTGTTAGATGAACAACTTTTGTGAAAGGTGTTAGCATGAAAACACCAAATAGGATGTTGATGAAAAGGTTATAAAGTTTGTGGTTAATATGTGATATTGATTTTTGATAATAGCTTTAAGAGCATTAAATGTTCACCTAGGCTTGTTGAAGGTATGTGATTAGAATTTATTTTCGAGCCTAGGGGCAAAATGCTTATTTTGCCAAAGTCTAGGATAAAATAGTTATTTTATGTAAGCATGATTTTTGAAATGTTTTTATTACTATAGTGATTAAAATGAGTTAAATTACTATTATAGAGCAAGAAGAACCGATGACCCGCCTTGATCGGGGAAAGAACAAAGTCTTAGACTAGATCGACAGGCAAGCTCATTTTGAAATCGAGGTAAGTTTGTATGTGATTAAAGCAACATTTATGTTAGCATGTTGAGATTGCTTGGCATTATATTAATGCATGATACTCTACTAAATTGAGTAGTTAAAGTGAATGAGATGATGAAGTCCTAATGGGCCATATTGATTATAAAAATACTATCATTGAGTTATGAAATAGATAAGGTACCGTATAAGATCATGTCCAAGCCATGGCCTCGGCACTGAGTTGAGATCCCGTAAAAGACCATATCCGGGATATGGCTTCGGTAATGAATATGAAAATTGTATAAGACCATATTCGGGATATGGCATCGATACATGATAGGTAATCCCATATAAGATCATATCCGGGATATGGCATTGGCATCTAAAGGTGACTCCATGTAAGACCACCTCGAAGATGTGGCATTGGCTTTATACCTACAGTAATGACGATAAACACACGTCTTTAGAAGTAGATGAATTTAGAAGCAGAAATGTGAATGATATTTAAGTCATGTGAATGAGTGAATACAGGTACTCGTGAATGAGTCACGAAGAATCGATTTTGATATGTGGCACGGTATGTGCTAGATAAGGGAAATTTATTGCCAAGGTAACTCAAGGATCGTGGACGTAGGGGTTCAGAAATCACACTATCGACAGCACTTTGGTATAACAATTTTGGACTTATTTTGAGTATGGCATGTATAGGACTCGATTATTTTGTTAAGTTATAATTGTTAGTTAAAGTGTTGACTATGTAAGTTGTAAAAGTCATTTTGTAAATGGCATTATGAGTTAGGCAAATACTTGGCAAACTCTTTTGTTTAATGAAGATGAAATTCATGAAGGGCATGTCCCTTTAATTATCTTGTATGTTGGAATGAGTTCATAGACTTGCTTCTGGGATAGGAGTTGTATTGTTTTAAGTGGAGGTATGTATGTGTGCATTGTAGGGTGGAAAGGGCTTGGTATATAGCTTGCTAATTGTCCACATAGGTAGACATACAGGCGTGGGTCTAGACCTTGTGGGAGGCACGACTTGTAACACCCCAAACCCGGCCCAAACACCACGGCCGAATTTGAAATGTTACTGGGAAAAGTGTTGAGAAACTTTGGGTTTTAGAGGTGATTTCTCATTTAAACTTAGCAATTTATTTAAAAATAAAACGTTTGAATTGTACAAGTTCAAATCATTATTCATACGGAAAGTTTGGGAAACCGAAAGGTTTATAAGTAATCTATATATTGAAAACTTCATTTAACTTCGAGTGTTGCAGATATTTTAGAGTTTCTTTATAAATTAACCATTTGATAGCGGGTTCAACTTAAATCTTAAAAATTCAAAGTATTTAAAATGACCTTATTACAATAAAATACCCCAAAAAGTAATTAAAAGTTTATAATGTACTTTAAGAGTAAAAATGGCTTCTGCATGGCCACCTTGAATCCTCTCCGGCCCGGTCCAAAGTATCACGTATTACCTGCATTGTTTGAAAAACGGGGTGAGTCGTTTTAACTCAGTGTGCAAGTAAACCACATGTTTCCACAAATGGGCTTAGCCTCAAAACCACACCAAATCGATAAACCACATGTTATGATGCATTATGTCACCCTAGCCCAACCTAAAATCCAACCGCTACACACCACCAGTATATCCACCACCACATACCGGGGATTACTAAATCAACCCTCCATCCGCTACACACCTCTTTGGCGGTCATCTTGCTCAAAGTCCACTTAGTGGTCTAGCCATCGATACACGTGATTAAAATCACAAATATCCACGATGAGACTCGAAGCCGTCATCAATCCACGATGTGGCTCGAGGCCATCATCAATCCACGTATATAAATATATATACACACTTCCCCCTTTTTCAATATATCCCGAACCCCATGCACATGCAGCATAATATGATGAAATGGTAACATAACATATAAACATACCCGATATGCATATATGACATGCTTACATAGATCCACAATTACTAACCACATCCACAACATAGGTAGTATCTCGACACAGTTCTTGGATTACCCAACATGAGTAATAACAATACCACCACGACCACTAATTCGACTACCACACATATCACATACATTTAATTAATTTTAAACAAGGAAAGTAAAAAAACAGTGTGCTAATTACACACCTGATAACCCGTAATACCACGCTCTCAACGTCGACGCTATCACTAATTGACACTACCGCTATTTGCCTACGATCCTATTCTGACGCTGGCCCACACCCCGGTGCCAATCCCGAACCATCAAATCGACCTTCTTGAACTTGGGGTAGGGACTACGTGTCCAACCCCTTCTCTCCTTGGTGGTACTCACATCCATCGAATAATACTTAATCAGAAGACTCGGTTAAACTTTAAATTAGATCTTAAACGAAGCTAAATAATATCTAAATCAATAACCTTACCAAAGTCGACTGAAATCCCAAAGATTCTCACTTGATCTTGAAAGCTGTCGAAATCCCTACATATGCCAATATCGATTCGACCTAACCTTAATAGACAAAGAAATGGCCTTTTGCCAAATATCTTCTTACCTTGCTTGGTCAAATCCCAAAAGATCCTTAATACTCCTATCGCTAGCTTATACAGAGAACCCAAACTCCCTCCTTCACAGATTCAGCCATACAAGAAAGTAAGATTAGACTTGTGGTTTAGGCAAACCAAAAAGAAAGAGCAATATTCGAAATAGAAAAGAACCCCTTACCCCAATAGTAGAAATCGATTGGAAGAGTTGACACTAGATGAACGACGACGCTCCCTCTAAGAAAAGATAATCGAAAAGTGCTACTACCCGAAAGAGATCCGACTTTATAAAATAACAAGAGATAAAAGAAGAAGAAGAGAAAAAAAATAAGGGAAAAGGAATAGCTACAAGATTTGGCTACCAAGAGAAAGAGATTATAAAGAAATGAGGGTTCTCCAATTGAAGAAAAAGAAAGGAGAAGGAATGTGAGGTATGGTTCGACTTTGAAATAGAGATGAAGGTTGAAGGCTTCCAAAGTGAAAAGAAATAAAGAAGAAGGAAGAGTTTAGGCTTAAGAGGTTTCGACTATGGTGAGGGTAGAGGGTGTGTATCGGCTTTTGGAGAGTGAAGGCTCAAAGTTGACAAAGTGAAGAAGAAAAAGAAGAGAGGAGAGAGTTGTGGTTCGGTCCTTTGAAAAGAGGAAACGAGAGTGAACAAGATGCTTAAATGGTCATCCTTACCTTTGATTTTTGGTCAAATGGAGAGAAAAAGAATTGAAGAGCTCTTGACTAACACATTCGGCAAAGAGAACTAAAGAAAAGGAAAGAAAATGCCAAAAAGATGGACACACACATACTAGCTCAATTTTGGCACCTACTCTCCCCTTACATGACCGAAATTGCCATCCCCCTAGAGTCTCAAATTCGGCCAACACTCCTCCCTTCACCAAATCCCCCTTTTTCCTCCTCATTTTCCTCTTCTCCTCTCATTCAAACTCATTTGAATGATTCAAACCTTCTATCCCACTCTCCACCACACATTTAAACACCTTGACCAATTCAAACCCCCACTTTCAAGTGCCATAGCCGAATCCAACTCTCCACTCCCCTTGATGCAAAAACAAACTCAAAAATGCTCCTCATGCTGCTCGAACCTCCTCCCCCTTAGAACTCCTTTGACGCAAACTCCCCCTTGCTTCCATGCGTTACCTTGCCACTCCACCACTTACTTTCTTGTGTCATAACCTCCTTATTAATTCCCTTAAGGCCTAGCTCCCCTAGCTCTCCCCTAAAGGCTTAAAAACAAAAATTTTTACTAAGGCTCCTACCTAACCCCAAGGTTTCTCGAAGCCCCCAAACACACTCTAACAACATCCAAAGCATACTAGCACAAAGAAATAAATTAAAATGCGAGACCCTTAAATCCCGGATGTTACACGACTAGCACATGGGCGTGCGCCCAGGCCCTGTGAAGTCTGCACCTTGCACTTGGGATTTAAATCACCACACGCTGGGGTACACGGGCGTGTGTATAGGCTGTGTGGATAAGTCAAAATGCTAAGGTTTTACATACGGGCCAGGGCCACGGGCATGCCATGGCCATGTGAAATTTGTCTGTGTTGACCACTGATCGTGTCAAACAGTCGAGTTTTAATATTTATAAAAGAATGATCGAACTTGTAGACAATCTATGACAATGATAGAGGCAAGTGCACCTATCGAACAGCAGTATAGTTTAGGCAAGAATATCTTATCGAACCCAAAGGAACCTAAAAGTACTACTACTCACTATCTTTCTATTATTTAGCCTGAAATATGAAGTGATTGGTTTATTAAACTAATGAAAAACTAAACTAGATGCAAAGACCAAAGATTGAATTGGAGAAAGACTTTAGGAAAACTCAATTGTTGAAGACGATACCCTTAGGAAGAATCAACCTATGACTTCACTTATTATTTATTCCCCAAACCATATGATTTCTTTACTTATCTTGATCCGTGAGACTCCCTAATCTATATTAAACCCTCTCTCGAGGTGAATAACATCTAACCTTAGGTTAATTAGTGGAACTCTCATTCTCTTATAATAACCCCTTAAGGAAGCAGTAAATCGATTAATGGATTCCCATATTAGGTTTCACCCTAATTCGAAAAAATCTCGTAACCCTATCTCTAGGCGCCCGATCAACTCTGCTCAATTATGCTAGACCTACTCTTACGCAGGGTCTATTCCTCCTCCACCTAAGCATATCAGATTAGATTAAGCAACATAATTAAGAACAAACTAAGTACTTATCATATAATTTACAAATCAAATAACAAAATCCATCATAGGTTTCATCCCCTTTAGGTATCTGAATGGTTTAGTTCATAACAAAGTAGAAAAACATCTCAAGAGAAAAGATAAAACAAAACATAAGAAATCCTTAAAACTCCCTGAAGAAATTGAAGGAGAGATCCTCTGTCTTGAATAGAACTCCGGCTTCTTAAGATGGATCAACTGGCGCTTCAAGTGATTCCCTAAAAGATGAAAGCTTTGATAAAAGCCCCTACCAAAAAGTGTTCGTTTCGACTTCTGCCGAACTCCCCTTTTTAGTTGCTACCTTGGGTGTTTATATAGGCTTTTGAGATGCTTTACTTGGCTCCTAAGTACCTCTTTCAAGTAAAATTACTATTAGGGTGTTTAAGTAGACTTAGAAGTATGTTTCTTTGGCTTCAAGCATCCAATTCCGAGTGAAATTGCTCATTTCCATGGCAGGGGCACGCGCATGGCACATGCCCGTGTCAATCGGGGTTGGGCCGTGCCTTGATTCTATTATTTTGGGCACGGCCATTTAAATCGTGGCATGGCCGTGTGAAGTAAATGCAAGGCACGGCCGTGTGGCTTGAAGTCCAGGCCGTGTCGATTTCTTGGGTTGGCCCAATTGGGTCTGTTTTAAGCCCGTTTTACGTTCTTTTTATCCTTAGGTGCTTTCTTGAGCATAAGACATAAAAAGAAATGATTAAGAGCACCTTTTTTACATAAATCAGGGATAAATCAACCAAAAGCATACTAAATGTGGGATTAAAATATGTTACTTTTACGGTTTATCAAATACCCCCACACTTAAGCTTTTGCTTGTCCTCAAGCAAAATTCTCAACTTACAACTAAAACAAACTTTCCATAATTCATAATTCCTATTGAAAATGTCTCATCATAATTCATAGATAATTTATACATGGATAATTCAACTCAAAGAGTCCTAAAGATCCAATTACGATAAGTCATACCTTTGTAGTACGAAAACATAGGTGTCTTCCCTTATCTAAGTAATTACCTTTAATTCAAAACTGACAAGGATTGACATCCTCACAAAAGATTCACTCAAATCACTCGAAGTGTTTAAGGTTCAAGAATAAGCACTCATAAGTCAAACCTGAAAAGTTAATCCCATAGGTTTGCCTGAAAATCAAATCTCACTACTGTATATGAGATGATGCACAAATCAAAAGGTCTTTAATAAGGGCTGTAACGGGGCTTGGGTTAAAAGGTGTGGATAAAGGTTGAATTAGAAGGTTAGAATCGAGACTAACTCGACAATTTACCTAACTAGAAACAATGAACTAAATATGAATATTTACATCGAATGAAAACTAATAATACTTACTATTGATAATTACTCTATAATAAAGAGTATTTTCATCACTTGAAATTTGATAATACTTTAATACGAGCTTTTCTTCAACAATTGGAGTTTTAAATGCTCTAAGCTTCTTTTTTTTTTTCTTTTAAGAACAAACTATGATATTACATCATAAATGATAAATGTAACTACTGAACTAATATAATTTGGTAACTTAATCAAATCAAACCTCGATTAAAGGGTAGTCAAAAGAAAGGGTGATAACAAATGCAAAGGGGTTTTGGGTTAATATTAGTGGGTGAGTCAATAAAAGGTTGTTAG
Organism: Gossypium rotundifolium; assembly: GCA_025506655.1. NCBI lineage: Eukaryota > Viridiplantae > Streptophyta > Magnoliopsida > Malvales > Malvaceae > Gossypium > Gossypium rotundifolium. The sequence continues at coordinate 52,131,161 of CP106725.1, forward strand.
GATTCAACAGGTTCACTAGGGTTAATTTTGTGAAGGTAGGCTTTTTATGGAGTAAGTTGGTTAAATCCTAGGTGCCTTTATCATCTCGTATATCAAATCAAAAGTGTGGTCTTGACATGTATAAACGAGGAAAGTTCTAGAATAACAATTCAAAGTTGACACACTCATAATCAATAAAGTGAACATGAAAAAGAATATATGCTCTATAAGGCTGAAAATCTCACAAAAATTATGGGTGTTTTTGACCTCAATCCCTGTAAATTTCAAACATCAAAGTAATACTAAAATTCACTCAACGACCTATTAATTTTTAATTTTAGAAAGTAGACTTATCATACTCGATTCTCTAGTATCCTTGATTTAATCATCAATGCACAATTAACTTTGACTTACTTTAAAACATATCAATAAAATCATACATCATAAGAAATTTCATCCTAATTAGTAATATGAGAAAATACTTTCGAACAAGACTAAATTCGAGATTTTGAGAATAATCTGAAAAGTCGGTACTTTTACCCCCCACACTTAAGATGTACATTGCCCTTAATGTACAAAGATAGATAAACAATTATGTAATAATAAAATCAAAAGAGAATGGGAGAAGTAACACTTCCTAAATTTTTTGATGAAGTCTATGAAAAGAAATCGGATAAGATTGGAGGTGAATGTGGGGAAGCGTCTCAAACCGTTTGAAATTGAATCCTCGAAGTAGCCGGCTTGGTTTTATTGTATCCTAAGGTAAATATAAATATCATAAAGAATAAGAAGAAGAAAATAAAATAAAATAAAAATAAAATAAAGTAAAAAAAATAATGATGAAATAAAATAGAAACAAAAATAAATAATGGAAAATGAAAGACAACTAGAAAAATGGGGAATGAGGTTTAAATAGAGATGTAGCCCGTGTTTTGGGATTTTGAATTTTGAACGCATTCAGGGTGTTCAGGCATGGCCGTGCGTGTCGTGATACGCCCGTGTCTTTCTTCACATGGTCATTCAATACGGCCGTGCTCCTCCGGTGTTCGATAAGTCAGAATGTTGGCATGGTTGGGAGGCACGGTCGTGTTTATCCCATGCTTGACGAGTGAGTAACCTAGCATGGGGCATCGGTAAGGGTGTGGACTAGTATCGCAGCCCGTGTTGGAGAAAGAAGTTTATTACCTGTTCGTGCACGGCTAACGGCATGCCCATTGTTCAACCCCTAGCTTCCACATAGCCACGGGCACGCCCGTGTGTAGGGCCGTGTGGCCTAGAAATCTGCTCTTTGGTTAGTTTATGGTTAGGTGCTAAAAAGAAAAAGAAAATAAAAAGTAAAAAATAAAATAAAAAAATGTAAAAATAGGGTTAGTGCTCAGGTTGCCTCCCGAGAAACGCTCGTTTATAGTCTTAGCTAGACTTTACCTCTCATTCGTATGGTCATGGTGGTTTGAGGAGGTGGAAATCCTTTCTCATTTGATCAACTCGGTTATGGATATAAAGTTTAAGTCGAGTAATGTTTACCTCAAAAGTGTTGAATTTAGGATTGCTTACCCCGATTGTACCGTATAGGAACACATTAAGTACCTCAAAAGTGATTTTTTCGTTTGCCTTGAGTTCTGAATTGGTGATTTGAGGGTCTTCCTTATTCTGATCCTCTATTTTCATGTGATTAGTTATTCCTATCAGCTCGTCTGAGGTTTCTTTCGGTTTCACTTCGTGTGGTTCTGGTTCCTCATGTAATTCTTCTTTACTAGCACGAGGTGTATGATCCGACTCATGTTTGTAGCTTTGTGGTGTTTCCTGCAATGAAGGTTGAACAAGTTGGTTATCAATTGAATTTACTTTCTCACCTTTATCACTTGATGTTACGGCGAGTCAAGAGCTTGAAGAGTGACTATCTCGTCGCCTAAACGAAGTATGAGTTCTCCTACATAGATATAAATTTTAGCTTTGGCAGTTCCTAAAAAGGGTCTTCTTAAAATTAATGGGATCGTGTTGTCCTCATCCATGTCTAAAACGACAAAATCTAATGGGAATACGAATTTATCAATTTTGATTAGAACATTTTCTATTATACCCCTAGGAATTCATATAGTTTTATCAGTTAATTGAATGCTCATCCTAGTTTGTCTGGGTTTCCCTAGACCTAGTTGTTTAAACATTTTGTAAGGCATAACATTGATGCTTGTCCCTAAATCCGCTAACGCATTATCAATAGATAAACTACCAATTAAACATGGAATTGTAAAACTCCCTGGATCTTTTAACTTTCGTGGCAGTTTATTTTGTAAAATTGCTGAGCACATTGCGCTTAGCTCCACGTGGTGCTCTTAGTCTAATTTGCGCTTGTTGGTCAAGAGTCGCCTTAAAATTTGCTCAAGTCCGGTATCGAAAAAGAGCTTCAAGGAGAGGGAAGTTAATATGTAATTTCTTTAAGAGTTTAAGAAACTTACCGAATCTGCTCCTCAATCGCCTCTTTTCATTGCTTGGGATAATGTATGCGAGGTTGGTACTCCTTGATTCTTGGTTTTGCTTTTCTTGTGTTACCTCTATCTTACCTTCATCAACCTTGTTTTCTTGTATTGAGTTTGGTTCATCTAACCCCTTCTTGCCTTGAAGTGAGATGGCTTGAATTTGCTCATTTGGGTTAACCTCGGTGTTACTTGGTAGACGTCCTAGCGGTCGTATTAGCTTTGCGAGATGTCCCGCTGACCTAGTAAGTTCTCCAACTTGATTCTCAATCTCTTTGAATGATTTTTTTGTTCATCAAGTGCTACTTCAGTCTTTTGGAGACGAGAATCTATGGCTTCCATGAAATTGCCAAGATCTCTTCAAGATTCGACTCCTCTTCTTGTTGGTGAGGTGGTTGTTGAAAATCGGAGGAAGTTCTAATCTTTGGCTATTTTGATAATTCCACGAGAAATTGGGATGGTACTTCCAACTTTGCATTATAAGTGTCACTATAAAATTAATTTGATATCTAGAATAGTTACAGATAGTGAGCTTGCTCGTTTTCCATGCCATATCTGTCGGTGGGTACTCGAGATTCGCCACGCCTCCTAGATTCAAATCATATTGTATTTACGGATGTACTGCGAGGGACTATACCAATCATCAATCTTTTTATTCATCATCTCTAACTAATTAGATAACCTAGTGACCACGTCGAGGTTGAAAACACCGTTGCTCTAGTAGGAATTGCCCCCATGCCTTGCCACTAATAATTATTTAGTGTGAAATCTGCTCCATAGACAAAAATTTTCTGCCAAAAGAAAAATGGAGGAAAAATTAGCAAAGTAAAAAGAAATAATAATAAAGAATAAATAATAATAAATTGCAAATAAAAAAATTTGGCTAAAGTAATAGAAATAGAGTTTTCTTAATATTTTAGCGTTCCCCGGCAACGGCGCCAAAAACTTGATCGTATCAAACAGTTGAGTTTTAATATTTATAAAAGAATGATCGAACCTATAGACTATCTATGACAACAATAGAGTCAAGTGCACCTATCAAACTAAAACACCCTAAACCCGGCCCACAAGCCCTGACCAGATCTGGCATGCTCCTTGAGTAAAACGTAGTTAAGCCTCGTAATGACATTTTGAAAATCTTGGTGGTTTTTGAAGAAAATAGATTTGGGATTGTTCTCAAATTAAAAATTGAGTTGAAATTTAATTTTGTATTAAAACGATAATTTCATATTTCAAAAGTTACAAGTTAAAGAAATGCCGAATTTTTAAAGTTTATTATTATTAACTTGAAAAAACTATAGGCGTTTGAGTTTCAAAACAATTGAAGTTGTTCATATCATAGTAGAAATTTAAATAACATAAATAAAATAGTTAAGTGATAATGGCCTTATTACATCAAAATATATCCCAAAATAAACCAAAATAAACTTAATAAGAAAACTAAAGAAAAATTGAGCTGTACATGGCCACCACTAAGTTCCTGCCGACCTAGTCCATTCATCGAGTGTCATCTCGCAAAAGTTAGCCCACGAAGGGTGAGTCAATGACTCGGTGTCTAACAACCATCACAGCACTCCCAAAACATATAAGGCATATCATATCACATACGACCAAATATAAGCAATGATGCAACCAGATCAGTAACACCCCAAACCCGGTCAACACACTACTAATAGAACGGTATGTCACAGGGAAAAGGATTTTGAGAGGTTTAGGTTTAAGTTTAAAAGTTTGAGGAAAACACTTCGCTAAATTGTGTATTTGAAGAAAAACTTGAGTAGGTTTGATTGAAATCTGATAATGAATTTGAAAACCCGAAAATTTTGAAAACTTAATCCGATGGGTAGGTAAAACTAGTTTATCTCGTTTAGAAGTTTAAGTTGTTTCTTATTGTTACTAAAACATTTTTTGACTTAGTAGAAAATCGTATTTAAGTTAGAAAACATTTGAGTTCACTTTATCCCAAATCATAGTGTGATACCCGATGGTATAGCTTAAAACATCGCTTTTGTAGTTTTGAAATCGTTATCCTTTCAAGTTTTAGCACATTTTAACCCAATTAATTTGTTAAGACATATTATAAATCTACTTTAAACATAACATAGCCAAACATAATTTTAAAAGGCCATTTACAAACCCAAATATAACAAAATAGAAATAAATCAGCTAGTGTACCAAATTTTATAAAAAGTCTGAGCAAATCTTTATTTAAGCATGGCATGAGCACCTTGAGTCCATCCCGGCTCCATGTCCGCGTCTAAGTGTCACCTGAAAAGTCAAAGGAGAGAGTGAGTCGCAAGACTCAGTGTATAAATCCCTCTCCCGGTATAACATGCCAACACACATCATAACAAAATAATGCAAGTAATGCACCCGATCCTAGCCATCCATATCACCTTTTCTACCCGTGTGGTACCAAACCACTAGTGGTGCCAAACCACCGTGACCCAAAGTCACGATATCCATAATGTGGTGCCAAACCACCGTGACCAAGTCACAAATAATCCAATGATAGGGCCAACCCATCGTGTGATACCAAATCACTAGCGACAATCCCGTATCTCATAAGTGGGGCCAACCCACGATGGTGTCAAACCACGTGGACGAGTCGCAATGAGGTGCCAAACCTCCGGTATCCCAAAGACACAGTGTGATACTAAATCACTTTGGTGACCGCGAATACAAATCCGATGATGGGGCCAACCCATCGTGTGATACCAAATCACTGGCGTCAATCCCGTATAATCAACTGTGGGGCCAACCCACCGTGGTGCTAAGCCACTGGGACGAGACGCTGAGGTGCCAAACCTCTGGTGTCCCAAAGACACAGTGTCCCAAAGACACGGATATCATACTCCCCCTCCTCTCATATCACCCAATAGCATATCATACTAAATGCAAGATCGTGCAATCATGCTATCATGCTCACATGCTTAATATGGCATCCCAACATATACACATCAATAATCATAATATCACATACCATCACATATCTTATAACGAAACGGACTTACCCGAATCCGTATCCATACCTCAATGGGTACCAAAATAGTCAACCACACTGTTTCATTTACACAAACAGGTTATCACATTACTCAGTTAAGAAAGTGTGTTGGTTTACACACCTGAAAGAGTGAAGATGTTAACCCTAAGAATCGGTCTACGTCCCTTGATCACCTCGACAACCCTGAGCCTACAATCGGCCAACAAGGGATTAACACTTAAACCATTCGGCCATAACCATTTAAACCAAAAGGGTATATCGATTAACCCTTACCTTAACTTGATTTGGTTTCCTACCAAACCCGAACTGACAATGGTTCCTCTTTGAACAATCGGCACACCCTAAAAAGAATCGTTAATCCATTGAAACCTTGGCTTATAGGATTCTAAAAGAATAGACTATCAAGATAATCTCTTACCACTACTTACCACGTGGCTTCTCCAATCGGCCGCTTCGAAATCCAAAGGCCCTATATGAAAACGATTACCAAACCAACGTTAACTCCTCTCAATAGATACCGAAATCGGCCTTAAAACACACTAAAAATCAACAGATTAACAAGAAAGGAAAGAAATGGCCATTCGGCCAACCACCTACCCCTTCCAACACTTGAAAACAAAACCTAAAAATGATCCACACCACACCCCACAATCGGCCAAGATGGAAGAAAAATAGAAAAGGGAAATTCCTATGAAGGGGATGATGGTTCGGCTAAAGGGTTTGGGAAAAGCAAAGTAAAAGATGAATAGGGGGTTACTTTCGGTTTTGAAAAAGAAAAAAATAAGAAATGGAGAAGGTGTTTTGGAGGATGAGTTTCGGCTACCACTTTTCAAGAAAAGGATAAAGAAAATGTGAGAAGAAGATGCTAGGTTCGACTTTGCACAATGAAAAGAAGAAGAAAGAAACAAGGCAAAATTTCGGCACACAAGTGTTTGGGTTTTCGATTCCAAGAGAAGAAGAATATGAGCTGGAAAAAGGAGAGTAAGAGAAGCTAGATTTGGCTCAATGTTGAAGAGAAGACAAAAGCTGGTTTCGGTTTAACATAAATGAAAAAGAAAAGAAAGTGGGAGAGGCATTCGGCTACCAAAGAGAATCAAAAGAAAACAAAGCAACCTTTTGGCAAGAAGCAAACTTGGACTTTCAGTTTAAGGAAATGAGAGAGAATTAACCTTGAAGTTTTCTTTTGGCTAGCTTTTGACTAAAAGAGAAATCACTTGCTTTTAACAAAATGAAAGGGCTTAGCTTGCTTCCCTATGACCTAAAATGCACACTTACCAATTGCCAAAATTCGGCACACTCCCACTCTCTCACAATACTTACCAACCGGCCAACCTCCCCCAAAATCTCCTCAAAACCGGCCAACCTCCCCCCAATCACTCCCAAGCCACTAATTCAAATGACTATGACCAAGTCTTCCTCCACAATTTGCTCTCCACCCACCATTCAAATGAGAAGACTTAGTCCAAGGCAGAGTTTGAACTGCCTACAACTCCTCCCCTCCATGCCGTCAAAATGAAACAAAAGTGTGGGATTTTCGCAGCTTGAACTCAGGACCTCACCCCTTGCAATTGACGCCATACACATGCTCCAAGTGGCGATGCTTGCCACTTTGTTAGCTCTTCATTTGTGTTCAAGAACACCAATTAAAATATATAAGACCAGCTCCTTCACTCCTATCACGTAAAGCCCAAGAACTAAAATTTTTCCACCCACTCAGCTCACTCCTAGCCTACAACTAAGCCTCAAACCACAGAGACAACAACATAGCAAGCCAAAACATGCAAGCAATGCCAAAATAAAATAGCCCTTAACCCGGATATTACGCTTCTACCCCTTAAAAATAATTTCGCCTCGAAATTACAGTCGGTCAAGAGTTATGGTATTGTTGTCTCATCATATCCTCGGGTTCCCAAGTAGCTTCTTCCACGCTATGATTCCGCCTAAAGAACCTTAACCAAAGGCACAGACTTCTTACGCAGAACCTTGACATCCCGATCTAAAATCAGATGTGCTCTTCCTCCATAGAAAAATGGGTTTACCTCGATCTCTTCCATCGCCACCACGCCGATGGATCTCGAACGATATCGCTTAAGCATCGAAACGTGGAACACGTCGTGAATCGACTTAGCTCACTGGCAACTCGGTGATATGCCATCGGTCCCACTCATCTCAAGACCTTATATTGCCCAATAAACCTCGGACTTAGCTTGCCTTTCCTTTCGAACCTTAACACTTTCTTCCATGGCGAGACCTTCTAAAAACTCGATCTCCCACAATAATTCAATATCCTCCGCTTAAGATCGGCGAGGACTTCGCCGGTCCAAGCTTCCTTCAATCGAGCTGAATCAACTTAACCTTGTCTTGGCCTCAAAGCAACCAACTCGTCCCAACAACCGACGCTCACTTAACTCATCCAACAAGTAGGTGAGCGACACTTCCTACCTATAATGCCTCATATGGTGCCATCTTGATGCTTGCTTGGTAGCTGTTGTTATAGGCGAACTCATTAACGGTAGATACTCCTCCCAACTACCCTCAAGTCTAATACACAACCTCGTAATATGTCTTCCAAGATCAGATAACCCTTTTCGATCGCCCGTCACCGCTTATGAAATACCGTCTTTGAAATCTAACCGTGTACCCGAGCCCGATGCAACGCTTTCCAAAACCTTGACGTGAATCTCAGATCCCTATCTGAGATGATCGACATCGCACCCCGTGCGCCTCACTATCTCGACACATACTGACCGCCAACCTCTCAAGTGAGTAGTCCACCTCACCGGATAAAGTGAGTGATTTAGTCGATCGATCTACAATTACCCAAATCAATCTCTCTTGCTTGGCGTGGCGGTAAACCACCGACGAAATCCATAGTTATCTTTTCCCACTTCCATGTGGGATCTTCATCGGTCAAGCAACCCAGACGGCAATCGATGCTCATTTTGACTCACCGACATGTCGACACTTCCTACAACCTCTGTCTACTTCCTTTTTCGCACCGGCCACCGTAATCGTTCTTCCGAGATCTCTATACATTTTACTACCTCCGTGATGCATAGCGTAGGGTCGCTATGTGCATCCTCAAGAATCTTTTGCCTTAACTCGGTGTCTCTCAAGATACAAGCCTTCCCGAAAACACGTAACCCCATCACTAGACAAGCTATAACCCTTCAACCCATCATTCGCACTTGTATCCTCTCGCGCTACCAAAACCTCATCCAACAACCGCTTTTCTCGATCCGCTCAACCCAAGTAGGCTTAACTCGGCTCTGCGAGAATACTCCCGTCATCATACAAACTCAAGTGGGCAAACAACGCCTTAAATCCAAACAACCTTACGGCTCAACGATACGCCACAACGTTAGCCTTGCGGATGATACTCAATTGAGCAATCGTAGTCTTTCAAAGACTCAATCCATCTACGCATCTTAGATTCAGTCTTTACGAGTCAAGGTACTTTAGACTCTTATGATCCGTAGACAATCGATCTCTCTCCATTATAAGTAATGCCTCCATATCTTTAAGGCAAAAACTACACCGCTAACTCCGGATCGTGCGTTGGGTAATTTACCTCATGTGGCCTCACCGTCGGGACGCGTAAGCCACCACCTTCCCTTCTTGCATCAAGACACAACCCAAACCAGATGTGATGCATCGCAAGATATCGTGAATTCCTTACAAACCTCGGGTTGAATTAGAACCGAGCTTGGTCAAAATCTTCTTCAACTTGTCGAAGCTCTCGCCGCTTCAAATTCAAATGAACGGAACCCTTTTCTTAATAATTTGGTCATCGGTGTTGCGATCAACGAGAAACCCTCTACAAATCTTCAGTAGTATCCCGCCAAGCCCGTAAAACTTTGAATCTCACTCATCGACTTAGCGGCTTCCAATCCAAAACCGCTTCAATCTTTCGAGGATCCACTCTAATCCCTCAAACCGATACTACATGACCCAAGAACGTCACTTCCCTAAGTCCGAACTCAGATTTATGAACTTAGATAGAAATGTTTCTTCCTCAAAATCAGAATACCACCCGCAAATGCGCATCATGTTCCTCCTCGGTCCTTGAATATACTAAGATGTCACGATAAAACCACTAAGAACTCGATCCAAATACCGTTGAAACACCCTATTCATCGATCCATGAAGGTCGCCGGTCGTTAGTCAACCCAAACCGGCATAACCAAGAACTCAAAGTGCCCATACCGAGTGCGAAATGCCGTCTTGCAGATATCGCCTCCTTCACCTTTAACCGGTGATACCTGCACCTTAAATCGATCTTTGAAAAAAGCGATGCACCTTTGGTGATCAAACAAGTCATCTATCCGAGGCGCGGATACTTGTTTTTGATCGTCACTTATTCGATTCATGATGAGTCTATACACATCCGCATAGTACCGTCTTTCTTCTTGACAAAGAGTACCCGTGGCGCCCCAAGGCGTAAACACTTGGCCTAATAAAGCCTCGTCCAACAACTCGGATTTGGGCCTTAAGCTCCACTAACTCTTTAAGTGCCATCACATGACGGAGCTATGGACCTTTGGCGCGATTTGGGTAACAAATCTATCCCGAACTCTACCTCCCGATCTGGTGGCAAACCCGAAGCTCCTCAGGAAACACATCAACAAATTTCCTAACTGTCCGTACCGTCTCCACAGCAGACTCCTTAGCCTCCAAGGCATACACATGTACCACATATGCTTCACAGCACTTTCTGACCATCTTCTCGGCTTTTAGAGCAGATACCACGTTGGACAGATAATTCCTCCTATTACCGATCAGAACTACTTCATCACCCAAAGTTGTTTTCAGAATCATGTGCTTAGCCGTGCAATCCAACTTCGCCTGGTACTTAACCAGCCAATCCATTCCGAGAATCAGATCGAACTCCCCAAAAGGCAGTTCCATCAGATCAGCCACGAACACTACCCCTTGGAGTTCTAAAGGTACGTCTCTATACAGCTTATCTACAACTACAGAGTGACCTAGAGGGCTTATTACGGTCATCTGCCTAGAAGATATCTCAGAGTCTAAATCCATGGTCTTCACTATGCTACTTGCAACATATGAATGTGTTGAACCCACATCAATCAAAGCAGTAAATGGAGAACCAAAGATTAAAAACGTACCGGTAATGACGTTCGATGCGTCACCCTCCTCTCGGTGCCTCGCAGCATACACCAACCCCGACTGTCTGGCCTCAGAACTACCTGCACCTCTGCCCGGTGCTCCACGGCCCCGACCAGAACCATTACCTCCTCTACCATTACCTCGGCCCCTCTGCTGTGGTGGTCCATTATTCCTGTACTGAGTATGGCCCTGACTCTCTGACTGAATCCTAGCCAACTTGCGCGGACAGTCCCTCACACGGTGGTCCAGCGAGCCACACTCAAAACAGCCTTTACCATCAGTCCAACATCCTCCCCAATGAGCTTTCCCACAACGGTTACATGCATGGCGGTCCTTGCCTAGCAAAGAACAAACCTACCCGATCGATTCGCCCACTCGGTCTAGCCTTTTCTCATTGACACCGATGACCTAGAAGATCCAAAACTTCTTTTGTGTCTGTTCCTATCCATGCCTTGCCTCACGACTCTTTAATACCCTCGGCTACTTTCGCCTTTTCAACCGAACAGCAAATTCACGCCTCGCCGAGGCGTAAATCAATAGCCTTAATTCATCTCGCAGCCGCCCTCAAACGAACGCACCTCTCATGTTCAAGAGCCACCATACCCCTCGCATACCGACTCACCTCGTAAACTCGCCCAGTGCTCGATGATTTGGTCCTCGAACTAACCTCGTAAATGCTTTCCGTTGCTCATTTATGTAGTTAGCTCGACGCATTTTTTCCGATAGTTGTTCTAAATAGTCCCAAGTCGATCTTCACGCAATACCGTTCTGACCGTGAGCCACCATCGGTATGACTCATCTCTGAGAAGTGATAAGATCCCTTTAACTTTTCTTTTAGCAAACAGTCTAAATCGTCTGTGATTCGCTTCTGTCGCTTCGGCCAAGATTCAGCGATTGCTAGGAGCAACACCGAGACACCATGAAAGAATTCATTTCGTTTGTTCAAGTCGCCAGCATGATTTTCTAGCTCCTACACCTCCACCTACTCCACTACCCTTTCCAACACTCGCAAGATCGCTCTTGTGACCTGCGTCATCGATGCATTCTAGAAACTCACCACCTCCGGTGGTGGCGTAATCCAAGATCTCATTTTCGATTTCGACCGGATCCTACGGGTTGTAAGCTGTCATCCTACTACGACCTTGTCCACGACCACACCCCTCGAGTACTCATGACTAAATCTCATTCGATTTAAAGAATTTTATGCATCGATAATTATTCCACTATTTTTAAGCGAGTCTTATGAATATTAAAGGAGCTTTATTTTCGCGAGTCCACTCAGTCCTATCAGTTTTAGTTTCTAAAGTAGTCTTGCTAGCCATCCAATCATATCAATTAATTTCATTTTCACAACAATAGTACGGGGTACTTACCTGGGCGGATTAGTGCCGGAGACTCGGTGCCATGCCTTTCAAACCATACTTTTTAAAACAAAACACTTAAAACAGACTTTTGAAAACATTTTGGGCCTCGGGCCCACAGCCGAGCCTTTGAACTTAGCTCTGATACCACAATTGTAACACTCCAAACCCGGTCAACACACTACGACCGAATCTGGTATGTCACAGGGAAAAAGGATTTTGAGAGGTTTAGGTTTAAGTTTAAAAGTTTGAGGAAAACACTTCGCTAAATTGTGTATTTGAAGAAAAACTTGAGTAGGTTTGATTGAAATCTGATAATGAATTTGAAAACCCAGAAATTTTGAAAACTTAATCCGATGGGTAGGTAAAACTAGTTTATCTCGTTTAGAAGTTTAAGTTGTTTCTTATTGTTACTAAAACATTTTTTGACTTAGTAGAAAATCGTATTTAAGTTAGAAAACATTTGAGTTCACTTTATCCCAAATCATAGTGTGATACCCGATGGTATAGCTTAAAACATCGCTTTTGTAGTTTTGAAATCGTTATCCTTTCAAGTTTTAGCACATTTTAACCCAATTAATTTGTTAAGACATATTATAAATCTACTTTAAACATAACATAGCCAAACATAATTTTAAAAGGCCATTTACAAACCCAAATATAACAAAATAGAAATAAATCGGCTAGTGTACCAAATTTTATAAAAGTCCGAGCAAATCTTTATTTAAGCATGGCATGAGCACCTTGAGTCCATCCCGCCCATGTCCGCGTCTAAGTGTCACTGAAAAGTCAAAGGAGAGAGTGAGTCGCAAGACTGGGTGTATAAATCCCTCTCCCAGATAACATGCCAACACACATCATAACAAAATAATGCAAGTAATGCACCCGATCCTAGCCAACCATATCACCTTTTCTACCCAGTGTGGTACCAAACCACTAGTGGTGCTAAACCCTTGGTGACCCAAAGTCACGATATCCATAATGTGGTGCCTAAACCTTTGGTGACCAAGTCACAAATAATCTAATGATGGGGCCAACCTATCGTGTGATACCAAATCACTAGCGACAATCCAGTATCTCATAAGTGGGGCCAACCCACGGTGGTGTCAAACCACGTGGACGAAGTCGCAATGAGGTGCTAAACCTCGGTGTCCCAAAGACACAAGTGTGATACCAAATTACGGTGACCGCAATCACAAATTCGATGGTGGGGCCAACCCATCGTGTGATACCAAATCACTGGCGTCAATCCCATATAATCAACTGTGGGGCCAACCCACCATGGTGCTAAGCCATTAGGACGAGACGCTGAGGTGCCAAACCTCTGGTGTCCCAAAGACACAGTGTCCCAAAGACACGAATATCATACTCCCCCTCCTCTCATATCCCCCAATAGCATATCATACTAAATGCAAAATCGTGCAATCATGCTATCATGCTCACATGCTTAATATGGCATCCCAACGTATACACATCAATAATCATAATATCACATACCATCACATATCTTATAATGAAACGGACTTACCCGAATCCGTATCCATACCTCAATGGGTACCAAAATAGTCAACCACACTGTTTCATTTACACAAACAGGTTATCACATTACTCAGTTCAGAAAGTGTGTTGGTTTACACACCTGAAAGAGCGAAGATGTTAACCCTAAGAATCGGTCTACGTCCCTTGATCACCTCGACAACCCTGAGCCTACAATCGGCCAACAAGGGATTAACACTTAAACCATTCGGCCATAACCATTTAAACCAAAAGGGTATATCAATTAACCCTTACCTTAACTTGATTTGGTTTCCTACCAAACCCGAACTGACAATGGTTCCTCTTTGAACAATCGGCACGCCCTAAAAAGAATCGTTAATCCATTGAAACCTTGGCTTATAGGATTCTAAAAGAATAGACTATCAAGATAATCTCTTACCACTACTTACCACGTGGCTTCTCCAATCGCCGCTTCAAATCCAAAGGCCCTATATGAAAACGATTACCAAACCAACGTTAACTCCTCTCAATAGATACCGAAATCGGCCTTAAAACACACTAAAAATCGATGATTAACAAGAAAGGAAAGAAATGGCCATTCGGCCAACCACCTACCCCTTCCAACACTTGAAAACAAAACCCAAAAATGATCCACACCACACCCTACAATCGGCCAAGATGGAAGAAAAATAGAAAAAGGAAATTCCTATGAAGGGGATGATGGTTCGGCTAAAGGGTTTGGGAAAAGCAAAGTAAAAGATGAATAGGGGGTTACTTTCGGTTTTGAAAAAGAAAAAATAAGAAATGGAGAAGGTGTTTTGGAGGATGAGTTTCGGCTACCACTTTTCAAGAAAAGGATAAAGAAAATGTGAGAAGAAGATGCTAGGTTCGGCTTTGCACAATGAAAAGAAGAAGAAAGAAACAAGGCAAAATTTCAGCACACAAGTGTTTGGGTTTTCGGTTCCAAGAGAAGAAGAATATGAGCTGGAAAAGAGAGAGTAAGAAAAGCTAGATTCGGCTCAATGTTGAAGAGAAGACAAAAGCTGGTTTCGGTTTAACATAAATGAAAAAGAAAAGAAAGTGGGAGAGGCATTCGGCTACCAAAGAGAATCAAAAGAAAACAAAGCAACCTTTTTGGCAAGAAGCAAACTTGGACTTTCGGTTTAAGGGAAATGAGAGGAGAATTAACCTTGAAGTTTTTCTTTTGGCTAGCTTTTGACTAAAAGAGAAATCAGCTTGCTTTTAACAAAATCAAAGGGCTTAGCTTGCTTCCCCTATGACCGAAAATGCACACTTACCAATTGCCAAAATTTGGCACACTCACACTCTCTCACAATACTTACCAACCGGCCAACCTCCCCCAAAATCTCCTCAAAACCGGCCAACCTCCCCCCAATCACTCCCAAGCCACTAATTCAAATGACTATGACCAAGTCTTCCTCCACAATTTGCTCTCCACCCACCATTCAAATGAGAAGACTTAGTCCAAGGTAGAGTTTGAACTGCCTACAACTCCTCCCCTCCATGCCGTCAAAATGAAACAAAAGTGTGGGATTTTCGCAGCTTGAACTCAGGACCTCCCCCTTACAATTGACGCCATACACATGCTCCAAGTGGCGCATGCTTGCCACTTTGCTAGCTCTTCATTTGTGCTTAAGAACACCAATTAAAATATATAAGACCCAGCTCCTTGACTCCTATCACATAAAGCCCAAGAACTAAAATTTTTCCACCCACTCGTGCTCACTCCTAGCCTACAACTAAGCCTCAAACCACACGAGACAACAACATAGCAAGCCAAAACATGCAAGCAATGCCAAAATAAAATAGCCCTTAACCCGGATATTACAGTTCTACCCCTTAAAAATAATTTCTACCTCGAAATTACCAGTCGTCAAGAGTTATGGTATTGTTGCCTCATCATATCCTCGGGTTCCCAAGTAGCTTCTTCCACACCATGATTCCGCCTAAAGAACCTTAACCAAAGGCATGGACTTCTTCACGCAGAACCTTTACATCCCGATCTAAAATCAGATAACCCTTTCCGATCGCCCGTCGATCCATGGATGAAATACCGTCTTTGAAATCTAACAAGTGTACCCAGAGCCTCGATGCAACGCTTCCAAAACCTTGACGTGAATCTGGATCCCTATCCGAGATGATTGATCTTGCACCCCGTGCAGTCTCACTATCTCTGACACATACAGCTTCGCCAACCTCTGAAGTGAGTAGTCCACCCTCACCGGGATAAGGTGAGCTGATTTAGTTAGTCGATCTACAATTACCCAAACTGAATCTTTCTTGCTTGGCGTAAGCGGTAAACCACTGACGAAATCCATAGTTATCCTTTCCCACTTCCACTATAGGATCTTCACTGGCTGAAGCAACCCAGACGGCAACTGATGCTCAACCTTGACCTGCTGGCATGTCAAACGCTTCCTACAACCTCTGTCACTTCCTTTTTCGCATCTTTACCACCGTAATCGCTTCTCGAGATCTCTATACATTTTACTACCTCCGGGATGCATAGCGTAGGGTGCTATGTGCATCCTCAAGAATCTTTTGCCTTAACTTCGGTGTCTCTCGGATATAAGCCTTCCCTAAAAACACGTAACCCCATCACTAGACAAGCTATAACCCTTCAATCCATCATTACGCACTTGTATCCTCTCAAGCTCAAAACCTCATCCAACAACTCGCTTTTCTCGATCGCTCAACCCAAGTAGGCTTAACTCCGCTCGCGAGTAATACTCCGCCGCCATACAAACTCAAGTGGGCAAACAACGCCTTAAATCCAAACAACCTTACGGCTCAACACGTACGCCACAACGTTAGCCTTGCGGATGATACTCAATTGAGCAATCGTAGTCTTTCAAAGAACTCAATCCATCTACGTTGTCTCGATTCAGTATTTCGAGTCAAGGTACCAGACTCTTATGATCCATGTAGACAATCGATCTCTCCGCATAAGTAATGCCTCCATATCTTTAAGTCAAAACTACATTGCTAACTCCAGATCGTGCGTTGGGTAATTTACCTCATGTGGCCTCAGCTGCCGGGACGCGTAAGCCACCACCTTCCCTTCTTGCATCAGCACACAACCCAAACCCGTATGTGATGCATCGCAGTATACTGTGAATTCCTTACCAGCCTCAGGTTGAATTAGAACCGGAGCTTCAGTCAAAATCTTCTTCAACTTGTCGAAGCTCTCCTGCTGCTTCTCAATCCAAATGAACGGAACCCCTTTTCTTAATAATTTGGTCATCGGTGCTGCGATCAACGAGAAACCCTCTACAAATCTTCGGTAGTATCCTGCCAAGCCCAAAAACTTCAAATCTCAGCTACTGACTTAGGCGGCTTCCAATCCAAAACCGCTTCAATCTTTCGAGGATCCACTCTAATCCCCTCAGCCGATACTACATGACCCAAGAACGTCACTTCCCTAAGCCGTAACTCAGATTTATCGAACTTCAGATAGAGCTATTTCTCCTCAAAATCAGAATACCACCCAAGAATGCGCATCATGTTCCTCCTCGGCCCTTGAATATACTAAGATGTCGTCGATAAAACCACTAAGAACCTGATCCAAATACCGTTGAAACACCCTATTCATCGATCCATGAAGGTTGCCGGTGCGTTAGTCAACCCAAATGGCATAACCAAGAACTCAAAGTGCCCATACCGAAAATGTAAATGCCGCCTTGTAGATATCCGCCTCCTTCACCTTTAGCGGTGATACCTGGACCTTAAATCGATCTTGAGAAAACCGACGCACCCTTCAAATTGATCAAACAAGTCATCTATCCGAGGCAATGGATACTTGTTTTTGATCGTCACTTATTCGGCCATGTAGTCTATACACATCCGCATAGTACCGTCTTTCTTCTTGACAAAGAGTACCGGCGCTCCCCAAGGTGAAACACTTGGCCTAATAAAGCCTCGTCCAACAACTCCTGAATTTGGGCCTTAAGCTCCACTAACTCTTTAGGTGCCATCCTGTACGGAGCTATGGACACTGGCGCGATTCGGGTAACAAATCTATCCCGAACTCTACCTCCCGATCTGGTGGCAAACCCGAAAGCTCCTCAGGAAACACATCAACAAATTCCCCATCGTCTGCACTGCCTCCACAAGCAGACTCCTTAGCCTCCAAGGCATACACATGTACCACATATGCTTCACGTTCTTTTCGACCATCTTCTCTGGCTTTGAGCAGATACCACATTGATGATAATTCCTCCTATTACCGATCGTAACTACTTCATCACCCAAAGTTGTTTTCTAATCATGTGCTTAGTCACAATCCAACTTCGCCTGGTACTTAACCACCAATCCATTCGAGAATCGATCGAACTCCCCAAAAGGCGCTCCATCGATCGACCCACTAACACTACCCTTGGAGTTCTAAAGGTACGCCTCTATACAAATTATCTACAACTACAGAGTGACCTAGAGGGCTTATTACGGTCATCGCCTGAAGATATCTCGAGTCTAAATCCATGGTCTTCACTATGCTACTTGCAACATATGAATGTGTTGAACCCACATCAATCAAAGCAAGAATGGAGAACCAAAGATTAAAAATGTACCGTAATGACGTCCGGTCGTCACCCTCCTCGGCGCCTCAAAGATACACCAACCCCGACCGTCTGGCCTCAAACTACACGCACTTCTCTCGCCGCAAGTGCTCCACGGCCCGACTGTAACCATTACCTCCTCTCGCCATTACCTCGGCCCCTCTCATGTGGTGGTCCATTATTCTCAGATCGAGTACGGCCCCGACTCTCTGACCGAATCCTAGCCAACTTGCGTGGGATAGTCCCTCACACGGTGGTCCAAATGAGCCACACTCAAAACGACCTTTACCATCACCAACATCCTCCCAATGAGCTTTCCCATAACGGTTACATCATGGCGGTCCTTGCCTAGCAAGAACAAACCTACCCGACCGATTTGGCCCACTCGGTCTAGCCCTTTTCACGACACCCGATGACCTAGAAGATCCAAAACTCTTTTGTGTCGGTTCCTATCCATGCCTTGCCTCACGGACTCTTTAATACCCTCGGCTACTTTCGCCTTTTCAACCAGAACGGTAAATTCACGCTCCTGCTGAGGCAAAATCAATAGCCTTAATTCATCTCGCAGGCCGTCCTCGAAACGAACGCACCTCTCATGTTCAGTAGCCACCATACCCCAGCATACCGACTCACCTCTTTAAACTCCGCCAGACTCGACACGATTTGCTCCCCGAACTAACCTCGTAAATGTTTTCCGTTGCTCATTTATGTAGTTAGCTCGACGCGTTTTTTCCGATAAGCACCAAAATAGTCCCAAGCGGATCTTCTGCTGCGGTATTGTCTCTGACCGTGAGCCACCTTGGTATGACTCATCTAGAGAAGTGATACGATCCCTTTAACTTTTCTTGAGCGATGTCTAGATCGTCCATGATCCGCTCTGTCGCTTCGGCAAGATTCAGCGATGCTAGGAGCAACACCGAGACACCCCGAAGAATTCACCCGTTTGTTCAAGTCGCCAGCACGATTTCCTAGCTCCTACACCTCCACCTACTCCGGCTACCCTTTCCAACACTCGCAGATCGCTCGTGACCTGCGTCATCGATCATTCTCGAAACTCACTACCTCCGGTGGTGACGGAACCGGTATCTCATTTTCTGACCCATGACCAGATCCTACGGGTTCAGAAACTGTCATCCTACCGCGACCTCGTCCACGACCACACCCCCCTCGAGTACTCATGACTAAATCACGTCTGATTTAAAGAATTTTATGCATCAAGAATTATTCCACTATTTTTAAGCAGAGTCTTATGAATATTAAAGGAGCTTTATTTTCGCGAGTCCACTCAAACCCTATCGCTTTTAGTTTCTAAAGTAGTCTTACTAGCCATCCAATCATATCAATTAATATCATTTTCACAACAATAGTACAGGTACTTACAGGCGGATTGGTGCCGAGACTCGGTGCCATGCCTTTCAAACCATACTTTTTAAAACAAAACACTTAAAACAGACTTTTGAAAACATTTTGGGCCTCGGGCCCACAGCCGAGCCTTTGAACTTAGCTCTGATACCACAATTGTAACACCCCAAACCCGATCAACACACTACGATCGAATCTGGTATGTCACAGGGAAAAAGGATTTTGAGAGGTTTAGGTTTAAGTTTAAAAGTTTGAGGAAAACACTTCGCTAAATTGTGTATTTGAAGAAAAACTTGAGTAGGTTTGATTGAAATCTGATAATGAATTTGAAAACCCGAAAATTTTAAAAACTTAATCCGATGGGTAGGTAAAACTAGTTTATCTCATTTAGAAGTTTAAGTTGTTTCTTATTGTTACTAAAACATTTTTTGGCTTAGTAGAAAATCGTATTTAAGTTAGAAAACATTTGAGTTCACTTTATCCCAAATCATAGTGTGATACCCGATGGTATAGCTTAAAACATCGCTTTTGTAGTTTTGAAATCGTTATCCTTTCAAGTTTTAGCACATTTTAACCCAATTAATTTGTTAAGACATATTATAAATCTACTTTAAACATAACATAGCCAAACAAAAATTTAAAAGGCCATTTACAAACCCAAATATAACAAAATAGAAATAAATCAGCTAGTGTACCAAATTTTATAAAAAGTCTGAGCAAATCTTTATTTAAGCATGGCATGAGCACCTTGAGTCCATCCCGGCTCCATGTCCGCGTCTAAGTGTCACCTAAAAAGTCAAAGGAGAGAGTGAGTCGCAAGACTCGGTGTATAAATCCTCTCCCAGATAACATGCCAACACACATCATAACAAAATAATGCAAGTAATGCACCGATCCTAGCCAACCATATCACCTTTTCTACCAGTGTGGTACCAAACCCTTTGGTGGTGCTAAACCACTTGGTGACCCAAAGTCACGATATCCATAATGTGGTGCCAAACCACCGTGACCAAGTCACAAATAATCTAATGATGGGGCCAACCTATCGTGTGATACCAAATCACTAGCGACAATCCCAGATCTCATAAGTGGGGCCAACCCACGGTGGTGTCAAACCACAGGACGAGTCGCAATGAGGTGCTAAACCTCCGGTGTCCCAAAGACACAAGTGTGATACCAAATCACCGGTGACCGATCCACAAATCCGATGGTGGGGCCAACCCATCGTGTGATACCAAATCATTTGGCGCCAATCCCAGTATAATCAAGCGTGGGGCTAACCCACCGTGGTGCTAAGCCACTGGGGCGACGCCGAGGTGCCAAACCTCCGTGTCCCAAAGACAAAGTGTCCCAAAGACACGGATATCATACTCCCCTTCCTCTCATATCGCCCAATAGCATATCATACTAAATGCAAAATCGTGCAATCATGCTATCATGCTCACATGCTTAATATGGCATCCCAACGTATACACATCAATAATCATAATATCACATACCATCACATATCTTATAATGAAACGGACTTACCCGAATCCGTATCCATACCTCAATGGGTACCAAAATAGTCAACCACACTGTTTCATTTACACAAACAGGTTATCACATTACTCAGTTAAGAAAGTGTGTTGGTTTACACACCTGAAAGAGCGAAGATGTTAACCCTAAGAATCGGTCTACGTCCCTTGATCACCTCGACAACCCTAAGCCTACAATCGGCCAATAAGGGATTAACACTTAAACCATTCAGCCATAACCATTTAAACCAAAAGGGTATATCGATTAACCCTTACCTTAACTTGATTTGGTTTCCTACCAAACTCGAACTGACAATGGTTCCTCTTTGAATAATCAGCACACCCTAAAAAGAATCGTTAATCCATTGAAACCTTGGCTTATAGGATTCTAAAAGAATAGACTATCAAGATAATCTCTTACCACTACTTACCACTTGGCTTCTGCAATCGGCCGCTTCGAAATCCAAAGGCCCTATATGAAAACGATTACCAAACCAACGTTAACTCCTCTCAATAGATATCGAAATCGGCCTTAAAACACACTAAATGAGAAATCAGCTTGCTTTTGACAAAATGAAAGGGCTTAGCTTGCTTCCCCTATGACCGAAAATGCACACTTACCAATTGCCAAAATTTAAGACACTCCCACTCTCTCACAATACTTACCAACCAGCCAACCTCCCCCAAAATCTCCTCAAAACCGGCCAACCCGCCTCAATCACTCCCAAGCCACTAATTCAAATGACTATGACCAAGTCTTCCTCCACAATTTGCTCTCCACCCACCATTCAAATGAGAAGACTTAGTCCAAGGTAGAGTTTGAACTGCCTACAACTCCTCCCCTCCATGCCGTCAAAATGAAACAAAAGTGTGGGATTTTCGCAACTTGAACTCAGGACCTCCCCCTTGCAATTGACGCCATACACATGCTCCAAGTGGCGCATGCTTGCCACTTTGCTAGCTCTTCATTTGTGCTCAAGAACACCAATTAAAATATATAAGACCCAGCTCCTTCAGCTCCTATCACATAAAGCCCAAGAACTAAAATTTTTTCCACCCACTCAGGCTCACTCCTAGCCTACAACTAAGCCTCGAAACCACACAGACAACAACATAGCAAGCCAAAAACATGCAAGCAATGCCAAAATAAAATAGCCCTTAACCCGAGATATTACACAGACCCACCTAGATATCTATCCTCTACACATTACCGGTACCTACCAATCACACCGTGGGAATTACTAAATCCACCCTCCATCCGCTACACACCATCGAAGGCAGTCGCTGCAGTCAACTACACATCGCCCTTATAATTGTGGCATAGCCACCAGATGATGTGACAGAGTCACCAGGAAATGTGGTAAAAACCACCAGATCACTTCCCCTTTAACATAATCACCCATATGCCCATGCAACATACAAAACATGCTATTTATCATGCAATTTACCTTACCCCCAAAATCCAACGGAATACCACATATTTTCACCTCAATGTTATTAAACATTATTTACGAGTGTTAAGGGGTAACGTACTTGAATACATTATACCATTAAATGGTACCCTTAGCCATGTTTATTTGTCACTTCACTAACACATGATTAACATAATTATTATTAAACTATTGGGAACTCGGTGTAGGGTTACACACCTGATTTCTAACGCGATTACCAAATCCCAAAAATCTTGATCTAATGCTCTAGATCCCTTTTTCCTACATTCGGCCAACACTAAGCATATTAGCAAAGAGCCATTCGGCTACACAGTAAATCCCGAAGGGTTAACGCGACCAAAATCCTCACCTTGCTGCTGATTTGGTTACCACCCAAATCCTGAAACTACGTGATAAGCCTTCCTTGAAATCGGCTAAGCACTAGTATATTCAAATGGTCAGCTTTTGGCTTTTCAAATAACTAAGAGATGAATTGAATCGGTACGAAACCTTACCACTGACTTACCAAAACTATTGACAAGGAAAAGATGCTCCCGATCTACTGCTTCAAAATCCCAGAAATTGTAACATCCGGGGTCTAGGGGTTATGCATTTAGTGCATAACTCAAGTGATGGGAGGCTTATTGTGAGGTTGGATGAGTTTTAAGGGGGTTTGGAGAACCCTAGAATGTAGGAGATGGCTTAAGGAATTAGTGAATTTTTAGTGTTAAAAAGGGGGAGCTGAGGGAGCTAGGGGTTATAAGTATTTCAAGTGGGTTTATGACACAAGAATTTCTTTGGTGGAGTGGCAAGGAGGCGCCATTTTAGGCCTTGGAAGGCGACGCCTCAGGGAGCTGAAGGGGGGACAAGGTTCAAGTCGCAAAGCGACAATTTGGCCTTTGTTTTTTGCGTCAAGGGGAGAGGAGTTGGGCGACTTGTGGATCTTTGAAAGATAAGGATAAAGACTTGGTCTTTTATTTTTTGAAATTCGCCGTGGAGGTAAGATTAAGGTTGGACTCTTTCAAACTTTTGAATGAGTGACAAGGAGGAAAAATAGGAGGAGATTTTGGGATATGGGAGGAGATGAGCTAATGGCCGAATTTAGGAAGCTAGAGGAGGGAATTTTCGGCTTGGTGGAGTGTGTTTAGGTGTGTACCGAAATCTAGTAGTATTTATAGGGGGTGCTCATCTTTTGGCCACCCTTTTCTTCATTTATTCTCTCCTTACCGAAAATTTGGTTCACCCATTTCTTTTGTGCTGAATTATTTTGTTTCTTCCCTTAGTCTCTTACTGAAGGTAAGTCAAAAGAAACCCTCTCTATTCCTCTTATTTCTTTGAAGCTAAAACCAAAATTGGGCGTGACCTTTTGTGCATCTATTTCCTCTCTTCTTTCACACCTTTCTTTTAGCTCTGTTTAAGCCGAAATCACCCCTAAAGCTTGCCATTGTCGAATATTCCAACTCCATCTAGGAGTCATTGTCGAAGCATTCAGTCTCTCATTCTCTCTGCTATGTTTGCAAGTCCTTGAAGCCGAACTTTAATTCTTGTGGTGGCCAATTCTTTGTTAGGACAAAAGGGAGTGGTTATCAAGGTAAGGTTGCGATAACTCTTCTTTGTTTTGGGATTCATGTCATGGCCGAATGGCCCTAAAATTTCTCTAAAAAGTGCTAAGGCCGATTGTAGGGGAGGCAGAGCCTAACACAGGAGACCTTTTCAGGAGACGTATAGTCAGTGTTTGCAGAAGGGATCTACCGGAATTTGGAGACTTGAGGTAAGTGACATGTGCTTTTTTGCCAAGGGCCATATAGTCTTATGTTTAAGGGGTGAGGCCGAATTAATGTGGTATTATTTAGGGATTTCCACAAGTTTGTAGGAGCAACAGAGTTTCGATCAGTTGAGGAGTTTCGACAACCCATTTTCAATAGGTGACTTCAGAGATTAGTTGTTAAGGGGCAAATCGATGTAAGCATATAGTAGCCTTCGGGATTCAAGGTTGTTTTGGTAAGAGATATTTGGTAAGATTCGATACTTAGATTTATGACTTGGAGGATTAACCGCTTGATCGATTAAGTGTATTGATGGAGGCAAATACCACCAAGGAGGGCAAGGAAAGTCCCTATCCCAAGTTTAAGAAAAGATCTGCTCTTGGCGGTTCGGGATTGGCCAAGGGGTGTGGGCAACAGCAGGAGAAAGCTATAGGCGATAGTCGTAGTCTCGCTTAGCGATAGCATTGGGATCGAGAGTTTAGAACTCAGTAATCAAAAGCGTAATTAGCGCACTGTTTCTCCTGTTAATTGTGTACTGATGTATATACATGTATATGATGTGTGGTAGCCGACAATAAAGGCTAAAGTGGTGGATACCCATGTTTGGGGTAATCGGTTAGCAGGTTAGTAGTTTGTGATATTAAAATTATTTATGGTATATGTATGATATGGTAACGAGCATGTGATGTATACTCATTCTATATGTTGATTTGACATGATACATTTACATATATGCATGGGGGATTGGATGTGATCAAGGAAAGACGGGGTGTACATATTTATGTACGTGGACTAATGTTAGCCTTGTGCTACATTAGCGCTTGATGAGTAGTTTAAAAGTGCGCCATCAAAGGAGGTGTTGGCTAGGTGCCCATCTCGGTGGTTGATTGTTGTGTGCATCACCGTAGAAGGACTAATATTGGGATCACCTATGTGATTCGTGGCTTAGCCACGACCTTGAGCAGCGAGCTTGCCAAGGTAAGATATGTGGATCATGACGTGATCAGTGGTGGATTAGCCACGGCCTTGGGCAGGGAGTCTGCTAAGGTTGGTGTAACTGTGGATTTTAGGTTGAAATTTGGGTTGCATTTTGAATAACTGGTTATGTGTACTGTGTAGATATGGGCCAAGCCCATGCTGGTGGAAACATGTGGTATAATTATGCACTGAGTCTGTGGACTCACCCAATTTTTCTTAACCATCGCAGGTGATTCGTGAATTCTGGACCGGGTTGGAGAGGATACAAGGTGGCCCATGCGTAAGAAGATGATTTAGTTATTTCATGCATTTTTATATTAAATATTTTAGTAAGTAATGGTTGTAATAAGGGTCTTAATTTATTTTTGGTATTATTTTACTATGGCTTGATTAAATTAAATTATTATGTGCAAATGATTTTATTTTTAGCAACTTATTTATTCAAGTTATTTATATATATACTAAAGGGTTAATTCAGATATTTTACAAGATAAAGTTTTACATATAATTTTAAATGGACATGGTTTTCAAAAGATGACAAAATTTAATGTTTTATCTTAAGTCAAAAATATTTTCAACCATTTTTCCGTAATGACATACCAGATCCGGTCAAGGCTCGTGGGCCGGGTTTGGGGGTGTTACAGAAATCCTAAAAGAAAACTGATTGCATGGTTGATTAAAAGTCAAGACAAATGCCGAAATTTTGCTTTTGTTCTACACATGTCGACATAGAGGAAATAAGGAAGAATGGTGGAGATTCAGACTTACCTATCCCCAAACCAATTTGAGAAGAGATCAAGGGAGATCTCTGCTTGGTTGCTATTCGGCCAAAAACTGAGAAGGGTTGGGGTTGAAAGATTTCAGCAATGGCTTTAAGAAAACAATGGAGGTTCAGCCAATAGTGAAAGGAAGGAATAAGAGAAGGATGAATGGTATTCGGCTTTTGATGATTGTGAGAAGAAGAAAAAGAATGATATGGAGGCTCAGTTATGATTCGGATAAAGTGAGAAAGAAGAAGAAAGAATTGAGAGAAAGAAAAGAATAAAGAAAGTGATGGTGACACAAATTCGGCTTAGGGGATTTTGGCTACTAGGTGATCGAATTTGTCATCCTAGAAGTCCCTTGGCCGGCCAGCTTTCCTTCACTCCACTCAATCCCCCTTTTCACTCTCCCTTAGCCGAATCTCTAAGCTGTCAGACCCAATCTATACCTCCTCCATTAGAGACCTTGTGCCGTCCACCACTGCCCTTCCTTGCTGAAAAAATAAAACTCCAAAACGCCTCCTTGTCGTCGAACCTAGGCCCTTCTCACTCCTGTGGCGCCACCTTACAAGGCCCTAAGTGGTGCCTCCTTGCCACCTTACCACTGGGTTATTTGTGTCCTAAACCACACAATAATCTCCTTAAGGCCTAGCTCCCTTAGTTCCCCTTTTTGGGCTTAAAAGCCCAATAACTTCTAAGGCTCCTACCTACATCCCAAGGTTCTTGAAGCCCCCAAATCACATTCAGATCATACTCAAGCATATAGTTACATACATTAAGTAAAAATGCATAACCCCTTAATCCCAGATATTACAGTTCTACCCCTTAAAATAATTTCGACCTCGAAATTACCTGGCTAAAATAAGTGAGGGTATTGCTATCGCATTGTTTCCTCTGGCTCCCACGAAGCTTCCTCCGATCCATGGTTACGCCATAACACTTTGACTAAAGGAACTGATTTCCTCCAAAGCACCTTCACATCCCGTTCCAGAATCTGAATCAGCTCCTCCTCATAGGACAGATCTGGTCTCAACTCTACCTCCTCAGCCGGTATAATATGAGATAGATCCGATCGATAACGATGTAGTATCGAAACGTGAAACACATCGTGCATCTGCTTCAACTCCGAAGGCAATTCTAACTGATACGCTACTGGTCCAACCCGCTTCAGAATTTGATAAGGTCCTATAAACCTAGGACTTAACTTTCTCTTGCGACCAAATCTCATCACCTTTTCCACGGAAAAAATTTGAGAAACACATAATTTCCCATAGCAAACTCAATCTCCTTCCGCTTAAGATCTGCGTATGGCTTTTGCCGGTCAGATGCCTCCTTCAACCGTGTCTGAATTACCTTAACCTTTTCTTCCGATTCTGCCACCATTTCTGGACCCAAAACCTGACGTTCTCCCAATTCTGTCCAACATGTAAGAGTGCAACACTTCCGTCCATACAGCGCTTCATACGGTGCCATCCGAATACTTGCCTGATAGCTATTATTGTACGGAAATTCTGCTAAAGGCAAGAACTCCTCCCAACTCCCTTTGAAGTCTATCACGCGACCTCTCAACATATCCTCTAGCACTTGAATCACCCGCTCAGATTGGCCGTCCGACTGCGGATGGAATGCCGTACTAAAGTCTAATCTGGTGCCCAAAGCTTGATGTAATGCTTTCCAAAACTGAGACATAAACCTCGGATCCCTATCCGAGATAATCAACACCGGCACTCCGTGCAGCCTCACGATTTCTGCTACATACAACTTTGCCAATCTCTGCAATGAATAGTCAACCCGAACTGGTATGAAATGCGCAGACTTCGTCAACCGATCTACTATCACCCATACCGAGTCCTTTTTAGTAGGCATAAGGGAAGCCCACTAACGAAGTCCATGGTAATTCTCTCCCACTTCCATTACGTAATCTTTATCGGTGGATTTAATCCTCGATGGTACTTGGTGTTCACCTTGACTTGTCGACACGCTAAGCACTTCCCTACAAACTCGTAATCTTCCGCTTAAGACCAAAGCCACCAAAAGCTGCTCCGTAAGTCCCTATATAACTTACTTCCTCCAAGATGCATAGCATAAGGGCCACTATACGATTCTCAAGAATTTTTGCCTTAACTCTTCGTCCTTCTAAGATACGACCTTGCCCCAAAACACAAAGACTCCATCACTTTGTTTACACCAAAATTTTCCAATTCCCATTTTGTACTTGTAGCGACTTAGCTCTTAGTTCACCATCTACCAATTGTTTCTCCTTAATCTGACTTAGCCACGTCGGCTTCACTTGCAATTCCGCTTAGCAACCTTTCATCATCATAGAGGCTCAAATGTGCAAACATCGCCCTTAACTCCGACACCACTTTCTGACTTAGGGCATCTGCCACAACATTCGCCTTGCCTGGATGATACTCTATTGAGCAATCGTAATCCTTCAACAACTCCACCCACCTACGTTGTCTCAAATTTAGCTCCTTCTGAGTCAGCAAATACTTCAGACTTTTGTGGTCCATATTGATCACCGACCTTTCTCCATACGAGTAGTGCCTCCATACTTTTAGAGCGAATACTACCGCCGCTAACTCCAGATCATACGTCGAATAGTTAACCTCATGAGGCCTCAATTGCTGAGACGCATAAGCGACCACTTTTCCGTCTTGCATGAGAACACATCCCAATCCTGTATGGGAAGCATCATAATATACCACATAGTCCTTCCCGCCTCAGTTGAATCAAAATCAAGCTTCACAAAACTTTCTTAAGCTTCTCAAAACTTTCCGCCGCTTATCCACCCATACGAAAGGTACCTCCTTCCTTCAAGAACTTCGTCAAAGGTGCTGTTATTGACGAGAATCCCTCAATAAATCTCCTGTAGTAGCCTGCTAGTCCCAAGAAACTACAAACTTCAGCCACAGACTTAGGTGGTTTCCAATCTAATAATGCCTCAATCTTCCGAGGATCCACCCTTATTCCTTCAGCAGACACCATATGTTCTAAGAACGTAACTTCCTTCAGCCAAAATTCGCACTTGCTGAACTTGGCATATAGCTTCCTTTCCCTTAATACTTGCAACACAACTCGGAGATGCTCATCATGTTCTTCTTCAGACTTGGAATATACCAAGATATCGTCTATAAACACAACAACGAATCGATCTAGATAGGGTTGATAAACCCAGTTCATCATGTCCATGAACGTAGCTAGGGTATTTGTCAATCCGAACGGCATTACCAAGAACTCATAATGCCCATATCTTGTCCAGAAAGCGATCTTATGGATATCTGCCTCCTTTACCTTAAGCTGATGATATCCTGACCTTAGATCTATCTTCGAAAATATCATGCCCCTTAAGTCGATCGAACAAGTCATCTATCCTTGGTCATGGATACTTGTTCTTGATGGTCGACTTATTCAATCGCTGTAGTCTATGCACATGCATAGTCCCGCCCTTCTTCTTCACAAATAGGACCGTGCCTCCATGGAGACATACTAGGTCGAATAAACCCACGATCGAGTAACTCTTAGATCTGGGCTTTAAGCTCTACTAACTCCTTTGGTGCCATTCGATATGGAGCAATTGACACTGGAGCTATACCTGGCAGTAAATCAATTTCAAACTCCACCTCCCTATTCGGAGGTAACCCAATGACTCTTTTGGAAAGACATCCACAAATTCCTCATCGGGTCTAACTCCTCCTCTGCCTACTTCCTTAGCCTCCAAGGCATCGATGAACATCGTAAAAGCTACACACCCTTTTCTCACCATCTTCTCTCGCCTTAAGCGCGATATCACATTCGACAAGCAATTCGCCTCTCGCCCATCACTATAATCTCCTTGTTGTCAGGAGTTCTTAACGATATGCGCTTAGCAAAGACAATCCACATTCACATGGTACTTCACTAACTACCCATGCCTAAGATTAGATCAAATTCCTCAAATGGCAACTCCATTAAGTCAAGCTGAAATTGCGCCTCGAACTTCCAAAGGTAACGCCTAAAGAGTTTATCTAATTCTACCGATTGCCCTAAAGGACTAAGTACATCATCTTCCTAGGTACAGCCTCGTAGTTCACATACAGAGTTCCAGACACCTAACTAGCAATTTATGAATGAGTTGACCCAATATCTATCAACGTGATAAAGGGTAATCCAGAGATAAGGAACATACCCGTTATGACATCAAGTGCGTCACCATCCTCCCTCCGACGACCTGCATACACTAGACCCGACTATCTCACCTCCATGTTACCAACACCTCTGCCTGGTGTTCCCTACTCTTCTAGAACCATTACCTCTCGCCAATGGACCACGACCCCATGGTGGTTGTCAGCCCACCTCTTCCACTGATTAAGACCACAGCTTCATTGGTGGCTCCCGTCTGTTTTCATAGGGCCGTCCCTAATCATGTAATCCTTGGACCCACACTTGAAACATCCTCTCGTCTTCTTCCAACACTCTCCCAAGTGCATCTTTCCACATTGAGCACAAGTATGATACTGTCCTCCGTGAATAACTTGTCAACCTTGTGACCCATCCGTTCTAGGTCTCTTTTGAACATTCCTGATGACCTCGATGATCCAAAACCTCTCTTTTGCCTATTCTTGTCCGTGTTACGCCCTCACGACTCCTTAACTCCTTCGCTACCTTAGCCTTTTCTACCAACACGTAGAACTCCCGCCCTCTTGTGGAGCAATCAACAATCTCAGTCATCCTCGGTTCGTCCTCAAACCAGACACATCGCTCATGCTCCGAGCCACGATGCCTCGAGCGATCGGCCAACCTTAGGAATTCTACTCGACTGCCATGCACTTATTCCCCTAGACCCGACCTTTAGAAACGCCTTCCTTTATGTGATCAACATAGCTAGTCCCAATATACTTCTTCCGACACGCCTTAAAATACTCCCAAGTGAGACCATCTCACTGTAGAACCATCCCGAACCGTGAGCCACCATTGGTATGACTCATCACGGAGTAGCGACACTACCCCTTTCAGTTTCTCCTTAGTAGTCAGGTCCAAATCATCCATAATTCGCCCGTCGCCTCCAACCAATACTTAGCCGTATTGGGCGCCACACCAGATATACCATAAAAAACTCAGCTCCATTGGCTCGGAGTCGCTCGGGTACAGATTTTTGAGCTCCCATACCTCCACCTACTCCAGCCACCCTCTCAAGAACTCGCAAAGATCGTCAGGATCCCGTGATCATCCCCCGTCTGATTCTAATATTCACCACCAAAGAATGGTGGTGGTGGCATTTCATTCTCTGACCCTTGACCAAGCCTAATGGGTTCGACACACGATCATTCGGCCTCTACCACTACCACGCACATTACGACCACGCCCTCTAGAACTCATTCTTCCAAATTGCGCTTATCCGGTTAAGAATTTTATGAATCATTATTTCTTTCCATCGATTTATCGCGAACCGCCTTATGATTAATAGTTCTAAAAGTAGTTCTTCAATTCATACACGCACTACGCCTCAAGTTCATTCATTCGATTATCACCATTCATGAACTTACGCTCATTACGCAGAAGTGTTGTGGTTGTCATTGTTGTTGTTCTCCATTACCCAAGGGTATTTTCGTAATTTGTCCTATAGGGGTATTTTGGTAATTTTCCAAATTAGGGTATTTGAAAATTTCGCAAAATGGGGATTTTTGGTTTTTTTTTTTTACAAAATAGGAATATTTTGATAAGAAGATTCAAGGGTAATATGGTAATTTTATAGACTGAGGGTATTTTTGTAACTTTACAAATCGTGGGCATTTTGTAATTTTGTAAAATATGGTTCCAAGTGATTTTACTAAATAAGGGTATTTTGAAATTTTCAATTCGGGTTACTTCAAAGCAACTTTCCACACCGTGGGTATTTTAGTAATTTTACAAGTTAGGGGTAATTTGGTCAATTTGCAAATCAGGGGTATTTTGGTCATTTTTAAATCAAGGGTACTTTGGAGGTTTTATAACCAAGGTTTGATTTTAGGATTGTACAAAACAAGGGGATTGGTCCCTTTCGGGTTTTAATTATTGAATTTAGCCTGTGATTTAGTCCTCTTGGTTAGGGTGAACCGTCACTACGCACCAGGTAGGATTCGAGCGGAGAGGAGGTGAGTCACTAGGACTGCTTAAATACCAAGCTCCCCCTGAATCCAATCCTAGACATGCGCACAACGGTTGCCACACCCTTAACTCGGCGACTCACTCACAGGTTTGTTTGGTTAGACTTTAAATTTTATGTAATTCGGTGTTGGAGTAAGCTAATCCTAGGGTTCAATAACTCCTAATCTACTAATCTACGTCCCTATAATTCCCACATACAAATCACACAAGGGTTAGGGGTACTTACCTGGTGGACTTCGGGCCGGAGACTCAGGTGCCATGCCAGAAAACCTGGTCATTCTTTAGTAAAACCCAACTTTTAAAATAAGAAGAACATTTTGGGCCCAAAAGCCCTCAAGGCCGAGTTTTAAATCGGGCTCTAATACCAAAATTGAAACACCCCAAACCCGGCCCACAAGCCCTGACCGGATCTAGCATGCTCCTTGAGTAAAACGTAGTTAAGCCTCGTAATGACATTTTGAAAATCTTGGTGGTTTTTGAAGAAAATAGATTTGGGATTGTTCTCAAATTAAAAATTGAGTTGAAATTTAATTTTGTACTAAAATGATAATTTCATATTTCAAAAGTTACAAGTTAAAGAAATGCCAAATTTTTAAAGTTTATTATTATTATTAACATGAAAAAATAGTAGGCGCTTGAGTTTCAAAACAATTGAAGTTGCTCAAATCATAATAGAAATTTAAATCACATATATAAAACAGCTTAAGTGATAATGGCCTTATTACATCAAAATATATCCCAAAATAAACCAAAATAAACTTAATAAGAAAATCAAGAAAAATTGAGTTGCATGGCCACCACTAAGTTCCCGGGCCGGTCCATTCATCGAAGTGCCATCTGCAAAAAGTTAGCCCACGAAGGGTGAGTCAATGACTCAAAGGTTCAACAACCATCATGCACTCCCAAAACATATAAGGCATATCATATCACATACGAGCAAATATAAGCAATGATGCAACCTGCACCTACCTAGATATCCATCCTCTACACATCAACCGTATTCTACCAATCACACCGGGGATTACTAAATCGACCTCCATCCGCTACACACCATCGAAGATCATTGCGATCAATCGCACATCGCCCTTATAATTGCGACATAGCAACCAGATGATGTGACAGAGTCACCAGATTCAAATATGTGACATAGTCACCAGACAATGTGGCAAAAACCACCAGATCACTTCCCCTTTAACATAATCACCCATATGCCCATGCAACATACAAAACATGCTATTTATTATGCAATTTACCTTACCCCCAAAATCCAACGGAATACCACATATTTTCACATCATTGTTATTAAACATTATTTATGAGTGTTAAGGGGTAACGTACTTGAATACACTGTACCATTAAATGGTACCCTTAGCCATGTTTATTTGTCACTTCACTAACACATGATTAACATAATTATTATTAAACTATCGGGAACTCAGTGTAGGGTTACACACCTGATTTCTAACACGATTACCAAATCCCGAAAATCCCGATCTAATGCTCTAGATCCCTTTTTCCTACATTCAGCCAACACTAAGCATATTAGCAAAGAGCCATTCGGCTACATAGTAAATCCCAAGGGTTAACGCGACCAAAATCCTTACCTTTGCTACCGATTTGGTTGCCACCCAAACTCGAAACTACGGATAAGCCTTCCTTGAAATCGGCTAAGCAAGAGTATATTCAAATGGTTAGCTTTTTAGCTTTTCAGATAACTAAGAGATGACTTGAATCAAGACGAAACCTTACCAACGACTTACCAAAACTATTGACAAGGAAAAGATGCTCCGATCATCGCTTCAAAATCCCAAAATCCTAAAAGAAAACCGATTGCACGGTTGATTAAAAGTCAAGATAAATGCCAAATTCGCTTTTATTCTACACATGTCGACAGAGAGGAAATAAGGAAGAATGGTGGAGATTCAGACTTACCTATCCCCAAACTGATTTGAGAAGAGATCAAGAGAGATCTCTGCTTGGTTGCTATTCGACCAAAAATTGAGAAGGGATGGGGTTGAAAGATTTCGGCAATGGCTTTAGGAAAACAATGGAGGTTCGGCCAATAGTGAAAGGAGGGAATAGGAGAAGGATGAATGGTATTCGGCTTTTGATGATTGTGAGAAGAAGAAAAAAAATGATATGGAGGCTCAGTTATGATTCAGCTAAAGTGAGAAAGAAGAAGAAAGAATTGAGAGAAAGAAAATAATAAAGAAAGTGATGGTTACACAAATTCGGCTTAGGGGATTTTGGCTACTAGGTGACCGAATTTGTCATCCTAGAAGTCCCTTGGCCAGCCAACTTTCCTTCTCTCCACTCAATCCCCCTTTTCACTCTACCTTAGCTGAATCTCTAAGCTGTCAGACCCAATCTATACCTCCTCCATCAGAGTCCTTGTGCTGTCCACCACTGCCCTTCCTTGCTAAAAAAATAAAACTCCAAAATGCTTCCCTTGCTGCTCGAACCTAGGCCCTTCTCACTCCCTGTGGCGTCACCTTACAAGGCCCTAAGTGGCACTTCCTTTCCACCTTACCACTGGGTTATTTGTGTCCTAAACCACACAATAATCTCCTTAAGGCCTAGCTCCCTTAGTTACCCTTTTTGGGCTTAAAAATCCAATAACTTCTAAGGCTCCTACCTACATCCCAAGGTTCTTGAAGCCCCCAAATCACATTCAAATCATACTCAAGCATGCAATTACATACATTAAGTAAAAATGCATAACCCCTAAATCCTGGATATTACACGAACAGTAGTATAGTTTTGGCAATAGTATCTTATAGAACACAAAGGAACCTAAAAGTACTACTACTCACTTTTTTTTCTATTATTTAGCCCGAATATGGAGTGATTAGTTTATTAAACTAATGAAAACTAAACTAGATGCAAAGACAAAAGAATGAATTGGAGAAAACTTTAGGAAAACTCGGTTGATGAAGATGATACCTCGTGAAGAATCCACCTATGACTTCACTTATTATTTATTCCCCAAACCATATGATTTCTTTACTTAGCTTGATCCGTGAGACTTCCTAACCTATATTAAACCTCTCTCGAGGCGTAATAATGTCTAACCTTAGGTTAATTAGTGGAACTCTCGTTCTCTTATAATACCCCTAAGGAAGCGAAGAATCGATCAATGGATTTCCATATTAGGTTTCACCCTAATCCTAAGCAAAATCTCGCCACCGTATTCTAGGTGCCCAATTAACTCCGCCAATTATACTAGATCTACTCTTAGGTGGTCTATTCCTCCTCCACCTAAGCACATCAGATTAGATTAAACAACATAATTAAGAACAAACTAAGCACTTATCATATAATTTAGAAATCAAATAACAAAATCCATCATAGGTTTCATCCCTTTAGGTATCTAAAGGGTTTAGTTCATAACAAAGTAGAAAATCATCTCAAGAGAAAATATAAAACAAAACATAAGAAATCCCTAAAATTCCCTGAAGGAATTGAAGGAGAGATCCTTCATCTTAAATAGAACTCCGACTTCTTGAGATGGATCAACTGGCTCTTCAAGTGATTCCCTAAAAGATGAAAGATTCGATTAAAGCCTCTCGCTAAAAGCGTCTGCTTTGCTTCACCAACTCCCTTTTAGTTGCTACCTTGGGTGTTTATATAGGCTTTTGAGATGCTTAACTTGGATCCTAAGTACCTCTTTCAAGTAAAATGACTATTAGGGTGTTTAAGTAGACTTAGGAGTATGTTTCTTTGGCTTCAAGCATCCAATTCCGAGTGAAATTGCTCATTCCTGCGGCAGGGGCATGCCCATGGCACACGCTCGTGTCAATCGGGGTTAGGCCGTGCCTTGATTCTATCATTTTAAGCACGGCCGTGTAAATCGTGGTATGGCCGTGTGAAGTAAATGGAAAGGCACGTCTGTGTGGCTTGAAGTCCAGGCCGTGTTGATTTCTTGGGTTGGCCCAATTTAGTCCGTTTTAATCCTGTTTTACGTTTTTTTATCCTTAGGTGCTTTCCTGAGCATAAGACATGAAAAGAAAGGATTAAGAGAACCTTTTTACATAAATTAGGGATAAATCATCTAAAAGCATACTAAATGTGGGATTAAAATATGTTACTTTTACGGTTTATCAACCACGGGTTGAAGACACGGACATGCCTTAGAGGCACAAGGGCGTGTGGCATCTATTTTATTAAAAAGTTTTTCAAACTCCTGAAAGTCCCTGGAAAGATTTTGATACTTTTTAAAAGTATGTTTAGGGCCTTCTAGGTCGAGTATGTGCGATCGATAGGGTTAAACGAAATTTTATAACCCTATTTTAGAAGTTTAAGTAAGATTAGCTATGTAATGCCTTAAACACGCCCATGCTTTGCAAGGTGATTACATCTGCCGCCATGTCCGTAACATGATTGTATTGCTTCATAAATGCTTGTGCTAGGTCTTTCCAAGAATTAATCCTAGCACGACTCAATTGGTTGCACCACCTGGACGCTGCCCCACTAAGCTATCTTGGAAACAATGGATCAACAGTTGATCGTTATTAACATACCCAGTCATCTGTCTACTGAACATGGTAATATGGGCTTCAGGATAGCTAGTCCTATTGTACTACTCAAATTCTGGCATTTTGAACTTGTGAGGAAGCACCAAATCTGGAACCAAGCTCAAGACTTTAGCATCAATTCCATAGTGATTATCAGCGTTTTCCAAGGCCTTAAACTTTTCTTCTAACCATCAACAACGGTCCTCTAACTGCCTTGGTAATTCAATTCTCATCCCTTCCTCTATGCTATATCTAAAATAGGGATAACAGGATTAGCATGGTTATCTTCTGGGTTAGATCCTGAGACAACTTGGAAATTCATGGGCACCCTAGTATCAGCTTGACCTTATTGTGGCCTAATTGTAACAGATGGCCTTCGAGGATATGCTTCAGGTTGTGTTTGTGCATGCGGTGGGGTAAAACCCGGAGGATAATCATCATTATCTTCTCCAGAACTAGTCATGGGGCCTTTTCCCTTATCCATTTCCCCATTCAGTAGCCGAGTCATTTGAGCCACTATATTCCTTTAGGCTTCCATCATTTGTTCCCTTATATCTTGTTAGATAGTTGCCAACTGCTCTTGCAACTAGTCTTGCATGCCTCTTTGGAACTATTTGAGTCTTTGATCCATATCTTTCGTCTTAGCATGAGTACCGTAACGATGTTTAGTTTCCAAAGTAACTTTCTCTCTTTCTCTCTTTTTCTAAAATAACTTCAACTAATTAGGGTCCTTCTATGGATTTTAATGCATATGATGCGATGTAATGCAAATGTATGAAATGAATGCAAAACGAAAGAGAGGCGTTGATTCTAAATTCAATTCCATTAGAATAAATTTTCTAAAAAATAGATTCTTTTACATAAAATGGATACTTATATGGCCTTTCCCTCATATTCCAAGCGAAGACATTGATCCCTTTTTTCTTATCCGGATATTAAGGTCCAATCTAGCGAACTTTCTAATAAATGTCTCTACCAGATCTTTTTACTTGATCTCGATCGCTACTCATTGCTCACTTATTTCCATAATGCTTGTTAGCCTATTCAAGAAAGCTGAGATGTCGTGATTCTCGAATAGTCTTTGTCAGCTTGAATCCTTGGGCAATAAAGTCTTGTATTCCTTCACGGACTATCAGTCTTCTCTCGTTGTGTTTACTTGGACCATATTCGGATGACCATATTATAATCCACTTTATCACTAAATCCATTTTCTCATGATAAATTCTTCTATTTAGCAATAAAATTTGAATCAACACCTCTTTTCTATGATGTGAATGCAATGCAATCAAAACAAAAGAGAACACGTTAGCACAAGCGAAATAAATAATAAAATAGGGCACCTATTTGGGTGACCACTAGGGTTTGGCATAGCTCTACCTAGGGTAAGACCTTAGGTTTTCTACATGTGATTTAGCTCTAAATTTGAGGTCCCCGAACCAGTAGATTCCTCGATCCTTACCCATTATAGGCTCATACGAACCAAGTTCAGTTCAGGGGAATACATTTCCCTATGGCCATGTGAAAGTGAAAACCTCACGAAGACATAGGTACAGATGTATCCCGAAAGCAATCCACTAGTATATGCGGAGGTGAAAACCTCATGAAGGCATAGTTTCTCACTCCCACTTAAAGGTGCAACCACAACGGTCATGCAATGCAATGTGGGCAAGAAAATAAAAATCATATGCAATGACACAAACAAATGCAACAAAAGGATCGTAATATTCAAATCAAATTTTTAAATTTCTGACAAAGGACAGAAAATAATCAATTTTACGGCTTCACTCTCTTATTGGTCCCCAGTGGAGTCGCCAAGCTGTCGAAACCATCTTTGTTTTGAAAAACGGGGTCGACTTTTAAAACGAAAATGGAGTCACCACCGATCTCTTTCGAGGTGTGATCGGATCACCTTAAGATTAATCATAAAACATTTTGATTTATTAAAATAATAATTTTGGTCTACAAAATTTGAGAAAATGGGCTCGGAAGTCGGTTATACACGGGGAAGGATTAGCACCATCGTAAGCCCAAAAATTAGTACCTAATTGATTAATTAACATCCTAATGTCACAAATTTAAAAAGATTTTAAAATACGATCCTCTTTAAAAACCTGAATAAATTGAATTTGATGTTAAGACCTCCTTGTCCCGAAGTAATAAGATGCCACATCCTATAAGTTAGGATACAATATTTTAACCCTCGAAACTAAGCTTGTCTCATGCATTAAAGTTTAAAAAGGATATTTGGTTATTTGGATAAAAAAATCGAAACCCAGTAAGTTAGGGCACGATTTTCTCAAAGTTCCAAAGTACCAATTATTACCTTATTTTTAAAAGTTTTCTTTTTTAAAATTGGGAAAAATTGACGTAATATTAAAACGATGCGTAAAAACTTTGATAAAAAATGGCAATATGAAAATACAAATAAACTATTTATAAAACACATAATGACAATTATTTAAATGCTAGCATCAATAATCAAAGACCAATGAATTTAAAACAAAGAGTAGAAAATAAAAAAAATATAAGGCAAAATAAAATGTAAAAAATTTAAAAATAATGAATTTGAAAATGAATAATAAGGAAAAAGAAATTTGAAATCAACAATATACAAATAAATAAATAAATTATATATATAAAAGAGTAGGTAATATATGTATAAGTTTGGAATAAATAATATATAAAAATGAAAATAGGTAATATATAAAGTAATAATATATAAATGAGTTTAAAAATAAATATTGTGTAATAAGGAACAAAACATCTTAAAATAAATGGTATATAAAATAGATAGTATAAAAAATTTTGCAATTGATAATATATGGAAAAATTTAAAGCAAATAATCAAACAATTTAAAATGGATGACTTATAACACGAAGTTTTTAAAAATAAACAACATGAGTGACATAATATTAAAAACAAATAAAGTATATAATTAATGGAAGAAAATAAAAGAATGATAAGAATGGTTAAATGAATGAACAATATGTAAATAAGAAAGTTAATGGATAAATAAATGAATAAAAGTAAAAGAATAATTAATGATTAAACAATTAAATGGATAAATAAAAAGGTTAAAAAATGCTTATGACGACTTAACTCTCACAATATGAAGATTCAACGAAATTCCTCCACCAAAATCCAACACAAATGAAAGCAACTCAAAAAGAAACGAAGATGAACAAAGAACAAAATAAAAACAAGCCACGAAAAATAAGAACGCAAGAGAGGGAGAAATTTGAGTGAATGCTCTTAAGAATTATTATTGCTCCAAACTCCAGTGTCTTTACAATTAAGGGAGAGGCCTCTATTTATAGTTAAGCCTTCCCAAATCCAAAGGTACAGATCAATTACATCATATCTTCTAAGATTGCATATCGTATCTTCTATGATTCCATATCATATCTAAGATTGCATATCCTTGAAGATTATGTTTCCATATACGTCAAGCTTGTAGATGGACCTTCAATCTTTTCAAGTAATGGGCCATTCCGATCGGGCCAAATGATATATTTTGGACTGGACTTGGACTTTGTTTTATTATTTT
Source organism: Gossypium rotundifolium (assembly GCA_025506655.1). Taxonomy (NCBI): domain Eukaryota; kingdom Viridiplantae; phylum Streptophyta; class Magnoliopsida; order Malvales; family Malvaceae; genus Gossypium; species Gossypium rotundifolium. The sequence continues at coordinate 52,171,188 of CP106725.1, forward strand.
GAGTTTATTATTTTTTGTATGGGCCCGGGCTAAATTGGCCTATTATAGCTGTCCCTCTTTGCTCATTGTCGTGTAATGAGAATAAAGCAAAGACTATAAAAAGACCAATTTTGCCTGGTCTTGTCGAGCCTTAACTTCTTGATCCTCATCTTCTTCAAGTAGTCTCTAACCCAACTGCAACTTCAAGGAGATTGAATCAGAACTTTTATCTTATTCTCTCGCAACTTCAAGGAGATAAGACTCGCCTTGTAGATTTAATCCATCCTATTGTAACTTCAAGAAAGTGGGACTAGTATATTTGATCTTGCTTCATTGCAATATTTAGGAAGATAAGATCTACTATTTTCAGATGCTCATCGCAAACTCGTGGAGGCAAGCTAATATCTTTGATCTATTTCTTGCAACTTTAGGAAGATAAGAACATTGTCTTCGCCTATTTATTTTGCAACTTCGAGGAGGCAAAGTTAATATCTTCGATCCGCTCCAAAAATTTTGCAACATCCCCATTTTTGAAGGAACAATTTTCGAAAACAACCCTCAAATTTTTACAACTTTTGAAATACCCCAAATTTATTAAATTTTACAAATTTACCCTGATTTGTGAAAAATTACCAAAATACCCCTAAGGTTAAAAATTACCGAAATACCCCTGATTTTAAAATTTTCTAAATTACCCTAGACTTCAAAATTTTCAAACTAATCTTTGACAAAAACACCAAGGAATGTTTTTCTTCTGAAAATTACGAAAATGCCTCAGAGGACAAAATTACGAAAATACCCCGGTAGTGGAAAACAACAACAACAAAACTACAACGTTTCTCCGAATGAACGAAGGTTCATACTTGTCGATGGATGAATGAATGAATGGAAAAGACTATGTGTTTGTATGAATAGGAAAGAACCACTCCTAAATCCCTTTTCATAAAACTCCTTCGCTGGCAAATAAGTGGAACAATGACTAATCCATAAAATTTCTTAATCAGATCTCGACGCTAGAAAATGAGCTCTAGAGGACGTGGTTGTCGTGGTCGAGGTAGAGGAAGGATGACCGTGTTGGAACCTCGTTAGATCGTGTCAAGGGTTCGACAATGAAATGCCACCGCCACCGCCACCACCATTTATTAATGTTGAAGAACGAGCTCGACGGGAAGATATCGTGTCGTAGGTCAGGTCGCGAAGTTTTGGAACCGTGGCGAGTGTGGAGGAAATTCAGAAATCGAAAGTCCAGACCGAACGGCTCCGAGCTAATGGAGCGGAAATGTTCCGAGGAGTATCTAATGTGGCACCCAAAGATAAATTGAATCTGGTTGGAAGCAACGGAGCGTATCATGGATGAGCTCGACCGACTCTGAGGAAAAGTTGAAAGGGATGGTGGCGTTGTTACGCGATGAAGCGATCAGTGGTGGTTAACTGTTCGAGATGGTACAATGGCTGACAACTTGACCTGGGAGTATGTTAAAGAGGCATTTCAGAAGAAGTATGTGGGAACCAGGTATACCGATCAACAAAGGAAGGCTTTTCTAGGGTTGGTGCAAGGGAGTAAGTCTGTCGCAGAATATGAGGTGGAATTCCTGAGGTTGAGCCGATATGCTCGAGGGGTAGTGGCAACTGAACATGAACGCTGTGTCCGTTTTGAGGACGGACTGAGGGACGATCTGAGACTGTTGATAGCACCGCATCACGAGTGGGAATTCTCGGCTTTGGTGGAAAAGGCCAAGGTGGCTGAGGGGATTAAGGACACTACTAAGCAGACCGTGGATAGGAATAAGGCCAAAAGAGGATTTGGGCCATCTAGAAAGGGTCACAAGAGGCCTAGGGTTGACGGGCCACGAAATCAACAGTCGGGCACGGCCGGCAGACGCCTTGTGAGCATTGTGGAAAGAAGCACATGGGAGAGTGTTGGAGAAAGACGGGAGGATGTTTCAAGTGTGGGTCCAAGGACCATATGCTTAAGATTGTCCCAAGCAACCAGATGAGAGCTGACCGGTAGTTCAGAATGCTAGCCAGGCTGGTAGAGGCGGACAGCAGCCTCAACAAGGTCGTGGTTCGGGTAATCGAGGTAGTGGTGCTGGCAGAGGCCGTGGAACACAGGGCCGGGGTAATACTAGTGCAAAAGCAAGACAACCGGGTTTGGTTTATGCGGTTCGTCGGAGGGAAGATGGTGACGCACCGGATGTAATAATCGGTACGTTCTTTATCTTTGACAAACCGTATTTTGCTCTGATTGATGTGGGCTCGACCCATTCTTATGTTACAAGCGGTGTAGTGGAAACACTAGGCCTAGACTCTAAACTTTCGACAGATGATGATCGTAGTAAGCCCATTAGGCCAAATCGTAGTGGTAGACAAGATCTTTCGTAATGTACCTAGAGATTCGTGGAGTGAACTTTCGAGGCACTTGATGGAGTTACCCTTCGAGAATTTGAACTTATACTCGGAATGGACTGGCTAGTAGAACACTGAGCCGTGTTGGATTGTGCGGCTAAACGTATGGAACTAAGAACCCTGGAGGATGAAGTGGTAGTAATCGGAGAAAGGAGGAACTACTTGTCTAACGTAGTTTCGGCACTGAAGGCTGAGAAGATGGTTAAGAAAGGTTGCAAAGCATTCCTAGCCTTCGTAAGTGCGATAGGTGGGAAGGAGGAAGGTGTTAATGGAGTTAGGATGGTAAGGGACTTCATGGATGTATTTCCAGAGGAATTACCGAGAATACCCCCAAATAGGGAGGTAGAATTTGGAATTGATTTGCTACCGGGAACAGCTCCTGTGTCAATCGCTCCATACCGAATGGCGCCAAAGGAGTTAGTGGAGCTCAAGGCTCAGATCCAAGAACTGTTAGATCGTGGGTTCATCCGACCTAGTGTGTCTCCGTGGGGAGCACCGGTCTTATTTGTGAAGAAGAAGGACGGAACTATGCGTATGTGCATAGATTACTGTCGATTGAATAAGTCGACCATTAAGAACAAGTATCCTTTGCCAAGGATCGAGGACCTGCTCGATCACCGGTGGAGCCGCAGATTTTCAAAGATCGACTTAAGGTCGGGATATCATCGCTGAAGGTGAAGGAGGTCGACATCCATAAGACCGCTTTTAGGATAAGATATGGTCACCGAGTTTGTGGTGATGCCATTTGGGTTGACGAACGCCGGTAGCGCTCATGGACATGATGAATCGGGTTTTCCAACCCTACTTGGATAGGTTCGTCGCTTTGTTCATCGATTTATATTTTGGTGTACTCAAAGTCGGAGGAGGAGCATGATGAGCATCTCCGAGTTGTGTTGGAAGTGTTAAGGAGAAGAGCTTTATGCCAAATTCAAAGAAGTGCTAATTTTGGCTTAAGGAGGTGGCATTCCTAGACATGTGGTATCCACAAAGGAATAAGAGTGGATCCTAAAATGATCAAGCAAGTGTTGGATTGGAAACCACCTAGGTCCGTGGCTGAAATCCAAAGTTTCTTAGGCTTGGCAAGGGCTATTACGTAAGGTTTGTGGAAGGATTCTCGTCAATAGCCGCACTTTAACAAAGTTGCTAAGGAAGGAAGTACCTTCGAATGGACTAATAAGCAGTAGGAGAGCTTTGAAAAGCTTAAAAGGGTGTTGATGGAAGCTCTAGTGTTAATTCAGCCGGAGGCAGGAAAAGATTTTGTGGTGTACTGTGACGCTTCGCATACGGGGTTAGGTTGTGTGTTAATGCAAGATGGTAAAGTGGTCGCTTATGCGTCTCGGCAGCTAAGGCCTCATGAGGTTAACTACCCCACTCATGACTTGGAACTAGTAGTAGTGGTTTTCACCCTTAAGGTTTGGAGGTACTACCTTTATGGAGAAAGGTCGGTTATCTACACAGACTACAAGAGCCTCAAGTATCTGTTGACTCAGAAGGAGTTGAACTTGAGGCAACGTAGGTGGGTGGAATTGCTGAAGGATTACGATTGTTCGATAGAATATCATCCGGGCAAGGCAAATGTGGTAGCCGATGCCCTGAGTAGGAAGGTGGTGTCAGATCTACGGGCTTTGTTCGCTCATTTAAGTCTATATGACGATGGAAGTCTCATGGCGAATCATAGTCAAGCCCACATGGTGAACGAGGTGAAAGAGGGACAATATCGATAAGGACTTAAGTACTAAGTTACGCAAGTACAAAGAAGGTGGATTAAAGGACTATGACTTCATGATGAAGGAGTATTGTGCTACAAGGAAAGGTCCGATGCCAAAAGATAAGGAGCCGAGACAAAGGATTCTTCGAAGCGATGGTAGCCCTTATGCTATGCATACCGGAGGCATCGTCAGTATAGAGATCTAAGGGAACAGCTTTGGTGGTCCGATCCAAACGAGAGGTGACTTAATTTGTGGGGAAATTTTGACGGTCAACAAGTTAAGGTGAACACCAAGTCCCATCAGATTGCTTCAACCAATCGAAGTTCCCCAATGGAAGTGGGAAAGAATTACCGTAACTTCGTTAGTGGGCTTCCCTTATGCCTACTAAGAAGGACTCAGATGGGTGATAGTGGACCGCTTAACCAAGTCTCGCACACTTTATCCCAAAGAAGAATGGATTATTCTCTTCTAAATTGGCCAAGTTATATGTGGCGTAAATTGTGAGATTGCATGGAGTACCAATGTCGGTCATCTCCGATAGAGACCCAAGGTTTACGCCTCAATTTTGGAAGGCACTTCATCAAGCTTTAGGCACTAAGCTAGACTTCACTATGGCTTTTCATCCACAATCGACAGGCGATCTGAACGGGTTATACAAGTGTTGGAGGATATGTTGAGAGGTCAGTGTAATGGATTTTCGAGGAAGTTGGGAAGATTACTTGCCTTTAGTGAAGTTCGCTACAACAACAACTATCAAGCTAGCATTCGGATGGCACCATACGAAGCATTGTATGGAAGGAAGTGTAGAACACCTACTTGTTGGACCGAGTTAGAGAACGCCGAGTTTTGGGTCTAGAATTAGTGGCGTAAATCAAGAGAAGGTTGAGTTAATTCGCGCAGTTAAAGGAAGCCTCGATAGGCGTAAGTCGACGCGACCTTAAGCGGAAGGAAATAGAGTTTGAAGTGGGAGACCAAGTATTCTCGAAAGTCTCGCCTTGGAAGAAGGTAATGAGGTTCGATCGAAAAGGGAAGTTAAGCCCAAGATTTATAGGGCCTTATCGAGCATCAAACGAGTTGGGCGATGGCATACCAATTGAGTTGCCACCGAGTTGCGCAAGCAGATGCACGACATATTTCATGTATCCATGCTACGCCGCTACCGATCGGATCCGCCTCATGTGGTATCTGCTGAAGAAGTGGACCTAAGACCGGACTTATCCTACGAGGAAGAACCGATTCGGATCTTGGAACGTGATGTGAAAGTATTACGAAGAAGACGGTGCCTCTAGTCAAAGTGCTATGGCTAATCATGGATCTAAGAAGCTTCGTGGGAGCCGAAGAGACCATGCGACAAAGAATACCCTCAACTATTTTAGTTAGGAAATTTCGGGACGAAATTTTGTTTAAGGGGTAGAATCAGTAACATCCCGAAAAGGGCCTATGCATTTTCGGCTTAATTGTATGAAATGACAAGTTAAAGCACTAAGAATAAATTTTTGATATTTTTGGAAACCTGAACATTTTGGAAACCTAAACATTTTGGGAAACCTGAACATTTTGGGAAACCTGAACATTTTGGAAACCTGAACATTTTGAAAACTTGAACATGTAAGAAAAATGGAAAGTACAGAGCCAATCAAAAATTTTAGGAAACTTAGAAATAATGCAGGAATGTCAAATTTTAAAGTTCAAAATAGGAAATAAGGGCAAGAGCGCCTTAAAAGTAAAAGTTGGTGAAATTTGACACACAATCGGGCTTGGAAAAGTGGGTCAAGGTGTCACTTATGGCTTATGGAAATGGCGCCATGTGTAAGAGGAATGGGCACGAGTTGAGTCACTTGGAAAGCAAATAATGAAGGCTTTATTTTGCTTCCAAGGCTAAGGGTGGACAAGACCTATTTCTAGAAAAGTGAGGAGTTTTATTTCTATTAAAACTTGATAAATTAAAGTGATAAATAAAGGATTTTTAATTGAAGAGATAAAGGATGGATTAAATACTTTTAATCTAAATAAGGTGATAATTAAAAGAGATAATACTATCACTTATGAGGAGTAGTGGCCAAGTCAAGGACTCTTGGTCTAGCCATTTCGCTTAAAGGAGGAGAAATTAGGCTATTCTCTCATCTTTTCAAAGCCTTGCGAAAATCTCATAGCAAAACTCCTCTCTGCCGAATTTTTCTTTAAGTAAAATCCATCTTCTTCTTCTATTTTCTTCTCTGCTTCTACTATCAAAGCCTAATCTTTGTTGGTTCTAAGTAAAGGAGCAATCAACTACAATATCAAAAGGGTAAGATCCGTGGTGAATCAATTTACATTCCTTTTCTTTTACCAAAATCAAGATACTAATCCTATTAGCAATTTTGGCCAAATCTACAAGGATCTCTCGGGATCTTTTTACAACTGTCGAATATCAAAGGAAGAGTTTCTGGATTTCAAATTCAAGAAATTTAAGGTGAGGCACATTCGGCCAAAGGCAAAATTTTATTTATTAAAGTTAGCTTTAATCTAACATGAATTTATAGGATTTCGACGGGCATATAAAGGAATCTCTCTTGATTTGGAAATTGTATGGTAAGTGACATTCGGCCAAGGTTTGTTCTTGATATTTGGAATTATTTTCCATTTACTCAAAAGTTAGAAACTGACATAAATACCTGATTTAGTGGCTAGCCGATTTAAGGAAGGAATACTATCAATTTCTGGCATTTGATTTACAATCTTTCAATTCGGCAACAAGGTAAGTAATACAAATCCTACTTGGATTTGGTTTTTAAGCCAAATAGGTTTGTTAATATATTTTAATGGTTGGCCGAATATAGGAGTAAAAATCTAGATCGGTAGATCGTTCTTCGGAATTTCAAGGAATCTATTAAACAAATCAGGTGTGTACCCATACTAACCTTCAATACGTTATATGGCAAATATTAATTATATGATTATACGTAAGAATGTGAATATGGCTAAGTACCCTAATGTGGTACAAAAGTACTCAGGTACGTTTCCTACTTCTGATAGGATTATGAAATATGTTATTTTATAACATGTGAAAATATATATATGAATGTGGAATTTAGTATGTTATGCATGATATAATTTATGGGGCATTCGGGATTTATGTGAAAGGGGAAGAAGGTGTTGACGGTCTCACCAACGGAATATGGTGACTACGGTCACAAAATTTGAATATGGTAACGGTGCCCATTATCTCAATTTGGTAACTTTTACATTATTTGAATATGGTGTCTAATGACACAAATTGTATGGGCGATGAGCACGCCGACCGCAAATGATCGCCTTCGATGGTGTGTAGCGGATGGAGGGTTGACTTAGTAGTCCTACTTGCAGACCGGTGTACGGTGGTGTGTAGCGGATGGACAAATAGGCTTGGGTTTGGGTTGCATTATAATTTATTTTATATGAATATGAACATGTATGCACGATTTGTTGAATGTTAGTATTGTGTGCACATTGAGTCATTGACTCACCCTGTTGTGGGAAATATTTTGGTGATGAACAATGACGAATCAGAGACAGAGGCCTTGAGGTGGCCATGTTTCATTTGAAGATTTTATTCGATTTGGACTTTGTTATTTTTTTGGGTTTTACTTGATGTAATAAGGCCATAAGGCCCAATGGATTTTCTTATTCGCTTTACTTTAAATTGTTATGTTACTTAACTATTATGACTAAAGTTAAGTAATTTTTTTAAAAACCTTAAAATTATTTTGTCACCTTAATAAAAATTGGATTTACAAGATTAATTAAATGGGTTTCCAATCTAAGCCCAATCCACAACAACATTTTCTAAAATTTTACATATTTTCTCTAAGTAACGAAAATCTTTGAAATCGGTTTACTTTAGGAACATACCGATCCTGCTCAAGCTCGTGGGCGGGTGTGGGTGTTCGATTTGGTATGAGAGCCCGTTTTAACCTTCTACTGTGGGCTAAGGCCCAAACGTTTTGAATTCGAGCCCAAATGATTTTCTTTGAAATAAACAAAGCTACGGCATGGCCCCTAAGTCTCCAGACCAGCATCCACCGGTAAGTACCCTAACTCTATGTGTGATTTATGATGCAGATAAGGGTAGAACAGGCATGGAACGAGAATAGAATGATAGGAACATGAACCCAGGATTAGACTACTCAAACACAAAACCACATAAGACTTAATGACCGAACCAACCTATGGCTAAGTCAATGAGCTAGTGGTGTGGTAACCCCAGACGCATGTCTAGGATTGGATCCGGAAGAGCTTGGTATTTAAGCGCCCTAGTGACTCACCTTCTCTTCGCAGAATCCTACCCAGTGCGTAGCTTTGCTCACCCTAACTCGGAGGCTCGGTGCAGTGGCAACCTCATGCGCATGTCTAGGAATGGTTTCGATGGGAGCTTGGTATTTAAGCAAATCGCGTGACTCACCTCCTCTCCACACGAATCTGCACGGTGCGTAGCTTTGGTTCACCTTGACCAAGAGGGCTCGGTCATAAAGGCTAAACCCAATGACTAAAACCCGAAAGGAACTAGCCATGTTTTTAAAAAAAAAGGAGAGAACAAAACAACAAACCCTAGTTTTTCAAACTTTTAAAACTTTCTTTTAAATCTAAAAAATTATTTTTACAACATTTTTGAAAAACTTCCGATTTGCAAAAATTACAAAAATACCCTTAGGGGTGAAATTACCAAAATGCCCTTGGTTTATAAAATGTTCAACTACTCAACAGCTTTACCAAAATTTCATTATTTGTAAACATTCAAAAACCCTAATTTGTAAAATATCAAAATACCATGACTTTGGAAAAATTACAAAATTGCCCCTAACTTACAAAATTACCAAAATGACCCTGATTTCCAAAATTTTTGCAACATCCCCATTTTTGAAGGAACAATTTTCGAAAATAACCCTCAAAGTTTTACAACTTTTGAAATACCCCAAATTTATTAAATTTTACAAATTTACCCTAATTTGTGAAAAATTACCAAAATACCCCTGAGGTCAAAAATTACCGAAATACCCTCGGATTTCAAAAATTTTCTAAATTACCCCTATACTTCAAAATTTTCAAACTAATTTTTGACAAAAACACCAAGGAACATTTTTCTTCTGAAAATTACGAAAATGCCTTTGTAGGACAAAATTACGAAAATACCCCTAGCTAGTGGAAAACAACAACAACAAAAACTACAACGTTTCTCTGAATGAACGAAGGTTCATACTTGTCTGATGGATGAATGAATGAATGGAAAAGACTATGTGTTTGTATGAATACGAAAGAACCACTCCTATAGCCCTTTTCATAAAACTCCTTCGCTGGTAAATAAGTGGAACAATGACTAATCCATAAAATTTCTTAATCAGATCTCGACGCTAGAAAATGAACTCTAGAGGACGTGGTCGTCGTGGTCGAGGTAGAGGAAGGAAGACCGTGTCGGAACCCATTAGATCAGGTCAAGGGTCCGACAATGAAATGCCACTGCCACCACCACCCCCAGCTGTTAATGTTGAGTAGCAGCTCGGACGGGAAGATATCTGTGTCGCAAGTTGTCTTTGAAGTTTTGGAATTGTGGCGGTGTAGGAGGAAATTCAGAAATCGAAAGTCTGACCGAACGACTCGAGCTAATGGATCGAAATGTTCCGAGGAGTATCTAATGTGGCACCCAAAGACAAATGAATCTTGGTTGGAAGCAACAGGCGTATCATGGATGAGCTCGACCGACTCGAGAGGAAAAGTTGAAAGGGATGGTGGCGTTGTTACGCGATGAAGCGATCGCTGGTGGTTAAGCGCTCGAGATGGTACCACGGTGACAACTTGACTCGGGAGTATATTAAAGAGGCATTTGGAAGAAGTATGTGGGAACCGGTATACCGATGAACAAAGGAAGGCTTTTTAGGGTTGGTGCAAGGGAGTAAGTCATCGCATGAATATGAGGCGGAATTTCGAGGTTGAGCCGCTATGCTCGAGGGTAGTGGCAATCGAGCATGAACGCCAGGTCCGCTTTTGAGGACGGTGAGGGACGATCTGAGCTGATGATAGCACCGCATCGAGCGGGAATTCTTGGCTTTGGTGGAAAAGGCCAAGGTGGCCGAGGGATTAAGGACGCTACTAAGCGCATCGTGGATAGGAATAAGGCCAAAAGAGGATTTGGGCCATCCGAAAGGGTCACAAGAGGCCTAGGGTTGTGGCCACGAAATCAACAGCCGGCACGGTGGGCAGACGCCTCTTGTGAGCATTGTGGAAAGAAGCACATGGGAGAGTGTTGGAGAAAGACGGGAGGATGTTTCAAGTGTGGGTCCAAGGACCATATGCTTAAGGATTGTCCCAAGCAACCAGATGAGAGCCGACCGGTAGTTCAGAATGCTAGCCAGGCTGGTAGAGGCGGACAACAGCCTCAACAGGTCGTGGTTCGGGTAACCGAGGTAGTGGTACTGGCAGAGGCCGTGGAACACAGGGCCGAGGTACTACTAGTGCAGAAGCAAGACAACTGGGTTTGGTTTATACGGTTCACCGGATGGAAGATGGTGACGCACCGGATGTAATAACCAGTACGTTCTTTATCTTTGACAAACCCTATTTTGCTCTGATTGATGTGGGCTTGACCCATTCCTATGTTGCAAGTAGTGTAGTGGAAACACTAGGCCTAGACTCTGAACTTTCTGATAGACAGATGACTGTAGTAAGCCCATTAGGCCAAACTGTAGTGGTAGACAAGATCTTTCGGAATATACCCCTAGAGATTCAGGGAGTGAACTTTCGAGTAGACTTGATGGAGTTACCCTTCGGAGAATTTGAACTTATACTCGGAATGGATTGGCTAGTAGAACACCGAGCCGTGTTGGATTGTGTGGCTAAACGTATGGAACTGAGAACCCTGGAGGATGAAGTGGTAGTAATCGTAGAAAGGAGGAACTACTTGTCTAACGTACTTTCGACACTGAAGGCTGAGAAGATGGTTAAGAAAGGTTGCAAAGCATTCCTAGCCTTCGTAAGTGCGATAGGTGGGAAGGAGGAAGGTGTTAATGGAGTTAGGATGGTAAGGGACTTCGTGGATGTATTTCCAGAGGAATTACCGGGAATTACCCCCAAACAGAGAGGTAGAATTTGGAATTGATTTGCTACCGGGAACAGCTCCTGTGTCAATCGCTCTATACCGAATGGCGCCAAAGAAGTTAGTGAAGCTCAAGGCTCAGATCCAAGAACTGTTAGATCATGGGTTCATCCGACCTAGTGTGTCTCCGTTGGGAGCACCGATCTTATTTGTGAAGAAGAAGGACGGAACTATGCGTATGTGCATAGATTACCGTCAGTTGAATAAGCTGACCATTAAGAACAAGCATCCTTTGCCAAGGATCGATGACCTGTTCGATCAGCTGAAGGGAGCCGCAGTATTTTCAAAGATCGACTTAAGGTCGGGATATCATCAGTTGAAGGCGAAGGAGGCTGACATCCATAAGACCGCTTTTAGGACAAGATATGGTCACTTTGAGTTTGTGGTGATGCCGTTTGGGTTGTGAACGCTCGGTAGCGCTCATGGACATGATGAATCGTGTTTTCCAACCCTACTTGGATAGGTTCGTCATTGTGTTCATCGATGATATTTTGGTGTACTCAAAGTCAGAGGAGGAGCATGATGAGCATCTCCGAGTTGTGTTGGAAGTGTTAAGGGAGAAGAAGCTTTATGCCAAATTTAGCAAGTGCGAATTTTGGCTTAAGGAGGTGGCATTCCTAGGACATGTGGTATCCACGGAAGGAATAAGAGTGGATCCTAGGAAGATCGAGCGTTGTTGGATTGGAAACCACCTAGGTCCGTGGCTGAAATTCAAAGTTTCTTAGGCTTGGCAAGGCTATTCTGTAAGGTTTGTGGAAGGATTCTCGTCAATAGCCGTGCCTTTAACAAAGTTGCTAAGGAAGGAAGTACCCTTGAATGGACTAATAAGCGATGAGGAGAGCTTTGAAAAGCTTAAAAGGGTGTTGATGAAGCTCCGGTGTTAATTCGGTAGGAGGCGGGAAAAGATTTTATTGTGTAATTGTGGACGCTTAGCATACGGGTTAGGTCGTATTCTAATGCAAGATGGTAAAGTGGTCGCTATTATCGTCTCAGCCTAAGGCCTCATGAGGTTAACTACCCCACTCATGACTTGGAACTAGCAAGCAGTGGTTTTCGCCCTTAAGGTTTGGAGGCACTACCTTTATGGAGAAAGGTCGGTTATCTCACAGCACCACAAGAGCCTTAAGTATCTGTTGACTCGAAGGAGTTGAACTTGAGGCAACGTGGGTGGGTGGAATTTTGAAGGATTACGATTGTTCGATAGAATATCATCCGGGCAAGGCAAATGTGGTAGCCGATGCCCTGAGTAGGAAGGTGGTATCGGATCTACAGGCTTTGTTCGCTCATTTAAGTCTGTATGACGATGGAAGTCCGTTGGTAGAATTGCAAGTCAAGCCCACATGGCTGAAGGAGGTGAAAGGGGGACAGTTGGTTGATAAGGACTTAAGTACTAAGTTACATCAAGTACAGCAAGGTGGATTAAAGGACTATGACGTCAGTGATGAAGGAGTATTGTGCTACAAGGGAAAGGTCGATGCCGAAAGATAAGGAGTCGAGACAAAGGATTCTTCGGAAGCACATGGTAGCCCTTATGCTATGCATCCGGAGGCATCAAGTCATATAGAGATCTAAGGGAAGCTGTTTTGGTGGTCCGATGCAAACGAGGTGATGAATTTGTGGGGAAATTTTTGACGTGTCGACAAGTTAAGGTGAACACCAAGTCCCATTAGGATTGCTTCAACCAATCAAGTTCCCCAATGGAAGTGGGAAAGAATTACCATGGACTTCGTTAGTGGGCTTCCCTCACGCCTACTAAGAAGGACTCGGTATGGGTGATAGTGGACCGGTTAACCAAGTCCGCACACTTTATCCCAGGAAGAATGGATTATTCTCTTCAGATATTGGCCAAGTTATATGTGGCAGAAATTGTGAGATTGCATGGAGTACCAATGTCGATCATCTCTGATAGAGACCCAAGGTTTACGTCTCGATTTTGGAAGACACTTCATCAAGCTTTAGGCACTAAGCTAGACATCACTACGGCTTTTCATCCACAATTAGGCAGGCGATCGAACAGGTTATACAAGTGTTGGGGGATATGTTGAGAGGTCATGTAATGGATTTACGAGGAAGTTGGGAAGATTACTTGCCTTTAGTCGAGTTCGCCTACAACAACGACTATCAAGCTAGCATTCGGATGGCACCATATGAAGCATTGTATGGAAGGAAGTGTAGAGCACCTACTTGTTGGACCGAGTTAGGAGAACGCCGAGTTTTGGGTCCAGAATTAGTGGCAGAAACCGAAGAGACGGTTGAGTTAATTCGGGCATGGTTAAAGGAAGCCTCTGATAGGCAGAAGTCGTATGCAGACCTTAAGCGGAAGGAAATAGAGTTTGAAGTGGGAGACCAAGTATTCCTGAAAGTCTCGCCTTGGAAGAAGGTAATGAGGTTCGGTCGAAAAGGGAAGTTAAGCCCAAGATTTATAGGGCCTTATCGAGTACTAAAACGAGTTGGGCCAGTGGCATACCAATTGGAGTTGCCTCTAGAGTTGCAGCAGATGCACGACGTATTTCATGTATCCATGCTACGTTGCTACCGATCGGATCCGTCGCATGTGGTATCTGTTGAAGAAGTGGAGCTAAGACCAGACTTATCCTACGAGGAAGAACCGATTCGGATCTTGGAACGTGATGTGAAAGTATTACGAAGGAAGACAGTGCCTCTAGTCAAAGTTCTATGGCGCAATCATGGATCGGAAGAAGCTTCGTGGGAGCCAGAAGAGACCATGCGACAGCAATACCCTCAACTATTTTAGTTAGGAAATTTCGGGGACGAAATTTTGTTTAAGGGGGTAGAACTGTAACATCCTGAAAAGGGCCTATGCATTTTCAGATTAATTGTATGAAATGACAAGTTTAAGCACTAAGAATAAATTTTTGATATTTTTGGAAACCTGAACATTTTGGAAACCTGAACATTTTGGGAAACCTGAACATTTTGGGAAACCTGAACATTTTGGAAACCTGAACATTTTGGAAACCTGAACATTTTGGAAACTTGAACATGTAAGAAAAATGGCAAGTACAGAGCCGATCGAAAATTTTAGGAAACTTAGAAATAATGCAGGAATGTCAAATTTTAAAGTTCAAAATAGGAAATAAGGGCAAGAGGGCCTTAAAAGTAAAAGTTGGTGAAATTTGACACACAATCGGGCTTGGAAAAGTGGCCTGAAGGTGTCACTTAAGGCTTATGGAAATGGCACCATGTGTAAGAGGAATGGGCCTGAGTTCGAGTCACTTGGAAAGCATATAATGAAGGCTTTATTTTTGCTTCCAAATTTGAGGGTGGACGGCACTTATTTCTAGAAAAGGAGGAGTTTTATTTACATTAAAACTTGATAAATTAAAGTGATAAATAAAGGATTTTAATTGAAGAGATAAAGGATGGATTAAATACTTTTAATCTAAATAAGGTGATAATTAAAAGAGATAATACTATCACTTATGAGGAGTAGTGGCCAAGTCAAGGACTCTTGGTCTAGCCATTTCAGTTAAAGGAGGAGAATTTAGGCTATTCTCTCATCTTTTCAAAGCCTTGCCGAAAATCTCATAGCAAAACTCCCTCTCTCAATTTTTCTTTAAGTAAAATCCATCTTCTCTTCTTCTATTTTCTTCTCTGTTTCTACTATCAAAGCGAATCTTTGTTGGTTCTAAGTAAAGGAGCAATCAACTACAACATCAAAAGGGTAAGATCCGTGGTCAATCAATTTATGTTCCTTTTCTTTTACCAAAATCAAGATACTAATCCTCTTAGCAATTTTGGCCGAATCTACAAGGATCTCTCGTGATCTTTTTACAACCGTCGAATATCAAAGGAAGAGTTTTGGATTTTGATTCAAGAAATTTATGGTGAGGCACATTCTACCAAAGGCAAAATTTTATTTATTAAAGTTAGCTTTAATCTAACATGAAGTTATAGGGATTTCGACAGGCATATAAAGGAATCCTCTTGATTTGGAAATTGTATGGTAAGTGACATTCGCCAAGGTTTGTTCTTGATATTTGGAATTATTTTCCATTTACTCAAAAGTTAGAAACCGACATAAATACGATTTAGTGGCTAGCCGATTTAAGGAAGGAATACTATCAATTTTCGTTATTTGATTTACAATCTTTCAATTCGGCAACAAGGTAAGTAATACAAATCCTACTTGGATTTGGTTTTAAGCCAAATAGGTTTGTTAATATATTTTAATGGTTGACCGAATATAGAGTAAAAATCTAGATCAAGAGATCGTTCGTAATTTCAAGGAATCTATTAAACAAATCGGTGTGTACCCATACTAACCTTCAATACGTTATATGGCAAATATTAATTATATGATTATACGTAAGAATGTGAATATGGCTAAGTACCCTAATGTGGTACAAAAGTACTCAGCACGCTTCCTACTCGATAGAATTATGAAATATGTTATTTTATAACATGTGAAAATATATATATATGAATGTGGAATTTAGTATGTTATGCATGATATAATTTATGGGGCATTCGGGATTTATGTGAAAGGGGAAGAAGGTGTTGACTTCGGTCTCACCAACGGAATATGGTAACTGCGGTCACAAAATTTGAATATGGTAACTCCGGTTCCATTATCTAAATTTGGTAACTTCGGTTACATTATTTGAATATGGTGTCTAATGACACAAATTATATGGGCGATGTGCACGTCGACTGCAGCGACTGCCTTCGATGGTGTGTAGCAGATGGAGGGTTGACTTAGTAGTCCCTACGGTATGATGACCAAGTGTGTACGGTGGTGTGTAGCGGATGGACAAATAGGCTTGGGTTTGGGTTGCATCATAATTTATTTTATATGAATATGAACATGTATGCTGATTTGTTGAATGTTAATCTTGTGTGCACATTGAGTCATTGACTCACCCGTTGTGGGAAATATTTTCGGTGATGAGCAAAGGTTTGGACCGGGACGGTAGACCTTGAGGTGGCCATGTTTCATTTGAAGATTTTATTCGATTTGGACTTTGTTATTTTTTTTGGGTTTTACTTGATGTAATAAGGCCATAAGGCCCGATGGATTTTCTTATTTCGCTTTACTTTAAATTGTTATGTTACGAACTATTATGACTAAAGTTAAGTGATTTTTTTAAAACCTTAAAAATTATTTTGTCACCTTAATAAAATTGGATTTACAAGATTAATTAAATGGGTTTCAATCTAAGCCCAATCCACAACAACATTTTTCTAAAATTTTACATATTTTCTCTAAGTAACGAAAATCTTTGAAATCGGTTTACTTTAGGAACATACCAGATCCTGTTCAGCTCGTGGGCGGGTGTGGGTGTTTCATAACTTCAGAAGATAAGACACGCTCTTGACCGCTTCTGCTGCAACTTCGAGAGGAAGCTAATATCTTCGATCCGCTCTCGCAACTTTAGAAAGATAAGATATGCTATCTTCAGTTTGCTATGCTGCAACTTTAGGGAGGCAGGATAGTATCTTCAATCTGCTAACTGCAACTTTAGAAAGATAAGATCTGCTGTCTTCAGTCTGCTCCGCTTCAAACTTAGGGAGGTAGGCAAAAAGCTTCAATCTACCCTACTACATTGTCCTACAGAGGACATAACCTGTAGAATGGGTATATGCTTATGTCGAATGATTAAGATGCCCTGATCGAAATGAATCAAATTCTCCTAATTAGACGTGCTATGATATATGAATACAGAAATGTTATGAGCATGATTCCTACTTAAGGTATCATCACACATTTGTTCTTCATCCTCGTTCCTCTCAAAGTATGAATCATATTCTGCTCAAATAATTTGCCCCATGGTAATTTTGAGTCCATTCCACTTGAACCTTGGGACATAAAGTTTGTACCTCCCACTGCAACTTCAGGGGAATAACATTTGGTTTCTTCCATCCATCTTGTTACCACTCAGAGGTATAGAATTTGTATCATCTTCAATCAATTTGATCTGTTACAACATTCCCTGGGTGTAATGACCAGATGCATGTGCCTGAAATTTGCATGAATGAAGGGATTAATTTTCTTTTCCTGAGAATGGTCCCCTTTTACACTTGGGTTGACATTGCTCATCATTTGTCGAGATGGTATCACCGACGAAATGTCTTATCCAATAAAAATCCGAAGAGATAATCATCTTTTAATATTTCCAACCTTTAGGCTTGGTGAGTTCTAAACAATAGTCCTGTTTCAGATTCTCGTATTATTTAGAAACTTCCAGAGTAATATGCGAAACTCCTTTTATAAAAGTATTTTATTAGTCCATTAATCGTTATTTCAATATAAAACGCTTGAAAAAGATCACAACAACGGACAAGAAGGAAATTAATCAGGAGCATAGCTCGAGACAATTAATCAAAGATAGCCAAGGCAATAAAAGGAAATTGATTAAGGCATATCTTGAAAAGATTAAGGTAATCAAAGATAGCAAATTCAAAAATGGGTAAAATAGAAGCTAGGTGCCCCGGATATTGTAGCCTGAGCTTCTCTATACAAACTTCTTGAGGACCATTTTGAGCTCAATACATGTTTAGAGGATTCACAGTACTTTGTCAATGCCCCAAGATGTAGCATACTTCCTCATTGTTAATTCAGGCATAGCAAGACTACCACATGCCCTATCTTTGATAAAAATTTGAGCCGCCCTTTTTGGGTTTTCGGTTCAAAATCCCTTTGGTATCAAAGCGCCTTTTGTGGGTTTTAGCCTTGGCCTCTCCTCTTTTTTTTTTTTTTTGGAATTTGATCTCAAGGCGCCTTTATGGTTTTTACCTTGGCCTTTCCTTTTAGGTAAAATACTTCTTGACTGATCCTGAATTCGCTGATTTGGGAAAGTCTTCACCATCCGTCTCGATCAATATCAATGCTCCTCTAGAACAGGCCCTTTTTTTACTACATAAGGTCCTTCCTAGTTTGGCATCTACTTTCCTCTGAAATCCTTTTATATAAGAAAGATCTTTTTCAACATCAGGTTCTCCTCGTGGAATTCTCTAGGATGAACCTCTTTGTCGTAAGCTTGCATCATCTGACCGTGATGGATAACTTTTAACCTTTTCTTCGATTAGGTTCAATTGGCAAAAACGCTTCCATTCCATAAACCAATGGGTAAGATGTTGCCCCGGCAAAGGTCCTGGCCAACGTTCGATAATCTTAGAGGATAAATTGTAACTTCTTTATGCCAATCTTTACAAGTCTCAATCATCTTTCCTATAATCCTTGTTTTGTGTTTTTTTTCTTTTGGTCGCCTTTGTTGCTCTTATGATATGGCGTCTGATCTTTGAAGCAGACTACAAACTTTGACATTGTCCTTTTTGGCATTCTTTGTCGGCGCCTGATCTTTTTTTTTTTATTGTCGACCTTGTACAATAGACATGAGAAGCTACTTTCTCCTTCTTAGTGAAGTAATCAACGACCACCAAGATAAATCGATGTATACTAGAAATTTTACCGAGATTGGCCTGCCCCACATAGAGAAAGTTTGTGAATAAATTAATGAGGCATATGAATCTTGTCTCCTTAAATACGGCATAACTGATGCCATCCCCTTCTATGTAGATTAGTAGTACCCAAACCTCATGATTAGCTTGGCTATTGTAAAACCATTAGCATGTGTCCTTCTGACATCCTTATAAACCTCTTTTAATATTTCAAAGTACCCGCGTCTCAGTAGCCCAGGCATGTCCTGATATGATTGTGCAAAAACATCTTTGAATTATGTCTCGCCTTATTTCTATGGTTAGCTAAGCTACAATCTTCACCTCTTTTCTAGGCTCATAATATCCACTGACCTTTTGTAGAGTAGGGTCTGTTTTTCATCTTGTTCTACCATTCTTAACAAATCCGAAGATAGGTTACAATCTCTATCATCTTCAAGGTCCTAAGATACCTCTAGACACATATCTTACTCGAAAGGAGACTCTGAGTTAGTAGCAGCGTTGCTCACATCGTTGATATCTGGAGACCTATTGTAGGTTTGAATGAAGATTCCAAAGAATAAATGATTCAAATAATGATTATTTGTATGGTCATGAATGAAGAATGAAAGAATACTTGAAAGAAAGTCCAAAGAACAAACAAAAGAAAAAAAACTAAGAAAAATTGTTTGTACAGTATGAAATGGAAAAAATAAAAGAATATTTGCTAAAAAAGATGTATTTTATTGAAATAAAAATTTCGGACACAAGCCTATTTCAAAAAAGGGTTCTTATTGCCTCTAGGCTTAAGGCAACAAGCGTGTTTTGAATATTACTCTAGATTAGCTCTAAAAATACAGGGATCTCTTCTACAGTCCCATTATTCAAAACACTCCCAAGTATGCAAGGGCTTGGAAACTTCGTTCCCCGGTTCCCTCTTCGCTTTTTTCTTATTCAAGGAGTCGCAACTTTCTTGTCTCCTCCTTCAATTATCGCATTTACTGCCTCGTCAAAGTGATCAGGTTATGATGAAACATCGAACTTCATAATTCCCATTTTAATGAACCTTTGGACTAACTTTTTAAATGTAGTACAATTTTCAATTGAGTGACCCGTTATTCCCGCGTGGTACTCGCATTGGGCATTCTTTTTTATACCATTTTGGGAATAGAGGTTGCACGAGTTTTGAGTAGGACGGAGACACCACATGCACATAAAAAAGATTCTGATACAGCTCCTTATATGTCATCAAGATTGGTGTGAACTGGAGCTTTTCTATATTTGGCCTCGAATTAGATTCCTGCCTTGAAGAGCCTTGATAGTTAGTTGTTACTTTTGGTTGACTGACAGTAATTGAATTCGAGTACCCTTTGTTATATGTACTCGTATTATTCACCTCGTTCTCCTTTTTCCTTGGAGCTGACCTTTTGGTGTTTTCCCCTGTTTCTATCTTGCTACCCCATAGGGCATTTTCAATCATTTCTCCTGCCATTACTATATCCGCAAAGCTCTTTGTGGTACCTCCTATCATGTGAGTAATGAATGAAGCCTTTAAAGTATTGATAAAAAACATTGTAGTTTCCTTTTCTAGGAGCGGTGGCTGACTTGCATGGTAACTTCCCTCCATCTTTGTGCATACTGCCTGAAGCTTTCATTTGATTTCTTCTCCATGTTTTACAAGGTGATTCTGTCAGGCGTCATGTCTATCACATGATTGTATTGTTTCATAAATGCTTGTGCTAGGTCTCTCCAGGAATTAATCCTAGCATGGCTCAACTGGTTGTACCACCTGGACGCTGCCCCTACCAAGCTATCTTGGAAAAAATGGATCAACAGTTGATCATTATTAACGTACCCAGTCATCCGTCTACTGAACAAGGTAATATGGGCTTCAGGACAACTAGAGCCATTGTACTTCTCAAATTCTGGCTTTTTGAACTTGTGAGGAAGCACCAAATCTGGAATCAAGCTCAAGTCTTTAGCATCAATTCCATGGTGATTATCAGTATTTTCCAAGGCCCTGAAATTTTCTTCTAACCATCTGCAACGATCCTCTAACTGCCTTGGTAATTCAATTCTCGTCCCTTCCCTCTCCGCTATATCTAAATCAGGGATAATAAGATTAGCGGGGTTATCTCTGGTTAGATCTGAGCCAACTTGAAATTCATGGGCACCCTCGTATCGACTTGACCTTGTTGAGGCCTAATTGTAAGATGGCCTTCGAGGATATGCTTTAGGTTGTGTTTGTGCATGCAGTGGGGTAAAACTGGGAGGATAATCCCCATTATCTTCTCCAGCATTAGTCATGGGGCCTTTTCCCTTATCCATTGCCCCATTCAGTAGCCGAGTCATTTGAGCCACTATATTCCTTTGGGCTTCCATCATTTGTTCCCTCATATCTTGTTGGATATTTGCCAACTGCTCTTGCAGCTGGTCTTGCATGTCTCTTTGGAACTGTTCGAGTCTTTGATTCATATCTTTCGTCTTAGTGCGAGTACCGTAATGATGTTTAGTTTCCAGTTTAACTTTCTCTTTTTCTGAAATAACTTCAACTAATTAGGGTCCTTCTATAGATTTTAATGCATATGATGCGATGTAATGAAAATGCATGAAATGAATGCAAAAAAGAAAGAGAGGCATTGATTCTAAATTCAATTCCATTAGAACAACTTTTCTAGAAAATAAATTCTTTTACATAAAACGGATATTTATACGGCCTTTCCCTCATATTCCAAGCGAACACATTGATCCCTTTCTTCTTATCCAGATATTATGGTCCAATCTCGTGAACTTTCTAATAAATGTCTCTATTAGCTCTTTTACTTGATGCGGCGCGACTCGCTTGCTCACTTATTTCCACAATGCTCGTTAGCCTCTTCAAGAAAACTGAGACGTGGTGATTCTCGAATAGTCTTTGTCAGCTTGAATCCTTGGGAAATAAAGTCTTGTATTCCTTCACGGACTATCAGTCTTCTCTCATTGTGTTTACTTGGATCATATTCGGACGACCGTATTATAATCCACTTTATCAGGAAATCCATTTTCTCATGACAAACTCTTCCATTTAGCAATCGAATTTGAATCAACACCTCTTTTCTATTATGTGAATGCAACGCAATCAAAACAAAAGAGAACACGTTAGCACAAGAGAAATAAATAATAGGGCACCTATCTAGGTGACCACTAGGGTTTGGCATAGTTCTACCTAGGGTAAGCCCTTAGGTTTTCTACATGTGGTTTAGCTCTAAAGTTAAGGTACCCAAACCAGCAGATTCCTCGATCCTCACCCATTATAGACTCATACGGACCGAGTTCAGTTCAGAGGAATACATTTCCCTATGGCCATACGGAAGTGAAAACCTCACGAAGACATTGGTACAGATGTATCCCAAAAGCAATCCACTAGACCATGCGGAGGTGAAAACCTCACGAAGGCATAGTTTCTCACTCCCACTTAAAGGTGCGACCATAACGGTCATGCAATGCAATGTGCGCAAGAAAATAAAAATCGTATGCAATGACACAAACAAATGCAACAAAAGGATCGTAATTTTCAAATCAAATTTTCAAATTTCGACAAAGGACAAAAAATAATCAATTTTACAGCTTGACTTTCTTATTGGTCCCCAGTGGAGTCGCCAAGCTGTCGAAACCATTTTTATTTTGAAAAACAGGGTCGACTTTTAAAATGAAAATGGAGTCGCCACCAATCTCTTTCGAGGTGTGATCGAGTCACCTTGAGATTAATCATAAAACATTTTGATTTATTAAAATAATGATTTTGGTATACAAAATTTGAGAAAATGGGCTCGAGTTGATTACATACGAGGAAGGATTAGTGCCCTCGTAACGCCCAAAAATTGGTACCTAATTGATTAATTAACGTACTAATGTCAAAAATTTAAAAAGATTTTAAAGTACGATCCTCTTTAAAAACCTGAATAAATCGAATTTGATGTTAAGACCTCCTTGTCCCGAAGTAATAAATGTCACATCCAGTAAGTTAGGATACAACATTTTAACCCTCGAAACTAAGCTTGTCTCATGCATTAAAGTTTAAAAAGGATATTTAGGTTATTTGGATAAAAAAATGAAACCTAGTAAGTTAGAGACACGATTTTCTCAAAGCTCAAAGTACCAAATATTACCTTATTTTTAAAAGTTTTCTTTTTAAAATTGAGAAAAATTGACGTAATATTAAAACGATGCGTAAAAACTTTGATAAAAAAATGGCAATATGAAAATACAAATAAACAATTTATAAAACAAATAATGACAATTATTTAAATACTAGCATCAATAATCAAATATCAATGAATTTAAAAAAAAGAGTACAAAATAAAAAAATATAAGGCAAAATAAAATGTAAACAAATTTAAAAATAATGAATTTGAAAATGAATAATAAGGAAAAATAAATTTGAAATCAACAATATACAAATAAATAAATAAATTATATATATATATATAGTAGGTAATATGTGTATAAGTTTGGAATAAATAATATATAAAAATGAAAATAGGTAATATATAAAGTAATAATATATAAATGATTTTAAAATAAATATTGTTTAATAAGGAATTTAGAAGAAGTTATACACAAAACATCTTAAAATAAATTGTATATAAAATAGATAGTATAAAAAAATTTTGCAATTGATAATATATGGAAAATTTTAAAGCAAATAATCAAACAATTTAAAATGGATGATTTATAACACGAGTTTTTAAAAAAGAAACAACATGTGTGGCATAATATTAAAAACAAATAAAGTATATAATTAATGGAAGAAAATAAAAGAATGATAAGAATGGTTAAATGAATGAACAATATGTAAATAGAATGTTAATGGATAAATAAGCGAATAAAAGTAAAAAATAATTAATGATTAAACAATTAAATGGATAAATAAAAAGGTTAAAAAAAGCGTTTATGACAGCCTAACTCTCACAATATGAAAATTCAACAAAATTTTTCCACCAAAATCCAACTCAAATGAAAGCAACTTAAAAAGAAACGAAGATGAACGAAGAACAAAATAAGAACAAGCCACAGAAAATAAAAATGCAAGAGAGGGAGAAATTTGAATGAATGCTCTTAAGAATTATTATTGCTCCAAACTCCAGTGTCTTTATAATGAAGGAGAGGCCTCTATTTATAGTTAAGCTTCCCCAAATCCAACGGTATAGATCAATTACATCAATGGCTAAGACTAAAAGGTAACTACAAATTAAATCTCTAAGATTATAAAATCATATCTTCTAAGATTGCATATCATATCTTCCAGGATTGCATATCATATCTAAGATTTGCATATCATATCTAGGATTGCATATCCTTGAAGATTATGTTTCCATATACATCAAGCTTGTAGATGGACCTTCAATCTTTTCAAGTAATGGGCCATTCCGATTGGGCCAAATGATATATTTTGGACTGGACTTGGACTTTGTTTTATTATTTTGGGTTTATTATTTTTTGTGTTGGCCCGGGCTAAATTGGTCTATTACAAATGACTTCAAGATTCGTCAGGAACTTTCAAGCCATATTGCTTTTTTTATAGCTTCAGAAGTAGCCACATGTTCGGCCTCCATAATGGAGTTAGCAGTTTAGCTCTGGTTGACACTTGACCACACTATTGACCCATTGCCTAGGATAAAACATAGCCCAATGTCGGTTTCTTTGAATCCCAACATGCTTGGTAGTCAGAATTAGTATATTTGATAGGAGTAAGATCTCTTTCAAAATACATAAGCATGTAACCTTTCATTCTCTATATATACTTAACTATATGCTGAACTGTTTGTCAATGTAACACCCCAAACCTGGCCTAGAAGTTAGGCCCAAATCTGGCGTGTCACATTGAAGAGTTTTTTGAAAACCATGCTTTCATTAGAAACCCTTCTTAAAGAATTTAAAAATTTGTTCGAGAATTAAACCTCTTTGTTAAAACTCTAAACACTTACGTAATTGTTGTCAACTTGAAAATGTAATTACCTTTAAAACCTTATCTGTTGCGGAAGCATATTTGAAAATGTTGCGGAAACGTAGTATCTTGAAGATAGCTACCATTTTGGAAATCGTATTCCACTTTTAGCAGTTAGAAAACATCATAAATAAATATCAGGAATAATAAGTTAAAAATAAAGAGGCCTTATTACAAAATTATTAACCCAATAAATTGAAATGAAATGAAATAAAGTCGCTAAGTTTAACTTTAAAGCATATCTGACGTGTGGCCACCTCCGAGTCCCTCCCAGCTCCGGATCCTTTAAGGTCAGGGATTAGCTACACAGTTAAAAGAAAGGGGTGAGTTACGAGAACTCAGTGTGTAATCCCCTATTACAGTCACTAACTGGGTCCGAGCCCATACAATGTCGGTCTTAGCCTAAGCCCTATTCGGTAACAAGCTAGGCCTAAGCCCCAAATCATCTCAATGCAAATGGATATGTACCCACCCCAATCCTATCCAGCCAACTAACTCTCCACCCGTACCAACCAACACACCCTGTGGGGACCAAGTCGACCCACCCAGCCAAAACTCTCCAATAATACAACCAAGCTGCTAGTAAATATATAAGGCTCTTAAGCCTTCAATAGCGGTATTATAACTGGCACAGAGCCATCAATAACTGTATTATGTTTGGCACATAGCCATCAGCGATGGTAATATAATTGGCACACAGCCTTGGGTAAATATGATCGACACAGAGTCATCGATATCCGGTAGGCACATAGCCACGGGTAAATACGACTGGCACAAAGCCATAATCAAGATGGCACAAAGTCAAGCTCTCCAATAATGTAGCCAAGTCACATTAATAACGATATGTGGCTGAGCCACTAAATTAAGAATATGTGGCGATGCCTCTATAACGGTATTTGGTGATGCCACTAGAACGGTATGTGGCGATACCACTAGAATAGTATGTGGTGAAGCCACTAAAACGGTACTTCCTCTAATCAGCAAACCCAAACCAATGCAATATGCCATGTATGTCATGCTCAATCATTACACGTGTATGCAAAATGACCATGCTCAGTAACAATCATTTCAACACATATTAACAATATATCAGACACACGCCCACAATCAAGTCGGTTAAAACACAGTCATACAATCACAGTCAAATCGGTCAAATCATAGCACAGGTCAATCATTTACCCACAAGGGCAAATGAGTCATTTTACCCTATAAGGGTATGTCAGTAATCCTACCCCTCAGGGGTATTTCAGTAATCCTACCTTTTAGGGGTATTTCAATAATTCTACCCTATAGGGGTAATTTGGTAATTCTACCGTACATGGGTAATTCTACCTATCGAGGGTATTATAGTAATTTTACAAACTGAGAGTATTTCAATAATTTTGTAAACCAAGGCATTCTAAATAGAGATAACGATGCGAAAGGGCTTAAGGCCCATTCTCGGCCCAAATGGGCCCACACGCTCGTGTGGCCCATTTAGCCCAAGTCTAGCCACAGATGTAAGATTCACATAGACCAGTCTAATAACTACTACACAATCATACAATTTATTCATATGGGCCCACGAGCCCATTGGGCCCACATGGCCCCTTTCGGGCCATCGTGCCCCAAATAGCCTAAACCCATAAGAATACTCATGGTGGCCTCAACTATCGCGTTGAAGCTCCCACACATGTGCTTGCACGCTCGTGTGGCTACCATTGCCGTGTGATCGGTATTTCGACATTTGCCGCTCTATAGTTAGAGTAGTGTGAAATACACACCTGATAGGAGTCTGAAGCTAATCCGCGCTCCGAATGCTCCTATACCCAAACGCCAACCAAGGTATGCTTACTCTCCTCATAGATTGCTCTATTTACAGCCAGCTTCTCAGCTTCCCTCATGCTAGCTTCCCGATGTGGGATCCCTCCTTCAGCAGAGTTTAAATCCATCTCAACCACTTGTCGCCCCAACTTAGCAAAATAAATATCCCTTTTTGCTTGGAATGGGATTTGAACCTTACCCTCTCCTATGCTCCAGACGCTACATGCCACCACAACACAAGCTCCTTTGTGACTTAAAGCATGCGTAACTAAATATAAGCATATGGGTCAAAGTCTAAGTTCATTTAAAAAGAAATCAAAATGAATTGCAAGTGCCAAGACGTAAACCTTGGACCCCTTATTTCCTCATGGTGTCACTTCCTTGTCTCCCATGTGGCGCCATTTGCCACTAGAGCACAACTCCTTTTGTGTTATTTTTCTCCACATTTTATTCTTAAAGCCTACTTACTAACTCCCAGGGTTTTATTCACCTAAAACCAAAATTTTTCCTACAGCCCAGGTGTAACACCCCAAACCTGGCCCATGAGTCCTGACCGGATCTAGTATGTCACGAAGTAAAATATTTTGAAGGACATTGATTTTCTGGTGAAAATTCGATGAAACTTGGCTAAGGAATTAAAACGGTGTTTGAAAACTCAGTTGGGCTTTTTAAAAATATATTGGGTCAGATTGTTACCGATTTCAGATGTACCCGATGGCACAGAAAACATTTTCGTTCGAATTTAAGAAAACTTGTGCGATCATTGTAAAATCATTAAACACTTTAAATAATTCATCCAAACATGACAAATAATAAAAATAATCTTAGGAGGCCTTATTACAACTTAAATAAATAAAACCAACATAAAATAAAAATAATTCAATGTTCATCTAGTCCATAATTTCTTTGCATGGCCACCTCGAGTCCATCCAGGCTCCTCATTCGCGATCTACGAGTCACACGAAAAATGTTAAAGGAAAAGGTGAGTCACCAAGACTCGAGTGTAACCCTTTTCCGGTTTAATGCAACATCATACACAATTTATAACAAATTAACATGCACTAAATTATGCACCCAACCTAACCATCCAAACACCTTTCTCTACCCGTGTGGTACCAAACCTTGGTGGTGCCAAACCACTGGTGACTTAAAGTCACGATATTCATCAATAATTGTGGTGCCAAACCACTGGTGGGGCCAACCCACGTGTGATACCAAATCACTGGCGCCGATCCCATAATATAATCCGTGGGGCCAACCCACTGTGGTGCTAAGCCACTGGGACGAGACGCTATGAGGTGCCAAACCTCTGGAGGTGCCAAACCTCTGGTGACCGTAGTCACGAAATGTGGTACCAAACCACTGGTGTCTGTCGACACGAATATCACTTCCCCCTCCTCTCATGTAACCCACATCAATCAATGATATGTATATAACAGAAATCATGCCCACATATTTATTTAACAACATAAATTGAATTTAATCATTAGTCACATACTTATATGCCACATATACCAAATATGTCATGCTTCCCAAAAGCATCATAAAGTAAACTCATAACAACAAGGACTTACCTGATTCCTTGCTTATACCATGATGGTATTAAATCCAATTCTACACAATCAAGTTTAGTGTAATATATTCAACACATTAATTAATTATAAAGTGTGTATGTACACACCTGTTTCTACCAAAATTCCTAGATCCCGAAGATCCGATCTACGTTGCTAGATCTCTTGTCCTATAATCGACCAAAAAGCATGGTTAGGGACTTAGGCCTATTCGGCCAAACCAAGTAATATCAGAGGCTCTTTTACGGCCTTACCTTGAACGGATTTGATTTCCAAACAAATCACGAAGTCTTAATTTGCCCCTAAAACCATGGCACACTCATTAGTTCGGCATTAAACAATAAACTTTTATCAAAGGCCCTTGGCCGAAAGTGCTTACCAACTCACCCTTGGAAAAATAATTCTCGAAAGCTTCCCTTAATTTATGTAGGCTCCTAAACTCCACAAGTCAGCAACTCTTGGTGTTGTTAGGGGGTTTCGGCTACCCTTGAAGAGGAGAAAATAATCGAAAGTGGGACAACACCTCTCTTTAGGGAGATTCGGCCAAATGCACAATTGGAAGGGCTGGAAATTTTAGTGAAGGAGAAGGGTAGGTTCGGCTAGTGGAGGAAGAAAAAGAAAAAGAGAAGATGTAGGGAAAGGGGGTGGTTTCGGCTTGAAAAAGGAGAAGAGAAGCTGGAATTTTTTTTGATAATTTGGGCAATGCAACAAAGGGTTTGGCTGACAAATTTTGGAGAAAAGAAAAGAAAATTGGTTCAACTTTGGCACATCTTTCTTTGTACAAAGCAGATATGGATAGCCCCCCCAAGGTCTCCAATTTTCAGCAAACACTCTCTTAATTTGTGATAATTCCCAACCTTGATTTATCAAAGATAAATCTAATTTTATCATACTTTTAATCCCCTAATCCCCTCAACAATTTTATAGCAAATAAAACACTAAAACTCCCCTTCCATTGATTATTAGCAAAAAATAAGCTCAAACTCTATCACTTTGAAGAGTCCAAAATCATGCCAATTCTTTCTCTCCTTCACGACAATGAAGAAAGAGGAAAAATAAAAATCCAAATGTCGCTTCTTGGACTCGAACCAATGACCCCAAGCAAGCGGTGAGATGTGACCCCTTTAAGCGCCCCAAACCAACTCTTCCTTTGGACTTTCATGTTAAATATTCCCACCATTTATTTATAAAGCCTTATACCGAGCCTTTTCTCTTTTAGCCAAAGCCCAAAAATAACACTCCTTGCGCCCCTTGCGTTTGAACCGAGACCTTCGTGCCAACACCTTTAAGTGGCGCCCCAAGCCACTTTGCCCACCTGCCTTTCATGTCAATAAGCCCCCTGATTTAATTATAAGGCCTTCCTAGGCCTAACGCCCAAAAAGCCCACAAGGGAAAAAAAACATTTCCCCCTTGTTCCTGCCGAGGCTCGAACCTCCCCACTAGCAACTCTCTTAGGCGCACCAAGCCACTTGTACCAAGCCCATTCTTGTGTCATGTTCCTCCTAAATTTTATTTAAGCCCTAACTTCTTCTAGCTCCCTTCTTTTAAACCCTTAAGAAGAAATTTTTTAATTCCAACTTCAACCTACCTAAATCATGCCAAATAAAATCATATTTATTTATTTCTTAAAGCCCACATGGAATTTATTTAAATTACAAATAACCCCTAATTAGTGGTGTTACACTGTGTTTGATCCGTGAGTTCATGAAAGCCCCCTAACCTTCCAAAACCACTCACCTAATAGGTCCAACTTGCATTAGTGCCGCTCTCTTGTTCTCTAAAAATTTTAAATGCTCCCACGCCCAACGCCCAATGGGCCCAATTCTACTAGGCCCAAATTCAGGGAGTTACAGTCAATGTCTTGGACCTGGATTCGATTGATATCGACTCACCAACCTTATTATGAAACAAATATATGGATCTGTGCACAACATAGCATACATGAAACTTTCTACTATAGAATCACATGGAACCTTTCTCATATTTTCTTTTTCTTCCCTTGTCTTAGGACAATATTCCAAAGAAAGATGAAATCTTGATGCATAAGGTTGAGTTCCTTTCTTAGAATTGGTCATTGCTTAAAGTTCCAATATCTTGTCTATGTATGAAGCCTGTGATAATGCTATCACTTTTTTCTTTTGATCCCTTAGGATCGAGTACCTAGAACAAAATTATCTTCTCCCAAGTCATTCATGCTAAACTATTGAGTTAACCATAATTTAACTGATGATAATGTCCCTACATTATTTCCAATGATTAGAATGTCTTCGACATATAGAACGAGAAAGAAAACCTTTCCATCCCCAATACATTTATAAACACAAATTTCATCTATGTTTTGCTCAAATCCAAAAGTTTTGATTGCTTGATCAAATCTTTGATTCCATTAGTGGGATGCTTGCTTAAGTCCATATATAGATCTAAGCAGTTTGCAAACTTTATACTCATTTCCTTTAACATATATATTCGGTGAGAGGCATCATATAGATGCTCTCTTTAGGATAGCCATTCAAAAATGATGTCTTGACATCCATTTGTCATGTCTCATAATCGAGAGTCATCAGAATGGATAATTATATGCAGATTTACTTTGGCATGGAAACTAAAGAGAAGATTTCTTCATGATAGATACTTTAATCATTTTGCTGCAAGTTTAGCCTTGTAAGTTTCCAATTTTTCATCTGCATTTCTTTTCTTCTTGTAGATCCATTTACACCTTATGAGTTTTATCCCTTTCGGTAAGTCTACAAGTTCTCATACTGAGTTGAAATTTATAAAATCCATCTCAGCTTTCATAGTTAATTCTTAAAGTTTGGAATTATCACTTTGGATAGCTTCATCATATGTGAGTGGATCATCATCTTCTTGTTCGGCAAACTCAATGTTTAAAACACTTTGGTTAGATTGAAAGAGCTCAAGCCTACGAGAGACCCTCTCATTGCGATGAAACACCTTATGTTGTTGATTGTTTGCAAGTCTACTATTAGGAGTTGGTTCTGGACTATATATGTGTGATTCATATACTTTGATGTAAGTAAAAGCCTAAGTTCAAATATATAAGAAATCGAAAGCTATTGCATTGGGTATACGACTTCCACAATATGTAGCATCATTCACAATAGTGGAATTTATAGCCCAACTAATAGGTAAATGATATTATTTTTTTCAACATTACATGATAGATAAAAAGTAAATGTGATCACGGGTCGTTTGTCTTTGTGATAAATAACTTAATTACTATTTGATAGTACTTCACTTTTCATGAAGGAAAATGTAATGAATATCATGAAATAGAATATGATCATATTGATAGAACAAATTTATACCAAAGACATTAAGAATATCCTATCTGAGAAACACACTAATGACAATGTCATTGGACGAGCACTAATTGAGCATCTTTCATAATGGTATGTAACTAGTGTCACGAGGCTAGAATTTTAGTCTCGCAATTCGTGTGGCCTTATATGATTCCTTCACTTCAAGAATGCCTAAGTCAACCTAACTCAAACAAAGTGAAAATTTTTGATAGAAATTCTCTTTTAAGGCACAAAAAATAAGCGAAAGCAACTCAAAAGAAAAAATAGCTTGAAAGAACAAAAAAGAAAAAGCACAAAGAGTTTGAGTGAATGCTCTCAAAGAATTCTATTACTTAAGAATGAAGTGATTACAAATAAGGGGGGATGACCTTTATTTATAGATGCACTCCTCTAGATCCAAAGGTTCAAATTAGAGTAAATCAATGGTCAAGATTAAAAGCAATCTACAAATTAAATCTCTTAAGATTTACGGAATCAAATCTTCTAATATTAAAATTCTTCTAAGATTGCAAATCTTCTAATATTAAAATTCTTCTAAGATTGCAAATCTTCTAAGACTACTTCCCATATTTGTCATTCTATGTATATGGGGCTTCAATCTCTCCAAGTAGTCAAACCTATTGGGCCATGTGACCCCTTGTGAACAAGATAGATCATTCAAGTATGCCATTGTTGCGAGCTCTCTTGTGCAGCTTGTGACATTCTCCCCAACCTATTCTTACGACGATAGGTTTGAACTAGCTTCACTATCGGGAAGCCCATTTCATCAAACTAAGTATTCATGCAGCGACCTATAGTACTTTTGTTGAATCACTCAGTCTGCTATGATGCATTCAACTTCACGATCATAGGAGACATTTACTCCCATTGGCACTCATTTGGACTTGCCCCAATCTGGATCCTCCTGATTCTTATGGAACAATGATAAACCGTAAAAGTAACATATTTTAAGCCCACATTTAGTATATTTTGGATGATTTAGCCCTTGATTTATGTAAAAAGGTACTCTTAATCCTTTCTTTTCATGTTTTTACTAAGGAAAGCACCTGAGGACGAAAAGAACAAGAAACAGGCTTAAAACGGGCCAATTTAGGCCAAAGAAGAAATTGTCACGGCCAGGACTTCAAGCCACACGACCGAGCCTCGATTATTAACTAAGACATGGCCATGCCACGATTTACACGGCCGTGCTCCAATTGACAGAATCAAGACACGACCTGAAAATAATTTACACGGGCGTGTACCATGGCCGTGCCCCTGCCACGGGAGAGAGCAATTTCACTCAGATTTGGATACTTTGAGGCAAAGAAACACATTCCAAAGCCTATTCAAACACCAAGTAGGAAGTGTACTTGAATCGGGACACTTAGAGGCCAAGTAAAGCATTCTAAAAGTCTATATAAACACCCTAAGTGTAACCTGATAAAGCGGCGTTCAGCAGGCCAAAGAGCCGAAGCCAGAGCAGTTCAATTCAGGAAATTACTAGAAGATAGCCAGTAGGTCCATCTCAAGGAGCCAAAATTCTACTCAAGACGACGTATTTCTCCTTCAATTCCTTCAGGGGGTTTTAGGGATTTCTTATGTTTTGTTTTATCTTTTCTCTTGAGATGTTTTCTTTATTGATTATGAATTAAATCCTTCAGATACCTGATGGGGATGAAACCTATATGAATCTTGTTATTGATTTCTAAATTATATGATAAATACTTAGTTTGTTCTTAATTATGCATGCTTATTCCAAATCTGATGTTCTTAAGTGGAGGAGGAATAAACCCTACTTAAGAGTAGATCTAGTATAATTAAGTGGAGTTGATCGTACGCCTAGAGATAGGGTGACGAGATTTCACCGGATTAGAGTGAAACCTAATATGGGAGTCCATAGATCAATTTTCTGCTATTCTAGGGGGTTGTTATAAGAGAACGAGAGTTCCACAAATTAACCTAGGGTTAGACGTTATTCGTCTCGAGAGAGGGTTTAATATACGTTAGGGAGTCTTACGGATCAAACTAAGTGAATAACAGTGTTAAATAACAAGTGAAGTCTAGGTGGATTGTAACACCCCAAACCCGACCCATACGTCATGGCCGGATCTTGTATGCTACGGGTTGAACGTCGAAACATTGCCTTGAAGGGTTTTGAAAATCTCAATTTATTATAACCGATTAATCATTAATTGTGTAATTCTTGAATGAAACTTTAAGATTTGCGTGAATGTGTTTGAAAAGCCCATTTTCCTCTCGCTTTATAATTAAAGTTTTGAAAACATAAGTTTATAAAAATGTGACATGATAATAATAAAGAAAAATAACCTAAGTTATGGAGGCCTTATTACAAAAAAAATATCCCAAAATTAAAATTTAAAAGATAACCAAAAATAGTTTATGGAAATAATAGTCTTGATGGCCCCTCGAGTCCGACTCGGCTCCAATGTCCACGATCTACTGCTCATCTGAAAGGTTGGGAAAAATAAAAGGGTGAGTCACCAAGACCCAGTGTGTAAATCCCAAAAAACACATGAAAGCCTTGGGCCCACAAACACATTATGGGCTTTGGGCCATAACAATGGCAACAAAATATATTTTCATGCAACATGGCCCATCCCAAACCTAAGAGTCCATCCTTTACACACCCCCGTACCAACCATCACACCGTGGGGATTTCTACAATCAACCCTCCATCTGCTACACACCATATCGACAACTGTGCTGCCTGTCATAAAAATCAATCACTATGTGACCTATGTGGCAAAGCCACCGATCGCTATGCGACCTTAATAATATATCGACAACTGTGCTGCCTATCATAAAGACCGATCATTATGTGACCTATATGGCAAAGCCACCGATCGTCTCGTGACCTACTCCCCTTCATCATATCAATCTTATCCCATGCATACATACACGCAAGAATCAGAACATTAAACTATCTAAACAGATCACATACTTTCACATACTTCAATACACATAGAGAAGTTTCTATGATTACGTACCTGGCATCCCTTGCCTACCCTTTCTGGGTTTTATGATTGTTCATACAGCCTCTTTATCTGGCTTTTAGCCCATAACATACACATAATCTGATTAGCTAGTGTAATAGAGATCTACACACGATTCATCGACAAGGCGACATCTTGTCTAAGTCGACACTATCGATGGCGCCACATTGCTAACGATCTAAGGTTTTGATTCAAGTCGGTCTACAACCCGTGGCCAATTCGAAGCGCTATAGTAAATCACGAATTCCTTCCCGACCTCGGTTGAATCAATCCGAGCCTCTGTCAAAATCATTTTCAACTTCTCAAAACTCTCTTGTCGCTTACTAGACCAAATAAATAGAACTCCTTTCCGTAATAACATAGTCAATGGTGCCGCAATTGAAGAGAATCCTTCAACAAACCTTCTATAATATCTGGCTAGACCAAGAAAACTCTGAATTTTCACCACAGACCTAGACGGCTTCCAATCTAACACCGCTTCAATTTTTTGAGGGTCAACCCTAATCTCCTCTGTAAACACAACGTGGCCTAAAAATGTAACTTCACTTAGCCAAAATTCGCACTTACTGAATTTGGCAGACAACTGCTTCTCCCTCAGAATCTGTAAAACCACTCGTAGATGTGAATCATGCTCCTCTTCTGATCTTGAGTAAACTAGGATATCATTTATAAATACCATGACAAACTGATCCAAGTAGGGTTGAAACACTCGGTTCATCATATCCATAAATGCTACTGGCGCGTTGGTCAATCCAAATGGCATCACCATGAATTTGTAGTGAGCGTAGCGAGTCCTGAATGCCATCTTATGAATATCTGCCTCCTTGACCTTAAGCTGATGGTATCCTAATCTCAGATCTATCTTTGAGAACACTGACGCCCCTTTCAGTTGATCGAGCAAGTCATCAATCCTTGGCAACAGATACTTGTTCTTGATAGTCAACTTGTTCAGCTGACGGTAGTAAATGCACATACGCATTGATCCATCCATCTTCTTAACAAATAACACCGGAGCTCCCCAAGGCGACACAGTTGGTCGAATAAATCCTTTATCTAGTAACTCTTAAATCTGTGATTTTCTTTCCACCAACTCCTTCGGCAACATTCTATACGAAGCAATAGATACTGGCGCTGTTCCCAGAGGAAGATCAATTCCAAACTCTACTTCACGATCCGGGGGTAACCCCGGAAGCTCTTCTGGAAAAAATCAGGAAACTCTTTCACCATACTAACGTTCTCAATAGTTAGGTCCTTGGCTTCCAGAGCCTGAACAACCATTAATACTGCCTCACATCCTTTTCTCACCATCCTTTCTGCTCTTAGGGCAGTCACCACATTCGACAAACAATTCCCCTTTTCTCCTATTACCAACACTTCACCACCCTCGGGGGTTCTTAACACCATACGCTTGGCTGCACAATCTAAATTAGCTTGGTACTTCACCAACCAGTCCATGCCTAATATTAAGTCAAACTCCCCGAACAGTAATTCCATCAGATCCGTCAGGAAAACTATTCCCTGAGCATCTAACGGTACCTCCCGATAGAGTTTATCTACTACCACCGATTGTCCTAATGGGCTAATTACAGTCATCGCCCTAGGGGTAATCTCGAAATCTAAACTTAAAGTTCCAGACACACTACTAGCAACATATGAATGTGTCGACCCAATGTCAATCAATGCAGTGTAAGGTAAGCCAAATACTAAAAACGTACCGGTTATAACATTCGGTGCGTCGGCCTCCTCTCGACGTCTGACAGCATAGACTAACCCCGACCATCTTGCCTCAGTGTTTCTTGCCCCTCAGCCTGGTGCTCCACAGCCCCGACCAAAATCGTTACCACCTTTGGCTAAACCACGACCCCTCTACGGCTGCTGACCTCCTCTACCCGACTGAACATTGTCTTTCCCTGCGAGTCCTACATCACTTCGTGGCTGTGGACAGTCTCTAATCTGATGATCCAAAGATCCACACCTAAAGCACTTCCCACTGCCTGCCCAACACTTACTTACATGGAATTTACCACATCGAGCACACTTCCGTGTATGGTTAGCAGCAGTAGGTCTCGTAGCCCGTCTCGATCCATCTGACCTAGGTTTTTCCTGAGTACTCCCAGTTGTCCCTGATGATGCAAAATTTCTCTTACCTCTACCCCTATCTCTATCCCGGTTCAATTTTTTCGTCCGTCTCACCTCCTCAGCTATCTTAGCTTTCTCCACAAGCACAACAAATTTCCTCTCCCGCTGTGGAGCTATCAAAATACGTAGATCATCCTTCAGGCCATCTTCAAATCAAACACACCATTCATGTTCTGTGGCCACCATCCCTCGAGCATAACGGCTTAAGCGTAAGAATTTCGCTTCATATGTCGCCACTGACCTACTTCCCTGAACTAGATTCAGGAACGCTCTACGCTGCGCATCCACATAACT
Source organism: Gossypium rotundifolium (assembly GCA_025506655.1). Classification (NCBI taxonomy): domain Eukaryota; kingdom Viridiplantae; phylum Streptophyta; class Magnoliopsida; order Malvales; family Malvaceae; genus Gossypium; species Gossypium rotundifolium. Next base: position 52,207,894 of record CP106725.1, read on the forward strand.
CATTCCAATGTACTTACTCTAGAACGCCGCTTTGAAGTAATCACAGGTGATACGATCAGCCATGGTACCATCCTTAACCGTAAGCCACCATTGATACGCTTCATCCTGGAGAAGGGACACTATTCCTTTCAGCTTCTCTTCTTCTATGAAATCCAGATCATCCATTATGCGCTCGACTGCCTCCAACCAATATTCAGCTATACTAGGGGCTACACTGAAAATTCCCTTAAACACTTCTGCCCCATTGGCTCTAAGTCGCTCCGACACAGATTTTCGGGCTCTTGTGCCCATGCCTGCCCTAGCTACCCTATCTAAAACCCTCAATATCGCCTGAGATACTGCATCATCTCCGGCCATCTGATCCTAAAATTTTGTCTCCACAGCTGGTGGCACTGGTACCTCATTCCCTGACTCGTGACCAGACCCTACGGGTTTTGACACAGCAATCCTGCCTCTACCTCGGCCAGGCACACCATGTCCTCTAGTGCTCATTCTACTGATTCGCGTTTATCTGATTAGGAATTTTATGAATTATTAATTTCTTCCACTGATTAATAACGAACAATCTTATGGAAAGTAGTTTTAACAGTAGTTCTTTCGAATTCGAACTCTATCTACAAGGTTCAGTTCTCAAGTCTGTATTTCCTAGCTCTAGAATCTACATACATTCAACCATTACACATCAACATACAAACAGCATCCATGAACTCACATTCATCACCTAAGGGTATTTTTGTCATTTCACTACTCGGGGGTATTTTCATAATTTTTTATCCTACAGGGGTATTTTTCATAATTTTCCAAAATAGGGTATTTTGGTAATTTTACAAAATAGGGTATTTCGATAATTTTACAAACCAAGGGTATCTCGGTAATTTTGCAAACCAAGGGTATCTTGAGAAATTTTCACAAATCAAGGTTATTTGAAAATTTTACATAACTAGGAGTATTTTAAAATTTTGCAAAATAAGGTGGTTTGGTCCCTTCGGTTTTAGTTATAAATTTTGGCCGTCAACAAGTCCTCGTGGCTAAGGTGAATAGTCACTACGCACCAGGTAGGATTCTAGTGAAAAGGAGGTGAGCCGCTAGGGCCGCTTAAATACCAAGCTCTCCTGGATCCAATCCTAGACATGCGTATGCCTGTTACCATACCCTAACCCTGTGACTTGTTCGCAGACATGTTTAATTAAAAATTAATTCTTATGGAATTTGAAGGATTGTTTAACCTAAGCCTAGAGTCCATCAAGCTTTAATCATACTAGCCTACGTCCCTATGGAGCCCATCAAGCCCAACATGCATATTATATAATGAGTTTAGGATACTTACCTGCGTGGATCGGGTGCTGATAGACTCGAAGGCCATATCTCAACTTAACTTTTCCCAAACTTATATCACTTTTAAAAATCACTACTAGACCCATTTCACACCCCGAGTTTTGAACTAAGCTCCGATACTAAAAATGTAACACCCTAAACCCGGTCCATATGTCATGATCGGATCTGGTATGCTACAAGTTGAATGTTACAAACTTTACCTTGAAGGGTTTTGAAATTCTCAGTTTATTATAACCGATTAATCATTAATTGTGTAATTCTTGAATGAAACTTTAAGATTTGCGTGAATGTGTTTGAAAAGCCCATTTTCCTCTCGTTTTATAATTAAAGTTTTGAAAACATAAGTTTATAAAAATGTGACATGATAATAATAAAGAAAAATAACCTAAGTTATGGAGGCCATATTACAAAAAAAAATATCCCAAAATTAAAACTTAAAAGATAACCGGAAATAGTTTATGGAAATAATAGTCCTGATGGCCCCTCGAGTCTGACTCGGCTCCCATGTCCATGATCTACTGCTCATCTTAAAGGTTGGGAAAAATAAAAGGGTGAGTCACCAAGACTCAATGTGTAAATCCTAAAAACACATGAAAGCCTTGGGCCCACAAACACATTATGGGCCCTGGGCCATAACAATGGCAACAGAATATATTTTCATGCAACATGGCCCATCCCAAACCTAAGAGTCCATCCTCTACACACCCCTGTACCAACCATCACACCGTGGGGATTTCTACAATCAACCCTCCATCCGCTACACACCATATCGGCAATTTGTCTTTTGTCATAAAGACTGATCACTATGTGACCTATGTGGCAAAGCCACTGATCGCTATGCGACCTTAATAATATATTGACAGTTGCGCTGCCTATTAGAAAGACCGATCACTATGTGACCTATGTGGCAAAGCCACTGATCGCCTTGCGACCTGCTCCCATTCATCATATCAATCCCATCCCATGCATACATACATGCAAGAATCAGAACATTAAACTATCTAAATAGATCACATACTTTCACATACTTCGATACACATAGAGAACTTTCTATGATTAGGTTCCTGGCATCCCATGCCTACCTTTTCTGGGACTTACGACTGTTCATACAACCTTTTTATCTAGCTTTTAGCCCATAACATACATATAATATAGATTAGCTAGTGTGATAGAGATCTACACACTTGATTACTGACAACACTATACTGTCTAAGTCGACATTATCAGTAGCCGCTACGACTGCTAACAGTCTAAGGTTTTGTTTTGAAGCTGGTCCACAACCCGGTGGCTAATCTCGAACTACTGACACCGCTCGCTTCTTAAACTTAGGGATTGATTGAACAGATCCAATCCGCTCCTTCGCCTGATCGATATTTGATTCCATCAAAAGAACTTATCAGTTGCTACCATCATAACATATGGTTAAGATCACAATTATGATAGCGAATCTAATAGAAATCTAAAGAGAACCCCTTACCTTGAAATCCCGAAAAGAAAGATATATGAGAGTTAGAAACTAACGATTCTGGCTTTTAGATCTACGCAATCTTCTTCACTTCTCGAATGTCGCCCAGCATGTAAAAAGATAGGAAGTATTAGTATAATCGACAGCCTTAACAAACCAAGCTGCCATTCGGCCTTGGCTCCTAAAAACCGAAAGAGATCTTAAGGAATAACAAGAGTCGACACTTACCTCAATATAGGGGTTTCGGCTAACTCTTGAGAGAAGATGTCGGCTTTTCACGAAAATCAAAAAGAAAAGATGATTCAAAGAAATCTATAGAGATTTCGACTTTTAAAGAAGAAATCGGCAAGAAGATTTTGGCTTTTACTGAAGAAGTCGGTAGGAAGAAAAAGAAAGGAAAAGAATGTACACTAGGGTATTCGGCTATAGCAGAAAAGAAGAAGAAGAAGATGGAACTTAGGAGTTTTCGGCTTTTTGAGAAAGGAAACAACCAAGAGAAGAGAATGAGAATAAATGCCAAAATTAAGAAGTACCCTATTTCTTTAATCAAATTTTTAAGACACACACTAACCAAAAGCGGAATTGCCCTCTTTTGAAAACTAAAACTAATTAATTAACAAGGAAATTTGGTACCCCTTTTAGCCTCATCAAACCGATTTCCCCTTCCCTAGAGTTGGAAATTCTACCCTCTGTGACCAAACAGATCGGATCCTAAATTTCCTCCTTTATCGCCATATTATCTTGATTATCCACTCAAATAAATCCTCCTATATTTAAGCCTTGTTGTCATTCAACTCTACCTAATTAATTGCCGAACTTTAGCTAACTTTAATTAAGAGAATTGGGCTTCATGTAACTTGAATGTGGGCCTCCTCAGTTGACGCCACATCCTTGCTCTCTAAGTGGCACCACTTTGCCACTGGGTCACAAGCCCACTTCGTATTTAAAACACATATAACATCTTTTAAGCCCTATCTTATCAAGCTTTCCGCTAGAGTGTCTAATCAGAGAATTCAATTAAGGCCTCCGCCCAATTCCTAAGCCCATTCTGGACCCCTAACCCTCTCATTAAACATAACCACACATTAAACGCATTGGCCCATTAATTCAGGATGTTACATGGATTCTTCCTGAGGGTATTGTCGTGATCAACTAAGTTTTTCATCAAGTTATTTCCCAATTTGTTCCTTTTGTCTTTTTTTCTTTAGCTTAGTAGTCGTTAAATTAGATTAAATCAACCAATAACTCTATATTTTTGGCTAAATAATAAAAAGAAAGTGAGTATTAGTACTTTTAGTTCCTTTGGGTTCGACAATCCGGTCTTGCCTAAGCTATACTACTGTTCGATAGGTACACTTGCCTTTAATCGTTCTCAGAGTTAGTTTCCAGGCTCGATCTCATTCATTATAAATTTAAAACTCGACAAAACAACGATAAATTTTTTGGCGCCGTTTCCAGGGAACTAAAATATTAAGAAAGCTCTATCTTTATTACTTTAGCCATTATTTTTATTTTTATTTTTATTCCGTAATTTATTTTATTTTTTTGTTTTTACTAATTTTATTTCTTTTTTTCTTTCTAGTAGGTACCTTTAGTTTATGACTAGAATGAACCAGAGAGGACCACTAGTATACGATAGTGATATCGAAGCTACCGCACGTAGGAATCGCAGAGAAATCAGATGAGCCATAAATTACACAGAAGATCAAGAAGACAGATCCAATCCTACTAAAGGGATGGACGAGAATAACCCACTAGCACCTGATGTGCGAGAAAATAATGCTCCATGCATAGTGTTTGATTATGCTAAACCGCATTTGACAGGAATGGAATCGAGTATTGTTAGGCCTGCTATAGCCGCTAATAATTTTGAATTAAAGCCTAACACAATACAAATGATTCAACAATTTGCTCAATTTGATGGTTGCATGACGAAGACCCGAACACTTAGATAGCTAATTTTTTAGAGTTCTATGATACTTTCAAAATAAATGGCAATTCTGATGATGCCATACGTCTTCGGTTATTTCCCTTTTCATTAAGGAATAAAGCCAAACAGTGGTTAAACTTGTTACCACGAAGGTCAATCACTACATGGGAGCAGGTGACAGAAAATTTTTTATTAAAATATTTTCCATCGGCCAAAACGACCAAATTACGGATTGATATCTCTTCTTTTATGCAGATGGATTTAGAAACATTATACGATGCATGAGAGAGATACAAGGATCTCTTGAGGAGGTGTCCACACCATGGTCTACCCTTGTGGCTACAAATCCAAACTTTCTATAACAATGTAAACCCCTCAACGAGGCAACTAGTCGATTCAGCCGCCAGTGGAACCCTGAACAACAAAACTCCTGAAGCAGCTTACAAGTTCATTGAAGAGATATCACTGAATAACTATCAGTGGCAAGTTACAAGGACAAAATCGACAAAATCAACCAGAGTTTACAACCTCGATGCAGTAACCATGCTATTAACATAGGTAGAGATGATGAATAAAAAGCTTGATAGTTTGTGTTCTTCGCAGGTACATCCCATCATGCAGTGCAACGCAAGTGGAACTCTGGCGAATCCTGGGTAGCCACCCTACCAACCGGACGCAGAGAGCGAACATATGAGCTATATAGGTAATAATTTCATATCCAATAATAATCCTTATAGTAATACTTACAATCCAAGTTAGAGGAACCACCCAAATTTTTCATGGGGAGGCCAAGGAAATCAAGGGAATCAAAGACAACAACCTTCTCAAAATTTTCAAAATCAGGCATATCCGCAAGAAAAGAAGCAAAACCTTGAAGAGATGCTGACAAAATTCATGATAGACACAGAAAATTGTTTCAAAGATACTGAGAGAACACTTAAAGATCAACAAGCGTCAGTTGAAAATCTTACTGAATCATTCGAGGAGTTCACTAAGTCTATTGGACTACTTACTAAGATGATCTGTGAAAGACGAGCAGAGATTTTTCTAAAGAAACAGAACAGGTAAAAGCAGTTACACTAAGAAGTGAAAGGAATTAGTTGAACCAAAGAAACAATTCCCACACGAAGATATCAAAGCAAGAGATGAGGGAATTGAGGATGTAAATCCAGTACGCAAAGAAAGTAAACCACCAATCCCTTATCTAGCAAAGTTAAAGAAGGAACGGTTAGATGCCCAATACGATAAGTTTCTTGAACTTTTTAAACAAATACATATTAACTTACCTTTTGTTAAAGCTATTTCACAGATGCCAAAGTATGCAAAATTCTTAAAGGAACTCCTGACAAATAAAAGGAAGTTTGAAAAAGTATCGATGGTCAAACTTAATGAAGAATGCTCAGCCATCCTCCAAAACAAGTTACCAACCAAATTAAAAGACCCAGGAAGTTTTACTATTCCTTGTTTAATTGGTAGCGTAAATATTAAGAAAGCATTAGCTGATTTAAGTGCCAGTATTAATCTGATGCCTTACAAAATGTTTAAACAATTAGATCTTGGGAAACCAAAACCCACTAGGATGAGTATTCAGTTAGTCGATAGATCCATTAAATATCTTAGAGGAGTTATCGAAGATGTTTTGGTAAAAATTGATAAATTTATTTTCCCCATTGATTTTGTTGTGTTAGACATAGAAGAAGACATAAATGTTCCTTTAATTCTAGAGCGTCCTTTTTTAGCCACTGCTAGAGCTATTATTGATGTAGGTGATGGTAAACTTGCATTAAGGATAGGCGATGAAGAAATTATTTTTCAAATTTATGATGCCATGTAATATTCTAAAGAGCAAGATGATTCTTGTTACTTTGTTGATACTCTTGATGATATCATTAAAAATTCATTACAGGAAATCATAAATGACGACACGATGGAACTGTACCTGACTCAAGAAGAGGGGGAAGAAAATAAAGGCGATGAGATGAATTTGAATACATCGTCATTCAGGCAAATGAAAGAAGAAAGCATTAAAAACAATGACGAAATAAACAGAAATCCTCTATTGCTGAGCCACCCAGTCTAGAATTGAAACAGTTACCAAAACACTTAGAATATGCATTCCTCGGGGACAATTCTACGCTATCGGTAATTATCTCTTCGAACTAGAACCCAAGGAAAAGAAGAGTTGATGAAGGTACTAAGAGAACATAAAAAGCCACACTTGAAAATCTACGATATCAAGGGTATAAGCCCTCGCTCGCACTCCACGTAATTTTAATGGAAGAAAAATACAAGCCGTGTGTGCAGCCCAGAGACGGCTAAACCCCAACATGAAAAAGTAGTCAAACTGAGGTAATTAAACTTCTAGATGCAGGAATAATTTATCCTATTTCTGACAGCACTTGGGCAAGTCTTGTGCAGGTAGTTCCAAAGAAAGAAGGTATGACTGTGGTGCCCAATGAGAAGAATGAATTAATCCCCACAAGAACAGTTACAAGATGGAGAGTCTATATAGACTATAAAAAGCTCAATGATGCCACCAGAAAAGATCAGTTCCCTCTACCCTTCATAGATCAAATGTTAGAAAGACTATCCGGTCATATGTACTACTGCTTCTTGGACGGACTCTCCGGCTACTTTCAAATCCCCATAGCTCCTGAAGATCAAGAGAAGACAACATTTACATGCCCATGCGGTAGATTTTCTTATCGTAGCATGCCTTTTGGATTATGTAATGCTCCTACTACTTTTCAGCATTGCATGTTGGCAATATTTGACAAACTCGTGGAAGATATCATGGAGGTATTTATGGATGATTTCTCAGTATTCGGTAATTCTTTCCATCTTTCTCTTAAAAATTTAAAACGAGTTCTAATGAGATGTGAGGAAACAAACCTATTTTGAATTGGGAAAAATGTCACTTTATGGTTAGAGAAGGGATTGTATTAGGACATAAGATCTCTAGTAAAAGGATTGATGTAGATAAAGCAAAGGTTGAAACCATAGAAAAATTACCTCCCCCTAGTGCAGTTAAGGCTATTAGAAGTTTTTTAGGACATGTAGGGTTCTATAGAAGATTTATTAAATATTTTTCTAAAATAGCTAAGCTTTTGACAAAACTACTAGAAAAAGATATTCCTTTTAATTTCAATCAGGAATGTTTAGATGCATTTAATGTCCTTAAGGATAGATTAATAAAGGCTCTGATTATAATTGCACTTGAATTGAATTTACCCTTTGAACTAATGTGTGATGCAAGTGATTTTTGCAAGAGGTGCGCTTTTGGGACAACAAAGAGTCAAGCATTTTAGCCAATTTACTACGCTTAGCGTAACATTAACCCGCACAAGAGAACTACACCACCACGGAGAAAGAATTGCTAGTTGTAGTCTTTGCTTTTGATAAATTTAGCGGTATCTAATAATGTCTAAAGTTGTCATTTATACTGACCATTCAACTCTCCATTATCTTTTAACCAAACCTGATGTAAAACCTCGACTCGTATGATGGATTTTACTTTTACAGGAGTTTGATTTGGAAATTAAAGACAAGAAGGGAGCTGAGAATCTTGCGGCAGATCACCTCTCTAGACTTGAGAATCCACATATCAAAGAACTTGATGAAAATGAGATAAATGACTCGTTTCCCGAAGAGCAACTCTTTTATATAACACATTCTGAGGTACCATGGTTTGCAAACATTGCAAATTATATAGCCGGTAACATCTTGCCAAATAGACAAACACATCACTAAAAGAAGCGATTCTTTGCTGATGTGAAAAACTATTTTTGGGAAGATCCTTTTCTTTTCCGCATATGTGCAAATCAGGTAATTCGAAGATGCGTTACAAAGACAGAAGCAAGCAAAACCTTGGAACATTGCCATTCAGGACCTTTAGGAGGAGACTATAGTGGCTTTAAGACATCACACAAAATACTCGAATCAGGTTTTTATTGGCCTACTCTATTTAAAGATGCCAACTGGTATGTTACCTCGTGTGATAAATGCCAAAGAATAGGTAATATTTCTAAACGTGATGAAATGCCTCAAACATATATGCTATCATGTGAATTATTTGATGTATGGGGTATTGATTTTATGGGACCATTCCCTAGTTCATTTGGAAATAAATACATCCTAGTGGCGATTGATTACATGTCAAAATGGGTAGAAGCGGAAGCTTTACCCACCAATGATGCTAGGGTAGTAGTTAAATTTCTTAAGAAACTATTTTCTCGATTTGGGACACCTAGAGATATCATTAGTGATAGGGGTACTCATTTCTATAATACTCAATTTGAAAAAGTTCTAAAGAAATATGGAGTGCACCCCAGGACAGCTACCCCATATCACCCTCAAACCAGTGGGGAAGTTGAAGTAGCAAATCGATAACTTAAGCGCATCCTAGAAAAAATAGTCGAATCAAATAAAAAAGATTGGGCATTAAAAGTAGATGATGCCCTATGGGCCTATAGAATAGCTTTTAAAACACCTCTAGGGACATCCCCATACAAATTTGTATACGAGAAAAGCTGTCATCTACCATTTGAGTTAGAACACAAAGCTTTTTGGGCCATAAAGTTTTTAAATTTTGATCTTAGAACTGCAGGAAAGAAAAGAATGATGCAGATGAACGAGCTAGATGAATGGAGAGCTGAGGCCTACGAGAACTCAAAACTAAACAAAGAGGCAACAAAGCGACGCCACGATTCTCGTCTAAAGAAGTCGAAACAATTCAAAGTAGGGGACTTGGTCCTACTGTACAACTCAAGGCTCAAATTATTTCCTAGGAAGTTGAAATCAAGATGGTCGGGCTAATTCACAATCAAAATAATTTCCCATATGGTACAATCGAGGTAACCCACCCCACCAAAGGCACATTCGAGGTAAATGGTCACCGACTAAAAATTTATAATAGTGCAGATTTTAGGGACATAAGAGAGGAGCTTCAACTCCGTGAACCTTCTTTTAATGAAAAGAGGGAAAGTCTAGCTTAAGACTTTAAACGAGCGCTTCTCGAGAGGAAACCCGAGTGCTAATCTATTAAGATTTTTATTTTTAGTATCTAACTCAATGAAGTGTAGGTTGGGGTCACACGGCCTTACACATGAGAGTGCCCATGGCCGTGCGAATGCCAGGGGATGAGCTAGGGGCGTGCTAGTAGCCGTATACAAACAAAGGAAATTCTTTTATCGAAACAAGGGCGAGTAACACCCGTTCTAAACAACCGTGTTTAAATACTGACATGCTAAGCACGGGTAGGACATGACCGTGCCTCACTACCATAGGAATATACTGGCTTATCAAATAAGGGCTAGACACGCCTGTTCTAAACGACCGTGTTAAGATACTGACTTGCCAAGCATGGGCCACACACACTCATGCCTCACAACTATAGGAACATACTGGCTTATCAAACACGGGCTAGACACGCCTGTTCTAAACTACCGTGCTAAAAAAACCAGTCGCGCCTAAAATTTAAAATCATGAAAAACACGGGCACTTGAAAAAACAGTACGGGCATGGACTGGCCGTGCCCCCACTACTATTTAAACACCTTAACCGTTCATTCCCCCCATTTAACCTTAAAAACAAAAATTTCAACCCCCTTATTCCAAAATTTGGCCACACCCACACCCCGACCCCACCCAAAACCTTCTTAACCTCCGTTTCTTCCATCCAAACCGCACCAAAATCATCCACACGCTCGCAACACAACCGTGCGACAGAACCCTCATGCCCTTGCTCCCGCCGTGCTTGTGCTGGAACGCCTCGACACCATCGTGATTAGCCCGTGTTCTACAAAAACCAACCACCGTCACCCTGGTTCTTTCAATTATTTCATTTCTTTAACTTAAAGATTGACAAATTTCATACTAGATTATTTTGTTTAGGGTAATTTCTTTAGTTTTAAGTATGATTCATTTTTAAGAACTCATTTTAGAAATTATGTTAATGTTTCATTCATGAATACTTGCAATCTCATTGTTATAGCAAAATTTCCGATTATTATTATTATATATTGTTAGATAGATTTAATAAGTTTCTTTTGACTATATCCTTTCACAACATTTCATTTTGGTCGCTATTGGGAGAATCATCGTGTTTTGCCTCAATTATTTTCATATAGATAACAACTTCATACAACCATTACTTGAATACACAATTTCCTTTTTGGTACAATGTCGCTCATCTCGTGGAAAGAGAACAAGCGCCTGAGTTGAAAAAGCAAAAGGACCGGCTCATCTTGACGAAAGCCTCTTCCAAGGTTCGACACCACTTCCTTCAATTTAATCAAGAAACTCGGGAAGCACGATGAGGCATTCTCGAAAGACCTTAAACATAGGAAGGTGCATAGACTGGGACGCCGTGGAGCAAGTTGGACTAGCGATCGATATTCGAGCCCTCATATTGACTGAACCGTAGGAGCAATTCTTCTCTATCATTGAACCTACATATTTGGAACTCACACTCGAATTCTGCACCACTTTCACTTTTCAGACTGTGATGACCAATTATAACGATCTGAGAATAGTCCAATTGTAACACCCCTATCCCGTGTCTGATCATCGAATTAGGGTTAAAGGCGTTACCAGACAGATCAGAAATATTTACAGAATTAATTGTACAACTATTCATCAATATCAATCATAATGTCCCTTAAGTAGGTCATCGAGACCTTAATCATGCTTACAAACTGAGTCGAGGCTAAATTGAAACACATAAAAAATTTCAAAAAAATTTGAAACTTTTTTAACATACAGGGGACACACGACCATAGGGGTAGGCCGTGCCTCACCCACGGCTACTGAACACTCCTCTGTGTCCTCTCCGTGGTGGTATGCTGCCAAATTCAACACGGTTACCAAGCACGCCCGTGTGCTAAGGCCGTGTACTACTAGATCACATACTGCCATTTCTCACACGACCACCAAGCACACTCGTGTTGAGGTCGTGTACAATTTAAGCCATATTCTACCAATTTACCCACGGTCTTAGGCACGCCTGAATGCCTCAACCGTGTGACATTATAGGCCCTTTAATAAGGCCAGTATGCCACCCACTTAGGGTCTTCCTACAAACAATATATATCTAAACATAATATGCATATATGGCAACCAAAACATATCAAATAATTCACTTTACCCATACATTCAATATCCAAATCATTCATATCATCTTTCAAAACAATAACAGATACATAACCAAAGCAAAACATCATCATTTAACTAACCATAAACTTGGCTATTTCATAAGCTTCTACCTTACCAAGATATGCATCAAATATCACATTCATTTAAGCAAATTACCAAATTAAACTTGCCAAAACACATGGCCATGCTCACTTCATAAACATATACACTTATCTAGCCTATACATGCCATATTTAGCCATATACATTTTCCAAAGGGTACCAAAATAAGTTTTTGTAATGTGATGATGATCCATGACAATCCTGAGCCTTCAGTAGCTTCGACGACGTATAAAACATAGAAAACACACATACAGTGTAATATCCAAGAATTAGGGCTTGTGCATTTTGCTTATATATGTGGAAGCATGTATGTGGAATGTGTTTTATGAATTTTTGTGAACCTTAGTGTGTAGGTGAATGCCTTAAGAATTATTTGATTTTAAATTTCAAAGAGGGAGCTAAGCCTGATAGGCCTTAAGAAAATGAGTAGGGGAAAGATGACGCAAAAATGGGCTTGTTTAAGTGGCATGAAGGCGCCACTTAGGGCCTTAGAGTGTGGCATACAAGGGGTGCAAGGGCCTAGGTTTGAGTCACAAGGGAAGCAAATAAAAGTTTTATTTTGCAGCAAGGAGACACAGAGAGGGGCGACATGGGGAGACTAGATGGATGAGTTTAAGATGTGATCTAATCCTTTTAAAATTTGGCTAAGATAGGAGATAATTATGGATTTGTTTTAATTATTTTTTGAATAAGTAAATAAGAGAGAAAATAGGGATTGGATAGATAGAGGAGGAGTTGGCCACCAAGGAGTCTTTGGTGTCAAAAATTGGCTAGGTGGGTAAATGAGGTGTAGCCGAAACTTCATTAGGGGTTAAGAGCATTTTGGGTTCTTTTCTTTCTTTAGTAAGTGTGCCGAAATTTTTTCTCTTCTCACTTTTCTCATTTGTGCCAAAAACTTTCCAAAGAATCCAACTTGTGTTCTTTTGCTCTTCTTCTTTTGTTTTTGCTACTCACTTCCAAAAGCTGAAATCTTCTTCTATCTATTTCACCTTTGCCACAACATCTTCAACCCAAATCACCCTATTGTCGAATCTCTTTGCACTCTATTCTCTTCTTCTTCCATAATTTTCCAAAAGCCAAAACTTAGTAGGCAACATCTAGTCTATAGGCAGAATATCTGTGGATATAAACAAGGGTGCCGTCGACTACGATGATTGAGGTAAGGTTAGTTGTTATTCGATTTTCAATCCTTTCTCTTTTAATCAAAAGTTTGAATCTAATCCTATTATTGTACTTTGGCCAAACTCGAAGGAGGTTTCAAGATTACTCTTGTCGACTACAAGGAGGAGGTCTTGAGATTTTAAGGATCTAAGGTAAGCAAGGTATAATATTAGTAGAAGGCCATTTATTTGAATGTTAGAATTGGATCTAACATGTACCCTATAGGATTTCGACATCTTCTTAGCCAAGAGACTACTTTCTGGATTTAAGATCGCAAGGTAAGTGTACATGTATATTCGGCCAAGGCCAAATTTAGTGAATTAGATCTATTTCTTATTTGTTCAAAAGCCAAAACTAACCAAGTCCAGTGAACTAGTGTTGGCCGATTGCAAGGAAGAAATATCACAGAATTTTGGGATTTGATTAGTAATCAAATCGGCAGCAATGTAAGATTTGGTTACGTTAATCCTTGAGTTTGATTATTTAGCGAATGGCTTTTCTTGAAGTACTTAAGGTTGTCCGAATATAGGAACTAAGGATCTAAAGCATTAGATCGGGTTTCGGGATTTCGATGAAAGCGTTAAGTGAACGGTGTGTAATCCATCTTGAATCTTAATAGATTCTGATTTAATTTAATATATGTGTTAATAAGAATGTGAAAGATATGGCTTAAGGTACCATTCAATGGTACAGCATATTCAGGTACGTTATTCTCTAAAACTATGTTAACAATGTTGCGAATACATGTTATGACACATGTGTGCATATTGGTAAGAATGTGAAATAAAGAATGTGGCATAATCTTTGCATGATTTGTATGACATGGGGCACATGGGTGATTATGAAAGAGGAAGTGATTTGGTGGTTTTATACCACAATATCTGAATGTGGTGACTTATGTAACGAAATCTGAATGTGGTGACTTATGTTACAAAATATTATTTGGTGGCTATGCCACGAAATTATAAGGGCGATGTGCAAGTCATCTGCAGCGACTGCCTTCGATGATGTGTAGCGGATGGAGGGTCGACTTAGTAGTCCCCACGGTGTGATGGTTGGTATGGGTTATGTGTAGCGGATGGAATCTAGGTTTGGATTCGGGAATGCATCATTATATTTCTAATTGTTATATGTATATGTATGATCCGATATGCCTGAATCGTTGGGACTTAGTGTTGGTTGTTACACACTGAGTCTGTTTGACTCACCCCGTTGTGGGATATTTTTCAGGTGACACTCAGTGATGGACTGGGTTGGCAGGAGCTTAGCGGTGGCCATGTTCAGCTCAGAATTTATTTAAATTTTGGACTCTTTATTTTTAAGTATTTTGGATTTATTTCGGGTTTTGTTTGATGTAATAAGGCAATTAGATTTAAGCGCTACGCACGCTTTTAATTTCTATTACGATCGATTATTTTTAAAAGTCAAGATTAAATTATTTTTCCTAAAAATAAATTCTTAAAATTTTTGGAACCTAACCACAAATGGTCTTCAATTTAAAAGTAGCTCTAAAACAACTCGACTTTTTGTTAACTCCTAGTTTCAAAAGTAATAATAAAGTTTTGACTTTTCAATTCGAACCCAACACAAAACAAATTTTCTTCAAAAACCACCCAAATCTTTCCAAAGTAACAATCTATTTTAAAATGTTTCATTCAAGGAACATACCAGATCCAGTCATGGCTCGTGGACCCGGTTTGGGGTGTTTCATCTTGGTATCAGAGCCCAGTTCAAAACTCGGCCTTGAGGGCTTTTAGGGCCCAAATCGTTTTCTTTCTTTTGAAATGGGATTTTTCCTAAGAAATGAACAGGTTTTCTGGCATGGCACCTGAGTCTCCGGCCCGAAGTCCACCAGGTAAGTACCCCTAACTCTTCTGTGAATTGTATGTGGGAAATCATAGGGACGTAGATTAGTAGATTAGGAAATAATAAACCCTAGGATTAGTCTACTTCAACACCAAGATACATAAAACTTAAAGTCAAACCAAACAAACCTATGTTTGAGTCGCTGAGTTAAAGGTGTGGCAACCGTTGTGCACATGTCTAGGATTGGATTCAGTGGGAGCTTGGTATTTAAGCAGTCCTAGTGACTCACCTCCTCACCGCTCGAATCTTACAGTGCATAGTGACGGTTCACCTTAATCAAGAGGACTCGATCATGAGTGAACTCAATAACTAAAACCGAAAGGGACCCGTCGCCTTGTTTTATGAAATTCTAAAGATAAACTGTGATTTTAAAATTCCAAAAGTACCCTCATTTTTTAAAAAATGACCAAAATACCCTTGATTTGCAAATTGACCAAATTACCCCTTACCAAAATGACCAAAATACCTCGGTGTGGAAAGTTACCAAAGTATCCTCAAAATTAAAATTTCTAAAATACACTTGATTTGACGAGTCACCAGGAATCATATTTTGCAAAAAAAAAATTGAAATGCCCCTGGTTTGAAAAATTACAAAAATACCCTCAGTTTATAAAATTACCATTTTACCCTTGGAATTTTCTTACCAAGTATTTCAATTTTGTGGAAATGCCAAAATCTCTACCTTGTGAAATTTTCAAATACCTAATTTGTAAAATTATTGAGATACCCCTATAGGATAAAATTACAGTAATACCCTTGGGTAGTGGAAAACAACAAACAATGACAACTACAACATTTTTTACGTAATGAGCATAAGTTCATAAATGTGATTGAATGAATAAATTGAGGCTGTATGTGCGTGAATTGAAAGAACTACTCCTTAGAACTATTAAACATAAGGCATTATTCGTGATAAATCGATGGAACAAAACTAATTCATAAAATTCTTTAATCGATAAGCGAGATTGAAGCATGAATTCTAGGGGCGTGGTAAAAGCGTGTGTGGCCATGGTAGAGGTGAATGACCGTGTCGAGCCCATTAGGTCCGAACAAGGGTCCAAAATGAAATGCCACCACCACCACCATTACCGTGTGGAATATCGAGGATCGACGGGGGATGATGTAGTATCACAGGCGATGCTATGGGTTTTGGAAAGGGTGGCTGGAGCAGAGGGGGCATGGGAGCTCAGAAGTCGGTACCTGAGCGACTTCGAGCCAATAGAGCTAAGTTTTTCCGTGGGGTATCTGGTGTGGCACCCAATCTGGTGAGTATTGGTTAGAGGCGACGGGCGGATTATGGACGATTTGGACTTTGAGGAGAGGCGAAAAGGGTAGTGTTGCTACTCCGCGATGAGTCATATCAATGGTGGCTCATAGTTCAGGATGGTGCTACTACCGATGATCTTATTTGGGAATATTTTAAGGTGGCATATCAGAAGAAGTACATTGGGACTAGTTATGTGAATCTTGAGAGGAAGGTATTTTTAAATTTGGTTTAGGGAATAAGTCCGTAGCGTAATACGAGGTAGAATTTCTAAGGCTGAGCCATTATGCTCGAGGTATTGTGTCGACGAGCATGAGCGGTGTGTTCGGTTTAAGGACAGACTGAGGGATGATCTGAGGTTGTTGATAGCCTTGCGATGGGGCGGGAGTTCTTGTGTTGGTAGAAAAAGCTAAGGTAGCTGAAGGGATTAAGGACTCTGTGAGGTAGAACACGAATCGGATTAGGCGGAGAGAGGTTTTGGATCATCGGGGTCATCTGGGAATGTGCAAAAGAGGCTTAGAGTTGATGGGCCGCGAGGTCAACAAGTTGTCGATAGGAGGAAATATCGTACTTGTGCTCAGTGTGGGAAGATGCATTTGGTGGAGTGTTGGAAGAAGACAGGAGGATGCTTTAAGTGCGGGTCTAAGGAACATATGATTAAGGACTGTCCGATAAAGATAGATAAAATCGACCAATGGGCTGGGGTTCTAATCAATTTGGAAGAGGTGGGCCAATGAGCCTCGGTGAGG
This sequence comes from Gossypium rotundifolium, assembly GCA_025506655.1. NCBI lineage: Eukaryota > Viridiplantae > Streptophyta > Magnoliopsida > Malvales > Malvaceae > Gossypium > Gossypium rotundifolium. The sequence goes on from CP106725.1 coordinate 52,224,916, forward strand.
GTCGTGGTCCAAATAGTAGAGGTAACGGTGCTGGAAGGGGACGAGGAACACGTGGCGTAAAGGTGTTAATATCTGAGAGGTAAGACAACCGGGTTTAGTGTATGCGGTTAAATCGAAGGGAGGACGGAGATGCACCGGACTTCATAATCGGTACGTTCTTTAAATTTGGCAAGCCTTACTTTGCTTTGATTGATGTTGGCACTACCCACTCTTATGTTGCATGTAGAGTAGTTGAAACACTAGGCATAGCCTCTAAATTATCTAATAGGAGATAAGCGTAGTAAGCCCATTAGGTCAAGCGTAGTGGTGAATAAGATGTTTGAGTGTACCTTTGGAGCTTGAGGGTGGTATTTCCTATCGACTTAATGGAATTACCCTTTGAGAATTTGATCTCATACTTGGTATGGGTGGCTAGTGGAACATCGGCTGTATTGGATTGCGTGGCTAGCGAATGGAGTTAAGGACACTTGGGAGGATAAGGCGGTAGTTATGATAGGAGAAAGAAGAAACTACTTGTCTAGCGTAGTTTGGCATTAAAGGCCGATAAGATGGTTCAAAAAGGGTGTAAGGCATTTTGGCTTTCGTTAGTGCATTGGATGCAAAAGAAGGGGGAGTTAGTGGAGTTAGAACTATAAGAGAATTTGTGGATGTCTTTCCAGAGGAATTACCTAGAATACCCCCGGATAGGGAAGTAGAGTTCGGAATTAACTTCTTGCCGCATGCGACTCCTGTGTCAATTTCCCGTCTGAGAATGGCACCAAAGGAGTTGGTTGAGCTCAAGGCTCGGATCCAAGAGTTGCTTGATTGTGGGTTTATCCGACCCAGTGTGTCTCCATGAGGAGCATCGGTCTTGTTTGTGAAGAAGAAGGACGGAACTATGCGCATGTGCATAGATTATCATCAGTTGAATAAGCTGACCATCAAGAACAAGTACCCTTTGCCAAGGATTGACGACTTGTTCGATCAGCTTAAGGGGGCGGCAGTATTCTCAAAGATAGATCTATGGTCTGGATATCATCAGCTTAAGGTGAAGGAGGCAGACATCCATAAGACGGCTTTCTGGACAAGGTACGGGCATTATGAGTTCTTAGTAATGCCGTTTGGTTTGACGAATGCCCCAGCCGCGTTCATGGATATAATGAACCGAGTTTTTAAACCTTACTTGGATAGATTTGTTGTTGTGTTCATCAACGATATCCTAGTGTATTCCAAGTCTGAGGAGGAACATGATGAGCATCTCCGGATAGTGTTGCAAGTGTTAAAGGAGAAGAAGCTCTATGCCAAATTTAGCAAGTGTGAATTTTGGCTGAAGGAAGTTGCATTCTTAGGACATGTAGTGTCCGCAGAAGGAATAAGAGTGGATCCTAGGAAGATTGAGGCAGTGCTAGATTGGAAGCCACATAAGTCTGTGGCTGAGGTTCGTAGTTTCTTGGTTTTGGCAGGCTACTACAGAAGGTTTGTAGAAGGGTTTTCATCGATAGCGGCACCTTTGACGAAGTTATTGAGAAAGGAAGTACCTTTCGTATGGACATATAAGCAATAGGAGAGCTTTGAGAAGCTTAAGAGGGTCTTGACTGAAGCTCCGATTTTGATTCAGTCGAGGTAGGAAAGGATTTTGTGGTGTATTGTGACGCGTCCTACACTGGATTGGGATGCGTACTGATGCAAGATGGGGAAGTAGTCGCTTATGCATCTCAAAAATTAAGGCCACATGAGGTTAACTACCCGACGCACGATTTGGAATTGGCGGCAGTGGTCTTTGCTCTTAAGGTGTGGAGGCACTATCTTTATGGAGAAAAGTCAGTAATCTACACAGACCACAAAAGCCTTAAGTATTTCCTGACTCAGAAGGAGTTAAACACGAGGCAATGAAGGTGGGTGGAATTGTTGAAGGACTATGATTGTTCCATAGAGTATCACCTGGGCAAGGTGAATGTAGTGGCAGATGCTCTAAGTCGGAAAGTAGTGTCAGATCTGAGGGCTATGTTTGCGCATTTGAGCTTGTATGACGATGGAAGTCTGCTGGCGAGTTGCAAGTCAAACCAACATGGTTGAATGAGGTGAAAGTAAGTCAGTTGGTAGATGAGGATCTAAATGCTAAGATTCGACAAGTCTGAGAATGAGGAGTTGAAAATTATGGTATTAATGACGATGGAGTATTGTGTTTCAAGGGTAAGGTCTACATCTTAGAGGAACAAGGAGTTAAGCGGAGGATTCTTCAAGAATCGCATAGTAGCCCTTATGCTATGCATCTTGGAGGCGATAAGTTGTATAGAGACACGAGGGAGCAGTTTTGGTGGCTTTGGACTTAAGCGAGAAGTTACTGAATTTGTAGACAAGTGTTTAACGTGTCAGCAAGTTAAGGCTAAACACCAAGTTTCGTCAGGATTGCTTCAACCGATAAAGATTCCACGGTGGAAGTGGGAGAGAATCACCATGGACTTCGTTAGTGGGCTTCCCCTTACGCCTACTAAGAAGGACTCAGTATGGGTGATAGTGGACCGATTGACAAAGTCCGCGCATATCATTCTAGTGCGGGTTGACTATTCTCTCCAGAGGTTAGCAAAGTTATATGTGGCAAAAATTGTGAGGTTGCATGGAGTGCCGGTGTCAATCATTTCAGATAGGGATCCAAGGTTTACGTTTCGATTTTGGAAAGCACTACATCAGGCTTTAGGCACAGTTAGACTTGATCGGCATTTCATCCCAATCGGTCGGACGGGCAGTCTGAGCGAGTGATTCAAGTGTTGGAGGATATGCTGAGGGGATGTGTGATAGACTTCAGAGGAAGTTGGGAAGAGTATTTTCCTTTAGCGGAATTTGCGTACAATAACAGCTATCAGGCAAGTATTCGGATGGCACCGTATGAAGCACAGTATGGACAAAAGTGCCGCACTCCTACATGTTGGACGAAATTGGGAGAACGTCAGATTTTGGGTCCAGAAAGTGTGGCAGAATCGGAGGAAAAGGTTAAGGTAATTCAGACACGGTTAAAGGAGGCATCTAACAGGCAAAAATCGTATGCCGATCTCAAACGAAAGGACATAGAATTTGCTATGGGAGATCAAGTGTTTCTCAAAGTTTCGCTTTGGAAGAAGGTGATGAGATTTGGTCACAAAGGGAAGTTAAGCCCAAGGTTTATAGGACCTTATCAAGTATTAAAGTGAGTTAGACCAGTGGCATACCAGTTAGAGTTGCCTCCAGAGTTATAGCAGATGCACGATGTATTCCATGTTTCTATGCTACCTCATTACCGATCGGATCCATGTCATGTAGTTTCGGTTGAAGAGGTGGAGCTAAGGCCAGATTTGTTCTATGAGGAGGAGCCGATTCAGATCTTGGAACGGGATGTGAAAGTGTTGCGAAGGAAATCAGTTCCTTTGGTCAAAGTGTTGTGGCATAACCATGGATCGGAAGAAGCTTCTTGGGAGCCGGAAGAAGCAATCGATGACAATACCCCCACCTATTCTAGCGGGTAATTTCGAGGTCGAAATTATTTTAAGGGTAGAAGCGTAATATCCAGGAATTAGGGCTTGTGCATTTTGCTTATATATGTGGAAGCATGTACGTGTGTATGTGGAATGTGTTTTATGAATTTTGTGAACCTTAGTGTGTAGGTGAATGCCTTAAAATTATTTGATTTTAAATTTCAAAGAAGGAGCTAAGCACGATAGGCCTTAAGAAAATGAGTAGGGAAAGATGACACAAAAATGGGCTTGTTTAAGTGGCATGAAGGCGCCACTTAGGGCCTTAGAGTGTGACATACAAGTAGGGTGCAAAGGCCTAGGTTCGAGTCACAAGGGAAGCAAATAAAAGTTTTATTTTGCGATGAGAGAGACTGAGAGGGGATGGCATGGGGAGACTAGATGGATGAGTTTAAGATGTGATCTAATCCTTTTAAAATTTCAGCTAAGGTAGGAGATAATTATGGATTTGTTTTAATTATTTTTTGAATAAGTAAAGAAGAGAGAAAATAGGGGATTGGATAGAGAGAGGAGGAGTTGGCCAAGGGAGACTTTGGTGTCAAAAATTGACTAGGTGGGTAAAGGAGGTGTAGCGAAACTTCATTAGGGGTTAAGAGCATTTTGGGTTCTTTTCTTTCTCTAGTAAGTGTCTTGAAATTTCTTCTCTTCTCACTTTTCTCATTTGTGCGAAAAATTTCCAAAGAATCCAACTTGTGTTCTTTTGCTCTTCTTCTTTTATTTTTGCTACTCACTTCTAAAAGCCGAAATCTTCTTCTATCTATTTCACCTTTGCCGTAACATCTTCAACCCAAATCACCCTATTGCCGAATCACTTTGCACTTTATTCTCTTCTTCTTCCATAATTTTCCTAAAGTCGAAACTTAGTAGGCAACATCTAGTCTATAGCCGAATATCTCTGTGGATCTAAACAAGGGTGCCTTCGACTACAGTATTGAGGGTAAGGTTAGTTGTTATTTGATTTTCAATCCTTTCTCTTTTAGCCAAAAGTTTGAATCTAATCCTATTATTGTACTTTGGACGAAACTCTGAAGGAGGTTTTGGGATTAACTCTTGTCGACTACAAGGAGGAGGTCTTCGGGATTTTAAGGATCTAAGGTAAGCAAGGTATAAGATTAGGCAGAAGGCCATTTATTTGAATGTTAGAATTGGATCTAACATGTACCCTGTAGGATTTCGACATCTTCTTAGCCAAGAGACTACTTTTGGGATTTAATATCGCAAGGTAAGTGTACATGTATATTTGGCCAAGGCCAAATTTAGCGAATTAGATCTGTTTCTTATTTGTTCAAAAGCCGAAACTAACCAAGTCCAGTGAACTAGTGTTGGCCGATTGCAAGGAAGAAATATCACAGAATTTTGGGAATTGATTAGTAATCAAATCGGTAGCAAGGTAAGATTTCGGTTACGTTAATCCTTCGGGATTTGATTATTTAGCCGAATGGCTTTTTACTGAAGTACTTAAGGTTGTCCGAATATAGGAACTAAGGATCTAAAGTATTAGATCGGGTTTTTGGGATTTCAGTGAAAGCGTTAAGTGAACCAGGTGTGTAATCCACACTGAATCTTAATAGATTTACGGATTTAATTTAATATATGTGTTAATAAGAATGTGAAAGATATGGCTTAAGGTACCATTCAATGGTACAGCATATTCAGGTACGTTATTCTCTAAAACTATGTTAACAATGTTGCGAATACCTGTTATGACACATGTGTGAATATTGGTAAGAATGTGAAATAAAGAATGTGGAATAATCTTTGCATGATTTGTATGACATGGGGCACATAGATGATTATGAAAGGGGAAGTGATTTGGTGGTTTTATACCACAATATCGAATGTGGTGACTTATGTCACGAAATCGAATGTGGTGACTTATGTCACAAAATATTACTGGTGGCTATGCCACGAAATTATAAGGTGATGTGCAAGTCATCTGCGGTGATCGCCTTCGATGATGTGTAGCGGATGGAGGGTCGACTTAGTAGTCCCCACGGTGTGATGGTTGAGTGCGGGTGATGTGTAGCGGATGGTATCTAGGTTTGGGTTTGGGAATGCATCATTATATTTCTAATTGTTATATGTATATGTATGATCCGATATGCACGAATCGTTGGGACTTAGTGTTGGTTGTTACACTTGAGTCATTTGACTCACCCGTTGTGGGATATTTTTGGTGACACTCGGTGATGGACCAGTTGGCGGGAGCTTAGCGGTGGCCATGCTCACCTCGAAATTTATTTAAGTTTTGGACTCTTTATTTTAAGTATTTTGGATTTATTTGGGTTTTGTTTGATGTAATAAGGCCATTAGATTTAAAGCGCTATGCACGCTTTTAATTTTTATTACGATACGATTATTTTTAAAAGTCAAGATTAAATTATTTTTCCTAAAAATAAATTCTTAAAAGTTTTGGAACCTAACCACAAATGGTCTTCAATTTAAAAGTAACTCTAAAACAACTCGACTTTTTTGTTAACTCCTAGTTTCAAAACTAATAATAAAGTTTTGACTTTTCAATTCGAACCCAACACAAAACAAATTTTCTTCAAAAACCACCCAAATCTTTCCAAAGTAACAATCTGTTTTAAAATGTTTCACTCAAGGAACATACCAGATTCGGTCATGGCTCGTGGGCCGGGTTTGGGGTGTTTCACACAGAGTAATCTTTCCAAAAGCTTAGTGAGTCATATACAAATAAACTTGGCATAAAAAGCATAAATGCAATTTAAAACTTTTGCACATCTCATTCACTTAACAATTTATCATGTACATGCTTGATTCATACTTATGACTATATTGGTCACTTTTATCCATTCAAAACTCATTTGAAACACATGGCTCATTCACAATCTTCCTTGCATCTTATTCACATTATCCTATTCAAACATATCTTTCTTCAAATCAAAGTCATATACATACTTACCATTCATGCATACTTAGTGCACATTCAACGTACCTGAATCGGGTATTCATTCACTTAATTGATCATAACTCGGATATACCATTCGTATTGCAGACTTGCCTGTTGAACTCTTAGGAACCTAGTAGGATACTCAGAAAGCTCGAAATAATAGTACAATGCCAACGTCCCAGATGAGGTCTTACATGCACTTGTATATCGATGCCACTGTCCCAAATAGGGTCTTACACGTACAGATCATAACAATGCCGACGTCCCAGACGTGGTCTTACATAAGTCAATATGATGCCGATGTCCCAGACATGGTCTTACTCATAAAGTTCATATCGATGCCTACGTCCCAGACAAGGTCTTACACAAAATTTCAAATCAACGCCAACGACCCAGGCGTGGTCTTACATGATAAAACAGAACTGATACCTATGTCATGACATAGCTAATCCTATCTATTCCTAGGTTCATACGGGACTTCTCGGCTTTATCACTATATCGAACTTATTTTGAAATTCACGCACTTAGTATCTCATACTCATTCATTTTTCATCGATAGACATAAGAATACATACATTCAATTCAATACAGATAAGTTTATTTGCATAGTGACTTACTTCGGATTTGGTTTATCGAACGGAAACGGCTACTCGTTTATTTTCGCTTTCCCGCGATCTAAGTCTATTTTTCTAGGTTCTTGATCTAAACATATTAAGAATTTATCCTTTTATTCACTATTTTATTCAATTAAATCCAAAGACACATATTTAGGGCTATTTGCAAATTAACCCTCATATTTACACACTTTAACAATTTAGTCTATTTTTCACAAAACATCAATTTCACAAAATTCGCACACACATGCTTGGCCGAACCTCTCTAGGGACTATATAAGCCCAAATATTTCATAAAATTTGCTATTTAGTCCTTCAATTTACCATTTTTACAATTTAGCCCTATTTAGCTAGATTCAACAAAACTTCAAGAACAAAACATGTTCATCAAGCTTAAATCTTCCATTTAACATCATAAAACATCACAAAACTCAACATAGCATCAATGGCATTTTACACAAACATCATCAATTCATCAAATTGAGATATGGGTTTAGTAGCTCTCAAAGCAACGATTGCAGAAATGTAGAAATTATCGAAAACTGAAGTCAAAACTTACCTAAATTATAGTTTGAAATAGCTGAAACCCTTAAAGCTCAAGTTCTTCCTTTTTCTTTGCTATATTCGGCCAAAGTGGGATGAATAAAAATGGCCATTTTGTTATGTTTTATCCAATATATCATATATAATAATCCATTAATTTAACCTTTCATTAAACAATTAAAACAAACATGTAGCAAGGGCATGATTATCTTTCATTCATCCATTAATTATAAGTTGGCATAATAACAACATAAGGACTCCACCTCAACAAAGTCACAACACATTGGTACTTTAGCAATTAGCAAGCATCTTTCACATTTAGTGCAATTTAATCCTTTGCTCAAATTAAACATTCAAAGCGGACTAATTAGCTTACGAAATTTAAACACATGCTTAGTCACATATCAGCGGCATAGAAAATAATATTAAACTATTATCTGACTTCGATTTGTGGTCCACGAAACCTTTGTTCGACTAAGGTATAAACCGAATCGTTACAATTCTCCCTCCTTAGGATTTTCGTCCCGGAAATCTTACAGTTAAATAAATTAGGATGTTCTTTGTCTTATTGATTCTTGAGGCTCCCGTAGCCTCTTCTAATTTGTGTCGATTCCACAATACTTTCACTAATGGAATTTTCTTTTTTTTTTAACTCTTTACTTCACGAGCTAAGATACAGATCGGTTCTTCTTCGTATGTCATATTAGAGCGGATTTCAATTTTAGATGGGGCAATTACATGTGACGGATCAGACCGATATCTATGGAGCATCGAAACGTGAAATACATTGTGAATCTTTTCTAGTTCAGAGGGTAACTTTAATCTATATGCAACAGGCCCAACATGTTCAATGATCTCATACGGCTCGATGAATCTTGGACTTAACTTGCCTTTATGTCCGAATCGGAGCACCTTCTTCCACGGAGACACTTTTAGAAATACTTTATCACCGATCTCAAACTCTATATCCTTTCGTTTTAAGTCTGCATAGGACTTTTGTTGATCAGATGCTACTTTCAAACAATCTCAAATCAATTTCACTTTCTGTTCAGTATCTTTTATCAAATCGACCCCGTGAAGCTTATTTTCACTAAGCGCAGTCCAATACAGAGGTGTACGACATTTATGTCCGTACAAAGCTTCATAAGGTGCCATTTTGATGCTCATTTGAAAATTATTGTTGTACACAAACTCGATCAATGGCAGATACTGTTCCCACGATCCAATAAACTCAAGTATACAGCATCTCAACATATCCTCTAAAATTTGAATGACTCGCTTAGATTGACCATCCGTCTGTGGATGAAAATCTGTACTGAAATGTAATTTTATGCCCAAAGCTTCTTGCAATTTCTTCCAGAACCTCGATGTGAATCTCAGATCTCTATCTGACACAATGGATAGTGGCACCTCATGCAATCTCACAATCTCAAAAATATAAAGCTCGGCTAATCTCTCGAGTGAAAAGTCAGATCTTATTAAAATAAAATGAGCAGATTTTGTCAATCGGTCAACTATGACCCAAATCGTATCTTTCTTTCTCGGAGTCAGAGGCAACCCAGAACAGAAACAAAGTCCATAATTACTCTATCCCATTTCCATTCAGGAATTAGAATCGGCTGTAATAACCCAGATGGAACTTGATGTTCTGCTTTCACTTGCTGACAAACTAAGCATTTTGAAACAAGTTCAGAAATGTCCCGTTTCATATTGGACCACCAGTAGTGTCATTTTAAATCATGATACATCTTTGTACTTCCTAGATGGATAGATAGGTGACTATTATGCGCTTCACCCAAAATCAGTTGAATCAATTCTAAATTTCTTGGAACACAGATTCAATCTCAGAAACTCAAACAATCATCTACAACTCGAAATTCAAATTTAGAATTCAATTCACACTGAGCTCGTTTCAACAACAATTCATTATAAACCTTCTGAGCATCACATATTTGCTGTACAAATAACGGTTTCGCTCTTAATTCAGCTATTACAGGACTATCATCAGACAAATCTAACTGAGCATTCAAAGCACGTAGTGCAAACAATGACTTTCTACTGAATGAATCAGCAACCACGTTTGCTTTACCCGGATAATAATCTATCACAAGCTCGTAATCTTTTAACAGTTCTAACCATCTTTTTTGACGCAAGTTCAAATATTTCTGGGTCATTAGATATTTCAGACTTTTATGATCTGAAAACACATGACATTTCTCACCGTACAAATAATGACGTCAAATTTTAAGTGCAAACACAATCGCAGCTAATTCAAGGTCGTGTGTCGGATAATTCTTTTCATGAGGCTTTAATTGTCTCGAAGCATAAGCTACCACTTTGCCTTCTTGCATCAAAACACATCCCAGACCGTTTAACGAAGCATCATTGTATACAACGAATTCCTTACCAGATTACGGTTGTACTAACCGGAGGAGCTTACATTAGAGTTTTAGCCTATCAAAACTTCTCTGACATTTATCCGACCATTCAAATCTAATATCTTTCTGACGTAATCTTGTCAACAGATTAGCTATTGTTGAAAACCCCTTTACAAATCTACGGTAATAACGAGCTAAACCCAGAAAACTACGAACTTCAGATACATTTCTCGAAGGTTTCCAATTCAGAATAGCAGAAATCTTGCTCAGATCAACACGAATCCTAGAAGCTGACACAATATACCCCAAAAAATTGACCTCATTCAACCAGAATTCACATTTGCTGAATTTTGCGTACAATTGCTTCTCTCGCAGAGTTTGCAACACAATCCTCAAGTGTTCAGCAAGCTCATTTTCATTCCGTGAATAGATTAATATATCATCTATGAATACTACAACAAATTAATCTAAGTACGGTTTGAAAATTCTGTTCATCAGATCCATAAAAACAGTAGGTGCATTGGTTAGTCCAAATGGCATAACTAAAAACTCATAATGCTCGTACCTCGTTCTGAAGGTAGTTTTTGGAATATCTGAGTCTTTAACTCTCAATTGGTAGTATCCTGATCTCAGATCAATCTTTGAAAATACAGTAGCTCCTTTTAACTGATCGAATAAGTCACAATCCTAAGCAACGGATATTTGTTCTTCATGGTCATCTTATTCAACTGACGGTAATCAATGCACATTCTCATCGTTCCATCTTTCTTTTTCACAAACAGAACAGGAGCACCCGGGGTGAAAAACTGGTCTAGCAAACCCTCATCGGTGAATTCTTGTAGGCGTGACTTTAACTCTTTCAACTCTGTTGGTGCCATTCTATCTGAGCTATCGAAATAGGTGTCGTACTAGGCAACAATTCAATACCAAATTCAACTTCACGAATCGAAGGTAAACCTGGTACCTCTTCAGGGAACACATCAGAAAAATCACAAACAATGGGTACTGATTCAACTTTCTTCTCGAGATACTTTTGAATCAATCACATAAGCAAAATATGATTCATACCCTTTTTCACATAACTCGAGCTTTCAAAATGGATATCACAATGAGCAATCCATTCAAATCGTCGAGACTCAATCCGTATAATCTCATCATTCGGACTTCTTAAATCAATAGATTTTCTTATACGATTTACAACGGCATCATGCATAAACAACCAATCCATTCCCAAAATAATATCAAATTCATCAAATGGCAAAAGCGTCAGATCAGCAGGGAAACAGATATCTCGAAACATTAACGGACAGTTCTTGCATACTTTGTCAACAAGGACACTTTTACCTAAGGGGTTCGATACTTTTATAGTAAACTCAGTAGACTCTACAGGCAAAGTCTTGCTGAATACTAAATTCATGCATATATATGAATGCATAGAACTAGGGTCTATCAAAGCAATCACAGTAGTATCGTAAAGAGTAAAAGTACCAGTTATCACATTAGGTGATGAAGCTTCCTCACGAGCTTGGATAGCACACGCTCTGACAGGCGCTCTAGCTTCAGATCTGACAACATTGTCTCTCGTAGTTCTCTGACTACCACCAACATTTCTTGTATTCTTTGAAGGTCTACCTCTCACGGTGCATTATCGGATCTCGATTACGAGCGGTCTCTAGTTTGACAGGCTCAAGACAATCACAGATAAAATGATCAAGCGATCTATTTAAAAGCAAGCTCGTCATTTAATCTGACTTCAGGATGTCTTTTCCACAATGTTTACATTCAGGTCTCTCAGATAGAACATTACCAACACTGGCCATAGAAGTTGCTGGGATTTTAGAACTCATTTGCAATCTATCTCGGGTCCTATTCAAGTGTCTCGTGTTATCCCTAGAACGGCTTTGATCATCTCAAAATCTTTTCGGAGCAGACTGAAATGATTTACTCTGAATTCTCTTTTTCATCACGAGCTTCAGACTCAGCTTTTCTTTTATCCTTCTCGAGTGCCTCGGCTTTCAAGCTCGATCAACGAGTACAACGAACTCTTTTATTTCTAAAATCCCAACTAGCAGACGAATATCTTCATTTAAACCATCTTCGAATCTTTTGCACATTATAGCTTCAGAAGATACACATTCACGAGCGTACTGACTCAACCTGACAAATTCAGTTCATATTCTGTAACCGTCATACGGCCTTGCTTTAGTTCCAGAAATTCTTTTCATTTTTTATCGACGAATCTCTCACTGATATATTTCTTCCTAAACTCGGTCTGAAAGAAATCCCATGTGACTCATTCTCTCGGAACAACAGGAATCAAAGTTTTCCACCATTGATATGCTGCATCTCAAAGTAATGATACAACACACTTTATGCATTCTTCCAGAGTCAGAGACATCTCATCCAATACCCGGATCATGTTTTCTAACCAGAACTCAGCCTTTTCAGCATCATCATCCTTAGTAGCTCAGAATTTTTCAGCCCCATACTTACAGATCTTGTCAACCGGAGGCTTATTTAACAAATTTAGATTTGCAGTTGGACGTATATTGGATGTTTGAGGGGATTAAGCGGGGGTGAAGGTTGTAAACGATCGGGTTATTCTTCTAACCGGTGAACCACTCACTCATCAACTGGAAGAAAGCTTATTTAGCTTCTCCCTCCTGACCGATCGTAGTCGGTCTCAAATCAGAAGGCTTTGTCCCTTGCACAGGAGTAGGCGCATTACTTTCTACATTCGCCGACTACGGCTCTTTCGAGATCCTTTGCTATCTGAAATCACATTTATCGTCAAGATTCATCACACTATCACAGTTCAAATATATGGCATGTATAGCTAGACTCGACACGCCTACGTTAGTCAGAGAACCGACTAAATCATAGCTCGATACCAACCAAATGTAACACCCCTATCCAGGTAATACGATCACAGATTAGGGTTAAAGGCGTTACTAAACGGATCGAAACATTTCTGTAATTAATTGTACAACTATTCATCAATATCATTCATAATGTCCCTTAAGTAGGTCATCGAGACCTTAATCATGCTTATAAATCGAGTGGGACTAAACTGAAACATATAAGAAATTTCATAAAATTTGAAACTTTTCTAACATCTGGGGACACACTAGTAGTAAGGGTAGGCCGTGCCTCACCTGACTCTTGGACACTCCATATGTCCTCCCGTGGTGGTATCTTTAAATTCAACACGGTCACCAAGCACGCCCATGTGCTAAGGCAGTGTACTCTTGGATCACATCGCCATTTCTCACACGGTCACCAAGCACACCCGTGTTGAGGCCGTGTATAATTTAAGCCACATTCTGCAAATTTACCCATGGTCTTAGACACGCCCGTGTGCCTCAACCGTGTGACATTATAGGCCCTTTTACAAGGCCAATATAACACCACTTAGGGTCTTCCTACAAGCAATATATATCTAAACATAATATGCATATATGGCAACCAAAACATATCAAATGATTCACTTTACCCATACATTCAATAGCCAAATCATTTATATCATCTTTCAAAACAATAACACATACGTAACCAAAGCAGAACTTCATCATTTAACTAACCATAAACTTAGCTATTTCATAAGCTTCTACCTTACCAAGATATGCATCAAATATCACATTCATTCAAGCATATTGCCAAATTAAACTTGCCAAAACACATGGCCATATTTAGCCATATACATTTTCAAAAGGGTACCAAAATAAGTTTTTGTAGTGTGATGATGATCCTTGACAATCCACGAGCCTTGAGCTTGACGACCTATAAAGCAGAAAAAACACACGAGTAAGCTTTCCAAAAGCTTAGTGAGTCATATACAAATAAACTTAGCATAAAAAGCATAAATGCAATTTAAAACTTTTGCACATCTCATTCACTTAACAATTTATCATGTACATGCTCGATTCATACTTATGACTACATTGGTCACTTTTATCCATTCAAAACTCATTTGACACACATGGCTCATTCACAATCTTCCTTGCATCTCATTCATATTATCCTACTCATACATATCTTTCTTCAAATCAAAGTCATATGCATACTTAACATTCATGCATGCTTAATACACATTCAACATACCTGAATCGAGTATTCATTCACTTAATTGATCATAACTTGGATATACCATTCGTATTGTAGACTTGCCCATTGAACTCTTAGGAGCCTAGTAGGATACTCAGAAAGCTCGGAATAATAGTACAATGCTAACGTCCCAGACAAGGTCTTACATGCACTCGTATATCGATGCCACTATCCCAAACAGGGTCTTACACGTACAGATCATAACAATGCCGACGTCCCAGATGTGGTCTTACACGAGTCAATATGATGCCGATGTCCCAGACATGGTCTTACTCATAAAGTTCATATCGATGCCTACGTCCCAGACGAGGTCTTACAAGAAATTTCAAATCAACACCAACGTCCCGGGCGTGGTCTTACATGATAAAACAGAGCAGATACCTATGTCATGACATAGCTAATCCTATCTATTCCTAGGTTCATACGGGACTTCTCGGCTTTATCACTATATCAAAATTATTTCGAAACTCACACACTTAGCATCTCATACTCATTCATTTTTCATCGATAGGCATAAGAATACATACATTCAATTCAATACAGATAAGTTTATTTGCATAGTGAATTACCTTGGATTTAGTTTATCGAACGGAAACGGCTACTCAGTTATTTTTACTTTCCCGCGATCTAAGTCTGTTTTGCTCGGTTCTTGATCTAAACATATTCAAAATTTATCCTCTTATTCACTATTTTATTCAATTAAATCCAAAGACACATATTTAGGGCTATTTACAAATTAACCCTCATATTTGCAACTTTAGCAATTTAGTCCATTTTCACAAAACATCAATTTCACAAAATCCACACACACATGCTTGGTCGAACCTCTCTAGGGACTATATAAGCCCAAATATCTCATCAAATTTGCTATTTAGTCCTTCAATTTACCATTTTCACAATTAGCCCTATTTAGCTAAATTCAACAAAACTTCAAGAACAAAACATGTTCATCAAGCTTAAATCTTCCATTTAACATCATAAAACATCACAAAACTCGACATAGCATCAATAGCATTTTACACAAACATCATCAATTCATCAAATTGAGACATGGGTTTAGTAGCTCTCAAAGCAACGATTGC
Organism: Gossypium rotundifolium; assembly: GCA_025506655.1. Classification (NCBI taxonomy): domain Eukaryota; kingdom Viridiplantae; phylum Streptophyta; class Magnoliopsida; order Malvales; family Malvaceae; genus Gossypium; species Gossypium rotundifolium. Next base: position 52,240,036 of record CP106725.1, read on the forward strand.
AAAAATATAGAAATTATCGAAAACTGAAGTCAAAACTTACTTAAATTATAGCTTGAAATAGCCGAAACCCTTAAAGCTCAAGTTCTTCCTTTTTCTTTGCTATATTCGGCCAAAGTGGGATGAATAAAAATGGCCATTTTGTTATGCTTTATCCAATATATCATATATAATAATCCATTTACAAATTTAACCTTTTAATTAAACAATTAAAACAAACATGTAGCAAGGGCATGATTGTCTTTCATTCATCCATTAACTATAAGTTGGCATAATAACAACATAAGGACTCCACCTCAACAAAGTCACAACACATTGGTACTTTAGCAATTAGCAAGCATCTTTCACATTTAGTGCAATTTAATCATTTACTCAAATTAAACATTCAAACGGACTAATTAGCTTACGAAATTTAAACACATGCTTAGTTACATATCAACAGCATAGAAAATAATATTAAAATATTATACAGACTCAGATTTGTGGTCCTGAAACCACTATTTCAACTAGGGTATAAATCGGACTGTTACACCAATTCTGTTTAGGGGGCACGGTACATCGACTAAGCGTACCGCAATTCGACACAGCACTCAGACTCTATACGGAGGAATTTATAGAAGAAAATAACCTCTCCGAGTTAGGACCGTCAACTCCACTATACTCATTGAATTGTCGGCACGACTTAACCCCACCACGAGGTCTCACGACCTCGGCGATGACCCTTGGACCACCCCTACGTTATATCCACGCCATCCTCGCTCATACGATCACCGATCAACGTGAGAGCACTGGCGTGGTAAATAAGCACAATGTCTACTACCTATCGTGCATGTCAGAAGGGCACGTGTTCGACCTTGCCTACTTCATCGCTTGCGCAATGTAGCACCAGAGAAAATCGCATAGGAAGGGCATTTTGTCAATGGGGCTGTATATCACTCGGTAAGCTCCATACTTTGGCCTCCTCAACACCGAGGCTCAAACTTCGTCTCTTACACTGGTCGGCCAAATGATACCTCAGTACATTCAGACGATGTTGCACATGAGGATGGTTAAATATCGTCGTAGGATTGACCCACTGCAATACCGACTAGCCACAGGAGAGGCAGAGCCAGAGGACATTATTGATGATGTCCCATAACCATCCCAAGAGGCACCGATTCCAAGCCAGCAGCCATCCCATGCAACACCCTCATTGGTGGATATCTCTGTACCCCTCGACCAGTTCAAGCAGTATTTTGTCGACAACACTCGATGTTTTGATGGGATAGAGGCCACCCTCCAATAGATATGCCAGCACCTCTATATCTTATCCCCATTACCACAACTGGATCCAGCTGATGAGGAGAACCTTTAAGTCCTTTTATCTAGATTTTCTTTTACTTATTTTTACTTTATTTTTCTTGTTATTTTAATATTTGATTTGTCTTACGTTTGAACATTACTTTTATTATGATTATCATCCACATCTAACCTTCGAGTATTCCTAATATTTATTTAATTACGCCTCCAAGATTTATCATTGATACATTAAGTAGTATCAAACACATCACTAGGAGCACTTCACTACTATACAAGTTATTCGTCACCATGACATCTGCCAACTCCCGGAGTCATCCAAAATTCAGGAAGTGTCACTTCTCCCCTTCTCTTTTGATTGCATTATTAGTTATCCATCTTTGTACATTGAGGGCAATATACATCTTAAGTGTGGGGGGGATTAAATGCCTAACTTTTTGCATGATTCAAAATCACGAATTTTAGTCTTGTTCTTAAGTAGTTTTCTCATATTATTAATTAGGTGAAATTTTCGATGATCTATGATTTTTATTGATATGTTTTTGAGGAAGTCATTGATAATTGTGCATTGATGATTTATACTTGAAGAATACTAGAGAATCAATCATGATAAGTCTATTTTCAAGAATAAAAAGTTTCCTAGGTTGTTAAACTTAATTTGAATATTACCTTGAAGTTTGAAATTTACAGGATTGATGTCAAAAACCCATAATTTTTTGCGAGACTTGAGCCTTATAGGGCATATATTGTTTTTCATGGTCACTTTATTGATTATGAGTGTGTCAACACTAAATTTTTATTCTAGAACTTGCCTTGATTATACATGTCGAGACCACATTAATGATTTGATATACTAAGATGATAAAGGCACCTAGGTTTTAACCCATTCACTCCACTAAAAAGCTTACCTACATAATTAACCCCTAGTGAACCTATTCGATCCTAACAACCCTTTTTATTGAATTACCCGCTTAATATTAACCCAAAACCCTTTGTATTTGTTATCACCATTCTTTTTGACTACCCGTCTATCAAGAATTGATTTGATCAATTACCGAATTAGTTTATTTTAGTTGATAAAGTTCTTTCTTTATTATGTATTTACTTAGTTTGTTCTTAAAAAATAAAACCAAAGTATATTCAAGCATAGTATATGATTAAAGGAGCTTATGCATTTAAATTCCAATTTTTGAAGAAGAGCTCGTATTAAAAGTATTATCAATAGTAGTATTACTAGTTTCAAAGCAATCATTTATTTTCTAGTTCATTATTCTTGTTAGGTAATTAGTCTAGTCAATTTTGATTTCAAACCTTCTAATTCAGCCTTTATCCACACCGTTAACCTAAGCCCCATTACAACCCTGTCAAAAGACCTTTTGATTTGTATATCATCTCATATTACAGTGGTGGAGATTTGATTTTCAGGCAAGCCTATGGGATTAACTTTTCAGGTTCGACTTATGAGTGCTTTTTCTTGAACCTTAAACACTTCGATTCCTTTAAGTGAATCTTTAGTGAGGATGTCAATCCTTGTTGATTTTGAATTAAAGGTAATTATTTAGATAAGGGGAGCCATCTATGTTTTCGTGCTACAAAATATATGACTTAGAATTGTTTGAATCTTTAGGAGTCTTTGAGTTAAATTATCCTTGTATGAATTATCTGTGAATTATGATGAGGCATTGTTGATAGGAATTGTGCATTATGGAAAGTTCATTTTAATTATAAGTTGAGAATTTTGCTTGAGGACAAGCAAAAGCTTAAGTGTGGGGGTATTTGATAAACCGTAAAAGTAACATATTTTAAGCCCACATTTAGTATGCTTTTGGATGATTTAGCCCTTTATTTATGTAAAAAAGGTGCTCTTAATCCTTTCTTTTCATGTTTTTACTCAGGAAAGCACCCGAGGACTAAAAGAACAAGAAACAGGCTTAAAACGGGACAATTTGGGCCAAAGAAGCAACCAACACAGCCTGGACTTCAAGCCACACGGCTGTACCTCGATAATTAACTAAGACACAGCCATGCCATGATTTACACGGCCGTGCCCCAATCGACAGAATCGAGACACGACCTGAAAATGATTTACACGGGCGTGTACCATGGCCGTACCTCTACCGCGGGAGAGAGCAATTTCACTCGGATTTGGATACTTTGAGGCAAAAAAAACATTCCAAAGCCTATTCAAACACTGAGTAGGAAGTGTACTTGAATCGGGACACTTAGAGGCCAGGTAAAGCATTTCAAAAGTTTATATAAACACCCTAAGTGTAACTCGATAAGCGGCGGCGGTGAGGCCAAAGAGCGAAGCAGGCAGTTCAAATCAGAAATTACTCAAAGATAGCCGGTGGATCCATCTCAGGGCGAAATTCTACTCAAGACGGTAGATTTGCTTCAATTTTTCGAGGGTTTTAGGATTTCTTATGTTTTGGTTTATCTTTTCTCTTGAGATGTTTTCTTTATTCATTATAGAACTAAACCTTGAGATACAGAAGGGGATGAAACTCTAGATGAATCTTGTTATTGATTTACGAATTATATGATAAATACTTAGTTTGTTCTTAATTATGCATGCTTAATCCAAATCGATGTCCTTAAGTGGAGGGAATAGACCCTACTTGAGTAGATTTAGCATAATTAAGCGGAGTTGATCGCATGCTGAGATAGGGTGGCGAGATTTTATCGGATTAGGTGAAACCTAATATGAGAGTCAAGTAGATCGATTCTTTGCTATTCTAGGGGTTATTATAAAGAGAACGAGGTTCCACTAATTAACCTAGGGTTAGATGTTATTCGCCTCGAGAGAGGTTTAATATACATTAGGGACTTTTACGGATCAAACTAAGTGAATAAATCGTATGTTTACGTGTTAAATAACAAGTGAAGTCTAAGCGATTCTTCTGGCGTATCGTAAGTGATCAATGAGTTTTTCATCAAGTTATTTCCCAATTTGTTCCTTTTATCTTTGTGTCTTTAGCTTAGTAGTCGTTAAATTAGATTAAATCAACCAATCACTTCATATTTTAGGCTAAATAATAAAAAGAAAGTTAGTATTAGTACTTTTAGTTCCTTTGGGTTCAACAATCCGGTCTTGCCTAAGCTATACTACTGTTCGATAGGTACACTTGCCTTTAATCATTGTCAGAGTTAGTTTCCAAGTTTGATCTCATGAATTATAAATTTAAAACTCGACAGAACAACAATCAAACACATTAAGCGTACTAACATGGAACACCAAATGAGCTTAAGTTTTGCTAGTAACTCAAGTTTGTAGACTACCTTACCCACTCTCTTCACGACTCAGAAAGGTCTATCATATTATCGTACAAGTCCCTTGTGCAAACCGTTGTGTTGCAAAGTCAAGTGTAACTCGTAAAACCTAAATCACCAACCTGAAATTGCACATCCTTATGATTCTGATCAACCCACTTCTTATTGCGCTTACTTGTTTTTTGTAGTCAAGTGATCACTGAAATCAGAGCTTTAAAATTTATAAAGAATGTGATCGAACCTGGAGACTAACTCTGACAACGATTTAAGGCAAGTGTACCTATCGAACAGTAGTATAGCTTAGGCAAGACCGGATTGTCGAACCCAAAGAAACTAGAAGTACTAATACTAACTTTCTTTTTTTTTATTTAGCCTAGAATATGGAGTGATTGGTTGATTTAATCTAATTTAATGACTACTAAGCTAAAGACTCAAAGACAAAAGAGAATGAATTTAGAAATAACTTGATGAAAAACTCAGTTGATCACGACGATACCCTCAGGAAGAATCCACCTAGACTTCACTTGTTATCTAACACTGAACCATACGATTTTTTCACTTAGTTTGATCCATGAGACTCCCTAACGTATATTAAACCCTCTCTCGAGGTGACTAACATCTAACCTTAGGTTAATTAGTGGAACTCTCGTTCTTTTATAATAACCCCTTAGAATAACAGTAAATCGATCTATGGATTCCCATATTAGGTTTCACCCTAATTCGGCAAAATCTCGCCACCCTATCTCTAGGCGTACATCAACTCCTTTTAATTATGCTAGATCTACTCTTAGGCGTGGTCTATTCCTCCTCCACCTAATCACATCGAATTTGGATTAAGCATGCACAATTAAGAACAAACTAAGTATTTATCATATAATTTAGAAAATAATAACAAGATTCATCTAGGTTTCATCCCTTCTGTATCTCAAGGGTTTAGTTCATAACATTAAAATAAAACATCTCAAGAGAAATATAAAAACAAAACATAAGATATCCTTAAAACCCCTAAAGGAATTGGAAGGAGATCTGCTGCCTTGAGTAGAATTCGCTTCTTGAGATGGATCAACAGCTATCTTCGAGTAATTCACGAATTGACCTGCCTGCTTTGGCTACTTGGCCTAGCTTTCCGCCCCTCTTTCAGGATACACTTGGGGTGTTTATATAGGCTCTTGGAATGCTTTACTTGGCCTCTAAGTGTCCTAATCTAAGTCTTCTTCTTACTCAATGTTTGAATCCACTTTGGAATATGTTTCTTTGGCTCAAAGTATCCAAATCTGAGTGAAATTACTCTCTCTCATGTAGAATATCGCCATGGCACGCCGTGTAAATCGTGGTTGGGCCGTGTTTTGACTCTGTTGTTTGAGGCATGGCCGTAAATCGAGGATCGTGCCGTGAAGTAATTTGATGATGCAGTAGTGTGGCTTTAGGCCAGGCTGTGTTGATTTCCTCTTTGGCCCAAATTGGCCCGTTTTAAGCCCGTTTCTCGTTTTTTTTATCCTTGGGTGTTTTCCTGAGTATAAACATGAAAAGAAAGGATTAAAAGAACCTTTTTACATAAATTAAGGCTAAATCATCCAAAAGCATACTAAATGTGGGCCTAGAATATGTTACTTTTACAGTTTATCAAATACCCCCAAACTTAAGCTTTTGCTTGTCCTCAAGCAAAATTCTCAACTTACAATTATAACGAACTTTCCATAATTCATAATTCCTAACAATAATGCCTCATCATAATTCATAGATAATTCATACATGGATAATTTAACTCAAAGTCTCCTAAAGATTCAAACAATTCTAAATCATATATTTGTAGCACGAAAAACATAGGTGTCTCCCTCTTAAATAATTACCTTTGATTTGAAACCAAAAGGATTGACATCCTCACTAAAGGTTCACTCAAATCACTCAAAAGTGTAACACCCCAAACCGGTCAATACGCCACTAATCAACTGTATGTCACTAAGGAAAATAATTTTGAAAGAATCAATTAACTATTAAATTTTTGTGAAAAACTCTTTGTAATTCTTTATTTGTCGAAAATAAGTTAAAATTGAAATTTACTTCAAATTACATAAAACTTTAAAACTTAGTTGATAAATCATATGATAGAAAACATTTATATCTTTTTAAGAAAATTTGAAATATCATTTTGGAAAATCCGCTTGCAATTGAGTATAGAAACTTGAATTTTGGAAATCACTTAATCTGTTGAAAACATTTAACTTGTAATTTTACTATTGAACTATTCATGTTACCCGATGGTAAGATTTTTAAAACCATTATGAGTTTTAGTTTAGAAAACTTTGGGCTCAATTAAAATTAACCAAGTAATTTAAAAGCCATATTTTAAACATATTCAAAACATAAAAATAATCCAAAACATAATTAAATGTCCTTATTACAAATCCATAAAATATGAAAACCAAATTTAAATAAAGTACCCAATTGGAAATTCATGTAAAACCAAATTTTATTGCATGGCCTCCTCGAGTTCATCGGCTCCTCATCCGCAAACTCACGAATCACCGAAAAGATAAGGGAGAAGGTGAGTCACCAAGACTCAAAGGTATATTCCTCTCCCGTAAATACCACATACTTACACAAATTATAACAAAGCAACATATATGTATAATGCACCCAACCTAGCCATCCATAACTCCTTTTCTACCCCGGGTGGTACCAAACCTTTGGTGGTGCTAAACCACCGTGACCAAGTCACGATATAAATGTGATACTAAATCACCGTGACCAAAGTCACGAATAATCCATCTGTGGGGCCAACCCACGTGTGATACCAAATCACTGGCGACGATCCCATATCTCAAAAGTAGGGCCAACCCACGGTGGTGTTAACCACAAGGACGAGTCGCTATGAGGTGCCAAACCTCTGGTGTCCGAAGACACGAATGTGATACCAAATCACTGGTGGTGCCAAACCACTGGTGGTGCCAAACCACTAGTGACCGAAGTCACGAATCATCAAGTTGTGGGGCCAACCCACGTGTGATACCAAAACCACTGGCGACGATCCCATATCTCAAAAGTGGGGCCAACCCACGGTGGTATTAACCACGTGGACGAGTCGCTATGAGGTGCCAAACCTCCGTGTCCGAAGACACGAATGTGATACTAAATCACCGTGACCAAGTCACGATATCAATTTTCCCTCCTCTCATCATACCCGTGCAATATGACATAATAATTCGTGTATGCGTATGTCATGTATGCTAGACATATATCAAATATAAGTATAACATGAATTACCATCATAATCGATAGACATAAAACAACATAATCATGCTAATCAACCTCTAAGGGTATAACCGTAATTTTACCTACCAAGGGTATTTTCGTAATTTATCCACCAAGGGTATTTTCATAATTTACCCACCAAGGTATTTTCGTAATTTACCCACCAAGGGTATTTTTATAATTTACCAACCAAGGGTATTTTTGTAATTTACCTACCTAGGGTATTTTCATAATTTACCCATCAAGGTATTTTCAGTAATTTACCCACCAAGGGTATTTTCAGAATCTACCCACCAAGGGTATTTTGTAATTTACCCACCAAGGGTATTTTAGTAATTTACCCACTAAGGGTATTTTGTAATTTACCCACCAAGGGTATTTTCGTAATTTTGTACCGAATGGCCTTTCTAAAGGTGTAGTGTCGCCTTGAGCGACTCAACTACCATTTTAGGCCTTATCGGACTGCTGGGCCTAAAACCCGATTTTGGCCCATTTGGGTCCATGTGCTCGTGTGGCCCACCCAATGAATCTATCCACGATATAAGTTCCACCTAGTCTAGTTCACTATATACTATATCATCATACAATTTATTCCAATTGGGCCTCACGGGCCCATTGGGCCCACTTCGCCCATCGCAGACCAAGCATTTCAACCTACAAGAATACTCACGATGGCCTCAACTATCGCGTTGAAGCCCCACACGCGCGCCGATACTGTGGCTACTATTGTCGTGGATTGGCACTTGACATTTGCCGCTCTACAACTAGAGTAGAGAAAGTTACACACCGATAGACTCGGTGCTAAATCACATGCGACCACTCCTCGTGCCCAACGCCCACCAAGGTATGTTAACCCTTCTCCGGCATGCTCTTTATATAGCTAGCTCTTCACCTTCATTCCTTGTATCTTTCGATGTGGGATCCTTCACAATAGAGTTTAAATTCAATCAAACTCTTACCGTCCACTCGCATAAAATAAATACTCCATTGCTTTCATGAGATTCAACCGTGCTCCCTTATAACATAATCCACGCTGCTAGCCACTTTACCAACTAGCTCCTTGTGCCTCAAACCATGCAATTAAATATAACCCTATGGCCAAGGTCTAAATTCATTTAATAAAAATAATCAAAAGGAATGCAAACACTACAACTAGAACCTTGGACCTCCTTCCTTCCTTGTGGCGTGTAATATCCCGGGTTAAGGGTTATTTTATTTTTACCTTTGCTTGCATGTCTATGGTGTGCCATGTTGTTGTTTGTGTCTTTTTGGGACTTAGTTGAAGGCTAGGAGTGAGCCCGAGTAGGTGGTGAAATTTTAGTTTTGGCTTTAGGGATAGGAGCCAAGGTGTTGGGGTTTATAATTAATTTAAGTGAATTTGTAACACAAGAAGGGAGCTGGTGGAGTGGCAAAGCATGCGCCACTTGGAGTGTGTGTGTGGCGCCAAAAGGCAAGGGAGGAGAGGTCTTGTGTTCGAGTTGCATAATGCCCATTTTGGATCCCATTTGACGGCATGGAGGGAAGAGTTGTGGCAAGTTTAAACTCTACTATAGACTTGGTCAACACATTCAAACGGTGGGTGGAGAGTGAAATTAGGAGGAAGACTTGGTCAAGGGTTTTGAAATTGTGGTTTGGGAGTGAATGGGGGAGGTTGGCGGATTTGGTGAGAGTTTGGAGGAGAGAAAGGTGTGGCGGTTGGTAATTGGAGTGTCAGATGTGCCTTGGGCATGTGTGTTTTCGGTCACAAACTCTCCTTGGTTAAGCCGATTTTCCTTTTTGGTCAAAAGCTTCTTCTCATTTTCTCTCTTCCAACCGATTGCTCAAGTCTCTTTTTGGTCATTTTTTTGGTAAGCCAAATGTCAAAGAAAACTCTCCCATTCTATTCTCATTCTTGAAACAGAAACCTCAAGTGCTTCATCTCTTGTTCATTTTTTTTCTTTTGTTCTCCTTAAACCGAAAGCTTCAACACCCTTACCCTTGCCGAAATTACTTGGCCTCTTTCAATTTTATTGTTAGTCGAATGCCTCTCCCACTCTCTTTTCTTTCTCATTTCTGTTAAAACACAACCAGCTTTTGCTTTCTCTTCAACATTTAGCCGAACCTAGCATCCCATCATCATCTTTTTTTTTCTTCGAAACTTTGTTAGCCGAAAGTCTCCCCTCTCCATTTCCTCTCCTTTTCCAAGAAAGAACTGAAGGTGTTTTCTTACTATTTCTTCTTCCCATTTCGATTCTTGGCCGAAACTTCACCTCCAAAACACTCTCTCCAAGTCTTTTTCTTGTTCAAAACCGAACATACCCTCCTCTCTATTCAATCTTTTATTTCTTTCTCCTTCTCGTGGCTTTTGTTTAATCTTCCTTGTGTTGGCCGAATAGTAGGTGTCATGGGTGCTTGGTTCCAATTGGTTGGTAGTGGGTAAGTGTTGGTAGAATGGCCTTTCTCCTTCCTCCGGTACCTTACCGATTCTTAATATGTTATTGGCCGATTGTGTTATTTGTTGAAGGTACTAATCTTTGTAAACCAATTTTCATAATAGGACATCCTGATCTAAGGAACGTTCTTGAGGAGTTTTCTCCTCTAAGTAAAGCGGTGAGTAGTGGTAAGAACGAAAGTGTCAGTATTCGATTTCGCTTAGTTTTCTTAAGACCGCTTGTTAAGAAATTAACCATCTTCTTTTTGGGGAAGCTGATTTAAAGAACCATTTGTTGGTTCAGATTTGGTAGGAAACCAAATCAAGGCTAAGGTGAGGCTAACGTAACCCCTTGGGTTATCTACTTTGTTGGCCGAATGGTATAATGAGTTAGTGTTAACCTTTGTTGGTCGAATGTAGGATCAGGCTGTTGAGGTGATCAAAAGATTTCGAGCGGTTCTTAGGATTTAATCTTCGATATATCAGGTGTGTAAACTAACACACTGTCTTAACTTAATAATGTGATAACCTGTTGTGTAAGTGAAACAGTGTGATTGATTATCTCGATACCCATTGAGGTATGGATACGGATTCGGGTAAGTCCGTTTCATTATGAGTTATGTGATGATGATGATATCATGATTGTTGATACTTTGAGATGCCATATTAAGCATGTGAGCATGATAGCATGATTGCAACGATTTTGCATCTAGTATGTTATGTGATTGGGTGATATGAGAGGGGAGTATGATATCCGTGTCTTTGGGACACTGTGTGTCTTTGGGACACCGGAGGTTTGGCACCTCAAAGTGGTTTGGTACCACAATGATATTTTGTGACTTTGGGTCACGAGGTTTGGCACCTCAAATGCCTCGCGTCAAATGGCTTAGTACCACGTGAGGTTGGCCCCACATTTGATTATATGGGATTGACGCCATGATTTGGTATCACACGATGGGTTGGCCCCATCATCGGATTTGTGACTACGGTCACTAGTGATTTGGTATCACATTGTGTCTTTGGGACACCGAGGTTTGGCACCTCATCATTGCGACTCGTCCTCGTGGTTAATTCCACGTGGGTTGGCCCCACTTTTGAGATATGGGATCGATCGCTAGTGATTTGGTATCACACGATGGGTTGGCCCCATCATTGGATTATTTGTGACTTTGGTCACCGGTGGTTTGGTACCACAAGATGGATATCGTGACTTTGGGTCACCGGTGGTTTGGCACCACCCGTGGTTTGGTACCACACGGTAGAAAAGGCGATATGGTTGGTTAGAACAGGTGCATTATCGTATTATTCTCATTATGATATGTGTGTTGGCATGTTATACCGGGAGGAATTATACACTTAGTCTTGCGACTCACTCTCTCCTTTAACTTTTCAGTGACACTTAGACGCAGACAGGAGCCGGATGGACTCGAGGTGCTCATGCCATACTTGAAATAAAGATTGCTCTTGACTTCTTTTTATAAAAATTTGGTACACTATTTGATTTATTTCTATTTTGTTATATTTGGGTTTGTAAATGGCCTCTTAAATTATGTTTTTGATATGTTACGCTAAGTAGATTTTCAATATGCTTTAACAAACCAATTAAGTGAAATGTGCTAAAACTTAGAAAGACAACGTTTTCAAAACTTCAAAAACGATGTTTTAAACTATACCATCGGGTATCATACTATAACTTGGGACACAGTGAATTCAAATGGTTCTTCTAACTTGATTATGATTTTCTATTAAGTCAAAAATGTTTTAGTAACAATGAGAAATCACTTAAGCTTCAAAACGAAATAAATTAGTTTTACCTACACATCTGATTAAATTTCAAAACTTTTGGGTTTTCAAATACATCATCGATTTTTAATCAAAACCTAATCGAGTTTTCCTCAAATACAAAATTTTGCTAAACGCTTTCACCAAACGCTAGACTTCAACCTAAACCACCCAAAACCTTTTCCCCAGTAGCATACTAGGTTGATCGTGGTGCATTGACCGGGTTTGGGGTGTTACTTTTGTGGTATCGAGCTGTGTTCAAAAGTTTTGCCAGGGCCCGAGGCCCAAAATGTTTTAAAACTATAGTTTTCAAGTATTCGCTTTAAAAGTATGGTTTGAAAGGCATGACACCGAGTCTCGGCACCGATGGCCGCCTCAGGTAAGTACCTGCACTATTTGTTGTGATATTGATTGATATGATCGGATGGCTAGTAAGATTACTTTAGAGACTGAATCTGATAGGACTCTGTGGACTCGCGAAAACAAAAGCTTCTTTAAAAATTCATAAAACTTTGCTTTAAACACAGTGGAATAATGACTGATACATAAAATTCTTTAATCAGACGAGATTTAGTCATGAGTACCCGAGGTGGACGTGGTCGTGGATGGGGTCGCGGTAGGATGACTGCTTCGAGCCCGTAGGTTCGATCGTGGTTCAGAATGAGGTACCGATTCCGCCACCAGTGGAGGTGGTGAGTTCCAAGAGCGCACCGATGATGATGCAAAGGTCACTGCGATGTCATGGGTTTTAGAAAGGGTAGGCTGGAGTAGGTGGAGGCGAGGAGCTAGGAAATTCGTGCTGAGCGACTTGAGCAAATGGGGTGAATTCTTTCGGTGTCTCTCGTGTTGCTCCTAGCATCACCGAGTATTGGCCGAAGCGAGCGAACGGATCATGGATTTATCTGGACCTAACTACCAAGAGAAATTAAAGGGATTGTATCACCTCCGGATGAGTCATACCTGGTGGCTCACGGTCCGTGATAGCCTTCACACCAAGATCCGACATGGGACTATTTCGGTCGCTTATCGGAAGAAGTATGTAAGAGCTAACTACATAAATGAGCAGAGAAAAGCATTTCGAGGTTAGTCCAGGGAGCAAATCGTCTGAGTACGAGGCGTAGTTTCTAAGGTCGAGTCGGTATGCGGGGTATGGTGGCTACCGAGCATGAGAGGTGCGCTCGCTTTGAGGATGGCCCTGCGAGATTTAACTAAGGTTGATAATCGCGCCCAACAGGAGCGTGAATTTGCGATTCTAGTTGAAAAGCGAAGGTTGCCGAGGGCATTAAAGAGTCGTGAGGCGGTATGGATAGAAACAATACAAAAGGAGTTTTGAATCTTCCGGGTCATCGGGTAATCAAGCAGAAGAGGGCTAGACCGTGGGCGAATCGGTCGGGTAGGTTTGTTCTTTGCTAGGCGAGGGACCGCCCGCAGGTAACCGCTGTGGAAAGGCTCACCGGGAGGATGTTGGGTGATGGTAGAGGTTGTTTTGAGTGTGGCTCACTGGACCACCGAGTGAGGATTGTCGCGCAAGTTAGCTAGAATTCACCAGAGAATCGGCCGTAATCAAGATGTAATAATGGACCACCGCAGAGGGGCCGAGGTAATGGCAGAGGAGGTAATAATTGCAGTCGGGGCCGTGGAGCACCCAGGCAGGAGGTGTGAGTAGTTCTAAGGCCGCGGTAGGGGTTGGTGTATCTTTGCGAGGTGCCGAGAGGAGGCGACGACCGCACGTCATTACCGTACATTTCTAATCTTTGGTTCTCCATTTACCGCTTTGATTGATGTGGGTTCAACACACTCAGATGTTGCAAATAGCATAGTGAAGACCATGGATTTAGACTCAAATATCTTCTAGGCGGATGACCGTAATAAGCCCTCTAGGTCACTCAGTAGTGGTAGATAAACCGTAGAGACGCACCTCTAGAACTCTAAGGGGTATCTTTCGAGGTCGATCCGATGGAACCGCCATTTGGGAGTTCGATCCGATTTTGGGGATGGACTGGCCGGTAAGCACCAAAGTTGAAGTTGGATCAAGCGGCTAAGCGCATGGTTCTGACTACGACTAAGGGTGATGAAGTAGTTCGATCGGTGATAGGAGAAACTATCTCGTCCAATTTGGTATCTACTCCAAAGCCGAGAAAATGGTCGAAGGCCGTGGAAGCGATGTGGTTCATGTGTATGCCTTGGAAACTAAGGAGTCTCGTGGAGACGGTTCGGACGATTAGGAATTTGTGGATGTGTTTCGAGGAGCTTAGGGTTTGCCACCGGATCGGAGGTAGAGTTCGGGATAGATCATTATGGAGCTGCGCCAGATCCATTGCTCCGCATGTGATGGCACCTAAGGAGTTAGTGGAGCTTAAGGCTCGATCACAGGAATTGTTGGACCGAGGCTTTATCGTGCCAAGTATTTCGCCATGGGGAGTAGGTACTCTTTGTAAGAAGAAAGCGGTACTATGCGGATGTGCATAGACTACCGCTAAGCCAATAAGTGACGATCAAAACAAGTATCCACCGCCTCGGATAGATGACTTGTTTGATCGGTGAAGGGGGCAGTATTTTTCAAGATCGACCTAAGGTTTGGGTATCACCGTTAAAGGTAAAGGAGGTGGATATCGTAAGACGACATTTCGCACTCGGTATGGGCATTTTGAGTTCTTGGTTATGCCGTTCGGGTTGACTAATGCACCGTGATTTTCATGGATCGATGACAGGTGTTCCAAAAAGATTCTAGATCGATCAGTAGTGGTTTTTATCGATGACATCTTGGTATACTCGAGGATCGAGGAGGAGCATGATGCTCATTTACGGTGGTATTGCGATTCTAAGGAGAAACAATTTCTATCTAAGTTCAAGAATACTGAGTTCGCTCGTGGAGGTGACATTCTTGGGTCATGTAGTATCGGTGAAGGATTAGAGTGGACCCCGTAAGATAGAAGCGGTTTTGGAGTGGAAGCCGCCTAATTCAAGAGCGGAGATTGAGTTTTCGGGCTTGGGAGGATACTACCAAGATTTGTAGAGGTTTCTCGCTGATCGCGGCTACCAATGACTAAATTATTGAGAAAAGGGTTCCGTTTGTTTGACCGAGAAGCGGCGGAGAGCTTCGAT
Organism: Gossypium rotundifolium; assembly: GCA_025506655.1. Taxonomy (NCBI): domain Eukaryota; kingdom Viridiplantae; phylum Streptophyta; class Magnoliopsida; order Malvales; family Malvaceae; genus Gossypium; species Gossypium rotundifolium. The sequence continues at coordinate 52,255,148 of CP106725.1, forward strand.
AAGTTAAAGAAGATTTTGGTCAAGCTCCGGTTCTAATTCAACCCGAAATGGTAAGGAATTTATGATATCGCGATGCATCACATACGGGTTTGGGTTGTGTCTTGATGCAAGAAGGAAAGGTTGTGGTTTACGCATCCAGCAGCTTGAGGCCACATGAGGTAAATTATCCAACGCACGATCCGGAGTTAGCAAATGTAGTATTTGCCTTAAAGATATGGAGGCATTACTTGTACGGAGAAAGATCGATAGTCTATACGGACCATAAGAGTCTCAAGTACCTTGACTCGTAAAGACTTAAATCGAGACAATAGCCGATGGATTGAGTTGCGAAAGATTACGATTGCTCAATTGAGTATCATCCGCAAGGCTAACGCCAGGCGACGCGTTGAGCCGTAAGGTTGTTTCGGATTTGAGAGCGTTATTTGCCCACTTGAGTTTGTATGACGACGGGAGTATTCTCGCAGAGCCGTTAAGTTGCCTACTTGGGTTGAGCAGATCGTAGAGAAACAGATTGTTGGATGAGGTTCGAAAGCGCGGAGGACACAAGTGCGTAATGATGGTTTGAAGGGTTACTGACTTGTCCGGTGATGGGGTCTTTGTGTTTTTAGGGAAGGCTTGTATGCCAAGAGATTCGAGTTGAGGTAAAAGATTCTTCAGATGCACATAGCCCCTACGCTATGCATCCCGGAGGTAGCAAAATGTATAGGGACCTCGGAGAACGATTACGGTGGCGGGTCCGAAAAAGGAGGTGACCGAGTTTGTGGGTAAGTGTCGACTTGTCAGAGTCAAGGTCGAGCACCATTTGCCGTCTGCAGGTTGCTTGACCGGTGAAGATTCCACGGTGGAAGTGGGAAAGAATAACTATGGATTTCGCTGGATTACCGCTACACCGAGCAAGAAGGATTGATCTGCGGGTATCAGGATCTACCGACTAAATCACTCACTTTATTCGGTGAGGGTGGATTACTCACGCAGAGGTTGGCAAAGTCAGATGTATCGAGAGATAGTGAGAGGACGGGGTGCGGTCTCGATCATCTCGGATAGGGATCCCAGATTCACGCCAAGGTTCGGAAGGCGTTACATCGGGCTCGGGTACACGGTTAGATTTCAAAGACAAAGATTTCATCCAGATCGACAGGCAATCGGAAGGGTTATACTGATCTTGGAGGATATGCTACGAGGTTGTGTATTGGACTTGAGGGTAGTTGGGAGGAGTATCTACCGTTATTGAGTTCGCCTACAACAACAGCTACAGCGAGCATTAAGATGGCACCTTATGAGGCGTTAGACGGTAGAAAGTGTCGCTCACCTACTTGTTGGATGAAGAGTTAAGTGAGCGCCGATTATTGGGACCAGAGTTGGTTGTCGAGACCAAGATAAGGTTAAGTTGATTCAGCTCGATTGAAGAAAGCTTCTGACCGGCAGAAGTCCTATGCCGATCTTAAGCGGAGAGATATTGAATTTTGTGGGAGATCGGGTTTTTCAAGGTCTCACCGTGGAAGAAAGTATTAAGGTTCGGAAGAAAAGCAAGCTAAGTCCGAGGTTTATTAAGTATAAGGTACTAAGACGAGTGGGACCAGTTGCATATCAGCCCGAGTTGCTAGCTGAGCTAAGTCAAATTCACGACGTGTTCCACGTTTCGATGCTTCAGCGATATCATTCCGATCCATCACATGTGGTAATGAGAGAAGAGATCGAGGTAAATCCAGATATGTCCATGGAAGAAGAGCACTGATGATTTTAGATCGGGATGTGAAGGTTCTGCGAGGAAGTCTGTGCCTCTGGTTAAGGTTCTTTAGGCGGAATCATGGCGTAGAAGAAGCGGCGTGGGAACCCGAGGATATGATGAGACAAAGCAGATCCGCAACTCTTTCGACTGTGTAATTTCTGGTCAAATTTTTTAAGGGGTAGAACTGTAATATCCGGGTTAAGGGTTATTTTATTTTGCACCTGCTTGCATGTCTATGGTGTGCCATGTTGTTGTTTGTGTCTTTTCGGGACTTAGTTGAAGGCTAGGAGTGAGCCCGAGTAGGTGGTGAAATTTTAGTTTTGGCTTTAGGGATAGGGAGTGAAGGTGTTGGGGTTTATAATTAATTTAAGTGAATTTGTAACACAAGAAGGAGCTGGTGGAGGGCAAAGCATGCGCCACTTGGAGTGTGTGTGGCGTCAAAAGGCAAGGAGGAGAGGTCTTGTGTTCGAGTTGCATAATGCCCATTTTGGATCCCATTTTGACGGCATGGAGGGAAGAGTTGTGGCAAGTTTAAACTCTACTATGGACTTGGTCAACACATTCAAACGGTGGGTGGAGAGTGAAATTAGGAGGAAGACTTGGTCAAGGGGTTTTGAAATTGTGGTTTGGGAGTGAATGGGGGAGGTTGGCGGATTTGGTGAGAGTTTGAGGAGAGAAAGGTGTGGCGGTGGTAATTGAGTGTGCCGATGTGCCTTGGGCATGTGTGTTTTCGGTCACAAACTCTCCTTGGTTAAGCCGATTTTCCTTTTGGTCAAAAGCTTCTTCTCATTTCTCTCTTCCAACCGATTGCTCAAGTCTCTTTTGGTCATTTTGTTGGTAAGTCAATGTCAAAAAAACTCCCATTCTATTCTCATTCTTGAAACCGAAACCTCAAGTGTTTCATCTCTTGTTCATTTTTTTCTTTGTTCTCCTTAAACCAAAGCTTCAACACCCTTACCCTTGCCAAATTACTTGGCCTCTTTCAATTTTATTGTTAGTCGAATGCCTCTCCCACTCTCTTTTCTTTCTCATTTACATTAAAACACAACCAACTTTTGCTTTCTCTTCAACATTTAGCCGAACCTAGCATCCCATCATCATCTTTTTTTTTCTTTCTTCGAAACTTTGTTAGCCGAAAGTCTCCCCTCTCCATTTCCTCTCCTTTTCCAAGAAAGAACTGAAGGTGTTTTCTTACTATTTCTTCTTCCCATTTCGATTCTTGGCCGAAACTTCACCTCCAAAACACTCTCTCCAAGTCTTTTTCTTGTTCAAAACCGAACATACCCTCCTCTCTATTCAATCTTTTATTTCTTTCTCCTTCTCAGGGCTTTAGCCGAATCTTCCTTGTGTTGGCCGAATAGTAGGTGTTGTTGGGTGCTTGGTTCCAATTGGTTGGTAGTGGGTAAGTGTTGGCCGAATGGCCTTTCTCCTTCCTCTGGTACCTTACCGATTCTTAATATGTTGTTGGCCGATTGTGTTATTTGTTGGAAGGTACTAATCTTTTGTAAACCAATTTTCATAATAGGACATCCGGATCTAAGGAACGTTCTTGAGGAGTTTTCTTTCTCTGGTAAGCAGGCGGTGAGTAGTGGTAAGAACGAGTGCTGTATTCGATTTCGTTTAGTTTTCTTAAGACCAGTTGTTAAGAAATTAACCATCTTCTTTTTAGGGGGAAGCTGATTTCTGAAAGAACCACTGTTGGGTTCAGTTTTGGTAGGAAACCAAATCAAGGCTAAGGTGAGGCTAACGCAACCCCTTGGGTTATCTACTTTGTTGGCCGAATGGTATAATGAGTTAGTGTTAACCTTTGTTGGCTGAATGTAGGATCAGGCTGTTGAGGTGATCAAAAGATTTCGAGCGGTTCTTAGGATTTAATCTTCGATATATCAGGTGTGTAAACTAACACACTGTCTTAACTTAATAATGTGATAACCTATTGTGTAAGTGAAAGCAGGTGATTGATTATCTCGATACCCATTGAGGTATGGATACGGATTCGTAAGTCCGTTTCATTATGAGTTATGTGATGATGATGATATCATGATTGTTGATACTTTGAGATGCCATATTAAGCATGTGAGCATGATAGCATGATTGCACGATTTTGCATCTAGTATGTTATGTGATTGGGTGATATGAGAGGAGGGGAGTATGATATCCGTGTCTTTGGGACACTTTGTGTCTTTGGGACACGGAGGTTTGGCACCTCCGGTGGTTTGGTACCACAATGATATTTTGTGACTTTGGGTCACAGAGGTTTGGCACCTCGCCTCGCCCCAGTTGGCTTAGTACCACGATGGGTTGGCCCACATTGATTATACGGGATTGGCGCCGGTGATTTGGTATCACACGATGGGTTGGCCCCATCATCGGATTTGTGACTACGGTCACTAGTGATTTGGTATCACATTGTGTCTTTGGGACACCGGAGGTTTGGCACCTCATTGCGACTCGTCCCGTGGTTAATTCCACCGTGGGTTGGCCCCACTTTTGAGATATGGGATCGTCGCTAGTGATTTGGTATCACACGATGGGTTGGCCCCATCATTGGATTATTTGTGACTTGGTCACCAAAGTGGTTTGGTACCACAAGATGGATATCGTGACTTTGGGTCACGGTGGTTTGGCACCACCAAAGGGTTTGGTACCACGGGGTAGAAAAGGCGATATGGTTGGTTAGAACGGTGCATTATCTCGCATTATTCTCGTTATGATATGTGTGTTGGCATGTTATACCGGGGAGGAATTATACACCGAGTCTTGCGACTCACTCTCTCCTTTAACTTTTCAGTGACACTTAGACGCGACAGGCTGGGATGGACTCGAGGTGCTCATGCCATAACGAAATAAAGATTGCTCGGACTTCTTTTATAAAAATTTGGTACACTATTGATTTATTTCTATTTTGTTATATTTGGGTTTGTAAATGGCCTCTTAAATTATGTTTTTGATATGTTACGTTTAAGTAGATTTTCAATATGCTTTAACAAACCAATTAAGTGAAATGTGCTAAAACTTGGAAAGACAACGTTTTCAAAACTTCAAAAACGATGTTTTAAACTATACCATCGGGTATCATACTATAACTTGGGACACAGTGAATTCAAATGGTTCTTTTAACTTGATTTTGATTTTCTATTAAGTCAAAAATGTTTTAGTAACAATGAGAAATCACTTAAGCTTCAAAACGAAATAAATTAGTTTTACCTACACATCGGATTAAATTTCAAAACTTTTTGGGTTTTCAAATACATCATCAGATTTTTAATCAAAACCTAATCGAGTTTTCCTCAAATACAAAATTTTGCTAAACGTTTTCACCAAACTGCTAGATTTCAACCTAAACCACCCAAAACCTTTTCCCTGTAGCATACCAGGTTCGCCAGGTGTATTGACCGGGTTTGGGGTGCTACATGGCGCCACTTTGCCACTACACCACGCACACCACTTGTGTCATTTTCCTCTACATTTTATTCTTAAGGCCCACCCGCCAACCTCCAAGGTTTTTTTCACCTAAAACCAAAATTTTCCCAAAGCTAATATTTGATCCCGGACTTCATAAGCCCCTAACCTTCCAAAATCACTTATCTAAAAGGTCCAACTTGCACTTAAGCCGATCTCCTATTCTCCAAAAAATTTTAAATGCTACTACGCCTAAGGCCCATTTGGCTCAATCCTACTAGGCCTAATTTAGGATGTTACAAATCTACCCTCCTTAAAGAAATTTCGTCCTCGAAATTTTCAACTAACTAACAAATACACGTCCTATCCTACCACACTACGCTCACGCTGCACAAGACTCGATCTAATAACACTAATAAACCAAATCTCAAACTTCTTTCTCATAACTAGATAACTAAACACAAAAGCAAATCGATATTTATACATACAATTTCTATATCCAAACCAAGACACACAAAATAAATACCAAAAATACAGTCATAACATTGTCTTAACAAACATAAAATAAGGGAACTTACGAATTTGGATCGGAGACTCAAGGTGCCATACTTCCAAACAACATGTATTTTCAAACAAACTTTTTGAACCCCATAACCCACAAACGAAGTTTTTGAAACCTAGGCTCGATACCAATTTGTAACACCCCAAACCCGGTCAATACGCCTACTAATAGAATCTGGTATGTCACTAAGGAAAATAATTTTGAAAGAATCGAATTAACAATTAAATTTTGTGAAAAACTCTTTGTAATTCTTTATTTGTCGAAAATAAGTTAAAATTGAAATTTACTTCAAATTACATAAAACTTTAAAACTTAGTTGATAAATCATATGATAGAAAACATTTATATCTTTTAAGAAAATTTGAAATATCATTTTGGAAAATCCGTTTGCAATTGAGTATAGAAACTTGAATTTTGGAAATCACTTAATCTGTTGAAAACATTTAACTTGTAATTTTACTATTGAACTATTCATGTTACCCGATGGTAAGATTTTTAAAACCATTATGAAGTTTTAGTTTAGAAAACTTTGGGCTCAATTATTAAATTAACCAAGTAATTTAAAAGCCATATTTTAAACATATTCAAAACATAAAAATAATCCAAAACATAATTAAATGTGCCTTATTACAAATTCATAAAAATATAAAAACCAAAATTAAATAAAGTACCCAATTGGAAATTCATGTAAAACCAAATTTTATTGCATGGCCTCCTCGAGTTCATCCGGCTCCTCATCCGCAAACTCACGAATCACCGAAAAGATAAGGGAGAAGGTGAGTCACCAAGACTAGGTGCATATTCCTCTCTCGGGTAAATACCACATACTTACACAAATTATAACAAAGCAACATATATGTATAATGCACCCAACCTAGCCATCCATAACTCCTTTTCTACCCCGTGTGGTACCAAACCACCTGGTGGTGCTAAACCATCGGTGACCAAGTCACGATATAAATGTGATACCAAATCACTTTGGTGACCAAAGTCACGAATAATCCATCTGGGGCCAACCCACGTGTTATACCAAATCACCGGCGACGATCCCATATCTCAAAAGTGGGGCCAACCCACGGTGGTGTTAACCATGAGGACGAGTCGCTATGAGGTGCCAAACCTCCGTGTCCGAAGACACGAATGTGATACCAAATCTTTGGTGGTGCCAAACCACTAGTGACCAAGTCACGAATCATCAAGTTGTGGGGCCAACCCGTGTGATACCAAATCACGGCGGCGATCCCATATCTCAAAAGTGGGGCCAACCCACGGTGGTATTAACCACGTGGACGAGTCGCTATGAGGTGCCAAACCTCCGTGTCCGAAGACAAGAATGTGATACCAAATCACGGTGACCAAGTCACGATATCAATCTTCCCTCCTCTCATCATACCCGTGCAATATGACATAATAATTTGTATGCAAGATGTCATGTATGCTAGACATATATCAAATATAAGTATAACATGAATTACCATCATAATCGGATAGACATAAAACAACATAATCATGCTAATCAACCTCTAAGGGTATAATAGTAATTTTACCTACCAAGGGTATTTTCAGTAATTTATCCACCAAGGGTATTTTCATAATTTACCCACCAAGGGTATTTTCAGAATTTACCCACCAAGGGTATTTTGTAATTTACCAACCAAGGGTATTTTGTAATTTACCTACCTAGGGTATTTTGTAATTTACCCACCAAGGGTATTTTCGTAATTTACCCACCAAGGGTATTTTCGTAATCTACCCACCAAGGGTATTTTGTAATTTACCCAACAAGGGTATTTTAAGTAATTTACCCACTAAGGGTATTTTCGTAATTTACCCACCAAGGGTATTTTCATAATTTTGTACCGAATGGCCTTTCTAAAGGTGCGATGTCGCTTGAATGACTCAACTACCATTTTGGTCTTTCTAGGGATTGTTGGGCCTAAAACCCGATTTTGGCCCATTCGGGTCCACACTGCGTGTGGCCCACCTAACAAATCTATCCACGATATAAGTTCCACCTAGTCTAGTTCACTATATACTATATCATCATACAATTTATTCCAATTGGGCCTACAGCCCATTGGGCCCACTTCGACCCATCGAAGCCCAAGCATTCAACCTACAAGAATACTACCGATGGCCTCAACTATCGCGTTGAAGCCCCCACACGTGTGCTCGCATGCTCGTGTGGTCTGCTATTGCCATGACCAAGCACTTCGGCATTTGCCGCTCTACAACTAGAGTAGAGAGAGTTACACACCGATAGGACTCGGTGCTAAATCAGCATGCGACCACTCCTGTGCCCAACGCCCACCAAGGTATGTTAACCCTTCTCCGGCATGCTCTTTATATAGCTAGCTCTTCACCTTCATTCCCTCAGATCTTTTCGATGTGGGATCCCTTCACAAGAAAGTTTAAATTCAAGCTGAAACTCTTACCGTCCACTCTCAAAATAAATACTCCCTTACTTCTTATGAGATTCGAACCCAGGCTCCCTTATAACATAATCCACGCTGCTAGCCACTTTACCAACTAGCTCCTTGTGCCTCAAACCATGCGCAATTAAATATAACCCTATGGCCAAGGTCTAAATTCATTTAATAAAATAATCAAAAGGAATGCAAACACTACAACTAGAACCTTGGACCTCCTTCCTTCCTTGTGGCGTCACTTTGCCACTACACCACACACACCACTTGTGTCATTTTCCTCCACATTTTATTCTTAAGGCCTATCCGCCAACCTCCAAGGTTTTTTTTCACCTAAAACCAAAATTTTCCCAAAGCTAATATTTGATCCCGGGACTTCATAGAAGCCCCCTAACCTTCCAAAATCACTTATCTAAAAGGTCCAACTTGCACTTAAGCCGATCTCCTATTCTCCAAAAAATTTTAAACGCTACTACGCCTAAGGCCCATTTGGCTCAATCCTACTAGGCCTAATTTCAGGATGTTACAAAAAGTGTTTTAAGGTTCAAAATTAAGCACTCAAAAGTTGAACCCAAAAAGTTAATCCCATAGGCTTGCTTGAAAATTAAATCTCCACCACTGTAATATGAGATGATACACAAATCAAATTGTAACATCCCCAAACCCGACCCACAAGCCCTGACTGGATCTGGTATGTCACTGCGGAAAGACGGTTGAAAATCTTTTTGTGACTTTAGAGTAAAACATGAAAAATTGTTAACCTTTCGAAAACCATGTCCATTTAATATTTGTGTGAAAAACTTGATATTATAAAATATCCAAATTAAAACCTTAGTGTATATCTTTTAAATAAAAGTTGCTAAAACAAAATCAACTTCAAATGATAATTCAATGTAATCAGCCCTAATTAAAATAATACCAAAATAATAGTAAGGCCCTTATTACAACCCAATATTTTAACAAAATACTTAACATTAAAATGTATAAAAAATCAAAATATCCTCTTCTGCATGGGCCACCTTGTGTCCTCTCCGAACCCGGTCCGGCTTTACGCATCACTTGAAAATGTTAAAGGAAAAAGGTGAGTCACCAAGACTCAGTGTGTAACCCTTTTTCCCGGTTTAGCAAAACATCATACACAAATCATAATCAAGTTTAACATGCACAAGTTTCAATATGCACCCAACCTAGCCATCCATAACACCTTTTTCTACCCCGTGTGGTACCAAACCACTGGTGGTGCCAAACCACTAGTGACCCAAAGTCACGATATCCATCAATGTGGTGCCAAACCACCGGTGACCCAAAGTCACGAATAATCCATCTGTGGGGCCAACCCACGGTGATACCAAATCACCGGCACGATCCCAGTAACTCAAAAGTGGGGCCAACCTACGGTGGTGTGAAACCACATGGACAAGTCGCTATGAGGTGCCAAACCTCCGGTGTCCCAAAGACACAAATGTGATACTAAATCCACGGTGACCAAGTCACGAATAGTCAAGTTGTGGGGCCAACCCACGTGTGATACCAAATCATTGGCGCCAATCCCATAATATCATCGTGGGGCCAACCCATCGTGGTGCTAAGCCACGGGACGAGACGGCGTGAGGTGCCAAACCTCCGTGACCCAAAGTCACAATAAATTGATCTGTGGTACCAAACCTTTGGAGGTGCCAAACCTCCGTGTCCCAAAGACACGGATATCATATTCCCCTCCTCTCATATCACCCATCACCATACCGACTCATGTAAAGTATGCAAATCATGCAAATCATGCTAACATGTTTATTTATCAACATCCAACAGATTATCATTAGCCATATAATATATGCCACATATACCAAATGTGTCATGCTTCCCAAAAGCATCATAAAGAAAGCTCAAATCGATGAGACTTACTCGAATCCATGCTTATACCCTTAGGGTATTAAATCCACATCCACATAAACCCGGTTTAGCATACACAACTTATATTAGCACATTAATACACAAATAACAGGGAGAACCGGTGCGATAATTTTGCACCTTAACACCAAGTTCTAAACTCTCGATCCCAACACTATCGCTAAACGAGACTACTGCGATCCGCCTAACTCCGCCGCTTTGACGCCCCCACCCCGTGGCCAAACTCGAATCGCGGAGATGCTCTTTTCTTGAACTTTGAATAGGACTTTCTCTTGCCCACCTTGATCGGTAGTTGCCTCCATCAAAACACTTAATCGATCAAACGATTAAACCTTCATAAATCCTACCATAAATCTAAGCGTTGAATCTTACTAAATATTGCTTACCTCAAGCGATCGAATCCCGATTTCTACTAAATGCTTCATCGATTTGCCCTTACTTGCTTTGAAACTCCCCACACCCTACCACGAGCCCGAACCGGATCTAGTATGTTCCTTAAGTAAATCGATTTTCAAGCTCTTGTTACTTAGAGAAAATTTGTAAAATTTTCAAAAAATGTTGTTGTGAATTGGGCTCGATTGGGAACCCATTTAATTAATCTTGTAAATCCAATTTTAAAGAGGTGACAAAATAATTTTTAGTGTTTATAACAAAAATATATCACTTTAATTTTAGTTATAATTAGTTCGTAACATAATAGTAAAAAGTAAAGCAAAGTAAAGGAAATCCACTGGGCCTTATGGCCTTATTACATCAAGTAAAACCCAAAATAAATAACAAAGTCCAAATCGAATAAAATCTTCAAATGGAACATGGCCACCTCGAGTTCTACCGTCCCAGTCCATCACTGTTCATCACCTGAAAATATTTCCCACAACGGGGTGAGTCGACAGACTCAATGTGCACACAGTACTAACATTCAACAAATCAAGCATACATGTTCATAAATCAAATTCATATTCATATAAAATAAATTATGATGCAACCCAAACCCAAGCCTATTTGTCCATCCGCCACACACCACCGCACTGCCCGGTCACACCGTGGGACTACTAAGTCAACCCTCCATCCGCTACACACCATCGAAGGCAATCATTGCAATGACGCGTGCTCATCGCCCATATAATTTGTGTCATTAGACACCATATTCAAATAGTGTAACCGGTTACCAAATTCGCACAATGTAACCGAGTTACCATATTCAAAATTTTGTGACCGTAGTCACCATATAACGTTAGTGTGACCAAGTCAACACCTTCTTCCCTTTCACATAAATCTGAATGCCCCAAAATTTCATATAATGCATAACATACATACTTAATTTCATATTCATATACATATTTTCGCATGTTATAAAATAACATATTTCATAATCCTATCGAAGTAGGAAACATACCGAGTACTTTTTGTACGACATTAGGGTACTTAGCCATATTCATATTCTTACGTATAATCACATAATAAAATAATTGCCATATGAAATATCGAAAGTTAGTGTGCGATGACTGATTTGCTTAATAGATTCCTTGAAATCTCAAGAACGATCTACCGATCTAGATTTTTACTCCTATATTGGCCAACCATTAAAATATATTAACAAACTTATTTGGCTTAAAACCAAATCCAAGTAGGATTTGTATTACTTACCTTGTTGCCGAATTGAAAGACTGTAAATCAAATGCCGAGTTTTGATAGTATTTCTTCCTTAAATGGGCTAGTCACTAAATCAGGTAATTATGTCAGTTTCCGGCTTTTGGGAAATAATCCTAAATATCAAGAAAACAAGCCTTACCTTTAATGCTTTGATCGATTGTTTCCTTGCCTAGAGTCACAGAGTTTCGGCTATGGAGTTTTAATCAGGGATCAAAGAGTGTTTTGGCTCGACAATAGCAAAGGAGAGGAGAAGAAAATAGAAGAAGAAGAGATGGATTTTGCTTAAAGAGAAATTCGACAAAGAGGGGGAGAGAGCAAGGGGATTTTCGGCTACTTGGAAAGATGAGAGAAAAAGACCTTGGGTTCTCCTTTTATAGCCGACTTGCTAGGCCAAGAGTCCTTGACTTGGCCACCACTCTCCCTTAAGATAATATTATCTCCTTTATCTAAAAATAAAAGCATTTAATCAATCAATTATCTCCTCACATAATCCAAATTTAAAATCCCTTATTTATCACTTAGTAATCAAGTTTTAATAAAATAAAACTCCTCCTTTCTAGAAAATAGGTGCCGTCCACTCTCTTACTTAGGAAGCAAAATAAACCTTCATTTTTTGCTTCCTGTGACTCGAACTCAAGCCCTTTTCTCTTACACATGGCGCCATTTCCATAAGCCTTAAGTGACACCTTCAGGCCACTTTTCCAAGTCTGATTGTGTGTCAAATTTCACCAACTTTTACCTTTAAGGCCCTCTTGCCCTTATTTCCTATTTTAAACTTTAAAATTTGACATTTCTGCATCATTTCTAAGTTTCCTAAAATTTTCGATCGGCTCAGAATTTGCCATTTTTCTTACATCTTCAAGTTTCCAAAATGTTCGTGTTTCCAAAATGTTCACTTTCCTAATTTGCTTAGGTTTCCAAAAATGATCATTTTCCTATTTCCAACATAACATTTCCATACATTCTCAGGTTTCCAAAAATCATTCCAAATTTATTCCAAAACACATAAAACATGTCTTTTCGCACAATTTGGCCAAAATGCATAGGCCTTTTCAGATGTTACGCTTCTACCCTCCTTAAAAATAATTTCGTCCTCAAAATTACTTACTAACAGTCGTACAATCCTTCTCATCGCACTTATGCTTATGCTGCGCACTCTGATCTTAATAGAACCACCATACTTCCTAGTCATAATTTTTAAGTTCATGTCCCTTAGAACTCATTTCTGACGTCGCGATTTAATCTGATTAAGAAGTTTTATGTATTAAAAAATTTTGTTTCACTGATTAACCGCGAAGAAGTTTTATGGAAATTTTTTTTTTTTTAGAAGTGGTTCTTTCGTATGCACACAGTCTTTACATTCATACATCCATCAATCAATTATGAACTTTCGCTCATTCGAGAAATGTTGTAGTTTTCATTGTTGTTGTTTTACCACTACCCGGGGTATTTTAAGTAATTTGTCCTACAGGTATTTTCGTAATTTGTCAAAATAAGGTTCCTTGGTGTTTTTGTCACAAGGTTTTTTTTTGGAGATTTTAAAGTTCCTGGGGTATTTTGGAGAATTTTTGAAATCCGAGGGTATTTCAAAAAATTTTGGACGTTGGGGGTATTTTGGTAATTTTTTCCACAAATCAGGGTAAATTTGTAAAATTTTATAAGTCAAGGATATTTCAAAAGTTGTAAAACTTTGAGGGTTCTTTTTGAAAATTGTTCCTTCCAAAATGGGGATGTTGCAAAAGTTTTGGAAGTCAGGGTCATTTTGGTAATTTTGTAAGTTAGGGGCAATTTTGTAATTTTCCAAAATCAAGGTATTTTGATATTTTACAAATTAGGGTTTTTGGACTTTTATAACATAATGAAATTTTGGCAAAACTATTGAGTAGTTGGACATTTTATAAACCAAGGGCATTTTGTAATTTTACCACTAGGGGTATTTTAGTAAATTTGTAAATCGAAATATTTCGTGAAAATTTAGAAATTTTAAAATTAGGGTTTCCATAAAAATACTGCTAGTCCCTTTCGGGTTTTAGTTATTGGGTTTAGCCAGTGACTAAGTCCTCTTGGTTAGGGTGAAGCAGTTACTACGCACTGCGTAGGATTCATGTGAGAGGAGGTGAGTCACGGATTGCTTAAATACCAAGCTCCCACCGAAACTGCTCCTAGACATGCGCATGAGGTTGCCACACCACCGAGCCCTCTCGAGTTATGGTGAACCGGCTACGCACTGTAGGATTCTGCGAAGAGGAGGTGAGTCACTAGGACCGCTTAAATACCAAGCTCTTCCGATCCAATCCTGACATACGTCTGGGTTACCACACCACTAGCTCAATTGACTTAGCCATAGGTTGGTTCGGTGTATTAAATCTTATGTGGTTTTGTGTTTGAGTAGTCTAATCCTAGGGTTCAAGTTCCTATCATTCTATTCTACGCTCCATGCCTTTTCTACCCTTATATAGTTCATAGAATCACACATATAGTTAGAGGTACTTACACGGTGGATCATGGGTCGGAGACTTAGGTGCCATGCTAGAAAACACCTTATTTTTCAAAGAAAACCATTTGGCTCGCTTTGAAAATGTTTTGGGCCTCAGCCCAGCCGAAAAGTTTAAAACTAGGCTCTGATACCAAATTGAAACACCCCACACCCTACCACGGCCTAAACCGGATCTGGTATGTTCCTTAAGTAAACCGATTTTTCAAGCTCTTGTTACTTAGAGAAAAATTTGTAAAATTTTCAAAAATATTATTGTGAATTGGGCTCGGATTGGGAACCCATTTAATTAATCTTGTAAATCCAATTTTAAAGAGGTGACAAAATAATTTTTAGGGTTTATAACAAAATATATCACTTTAATTTTAGTTATAATTAGTTAAGTAACATAATAGTTAAAAGTAAAGCAAAGTAAAGGAAATCCATTGGGCCTTATGGCCTTATTACATCAAGTAAAACCCAAAATAAATAACAAAGTCCAAATCGAATAAAATCTTCAAATGGAACATGGCCACCTCGAGGTCTACCGTCCCGGTCCGCCACTTGCTCATCACCGAAAATATTTCCCACAACGGGTGAGTCGCCAGACTCAATGTGCACACAAGACTAACATTCAACAAATCGGGCATACATGTTCATAAATCAAATTCATATTCATATAAAATAAATTATGATGCAACCCAAACCCAAGCCTATTTGTCCATCCGCTACACACCACCTCGCATTCGCCAACCACACCGTGGGACTACTAAGTCAACCTCCATCCGCTACACACCATCAAGGCGGTCATTGCAATGACGCGTTTCATCGCCTATATAATTTGTGTCATTAGACACCATATTCAAATAGTGTAACCGGGTTACCAAATTCAGATAATGTAATCGGAGTTACCATATTCAAAATTTTGTGACCGTAGTCACCATATAACGTTGGTGTGACCAAGTCAACACCTTCTTCCCTTTCACATAAATCCCGAATGCCCCAAAATTTTGGATAATGCATAACATACATAATTAATTTCATATTCATATACATATTTTCGCATGTTATAAAATAACATATTTCATAATCCTATCGAAAGTAGGAAACGCACACAGTACTTTTGTACCACATTAGGTACTTAGCCATATTCATATTCTTACGATAATCACATAATAAAATAATTGCCATATGAAATATCGAAAGTTAGTGTGCGTACACACCGATTTGCTTAATAGATTCCTTGAAATCTCAAGAACGATCTACCGATCTAGATTTTTACTCCTATATTCGCCAACCATTAAAATATATTAACAAACTTATTTGGTTTAAAACCAAATCCAAGTAGGATTTGTATTACTTACCTTGTTGCCGAATTGAAAGACTGTAAATCAAATGCTGAGTCTTGATAGTATTCCTTCCTTAAATCGGCTAGTCACTAAATCAGGTAATTATGTCAGTTTCCGGCTTTTGGGAAATAATCCTAAATATCAAGAAAACAAGCCTTACCTTTAATGCTTTGATCGATTGTTTCCTTGCCTAGAGTCACGTAGTTTTGGCTATGGAGTTTTAATCGTGGATCAAAGAGTGTTTTGGCTCGACAATAGCAAAGGAGAGGAGAAGAAAATAGAAGAAGAAGAGATGGATTTTGCTTAAAGAGAAATTCGCAAAGAGGGGAGAGAGCAAGGATTTTCGGCTACTTGGAAAGATGAGAGAAAAGACCTTGGGTTCTCCTTTTATAGCCGAATTTGTTAGGCCAAGAGTCCTTGACTTGGCCACCACTCTCCCTTAAGATAATATTATCTCCTTTATCTAAAAATAAAAGCATTTAATCAATCAATTATCTCCTCACATAATCCAAATTTAAAATCCCTTATTTATCACTTAGTAATCAAGTTTTAATAAAAATAAAACTCCTCCTTTCTAGAAAATAGGTGCCGTCCACTCTCTTACTTAGGGAAGCAAAAATAAACCTTCATTATTTGCTTCCCAGGTGATTCGAACTCAAGCCCTTTTCTCTTACACATGGCGCCATTTCCATAAGCCTTAAGTGACACCTTCAGGCCACTTTTCCAAGTCCGATTGTGTGTCAAATTTCACCAACTTTTACCTTTAAGGCCCTCTTGCCCTTATTTCCTATTTTAAACTTTAAAATTTGACATTTCTGCATCATTTCTAAGTTTCCTAAAATTTTCGATCGGCTCTGTAACTTGCCATTTTTCTTACATCTTCAAGTTTCCAAAATGTTCAGGTTTCCAAAATGTTCAGGTTTCCAAAATGTTCACTTTCCTAATTTGCTTAGGTTTCCAAAAATGGTCATTTTCCAATTTCCAACATAACATTTCCATACATTCTCAGGTTTTCTAAAATCATTCCAAATTTATTCCAAAACACATAAAACAAGCCTTTTCGCACAATTTGGCCAAAATGCATAGGCCCTTTTCAGGATGTTACATGCTTAACCAACCCAAAATTGCCACTTACCCCAAAAAGGCTGTCGAAAACCCTTATGAAATCAAGCCTCAAAAGATCCTTAGCGTTTCCTTCCCTTGGCTACACACGAAAGAAATACCATATTAAGACCATAAAAATATTCGGCCAACTCCAAACACCATGACAACCCTTTGATTTCGATACCCCACAAGAGAAAAAACAAACCGAATACTAGGGAAGAGCTTACTTACCACCTTAAGCTTGCGAGAGAGAGAGAGAGAGTACTTGACGGCCTCAAGAATCGGCTTAAGCAAGATGACAAGAGAAGGGACAGGTTTCGGCTAAGAATGTTTTCAGCTTAGATGAGAATAGGAAAAGAAAGGAATAATAATGGGCTTACAGAGGTTCGACTATTGATAGGAAAAGAAGAGAAAACAAAAGTCGCTTAAAGGAGAAACGGATTCGCAAGAACAAATAGAAGTAGTGAAGAATGAAGAAAAAGTGAAGGTTTTAGGAGCAAGAGCTAAAATTCGCAACAAGGAAGCTCCCACCCTTTAAATAGAATTTGGCTACTCCTCCAAACCCTTCATGGCGAAAATGTCAACAAGAAGACCCTTAGTCAGTCCACTCCTATACCTCTCCCAATCCCTTGATTCCCTCCTAAAAACGCCTACACCAACCTTTCAAACAAATTAAAAAATAAAACCAACCCAAGCTTCTCTTAGCCACTCATTTAAAATGATTTGAACAAGTCAAAATCCTCCTTTAAGTGCCTTGGCCGAATCCAACAATCCCCCCGCCATGACTTAAAAACAAACCAAAATGTCGCCCTTGCGGCTCGAACTCGAGACCCTTAGCACCCTTAAGGCCACTTCTCCATGCCTTATGTGGCGCCTCCTTGCCACTCTTCCAAAGCAATTCTTGAGTCTAAACCTCCCAAATATTTCTCTTAAGACCCCAATAGCCAAGCTCCCCTTCTTAACACCAAAAATCCAAAATTTTCCTAAGGCCTCTCTTACCTTCTAGGCTTCTCCAAACCCCTTAAAACTCGTCCAAACATACAATAAACCTACTATCACTTGAGTTATGCATTAAATGCATAACCCTAGATCCGGGTGTTACAATTCTACCCTCCTTAAAAATAATTTTTCCTCGAAATTACTTGGCTAAACTAACTGGTCAGACATCCTAATTTCCCACACTACGCTATAGTCACAAGACTCGATCTCCAAGAGCTAACATATCTTCTAGACACGTTTCTAAGTCTACACCCTGTGTTCCAAATACCTTACTAGCAATATAACAACCGCCACTACAAAGAACCAAAACAATAAAGAAATTCCAAACATACGAAACTTACCCGCTGCCACATCCGGCACATCATTATCCTCTCTCCAACGAACTACAAATACCAGACCTGGCTGCCTTGCCTCAATGCTACCATTACCACGACCTAGTGCTCCACGACCTCGGCCGAAACCATTCCCTCCATGGTTCGGACCACGAACCCTGTGTCGTCACCGACCACCGCCCTGGCAAGACACAACCTTGACCTACTGTCCGAGTCCTATTCGAATTCTGAGGACAGTCCTTAACCAGATGAGACTTTGACTTGCGCCTGAAGCATTCTCAAACTCGATTCCAGCACTCGCCAACATGATACCTTCCACACTGAGCACACGGACGATCCGGATTCCTAGCAGCTGGCTTAGAAATGTGAATAGGAGTCTCGACCTTCGATCTTTTCTGAAATCTCTCAAACGATTCTGGCGATCCCGAACTCCTCTTATCCCAGTTCCTTTCTCTATCTCTATTCTGCCTCTCAGTCCTTTTGACCTCCTCAGCTATCCGAGCTTTCTCAACTAAAATTGCGATACCACTGACCACAATCGGCTTCGCCACTCGCCGAGCCCTCGCAAAGATAGCTCTGCGACATCGCGTCGTCTCCTCCTGTCTGATCTTAATGTTTGACCTCAACAACTGGTGATGGCGATACATTGCTCTCTAACCCATGGCCAGACCTAACTGGTTCCGATACTGCCATCCTACCTCTACCACGTCCACGAGTATTGCGACCACGCCCCCTAGAACTCATATCTAGCGTCGCGATTTAGTCTGTTTAAAAAGTTTTATGCATTAGAAATTTTGTTCCACTGTTTATCCACGAGCAAATTTTATGAATAGAAGTTTTCAAGTAGTTCTTCGATCAATCAAAGTTTCATCTAAGTTCTCTATGCTAATTCGTAGAATTACGCATTCAACACACTATATAGCATTCCTTTGTCTACTCCCAACCTGTGGGTGATTTCATCATTTCCCTCGGGGTATTTTGAATAAATCGTGGTCACTTTGAAAATAATTTTTCAATTTAAAGACATTTCGAATTTACAAAATCTTGGGGTCATCTTGAAAATTTATTTTTCAAGTCGAGGTGTTGCAAAATTTCGAAATCGAGGTTGTTTTAGTAATTTTGAAAGTTAAGGGCATTCTCGTAAATTCTCCAAATCGGGATATTTTGATATTTGTAAAATGTAAGTTTCCAGTATTTTGTACAAGAGAAACATTTTAGTAAGAATCGAGAGCAATATGAAAATTTAGAAACCAAGGGCATTTTGGTAATTTTATCAACTGTGGTATTTTAGTAAATTTCCACAAACCGTAGTATCTTAATATTTTGAAAACTCAAGATTTTAGTATTTTGCAAAGAAAATCATTTTATCAAAAGTTGAGGGTAATACGATAATTTTACAATATAGGGGCATTTTGTAATTTTGTGGATCGAGAAAACGCTCTTTCAAAATCGATTTAGGGTTTCACAAACCAAAGGGTACATTTGAAAATTTTAAAGCAGAGGTTTTAAAACAAGAAGGCCCATCCTTAGGGTTTTAATAATTGGTTTAGCCTATGAACCAGATCCTCTTGGTTAAGGTGAACAGTAGCTACGCACTGTAGGATTCGAGTAAAGAGGAGGTGAGTCGCTCTGACCGCTTAAATACCAAGCTCATGAATACCACTCCTAGACATGCGCACAAAGGTTGCCACACCTTAACTCAAAGGACTAACTTCATAGGTTTGTTTAGTAATCTTTAAGTCATATGCATATGTTTGAGTAGACTAATCCTAGGGTCCAAAAGCCTTAATATTCTAATCTACGAGCCCAGATAAACCCATAACAATTTATAATAACCAAATCACTTCAAAAGTCCAAGTACTTACCGTGGACTTGGCCGAGGTACAGTGCCATGCTAGAATAACTCGAAAAATTTTATGAAAACCCAAATATTTGGAAAGCCCATAAAAAATGTTTTGGGCCTAAAACCCTCAAAGCCGAAGTTTTGAACCTGCTCGATAGCAATTTGTAACATCCCCAAACCCTACCCAAGCTACGACCGGATCTCGGTATGTCATCGCGGAAAGACGGTTGAAAATCTTTTGTGACTTTAGAGTAAAACATGAAAATTTGTTAACCTTTCAAAACCATGTCCATTTAATATTTGTGTGAAAAACTTGATATTATAAAATATCCAAATTAAAACCTTAGTGTATATCTTTTGAATAAAAGTTGCTAAAACAAAATCAACTTCAAATGATAATTCAATGAAATAAGGCCCTAATTAAAATAATACCAAAATAATAGTAAGGCCCTTATTACAACCCAATATTTTAACAAAATACTTAACATTAAAATGTATAAAATAATCCAAATATCCTCTTCTCGCATGGGCCACCTTGTGTCCTCTCCGAACCCGTGCCCGCTTTACGATCACCGAAAATGTTAAAGGAAAAAGGTGAGTCACCAAGACTCAAAGTGTAACCCTTTTCTCGGCTTAGCAAAACATCACACACAAATCATAATCAAGTTTAACATGCACAAGTTTCAATATGCACCCAACCTAGCCATCCATAACACCTTTTCTAGCCCGTGGTACCAAACCACCGGTGGTGCTAAACCACCGGTGACCCAAAGTCACGATATCCATCAATGTGGTGCCAAACCACCGGTGACCCAAAGTCACGAATAATCCATCCTGGGCCAACCCGTGTGATACCAAATAACTGGCGACGATTTTGTAACTCAAAAGTGGGGCCAACCCACGGTGGTGTGAAACTACAGGACAAGTCGCTATGAGGTGCCAAACCTCCGTGTCCCAAAGACACAAATGTGATACTAAATCCTCGTGACCAAGTCACGAATAGTCAAGTTGTGGGGCCAACCCACGTGTGATACGAAATCACTGGCGTCAATCCCATAATATCATCTATGGGGCCAACCCATGCGGTGCTAAGCCCATTGGGACGAGACGCTATGAGGTGCCAAACCTCCGTGACCCAAAGTCACAATAAATCGATCTGTGGTACCAAACCACTAGAGGTGCCAAACCTCTCGTGTCCCAAAGACACGGATATCATATTCCCCCTCCTCTCATATCACCCATCATCATACCGACTCATGTAAAGTATGCAAATCATGCAAATCATGCTAACATGTTTAGTTATCAACATCCAACAGATTTATCATCAGCCATATAATATATGCAACGTATACCAAATGTGTCATGCTTCCCAAAAGCATCATAAAGAAAGCTCAAATTGACAGAGACTTACCTGAATCCATGCTTATACCCTTAGGGTATTAAATCCACATCCACATAAACCCGGTTTAGCATGCACAACTTATATTAGCACATTAATACACAAATAACAGGAGAACCAGTGCGATAATTACGCACCTTAACACCTGAAGTTCTAAACTCTCGATCCCAACACTATCGCTAAACGAGACTACGGCGATTTGCCTAACTCCGCTTTCGACACCGCCCACACCTCGGTGGTTAAACTCGAACACCGAGATGCTCTTTTCTTGAACTTTGGAATAGGGACTTTCTCTTGCCCACCTTGACTGGTAGTTGCCTCCATCAAAATGCTTAATCAGATCAAACGGTTAAACCTTCATAAATCCCAGTCATAAATCTAAGCGTTGAATCTTACTAAATGTTGCTTACCTCAACTAATCGAATCCCGATTGCTACTAAATGCTTCTGTCGATTTGCCCCTTACTTGCTTAACCAACCCAAAATTGCCACTTACCCCAAAAAGGTTGTCGAAAACCCTTATGAAATCAAGCCTCAAAAGATCCTTAGCGTTTCCTTCCTTGGCTACACGAAAGAAATACCATATTAAGACCATAAAACATTCGCCAACTCCAAACACCACGACCACCCTTTGATTTCGTTACCCGACAATAGAAAGAATAAATCGAATACTAGGGAAGAGCTTACTTACCACCCCAAGCTTGCAGAGACTGAGAGAGAGAGAGTACTTGACGGCCTCAAGAATCGGCTTAAGCAAGATGACAAGAGATGGGACAGGTTTCGGCAAAGAATGTTTTCAGCTTAGATGAGAATAGGAAAAGAAAGGGAATAATAATGGGGCTTACAGAGGTTCGGCTATTGATAGGAAAAGAAGAGAAAACAAAAGCTGCTTAAAAGAGAAACGGATTCGCAAGAACAAATAGAAGTAGTGAAGAATGAAGAAAAAGTGAAGGTTTTAGGAGTAAAGAGCTAAAATTTGGCAACAAGGAAGCTCACACCCTTTAAATAGAATTTGGCTACTCCTCTAAACCCTTCATGGCCAAAAATGTCAACAAGAAGACCCCTTAGCCGTCCCACTCCTATACCTCTCTCCCAATCCCTTGATTCCCTCCTAAAAACGCTCTACACCAACCTTTCAAACAAATTCAAAAATAAAACCAACCCAAGCCTTCTCTTAGCCACTCATTTAAAATGATTTGAACAAGTCAAAATCCTCCTTTTAAGTGCCTTGGTCAATCCAACACTCCCCCGCTCATGACGCAAAAACAAACCAAAATGTCGCCTTTGTCGCTTTAACACGAGACCCTTAGCACCCTTGAGGCGTCACTTTCCATGCCTTATGTGGCGCCTCCTTGCCACTCTTCTAAAGCAATTCTTGAGTCTAAACCTCCCAAATATTTCTCTTAAGACCCCAATAGCCAAGCTCCCTTCTAACACCAAAATCCAAAAATTTCCAAGGCCTCTTACCTTCTAGCTTCTAAACCCCTTAAAACTCGTCCAAACATACAATAAACCTACTATCACTTGAGTTATGCATTAAATGCATAACCCTTAGATCCCAAAAGTTAAACAAAAGGTCTTTAACAGGTTGAAACCGGGCTTGGGTTAAAAGTGTGGATAAAGGTGAATTAGAAGGGTTAGAACCTAGATCGATTTTGACAAATCACCTAACTAAAAACAATGAACTAGAAAATAAATGATTACATCAATTGAAGCTTTGAAACTAATAACACTACGAGCTTTTTCTTTGATAATTGAAATTTAAATGTACAAGCTCACTAATCTTGAATGTACTTTGATTTTTGAAATTTATTATTATTATTATTATTATTTTGAACAAACTACATAATAAAGAAAGAAATTTATCAACCTGAAATAAACTAATTAGGTAACCGATCAAATCATTTCTTGATAGAAGGGTAGTAAAAAGAATGATGATAACAAATACAAAGGGTTTTGGGTTAAAATTTAGCGGGTAAATCAATAAAAGGGTTGTTAGGATCAAATGGGTTCGCTAAGGGTTAATTTGTGAAGGTAGGCTTTTTAGTGGACTGAATGGGTTAAAACCTAGGTGCCTTTATCATCTCAGTATATCAAATCATTAATGTGGTCTCGATATGTATAATCTAGGTAAGTTCTAGAATAACAATTCAGTGTTGACACACTCAAAATCAATAAAGTGAGCATGAAAAAAAATATATGCTCTATAAGGCTCAAATCTCACAAAAAAAATAGGGGTATTTGACATCAATCACATAAATTTCAAACTTTAATGTAATATTCAAATTGGTTCAACAACCTAGAAAATTTTTGATTTATTCTTGAAAAATATACTTATCATGCTTGATTCTCTAGTTTTCTTCAAGTATAAATCATTAATGCACAATTATCAATGACTTACTCAAAAACGTATCAATATAAATCATAAATTATCGAAATTTTATCCTAATTAATAATATGAGAAGATTACTTAGAACAAGACTAAAATTAGGGATGCAAAAGTTAGGTACTTTTACCTCCTACACTTAAGATGTACATTTCCCTCAATGTACAAAGATATATAATAACAATTAATATAAAATCAAAGAGAAGGGAGAAGTGGCACTTCACGAATTTTGGATGATTTTGGGAGTTGGCAGAGGTCGTGGTGTCATTTTTTATGGGCCTGGTAGGGTGATTACCAAAGAGCTTTATGCTAGATAAAGAAATTAGGTAGCCTGCAAAGATATAGCCAAGAGATCTAAAGAAACATTAATAATATACTAATACTATAATTAAAGACAAAGAAAATAAAGAGAATGAGACTAAGAAGAAAACTGAAATTAAAAGAAAAGACTAATGGACTAAGGAGTCCTTATTGTTAGATGGTTCGCGAGGTGGGTGTGACCTATAAGGCTGTGGTACGTGATTCCGAAGCCTCTAAAAAAAAGAAATTGAAACCAAATAAACTAGATTAAGCATAAGAGAGTCAAAGGGAAGGAAATTTAAGCAAAAAAGAAAAGAAAAATAAAATCGAAAAGGTCTCAAAGACCCTTGGCTTGTTGTTTGGATAAAGCGACCGGCATGAACTTATGTGTAGTGTCTCCATTGACGAGACTGTGATTGGACTCTTCCACTTCATCGGCATTTTCTTGGTGTAGCTCAAGGGTCTGAAGACTTTTCTTTAAGGAATAAGAAAAAAAAAATTCTTTTGAGAGAAAAGGAAGGAAGAAAAAATGAGAGGAGAAGGAGAAGGGCTGTGGGGTTTAAATAGGGTCTCAAATCTGACACGTTCCCACGCCCGTGGACCGAGGTTGTGTTGAATTACACGGCCGCATCGCACGACCGTGTGTCTAGGCATGTTTGCTCACCCACACCCATTTTCCAGGTGCCACGCCTGTTCCTGAAAAGACAGTGTTTTGGCATGGTTAGGCTGCATGGGTGTATTTGTCCCGTGTCTGATAAGTCAGTGGCTTCACACGATTGTGGAGCACGATCGTGCCAATTTACTGATGCCCGTGGGGGAGTGGTTGGATCCGTGACGTCGTGGGGTGGTTGGGACTAATCGCACAGCCTCTGTTGTGTCAGTATGGTGGTTCTAGTGGTCCACACAGTCACGGACACGGTCGTGTATAAGGTCGTGTGGCCTTGAAGTTCCACACTTCCGGTTAGTTTAAAAGGAAATAAAGAAGGAAGGGAAAGAAACTAAAAATAAATTTGAAAGTAAATAGTGTTAGCACTCGGGTTGCCTCCCGAGAAGCGCTCGTTTATAGTCTTAAGCCAGACTTTCCTCGAATTAGAAAAATTAGGGAGGTTTAAAGGTTTGAATGTCATCCCTTTTGCTTAAAATTTTATTTTCATGATAAGGTTCAAGTCGAGAAGCGTTGCCACCTTAAATGTGCTGAATGTTGGATTACTTACCTCAACTGCTCCATGGGGAAGATATCGTGTACCTTAAGAGGAATTTCCTTGCTTACGCTCGTGTCATTGTAGATGATGCGAGGATCGACTTTATCGAGCAAAGACCGGTCTCCTATTTTGAAGTGATTTGATGTTCCTACGAGTTCTTCTGGTGGTTCTTTTGGTGTTACTTCGTGTGGGTCTGGTTGTTCTTTGACTTGTGACCTCTGCTCTTCTAAATTGTCGATCCTAAGGCCTTTTTCCTTGTGTGATTCTTCTTTGTCGCTTTGGGACCTGTGAGTCGGCTCAGGGTTGTGCCTTTGTGGTGTTTCCTACGATAAAGGTTGAACAATTTTTTTATCATCTGTATTCACTTTCTTACCTTCATCGATTGTTGTCCTAGCCGAGTCAAGAGCTTGAAGACTGATAGATTCGTCACCTACACAAAGTATGAGTTCTCCTGTAGTAACATCAATTTTAGTCTTGGCAGTTGCTAGAAAAGGTCTTCCTAAAATTAAGGGGATTGTATTATCCTTATCAGCATCTAAAACAACAAAATCTACTGGGAAAACAAAGTTATCTATTTTGACAATAACATCTTTGATAATGCCCTTAGGAATTCTAATAGTTTTATCAGCTAATTGTATACTCATCCTAGTTTGTTTGAGCTTCCCATAGACCTAGTCGTTTAAATAATGTATAAGGCATGACATTTATGCTTGCCCCTAAATCAGCTAACGCGTTATAAATAGCTAAACTACCAATTAAACATGGAATTCTAAAACTCCCTAGATCTTTTAGCTTTCGTGGTAGTCTATTCTGTAACATTCTTTGAGCATGTTGCATTTAATTCCATATGGTGCTCTTCGTCTAATTTGTGTTTGTTAGTCAAGAGTCGCTTTTAAAATTTCCTCGATTACGCATCCGAAAAGAGATTCAAGAAGGGTAGGTTAATATGTAATTTCTTTAAGAGTTTAAGAAACTTATCGAACTGTTCTTCAGAATCATCTCTTTTTATCCCTTCGGGATAAGGTATGCAAGGTTGGTACTCATTGATTACTGGTTGTGGCTTTTCTTGTGTTACCTCTACCTTACCTTCGTCTACCTTGTTTTCTTGTATTGGGTTTGGTTCATCTAGCCCCTTACTCTCTTGAGCTGAAATGGCTTGAATTTGCTCCTTTGGGTTAATCTCGATGTTACTTGGTAGACGTCCTAGCGGTCGTTCTGACATTAGCTTTGCAAGTTGTTCGACTGCATTAGTGGCTTCCTTAACTGACTTAGTAAGTTCCCCGATTTGGCTTTCTTTACTTTTAATTTTTTTTTCAGTTTCTTGGAAATGATTTTCTATGTTTGCCATGAATTTTGTTAGCATCTCTTCAAGATTCGGCTCCTCTTCTTGTTGGTGAGGTGGTTGTTGAAAATCTGGAGTAAGTTTCGATTTTTGGCTATTTTGATCATCCCACGAAAAATTGGGATGGTACTTCCAACCTGCATTATAAGTGTCACTATAAAAATTATTTTGATATCTAGAATAGTTATTAGTATAGTGAGCTTGCTCGTTTTCCATGCCATATCCGTAGGGTGGGTACTCAGGATTCACCACGCCTCCTAGATTCAAATCGTATTGTATTTCGGATGTACCGATAGGTACTATACCAATCATCAATCTTTTATTCATCATCTCTAACCGATTAGATAACCCGGTGACCACGCCGAGGTTGAAGACACCGGTACATTTTAGTAGGAATTGTCCTCATGCTTGCCATCGATAATTATTGAAGGCCATCTTTTCCATAGACTAAAATTTTACGCCAAAAGAAAATAGAGAAAAAATAGCAAAGTAAAAAATAAAATAAAATAATAATAATAAATTGTAATAAAAAATTGGCTAAAGTAATAAAATTAAGCTTTCTTAATATTTTAGTTCCTCAAGAATGCGCCAAAAACTTGATCACTTTGAAATTAGAGCTTTAAAATTTATAATGAATGTCATCGAACATGGAGACTAATTCTAACAACGATTTAAGGCAAGTGTACCTATCGAACAGTAGTATAGCTTAGGCAAGACCGGATTGTCGAACCCAAAGGAACTAAAAGTACTAAATACTAACTTTCTTTTTATTATTTAGCCTAGAATATGGAGTAATTGGTTGATTTAATCTAATTTAATGAATACTAAACTAAAGACTCAAAACAAAAGAGAATGAATTTGGAAATAACTTGATGAAAAACTCAGTTGATCATGACGATACCCTCAGGAAGAATCCACCTAGACTTCACTTGTTGTCTAACACCAAACCATACGATTTTTTTCACTTAGTTTGATCCGTGAGACTCCCTAACGTATATTAAACCCTATCTGGAGGTGAATAACGTCTAGCCCTATGTTAATTAGTGGAACTCTCATTCTCTTATAATAACCCCCTAGAATAGTAGTAAATCGATCTATGGATTCCCATATTAGGTTTCGCCCTAATCCAGCAAAATCTAGTCACCCTATCTCTAGACGTGCGATCAACTCCGCTTAATTATGCTAGATCTACTCTTAGGCAGGGTCTATTCCTCCTCCACCTAAGCACATCGAATTTGGATTAAGCATGCACAATTAAGAAATGACTAAGTATTTATCATATAATTCGAAAACAATAACAAGATTCATCTAGGTTTCATCCCCTTCTGTGTATCTCAAGGGTTTAGTTTATAACTTTAAAATAAAACATCTCAAGAGAAAAGATAAAACAAAACATAAGAAATCCCTAAAACCCCTTGAAGGAATTGAAGAAGAGATCCACCGTCTTGAGTAGAATTTTGGCTTCTTGAGATGGACCAACTGGCTATTTTCGAGTAATTCCCTGAATTGACTACTCTGGCTTTGGCTCATTGGCCTAGCTCACCGCCCCTCATTCTGCATACACTTAGGGTGTTCATATAGGCTCTTGGAATGCTTTACTCAGCCTCTAAGTGTCCTAATCTAAGTCTGCTTCTTACTCAGTGTTTGAATACACTTTGGAATATGTTTCTTTGGCTCAAAGCATCCAAATTCGAGTGAAATTTCTCTCTCCCACAGTAGGGGCACGGCCATGGCACACGCCCGTGTAAATCATGGTTGGGCCGTGTTTCGATTATGTTGTTTGAGGCACAGTCGTGTAAATCGGGGATCAGGCCATGTGAAGTAATTTGATGATGCACGGCCGTGTTGATTCCTCTTTGACCCAAATTGGCCCGTTTTAAGCCCGTTTCTCATTCTTTTCGTCCTCGGGTGCTTTCTTGAGTATAAACATGAAAATCACCTTTTTACATAAATCAATGACTAAATCATCCAAAAGCATACTAAATGTGGGCCTAGAATATGTACTTTTATGATTTATCATCAAGCTCTAGCTAAGTTATTCTGCTTTTGTCAATCCTTCACAAATTAATAAGTTGTTGGATTTGGTCCTGCATAACGAGTTGCAATAGTGTTGGGTGTGAGTGGTTGTTGCCCTGTCACTATCTCAAACAAACTTTGATTTATGGCCTCACTCCATTATAAGTTATAAGAAAATTGGACCAAATCCAAAAAATTTAGCTAGTCCCTCTGTGTGGCACTCACATAGTGTCGAAGATACATCTCCAACAAAGCATTCACTCTTTCAGTTTGCCCATCACTTTACGGATGCATGCTAGTGAAAAATTTCAAGTCTAATCCCATCAACTTGAACAATTCCATCCAGAACTTGCCAATAAACCGCCCATCTTAATCATTAATAATAGCCTGTGGCACTCCATAATATTTCACCACATGTCTTATGAACAAACGAGCTACCTCCTTCGCAGGGCACTCTTTGGTTGCTGGAATGAAAGTTCCATAAATTGTATATCAACAATTCGTCTCGTTAAGCTTTTGAATTTCAAAAGTAACCAGATGCCCATCATGCATCAATGCTCCCTTAATTGTACAGTTTGATGCATCTGTGCGTACCTTGTACGATTTTGAATAATCTAGAAAAGCAAGTATAGGCTTCCTCATCATTACTTGCTCCATTTGATTGAAGGTGTTTTTGCACTACGAATCCCAATCCTACACATTTCTCTTCTTCAACAAATATGTTAAGGGTGTAGTGATTTTGGAGTAGCCTTCAATGAAGCATTGGTAATCGTTTTCCAACCCAAAAAAAGACCCAACTCTGTTACCTTGGCTGGTGACTCCCAATCAACAATAGCATAAATTTTTCCTTCATCCATCCTAATTTTGCAACCTCCTACAATGTGGCTTAAAAATGGTACATGATGTTAAGTGAATAGACATTTCTGCTCTTTGACATCAAGCTCATTTTCTTGCAAGTTTTGGAACATTCCCTTCAAATGTTCCACATGCTCCGCAAGTGACTTACTATACACCATAATATCATCAAGATAAACAACCACAAAACAATCTAGAAGGGTTGAAGTACCTTATTCATTAGGGTGTAAAATATGGTTGGAGCATTCGTCAGTCCGAAGGGTAACAAAAGGAACTTATATGAGCCATAGTAAGTCACAAACATGATTTTTTGCTCATCCTCTTTCTCTATCTTGACTTGATGGTACCACGATCGCAAATCCAACTTGGTAAACCATCTCGCGCTACCAAGTTGATCAAACAAATCTACAATGAGAGGAATTAGGTACATGTTCTTCATAGTGATCTTGTTCAATGCCTGATAATCGATACACAACCTTAGTGACCCATCGTGTTTTTCTAGAATAAAATTGGTGCACTAAATTGGGCCTAATGAGCCAAACATCTAAAAGCTCCTTCAGTTGTTTTTGTAACTCTTCTAATTCTGTCAGAGACATACGATATAGGGCCCTAGTCGATGGCTTCGTGTTAGGAATCAACTCTATCCTATGATCTATCTCTCTCTTCTTTTTGGGCAACTCAGTAAGCATCACATCTCGAAAAGATTGTAGCAATTGTATTACTTCTTTCGAAAGCTCACCAATGGGTTTAATGACTTCTCAGCTTTCAAGGTTTCTAAGTAGGATACATCATCTTTACATACCCCTTAGCAAATTGGATTGTTGATAGCGTCTTA
Source organism: Gossypium rotundifolium (assembly GCA_025506655.1). Taxonomy (NCBI): domain Eukaryota; kingdom Viridiplantae; phylum Streptophyta; class Magnoliopsida; order Malvales; family Malvaceae; genus Gossypium; species Gossypium rotundifolium. The sequence goes on from CP106725.1 coordinate 52,285,262, forward strand.
GCTTCCACACCACCATCCCTTTCCATTGGCACCAACATTGTTGATGCGAATCCAAGATACACATACAGTCAATGAAAGGAATAAGAAGTGCATTAATTTAGTCAAGAAAACTTAATCCAACCACAATGTCATAGTCATCAAGTGGTATTACCTCAATAGTCTCCTTACCAGTCCAATCGCCAAGTTGAAGTTTCACTCCTTTTGCCACGCCCATTATTGGAACTCTTTTGGAATTCACAGTCTTAATCCATCCTACCTCTTTCCCAACTTTGAGATCCAACTTCTAAGCAGTGTCTCCAGGTATGAAAAAATTTGAAGCACTTGTGTTGATAAGGGTATCAATTTTCTACCTGCCATAGTAATGTCTACAAACATCAACCCCTTTATCTTCTGAACCTTCTTAGATTTGACAGAATTCAGGATCGCACCAATTTTAACTGTTGCTTTTCCTAACCCATTACCCCATTCGATGGTAGAAAGTGCAGACTTTTTCGGATAGTCCCTTACCATATACGGACCATCACAAATGAAACAAGTTATTGGCCTTCTCGTATTCTTTTCCTACGGCTTGTTAGACTTGGCTTTCTGAAAAGTTTTGGTCTTACCAACGCTATTCTTTGTTGGCTTGTCTTTTCTCCCCCACCATTTCCCCTTAGTTTAAATTTGGGCTTGGAAGGCCCAAGCTTGTCTTTCTTTGAAACAAGCTCAGTTAAAGATTTGATATGATCATGGCTTTGGTAAGCTCTTGAACTTCTCAATGTTGCAACTCTTTCTTCACCCACGGCTTCAATCCATCCATAAAGGAGAAAAATGCCTCTTTCTCTTCAATATATGAAATCTAGAGCATAAGTTCACTAAACTCCTACAAATAGTCCTTAACTATGTCTTGTTGCGTAAGCCAACGTAACTTTACTCGAGCCTCATCCTTAGTGTACTCCAGGTAAAACTCTACCTTAAATTCCTTTTGGAACTCCTCCAAAGTCCTAATTGCAGTTCCACCACATTTTTCATCTGTGGACCAACCATGCCACCATAAAAGAGCAACATCATTGAAATACAAAACAATAGTGTTTACCTTAGTAGCATCATCCATGATGCCTTTGACACGAAAGTATTGCTCCATTCCCCACAAGAAGTTGTCCACATCTCTTGCGATCTTTTTCCCCTTGAATTCTTACGGCATTTGGAAATCCAAGTTGGGCTTAGGTGCCATAGCCAACACCCCATTACCCAGAGCAATCTTGTAGATTGTGACCTCACCCTTGGGCTTTAGAATCTGTTACTACAAGGCTATGCAACACCTCTAACCCGTATTCGTCGCCAGAATAGGGTTATAGTATATTACTGAAATTTACAGTACAAACAAACAAAATTTTGTCCATTTCATAACTTATCAATATTCATAATAAAACTAATCAAAATCATACATATTGTCCCTTATATGAGCCCTAGAGGCCCTAAATACACGTTAGAAAGAAGTCAGGACTAAATCAAAAACTTGTAGAATTTTTCAGAAAACATCGTAAATTTTCTAAGTCATAGGGTCACTACAATTTGTGTGGAACGCTCGTGTCTTAGACTATGTGGGCATTCAAAATAGGGACACACATCCATGTCCCAGCCCATGTCCTTACCCGTGTAACTCACTGACTTAGGTCACACGGCCAAGCCAAACGCCCGTGTACCAAGCCGTGTGCTAGGCCGTGTTAAATTTATTGGTATTAGAGCTACGGTCTAGTCTATTCTTGAAATAAATATAGCGTGTATGAGTCTAGCTATACATGCCATTATATAACATGTGATAGTGTGATATCTCTTGACCATTTTAAAACATGTTTTCATATAGCAATGACATCTAACAAAGTTGACTCCAATGAGGTAGAGAGCAACGCTCAAGCCTTCGTTCACGGAGTAGGTTTGAGCTATACGAGGCTCGTATCTAAGGGCCAGGAAAGAGAGGCTAAGGAAGCCCTTTTCCAGATGATGAATGAATGGTTCACCAAGTTTGTAAGGATGAATCCAACTGCTCAACAACCTCTACCCCCTCCTGTTCCCGAACCGATTCTCTTGATTCCTCAAAGTATGAAACCAATCCGAGTTGGTAAGCCTCATGTTGATAAGATTCGTAAGTGCAAGGCTAAAGAATTCTAAGCTACTACTGAAGATGATCCTGAGAGAGCTAAATTCTAGTTAGAGAATACGATCATGGTTCTTGACCAACTTTCATGTTCACCAGTTGGATGTCTTAAGTGTGTAGTATCTCTATTAAAAGATTCGGCTTATCAATGGTGGAATACATTGACTTACGTAGTCTTGGGAGAACAGTTGCTTATGAATTCTTTCAAATCGAGTTCTGAAAGAAATATATTAATCAAAGGTTTCTGGATTAGAAATGTAAAGAATTTCGCAGGCTCAAGTAGGGTCGTATAACAATGTCTGAATATGAATGGGAAATTGTTCGATTGAGTAAAAATGCTCGAGAGTGCATTTCAACCGAGACTGTAATGTGTAAGTGGTTTAAAGATGGATTAAACGAGGATATAAAGATTTTATTTGGGATCCTTGAGTTGAAAGAATTCGTTATTTTAGTTGATAGAGCACATAAAGTCGAGGAGATGAGTAAAGAGAAAAGACACGCTAAATTTGAAGCTAGAGATTCGAGAAAGAGATTGGCAAGAAAGTCATACCAGTTAGCATCGAAGAAGTCAAAAGAACATCACTACCGTTCTACTACTTCTATTGGATATTCTAGTAGAGACAGAGGTACCCAACGCTCCTGTCCTAAACTGTAACACCCTTACCCGTATTCAACGCAGGAATAGGGTACGAGGCATTATCGGACTTACATCGCAAGCAAACATACAAATTGAGACATAAATTTTCATCCAAATTTAAAACCATTTGTATTCAATCATAAAGTCCCTAATATGAGCCTACGAGGCCTAAAACATGCTTTGGAAGTGGTTCGGGACTAAACTGATAAATCAAGAATTTTTTACATAACTTAGAAAATTTTTGCTAGAAACAGGGGTTACACGCCCGTGTGGTTTTGGGACACGCCAGTGTGGGCAGGCCGTGTGGTCACACACGCCCATGTCCCTAACCCGTGTAACTCTCTATTTGTAATGCATGAACAAATTGAGATCACACGGCCAAGTCACACACCCGTGTGCTAGGCTATATGGTTAATTTAATTTTCATAAATTAGGTGCAGACTTCACATGCCCGGGACACACGACCGTGCCTGAGGCCGTATCCCTCACATGACTGAGACACACGCTCGTGTCTCTACCCATGTGCTCAATTCTAAGCATTCTTTTTCTAAAAATTTAGGTGCAGGGACACACGGCAGAAACAAATGCCCATGGGGCAAGCCGTGTGTCACACACAGCCTAGACACATGCCCGTGTGTCTACCCGTGTGGACAAAATAAAGGCTATTTACCAGCCACATTTACACCCACACTTACACCAATTCAATGGCACAATTCCATGATATTCATAACAATTAAAACAATCACAATCAAGACTAAAACATACCAATTCCATGCTAGCATATCAACCATTTAACGAGCAATTATAATCCACATCACAAAAGACCTTGGCACATACCCATACTTACACATAAATCTGTATATACTTATAACCAATTTAACTAAGGTAAGCCAAATCTCATGGCCTTTAACAAAAAGAATAATTTAATAATTTCAATGCCAACACATTTGGCCAAATCATAATGACACATACAGTAAAATGACCAAGTCCCTATACATGCTATATTCTCAAATTGTTTAAAATTATCGGTACCAAATAATAGTTTATAGTGAGATACGATCTTCGACGACCACAAATCCGAGCTAGTTGGTAACACTATAAAAAACGGGAAAATAAATAGAGTACGATATATAGCTTAGTAAGTCCATATGTAAGAAATAAGCAAACCTTACCATACATTTAACATTCTAATAATTTAATATACACAATGTAACTTACCACCATATCATATTCATAATTTATTTCACCACAAACTTATCTCGGATTCGTCATTTCACGAGATTCAATAAACATAAGCTTTATGTACGTACTTGTATCATCTCAAAATTAACTCACACGTGTTCTCATTTTTGACATACCCGTGAACCACTCGAAATAATAATGTTGGATACTTAGGAATTTTGCACACTAAGTGCCACCTATGTAGCCAATGCTACCTAAGTCTCATATCTCATAATTGCTCGCTCTCGAGCTATCGACAGGCCTGCTCACACAAGCTATCAGTCCAGATGTAGCTATTCAGTGCTGCTCACACAAGCTGTCAAGTAACCGTAACATATATCGGTATAATCAGCCACCGATAGGGCGTACAAGACCAGCACCCAGATCACATAATCACATAACACATAGTAACCCTAGTGACATGTCACTTGTATCCTAACCTATTTCTAAGGTTCAAACGGGATTTCTTGCTTGTCAAATGGTCGTCGAACTCATCAATAGAGTTATACTCATCCACATAATCAAACATACGGTTTATGCAATATTAAAGCATTTAATTGCAATTATTTTAAAGCTTATTTTTAACATACGAACTTACCTCAGTACAAAATGGCGAAATGGACCTAATCGTCAAATACTTTTTTTCCCCCGATCTAGGTTAGAACCTCGTCTTTCTTGATCTATAATATCAAATTCATCTCAGTTAAATATCACATTCATCAATTTAACCCAAAAACACCTTATGACAAAAATTACATTTTTACCCCTAAACTTTTAACATTTGACATTTTAGTCCCTAGGCTCGTAAAATAAATTTCATTCAATTTTTTTAAAGAACCCAAGCCTAATCAAAACTTATTCATACTCATAACAGCCAAAATTTTTCATTTATTCACATTTTACAACCTTTTACAAATAGGTCCCTTTTTGACATTTTCATGAAAAATCGCTTTGTAAATGTTGTTTAACTAACAACAAACATGCATTTTCTACCATTAAACATCAAAATACATACATATTCTACATGGGTAAAATGGTAGACTTTGATTTTCTTTCAAATTAGTCCTTAGAATAGCAAGATCAAGTTACAACATTCACAAAACGTAAAAATCATTAAAAACCGGACAAAGACGGACTTACAATCGAGCTTGGAAGCTTGGCCAAAACCCTAGCTATGGTTTTCCCCAACATTTTGGCTATATGGACTAAATTGAAGAAGATGGCATCTTTTATTTAGTTTATTTTGGCTTTATTTACTAGATTACCAAAATGCCCTTCATTTAAACTTTGAAATTTTACTTACTCCATGTCCATTTTTGTCCATTTTAAGGTATAATGGCCTAATTACCATTTAAGGACCTCCAATTTAAGAATGTATTACAATTAAACATCCTTAGCTTCTAGAACACACATTTTGCACCTATTGAAACTTAGTCCTATTACTTCAATTGGACACTATATCGATAAAATTTCTTATCGAAATTTTCACACAATCATTCAATCATACTATATACTTTAAAGAAATAATAAAATAATAAAATAAATATTTCTACTTGATTTGTGGTCTTAAAACCATTGTTTCGATTTGTCCCAAAAATGGCCTGTTACAACTCTTTTCCCCTTTAGGGATTTTTGTCCCCGAATATCTTACCAGAAAAGAGGTTTGGGCACTGTTTTCTCATAGCTTCCTAAGGTTCCCACGTAACCTCTTGACCCCATGTGTTTGCCACAAAACTTTCACTAGGGCTATGCTTTTTGTAACACCCCAAACCTGATCAATACACCACGACCGAATTTGGTATGTTACAGGGAAAATGTATTTGAGAGGTTTAGGTTTTCGGTTAAAAGTCTGATGAAAACTCTTTTGTATGTTTTGTTCTTGTAGAAAACTTGAGCATGATTGTTTAAAAAGCGATAGTGTACTTGAAAACCCGGGAATTTTGAAAACTTAATTATACATTTTAGTAAAACAAATTTGTCACATTTGGAAATCCGAGTAATTTCTTTGTGTTGATTTAAACATTTTTATTTGACTTAGTAAGAAACTATTCTCAAGTTTGAAAACACATTTGAGTTACATTCGTTTTAAATTACAATGTGATACCCGATGGTAAAGTTTAAAACATCTCGCTTTGTGATTTGAAAACCTTATTCTTATTTTTTTTTTCCAAATTTTAGCCAGTTCTAACCCAATAGTTTGTTAAGACATATTTGAAATCAAGTTTAAGCATATAATCAACCAAAGCATAATTTTAAAAAGGCCTTTTACAAACCCAACAAATCCAAATGAAAAATAAATAAAGCAAAGTACCAAGTTTAAAATCAGTGCAAATCCGACTTTTATTCATGGCATGGTCACCTCGAGTCCACCCCGGCTCCGTGTCCGCGATCTAAGTGTCACCTGAAATGATAAGGGAGAAGGTGAGTCGCAAGACTCAGTGCATAAATCCCCCCGGTATATGCAACATACTAACACACATCATAATAAAGCAATACAATTAATGCACCCGATCCTAACCATCCGTAACACCTTTTCTACCCCGTGTGGTACCAAACCACTGGTGGTGCCAAACCACTGGTGACCCAAAGTCACGATATCCATCAATGTGGTGCCAAACCACTTTGGTGACCCAAAGTCACGAAAAATCCATTTGGGGCCAACCCACGTGTGATACCAAATCACTTTGGCGACAATCCCAGTATCTCAAAAGTGGGGCCAACCCCGGTGGCGTTAAACCACGGGACGAGTGGCTATGAGGTGCCAAACCTCGGTGTCCCAAAGACACAAGTGTGATACCAAATCACGGTGACCGCGATCCACGAATCAAATGATGGGGCCAACCCATCGTGGTGATACCAAATCACTAGCGTCAATCCCGTAATATCAACCGTGGGGCCAACCCATCGTGGTGCTAAGCCACTGGGGACGAGACGCGGAGGTGCCAAACCTCCGTGACCCAAAGTCACAATAATCAATCGTGGTACCAAACTTTGGAGGTGCCAAACCTCTGGTGTCCCAAAGACACGGATATCATATTCCCCCTCCTCTCATATCACCCATACATGTCATACTGATGCAAATCATGCAAGTCATGCGAATCATGCTAAACAGGTTTCATAGTGTATCCCATAACACATGCATCATAAGTCATGATATCACATATCACTAACAAAGCTCATAATGAAACGGACTTACCGATCTGCGCACATACCCCATTGGGTACCATATCAATCATCTTCTGCTTTTGGTCTTACAAAGGCAATCAGGTTTATTAAACATATTACTAAGTAAAAAGTGTGTTAGTTTACACACCTGTTAACACGCAAGCTTAAACCTAACGAACCGATCTAAATCCCTCGATTACCCTGCTCCTATAATCGGCCAAACATGAGATTAGCACTTAAACCATTCGGCCAAAACTGATAACTCAAGAGGGCTAACACTTGAACCCTTACCTTGCAAACGGTTTGGTTTCCTACCAGAACTCGAACCAAACAATGGTTCCTTTGACAATCGGCCACATCCTAAAATGTAAACAGTTAGTCTTTTGGAGACTTGATTAAATGAAACTAACGATTAGACCATGAACCAAAATCTCCCCATCACTTACCAATCAATCAACTTAAGATAAAGGCCTCGTTTGATCGCTTGAAATCCTTGATACCCTATGAAGAAATCGGTTACCAAAACAAGAGATTAACTCCTTCAACAAATGCCAAAATCTACCTTAATCAAACCCAAAATAGATAAAGAATAAGAGAGGGAAGAAATAGCCCTTCACCTACACCACATACCTTCTTCTAAACCTGATTTGAAACCACTAGAGAGATCCACACCACACTTAGATTCGCCAAAGTGCAAAACTAAAAAGAAAAGGGAAGTTTGACAACACAAGGAGAGATTCGCTAGAGTTTTTGAAGGTACAAAGCAAAAGAAATGCGATTCAAAAAGGAGAAGAGAAATCGGCAAAGGTTGAAGAAAGATTCTACTCAAGTGAAATGGAGAGAATTAAGTGGAGAATTGACTAAGAAGGCAATATGAATTGGCACAAGTGCTTCAAGAGAAAGGAAATGAACGATATGAGAAGAAGGGAATACTAGTTTCGGTTTACCAAAATGAAAATAAGAAGAAAATATGGAAGAGCATTCGGCCACAAACACAAAATGTAGAAAAATACAAGTGCAAAATTCGGCAAGTAGAGTTGCTTGGGGTTTCGGTTTCAAGAAGCAAAATGGAAGAGTTTCTCTTGAAATTGGCTTAGGCTATTGACAAAAGAGAAAGAACTTTGGCTTACTAAACTTTTGACCGAAAACACCAAAATGCCAAGGTGAAATTCGCACACTCCCACTCCCCACTTACCAAAATCGTCCACTCACCCCCAAAAGCTCTCCAATATTCTACCATCACCCCAAACACTCCAAGCCACTAATTCAAATCACTTTGAATTAGTCCACTTCCTGATTTACTCTCCACCCACCATTTGAGCATTTGACTTGGTCTAAGGCAGAGTTTGAACTGCCTATAACTTCTCCCCTCCATGCCGTCAAAATGGAAGCAAAATGAGAGCACTCTGCAGCTTGAAACAGGACCTCCCTCTGCAAATGGCGTCACACACACAAGCCTCAAGTGGCGCCTATCCTGCCACTCCACCAGCTCCTTTCTTGTGCTACCATTTTCCAAATAAAACCTTTAAGCCCTAGCTTCCTCAGCTCCTCTCACCTAAGCCTAAAAACTGAAATTTTTCCTACCACTCTGGCTTACACTAGGCTTACACCCAAGCCCTCAAAACATCAAAACAACAACATTGCAGACCAATTATATGCAAACAATGTAATAACAAAAATAGCCCCCTAACCCGGGATATTACACTTTTATTTCTTAATTGTTTAACTTTTCGAGCCAAAATCTTGATCGGTTCTTCACCATAAGTCATATCGAGTCGAATCTCAATCTCTGTCATAAAATTACGTGCAAAGGATCTGATCAATAACGGCGCAACATTGACACATGAAACACATTGTGGATCCTTTCTAACTCTATTGGTAAAGCTAACTGATACACCACCGACCCTATTCTTTCAATAACCTCATACGGACCAATAAAACGTGGACTCAATTTACCCTTACGACTGAATCTAAGAATTTTCTTCCATAGAGAAACTTTCAGAAATACCTTATCACCAACTTGAAATTCAATTTTCTTTTATTTTAGATCTGCGTACGATTTCGCTGCATGAAAAGTCGCTTTCAAATAATCACAAATACTTTTACTTTTTTTTTGGTTTCTCTAACCAAATCAACCCCATGAAACTATTTTCCATTGAGCTCGGCTCAGTACAACGGAGTTCGACACTTACAGCCATACAATGCCTCATACGATGCCATCTTTATACTCGACTAAAAACTGTTGTTATGAGCAAATTTGACTAAAGGTAGTATAGCATCCGGGATTTAGGGGTTATGCATTTTTACTTAAATGTATGTGAATGCATTCTTAAGTATGATTAGAATGTGATTTGAGGGCTTCAAGAACCTTGGGATGTAGGTAGGAGCCTTAGAAGTTATTGGAATTTTAAGCCCAAAAAGGGGAACTAAGGGAGCTAGGCCTTAAGAAGTTTATTGTGTGATTTAGAACACAAATAACCCAGTGGTAAGGTGGCAAGGAGGCGCCACTTAGGGCCTTGTAAGGTGACGCCATAGGGAGTGAGAAGGGCCTAGGTTCAAGCAGCAAGGGAAGCATTTTGGAGTTTTATTTTTCAGCAAGGAAGGGCAATAGTGGACGGCACAGGGACTCTGATGGAGGAGGTATAGATTGGGTCTGACAACTTAGAGATTCAGCTAAGGTAGAGTGAAAAAGGGGATTGAATGGAGAGAGGGAGAGTTGCCCAGCCAAGGGACTTCTTGGATGACAAATTCGGTCTCCAAAATCCCTTAAGCCGAATTTTTTGTTAAGCCTCACCAACACTTTTCTTTTTCTTTTCTCTCAATTCTTTCTTTTTCTTCTTTCTCACTCTAGCCGAATCATAATTGAGCCTCCATATCATTCTTTTTCTTCTTTTTCTCACAATCTCTACTGTTAATCAAAAATCAAATATCATTTATCCTTCTCCTATTCTCTCTTTCCAATTTTTGGCCGAATCTCCATTGTTTTCCCAAGCCATTGCTGAAATCTTTCCACCTCATTCCTTCTCAATTTTTGGCTGAATATCAACCAAGTAGAGATCTCTCTTGATCTCTTCTCAAATCAGTTTGGAATAGGTATGTCTGCTATGACCGAATCTCCACTATTCTTCCTTATTTCCTCTCTGTCGACATGTGTAGAACAAAAGCCAAAATTCAGCATTTGTCTTGACTTCTAATCAACCATGAAATTGGGTTCTTTTAGGATTTTGGGATTCTTTTGTAGACGATGATTAGGGGGGATATCATTCGGGATTTGAATACCCAAGGTAAGTGAAGTGTGATCTTAGGCCGAATGCCATTTACTTTGGTTTATTAAATGTTGGAATCGAATTTAACATATACCATATAGGAATTTCGACAGACTCCAAAGACAAGTGACGGATTCGGGATTTAGACGATCAAGGTAAGGGATGTTAATATTCGGCCAAGGGCCACTTTTTATTGTAAGACTATGCCGATTCTAACTATGGTGTCTTAGGGGGTTTTCGACAGATCTTCGGGATTTAGCTAAGCAATCTAGGTAAGGTCTCTAGTGTTTCAGATCTGTTTCCTATTCGTTCAAAAGCTAAAAACTAACCGTTTGAGTTTACTAATGCTTAGCCGATTGTAAGGGGGGAACATCACGAAGTTTCGGGATTTGGTTGGTAACCAAATCGGTAGCAAAGAAAAAAAAAGGGATCTAGAGCGTTAGATCGGGATTTACGGGATTTTGATTAGATCTATGAGTAATCAGGTGTGTAACCCACCCTAAATTCCCAATTAACAATAATATTGATTTGTATATGTTAATAAGGCTATGCATGAATAAGGCTAAGGGTACCATTCCATGGTACAGTGCATTCAGGTATGTTACCCCTAACTCTCAGATAATTAAAGTTTATAAAGTATGAATATGGATATATGAGAAATATCGTTATGGCTATGGGGTAGGGTATAATGCATGTTATTCAGTATGTTTTGTATGTTGCATGGGCATATGGGTGATTATGTGAAAGGGAAGTGATCCGTGGTTCCTACCACAATATCTCGGTGACTCTGTCACATTATCCGTGACTATGTCACATAATATAAATCTGGTGACTCTGTCACATTATCTGGTGGCTATGCCACAATTATAAGGGCGATGTGCAGTTGACTGCAGTGACTGCCTTCGATGGTGTGTAGCGAATGGAGGGTCGATTTAGTAATCCCCACGGTGTGATCGGTAGGTACGGGTGATGTGTAGAGGTTGGATCTAGGTGGTTTGGGTTGCATCATGGTTTACCATTATTTTATGTGATTTATTATGCCTTGTATGATTTGGGAGTCTGTGTTGGTAGTTACACACTGAGTCTGTTGACTCACCCTTCGTGGGCTAACTTTTTGCGGATGGCACTCAGTAGATGGACCGGGTCGGCAAGAACTTAGTGGTGGCCATGCACAGCTAAATTTTTCTTCAGTTTTCTTATTAAGTTTTTTTTGGTTTATTTTGGGATATATTTTGATGTAATAAGGCCATGATTGCTTAACTGTTTTATTTTTGCGTTTTAAATTTCTATTATGATACGAATAATATCAAATGTTTTGAAACTCAAACACCTACGGGTTTTTTTTCCAAGTTACAAAAATATTAAATCCCTAATTCTGTATTTCTTTAACTTGTAACTTTTGAAATATGAAATTATCGATTTAGTAAAAAAATAAATTACAACTCAATTTTTAACTTAAGGACACCCAAATCTATTTTCATCAAAACCACCACGATTTTTCAAAAATGTCATACGAGACTTAACTACGTTTTACACAAGGAGCATACCAGATCCGGTCAGGGCTTGTGGGCTGGGTTTGGGGTGTTTCAGGTAGATATTTTTCTCAACTACCTTTGAACTCTAACACACAACAGCGAAGCATATCTTTGAGAACTTAAATCGTTCTTTTACATTGACTGTCTGTTTGCAGATGGAATGTGGTACTAAAGTTCAACTTTGTGCCCAAAGCCTCTTGTAACTTCTTCCAAAATCGAGATGTAAACCTCGGATCTCTATCCGAAATAATAGAAATAGGCACCCCGTGCAATCTAACAATCTCAACAATTTACAATTCAGCTAGCTTATCAAGTGAATAGTCGGTACATACCGGAATAAAATGAGCCGATTTTGTCAATCTATCAATAATAACCCAAACAACATCTTTCCTCTTCGGAGTCAGAGTTAATCCAATTACGAAATCCATTATAATTCTGTCCCATTTCCACTCGAGAATTATAACAGGCTGAAGTAAACCCGAAGGTACTTGGTGTTCGTGTAACACCCCTTGCCCGGTTTCTACGTCGGAGCCAGGCCCGAGGCATTACTGTACTAAACCCTTATGATGCCACCTAGGCTTATTGTGACTACTCACTTAAGCCACCATTACAACTTCATTTTCGACTTACAAAGTCTCACTCATATTCCCGAGGGCTCTCGAGACTATCACAGAGCTTTTTCTATTCTTAAATTTTTCTCTTTTATTCTGGGTTCACACGCCCGTGCATGTTGAAACATGCCCGTGTGTAGGCACACACACGCCCATGTCCGCAAACCATGCATAAAACTCGAGCATTCTGTCAAATGCTGCACGACCAAGGCACACGTATGTGTTAGTCTAGGGTCACGCCCATGTACCTCTAAGGCACCCCCGTGTCCAATACCTGTGGGGAGCTACTGACTTGGTCCACATTGCCCTGACACGCCCGTGTCGCCCAACCGTGGGGAGCTACTGACTTAATCCACACGGCTTGGACACACGCCCATGCTCAAACCATGTGTCTTACATAGCTCATGCACACGGTCGTGGGACTTACCCGTGGTTTATTCTTTCTAATAATAATAAGGTGCAGGGTATACACGGCCTAGACACACACCTGTGTGTCTAACTGTGTGGGCACTTAGAGGCTATTTACTAAGCCTTCTTACCACTCTCAAATGCATGCATACATATAGTAATCCAATAAAGTCTCAAATCATCAACTAAAATGCATGAACTTATACATTTGATTCATGAAAATAAGGTTTTCCTCCCATACAATTACAACAACACAAGCCATCATTAATGGCCTTACACAATTAAACTATGAGCGCTCTTAGGCCAACACAATTAAGCACCCTGAACCACAACTTAATCTACCTTAAGTTCTAGCCCTATACATGCCATGACTCAATAGGACTTGATACCTCATGCCAAGGGTCTGCTCGATAGTGTGAAAACATCTCCGGTGATCTCCAACCTGAGCTAGCTAAAGTAACCTATAAGAGATGAGAAAAGAAGAGGAGTAAGCAATAAAGCTTAGTAAGTTCATCTGCATAAACTGACAAACACTGATATTTATTGAATATACATGACTACAAGTTATTATGATGAGCCTTTCTCATGAACTCAGGGTTACTTACTCAATCATCCTTAAAGCTTACTCGTTTTACCTTTTACCATACTCTTACCATGCCACAAGCTGAATGCTCGTTTAATTAGCATACACCCGTGCACTAATCATCGCAAGATCATATAGAACAACACATCAAGCATTTTCGATAATTCATTCACACAACTACTTTACTCAAAATTATAACCACACAGTCTATTGATTTCTAATATATTTCAGGTGGTAACGCACACAGCCCACCTATAGCAATATAATTGATGGTACCGCACACAACCCATCATTTAATATCAATAAGGTGATATTGCACATATCTCACCTTTAATTTCTATTCATGGATAGTAATCCATACGTATATCTCTATTTCAAATGTTCCACTGAGAACTTCCTCACACACTACTATCCTTACTTAACGTTCTACGATACTCGTTCACATTCACACAATGCATCAGTAAGGTTATTCCATGGGACTAAAGTGCATCAATTACACTTGTCCTACTAGGGTTTATCAATCATTGAATTCATATCAATTCAATCCTAACATATACTTGCTCTTCTCATGGTACAATCACATACATTCCACATGTCCGTTGAACCACTCAACTTGTTAAATACCTCTCTTGAGTCTCATATACATAGCTCTTATTGTCACTATACCCCAAAAGGGTCTTACATCCATTGACATGTTAATGCCATGTCCCTAACATGGTCTTATACAAACTCTTACATCGAGGCCATATTCCAATATGGTTTTACTCGAGACTTTAACTATCATCATTTTATGCTATGAACATTTATCATTTCTCTTAGGCTTGATTCTCTTGACATCTCATCGACTAAATTTCATACATTCATAGTATAAACATACATTCCATTTTACATTAGAGTATCGAATTAACTCATATGTAGTTGCAAGGTTAGCACATGAACTTACTTGATCTTAGAAAGGGCCAAAAAGACTTTTTGCCCACCTTTCTCTTTTCCTTGTTCTAGGTCCGAATCTCGTTTTCTTTGATCTATAACAATAAAATTTACTCATTTGATCACTTAATGATCATATTACAACATAATATACACCTAGTCAAAATTGACCATTTTGCCCCTATACTTTGGCAAAATTATGATTCTGCCCCTAGGCTCGTAAATAAATTTTCATCTCAATTTCTTGTTAAACAATCCTATATGAATATTTAATCCTCTTACAACTATCTCCAATTGCAACTATTTCATGCCTTAATGAACAAATTACAACCTTTGCATAATAACCCATTTTAGGTATTTTCCATGAAAATCCTTTCACAAAAGTTGTTTCTCATCATCCTATCATTCATTTTCTTCCATAAAAACTCATCAAACAACATAGACTCTCTAATGGGAAGTCCCTAGACTCTCAACCATGTTGTAAAATAGTCCCCTCATTAGCTAGCTTAAGCTTTGGGGATCACAAAAGTACAATTTTCTTCAAGAAAAATTATCAAAATCACTTACTAGGGAGGAGGATTCTTGCCGAAATTTTAAGCTTCAAAACCCCCTTGTTGCTGCTCATTTTCAGTGGAGAAGAAGAGAGAAAAAGATGAATATCTTTTTCCTTTCTTTATTTTATTATAAAACATCAATTTCAACCCACCAACTTTGACCAAAAATTAAAACTCTTGTCCCCTCTTGTCTACATGGTAGTCCATCATATTCAAGATGGTCTAATTGCCCTTTAAAACCCTCCAATTAATATTTTATGGCTATTTGGTACCTTTAGCCTATAGAATGGAACTTTCGCACTTTATGCGATTTAGTCCTTTTTAGCGATTTAGCATGAATTCGCTAAAATTAAAACACCAAAACTTTCATACATATTTATAAACATGTTATAACACATAATATAACATGAAAATAATTTTCTCTTTTCTCGGTTTAGTGATTTCAAGATCACTGTTCTGATTAGACCCTAAATCGAGTTGTTACAGTTCGGCTTTACTTGTTGACAAATCAAACATCTTGATACGGATTCAGAAATATCTCGTTTCACACCCGACCACCAATACAATTTCTTCAAATCATTGTACATATTTGTACTTTCTAGATGAACAGACAGACAACCACTTTGTACCTCGTGAAGAATTTTCTGAATAAGCTCGGTATCTCTCGGTACACAAATCCTACCTCGGAACATCAAACAATCATCAGTCCCAATCTGATAGTCAGAATTACTAGTCAATTTGCACTGAACTCTTTTAGCTTGTAATTTACTATCACATTTCTAAGCTTTGCGAAATTGCTCAAGAAATATCGGTCTAGCTTTTAACTCGGTTAGAATCGAACCATCATCAAATAAGGTCTGTTGCGTATTCATTGTTTTCAAAGCAAACAAAGATTTCATTCTTAAAGCATCGGCGACTACATTTGCCTTTCCCGGATGATAATCGATTACCAACTCATAATCTTTCAACAACTTGAGCCATCTCTATTACCGCAAATTAAAATCCTTTTGAGTCATTAAATACTTCAAACTCTTGTTGTCGGTGAAGATGTGGCACTTCTCACCAAATAAATGGTGTTGCCAAATTTTTAAAGCAAGCACAATGGCAGCCAAATCTAAGTCATGCGTCGGATAGTTCTTTTCGTGCGGTTTCAACTATTTCGAGGCATAAGCTATCACTTTGCCCTCTTTCATCAATACACAACCAAAACCATTCAAAGACGCATCATTGAAAATTACAAACTCTTTTCCCGACTTAGTTTGCACTAATACCGATGCCTCAGTCAACAACGCTTTCAACTGTTCAAAAATTTTTTGACATTTGTCGGACCATTCAAACTTAACATCTTTCTGTAACAATCTTGTCACAGGTGTAGCAATCATAAAAAATCCCTTAACAAATCACCGATAATAACCGGCCAAGCCCCAAATGCTCCTAACTTCAGATACATTTCTTGGGGGTTTCCAATCAACAACTGTCAAAATCTTACTTAGATCAACCCGAATGACTTCTGCTAAAATAATGTGTCCCAAAAAGCCAACTTATCAGAGCCAAAACTCACTTTTGCTGAACTTAGCAAACAATTTCTTATCTCTCAAAGTCTGCAATACAATTCTTAAATGTTAGTGTAACACCCCAAACCCGGTCAATACACCACGACCGAATCTGGTATGCTACAGGGAAAAAGGTTTTGGGTGGTTTAGGTTGAAGTCTAGAAGTCTGATGAATCACTTTGCGACACTTTGTATTTGAGGAAAACTTGAGTAGGTTTTGACTAAAAATTTATGTTGTATTTGAAAACCCAGAGAGCTTTGAAAATTTATCTGAAGTGTAGGTAAAACTAATTTATGTCGGTTTGAAGTTTAAGTTGTTTCATATTATTACGAAAGTATTTTTGTCTTAGTAGGAAACCATATTTAAGTTAGAAAAACAATTCGAGTTCATCTTGTTCTAAGTTATAGTATGATACCCGATGGTATAGTTTAAAACATCGTTTTTGAAGTTTTGAAAACGTTGTCTTTCCAAGTTTTAGCACATTTTAACTCAAGTAGTTTGTTAAAGCATATTATACATCCAACTTAATCGTAAACAAAACATAATTTAAAAAGGCCATTTACAACCCAAATAAAACCAAATAGTAATAATAAAATTTAAGTACCAAATTTCTTAAAAGTCCGAGCAAATCTTTATTTCGGTATGGCATGAGCACCTCGAGTCCATCCCGGCTCTGTGTCCGCGTCTATGTGTCACCTGAAATAGTCAAAGGAGAGGGTGAGTCGAGTGACTCAGTGTGTAAATCCCGCTCCCAAAAACAACATGCTAACACACATCACACAAAGCAACATAATTAATGCAACCCGACCTAACCATCCATATCGCCTTTTCTACCCCGTGTGGTACCAAACCACCGGTGGTGCTAAACCACCGTGACATATAGTCACAATGTGTTACCAAAACACCGGTGTCCCAAAGACACAATTGTGCTACCAAAGCTTGGTGACCGTAGTCACAAATCCAATGATGGGGCCAACCCATCGTGTGATACCAAATCACTAGCGGGCGATCCCATATCTCATGTGGGGCCAACCCACGGTGGTTAAACCACGTGGACAAGTCGCAATGAGGTGCCAAACCTACGTGTCCCAAAGACACAATTGTGCTACTAAAGCACCGGTGACCGTAGTCACAACTGCATTGATGGGGCCAACCCATCGTGTGATACCAAATCATGGCGTCAATCCCATATCTCACAAGTGGGGCCAACCCACGGTGGTGTTAACCACTGAGGGACGAGGACGCCGAGGTACCAAACCTCTGGAGGTGCCAAACCTCTGGTGGCCCAAAGTCACAAAGTGTGTTACTAAAACACCGGTGCTCGTCAAGACAAAATATCACCGCTCCCTCCACTCAGATCACCCATCAACATACCACACTCATGTAATCATACATATCATATAATCATGCATATCATGCTAATATGTCTAATCTCATACCCCATGTCACATATATCCACAACCATGGTATCATATAGATCATCGGTAAACACATAATAATAATCTCGACTTACCCGAGTCCGTAATCATACCCATTAGGGTATCACATCAATCATCATTGTTTCATTAATCATCACACGGGTTATCAATTATATTACTAAATGTAAGTGCGTTAGTTTACACACCGAATTAGCGGAGGTTTTAATACTAAGAACAGGTCTAAGACCCTCGACCACCTTGACAACTTTGATCCTAAAATCAACCAACCAAAGGGTTAGCACCCATATCATTCTACCATAACCAATCAAATCAAAGGGTACACGGTTTACCCTTACCTTAACCTCGGATTTGGTTTCCTACCAAATTCGAATCCAACAAATGGTTCTTTCAAGAATCGGCTTTCCCTAGAAAGAAAGTGGTTAATCCTTGAAACCATATTCATAATCGAAACTAAACAAATCAACCACGAGTAATCATTTCACCCTCACTTACCGATTGCTTAATGAGTAAGCCTCGCCTTGCTTGATTTCGAACCCAAGGGACCCTATACTGAAAACAATTACTTACAAGAAGTTAATACCTTTTAACCGATACCAAAGTCACCCTTATCATACCAAAAATCGGTAAAATACTAGAGAAAGGGAAATGGCCATTCGGCCTAGTACTTACCCTTTACAAGACCGATTGAACACAATCACCCAACAACACCTAATAATTGGCCTACCATCTACTAAGAGAGGAGAAAGATTCGGCCCAGGTGTTTTATACCATCCCAAAATTGATCAGAGAGAAGGAAAGAAAAATCGAAATGCAAGAGGATAGGGGTTGATAATCGGCCAAAAATGGAAATGAGAAAAGAACGAAATGAAAAAATGAGAAAGAAAATTAGGAGGATGATGTTTGACACAAAGCTTCAAGAAGAAGAGAGGTGAAAGAGGAGAGAACATTCGGCTATTGAGAGTACCAAAGAATAAGGAAAATTTGGTATATGCAACTTGGACTTTCGGTTTCAAGAAGAAAATGGAAGAAGCAAATGAAGTTTAAAGCTACTATAGGGTTTGGTGTTTTCGACTTCAAGAAGTGCAAAAGATGAGAGAAAACCTTGGAAGAAAATTCGCTAACAAAACCAAAATGAGACTTTTGTTTCACAAACAAAGACCGAATATGCACCAAATGGGGAAAATGCATTTGGCACCTCCAACACCACACCAAGCCGCCCACTCCCCACTCCAAACACCCCAAAATTCGCCATAATCCCCACAATACTCCACACCACTCAATTCAAATGAGTTTACCAAGTCTTCCTCCTACTTTCACTCTCCACCCCTCTTTTGAATATGTTGACCAAGTCCATGGTAGAGTTCAAGTTGCCCACAACCTCTTCCTCCATGCCGTCCAAAATGGGAGTCAAAAGGGGTGGGATTCTCATGACTTGAACTCAAGACCTCCCCCTTGCATTTGACGCCACACACATGCTCCAAGTGGCGCATGCTTTGCCACTCCACCAGCTCCCTTCTTGTGTTACAAATTCACTTAAATTAATTATAAACCCCCAACACCTTCAGCTCCTATCCCCTAAAGCCGAAAACTAAAATTTCACCACCTACTCAGGCTCACTCCTAGCCTACAACTAAGCCCCAAAAACACACAAACAACATCATAGCAAGCAATGAATCATGCAACCAAAGCCAAAACAAAATAGCTCTTAACCCGGGATATTACAGTTCTACCCCCCTTAAGAGAATTTCGACCTCGAAATTACCTGGTCAGAAGAGTTGCGGGTATTGCTGTCTCATCATATCCTCGGGTTCCCACGTCGCTTCTTCCACGCCATGATTCCGCCAAAGAACCTTAACCGAGGCACGGACTTCTGCAGAGAACCTTCACATCCCGATCTAAAATCAGACATGTGCTCTTCCTCCATGGACATATCTCGATTTACCTCGATCTCCTCCATCGTTACCACATGTGATGGATCGAACGATATCGACGAAGCATCGAAACGTGGAACACGTCGTGAATCTTACTTAGCTCGGTGGCAACTCGAAGTGACACGCGAATCTGGTCCCACTGTCTTAGTACCTTATATGGCCCAATAAACTCGGACTAAGCTTGCCTTTCTTCCCGAACCTTAATACTTTCTTCCACGGTGAGACCTTCAGAAAACCCGATCTCCACAACAAACTCAATATCTCTCCGCTTAAGATCGGCATAGACTTCGCCGGCCGAAGCTTCCTTCAATCGAACTCGAATCAACTTAACCTTGTCTTGGTCTTAGCAACCAACTCGTCCCAATAAGCGACGCTCACTTAACTCGTCCAACAAGTCGGTGAACGACACTTTCTACCGCATAACGCCTCATAAGGTGCCATCTTAATGCTCGCTTGGTAGGCTGTTGTTGTAAGCGAATTCAGCTAACGGCAGATACTCCTCCCAGCTACCCTCAAGTCCAAAACACACCTCAAGCATGCCCTCCAATATCAGATAACTTTTTCCGATCGCCTCGTCACCGGATGAAATGCCGTCTTTGAAATCTAACCAGATACCCGAGCTCGATGCAAAGCCTTCCGAACCTTGACGTAAATCTCGGATCCCTATCCGAGATGATCGACATGGCACCCGTGCAGCCTCACAATCTCGACATATATCTTTGCCAACCTCAAGTGAGTAATCCACCTCACCGAATAAAGTGAGTGATTTAGTCGGTAGATCCACAATTACCCAGATCAATCCTTCTTGCTCGGTGTAAGCGGTAATCCACCGACGAAATCCATAGTGATCCTTTCCCACTTCCATCGTGGAATCTTTTGGTCAAGCAACCTAGATGGCAATCGATGCTTAGCCTTGACCCGACATGTTAGACATTTTCCTACAAACTCATCACCTCCTTTTTTCGCATCTTTACCACCGTAAGCGCTCCCGAGATCCTTATACATTTTGCTACCTCCGGGATGCATAGCGTAGGGTCGCTATGAGCATCCTCAAGAATCTTTTGCCTCAATTCAAGATCTCTCGGCATACAAGCCTTCCCTGAAACACGTAACCCCATCACTAGACAAGCTATACCCCTTCAACCCATCATTCTCGCACTTGTGTCCTCTGCAAGACTAACTTCATCCAACAAGCGCTTTTCTCGATCCGCTTCAACCCAAGTAGGCTTAACTCGCAGCTCGCCGAGAATACTCCGCCATCATACAAACTCAAGTGGGCAAACAATGCTCTCAATCTCAAACAACCTTACGGCTCAATGCGCTCGCCACAACATTAGCCTTGCCCGGATGATACTCAATTGAGCAATCGAGTCTTTCACAGACTCAATCCACCGTATTGTCTCGATTCAAGTCTTTCCGAGTCGAAGGTACTTCAGACTCTTATGGTCCGTGATAGACTATCGATCTTTCTCCGCATAAGTAATGCCTCCATATCTTTAAGGCAAATACTACATTGCTAACTCCAGATCGCATGCGAGGATAATTGACCTCATGTAGCCTCAATTGTCGGGATGCGTAAGCCACAACCTTCCCTTCTTCAGATCAAGACACAACCCAAGCTCAGATGTGATGCATCGCGAGACATCAGTAAATTCCTTACCGACCTCAGTTGAATCGAACCGCGCGGTCAAAATCTTCTTCAACTTGTCGAAGCTCTCTGTTGCTTCTCGGTCAACTAAACGGAACTCCCTTTCTCAATAATTTGGTCATTGGTTGCGATCAGCGAAACCCTCTACAAATCTTCTAGTATCCCGCCAAGCCCGTAAAACTTCAATTTCAGCTCATCGACTTAGGCGGCTTCCAATCCAAAACCGCTTCTATCTTACGGGTCCACTCTAATCCCTCAAATTGACACTACATGTCCCAAGAATGTCACCTCCCCGAGCGTAACTCGCATTCTTGAACTTAGATAGAGTCAAGCTTTCTCCCTTAGAATCGCAATACCACCGTAAATGAGCATCATACTCTTCCTCGGTCCTTGAGTATACCAAGATGTCGCCGATAAAACCACCACGAACCGATCTAGATCTTCGTTGGAACACCACATTCATCGATCCATGAAAGTCTGGTGCATTAGTCAACCCGAACGGCATAACCAAGAACTCAAAATGCCCATACCGAAAGTGAAATGCCGTCTTACGATATCCGCCTCTTTTACCTTCAACTGGTGATACCAGGACCTTAGGTCGATCTTGAAAATCGACGCTTCTTCGGTGATCAAACAAGTCATCTATCCGAGGCGGTGGATACTTGTTTTAATCGTCGACTTATTTAGTTGGCGTAGTCTATGCACATCCGCATAGTACCGTCTTTCTTCTTTACAAAGAGTACCGGCCCCCATGAAATACTTGGCTTCGATAAAGCCTCGGTCCAATAACTCCTAGATTTGAGCCTTAAGCTCCACTAATTCTTTAGGTGCCATCACATGACGGAGTAATGGATACGGTGCGATCCGCAATGATCTATTCGAATTCTACCTCTCGATCCGGTGGCAAACCCGAAGCTCCTCAGAAACACATCCACAAATTCCCTATCGTCCAACCGCCTTCATAGCAGACTCCTTAATCTCCAAGGCATACACATGAACCACATGCAACGCCATGACCCTTCGACCATTTTCTCACTTTGAGCGAGATACCACATTGGACGAGATAGTTTCTCCTATTACCGATCGAACCACTTCATCACCTCCTCAGTGTGCTCGAACCATGCGCTTAGCCGCGCAGTCCAACTTCGCCTGATACTTACCCAGCCAGTCCATTCCGAGAATTAGATCGAACTCCCGAATGGCGGTTCCATCGATCGACCTCAAAAGATACCCTTGGAGTTCTAGAGGTGCGTCTCATATAGTTTATCTACCACTACAGAGTGACCTAGAGGGCTTATTACGGTCATCTGCCTAGAAGATATCTCAGAGTCTAAATCCATTGTCTCTACTATACTACCGGCAACATAAGAGTGCGTAGAACCCACATCAATTAAAGCAGTATAAGGAGAACCAAAAATCAAAAACGTACCGGTTATGACGTCCGGTGCGTCGCCCTCTTCTCGGCGCCTCAAGATACACTAGCCCCTACCGTCGGCCTCGAACTACTGACCTCTACCCGGTGCCACGGCCCCGACGAACTATTACCTCCTCGCCATTACCTCGGCCCCTCGCGGTGGTCCATTATTTAGATCGACACGTACCGATTCTCCGATCGAATTCTAGCTAACTGCACGGACAATCCCTCACTCGGTGGTCCGTGAGCCACCTCAAAACAACCTCTACCATCAGCCCAACATCCTCCCCAATGAGCCTTCCCTAGCAGTTACAATGCGGCGGTCCACGCTTAGCAAACAACAAACCTACCCGACCGATTCGCCCTTTCGGTCTAGCTCTTTTTTCTGTTGGTTTCACGATGACCCGAAGACCAAAACTCCTTTTGTGGCGGTTTCTATCCATACTACGCCTCACGAGACTCTTTAATGCCCTCGGCAACCTTCGCCTTTTGACTAGAGCGCAAATTCACGCCTCTGCTGGGCAATAATCGACCTCGGTTAAGTCTCGCAGCCATCCTCAAAGCGAACACACCTCTCATGCTCGGTAGCCACCATACCCACAGCATACCGACTCACCTCAAAACTACGCCTCGTACTCAAACGCATTTGCTCCCTCGACTAACTTCGAAATGCTTTCATTGCTCATTTATGTAATTAGCTCAAGCGTACTTTTCGATCGTGACCCAAAAATAGTCCCATGTCGGATCTTAATTGCGGTATTTATCACGGACCGTGAGCCACCACCGGTATGACTCATCACGAGAAGTGATACGATCCCTTTAATTTTTCCTCGGCCGTTAGGTCCAGATCGTCCATGATCCGATTCGCCGCTTCTAGCCGATTACTCGGAATGCTAGGAACAACACCGAGACACCCGAAAGAATTCAGCCCGTTTGCCAAGTCGCTCGAGCGCGATTTCCTAACTCCTACACCTCCACCGCTCCGGCTACCCTTTCTAAAACCCGCAACATCGCTTGTGACAACTGCGTCATCGCGATCTCGCTCCTCGAACTCACCTCCTCCGGTGGTGGCGAATCGGTATCTCATTCTACGAACCCGCCCGAACCTACGGGCTCGAAGCGATCATCCTACCGCGACCACGCCCACGACCACGTCCACCTCGGTACTCATGACTAAATCTCGTCGATTAAAGAATTTTATGTATCGGTCATTATTCCACCGTGTTTAAAGCAAAGTCTTATGAATTTTTAAAGAAGCTTTGTTTTCATGAGTCCACGAGTCTATCGATTTCAGTCTCTAAAGTAATCTTACTATCACTAGCCATTCAATCATATCAATTAATATCACAACCAATAGTACGGGGTACTTACCTAGGCGGACTGGTGCCGGTGACTCGGTGCCATGCCTTTCAAACCATACCTTTTAAAACTGAATGCTTGAAAACTATAGTTTTAAAACATTTTGGGCCTCGGGCCCACAGTCGAGCTTTTGAACTTGGCTCTGATACCACAAATGTAACACCCCAAACCCGGTCAATACACCACGACCGAATCTAGTATGCTACAAGGAAAAAGGTTTTGGGTGGTTTAGGTTGAAGTCTAGAAGTCTGATGAATCACTTTGCGACACTTTGTATTTGAGGAAAACTTGAGTAGGTTTTGACTAAAAATTTATGTTGTATTTGAAAACCCAGAGAGCTTTGAAAATTTATCTGAAGTGTAGGTAAAACTAATTTATGTCGGTTTGAAGTTTAAGTTGTTTCATATTATTACGAAAGTATTTTTGTCTTAGTAGGAAACCATATTTAAGTTAGAAAAACAATTCGAGTTCATCTTGTTCTAAGTTATAGTATGATACCCGATGGTATAGTTTAAAACATCGTTTTTGAAGTTTTGAAAACGTTGTCTTTCCAAGTTTTAGCACATTTTAACTCAAGTAGTTTGTTAAAGCATATTATACATCCAACTTAATCGTAAACAAAACATAATTTAAAAGGCCATTTACAACCCAAATAAAACCAAATAGTAATAATAAAATTTAAGTACCAAATTTCTTAAAAGTCCGAGCAAATCTTTATTTGGTATGGCATGAGCACCTCGAGTCCATCCGGCTCGTGTCGCGTCTATCGTCACAGAAATAGTCAAAGGAGAGGGTGAGTCGAGTGACTCGGTGTGTAAATCCGCTCCGAAAACAACATGCTAACACACATCACACAAAGCAACATAATTAATGCAACCCGACCTAACCATCCATATCGCCTTTTCTACCCGTGTGGTACCAAACCACCGGTGGTGCCAAACCATGGTGACATATAGTCACAATGTGTTACCAAAACACTGGTGTCCCAAAGACACAATTGTGCTACCAAAGCACCGGTGACCGTAGTCACAAATCCAATGATGGGGCCAACCCATCGTGTGATACCAAATCACTAGCGAGGCGATCCCATATCTCATGTGGGGCCAACCCACGGTGGTTAAACCACAGGGACAAGTCGCAATGAGGTGCCAAACCTACGGTGTCCCAAAGACACAATTGTGCTACCAAAGCACCGTGACCGTAGTCACAAATGCATTGATGGGGCCAACCCATCGTGTGATACCAAATCATGGCGTCAATCCCATATCTCACAAGTGGGGCCAACCCACGGTGGTGTTAACCATGGGGACGAGGACGAGGTACCAAACCTCTGGAGGTGCCAAACCTCACGGTGACCCAAAGTCACAAAGTGTGTTACCAAAACACTGGTGCTCACAAGACAAAATATCCTTGCTCCCTCCACTCGTATCACCCATCAACATACCACACTCATGTAATCATACATATCATATAATCATGCATATCATGCTAATATGTCTAATCTCATACCCCATGTCACATATATCCACAACCATGGTATCATATAGATCATCGATAAACACATAATAATAATCTTGACTTACAGAGTCGAATCATACCCATTAGGGTATCACATCAATCATCACTGTTTCATTAATCATCACACAGGTTATCAATTATATTACTAAACAGAAGTGCGTTAGTTTACACACCTGAATTAGCGGAGGTTTTAATACTAAGAACCGGTCTAAGACCCTCGACCACCTTGACAACTTTGATCCTAAAATCAACCAACCAAAGGGTTAGCACCCATATCATTCGGCCATAACCAATCAAATCAAAGGGTACACCGGTTTACCCTTACCTTAACCTGGATTTGGTTTCCTACCAAATCCGAATCCAACAGTGGTTCTTTCAGCAATCGGCTTTCCCCTAGAAAGAAAGTGGTTAATCCTTGAAACCATATTCATAATCGAAACTAAACAAATCAACCACGAGTAATCATTTCACCTCACTTACCGATTGCTTAATGAGTAAGAAGCCTGCCTTGCTTGATTTGAACCCAAGGGACCCTATACGAAAACAATTACTTACAAGAAGTTAATACCTTTTACCGATACCAAAGTCACCCTTATCATACCAAAATCGGTAAAATACTAGAGAAGGAAATGGCCATTCGACCTAGTACTTACCCTTTACAAGACCGATTGAACACAATCACCCAACAACACCTAATAATCGGCCTACCATCTACTAAGAGAGGAGAAAGATTCGGCCCGGTGTTTTATACCATCCCAAAATTGATTACGAGAGAAGGGAAAGGAAAATCGAAATGCAAGAGGATAGGGTTGATAATCGGCCAAAATGGAAATGAGAAAAGAACGAAATGAAAAAAATGAGAAAGAAAATTAGGAGGATGATGTTTCGGCTTACAAAGCTTCAAGAAGAAAGAGAGGTGAAAGAGGAGAGAACATTCGGCTATTGAGAGTACCAAAAGAATAAGGCAAATTTCGGTATATGCAACTTGGACTTTCGGTTTTCAAGAAGAAAAATGGAAGAAGCAAATAAAGTTTCGGCTACTATAGGGGTTTGGTGTTTTCAGCTTCAAGAAGTGCAAAAAGATGAGAGAAAAACCTTGGAAGAAAATTCGGCTAACAAAACCAAAATGAGACTTTTGTTTCACAAACAAAGACCGAATATGCACCAAATGGGAAAATGCATTTCGGCACCTCCAACACCACACCAAGCCGTCCACTCCCCACTCCAAACACCCCAAAAATTCGCCATAATCCCCACAATACTCCACACCACTCAATTCAAATGAGTTTACCAAGTCTTCCTCCTACTTTCACTCTCCACCCTCTTTGAATATGTTGACCAAGTCCATGGTAGAGTTCAAGTTGCCCACAACCTCTTCCTCCATGCCGTCCAAAATGGGAGTCAAAGGGTGGGATTCTCACGACTTGAACTCAAGACCTCCCCTTGCATTTGGCGCCACACACATGCTCCAAGTGGCGCATGCTTTGCCACTCCACCAGCTCCCTTCTTGTGTTACAAATTCACTTAAATTAATTATAAACCCCAACACCTTGACTCCTATCCCTAAAGCCCAAAACTAAAATTTCACCACCTACTCGGGCTCACTCCTAGCCTACAACTAAGCCCCGAAACACACAAACAACATCATAGCAAGCAATGAATCATGCAACCAAAGCCAAAACAAAATAGCTCTTAACCCGGGATATTACAGTTAGGCATGCTCAGACTCATCTTGAGAATAAATCAGGGTGTCATCAATAAACACGACTACAAACTTGTCCAAATACGGTCTGAAAATTTGATTCATCAAGTCCATAAAAATAGTAGGAGCATTAGTTAATCCGAAAGGTATAACAAGAAATTCATAATGCCCATACCTCGTTCTGAACGTGGTTTTTGGTACATTCGAGTCTTTAACTCTCAGTTGATAATAGTTGGACCTCAAATCTATCTTCAGGAACACTATTGCCCCTTTCAACTGATCGAACAAATCATCAATTCTCGGTAAAGGATACTTGTTCTTCATCGTAACCTTGTTAAGTTGACGATAATCAATACAAAGTCTCATGGATCCCTCCTTCTTCTTTACGAACATCACTGGTGCACCCTAGGGTGAAAAAATCGGTCTCGAAAAACCTTTATCTGTCAACTCTTGCAACTGAGATTTCAATTCTTTCAATTCGGTTGGAGCCATTCTATACGGAGCTATTGATATCTGTGAAGCTCCCGGTGCCATATCAATAGTAAACTCAACCTCTTTGATCGGTGGTAATCTAGGCAACTCTTCTGGGAACACATCCGGATTTTCACAAACTACCGAAAAAGATTTGATCTTTAATTCAGACACTCTCGTTTTTAGTACATACGCAAGAAATGCTTCACAACGTTTTCTTGCATACCTCTAAGCTGACATCTACGAAATCACAATAGGTAACTCACCAGACTCATCTGGTTCAATTAAAAGAATTTCATTATTTTGACATTTCAATTCAATAATATTTCATCTATAATTCACTACGACATCATGTAGAGCCAACCAATCCATTCCAAGAATCACATCAAACTCATTGAATGGAAGAAGCATTAAGTCAGTTGAAAAACAATGACCCCGAATCATTAAAGGACAACTTTTGCAAACTTTATCGACTAAAACGTATTTTCCTAAGGGATTTTATACTTTAATCACAAACTCAGTAGAATCAACAGGCAAATTCTTACTAGATACCAAATTTATGGAAATATAAGAATGAGGCAATCCAGGATCAATTAATGCAATCACATTAGTATCATAGATAGAAAATGTACCAGTGATCACATCAACGGATGACGCATCTTCGCGAGTACGAATGGTATAAGCTCTTATAGGTGCTCTAGCTTCTGATCTCATAGCTGAATCTTTGGCCGCACCTTTGTTACTAGTTATATTTCCTATATTTCTCGCTGGCCTCCCTCTAACAGTAGTGTTGCTCAATCTTGCATTCTGAAAATTATCTTTCTCAACCATTTTAGAGCAATCTTGAATGAAGTGATCTGAGGAGCCACATTTAAAGCAAGCCCGATTATTTATCCTACATTCACCGGGATGTCGTCTATCACAGTGCTGACATTCAGGCCTATTAGACCTAGAGTTACCAATGCTCGCTATTGATGTAGTTTGGGCCTTAGAACCCGAATATTGCTTCCCACGATCTGTTGGGATACCTAGCTAAAGCATTTGAACGAGTATACAAATCCTTCAACTTCTTTGATGAAGATTAAGATGACTTATTTATCTATCTCTTTCTTTAATCTCTAGTCTTAAACTTAGTTTTTCTCTTTTCTTTGCTCAGCATTTTGACTTTGCAAGCTCGTTCGACTAATACAAAAATTCCTTCAACTCTAAAATCCCAACTAACAGTATGATATCCTCATTCAACCATCTTTGAATCTCTTGCACATGATAGCATCAGTGGAAACAAATTCCCAAGCATACTTACTGAGCTGGATAAACTCTCGCTCATATTCAGTCACAAACATATGGCCTTGTTTCATTTTTAGAAACTCCTTACTTTTCTGATTAATGAACTGTTGACTGATATATTTCTTTCTGAACTCTTTTTGGAAGAATTCCCAAGTAACTCTTTCTCTTGGTACCATAGATACAAGAATATTCCACCACTGATACGCTGAGTCCCTCAGAAGTGATATAGCACATTTCAAGCACTCATCCGATGTACATGAAAGCTCATCAAATACCCTGGTTGAATTCTCATGTAATGCCCCAAATTTTTGGGCCTAGTAGAATTGAGCCTATTGAGCCATGGGCATGGGAGCGTTTAAAATTTTTGAGAATAAGAGAACGATACTAATACAAGTTGGATCTATTAGGTGAGTGATTTTGGAAGGTTAGGGGGTTCCATGAAGTCTCGGGATCAAACCTGGGCTTTAGGAAAAAATTTGGTTTTAGGTGAGTAAAACCCTAGGAGTAAGTAAGTAGGTTTTATGAATAAATTAGGGTAAAATAAGATGCAAAAAGAGTTGTGGTCTAGTAGTAAATGTCGCCACATGGGAGACAAGAAAGTGACGCCATAGAGGAAGCAAGGGGTCCAAGGTTCAAGTCTTAGCACTTGTAATTCATTTTGATCTCTTTTTAAATGAATTTAGACTTTGGCCCATAGGTTTATATTTAGTTGCGCATGTTGTAAGACATACAATAAGCTTGTGTTGTGGTAGCATGTGGCGTCTGGAGCATAGGAGAGGGCAAGGGTTTGAATCCCATTGCAAGAAAAAAAGGATATTTATTTTGCTATGTTGGGGCGACAAGTGGTTGTGATGGAATTAAACTATGCTGAAGGAGGGATCACACATTGGGAAGCTAGCATGAGGGAAGGCGAGAAGCTAGATTTAAATAGAGCAATCTATGAGGATAGTAAGCATACCTTGGTTGGTGTTTAGGGATAGGAGTGTTCGGAGCGCGGATTAGCGTCAGATTCCTATTAGATGTGTATTTTGCACTACTCTAGCTGTAGAGCGGTAAATGGCGAAATACCGGTCACATGGCGATGGTAGCCACACGAGCGTGTGAGCGCACGTGTGGGAGTTTCGACGTGATAGTTGAGGCCATCATGAGTGTTCTTGTTGGTTTAGGCTGTTTGGGCCACGATGGGCCGAAAGGGGCCATGTGGGGCCAATGGACCCGTGGGCCCATATGAATAAATTGTATGATTGTGTAGTAGATATTGGACTAGTCTATGTGAATCTTATATCTGTGGCTAGATTTGGGCTAAATGGGCCACATGAGCGTGTGGGCTCATTTGGGACGAGAATGGGCCCTAGGCCTAATCGCATCATTATCTCGTTTCTTCCTGTTAGGGTGATTGGTTACTTTGTGGTTGTGATTTAAGCATTTGTGTTGACTCCGATTCTGTAATATCGTGTTCTTGATAAGCAAAGGGGATTCTAGCCATAGGGGGCGGCAAAGGTGCCAGCCGAGACTGTGCATATAGCCTTCATTCCAAGTTTAAGTGGCGTAGGGTGTCAGCGGTTCGGGACTTTTCGCTTGGATGCGGAAAGGCGTTGGCATCAAACTTTGGTTTAACTAGGCAAATCGCAGTTGATCGTTCTAGTGAAGGTAAGTGATAGTAAATCTCATGGTTAGGTGTTTGGAATAGAGATCTCCCAATTCTTTTGCTAATTGAGTTAAATGGGTGTTATGTTTTGTATAGGTGAAGGCGCTGGTGATTATTTAGTACTCTACGTGATAAGGTGTGTAATCTCACACCTCTGTTTATTCTGTTAATGCGATGTTCTGTGAATCGGCTAAAAGCTGAAATACCAAAAATTCAGAATATCAGCATCTTAGATCACTCGAGCATACTAGCTCTCGTAGGGATAAACCGAGCCACAAGTATTGGCAATAGACTGTTGGGAGTGACACGAACGCCTTCATGGGATTGAGGCTGTAATGGGCCATGTTGAGCCAAAGTGGGCCCAATGCGCTAACGGGCCCACAGGGGTGAAATCGATGGTAAGTTTCAATTGATAGATATGGATGCGAAGTCTACAAAACCATGACCGAAAATGGAATGAATGGGCCACACAAGCGTGTGGGCTCACTTGGGCCAAAATTGGGCTGTAGGCCCAATTTCACCGTTTTGATCAAAAAAGGGTATCCGTGTCGCTCGAAGCGATAGTGGGCCTTCGGAGAGGCCATTAGAGGGGCAAAATTATCGAAATACCCTTCACGGGTAAAATTACTGAAATACCCTCTATGGGTAAAGTTACCGAAATACCCTCGATGGGTAAAATTACTGAGATTCGCTTACGGGGCAAAATATTCATGTTACCTCTAACCGCTTAAATGACCGTTATGCCCTTAGTGGTAGTTTAAATGATGATTATGTGATATTTATATAACTGTATATGATTGTGATACACTGCATACATGACATATTGCATTTGGTTGGGTTTTTCTGATTTGGAGGAAGTACCGTTATTAGCAGCTAGTCTGCACCGTGATATTTATATAACGTATTCTGATTCTGGTAACTCAACCACATATACCATTGTTAGTAGCTAGTTTGCACCATTGGAGAGTTTGGCTAGGTGGGTCGACATGGTCCCCACATGGAGAGTTTGGTTGGTATGGATGGAGAGTTTGGTTGGTATGGGTTGGGTTACATGTCCATTGCATTGATATGATTTTAGGGCTTAGGCCCAGATTGTTACCGAATAGGGCTTAGGCCCAAACTGATACCTTATGGGCTTAGGCCCAGACTGTAGCGTAATAGGGGATTACACACTAAGTTCTCGTAACTCACCTTTTTCCTTTAACTGTGCAGGTAATCCCCAGCCTTGGAGGATTTTGAGCTGCGAGGGACTTGGAGGTGGCCACACGACCGACATGCTTTAAAGTTGAACTTAGCGACTCTATTTTTACTTTATTTTAATTATTGGGTTAATAAATTTTTGTAATAAGGCCATTGGGATTTTCTTTTAACTTTTATTTGGTACTTCTTTTAATTACAAACTTCTAGCCTATCAAACACGGTTTTAAAACAATAACTACTATTTTCAAAATATCACATTTTTGCAACTGTTTAAGTTAGACTTCGACAACAAACAAGGTTTTAAAAATAATAATATTTTTGGAAAGGGAATGACTTTGAGCAAATTTTGTTTTATTAATAAGCAATGAAAATTGAGATTTTTTTCTAAACGGTAAAAGTTTCTAAATAACTAGGAAGGGTTTTAAATGAAAACTTAGTTTTCAAAAAACACTTTAATGTGACACACCTGACTCGGGCCTAACTTCTAGGCCAGGTTTGGGGTGTTACATCTCAAGCCAAAACTCTACTCTCTCTCTGGGTCATCGTCAATATTTGCTCTAAATTCTTCTGCCCCTTGTTTCCGAATTTATCAACTGGAGACTTGTTCAGTCTTAACAATTCCACACCTTGGGGAGCTATGGGAACTGGTTAGGGATTAGGTGGGGGTAGAGGATGTTAGACAGCCGAATTTGTCCGTACAAACTCGGCAGCCCACTCATTCATCCTTTGGAAGAAGGCTTCTCTAGCCTCTCCTCCCTGACTAACCATTACTGGTCTACTCTCAGATGGCGCTGTCCCTTTGGTGGGACCCGATGCATTACTTTCAACATCATCAGCTACCTCTCAGTTGGGATCCAATTACTATATAAAAACACAATTTAAATTGTCAGGAGTTGTCACACTATCACATTTTATATATGGCACGTATAGCTAGAATCTTACACACGCTACGTTAATCCAAGAATCAACTAAATCATAGCTTTGATACCACTAAATGTAAAACCCCTTACTGTATTCAACGTCGAAATAGGGTACGAGGCATTACTGAACTTACATAATAAGTAAACATACAAATTGAGACATAAATTTTCATCCAAATTAAAAACCATTTGTATTCAATCATAAAGTCCCTAATACGAGCCTACGAGGCCCCAAACATGCTTTGAAAGTGGTTCGGGACTAAACCGATAAGTCAAGAAATTTTTACATAATTTAGAAAATTTTCGCTAGAAACAGGGGTCACATGCCTGTATGGTTTTGGGACATGCCCGTATGGGCAGGCCGTGTGGTCACACATGCCCGTGTTGGTTGGCCGTATGCTCACACAAGCCCGTGTCCCTATCTCGTGTAACTCTCTGTTTGCAATGCATGAATAAATTGAGATCACATGGCCAAGTCACACACCTGTGTGCTAGGCCATGTGGTTAATTTAATTTTCATAAATTAGGTGCAGACTTCATACGCTCGGGACACAAGCCCATGCTTGAGGCCGTGTCCCTCACACGACTGAGACACACATCCGTGTCTTTACCCGTGTACTCAATTCTAAGCATTCTATTTCTAAAAATTTTGGAGAGGGGACACATGGCTGAAACTCATGCGCATAGGGCAAGCCGTGTGTCACACATGGCCTAGACACATGCCCGTGTGGACAAAATAAAGGCTATTTACCAGCCTCATTTACAACTACACTTACACCAATTCAATGGCACAATTCCATGATATTCATAACAATTAAAACAATCACAATCAGGACTAAAATGTACCAATTCCATTCTAGCATATCAACCATTTAACGAGCAAATATAATCCACATCACAAAAGACCTTGGCACATACTCATACTTATGCATAAATGTGTATATACTTATAACAAATTTAACTAAGGTAAGCCAAATCTCATGGCCTTTAACAAAATGCATCATTTAATAATTTCAGTGACAACACATTTGGCCAAATCATAATGACACATACAACAAAATGACCAAGTTCTTATACGTGCCATATTCTCAAATTGTTTAAAATTATCGGTACCAAAATAACAGTTTATAGTGTGATACGATTTCTGACGTCCCCCAATCTGAGCTAGCTTGGTGATACTATAAAACATGGGAAAATAAACGGAGTAAGCTATATAGTTTAGTAAGTCCGTATGCAAGAAATGAGAAAACCTTACCGTACATTTAACATTGTAATAATTTAATATAACATAATGTAATTTACCACGATATCATATTCATAATTCATTTCACCACAAACCTATCTCAGATTCGTTATTTCAAGAGATTCAATAAACATAAGCTTTATGTACGTACCTGTACCATCTCGAAATTAACTTACACGTGTTCTCATTTTTGACATACCCGTGAACCACTCAGAATAATAATGTCAGATACTTGGTAATTTTGCACACTAAGTGCCACATATGTAGCCAATGCTACCTAAATATCATATCTCATAATTGCTTGCTCTCGAGCTATCAATGGGCCTGATCACACAAGCTGTCAGTCTAGACGTAGCTATATGGTGCTATTCACACAAGCTGTCAAGTAACGGCAACATATACCGATATACTCAACCACTGATAGGACGTACAGGTCTAACACCCGGATCACATAATCACATAACACATAGTAACCTTAATGACATGTCACTTGTATCCTAACCTATTCCTAAGGTTCAAACGAGATTTCTTGCCTGTCGAATCACCGTCGGACTGGTCCATGGAGTTATACTCATCCACGAAATCGAACATACAGTTTATGTAATATTAAAGCATTTAAATGCAATTATTTTAAATCTTATTTTTAACATACGAACTTACCTCGGTACAAAATGGCAAAATGGACCTAATCGTCAAATACTTTATTTTCCCCCCGATCTAGGTTAGAACCTCGTCTCTCTTGATTTATTATATCAAATTAATCTCATTTAATTATAACATTATTCAATTTAGCCCAAAAACACCTTATGGCAAAAATTACATTTTTACCCCTAAACTTTTGACATTTTACATTGTAGTCCCTAGGCTCGTAAAATGAATTTCACTCAATTTTTTTAAAAAAACCCAAGCGTATTCGAAACTTATTCATACTTGTAACAGCATACATTTTTCATTTATTCACATTTTAACACACATTTTAACACACATTTTACAACATTTTACAAATAGGTCCCTTTTTGACATTTTCATCAAAATCGTTTTGTAAATGTTGTTTAACTAACAACAAACATGCATTTTCTACCATTAAACATAAAAATACATACATATTCTAAATGATAAAATTTTATACTTTGATTTTCTTTCAAATTATCCTTAGAATAGCTAGATCAAGTTACAACATTCACAAAAACGTAAAAATCATTAAAAACCAGACAACGACGGACTTACAATCGAGCTTGGAAGCTTGGACAAAACCCTAGCTATGGTTTCCCCCAAAATTTTGGCTATATGGACTAAATTGAAGAACATGGCTTCTTTTATTTAGTTTATTTTGGCTCTATTTACTAGATTACCAAAATGCCCTTCATTTAAACTTTGAAATTTTACTTACTCCATGTCCATTTTTTGTCCATCTTAGGTTGTAATGACCTAATTACCATTTAAGGACCCTTATTTTAAGAATTCATTACAATTAAACACCCTTAGCTTCTAGAACACACATTTTGCACCTATTGCAATTTAATCCTATTAGTCCAATTGGACACTCTATCGATAAAATTTCTTAACAAAATTTTCATACAATTATTCAATCATACTGTAGACTTTAAAGAAATAATAAAATAATAAAATAAATATTTTTACTTTGGATTTGTGGTATTGAAACCACTGTTTTGATTTAACCCAAAAACGGGTTGTTACATAAACCACAGGCTACACCTGTAGTGAGTGTGGGTAATGTCGATATGCTGGACCGAATGTAAGCAACATGAGACACTGTAACCCCCTAACCCTAAAGCATATCAAACAGGTTACAGAGCATGACCGAACCTTTCATACATATTACGAACCTTACACAAAGATATAACATATATATTGTAAAACATTCATAATGTCCCTTTTATGGACCCTCGAGCCCCAAAATATGATTTACAAGTGAATCGGGACAACTTCAAGTGCTTGAGAAATTTTTCATGAAATTCTAATTTTTTTTTTTTAGCAAATTCAGGGCTCAACCGTGTAGACCGGATCGTGTGGGCTCAATATAACCCTTTTATAATCATCTAACCAACACTGCAAACTTAAAACATACCCAATTCAAACCAATATCACAACCATTACAATTTTATATACAATTACATTTAAAACATATCAAGACACCAACCTGATAATCTATTCATTGAACATTCACAAGCAACATTAAGATTATTTTAGAAATTTCATTCTATTTCCATTTCAAAGTTTAATATCATATGTGCCATTTTATCTTCTTATTCTTTCATATGTCTATTCAAATAACATATGACATCTATTACAACCAAAATCCACCATGACACATTTACATAACCTAGGTACATGCTACATTTACCAAAAAGGAATATATACACCACCAAGTTTCTGAGGTCGGGATCAGCTCTAGATGCTAGACCGGATCATTTAACTTCTACTAACCTATGCACAGAAAATAACTGTACGTTGAGTATATTATACTCAATGGTATTACTATAATTCAAATTTGTAAATCATGCAAATAAGTATACCTATTCAATTTATACTTTTATTCTTTTAATAACTGATACATATTAAATCAATTTATTTAATAATAATAGTAACTTTTCAAACTTGTATCCAATTGAATTCATACAATATTTCACTATCTCAAAATTCATTCCATCCCCACATATCATATCAATATTTCTTTCATTTCATTTATATAAAATCATTCAATAAAATTTATATTATCAAAATTTATTCATTTTTCCCTATTAACGTGATTCAAACTTTGACGGATACACGAATCCAACCAAACACACCAATATGGCACCCAGTGCCTCATCGGATAGTTCGAAGCAATAAGTTGACACCCAGTGTCTCATCGGCCATGCCGAAGTAAGTTGGTACCTAGTGCCTCATCGAATCTATGCGAAGTAATATAATGACACTCAGTGTCTCATCGACTCGAAGTCGAAGTAACCCTAAACACTTCCAATCCTATGGCATGCCAACTATATCTGACTTAACCCAACTAGTTTATAGGGCATTAAAATCACTTTTCAACATCAAATCAAAACATATTTCAAATAAACACATATAATCATACTTTGATTCAATTCAAATCATTTTCCAACTTCCAATCAATTTACAATTTAATTGCACATATATATTCACTATTCAATCCAATTCACATTCATCTCAAATATCAATACTTACCTTAAATTTCACTTATCATACACATTAGTTAAAATTTAACATTTAATAAGAAATAATTCTAATTATAGTAATACAAGCCAGAATTTCTCCTGAGTTACTCTCTAACAATCTTTTCCTTTCCCTTCTGAGCCGATGTCTCCGGTTCGATGTTAGTTACGAAAATTAAAATTAAAATACTTTTCAATTATTAATACAAAAATTATTCACATCAAATACTTGAATTTCCTATTTAACTTCTACCTTAATTCCAATTTAATCCTTAACCAGAATCATCTATTTTTCCATCCGAAGTCATACCTTATTTGTAACACCCCAAACCCGGCCCATGAGTCTTGTGGGATCGAGTACGCCACCGGGTAAAATAATTTGAGTCTTTTGAAAGCTTGGTGAAAACTTGATAAAATTTGGCTAAGGTATTAAAACGGGGTTTGGAAAACTTAGTTGGGCTTTATATAAATATAGTTGGGTTGATAAATCCTTTGAAAACATTTGATCATGTAACATTTAAATATCAGGGTTATAATTGACTTGGTGTAGTTTGTTACCCGATGGTAACATCTTAAAAAAAAAACCCGTAGAAGTTTATTAAGTTTGAAAAAAAAAATATTTTTAACCGGTTCACTTATCATTTAAAAATTTCATTTGTAACATAACATAAGTAAAATAAAAATAACATCCACATAATAATAGCGGCCTTATTACAATCCCATAATAAAAAAAACTGAGAAAAATAAATACGATTAACTAAAACGAAGTAATTTTAAATCCAATGATGGCATGGCCGCCTCGAGTCCTCTCCGGCCCCATCTCTGCGATCTACTCATCTGCAAAATGTTAAGGGAAAGGGTGAGTCACCAAGACTCAGGTGTAAATCCCCACCGAATGTAACTCATACACAAGATATTAATTAACATGCAAATATGCAACCCAACCTAACCATCCATACTCCTTAACTACCCGTGTGGTCAAAACCACGATGACTTAGAGTCACAATTTTAATGATGGGGCCAACCCATCATGTGGTCAAAACCACCGATGACCATGGGTCACAATTAATCAAGTGTGGTCAAAACCATTGGTGGTACCAAACCACGGGACTTAGTCGCAAATAACCAATCAATGTGGTCAAAACCATCGATGACCATAGGTCACAAATAACGATGGGGCCAACCCATCTTGTGGTCAAAACCACCGACGACGGTCCATAATTCATCCCCTCCTCTCATCAATCCCACCATCACATGCTTATACATCAATTATCATATAACATGTCATAGTATTTAACATCATGTGATGGCATGCA
Organism: Gossypium rotundifolium; assembly: GCA_025506655.1. Taxonomy (NCBI): domain Eukaryota; kingdom Viridiplantae; phylum Streptophyta; class Magnoliopsida; order Malvales; family Malvaceae; genus Gossypium; species Gossypium rotundifolium. The sequence goes on from CP106725.1 coordinate 52,324,153, forward strand.
AATCATATATCAAAATCACAAGTTAGGGAACTTACAGGAAACCATGATTATGCCACAAGCAAATCACAACCAAAGATTAAAGGCAAACAAATAAGTCATGTAAATTAATACGATTGTGTAGTGAGTTTTACACACGATACTACCACAAAACCTAGATCCCAAGATCCGATCTACGCCACTAGATCTCTTGTCCTATAACCGCCAAAATCATGGTTAGGGACTTAGCCTATTCGGCCAAACCAAGTAATATCAAAGGCTCCTTTATGGCCTTACCTTGAGCAGATTTGATTTCCAAACAAATCCAAGCCTTAATTAGCCCCTAAATTCATGGCACATGTTAGTTTGACATTTAAACAATAACTTTTAACAAAAGGCCCTTGGCGAATGGTGCATCCCACATATCATGCTCACCTTAAATCCAGAAAGACTTCTCAATTTTCCTTAATCTTTGGATTCTAGAGAGGTTACCAATCCAAGACCCTGAATAGGTTCGGTTAAACACAAGAATTCAAGGTTAAACCTCATGGTTTCGGTTGGCCAAAACAATAATAAAAGAATAAAACTTAAAAAGAACCCTTACCACACTTATTGAAATTCGGCAGCACCTTAGCTAGGGAGGGGAGAAAATTCGGCCAACACAAATGGAAGGGCTGGAATTTTGAGAAGCGGCTAAGGAGGAACAAGAGAAGCTGGAAATTTTTGAAGAATTTTTGCTATGAATCAATGGAGAATTGACAATGACAAGATTGGAGAGAAAGAAAAGGAAATTGTTTGAACTTTTGGCACTCCTTTCTTTGTAGTAAAAACAAATATGGACAGCCCCCAAGGAGTCCAAATTTCGGCAATCACCCTCTTGTTGGTGATAAATTCCAGCCTCTACTTATCATAAAAAAAAAACAAGATTTATCCTACTTTCTATCCCTTAATCTCCTCTAAACAATTTAATAGCAAATAGACTACCTACCATTACCCCTTCCAAATTAATATGTAAAAGAAATAAGCCTTATCACTATCAAAATTAGAGTCCAAATCCATGCCATTACTCTCCCTTTCCATGCATCAAAGATAAAAAATATATAAAACACCAATGCGTTTCTTGGTTCAACCTGACCCCACCGCAGGCCCCATCCGCCAACGCCCTTGCCACTTCTCCATTAGACTTTCATGTCAATTTACCCCACCATTTAATTATAAGGCCTTCTTCCGGCCTCCTCCTTTAACGCCAAAGCCTAAAAATAAAACTTTACGTCCTTTATGTCTCGAACCCGAGACCTTAAACCAAAGCCCTTGAGTGGCGTCCCAAGCCACTCCGCCCACCCGCTTTTCATACCATGAACCTTGCCCGAAATTTCTTTAAAGCCTTCCTTACTTGGGCCCTTCCTTTAACGCCCCAAAGAAAAAAACATATCCCCTTGTTACTTCCCGGATCGAACCTCCTCCCTTGCAAACTCCCTTGACGCACCAAGCCAACACGCCAATTACATTCTTGTGTCATGTTTCTCCTAAATTTTTACTTAAGCCCTAACTCACCTTGCTCTTTCCTTTTACACACTTAAAAAGAAATTTTTAATACTGGGTCAGGCCTAGCTCGGGTTATTTTTAGACCCTTAAACATGTCAAATAAATCCCAGAATTTAATTCTTCAAGCACAAACATGGGAAAATATTTAAATTACAATTAACCCCTAATTTAGGGTGTTACAGTTCTACCCCCTTAAAAAGAATTTCGGCCTCGAAATTACCTAGATCAAAAGAGTTGGGGTATTGCTACCGCATCACATCCTCGGGTTCCCATGTGGCCTTTTCCGTACCATGATTTCGCCATAATACCTTCACCAAAGGCACTGACTTCCTACGTAGAACTTTGACATCTCGATCCAAGATTCGCACTGGCTCTTCCTCAAAAGATAAGTTCGAGCTCACCTCAATTTTCGCTACTGGCACTACGTGTGAGGGATCTGATCGATAGCGCCTTAGCATCGAAACATGGAAGACATCATGGATCTGGCTCAATTCTGTCGACAACTCAAGCTGGTAAGCTACCGGTCCCACACGTTTCAACACCGTATACGGTCCGATGAATCTTAGGCTTAGCTTGCCCTTCCGGCCAAACCTTAGCACCTTCTTCCAAGGTGATACCTTCAAGAAAACCTTATCGCCCACTGCATACTCCACCTCTCTGCGCTTAAGGTCAGCATAGGATTTCTGCCTATCCGACGCCTCCTTAAGACGATCCCGAATCACTTTGACCTTACCCTCTGTCTCTGCTACTAACTCTGGACCTAACATCCGACGTTCTCCTAGTTTTGTCCAACATGTAGGGGTACGGTATTTCTGACCATACAGCGCCTCATACGGTGCCAACTAAATGCTCGCTTGATAACTATTGTTATAAGCGAACCAACCAGTAGGTACTCCTCCCAACTACCACGAAATCCAAAACACGCCCCTTAACATGTCTTCCAACACTTGGATTACCCTCTCGATTGTCCATCGATCGTGGATGGAAAGCCTTGCTGAAATTTAACTTGGTGCCTAACTCCTGGTGTAAGGCCTTCCAAAATCTCGACGTGAGCCGAGGATCCCGATCTGAGATAATGGACACTGGTATTCCATGTAACTGCACTATCTCAGCAATGTACAACTTAGCTAGTCGTTGAAGTGAGTAGTCAACCCTCACCGGTATAAAATGAGCCGACTTAGTCAACGGTCTACTACCACCCAAACAAAGATCGTTTCTTGGGCGTAAGGAAGCCCGATTCTGAAATCCATAGTAATGTCCTCCCACTTCCTTTGTGGGATCTTTGCCGATCGTATATGATCCGATGGCAATTGATGCTTAGCCTTAACTCGCTTGGCATGTCGGACACTTGCCCACCAACTCGGTCACTTCCTGCAGACTACCACCAAAACTGCTCCCTCAAATCTCGATACATCTTACTGCTTCCCGGTGCATAAGCGACGCACTACTATGAGCTTCCTTAAGAATTTGCTGTCTCAACTCATCATCCTTAGGCATGCGTACTCTCCCCAAAATACAACACTCCATCACTGCCCAAACTGAAACCTTCGGCCCCACCATTCTGTACTTGCAATCTCCGAGTACTCAAAGCTTCATCAGACATCTGCCTTTCCTTAACCTCATTAATCCAAGACAACTTCACTTGCAATTCTGCCAAAAGGCTCCCATCCTCATAGAGACTTAGGTGAGCAAACATAGCTCGCAGATCCGCTACCACCTTTCAGCTCAATGCATCAGCTACCACATTAGCCTTCCCCGGATGGTATTCGATTAAGCAATCGTAGTCTTTCAACAACTCAATCCACCTCTGTTGCCTCAGATTCAAATCTTTCTGAGCCAGGAGGTACTTTAGACTTTTGTGATCAGTGTACACTACCGACTTCTCCCCGTACAGGCAGTGCCTCCAAATCTTCAAGGCGAATACCACAGCAGCCAATTCCAAGTCATGTGCCGAATAGTTGACTTCGTGAGGCCTCAAGTGACGCATAAGCGACCATCTTTCCTTCTTGCATCAGTACACACCCTAAACTGGTATGCGATGCATCACAAGACATGATGAACTCCTTCCCTCCAGTGAAATTAAAACAGGTGCTTGATCAGAATCCTCTTGACTTATCAAAACTCTCTGCTTCTTCTCAGCCCAATTTACACAAACGGAACTCCTTTTCTCAACAATTTAGTCAACGATGCTACGATTAAGGAGAAGTTTTCCACAAATCTCCTATAATATCCTGTCAACCCCAGAAAACTCTAAATTTTTGTAACCGACTTGGGTGGTTTCCACTCCAACACCGCCTTAATCTTACGAGGATCCACCCTGATTCCCTCGGCTGAAACAACATGCCCTAGAAAAGTTACCTCCTTGAGCCAGAACTCACATTTACTGAACTTAGCGTACAGTTGTTTCTCCCTTAGAACTTGCAAAACCACACGAAGATGTGCGTCATGCTCCTCCTCTGACTTCGAGTACACCAAAATGTCGTCTATGAAGACCACAACGAACCGATCCAGATAGGGTTGGAAAACCCGATTCATCATGTCCATAAATGTTACCGGTGCATTCGTCAAACCAAAGGGCATTACCAGAAACTCGTAGTGTCCATACCGAGCACGGAATACCGTCTTGTGAACATCAGCCTCCTTCACCTTAAGCTGATGGTACCCCGACCTAAGGTCAATCTTAGAGAACACCGATGCTCCTTTGAGTTGATCGAACAGATTGTCAATCCTGGGCAAAGGATATCGATTCTTTATCGTCAACTTGTTCAGCTATCGATAATCTATACACATCCTCATTGTCCCATCCTTCTTCTTGACAAAAAGAATTGGAGCTCCCCAAGGCGATACACTTGGTCGGATGAATCCTCTATCCAACAACTCCTGGATCTGCGCCTTCAACTCCACCAATTCCTTCGGCGCCATCCGATACGGAGCTATAGATACTGGCGCAATTTCGGGTAACAGATCTATCCCAAATTCAACCTCACGGTCCGGAGGTAGACCTAGAAGCTCCTCTGGAAACACATCAACATAATCCCGTACAGTCCGGACATCTCCCACGGCAACATCCTTAGATTCCAAAGCATAGACGTGAACCACATATGCTTCACAACCCTTCTTCACCATTCTTTCCACCTTCAAAGCAGAAACCAAGTTGGATAGGTAATCTCTCCTTTTACCTATCATTACCACCTCATCACCTTCCTCGGTCTTTAACACCTTGCGCTTAGCCGCGCAATCCAAGCTAGCCTGATACTTTACTAGCCAATCCATCCCGAGGATTAAGTCAAATTCTCGGAACGGTAGTTCCATCAAATCAGCAAAGAACACGACCCCTTGGAGTTCTAGGGGTACGTTCCTATAAAGTCTACTTACTTCTATAGAGTGACCTAGGGGGCTTAGTACAGTCATCTTCCTAGAAGTAAGTTCAGAGTCTAGATGCAAGGTTTCCACTACGCTACTAGCAATATATGAGTGGGTTGAGCCAATGTCAATCAGAGTGTTATAAGGCACACAAAAGATCATGAACATACCGATTATGACGTCCGGTGCGTCGCCCTCCTCTTGACGCCTCGCGACATAGACTAAACCAGGTTGTCTAGCCTCAGTACCAAGATATTTCCCTCGGTGCTTGCGACCTCTACCAAAGACCACTACCTCCTCTACACACCACGACCCCTCCGAGATCGTTGATTATCCTTCGGTTTGGTGCACGATCCTGACCCTTTGTCCTCAGTCTAGCTGCCTTCTTTGGACAGTCTTTAACACGATACTCCATAGACCCACATTCAAAGCATCCACGATTACCATTCCAACACTCCCCCTTGTGAGACTTTCCACACCGATCACACCATGGCAGCCATTGGGAACTAGCAGCAGCAACAGGCCTAGCAGCTTGATCAGACCCACCAAACCTTATCCTCTTTTGCTGATTACCCGAAAACTTTGAAGGTCCAGAGCTCCTCTTATTCCTATTTCTATCCTGGTTCCGTCTAACAAACTGTCTTATCCCTTCAGCAACCTTAGATTTCTCCACTGGGACAGCAAACTCCCTTTCCTGTTGTGGAGCTATCATCATTCTCAGCTCATCTCTCAGGCCATCTTCAAACCTGACACAGCGTTCATGCTCGGTACCCACAATACCACGAGCATATCTACTCAATCGGAGAAACTCAGCCTCATACTCAGCCACCGTCTTATTTCCCTGAACCAAGTTTAGGAAAGCTTTCCGCTGCGCATCTACGTAACTAGTTTCGATATATTTCTTCTGGTAGGCATCCCTGAAGAATTCCCAAGTAAGATTTTCTGCCACCGTTCCATCTCTCACAGTGAGCCACCACGGGTAAGACTCATCCCGAAGCAGAGAGATGATACCCTTCAGCTTCTCCTCAGCGGTGAAATCCAAATCACCCATAATCCTTTCAGTGGATTTTAACTAATACTCCGCCGCACTGGGCGCTACTCCGGAGACTCCTCTAAACACCTCAGCTCCGTTAGCCCAGAGTCATTCCATCACAGATTCTGAGTTCTCGTATCTACGCCACCTCGTGACTCGTTCCAACACTCTTAACACCGCTTGTGATACAACATCATTACCACCGGATGCGATCACGAGCTCGATTTTCCACGGCAGATCCGCATCTCATTTCCAAACCCATGACCAAACCTTACTGGTTCAAACAAGGTCATCCTGCCTCTACCGCGGCCATGGGGCGGACGTCCACGACCTCTAGAACTCATTCTAACGATTGCGTTTATCTGTTTAAGAATTTTATGTATTAGTACTTGTTTCACTAATTATCCACGAAGAAATTTTATGATAGGAGCTTAAAGAGTGGTTCTTTCGTAATCATATAAGCACACAGTTTTCCATTCATTCAAAGAGACATTGTTGATTTTATTGTGATTGTTTTTCCACTACCCATGGGTATTTTCGTAATTTGTCCTATAGGGTTTTTTTGTAATTTTTCAAAAATACGGGTTCTCGCATGATTTTGTCAAAGATTAGTTGGAACTCTTAAATTCTCAGGGTATTTTGAAAGATTTGAAATTCGGGGATATTTCGACGATTTTGAAGCTCAGGGGCATTTTGGTAATTTTTCACAAATCAGGGTGAATTTTGTAAAATTTGATAAATCAAGGATGTTTCAGAAGTTGTAAAGCATTGATGGTTCTTTTTGAGAATTACATTTTCCAAAATAGTGATGTTGCAAAATTTTGAAAATCAGGGTTATTCTGGTAATTTTGTTGGTTAAGGGTAATTTGGTAATTTTACCACTAAGGGTATTTTAGAATTTTTTTATAACAAGATTTCCAAAATTTGGTTTTAATGGATTTCACAAAAGAAGAATATTTTGAAAATTTTCTATTTGGAAATTTTTCATACGAGGTATTTTGATAATTTTCAAACCGTGGTATTTTGGTCATTTTTCAAACCGAGGGTATTTTGGTTTTTTTTAAACTAAAGTTTTAACTATTTCAAAACAAAGCGGCTAGTCCCTTTCGGGTTTTAGTTATCGAGTTTAGCTTTGTGAGTGTGTTATCTCATTAGGATGAGCTGTTACTACGCATTGTAGGATTCGTGAGTAGGAGGTGAGTCACGAGGATGCTTAAATACTGTGCCCCACCGAATCAATCCTAGACATGCGTATAACGATTGCCACATCCTTTACTTAGTGACAACTCACGGTGGTTGTTTAGGTAATTATTATTGAATCTTATGCATAGTTGAGGTAAGCTAACCCTAGGGTTCAACAGTTTCTACTCTAGTAGTCTACGTTCCCATTTTTCCCTTCTACCCCTCATCAAAAGAATTCATAGAAATTGATTAAAGTACTTACTTGGGCGGATAGGTGCCGGAGACTCGGTGCCATGCTGTTCAAACCATAAAACAGTTTCCAAAACATCATAATAAGGCCTACTACTAAAACCAAAACATTTTGGGCCTTGGGCCCCTCACAGCCGAGTTTTGAACCGGGCTCTGATACCAAAAATGTAACACCCCAAACCCGGTCCATGAGTCCTGACCGGATCTGGTATGTCACTGGGTAAAATAATTTGAGTCTTTTTGAAAGCTTGGTGAAAACTTGATAAAATTTGGCTAAGGTATTAAAAGCGGGTTTGGAAAACTTAGTTGGGCTTTATATAAATATAGTTGGGTTGATAAATCCTTTGAAAACATTTGATCATGTAACATTTAAATATCGGGGTTATAATTGGTGGTGTAGTTTGTTGCCGATGGTAACATCTTAAAAAAAACCGTAGAAGTTTATTAAGTTTGAAAAAAATTATTTTAATCGATTCACTTATCATTTAAAAATTACATTTGTAACATAACATAAGTAAAATAAAATAACATCCACATAATAATAGCGGCCTTATTACAATCCCATAATAAAAAAAAATGAGAAAAATAAATACGATTAACTAAAACGAAGTAATTTCAAATCCAATGATGGCATGGCCACCTCGAGTCCTCTCCGGCTCCATCTCCGCGATCTACTCATCTACAAAATGTTAAGGGAGAGGGGTGAGTCACGAAGGCTCAGTGTGTAAATCCCCCACCCGGAATGTAACTCATACACAAGATATTAATTAACATGCAAATATGCAACCCAACCTATCCATCCATACTCCTTAACTACCCCGTGTGGTCAAAACCACTGATGACTTAGAGTCACAATTTTAATGACGGGGCCAACCCATTGTGTGGTCAAAACCACTGATGACCATGGGTCACAATTAATCAAGTGTGGTCAAAACCACTGGCGGTACCAAACCACTGGGACTTAGTCACAAATAATCAAGCGATGTGGTCAAAACCACTGATGACCATAGGTCACAAATAATCTGATGGGGCCAACCCATCTTGTGGTCAAAACCACTGACGACAGTCCATAATTCATCCTCCTCCTCTCATCAATCCTACCATCACATGCTTATACATCAATTATCATATAACATGTCATAATATTTAACATCATGTGATGGCATGCAAATCATATATAAAAAATCACAAGTTAGGGAACTTACCCGGAAACCATGATCATGCCACTAGCTAATCACAACCAAAAGTTTAAAGGCAAACAAATAAGTCATGTAAATTAATACAGTGTGTAGTGAGTTTTTACACACCTGATACTACCACAAAACCTAGATCCCGAAGATCCGATCTACGTCGCTAGATCTCTTGTCCTATAATCGGCCAAAAATCATGGTTAGGGACTTAGGCCTATTCGGCCAAACCAAGTAATATCAAAGGCTCCTTTATGGCCTTACCTTGAACGATTTGATTTCCAAACAAATTCCAAAGCCTTAATTAGCCCTAAATTCATGGCACATGCTAGTTTAAGCATTTAAACAATAACTTTTAACAAAAGGCCCTCGGCGAATGGTGCATCCACATATCATGCTCACCTTAAATCCGGAAGACTTCTCAATTTTCCTTAATGCTAGTTTCTAGAGAGGTTACCAATCCAAGACCACGAATAGGTTCGGTTAAACACAAGAATTCAAGGTTAAACCACATGGTTTCGGTTGGCCAAAACAATAATAAAAGAATAAAACTTAAAAAGATCCCTTACCACACTTATTGAAATTCGGGAGCACCTTAGCTAGGGAGGGGAGAAGATTCGGTCAACACAAATGGAAGGGCTGGAATTTTGAGAAGAAGGAAGGGTGTATTCAGCTAAGGAGGAACAATAGAAGCTGGAAATTTTTGAAGAATTTTTGCTATGAATCAATGGAGAATTCGACAGCAGCAAGATTGGAGAGAAAGAAAAGGAAATTGTTTGAACTTTTGGCACTCCTTTGTATGGACAGCCCCCAAGGAGTCCAAATTTCGGCAATCACCCTCTTGTTGGTGATAAATTCCAGCCTCTACTTATCAAAAAAAAAAAAGATTTATCCTACTTTCTATCCCTTAATCTCCTCTAAACAATTTAATAGCAAATAGACTACCTACCATTACCCCCTTCCAGCCGAATATGTAAAAGAAATAAGCCTTATCACTATCAAAATTAGAGTCCAAATCCATGCCATTACTCTCCCTTTCCATGCGCACCAGCATAAAAAAAATATAAAACACCAATGCAGTTTCTTGGGTTCGAACCCGCGACCCCACTGCAGCCCCCCTCTTCCAACGCCCTTGCCACTTCTCCCATTAGACTTTCATGTCAATTTACCCCACCATTTAATTATAAGGCCTTCTTCCTGGCCTCCTCCTTTAACGCCAAAGCCCAAAAAATAAAACTTCTTGCGTCCTTTATGTCTCGAACCCGAGACCTTAAACCAAAGCCCTTGAGTGGCGTCCCAAGCCACTCCACCCACCTGCCTTTCATGCCATGAACCTTGCCCGAAATTTCTTTAAAGCCTTCCTTACTTGGGCCCTTCCTTTAACGCCCCAAAGAAAAAAACATATCCCCTTGTTACTTCCACGGATTGAACCTTCTCCCTTGCAAACTCCCTTGATGCACCAAGCCAACACGCCAATTACATTCTTGTGTCATGTTTCTCCTAAATTTTTACTTAAGCCCTAACTCACCTAGCTCCTTCCTTTTACACACTTAAAAAGAAATTTTTAATACTGGGTCAGGCCTAGCTCAGGTTATTTTTAGACCCTTAAACATGTCAAATAAATCCCAGAATTTAATTCTTCAAGCACACACATGGGAAAATATTTAAATTACAATTAACCCCTAATTTAGGGTGTTACATTATTTATATTCAAGTTTCAACCAAACTTAATCTTAACTCTCTAATTTTCATCATAAATACCTAATTTTGAATTTCATGCAATTTAGTCCCTATTACAAAAATTTTTAGCCTATTCTACAATTTAATCCTTCTCCCACTTCTAACTTGAAATTCTATTAATTCAATCCCTAATTCACACTTTTACTAAACAAAATTAGTATCTAAAAATCTAATAACTTCAGAAATTTCAACATATATCTAGTAGTATTATGTTCTAGGATCATAAAAACTCAAAAATTACAAGAAAAAGGCTTAAGTTGATTTACCAATTTGAATTTGAACCTTTGAAAACCCTAAATTCTTTCCTTTCCTTTCCTTTCTTCTTTCTCTCTGTTTTGTCCCTCACCTATTCTATTTCTTTTGTTTTATTTCTTTTGTTTCTTTTGTTATATATATATATATATATATATATATATATTATAATGTAATATTAATACAATAATAGAATAAGATATTATAACAAAAATCTTAACTAAAAATCTTTCATATTTCAATGTTAAATTGCCTCAATTAACTAAGATGATTTAATTGCCTATTTAGTCTTTTTTACTTTCTTTAATCTATAATTAAAATTTTACCTCTATTACAATTTAATCCTTTTTCTTAAGTACTCTAATTAAATCAAATTCATCTAACTACAACCTAACTAAACACATAACCAAATTTTTAGTAAATATTTTTAATAAATATTTACGAATTTGTTTTACTAAGACGGAGGCCCGACAACATATTTTTTCGATCTCCATGATTTTTAAATCATTACAAGACTATATTCTGGTGAGTTTCGAGCGAAGAGCGGAGCGTGCTTCAGGTGTGGTTCCATAGACCACCATCTTAGTGATTGCCCAGAGAAATTCGAGAAAGAAAAAACTTAGACCATGAGACCGAGCAATACTACTATGAGAGGTAGACCACCTCGTAATCCCAAAAATATGAGTGGTAGCCGTGGAGTGACGAAAAACTCTACTGTGAGATTCGAGGCACGAGCACTAGCTAAGGCTTATGTTAGTCGTGCTCGTGAGGATGCTTCTGTGCCAGATGTTATTACTGGTACTTTCTCTATTTATGATACTGATGTAACTGCTTTGAGATACACGGGATCAACCCATTCGTATGTTTGCATGAATTTAGTATCTAGTAAAAATTTGCCATTTGAATCCACTAATTCATTGTTAAAGTGTCAAATCCCCTAGGCCAAAATGTGTTAGTTGATAAAGTCTGCAAGAATTGTCCTTTGATGACTCGGGGTTAACAATTTTTTTGCTGATTTAAAGTAATTACTGTTTGATGAATTCAATGTGATTTTGGGCATGAATTGGCTAACTCTGCACGATGCTGTTGTAAATTGTAGACAAAAGCTAATTGTATTAAAATGTCAGAACGGTGAAACGCTTTGTATTAAATCATATAATCCGAATGGATTGCCTCTTGTGATATCAACTTTGTCAGCGTAGAAATATGTGAGAAAAGGTCTAAAGTGTCTGAATCGAAGCTTGAATCAGTGCCAGTGGTTTGAGTATTCCGATGTGTTTCTAGAAGAGTTACCTTGATTACCACTGATCAAAGAAGTTGAGTTTGCTATAGAACTTGTACCGAAAACATTTCCTGTAACACCCCAAACTCGGCTTAGACTTTATGCCCGAATCTGGCGACGTCACATGATAGTGCTTTAGAAAAACATAACTATGTTAAAACCATTTGTAGATATCTTGGGCTTTCGTCAAAACGTGTCGTTTAATTATTCATTATCCATGTTCAAAACATTATACGTTGCAGAAGCTTTTAACATAATTTGCGAGTTTGTGTATTTTTGATAAAACATTTATTTATTTTGAAAATTCGCGTATTGTTCTATTGCTAGCAGTTTATAAATACAAATCCCAAATTTTAAACAAAATTTCGAAAGGCCTTATTACATAACATTTACCCAGATATAATCAAACCATAAATAAAAATGAAACGGTAAAATAGGAATCCAGAATCGCATCACCGTTGAGTCGTCTGTCATATGCAGATCCATCTCTCTTTGGGATTAACTAAACAGATTAAATAGAAAATGGTGAGTTTTCGTAAAGTTAGTGTGTAATCCCCACAGAAATCATACAAATAGAAATATCAAATAACAAAAATGATATTCACAGTTTGGGTCTGAACCCATTACAGAAACGGTGTGGACCCTAGCCCACTAAGAAATAGAATTAGACATATTATAGGGCCTTAGCCCATTTAAAATAGAATATGCAGAAAATAGAGTCCTACCCACCAGCCTCTACACACCAACTCCGTCAAACCCTACACACCATGTGGGGATAAAATCAACCCACCCATCCCTACACACCATTGTGTATCGAGTACGGCACATAATCAGAAATTTACACCTGAGCTGCCAGATAACAGGCTTAAGAGCCTTACAGATACTTCCTCCAATCATAATCCAACCACCCAGATGCAATCCAACATACAAGAATGACATGCTATTATGCAAATAAAACTCATATATTCAAATCAGCATTCATGCTTAGTACAGAAATTAGACAGGCAGATCATTCACTTAAGCGTCTAAGTATTGCTTCCCGACCTTACAGTAGGTCCACAGTAGACTTGGGCAACTTGGGCGACTCGTGCAACCTTATAGAGTTTTTTAGAAAAATGGGGTCACACGCCCATGTGACCCATCCTTGTGGCCCACACTGCCCAAATTGGCCTTAGTCGTGTGGATCACACGGCCTGGCCCAGAATCCCACACGCCCATATGACCCATATGGCCTAATTAGTCTAGCCTGTGTGTCGCACACGGCCTTGCCCATCCATCACACGGCCGCGTCATTCACGCACAGCCTGACTCATCGATGACACAGCCTGGCTTGTCGATCACACGGCCGTGTGGTGACTTACAATCCTACACACGGCCTACCACACGGGTGATCACACGCCAGTGTGGCGTCGATAGAAAGGTTTTTGGCTTTTTGTCGAAACCTCATTTTCTGTATTTTTGGGTACACACCTAGTTTCGATTGATGCTAAGACAACCCCTGAGCACTCCAAAACCTACAGTTTAGCAATTTCACTCAGTTTATCGCTTAATCAATCGAACTGAAATCGAATCTGAAACGAGAAGAACATCCCTTAAGCGACTAAAACTTACCCCAACACCACGAAATAGTTGATTATACAATTGCACGATGAGACCCTTAATCTAGGCGAGATGTTGCTGCCAAACGTCAAAACCCCTAAATTAAGGTTGGAAAAACATAAGTTAAAGAGAGTGAAACCCCACTTACCAGAACCTACGAAGTCAAAAAAGGTACACCGATGAGGTGAAATTGCATAATCGAGGAAGGGAAATGAATAAAATTCTGGCAGGGGTTTTTGAGAAAGAAAAGTTCAATAGCAAAAGGAGAGAGACGAATTTGAGATGGAGAGGAAAAGTGAACAGATTTTTTGATATTCCCCATATCATCTCCCCAAATATCTCCTTACTATTAGATTTTTAGTCCAAGACAAACACCTACACGGTACTGGTAGCAAAAATACATCCCTTGCCTGCGCAAGGATTCAAACTCCCAACCTCCAACAACCTCAACACTCCACTTAGCCACCAGTCCAGTAGGCCCATTCTTTTAATTACCTACACACTTTTACTTTAAAGCCTATTAACCAAAGTTTGGGCTTTATTCATAAAAATAACAAAGTTTACCCAAGTTAAGACTTGAACTTAGGACCTTCCACACACATCCAGAACACTTAACCACTGAAACAGACACTTATTCATGCCAACATTACAAAAGTTGAAATTAAGCAAAATCGGGGCGTTACAACTTTACACCCTAAAAGAAAATTTCGTCCTCAAAATTTTACCTGATCAGAAGAGGTGAGGATACTATTGACGCATCGAATCCTCTAGCTCCCAAGTGGCCTCTTCGGTGCTATGATTCTGCCACAGCACCTTCACTAAGGGGATAGATTTCCTTCATAAAACCTTAATATTGCGCTCCAGAATCTGAACCAGATCCTCCTCTAATGTCAGATCTAGTCTAACCTCAATGTCTTTAATAGGAACAACATACGTGGGATCAGAGCGGTAGTGTCTCAACATTGAGACGTGGAACACATCGTGAATGCGATCCAACTCTGAAAAAAGCTTCAACTGATATGCAGCTGGTCCCACTCATTTCAGAATATGATATGGTCCGATAAACCGAGGGCTCAACTTACCCTTGTGACTGAAGCTCAAGACTTTTTTCCATGGTGAGACTTTAGGAAAAACTAAGTCTCCCACAGCATACTCGATAACCTTCCTCTTCAGATCTGCATAAGACTTCTGCCTATCAGATGTCACTTCAAGGCAATCTCGTAACAATCAGACCTTATCTTTAGTTTTAAAAACCAATTTCGAACCCAAAACACGTCGCTCACCCAACTCAGTCCAGCAAAAGGGAGTGCGACACTTACAGGCCTCGTAAGGTGCCATCTAAATGCTAGATTGATAGCTGTTGTTATAGGCGAACTCTGCCAATGAAAAATACTCCTCCCAATTACCTCGGAAACCTATAACACAGCTCCTCAACATGTCCTCCAGTACTTGAATCACCCTCTTCGACTGACCATCTATCTGAGGATGGAAAGAAATACTGAAGTCCAACCTTTAACCCAGAGCCTCATGCAATTTCTTCAAGAATTAAGACATGAAGTGAGGATCCCTATCAGAGGCAATCGAGACAGGAACCCCATATAGTCTCACAATTTCAGACACATATAGCTTAGCAAATTTCTGGAGCAAAAAGTCCTCCCTGACCAGAATGAAGTGAGCAGACTTGGTCAACCGATCCACAATGACCCAGACGAAATCCCTCTTAGTGGGTGTTAAAGGCAACTCACTAACGAAGTCCATAGTTGCTCGCTCCCATTTCCACATCGGTATCTTCACCAATCGCAAAGCAACCGTGAAGGCAACTGATAATTAGCCTTAACCTACTGACAAGTCAGACAATGAGCAACGAAATCTGTAACCTCACGCTTCAACCCTGGCCACTAGTACAACTCTCGCAGATCTTAGTACATTTTATTCCCACCGGGATGTATAGCGTAGGGGCTGCTATGTGCATCCCTCAGAATTGACTGTCTTAAATCCTCGTGATTCGGCACACAGATCCAACCGAGAAAACAAAGTACCCCATCACTGTTAATCCTGAAATCGGTAGTATCCCTATTCTCAATCTGACGGAATAGCAACTCAAGTTACTTATCCACCAACTGTTTACTCCTGATCTGCTCAATCCATG
Source organism: Gossypium rotundifolium (assembly GCA_025506655.1). Lineage (NCBI taxonomy): Eukaryota > Viridiplantae > Streptophyta > Magnoliopsida > Malvales > Malvaceae > Gossypium > Gossypium rotundifolium. The sequence continues at coordinate 52,339,710 of CP106725.1, forward strand.
TGGGCTTAACCTGAAGTTCTGCTAACTGACTTCTATCATCGAATAAGCTGAGTCGAGCAAACATCGCTCTCAGATTGGTCATAGCCGTACAACTCAAAGCGTCTGCCACCATATTAGCCTTACCCGGATGGTACTAGATGGTGTAGTCATAATCCTTAAGCAGTTCGACCCATCTAAGCTTCTTAAGGTCTAACTCCTTCTTAGTGAGGAGATACTTGAGGCTTTTGTATTCAGTGTAGATGGTACACTTCTCACAATACAGGTAATGCCTCCAGATTTTTAGAGTGACGACAATCGAGGCCAATTTCAAATCGTATATTGGATAGTTACCCTCATGCGTCTTGAGCTGCCGAGACGATTCAGCTACCACTTTACCATCTTGCATCAGGATTCAAGCTAGACCCGCATGCGACGCGTCACTGTATACGACAAAATCCTTTCCAGATTCAGGCTATATCAAAATAGAAGCCTGTGTCAGAACAAATTTAAGCTTCTCGAAGCTCTCTTATTGCTTATTGGTCTAGACAAAGGGAACTCCCTTACGCAGAAGCTAGGTCAATGGTGCTGCGATCAAAGAAAACCCTTTTACGAAGCATCGATAGTAAGCCGCTAGCCCTAGAAAGCTGTAGATTTTGGACAGATTCTTTGGCTGTTTCCACTCTAGCACAGCCTCGATCTTACAAGGATCAACACAAATCCCCTCCGCATAGACCACATGCCCTAGAAAGGTTACCTCTCGGAGCCATAACTCGCATTTATTGAAAGTTCGCATACAACTGTTTCTCACGTAAAGTCTGTAATACCACTCGGAGAAGTTCATTGTGCTCGTCCTCAGTCTTCGAGTGCACCAGGATGTCGTCAATGAAGACTACCACGAACCGATCCAGATAGCGCTAGAACACTCGATTCATTAGATCCATAAAAGCTGCTGGTGCATTCATTAGTCCAAATGGAATTAATAGGAACTCGTAATGGCCGTACCAAGTCCTAAATGTCGTCTTATGCACATCAGTCTCCTTAACCTTCAATTGATGGTATCCCGATAGCAGATCGATCTTGGGGAAAATAAAAGCCCCTCTGAACTATTCAAATAAATCATCTATTCTCGGTAGTGGGTACTTGTTCTTAATGGTTAACTTATTTAATTGGCGGTAGTCGATACACATTGATCGTCCGTCAAAGTCTTAAAAATTTATAAAAAGAATGATCGAACCTGAAAACTAACTAAGACAACGATGGAGGAAAGTGTACATATCGAATAGTAGTATAGTTTAGTGGCAAGACTGGATTGTCGAACCCAAAGGAACCTAAAGTACTAATACTATCTTTCTTTTTATTATCTAGCCTAAGAATTAAGGGATTTATTTTATCTAATCTAAAATTAACTAACTAATAAGCTAAAGATACAAACACGAAGAGAATGAATTGGGGAAATACTTATGGGAAAACTAATTGATTAGGACAATACCCGAGGAAGAATCCACCTAGACTTCACTTTGTTATCTAACTCTGAACCAGGCGATTTATTCACTTGACTTGATCCGTAGGATTCCCTAATTTATATTAATACCTCTTTCGAGGCTACTAACGTCTAACCCTAGGTTGATTAATTAAAATTTCTTTCTAATTAAAACCCTATAATTGCATTAATTCGATCTATGGACTCTCATATTAGGTTTGACCCTAATCCGGTAAATTTACGTCATCTTATTTTTAGGGTTGAGTTCAACTCTGCATAACTATGTTAGATCTACTCTTAGGCAGGGACTTTTGCTCCACCAGCTAAGCACATCAATACTTGAATCAATATCCTAGAAATACCAAAACAAGAATTAAGAACACATAGTTAAGAACAAATCAAGTATTTATCATACAACTCAGATAACAATAACAAGATCTGTCTTAGGTTTCATCCCCCTCATGTATATGAGAGGTTTAGTTCATAATCGTAAAAGAATACATCTCAGAAGAAAATATAAAACAAAACATAAGAAAAATCCTAAAACCCCCTAAAGAAATTGAAGGAGAAGTCCTCAGTCTTGAGTATGATTCCGTCTTCCTGAGATGAATCAAGTAGCTTCCTTCGAGTAAATCCCTGTATTCAGCTTCTCTGGCTTGACTCTTTGGCCTAGCTGAACGCCCCCTTAAAGGTTGGCCTCTAGGGTCTTTATATAGGATTTTGGAATATGTTTCTTTGCCTCTAAGTACCCTAATCCTAATAGAATTCTTCTTATCTATGGCAGAGGCACGCCCATGGCACACGCCCATGTAAATCGTGGCCAGGTCATGTTTGGGTCTGTTGATGAGGCACGACCGTGTATTTCAGGGTCCAGGCCGTGGTTGGCTATTCTTACGGGCACGGCCGTGTGGTCTCAGGCCGTGTCGATTCCGTGATATTGCCCATTTTCTCTGATTTCGGCCCGTTTCTCGTTCTTTTCATCCTCTAGTGCTCTACTGAATATAAAACATGAAAACAAAGGATTAGGAGCACCTATTTCCATAATTAAAGGGATAAATCATCCAAAAGTAAGCTAAATGTGGGATTAAAATATGTTGATTTTACTGTTTATCAAATACCCCCACACTTAAGCTTTTGCTTGTCCTCAAGCAAAATTCTCAACTCATAATTAAAATGAACTTCCTCAATTCATAATATTCATCGATAATGCCTCATCATAATTCATAGATAATTTATACATGGATAATTTAATTAAAAAATCTTAAAGATTCAAACAATTAAAGTTATAGTTTTGTAGCATAAAAATATAGGTGTTTCCCCTCACCTAAATAATTACCTTTAATTCAAAATTGACAAAGATTAACATCCTCACTAAAGATTCACTCAGACCACTCAAGGTGTTTAAGGTTCAAAATTTAGCTCTCAAAAGTCGAACATGAAAAGTTAATTCCATAGGCTTGCATGAAAATCAAATCTCCACCACTGAAAAAATGAGATGATACACAAATCAAAAGGTCTTTAAAGGGTTGTAACAAGTTTCGGAATATGGCCGAATATGGCGACGTCACATGATAGTGCTTTGGAAAAACATAACTATGTTAAAACCATTTATAGATATCTTGGGCTTTCGTCAAAACGTGTCATTTAATTATTCATTATCCATGTTCAAAACACTATATGTTACGGAAGCTTTTAACATAATTTACGAGTTCGTGTGTTTTTTATAAAACATTTATTTATTTTTAAAATTCGCGTCTTGTTCTATGGCTAGCAACTTATACATACAAATCCCAAATTTTAAACAAAACTCTGAATGGCCTTATTACATAACATTTACCCAGATATAATGAAACCATAAATAAAAATGAAACCTTAAAATAGGAATCCAAAACCGTGGTCACTACCGAGCCCTCCGCTACACCAATCCGTCTACTATTGAGGATTACCTGAACAGAATAAACAGAAAAGGGTGAGTTTTTGCAAACTTAGTGTGTAATCCCCACAGAAATCATACAAACAAAAATATCAAGTAACAAACATGATATTCAAAGTTCAGGTCTGAACCCATTACAAAAACAATATGGACCCTAGCTCACTCAGATACAGAATCAGACATATTATAGGATTTCAGACAGAATATGCAGAAAATAGAGTCCTACCCACTATCCTCTACACACCAACTCCGTCCAACCCTACGCACCATGTGGGGATAAAATTAACCCACCCAAATTACACACCATGGTGTACCGAATACAGTACATAATCAAAATTTGCAAATGTTGCCGGATATGAGCTTAAGAGCCTTTCGGATACTTCCTCAATCATAATCCACCCACCCGATGCAATGCAACATACAAGAATGACATGCTATTATGCAAATAAAACTCATATATTTAAATCAAGTATACATGCTTAGTATCACAATCGACGAGACAAATCATTGAGTTAGAGATCTAGGTATTGCTTACTAACCTACACAAGAGGGTCCACAAATCGACTTGGGCGACCCCAGCAACCTACACAGAGTTTTTAGAAAAATAGGTTCTGCATCAGTGTGGCCCATACGACCCAAATTGGTCTTGGCCGTGTGGATCACATAGATTGGCCCAGAATCCCACACGCTCATGTAGCCCACATGGCCCAATTGGTCTAGCCCGTATGTCACACACGGCCTTGCCCAGCCATCACACGGCCATGTCACTAACGCACAGCCTGGCTCGTTGATCACACGGACGTGTGGCATCGACAAAAAGGTTTTTGGGTTTCACTAAAACCTTATTTTCTAGATTTTTGGGTACACACCTTGTTTCGATTGATGCTAAGACAACCCCTGAGCACTCCAGAACCTACATTTTATCACTTTCACTCAATTTATCACTTAATCAATCGAACTAAAACTGAATCCGAAATGAGAAGAACATCCCTTAAGTGACTAAAACTTACCCCAACACCACGAAACAGTTGATTATACAATTACACAGTGAGACCCTTAATCCACGTGAGATGCTGCTGCCAAATGTCAAAACCCCCAAATTAAGGTTGGAAAAACATAAGTTAAAGAGAGAAAAACCCCACTTACCAGAACCTATGAAGTCAAAATGTACACTGATGGGGCGAAATTGCATAATTGAGTAAGGGAAAAGAATAAAATTTTGGCAAGGGTTTTCGAGAATGAAAAGTTGAATAGCAAAAGGAGAGAGACGAATTTGAGAGGGAGAGGAAAAGTGAACAGATTTTTTGATATTCCCCCTATCATCTCCCCAAATCTCTCCTTACTATCTAATTTTTAGTCCAACACAAACACCTACATGGAACTGGCAGCAAAAATACATCCCTTGCTTGCGTAAGGATTCGAACTCCCAACCTCCTACAAACTTAACACTCCACTTAGCCATCAGACCAGCAGGCCCATTTTGTTAATTACCTATGCACTTTTTACTTAAAAGCCTACTAACCAAGGTTTGGGATTTATTCATAAAAATAACAAAATTTACCCAAGTTGAGACTTGAACTTGGGACCTCCCACACACACCCAGAATACATAACCATTGAAGCAAACACTTATTCATGCCAAAATTAAGTAAAATTGGGGCATTACATTTTTGATATCGATAGCACCTTATGGAATGGCTCCTACTGAGTTAAAAGAGTTGAAAGCATAGTTACAAAAGTTGACAAATAGGGGTTTTGCTCGACCAAATTTTTCACCTTGGGGTGCACCGATTACATTCGTTAAGAAAAAAGACCGATCGATGAGATTATGTATTGCTACCGCCAACTCAACAATGTTACGATCAAGAACAAATATCCACTGCCTCGAATTAACGATTTGTTTGATCAGTTGAAGGGTGCCACAATTTTCTCGAAGATTGGTCTCCGTTCCAGTTACTATCAGTTACGAGTGAAAGATTTAGATGTGTCAAAGACTGAATTCAGAACCAGGTACGGACACTATGAGTTTCTTGTACTATTAGGTACGAATTTGATGAATAGAATATTCAGACCATATTTAAACATATTTTTTGTGGTATTTATTGATGATATTACGATATATTCCCAAGACGAGACTGAACATGCTGAGCATCTAAGAATTATTTTACAAAATCTACTAGATAAACAATTGTTTGCTAAATTTAGCAAATACGAGTTCTGGCTCCTAGAAGTTTATTTTTGGGACATATAGTTTCAATCGAAGCCATCAGATTTGATTCGAGTAAGATTTTCATAGTTGTTAACTGGAAACCACTGAGAAATGTATCGGGTTATTATTGAAGATTCATCAAAGGGTTCTTTATGATAGCTACACCGATGACACGGTTTTACAAAAAGATGTGAAGTTTGAATGGTCTGATAAATGTTAGCAAAGGTTTAATCAATTGAAAGCATTGTTAACCGAAGCACCAGTTCTGGTTCAGCTTGAATCGGGTAAAGAATTTTTGACTTTCAGCGATGCATCATTGAATGGTTTAGGCTATGTTTTAATGCAAGAAGGCAAAGTGATAACTTATGCTTCCAGACAGTTAAAGCCGCATGAGAAGAACTATCTGACACATGACTTAGAGTTAGCAGCTATTTATTTGCATTAAAAATTTGGTGACACCATTTATTCGGTGAAAAATGTCACATATTTACCGATCACTAGAGTATAAAGTATTTAATGTCGTAGAAAGATCTAAATTTGAGACAGCGTAGGTAGCTTGAGTTGTTAAAAGATTATGAGTTGATAATTGATTATCATCCAGGAAAAGCAGACATAGTTCTTAACACTTTGAGAAGAAAGTCCTTATTTGCTCTGCGAGTGATGAATACACAACTGATGTTTATCTAATGATGGCTCAAACTTAGCCGAGTTAAAAGCTTAACAATGTTTTTATGGTAGATCTGTGAAGCTTAGAAATGTGATAGTGAGTTGTTAGCTAAATGGGTACAGTGTGAGTCAACTACTGATTCAGAATTTCAGATAGGACCCGATGATTGTTTATTATTTAGAGATAGAGTTTGTGTACCAAGGAATCCTTAGAGAATCTTACATGAAGATCATAATGGTAGCTTGTGCATTCATCAGGAAGCAATAAAATGTCTGATTATTTTAGCGGATGTATTGGTGGCTGGGAATAAAATGTGGGATATTTGATTCTGTATTGAGATGTTTGGTATGTCAGCAAGTTAGAGCTGAACATCTGATACCTTCAGGACTTTTATAGCCAGTGATGATACGGCGTGGAAATGGGATTTAGTTACCATGGATTTCGTATCGGGTTTACCCTTGATATCGAGAAAGAAAAATGCCATCTAGTTTAATGTAGATTGTTTGACAAAGTTCGCACATTTTATTCCGATATGTATAGATATCTCACTTGACAGATTAGATGAATTATATGTTTCTGAGATTGTTACGTTACATGGAGTGCTAGTCATCATTATTTTGGATAGAGAAACGCGACTTACATCGCGATTTTGGAAAAAGTTACAGGAAGCTCTTCGTACGTGGATGCATTTTAGCACTGCATTTCACCCTCGGACCAATGTTCTGTCGGAGTGTGTAATTCAGATTCTCAAAGATATGCTTCGATGTTGTGTACTAGAACTCGAAGGCTGAAACACCCCAAACTCGGCCCACGTGCCTCGACCAGATCTGGTATGTTCCTCGAGTAAAAACGGTTCAAATTCGTGGGTTCTTAGAAAAATCTTTAAGTGATTTTGGGAGAAAACTCGATTTGGGTTGGGCTCAAGTTGGAAACCAGTTCGTCTTTGTGAAATATAAGTTTTTATAAAAATTCTTTATTGAGTCCCAAAACTTTAAGTAAAAGATATGTCGATTTAATTTTAAAGATTTTGCCTTTGAAAACATTTGTATTTAGATGCCATAATATTTACGAGTTTATTTAAAAATATTACTTAACTTTAATTTTGATAACATTGAAACATAATATCATAAATTTAAATGCATGCATAATTAGTTCATACTATGGCCTTATTACATCAAAATATACCCAAAATAAATTGAAAGTACTTAAATAAAAGTAAATGTCAAATCATAAAATTCCTTCTTGAGCATGGCCACCATTAAGCTCTTGGCCGGTCCATTATTGTGCGTCACCAAAAATGATCCCAGCAACGGGTGAGTCAAAGCAGACTCAATCTGTACACAAACACTAGGTCCAAATAGATTCAGGCATATCAAGTCATACATGTAATATCCCGGGTTAAGGGCTATTTTATTTTGGCATTGCTTGCATGTTAATGGCTTTCTATGTTGTTGTTTGTGTGGTTTCGAGGCTTAGTTGTAGGCTAGGAGTGAGCCTAAGTAGGTGGGAAAATTTTAGTTTTTGGGCTTTAGGTGATAGGAGCTGAAGGAGCTGGGGTTTATAATTATTTTAGGTGAATTCTTAACACATGAGGAGCCTTGGTGGAGTGGTAAGTAAGGCGCCACTAGGAGCTTGGTTTGGCGTCAATGGCAAGGGGGAGAGGTCTGTGTTGAATTGCGAAATGCCCATTTTGGCTCCCATTTTGTGGCATGGAAGGAGGAGTTGTAGGCGGTTCAAACTCGCTTGGACTAAGTCTTCCTATTCAAATGGTGGGTGGAGAGCAAATTGTGAAGGAAGACTTGGTCATGGTAATTTGAATTTGTGGCTTGGGAGTGATTGGGGAGTTTGGCGGTTGGAGAGAGTTTGGGGAGGAAATGAGTGGTAGGTTGGTATTGTAGGGGTGTGCGAATTTGCCTTTAGCAAGTGGGCATTTTCGGTCAAAAATTCTTCTTAGTAAGCTGTTTTTTTCTTTGTGTCAAAAGCTTTCTTCTCTTTTTCTCCTTTAACCAAAAGTCCAAGTACCGTTGTGCCAAAATTGCTTTGCATCTTTTCACTTAGTGTGTGAGGTCGAATATTGCTCTCATTTTTCACTTGCATCTTGTGTAAACCGAAACCTCAAGCACCTACACTTGCCGAAACCACAACACCTTCTTCTCCACATTTTTCTTTCATCTCTTTTCTCTTTTGGAAACCTTGATAGCCGAAAGTCTCCCCAAAACTTTCTTCTCCATTTCCTTTTCTTATCCAGGAAAGAACCGAAGGTGCTTCTCTACTTTCTTTCTTTCCATTTCGATTCTTGGCCGAATTCATATATACTCTCTTTTCTTTTCACACAAAACCAAAGCACCCCACCATTTCGTATTTTATTTTCTTTCTTTTCCAAAACCTTTTATAGAACCTTACTACAACCCTTGCCGATTTCTTCTTGTTTTTTTAAACTTTTCTCTTCTTGATTAAGGGTGTTAGCCGAATCTATTCCTCTTGTTAGATTCTTGTTTCAATCGGCCTGGTAGGAGGTAAGTGATTGGCCGAATGGCCATTTCTCCCCTTTCTTGTGCTTTGTCAATCTTTGGTGTTTGAGAGCCGATGTTGGTGTTTGCTAAAAAGGAGTAACATTTGGTTTTGATGATCGTTTTCATATAGGGCCTTTGGATTTCGAAGCAGCCGATTGGAGAAGTCAAGTGGTAAGTAGTTGTAAGAGGTTATCATGTTAGTCTTTTCTTTTAGAATTCTATAAGCCAAAGTTTCAATGGATTAACTGTTCTTTTGGTAGGGTGTGCCGATTGTTAAAAGAGGAACCATTGTCGATTCGGGTTTGGTAGGAAACCAAAGCAAGCCTAAGGTAAGGGTTAATCGACATACCTTTTGGTTTAAATGATGTGTGTTGGCATGTTATACCGGGAGAGGGATTTATACACTGAGTCTTGCGACTCACTCTCTCCTTTGACATTTCAGGTGACACTTAGTCGCGGACATGGAGCCGGGATGGACTCGAGGTGCTCATGCCATGCTTAAATAAGGATTTGCTCGGACTTTATAAAATTTGGTACATTAGCTTATTTATTTCTATTTGGTTTTATTTTGGTTTGTAAAAGGCCTTTTAAAATTATGTTACGCTTTGTTTATGCTTAAAGTAGATTTTAATATGCCTTAACAAATTAATTGGGTTAAAATGTGTTAAAACTTGGAAAGACAACGATTTCAAAACTACAAAAGCGACATTTTAAACTATACCATCGGGTATCACACTAAGATTTGGAATAAAAGGGACTCAAATGTTTTCTAACTTAAACCTGGATTTTCTACTAAGTCAAGATGTTATGGTAATAATAAGAGACAACTTCAACTTCTTAACGAGATAAACTGTTTTACCTACCCATCGAGTAAGTTTTTAAAATTTACGGGTTTTCAAATACATCATCGATTTCAATCAAACCTACTCAAGTTTTCTTCAAACACACAATCTAGCTGAAGTGTTTTCCTCAAACTTTTAATCTTAAACCTAAACCTCCTAAAATCCTTTTCCCTGTAACATACCGATTCGATCGTGGTGTGTTGACCGGTTTGGGGTGTTACAATTGTGGTATCGAGCCGGGTTCAAAGGCTTACCAGAGTCTGAGGCCCAAAATGTGTTCAAAAGTTTATTTTAAGTGTTATGTTTTAAAAAGTATGGTGTGAAAGGCATGGCACCGAGTCTCCGGCACCAATCCGCCCAGGTAAGTACCCCTTACTATTGGTTGTGATAATGATATTGATGAGATGTGATTGGATGGCTAGAGATAGTAAGACTACTTTAGAAACTAAACCGATAGGATGAGTGGACTCATAAAAACAAAGCTCCTTTAATATTCATAAGACTTTGCTTAAAAATAGTGGAATAATTCTTGATACATAAAATTCTTTAAATCGGGCGAGATTTAGTCATGAGTACCCGAGGTGGGCGTGGTCGTGGGACGAGGTCGCAGTAGGATGAGTTTTTGAACCCGTGAGGTTTTCGCTGTGGTCGAAGAGCGAGATACAGTTTCACCACCAGCTAGAGGTGGTGAGTTCCAAGAGGCGGGGATGATGACGATGCCACACAGCGATACTCTGAGTGTTAGAAAGGGTATTTGGAGTAGGTGGGGGCGCAGAGTTAGGAAATCGTGCTCGAGCAACTTCAGACAAGCGAGGGTGAATTCTTTTGGGGTGTCTTGGGTGTTGCTCCTAGCACTGCTGAATATTGGCTGGAAGCGACAGGCGGATAATGGACGATCTAGACTGTTGCTCGATCAAAAAAGTTAAAGGGGATCGTATCACTTCTCCGAGATGAGTCATACCAGTGGTGGCTCACGGTTCGGGACAGCGCTGCAGCAGAAGATCTGACTTGGGACTATTTCAGGGCTACTTATCAGAAAAAACACGTTGGAGCTAATTACATTAATGAGCAACGGAAAGCATTTCTGAGGTTAGTTTAGGGGAGCAAATCTGTGTCAGAATACGAGGTAGAGTTTCTGAGGCTGAGTCGGTATGCCAGGGGTATGGTGGCTACGGAACACGAGAGGTGTGTTTGTTTTGAGGATGGCCTGCGAGACGAATTAAGATTATTGATTGCGCCTCAGCAGGAGCGTGAATTTGCCGTTCTGGTTGAAAAGGCGAAGGTAGCGAGGTATTAAAGAGTCCGTGAGGCAAGGCATGGATAGGAACCGACACAAGAGGAGTTTTGAATCTTACGGGTCGTCGAAATCCTGTAAAAGAGCTAGACCGAGTGGGCGAATCGGTCTGGTAGGTTTGTTCTTTGCTAGGCGAGGGACCGCCATGATGTAACTGTTAGGGAAAGCTCATTGGGGAGGATGTTGGACAGTGGAAAAATTTGTTTTGAGTGTGGCTCATTGGACCACCGTGTGAGGGACTGTCGCGCAAGTTGGCTAGGATTGGTCAGAGTCGGGCCGTACTCAAGACAGAATAATGGACCACCACCAGAGGGTGAGGTAATGGCGAGAGGAGGTAATGGTTACGGTCTGGGGTAGTGGAGCATCAGGCAAGAGGTGCGAGTAATCTTTGAGGCAGCGGTCGGGGTTAGTATATGCGGTGAGGCGTCGAGAGGAGGCGACGCACCGGACGTCATAACCGAGACGTTTTAATCTTTGGTTCTCTATTTTTGCTTTGATTGATGTGGGTTCAACACATTCATATGTTGCAAGTAGCATAGTGAAGACCATGGATTTAGACTCTGAGATATCTTCTAGGCAGATGACCGTAATAAGCCCTCTAAGTCACTTTGTAGTTGTAGATAAGCTGTATAGAGATGTACCTCTAGAACTCCAAGGGGTAGTGTTCGTGGCTGATTTGATGGAACTGCCTTTTGGGGAGTTCGATCTGATTCTCGGGATGGATTGGTGGTTAAGTACCGAGCAAAGTTGGATCTTGACTAAGCGCATGGTTACAACAACTAAGGGTGATGAGGTAGTTCTAATCGGTGATCGGAGAAATTATCATCCAATGTGGTATCTGCGCTCTGAAAGCAGAGAAGATGGTCGAAAGAACGTGAAGCATATGTGGTTCATGTGTATGCCTTGGAGGCTAAAGAGTCTATTGTGGAGCGGTTCGACGAGTTAGGAAATTTGTTGATGTGTTTCTGAGGAGCTTAGGGTTTGCCACCAGATCGGGAGGTAGAGTTGGGATAGATCATGTTGTAAGCGCGCCAGTGTCCATAGCTCCGTACAGGATGGCACCTAAAGAGTTAGTGGAGCTTAAGGCTCAAATCTAGGAGTTGTTGGACCGAGGCTTTATTAGGCCAAGTGTTTTACCTTGGGGAGCGCCGGTACTCTTTGTCAAGAAGAAAGACGGTACTATGCGGATGTGTATAGACTCACCGCCAACTGAATAAGTCGATAATCAAAAATGTATCCTGACCTCGGATAGATGACTTGTTTGATCGGTGAAGGGTGTGTCGATTTCTCGAAAATCGATTTAAGGTGCAGGTATCACCGATTAAAGGTGAAGAAGCGGATATCGTAAGGCGGCATTTACGTACTCGGTATGGGCACTTTGAGTTCTTAGTTATGCCGTTTGGGTTGACTAACGCGTCGACGACTTTCATGGATATGATGAATAGGGTGTTCCAACAGTATCTAGATCAGTTCGTAGTGGTTTTTATCGGCGACATCTTGGTATATTCAAGGACCGAGGAGGAACATGATGCACATTTGCGGGTGGTATTACTGATTTTGAGGAGAAAGCTTGACTTTATCTGAAGTTCATAAATCGAGTTACGGCTTAGGAGGTGGCGTTCTTGGGTCATGTAGTATCGGTGAGGGATTAGAGTGGACCCTCGTAAGATAGAAGCGATTTTGAATTGGAAGCCGCCTAAGTCAATAGCGGAGATTGAGAGTTTTCGGGCTTGGCGGGATACTACTAGAAGATTTGTAGAGGTTTCGTTGATTGCGACCGATGACCAAATTATTAAGAAAAGGGTTCCGTTCATTTGACCGAGAAGCGGCAGGAGAGCTTCGACAAGTTGAAGAAGATTTTGGTGAAGCTCGGTTCTAATTCAACCGAGGCGGTAAGGAATTCACAGTATCTTGCGATGCATCACATACGGATTGGGTTGTGTCTTGATGCACGGGGAAGGAAGGTTGTAACTTACGCATCTCGGCGATTGAGGCCACATGAGGTAAATTATCAACATACGATCTGGAGTTAGCGGTACGTAGTTTTGCCTTGAAGATATAGAGGCATTACTTGTATGTAGAGATCGATAGTCTACTCGATCATAAGAGTCTGAAGTACCTTGACTCGAAAGACTTGAATCGAGACGGCGTAGATGGATTGAGCTCTTGAAAGACTACGATTGCTCAATTGAGTATCATCCGGGCAAGGCTAACGTTGTGATGACGCGTTGAGCCGTAAGGTTGTTTCATTTAAGGCGTTGTTTGCCCACTTGAGTTTGTATGACGACGGGAGTATTACGCGAGCTGCGAGTTAAGCCTACTTGGGTTGAGCGGATCGAGAAAAACGATTCTTTGGATGAGGTTTTGAGTCGCGAGAGGACACAAGTGCGAGCGATGGTTTGGAGGGTTCTGATGTGTCGGTGATGGAGTCTTTGTTTTCGGGGAAAGCGTGTATGCCGAGGGATCTTGAGTTAAGGCAAAAGATTCTTCAGATGCATATAGCCCTACACTATGCATCCCGGAGGTAGCAAAATGTATAGGGATCTCGAGAAGAGAGTTACGGTGGTAAGTGCGAAAAAGGAAGTGACAGAGTTTGTAGGGAAGTGTCGACATGTCGGCAGTCAAAGTGAGCATCGATTGTCCGTCTGGGTTGCTTGAACCGGTGAAGATCCACAAGTGGAAGTGTGAAAGGATAACTATGGATTTCGTCGATGGATTACCGCTTACACCAAGCAAGAAGGATTGATTTGGGTAATTGTGGATCGGTATTAAATCGGCTCACTTTATTCGGTGAGGTGGACTACTCACTTGAGAGGTTGGCGGTTGTATGTGTCGAGATTGTGAGGCGCACGGGTGCCGATGTCGATCATCTCGAATAGGGATCAATTCGTCAAGGTTACGGAGAGCGTTGCATCGAGCTCTGGAGTGCGATTGGATTTCAACGACATTTCATCATGGTGGCGAGGCGGTCGGAAAGGTTATCTGATCTTAGAGGACATATTACGAGGTTGTGTATTGGACTTGAGGGGTAGTTGGGAGGAGTATCTTGGTTGGTGAATTCACCTACAACAATAGTTACCAAGCAAGCATCAAGATGGCACCATATGAGGCGTTATCAGTGGAAGTGTCGCTCACCTACTTGTTGGATAGAGTTAAATGAGCGTCGATTGTTGGGACGAGTTGATTCTTGAGACCGAAGACAAGGTTAAGTTGATTGAGCTCGGTTGAAGGAAGCTTGGATGGCGAAGTCTTATCGATCTTAAGCGAAGAGATATAGAGTTCTTGTGGGAGATCAAGTTTTCGAAGGTCTCACCGTGGAAGAAAGTATTAAGGTTCGGAGGAAAGGCAAGCTAAGTCCAAGATTTATTGGGCGTATAAGGTATTGAGGCGAGTGGGACGATTGCATATCACTCGAGTTGCCAGCAGAGCTAAGTCGATTCATGGCGTGTTCCACTTTTTCGATGCTTAGCGATATCGTTCGATCCATCATGCGTGGTGGCGATGGAAGAGATCGAGGTAAACCCATTTGACCGTGGAGGAAGAGCACTGTCTGATTTTAGATCGGGATGTGAAGGTTCTGCGTAGGAAGTTTGTGCCTTTGGTTAAGGTTCTTTGGCGGAATCATGGCGTGGAAGAAGCTACTTGGGAACCCGAGGATGTGATGAGGCAATACCCGCAACTCTTGACTGTAATTTCGGTAGAAATTATTTTTAAGGGGTAGAACTGTAATATCCCGAGTTAAGGGCTATTTTATTTTGGCATTGCTTGCATGTTAATGGCTTGCTATGTTGTTGTTTGTGTGGTTTCGAGGCTTAGTTGTAGGCTAGGAGTGAGCTTTGAGTAGGTGGGAAAATTTTAGTTTTGGGCTTTAGGTGATAGGAGCTGAAGGAGCTGGGATTTATAATTATTTTAGGTGAATTCTTAACACATGAGGAGCCTTGGTGGAGTGGTAAGTAAGGCGCCACTAGGAGCTTGGTTTGGCGTCAATGGCAAGGGGGAGAGGTCCTGTGTTTGAATTGCGAAATGCCCATTTTGGCTCCCATTTTGACGGCATGGAAGGGAGGAGTTGTAGGCAGTTCAAACTCTGCCTTGGACTAAGTCTTCCTATTCAAATGGTGGGTGGAGAGCAAATTGTGGAGGAAGACTTGGTCATGGTAATTTGAATTTGTGGCTTTGGAGTGATTGGGGGGAGTTTGGCCGGATTTGGAGAGAGTTTGGGGGAGGGAAATGAGTGGCCGGTTGGTATTGTAGGGGGTGTGCCGAATTTGCCTTTAGCAAGTGGGCATTTTCGGTCAAAAAATTCTTCTTAGTAAGCTGTTTTTTTCTTTGTGTCAAAAGCTTTCTTCTCTTTTCTCCTTTAACCGAAAGTCCAAATCTTGTTGTGCCAAAATTGCTTTGCATCTTTTCACTTAGTGTGTGAGGCTGAATATTGCTCTCATTTTCACTTGCATCTTGTGTGGCCAAACCTCAAGCACCTACACTTGCAGAAACCACAACACCTTCTTCTCCACATTTTCTTTCATCTCTTTTCTCTTTTGAAACCTTGATAGCGAAAGTCTCCCCAAAACTTTCTTCTCCATTTCCTTTTCTTATCCAAGAAAGAACCGAAGGTGCTTCTCTACTTTCTTTCTTTCCATTTCGATTCTTGGTCGAATTCATCTATACTCTCTTTTCTTTTCACACAAAACCGAAAGCACCCCACCATTCTTCATTTTATTGTCTTTCTTTTCCAAAACCTTTTATCCGAACCTTACTACAACCCTTGCCGATTTCTTCTTGTTTTTTTTGAACTTTTCTCTTCTTGATTAAGGGTGTTAGCCGAATCTATTCCTCTTGTTAGATTCTTGTTTCAATCGGCCTGGTAGGAGGTAAGTGTTTGGCCGAATGGCCATTTCTCCCCTTTCTTGTGCTTTGTCAATCTTTGGTGTTTGAGAGCCGATGTTGGTGTTTGCTAAAAAGGAGTAACGTTCAGTTTTGATGATCGTTTTCATATAGGGCCTTTGGATTTCGAAGCAGCCGATTGGAGAAGTCAAGTGGTAAGTAGTGGTAAGAGGTTATCATATTAGTCTTTTCTTTTAGAATTCTATAAGCCAAAGTTTCAATGGATTAACTGTTCTTTTGGTAGGGTGTGCCGATTGTTAAAAGAGGAACCATTGTCGATTCGGGTTTGGTAGGAAACCAAAGCAAGCCTAAGGTAAGGGTTAATCGACATACCCTTTGGTTTAAATGGTTTTGGCCGAATAGCTTAAGTGTTAATCCCTTGTTGGCCGATTGTAGGCTCAGGGTTGTCGAGGTGATCGAGGGGCGTAGACCGATTCTTAGGATTAACATCTTCGCTATTTCAGGTGTGTAAACCAACACACTTTCTTAACTGAGTAATGTGATAACCTGGTTGTGTAAATGAAACAGTGTGGTTGACTGATTTAATATCCATTGAGGTGTGGATACGGATTCGGGTAAGTCCGTTTCATTATGAGATATGTGATGGTATGTGATATCATGATTATTGGTGTATATACTTTGAGATGCCATCTTAAGCATGTGAGCATGATAGCATGATTGCACGATTTTGCATCTAGTATGATATGTTATTGGGTGATATGAGAGGAGGGAGTATGATATCGTGTCTTTGGGACCTTTGTGTCTTTAGGACACGGAGGTTTGGCACCTCCAGTAGTTTGGTACCACAAACGATATTTTGTGACTTTGGGTCACGGAGGTTTGGCACCTCGTGTCTCGTCCAGTGGCTTAGTACCACGGTGGGTTGGCCCTACAGTTGATTATACGGATTGACACGGTGATTTGGTATCACACGATGGGTTGGCCCCATCATCGGATTTGTATTGCGGTCACCGGTGATTTAGTATCACATTGTGTCTTTGGGACACGGAGGTTTGGCACCTCATTGCGACTCGTCCTCGTGGTTTGACACCACCGTGGGTTGGCCCCACTTATGAGATATCTGGGATTGTCGCTAGTGATTTGGTATCACACGATGGGTTGGCCCCATCATTGGATTATTCGTGACTTGGTCACCAGTGGTTTGGCACCACATTATGGATATCGTGACTTTGGGTCACGGTGGTTTAGCACCACCGGTGGTTTGGTACCACGGGGTAGAAAAGGTGATATGGTTGGTTAGAATCGGGTGCATTACTTGCATTACTTTGTTATGATGTGTGTTGGCATGTTATACCGGGAGAGGGATTTATACACTGAGTCTTGCGACTCACTCTCTCCTTTGACATTTCAGGTGACACTTAGACGCGGACATGGAGCCGGGATGGACTCGAGGTGCTCGTGCCATGCTTAAATAATGATTTGCTCAGACTTTATAAAATTTGGTACATTAGCTTATTTATTTCTATTTGGTTTTATTTTGGTTTGTAAAAGGCCTTTTAAAATTATGTTTTGCTTTGTTTATGCTTAAAGTAGATGTTTAATATGCCTTAATAAATTAATTGGGTTAAAATGTGTTAAAACTTGGAAAGACAACGATTTCAAAACTACAAAAGCGACATTTTAAACTATACCATCGGGTATCACACTAAGATTTGGAATAAAAGGGGACTCAAATGTTTTTCTAACTTAAACTGGATTTTCTACTAAGTCAAGATGTTATGGTAATAATAAGAGACAACTTCAACTTTAACGAGATAAACTGTTTTACCTACCCATCAGAGTAAGTTTTTAAAATTTTCGGTTTTCAAATACATCATGATTTCAATCAAACCTACTCAAGTTTTCTTCAAACACACAATCTAGCGAAGTGTTTTCCTCAAACTTTTAATCTTAAACCTAAACATCCCAAAATCCTTTTTCCCCAGTAACATACCGTATTCTATGGTGGTGTGTTGACCGGTTTGGGTGTTACAATACATGTTCATATCAATATATACAATTAATGATGCATTCCCAAGCCCAAGCCTAGTTACCAACCGCTACACATCACCGTACCAACTTTGCACAAGTGGGACTACTAAGTCAACCCTCCATCCGCTACACACCATTGAAGCCAGTCGCTGCAGTCGACGTGCTCATCGCCCTTATATATTTCATGGCACAACCACCAGATAATATTTTGTGTCATGGGACACCACATTAGATAATGTGACCGAAGTCACCACATTCAGATAATGTGACCGAAGTCACCACATTCACTTCCCCTTTTCATTATATCCCATATGCCCCCATCTATCATACACATTATGCAATATCATGCCTTAATTCACATTCTTATCATACTCACATTCATGGCATAACAAACCATATCATACTCATAGTAGGAGTAGGAAAAACATACCTTAGTACTTTGTACCATTGTATGGTACCTTAGCCATACTTTTCACATTCTTAATAACACACACACATATATATATATATATATATATATTAAACATTGCCATAAAACTTATTAAGAAATAGTGTGGGGTACACACCTGATACACTTAGCAGTTTACATAAATCCCAAAAAACCTGATCTAAAGCCTTAGATCCTTTAGTTCCTATAATCGGCCATTAGTAGACATATTAGCAAAACTTATTCGGCTAGATTGTTAAATCCCGAAGGACTTTTGAAACCAAAACTTACCTTGTTGCCGATTGGATTTAAGATCAAATCCCGAAACTTTGCTATGCTCCTTCCTGTAATCGGCTAATCATTAGATCTATTGACTTGTTAGTTTCGGCTTTTTAAACAAATAAGAAATAGATCTAGATACCAAACTAGGCCTTGGCCGAATGTGTAAGTACACTTACCTTACGATTCTCAAATCCCGAAAACACCACTTGACTATGGTGATGTCGACACCCCTATACACATATGTTAGATCCGATTCCAAACACTTAAACATGTTCAATGGCCTTTGGCAGAATACCTGACTTACCTTAAGTCCTTGAAATCCCGAAGATCTTCCTCCTAGAAATCGACAATAGGCCAAAATCCCGAATGACCCTTCATAGTTTCGGCCATAAGATAATATGAGGGATTAGTTCCTGAATTTCGACAGGCCTAAAAGAACAGAATGAAAATCGAACTTGATCTTACCCCTATAGATGAAATCGACAGCTCCTTTAACACCACAGAAGATTTGGCCTTGGCTTAGATGGTGGTCACTTGGTTTTGGCTTCAACAAAGATGAAAAGAGAGGGATTATGAGGCCTAGAAAGGATCGGAACCAACGAGATTTGGAAGAACTTTCAGCTTTTTGGTCAAAATAGGAGAGAAAAGGGAAGAGTGGCTAGAGAATTTGGTTTAGAGGTTTCAAAAGAAAATAAAGTATGGAGAATGGCCTTGTTCCTTTCTAGCCGAAAATACCATCCAAGGAGCCCCTCAATCGGCCAACTCTCCATATCTTGATAACTTTATCTTTTAATTATCACCTTACTCAAATTAATAAAAATTAATCCCAACAATTATCCCTTATCTAGTCGAATTTTAAAAAGAATCAAACTCCTTCCTTTAGTGCCTTAATGCCGTCCAACTCTATCTTCCTTGTAGCAAAAAAAATAAAATAAAACTTCTTTTTGCTTTCCTTGTGGCTCAAACACAAGCCCTTTCCCCCTAGCATATGGCATCATTTGCCCAAGCCTTAAGTGGCGCCTTGCAGCCACTTTACCAAGCCAACCCTTGTGTCATAAATCCCTCATGAATTTCCCTTAAAGCCTCCTTAGCCCAGTTTCCCTTTTTGGGGCAAAAATAAAAGTCTCCAATGCTTCCCACGTTGCTCGAACCCTGGCCCAATTGCACCTGTATGTGGCGTCACGTGCTAGGCCCTTAAGTGGCGCATTGTAGCCATTTTTCCAATCCCAATTGTGTGTCATGTTTCACCTGTAAATTTTCTTAAGGCCACCTTACTTAGCTTCCTATTTTAGACTTAAAATCTAAAAATTTTCTAAGGCATTTCCTATTATTCTAAAGTTCACAAACGTTCATAAATACACATTCATGCATACAAAGGCATGCTTTCACACTCAATTAATTATGCTTAAGCCCAATTTGAGGATATTACAAAGGCAACTGGAGAAATATTTACCGCTTGATCAAATTAGGTGTGTAATAACAGTTTTCAATCGAGCATAAAAATGGCACCGTATGAGGCTTTGTATGGTTATAAATTCCGAACTATGTTATAATGGACTGAACTTAGTGAGAACAAGATACACACGGTTGATTTGATTTGTGAGACTGAAGAAAAAGTGAATGTAATCTAAGATAGTTGAAAGCGACTTTAGACCATCAGAAATCATATGCAGATCTTAAACATAAAGACATAGAGTTCCAAGTCAGAGTATTTTTAAAAGTATCACCTTGGAAGAAAGTTATTCAATTCAGTTGGAAAGGGAAGCTGAGTCCGCGATTTATCTGGCCGTACAAGATTACTAAAAAGATCAGACCTATTGCATGCGGATTAGCTTTATTGTTAGAACTCGAAAGAATTCATAATGTCTTTCATGGGTCTATGTTGCAATGATACCGATCTGACCCTTCACATGTTATCTCCCTGACGGATGTCGAGATTCAGCCTGATATGACATACAATGAAGAACCTATCAAAGTTTTAGCACGAAAGGTGAAAGAACTGAGAAATAAAAGCATAGCTTTAGTGAAAGTTCTTTGGCAACGACATGGAATAGAATAAGCCACTTGGGATCCCGAGGAAGTAATGAGAAAGGAAAATTCAAACCTCTTTTTTGATAAGATTTTCGGGGACGAAAATCCCTTTAGGGAGGAGAGTTGTAACAACCTGTTTTTAGTGAAATCGAAACAATGATTTTAGGAACACAAATTAAAGGTTGAAAATTTTATTTTTTTATTATTTTATGGTCTACATTATGATAGTGTTACCGTATAAAAATTTTGTTAAATAATTTTACCGTTTGCTTGCTCAATTTGATAAAAAGGACTAAATCGCGTAAGGTGTAAAAGTTAAGTTCTAATAAATAAAGGTATTAAATAGCTATAGAACTTTAAAGTGGTGGTCCTTATATAGTAATTAGACCATTAGTATGTTAGTGGATGATAATGGCTTGGCAATTTTTTAATTTGGATTAATTTTAAAGGTTGATTAAGTAATTAAATAATAAATGATAAGTTAAAATAAAATAAAATTTGCTATCATATTTATTCATCAATGTTCAACTGAATATTGAAGGGAAATAAGCCATTTTTTCTCATCTAGGGTTCAGCTACTTTGAAGCTCAATTGGTGAGGTATTTTTGTGCCGTTTTTAATGATTTCTATGTTTTCGGGATCGTTGTAGCTTAATCTAGCTAGCCCGGGGACTAATTTGCAAAACTGTTAGGGTTTTACTATTGATATACATGCTAGAGTTTTGAAGTTTGATGATAGAAAATGAATGGTTGTTGTTAGATAAACAACTTTTGTAAAGGAGTTTTTAGTAAAATTGTCAAATAGGAACTAAGTTGAAAAATAGAAAATATTATGTGGTAAATTTGTGAATTTGTGACAAATATGGGTTGCTATTAGTTTGTATAGAAAATATCTAGGCTCGGGTAAGGGAAAAATTGCATGAATTTCATTTTCGAGCCTAAGGACTAAATTGCAAAAAGAAATTAAGAGTACAAGGGAAAAATTGTAATTTTGCCAAAATTACATGTTGGACTAATTGAATGTGAAAAATATTAAATTGAATTAAATTTATCTGTTTAGATCAAGATAGACCTTGTGCAGAGTTAGATCGAGGCAAAGGAAAAATCTCGGATTAATTGCCTCCATATCTACGTATACTTCTTGAGGTAAGTTCGTGTAATTAAATTATATAATTATAAGCTTTTATTGAATTATATGAATGTGATTTGCATTATTGTCATATATGAATATCGATCTCATGTCCAACGACGTACGATGATTACCAAGTCCCGTTTGAACCTTAGGAATTCGTAGGATATAAATGACATGTCATTAGGGTTACCGATTCTTAGATTGAGAGAGCTTACTGATAGTTAGCTCACATGAGCTTGTTGACATTCAGCTCGTATGAGGTTACCGTTCACAGGTCATAAAGAGCATACCGATTCAGAGCTCGTATGAGCATACATGTACAGGAATTGACGGATTACAGTTAAGTACACCTTATGTGTGGTACCCGAGTATCTAATGATATTCTAACTGGTTCAATAGGCATAGTTCTGTTATGAGATTATATGAGTTCGATACAAACTACTATAAGTATTTACATGAAATACATGGAAATGATGTTACATGATACATTGATATATGAAATGGATGATACATGTTTAGGCAACTTGAATAATTGTTGAGTTCATCCATGTGTATTGGCTATTATATGTGTTTCACATGACTAACATGTTGGTGAATATGTGCTTAGGCATTAGGCCAAATTGAGTTGGGATATGCTATGTTACTTACCTAAATTTTGATTAAATGGTATGTTAAATTCTATGTTATACAAACTTACTAAGCTTAAATGCTTACTCTGTGCTATTTTTCGTGTTTTATAGTGATTCAGAAGCTCGTTCAGGTTAGAAGCTTGTCGGATCTATATGACACTATCCATCGGCTCTTTTGTTATTTTTAGTTGGTTACATTTTGGTTATAATGGCATGTGTAGGTTATTTTGGCTAAATGTTGGCCTACATGTGTTTTGTTGACATTAGCCACTTATTTAGCTTGTGTGTTGGTATTTTGGTATGTGCATAATTTTCCCTATAAGATTTATGTGTGGATTGATTTGTGGTTGAATTATGAAAGGTAAAATAGTAGTTGGATATGCATATGAGGTATATTTTAATACTTGGTGTGATTTGGTGCTATGCTATGGTAAACATATATTTGTGTTTGATGCTATTGAATAAATGGTACAATTGATACCTAATGGTAAGTTTTGGTATATAATTTACATGTTGTGTATTGATGCAATTAGAAATAAAATTTGGTTGATTACTTGGTTTTATGGATAAATGGTTGAACATAATTATACTTGTCATTTGATGTGCCTAAGGGCATATTGGCTGTATGTGAATATATCACATGTAACAGCCTATTTTTGGTCAAATCAAAATAGTAGTTTCGGGACCACAAATTCGAGATCAAAATATTTATTTTATTATTATTTTTATGTTTACTGCATGATTGAATGATTGTGTGAGAATTTCGTTAAGAAATTTTTTTGTTTTGAATGGTCAATTTGAGAAAAAGGACTAAATCGCGTAAAGTGTAAAACTTGAGTTCTATTAGCTGAAGGTGTCTAATAGCTATAGAACCTTAAAGTAGAGGTTCTTATGTGGTAAATAGCCCATTACTTAGATAGTGAATGATATTGGCTTGGCATTATTGAAATTTTGATTAAGTTTTAAGGTTAATTTAGTAAATTGGTAATTAACGATAATTATAATAAAACAAACTATGTATCCTCTTTATTCTCATCTCTTATAACTGAAAATTAGGGCCTAGGAAGCCATTTTTGATTCTTAAGCTTTCGGCAAGCTCATCCTTGTCTAATTGGTATGTGTTTTGTCCGCTTTTAATGATTTTTGTGTTTTTGAGATCGTTAAATTTATTACTAACTAGCCCGGGGCTAATTTGCAAAATTGTTAAAGATTTTGAATGATTCCATTGATGAATATGTATGATTTTGATATTTTATGATAGATTATGAATATTTTTATGAGTATTACAAGGTTTGTTAAGTGATTTTTAGTAAAAATGCAAATTAGTGGCTAAATTGAGAAATGTTGAAACTGTGGTTAAAATGTGAAATAAATGAAAAATATAGGCTGCTATTGTAATAATAGAAATTTAGCTAGCATGGGTAGGGACTTAATTACATGAATTTGTATTTTTATGCAATAAGGACTAAATTGTGAAAATATGAAAGTTTAGGGGTAAAAGTGTAAATGTGCCTTAAAGAGTATGTTGGAACAAATTGAAGGAATAAATTATTAAATAAGTTAATTTTGAATATACTTAGATCAAGAAAAGTGGAATTCAGACCTAGATCGGGGAAAAACGAAAGTTATCGACTAATTGACTCGATTCGCCGTTTTAACATCCGAGGTAAGTTCGTATGTTATAAATTCATTTAAAATGTATTTTATATGCTTTGATATAGCATGAATTGTGGTTATGTGATTATGGACGAGTTCGAAAATGATTCGATGAAGATTCGACAATTGAAATCTTGATTGAACCTTAGGAATAGTTTAGGATGCTTGTGACATATCATTAGGTATACTTGAGTTGGCTTTGAGCCATGATTTAGCACTAAGTGTGTGAGATAAACTGATTTGGCTTCGGGCCATGATATCAGAATTTCGGATAACTTACCTTGATTTGGCTATGGTCCATAGATAGATACTTATTGAGAGAGACCTTGAGTATTCAACTTCTATTTCGAATGGTTCAATGGGTAAATGAAGGATGTGGTTGAGTATGAGATTGGTACGAGATGGTATAGGTACGTACTAAAATAAATTAAGTATTGAAAACTATGAAATTGATGAGTTCCTTGGTAAGTTATATGAATGATCACATGATGACTTGAGATTTAATAGATTTTTTACACATTGTTTTCTATTTTGTGAATGATTAATGAATGATGATAGTTGCATATTGTTAACATATGAGCTTACTAAGTTATATAGCTTACTTTGTTGCTTTTCCATGTCTTATAGTGATTCCAAAGTTAGCTCAGATTCGAGGATCGTCGAAGACTTCACCACACTATCCATTGACTCTTTGGTACTTTTGAAACTATGTTTTAAGTATATAACATGTATAGGAGTTTGAGTCATGTTGATTATGCTTTGGTAATGATGTTGGCCAAATGAATTGGCATTGTAAATGTATATGTTTTGAGTTGTAAATATAGTAATAAGAGTTGGCTTAATTTTGGTGAATTTTGGTTATGTGCATATATCGTTGATATTAGATGTGATTTATGTTTATGAATTGGTTCAAAATAATGTATGTTTGGTAAAGGTAGAGTTAGTTGAATTGGTATGTTTTGATGGAGTAAGGTTTGAGGCTATAAGCATGTTGATTGTGGTATTGAGAATGGTATGAATTAGGCTTGATTATGGATGAATTGGAATGTTATTTGTGCTATGGATTGGTACCATTTGAGTTGGTTTAAGTATGTGCAAAATGGGTGGAAAAATGACTTGGTAAATAGCCTATTTTTGTCCACACGGGCAGAGACACGGAAATGTGTCTCAGCTATGTGTGACAGACGGTCATGGTACACAGCCGTGTGTCCCATGGTGTTGAAATTAAAATGAAGTCAGTATGCTCCACATGGTCTCACACACGGGCGTGTGCTCAACTGTGTGGTACAAGTCAGTATATCCCCCTAATTGGCACATGGCTTAGCACACCAGCTTTTGACTTGGCCGTGTTGCATAAGTCACTATACCCTACAAGTTTGGCACATCATAACACACGGCCTGGGACACAGTCGTGTGTGGCCACTTCGAAGGGCATACGGGCGTGTGACCCAAGTCAATATGTACCCCCTGTTTTCACAGGGGCATGTCTGGTGGCCATGTAAGACACGGCCAGGCCACACGGGCATATGACCCCTGATTTAAAGAAAAATTTGCTAAGTGTTGAAAATTTCCTAAGTTATCGGTTTAGTCTCGAACCACTCCTAAAGCATGTTTAAGGCCTCGTAGGCTCTTAGTAGGGACAAATTAATTGAGATTGAATGATTAATGATTTAATTGAGCAAATATATGATAAATAGTTGTTTAATTGTTTCGTAAATCCAGTAATGCTCCGTAACCCTATTCTGACGTTGAATACAGGTGAGGGGTGTTACATCACATGTCTAAAGCTTGCTCATGCTAATTTTGGATGCTTGATTATAGTTAGTGTATGTGTGCATTTTTGGGCATAGGTTGGTGCCAAATTGGGTGAGAAATGTGGCTTGTAAAATGGCCTATTTTTGTCCACAGGAGTGTGTCTCGGTATGTGTGACACACAGCCAGGTGACATGGCCATGTGTCCCCTGTAGTTTTAAAGGGTTACAAGGCAGGCTATTACGGCTATCACCATAGCCTCGAGAGCATCATCCCTTCCCATCAGTTTATTTGTAGTGAAACTGAGAGATTTTAACACATAGTCCCCAAACTGCTTCTTCATTGATTACAACCCATCAATGAGTTCTCCCTCGACTTGCTCGAATGTCTCCCTTACATCCCACATGGATTCCTCAAGAGTGGCTACTCATCCTTCCAAATTTGACACCATGGCCCTTGATTAGACTGCTTTCCTATCCCTCCCACGGGTCTCCATTGGCTTAACTTGATCAACTACCTTTAACAAAATCTTAACTGATTCCTCCAAAACCTTAGCTCGGATGACAACAATCATGAGGCTAGAATTTTAGTCTTGCAGTCTGTACAGCGTTACGTGATTCCTTCGCTTCAAAGACGCCTAAGTCAGCCTAACTCTCGCAAAGTAAAAATTCTTGATAAAAATTCTTTTTTAAGATACCTAAAATAAACGGAAGCAACTCAAAAGAGAGAACAGGTTGAAAGAACAGAAAAGCCACAATAAGCAAAATCACAAAGAGATTGAGTGAATGCTCTCAAAGAATTCTATTACTCAAGAATAAAGTGATTACAAATGAGGGGGAGAGGCCTCTATTTATAGTTGAGCTCCCCTAGATCCAACAGTACAAAATAAAGTACATCAATGACCAAGATAAAAGCAACCTACAAATCAAATCTCCTAATATTTACAGAATCAAATCTTCTAAGATTACAAATTTTCTAAGATTACAAATCTTTTAAGATTGCAAATCTTTTAAGACTACTTCCTATATTTTCCATGTTATGTATATGAGTCTTTAATCTTGATCGCTGCAAAACAGTCTAGTTTTAATATTTATAAAAGAGTGATCGAACTTGTAGACTGACTCCGACAACGATAGAGGCAAGCGCACCTATCAAACAGTAGTATAGCTCAGGCAAGAATATCTTATCGAACCCAAGGAACCTAAAAGTACTACTACTCACTTTCTTCCTATTATTTAGCCTTAAATATGGAGTG
Source organism: Gossypium rotundifolium (assembly GCA_025506655.1). Lineage (NCBI taxonomy): Eukaryota > Viridiplantae > Streptophyta > Magnoliopsida > Malvales > Malvaceae > Gossypium > Gossypium rotundifolium. The sequence goes on from CP106725.1 coordinate 52,366,662, forward strand.
ATTAATTAACTTATCTAAGACTAATGAAATACTTAAACTAAATGCAAAGACAAAAGAATAAACTGGGAAATGACTTTGGAAAACTCAGTTGATAAAGACGATTCCCTCGAGAAGAATCCACCTATGACTTCACTTTTCAATTCATATGATTTCTTTTTACTTAGCTTGATCCGTGAGACTCCCTAACCTATATTAAACCTTCTCTCGAAGCAAATAACGTCTAACCTTAGGTTAATTAGTGGAACTCTCGTTCTCTTATAATAACCTCCTAAGGAAGCAGTAAATCGATCAATGGACTCCCATATTAGGTTTCACCCTAATCTGACAAAATCTCGTAACCCTATCTCTAGGCGCTCGATCAACTCCGCTTAATTATGCTAGATCTACTCTTAAGCAGGGTCTATTACTCCTCCACCTAACCACATCATATTAAATTAAGCCACATAATTAAGAATAAACTAAGTATTTATCATATAAACCAATAAATCAAATAAAAAAATCCACCATAGGTTTCATACCCTTCAGGTATCTTAAGGATCTAGTTCATAATAAAATAAGAAAACATCTCAAGAGAAAAGATAAAACAAAACATAAGAAATCCCTAAAACCCCCTGAAGGAATTGAAGGAGATCCTCCGTCTTGAGTAGAATTTTGACTCTTGAGATGGATCAACTGGCTATCTTGAGTAATTCCCTAAGCGAGTAAAGCTCGCGCGAAAACTCGCTAAAACACGATGATCTTGAATTGTCTGCCTTGGATTGTTTATATAGACGTTTGGGATGCTTTACTTGGCTCCTAAGTACTTGTAATTCAAGTGAAATTCATCCTAAGTGTTTGAGTGGACTTAGGATTACGTTTTTGGGCTCCAATGATCCAATTCTGAGTGAAATTGCTCTTTTTCGCGGTAGGGGGGCTAAAACACTTTGTGTAAATCGTGGTCCAGCCTGTGTCTCTATTCTGTTGATTTAGGCACGACTATGACACGCCCGTTCAATATCTGGGTAAGTAGCCGTGCTTCGTGCGCATGATTGGGGCAACGCAGTGTACATCGGGGTCAGGTCGTGTTGGGCTTTTTGTTGACAAGGCACGGTCGTGTAAATTAGGGTGTGACCGTATGCAATCTAAATATTAGGGCACGGCCGTGTGGCATGAAGTCCAGGCCGTGCCGACTTCTTGGGTTGGCCCACTTTGGTTCGTTTTAAACCCGTTTTGTGTCCTTTTTATCCTTAGGTGCTTTCCTGAGTATAAGACATGAAAAGAAAGGATTAAGAGCACCTTTTTACATAAATTAAGGATAAATTCATCCAAAAGCATACTAAATGTGGGATTAAAATATATTACTTTTACGGTTTATCAAGTACCCTCACACTTAAGCTTTTGCTTGTCCTCAAGCAAAATTCTCAATTTACAATTAAAACGAACTTTCCAAAATTCATAATTCCGATTGACAATGCCTCATCATAATTAATAGATAATTTCTACATGGATCATTTAGCTCAAAGTGCCCTAAAGATTCAAATGAGATAAGTCACGATTTTGTAACATAAAAACATAGGTGTCTCCCCTTATTTAAATAATTACCTTTGATTCAAAACCGACAAGGATTGACATCCTCACTAAAGATTCACTCAAAGCACTCAAAGTGTTTAAGGATCAAGAAAAAGTGCTCAAAAGTCGAACCTGAAAAGCTAATCCCATAGGCTTGCCTAAAAATCAAATCTCCACCACTGTATATGAGATGATAAATAGATCAAAAGGTCTTTATTAGGGTTGTAACGGGGCTTGGGTTAAAAGGTGTGGATAAAGGCTGAATTAGAGAGTTAAAATCGAGATTGAATTGACTAATTACCTAATCAAAAAAATAAAGAACTAAATATGAATATTTACATCGAATAAAAAGTAATAATACCACTATTGATAATTACTTTATAATAAAGAGTATTTTCTTTACTTTAAAATTTGATAATACTTTAATCGAGCTTTTTCTTCAACAATTGGAGTTTAATTGCTCTAAGCTCTTTTATTGAATAAACTTGGATTTTTTAATTAAGGACAAACTAAGTAAAACTTAATAGAAGGAACTTTGATAATTGAAATAACCTAATTTGGCAATTAATCAAGTCAATTCTCGATAGAGGGGTAGTCAAAAGAATGTTGATAACAAATAGAAAGGGATTTTGGGTTAATATTAGTGGGTGAGTCAATAAAAAGGTTGTTAGGATTCAACGGGGTTCACTAGGGGTTAAGTTGTGTAGGTAGGCTTTTTAATGGAGTGAACGGGTTAAAACCTAGGTGCCTTTATCAACTTAGTATATCAAATCATTATTGTGGTCTCGACATGCATAAACGAGGCAAGTTCTAGAATAACAGTTCAAAGTTGACACACTCAATATCAATAAAAGTGAGCATGAAAATAATATATACTCTATAAGGCTCAATATCTCACGAAATTATGGGTGTTTTGACATCAATCCCTATAGATTTCAAATTTCAAAGTAATACTCAGATGTAGTTCAACAACTTATCAATTTTATTTTTGAAAATATACTTATCATGCTTGATTCTCTAGTATTCTTCAAATTTAATCATCAATGCACAATTAACTATGATTTGTTCTAAAACATATCAATAAAAATCATAAATCATTAGAAATTTCATCCTAATTAATATTATGAGAATAATACTTAAGATCAAGACTAATTTTAGGGTTTTGAGAATTATGCAAAAGTTAGACACTATTACCCCACACTTAAGACTTACATTATCCTCAATGTACAAAGATAGATAATGACAGCAATGGGATAAATCAAAAGAGAAGGGAGAAAGTGACACTTCCTGAATTTTTGGATGGAGTCCAAAGTACATTCCTCGGGTGATGTTTATGTGAATATGTGTTTGTGCGGCATGTAATTTGATCTGCAAAGTTAGCTAATAATTTTTGAATAGGGATTGCTTATGAGGTTAGATAGCCAATGGTATAAAAATAAGAATAAAAATAAAAATAAAAACATAAAATACTAATAAAGTTCAAAAATAGAAGCATCATTAATCAAACATTTAAAATAGGGAAAAATATATGTCAAAAAACAATCTATGAGAACTCAGAAGTCCTTATCGTTAGCTGGATCCGGGGGGTGGTCTTGGTGGCGATATGTGAAAGTGATGATGATTCTTTGAAGGGTGCCTCGATCCCATCAAGGCGTCGAGCATTGCCAAGAAATTCTTTGGGTACAATAGTGCTCGAGTGAGTGAAGCGTCTGAGATATATCCGCCAATGAAGTCATTGAACATGATGGTCAGCTGGCTCGGGACTAGTGGCACATCATCGGGGAATGTCCTCGGGCACCTCCTCCTCCGTAGCTAGTGCGTATTGAGGGGGTCCGTTCCACAACGTTGTTTGATCATATTCATATGTAACATTGTTTGTATCCCTTGGGGTGTCATGTATCCGATCGGTGTGAGTGAGGACCTTTCTTGATCGGTGTCAAGAAGATTAAAGTGCCGAGCTAATCGCGTTATGTATGGCCCCATTAAAATGATGCCCTTTCGTGTGCCTCATGTCGATCTTTGCATTGCGCATGCGATGAAATCGCCAGATCGAAAACATGTCCCTCGGACATGCATGACAAGAAGTAGGCGTCTTGTTTATTAACGCCTTTGTGCTCTCTTTGCGACTGTAATTGTATGAGCAAGGATAGCATGAATATACCGAAAGCTAGGGAAAGAGGCGATGCGCCTTTGAGCAGCCGGGGTTATAGTTTCTTGTAGTAGGGTGTAAGCTTTGCGGTGAGCAATTTGAGTGATGTGCAGTCACGGTTTAAATCATCCGAGGATTTTCTTCAATAAATTTTGGAGTGTAGAGACCAAGGGTCGTACCAAATTGTGGTACGCTTAATCGTCGTATTATGCCCCCGAGACGAAATTGGATGGTGCCGAGGTCGTCATACTGAGCCATCACTGTTTGCAGTGTGAAGGTGGAACAAAATTCGAGTGTGAGTTCCAAGTAAGTAGGCTCGATTATAGAGAAGAACTGCTCCCATGGCTCTGTTGCTATGAGGGCTTGGATATCAGTTGTCAGTCTGATTTGTTCTATTGCGTTCTAGTCCATACATCTTCCGGTGCCTAAAGGACGTTCCCGGAGTGCCTTATATTGTTCTTCCTGAGTGTTTTGATTAAATTGGAGGAAGCGATGTCGAATTTCTGATGAGGCACTGGCCGAAGATGGTCCAGGTGTTTTTCTTTTCTTGCTTGGAACGACCCTTTTAAGACGTGATGACGACATAATTCTTGCAACATAATCAAAAAGAGATACACCTCTTTTATACAGCCATGAATTTAACAATAATCACAGTCAATAGCCAAGATAGATGCTTCTTTGAAGAGCAAATACTAAGATCGTAATCTTATGAACAATTCTTAACTAAAATCATTATTTAGTTCTGAATACAATAACGAAAGGTAAACAAAGATTTCATTGGAATTAGTCATGGTGTATGAGAATTATAATTTAACGTTTAACTAAATTTAGCAATAGAGTATCAATTACGCAATGAAGGGAAAAAAATAAAGCGAATATATATTAAAAAGAATTGAAATCAAAATAGAATGAAACAATTAATAAATCAATCAATAAGAAGATGAAAGCAAAATACTAAAAACTAAAAGTGAATCAGGTCTTTTGAGTCTAAAATCAACTATAACTTTTAAATAAAGAGAAAATAATTGAAAAGATGAAGAAAAAGGAACCAGGGGTGGTTGTATGCGACCAACACGGGTGAAGCACGGTGGTGGCAGCGGTGTGGTGTGTGGTATACGGTTGTATTCTTGAGCGTGCGACTTGTTTCGATTAGTTATCTTGAGGAGAGGTAGTTTCGGGTGGTGGAGGGTGTGGGTATGGTGGAAATTTTGGGGAAGGAGGCTGAGAATTGTGTCTAGGGTTTAAAATGAAGGAGGGTTTTTCGGTTAATTTTCCTATATAAGGAGGGGAACATGGCCACCTAACATGGCCGTTTTAAATTTGAACTGCCCGTGCTTTTCACGATTGCTTGGAATTGAGCGCAATTTAGGGTCTTTAGCATGCCCGTGTGATAATTTGACATGCTTGTTCTCGATAAGTCAGTATGCTCACACGGTCACGGTGCACGCCCGTGTTCCAGCAGTGTTCGATATGTCAGTAGCCTCACACGGTTATGAGGCACGCCCGTGTGATTTTATTGCAGCCCGTGTTGGAAAGAGAGGTTTTCCCTGTTTATGCACGGTTATGGGCACGCCCATGTTAAAGGCCGTGTTAATGATCCTGCATTTTTGTTAGATTTTGCAAAATAAAGTTAATATGTTTAATGCTCGGGTTGCCTCCCGAGAAGCGCTCGTTTATAGTCTTAAGCTAGACTCTCCCTGTTTTTAGTTATAAAGGAAGGCTCATGGAGCGTAAACTCCTCCATTGTATCTCCAAGATCTGCACCATTATAAATCTTAAGTCGGTGACCATTTACCTTGAATGTACCTTTAGTGGGATGAGTTACCTCAATGGTGCCATATGGAAATATTGTTTTGATCATGAATGGGCCTGACCATCTGGATTTTAACTTTACAGGGAATAATTTAAGCCTTGAATTGTATAATAGGACTAGGTCTCCTACTTCAAAATGTCTTGATTGCTTGAGGCGGGCATCATGACGTCACTTTGTTGCTTCTTTGTACAACCTTGAGTTCTCATAGGCTTCCATTCTCCATTCATCTAACTTTTTATCGCATCATTCTTCTCTTTCCGCAAGGTCAAGGTCGATTTAAAATTTTATTGCCCGAAAGCTTTGTGTTCTAACTTGAATGGTAGATGACAACTTTTTCCAGTATCTGAGCTTGTATGGGGATGTCCCTAGAGGTGTTTTGAATCTTGTTTTATAAGCCCATAAAGCATCATCCACTTTAAGCGCCCAATCTTTTCTATTTGATTCAACTATTTTTTCTAAATGCGCTTAAGCTCTCGGTTTGCTACCTCAACTTGCCCACTAGTTTGGGGATGATAAGGGTGGTCGCTTACGTGGCATACTCAAATTTCTTTAAGACTTTTTCAAATTGTGTATTACGAAATGAGTACCCTACCACCGATGATGGTTCTAGGTGTACCGAATCGGAAAATAGTCTCTTGAGAAATTTAACTACAACCCTAGCATCATTGGTAGGTAAGGCTTCCGCTTCTACCCATTTTGACATGTAATCAATCGCTACTAGGATGTATTTATTTCCAAATGAACTTGGGAATGGCCCCATAAAATCAATACCCCATACGTCAAATATTTTACATGATAGCATATATGTTTGAGGCATTTCATCACGTTTAGAGATGTTACCTGTTCTTTGGCATTTGTCACACGAGGTAACATACCTACTGGCATCTTTAAATAGAGTGGGGTAGTAAAAACCTGATTCGAGCATTTTTTATGTTGCTACGAGATTCTCAGCTCCCCTCTTATCTTGTATTTCCAAGTCAAATTCTTGTAAGAGTAAAATCCATCGTATTAGTCTAGGTTTTGCATTAGGTTTGTTTAAAAGATAACGAAGAGTTTGAATGATCGATTGTAAACAACAACTTTAGATAATATTAGATATTGTCTAAATTTGTCAAAAGCAAAACTACACTAGCAATTCTTTCTCGGTCGTGGTGTAATTTTCTTGCTTGGTGTTAATGTTACGCTAGCGTAGTAGATTGGTGAAAATGCTTGTCTCTTCGTTGTCCCAAAGCGCACCTCTCGCAAACTCACTTGCATCACACATTAATTGAAGGGTAAGTTCTAATCGGTGCAATTATAATCGAGCATTTACTAATTTATACTTAGGAACATTGAATGCATCTAAACATTCTGATTGAAATTAAAAGGAACATCTTTTTCTAGTAATTTTGTTAAAGGCTTAGCTATTTTAGAAAAATCCTTAATAAATCTTCTATAAAACACTGCGTGTCTAAAAACTTCTAATAGCCTTGGTGAGCTAGGGGAGGTAATTTTTCTATGGTTTCAACTTTTGCTTTATCTACCTCAATTCCTTTACTAGAAATCTTATGTCCTACTACAATCCCTTCTCTAACCATAAAATGGCATTTCTCCCAATTTAAAACAAGGTTTCTTTCTTCACATCTCGTTAGAACTCATTTTAAATTTTTAATGAAAAGATGGAAAGAATTACCGAATACCGAGAAATCATCCATAAATACCTCCATGATGTCCTCCACGAGTTTGTCGAAGATTGCCAACATGCAACGTTGAAAAGTAGCAAGAGCATTACATAATCCAAAAGGCATTCTCGATAAGCAAGCGTCTCAGTATGGGCATGTAAATGTTGTTTTTCTTGGTCTTGAGGAGCTATGGGGATTTCAAAGTATCCGGAGAGTCCATCCAGGAAGTAGTAGTACATATGCCCGGATAATCTTTCAAGCATCTGATCTATGAAAGGCAAAAGAAAATGATCTTTTCTGGTGGCATCATTCAACTTTCTATAATCTATCTGAGACTCTTCATCCCTGGCTGTTCTTGTGGGAATTAACTCATTTTTTTCATTGGGTACTACCGTCATTCCTCCTTTCTTTAGGACTACCTTTACAGGACTTACCCAAGTGCTGTCAGAAATAGGATAAATTATTCCTGCATCTAGAAGTTTAATTACCTCGGCTTTGACCACTTCTTTCATGTTGGGGTTTAAACGTCACTAAGGTTGCACACATGGTTTATATTCTTCTTCCATCAAAATTTTGTGGGTGCAGAATGTGGGGCTTATTCCCTTGATATCGAAAATTTTCCAAGCTATGGCTTTCTTGTGTTCTTTTAGTACTTTTATCAGTTCCTCCTTTTCTTTGGATTTTAATTCTGAGGAGATGATTACTGGTAGTGTAGAATTGTCTCCAAGGAATGCGTATTCTAGATGTTTTGGTAACTGTTTGAGTTCCAATTTGGGTGGCTCTACGATGGAGGGTTTTTGTTTTATTTCCTTATCATTCTTGATGCTTTCTTCTCTCGTTGTTCATATGATGACATTTTGATTCGACTCATTGTCTTAATCTTCTTCCCTCTTCTTGAAATTGGACACAATTCGATGTGTCACCTTGTATAATTTCTGTAATGAATTCTTTATAATATGATCGGTGAGTGTCATTGAAATAACAGAAACATCTTGTTCTTTAGAATATCGCATGGCATTACTGAGTTGAAAGATAATTTCTTCATCACCTATTATCGAGCTAGTTTACCATTACCTATATCAATAATAGCTCTAACGGTGGCTAAAAAGGACGCCCTAAGATTAAAGGAATATTAATGTCTTCATCCATGTCTCACACAACGAAATCAACAGGATAAATAAATTTATCAATTTTAACCAAGACATCTTCAATAATTCCCCTAGGATATTTAATAGATCTATTGGCTAATTGAATACTCATCCTAGTAGGATTTGGTTCCCCAAGATTTAGCCGTTTAAATAATTTGTAAGGCATTAGATTAATACTAGCGCCTAAGTCTGCTAATGCTTTCTTGATGTTTAAACTACCAATTAAGCAAGGAATAGTGAAACTCCTGGATCTTTTAATTTACGTGGTAGTCTATTTTGGAGAAGAGTGAACATTCTTCGTTAAGCTCCACCATGGATACCTCCTCAAGCTTCCTTTTGTTCGTAAGAAGTTCCTTTAAGAATTTTGCATACTTGACATCGTGAAATAGCTTCAACGAAAGGTAAGTTAATATGTATTTGTTTAAAGAGTTAGAAACTTCTTGTATTGAGCATCCAATTGTTCTTTCTTTAATTTTCTTGGATATGGAATTTTTGTTTTATTTTCGTAGGCAATGGATTATCGTTTTCACCTTCTACACTCTTTTTCTTGATAATTTCATGTGGTTTCTTTCTTTGTGGTTCAATTAACTCTTTGCCACTCCTTAGTGTAAGCTGCTTTTACTCTTGTGTGCCTTTGGAAAAAATCTCTGTCAGTATTTCACATAATATCTCAATAAGTAGTCCAACCGACATGATGATTTCTCTTACGAATTTTGATTCCTCGATCGATCTTTGTTGTTCATCGAGTGTTTCTTGACCTTTTGAAGGCGAGAGTTTGTAGCTGTCACCAATTTTGTCAGAATCTCTTCGAGGTTTGATTCCCCTTCCTGTGGATAAGGTTGTTGAAAATTTGGAGGAAAATCCCGTCTTTGATCATTCTACGAGAATTCAGGATGGTACCTCCATCCTATAGTATAAGGGTCACTACAAAAATTATTTTGACATCTAGAGTAGTTACCTATATAGTGGACTTGTTCATTTTTCATGCCATATTCGTAGGGTGGGTACTTAGGATTCACCACGCCTCTTAGATTCGAGTTATAATGCATTACTCAGTGTACCTGCGAGAGATTACTCAAACCATCAATCTTTTTATTCATTATTTCGAATTGATTAGATAACCTGGTGACCACGTCGATGTTGAAAATACTGGTTGCTTCAGTAGGAATTGTCCCCATGCCTTGCCACTGATAATTATTCAGTGCCATTACTTTGAAAAACTAGAATTATCTATCGAAATTTAAATAAAAGAAAAGTTAGCAAAGTAAAAATAGTAACAATGGCTAGAGTAATAAAAATAGAGCTTTCGTAATATTTTAGAAATCCCCGGCAACAGCGCCAAAAACATGATCGCTGCAAAACAGTCTAGTTTTAATATTTATAAAAGAGTGATCGAACCTGTAGACTGACTGCGACAACGATAGAGGCAAACACACCTATCAAATAGTAGTATAGATCAGGCAAGAATATCTTATCGAACCCAAGGAACCTAAAAGTACTGCTACTCACTTTCTTCCTATTATTTAGCCTTAAATATGGAGTGATTAATTAACTTATCTAAGACTAATGAAATACTTAAACTAAATGCAAAGACAAAAGAATAAATTGGGAAAAGACTTTGGAAAACTCAGTTGATAAAGACGATACCCTCGGGAAGAATCCACCTATGACTTCACTTATTATCTAACTTTCAATTCATATGATTTCTTTTTACTTAGTTTGATCCGTGAGACTCCCTACCCTATATTAAACCTTCTCTCGAAGCGAATAACATCTAGCCTTAGGTTAATTAGTGGAACTCTCGTTCTCTGATAATAACCCTCTAAGGAAGCAGTAAATCGATCAATGGACTCCCATATTAGGTTTCAGCCTAATCTGGAAAAATCTCATAACCCTATCTCTAGGCGCCCAATCAACTCCGCTTAATTATGCTAGATCTACTCTTAGGTAGGGTCTATTCCTCGTCCACCTAAGCACATCAGATTAAATTAAGCCACATAATTAAGAACAATCTAAGTATTTATTATATAAACCAATAAATCAAATAACAAAATCCATCATAGGTTTCATCCCCTTCAGGTATCTGAAGGATCTAGTTCATAATAAATTAAGAAAACATCTCAAGAGAAAAGATAAAACAAAATATAAGAAATCCCTAAAACCCCCTGAAGGAATTGAAGGAGAGATCCTCCATCTTGAGTAGAATTCTGACTCTTCGAGATGGATCAACTGGATATCTTCGAGTAATTCCCTAAACGAGTAAAGCTCTGGCAAAAAACTCTGCTAAAACCTGATGATCTTGAATTGCTACCTTAGATTTTTTATATAGACGTTTGGGATGCTTTACTTGGCTCCTAAGTACTCATAATTCAAGTGACATTCGTCCTAAGTGTTTGAGTGGACTTAGGATTGCGTTTCTTAGGCTCCAAGCATCCAATTCCGGGTGAAATTGCTCTTTCTCGTGGCAGGGGCACGGCTAAGGCACGCCCGTATAAATCGTGGTCCAGCCCGTGTCTCCATTCTATTGATTTAGGCACGGCTATGACACTCCCGTGCAATATCTGGGTAGAGTCCGTGCTTAAGGTCTGGCAATTAGGGCACGGCCATGTACATTGGGGTCAGGCAGTGTTGGGATTTTTATCGACGAGGCACGGTTATGTAAATCGAGGGTGTGACCGTGTGCAATCTAAATATTGAGCACAATTTGTGTGGCATGAAGTCCAGCCGTGTCGACTTCTTGGTTGGCCCACTTTGGTCCGCTTTTAAACCCGCTTTACGTCCTTTTATCCTTGGGTGCTTTCACGAGTATAAGACATGAAAAGAAAGGATTAAGAGCACCTTTTACATAAATTAAGGATAAATTCATCCAAAAGCATACTAAATGTGGGATTAAAATATGTTACTTTTACGGTTTATCAAATCTCTCCAAGCAATGGATCAGTCTTGTTAGGACATGTGCCCCTCACAAACAAGATGGATTATTCAATTGTGTCATTGTTGTAGACTCTCTTTCGCAACCATGACACAAGGGACAGCCCAGTCACGATACTATAGTGGAATGACTTTATTAATAAATAATTTTATAATTAGTAAGTGAAAAGCTCAAACTTAATTATAAATTATTACAGTCGTAATTACATATTTCCAACTGGTCCCTCCGCTAGCTCATTGACACCAGAAATGAATTGCATGTAGAACCAAATGAACTTAAATGGATAGAAATGATGAAGTTAGAGAAATGCTCATGTTTACAAGTGAATGTGTTTTCTCTTGAGTATAGAAATGAAATGATAATTAATTTAAGGTTTTAAAATTATTAATTAATTAATTGAAGTTCAAAAATGGAATTAAATTAATTAGTAATTGTGACTCCATTGAATATGAAAATTTAATATATTTCTTCATAGATTCTTGTACAGTAAAGCTATAATGACTTTTACGAATTAGAATCGAATTGAGAAAATTATTTAATCGGAAAAATAATGTATCTAGCTAAATTAATAAATAATATTTATTTTGGGAAATAGAAAACATGTATTGTGGTTGGGTTAAAGTATAAAGTCTTTGGATTAAAAGTTCAGGAATCACATATAATTGGACCCAATATAGGAGAGGTCCAAATCCTCTCATACATGAGAGGGGCAAAAAACCTTGTACTTTTACAAAGGTGTGTCACCCACCCTATTTTACGTAGAGTATAATATTGTGTTCTGTTAAATAAATATTATTTGTGTTTTATTAATTCAACCAGAATTCTCCTATCTCTCCCTATAAATAGATAACACTAGTAGTGCTATTAATAGAAGATGAAGTTTCAAATATTATTATTCTGTCAGAAAGTAGTGAGAATTTTTTTTAAGAATAAGTTCTATTTTCTGGGAACTAAAATTCTATTGGTTTCTATTGAGAAGGAATTACTTTTCTACTAACGGTAATAAATCATTTCAGGTTATGTGTTTGATTTGGGATTGTCTGAGCCCAGACTCAAAGCAATTTGTGGTGCAAGAATAATGGAGAAGTTTGTTTAGAAGAAAGTCATTAAGGTCGAGAATCTGTCTCGCTCAAAGTATATGTATTTTTCGAGAAATAGGTTATTATTATAAATATAAAAAAGGACTCAATTTTCAAATTTTAATTTTCTACTACGATATACAACCTTTTTCTAAACCAGATTTTTCCAACACCCTTCTCTTTTCGAAATAGAATGTAGGAAGAAAAAAAGAGTTTTATTATTGTGAGGAGTTAAGTCTTTTTTAGGGCATAGATGTACTATATCTCAGTTATACCAAATCTTGTTAGATGCGGTTGAAGGTCAGGGGGAGGATAAATTTTTGGATTGTAAGAAGCTAGTTCGAACACAAGATAGTGACCAAACTATTCTCACTTTATCTCTTCATGTAATGTAAGGGTCTAATGAGGGAGTGACTATACGGATAAGATCTAAGTTTGGAATTCAATAGGTGGTGGTATTGGTTATTTTAGTAGTACTCGTAATTTTATTGATTGTAGAGGTTGTTAAGATGTTGGGTGTGCCCATGTGGAGATAGTACAATTTAAGAGTGGTAGTGGTTGATGGAGGTTTTGACTTCACCAAGGGAAAATGTAAGAATGTATAATGGGAAACTCAATGTCTAAAATTTTTGACTTATTTCATGATCCTACCCTTCAAAGGATGTGATGTGGTCTTGGTTATACAGTGGTTGGTGGAATTTGGCCTTATTATTTGGAATTTTTCTAACTTGTCCATGCAATTTATGTATGAGCATCAGCCTTATGTACTAAGGGGCATTGTGCTAGGCACGGTTCAGTTGATGGATGCCAAATTGAGTTCTAAATGCTTATCTATGGTGTGACTTAAGGGACAATTAAATGTACGGCTTATCTTATGGGTACTCAAGCACAAGAAAAATTACTGGTGAAGACATATGAATTTCATTAGGAATTACAGACCTTCTTGTAGGAATTCAGTTATGCATTTCAAGAGGCTTCTAAGTTACCCCTATTAATGTTACAAGATCACAAGATACCCCTTAAGGATGAGAAAAAAGTGGGTAAGGTGAGACCATATAGGCACCCCATATTTTAAAAGGATGGGATTGAGAAATTGATAAATGAGATATGAGATATCATCTACGAGGATAATTAGAGCCAATAATAAATCATTTGCATCTTTAATTATGATGGTTAAAAAAGATAGTTGAATCAACTCATTGTGAAGGTCAAGTTTCCCATTTCAATGACAGAAGAGTTGTTAGATGAGCTTGGATAGGTTGCCTATCTTTCTAAATTGGACCTGAGATATGGCTATCATCATATCGTAATAAAGGAAGAAAGCATCCACAAGACTCCTTTAAAAAATCATGAAGGCCACCATGAGTTATTGGTGATGCTTTTTAGGTTCACCAGTGCCCCTTCCAATTTTGAAGCCTTGAGAAATCAAATTTTTAGGCCTTCATTGTAGAAATTTGTGCTAGTTTTTTTTTTCTATGATATATTAATCCATTCAAAGGATGGGCTTAGTCATATGGAGTATTTGATGAAAGTCTTATAACTATTGAGGAAGCATAAGTTTTATGCTAACAAGAATAAATGTAGCTTTGGAGCTAGGGAAGTTGAGTACTTAAGCTACATTATTTTCTAAAGCGGGAGTGGCTATGGAAAAGTCCAAGATATAGTGTGTGCTAGATTGGCCAGCTCCTCAATCTATTAAGGATATGAAAGGATTTTTGGGGGTTGTCTTGCTATTATAAAAGTTTTGTGAAGGACTATAGCAGTTTGGAAAAACCTTTAATTGATTTTGTCGAAACCATTTTTATTTGTTGTTGGAAAATAGGGTCGACTTTAAAAATGAAAATGGAGTCACCACCAATCCCCTTTTTGAGGTGTGATCAGATCACCTTGAGATTAAAATATTTTGATTTATTAAAAAAATGATTTTAGCCTACAAAAATCGAGAAAATGGGTTCGGGAGTTGGTTACGCACGAGGAAGGATTAGCACCCTTGTAACGCCTAAAATTGGTATCGAATTGATTGATTAATGTCTTAATGTCGAAAATTTGAAAAGGTTCTAAAATATAATCCTCTTTGTTTAAATAAAAACTTGAATAAATTAAATTGGATGCTGAAACCCGCTTATTTCGAAGAGATAAAATGTCACGCCCAGTGAGTTAGGATACGACATTTCGGATTCTCCAAACTAAGCTTGCCTTTTGACTTTTAAAACTCATACATTTAAGTTTGAGAAGGATATTCGGTTATTTGGGTCAAATGAAGGATCGGAACCCAGTAAGTTAGGGCACAATTTCTCAAAATTCCAAATACAGAATATTGCCTTTGTTTTTAAAAATCCTTACCTCGAGATAACAATATGTCATATCCAGTAAGTTAGGTGATCATGTCTAAGAGTTTTAATATTTATATAATTAATGATCGAGCCTAGAAACTAACTATCACCACGATTGAGGAAAGCGTACCTATCGAACAGTAGTATAGCTTAGTGGCAAGACCAGAATGTTGAACCTAAGGGGAACCAAAAGTACTAGTACTGACTTTCTTTTTATTATCTAGCCTAAAATAAAGAGGATTGATGTTTATATAAATAATTCCTAAACTAAGGATGCCAAGACACAGAGAATGAATTGGGAAAATGCTTTTGAGAAAACCAATTGATTAAGACAATACCCGAGGAAGAATCCACCTAGACTCCACTTGTTATTTAACTCTGAACTAGACGATTTATTCACTTGACTTGATCCGTAGGATTCCCTAATTTATATTAATACCTTTTTCGGGTCTACTGACATCTAACCCTAGGTTGATTAATTGAAATCTCTTTCTAATTAAAACCCCTAGTGTTGCATTAACTCGATTTATGGACTCCCGTATCAGGTTTGACCCTAATCCGGTAAATTTTCGTCGTCCTATCACTAGGAGTGCGATCAAATCCGCTTAATTATCCTAGATCTACTATTAAATAAGGACTTTTTCTCCTCTGAATAAGCACATCAATACTTGAATAAATATCCTAAAATATTAAAGCAAGAATTAAGAACAAATCAAGTATTTATCATACAGTTCAAAAAATAATAACAAGATTCATCTTAGGTTTCATCCGCCTCACGTATTTGAGAGGTTTAGCTTATGTTTATAAAAGAATACATCTCAGAAGAAATTAAATAACAAAACATAAAGAAAAACCCTAAAACTGTAACACCCCAAACCCAGCCTAGAAGTTAAGCCCGAATCTGGCGTGTCACATTGAAGTGCTTTTCGAAACCATATTTCTTGTTGTTAAAAACTTGTTTGAGAGCTAAAGCCTCTTTGTTAAAACTCAAAACACTTAAGCAATTTTTATCCACTTGATAATGTAATTACTTTTAAAACCTTAGTTGTTGCAGAAGCATATTTAAAATAAACAATTTACGAAAATGTGATGTTTAAAAATTGAGTTGCAGAAGTATTTTGAAAATATTGTGAAAACATAGTGTTTTGAAGACAGTTATCGTTTTGGAAATCGTATTCCACTTTTAGCAGTTAGAAAACATAATAAATGAATATCACAAACAATAAGTTAAAAATAGAGAGACCTTATTACAACCGAAACCAAAATATTTAAAAGTAAATAATCAAAATGGCAAGCATAAGCAGTGTGTGGTCTTCTCTGAGTCCCTCGCAGCTCTGATCCGTCTAAGGCTGAGCATTACCTACACAGTTAAAAACGAGGTGAGTTTACGAAAACTCAGTGTGCAATCACCTTCCTAGAGAGTAACCACAAGATACGTAAATGTAACCGAAATAGTCAGGCCAAAGCCCTTTAAGAGTGTGTAGCAGTCATTCAAAGCATACGTGAGTCAAAGCCCACTACAATATCATTTGGGTCACAGCCCATAACAGAATCAATTGGGCCTAGCCCAAACCAATATCAGAGCAAGTGGCCTAAGCCCAGTAGAGTGACAGATCTCATAAACAGATAGGCAACAGTATGAAGATGCATCCTATAACGCCCCAAAAATTGAGTCTAGAATAAATGGGTTTCGTGTGTCGAGAGAATGGATTTTGTCATTCGAAAAAAAAAGGGAATAATGAATTAAGTGTGTAAAAAAATTATGCTTGCATGTCTAGTTTAATTTTTAGGTGATTTAGGAAGGGTTGGTAGTGTTGGAAAAGTCCTAGGCTTGATCTAGGGCTTTAGCAAAAATTTTGTTTTTACCCTTAAGTGAGGTTGGTGGTAGTCAGAAGGATTTTAAAATATTGTTTGGTTAAAAGATAGCACAAGGAAGTAGGTGGTCCGATGGCCTGGGGCGTTCTGAATAAGCTGGTGGTCAAAGGTTTAGGTCCTGGACTTGGCAAAAAATTTTATTGCGTATATGTTAGTATGAAGGCCAAATGAGCCTTATAAATAGTTGGGGCTGATTCACGACAAAAAGAAACGCCTGGCCCAGTGGCAAAGGTGTTAGGAGTAGGAGGGGGAGCAGGGCTCTAGTCACGGTGTGCACTAAATGTTGGGTTTTTTTTAAAGTAAACCTGGAGTGCGGCAAAAAGGTTTATAATTAATTAGGGAGGAATTATGACTCAAATAAAGTAGGCGGTGTAGTGGCAAGGGGCGTGTATCATAGTGAAGAGGTCGGAGGTTCGAAGCTGGGTGTTGGCAAATATTTTTTAGATTTCTTTTGATGATTCGATCGCTGGGAAATAGGCCTTAAAAGAAGTTGAGAATGGAACATATCACAAGAAGAGTTGTGGTGCAGTGGCTGGTAGCATATGGTGGTGCTTGGAGGTATTGGTTTCGAGTTGCCTTGTGCGCAATAACCTGCTATTTTGCTGCTGGCATAGGGAAGGTGTTTGAAGTAGACCAAAAAACCAAAGGATGGCTGTTCGGGGAAAGCAATTTGAATGTAATTCAAATTGGATTTTTCGCTAAATAAAGGAATTTTTGGATGGGGATGAAGAAAAAATTTAGAGAAAATAAAGGAATTTAATTGGTGATAAGTTTGAGTCAATTGGGGAGTGTAGGTTTATTTTATTTATTTGTTTATTTATTAGTATATATATGTGTGCCGTATGGGTAAGTAGGGCCTTTGTTGCTTTTGTGTGCTTTAGTTGATTAAATAGGGGAAAATTCCTTCCAATCTGTAACATCCCAAAAAGGGGGTTATTTGGAATTTAATCATTTTTCTTATGTAAGAACTGCTGAGATATTATTTATGGAATAATAGAGTTTAATTAAAGGCCTTGAGTTGGCTCGGAATAGTGGAAAAATATATATTATTTGCTTTAAAGGTGGATAGCCTTAGTGTTTAGGGGTTATAAGAATAAATAAGGGAGCTTTTGACATAAAAATAAGCTTAGAATAAGTGGCAAAGGGAAGGCCACCTGGGAGCTACATGTGACGCCACCAAGGGAGCAAGGAGAGCCTTGGTTTGAGTCACAAATTCTCCCCTTTTTCTTTCATATTTTGGACGACATTGGGAGGGGAGAGTTCTTTCTCTCTTTGAACTCTCTTCCTTTTTATAATATTAGATAAATGAGTGGAAATCAAGGATATTATTATAGTAGTAGATAAAGGAGACAATAGTTGATTTACTAGGTGATTATGAGGATTAAATTCAAATTATTGTTTTTTTAAATCAATTAAGAAGTTGGTAGTATTTGGGACTCCTTAGTGGAGTGGACGGCATGGACTTTTGGGAGGGGATAATGCCGAAATTATTAAGGTTATTTTCGGCTAGCCTTCACTTGGTGATAACCCTTTTTCTTCCCATTCTTTCTCAAATCATTCGATATTGCCAATCACTTATTCTTGAATTCTAGCCGAAACTTTCACTCTTTTCTTCTCTTCATTGTTAAACCGAAATCACTTTTCCTTTACACCTCCTCTTCTCAAAATTCCCTTGAGCGAAATTGTTAACACCATCCTCTTCCATTGATTTCTTTCTCCCTTGACCGAATAACTCCTTGGAAGTCTTGGTTTTCTTTTCTCTTATTTTCTTACCTTGGCCAATGGTATAGTGGCTTAAGCACATCGGGATCTCGCTAGTGTTCAATCGATTGTTTGGAAAGGTGAGTTGGCTGAATGCTTATGCTTCCTTTTTCCTTATCCTTGTCGACTTTCTAAGAATTAAGGGCCAATATCGGCATCTATATACAAGGTGCTAAGTGTCTGTTTTGAAAACCGAATCTATCTAGGTGTTCCGGGATTTTGGAGATCGACAAAACAAGCCGTCATTCGTGACCAATCAAGTGGTAAGTGTTGGTAAGAATCGGTTTTCATGGGTTTAGTTTGCAAATATTTAAAAAGCGAAGGCTAATGGCTTGTTTACTAACCGTGGTAATTGATGAAGCAGATTCGGAATCGAGTATTGTGATTAAGTATCCAAAAGCGTAAGGGTAAGAGTTCGGGTTCAAAAGGAAAACCCTTTAAATTATTTAATTTGGCCGAATAGGCCATAGGGCTAACCCCATGGTTGGCCGAATGTAGGTACAAAGAAATCTAAGGTGGTCGACTCCTTCATTCGGGATTTAGATCACTCAGTGGTGACAGGTGTGTACATACACACTTATGGCAGTTAATATGTGTGATAAATTATATTGCTTGTAAATCTGCTTGATGTAGATATGGATTTAGTACCTTAAAAGGTACAAGCAAGGACCTCGGTAAGTCTCTATTTATATGAGATTATTATGTTGCTTTTGGGAAGCATGATTTATTTAATACATGTGATAAATGTATGAACTCTGTTATGATTGTGATATGGGTTGATGAGTGGAGGGGGCAGTATTATTGTGCCGACGGGCACCAAGAGTTTTGGTAACACACCGTGACTATATGTCACGGAGGTTTGGTACCTCCAGAGGTTTGGTACCTCAATAGCGACTTGTCCCCGTGGTTAACACCACCGTGGGTTGGCCCCACTTGAGATATGGGATCGTCTGCGCGTTGATTTGGTATCACACGATGGGTTGGCCCCATCAAACGATCTGTGTCACGGACACCGGTGTTTTGGTAACACATTGTGACTATATGTCACCAAGTGGTTTGGCACCACCAAAGTGGTTTGGTACCACAACGGGGTAGACAATTGGCGTTTGGATGGCTAGGTCTGGGATTAAATATTTCGCATATTAATTGTTATATGTTGTGTATGAAAAATATTTTAAAACGGGGGAAGGGTTACATACTGAGTCTTGGTGACTCACCTTCTCCATTATTTTTCAGGTGATGCTTAGATCGCGGACATGGAGCCGGAGGGACTTGAGGAGGCCATGCGGTGGTTTTAAAATTAAACGAACTTTAATTTTAGTTATTTTAAATTTTGTGATTGGGTTGTTTTATTTTGGATGTAATAAGGCCTCATCATACTTTACTTTAGTTATCTTCTTATATGTTGGATATTTTGTTTTAATTATAAATTTGAATCACATGTTTTTCTAAATTAACACGAAAAATGTTTTATCGTGCCATCAGCACATCTCAAATTTGTATAAAACTTGACTTAATTAAATTTTCGAGTTTGGACTAAGCATAATTTTAGCAAGACAACTTAAAACGAATGCTTTCAACAAAACTTAAATTGACTTCAAAATGGGTTTCAAAGTTCTTCTTCAGAACGACCCATATTCGGTCCCAACGTTTAGTAGGGTTTGGGTGTTACATCTCCCAATTCTTTTTAGTTTCTTTCCCTTTGGCAAATACCCGAGTAATCACAATTTCTTTCTTTTTCCAAACAAAAGCGCCTAGATCGAATTCTCCTTCCCTCCCACAATAATTCTTTTCTTGCCGAAATTCCTATTTGTGACAAACCCTTGTTGTTTTCCTCCATCACAAATCGATTGTGATTCACTATCAGTCAAGGTTTAAAAGCCGAATCTTGTTCAGTAGCGATCTGGGTCGTAGGATCAAAGGAGGATTTTGGTAAGTACTTAGTCAATCTTCTTAGTGTGTTTTGTTAAAATCTGAAGGGCTATCTAACCTCTCTTTTTTGTTAACTTTGTATTAACAAGGGTAAAGATCAAAGATCGCAATCGTGGCAGGTAAGGATCGTTAGCAAAGTGGTAAGTGTTCTCGACTCAGTTTTGGATTAGTGGATGGCCGAATGTAAGATGGCCTATAGGGGTGACTTATGTGGAATATGAGTCACTTATTTTTGACGATATACGTTTGGGTGCAGATCTAGAGGATAATCGCTAATAGTAGCTAAGGAAGGGCTACGAGAACGTGTGGCACACGGTGAGGTTATGGTGAGGTTTCGATTTTTTATTAAGTATGTGTTAAGCCATGATTGATCATTAGGTGTTGTCGATTATAGGTTCGTGATTAAGGGGTTTACAGAACGCGTGGTTACTAGGTGTGTACAAACACTACACATACGATATTGGCAACGCCTAAAAGCTAAAAAGTCGAGAGTGGCTAAATGGGCCTGCCGAACTTGTGGGCCCAAAACGGTAATGGTTGATATGTGAACATGAATAATGTTTTGGCATGATCAGTTGCATGATTGGATTGTAATTGAGCCCAATGGGCTATATGATATGAAATGGGCTTGATGGGCTTTTTGGGGACGGAGACAAGTATGTTAGGGTTAATGGACTTTAGGCCTAGTTTGAATAACTTTTAAATTTCATAAGACTTAATCTAATTAAACATGTCCATGAACAAGTCGCTGGGTTAGGGTGTGGCAACGGACATACGCATGTCTAGGATTGGGTTAGGGTGTGGCAACGGACATACGCATGTCTAGGATTGGATCTAAGGAGAGCTTGGTACTTAAGTGGTCCTAGTGGCCCACCTCCTCTTCTCTAGAATCCTACCTGGTGCGTAGTGTCTGTTCACTTTAGCAACAAGGACTTGTTGATGGGCCAAAGTTCATAACTAAAACTCGAGAGGGACCAAACACCCTTAGATTTGTAAAATTACTAAAATACCCTTAGATTTGTAAAATTACTCAAATACCCTCAGATTTGTAAAATTACTAAAATACCCTTAGATTTGTAAAATTACTAAAATACCCCTGTAGGATAGAATTACGAAAATATCCCTGGGTAGTGAAATGATGAAAATACCCCTATGTGACGAATATAAGTTTGTGGATGTTACTCAGGTGTTTGATGCATTCATATGATATTCTTCTTAGGATGCATATGGGTGGGAATTATGGTACAGAGGAAGATTTGAGGATCATATAGTCGCTTGACGACCTTGGATCCATCGGTGGCTTTTAGCCCATTATATGATTAGTAGCTTTGCTGCAACGTTGAGTAGTGCCGCTGTGAGTGCTACCTTTGGTGTGTAGAGGAAAGATGGGTTGATTTAGAAATCCCCATAGGTGTGTATAAAGGTGGGAAGGGAATGGTGTGTGTAGCGGATGGATTTTTGGGAGGGTTCTGCATTACCTTTTTTCCTTATGATACGATATGATATGATATGATATGATATGATATGATATGAGGTCATTATGGGCTAAGGCCAAGACCATCGATTTTGATAGGGCTTAGGCCCAAGGTGAATATTTGTATGTTGATTTGATTGCCAAGGGTTGTACACACTAAGTTTCGAAACTCACACCCTTTATTTAATGTTTCAGGTGGTCCTCTGTAGACGGCTCGACGTGGGAGAGGACTCGAAGATGACCACACTATGAGATCTTAAAATTTTTATTTATTTGTTGCAAAAGACATGGTTTTAATTGCTTTGTTTTAGTTGGATGTAATAAGGCCTTGTACTCCGATTTGACTTTAAATTTTGGGTTTTGTGTTTAGTTATTTATTTAATTATTAAACCTAAGTAAGCTCTTAGGTTTGAACGTGGTTTTTGAAATACTTAAAATAATAAAATAGGTTTTTATCTTAACTTAACAAGACACGTGGAATTTGGGATTCGGGCCTAAACTTCTAAGCTGGGTTTGGGGTGTTACACATCCCACCCCGATCCAGCCAGCACACCACCCATACCAACCCTACACACCATGTGGGGACCAAGTTGACCCACCCAGCCCTACACACCAATAACGCCACCGAGTGGCTAATATCAACGCAAAGAAAGTCGCTTATAATAAAGATAAGTGGTCGAGCCACTGAATCGAGATACGTGACAAGGCCATTGATCAAGAAACGTGGCATAGCCACCAAGATAAAGATTTCTCCAACACAAGTCCCAACCCCATGTAGTATGTCGTATGTCATGCTCAATCATTACATCGATATGCAAAATGGCCATGCTTAGTAATGCTTATCTCAACACATATTAATAACATATCAGACACACGCTCACAGTCTAGTCAGTTAAAACACAGTCATACGATCACAGTCAAATTGGTCAAATCATAGCACAAGTCAGTCATTTACCCACAAGGGAAAATCAATCATTTTACCCTATAAAGGTATGTCGGTAATCCTACCACTCGTGGGTATTTTGGTAACTTGTAAACCAAGGGTATTTTAGTAATTTTATAAATTACGAGTCTTCGATAATTTCACAACTTAGGGGTATTTCAGTAACTTTACAAATCGAGGGCATTTTAGTAATTTTACAAATCAAGCGTATTTTAGTAATTTTACAAATAGAGTGTATTTAGATAATTTTACAACTCGAGGGTATTTCGGTAATTTCGTAAACCAAAGGTATTTTGGTAATTTTGCAAACCAAAGGTATTTCAAGAATTTTACAAATCGAAGGTATTTCGATAATTTTACAAATCGAGGTATTTTATTAATTTTACAAATCGATGGTATTTTAGTAATTTTGTAAACTAAGGTATTTTAGTAATTTTTCAAATTGAGGTATTTCAAATAATTTTACAAATCGAGGGTGTTTTAGTAATTTTACAAATTGAGGGTATTTTAGTAATTTTACAAACCGAGGTATTTTAGAAATTTTCAAATCGAGGGTATTTCAATAATTTTGCAACTCGAGGTATTTAACGACCTAACAGAAGGTCCACCGTCACCGAATGACTTAGGAAATCCAAATTGACATATCCACAAGATGGGCCTAAGGCCCATTACCTCATTCAAGTGGGCCCACGACTCGTATGGCCCATTTAGCCTAGAAACAACCATGGCTATGCAACAAGCACATTCCCAAATCAATAACTTATCACATCACGACATTTCATCCGTAGGGCCTCACACTTTCTACCGACGCGCCAAAGCACCTAAGCCATATGCGCGACATGATAAGCCTATCTATTTCCCATTTAACAATGTGACTTGCATTCGTGGGCCCTATGGCCCATTGGGCCCATCAAGACCCATTCCATCTCGAATGGCCCACTACGGTCCAAGCCCATAAATTCACTCATGGTGGCCTTCCTCATCACACGCTCATGCTCCGTGAGCTCGGTTCACCACACGTACAATCGCACACTCGTATGGCATCGTTCGTCGGTATTTCAGCTTTTCGGCATAATGCCGATCAATAGTCAAGATAGTACAATATATGCTACTTTGACTTTTCAACCGATTAACAATCAGAACAGTGTATACAGAACAACACCTTACCACGTAGAGTACTGAATAATCAGGAGCGTCGTCACCTTCACTAGAGCGACCAACTGATAGGAATCTGGAGTTAAACCACACTCTGAACACTCCTATGCCCAAATGCCAACCAAGGTATTCTTACTCTCCTCATAGATTGCTCTATTTAAAGCCAGCTTCTCACCTTCCCTCATGCTAGCTTCCCGATGTGGGATCCTTCCTTCAGCAGAGTTTAAATCCATCACAACCACTTGTCGCCCCAACTTAGCAAAATAAATATCCATTTTTGCTTACAATAGGATTCGAACCCTTGCCCTCTCCTATGCTCCAGACGCTACATGCCACCACAACACAAGCTCCCTTTGTGTCTTACAACATGCGCAACTAAATATAAGCCTACGGGCGAAAGTCTAAGTTCATTTAAAAAGAAATCAAAATGAATTGCTAGCACCAAGGCTTGAACCCAAGCTCTCCATTACCCCCTTAATGACGCCTTGCCACTAGGCCACATGCCTCCTTGTGTCATCTTTTCCCACAATTTATTCTTAAAGCCTACTTACTTACTCCCAGGGTTTTATTCACCTAAAACCAAAATTTTTCCTAAAGCCCAGGTTTGAACCCGGGACTTCATGAAAACCCCCTAACCTTCCAAAATCACTCACCTAATAGGTCCAACTTACATTAGTACCGTTCTCTTGTTCTCAAAAATTTTAAACGCTCCCATGCCCAAGGCTCAATAGGCCAAATTCTACTAGGCCCAAAAATTTGGGGCGTTACAAAAACCCTCTAAAGGAATTTAAAAGGAAAATCCTTAGTCTTGACTGTGACTTCGGCTTCTGAGATGGATCAACTGGCTTTCTTCTAGTAATTCCCTATATTCAACCCTCTTTGGCTTCGCTCCTCGTCAACAGCCTTGAAAGAAGCCTTCTATCGAACTGCCTTTTAGGTTGCCCTTTAGGGTGTTTATATAGGCTTTCGAGATGCCTTACTTGGCCCACAAGTATCCTATTCCGAGTGGAATTAAAACGGGTCACGGTAGGGACACACCAGTGTGAATCAAGCCCAGGGTCGTGTTCAAGTCTGCTAAAGTGGCACGACCATGTGGTTTACCCGTGTGGTGAACTCCAGGCTGTGTTAATTTCTTACTTTGGCCCATTTTCTCCGTTTTTGGCCCGTTTCTCATTCTTTTCATCCTCCTATGCTCTCCTAAGTATAAAACATGAAATTAAAGGATTAGGAGCATCAAATTCCACAATTCAAGGGATAAATCATCCAAAAGTATGCCGAATGTGGGATTAAAATATGTATATATTACGGTTTATCATTAGGACACAACAATTTTGAATTCTTGAGAATAAGTTTTTATTTAACTTTTATGCTTTTAAAAAGAAAATAATATGTTCTTTAGGCTCGATGAGAAAAAATCGAAACCCAGTAAGTTAGGGTACGATTTCTTTCGAACCTTAGAACGCAGAGAATTTGCTTATTTCAAAACAAAATTTTAATGAATAGAATAAAATTTAATATGATTTTATAGTAAAATGTAAAATGAATTTCAGCATAATATATGTAACAAAATAATGATGATGACAATAATAAATATAAATATAAATAATAAATAAGTTAATAATGAATAGCAGAAATTTGAAAGTATGTACAACAAAATATAAATACATAAATAAATAAATAATGAAATGGCTATAGTAAGTGTAAAAGTTTAAAATAAAACAAATCAAAATAAAAATAATAAGAGTAAAATAAAATAAGATAAATAATAAAAAGAATAAAAAGCAAATTAATTATAAAAAATGAGTAAGTAAGCGTTTTAAAAATAATAATAATGATAATAGTAGTAAAAATAAAATACTAATAATAATAGTAATAATAATGGTAATTACTAATAATAATAGAAATATTAGGTAATAATAATAATAACGTAAAATGATAGTAGTAATACTAAAATAATAATAATAATAGTAAAAAATAAAGTAGTAATGCTAAAATTAATTAATAGTAATAATAATATTAATATTAAAATATTTAATTTAATAGCAAAAATAACAAAAGGGACTAAATTGAACTTAAAATAGGAATCCGGGGGCAAATACGTAAGTAAATAAAAAAAGGGACTGAATCAAATGCGCGAATAACAAGGAAGGACTAAAGGGGAAAATATCCCCGCCCTCCAAAACGCGGCGTTTCACAAAGGACTCAAATGAAATCAGAACAAAACTTAAGGGCAAAATTAAAAATAAAAAAAATTGAATTAAAAAAGGAAAAAATGCGGAAGGGCCAAAAGGATAAATAACCCATTTTTACAAAACACGCGGATGCTCCCCTGGGTCGGGTCAACACGCGGGTTGTGGGGATTAAACGACACCGATTTGAGCACTTAAATGCACTACTAAAACAACGCTCGTTTTCATTGTGTATAAGTAGAAAATTAAAAAAACATTCTCATTTCTATTTTTTTAAAAAAAGACTAAATTTTTTTTTGAAAACCTCTCTCCTTGGCGATTTTTGTCGAGGTATCAAGGCCGACCACCGCCGACCACAAGATATCTGGGCCTAACTCCTAAAATCCCTTTGATCTGTTTTAATCCCTACAACTCCGATCTGCCCTTAAACCCCCTAAAGGAGCGTTCGAAGATCATTGGAAGATCGAAAGACTCTTCGATTTCCTCCCTTCTGACCACCATCGAGGTAAGACCTCCTTTTTATTTTGTTTTGTTTTCTTTTCTTAAAAAAAGTTGAAAGGGAATAGAAAATGGAAAAACAAATATTGAAAACATGAAGAAAAAAAATCACCTTGAATCTGTTTTCTTTTTCTTTTTTGTTTTTGTGTTCGTATTGATATTATAGGTAAAAAAAAAAAAAAAGAAAGTTACAAAAATTCCTTCTAGTTTTATAGCCAAATGAAATACAATGTTTTCTTGGTTTATTGTTGTTGTTTTTTCCCTATCCTTTTCGCAAGTACGGAGCTCCAGCTATGGCGGTGTACGGAGGCTCGAATGCGTGGGGTGATGTGGAGGCTGCTGCGACGCACCTTAGCTGCTAGGGTTTCTGATTTTCAGTTTGGTTTTGGGCTAGTGGGCTTAGGGTAGTATTGGGTTTGTATTGGGTTTTTTGGGCCAATTTCTTATTGGGTTTGTAATGTTAGTTGGACTATTTTAATGGACTTGGTTTGTTATTTTAGTTTAGGTTTTTAATTTATTTTGTTTATTAATGTTTTGGTTAATATTGGGCCAGGCAAAAATTGACCTATTACAGTTGCCCCTCTTTTCTCGTTGTCGTGTAACAAAAATGGAGCAAAGACTTAAAAAGAGCAAATTTTGCCCGGCCTCGCTGAGTCTCTACTTGTTTTGGTGCCCTCTCTTCTTCGAGTAGCTTCATTCCATCCCAGTGCATCTTCAGGGGCCTAGGAACTAGTGCTTCGATCCACTTCAAAGAAATTAGACTTGTAGCTTCAATCTGCACCACTGCAACTTCAGGGAGATAAGGTTTGGTTTTGGTAAATTTGATCCTACCTACTACAACTTCAGAGGTATAGGATTTGTAACTTTAGTCTTTTCCACTACAACTTCAGGGCAATAAGACTTACGGCTAGTGGCTTCAATTTGCTCCACTGTAACTTCAGAAAGATAAAATCTACCATAACTTGTAGCTTTAATCTGTTCCACTATAACGCCAGGGAAATAATATTTGATATCTTTAATTTGCTCCACTACAACTTCGAGGAGATAAGGCTAATGGCTTTACTTTGCTCCACTGCAACTTCAGGGAGATGAGATTCACCATGGTGGATTTGATCCGACCTACTATAACTTCAGAGGTATAGGACTTGTGGATTCATAGCATTAATCTGCTCCACTGCAACTTTAGGGGAGTAAGATTCACTATCTTGACTTCAATCCATCCCACTACAACTTTAAGGGTATAGGATTTGTGGATTCATCGATCTTGCTACACTATCCTCTGGGGGACATGACCTGTAGAATCAATTTATGGACCTATGCTTATGCAAAATGATTAGGATGCAATGATCAGATTGAATCAAATGCCCCTAACTAAATGTGTTACGGATGATATTTGCATGAATGCATAATATCATGAGAATGATCCATTTTTTAATGTATGGGTTGTCATTACTCATTCTTCAAGGTTTTGTCACTGACGTAATATCCTGTCTTCCTGTTCAACCGATATTTTTGACGAAAAGTCTGAAGAAATGGTCACTGTTTAGAGTTTCCTTCTTAAATATTTCCCACCCTTAGGCTTGGTGAGTTCTAAATAATAGTCCTATTTCAGGTTCCTGTACTATTTAGAAGTTTCCAAAGTAATATGCAAAACTCCTTTTGTGAAAGTATTATTAGTCCATTAATCATTACTCTAATACAAAATGCTTGAAAATGATCATAATGATGGACAAAACTGAAATTTATCAGGAATAAAATTAGAAAAGAATAAGTTAAGCAAACATTGCTAGAATACAAAATGATGAGGGGGGAAAGATAGGTGCCCAAGATATCATAGCTTGACCTTCTCCGTACGGACCTTCTGAAGACCATTTTAAGCTCAATATGTGTTTAGGAGATCAAGAGTACTCTGTTGATGCCCTAAGATGTAACATGTATAGAAAGATCATCGCATGCCCTATCTTTGATCACAATTTGAGCTGCCTTTTTCAGATTTTCAACTCAAAACCCCTTTGGTCTTAAGGCACCCTTTGCGGGTTTTCACCTTGGCCTCTCTATTTTTTTAGAGAAAGTCTTAAAGTGCCCTTTGTGGGTTTTCACTTTGGCCTATTTTCCTTTTCAAGTATAGTACTGATTGTCTGAATCTGAATTTATAGGATTGGGCAAGTTTTTCCCTTCCATTTTGATCAAAATCAGTGCTCCTCCGGATAAAGCCTTTTTTACCACATAGGGTCCTTCCCAATTCGGCATCCATTCCCCTCTAAAATCCTTTGTATGAGGAGGATCTTTTTCAAAAATAGGTCCCACTCGTGAAATTCTCTTGGGCAAACCTTTTTATCGTAAGCTCACATCATTCGCTTTTGGTACATCCGACCATGACGAATAACTCTTAACCTCTTTTCCTCATTCAAGTTTAGCTGATCATATCGAGATTGTATCCATTCTACTTCATCTAATTTTAGCTCTGACAAAACTCAAAGCGAATGTATCTTTACTTCAATGGGTAAAACCGCCTCTATTCCATAAAGTAGTGGAAGTTCTAATAGACGTTCGATAATCATATAGAGCAAACAGTAACTTCTCGTGCTAATCTTTATAAGTTTCAGCCATTTTCCCCAAAATCTTCTTAATATTTTTATCGGTTGCTTCCACTGCACCATTCATTTTAGGATGATACGGGGATGAATTGTGGTGTCTGATCTTGAATTGACTGCATACCTCTGCTATCGTGCTATTGTTCAAATTTAATGCATTGTCGAATATGATCGTCTTAGGCATTCCATATCGACATATGATTTCTTTTTTTAGGAATTTGTTGATTGTCGACTTAGTAACACTTGCATATGAAGCAGCCTCTACCCACTTGGTGAAATAGTCGATGACTACAAAGATGAACCGGTGCCCATTTAAAGCTTTTAGAGAGATCGGCCCAATGACATCCATGCCCCACATAAAGAAAGGCCATGGGGAAGTCATAACATACAAGGGCGAATGAGGTACATGAATTTTGCCTCCATAAATTTGGCATTTATGGCATCTCTTAGCATAATTGATGCAGTCTCCCTCCATTGTAGACCAATAGTACCAGAATCTCATAATTTGTCTAGCCATTGTGAAAACATTGGCATGTGTTCCATAGACACCCTTGTGAACTTCTTCCAGAATTTTCTTAGCTTTAACAGCGTCGACACATATCAATAGTACCTGATCCTTTCTTCTTTGTACAGGATTTCCCCATTTAAGACATAGTCATAGGCTAGTCTTCTTAACGTCCTTTTTTTATTCTCAGTGGTTTGATCAGGGTTTTCACAATTTCTCACGTATCATAATATATCGTGGTACTAGGGGCGGTCATCTCTTTCTTCTTCCTCCACGTTGCAAAAATGAGCTGGGGCCTCGTAAATACTCTTTTGAATTGGTTTTACATCCTCTTGTTTGCTCACTTTGATCATGGAAGCCAAAGTAGCCAAAGCATCTGCCATTTGGTTTTCGTCTCACGGGAGGTAATTGAAAGTAATGTCATCAAACTCTTCAATTAACCCTAGAATTATCCTTCGATAATTGATCAATTTGGGGTCTCTTGTTTCCTATTCACCTTTCTATTGGTAGATCACCAGTACAGAATCTCTATATACTTCCAGTGCTCTAATTTTGCATTCTATGGCGACACAGAGTCCAATGATACATGCTTCATATTTTGTCATGTTATTTGTACAATCAAATTCTAATTTTTGTGTGAATGGATAATGATCTCCATTTGGGGATACCCAGACTGCCCCAATTCCATTACCTATAGCATTTGATGCTCCATCGAAGTTTAATTTCCAAAGTTGATTTTTTGTAGTGTCCTCTTCAGTAGCTGCCAAATACATTAGTTTTTCATTGGGGAAATCAAATTTCAGAGGCTCATAATCTTCTAGAGCTCTGCTGGCTGGCAGCATTTGGTGCTCCGTCGATGTTCAATTTCCAAAGTTGATCTTTTGTAGTGTCCTCTTAAGTGGCTGCGACATAAATTAGTTCTTCATTGTGGAAATCAAAGTTCAGAGGCTAATAATATTATAGAGCTCTACTGGCCAGAAAATCTGCTATTGCGCTTCCTTTCACGGCTTTTTGGTTCACATAAACTATGTCAAATTCAGATAGTAGAATTTTCCATCTAGCCATCCTTCCATTCAAAGCAGTTGACTCTATCATATATTTTAGAGGGTCCAACTTCGAGATTAGCCAGGTCGTATGGTACAGCATGTATTGCCTCAACCTCCAAGTCATCCAAATCAAGGCACAACACAAATTTTCATTTGGTGAATATCTCATTTCATACTCAGTGAATTTCTTACTGAGATAGTATATCGCCTTTTCTCTTTTTCCCAAATCATTGTGTCAACCCAGTACACACCCCATAGAGTTATTAAACACTGTCAAATATAAGATTAATTGCCTATCTGGTCAGGGAGGTGACAATACTGGAGGATTTGACAAGTACTGTTTAACCTTATCGAAAGCTTTCTGGCATTATCATCCTACACACCTAGATTATGCTTCTTAAGAAGACGAAATATGGGATAACAATTCTTATTTAATTTCGAAATGAACCGAGAAATGTAATTTAACCTTCCAAGGAAACCTCAAACTTCTTTTTAAGTGCGGTGGTGGCAATTCTTGTATAGCCTGGACCTTGTCTGAGTCAATCTCGATTCCCTTCTCACTCACTACGAAGCCCAACAATTTTCTCGATCTAGCTCCAAAATTACATTTTGTTGGATTGAGGTTTAATTGAAATTTCCTCAGTCTCAAGAATAACTTTCTTAAAACTTCGATATGTTCCAATTCTGTGCGAGACTTTGCGATCATATCGTCAACATAAACTTTCATTTCTTTATGCATCATATCATGGAACAAGGTTACCATGGCCCTTTGATATGTCGCTCCTGCGTTTTTCAGCCAAACGACATCACCTTATAACAAAATGTACCCCACAAGGTTATGAAGGTGGTCTTTTCCATGTCTTCGGGATGCATTTTGATGTGATTGTATCCCAAGAAGCCGTCCATAAAGGAAAGCAGCAAATAGCCTACTGTATTGTCTACTAGAGTATTAATGTGAGGCAAAGGGAAATTGTCTTTCGGCTGGCCTTATTTAAGTCTCTATAATCTACACACATTTGTACCTTTCAATCTTTATTAGGGATAGGCACAATGTTGGCTACCCATTCTGAGTATTTGACTTCCTACAAAAACCTGGCGTCAAACTGCTTTTTGACTTCCTCTTTTATTTTTAGCACAATGTCAGGCCTCATTCTCCGGAGCTTCTACTAAACTGACCTGCAATCCTCTTTTATGGGGAGGCAGTATACAACAATGTCAGTGCTCAACCCAGGCATATCTTGGTATAACCACGCGAATATATCTTTGAATTCTTGGAGTAATTCTATGAGGTCTTGCTTCGTTTCTTCGGTTATGCACGTTCCACTTTTCACTACCTTTCCTTCTTCCAAAGTCACGACCTTTACTGTCTCTTCATGAGGTAGAATTTGTTTTTCCTCTTGTTTTACCATTCTTAACAGGTCCGGAGATAAGCCACAGTCTATGTCATCTTCAAAGTCCCGGGATCCCTCTAAACACATGTCTTACTCAAAAGGGTATTCTAATTCCGTAGCAGCGTTACTCATGTCGTTGATATCCGGGGACCTGTTGTAGGTACAAAAAAATATACAAAGAACGAATGAATTTAAGAATAATTATTTGTATGGTATGATTATGAATGTGATGAAAGAATGATTTATAAAAAGGTCCAAGGAATGAAAGAATCTAACATAATTATCTAGATAGAAAGAATGAAAGAATATAAAAGAATGAGAGAATATTTATTCGAAATGATTTCAAATATGTATTTTATAACAATGTTTGGATATAAGCCTATTTCACAAAGGAATTCTTATTGTTTCTAGGCTTAAAGCAACAAGTATGTTTGGAACATTACTCTGTGTAAGCTCTAAAAACTATGGGAATTTCTTATGCAGTCCAATTATTCAGAATGCTCCCGGGTTCATAAGGGTGGATATCTGACAAGGTCCCCCTTCAGTGGTTTCTTCATGTATGGCATTGATGTTAACATTTCTCATCATTTCTTCAACGCTTTCTTCCCTTAGTGTCCTTCACTTGGGATGAATGATCCCTCCCGATATGAAAGTTTTGGATATGTGGAGGAATACCATTGGTTCCCATTTGATTTCTTCCCCACTCACACGTGCCCTTCTTCTTTCTTGCCTCTTTTCCAACTCCTTCCTTCTTTGTCTCGCATCTGGCTTATACCCTAAGCCAAAGCTATCATGCTTGTCCTTCAATACTGAAGCCTTAACTCTTCCCTGAAAATGTCTCCTGAGTCCTTTTCTCGATAAAACTCCCTTTCCTACCATCAACTGTGACCCCATCCTGGTAGCCCTGGATATTTTAGGTACTGGAATCCTATTCCCCTCAGTAATGAATGTGGCATTCACAAACTCCAAAGATCGGAAAAAACATTAGATTGCCTCATTGTTTGCCTCCATGTAAGGCGCATCACTAGTTACAGCCGCGATAATATCCTCTTCGGCATTTATCATCACCAGCCGACCTTCTGATACTAGCTTTAACTTTTGATGTAGTGACGAAGGCACTGTCCTTGCTGAATGTATCCAAGGTCTTCCCAATAAGCAATTGTAAGAAGGTTTGATATCCATTACTAAGAAGTCCACTTCATAAGTAGTTGGCCCATTCAACAGAGGTATTTCGATTCTTCCCATGACCTTCCTCTCTGTGCCATCAAATGCCCTCACTATATTATGGCATACTTTCATGTGTGAGCTATCCACAGGAAACCTATTAAGGGTGGATAGGGGTAATACATTTAGAGCTGATCCATTGTCGATCAGGACCCCTGGCAATGTTTATCCTTTGTATCTGGTCATGATGTGCAGAGCTTTAGTGGATCCCATACCCCCTGGTGGTATTTCATTATCGTTGAAGAAGATAAAGTTATCGGCACTTATGTTATTGACCAGACGATCCAATTTTTTGACAGAGATATCATTGGCAACGTACATTTTGTTCAGTACTTTCATCAATGCCCTTCAGTATACCTCTAAATTCAAGAGCAAAGCTAGTATAGATATGCGAGCTGGTTGTTTATGCAATTGTTCCACAACACTATACTCGCTGTGCTTCAAAAACTTCAGGAATTCCTTGACCTCCTCCACTTTTACTGGCTCATTAACAAGAGGCTCAGGTCTGGCTACTTTTCCCTTCTTTTGCTCCACCATTATGGTTTTTCCTTTTGCGGGTTCTGCTCGGGAATTGATTAAATCATAGTGCCTTCCACTACACGTATAAAAACCTACATCTTGATCTTCTTTTGAAGTGTTGGCTGAGTTCTCCCTTCCCAGGATTGTCATGCTATAGTTATAAATCTAGGGACCCTTTTGCTATCCTGGAAAGAGAAGACCGCTGATTTTTGAATTATGATCTTTCGTGCCATCTATACTCCAGCTTCATTTTTTTAGGTCGCGAAATGATGACCACAGGACGATTGACTTTTGGGACCTTCATCGTTGAGTCTGACGCACATATGCTTCCTTCTTCTTTGGCTTCCTCACAGAACTCTATCTCTTTATTGTCCATCAAACCTTGTACCAAGGCTCTGAATTCTATGCATTCTTGGATCTTGTGTCCCTCTTCATGATGGAACTCATAGTAGTTCCTTGAGTTTTCACAGCTCCCTTCAAAATTCAAAATGCTCAACCCTCTTTTTACCATTTCCATCTAGACCCATTTTAAGGGAGTTTTTACTTCTGCAATATCAGTCTTGATTATTCTCCCCACCTTTCCGTCTGTTGCATTGACCCCACCATTAATGTGATTGGGTAGTGGATTCTCAACACTAGGTGCATCATTAAATTTCACAATGCCCATTTTAATAAGTCTTTCGACTACTTTCTTAAAGGAAGTGCAGTTTTCTATTGAATGTCCCGAAATTCCTGCATGGTAGTCACATTGAGTGTTCGCATCGTACCATTTGGGATATGGAGGATGTAATGGTTTCAGGTAAAAAGGGGACACCACGTGCACGTCAAATAAGCTTTGGTACAATTCCATGTATGTCATTGGGATTGGTGTAAATTGGTGCTTCTCAGTGTTTTGTTTCGTGCCAGACTCCTAGCTTGTTGAACCTTGTTGACTAGTAGCCACCGCTCTTGGCTGATTTATAGTAATTGATCTTGAGTAACCTTAGTTATATGTGCTTGTGTTGTTCACCTCATTTTCCTTTTTCCTCGAGGTTGACCTTTTGTTACTCTCTCCTGCATCTATCTTTCCCTTCTTTATCGCATTCTCAATCATTTCGCCGTCATCACTATGTTTGAAAAGCTTTTTGTAGCACTTCCTATCATTTGAGTGATGATTGGGGCTTTTAGGGTGTTGATAAAGAGCATTGTAGTTTCTTTTTCTAAGAGGGACAGCTGCACTTGTGTGGCAACATCCATCCATCTCTGTGCGTATTACCTGAAACTCTCGCTTAGTTTTTTCTCCATGTTTTGTAAAGTGATTCTATCAGGGGTCATATCCGTCACGTGACTATACTGCTTCATGAAGGCTTGTGCTAAGTCTCTCCAAGAACCAATCCTAGTACTGCTTAATTAGTTGTACCATTTGGATGTGGCTCCCACCAGACTATCCTGGAAACAATGTATCAGTAGTTGATCGTTATTAATATACCCAGTTATCCTTCTACAAAACATGGTGATGTGAGCTTTGGGGCAACTGGTCTCGTTGTTCTTTTCAAATTCGGGCATTTTGAATTTCAGGGGAAGCACTAGATCTGGGACCAAACTCAGATCCTTGGTGTCGATTCCATGTTGGCTATCTGCATTTTCCATTGGCTTAAATTTTTCATCCAGCCATTTACATCGGTCCTCTGACTGCTTTGCCAATTCTGACCTTGTCCTTGTCCTTTCCCTTTCTGCCATTTCATCCAGGCCAGGGATAACAGGATTAGCTGGGTTATCCCCTGGGTTAGAACCTGATCCAGATCAAAAGTTTATTGGCATGGAAACACTATCCTGAAATTGTTTAGGCCTAATCGTGACGGATGCTTTTCGAGGATACACTATAAGATGTGTTGGAGTAAAACCAGGTGGATAGAGAGGTTCCTCGTTATCTTCTCCAGCGTTACCCATAGGGGCCTTTCCTTTATCCATTCCTTCAGCCAGTAGTTGGGTTAACTAATTCAACATATTCCTTTGGGATTCCATCATTCGATCCATCATGTCTTGCTAGATTTTAGCCAGTTGCTCTTGCATTTGCAATTGTAGTTTATCTTGGATCTCCTTTTAGAGTTATTCAAGTCTTTCTAACCTTTGATCCATATCTTTTATCTTTTCACGGGTACCGTAAGGATGCTTGGTTGGTAAGTTTTTATTGGTTTCCAGATTAATGCTAAAATGATTTTAACCAATTTGGGTCTTCCCATGAAATTTAAATGCACATGATGTGATGTAATGCGAATGCATGAAATGAATGCAAAAGGAGGCATTGACTCTGATTCAATTCCATTAGAACAACTTTACTAGAAAACAAATTTCTTTACATACAACAGATTACATATACGACTTTGCCCTAATGCTTAAAGCCTTAACCTTCCTAAGAAGCCCATTAATTCTTGACCTCAATCTGATTCTGATTCATACTTCAAACTTAGTATGTCTGCTTGAACTGTTAGGGTCTACAAATGATCGGCCACCTCTCGTATTTGAGCCAAAGCTTCACCCATGATATAATCTCTATCATTGACCTGACTTTAAGAACGGTGAAGTTGCTCTTTCCACTGCTCGTTGCTTGCTTTAAGAAGTTCAACTCGGAGTTCAAAATTTTGTAATGCGATCTCGAGCTCTTCTATTTTACTTTTTTGCTCTTTAATCTTGTTTAAGCTTGCTTTCAGCTCAATTTTGGAATTGCGATTATGATACTTATAAAGTGACTTTTCTAGTTCTGCAACCCTGGCTTTTAATCTGACATTTTCATTCTGGCATTCCAATAGGTCTTTCTCTAAGGCATTTCCTCGAACTTTGGCATCTTGGTATTTCTTTTCCCATTGCTCGGTTCTGTTCTTTTCTTCGTTGATCTCTTGCCGCCATCGTTCTGATGTCTTTCCCAATCTGGCAGTCCTCATTGATAAGCGTAGCTTCTTATAATCTATTTTTAGACTATCCAAATCTTCTTCAGCCTTATTTTTCCCTTTTCTTAATTTATCGGACTCTAGCTTTTGGACATCAACATATAGTCCTAATTGCATCTTTTTTTCTTCTAATTACTCTGTCTTCTTTCCTAGCTCTGAATTCATTCTTTCAAAATCTTACTTTATGATCTTTAGCTCAGACAGACCACTCGCAGATATTCCTCCATTGGTCGAATAGCTTCCTGACTTGGCCTGGGGACGTTATCATTGACTCTTTTACCCAACCAACCATTATATTCGGGGGTCGTCATCAGACCTGCGGAAAATCTCTTCATTTGGCGGGTTTGGTTCCAGGCATTGGACATTTCTCGAACCTTTTTCTTGTAGTTGTCCCCCTTGTATGAAAACTCGCATTGTGCTAGCCCTTGAGTTGCTAGTATGAATTGTCTCGATCTATACTGCCTTAACACAAGTAAAAGAGCATATCTAACAGCTCCCCAAATCCCAAGCAGAGGGACCCAATCGAACTCGCCATATCGGTATAGAATCTCGTCAGGAACCATTCAAGGGGCTCTCCATTCGATGTCTTTGCCATGTAGGTTTTGGAGAATCATCATCCATCTCTCTTTTGTGATATCATCCCATCTTAGAGTAGTGACTAACTCTTTTAGTGGAGAATAGTTTTCAGAGAAGATTCGGTACGAGACATTTTTGACTTTTCAAAAATGGCTGTGAAACCATGCTAATAAAAGTTGTGCACACCCGATGAATCTCTCTTCATCTGCTCTTCAGCATGTGTTTAGGGACTTGAAGGTTTCGGCCAGAATTATAAGAACGGGTGTAACCCTTTTATCAAGTCAGTCAAATAAATCAGAGACAACCTCATCTATATGCCCTAAAGCCTTGGGGAAAATCACCAATCCATAAATGCTTAACCCAAAGACATCAACCCTTTTTCTTCACGTCGGGATGTGCTAGGATCAAATCTCGCAAATTTCTCCAAGGAATGCACTTACTGTCACCTTTCTGTTTGATTCAAGCTACCACCCACTGTTTGGCCATCCCCATGACGTTCATTAACTTCTTTAAGAATGTCGGAACATTGACAGCCCTAGAGTAGACTTTGTCGGTCTGAATCAGGCAACGAAGCAAGGTTGTGTACTCTTCCATAGTAGGTACCAAATCTACATTTCCAAAAGTAAAAAACCTATAGGTAGGGTTCCAAAATTGAGCCAGAGCTCGAAACAAATGCTTGTCTACCTTTACATCGAGTAGGTAGGGTAGATCACCATAATTATTGTAAAATAACTACTTGATTTCTTTATCCAACTGGACCCATATCTCTTTCATTTCCTGAAGATTGTTTTGGGTCACGCTGATACGAGTGAAATCCCATAATTCTAACACATACCCTTCCATCAGGCTATCCCCTTTCTCTAGTTGTGTTCTTTCAGACCATATTCGGACGACCACATTATCTTCTACTTTATTAAGAAACCCATTCTCCATGTCAAGCTCTCTATTTAGCAATCGAATGTGAATCAATACCCTCTTTTTTATGATGAGAATGTCATGCAATCAAAGCAAAATAAGCAAGTCAGTATACAAAGCAAGAATTTAAAGCAAGCAAGAAATACGGATCTACTTAGGGTAAGTTCTTAGGGCTCATTATATGTGGTTCGATTCTAACGTAAACGTACTTGAACTGGCAGATTCCTCGATCCTCACCCATTATAGGCTCATACGGATTGAGTTTTGTTCAGGGGAATACATTTCCCTATGGCTATACGGAGATGAAAATCTCACAAAGACATAGGTACGGATGTATCCCGAAAGAGATCCACTATCCTATACGGATGTAACATCCCGATTTAGGGCCTAGTCAGAATAGTGGTGCGAGACCACAAATCTGAGTTATATGTATGAGTTTTTGAGGTTTATGCCATGTTTGCATATTAGTGTGAAAGTTTCATGAAGCATTTTTGTGAAATTGCGGTTGAATTGTCCAAAAGGACTAAATTGCAAAAGTTGTAAAATGTGAGATTCTAGAAGTTATTTGTATGAAATAGCTATAGAATATCAATTAGAGGTCCTTAAAGAGCA
The DNA here is from genome assembly GCA_025506655.1 of Gossypium rotundifolium. Classification (NCBI taxonomy): domain Eukaryota; kingdom Viridiplantae; phylum Streptophyta; class Magnoliopsida; order Malvales; family Malvaceae; genus Gossypium; species Gossypium rotundifolium. Next base: position 52,405,461 of record CP106725.1, read on the forward strand.
ATTTCCCAATTTCTAATTTTTGGACAAAATTGGGCATGGATGAGTTAAAATAGAAAGTTTGTTAAAAAAGGAATTTTGGTCATTTGGAAATTAAATGATTAAAATGGGAAAAGATGATAGAATTTCATTCATCTTCTTCTCCAAGGTTGCCAAAATTTTCAAAAAGCCATTATTAGGGCTCTTCAACTTTTCAAGCTTGCTAGTAATTGCATCCAAGCCTCGTTTTTGATATTTTTCGTATTTTTTAAGTCCTAGTAACATGAGAAAGCTATTTTTAGCTATATGTTGAGCTAAGATGGATGTTCAAAAATGTACCCATGTATGACATGCATGTGTTTTGATGTTTTATGGATGAATATGAAAGTTTTATGTAGTAGAAACATCTTTTGCTAAGTGATTTCCATGAAAAATACATGTAGGGACTTGTTTGTGAAAGTCTCGAGTTTGGTCATACATGTGTGATTTAGTGAGAATTGATGATTACTTTAGTTGAGTAAATGGTTCGGCTAAGCATGAAAGGCTAGAAAGTTGAATGAAAATCATTTTACGAGCATTGGGGCAAAAGTGTAAATATGAGAAAGATTAGAGACAAAATAGTAATTTTGCTAATGTATGATATAAGGGTCAATTTCGTCAATGTGTGTTTTGAATGAGTTGATTTATCATTAAAGATCAAGAAAGACGAAGCCCGGATTGAAACCGAGGCAAGAGAAAGGTGGTGGACTAAATTGCACATTTCTATACTTTTGAGTGATGAGGTAAGTTTATGTGTAATCAATGTGATTATACTTATACATTCTTAATGCTAGCTAGTGTGTAGCATGAATGAGAATGAATGAGAATGAATGAGAATGATTGAGAACCTATGTGGTTCAAGTGGAATGAATGTGGTAGATATCATGAATGAATAAATGAATGAATGAGTAAGTAGATATGTAGATGTGTAGTGATAATATTTGATGGTAGGCAAATGATCGTTGTTTTGTCGCGTCTTAAAATTTATATAAAGAATGATTGAGCCTAGAAACTAAGACAACGATGGAGGCAAGTGCACCTATCGAACAATAGTATAGTTTAGGCAAAACCGGTATGTCGAATCCCAAAGGAACCAAAACTACTAATACTAACTCTCTTTCTATTATTTAGCCTAAGAATTAAAAGAATTTGTTGTTTAATCTAAATTAACTAACTACTAAACTAAAGACTCTAAGACAAAGAAGAATGAAATTTGGAAAATAACTTGAGGAAAAACTAATTGATTAAGATGACACCCAAGGAAGAATCCACCTAGACTTTACTTATTATCTAACACTGAACTAGACGATTTATTCACTTGACTTGATTCGTAAGATTCCCTAACATATATTAATCCCTCTCTCGAGACGACTAATGTCTAACCCTATGTTGATTAATTGAAATATCTTTCTAATTAAAACCCTTAGAATTGCATTAACTTGATCTATGTTCTCCCATATTAGGTTTCACCCTAATCCGGCAAAATCTCGTCACCCTATCTCTAGGCGCGCGATCAACTCCTCTTAAATTATGCTAGATCTACTCTTAGGCAGGGACTTTTGCTCCTCCACCTAAGCACATCATACTTGAATTAATATCCTGGAAATATCAACACAAGAATTAAGAACACATAATTAAGAACAAGCCAAATATTTATCATATAGTTCAACAAACAATAACAAGATTCATCTTAGGTTTCATCCCCCTCAGGTATCTAAGGGTTTAGTTTATAATTGTAAAAGAAAATATCTCAAAAGAAAAGATAAAAAAAACATAAGAAATCCTTAAAACCCCCTGAAGGAATTGAAGGAGAGATCTGTCGTCTTGAGTATAATTCTGACTTCTTAAGATGAATCAACTGGCTATCTTTGTGTAATCTCCACAAATCTGCCCTCTTCGTCCTAACCGGATGCCTATCCGAATGTTCCCCTCAAGTTTTGCCTCTAGGGTCTTTATATAGGCTTTTGGAATATGTTTCTTTGCCTCTAAGTACCCTAAATCGACTGAAACTCTTCTTTCCTACGGCAGGGACAAGCCCGGGTGGCACTCCCCGTGAGCTTCGATTGCGGGCCGTGGTCAAGGCTGATGATGAGGCACGGCAGTGTGTTTCGGGGCTACGGTCGTGATCTAGTCTATCAATGAGGCACGGCCGTGTGGTCATGGGCCCAGGCTGTGTCGATTTCTATTTTGGCCCAATTTGGTCCGTTTTAAGCTCGTTTCTCGTTCTTTTCATCTTCCAGTGCTCTCCTGAGAATAAAACATGAAAATAACGTATTAAGAGCACCAAATTACATAATTCAAGGCTTAAATCATCCAAAAGTATGGTAAAATGTGGGCCTAAAATATGTTACTTTTACAGTTTATCAAATACCCCCACACTTAAGCTTTTGCTTGTCCTCAAGCAAAATTCTCAACTTACAATTAAAACGAACTTTCCACAATTCATAATTCTCATCAACAATGTCTCATCATAATTCATAGACAATTCATACATGGATAATTTAACTCAAAGACTCCTAAAGATTCAAACAATTCTAAGGCACAAAAATATATGTGTCTCCCATTATCTAAATAATTACATTTGATTCAAAACTGACAAGGATTTACATCCTTACTAAAGATTCACTCAAAGCACTCGAAGTGTTTAAGGTTCAAGAATAAGCACTCATAAGTCGAACCTGAAAAGTTAATCCCATAAGCTTGCCTAAAAATCAAATCTCCACCACTATAATATGAGATGATACACAATTTAAAAGGTTTTTGACAGGGTTGTAATAGGGCTTGGGTTAAAGGTGTGGATAAAGGCTAAATTAGAAGGTTAGAATCGAGACTAAACTAAAAAATTACCTCACTTGAAAAATGAACTAATAACCTGAATAATTATATCACATGAAAATTTAAAATACTAATAATACAAGCTTCTTCTTCAACATGTTGAATTTAAACGTACAAGCTCTTAGAACATAGAACTAATAATGAATGTACTTCATTTCTTTTAACACTAGCACAGATTAAATAAAAAAGAACTTTTATAACTGAAATGATATAATTGAGCAAATTATCAAATCAAGTCTCGATAGAAGGGTAGTCAAAAGGAATGGTGATAACAAATACGAGCGGGGTTTTGGGTTACTATTAGTGGGTAAATCAATAAAAAGGGTTGTTAGGATCAAAGAGGTTCACTAGGGGTTAATTATGTAGGTAGGCTTTTTAGTGGAGTGAGTGGGTTAAAACCTAGGTGCCTTTATCATCTCAGGATATCAAATAAAAAATATGGTCTTGACATGTATAATCGAGGCAAGTTCTAGAATAATAATTCAGTGTTGACACACTCATAATCAATAAAGTGAGCATGAAAAAGAATATATGCTCTATAAGGCTCAAATCTCACAAATATTATGGGTTTTTGACATCAATCCTATAAATTTCAAACTTCAAGGTAATATTCAAATTTAGTTCAACAACCTAGAAAATTTTTGATTATTGAAAATGGACTTATCATGCTTGATTCTCTAGTATCTTAAAGTTTAAATCATCAATGTACAATTAACTATGACCTAATCTAAGACATATCAATAGAAATTATAAATCAATGTAAATTTATCCTAATTAGTAATATGAGAAAATTACTTAAGACAAGATATCATTCAGGGATTTGGGAATAATGCAAAAAGCTAGGCATAAACTTTCACCCCCACACTTAAGATGTACATTTCCTCAATGTACAAAGATAGACAATATTCATAAGAAAATCAAAAGATATGGGAGAAGTGAAACTTCCGAATTATGGATGAATTCCTTGGAGGATGTGAAAATATGTTAGATGTGTCATCTTTTGGTTTGGTGGTTACTAACGAGCTCGCTAGATGAAGAATTTGGGGAGCTCGTGAAGAATTAGCTAGAATTAATAATAGAGATTCAAAATATACAAAATAAATATTTAAAGAAAAGCAAGCTAAAGTGAAGGAAAATAAAAATGAAAATAAACTTATAAGAATAGGTAAATGGATTGAGGAGTCCTTATAGTTGGATGGTTCGTGATGTGGGTGTGATTTCTAAAGCCGTGGTGCGTGATTCCCTAGCAGCCTTAAGAACCTAAAACCAAGAAACTAAAAGAAAATAAAATGAATTAAGCAGAAGAGAAGTATAGATAAGGAAAATAAAGGAAAAGATTAAATAAAAATAAGTCCGAAAAGGTCTCAAAGACCCTTGGCTTGTCGATTATAAGAAGCGGCAGGCATGAACTTATGTAGGTCGATTGATCCTTCCGCTTCTTCGGCATAGATGTGGTGGTCAAGGTTTTTGAAAGATGAATGTGAATGAAAATGAAAGTGAGAACCAAATAAGTGTAGAAAGAAGGGTTTAGGAGTAAGTGGAGAGGGGAGGAGGGGGTGGTGGTTTAAATAGATTTTCAACTCTGATGCCTCCCCACGCCCGTGTATCGTGGGCATGTTGAGTAACACGGCCTCCTTGTACGCCCGTGTTGTGGGTCGTATCGTTTCTCCCACACCTGTGTTTAAATTTCCACGCTCGTGCTTGATAAGTCAGTGTCGATGATGGTCACCTCGCACGCCCATGTTTAGTTTGCCACTACCGTGTATGAACTCATAATGTCGGCCACGGCCACATCGCACGGCCGTGGCATGGTATTTGGGTCTGTGACTTGAAAATTGATTTGTTCTGACTCATACCATCTCTGCTATGTCAGTACAGAGATTCGATGCATCCACACGACCACGGCCGCGGCTGTGTGACATGAAAATCTGCCAAAAAAGAAGAAAAGAAAAGAAAGGAAAAGAAAAATTATAACAATAAATAGGGTTAGTGCTCGGGTTGCCTCCCGAGAAGTGCTTGTTTAAAGTCTTAAGCTCGACTTTCCTCTCATTTGCATATTGAAGGAGGTTTGAGGAGTTGAAAATTCTTCCTCGTGTTAGCAGTTCCATTATCATGATAGAGTTTAAGACGAGTAGCGTTTATTTTCAAAGTGCCAAACATGGGATTACTTACCTCGACTGTTTCGTATGGGAGGACATTAATTACCTTAAAATGGATTTCCTTGCTTGTGTTAGGATCAGGTGGAGATATTCGTAGGTTTGCTTTTTCTAACAGTTCTGATCTCCGATTTTGAACTTGTCTGCCTCATGAAGTGGCTTCAGTTCTGCTTCGTGTATCCCTAGTTATTCTTTAAGATGCGTCTTCTCCTCTTCTAGTTTATTGATCTGAATCCCCTGTTCCTTGTGAGTTATGTCATTGTTGGCATAGGGATTAGGATCGAACTTAGTTGCGTTCTTTTGTGGTGATTCCTGAAAAGAAGGGTTAACCGAATGGTTATCAAAAGAATTTAGTTTCTCACCTTGGTTATTTGATGTTTTGGCTAAATTGAGGGCTTGAAGAGTAACTGTCTCATCACCTACACAGAGTATAAGTTCACCTGTGTCGACATTGATTTTAGTACTAGTAGTTGATAAGAATGGTCTTCCTAAAATTAGGGGTATCGTGTTGTCCTCATCCATGCCTAAAACGACAAAATCTACCGGGAATATGAATTTATCAATCTTCACAAGTACATCTTCAATTATACCCCTAGGAACTCTGATAGTTTTATCAACTAATTGAATGCTCATCCTAGTTTGTTTGGGCTTCCCTAGACCTAGTTATTTAAACAATTTATAAGGCATGACATTTATGCTTACCCCTAAATTAGCTAATGTATTATCAATAGATAAACTACCAATTAAGCATGGAATTGTAAATCTCCCTAGATCTTTTAATTTCTGTGGTAGTTTATTTTACAACATTGCTGAGCATATTGCATTCACTTCTACATGTGATTCCTTGTCTATCTTCCGCTTATTTGTTAATAGCTTCTTTAAATATTTCCTAGAATCTAGCATATGCGAAAGAGCTTCAAGGAATGGTAAGTTAATATGTAATTTCTTTAGAAGTTTAAGAAACTTACCGAACTGTTCCTCTGTGTCGTCCTTTTTCATTGCTTCTGGGTATGGTATTTGAGGCTTGTACTCCTTGATTACCAGTTTTGGTTTTACCTCAACCTTACCTTCTTCTACCGCACCCTTTTCTCTTGATTTGGGCTCATCTAACCCTTCATTATCTTGAGCTGTTATGGCTTGGATTCACTCCCTTGGGTTAGTCTCGGTGTTCCTTGGTAGTCTTCCTTGTGGTCTCTCAAAAATATGCTTATCAAGTTGCCCTATTTGGTCTTTAAGCTCCTGTGACAAATACTTCAATTTTTATTTCTACCTTTTGGAAACGTGTTTCTGAGGCTGCTATGAAATTTGTTAGCATTTCTTCAAGATTCGACTTCTTTTCCTGTGGGTAGGGCTGTTGTTGGAACTTTTGAGGTGGTTGTTGTCTTTGATTTCCTTGACCGCCCCATGAGAAATTGGGGTGGTTTTTCCAACCTGGATTATAAGTATTACTATAAGGGTTATTGTTAGATCGGAAATTATTACCCATATAGTTCATTTGTTCGCTCTCCATGCCCTGTCCGTAGGGTGGGTACTCAGGATTCACCACGCCTTCACTTGCGTCGCACTGCATAACTGGATGTGCCTGCGAAGAACCATATAAACCATCAAATTTTTATGTAGCAATTCTACCTGATTTGATAACATGGTTACTGCATCGAGGTTGAAAACTCCGGTTGCTTTGGCTGGACTTGTCCTTGTAACTTGCCACTGATAGTTATTCAGTGACATCTCTTCAATAAACTTGTAGGTCGCTGTGAGTTTTGTTATTCGAGTTCATCAATGGTGAATCGATTAGTTGCCTTGTTGAGGGGTTCACACCATTGTAGAAAGTCTTCACCTGTAGCCATAATGGTAATTCATGGTGTGGACACTTTCTCAACAAATCTTTGTATCTCTCCCATGCGTCATAAAGTGTCTCTAAATCCATCTGTACAAAAGAAGAGATATCATTCCTTAACTTAGCCGTTTTGGCCGGCGAAAAATATTTTAATAAAAATTTCTCAGTCATTTGATCCCATGTAGTGATTGATCCTCATAGAAGAGAATGTAACCACAGTTTGGCTTTATTCCTCAAAGAAAAGGGAAATAACCGAAGACGGATGGCATCATCAGAAACGCCACTTATTTTGAAGGTATCACAGAATTCTAGAAAATTCGCTAAGTGTGTGTTAGGATCCTCATCCTGCAAACCATCAAACTGGACAAACTGTTGTATCATCTGTATAGTGTTAGGTTTCAGTTCAAAATTATTTGCAGCAATAGTAGGCCTAACAATACTTGACTCAGTTCCTGTTAAACTAGGTTTAGCATAATCATACATAGTACGTGTGGCATGACATTCTGCCGCCTCTGGAGGTAGCAGATTATTCTCGGCCATCCTTTCAATAGGATCAGTTTTGCGATCTTGCTCTTCTTCTATGTAGTTTAAGCTTCACCTTATCTCTCTACGATTTCTACGAATGGTATCTTCGATGTCACTATCGTAAAGTAAAGGTCCTGTCAGGTTCCTTCTAGTCATAAACTAGAGGTACCGAAAGGAGTGAAAGAAGAAAATTTAGAAAAGAAAAATAAAATTTAATTGCAAAAAATAAAATATGGCTAAAGTAATAAAAATTAAGTGTTCTTAATATTTCAGTTCCCAGGCAACGGCACCAAAAACTTGATCGTTGTCTTGTTGAGCCTTAAAATTTATATAAAGAAGGATCGAACCTAGAAACTAACTAAGACAACGATGGAGGCAAGCGCACCTATCGAACAGTAGTATAGTTTAGGCAAGACCGGTATGTCGAATCACAAAGGAACTAAAAGTACTAATATTAACTCTTTTTTCTATCATTTAGCCTAAGAATTAAGGGAATTTTTTGTTTAATCTAAATTAACTAACTACTAAACAAAAGACTCTAAGACAAAGAAGAATGAAATTTGGAAAATAACTTAAGGAAAAACCAATTGATTAAGACGACACCCAATGAAGAATCCACCTAGACTTCACTTGTTATCTAACACTGAACCAGACGATTTATTCACTTGACTTGGTTTGTAAAATTCCCTAACATATATTAATCCCTCTCTCGAGGCGACTAACGTCTAACCCTAGGTTGATTAATTGAAATATCTTTCTAATTAAAACCCCTAGAATTACATTAACTCGATCTATGGACTCCCATATTAGGTTTCACCCTAGTCTGGCAAAATCTCGTTACCCTATCTCTAGGCACACGATCAACTCCGCTTAATTATGGTAGATGTACTCTTAGGCAGGGACTTTTACTCTTCCACCTAAGCACATCATACTTGAATTAATATCCCGAAAATATCAACAAAAGAATTAAGAACACATAATTAAGAACAAGCCAAATATTTATCATATAGTTCAGCAAACAACAACAAGATTCATCTTAGGTTTCATCCCCCTCAGGTATCTGAGGGTTTAGTTCATAATTGTAAAAGAAAACATCTCAAAAGAAAAGATAAAACAAAACATAATAAATCCCTAAAACCCACTGAAGGAATTGAAGGAGAGATCCGCCTTCTTGAGTATAATTCTGGCTTCTTGAGATGAATCAACTGGCTATCTTCGAGTAATCTGCACAAATCTGCCCTCTTCGGCCTAACCGGACGTCTATCCGAATGTTCCCCCCAAGGCTGGCCTTTAGGGTCTTTATATAGGCTTTTGGAATATGTTTCTTTGCCTCTAAGTACCCTAAATCGACTGAAACTCTTCTTTCCTGCGGCAGGGACACGCCCGTGTGGCACGCCCGTTTGCTTCGATTGTAGGCCGTGGTCAATTCTGATGATGAGGCACGATAGTGTGTTTTGGGGCTCAGGTCGTGTTCTAGTCTATCAAAGAGGCACAGCCGTGTGGTCATAGGCCCAGGCCGTGTCGATTTCTATTTTGGCCCAATTTGGTTTGTTTTAAGCCTGTTACTCATTCTTTTCATTTCTGGTGCTCTCCTGAGTAAAAAACATGAAAACAACGGATTAAGAGCACCAAATTACATAATTCAAGGCTTAAATCATCCAAAATTATGCTAAATCATGGGCCTAAATGTAACACCCCTAACCCGAGACCGTCACCAGAATAGGGTTTAGAGGCATTACCGAATAATAAGATCATTTTACATCGCATTCACGACACAAAGTCAATCATCATCAAACACATTATATACAATCATAGTGTCCCTTAAATGAGTCATCAAGACCCTAAGAATGCTTATAAACCGAGTCGAGACTAAACCGAAACACATATAAAATTTCATGAAAAATTGAAACTTTTCTAAAATATGGGAGGCACGCCTTGAGGGTAGGTCAGTGACTCTCCCATCGCCTACATGGCACACCGTGCAGACCTCCCGTGGTTACTTATCGCCAAAATCAACACGGCTAACAAGTACGCCTGCAGTGTGCTAAGACTGTGTCCTACAAGGTCATATATCGCCATTTTCACACGACCTATAGGCACACCCGTGCCATGGCCTTGTGCAGTTTAAGCCACATTTAGTCAATCTACCCACGGTCTGAGACACACCTGTGCCCCAACCGTATGCGACATTATAGAGCCATCTTTGCAAGGCCAACATGCCACCCACTTAGGTCAAACCTACAAGCCAATCAACCAAACATCTCATGCACATATTGCCATCTAAAAGCATACCAATTTAGCAATTTAAAACATACAATCAATACCAACTCTAATCATACCCAATTCAATATCAATTCTTATTCTATCACAAGCATAATTCATTCCGAAATCTCACTATTCCTACTAGTATTTATCAACACAAAGTTACCACTCAATAGCGAATTTATCAATCTACAAATCAAGCCAAAAGATGCATCATTTATATACCACATTCATTCATGCCAAACCTATCACATATCTAGCCACATCTCATGGCTACTTACAAATCTCAAACTTGATTCAATTTACTAGCCTATACATGCCATGTTCAAGCTATATACATCTTTCCAAAATTACCAAAGGAGAATGTCGATAGTGTGATTTAGAAGCTGACGATCCCAGATCCGAGCTAGCTTTACTGACACTGCAAGGCAGAGAAACAAATCACACAGTAAGCTTTCCAAAGCATAGTAAGTTCGATATACAATACAATTATCATATCAAATTAAATCGATGCAAAAATAAACAATCACTTAGATCTATTATCTCATATTCGTGCCTTCTCATCCATAGCCACAATGCTCATTTCTTCAATCAAAGCTTAATTTTACTCATCAACCACAAAGGTTCAAAATGTACCTTAACCACACAAAGCTATTAAATCTCCAAGCTATTCATTGCTCGATATTATCTGCCGATCATTCTTTAATTTAATCGCACACTTAGTGCCACATACTTATCCGACTCATAATCATTATCGCACACTTAGTGCCTATTCTTTAACCAACTCATCTCAGATCGTATACACAAAGGCTACGTAAATAATCCAAAGCTTTCATAACATCGCACACGGTGCCACAAAGAATAAATCAAGCTTTCATCACATCGCACACACAAGTGCCATTCATTTCTATCTCAATTTCACTTTCGCACGCTTAGTGCCATCAAACTAAAATCATGCACATAGTAACTCACTCTCATATACATAAACATATTCATTTCATATCGATAAAATGTATCTCAAATACATGTATTATATCCGAACTTACCTCGGACGTCGAACTATCGATATGGTCGATTAATCGAGCATTTTATCTTTGCCTCGATCTTTATTCGAACCTCTCTTCTCTTGGTCTATACACATTAAAAGTCACTCCATTCAATCATCAATTCATTCATTTTAATCCAAACACACATATTTAGGGCATTTTACAAAATAGCCTCACATTTTCACATTTTGACACTTTAGTCCCTGTCTCACAAAATCATCAAATACTCAAAATTTCATTACACTATGCTTAGGCCGAATTCTCCTTAGTCTCATAGGAGTCCACACATTTCATTTATTTCACATTTTAATCCTCCAATTTTTCATTTTCACAATTTAGCTCAAATTACTCAATTTCACCAAAATTTCAAGTACAAACTATGTTAATCCAACATTAAACTTTTATATTCCACTAACTATCATCACAAAGCTCATATATTCAACAATGGCATATGTCAAATCACCATCATTTTCTAAAATTTAAGCATGGGTTAGCTAGAGCACAAAGCAACGATCACAAAAACGTAGAAATTCGAACACAAAACACTTACTAATTGAAGCTTGAAGTTGCCGAAACCATGAAAGCTTCAAACCTTCTTTTCTTTCTCAAATTTCGGTGGAAAATACATGTTAAAGATGAGCATTTTAGTTTCATTTGTTTATTATAACATTTATAATTGATTTCCAACTATACCCTTAATGAAATAAACATTAAAGCTTATTATGGATGGTTATAAATGTCCATCAACCTTCCACTATCATTAAATATGGTCTAATTGCACCATAAGACCTCTTTATTTAAAAGAAAACAACACTTAGGTACTTATAAATCATCACATAGCTTTTACTATTTACGCAATTAAGTGCTTTCTCTTAATCCGACACTAAAACAATCAAATCATTACACAGAATTTTCACACAGACTATGTCATATATCATTCACATAGAAAATATCATTATAATATTTTTACGACCTCAGATTTGTGGTCTCGAACCACTGTTCTGACTAGGGTCTAATCCAGGATGTTACAACTCTTCCCCATTAGGGATTTTTATCCCCGAAAATCTTACCAGTGAATAGTTGTGGATGTTGCCCTCTCATAACATTCTTAGGCTCGCACATAGCCTCTTCAATTTCGTGTTTGTGCCACAATACCTTCACTAAGAAAATTCTTTTGTTTCTCAAATCTTTGGTCTCTCGTGCCAAAATTCGGATCAATTCTTCACTATACGACAAGTCTGACTGAATCTCAACCTTAGAAGGAGTAATCACATGAGACGAATCTGATCTGTATCGTCGAAGCATTGACACATGAAACACATTATTGATCTTTTCCAATTCAGATGACAATTTCAATCTATAAGCAACCGGTCCAACTCGTTCAATGATCTCATACGGTCCAATGAATCTCGGACTCAGCTTGCCCTTTCGGCCAAATCGAAGTATTTTCTTCCACGGAGACACTTTCAAAAACACTTTATTGCCAACCTCGAATTCAATATCCTTTCGTTTCAAATCTGCATAAGACTTTTGACGATCTGAGGCTGCTTTCAAATGGTCACGAATTACTTTCACTTTCTGCTCAATCTCTTTTATAAGATCAACCCCGTGAATCTTGTTCTCACTTAGTTCGATCTAATACAATGGAGTTCGACACTTTCGACCGTAAAGGGCCTCATATGGTGCCATTTTGATACTAGACTGAAAACTATTGTTATACACAAACTCAATCATTGATAGATGCCTTTCCCATGTGCTTTCAAATTCGAGTATACAACATCTTACCATATCCTCAAGAATCTGAATAATTTGTTCAGTTTGACCATCCGTTTGTAGATGAAGAGCAGTACTGAAATGCAATTTCATGCCCAAAGCATCTTGCAATTTCTTCTAAAATCACGAGGTAAATCTCGGATCTCTATCAAACACAATAGATAACGGTACTCCGTGTAATCTCACAACCTCATCGATATACAGTTCAGCCAACTTATCTAAAGAATAATCGATTCTCATCGGAATGAAATGAGCTGATTTTGTCAATCTATCAACTATCACCCAGATCACATCTTTCTTGCTCAGAGATAAGGGCAAACCCGACACAAAGTCCATCGTGATCCTCTCCCATTTCCACTCAGGAATCATAACCGGTTGCAATAAACCGGACGGAACTTGATGTTCAAATTTAACTTGTCGACAAACTAAAATTTCAACACAAAGTCGAAAATATCTCTTCATACCATGCCACCAATAGAACTGTTTCAAATCATTATAATTTTCAGACTCCCGGATGTACAAATAAATGACCATTGTGAGCTTCAACCAAAATCATTTGAATCACTCAATTTCTAACACAAACCGATCTCTAAATCTCAAAAATCATTATTATCAACTCAAAATTCGATATGACATCGAATCACATCGAACTCTTTTGCTAACAACTCATTATCAATCTTCTAAGCATCACAAATCTGTTGTCCAAACATCGGCTTAACTTTCAATTTAGTTATCGTCGCATTAGCATCACACAGATCTTTCTGATTACTCAAAGCTCGCAAAGCGTATAATGATTTCCAACTCAAGGCATCAGCTACGACATTAGCTTTACCCAGGTGAAAATCTATCACAAGTTTGTAGTCTTTCAACAATTCTAACCATCTTCTTTGTCGCAAGTTCAAATCTTTCTGAGTCATCAAATACTTTAAACTCTTATGATTAGTATAAATATGACATTTTTCACTGAATAAATAGTGACGTCAAATGTTCAATGTGAATACAATCATAGCCAACTCAAGATCATGCATTGGATAATTCTTTTCATGCGGTTTTAACTGTCTCAAAGCATAATCGATGACTTTTCCTTCTTTCATCAACACACAGCCCAAACCATTTAACGATGCATCACTATAGACTATAAACTCTTTGCCTGATTCAGGTTGAACTAACACCAGTGCTTCTGTCAACAACATTTTCAACAGCTCAAAACTCTGATGACACTTTTTCGACCACTCGAATTTAACATTTTCTGTAACAACTTTGTCAATGGATTCGCAATCATCGAGAAGCCTTTCACAAATCGTCTATAATATCTCGCTAGTCCCAGAAAACTATGGACTTTGAACACATTTCTGAGGCTTCCAATCTAAAATAGCGAGATTTTATGCAGATCGACTCGTATCCCAAAGAGAGATACAATATGCCCCAGAAACCGACCTCGTGCAACCAAAATTCACACTTGCTAAACTTTGCATACAACCGCTTTCACGCAGAGTTTGTAGCCCGATTCTCAAATGCTCGGCATGCTGTGTCTCATCACATGAATAGATCAAAATATCATCAATGAACACCACCACGAAGCGATCCAAATACGGTCTAAATATTCGATTCATCAAGTCCATAAATACTGCATGGGCATTTGTTAGTCCAAAGGGCATCACTAAGAATTCATAATGTCCATACCTCATTTTGAAAGCAGTTTTCTGCACATCAGGCTCCTTAACTCTCAACTAATAGTAGCCTGATCTCAAATCTATTTTAGAAAATACTGTAGCTCCTCTCAACTGATCAAACAAATCATCGATCTGAGGTAATGGATATTTGTTATTTATCGTCACTTTGTTCAATTGTCAATAATCAATACACATTCTCATAGTTCCATCTTTCTTTTTCACAAATAATATAGGAGCTCTCCAGGGTGAAAAACTCGGTCGTGTAAATCCTATCAGTCAATTCTTGCAACTGAGATTTTAACTCTTTCAATTCTGTTGGTACCATTCTGTATGGAGCTATCAAAATAGGAGCAGTTCCTGGCACTAACTCAATACCAAACTTGACTTCTCTAAACGGAGGTAACCCCGATAACTCTTCTAGAAACACATCTGGAAACTCACTTATCACAGGCACAGATTCAACTTTCCTTTTCAACACTTTTGTATCAATCACGTATGCCAAATAAGCTTCACATCCCTTTTTCACATAGTTCATAGCTTTCATTACAGATACAACAGCTGGTAATCCTTTCATATCACTAGACTCAATTCGAACTATTTCACCATTCTGACTCTTCAATTCAACATTCTTTCTATTATAATTCACAATGGCATTTTGCAAAGTGAGCCAGTCCATTCCCAGAATTATGTCAAATTCATCAAATGGTAACAACATCAAATTGATCGGGAAACATAAATCACGAAACATCAACGGGCAATTCTTGCACACCTTATTCACCAAAACACACTTGCCTAAGGGGTTCAATACTCTAATCACAAATTTAGTAGACTCAACAGGTAGAGTATTATTCAATACTAACTTTATACACACATAAGAATGAGTCGATCCTGGATCTATCAATGCAATGACATCAGTATCAAATAAAGTGAAAGTACCAGTGATCACGTCTGGAGATGATTCTTCCTCTCGTGCACGTATAGCATAGGCTCGGGCAGGTGCTCTCACTTCTGATCTCACAGCTGTATCAGTTGTTCCTCTCTGGCTTTCGCTTATATTTTTGATGTTTCTGGGTGGTCTCCCCCTTGTTGTCACATTACTCAGTCTTTCATTCTGAACATTTTCTTCTTCGACCATCTTTGGGAAATTTTGAATAAAATGATCTCGGGACCCACACTTATAGTATGTTTTATTGTTATACTTGCCCCAGCACTCTCCCACATGTCGTCTCCCACATTGTCTACAATCGGGCTTGTTACTCTTAACACTGCCAACACTTGTTTCATTCGGAGCTTGAATCCGTAAACCAATACTCTGTCTCAAATGATCTTTATTTGGATGTCCAAATGAGGCATTTGAATGATTGCTTGCATCTTTATATCTCTTTGCTGAAGATTGAGAGAACTTATTCATCGATCTCTTTCTTTCATCACGAGCCTCGTAATCGCCTTTCTTCTTTTCTTTACCGAGCTCCTCAGCTTTGCATGCTCTTTTGACTAATACAACAAATTCATTTATATCCAGTATTCTAACCAACAACTTAATGTCTTCATTCAATCCCTCTATAAAACGTTTACACATAGTAGCTTCAATGAAACACATTCCCTTGCATATTGACTCAATCTTACTTAATTCCGATCGTACTCGAGAATGCATAAACGACCCTATTTCAGCTCTAAAAACTCCTTACATTTCTGATCAATAAAGCGTTGACTGATATACTTTTTTCTAAACTCAGATTTAAAGAAATCCCAAGTTATTCTCTCCCTCGAAACTATAGATATCAACGTTTTCCACCAATTGTAAGCTGTGTCTCTCAACAAGGAAACTGTAAACTAAATGCACTCTTCATGGTTCAACGACATTTCATCAAATACTTTGACTATATTTTCAAGCCAAAACTCGGCTCGCTTAGCATTGTCATCAACTGTGGCCCTAAACTCTTTGGCCCCATACTTGCGAATCTTATCTACAGGTGGTTTATTCAATCTGTTCGGATCTACAACTTGTGGCACAACAGGTACTTGTGAGGGTGGAGGTTGTGGAGCAGTCAAATTTATTCTAACGAATTTCGAAAACCATTCACTCATCATACCGAAGAAGGCTTGCTTAGCCTCACCTCCCTCACCATTATCATTTGGCCTAGATGTGGCCGGCGCTATCCCTTGAGAGGGAGAAGGTGCATAACTCTCTACGTCGTCAGTAACTACTCGACCGGGATCGATTACTATATTAAAACACATTTCAACTGTCAGATTTCATCACACTATCGTAATTTCACAATATGGCATGTATAGCTAGACTCGCACACGCTACGTTAGTCTGAGAATTGACTAAACTGTAGCTCTGATACCAATAAAATGTAACACCCCTAACCCGAGACCATCGCCGGAATAAGGTTTAGAAGTAATACTGAACAATAGGATCATTTTACATCGCATTCACGACACAAAGTCAATCATTATCAAACACATTTATATACAATCATAGTGTCCCTTAAACAAGTCATCAAGACCCTAAGCATGCTTATAAATCGAGTCGAGACTAAATCGAAAAACATATAAAATTTCATGAAAAATTAAAACTTTTTTAGAATACAGGGGAGACACGCCCGTGAGGGTAGGCCGTGCCTCTCCTACGGCTACATGACACACCTGTGTGACCTCCCCGTGGTTACTTACTGCCAAAATCAACACGGCTAACAAGCACGCACGTGTGCTAAGACCGTGTCCTATAAGGTCATATACTGTAATTTCTCGCACGACATGTAGGCACGCCCGTGCCATGGCCGTGTGCAGTTTAAGCCACATTCTGCCAATTTACCCACGGTCTGAGACAAGCCCGTGTGCCCCAACCGTGCGACATTATAGGCCATCTTTGCAAGGCCAACATGCCACCCACTTAGGGTCAAACCTACAAGCCAATCAACCAAACATCTCATGCACATATTGCCATCTAAAAGCATACCAATTTAGCAATTTAAAACATACAATCAATACCAACTCTAATCATACCCAATTCAATACCAATACTTATTCTATCACAAGCATAACTCATTCCCAAATCTCACTACTCCTACTAGTATTTATCAATACAAAGTTACCACTCAATAGCGAATTTATCAATCTACAAATCATGCCAAAAGATGCATCATTTATATACCACATTCATTCATGCCAAACCTATCACATATCTAGCCACATTTCATGGCTACTTACAAATCTCAAACTTGATTCAATTTACTAGCCTATACATGCCATATTCTAGGTATATACATCTTTCCAAAAGTACCAAACTAGAATTCTGATAATGTGATTTAGAAGCTAACGATCCCAGATCCGAGCTAGCTTTACTGACACTGCAAGGCAGAGAAACAAATCACACAGTAAGCTTTCCAAAACTTAGTAAGTTCGATATACAATACAATTATCATATCAAATTAAATCGATGCAAAAATAAACAATCACTTAGATCTATTATCTCATATTCGTGCCTTCTCATCCATAGCCACAATGCTCATTTCCTCAATCAAAGCTTAATTTTACTCATCAACCACAAAGGTTCAATACGTACCTTAACCACACAAAGCTATTAAATCTCCAAGCTATTCATTGTTCGATATTATCTACCGATCATTCTTTAATTTAATCGCACACTCAGTGCCACATACTTATCCGACTCATAACTGTTATCGCACACTTAGTGCCTATTCTTTTAACCAACTCATCTCGATATCGCACACACAGTGCCACAGCAATAATCCAAAGCTTTCATAACATCGCACACACAGTGCCACAGCTGTAAACCAAAGCTTTCATCACATCGCACACACAGTGCCATTCATTTCTATCTCAATTTCACTTTCGCACACTTAATCCATCAAATTAAAATCATGCACATAGTAACTCACTCTCATATACATAAACATATTCATTTCATATCGATAAAATGTATCTCAAATGCATGTATTATATCCGAACTTACCTCGAACGTCGAACTATCGATACGGTCGATTAATCGAGCACTTTATCTTTGCCTCGATCTCGATCCAAACCTCTCCTCTCTTGGTCTATACACATTCAAATTCATTCCATTCAATCATCAATTCATTCATTTTAATCCAAACACACATATTTAGGGTATTTCACAAAATAGCCCTCACATTTTCACATTTCGACACTTTAGTCCCTGTCTCACAAAATCATCAAATACTCAAAATTTCATTACACTATGCTTAGGCCGAATTCTCTTTAGTCTCATAGGATTCCACACATTTCATTTATTTCACATTTTAATCCTCCAATTTCTCATTTTCACAATTTAGCTCAAATTACTCAATTTCACCAAAATTTCAAATACAAACTATGTTAATTCAACATTAAACTACTTTTATATTCCACAAACTATCATCACAAAGCTCATATATTCAACAATGGCATATCTCAAAATGACCATCATTTTCTAAAATTTAAGCATGGGCTAGCTAGAGCACAAAGCAACGATCACAAAATCGTAGAAATTATCAAAAATCAAACACAAAACACTTACTAATTGAAGCTTGAAGTTGCCAAAACCATGAAAGCTTCAAACCCTCTTTTCTTTCTCAAATTTTAGTGGAAAATACATGTTAAAAATGAGCATTTTAGTTTCATTTGTTTATTAAAACATTTATAATTGATTTCCAACTATACCCTTAATGAAATAAACATTAAAGCTTATTATGGATGGTTATAAATGTCAATCAACCTTCCACTATCATTAAATATGGTCTAATTGCACCATAAGACCTCCTTATTTAAAAGACAATAACACTTAAGTACTTATAAATCAGCACATAGCTTTTACTATTTACGCAATTAAGTCCTTTCTTTTAATTTGATACTAAAACAATCAAATCATCACACAGAATTTGCATACAGACTATGTCACATATCATTCACACAGAAAATATCATTATAATATTTTTACGACCTCAGGTTTGTGGTCTCGAACCACTGTTCTGACTAGGGTCTAAATTGGGCTGTTACACTAAAATATGTTACTTTTACGGTTTATCAGCTAAGTGTGATACCACCTTAATACTTAACAATGATGGGTTGTGTGCGATACCATAGTTAACTATATTATTTAGTGGGATATGTGCGAAACCACTATGATTTCCTCTTGTTAGGCTATGTGCGATACTACCTTAATATCTGATTGTGGTGGGTTGAGTGCGAAACCACTGGGTAATTTAGCTGTGTGGATGTATTAGTGTGATAAAATGATATGTTGTACTTTTGAGCAAATGTGGTATTTAGTGCAGGGGTGCATGTCGATAATTATGAATATGTGACTCATGATGTGTTGGAAATGTGGTAAGGAATAGAAAGAGTAAGCATAGTTGTGGATGTCAATTTATTTGGTAGTATAATGCTAATTGTTGTTTAGCTTATGCTAGAATGCTTAAATTATTTATGTCTAAACTTACTAAGCTCAAAGCTGACTCCTTTTCTTTTTCCTTGTCTTATAGAGCAAAAGAGTTGAATTGAGATACGTGAATCAATTGGAGGATAGCCCACACTATCAGCATGCTTTGGTACATGAGACTCAATGTTTTGTATATGGCATGTATAAAGGCTAGACAAGTTAGTGAATTTTTTTGTAAATGGCTAAGATGTGTTGACCTTTAGATGGATGATCTATTTTGTATAATGCCATAGTTGTTGGCTATTTTATTATATGAAAAGATGTAGTTATCCATGTGAGATTGTAATTCAATATGAGTTGATTATAGATGGATTGGATGAGTGCATGTTATGTATGATTGAGGAGTGAAAAGAAATTGGCAAATAGCTTAGTTCTTGTTCATGTGGATAGACACACGGGCATGTGTCTAGGCCATGTGTGACACACGGCCAGTCTACGGGCATGTGTCTTGGCCGTGTCACTTTGGCAGAATTGAGTAGTGTAGGGCACGGGCTAGCCACACGGGCGTGTGCCTAGACTCAAGGCCGTGTGAAGTAGTCAATGTTCACCACGGGTGGTGGGCATGGGAGTGTGTTCTAGCTGTTATGCATTTGCAGAATGCTTGAGTTTTCATGCACGCTTGGTGGACATGGGCGTGTGTGTCTACACACGGGCGTGTGCCATCTAACACGGGCGTGTAGTCCCTATTTAGATGGAGAAAATTTTAAGATTTGAAAAAGTTTCGATATAGTCTTGAGAGCCTCGTGTGTACGAGTGAGGCCTCGTAAGTTGAGAATGAGGTTGATGAGGTGACTTAAGAGAGAGTAGTCACGATGAGCCCAAGTGGTGATCATGTGGTTTTTATCCAGTAATGCCTCAGACCCGATTTCGGCAAGAATTACGGGTAAGGGGTGTTACAACGGAGGTGAATACCTCACGAAGGAATAGTTTCTCACTCCCACTAAAAAAGGTAAAACCAAACAGTCCTTATGCAATATGATGCGAAGATGTTCTACGAAGCTCAAACCACAGCAATGAAATAACACAAAAAAATGCAATAAAAGGATCGTAGTTTTTCAAATCAGATTTTGAATTTTCGACAACAGGACAGAAAACCATCAATTTTACGGCTTGACTCTAGGTGTACCCAGTGGACTCACCAAGCTTTCGAAACCATTTTTATTTGTTGTTGGAAAACAGGGTCGACTTTAAAAATGAAAATGGAGTCGCCACCGATCCCCTTTTTGAGGTGTGATCGGATCACCTTGAGATTAAAATATTTTGATTTATTAAAACAATGATTTTAGCCTACAAAATTCTAGAAAATGGGTTCGGGAGTCAGTTACGCACGAGGAAGGATTAGCACCCTCATAACGCCCAAAATTGGTACCGAATTGATTGATTAACGTCTTAATGTCAAAAATTTGAAAAGGTTCTAAAATATGATCCTCTTTGTTTAAAGAAAAACTTGAATAAATTAAATTGGATGCTCAGACACGCTTATTTTGAAGAGATAAAATGTCACGCCCAGTGACTTAGGATACGACATTTCAGATTCTTGAAACTAAGCTTGCCTTTTGACTTTTAAAACTCATGCATTTAAGTTTGAGAAGGATATTCGGTTATTTGGGTCAAATGAAAGATCGGAACCCAGTAAGTTAGGGAACAATTTCTCAAAATTCCAAATACAGAATATTGCCTTTATTTTTAGAAATCCTTATCTCGAGATAACAAAATGTCACATCCAGTAAGTTAGGACACAACAATTTTAAATTCTCGAGGATAAGTTTTTATTTAACTTTTATGCTTTGATTTTAAAAAGAAAATAATAGGCTCTTTAGACTCGATGTGAAAAATCGAAACCCAGTAAGTTAGGGTATGATTTCTTTCGAACCTTAGAACGCATAGTATTTGCTTATTTCAAAACAAAAATTTAATGAATCGGACAAAATTTAATATGATTTTATAATAAAATGGAAAATAAATTTCATATTGCTAATATATGTAACAAAATAATGATGATGACAATAATAAATATAAATATCGATAATAAATAAGTTAATAATGAATAGTCAAAATTTGACAAGATGTATAACAAAATATAAATACATAAATAAATAAATAATGAAATGGCAATAATAAGTGTAAAAGTTTAAAGTAAAACAAATCAAAATAAAAAAATAATAAGAGGAAAAAGAAAATAAGATAAATAATAAAAATGAATAAAAAAGCAAATTAATTGTAAAAAATAAGTAAGCGTTTTAAAAATAATAGTAATGATAATAGTAATAATAATAAAATACTAATAATAATAGTAATAATAATGGTAATTACTAATAATAATAGAAATATTAGGTAATAATAATAATGTAAAATGATAGTAGTAATACTAAAATAATAATAATAGTAGTAGTAAAAATAACATTAGTAATACTAAAATTAATTAATAGTAATAATAATATTAAAAATAATTAATTTAATAGCAAAAATAACAAAATGGACTAAATTGAACTTAAAACAGGAATTTGGGGGCAAATTTGTAAGTAAATAAAAAAGGGACTGAATCGAATGCGCGAATAACAATGAGGGACTAGAGGGAAAAATATCCCTGCCCTCCAAAACGCTGCGTTTCACAAGGGAATCAAATGAAATCAGAACAAAACTTAAGGGTAAAATAAAAAATAAAAGAAAACTGAATTAAAAAGGAAAAAAATACGAAAGGGCCAAAAGGGTAAATAACCCATTTTCACAAAACACGCGGATCCTCCCCTGGGTCGGGTCAACACGCGGGTTGTGCGGATTAAATAATGCCATTTTAGCACCTAAATGCACGGCCTAAAACGACGTCGTTTTCATTAGGTATATAAGGCCAAAATTTTTAAAAAGACATTCTCATTCCTATTTTTTTTTTTAAAAGACAATTTTTTGAAACCCTCTCCTTGGCGATTTTCTATTTGGTCAGGTGTCGACCACCACGACCACGTGTCTGATGGTCAAGCTTTTGAAAACCCCCTTTTTGACTGTTTTAACCCCTACAACTCCGATCTTCCCCTAAAACGCCTAAAGGAGCCTTTGAAAATCACTGGAAGACTGAAAGACTCTTCGGTTTCCTTCCTTCCAACCACCAGCAAGGTAAGACCTCTTTTCTGTTTTGTTTTGTTTTCTTTTTTTTAAAAAAAAAACTTCGAAAGGGAATGGAAAATGAAAAACAGATATTGAAAACACGAAGAAAAAAAATCACCTTGAATCTGTTTTCTTTTTCTTTTTCTGTTTTTGTGTTCGTATTGATATTGTAGGTAAAAAAAAATAGAAAGTTACAAAAATTCCTTCTAGTTTTATAGCCAAATGAAATACAATGTTTTATTGGTTTGTTGTCATTTTTTTTTCTGTCCTTTTCGCTAATAGGAGCTCCAGCTGTGGCGGTATAGGAGGCTCGAACGCGTAGGGTGACGTGGAGGCTGCTGCGGCGCACCTTAGCTGCTAGGGTTTCTGATTTTCCGTTTTGTTTTGGGCTAGTGGGCTTATGGTAGTATTGGGTTTATATTGGGTTTTTTGGGCCAATTTCCTATTGGGTTTGTAATGTTAGCTAGACTGTTTTAATAGACTTGGTTTGTTATTTTAGTTTGGGTTTTTAATTTATTTTTTTTATTAATGTTTTGGTTAATATTGGGCCAGGCCAAAATTGGCCTATTACAGATTTTTTTTTTTTTTGAAAAAGAACCAATGGTAGTAGGGTGAGATAGCTAAGGGGACCTTTCAACAGCTTAAAATGGCTTTCTGTTCAACACCTATACTAGCCTTTCTAGATTTCATTTGTGAGTTCATAGTTGAGATTGATGCTTCTAGCTTGTAGGTTGGAGTCATGTTACAATAGAAGGGGCAACCCTTAGCCTATTTTAGTAAAGCTTTGGGGCCATGGCAAGAAGATGCTAGTTGTGATCATGGCTGTGAAGAAATAGAGTTTTTGCTTTATTAGCATACATTTAACAATTTGTACAAATCATCAGAGTTTAAGATTACTTTTAAACAATTAGGCTATCATGCCATTTCAATATAAAACGGTAGCCAAGATGTTAAGGCATGACTATGAGATATGTTGTAGGAAGGGTGCCACTAATATAACTACTGTTTTATTGTCTACGAATCCTATCTGGTGGATGGGAAAACTATGGCTAGGGCTTAATTTTCTCAACTGATTGGAATTTCAATTATTTCTATTTTAGTTCCAAGGATTCAAGGGTATTGGCAAACATATAGCAAGTTGCAGAAGATAATAGTTGATTTAGGATTCAATGATACTTCTCATCCTAAGTATTCATGGGATGGCAATGCTTAAAGAGAAAATGGAAGTTGGTAGTTGGAAAAGATGGAGATTTAAAGAAAGGCCTATTTGACTACTTCCACAATAGTTCTTTAGGATGCTAGTAGGAGCAGGATGTCTAGTATTTTATATTGGAAAGGAATTAGTGGACACATTAAGAGATGGGAGGCGGGATGTGTGGTCTGTCAGATAGGCAATGCTGATAATGCAGCCTTTCCTAGTTTGCTATAGACTTTGGTTGTTCTAGATAAAGCATGGGTAGAAGTAAGCTTAGATTTCATTAATGTTCTTCTTATTTTAAAGGGTAAGAGTTCCATACTTGTGGTAGATAGATTAACCAAATAAGACCATTTTTAGGGGTTGGTCCATCCCTACACCACCTTGACTATGGCACAAGAGTATTTGAATCAGGTGTATAAATTACATGGGGTACTTGATTCAATTGTTTTTATAGGGACAAGATTTTCATCATTACTTTCAGGCAAGATTTGTTTAAGAGATTAGGAACTAAGCTCAAGTTGTCTACAACTAATCATCCTCAGACAAATGGGCTAATTAAGGTGCTCAATAGATTTTTGGAAGGATAGCTTAGGTGTATGATTGGGAAAGAGGCCAGGTGATTGGTACAGTTGGTTCCTTCTTGCTAAATGGTGGTACAATACATGTCATCAAACTGCAATTCACACCTCTCCATTTGAAGTTTTTCATGGACAACCAGCTCCCTTGCAAGTTCCTTATTTTGTTGGTTCTTTTTTGGTAGCAACAGTGGATATAAGTTTGGAACATCATGAGGTGACCTTAAAAATATTGAAATTCTACTTGCACAGTCCGGGGATGTAGGAATCATCCGCTTATAAGAAATGAGTGAAAGGGAGTTTTTAGTTAAGGATATGGTATACTTAAATTTACAACCATATAAACAACATTCAATCAAGAGAAGGGGTAACCAAAAACTTTCTCCCAAATTCTTTGGTCCATTTCTTTTGTTGGCTAGAGTGGGGAAAGTTACTTATTAGTTGCAACTTCCACCTGGGTCCAAGGTGCATTCCATCTTTCATGTTTAAAAGTTAAAGAAACATGTGGTAAAGGAAACATGTCATGATGAGTTGCTAATCATCAGATCTTATGGAGAAATTGTAAAAGAGCTACCTACTATATGAGAGAAAAAAGGACGGCCAGTCATGGAAACTAAGTTGTGAAAGAGATTTTGATGCAATAGACTAACTCATTCCTTAAATATGTATACATGGGAGGTCTTGCATGACTTGAAGCACCAATTCCCTTATTTTGATCCTTGAGGACAAGGATTTCATTAGTAGGGGAAATTGTTGTGTATTAAAAAAAAAACAACGTCATGTAGGGAATATAATGGGACTTTAATGAAACAATATGTTTTGTGTTAGTCTTTTGTACCAACTGAACTACTAGAATTCTATTATAAATAGAGGGGAAAATTATTGGTTTTTCCAACTAACATTTATTGCAGATTCTTTTTTCTCCCTCCGTCTTCTTCTTCTTCTTCTTCTATTCTATTCTACTTTCCTTCTCAAGATTTTGTGAATTCAATGAAGTTGCATGGCTCACCTAAGGGCTTGATCATGTTTTGAGTTATCATAACACTACAAGTGCCTTGTCGTTCAAGAAGTGAGCAAACCATCCTAAAACAACTCAAAAGGAACAATTGAAAAATAATAAATAAAACCGAAATATCGTAAATTTACATAGTAATGTTTTTAAATAATAAATAAAGATTTTTTTTAATTTAGGGTTCTTTACTTTTTGTTTTAATATAATTTTTGTTTTAATTTTATTATTATTTAATTTAGGTAAATTTGAACTCCCTTTAACTTTATTTTAATTGTTAATTTTCCACATTAGCATAAATGCCTAAAAACTTATTCACATCTTATTATGATTTTATCCGCATCGTATATGACATAGTGTTTAACTGTAACACCCTTTACCCATATTCGACGCCAGAACAGGGTACGAGGCATTACCAAACTCACATCACAAGCAATTACACAATTCTGAGTCATAAAATTTGCGTACAAATTAAAACCAATTATATTCAATCATGAAGTCCCTATTACAAGCTTACGAGGCCCAAAACATGTATTGGAAGTGGTTTGGGACAAAACCGAGAACTCATGAAACTTTTACAAAACTTAGAATTTTTTTGTTAGAAGTAGGGCTCACACGCGTGTGGTCCAAGGGACATGCCCGTGTGACCCTTAGACACGCCTGTGCTTCAGACCGAGTTCGATTTAGTGAGTGCGTTCTGAATTGTGCCACATGCCCGTGTGCTAGACCGTGTAGCACACACGCCTGTGTGCTCAATTCTGGACATTCTATTTTGCAACAATTAAGGTACAGGGGACACATAGCCAGATCACATGCCCATGGGGCAGAACATGTGTCACACACGGCCTAGGCACACGCCCGTGTGTCTACCCGTGTGGACAAAATAAAGGCTATTTACCAAGCCATTTTACCACCCTCACTTACACACATCAACACAACATCACATGGCACAAATTCAAGCATATGAGAGCAACCAACCAACCACAACAAAGACAATAGCATGTCATTCTTATACTATCATTTATCATACTTAGAACATCAAACTCTCCACACGAAATCATGCAAGATTCCACATATACAAACATTTCACATTCTTGTCATAAATCATATTTCTATCATTCACCAAGTATACCATATTCTTATCACTAGAGACATTAGAAAATATATATACTTAGGCTTACAACCATGATAGCCCAAATAAACCAATCTACATGGCCAATTATCAAAACAAGCCTTTGACAATCACAATGACACATTTAACAAATGACTAAGTCCCTATACATGCCATAGACTTAAAATACTTGAATTCATTTATACCCAAAATGACAGCTTGATAGTGTGATAGGATCTCCAGCGAACTCCAATCCAAGCTAGCTTAATAACCCTATAATACATAGGAAAGGAAGGGTAAGCTATGTAGCTTAGTAAGTTCATCTGCAAATAATAAAAAATAGTATTCATACACTTGACATACAAATAACTTAACAAATATTAACATAGATGTCATTAAAAATTCACAAACACAACTTACTCAATCCCAATCTTACCAATGACTCATTATATAAATAACACAACATATTTCCACTTGAATGTCATTAAACTTCATGAGTATAATTTACTCAATCACATTCTTGCCTATAGCTCATCATATGAATAACATAACATATACAAATATAAATGTCATTAAACTTCATAAATTTCATATGAACATAAATTTCATTTAATATCAACATAACACATATCAACATAATTGTCATATACTAATAGCTCATCATATGAACTACATAACACGTTTCAACATAAATGTCATTTAGGCTTCATAAGCACAACTTACTCTATCACAATCTTACCACTTATTCATCATATAATGAGCTCATTTTCTTTGAGTTTTATGTACATACCTATACCACCACATAACATATTCACATGCTGTAACACCCTAACCCGTACCCGTCGCCAGACTAAGGTTAAGAAGCGTTACCAGACATATCAGATCAAAACACAAAACATTTCACTAACATTAAACATGCACAAACAGTGCATAAAGAAATATACACATAAAGTCCCTTTAGAAGGTCTACGAGACCTTAAACATGCATTTGGAAGGGGTCAGGACTAAACTGAGCACATACAAATTTTTTTGAAAATTAAACATTTTTCAAAGTTACAGACGTCACACGCTCATGTGGGTAGGTCGTGTGCCTCACAAGACATTAGACACACCCGTGTGTCTAGCCCGTGGCAAAACAGGGCATACATACTGACTTGTCCACATGGCCACAAGACACGCCTGTGTGCCAGGTCGTGTAAAATTATCGTGGCTACTGACTTGCTCACACGTCTAGTCACACGCCCATGTGTTCAACCCGTGTGGCTTCCTGACTTGCATCAAATTGCAACCTTGTGAGACACGGTCGAGACACATGCCTGTATGCTCAACCGTGTGGGCAAATATAGGCCATTAGAAAGGCCAATTTGCCACCCAAAATTTGGGTTATACCTACAAGCATCAAACATACCAATTCAAACACCAACTACACATCAAAAACATGTGACTCATACATCATTTTAATCCATATCAATTCATAGCATTTCTCATCATATCAATTTCTCAAATCAACCATGAACTTACCAATATTGACCAATTCTTTTGGTCATTCATGAGCAAATTAAAACAAACAATTTTTGCATCAAATAGCATGGACTAAACTCATTCATAAACATATCATTATAAAGCCATATCACATAGTTATA
This sequence comes from Gossypium rotundifolium, assembly GCA_025506655.1. Taxonomy (NCBI): domain Eukaryota; kingdom Viridiplantae; phylum Streptophyta; class Magnoliopsida; order Malvales; family Malvaceae; genus Gossypium; species Gossypium rotundifolium. The sequence continues at coordinate 52,433,688 of CP106725.1, forward strand.
TTTACAGATTTTAAAACATAATCCAAACTCCCTAGCCTATACATGCCATACTTCAATATATACATTTTCAAAGGTACCAAAATATAGTTCGATAGTGTGGTGATGATCCTCGACAATCCCCCAGCTTTCCATAGCTTTAATATTCTATAAAACAATAAACAAAATCACATAGAGAGTAAGCTTTCATAGCTTAGTAAGTCATAAGCAAATAATGATCAAATAAACATTTGCATTTAAATCAACTAGCCAAATCAAACAAACCTTAACCAAATGTACATTTATTATGCTTACAAACTCAAACATTTTCACATATACAATAGCATTATAACATCTACGGCCGAATGCGCACATACTCATAAGTACATATGAATTTCTCTTTTACCATATCTAATTCATATATTCATCTCAAACATATAATTACCTTACTTTCATATTCATATAACATAGCACATACCTGAACCTTTTAGTTTGTTTTCACATTCGATCTTAACTCGATAATGCCTGTTGAACCATTCAGAATCAATAAGGATACTTGGATAGACAGAAATCTCGTACAATGCCAACGTCCCAGACGTGGTTTGTAACACCCCCAACCTGAGACCGTCGCCGGAATAGGGTTAAGAGGCGTTACCAAATAAACATAATAATTCACATCCATTCTAAGACACAAAGTCTATCATCAGTCATACATACTCAAATACGAGCATACAGTCCCTCATCTAAATCTACGAGACCTTAAACATGTGTTAGAAAAGGATCGGGATTAAACTGAACACTAATGAAAGTTTTAAAATTTTCAAATATTATTCAATACTATTAAGGTCACACGCCCGTGCAATCAAGCCGTGTGCCTCACACAATCACCAGACACCCCCAGGTGTCCAGACCGTGCCAAAGTAGAGCATGTATTCTGACCTCTTCACACGGCCACCATGCACACCCGTGTGCTGAAGGCGTGTACTCTTAGGCAATATACTGACTTATCCACACAGCTACTAGGCACGTCCGTGTATTGTGGCGATGCATACTTGGGCTAGCTACTGGCTTTATCCCACGGTCACTAGGCACGCCTGTGCCATAAGCGTAAGCAAAAAAGCTATTTGCAAAGCCAATTTGCATACAAGTTTACCAACAAGCTTCAAAACAATGCCAATTCATGCTTTTAAATGCATTCAAACATACCACTTCATGCACTTAATACCCATCAACATTACCATCTACTTCCATACCTAATATCTTCACCTTAAGTTCGTTAAAAGTAACAATGGTATATTTCAAAACATACATATATCAAGCATTAGGTAATTCATGCCATAATTCATTTTCAAAACATACATTCATAGCTCATTCATAAATTCTACATCATTCAACTTCCAAGCCAACTCACATGGCAAGGATTAAACATTTCAAGACATATCTTAACTTCTAGCCTATACATGCCATATTTCAACTGTAACACCCCTAACCCAAGACCGTCGCCAGAATAGGGTTTAGAGGCATTACCAAACAATAGGATCATTTCACATCACATTCACGACACAAAGTCAATCATCATCAAACACATTCATATACAATCATAGTGTCCCTTAAACGAGTCATCAAAACCCTAAGCATGCTTATAAACCGAGTCGGGACTAAACCGAAACACATAAAAAATTTCATGAAAAATTTGAGGCTTTTCTAAAATATAGGGGAGACATGCCCGTGGGGCTAGGCCGTGCCTCTCCCACAGCTACATGACACACCCGTGTGATCTCCCCGTGGTTCCATACTGCCAAAATCAACACGGCTAACAAGCACGCCTGTGTGATAAGGCCGTGTCCTATAACGTCATATACTGCCATTTCTCGCACGATCTGAAGGCATGCCCGTGCCAAGACCGTGTACAATTAAGCCACATTCTACCAATTTACCCACGGTCTGAGGCACACCCGTGCGCCCCAACCATGTGACATTATAGGCCATTTTTGCAAGGCCAACATGCCAACCACTTAGGGTCAAACCTACAAGCAACACATACCAAAACATATCATGCACATAAGGCAACCAATAACTTACCAATATGGCTATCCAATCTATAAGTTCATTTCTCATTCCAACCATAACAAATTCAATACCAAAACTTATTCTACCACAAGCATAATTCATTCCCAATTTCACTAACCCCTATTGGCATTTATCAACTCAAAGTTACCACTTAATAGCAAATTTATCAATCCACAAAATCATGCCAAAAGATGCATCACACATATCACATTCATTCATACCAACCTATCACATATCTAGCCACAACTCATGGCTAATTACAATCTCAAACATAATTCAATTAACTAGCCTATACATGCCATATCCTAGCTATATGCATCTTTCCAAAAGTACCAAAATAGAATGCCGATAGTGTGATTACGAAGCTGACGATCCCCGATCCAAGCTAGCTTTACTGACACTACAAGGCAGAGAACAAATCACACAGTAAGCTTTCCAAAGCTTAGTAAGTTCGTAATATAATACATATTACTCAATACTACAACGTCAATATGTATAAATATAATACCATCACATAGATAAAGGCACATCTAATCACATTATCAATCTCAATCACATACCCAATTAGCCATTCACTCAACTCTTGAATCTATCATCAACCACATAGGTTCAAATGTACCTTGATCAACACATAGTTGCTTACCATTTATGCTACTCAATTGTTCGATATTACCTCACGTTCAACCTTGGCTAATCCTTTGATTTATTCGCACACTTAGTGCCAATTTTACAACTTAAACATAATCATCACCGCACATTTAGTGCCAATACATTAAACTGAACATATATCGGTATCACACACAGTGCCAATTTGATAAGCCGAAGCTTTTATCTTTTCGCACACACAGTGCTAATCATCTCTTTTTTGTTTCCAACTTCGCACACTTAGTGCCCGTTTATCTCAATTCAGCATATAGCATTTTCAAAACTCATAGATACATATACATCCATTCAATTTATATCACATAGACATAGTTTACAACTAGTATTATATCCAAACTTACCTCGGATGTCGAACTATCGATACAGTCCATTAATCAAGCACTTTATCTTTGCCTCGATCTTGATCCGAACCTCCCCTCTCTTGGTCTATACACATTTAAATTCAATCCATTCAATCATCAATTCATTCAATTTAATCCAAATACACATATTTAGGGCATTTTACATAATAGCCCTCACATTTTCATATTTTGACACTTTAGTCCCTATCTTACAAAATCATCAAATACTCAAAATTTCATTACACTATGCTTAGGCCGAATTCTCCTTAGTCTCATAGGAGTCCACACATTTTATTTATTTCACATTTTAGTCCCTCAATTTACACTTTTCACATTTAAGCCCAAAATACTCAATTTCATAAAAAATCTCAATACAAACTATGATAATCCAACACCAAGTTTTCATATTTCAAAATCAACTAGCACATAGCTAAACATTCATCAATGGCTCATCACAACAACATCATCAATACATGGAATTTGAGCATGGGTTTTGTAAAGCACAAAGCAACGATCACAAAAATGTAGAAATTATCAAAAATTAACCGAAAACATGCATTGAATTAAGCTAAGTAAGTGCCGAAAATATCAAAGCTTCAATGACTATTTCTTTTCTCTAGTTTTGGTGGAAGAAAGATGAAATAAAAATGGCCATCAAATTGTTTTGTTTTTCATTAATAATAACTTATTAATCAAATCCCAATTTTGCCCTTTATAAAGCATATAAAATAAATACTTTTTAAGACTAATTTGTCATTTAACACTCCACTAACTTAAAAATGGTTCATTAGCAACATAAGGCCTCCTCCTTAAGAAGCCAACTACATTTAAGTACTCATAAATCAGCACACATCATTTTACTCTCTATGCAATTAAGTCCTTTCTCTTAATTCGACACTAAAACGATCAAATCATCACACAGAATTTTCACACAGACTATGTCACATATCATTCACACAGAAAATATCATTAAAATATTTTTATGACCTCGAATTTGTGGTCTCGAACCCTTTATTACGCTAGGTCTAATCTCGGCATTTGCAACTCTCCCCCTTATGGATTTTCGTCCCCGAAAATCTTACCATTGAATAGTTGTGGATGTTGCTCTCTCATAACATTCTCAGGCTCCTATGTAGCCTCTTCATTTCCGTATTTGTGCCATAATACTTTCACTAGAGAAATTTTCTTATTTCTCAACTCTTTAGTCTCTCGTGCCAAAAATTAGGCCGGTTCTTCACTATACGACAAATCTGACTGAATCTCAACCTCGGTAGGTGCAATTATATGAGACGGGTTTGATCAATATCGTCGAAGCATTGACACATGGAACACGTTATGGATCCTTTCCAACTCTGATGGCAATCTCAATTTATAAGCAATCGGCCCAACTCATTCAATAATCTCATACGGTCCGATGAATCTCGGACTCAGCTTGCCCTTTTGGCCAAATCGAAGTATTTTCTTCTACGGAGACACTTTCAAAAACACTTTATCACCAACCTCGAATTCAATATCCTTTTGCTTCAAATCTGCATAAGACTTTTGATGATCTGAGGCTACTTTCAAACTGTCACGAATCACTTTCACTTTTTGCTCAGTCTCTTTTATAAGATCAACCCCGTGAATCTTGTTCTCACTTAGTTCAGTCCAATACAATGGAGTTCGACACTTTCAACCATAAAGAGCCTCATACGGTGCCATTTTGATACTAGACTGAAAACTATTGTTATACGTAAACTCAATCAATGGTAGATGCTTTTCCCATGTGCTTTCAAATTCGAGTATACAACATCTTAGCATATCTTCAAGAATCTGAATAATTCATTCGGATCCGTTTGTGGATCAAAAGCGGTACTGAAATGCAATTTCGTGCCTAAAGCATCTTGCAATTTCTTCCAAAATCGCGAGGTAAATCTCGAATCTCTATCAGACACAATAGATAATGGTACTCCGTGTAATCTCACAATCTCATCGATATACAATTCAGCCAACTTATCTAAAGAATAATCAGTTCTCACCGGAACGAAATGAGCTACTTTCGTCAATCTATCCACTATCACCCAGATCGCATCTTTCTTGTTCAGAAATAAGGGTAAACCCGACACAAAGTCCATCGTGATCCTTTCCCATTTCCACTCAAGAATCATAATCGGTTGCAATAAACTAGACGAAGCTTGATGTCCAGCCTTAACTTGCTAACAAACTAAACATTTCGACACAAAGTCAGAAATATCTCTCTTCATACCATGCCACCAATAGAACTATTTCAAATCATTATACATTTTTGTACTCCCCGGATGTACAGTCAAATGACTATTGTGTGCTTTAGTCAAAATCATTTGAATCAACTCTGAATTTCTCGGAACACAAATCTGATCTCTGAATCTCAAACAATCATTACTATCAACTCAAAATTCTGATTCTGCATTCGAATTACATTGAACCCTTTTTTTCTAACAACTCATTATCAATCTTCTGAGTCTCACATATCAGCTGTATGAACAACGGTTTTACTTTCAATTCAACTACAATCGCATCATCATCACTCAGATCCATCTGCTTACGTATAGCTCGTAAGGTATATAACGATTTCTGACTCAAAGCATCGGCTATGACATTAGCTTTACCCGGGTGGTAATCTATCACAAGTTCATAATCTTTCAACAACTCTAACCATCTTCTCTGTCGCAAGTTCAAATCTTTCTGAGTCATCAAATACTTTAAACTCTTATGATCAGTATAAATATGACATTTTTCACCGAATAAATAGTGACGCCAAATTTTCAATGCGAATACAATCGCAGCCAATTCAAGATCATGCGTTGCATAATTCTTTTCATGTGGTTTTAACTGTCTTGAAGCATAAGTGATGACTTATCCTTCTTGCATTAGCACACAGCCCAAACCATTCAACAATGCATCACTATAGACTATAAACTCTTTGCCCGATTCAGGTTGAACTAACACCGGTGCTTCTGTCAACAACACTTTCAACTGCTCAAAACTCTAATGACACTTTTTCGACAACTCAAATTTAACATCTTTTTGTAACAACTTTGTCAATGGAGTCGCAATCATCGAAAAGCCTTTCACAAATAGTCTATAATATCCCGCTAGTCCCAGAAAACTATGGACTTCAGACACATTTCTCGGAGGCTTCCATTCCAAAATAGCAGAGATTTTATGCGGATCAACTCGTATCCCAGCAGCGGATACAATATGCCCCAGAAAACTGACCTCAGGCAACCAAAATTCACACTTGTTAAACTTTACATACAACAGTTTCTCACGCAGAATTTGTAGCACGATTCTCAAATGCTCGGAATGTTGCGTCTCATCACTCAAATAAATCAACATATCATCGATGAGCACCACCACGAAGCGATCCAAATATGGTCTGAATATTCGATTCACCAAATCCATAAACACTGCAGGGGCATTTGTTAGTCCAAAAGGCATCACTAATAATTCATAATGTCCATACCTTGTTCTGAATACAGTTTTTAGCACATCGGATTCTTTAACTCTCAACTGATAGTAGCCCGATCTCAAATCTATCTTAGAAAATAATGTAGCTCCTCTCAACTGATCAAACAAATCATCGATCCGAGGTAATGGATATTTGTTCTTTATCGTCACTTTGTTCAATTGTCGATAAATAATACACATTCTCATAGTTCTATCTTTCTTTTTTACAAATAATATAGGAGCTCCCTAGGGTGAAAAACTAGGTCGTGCAAATCCTCTGTCGGTCAGATCTTGTAACTGAGATTTCAACTCTTTCAATTCTGTTGGTGCCATTCTTATAGAGCTATCAAAATAGGAGCAGTTCTCGGCACTAACTCAATACCAAATTCGACTTCTTTAATCGGAGGTAACCCCGGTAACTCTTCTGGAAACACATCTGGAAACCATATATCACAGGCACAGATTCAATTTTCTTTTCTGACACCTTTGTATCAATCACATATGCCAAATAAGCTTCACAACCTTTTTTCACATAATTCATAGCTCTCATCACCGATACAACAGCTGGTAGTCCTTTCATATCACTAGACTCAATTCGAACTATCTCACCATTCTGACTCTTCAATTCAACATTCTTTCTCTTACAATTCATTATGGCATTATGCAAAGTAAGCCAATCCATACCCAGAATTATGTCAAATTCATCAAATGGTAGCAACACCAAATTGACCGGGAAACATAAATCACAAAACATCAACAGGCAATTCTTGCACACCTTATCCACCAAAACACACTTGCCTAAGGGGTTCGATACTCTAATCACAAATTCAGTAGACTCAACAGGTAGAGTCTTATTTGATACTAAATTCATACACACATAGGAATGAGTTGATCCAGGATCTATCAATGCAATGACATCAGTATCAAATAAAGTGAAAGTACCAGTGATGACGTTTGGAGATGCTGCTTCCTCTCGTGCACGTATGGCATAGGCTGGACAGGTGCTCTTGCTTCTGACCGCACAGCTGCATCAGTTGTCCCTCTCTGGCTTTCACTCATAATTCTGGTGTTTCTGGGTGGTCTTCCCCTAACTGCCACATTACTCGGACTTTCATTCTGAACCTTTTCTTCTCCGACCATCTTTGGGAAATCTCGGATAAAATGGACTCGGGATCTACATTTATAGAATGTTCTATTGTTATACTTGCCCCAACACTCTCCCACATGTCGTCTCCCACATTGTCTACATTCAAGCTTGTTACTCTTAACACTGCCAACACTTGTTTTATTTGGAGCTCGAATCCGTAAACTAGTACTCTGTCTCCAACGATCTCTATTTGGATGTCCAAACGAGGTATTTGAACGATTGCTTGTATCTTCATATCTCTTTGCTGAAAATTGAGAGAACTTATTCATCGATCTCTTTCTTTCATCACCAGCCTCAGAATCAGCTTTCTTCTTTTCTTTACCGAGCTCCTCAGCTTTGAATGCTCTTTCAACTAATATAATAAATTCATTTATATCCAGTATTCCAACCAACAACTTAATGTCTTTATTCAATCCCTCTATAAAATGTTTACACATCATAGCTTCAGTCGAAACACATTCTCTTGCATATTGACTCAATCTTACAATTCACCTTTCGTACTCAAAATGCATAAACGGCCTTGTTTCACTCTAAAACTCCTTACATTTCTGATCAATAAAGCGTTGACTGATATACTTCTTTCTAAACTCGGATTGAAAGAAATCCCAAGTTATTCTCTCTCTCGAAACTACAGATATCAATGTGTTCCACCAATTGTAAGCCGTGTCTCTCAACAAGAAAACTGCACACTTAATGCACTCTTCAGGGTTCAATGACATCTCATCAAATACTCTAATTGTATTTTCAAGCCAAAACTCGGCTCGCTTCAAAGATCGTCATCAGCTGTGGCCCTAAACTCTTCGGCCCCATACTTGCTAACCTTATCCACAGGAGGTTTATTTAATTTGATCAGATCTACAACTTGTGGCACAATAGGTACTTGTAGGGGTGGAGGTTGTGGAGCAGTCAGATTTGTTCTAACAAATTTCGAAAACCATTCACTCATCATACAGAAGAAGGCTTGCTTAGCCTCACCTTCCTCACCACTATCATTTGGCCTTGATGTGGCCGGCGTTGTCCCTTGAGCGGGAGCAGGCACATTACTCTCTACATCATCAGCAACTGCTCGATCAGGATCCATTACTATATTAAAACACATTTCAACTATCAGATTTCATCACACTATCAAAATTTTACAATATAGTATGTATAGCTAGACTCACACACGCTACGTTAGTCCGAGAATCAACTAAATTGTAGCTTTGATACCAATAAAATTGTAGCACCCCTAACTCGGGACTGTCGTCAGAATAGGATTTAGAGGCATTACCGAATAATAGGATTATTTCACATCACATCACGACACAAAGTAAATCATCATCAAACACATCCATATACAATCATAGTGTCCCTTAAACGGGTCATCAAGACCCTAAGCATGCTTATAAATCGAGTCGGGACTAAACCAAAACACATATAAAATTTCATGAAAAATTTGAGACTTTTCTAAAATATAGGGGAGACACACCCATGGGGCTAGGCCGTGCCTCTCCCACGGCCACATGACACACCCGTGTGATCTCCTCGTGGTTGCATACTGCCAAAATCAACACGGCTAACAAGCACGCCCGTGTGATAAGTCCGTGTCATATAAGGTCATATACTGCCATTTCTCACACGACTGAAGAGCACGCCTAGTGCCAAGACCGTGTACAATTTAAGCCACATTCGCTAATTTACCCACTACTAATAGACGCCTTGGTTGCCCCAACCGTGTGACATTATAGGCCATTTTGCAAGGCCAACATGCCAACCACTTAGGGTCAAACCTACAAGCAACACATACCAAAACATATCATGAACATAAGGCAACCAATAACTTACCAATATGGCTATCCAATTTATATGTTCATTTCTCATTCCAACCATAACAAATTCAATACCAAAACTTATTCTACCATAAGCATAATTCATTCCCAATTTCACTAACCCCTATTAGCATTTATCAACTCAAAGTTACCACCTAATAGCAAATTTATCAATCCAAAAAATCATGCCAAAAGATGCATCACACATATCACATTCATTCATACCAACCTATCACATATCTAGCCACATCTCATGGCTAATTACAATCTCAAACATAATTCAATTAACTAGCCTATACATGCCATATCCTAGCTATATGCATCTTTCCAAAAGTACCAAAATAGAATGCCGATAGTGTGATTACGAAGCTGATGATCCCCGATCCGAGCTAGCTTTACTGACACTGCAAGGTAGAGAACAAATCACACAGTAAGCTTTCCAAAGCTTAGTAAGTTCGTAATATAATACATATTACTCAATACTACAACATCAATATGTATAAATATAATACCATCACATAGATAAAGGCACATCTAATCACATTATCAATCTCAACCACATACCCAATTACCTATTCACTTAACTCTTAAATCTATCATCAACCACATAGGTTCAAATGTACCTTAATCAATACATAGTTGCTTACCATTTATGCTACTCAATTGTTCGATATTACCTCTCGTTCAACCTTGGCTAATCCTTTGATTTATTCGCACACTTAGTGCCAATTTTACAACTTAAACATAATCATCACTGCACACTTAGTGCCAATACATTAAACTGAACTTATATCAGTATCGCACACACAGTGCCAATTCGATAAGCTGAAGCTTCTATCTTTTCGTACACACAGTGCTAATCATCTCTTTTTCGTTTCCAACTTTGCACACTTAGTGCCCGTTTATCTCAATTCAGTACATAGCATTTTCAAAACTCATAGATACATATACATCCATTCAATTTATATCACATAGACATAGTTTACAACTAGTATTATATCCGAACTTACCTCAGATGTCTAACTATCGATACGGTCGATTAATCAAACACTTTATCTTTGCCTCGATCTCGATCCGAACCTCTCCTCTCTTGGTCTATACACATTTAAATTCAATCCATTCAACCATCAATTCATTCATTTTAATCCAAATACACATATTTAGGGCATTTTACATAATAGCCCTCACATTTTCACATTTTGACATTTTAGTCCCTATCTCACAAAATCATCAAATACTCAAAATTTCATTACACTATGCTTAGGCCGAATTCTCCTTAGTCTCATAGGAGTCCACACATTTCATTTATTTCACATTTTAGTCCCTCGACTTACACTTTTCACAATTAAGCCCAAAATACTCAATTTCATCAAAAATCTCAATACAAACTATGATAATCCAACACCAAGTTTTCATATTTCAAAATCAACTAGGACATAGCTCAATATTCATCAATGGCTCATCACAACAACATCATCAATACATGGAATTTGAGCATGGGTTTTGTGAAGCACAAAGCAACGATCACAAAAGCGTAGAAATTATCAAAACTAACCAAAACATACCTTGAATTAAGCTAAGTAATTGCAGAAAATCTCAAAGCTTCAATGGCTATTTCTTTTCTCTAGTTTGATTGGAAGAAAGATGAAATAAAATGGCCATCAAATTGTTTTGTTTTTCATTAATAATAACTTATTAATCAAATCCCAATTTTTCCTTTATAAAGCATATAAAACAAATACTTTTTAAGACTAATTTGTCATTTAACACTCCACTAACTTAAAATGGTTCATTAGCGACATAAGGCCTCCTCCTTAGAAGCCAACTACATTTAAGTACTCATAAATCAAGTACACGACACTTTACTCTCTATGCAATTAAGTCATTTCTCTTAATTCGACACTAAAACGATCAAATCGTCACACAGAATTTTCATACAGGCTATGTCACATATCATTCACACAGAAAATATCATTAAAATATTTTTACGACCTCGGATTTGTGGCCTCAAACCACTGTTCCTGTAACATCTAGGTTCTAGAGGTTATGCATTTTGTGCATAACTCAAGCGATGGTAGGCTTATGGTGAAGTTGGATGAGTTTTAAGGGGTTTGGAGAACCACAGAAGGTAGGTGATGCCTTAGGAAATTTTGGTTTTAGTGTTAAAAGGGAGCTTGGCTATAGGGGTCTTAAGAGAAATATTTGGGAGGTTAAGACATAAAATTGCTTGGGAAGAGTGGCAGGGAGGCGCCACTTAGAGGCTTGGAAGGTGACGCCTCAAGGAGCTGAAGGGGTCTCATGTTCGAGCTGCAAAGGCAGCATTTTGGTTTTGTTTTTGCGTCATGAGAAGGGGAGGAGTTGGTTTCGGTTTTGGAACCTAAAAAGGAGGATTTGACTATTTCAATTGTTTTGAATGTGTGGCTAGGAGAAGAGATGGGTTGGCTTTTGTTTGAAATGGTTTGAAAGGAGGGTGTAGAGTGGAACTAGGAGGAAATCAAGGGATTGGGTGAAAGGAAAAGGAGTTGACTGCTAGGGGTTCTCATGAGGATATTTTCGCCATGAAGGTTTGGGGGGAGTGGCTGAATTCTATTTAAGGGATGGTGAGCTTCCTTTAGCCGAATTTTGGCTTGCTCTCCTAAAACCTTCACCTTTTCTTATTTCAAACACTACCTCTACCTGTTCTTTCGAATCCCTTTATCCTTTGAGCATCTCTTGCTTTCTCTTCTTTTCCTATCAATAGCTGAACCTCTTCAAGCCCAATCAACTTTCCTTTTTCTTCTCTTATTCCATCAAAACTGAATGCACTCTTAGCCGAAACCTATCTCTCCTCTTGCCATCTTGCTAAAGCCGATTCTTGAGGCCGTCAAGCTCTCTCTCTCAGTCTCTGCAAGCGTGTGGTAGTAAGTAAGCTCTTCCCTAGTATCGGTTTTGTTTCTTTCTCTTGTGGGGTGCCGAAACCAAAGGGTGGTCTTGGTATTTGGAGTTAGCCGAATATTCTTAAGGTTTTAATATGGTATTTCTTTCATGTGTAGCCAAAGGAAGGAAACGCTGAGGATTTTTTTCAAGGCTTGATTGCATAAGGTAAAGGCGATCGATGAAGCATTTAGTAGCCTCAGGATTCAAGTTGGTTTTGGTAAGCAATTTTAGTAAAGGCTCAATATTTGGATTTATGGCTTGGAGGTTTAACCGATTTATCTGATTAAGTGTGTTGATGGAGGCAAGTACCAGTCAAGGAGGGCAAGAGAAAGTCCCTATCCTGAAGTTCAAGAAAAAAGTTATCTCGGTGGTTCGAGATTGGCCATCGGGGTGTGGGCCAACGTCAGAGCAGCAGTTTAGGCAGATCGCCGTAGTTTCGTTTAGCGATAGCATTGAGATCGAGGGTCTAGAACTTCAAGTGATAAGGTGCGTAATCATCGCACTATTTCTTCGGTTAATTGTTTATTAATGTGTACTTGTGAATGCTGTGTGATAGCTGACATTAAAGGCTAAGGTGATGGATACCCATATGTGGGGTAATCGATTATCAGGTTGGTAAATTATGCTATTAAATTTACTTATGGTGTATGTATGATATGGTAACGAGCATGTGATGTATACTCATTCAATATGATTGACTTAACATGATGCATTGACACTTATGCATGGGGATTGGATGTGACCAAGGAAAGATGGGTGTACGCATTGATGTACGTGGTCTAATGTTAGCCTCGTGCTACATTAGCGCTTGATGATTAGCTGTGTGCTACATCAAGGGAGGTGTGGCTAGGTGCCCATCTCGGCGGTTGATAGCTGAGTGCATCACAAGAGATTGACATCGGGATCATGATGTGCTCGGATGGCTTAGCCACACCTTGTCTTGCAGTCTCCGCCGAGGTAAGATTTGTGGGATCACCGGTTGTGATCGATGGATTATACGACCTTAGCGAGGAGTCTGCTAAGGTTGGTGTTCTGATGGATTGTAGGTTGGTTTGGGATGCATGTTTGCATGACATTACGTGAAGCGTGTGGGTATGGGTTAAGCCCATATGTGTGGAAACATGTGTAATGATTAAGCACTGAGTCTGTGGACTCACCCTATTTTTTTTTCTTAACCATTTCAGGTGATCCATGAGTTTGGACCAGGTTCGGAGAGGATACAAGGTGGCCCATGCAGAAGAAGATATTTTAAATTATTCTAAGCCTTTTAAATATTAAGTATTTTGTTTAAGTATGAGTTTTAATAAGGGCCTTTTTATTATTTTGGTATTATGTTATTATTATTAGTAAGATGGCTTGTTTAAATTAAATTACTTATGTGAAGATGGCTTCATTTTTAGCAACTTTCCTTTGTTCAAATTATATATATATGTGTGTTTAATAAAGTTTTAATTCGGACATTTTGTAACCTCAAAGTTTTAGTTATAATTTTAAATGGACATGGTTTTCAAAAGATGACAAAATTTTAACGTTTTATCTTAATTCAAAAATATTTTCAATCGTCTTTCCGCAGTGACATACCAGATCCGGTCAGGGCTCGTGGGCCGGGTTTGGGGTGTTACAGTTTCGGCTAGGGTCTAATCCTGGCTGTTACATCAACTATATACATCATTCCAAAAGTACCAAAGCAGAGAAACAAATCACACAGTAAGCTTCGAAAGCTTAGTAAGTTCGTAACATAATACATTATACTAAACCAACCATCACATAGATTATTTCCCAATCACATATATCTTACCATTCAAAACTAATATGTTCAATCAACCTTCCATAACTCATTCACAGTTTCATCCACCACATAGGTTCTGAACGTACCTTATCCAACACTTAGTTGTCAATCACTAGTTAGCCAAAGCTTAATTAGCATCGCACACATAGTGCATCCATATTAAACCAATCTTAAATTAGTATTGTACACATAGTGCTAACCATAAAGCTGAAGCTTATATTATTTCGTACACACAGTGCTAATCATTTAGGTCACGTTTCTGAATACGCACACTTAGTGCCACATGACTTGAACCCTCACATAGCATTCACAATTCAATAATATCATATCATTCATCTCATAACATTAAACATAGTTAAATACACGTATTATGTCAGAACTTATCTCGGACGTCGAACTATCGGAACGGTCGATTAATCAAACACTTTACCTTTGCCTCTATCTCGATCTGAACCTCTCCTTTCTTGGTCTATACACATTCAATTTCATTCCATTCAATCACCAATTCATTAAATTTAGTCCACACACACTTATTTAGGGCATTTTACAAAATAGCCCTCACATTTTCACATTTCGACACTTTAGTCTCTAATTCGCATAATCACAAAATACACATAATTTGCTTATACCCATGTCTAGCAGAATTCTTACTATACTCATGCAAGCCCACATATTTCATTTATTTTACATTTTAGTCCTTTAATTTACACTTTTATCAATTTTGCCCAATTTACTCAATTTCACCAAAAATCCAAATACAAACTATGTTAACCCAACACCAAGTTTTCATATTTTACCATTTATCAACACAAAGTTCATATGTTCATCAATGGCACATCTAAAAATCTTCATCAATTCACAAAATTGAAGCATGGGTTTTAAAGAGCACAAAGCAATGATCGCAAAAATGTAGAAATTATCAAAAACCGATTAAAAACATACATTAAATTGAATCCAAAACCTAGCTGAAACCTAGCTTCTTTTTATTTTCTTCTTCTTTAGTATATTCGGTCAAAAGATGAATGAAAAATGCCCACTTTCATATTTTGTTTTTATTATAAAACATTTTAATACATAAATCACTATAATAACCTTGCTAATTTAATTAGAAAATCATGTCACCTAAGCCCTTAACCATCCATGCTATAAACAAATGGCCAAATTTCCTTTTAAGGCCTTCCTATTAAAAGAACATGGCAATTTAGCAATTAAATAATCAGTACTCAGCTTTTACACTTTACGTGATTAAGTCCTTTCTCTTAATTTGGCATACATCTATAAAATTACCACACAGAATTTCCACACAAGCTATATCACATATAATCAACACCAAAAAAACATTAAAATATTATTTTGACCTCGAATTTGTGGTCTCGAAACCACTGTTCTGACTAGAGTTTAAACCAGGCTGTTACAACTCTCCCCCCTTAGGGATTTTTGTCCCCGAAAATCTTACCGGTGAATTGGTGTGGATATTGTTCTCTCATAATATTCTCAGGCTCCCACGTAGCCTCTTCAACTCCTTGCTTTTGCCACAACACTTTCACTAAGGAAATTCTTTTGTGTCTCAACTCTTTGGTCTCTCGTGCCAAAATTCGAATCGGTTTCTCACTATACGATAAGTCTGACTGAATCTCAACCTCAGTAAGAGCAATCACATGGGACGGATCAGATCTGTACCATCGAAGCATCGACACATGAAACACGTTATGAGTCTTTTCTAACTCATGTGACAATAGTAATTTATACGCAACTGGCCCAATACACTCGATAATCTCATATGGTCCGGTGAACTTTGGACTCAACTTGCCTTTTTTGCTGAATCGGAGTATCTTTTTCCGCGGAGACACTTTAAAAAACACTTTATCACCAATCTCAAATTTGATATCTTTTCATTTCAAATCTGCATAAGACTTTTGTCGATCTGAGGCCCTTTCAAACTATCATGAATCACTTTCACTTTCTACTCAGTCTCTTTATTAGATCAACCCCATGAATCTTATTCTCACTTAGCTCAGTCTAATACAATGAAGTTCAGCATTTTCGACCGTAAAGAGCCTCATATGGTTCCATTTTAATACTAGATTGAAAACTATTGTTACACGCAAATTCAATCAACGACAAATATTTTTCCCACATACTCTCAAACTCAAGTACACAACACCTCAACATATCTTCGAGAATTTGAATGATCCACTCGGATTGTCCATTCATTTGCGGATGAAATGCAATGCTGAAATGTAATTTTGTGCCTAAAGCCTTTTGTAATTTCTTCCAAAATCGCGAGGTAAATCTCGGGTTTCTGTTAGACACAATAGATAGTGGCACCCCTTACAATCTCACAATTTCAATAATGTACAATTTAGCTAATCTATCGAGTGAATAATTTGTTCTAACTGGAATAAAATGAGTATACTTCGTCAATCTGTCAACTATCACCCAATTTGAGTCTTTCTTTCCAGGAGATAAAGGTAATCCTGACACAAAGTCCATCGTAATTCTCTCCCATTTCCACTCAGGAATCATGATCATTGTAATAAATCGAATGAAACTCGATGTTCAAACTTTAACTTGTCGACAAATTAAACTTTTTGACACAAAGTCGAGATGTCTTGTTTCATACCATGCCACCAATAAAGCTGCTTTCAGATTATTATACATTTTTGTACTCCCCAGGTGAACAGTCAAACGACTATTGTGAGCTTCATTCAAAATCATCTAAATTAACTCTGAATTCTTTGGAACACAAATCCAATCTCTAAATCTCAAATAATCATCACTATCCACTCGAAATTCTAAATCTGAATTCAAATCACATTGAACTCGTTTTGCTATCATATCATCATCACTTTTCTGGGCATCACGAATCTGATGTATAAACATCGGTCTTACTTTCAACTTAGCCAAAACTAAACCATCATCACACAGATCTATCTGAGAATTCATAGCTCGCAAAGCACATATAGACTTTCGGCTCAAAGCATCAGCTACTACATTAGCTTTACCTAGGTGATAATCAATCACAAGTTTATAATCTTTCAGCAATTCTAACCATCTTCTCTGTCGTAAATTCAATTCTTTATGAGTCATCAGGTACTTCAAACTCTTATGATCAGTATAAACATGACATTTCTCACCAAATAGATAGTGACGCCAAATCTTCAATGCAAACACAATCGCGGCTAATTCAAGGTCGTGCATCGGATAGTTCTTTTCATGTGGCTTTAATTGGCTCGAAGCATAAGCAATGAATTTGCCTTCTTGCATTAGCACACAGCCCAAACCATTAATGATGCATCACTGTAGACTATGAATTCTTTACTCGATTCTAATTGAACTAGCACTGGCGCTTTCGTCAATAATGCATTCAACTGTTCAAAACTCTGTTGGCACTTTTCTAACCATTCTAATTTAACATCTTTTTGTAACAACTTTGTCAATGGAATTGCAATCATTGAGAAGCCTTTCACATATCGTCTATAATACCCCACTAGTCCTAGAAAACTATGGACTTCAGACACATTTCTCGGAGGCTTCTATTCTAAAATAGCAGAGATTTTACTCGAATCCACTCGTATTCCTGCATCTGACACAATATGTTCTAGAAATCCAACCTCACGCAACCAAAACTCATATTTGCTACACTTAGCATATAATTGTTTCTCACGTAGAGTCTGTAGCACAATTTTCAAATGTTCGGCATGTTGCGTCTCATCACAGGAATAAATTAGAATATCATCAATGAACACCACAACAAAGCGATCCAAATACGGTCTGAATATCCGATTCATCAGATCCATAAACACTGTAGGAGCATTTGTTAGTCCGAAAGGCATAACTAAGAATTCATAATGTTCGTACCTCATTCTGAAAGCAGTCTTTGGCACATCTGACTCTTTGACTCTCAACTGATAGTAGCCCGATCTCAAATCTATCTTAGAAAATACTGTAGCTCCTCTCAGTTGATCAAACAAATCATCAATACGAGGCAACAAATATTTATTCTTTATCGTTACATTGTTCAACTGCCGTAATCAATACACATCCTCATAATGCCGCATTTCTTTTTCACGAATAACACAGGAACACCCCAGGGCAAGAAACTCGATCGTGTAAATCCTCTATCAGTCAACTCTTGCAACTGAGACTTCAACTCTTTCAATTTTGTTGGTGTCATTCTATATGGGGCTATTGAGATAGGAGTAGTTCATAGTACTAATTCAATTCCAAATTCAACTTCTCTATTGGAGGTAATCCCGGTAACTCTTCAGGAAACACATCTGGAAGCTTACAAACCACAGATACCGATTTAACTTTCTTCTCAATCACTTTCGTGTCAATCACATATGCCAAATAGGCTTCGCAACCCTTTCTAACATAGTTCATAACTTTCATCACAGGTACAATAGCTGGTAACCCTTTCATATCACTGGATTTAATTCAAACTATCTCACCATTCTGACTTCTCAATTCAATACTCTTTCTTTTACAATCCACACTAGCATTATGAAAAGTGAGCCAATCCGTACCCAAAATAATATCAAATTCATCGAATGGTAACAACATTAGATTAGCCAAAAAACATATATCCTGAAACATCAATGGGCAATTCTTGCTCACTTTATCCACCAAGACACACTTGCCTAAAGGGTTCGATACTCTAATCACAAATTTAGTAGACTCAATAGGTAGAGTCTTACTCGATACTAAATTCACACATACATATGAATGAGTAGATCCTGGATCTATCAATGCAATCACATCAGTATCAAATAGAGTAAAAGTACCAATAATGACATCTGGCGATGACGCTTCCTCTCATGCACGTATAGCATAAGCTCGGGCAGGTACTCTCTCTTCTAATCTCACAGTCGTATCGGTAGTTCCTCTTTGATTCCCACTCGCATTTTTTGTGTTTCTGGGTGGTCTGCCCCTAGCAGTCATATTACTCGATCTCACATTTTGAACATTTTCTTCCTCAGCTATCTTTGGACAGTCTCGAATAAAGTGATCTCGTGATCCATATTTATATCAAACTCTATTGTTGTACTTGCCCCAGCATTCTCCCACATACCGTCTTCCACACTGTCTGCACTCAGGTTTGTTACTTTTGGAACTATCAACACTTGATTCTATTGGAGCTTGAGTTCTTGGACCAACACTTAGTCTTGCACGATCTCTATTTGGATGTCCAAATGAAGTATTTGATCGGTGGTTTGTATCTCTAAATCTCTTTGTCGAAGGCTAAGAAAACTTAGTCATCGATCTTTTTCTTTCATCACGAGCTTCAGAATCAACTTTCTTATTTTCTTTATTGAGCTCATCGGCTTTGCATGCTCTTTCGACTAACACAATAAATTCATTTATATTAAGTATCCCAACCAACAACTTAATGTCTTCATTCAACTTCTATAAAGCGTTTACACATAGTAGCTTCGATCGAAACACATTCCAGAGCATCTTGGCTCAATCTCACAAATTCCCTTTCGTACTAAGTAACTGATAAACTATCCTGTTTCAGCTCTAAAAACTCTTTACGTTTCTGATCAATGAATCGTTGATTGATATACTTCTTTTTTAACTCAACTTGAAAGAAATCCCAGGTGATTGTCTCTCTCGGAACTACGAATGCCAATGCCTTTCACCAATTATAAGTTGTATCTCTCAACAAAGAAACTGTACACTTGATACACTCATCTGGAGTCAACGACATCTCATCGAATACCCGAATTATATTCTCGAGCCAGAACTCAGCTCGCTAGCATCATCATCAATTGTGGCCCTAAGTTTTTTAGCCCCGTACTTTTGAATCTTATCCACAGGAGGACTGTTCAGTCGAATCGGATCTACCACTTGTGGCAGTACAGGTACTTGTGGGAGTGGAGGTGGTGCAGTAGCCGGATTCATTCGAACGAACTTTGAAAACCACTCACTCATCATACGGAAGAAGGCTTGCTTAGCCTCTTCTCCCTCACTACTTTCATATGGCCTAAATGTGGTGTAATATTCGGGTTAAGGGCATTTTATTTTGGCTTTGTTGCATGTGCATGGTGTGCTATGTTGTTATTTTGATGTTGTTGGGGCTTAGTTATAAGCTAGGTGTAAGCCTGAGTGGTAGGAAAAATTTTATTTTTAGGCTTAGGTGGGAGGAGCTGAAGGAGCTGGGGTTTATAAATATCTTTAGGTGAATTTTAGCATAACAAATGAGCTGGTGGAGTGGCAAGCAAGGTGCCACTAAGAGCTTGGATTGGCGTCACTTGCGGGAGGGAGGAGGTCGTGTTCAAGCTGCAGAGTGCTCCATTTTGGTTTCTATTTTGACTGGCATGGAGGGAGGAGTTGTGGCGGTTCAAACTCTGCCTTGGACCAAGTCAAAAGTTTAAATGATGGGTGGAGAGTGAATGTAGGAGGGAGACTAGTTCAAACTAGTTTGAATTGGTGGCTTGGAGTGTTTGGGGGAGTTGTGGCTGGATTTTGGAGAGATTTTGGGGGAGTGGTCGATTGGTAAGTGTAGTTGGGGAGTCTGCCGAATTTTTATTTTGGCAAATTGTGCATTTTCGGTCAAAAACCATTTGTAAGCCAATTCTCCTTTAGTCAAAAAACTAGCCAAAACTTCAAGTATATTTCTTCTTTTTTCTCCTTAAACCGAAAAGTCCAAGCTTCTTCTTGCCAAAAATTGCTTTGTTTTTCTCTTGATTCTCTTGGTAGCCGAATGTCTGTTCCCATTTTTTCTTATTTGCATCTTGTGTAAACCGAAACTAGTAACCCTTCTTCTCATACGTTATTACCTTTCTCTTAAAGCTTGAGCCGAAACTAGCTTCTCTTCCTCTCATACTCTCTTTTCCTCTCTCAATATCCTCTTGCCGAAACTCCATTCTCCAAAAACACCATCCTCCATTTTCTTTTTCTTTAAACCAAAAATACCGTCCCTCTTTCCATCTTGATTTCTTTCTTTTCTAAAACCTCTTAGTCGAATCTTTCTTCACCCCTTTGCCGATTTCTTTTCTCTTTTTAAACCACATTTCTTTTGCTTGGTACTTCAAAGACTCTAGCCAAACCTTCCTTTGTGTGAAGCTGAAACTTTTCTCCTTTTGTTAAGGGTGTTAGCCGAACCTTTTCTCTCTTAATAGTTTCTTTATTGCCGTATATCAGAGGAGGGTTGACCTTGTTGGATTCTTGTTTCAATCGGTCTATTAAGAGGTAAGTGTTTGGCCGAATGGCCATTTCTCCCCTCTCTTGTGCTTTGTCGATTTTGGGTGTGTTTAAGGCGATTTCGGCATTGGTTGGAAGGAGTTAACCCGTGGTTTTGGTAATCGATTTCATTATAGGCCTTTGGATCTCGGAAGCAAGCAAGAGAGTCTAAACGTTGGGTAAGTGGTGGTAAGAGATTGCTTTAATGGTTTTCTTTAGAGTTGTTAAGCCAAAGGTTTATGAGACTAAATTGTTTGTGTTTTAGGGGGAGGCCGATTATCAGAAGGAACCATTGTTGGTTCGGGTTTGGTAGGAAACCAAACCATTTGCGAGGTAAAGGTTTAACGCAAACCCTTTTGGTTTATTTGGTTTTGGCCGAAAGTTATAAGTGACTAATCCTATGTTTGGCCGATTTTAGGAGCAAGATAATCGAGGGGTTTAAATCGGTTCTTTGGGATTAAGCGTGCGTTCTATCAGGTGTGTAAACTAACACACCTTTTTAACTGAGTAATATGTTAATAACCTGATTGTGTAAGTGAAACAGTATGGTTGACCGATATAATACCCAATGAGGTATGGATACGGATTCGGGTAAGTCCGTTTCATTACGAGATCTGTGATGATATGTGATATCATGATTTATGGTGTATGTATTTTGAGATGTCATATTAAGCATGTGAGCATGATAGCATGATTGCACGATTTTGCATTAGTAGGATATGTTATTAGGTGATATAAGAGGAGGGGGATATGATATCCGTGTCTTTGGGACACCAGAGGTTTGGCACCTCCAAAGTGGTTTGGTACCACGATTGATTATTGTGACTTTGGGTCACGGAGGTTTGGCACCTCGCGTCTCATCCCAGTGGCTTAGCACCACAATGGGTTGGCCCCACGGTTGATTATACGGGATTGACACTAGTGATTTGGTATCACACGATGGGTTGGCACCATCATCTTAACCGTGACTGCGATCATCAGTGATTTGGTATCACATTTGTGTCTTTGGGACACCAGAGGTTTGGTACCTCATAGCGACTCGTCCCTGTGGTTAACGCCACCATGGGTTGGCCCCACTTTTGAGATACGGGATTGTCGCCAGTGATTTGGTATCACACGTGGGTTGGCCCCACAAATGGATCTTTCGTGACTTTGGGTCACCAGTGGTTTGGCACCATATCTATGGATATCGTGACTTTGGGTCACCAGTGGTTTGGCACCACCAGTGGTTTGGTACCACACGGGGTAGAAAACGTGTTATGGATGGTTAGGATCGGGTGCATTGCTTGTATTGCTTTGTTATGATGTGTGTTAGCATGTTGCATATACTGGGGAGAGGATTTATGCCTTGAGTCTTGCGACTCACCTTCTCCCTTATCATTTCAGTGACACATAGATCAGCGGACTTGGAGCCGTGGATGGACTCGAGGTGCCCATGCCATGGATAAACTCGAGTTGCATTGATTTAAACTTGGTACTTTATTTGGTGGTTTTTTCATTTGGTTTATTTGGATTATAAAAGGCCTTTTTAAACTTATGTTTTATTATTTATATGTGTGGATTGGATTTCAAGTATGCCATAATGATTAATTGGGTTAAAATTTGGCTAAAATTTGTAAAGATAAGGTTTCCAAACTACAAGCGATATGTTTTAAACTTTACCATCGGGTATCACACTGTAATTTAAGATAAATGAAACTCAAATGTACTCTAACTTGAATGCAATCTCGTATTAGGTCAACATGTTTTTAAACAACAAGGATTACTTGAATTCTTAACCGAGACAAACTTGTTTTACTTACATATCTGACTAAGCTTTTATAATTTCTGGGTTTTCAAATGCACCATCGGTTTTAAAACAGTCATCCTCGAGATTTCTTCAAGTACAAAATTTAGCAAGACAATTTTATCGAACTCTTAAACTTAAACCTAAACCTCTCAAATACCTTTTTCCCTGTAACATACCAAATTCGGTCGTGGTGTATTGACTGGGTTTGGGGTGTTACAATTGTGGTATCAGAGCCAGGTTCAAAGGCTCGGCTGTGGGCCCGAGGCCCAAAATGTTTTAAATTCTGGTTTTTAAAGTGTTTTGGCTTTTAAAATATATATATATGGTTTGAAGGGCATGGCACCGAGTCTCCGGCACCAGTCCGCCCAAGTAAGTACCCCTTACTATTACTTGTGATTTGATGTTGATGTGAGTGGATGACTAGCAATAGTGGATTACCTTAGAAACTGAAACTGATAGGACTCTGTGGACTTGCGAAAACAAGCTTCTTTAATAATCATAAGACTTTGCTTTTAAACAGTGGAATAATTACTGATACATAAAATTCTTTAAATCAGACAAGATTTTAGTCATGAGTACACGAGGTGGACGTGGTCGTGGACGTGGTCGAGGTAGGATGACAGTTTCTGAACCCGTAGGTTCTAGTCGTGGTCGAGAATGAGATCTGCATACGCCACCAGTTGGAGGTGGTGAGTTTCGTGAATGATCGGGACGACGCAGTGTCACGAGCGATCTTGTGGGTTACGGAAAGGGTAGTTGGAGTAGGTGGAGCGCGGGAGCTAGAAAATCAGGCTCGAATGACTTCGGCAAGCGGGCCGAGGTATTTCGAGGTGTGTCTAGTGTTGCTCCAGACCGGTGAATATTGGTGGATGCGACGCATCGGATCATGGATGATCTGGACACGGGTGCTGAAGAGAAATTAAAGGGATAGTATCACTTCTTGAGATGAGTCATACCGGTGGTGGCTCACGGTTCGGACAACATTGCAATGGAAGATCGACTTGGGACTATTTCGTACGCTTATCGGAAAAAGTACGTTGGAGCTAACTACATTAATGAGCAATGAAAAGCATTTCTGAGGCTAGTTCAGGGGAGTAAATCGGTGTCAGAGTACGAGGCAGAGTTTCTCAGGCTGAGTCGGTATGCTAGGGGTATGGTGGCTACTGAACATGATAGGTGTGTTCGTTTGAGGATGGCTCGAGATGAATTAAGGTTGCTGATTGTGCCTCCCAGGAGCGTGAATTCTTGTCTTGGTTGAAAAGGCTAAGATAGCCGAGGGTATTAAGGAGTCTCGTGAGGCAAGGCATGGATAGAACCGACATAAGAGGAATTTTGGGTCTTCGGGTCGTCGGGTAATCCTCAAAAAAGGCTAGACCGAGTGGGCGAATCGGTCCGTAGGTTTATTCTTGCTAGTCGGGACCGTCGAGTGTAACCGTTGTGGGAAAGCTCATTGGGGAGGATGTTGGATTGGCGGTGAGGATGTTTTGAGTGTGGCTCATTTGGACCATCGTGTGAAGACTGTTAGCGTAAGTTGGCTAGGATTCACCGAGAGTCGTACGTACTCGAGACAGAATAATGGACCACCACCGAAAGGGGCCGAGGTGCGGTAGTTCGAGGTCGACGGTAGGGGCTAGTGTATGCATGAGGCACCAAGAGGAGGGCGACGCACTGCACGCCATAACCCAGACGTTTTAATCTTTGGTTCTCCATTTACCGCTTTGATTGATGTGGGTTCAACACATTCATATGTTGCGAGTAGCATAGTGAAGACCATGGATCTAGACTCTGAGATATCTTCTAGGCAGATGACCGTAATAAGCCCTCTAGGTCACTCTGTAGTTGTAGATAAGCTGTATAGAGATGTACCTCTAGAACTCCAAGGGGTAGTGTTTGCGGCTGATCTGATGGAACTGCCGTTTGGGGAGTTCGATCTGATTCTCGGGATGGACTGGCTGGTTAAGTACCAAGCGAAGTTAGATTGCGCGGCTAAGCGCATGGTTCTGGAAACAGCTAAGGGTGATGAGGTAGTCCTGATCGGTAATAGAAGAAATTACTTGTCCAACGTGGTGTCCGCTTTCCGAAAGCCAGAAGATGGTCGAAAGAACATGAAGCATATGTGGTTCATGTGTATGCCTTGGAGGCTAAAGAGTCTACTGTAGAGACGGTTCAGACAGTTAGGGAATTTGCTGATGTGTTCCCTGAGGAGCTTCCGGGTTTGCCACCAGATCGTGAGGTAGAGTTCGGGATAGATCTGTTACCCGAAACTGCGCCAGTGTCTATTGCTCCGTATAGGATGGCGCCTAAAGAGTTAGTAGAGCTTAAGGCTCAGATCCGGAGTTGTTGGACCGGGGTTTTATCAGGCCAAGTGTTTCACCTTGGGAGCACCGGTACTCTTTGTCAAGAAGAAAGACGGTATTTATGGATGTGTATAGACTATCGCCAATTGAACAAGCTGACGATCAAAAACAAGTATTCGCTGCCCCGAATAGATGACTTGTTTGATCAGCTAAAGGGTGCGTCGGTATTCTCGAAGATCGATTTAAGGTCTGGGTACCACCAGTTAAAGGTGAAGGAGGCGAATATCTGCAAGACGGCATTTCGTACTCGGTATGGGCACTATGAATTCTTAGTAATGCCGTTTGGGTTGACTAACGCACCGGCAGCATTCATGGATATGATGAATAGGGTGTTCTAGCAGTATTTGGATCAGTTCGTAGTGGTTTTTATCGACGACATCTTGGTATATTCAAGGACTGAGGAGGAACATGATGCGCATTTGCGGGTGGTATTGCAGATTCTGAGGGAGAAACAGCTTTATGCAAAGTTTAGTAAATGCGAGTTTTGGCTTAGAGAGGTGACATTCTTAGGTCATGTAGTGTCGGCTAAGGGGATTAGAGTGGATCCTCGAAAGATTGAGGCAGTTTTGGACTGGAAGCCGCCTAGGTCAGTAGCTGAGTTCGCCTACAACAATAGTTACCAAGCAAGCATCAAGATGGCACCATATGAGGCGTTGTACGGTAGGAAATGTCGTTCACCTACTTGTTGGACGGAGTTAAGTGAACGTCAGTTGTTGGGACCAGAGTTGGTTGCTGAGACCGAAGGCAAGGTTCTGCGTAGGAAGTCTGTGCCTTTGGTTAAGGTACTATGGTGGAATCATGGCGTGGAAGAAGCTACGTGGGAACCCGAGGATATGATGAGACAGCAATACCTGCAACTCTTTTGATCAGGTAATTTCGAGGCCAAAATTATTTCTAAGAGGGATAGAACTGCAATATCCCGGGTTAAGGGCTATTTTATTTTGGCTTTGTTGCATGTGCATGGTGTGCTATGTTGTTATTTTGATGTTGTTGGGGCTTAGTTATAAGCTAGGTGTAAGCCTGAGTGGTAGGAAAAATTTTGTTTTTAGGCTTAGGTGGGAGGAGCTGAAGGAGCTGGGGTTTATAAATATCTTTAGGTGAATTTTAGCATAACAAAGGAGCTGGTGGAGTGGCAAGCAAGGCGCTACTAAGAGCTTGGATTGGCGCCACTTGCGGGGAGGGAGGAGATCCGTGTTCAAGCCGCAGAGTGCTCCATTTTGGTTTCTATTTTGACGGCATGGAGGGAGGAGTTGTAGGCGTTCAAACTCTACCTTGGACCAAGTCAAAAGTTCAAATGATGGGTGGAGAGTGAATGTAGGAGGAGACTAGTTCAAACTAGTTTGAATTGGTGGCTTGGAGTGTTTGGGGAGTTGTGGCGGATTTTGAGAGATTTTGGGGAGTGGCGGTTGGTAAGTGTAGTGGGGAGTCTCATCAATTTTTATTTTGGCAAATTGTGCATTTCGGTCAAAAACCATTTGTAAGCCAATTCTCCTTTAGTCAAAAAACTAGCCAAAACTTCAAGTATATTTCTTTTTTTTCTCCTTAAACCGAAAAGTCCAAGCTTCTTCTTGCCAAAATTGCTTTGTTTTCTCTTGATTCTCTTAGTAGCGAATGTTTGTTCCCATTTTTTCTTATTTGCATCTTGTGTAAACCAAACTAGTAACCCTTCTTCTCATACGTTATTACCTTTCTCTTAAAGCTTGAGCCGAAACTAGCTTCTCTTCCTCTCATACTCTCTTTTCCTCTCTCAATATCCTCTTGCCGAAACTCTATTCTCCAAAAACACCATCCTCCATTTTCTTTTTCTTTAAACCGAAAACACCCTCCCTCTTTCCATCTTGATTTCTTTCTTTTCTAAAACCTCTTAGCCGAATCTTTCTTCACCCCTTAGCCAATTTCTTTTCACTTTTTGAACCATATTTCTTTTGCTTGGTACTTCAAAGACTCTAGCTGAACCTTCATTTGTGTGAAGCCAAAACTTTTCTCCTTTTGTTAAGGGTGTTAGCCGAACCTTTTCTCTCCTAATAGTTTCTTTATTGCCGTATATCAGAGGAGGGTTGACCTTGTTGGATTCTTGTTTCAATCGGTCTAGTAAGAGGTAAGTGTTTGGCCGAATGGCCATTTCTCCCCTCTCTTGTGCTTTGTCAATTTTGGGTGTGTTTAAGGGCCGATTTTGGCATTGGTTGGAAGGAGTTAACCTGTGGTTTTGGTAATCGATTTCATTATAGGGCCTTTGGATCTCGGAAGCAAGCAAGAGGAGTCTAAACATTGGGTAAGTGGTGGTAAGAGATTGCTTTAATGGTTTTCTTTAGAGTTGTTAAGCCAAAGGTTTATGAGACTAAATTGTTTGTGTTTTAGGGGGAGGCCGATTATCAGAAGGAACCATTGTTGGTTCGGGTTTGGTAGGAAACCAAACCATTTGTGAGGTAAAGGTTTAACGCCAACCCTTTTGGTTTATTTGGTTTTGGCCGAAAGTTATAAGTGACTAATCCTGTGTTTGGTCGATTTTAGGAGCAAGATAATCGAGGGGTTTAAACCAGTTCTTTAGGATTAAGCGTGCGTTCTGTCAGGTGTGTAAACTAACACACCTTCTTAACTAAGTAATATGTTAATAACCTGATTGTGTAAGTGAAACAGTATGGTTGACCGATATAATACCCAATGAGGTATGGATACAGATTCGGGTAAGTCCGTTTCATTACGAGATCTGTGATGATATGTGATATCATGATTTATGGTGTATGTATTTTGAGATGTCATATTAAGCAAGTGAGCATGATAGCATGATTGCACGATTTTGCATTAGTAGGATATGTTATTGGGTGATATGAGAGAGGGGGATATGATATCCGTGTCTTTGGGACACCAGAGGTTTGGCACCTCCAGTGGTTTGGTACCACAGATTGATTATTGTGACTTTGGGTCACCAGAGGTTTGGCACCTCCGCGTCTCGTCCCAGTGGCTTAGCACCACAGTGGGTTGGCCCCACGGTTGATTATACGGGATTGACGCTAGTGATTTGGTATCACACGATGGGTTGGCCCCATCATCTTAACCGTGACTGCGGTCACCAGTGATTTGGTATCACACTTGTGTCTTTGGGACACCAGAGGTTTGGCACCTCATAGCGACTCGTCCCTGTGGTTAACGCCACCGTGGGTTGGCCCCACTTTTGAGATACGGGATTGTCGCCAGTGATTTGGTATCACACGTGGGTTGGCCCCACAAATGGATCTTTCGTGACTTTGGGTCACCAGTGGTTTGGCACCACATCTATGGATATCGTGACTTTGGGTCACGGTGGTTTGGCACCACCAGTGGTTTGGTACCACACGGGGTAGAAAAGGTGTTATGGATGGTTAGGATCGGGTGCATTACTTGTATTGCTTTGTTATGATGTGTGTTAGCATGTTGCATATACCGGGAGAGGGATTTATGCACTGAGTCTTGCGACTCACCTTCTCCCTTATCATTTGGGTGACACATAGGATGCGGACTTGGGCGTGGATGGACTCGAGGTGCCCATGCCATGAATAAACTCGAGTTGCATTGATTTAAACTTGGTACTTTATTTGGTGGTTTTTTCATTTGGTTTATTTGGATTGTAAAAGGCCTTTTTAAACTTATGTTTTATTATTTATATGCGTGGATTGGGTTTCAAGTATGCCTTAATGATTAATTGGGTTAAAATTTGGCTAAAATTTGTAAAGATAAGGTTTCCAAACTACAAGCGATATGTTTTAAACTTTACCATCGGGTATCACACTGTAATTTAAGATAAATGAAACTCAAATGTACTCCAACTTGAATACAATCTCGTATTAGGTCAACATGTTTTTAAACAACAAGGATTACTTGAATTCTTAACCGAGACAAACTTGTTTTACTTACATATCTGACTAAGTTTTTGTAATTTCCGAGTTTTCAAATGCACCATCGGTTTTAAAACAGTCATCCTCGAGATTTCTTCAAGTACAAAATTTAGCAAGACAATTTTATCGAACTCTTAAACTTAAACCTAAACCTCTCAAATACCTTTTTCCCTATAACATACTAGATTCGATCGTGGTGTATTGACCGGGTTTGGGGTGTTACATGTGGCTGGCGCTGTCCCTTGAGCGGGAGAAGGCGCGTTACTCTCTACATAGTTAGCAACTGCTCGATTGGGATCCATTTGCTATATGAAAACACATTTTCAACTGTCAGAATTCATCACACTATCGCAATTTCATATATGGCATGTATAGCTAGACTCACACACGCTACGTTAGTCCGAGAATCGACTAAATCATAGCTCTGATGCTAATAAAATGTAACACCCCTAACCTGAGACCGTCGTCGAAATAGGGTCAAGAGGCATTACCGAACAAATATAATAATTCACATCCATTCCATGACACAAAGTCTATCATCAATCATACATACTCAAATACAAACATACAGTCCCTCATCTAAATCTACGAGAGCTTAAACATGTGTTAAAAAAGGATCAGGATTAAATCGAACACTAATGAAAGTTTTTAAATTTCAAATATTCTTCAATATTGTTAAGGTCACACGCCCGTACAATCAGGCCGTGTGCCTCACATGATCACCAGACACCCCCGTATGTCTAGACCGTGCCAAAATAGAGCATGTATTCTAACTTCTTCACACAGCCACTAGGCACGCTCGTGTGTAGAGGCCGTGTACTCTTAGGCAATATACTGACTTATCCACATGACTACTAGGCACGTCCGTGTACCGTGGCCGTCCATACTTGGGCTAGCTATTGACTTTATCCCTGATAAACCATAATATGTTCATATTTTAATCCCACATTTAGCATACTTTTGGATGATTTATTCCCTGAATTGTGGAATTTAGTGTTCTTAATCTTTTAATTTCATGTTTTATCCTTAAGAGAGCACCAGAGGATGAAAACAATAAGAAACGGGCTAAAAATGGAGAAAATAGGCCAAACTACGAAATTAACACGGCCTGGGCCCAAGATAAACGGTCGTGCCTCTTTAACAAATCTGACCACGGGTTGGATTCGATTCACATGGCCGTGCACACGCAGGCAGTTCGCCGCAAAGAAAGAAGAGTTTCATTCGGATTAGGGTACTTAAAGGCAAAGAAAGACATTCCAAAAGCCTATATAAATACCCTAGAGGTCGACCTTCAAAGGGGGCGTTCAGCTAGCCCTAGGAGCCAAGCCAGAGAGGCCGAATTGTGGGATTCACTCAAGAAAGCTAGTTGATAGATCCGTGTTTAATCGCACTCAAGACTGAGGATCTCTCTTTCAATTCCTTCAGGGGGTTTTAGGGTTTTCTTTATGTTTTTTTTATTTTTCTTCTGAGATGTATTCTTTTATGATTATGAACTAAACCCTTCAAATAACTGAGGGGGATGAAACCTAAGACGGATCTCGTTATTATTTTCTGAACTATTTGATAAATACTTGATTTGTTCTTAATTATGTGTTCTTAATTCTTGTTTTGATATAAGGATATTGATTCAAGTATTGATGTGCTTAGGCAGAGGAGGAATATTCCCTGTTTAAGAGTAGATGTAGCATAGTTAAGCGGAGTTGATCGCAACCCTAGAGATAGGATGACAAAAATCTGTCAGATTAGGGCCAAACCTAATATGGGAGTCCATAGATCGAGTTAATGCAATTCTAGGGGTTTTAATTAGAAAGATATTTCAATTAATCAATCTAGGGTTAGACGTTAGTAGCCTCAAGAGAGGTATTAATATTAATTAGGGAATCCTACGGATCAAGTCAATTGAATAAATCGTCTAGTTCAGAGCTAGATAATAAGTGAAGTGTAGGTGGATTCTTCCTCGGGTATTGTCTTAATCAATTGGTTTTCCTACAAGTATTTCCCCAATTCCTTCTCTATGTCTTAGCATTTTTAGCTTAGTAGTTAGTTAATTTTAGATTAAATAACAATTCTCTTAATTCTTAGGCTAAATAATAAGAAGAAAGTTAGTATTAGTACTTTTGGTTCCCTTGGGTTCGATAATCCGGTCTTGCCATTAAACTATACTACTGTTCGATAGGTGCGCTTGCCTCAATCATGGTGATAGTTAGTTTCTAGGCTCGATCATTCATTATATAAATTTTAAGACTTTTTTCACCACCATCAAGTTTTTGGAGCCGTTGCCGGGGAACTGAAATATTAAGAACGCTCAATTTTTATTACTTTAGCCATATTTTATTTTTGCAATTAAATTTTATTTTTAATTTTCTAATTTTCTTTTTCTTTTTCTAGCAGGTACCTCTATTTTATGACTAGAAGGAACCCGATAGGACCCTTAATTTACGACAGTGATATTAAAGGTATTGTATGCAGAAACTGAAGAGAAATAAGGCAAAGCTTAAATTACATAGAAGAAGATCAAGATAACAAAATTAATACTACCGAAGAGATGGATGAGAATAATCCGCTACCTCAGGAGGTGGCTGAAAATCATGCTCCTCGTACTATGTATGATTATGCTAAACCTAATTTAACAGGAACTAAGTCAAGTATTGTTAGACCTGCTATTGCTGCAAATAATTTTGAACTGAAACCTAACACAATTTAGATGATACATCAATTTGTTCAGTTTGATGGTTTGCAGGATGAAATGGTGAATTTCCCAGAATTTTGCGAATACTTTTAAAATTAATGGCGTTTCTGATAATGCCATCTGCCTTCAGTTATTTCCCTTTTCTTTGAGTAATAAAGCTAAACAGTGGTTGAATTCTCTTCCATAAAGATCAATCACTACATGGGATCAAATGACCAAAAAATTTTTGTTAAAATATTTTTCGTCGGCCAAAACGGCCAAATTAAGGAATGATATCTCTTCTTTTGTGCAGATGGATCTTGAAACACTATACGATGCATGGGAGAGATACAAGTCCAAACTTTTTACAACAGTGTGAACCCCTCAACCAGGCAATTGATTCATTCAGCCATCGGCGGAACCCTGAATAACAAAACACCTGAGGTGGCCTACGAATTCATTGAAGAGATGTCACTGAATAACTATCAGTGGCAATTCATGAGGATAATGCCAAAAAAAGCCGCCAGTGTTTTCAACCTCGACGCAGTAACCATGCTATCAAACCAGGTGGAACTTTTAACTAAGAAAATTGATGGCTTATGTGGTTCTTCGCAGGTACATCCAACTATACAGTACGATATGAATGGAGGATGGATGAGCAATATAGAATATCCACCTTACAACCCAAGCGCTGAAAATGAGCAAGTTCACTATATGGGTAACAGTTTTAAATCTCAAAATAACCATTATAGTAATACTTATAATCCAGGTTGGAGGAACCACCCAAATTTCTCATGGGATGGTCAAGGAAATTAGAGATAACCCCCTCCAAACTTCCAACAATCGCTCTACCAACAGGAAAAGTAGCCGAACCTTGAAGAGATGCTGACAAAATTTATGGCAGTGTTATAAACACGTTTCTAAAACACCAACAACACTTAAAAATCAACAAGCATCGATTCAAGGGATCGAGAACCAGTTAGGGCAACTCGCTAAGCTGATCTCCGAATGACCACAAGGTAGCTTGCCAAGTAAAACTTAAACTAACCCAAAGGAGCAACTTCAAGCCATAACAGCTTATGACAGTGAAGGGTTAGTGGAATCTGAATCTGAGCCAAGGCAAGAACCTGTGGTAAGTGAAGGTAAAGTTGAGTAAAGCCAAGAAAAACCAAAACCAAGAATTAAAGAGTACCAGCCTCGAATACCCCCAATGCAATGAAGAAAGACAACACAGATGAACAATTCGGTAAATTTCTTAAAATTTTAAAGAAATTACATATTAACTTACCGTTTCTTGAAGCTCTTTTGCAGATGTTAGATTCAAGGAAATTTTTAAAAGAGCTTTTAACAAACAAGAGGAAGTTAAACGAGGAATCGCATGTGGAACTAAATGCAGTATGCTTGGCAATGTTGCAAAATACACTACCACGAAAATTAAAAGATCCAAGGAGTTTTACAATTGGCAGTTTATCTATTGATAATGCTTTAGCTTATTTAGGGGCAAGCATCAATGTTATGCCTTATAAAATGTTTAAACAGCTAGGTCTAGGGAAACCCAAACAAACTAGAATGAGTATTCAATTAGCTGGTAAGATGATTTGAATTCCTAGGGGTATAATTGAAGATGTACTAGTTAAAATTGACAAATTCATATTCCTAGTAGACTTCTTTGTTTTAGACATGGATGAGGACAACAATGTTCCTTTAATTTTAGGAAGACCCGTTTTAGCAATTGTCAGAACTAAAATTGATGTTGGTATAGGCGAACTCATACTTCGTGTAGGTGATAAATCAATCAGTCTTCAAGCTTTCGACTCAGCTAGGACATCGAGTGATAAAGGTGAGAACGTAAATTCTATTGATAATTATTTGGTTCAACTTTCTTTATAGGAAGCACCACAAAATCACATAACTGAGCCAAATCTTAGACCTCGTACCGATAAAGAAGTAATTCAGAAGGAACGAAGGCTTTAGGTAGATGAACTAGACGAGATCGCTTCAAAATAGGAGATCAGGTACTGCTAGATAAAACAGACCCTCGAATCGCCATATCAGACCTGAATACAAACAAAAAGACCCCTTTTAAGGTACTCAACGCCTTTCCTTACGGAATAGTTGAGGTAAGGAATCCCATATTTGGAACTTTTAAGGTAAATTCCACTCGACTAAAACTATATAATGATAGAATGAGAAAGGATTTTCAACTCTTCAAACCACCATGATTATACGAATGAGAGGTAAGTCTAGCTTAAGACTTTAAACAAGCGCTTCTCGGGAGGTAACCTGAGCACTAACCCCACTAATTAGTTTGTTTTCATGTTTTAAAACGCAGATTTCCATACCCACACGGCCGTGGCAGTGGTCGTGTGGGCACCACAGGTAGGGACAAGGGTGTGGGCAACCATCAGATCCGTAATCTCTATTTAAAATCCTCTTCTTCCATTCACTTTCCCCTTTCCCTTTTCTTTTTGAACGCATATCCATTTTCCATTATTTACTCTTATTCTTATTTTTATTTTTACTTTCTTTATTATTTTCTTCTTATTCTTCATGCCATTTAGCTTAAGATACAATAAGATCAGACCAAATGCTTTGAGGATTAAATTTCAAACGACTCGAGGCGCTCTCCATGTTCACCTCTACTCAATCCTATCTGATTTCTTTTCATTTACTCCATCCAAAATGCAGGAAGTTTCACTTCTCTCCATATCTTTTGATTTTATCACTATATTGTCAGTTTATCTATCTTTGTACATTGAGGACAATGTACATCTTAAGTGTCAGGGGGTTATCTATAGTATTATTTGAAAATCTAATAAACCGTAAAAGTAACATATTTTAACCCCATATTTAGCATGATTTTGGATGATTTAGCCCTTGATTTATGTAAAAAGGTGCTCTTAATCCTTTCTTTTCATGTTTTATACTCAGGAAAGCACCCGAGGACGAAAAGAATGAGAAACAGGCTTAAAACGGGCCAATTTGGGCCAAAGTGGAAATGGACATCACCTGGACTTCAAGCCACACGACTGTGCCTCAACAATTAACTAGGACACGGCCATGCCAAGATTTACACGGCCGTGCCCCAATCGATAGAATCGAGACACGGCCTGAAAATGATTTACACGGGTGTGTACCATGGCCGTGCCCCTGCCACGGGAGAGAGCAATTTCACTTAGATTTGGATACTTTGAGGCAAAAAAACACATTCCAAAGCCCATTCAAACACTGAGTAGGAAGTATACTTGAATTGGGACACTTAGAGGCCAAGTAAAGCATTCTAAAAGTCTATATAAATACCCTAAGTGTAACCTGAAAGAGGAGGTGGAGCGGAGGCCAAGACATTCGAAATTCGGTAGAAGCTGGAACCTTTGTGAGAATCATTCAAAAATAGCCAGTTGATCATCTTAAGAAGCCGGAATTCTACTCAAGACGGTGGATCTCTCCTTCAATTCCTTCAGGGGGTTTTAGGGATTTCTTATGTTTTGTTTTATCTTTTCTCTTGAGATGTTTTCTTTATTTGTTATGAACTAAACCCTTTAGATACCTGAAGGGGATGAAATCTAGATGAATCTTATTATTGTTTTCAGAATTATATTATAAATACTTGATTTGTTCTTAATTATGTGTGCTTAATTCTTGTGTTAATGTTTCCGGGATATTAATTCAAGTCAGATGTTCTTAGGTGAAGGAGGAATAGACCTTGCCTAAGAATAGATCCTGGCTAAGAATAGATCTAGCATAATTAAGCGGAGTCGTTCGTGTGCCTACAAATAACGTGATGAGATTTTTCCGGATTAGGGTGAAACCTAATATGGGAATCCATAGTTCGATTTACTGCTATTCTAGGGGGTTATTAAGTGAGAAAGAGATTTTCGTTAATTAACCTAGGGTTAGACGTTATTCGCCTTGAGAGAGGGTTTAATATATGTTAGGGAGTCTTACGGATCAAATCAAGTGAATAAATCGTATGGTTCAATGTTAGATAATAAGTGAAGTCTAGGTGGATTCTTCCTGATGGTATCATCATGGTCAACTGAGTTCCTCTTCAAGATATTTCCCAATTTATTCTTTTTTTCTTTGCATCTTAGTTTAGTAATTAATTAGTTAATCAACCAAATCATTTAATATTTAGGCTAAATAATATAAAGAAAGCGATTACTAGTACTTTTAGTTCCTTTGGGTTCGATAATCCGGTCTTGCCTAAGCTATACTAATGTTCGATAGGTACACTTGCCTTAAAGTCATTGTCAGGCAGTTTCCAGGTTCGATCATTCTCTTTATAAATTTTAAAACTCGACAAAACAACGATCAAGTTTTTGGCCGTTCTTGGGAACTAAAATATTAAGAAAACTCTATTTTTATTACTTTAGCCATTATTTTTTTATTTTCCGTAATTTTACTTTTATTTATTTTTAGGTTAAATTTTGATTTTGCTAAATTTTCTTTTATTTGATTTTGGCAGATAGAGGAGATGGCACTAAATAACTATCAGTGGCAAGTTATGAGGACAAAGCCAACAAAAGCAGCCGATATCTACAACCTCGACCCAATAACCATGCTATCAAACCAGCTAGAGATGATGAATAAAAAGATTGATGGTTTGAATAGTCTTTCGCAGGTACACCCAGAAATACAATATGATTCGAATTTAAGAGGCGTGGCGAATCCTGAGTACCCACCCTACGGATATGGCATGGAAAGCGAGCAAGCTCACTATACGGGTAACTACTCTAGACCACAAAATAATTTTTATAATGACACTTCTAATACAAGTTGGAGGTACCATCCCAATTTCTCTTGGGATGATCAAAATAGCCAAAGACAGGAACTTCCTCCAAATTTTCAACAACCACCTCACCAACGGGAAGAGGAGTCGAACCTTGAAAAGATGCTAGCAAAATTCATAGTAGCCACAGAAACCCGTCCCCAAAAAACTGAGACAACGTTCGATAATCAACAAGCATCGATCAAAGAGATCAAAAACCAAGTTCAGGAAATTACTAAGTCAGTTGGACAACTTGCAAAGTTAATGTCCAAACGACTGCAAGGGTGTCTACTAAGCAACACTAAAACTAACCCGAGAGAGCAAAATCAAGCCATTTACGATAGTGAAGGGTTAGACAAACCAAACCCAAGGGAAGAACCTGTGGTAAGTGAAGGTAAGGTTAAGGTGTGCCATGATATACCAAAATCGGCAAGTACATAGTACCAACCTTGTGTGCCATATCCCGATGCAATAAAGAAAGACCACACAGAGGAAGAATTCAGTGAACTCACACTTCGTGTAGAAGACGAAACAATCACTCTTCAAGCTCTTGACTCAGCTAGGACATCGAGTAATAAAGGTATGAATATTAATTTTATTGATAACCATTTGGTTCAACCTTCTTTACAGGAAGCATCACAAAATCACCTAGCTGAGCTACATCTTAGACCTCGTGCCAACAAAGAAGAACTATATGAGGAACGAAGCCTTAGGGTCAACAAACTAGAAGAGTGGAAAACACAATTTAAAAAAGAACTGGAACAACACGAAGTGAAACCGAAGGAAACCCCAGACGAGCTGATAAGAACAACAAATCACATCAAAATAGAGGGTCAGGTATTGTTGAATAAGGAAGATCCTTGAATCACCAATTCAAACCTCAAGGCAAACGAAGAAATCACTTTTGAGGCACTTAATGTCTTCCTATACTGTACAATCGAGGTAAGCAATCCTAAATTCAACACTTTTGAGGTAAACATTACTCGACTTAAACTTTATATCCATAACCGAGTTGATCGCATGAGAAAGGATTTCCACCTCCTCAAAAACACCATGATTGTGCGTACAACAGGTAAGTCTAGCTCAAGACTTTAAACGAGCGCTTCTCAGGAGGAGACCCGAGTACTAACCGTACTAATTAGTTTGGTTTTATTTCTTTTCATATTTAGGCATAGGTTTCCATACCCACACGGCCTTGTACACGGTCAGTGGCGCGTGGCGATGTGGACACCACTGCTAGGCACATGGGCGTGGACCTTATCTCTATTTAATTATTTACTTTTGTTCATATCTTTATTTTTATTTTTATTTTTATTTTTATTTTTACTTCCTTTATTATTTTCTCCTTTTTCTCAATGGCATTTTGATTTAGCTTAGGATACAATAAAACCAAGCCAGCTACTTCGAAGATTCAATTTCAAACGGTTCGAGACGCTTCCCCACGTTCACCTCTAATTCTATACGGTTTATTTTCATTGACTTCATCCAAAAATTCAAGAAGTGTTACTTCTTCCCTTCTCTTTGATTTTATTATTACATGATTGTTTATCTATCTTTGTACATTAAGGACAATGTACATCTTAAGTGTGGGAGGAGGGTAAAAGTACCTAACTTTTGCATTATTCAAAATCCTCAATTTTAGTCTTGTTCCTAAGCAATTTTCTCATATTATTAATTAGGGTGAAATTTCTGATGATTTATGATTGTTATTGATATGTTTCTGATTAAGTCATTGATAATTGTGCATTGATGATTAAATTTGAAGAATACTAGAGAATCAAGCATGGTAAGTCTATTTTTCAAGAATAAATCAAAAATTTCCTAGGTTGTTAAACTAAATTTGAATATTACCTTGAAGTTTGAAATTTACAGGGATTGATGTCAAATACCCATAATTTTTGTGAGATTTTGAGCCTTATAGACCATATATTCTTTTTCGTGCTCACTTTATTGATTATGAGTGTGTCAACACTGAATTGTTACTCTAGAACTTGCCTTGATTATACATGTCGAGACCACATTAATTGATTTGATATACTGAGATGATAAAGGCACCTAGGTTTTAACCTATTCACTCCACTAAAAAGCCTACCTTCACAAATTAACCCTTAGTGAACCCATTTGATCCTAACAACCCTTTTTATTGATTCACCTGCTAATATTAACCCAAAACCCTTTGTATTTGTTATCACCATTCCTTTGACTACCCTTCTATCGAGAATCGATTTGATCAGTTGCCTAATTACTTTATTTCAGTTGATATAGTTATTTCTTATACTATATATTTACTTGAC
Source organism: Gossypium rotundifolium (assembly GCA_025506655.1). Taxonomy (NCBI): domain Eukaryota; kingdom Viridiplantae; phylum Streptophyta; class Magnoliopsida; order Malvales; family Malvaceae; genus Gossypium; species Gossypium rotundifolium. The sequence goes on from CP106725.1 coordinate 52,472,802, forward strand.
TTGTTCTTATAAAAAAATCAAAGTATATTCAAGTATTAGTAGTATAAAAAGTGAGCTTGTACATTAAAATTTCAATTATCAAAAAAAAAAAAGCTCGTAGTATTATTAGTTTCAGAGTTTCAATTGATGTAATCATTTATTTTCCAGTTCATTGTTTTAAGTTATGTAACTTGTCAATTCAATCTCGATTCTAAACCTTCTAATTCAGCCTTTATCCACACCTTTAACCTAAGCCCCGTTACAACCCTTATAAAGACCTTTTGATTTGTGTATCATCTCATATTACAGTGGTGGAGATTTGATTTTCAGGCAAGCCTATGGGATTAACTTTTCAAGTTCGACTTATGAGTGTTTATTCTTGAACCTTAAACACTTCGAGTGCTTTGAGTGAATCTTTAGTGAGGATGTCAATCCTTGTCAGTTTTGAATTAAAGGTAATTATTTAGATAAGGGGAGACACCTATGTTTTCGTGCTACAAATATATGACTTATATTGTTTGAATCTTTAAGAGTCTTTGAGTTAAATTATCCATGTATAAATTTTCTATGAATTATGATAAGGCATTATTTATAGAAATTGTAAATTATGGAAAGTTCGTTTTAATTATAAGTTGAGAATTTTGCTTGAGGACAAGCAAAAGCTTAAGTGTGGGGGTATTTGATATACCGTAAAAGTAACATATTTTAACCCCATATTTAGCATGCTTTTGGATGATTTAGCCCTTAATTTATGTAAAAAGGTGCTCTTAATCCTTTATTTTCATGTTTTATACTCATGAAAGCACCCGAGGACGAAAAGAACGAGAAATGGGCATAAAATAGGCCAATTTGGGCCAAAGTGGAAATCGACACGGCCTAGACTTCACGTCACACGATCGTGCCTCGACAATTAACTAAGACACGGCCATGCCCCAATTGATAGAATCGAGACACGGCCTAAAAATGATTTACACGTGCATGTACCATGGCCGTGCCCCTGCCATGGGAGAGAGAAATTTCACTCGGATTTGGATACTTTGAGGTAAAGAAACACATTCCAAAGCCCATTCAAACACTGAGTAGGAAGTATACTTGAATTGGGACACTTAGAGGCCAAGTAAAGCATTCCAAAAGTCTATATAAATACCCTAAGTGTAACCTAAAAGAGGAGGTAGAGCGGAGGCCGAGACATTCAAAATTTGGTAGAAGCTGGAACCTTTGTGGGAATCACTCCAAGATAGCCAGTTGATCCATCTCAAGAAGCCATAATTCTACTCAAGACAGCGGATCTCTCCTTCAATTCCTTCAGGGGGTTTTAGGAATTTCTTATGTTTTGTTTTATCTTTTCTCTTGAGATGTTTTCTTTATTTGTTATGAACTAAACCCTTTAGATACCTGAAGGGGATGAAACCTAGATGAATCTTATTATTGTTTTCTGAATTATATGATAAATACTTGATTTGTTCTTAATTATGTGTGCTTAATTCTTGTGTTAATGTTTCTGAGATATTAATTCAAGTCAGATGTTCTTAGGTGGAGGACGAATAGACCCTGCCTAAGAATAGATCTAGCATAATTAAGCGGAGTCGTTCGCGCGCCTACAGATAGGGTGACGAGATTTTGCCGAATTAGGGTGAAACCTAATATGGGAGTCCATAGTTTGATTTACTGCTATTCTAGGGGGTTATTAAGTGAGAAAGAGATTTCCGTTAATTAACCTAGGGTTAGACGTTATTCGCCTCAAGAGAGGGTTTAATATACATTAGGGAGTCTTACGAATCAAGTCAAGTGAATAAATTGTATGGTTCAGTGTTAGATAATAAGTGAAGTCTAGGTGGTTTTCTGATGGTATCATCGTGATCAACTGAGTTCCTCTTCAAGATATTTCCCAATTCATTCTTTTTGTCTTTACATCTTAGTTTAGTAATTAATTAGTGAATCAACCAAATCATTTAATATTTAGGCTAAATAATAGAAAGAAAGCGAGTATTAGTACTTTTAGTTCCTTTGGGTTCGATAATCCGGTCTTGCCTAAGCTATAATACTGTTCGATAGGTACACTTGCCTTAAATTCGTTGTCAGAGTTAGTTTCGTGTTTGATCATTCTCTTTATAATTTTTAAAACTCGACAAAACAATGATAAAATCCCTGAATTATGCCTTATTCTTAAGTAATTTTCTCATATTACTAATTATAATGAAATTTCTGTTGATTTATGATTTTTATTGATATGTTTTAGATTAAGCCATAGTTAATTGTGTATTAATAATTTAAACTTTAGGAGACCCAAGAATCAAGCATGATGTGTCTATTTTCAAAAATTAAAATTTTGTTAGGTTGTCTACCTGAATCTAATTATTACCTTGAAGTTTGAAATTTGCAAGATTGTCATCAAAAACCCATAATTTTTGTGAGATTTTGAGCCTTTTAGAGCATATATTTTTTTCGTGCTCACTTTATTGATTATGAGTGTGTCAACATTTATTTGTTATTCTAGAACTTGCTTTAATTATACATGTCAAGACCACACCTTTGATTTGATATACTGAGATGATAAAGGCACTTAGGATTTAACCCACTTACTCCACTAAAAGCCTACCCTCACAATTAACCCCTAGTGGAACCCTTTGATCCTAATAACCATTTTATTGACTCACCCACTAATATTAACCCAAAACCCATCTTGTATTTGTTATCTCCATTCCTCTTGACTACCCTTTTTGTCGAGATTTGATTTTGAGTAGTTACCTAACTATGTTCTATATTTCAGTTGTTAAAATTCTTTCTTACTGTTGTTGATTTGTTCTTAAAAAAATGTTGGAAATTTATTCATTATTTCTATGTTGTTTGAGTTTAAGCAATTAATTCCACATTCTAAGAAGAAGCTCATATTATTAGTATTACAAGTTTTCAATTGATGTAATTATTCGGGATTAGTTCATTTTTCTAGTTAAGTAAATTGTCAATTCAATCTCCATTCTAACCCCTTAATTTAGCCTTTATCCACACCTTTAACCTAAGCCCCGTTACAACCTTTTTTAAAAACCTTATGATCTGTGTATCATTTCATTTTATAGTGGTGGAGATTTGATTTTCATGCAATCCTATGGGATTAACTTTTCATGTTCGACTTTTGAGTGCTTAATTTTGAACCTTAAACACCTTTGAGTGATTTGAGTGAATCTTTATTAAGGATGTCAACTCTTGTCAATTTTGAATTAAAGGTGATTATTTGGGTAAGGGAAAACACCTATATTTTCATGCTACAAAAACTATGACTTTGATTGTTTGAATCTTTAAGGACCCTTCTACTTAAATTATCAATGTATAAATTATCTATGAATTATGATGAAACATTATTGATGAATATTATGAATTGAGAAAGTTCATTTTAATTGTGAGTTGAGAATTTTTCTTGAGGACAAGCAAATGCTTAAGTGTGGGGGTATTTGATAAACCGTAATATGTTCATATTTTAATCCCACATTTAGCATACTTTTGGATGATTTATTCCCTGAATTGTGGAATTTGATGCTCCTAATCCTTTAATTTCATGTTTTATACTTAGGAGAGCACCGGATGATGAAAAGAACGAGAAACGGGCTAAAAACGGAGAAAATGGGCCAAAGTACGAAATCAACATGGCTGGGCCGAGATGCAGACAGTCGTGCCTCTTTAGCTTGATCGACCACGGGTGGATTCGATTCACACACAGTGCCACAGTAGCGTCCTCGCCGCAAAGAAAGAAGAGTTTCATTCGGATTAGGGTACTTAGAGGCAAAGAAAGACATTCCAAAAGCCTATATAAACACCCTAGAGGCCAACCTTCAAAGGGGGCATTCAGCTAGGCCTAGGAGACAAGCTAGAGAGGCTGAATTGTGGGATTCACTGGAAGAAAGCCAGTTGATTCATCCCAGAAGCTAGAATCACACTCAAGACTGAGGATCTCTCATTCAATTCCTTCAGGGGGTTTTAGGATTTTCTTTATGTTTTGTTATTTTTCTTCTGATATGTATTCTTTTATGATTATGAACTAAACCCCTCAAATACCTGAAGGGGATGAAACCTAAGATGGATCTTGTTATTGTTTTCTGAACTATATGATAAATACTTGATTTGTTTTTAATTATGTGTTCTTAATTCTTGTTTTGATATAAGGATATTGATTCAAGTATTGATGTGATTAGGCAGAGGAGAAATATTCCCTGTTTAAGAGTAGATCTAGCATAGTTAAGCGGAGTTGATCACAACCCTAAAGATAGGATGACGAAAATCTATCGGATTAGGGTTAAACCTAATATGGGAGTCCATAGATCGAGTTAATGCAATTTAGGGGTTTTAATTAGAAAGAGATTTCAATTAATCAACCTAGGGTTAGATGTTAGTAGCCTCGAGAGAGGTATTAATATAAATTAGGGAATCCTACAGATCAAGTCAAGTGAATAAATCGTCTGGTTCAGAGTTGGATAACAAGTGAAGTCTAGGTGGATTCTTCCTCAGGTATTGTCTTAATCAATTGGTTTTCCTACAAGTATTTCCCCAATTCCTTCTTTGTATCTTAGTATATTTAGCTTAGTAGTTAGTTAATTTTAGATTAAATAACAACTCTCATAATTCTTAGGCTAAATAATAAGAAGAGAGTTAGTATTAGTACTTTTGGTTCCCTTGGGTTCGACAATCCGGTCTTGCCACTAAACTATACTACTATTCGATAGGTGTGCTTGCCTCAATCGTGGTGATAGTTAGTTTCTAGGCTCGATAATTCATTACATAAATTTTAAGACTTTTTCCACCACCATCAATCCCAAGGTCACTAGGCACATAGTGTGCCTATAAGATGTAAGCAAAACAGGCTATTTGCAAAGCCAATTTGCCACCTACACAAGGGTTTACCAACAAGCTTCAAAACAATGCCAATTCATGCTTTTAAATGCACTCAAACATACCATTTCATGCACTCAATACCCATCAACATTACCATCTACTTCCATACCTAACATCTTCACCTTAAGTTAATTAAAAGTAACAATGGTATATTTCAAAACATACATATATCAAGCATTAATTCATGCCATAATTCATTTTCAAACCACATCTTTCATTAACCACAAAGTCATGAAATATACCACATTCATAGCTCATTCATAAATTCTACATCATTCAACTTCCAAGCCAACTCACATGGAAAGGATTAAACATTTCAAGACACATCTTAACTTCTAGCCTATACAAGTCATATTTCAACTATATACATCTTTCCAAAAGTACCAAAATAGGTTGCCGATAGTGTGATAGAGATGCTGACAATTCCAAAATCTGAGCTAGCTTTACTAACACTGCAAAGCGGAGAAACAAATCACACAGTAAGCTTTGAAAGCTTAGTAAGTTTGTAACATAATACATTATACTAAACCAACCATCGCATAGATTATTTCCCAATCACATATATCATACCATTAAAAACTAATATGTTCAATCAACCTTCCATAACTCATTCATAGTTTCATCCACCACATAGGTTCTGAACGTACCTTATCCAACACTTAGTTGTCAATTACATTTGCTACTCAATTCTCACTATTTCATTTCAACCAACTTTCGTCTCTTCTTCGGTTCAATCGCACACTTAGTGCCTGATAGTTAGCCAAAGCTTAATTAGCATCATACACATAGTGCATCCATATTAAACCAATCTTAAATCAGTATCGCACACACAGTGCCAACCACGAAGCCGAAGCTTATATTATTTCGCACACACAGTACTAATCATTTCGGTCACATTTCCAAATACGCACACTTAGTGCCACATGACTTGAACCCTCACATAGCATTCACAATTCAATAATATCATATCATTGATCTCATAACATTAAACATAGTTAAATACACGTATTATGTCCGAACTTACCTCAGACATCGAACTATCGGAACAGTCGATTAATCAAGCACTCTATCTTTGCCTCGATCTCGATCCGAACGTCTCCTTTCTTGGTCTATACACATTCAAATTCAATCCATTCAATCACCAATTCATTCAATTTAGCCCACACACACTTATTTAGGGCATTTTACAAAATAGCCCTCGCATTTTCACATTTTGACACTTTAGTCCCTAATTCACATAATCACAAAATACACATAATTTGCTTCTACCCATGTCTAGCCGAATTCTTACTATACTCATGGAAGTCCACATATTTCATTTATTTTACATTTTAGTCTTTCAATTTACACTTTTCTCAATTTTGCCCAATTTACTCAATTTCACCAAAAATCCAAATACAAACTATGTTAACCCAACACCAAGTTTTCATATTTTTACCATTTATCAACACAAAGTTCATATTTTCATCAATGGAACATCTCAAAATCTTCATCAATTCACAAAATTGAAGCATGGGTTTTAAAGAGCACAAAGCAACGATCGCAAAAATGTAGAAATTATCAAAAATCGATTAAAAACATACCTTGAATTGAATCCAAAAGCTAGCCAAAACCTAGCTTCTTTTTATTTTCTTCTTCTTTAGTATATTCGGTCAAAAGATGAATGAAAAATGCCCACTTTCATATTTTATTTTTATTATAAAACATTTTAATACATAATTTACTATAATAACCTTGCTAATTTAATTAGAAAATCATGTCACCTAAGCCCTTAATCATCCATGCTATAAACAAATGGCCAAATTTCCTTTTAAGGCCTTCCTATTAAAAGAACATGGCAATTTAGCAATTAAATAATCAGCACTCAGCTTTTACACTTTATGCGATTAAGTCCTTTCTCTTAATTTCAACATACAGTCGATAAAATTACCACACAGAATTTCAACACAGGCTATATTACATATAATCAACGCCAAAAATAACATTAAAATATTATTTCAACCTCAAATTTGTGGTCTCGAAACCAATGTTCCGACTAGAGTTTAAAGTGGGTTGTTACATGGTCTTACATGTAATCACATATAGATGCCACTGTCCCAGACAGGGTCTTACACGTAAACACAAGTCAATGCCAACGTCCCAGACGTGGTTTTACACAAAAACACATATTGGAATCCTATGTCATGACATATGTATCCTAACTATTCCTAAGGTTCCCATGGGGCTTTCGGACATCGTAACTCAATCGATTCAAGCTCGTAGAAAAATTTTCCACACTTTTACCAATTCGGCAATCACATATATACACAAGTAATAATTCAATTTGGTACAAATAAAATATATATAATCGAATATAACGACATTTATTTACTTATGAACCTACCTCGGATAACGACGAACATAAATAAACGACTATTCAACTATTTTTGATTTCCCCCGATCTAATTCCTTTCTCTTTGGTTCTTGATCTATACACATTCAAATTTAACTCTTTTATTCAAAAAATCATTCAATTCAATTCATATACTCATATTTAGTCCATTTTACAAATTAGCCCTCACATTTTCACATTTTGACACTTTAGTCCCTATTTCACAAAACACAAAATATGCATAATTTCATTTTACTATATCTTGGCCGAATATTAACCTAACTCATACAAGTCCACATATTTTAATTTCACATTTTAGTCCCTCAAAATATCATTTTCACAAATTAGTCCAATTTACTCAAATTCATAAAAAATCCAAAGACAAAACATGTTAATCTACCACATATCTTTTATTTTCCATCATCAAACAACAAAAACCATAAGCTTTCAACAATGGCAAAACACAAAATCATCATCAAATTCAAAATTGAGATATGGGCTTGATAGATTACATAGCAACGATCTCAAAAACGTAAAATCATAAAAAACTGAAAAAAATGAACTCACAATTGAGCCTTGAAGTAGTCGAATGTTTGAGAACTCAAACCCTTATTTCTTTCTTCAATTTCGGCAAAATGGATGAACAAAATGGCCATGTTTTATGATTTGTTTAAATTTATTGAACATTATTAATCATTTACCATATTAACCTTTTTAATTAACAAATAAGACACATATATATTAAGGCCTTTAATGTCCATTATCAAACAAAATGGTCTAATCACCATTTGAGGCCATCACATTCAAAAGCCAACTCATTTAAACACATTAACATATAGAATGTCACTTTTACATTTTATGAAATTACGTCCTTTTTGCAAATTAAGCACACAAACGATCAAATTTAATCACGAAAATTTCACACATGTCAATTCACATACTAAAAACACAATAATAATATTAAAATATTTTTATGACTTGAATTTATGGTCCTGAAACCACTATTCTGACAAGGATCTAAACCAGACTTTTACACATGCCTTCTCATCTTTGACATACTCGTTAAATTTCCCGTTGAACCACTTAGAATACTAAAGGATACTCGGGGATCTCGAACACAAAGTACCGTACCAATGCCATTTCCCAAATATGGTCTTACATGTAATCTCGTATCGATGCCAATAGCCCAGTTATGGTCTTACACGAAGTCTCACATTGATGCCATATCCCAGATATGGTCTTACACGAAGTCTCATATCGATGCCATATCCCAGATATGGTCTTACACGTAATCACAGTAACCCTAATGCCATGAAATTTGTATCTTATCTATTCCTAAGGTTCAACTGGGATTTACTCGCTTATTGAAACTTCGTCAATTTCATCCATAGAGTCAGTCATTCAATTCATGCAATAAAAAAACATTGTAAATACAATTATAAAGTTACATTATTTACATACAAACTTACCTCGACATAAAAATGGCGAAAATGATTAAATCGTCAAATACTCGTTTCCCCCCCATTCTAGGTCCAAACCTCATTTTTATTGATCAATAGTATCACATTTAACTTATTCAATCATTATACAATTCAAATTAGCCCAAAATCAAATTATGAAAAAATTACATTTTTTCCCCTAAAGTTTAACATTTTTATAATTTAGTCCTGAGGCTCGTAAAATGAAATGTACTCAATTTCTTCAATACCCATGCCTAGCCGAACCTTATACATGCTTATAAAAGCCCACAATTTTCATTTATTCACGTTTTTACACCATATTTTATAACTTTTACAAACAAGTCCTCTTAAGCATTTTTACCGAAAATCACTTAGAAAAAGTCATTTATCATACACCAAACATACATTTTCTACCATTAGACATCAAAATACACAAACATCCATCATGGATCAAATTTTATACCTTGACATCTCTTCAAATTGATGGTAGAAATAGAAAGATCGAGTTACAGTGACTTTAAAAATGTAAAGAGCATTAAAAACGGGGCTAGAACAGACTTACAATCAAGCTTGGAAATGGCCAAAGCCTAGCTATGGCTTCCCCCTTGTGAATTTTGACCATGAGGAAGAAGATGGACAAAAATTGGCTTTTAATTCGGCTTTTTAATTCATTTAATTACTAAATTACCAAAATGCCCTTAATAAAAAACTTTGAAAGCATACCAAACCATGTCCATTTTTTCCACCAACTTAACCAATGGTCTAATTACCATTTAAGGACCTCTAATTTAAAATATCATAGCAATTGGACCCCTCTAGCATATAGAACTCAACTTTTGCACTTTTTACAATTTAGTCCTTTTGACTAAATTGAGTGCCCAAATGTCATAATTTTCGAACGAAATCGTCCCATAAAACTATATACTATAAAAATATAATAAAAATGATTTTTTTTCTTCGTCGAATTTGTGGTCTTGAAACCACTGTTTCGACTAGACCCAAAATTGGGCTGTTACAACTCTCCCCTTTTAGGGATTTTCGTCCCCGAAAATCTTACCGAAAAATAAGTTTGATTTCCACGTATACTCCTCTGTCTCATGAAACTGCCAAAAAACCCTCACTAAGGTTATGCTTTTATTTCTCAATTTTTTAATCTCTCGAGTCAAAAGTCCGATCGATTCTTCTTTATACAACACATTGGCTGAATCTCAATCTCTATCGAGGAATTCATATTCAAAGAGTCCAATCGACACCATTGCAACATAGATATACAAAACACATTTTGAATCTTTTTCCATGGAAATACTTTTGGAAATATGCTATCGCTAAACAGGAATTTCATATCTTCATGTTTCAAATTCACATACGTTTTCTGACAATTTGAAGTGGATACTAAACTGCCATGAATCACTTTTACTTTCTGTACAATTTCTAATCAGATAGTCTCTGAAACATATAACTCAACTAAACTATCATGTTACATACCCGATCACCAGATCATCTATTTCAAATAATTGTACATTTTATTACTCTCTGAATGAACAAACGAGCTACTATTAAGCTTCATACAAAATTTTCTGCATAAGCTCTGAATTACTCAGTGCACAAATTCTATCTCGGAATAATGATAATAGTAAACAGTCCGACCTGAAATCTAGAATCAAAAGTCGTCTCACACTGTACTCGTTTAGTTTTCCACTCACTATCACATTCCTGAGGTTCTCAATCTTGCAAAGAAAACATCACTTTAGCTTTTTATTTAGCTAGATTCAGACTATCATCAAATAAGATTAGTCCTATATCCAATACTCAAAAAATAATAAAAGGTTTTCCATTCAAGCATTTGCAACTATATCTGCTTTCCCAAAGGTTAATTGATAACTACTCACAATCTTTAAATAGTTCAAGTCGTCTATGTTGTTTTAAATTCAGATTCCTTCTGTGACATTAGATACTCTAAACTCTTGGGATCAAGAAACATATGACATTTTTTGTATGACAACCGATGTTATCAAATTCTCAACACAGACATAAAAAGTGGCCAACTCTAAATCGCCCGTCGGACAGTTCCTTTCATGTGACTTTAACCGTCTAAAAGCATAAACTATCACTTTACAGTCTTGTATTAAAACACATTCCAATCCGTTCGATAGTGCATCGCTGAAAAATTCACAAATTCTTTACTCAATTTAAACTGGACTCAGAATCAATGCTTCGGTTAACCACACCTTTAACCATTTTCAACTTTGCTAACACTCAACAGACCATTCAATCTTTCAAAAATGTGATAACTTTATCAATATGAATAGTTTTAACTCATAATAATATCATCCAATTAGAACTGATTTAATAGATACGTCCTTGTATCACACCCCTTTTGAAAATAAATTCTTCATTCAGACTGTTCGTCAATTTATCGATGCATGTATAAGATTTTATCTTCTTACCTGAGGATAAACGTAAATGCATATAACTCAATTTACCTTTCAACTAACCAGCTCGCTCAGATAAAAACAACTAAGTCGATCTCAACTATCAAATAATATAATATCAAAATACTCCCTTCTTCATGCTGTTAAAACAACTCAAACATATAATCTTTCAAAATTTCCTCACAAGCTAGTCAAAAGATCTTTACAATCATATTAGGTCAAGGAAACAAAACATCTTGGTTGAATTCATTGATCTTAATCAAACTTACCTGAGAGAAGAAAACCATCATACAATTTGAGCCTGAGCTTCCACTATCTATACCTTTGCCGATGTTAATTCCTTTCACAAATATTAGAGAAATCCCGATACCAGAATCACCACGTTCTTATGATCGAACCAGGAATACACTCATAATAGACATAGTTATCATAAGCCAAGGAACATACGTTAAAGATGAGCCATGATTGATAATTTATGAAATATGAATTATAAGAAAACTGAGATAAAGAAATCCAAGATTTGATATCATACTAGAATTCTGAAAACATAACTCATAAGAAACTTATAAAAATCTTGATAATTCCTCAAAGAAGACCAGAAGAAAAACAATACTTATACGCTCTGGATTCAATTGTAACGGAGATAATATATATTCTATATATATAAAACAAAACAACACAATCATCCAGTAGAAACAGAAGAATAGCCTCACATAAATTTTCACCAACAACTTTTATTCTAAACATCATAGAATAGAATCCTACCAAGAGAGATAAGAAATGCTGCTCATCAACCAACTAGACTAACAGAGCTTTCATCTATCATTATAATTAGCTAGCATTCTCATACGATAAGGATTTTGTCAGAAAACGAACAATCACATATATCTCCGAGGATAAATGAATACATAAAATACCCAGAAGAGATCATCATGATCTATTCAATTACTATTGTTACACTTTGACATCTTTACAATTCAAATTTCATTTCTCTAACTAATTATATCATCACTAATCCCGTATTATTCCATTCACTAACGAAAATCAATCTGGAAGAAATTTCTAGCAAATACATACTTTAGTCATCATACCTGAATGAGTCGATTAGCCAAGATTAACTTTTTTCTTTAATCATGACATCGCGAAATTCGAATGATCTTTAGAATAACCTGGCATCTTTTCCAGAACTGTATTCACTTGTCAAACTATTCTTAACTCTAACCACATTATAAGTCATTTTTCTACTGAACTCTTTATTCTTTTACTTGTTAGCTCATTCAAATTAAATCTCTTGAAATTTTGTTATAAAATACCACATTGGTAAAGGGGTGAGGTCGTAAAGCCTCTAACTCGACTCTCATAAATACACACATATAGCTTAGCATTCATCATCAACATAATATCTTCACAATCATATAATTCATTTCAAGCTAATTAACATACATATTTATGTCACACGAACTTTCTGATTATCTTATTCAAACAAGTGCACTTATACATACATTCTATAAATCTTGAGTAAGTTTACTAATCGCATTCACTTAATCAAACAAACTAGGCGCATAACATCATATGAATGCCAAACAACATGGATGCTTATCACAATCGTAATCGAATAAAAAGAAATGCAAGTGGTCTCTAGTTTGTTCCGCCATCCTCCCAATAAATCATTAGGATTCATTTTCAATAGAATCCTCGCATTCACAGTTAAAATCGTCCCCATCGCTCTTGATTAATGCTTGGTCAATTCTCCAATGGAGCCTTAATTTAAATATTCAAATTTTATATTTCTATTTATTTAATAAAATAAAATAAAATTTGTTCTTGAGTCAACCTTCTCGGTCTTTATTGACTTAAGTTAAGGCTCTTGATTTTTCTTCAATCGAGATATTCATCTAATTATTGATGAATCCTATTGATGCTCTATTACATTGCTCTTTATGAGATGCTTCATAGACCTTACATATTGAATCCTATATCATTTCATTGCATATTTAACAAAAGCCCTTCCTATCGATGAAAAGGATCCCATGATCCTAATCGATCTTACCGGGATCGCAAATCCCAAGTTTGTCTATGAAAGCGAATCTAATTGTATTAGTGTCTATAATTGATTTCTTCTGTGTAATACTAATCGATAGGGCCTCATTGGTAAGTGCTACAAGATCTCGTGCATTGGAACCCACGGTTATGGACCCGAATCCATTAGTATGGAACATTTTCTTTTCCAAGTGAAATCCCCTAGTATATGAAAGAGTGAAAAAGTGCTTTCGTTGTTGTGGAATAAGAAGCCTTCGTATCTTAATACATGTATTTAATTTATTCAGGGCTATTAGAGTGGGATCCACTTTTTGGGGAATATGAGTCGAAGCAATAACAAGAATATTTCTAGTGGAACATCTTTCACCATCCTTGAGAGATAGTTCACTAATAGACCAGGGATAAGTAATTAGCCTCATTCACATCGGATCATGAATGTTTGGAATCCATATTATGTAAGGAGACATTGCTTTTGCTAGTTCGAATTGAAGGGTGATATAAAATTGGTCTATTTAGACATCATATCCATAGTTAACGCATTCATCATAGTTAGAAGCTCCAGTTCGTATCAAGGTCACGATCAATAGCATCACTATCATCAATAGCATCACTAGCATCAATATCGTCATTAGCATCAATATCGTCACTATCATCAATATCGATATCATCAATAAGAAAACATTTAAGCTTGTTATCCAGAACTTGTTCGAAAATCGTAATGAAAGGAACATAGGAGTTTGTCGCTAGGTATTTGAACAAATAGGATCGTTCGGTTCCTATAGAACCTATCACTAAAATAACCCTAGAGGAGATAGGGCTAAGAGGAGCGAAAAGGGTTTTCCACGAGACGGAAATGAAAACTATTAGCCCCACACAAAGTTTGTGAATAAGTGATTGTCGATAATGAGCAAGGAATATCCGCCTTTACGCTAAATAGGATGTATTGAACTCATAATTCATTAGATACTTTTTATGAATGTCAACTAAGTATCGTAAGTAAATTGGTCCCGTTTGTTCAATCATTTGATAACCGAGTCATTCTTTGATAAATGATCACTATGAGTCGACTCAATAGAATTTGATCAATCCTTTTTCGTCGTTAAGGTGGAGAACCGAACCAAGAATTCTTTTCTTTATCATCAATCGAATCACCTTTCGTGACCCAAGATTCTATTTTCTCATCAATCCAATCACCGCTCACGTTTTTCTTTTCTTATCAATGAATAGATCTCTTTACTTGTATGACTTAGATGTCTCGTATTTCTCAAAAAATGATTCGATTGATGGGATTTGGTATGATACTTATGAGATCGATGATATCAATGAGATTGATATTCAAATATTTCTTCTTAGAGCGTATTGATTTGACCCCATAAGCGGGACCACTACCCCATAGCATGTTGCCGCCAAAAGCGAACCACGTATTTCTTCTAGAGAATCCCTAATTATTCGAGCAACTAGAAAGAGATTCTTTAACCAAAAAGAATTTAGTTCGGATGTAGGATACCTATCCGAAGTTTTCACAACTCAATCATGTATGATGGAATCATCAAAGATTTGACCTTTTCGAACTCATGCAGTAACTCACTATAGGCTCTGGAAACAAAGAGAAGATGTCTGAACGAGATATCCAAGAACAAGAAGAAGGAAAAGGATTGAATAGAGGAACTCCACGAACATTTGGCGATCTCGGATATGTCGATATCAATGGTGACTCATTGTTTCGATGAATTATTTCTTCTGACGAAGAAAATTATGTAAACACTTACTCGAAATCTCACTTATCGATTCCATTGTGGAAGACACAATTTTTTCGAAGAATTCGCCATGATATATCGATCTATGCATAATATCATGAAAATGGATACAAATTTTTGATCGCTACTTAGTATCGTAATAGGTGCGAAAAGTATCTAAAAATATCAAATTTAGATATTTGTACCACGTCAAGTAAGGAACCATGGCATATATGTTTGGAATGGATTCCGTTTTGAGAGAGTTGAAAAGCACTATCTCGTTGAAAGGTTATATACATCCACCCTTTCTCAACACATTTCTTTAGACAAAGACTCTGTTTTTACGCTTTTCGGATGGTAAATATTTCTCGAACATGGATCGTGAATCAAACCCATGTTTGAATTGAAATTGAGATCTTGATGCAAGTTCTTCTCTTACGAATCGGATGGATTCATATCTAAAGAGGTTGACAATAAGTTCTTTCAAAATTGACTATTTGTCCTCTACGTTAGAGGTGTTCTAGAAATGTCGCAATCGAGTAAATAGCTCTACGAACTAATGGATCGGATCGAATTGCAAGCTGGAAAGATTTGTACAAGTTATACCTTTTGTCACCACTTTGTGGAAAATCATTAGATATGAATATGTTAGATACGCGCACTTCGATTGGTGAAGGTGAAATAGTATCTCTCCCAAAAAGCATGTTTTTTTTACCACGCACAAAGAAAATATTTTGTTCTTGAATGAACAAGATATTGAGGAATTGTCCATCGTAAAATCATAATTATTGATACGGGCCTTTTCCACATAAAAGGGAATCTTTTATTACAAGAGAAGCGAAGTGATGTGGATTATTCAAGAATCGAAGTCGATTTGCTTTACAAAAGAAGATATCAATGAACTTTCTTGATCGTAGGATATCATTGAGAAATAGGAATCCATGTTATCAAAAGATTTCTGCGATTATTTCTAGTATGGAATGAGTCAATCATCCACTTTGGTATCTTATTGACCAAAATGGTGATATTGTTCCTCCATTGATCAATAATTTCGATTTTTGAGAAGTATTATGATCATCCAATAAGAAAGGTTTCAATTTTTTCAAATGAACGATTTGAAGACCTATTGATTCTAACAACCGATTGCAAAGTTGATCATTCGGACCTTTCAATTCATAGATGTGGATCTCGGACCTATGAATGGGGATATTCGAAACTCACAAAGACAAAAGGAAGTGAGTTAGACAAAAGAGAAGCAACTTGGACAAAAGAGAAGTAACTTGGACAAAAGAAATGAAGTGACTTAGACAAATCTTTTTGTCGATAACCTCGAACCAATCAATCGAATATTGATTAATACGTGTCGATCGAACACTACTTGAAAATGGCTCTTACGCTCGAAGCGAAATGTTCCAAATGCTCCCGGAAATTCTTGCTCCCATTGGACCATTTGTATCTATATGCATTAGGATCCCGATTCATGGATCTTTCGGTCAGAAATAAAAATAAGAGGATCGAACCATTTCTGGCGACTCTTTTTCAAATTCGATAAATATTGGTTGATCGTATATTTCATTATAGTTCTATGATTCGAGTATCATTTCCTATTTGATCCTTTGAATTCCATATTCGAAGTTGCGATCGGATCGATTCTTTTTAATGAATCGATTCAATACATTCTTATGTACCCATAGGTGCTATATTGGATTTGAATCGATTTGGATCAATCTATCTTGATTGATCGCCTCCATTATGTTGTTGCTAGAAAATACCACTACTTTTAGTTTTGGATCTTCCAAATCATTCCATGAGAGATTCGGACCCATTTTTTCTCGATCCTTCGATAAAAGATTCATTTTCTTCATAAAAATAGGAGGTAGAGCCGATAAAGATTTCTTTTTGATTCATCCACGAGTTGAATACCTCATTCAAGATTTGTTTTGATCCAATCGTAGGAATCAATAGAAAAGGCAAATCACTTATAATACACCGATCTAGCTCGGTTATTGATAGAGTGAATAGATCGCCATTTCTTGAAATCTCTCTTCGATTCAAAATCGTGGTGTAACGTGTATCCCTCTCATTCGGTCATAGAATAGATGAAATAAATCAAAAATGGATTTTGTTCAAGAATGAAATCCTATTGGGCACTTTCAGTTCATCCTTGAACCATATCACATCCGGATCGATGAAATAGGATGAATTGAGACGGTATTTTGTAAATACGTAATTATCTTAAATATATTAACTATTTATTTATTTTTCGATCGCTGGAAGGGACAAAAGAAACATCTTGTTCTTTCTTCAATAATTTCGATCTCTAGTGGACCTCTCAAGAGGGTTCGAACCTAGATGAAGTTCGACCATCTATCGGAGAAAAAGAACGAATGGATCTTGTAGGATTCCCAAGAAATTTCGCGATTTCTTAGAAAGCAAATGATTATTCATCCGCTTCTCATGTTACGTGAATAGCGGGACATTGAGGAATATCTAGAAAGGCACTTAGGGAATCGGTCTGATTCTATCTCCGTTCGTTCCGTTTGAAGAAAGGAAGGATCCCAAAGAATCGATCTTTCTTTTAGTGTCTTTTACTTAATTTCGTGATGTCATGATTAAAGAAAAAGACAGTTCGTCTTGGACCAGATCTAGAACTACCCTCAACGGTTTGTGTAGCCATAAATCTTATTTCATAGCTATTACCTTGACACCAAAGAAGAGTTCGACCCAATGCTTTATTTCTGTCCTAGTTGATCCTGATTTGACATTATAAGTATATTGATTTTTCACCAATAACCGAATACTTTGTCTGCGTAATTACTACATATTTGATTCCATCCATAAATCTATTTTCTTCCTATGAGTTCGAGTCTCAATAAGAATGCTAGTTCATACTGTTCATATGTTATGATATGAATATACCACACTAATTTGTTATGTATAGATGATGAGATTCCATTGATACAGAGCCAATTCCAATAGACTTATTGGAGGGTCCCATTGGCGTGCATCCGAGGGAATTGAACCTACTAATTCACCAATTATGAGTTGGGCGCTTTAACCATTCAGCCATGGATGCTTAGTGGGATCCTCATACATGGTGAATAACCAAATTCAATTGAAATGAAATCTTTAGGATAAATCAATGCAATTTAGGAGGAATCAATGAAAGGACATCAATTCAAATCTGGATTTTCAAATTGAGAGAGATATTGAGAGAGATCAAGAATTCTCACTATTTCTTTGATTCATGGACCCAATTCAATTGGTGGGATCTTTCATTCACATTTTTTCCACCAAGAACGTTTTATAAAACTCTTGGACCCCGAATTTAGAGTATCCTACTTTCACGTAATTCACGTGGTTCAACAAGCAATCGATATTTCACGATCAAGGTGTAGTACTATTTGTAGTAGCGGTCCTTATATATCGTATTAACAATCGAAATATGGTCGAAAGAAAAATCTCTATTTGACAGGCTTCTTCCTATACCTATGAATTCTATTTGACCCGAAATGATACATTGGAAGAATCTTTTGGGCCTTCCAATATCAATAGGTTGATTGTTTCGCTCTGTATCTTCCAAAAGGTAAAAAGATCTTTGAGAGTGTTTCACGGATCCAAAAGAGAGTACTTGGGTTCTCCTAATAACTAAAAAGTGTATCATGCCCGAATCTAACCGGGTTTTGCGGTGGTAGAGGCGGATCGAAAAAAGAGGATTCTAGTTGTAAGATATCTAATGAAACCGTCGTTGGAATTGAGATCTCATTCAAGAGAAAGATATCAAATATCCGGAGTTTCTTTTTGTATATTATATGGATGATTCGATCCGCAAGGACCATGATTGGGAATTGTTTGATCGTCTTTCTCCGAGTAAGAGGCGAAAGATAATCAACTTGAACTCGGATGCCTATTCAAATCTTAGTGAAAGATTGGATTTGTTATCTCATGTTTTCTTTTCGTGAAAAAATACAAATTAAAGTAGAGGTTTCTTCAAACAACAAGGAGTGGGTCAACTATTCAATCAAATGATATTGAGATGTTTCCCATCTCTTCTCGAGAGGAAGTGGGCTATTTCTTTGCAAAATTGTGCTCAATTTCATATGTGGCAATTTCGCCAAGATCTCTTCGTTAGTTGGGGAAGAATCCACACGAATCGATTTTTGAGGAACATATCGAGAGAGAATTGGATTTGGTTAGACAATGTATGGTTGGTAAGCAGGATCAATTTTTAGCAAGGTGCGTAATGTATCGTCAAAATATTCAATATGATTCCACAAGATCTAGTTTCGCTCAAGTAACGGATTTCGCCAATTGAAAGATCTTCCGATCAATCCAGAGATCGTTTGATTCCATTAGTAATGAGGATTCGAATATCACACATTGATCAATCAAAGAGAGATTCAACAACTAAAGAAAGATCAATTCTTTGGGATCCTTCCTTTCTTCAAACGGAACGAACGGAGATAGAATCGCACCGATTCCTAAGTGCCTTCTGGATATTCCTCAATGTCCGGCTATTCACGGAGCGTGAGAAGCGATGAATAATCATCGCTTGGGAAGAAATCGAAGAATTTCTTGGGAATCCTACAAGATCCATTCGTTCTTTCTTCTCGATAGATGGTCAAAACTTCATCCGGGTTCGAACCCTACCGAGAGGTCCACTAGAGATCGAAATTGTTGAAGAAAGAACAAGATGTTTCTTTTGTCCCTTCCAGTGATCGAAAAATAAAGAAATACTTAATATATTCAAGATAATTACGTATTTACAAAATACCGTCTCAATTCATCCTATTTCATCGATCCGGATGTGATATGGTTAGAAGGATGAACTGGCGGTTCCAATAAGATTTCATTCTTGAACAAAAATCCATTTTTGATTTATTTCATCTATTCCATGACCGTAAGGAGGGATATACGTTACACCACGATTTTGAATCGGAAGAGATTTCAAGAAATGGCGATCTATTCACTCTATCAATAATCGAGTCGGATCCGTGTATTATAAGGATTTGCCTTTTCTATTGATTCCTACGGATTGGATCAAAACAAATATTGAATGAGGTATTCAACTCGAGGATGAATCGAAAAAGAAATCTTTATCGGCTCTACCTCCTATTTTTATGAAGAAAATGGATCTTTTATCGAAGGATCAAAAAAAATGGGTCCGGATCTCCTCAGGGAATGATTTGGAAGATCCAAAACCAAAAATAGTGGTATTTGCTAGCAACAACATAATGGAGGCAATCAATCAAGATAGATTGATCCAAAATCTGATTCAAATCCAATATAGCACCTATGGGTACATAAGAATGTATTGAATCGATTCATTAAAAAGAATCGATCCGATTGCAACTTCGAATATGGAATTCAAAGGATCAAATAGGAAATGATACTCGAATCATAGAACTATAATGAAATATACGATCAACCAACATTTATCGAATTTGAAAAGAGTCAGGAAGAAATGGTTCGATCCTTTTATTTTTATTTCTCGATCAGAGATCCATGAATCGGGATCCTAATGCATATAGATACAAATGGTCCAATGGGAGCAAGAATTTCCGAGCATTTGGAACATTTCGCTTCGAGCGTAAGAGCCGCTTTCAAGTAGTGTTCGATCGATTACATATTAATCAATATTCGATTGATTGGTCTGAGGTTATCGACAAAAAAGATTTGTCTAAGTCACTTCGTTTCTTTTTGTCCAAGTTACTTCTCTTTTTGTCCAAGTTGCTTCTCTTTTTGTCTAACTCACTTCCTTTTTTCTTTGTGAGTTTCGGGAATATCCCCATTCATAGGTCTGAGATCCACATCTATGAATTGAAAGGTCCGAATGATCAACTTTGCAATCAGTTGTTAGAATCAATAGGTCTTCAAATCGCTTATTTGAAAAAATTGAAACCTTCCTTATTGGATGATCATAATACTTCTCAAAACCGAAATTATTGATCAATGGGGAACAATATCACCATTTTGGTCAATAAGATACCAAAGTGGATGATTGACTCATTCCATACTAGAAATAATCGCAAGAAATCTTTTGATAACATGGATTCCTATTTCTCAATGATATCCCACGATCAAGACAATTATTGAATCCGTGAAACCATTTCATAGAAGTTCATTGATATCTTCTTTTATAAAGCAAATCGACTTGATTCTTGAATAATCCACATCACTTCGCTTCTATTGTAACAAAAGATTCCCTTTTATGTGTAAAAGGCCCGTATCAATAATTATGATTTTACGTATGGACAATTCCTCAATATCTTGTTCATTAGCAACAAAATATTTTCTTTGTGCGGTGGTAAAAAAACATGCTTTTTTGGGAGAGATACTATTTCACCTTCACCAATCGAGTCGCGGTATCTAACATATTCATATCTAATGGTTTTCCACAAAGTGGTGACGAAAGGTATAACTTGTACAAATCTTTCCAGTTGCAATTGATCCGATCCATTAGTTCGTAGAGCTATTTACTCGATTGCGACATTTCGAACACCTCTAACAGAGGGACAAATAGTCAATTTTGAAAGAACTTATTGTCAACCTCTTTCGATATGAATCCATCCGATTCGTAAAGAGAAGAACTTGCATCAAGATCTCAATTTCAATTCAAACATGGGTTTGATTCACACTCCATGTTTTAAGAAATATTTACCATCCGAAAAGTGGAAAAACGGAGTCTTTGTCTAAAGAAATGCGTTGAAAAGGGTGGATGTATAGAACCTTTCAACGAGATAGTGCTTTTCAACTCTCTCAAAACGGAATCTATTCCAAGCATATATGCCATGGTTCCTTACTTGACAGGTACAAATATCTAAATTTGATATTTTAGATACTTTTTCGCAGACCTATTGCCGATACTAAGTAGCAGTCAAAAATTTGTATCCATTTTCATGATATTATGCATGGATCGGAGATATCATAATAATTCTTCGTAAAAATTGTGTCTTCCACAATGGAATCGATAAGTGAGATTTCGAGTAAGTGTTTACATAATTTTCTTCGTCTCAAGAAATGATTCATCGAAATAATGAGTAACCATTGATATCGACACATCCGAGATCGCCAAATGTTAAGAGTTCCTCTATTCAATCCTTTTCCTTCTTCTTGTTGCTGGATATCTCGTTCGTACACATCTTCTCTTTGTTTCGATCCTATAGTGAGTTATAGGCGAGTTCAAAAGGTCAAATCTTTGATGATTCCATCATACATGATTGAGTTGCGAAAACTTCCGGATAGGTATCCTACATCCGAATCGAATTCTTTCGGTTAAAAATCTCTTTCTAGTTGCTCGAACAATTAGGGATTCTCTAGAAGAAATACGGGGTTCTGCTTTTGGCGGCAACATGCTATGGGGTGGTGGTCCCGCTTATGGGGTCAAATCAATACGTTCTAAGAAGAAATATTTGAATATCAATCTCATCGATATCATCGATCTCATAAGTATCATACCAAATCCCATCAATCGAATCATTTTTTCGAGAAATATGAGACATCTAAGTCATACAAGTAAAGAGATCTATTCATTGATAAGAAAAGAAAAATGTGAGCGGTGATTGGATTGATGAGAAAATAGAATCTCGGTCATGACGGTGATTCGATTGATGATAAAGAAAGAGAACTCTTGGTTGAGTTCTCCACCTTAACGATGTAAAAAGGATTGATCAAATTCTATTGAGTCCGACTCATAGTGATCATTTATCAAAGAATGACTCGGTTATCAAATGATTGAACAACCGGGACCAATTTACTTACGATACTTAGTTGACATTCATAAAAAGTATCTAATGAATTATGAGTTCAATACATCTGCTTTAGCGAAAGGCGGATATTCCTTGCTCATTATCGACAATCACTTATTCACAAACTTCGTGGGGCTAATAGTTTTCATTTCCGCCTCGTGGAAAACCCTTTTCGCCTCCGCTTAGCCCTATCTCCTCTAGGGGCATTTTAGTGATAGGTTCTATAGGAACCGGACGATCCTATTTGTTCAAATACCTAGCGACAAACTCCTATGTTCCTTTCATTACGTATTTCGAACAAGTTCCCGGATAACAAGCTTAAAGGTTTTCTTATTGATGATATCGATATTGATGATAGTGACGATATTGATGCTAGTGACGATATTGATACTAGTGACGCTATTGATCTTTGATTAGCCGAGATTAACTTTTTCTTTAATCATGACATCGCAAAATTCGAATGATCTTTAGAATAACCTGGCATCTTTTCCAGAACTGTATTCACTTGTCAAACTATTCTTAACTCTAACCACATTATAAGTCATTTTTCTTCTGAACTCTTTATTCTTTTACTTGTTAGCTCATTCAACTTAAATCTCCTGAAATTTTGTTATAAAATACCACATTGGTAAAGGGGTGAGGTCGTAAAGCCTCTAACTCGACTCTCATAAATACACACATATAGCTTAGCATTCATCATCAACATAATATCTTCACAATCATATAATTCATTTCAAGCTAATTAACATACATATTTATGTCACACGAACTTTCCGATTATCTTATTCAAACAAGTGCACTTATACATACATTCTATAAATCTTGAGTAAGTTTACTAATCGCATTCACTTAATCAAACAAACTAGGTGCATAACATCATATGAATGCCAAACAACATGGATGCTTATCACAATATAAACTTTCGTTTCGTGTCACTTTTCCATATTTCAAGAATAATTCCCATTGAAATATTGTAATTTTGATGGATACTCGAGTAGTACACTCAAGGTATGCATGTCAACAATTCATCAATTCATATTCAAAATTGTCCTTTTTACACATATTCATAGAGCACACTTCGAGCCACATATGACATAACAGGATTGCCAGTTCAGGCTAAATTCTTTCAGTAACGTATGCTCTAGAGGGCTTAATTCAGGATTATCATTCCAGGATAAATCCTTTTTGCCACATTTAAAACATTTTGTTTATTTCATAAAATCACTATAATCCATCGAAATACAACGTTCAACCGGAACAATGACAATCTTATCCATATTTCTCAACTTATGGTTATTTCATTTTGTACATCATCACATACATATCATGAACTCTTGTTCATATCTTTCCAAGTTTCAACTTACCATAAACACATTTTCAAATATCTTAGTATCACTTTCAGCATTTTCGAAAATAGCTCAGTTGGAAAGCATCTCTGCCCCAACAAAACAATTTCATTAGAGCCGAGAGATATCACACTATCATAGGTAGTAATATGGCATGTATAGCTAGACTCAGATATGCTATGTTAGTCTAAGAATCGACTAAACCATAGCTCTGATACCACAAAATGTAACACCCCTTACCCATATTCGATGCTGAAATAGGGTACGAGGCATTACCGGACTCAGATAACAAGCAATCACACAATTCTGAGTCATAAAATTTGCGTACAAATTAAAACCATTTGAAGCACCCCAAACCCGGTCCACAAGCCCTGACCGGATCTGACATGTCCCTTGAGTAAAATGTAGTTAAGCCTCATAATGACATTTTGAAAATCTTGGTGGTTTTTGAAGAAAATAGATGTGGGATTATTCTCAAGTTAAAATTTGAGTTGAAATTTAATTTTGTACTAAACGATAATTTCATATTTCAAAAGTTACAAGTTAAAGAAATGCCAAATTTTTAAAGTTTATTATTATTATTAACTTGAAAATCGTAGGCGTTTGAGTTTCAAAACAATTGAAGTTGTTCAGATTATAGTAGAAATTTAAAACACATAAATAAAAGCAGTTAAGTGATAATGGCCTTATTACATCAAAATATATTCCAAAATAAACCAAAATAAACTTAATAAGAAAACTAAAGAAAATTGAGTCATGTATGGCCACCGCTAAGTTCCCCGCCGACTCGGTCCATTCAATTGAGTGCCATCTCGCAAAAGTTAGCCCACGAAGGGTGAGTCAATGACTCAGTGTGTAACAATCATCACAGACTCCCAAAACATACAAGGCATATCATATCACATACGAGCAAATATAAGTAATGATGCAACCCAAACCCACCTAGATATCCATCCTCTACATATCACCCGTACCTATCAATCACACCGGGATTACTAAATCTACCTCCATCCGCTACACACCATCGAAGGCGATCCTTGCAATCACAGACATCGCCTTATAATTGTGGCATAGCCACGAGATAATGTGACAGAGTCACCAGATTCATAATATGTGACATAGTCATCGATAATGTGGTAAAACCACCGATCACTTCCCTTTAACATAATCACCCATATGCCCATGCAACATACAAAACATGCTATTTATCATGCAATTTACCTTACCCCAAAATCCAACGGAATACCACATATTTTCACATCAATGTTATTAAACATTATTTACGAGTGTTAAGGGGTAACGTACCTAAATACACTGTACCATTAAATGGTACCCTTAGCCACGTTTATTTGTCACTTCACTAACACATAATTAACATAATTATTATTAAACTATCGGGAATTAGTGTAGGGTTACACACCTGATAACAGTAAGTACGATACTATCGATACCGACACTCTCGCTAGCAGGGATAACAACGGACTGCTTATCCCTTTCCGATGCTGGCCCACACCCCGGTGGCCAATCACAAACAGTAGAAACCGAGCATTTCTTAAACTTGGGGTAGGCACTACCCTTTCTCTCGCTTTTATCGGTACTCGCATCCATTGAATCAACACTTAATCGTAAAACCTGCTAACTAACATATGAGATCTTAAATGAATAAAATCCACAACTTAAACACCCTTACCGAAATGGATCGTAATCCCAGACTCCTTTTATACCACAAATGAACTCCTCTCTAAAATGTCACAGTTAGAATCGGCCACCCTTAATAAGTAATATGGCCTTGGCCGAATATTAATATCCCTTATCTTGATTGTCTAAATCCCGAAAATATCACTTGTCCTTGGAGATGTCGAAATCCCTACATGGTATATGTTAGATTCGATTCTAACATTTGATGAACAAAGTAAATAGCCTTCGGCCTAAGATCACACTTCACTTACCTTGGATATTCAAATCCCGAATGATCTCCCCTTATAGACGGCTACAAACGAATCCCAAAATCCCCCTTCAAGGTTTCGACCAAAGAGAATAGAAGGGATTAGAGTCTTACTTTTTGATAGTCAAAGAAAGAAAAGAACAGGAAATCAACAAAGAAGAGATCCCTACTGAATAGAGTGACCAAAACGCAAATGGTTCACTAGCTCTAAATGTCGACAAGAGGAGAAGGATGTTTTGGTTTTCAGCTCTTAGTGCTTAAGATCAATCGGCTATAGCCTGGAAATACCTTCGGCTTTTAATGATAGAAGGAATGGTGAGAAGAAAAAGATGAGGGAAAGAAGGTTGCGACTATGGTGTTTCAGCTTTTGGAGTTTGCAAAAAAAAAGAGAGAATGAGGAACAATAAGATTCGACTGAGACTCCCAAATGGAGATGGGATGTTCGGCCACCAAAAGAATAGGTATAAAATTGAGTTTGAGAGGAAGAAAAGTAGTATAGGAGAAGGCTAGAAGAATTCGGCAATGGTGTGCTTTTGAGAGAGAGAGGTTTCAGTCAAGAGATGAGTAGAAAAGACTAAGAAATTTTGGCACATAGCTCCCCTATACAAATCCGAATGTGCCCCTCTCCAAAGTTCCCTCCATTCGGCCAACTCTACCTCCCTCATCCAAATCCCCCTTTTCACTCCAACTTAGTCGAATCTCTAAGCTGCCAAACCCAATTTATACTTCCTCCATCAGAGTCCTTGTGCCGTCCACCACTGCTCTTCCTTGCTGAAAAATAAAACTCCAAAATGCTTCCCTTGCTGCTCGAACCTAGGCCCTTCTCACTCCCTGTGGCGTCACCTTACAAGGCCCTAAGTGGCGCCTCCTTGCCACCTTACCAATTCAGTTCTTGTGTTTTAAACCACACAATAAACTTCTTAAGGCCTAGCTTCCTCAGTTCCCCTTTTTAGGCTTAAAATAAAATATTTTTCTAAGGCTCCTACCTACATCCCAAGGTTCCTGAAGCCCCCAAATCACATTCAAATCACACACAGGCACATAATCACATACGTTCAAACGAAAATGCATAACCCTTAAATCTCAGATATTACAGTTCTACCCCCTTAAAATAATTTTGACCTCAAAATTACCTGGTTAAAATAAGTGAGGGTATTGTTGTCGCATTGCTTCCTCTGGCTCCCACGAAGCTTTCTCCGATCCATGGTTACGCCATAATACTTTGACTAGAGGAACTGATTTCCTCCGTAGCACCTTCACATCCTGTTCTAGAATCTGAATCGGCTCCTCCTCATAGGACAGATCTGGTCTCAGCTCTACCTCCTCAACCGGTATTATATGAGATAGATCCGATCGATAACGACGTAGTATCGAAACGTGAAACACATCGTGCATCTGCTTCAACTCTGAAGGCAATTCTAACTGATACGCTACTGGTCCAACCCGCTTCAGAATCCGATAAGGTCCTATAAACCTAGGACTTAACTTTCCCTTGCGACCAAATCTCATCACCTTCTTCCACGGTGAAACTTTGAGAAACACATAATCTCCCACAGCAAACTCAATCTCCTTCTGCTTAAGATCTGTGTATGACTTTTGCCGGTTAGATGCCTCCTTCAACCGTGTCTGAATTACCTTAACCTTTTCTTCTGATTCTGCCACCATTTTTGGACCCAAAACCCGATGTTCTCCCAATTCTGTCTAACATGTAGGAGTGCGACACTTCATCCATACAAGGCTTTCGTCACGGTGCCATCCTAATACTTGCCACGATAGCTATTATTGTACGCAAATTCCGCTAAAGGCAAGAACTCCTCCCAACTTCCTCTCAAGTCTATCACGCAACCTCTCAACATATCCTCTAGCACTTGAATTACCCGCTCAGATTGGTTGTTCGACTGCGGATGAAATGTCGTACTGAAATCCAATCTGGTGCCCAAAGCTTGATGTAATGCTTTCCAAAATCGAGACGTAAACCTCAGATCCCTATCCGAGATAATCGACACCGACACTCCGTGCAGCCTCAGGATTTCTGCTACATACAACTTTGCCAATCTCTGCAACGAATAGTCAACCCGCACTGGTATGAAATATGCAAACTTCGTCAACTAATCTACTATCACCCATACCGAGTCCTTCTTAGTAGGCGTAAGGGGAAGCCCACTAACGAAGTCCATGGTAATTCTCTCCCACTTCCATTGCGGAATCTTTATCTACCAAGCAATCCTCGACAAGATTTGGTGTTCATTTTGACTTGTCGACACGCTAAGCACTTCCCTACAAACTCAGAAACTCCCACTTAAGGCCGTGCCACCAAAGCTGTTCCGTAAGTCCCTATATAACTTACTTCTTCCAGATGCATAGCATAAGGGCCACTATGCGATTCTCAAGAATTTTTGCCTTAACTCTTCGATCCTTCTAAGATACGAGACTTTGCCCCAAAAACACAGCACTCCATCACCGTTTACACCAAAATTTTCCAATTCCCCATTTTGTACTTGTAACTGCTTAGCACTTAGTTCATCGTCTACCAATTGCTTCTCTTTAACCTGACTTAGCCACGTCGGCTTCACTTGTAATTCCGCTAGCAAACTTCCATCATCATAGAGGATCAAATGTGCAAACATCGCCCTTAACTCCGACACCACTTTTCGACTCAGGGCATCTACCACTACATTCGCCTTGCCCGGATGATACTCTATTGAGCAATCATAATCCTTCAATAACTCCACCCACCTACGCTGTCTCAAATTCAGCTCCTTCTGAGTCAGCAAATACTTCAGACTTTTATGGTCCGTGTAGATCACCGACCTTTCTCCATACAAGTAGTGCCTCCATACTTTTAGAGTGAATATTACCGCCGCCAACTCTAGATCATGCGCCGATAGTTAACCTCATGAGGCCTCAATTGCCGAGACGCATAAGCGACCACTTTCCCGTCTTGCATAAGAACACATCCCAATCCTGTATGGGAACCATCACAATATACCACATAGTCCTTCCCTGCTTCAGGCTGAATCAAAACCGGAGCTTCTATCAATACTTGCTTAAGCTTCTCAAAACTTTCCTGCTGCTTATCCGCCCATATGAAAGGTACCTCCTTCCTTAACAACTTTGTCAAAGGTGCTGCTATTGACGAGAATCCTTCAACAAATCTCCTGTAGTAGCCTGCTAGTCCCAAGAAACTATGAACTTCTGCCACAGACTTAGGTGGTTTCCAATCCAATACTGCCTCAATCTTCTGAGGATCCACCCTTATTCCTTCAGCAAACACCACATGTCCTAAAACGTAATTACCTTCAAACCAAAATTCGCACTTCTGTCAACTTGGCATATAGCTTCTTTTCCTTTAATACTTGCAAGACAACTCGTAGATGCTCATCATGTTCTTCCTCAGACTTGGAATACACCAAGATATCGTCTATGAACACAACAACGAACTGGTCTAGGTAGGGTTGGAAAACCCGGTTCATTATGTCCATGAACGTAGCTGGGGCATTTGTCAATCCGAACGGCATTACCAAGAACTCATAATGCCCATATCTTGTCCGAAAAATGGTCTTATGGATATCTGCCTCCTTCACCTTAAGCTGATGATATCCTGACCTTAGATCTATCTTTGAAAATACTACGGCCCCCTTAAGCTGATCGAACAAGTCGTCTATCCTCGGCAATGGATACTTGTTCTTGATGGTCAGCTTATTCAACTGTCGGTAGTCTATGCACATGCGCATAGTCCCGCTTTCTTCTTCACAAATAGGACCGGTGCTTCATAGAGACACACTAGGTCGAATAAACCCATGATCGAGTAACTCTTGGATCCGGGCTTTAAGCTCTACTAACTCCTTTGGTGCCATTCAGATGGAGCAATTGACACGAGTCTGACCGACAATAAATCAATTCAACTCCACCTCCCTATCCGGGGGTAACCCAAGCAGCTCCTCCGAAAAGACATCCACAAATTCCCTTACTGTTCTAACTCTTCCTACTGCTGCTTCCTTAGCCTCTAAAGCACTAATCAACATCAGAAAAGCTACACACCCTTTTCTCACCATCTTCTCTGCCTTAAGGGCAGATACTACATTCGACAAGCAATTCCGTCTCTCGCCCATCACCACAATCTCCTTGTCATTAGGAGTTCTTAACGACATGCGCTTAGCAGCACAATCAACATTTGCATGGTACTTCACTAACCAGTCCAAGCCTAAGATTAGATTAAATTCCTCAAATGGCAACTCCATTAAGTCAGCTGGAAATTGCGCCCCCTGAACTTCCAAAGGTACTGCCCTAAAGAGTTTATCTAATTCTACTGATTGCCCTAAAGGACTAAGTACAGTCATCTTCCTAGGTACAATCTCAGGGTTCACATGCAGAGTTCCAGACACCTTACTAGCAATGTATGAATGAGTTGACCCAATATCTATCAATGTAATAAAGGGTAATCGAGGAGATAAGGAACATACCGTTATGACATCAAAAGGCCACCATCCTTCCTCCGATGAATCGCATACACTAGACCCTTGTCTCACCTCCGTGTTACCAACACCTCGCCTGTGTTCCCTGGCCCTCTTCCGTAACCATTACCTCTGCCAGTTGGACCACGACACCGCAGTGGTTGCTGTCCACCTCTTTCAAACTGATTAAGACCCTAGCATCGGGTGGCCCCATCTGCTTTCATAGGCGCCCCAATCATGTGATCCTTGGACCCACACTTGAAACATCCTCCTGTCTTCTTCCAACACTCTCCCAAGTGCATCTTTCCACACTGAGCACAAGTACAGATCGCCCTCTCGTAATAACTTGCTGACCTCGCGACCCATCCGTTCTAGGTCTCTTTTGAAAGTTCTCGGATGACCCTGATGATCCAAAACCTCTTTTTTGCCTATTCTTGTCCATGTTCTATCTCAAGACTCCTTAACTTCTTCAGCTACCTTAGCCTTTTCTACCAACACGGTAAACTCCCGCTCCTGCTGTAGAGCAATCAACAATCTCAGGTCATCCCTCAGTCCATCCTCAAACCGGACACATCATTCATGCTTCGTAGCCACGATACCTCGAGCGTATCGCTCAACCTTAGGAATTCTGCCTTGTACTCTGCTATAGACTTATTCCCCTAGACCAGCCTTAGAAACGCATTCCTTTGCGCATCAACATAGCTAGCCCCAATATACTTCTTCTGATATGCCGCCTTAAAATACTCCCAAGTGAGATCATCTATCTTGTAGCACCATCCCGAACCGTGAGCCACCATTGGTATGACTCATCACGGAGTAGTGACACTACCCTTTCAGGTTTCTCTAGCGATCAGTCCAAATCATCCATAATTCGCTCTGTCAGCTTCCAACCAATACTCACCAGTATTACGCCACACCAGATATACCACGGATTGGCTCGAAGTCGCTCGGGTATAGATTTCTGAGCTCTCATACCTCCACCTGCTCTAGCCACCCTCTCAAGAACTCGCAGATCACCGCGAGCATCTGCATCATCCCCGTCGATCTCGATATTCAACACCGCTAGCTTGGTGGTGGTGGCATTTCATTCTCGGACCCTTGACCGCACTAACGGGTTTCGAAACGGTCATTCGGCCTCTACCACGGCCACGCACATTACGACCACGTCTTCTAGAACTCATTCTTCTGAATTGCGTTTATCAAGTTAAGAATTTTATGAATCATTATTTCTTTCCACTGATTTATCGCGAACAGTCTTATGATTAATAGTTCCAAAAAGTAGTTCTTTCGAAGTCATACACACACTACAGTCTCAAGTTCATTCATTCAATCATCACCATTCATGAACTTGCGTTCATTACAGAGAAGTGTTGCGATTGTCATTGTTGTTGTTCTCCACTACCCAAGGGTATTTTCGTAATTTGTCCTATAGGGTATTTTGGTAATTTTCCAAATTAGGGTATTTGAAAATTTTGCAAAATGGGGATTTTTGGTATTTTTTTTGCAAAATAGAAATATTTTGATAAGAATATTCGAGGGTAATATGGTAATTTTATAGACTGAGGGTATTTTTTGTAATTTTACAAACCAGGGCATTTCGATAATTTTGTAAAATATGGTTCCAAATGATTTTATGAAATAAAAGAAATTTGGAAATTTTCAATTCGGGGTACTTTTAGCAACTTTCCACACCGTAGGTATTTTAGTAATTTTACAAGTTAGGGGTAATTTGGTCAATTTGCAAATCGTGGGTATTTTGGTCATTTTTAAATCAAGGGTACTTTGGAAGTTTTATAACTGTGGTTTGATTTAGGATTGTACAAAACAAGGGATTGGTCCTTTCGGGTTTTAATTATTAAATTTAGCTGTGATTTAGTCCTCTTGGTTGTGGTGAACCGTCACTACGCACTGTAGGATTCGAAGCGAGAGGAGGTGAGTCACTAGGATCGCTTAAATACCAAGCTCCCTAATCCAATCCTAGACATGCACAACGATTGCCACATGCTTAACTCAATGACTCACTCATAGGTTTGTTTGGTTAGACTTTAAATTTTATGTAATTCTTGTTGGAGTAAGCTAATCCTGGGTTCAATAACTCCTAATCTACTAATCTGCGCCCTATAATTCCCACATATAAATCACACAAGGGTTAGGGGTACTTACACTGGGGACTTGGTCGGGAGACTCGGGTGCCATGCTAGAAAACCCGTCATTCCCTTGTAAAACTCAATTTCAAATAAAGAAAACGTTTTGGGCCCAAAAGCCCTCAAGGCCGAGTTTTGAACTGGGCTCTGATACCAAAATTGAAACACCCAAACCTGGCCCACAAGCCCTGACCGGATCTGGCATGCTCCTTGAGTAAAACGTAGTTAAGCCTCGTAATGACATTTTGAAAATCTTGGTGGTTTTTGAAGAAAATAGATGTGGGATTGTTCTCAAGTTAAAATTTGAGTTGAAATTTAATTTTGTACTAAACAATAATTTCATATTTCAAAAGTTACAAGTTAAAGAAATGTCAAATTTTAAAGTTTATTATTATTATTAACTTGAAAACCGTAGGCGTTTGAGTTTCAAAATAATTGAAGTTGTTCGTGATCATAGTAGAAATTTAAAACACATGAATAAAACAGTTAAGTGATAATGGCCTTATTACATCAAAATATATTCCAAAAATAAACCAAAATAAACTTAATAAGAAAATCGAAGAAAAATTGAGTCGTGTATGGCCACCACTAAGTTCCCGCCGACCGGTCCATTCACCGAAAGTGCCATCTCAGAAAAAGTTAGCCCACGAAGGGTGAGTCAATCACTCGATGTGTAACAACCATCACAGACTCCCAAAACATACAAGGCATATCATGTCACATACGAGCAAATATAAGCAATGATGCAACCCAAACCCACCTAGATATCCATCCTCTACACATCACCAAGACCTACCAATCACACTGGGATTACTAAATTGACCCTCCATCCGCTACACACCATCGAAGGCGCCGCAATCACCGCACATCACCCTTATAATTGTGGCATAGCCACCGATAATGTGACATGAGTCACCAGATTCATAATATGTGACATAGTCACCGATAATGTGGTAAAACCACCGATCACTTCCCTTTAACATAATCACCCATATGCCCATGCAACATACAAAACATGCAATTTATCATGCAATTTACCTTACCGCCAAAATCCAACGGAATACCACATATTTTCACATCAATGTTATTAAACATTATTTATGAGTGTTAAGGGGTAACGTACCTGAATACAGTGTACCATTAAATGGTACCCTTAGCCACGTTTATTTGTCACTTCACTAACACATGATTAACATAATTATTATTAAACTATCGGGAATTAGTGTAGGGTTACACACCTGATAACAGTAAGTACGATACTATCGATACCGACACTCTCGCTAGTAGGGATAACAATGGATTGCTTATCCCTTTTCGACGCTGGCCCACACCCCGGTGGCCAATCACGAACAGTAAAAATTGAGCGTTTCTTGAACTTAGGGGTAGGCACTACCCCTTTCTCCCCTTTACTGGTACTCGCATCCATTGAATCAACACTTAATCAGAAAACCCAGTTAACTAACATATGAGATCTTAAATGAATAAAATCCACAACTTAAACACCCTTATCGAAATGGATCAGAATCCCCGAGACTTCTTTTATACCACGATCGAACTCCCCCTAAAATGTTACAGTTAGAATCGGCCACCCTTAATAAGTAATATGGCCTTGGCTGAATATTAATATCCCTTACCTTAATTGTCTAAATCCCGAAAATATCACTTGTCCTTGGAGATGTCGAAATCCCTGCATGGTATATGTTAGATTCGATTCTAACATTTGATGAACAAAGTAAATGGCCTTCGGCCTAAGATCACACTTCACTTACCTTGGATATTCAAATCCCGAATGATCTCCCCTTATAGACGGCTACAAACGAATCTCGAAATCCCCCTTCAAGGTTTCGACCAAAGAGAATAGGAGGGATTAGAGTCTTGCTTTTTGACAGTCAAAGAAAGAAAAGAACAGGAAATCAACAAAGAAGAGATCCCTACCGAATAGAGTGACCAAAATGCAAATGGTTCACTAGCTCTAAATGTCGACAAGAGGAGAAGGATGTTTTGGTTTTCGGCTCTTAGTGCTTAAGATCAATCGGCTATAGCCTGGAAATACCTTTGGCTTTTGATGATAGAAGGAATGGTGAAAAGAAAAAGATGAGGGAAAGAAGGTTGCGGCTATGGTGTTTCGGCTTTTGGAGTTTACGAAAAAGAAGAGAGAATGAGGGACAATAAGATTCGATTGAGACTCCCAAATGGAGATAGGATGTTCGGCCACCAAAAGAATAGGTATAGAATTGAGTTTGAGAGGAAGAAAAGTAGTATAGGAGAAGGCTAGAAGAATTCGGCAATGGTGTGCTTTTGAGAGAGAGGTTTCGGTCAAGAGATGAGTAGAAAAGACTAAGAAATTTTGCCACATAGCTCCCCTATACAGAACCGAATGTGCCCCTCTCTAAAGTTCCCTCCATTCGGCCAACTCTACCTCCCTCATCCAAATCCCCCTTTTCACTCGAACTTAGCCAAATCTCTAAGCTGCCAGACCCAATCTATACTTCCTCCATCAGAGTCCTTGTGCCGTCCACCACCGCTTCTTCCCATTGAAAAATAAAACTCCAAAACGCTTCCCTTACTACTCGAACCTAGGCCCTTCTCACTCCCTGTGGCATCACCTTACAAGGCCCTAAGTGGCGCCTCCTTGCCACCTTACCAATTTAGTTCTTGTGTCCTAAACCACGCAATAAACTCCTTAAGGCCTAGCTCCCTCAGTTCCCCTTTTTAGGCTTAAAATAAAATATTTTTCTAAGACTCCTACCTACATCCCAAGGTTCCTGAAGCCCCTAAATCACATTCAAATCACACATAGGCAAGTAATCACATACGTTCAAATGAAAATGCATAACCCCTAAATCCCAGATATTACACCATTCATATTCGATCATGAAGTCCCTATTACGAGCCTACGAGGCCCAAAACATGTATTGGAAGTGGTTCAGGATGAAACTGAGAACTCAAGAAACTTTTACAAAACTTAGAAACTTTTTGTTAGAAGTAGGGCTCACACGCTTGTGTGGTCCAAGGGACACTCCTGTACGACCCTTAGACATGCCCGTGCTTCAGACCGTGTTTGATTTAAGGGTGCTCTCTGACTTGTGTCACACGGCTGTGCCACATGCCCGTGTGCTAGACTATGTAGCACACACGGTTGAGATACACGCCCGTGTCTTTGCCCGTGTGCTCAATTCTAGACATTCTATTTTGCAACAATTAAGGTAAGGGAACACACGGCCAGATCACATACTCGTGGGGTAGACCGTGTGTCACACACGGCCTAAACACACGCCCGCGTGTCTACCTGTGTAGACAAAATAAAGGATATTTACCAAGCCATTTTGTCACCCTCACTTGCACACATCAATACAACATCACATGGCACAAACTCAAGCATATGAGAGCAACCAAACAACCACAACCAAGACAATAGCATGTCATTCTTATACCATCATTTATCATACTTAGAACATCAAACTCTCCACACCAAATCATGCAAGATTCCACATATACAAACATTTCACATTCTTATCATAAATCATATTTCTATCATTCACCAAGTATGCCATATTCTTATCACTAGAGACATTAGCACATATATATACTTAGGCTTACAACCATGATAGCCAAAATAAACTAATCTACATGGCCAATTATCAAAATAAGCCTTTGACAATCGCAAGCCAACACATTAGCTACAATCACAATGACACATTTAACAAATGACTAAGTCCTTATACATGCCATAGACTTAAAATACTTGAATTCATTTATACCCAAAATGACAACTTGATAGTGTGATAGGATCTCCGGTGAACTTCAATCCGAGCTAGCTTAATAACCCTATAAGACATGGGAAAATAAGGGGGTAAGCTATATAGCTTAGTAAATTCATATGCAAATAATACAAAACATTATTCATACACTTGACATACAAATAAGTTAACAAGTATTAACATAGATGTCATTAAAATTCACAAACACAACTTACTCAATCCCAATCTTACCAATAGCTCACCATATAAACAAAACAACATATTTCCACATGAATGTCATTAAACTTCATGAGTATAATTTACTCAATCACATTATTGCCTATAGCTCATCATATGATTAACATAACATATATCAATATAAATGTCATTAAACTTCATAAATGTCATATGAACATAAATGTTATTTAATATCAGCATAACACATATCAACATAATTGTCATATACTAATAGCTCATCATATGAACTACATAACACGTTTCAACATAAATGTCATTTAGGCTTCATATCACAATCTTACCACTTGTTCATCATATACTGAGCTCATTTTCTTTGAGTTTTATGTACATACATGTACCATCACATAACATATTCACATGCCTTCTCATCTTCGACATACCCGTCGAATTTCCCGTTGAACCACTTGGAATACTAAAGGATACTAGGGGATCTCAAACACACAGTACCGTACCAATGCTATATCCCAGATATGGTCTTACATGTAATCTCGTGTCGATGCCAATAGCCCAACTATGGTATTACACGAATCTCACATCGATGCCATATCCTAGATATGGTCTTACACAAAGTCTCATATCGATGCCATATCCCAGATATGGTCTTACACATAATCACAGTAACCCTAATGTCATGAAATTTGTATCCTATCTATTCCTAAGGTTCAACCGGGATTTACTCGCTTATCGAAACTTTGTCAATTTCATCCATAGAGTCAATCATACAATTCATTCAATAACAAAACATTATAAATACAATTATAAAGTTGCATTATTTATATACAAACTTACTTCGACATAAAAATGGCAAAAATGACTAAATCGTCAAATACTCATTTCCCCTCGTTCTAGGTCCAAACCTCATTTTTCTTGATCTATAATATCACATTTAACTTATTGAATCATTATACAATTCCCCCAAAATCACATTATGGAATAATTATATTTTTTCCCTAAAGTTGGACATTTTTACAATTTAGTCCCTAGGCTCGTAAAATGAAATGTACTCAATTTCTTCAATACCCATCCTAGCCGATCCTTATACCTTCTTATAACAGCCCACAATTTTCATCTATTCACATTTTTACACTATATTTTATAAATTTTAAAAACAAGTCCTTTTAGGCATTTTTATCGAAAATCACTTAGCAAAAGTCGTTTATCATACACAAAACATACATTTTCTACCATTAGACATCAAAATACACAAACATCCACATGGGTCAAATTTTAGACCTTGACATCTCTTCAAATTGATGGTAGAAATAGAAAGATCGAGTTACAACGACTTAAAAATGTAAAAGAGTATAAAAATAGGGCTAGAAATGGACTTACAATCAAGCTTGGAAATGGCCAAACCCTAGCTATGGCTTCCCCCTTGTGAATTTAGGCCATGAGGAAGAAGATGGACACAAATTGGCTTTTAATTTGGCTTTTTAATTCATTCAATTACTAAATTACCAAAATACCCTTAATGAAATAGTTTGAAAACATACCAAACCATGTCCATTTTTGTCCATCAACTTAACCAATGGTCTAATTACAATTTAAAGACCTCCAATTTAAAATATCATAGTAATTGGACACCTCTAGAATGTAGAACTCAACTTTTGAACTTTTTACAAATTAGTCCTTTGACTAAATTGAGTGCCCAAATGTCAAAATTTTTGAACAAAATTTTTACGAAATTGTTCCACAAAACTATAGTCCATAAAAATATAATAAAATTAATTTTTTCTTCATCGATTTGTGAAATAAACCATCGCTCCTACTAAACCCAAAATCGGGCTGTTACATTAACAGTTAAGTGAAAAGTTTCGTTGATGTAAGGAACTAATAAATAAAACACCAAAAGTTTGAGAATGCAATTAGAATATTTGAAAGTTTGAGGATTGTTTTGAAATCAAGATCATATTTTGTCCATGTTTAGTGCAATTAACCCTAATATTTAAGTTAAAATGTGTGCATAAAAGTTTTGGAATATTTTTAAGTTTTGGAATGATCATATAAGTTGACATTGTAATAAAGTAGTAGATAATTTTTATTTGCTTAATCGATATGCATATATTATAATAGAAAGACGTTGGGAAACACCAACCTCATTCCTTGTCAAAAATACAAAACACCCAATTAAACAAGGAAACAAAACATCTAGCATCTGACCAAACTACTAATAAATAATCAAGAATAGATCACCACTGTAACAGCCCGATTTGGGGCCTAGTCGAATAGTAGTGCGAGACCACAAATTCAAAGTAGAAATATGTATTTTAATGATTTTTATGAGGTTTACGAGGCCTTTGCATGATTGTGTAAAAATTTCATGAAGGAATTTTATTAATTAGTAAACAATTTGTCCATTAGGACTAAACTACAAAGATTAGAAAATATGAGATTCTAGAAGATTTAAGTATGAAATAGCATCTTAAAAATTATTAGAAGTCCTTATTTAGCAATTAGACCATTATATGATGGACAAAAATGGGCATGGGAAGGAAAAATCTCAAGAAAAGGCTTTAAGGGCATTTTAGTCATTTGGTTAATTAATGAATTAAAAAGGGAAAAATAAGCCAAAATCTTGTCCATCTTACTCCTCTAAGTGCCAAAATTTGCAAGGGGGCATAGCTGGGGTTTCTTCAACTTCCAAGCTTGATAGTAAGTGCATCCTAACCCCGTTTTTAATATTTTTCGTATTTTTGAGACCTTCGTAGCTCGATTTAGCTATTTCTAGCTATATTTTGAGCTAGAGTTTATGTTAAAAAATTTACCCATGTATGACATGAATTTAATTTGATGTTATAAAAAAGAACATTAAATTTTGATGTATAATAAACATTTTTTCTAAGTGATTTTCATGAAAAATGCATAAAAAGGACCAAATTGTAAAAGTTATAAAAATGGTCATACATGAGTGAAATAGCCAAAATTAAGGACTATTGCAGTTAAGAGAATAATTTGACTAGGCTTATTACAAGGAAGTTGAATAAAAATCATTTTACAAGCCTAGGGGCAATAGTGTAATTATGAGAAAGTTTAGGGGCAAAATCATAATTTTTGCCAAAGTGTGAT
This sequence comes from Gossypium rotundifolium, assembly GCA_025506655.1. Classification (NCBI taxonomy): domain Eukaryota; kingdom Viridiplantae; phylum Streptophyta; class Magnoliopsida; order Malvales; family Malvaceae; genus Gossypium; species Gossypium rotundifolium. The sequence continues at coordinate 52,512,405 of CP106725.1, forward strand.
TCATGAGTCGATTTAGTCAATGTGAATATTAAATAAGTGAAATTTTCATTATAAATCAAGAAACGCGAAGCCCGGACCGAAATTGAGGCAAGAACAAGGTTATGAGCTAAATCAAACATCTATATACATTTTGAGTAATGAGGTAAGTTTGTGTGAAATTAAGGCTACATATGTTATCGTATTTAAATTTCTTATTATTATGGGAAATGCATATTATTATTTCCATGAAATTAATTAATGATACCTCGATGAAAAAGTGAAGAGAATATGACAAGTTGAAGTCTCGGTTGAATATTTGGAATAACGAGGATACCTATGTCACGACATGAGATAAGGATGGTCCCGTATAAGACCATGTCAGGGACATGGCATCGGCACTGAATGTAGATCCCATATAAGACCATATCTGGGATATGGCATTGGCATCGAATAAGGAAGGTCTCCTGTAAGACCATGTCTGGGACATGGCATCAGCATCGAATAAAGAAGGTCCCGTGTAAGGCCATGTCTGGGACATGGCTTCGACACCAAAGAAAGATCTCATGTAATACCATGTCTGGGGCATGGCATCGACATCTAAGTACGATCTCGTATAAGATCATGCCTGGGACATGGCATCAACATCGGCTAAGAGATCCCGTGTAAGACCATATATGGGATATTGCATCAGCATTAAAAGGTGATCCCATGTAAGACCATATCTGGGATATGGCATTGGCATCATGATACATGTATGATGAGATTGAGTATCCTCTGATATTTCGACTAGTTCAACGGGCAAGAGGGCTAAGTATGCAAAGATGCTATAGAGTTGAATTATACAAGGATGATAATGAGTTCCATTTATGTTAAGGATGATGATGATTTAAGTTTATGTCCAAGTTAGAATAAGTACTAAATTATGTGACTAGGTGATTCAGGTACCATGAGTAAAATTACAAGTTATGAATCCAAAATGTAATGTGTGATGGTAAGAGTGAGTACGAGTAAGTATGCCTAAGTACTTAAGAACTTGTGTTGCTGTTGTTATATGATATGAATGGATTTTACCATGAACACTTATGTTGCTATATTAATTCATGCAAACTTACTAAGCTATATGCTTACCCCTCTCTTTTCCCTTTTTCTTCTAGTATCGCCAAGCTAGCTTGGGGATCGTAGAATGTCAGAGCTCGGATCACACTATCAATCATTCTTTTGGTATAGTAAATTTGATTTATTTTGGGTATGGCATGTATAGGAACTTGGTCATTTTGTATTATGTCATATTTGAGAGCCAAAGGGTTGGCTACTAATGTTATACACTCACTTTGTATATGGCCATAGGGAATTGGCCAATATTTTTCAAGTTTCATATTTTAACGATGATAAGTTTTATGAAGGGAAAGTTTATGCAAATGATAAGGTAAAATGTGAAGTGTTTGAATGATGATTAGTGGTTCTTTATAGGGTATTTTTACCATATCATGTATTGCTTGAGTTGGTATAAGTGTGTTTATGTTTCAGGGTGGCAATTAGCTTGGAAAATAGCCTTCTAATTGTCCACACGGGTAGACACACGAGCATGTGTCTAGGCCGTGTGTGACACACGGTTAACCCCCATGGGTGTGTTGATAGGCCGTGTGTCCCCTGCACCAAATTTATGAGAATTCGATTCATCACATGGGCCAGTACACGGGCGTGTGCCTAGGCTGTGTGCCCCTTGAGAAGTTACTGACATCATAAATAGAATGATAAGGTTTTCATACACGGGTGAGGACACGGGCGTGTCTAGGCCGTGTAAGAGGCATGGGCCATTGACACGAACGTGGGTCCGATCGTGTAAAAACCCCCTGTAAGTTTGAAATAAAAATTAAATTCCACACGGGCAAGGGACATGATGCAGTGTGACTACACGGCCCGCCATTACCACGGGCGTGTCCCACTTCACACGAGCGTGTGGCCCCTGTTTAGGTAAAAAAATTTCTAAGAGCGTAAAAGTTTTCGAATTAATTCCAAAACATCCCGTAAGTATGTTTAGGGCCTCGTAGGCCTATAATAAGGATGTTATGAATATGAATGAAAAGTTTTAAGTTTGAAAAGAATTTTTATAGCTCGATAATATATGTTTAAGCAAGTGAAGTTCGGTAATGCCTCGTATCTTGTCCCGGTATCAGACACAGGTAAAGGGTGTTACAACCACCAAGCTTTAACTAACGCTGATCTTCTCACCCCAGGAATAGCCAACGCTGTACCCATACCATTACCATTCGTATAAACTAATGTGAAATTAACACTAACTAATTGGTGTCACAACTCCATAATGTTTCCTTAATCTCCTTCAACGTGAAAGATAACTTTAGTTTCGCTACATCTTCCTCGAAAATATTCTTAAAGTTCAAATCCATATCCACTATTCATTTTCTCAATGAGCTGCTAAAGTAATTACTGAATGAATTGAACATTTTTTCCTTCAACAACTTTGTGTCATTGCACCATGAATCCTCAAATTTTAAACCATGTACCATATTCTCCTTCGATCTAATCTTTACTACTTTATGAAAGAAACAAAATTGGAATCACCTTCACCTAACCAAATAATTCTTATTTTTAACACCAAATTGATTCACGACATTTAACTACTACCCACAACAATATTCCATCGTCTAAGCTCATCCATTTTTGATTCATTTAAATCTCCTCAATCATTGATTTCATCCAATTCCATTATCTTCTTTTCCAATTACTTCGGTCCTTTAAACCACTTTACTTCCTAAATTTTCATTCCACTTTTTGAGAAAGACCCCATTTTTCTCAACTTTCCAGACATCCACATATTCGATCTTCCCATCTCTCCCCATACTTTTTTGATAAGGCTTGAACAATCCTTTTTGTGAGCCACGCATTAATAATAGACGTTGTCACCAATCTACTAATTCATTAAATAACAAGACTAAAATATGGTTTGAAATAGATATATTTAATCCCTACTGCCAGAAGTCATTTAAACGTAAAAGCCAATGCTCTTCCAATAAAAATTGATCCAATCTGCTCCTCTTATTACTAGGTTCATACCAAGAAACTTTTTCCTTGTCAAAGTTAAATCCACCATTTTGCAATTGTCGATGGAGCTATTGAATTCCTTTTACCTTTCTTTAAATTCACACAACTGCTTCTTTCACTTCTATTTCTTACTGTATTTTAATCACCACTAATACTCCGAAGGCAAGAAAACAAGTTCTTTAAGGTTAAAAGATTCATCCATAATATCTTTTGAACAAAAATTGTATTATGGACATAAACATTACTCATGGTTGCTTCTATGCCTTCAACCGACCATTTCCTTTTTACTAATACAAACCTTTCATCGCAAAGATCTTTATCCACTTGAACACTACCTCTATCCCAAATCTTAACCACACCTCCTGAATGCTCAATAGTTGCCGAAAATCTATAATCCAAAATATTGTCACACCATATTTTCCTTTTTATGTCAATAGTGATTGTTTCTAACTTAGTTTCTTAAATACAAAAACTAATCACCCTTGCCTTGATATGACTCTTTTAACAGATAATATCTTAGCTTCTGAGCCCATAAATTTAATATTCCACTGTAACATCCTGAATTAATGGGCCTATGCGTTTAATGTGTGTGGTTGTGCTTGTTATCTTGATAAAATGTTTTGGGGTCCGAATGGGCTCAAGTTAATGAGGCCTTAGTCAAATTTTTTGTTTGGACACTCTAGTGGAAAGTAAGTTAGGACAGGCTTAAAAGACATTACCGTGAATTAAGACACAAAATGGGCTTGTGGCCCAAAGGGTCGATGGCGTATATGCAGGACTAGGAGTGGCGGTCAAGTCGTTAAGGAGGTCCAAGGTTCGAGTCGCATAAAGCCCAATTCTTTTTAACTAAATTCAGCTAATTTTTGGCATTTAAGTGGGTAGAGTGGGACTACAATAAGGCTTGGAAATAGGAGGATTTATTTGAGTGGATAATGCGATAATATGGCGATAAAAGGAGGAAGAGGTCGGTTATCTAGGATTCTTTTGGAGGTATGATCGATAAAGATAATGGAGGAAATTTAGGATTTATTCATTGGTCACAGTGGTGGTCAAATTCCAACACCGAGGGGAGGAGAAATCGGTGCTCGATATGATCAAGGGTGCCAAAATTTCCCTTGATTAATAGCTTAGTTTTAGTTTTAAAAGGGCATTTTCGGCTTTTAGGCGAGGTGCCAAAATTTTGCTTAAGTAGGGGGATATCTCTTCAATTCGCATTTAACCCTATTCTTTTTTTTTCTTTCCTCTCATCCCCACTTCTATGCAAAAGCCAAAATTTCATTGTTCTCTTCTCTCATCTTTTCCTCTAAAAGCCGAAACTCATAACATTTCTCATATCCATTATTTTCCTATAACTGAATGATCATTATTCTTTCCTTTATTCTCCCTTTTGCTGATTTCTTCATAGCCGAATCTTCATAGATCCTATTACACAGTCCTTCTTTTGATCTTCTCAAAAGACAAAATCTGTCAGAAGAAGCTGAACCTGTTGGTAAGTGCTGATTTCTTTTGATCTTTTCTCTTTCGATTTTAGGGGCCATAGCCAATTGGATAATGGGTTGTAAAGCCATCATTAATTCGATATTCTATTCACTAATCTTGTGTCCTGTTTGGGCGGCATTCTGAGATTTAAAGGAGATCTAACTGCCTAGGTTCCTAGGACAAAAATTGGCAACTTCCCAATCCTATTGTCTTCTTTCAAGATTTCAAGGTAAGGATTTCAATTCTCCCTAAGTTGATCCATTGGTTTCCTTTCTTTATTTTTCCTTAACCTAATGCCTCGTTAAGCAATCATTATAGTACCCTCTAACTAAAGTCATTCATGGACTCGAATGTCAGTAAATCGCAGGAAGGGGTTGGATCTGTAGTCCCAAAGTTCAAGAAACGCACGGTGTCAGTAATACAGGATTGGCCGTCGGGTTGTGGATCAGCTTTAGAACAAAACCTTAGAAAGTTAGCAGTTGTATCGAATTCTGATAGTGTCGACATAGAAAGTACTGTCTGTCGATAATCGTGTGTAGATCTCTATCACACTAGTTAATCAGATTATATGTATGTTATGGGCTAAAAGCCAAAAATGAGGTCAGATGAGCAATCATGATTACCCGTAAAGGGTAGGCAAGCGATGCAGTAACGTAATCATAGAAGCTTCTAAATGTATTGAAGTATGTGAAAGTCCGTGATCCTGTTTAGATATTATAATGTTTCGATTCTTGCATGTATGTATGCATGGGATGGGATTGATATGATGAAGGGGAAGAAGGTCGATGGCAACCGGTGGTTTTGCCACATAGGTCACATAGTGATCGGTCTTTATGACAAAAGACAAATTGTTTAAATACTACAATGTATTATTAAGGTCACACATGATCGGTGGTTTTGCCACATAGGTCACATAGTGATCGGTCTTTATGATGCATAACACAAATTGCCAATATGGTGTGTAGCGGATGGAGGGTTGATTGTAGAAATCCCCAAGGTGTGATGGTTGGTACAGTGGGTGTGTAGAGGATGGACTCTTAGGTTTGGGATGGGCCATGTTGCATGTAAATCTATATTCTGCTGTTATTATGTATGGGCCTAGGGCCCATAATGTGTTTGTGGGCCTCAAGGCTTTTATGTGTTTTCAAGATTTGCATATCGAGTCTTGGTGACTCACCCTTTCATTTCTCCCAACATTTCGTATGAGCAGAGATCGTGGACATGAGAGTCGAGGCGACTCGAGGGCCATCAAGTCTTTATCTTTATAGACTATTTTGATTTTTCTTTAAGTTTCAATTTTGGGATTATTTTTAATATGGCCTCCATAACTTAGGTTATCGAACTATATTTTTTTATGTTACATCTTATAAAATTATGTTTTCAAAGTCTTAATTATAAAGTGAAAGGAAAATGGGTTTTTCCAAAGATGTTCAACGAAATTTAAAGTTTCTTCAAAATGTCACAATTAATGATTAATCGGTTAAAATAAACTGAGATTTTCAAAACCCTTCAAAGCAAAGTTTTCAACATTCAACCCATAGCATACCAGATTCGGTCATGAAGTATGGGCTGGGTTTGTGGTGTTACATTTTTGGTATCAGAGTCCAGTTCAAAACTCGGGCTGTGAAATGTGTCCAGTAGTGATTTGTAAAAGTGATGTATGCTTGAGAAAAGTTCGATTGAGATATGGCCTTCGAGTCTATCGACACCTAATCCATGAAGGTAAGTATTCTAAACTCGTTATGTGATATCCATGTTAGGCTTGATGGGCTCTATAGGGACGTAGGCTAGTATGCTAGAGTTTATGGACTTTAGGTTTAGTATAAACAATTCTTCAAATCTCATAAGACTTAATTTCTAATTAAACATGTCTGTGAACAAGTCACAGGGTTAAGGTGTGGTAACAGGCATACGCAATTCTAGGATTGAATCCAGGAGAGCTTGGTATTTAAGCTGCCCTAGCGGCTCACCTCCTCTTCACCGAATCCTACCAAGCGTAATGATCATTCATCAGAGCTACAAATGGTTGATTCGCCAAAATTTATAACTAAAACCCGAAAGAGACCAGCCACCCTATATCAGAAAATTACTAAAATACCCTAGTTATGTAAAATTTCCAAAATACCCTCGATTTGTGAAAATTTCCCAAAATACCCTTGGTTTGCAAAATTACCGAAATACCCCCGAATTGCAAAATTACCAAAATACCCCTATTTTATAAAATCACCAAGATACCCTATTTTGAAAAATTAAGAGAATACCCCTGGATAGTGAAATGACAAAAATACCCTTATGTGATGAACGTGAGTTCATGGATGCTACTTATATGTTAATGTGAGATGGTTGAATGTATGTGGATACTAGAGCTAGGAAATACAAACCTGAGAACTGAACCTTGTAGATAGAGTTCGAATTCGAAAGAACTACTATTAAAACTACTTTCCATAAGATTGTTTGTTATTAATCAGTAGAAGAAATTAATAATTCATAAAATTCCTAATCGATAAACGTGAATCAGTAGAATGAGCACTAGAGGACGTGGTGTGCGTGGGTCAAATAGAGGCGGGATTGCCGGTTTGAACCGATAGGGTCCGTCACAGTCGAAATGAGGTACCAGTACCACCGTGGAGGCGTAATTTCGTGATCGATCACGAGATGATGCGTATCTCAAGCGATGTTGAGGGTTTTAGAGAGGGTTGTCAAGGTGCATGGGCACAGAGCCCAAAAATCTGGTTTGAGTGACTTAGAGCTAATGGGGCGTAATGTTTAGGGAATTTCGGATAGCCCTAATATAGCCGAGTATTGGTTGGAGGCGGTTGAAGGCATAATGGATGATCCGGATTTCATGTAAGAAGAGAAGCTAAAAGGAGTAGTGTCCCTTCTCCGAGACGAAGCTTATAAATGGTGGCTTATGGTTAATAATGGTGCAAGGTCGATCAGATCACCGGGATTACTTCAAAGCGGCTCCAGAGTAAGTACATTGGAACGAAGTTATGTAGATGCAACAGAGAGCATTTCGAATCTAGTTCACTAAGTAGGTCAAGAGAGGCGATGAAGCGAAATTTTACGCTTGAGCCGTTATGCTCGAGGATAGTGGCTACGTAACATGAACGGTGTGTTCAATTTGAAGATGGCTCAAGGATGATTTATGTGTTTTGATAGCTCCACAAAGGGGAGTGGGAATTTCTTGTGCTTGTGGAGGAGGCTAAGATAGTGAGGAGGTAAAGTGAATGAAAATGAATCGGGATAAAGATAGAAGTGAAAGTAGGAGGAACTTTGGATCGTCGGGGAGTAGTGGCATACTTTAAAAGACCTAGGTCGGATGGGCTTAATTGGTGGAAAGACTCATCGCTAACTGCATACCTGAGGTGTGTTCGTGGTAAATTCCATGTAGGTGAGTGTTGGGCAGGCAGTGGAAAGTTCTTTAGATGTGGATCTTTAGACCATCAGATTAGAGACTGTCCATAGCCACGGAGTGATGTAGGACCCGCAGGGTAGAGAAATGCTCAGCCAGGTAGAGGAGGTTAGCAGCCGCAGAGGGGTCGTGGTCCAGCTAGAGGTGGTAACAGTTTCGATCGAGGCCGTAGAGTACCAGGCCGAGGGGTAGGAAACACTGAGGCGAGATAGCCGGGGTTAGTCTATGCTGCCAGACGTCGAGAGGAGGCTGACGCACTGGATGTTATAACCGATACGTTTTTAATATTTGGTTTGCTTTACACTGCATTGATTGACATTGGGTCGACACATTCATATGTTGCTAGTAGTGTGTTTGGAACTTTAAGTTTAAATTTCGAGATTACCCCTACGGCGATGACTGTAATTAGCCCATTAGGACAATCTGTGGTAGTAGATAAACTCTATCTGGAGGTACCCTTAGAAGTTCGTGGAATAGTTTTTGACGGATCTCGATGGAATTACCGTTCCGGGAGTTCGACTTAATATTAGGCATGGATTGGATGGTGAAGTATCAAGCTAATTTAGATTGTGCAGCCAAGCGTATGGTGTTGAAAACCCCTGAGGGTGGTAAGTGTTGGTGATAGGAGAAAGGGGGAACTGTCTGTCGAATGTAGTGACTGCCCTAAGAGTAGAAAGGATGGTGAGGAAAGGATACGAGGCAATTTTAATGTTTGTTCGGCCTCTAGAAGCCAAGAACCTAACTGTTGGGGACGTTAGAATGGTGAAAGAGTTTCCTGATGTTTTCCCAGAAGAGCTTCCGAGACTACCCCCGGATCGTGAAGTGGAGTTTGGTATCGATATTTTTTTGGGAACAGCGCCAATATCTATTGCTCCATATAGGATTGCGCCAAAGGAGTTGGTGGAATTGAAAGCGCAGATTTAAGAGTTGCTGGATAGATGGTTTATTCGACCAAGTATGTCACCGTCGGGAGTGCCGGTGTTATTTATCAAGAAGAAAGATGGATCAATGCGTATGTGCATTGACTATCGCCGATTGAATAAGCTAACAATCAAGAACAAATCTCAAGCATCGAGGATTGATGACTTGTTCGATCGATTGAAGGAGCCTCGTCTTTTAAAAGATAGATCTGAGGTCAGGATACCATCAGCTTAAGGTCAAGGAGGCAGATATTCATAAGACGGCTTTTAGGACTCGCTATGGTCATTACGAGTTCATAGTAATGCCATTCGGATTGACCAATGCACCAGCAGCATTTATGGACATGATGAACCGAATATTCCAACCCTACTAGGATCGGTTTGTCGTGGTATTCATAGATGATATCCTAGTTTATTCAAGATTGGATGAGGAACATGACTCACACCTTCGAGTGGTTTTGTAGATCTTGAGGATGCGTGTTGAGTGGTTTTGTAATTTACTATGATGCATCACACACGGGACTAGGATGTGTGTTGATGCAAGATAGAAAGGTTGTTACGTATGCATCTCGGCAGTTAAGACTGCATGAAGCAAATTATCCCACCCATGATTTGGAGTTGGCGGCAGTGGTTTTTACTTTAAAAATTTGGAGACATTATCTGTACGGGGAGAAATCTATTATTTACACCGATCATAAGAGCCTAAAATACCTTTTGACCCAAAAGGAGTTGAATCTAAGGTAGAAGAGGTGGATTAAGTTGTTAAAGGATTATGATTGCTCGATTGAGTACCATCCGGGTAAAGCTAATGTGGTGGCAGATGCTTTAAGTCGTAGAGTAATCTCTGACTTGAGAGCAATGTTTTCTCACCTTAGTTTATATGATGATGGGAGCTTATTGGCTGAACTTCAAGTGAGACCTCTTGGGTCGATCGTTAAGGAGAAGTAGCAGTAATCGATGAGTTGCTAAAGGAGAAGTTTCATGTAGGATCAAGTGATGGATCGATGGAATTCAAGATGAATGAAGAAGGACATTATGTTTTCAAGGAGAGTTTGCATGCCAAAAGATCCTGAGTTGAGGCATAGGATTTTGCAAGAAGCGCATGGAAGTTCATACACTATGCACCGGAGGAGTAAGATGTATCAAGATTTTCGGATCGCCTGTGGCTGTGCTTGAAGCGAGAGGTATCTCGAATCGGTGAGTAAGTGTTTGACCAGAAGCGGTAAAGGCGAGCATCGCTACTATTAGGGTTATTCAGTACCAATGAAGATTCCACAATGGAAGTGGAAAGGATCACAATGGACTTTGTTAGTGGGCTACCCTCACGCCTACTAAGAAAGATTCATCTAGGTGATTGTTGATCACTTGACTAAATCGCTCATTTCATACCAGTATGGGTCGATTACTCTCTGCAGAAGCTAGCTAGGTTATATATAGCGGAGGTAGTGAGGTTGCATGAGGTACCAGTATCAATCATATCGGACAAGGACCCGAGGTTCACGTCGCGATTCTGGAAGGCTTTGCATCAAACGTTGGGTAGGAAGTTGGATTTCAGTATAGCGTTTCATCCTCAGATAGATGGACAGTCTGAGCGGGTAATTCAGATCTTGGAGGACATGTTGAGGGGATGTGTCATTGATTTTGGAGGTAGTTGGGAAGAGCTTTTACCATTGGCGGAGTTTGCTTACAACAATAGCTACCAGTCTAGTATTCAGATGGAGCACTATGAAGCATTGTACTGCGAAGTGTCGACTCCTACCGTTGGACGGAATTAGGGAACGCCAAATTTTGGGTCCGAGTTGGTTACCAGACAGAGGAGAAGGTTGAGTTAATTCGAGCTCGACTAAAGGAAGCGCTTGACCGACGTAAGTCCTATGCAGACTTGAAGCGTAAGGATATAGAGTTTACAAGGGGAGACAAGGTGTTCTTGAAGGTGTCGCCATGGAAGAAAGTGCTAAGGTTTGACGGAAGGGTAAATTAAGTCCCAGATTTATCTGACCTTATCGTGTTGAAACGAGTGGGGTGTTAGCCTATCGCCTAGAGCTACCTTCCGAGCTAAGCCGATTCACAATGTATTCCACGTTTCTATGTTAAGACGCTACGTCGGATCCATCCCATGTGGTGTCCGTGGAAGAAATCGGCAAGACCGACCTATTCTTTGAAGAAGAACCCAGAGAAATCTCGGATCATGATGTCAAGGAATTGCGAAGGAAAACGGTTCAGTTAGTTAAGGTTCTATGGCGGAATCACTGCTCGAGGAGGCTACTTGGGAACCAGAGGAAGCGATACAAGAGCAATACCTGCATCTATTCGATCAAGTAATTTCGAGGCTAAAATTTCTTTAAGGGGTAGAACGTAACATTCTCAATTAACTGCCTATCGCTTAATGTGTGGTTGTGCTTGTTATGCTTGATAAAATGTTTTAGGGTCCGTAATGGGCTCAAGTTGGGTCGAGGCCTTAGTCGAATTTTCTGCTTGGACACTCTAGTGGAAAGTAAGTTAGACAGGCTTAAAAGACATTACCCGTGAATTAAGGCACAAAATGGGCTTGTGGCCCAAATGGTCAATGGCGATATGTAGGGACTAGGAGTGGCGGTCAAGTCATTAAGGAGGTCCAAGGTTCGAGTCGCATAAAGCCTAATTCTTTTTAATTAAATTCAGCTAATTTTCGACATTTAAGTGGGTAGAGTGGGACGGCAATAAGGCTTGGAAATAGGAGGATTTATTTGAGTGGATAATGTAGATAATATGGCAGATAAAGGGAGGAAGAGGTAGTGTTATCTAGGATTCTTTTGGAGGTGTGATCAAATAAAGATAAGGGAGGAAATTTAGGATTTATCTGCTGGTCACAGTGGTGGCTGAAATTCCAACACCGAGGGGAGGAGAAATTTGTTCGATATGATCAAGGGTGCCAAATTTCCTTGATTAATAGCTTAGTTTTAGTTTTGAAAAGGGGCATTTTTTATTTTAGGCAGTAGGTGCCAAAATTTTGCTTAAGTAGGGGGGATATCTCTTCAATTTTGGCATTTAACCCTATTCTCTTTTTTCTTTCCTCTCATCCCCACTTCTATGCAAAAGCCGAAAATTTCATTGTTCTCTTCTCTCACCTTTTCCTCCAAAAGCCGAAACTCATAACCCTTCTCATCTCCATTCTTTTCCTATAACCGAATGATCATTGTTCTTTCCTTTATTCTCCCTTTTGTCGATTTCTTCATAGCTGAATCTTCATAGATCCTCGTTACACTATCTTTCTTTTGATCTTCTCGAAGCCAAAATCACGTGAGAAGTCAACCTGTTGGTAAGTGCCGATTTCTTTTGATCTTTTCTCTTTCAGTGTTGGGGGCCATAGCCGATTGGCTAATGGGTTGTAAGGCCATCATTATTTCGATATTCTATTCACTGATCTTGTGTCCTGTTTGGGCAGTATTCCGGGATTTAAAGGAGATCTAACCGCCTAGGATCCTAGGACAAAAATCGGTAACTTCCCAATCCTATTGTCTTCTTTCAGGATTTCAAGGTAAGGATTTCAATTCTCCCTAAGTTGATCCATCGGTTTCCTTTCTTTATTGTGCCTTAAGCTAATGCCTCGTTAAGCAATCATTATAGTATCCTCTGACTAAGGTTATTCATGGACTCGAATGTCAAGAATCGAAGGAAGGGGTTGGATCCGTAGTTCCAAAGTTTAAGAAACACGCTGTGTCAAGAAGACGGATTGGTCACGGGTTGTGGACCCGCTTCGAATAAAACCTTATAAAGTTAGCGATCGATCGACTTCTCGATAGTGTCAACATAGAAAGTAATCGTCTCCGTTTGTGAATCGTGTGTGTAGATCTCTATCACACTAGTTAATTTGTATTATATGTATGTTATGGGCTAAAAGCGTAAAATGAGGTCAGATGAACATTACCCGTAAAGGGTAGGCAAGGGATGCTAGGTACGTAATCATAGAAACTTCTATGTGTAGCAAAGTATGTGAAAGTCGTGATCCTGCTTAGATAGTATAATGTTCGATTCTTGCATATATGTATGCATGGGATGGGATTGATATGATGAAGGGGAAGAAGGTCGCATGGCGATGGTGGTTTTGCTACATAGGTCACATAATGATTGGTCTTTATGACAAAAGACAAATTGTTTAAATACTACAATGTATTATTAAGGTCACATGGCGATTGGTGGCTTTGCCACATAGGTCACATAGTGATCACTTTTTATGATGAAAGACAACCTGCTGATATGGTGTGTAGCGGATGGAGGGTTGATTGTAGAAATCACTTGGTGTGATGGTTGGTACGGGGTGTAGAGGATGGACTCTTAGGTTTGGGATGGGCCATGTTGCATGTAAATCTATATTCGCTGCCATTGTGTATAGGCCTGTGGCCCATAATGTGTTTGTGGGCCTCAAGGCTTTTATGTGTTTTGGATTTGCACACCGAGTCTTGGTGACTCACCCTTTCATTTCTCCCAACTTTTCGATGAGCAGAGATCATGGACATAGGAGTTTAGGCTGACTCGAGGGCCTCAAGTCTTTTATCTTCATAGACTATTTTCAGCTTTTTCTTAAGTTTCAATTTTGGGATTATTTTTGTAATAAGGCCTCCATAACTTAGGTTATCGAACTATATTTTTTTTTATGTTACATCTTATAAACTTATGTTTTCAAAGTCTTACTTATAAAGTGAAAGGAAAATGGGTTTTTCCAGCATGTTCAACGCAAATGTTAAAGTTTCTTCAAAAATGTCACAATTAATGATTAATCAGTTAAAATAAACTGAGATTTTCAAAACCTTTCAAAGCAAAGTTTTCAACATTCAACCCATAGCATACCAGATCTGGTCATGACGTATGGGTCGGGTTTGGGGTGTTACATCCACTATACAATCCTCATACCAACTCACACAACAAAAATGCAGTTGAAAAATGACAAAGATAACCCAAGCAATAAAAAACCACAACTATTTCAGTTCTGGCCGATCCCCGAATTCCTTTTACTCCACAACTCTACAGTCCCTCTCTAACCTCATTATTTCATTTATTACTTCACGTTCGTCCCCTCTTATGCTAAATCCCAACCTTTTTCCAACATCTTAAGCTTTCTTTACTTCCCTGAGGATCAACTTCCTTCTATTGCTTATATCATAATAAAAAAATAGAAGCATTTACAGTAGTCTCATCTCTAGCCAATATTCCTTTCCTTTTTTCTTTCCTCAACGCCCGATCTCTCTTTTTTTTTCTCCATTACCGAAAGGAAACGATCCTAAATTTCAAGCATGGAATGTATATTTCTACCCTGCTTTTTTTTCTTCTTCCTTTTTTTGATTTATCGAATCTACATTTATTATTGCCCTATCTTCCTTATCCTCCTCCCAACTTTGTTCTCTCTAATTGATCATCGAAAATATTTGATTCTAGACTCCCTTGTGGTCTCAATGTTTGGGCTCTTTGTATGTCCAAACCCATAAACACCCCATCTCTCTTTTGTTTTTCCTAGGCCCCAACCCTATACTACATGTTTAATTCGATAGCAACCAGGCCCATATTGTTAACATCTTTTCTGGCCCATTCACTATGACAATTATAGTTCTCCTGCTCAAAATTGGCACCAGCCCTAAACCCACACAACTGTTCTACTCCCCAATTTGGTTCATTTTCCCAAGTTCTCTGATAGCCACCATTATCGTTTTCTTTTTCAAGGAAGATGACATTAATTGCTTCGTCATCTCGTATTTGTCTCTCCTCCGATGTTTTTTCTAGCCCCATTCTTGTCGCCAATCTCGAGTCAGATATAATCTAATCATCATTCTCTTGTATTGATTCAAATCCTTTACTTTCCTTCACTTTATTTTTCCCATCGATATTGTCAAATGATTCTAAAATCCTATTTCCTTAACTCTAATCGAAAATCTCACCTCCCCAACCTCTAGAAAGATCAGTTCATCGATCCATTCTAGTTGTTTCAATGATACCAGCATCGTTATTTTGTCGAAACTATTCGCCTTCATTGTATTCTCACCAAGAGGCACTAACTTTCCCCACAATCCTACTATTATTTTGAAAGATGTGTATTTTGTAACACCCCTTACTCATATTTAACGCCGGAATAGGGTACGAGGAATTACCGGACTTTCAACACAAGCATTCACACATTTCCAAGTCATAAATTTACGACCAATTTAAAATCATTCATAATCAATCATAAAGTCCCTAATGCGAGCCTACGAGGCCCAAAACATGCATTGGAAGTGGTTCGGGACTAAACCGAGAACTCAGGAAACTTTTACAAAACTTACAAAATTTTTGCTAACTACAGGGCTCACACGCCTATGTGACCCTGGGACACGCCCGTGCTACAAACCGTGTTCAATTTAGGGTGCTCTCTGACTTGTGCCACACGGCCGTGCCACACAATCGTGTGCTAGGCCGTGTAGCACACTCGGCTAAGACACACACTCGTGTGCTTAATTCTGGACATTTTGTTTCTCAAAATTAAGGTGCAGGGGACACACGACCGGAACACAAGCCTGTGGGGCAGATCATGTGTCATACATGGCCTAGACACACTCCCGTGTGTCTACCCGTGTCGACAAAATAAAGCCTATTTACCAAGCCATTTTCCATCCTTATTCACACATACATTTACACCAATTCAAGGCACAAAACACAACATACTTAGGCAACCAAAACATCCACAATTATGACCAACACATGCCAACAAAATATCAACATCTATCACACTCACAACAATTATTAAGCCACAATTGACTGCTTTCAGGATACCTAATTGTACCCCACTTTATCATCTCTACAATAAACCCCATTGCCAAACATTTCAAATTCATGTCATAAATCACATTTCCATCATTCACCAAGCATACCATGACCATATCACCAATGACATTGGCACACATATATATACTTAGGCTTGCAACCATGATAGCCCAAACAAGCCAATCTACATGGCCAAATATCAAAACAAGCCTTTGACAATCACAAACCAACACATTGGCTACAATCACAATGACACATATAACAAAATCACTAAGTCCATACACATACCATACTTTCAAAATACTAAGATCATCAGTACCCAAAATGGGAGGGTTTGATAGTGTGATCCGAATCTCCGATGATCTCCGATCTTGAGCTAGCTTGGTAATACTATAAGATAAAGGAAAGAAGGGGGGTAAGCTGTATAGCTTAGTAAGTTTAAATGCAAATAATACAAAACATTATTCATACATTTGTTATATAAATAACTTAACATATACTAACATAATTGTCATTTAAGCTTCACAAGCACAACTTACACAATCACATTCTTACTACTAGTTCATCATATACTGAGTTCATTTCCTTTGAGTTTTACATACATACATGTACCATCTCATAACATATTCACGTACTTTATCATCTTTGACATACCCATTGAACCACTTGGAATAGTATCAGATACATGAAATTCTCGCACATAAGTGCCACGTAAGTAGGCAATGCTACCACAAATCTCATAACAAATATAGGCTCGCTGTCGAGCTATCCTCGAGCCTGCTCACACAAGCTTTCAGTCAAGACGTAGCTACTCTATGCTCTCACACAAGCTGTCAAGTATCCATAACATATGTTGGCATACTCAGCCACCGGTAGGATGTACTAGACCAGCACCTGAGACACATAAATCACATAATCACATGGGCTCCTTGTGACATGTCACTTGTATCCTAATCTATTCCTAAGGTTCAACCGAGATTTATCTCTTGCCAGAACTTCGTCAAATGTGCTTATAGAATAAATCATAAAATTCATCCAATATCAAAACATTAAAATACAAATATAACATTGCATTATTAACACACGAACTTACCTCGGTACAAAAATAGCAGAAATGGACCTAATCGTCAAACACTTTGGTTTTCCCCTGATCTAGAGCCAAACTTCATTTTTTCTTGATTTATAATACCAAATTCATCTCATTTAATCATCACATTATTCATTTCAATCCAAAAACACACTATGGTAAAAATTACATTTTTCCCCTAAACTTTTGACATTTTACACTTTAGTCCCTAGGTTCGCAAAATGATTTTCATTCAATTTAATCACACCCAAGCCTAGCCAAATCTATTTCTTGCTCATAACAGCCCACATTTTTCATTTATTCATATTTTTACACACATTTTACAACTTTTACAAACAAGTCAATTTTAGGCATTTTCATCAAAAATCACTTACTAATAGTTGTTTGTCCAACATCAAATTTGCATAATCTACCATTAAAAATAAAAAGATACCCATGTCTAACATAGGTCAAACCCTAAAACTTGATCATATCTTAAATTAGTGGTAGAAATAGATAGATCGGGTTACAACGACTTTAAAAATGTAAAGAGCATTAGAAACGGGGCAAGAATGGACTTACAATCGAGCTTGAAAGCTTGACAAGCCCTAGCTATGGTTCTCTTCAAAGTTTCGGCCAAGGGAGGAAGAAGATGGACAAAATTTGATTTTTATTTTACTTATTAATTCATTTAATAACTAGTTTACTAAAATGCCCTTAATGTAAAACTTTGAAATTCACCTAACCATATCCATTTTTGTCCATTATGAAGTATAATGGTCTAATTACCGTTTAAGGAATTCTAATTTAAGATCTCATTGCAATTGGACAACTTTAACATATAGAACTTAAATTTTGCACTTTTTACAGTTTAGTCCCTTTAACTAAATTGAGTGGCCAAACATCAAAATTTTTGAAAGAAATTTTCACGAAATCATTTCATAAAACTGTAGACCATAAAATTATAATAAAAATAAAATTTTCTTCGTCAGATTTATGGTCTCAAAACCCCTGTTCCAACTAGACCCAAAATTGGGTTGTTACAACTCTCCCCCTTTAGGGATTTTCGTCCTTGAAAATCTTCCAAAAAAGAGGTTTGGGTATTATTTTCTAATATTTTCCTCTATCTCATGACGATTCCATAGAATCTTTTCTAAGGCTATGCTTTTGTTTCTTAACTCTTTAATCTAACGTGTCATAATTCGGATCGATTCTTGGTTATATAACATGTCGACCAAATCTTAACATCATTTGAGAAATTATATGTAGAGGATCCGACCAGTACCATCATAACATAAACACATGAAACACATATAAATCTTCTCAAGTTTTCACAGTAATTCAAATCGATGAGTCACTAGCCAAATTTCTCGATAATCTCACACGGTCCGATAAATCATGCACTCAACTTTCCTTTGCGACCAAATCAAAAAACTTTCTTCCATGGCAAATTTTTCAGAAGCACTTTGTCACCATTTTGAAACTCTATTTATTTTCATTAAAAATTCACATAATATCTCTAACAATCAGAGGCTGTTTTAAACCTATCTCAGATCTCTTTTACATTTCCTTCTGTTTCACTGATCATATCAATTCCATGTAGCTTTTCTTATCAAACTTAATCCAATAATATGTAGTTTTACATTTGTAGCTATACAGAATTTCATATAGTGCCACTTAAATACTTAACTGAAAACTGTTGTGACATGCAATTTTGACTAACCGCAATTATGTCTTTTCTGTTTGCCTTCAGATTCTAAAATACAACATCAAAACATATCTTTAAGAACCTGAATAACACACTCAAACTAACCATTAGTCTGAGAGAAAAAATACGGTATCAAAAATTTGTAATTACTTACCCAAAACTTCTTGTCATTTATTCTGGAATCAAGAAGTGAACCATAAACTGTAGATTTCTAACGAATATATTAAAGACTGACATTCCAAATAGCTTGACAATTCCAGGAACTTATATCTCATTTCCGTTCCAACATCATCACTAGCTATAATAATTCTAAGGGTACTTGATGTTTGGTTTTAACCTGCTGCCAAATCAAACATCTGGGTATAAATTAAGAAATCTCACATTTCATGCCCGACCATCAATACATTTGTATCAAATCACTGTACATTTTATTTTTCCCCAAATGAACAAACAAGCTACCTCTTGAGCTTTGTCCAAAAATTTTTCGTATAAGTTATGGATTATTTGGTACACAATTTCTACCTCGGAATAATAAACAGTCATCAAGTCCGACCTGACATTTAGAATCAGAAGTCGATTCACACTGTACTCATTTAGCTTCCAATTTCCAATCACATTTCTAAGCTTATTAGATTTGCAATAAAAACATCAATTTAGCTTTTAACTCATCCAGGATCAAACTATCATCAAACAAGATCAATCACGTAACCCTCGTTCACAAGGTAAACAAAATTTTCCACTCAAGCCTCTACAACTATATTTTTTTTTCCCAAAGGTTAATAACTACTCATAATTTTTCAATAGTTCACAGCATTCTGCTGTCTCAGATTTAGATCTCTTTGTGACATCAGATATTTTAAACTCTTATGATCATTAATCATGAGACATATTTCACCGAACAAAAGATGTCACTAGATTCTCAATGCAAACACAATAGCGGCCCACTTTAAGTTGCGTGTCAGATAATTCTTTTAATATGACTTCAGCCATCTGGAAGCATAAGCTACTACCTTACATACTTGTACTAAAACATATCCCAATCTGTTCAATGACGCATTGCTGAAAATCACGAATTCTTCAACCGATTTAGGCTGAACCAGAACTAGTGCTTCGGTTAACAATGCTTTCGCTGTTTAAAACTTTACTAACATGTATCAGACCATTCAAACTTCACAAATGTGATAACTTCATTAATCAGAACAACTTTAACTCATAATAACGTCTTTCAATTAGAAATAATCTAATAGAAATATGTTTCTGTATCATGTCTCCTCGAACATGAATTCTTCATTCAAACTGTTCATCTTTTTACCCATGAACGTATGGAATTTATTTCCATGCTTGAAGATAAACTTAAATGCATATAACTCAAAATACTTTTCAACTAAACAATTGCTCTATTCGAAACAATTGAGTCAATCTCAAATATCAAACAATAATATTTTAAAGTAATCTCTTCTTCATGTTGTTAGAGCAACTCAAACATACAACCCTTCATAATTCTTTCAACATGCTAGTCAAATATCTTTACAGACTGCATTAGCTCAACGAAACATAATATCCCGATTTAACTCATTGACCTTAATCAAGCTTACCTGAGAAAAGAAAACCATTATACAAATTCGAGCTTGAGCTTCCACCGTCTATACTTTTTCCGATGTCAATCCCTTTCACGAAAACTAGAAAAAACCTGAGACCAGCATCACCATGCTCCCATGATCAAACTAGAAATTATAATCGTAATAAATAAAATTATTCTCGATCACTGAATACCTTTACATATAAGCAATGTTTGATAAATTAAACAGTAAGAATGATAAGAAAACCGAGATAATGAAATCCAAGATGTGAGACCATACTGAATTTCTGAGAACTCAACCCATATTGAGTAATAAAGATCTTAATGATTCCTCAGAGAAAAACCAAGAGAAAAACACTGCTCATACGCACAGGAATTAGTTGTGACAGAGAGAATATATTTTCCATAGATATATAAAATAAAACAACAACCAGTAGAAACAGAATAATAGTCTCATATAAATTTCACCGTCAACTTTTATACCAAACGTAATAGAATAGAATCCCAAAGAAAGATAAAGAAATACCGATCATAAACCAACTAGGCCAATAGTGCTTTCATCTAACATTATAGTTAGCTAGCATTCTCATACGATAGGAATTTCATCTAAAAACGAACAGTTACATATACCTCTAAAAATAAATGAACACATAGAATACCCGAAAGAGATTGTCATAATCTATTCAACTATAACTGTTGTACTTAGATATCTTTACAACTCAAATATCATTCCACTGATTATTACAGTCATCCCTACTTCCAGATTATTCCATTTACTAACGAAAATCAATTCAGCAGAAGTTTCAGTTAACACATTCTATAGAAATCATACCTGAATGAGTCGATTAGTCGAGATTAATTTCTTTTTTAAAAGCGATAATACGAAATCCGAATGATCTTCTGAAAAACATAATATCCCTTCTAGATCTGTCCTTACTCGATAACCCATTTTTAGTTCTGACCGCATTATTAATCATTCGGCCACTGAACTCTTTGGTTTCACACTTGCTAGTTTATTAAATCTAAATCTTGTGGGCTTTATTGTACCATATTATACCGGTAAGTATGAAGATTGTAATGCCTCTAAATTTAACTCTCATATATACACACATATAACATAATATTTATCATCAACACAGTATTATAAACTTTTATCCATACATTTATGAGTTTCAACTCATCGTAAAAATATCTTTACTCAAATACTTGCGTACATTTCCAATACCATCGAAATTAGCTCGATTGGGATCCATTTACTAAATGAAAACACAATTTAAATTGTCAGGAGTCGTCACACTATCACAGTTTATATATGGCATGTATAGCTAGACTCTTACACAAGCTAGGTTAGTTTGATAATAGACTAAACCATAGCTCTGATATGACTAAATGTAACACCCCTTACCCATATTCAGAGTCGAAACAGGGTACGAGGCATTATCGAAATTACAACATAAGCATTTACACAATTCTGAGTCATAAATTTACGTCCAATTTAAAACTATTCATAATCAATCATAAAGTCCCTAATATGAGCCTATGAGGCCCAAAACATGCATTGGAAGTAGTTCGGGACTAAATCAAGAACTCAGGAAACTTTTACAAAACTTACAAAATTTTTGCTAACTATAGGCTCACACGCCCTGTGGTCTAAGTGAAATGCATGTGTAACCCTGCACACACCCCCGTACATGACGTGTTCAATTTAGGTGCTCTCGACTTGTGCCATACTACCATGCCACACAACCGTGTGCTAGGCCATGTAGCACAAACAATGAGACACACGCCATGTCTCGCCCATGTGATCAATTCTCGACATTCTGCTTTCAAAATTAAGGTGCAGGGACACACTACGAACACATGCCCAAGGATCATATGTCACACACGGCTTAGACACGCCTGCAGGTTCACCCATGTGGACAAAATAAAGGCTATTTACCAAGCCATTTGCCACCCTTATCCACACATACACTTACACCAATTCAAGGCACAAAACATAACATACTTAGGCAACCAAAACATCCACAATTATGACCAACACATGCCAACACATCTCAACATCTATCATACTCACAACAATGATTAAGCCACAATTGACTGCTTTCAAGATATCTAATTGTACACCACTTTATCATCTATTCAATAGACCCCATTGCCAAACATTTCACATTCATGTCACAAATCACATTTCCATCATTCACCAAGCATACCATGACCATATCACCAAAGACATTGGCACATATATATATACTTAGGCTTACAACCATGATAGCCCAAATAAGCCAATCTTCATGGCCAAATATCAAAACAAGCCTTTGACAACCACAAGCCAACACATTGGCTACCATCACAATGACTCATATAACAAAATGACTAAGTCCTTACACATGCCATACTTTTAAAATACTAATATCATCAATACCCAAAATAGGAGGGTTTGATAGTGTAATCCGAATCTCAAATGATTTCTGATCCCGAGCTAGCTTGGTAACACTATAAGATAAGGGAAAGAAAGGGGGTTAGCTATATAGCTTAGTAAGTTCATATGCAAATAATACAAAACATTATTCATACATTTGTCATATAAATAAGTTAACATATATTAACATAATTGTCATTTAAGCTTCATAAGAACAACTCAATCACATTCTTACTAATAGCTCATCATATACTGAGTTCATTTCCTTTGAGTTTTACGTACATACCTGTACCATCTCATAACATATTCACTTACTATCTCATCTTTGACATACCCGTTGAACCACTTGGAATACTATCAGATACACGAAACTCTTGCACATAAGTGCCATATAAGTAGCCAATACTACCATAAATCTCATAACACATATAGGCTCACTCTCGAGCTATCCTCAAGCCTGCTCACACAAGTTGTCAGTCAAGATGTAGCTACTCGGTGCTACTCACACAAGCTGTCAAGTATCTGCAACATATGCCGGTGTACTCAGCCACCGATAGGACGTATTAGATTATCACCCAGGACACATAAATCACATAGTCACATGGGTTCCTAGTGACATGTCACTTGTATCCTAATCTATTCCTAAGGTTCAACCGGGATTTCTCTCTTGCTGGAAGTTCGTCAAATATGCTCATAGAATCAATCATACAATTCATGCAATATCAAAACATTAAAATACAAATATAACATTGCATTATTAACATACGAACTTACCTCAGTACAAAAATAGAAGAAATGGACCTAATCGTCAAACACTTTGGTTTTCCCCCGATCTAGAGCCAAACTTCATTTTTTTCTTGATCTATAATACCAAATTCATCTCATTTAATCATCACATTATTCATTTCAACCCAAAAGCACACTATTGATGTGATTCAACTCGGGTTAGTTGAGTCATTTCACGTAGTTGCCCGATCATCGACGAGGAGAATGTTTGATTCGTTGAAAAGGGTTAATTTAGGTTTAAAAGGTAGCGGAAGTCTAGCGAAGGGTTTGGATAGATTAAAGATGGATGAGATGGAATGGGTTCGGTTTAGTAAACAAAATAAGGATAAGTGATATTTAAGATAGTGATGGAGATGAAAATCGAACTTAACTTCAAGAACGATTCAACACTATAAAAGAGTGTCACCCCGATTCTTATGCGGTTAAGGAGGTCAGATGAAAAGATAGAAAGGTGAACGCCACACTGGCTAAGGTGATAAGTTCAAAAACAAGTTGAAGACGCCACTAGCAAAGCCAGATAAGTCAATCAACACTTGTACGAAATAAGAGAGGAGGTAAACTCATTTGAGAACACAAAGTTCATTTAACAAATTGGAAAAAGTCAAAAGTCCCTCACAATTGAAAATGACTAGCTATTTATACTACTTAGCTAAGGTAGCCGAATAGACAAGTTCAGAAGCTTAATGGCTAAGCAATTTCAGCTAGAATGTTCTAGGATATTCTAGAATTAATTCATTAATCACCAATGGCTAGATTCGATTGAATGGATCTTCAAAAGGCAGCTTCATGATGAAGGAAAGTGAACGTGGTGAAGATATGTGCATGGAAGGCCAATGGCCATGTCTAGATTCGCTTGAGACCTTAATGGACAGCATTGATGATGGGTTGGTTCATGAATGGTAACATGTACATTTGTAAATTCGTCCTCCCGTTTGTGCATGCACATTATTCATTCAATGTGCTGAAATAAGGTGTTATATCCCCCTTGGGCGTTCATGACTCCACCCATGCATGTATCTTCTTCATTCGTTGTAAGTTGCTGTCTATGTATCATGCATTTAACTCCTTTACGAATGTGTCTTTTAATTGGTAGCTACTTCTTGGCCGAATAGATGCTTGGTAGACCAATGATCAGCCACCATGCATTGTAGAAAGACTTACATGCATCGTCACATACGTTGAATCCACCATGCATGCACCTTGCTTAATTGCACCTTCATGCATTCGACCATCCTACAAAAAAAGGCATGAACCATTTTAAAACAAGCCAAATTCGGCTGAACCCAACTTTAACATAATTTAGAAACAATAATTAACAACTAATTAAACTAGGGAAAATTTAATGAAGTCAAGACACATTAAATTCAGGTAGGATAAAAGTCATATTAAAAACATGTAATAAGCTAACATGCAATTATGATCTGTGATTAAATTGACTAAATTAATTAAACACTTAATTTATTCCAGCAATTAAAATTAATGAGCTAAAAGAGCTAAAAACGAGCTCCATGAGCTGAATTGAGCTCGTGTGAGCTGACTTGAGCTCAATTGAGTTGAATAGAGTTGAAATCAGATTGCACTAAGGTGCAAGGCTTATCTAAAACGTTGACCCAAGCTTTTCCATCTTCATCAAGCTGAATTTCGGTCCAAAATTGAATCAATAAAGACGAAATAGCTTCTTGAAGTTGTTTAGCTTAGGCTCAAGTTATGAGGCCTTTAAGGAGTTTGAGAGGATTGAAAATTACATTCGCTAGACCCCCGGGCGTGCTCACATCAACTATGGAAAAAATTACATTTTTACCCCAAAAAATTTAACATTTTACACTTTAGTCCCTAGGCTCATAAAATTATTTTCATTCAATTTTATCACACCCAAGCCTAGCCGAAACTATTTCTTACTCATAACAGCCCATATTTTTCATTTATTCACATTTTTACACACATTTTACAACTTTTACAAATAAGCCCTTTTTAAGCATTTTCATCAAAAATCACTTACTAAAAGTTGTTTATCCAACATCAAATTTGCATAATCTACCATTAAACATAAAAATACACCGATGTCTAACATGGGTCAAACCCTAAACCTTGATCATATCTTAAATTAGTGGTAGAAATAGATAGATCGAGTTACAACAACTTCAAAAATGTAAAGAGCATTAAAAACAGGGCAAGAACGGACTTACAATCGAGCTTGAAAGATTGATGAACCCTAGCTATGGATCTCTTCAAAGTTTCGGCCAAGGAAGGAAGAAGATGGACAAAATTTGATTTTTATTTTACTTATTAATTCATTTAATAACTAGTTTACCAAAATGCCCTTCATGCAAAATTTTGGAAATTAACCTAACCATATCCATTTTTGTCCATTATAAAGTATAATGGTCTAATTACCATTTAAGGAACTCTAATTTAAGATCTCATTGCAATTAGACACCTTTAACATATAGAACTTAAATTTGCATTTTTTGCAATTTAGTCCCTTCAACTAAATTAAGTGCCCAAACATCAAAATTTTTGAACGAAATTTTCACAAAATCATTTCATAAAATTGTAGACCATAAAAATATAATATAAATAAATTTTTATTCGCCGAATTTGTGGTTTCAAAACCACAGTTCCAACTAGACCCAAAATTGAGCTATTACAACTCTCCCCCTTTAGGGATTTGCATCCCCGAAAATCTTTCAGAAAAGAGGTTTGGGTACTATTTTCTCATAGTTTCCTCTATCTCATGACGATTCCATAGAATCTCCTCTAAGGCTATGCTTTTGTTTCTTAACTTTTTAATCTAACGTGTCATAATTCGGATCGGTTCTTGGTTATCTAACATGTCAACCAAATCTCAACATCTGTTTGAGAAATTATATGTGGAGGATCTGATCGATACCACCGTAATATAAACACATGAAACACATATAAATCTTCTCAAGTTTTGATTGTAATTCAAATCGATGAGTCACTAGCCCAATTTTTCAATAATCTCATACGATCCGATAAATCATGGACTCAACATTCTTTTGCGACATGGTGTGTTGGGATGGTCGGAGATGGTGTGTAGAGGATGGGGTTAGGATATTTGATTTCTAATTCTGATCTGCTTATCTGTATCTATATCTAAAATGGGCTTAGGCCCGACTTTGCATCTGTATCTGTAATGGGCTTAAGTCCAAGTCTGTATTTGACTAATTCTGTTTTCTATGTGCATGCTTAATTCTTTGGGGTTACACACTGAGCATTCTTAAACTCTCCCTTCTCTATTTATTCCGTACAGGTAATCCACAGAGTAAGGCGGATCGGTGCAGCGGAGGACTCGACAGGGACCACTCTCCAAAACTATTTAATTTGTTTTAGTTTTTATTTAAGTTTGGTGTTAAGATTTGAGAGTTTGTATTTTCTGGGACTCTCTAGACTGTTTTAAACTGTTTGGCTTTGGTTTTTGGTTTTATTTACTTATAACTATGACGGTTTACCAAAAGTAAGGGTTTCTAAAATCTTGAGAATGATTTTCGAAACACAACGATTGTACAAGCTTTCGCTAAAAATATGTTTTATCTCTAAACGATTCAATAAAAGAGAGCTTTGAAATCAATAATAGCGATAAAGGATAAATGAACTAGAAAGGGTTTAAATTTAACGATAATGAGTTTTCAACCTATTTTATGTGACACTTCTGGATTCGACCATAATGTCTAGGCCGAGTTTGGGGTGTTACATTTAGTGGTATCAGAGCTAGGTAGCAAAATCGACTGTGGATTTTGGGTTTCAAATTTTGTTTTAAAAGAATTTGTTTTCAAATGATTTTAAACATTCTGATTTAATATGTGGTACACCGAGTCTCCAACACTGATCTTGTAAGTATTTATGATTTCTGATTGAAAATTATGAAAACAATATTGATAGTTTACTTGAAACACTATAGTTATTAAACTCTGAAACTGTAGTGAAACTGATTAAGACTAAAACTTTCGAAAACAACTCTGAACTTCTGATACTTTATGCATAAAACATCTGTTAATAAATATTGCACTAATGCATAAAACTCTTAATGTAGATAAACTCGATTAGAAAATGAGAGCACGAGATAACCGTGGACGTCGTATTCAATGCCAAGGTAGAGGCCATAGGGGGCTCGAGCTGAGTCCTCATCTCTGGGTAGCATGCCGAATCTGGACACTTGTGAGACACCTATGTCACCTGCTACTGAGACTGGATCTCAGAGTCGATCGGCTGGGGACGACGCACTGACCCAAGCCATGTTGAGGATATTGGAGAGGGTCGTTGGACCCAATTCTGGATCTGGGGGCTGAGGGTCGGTAACTAAGCAACTTCGATCCAATAGAGCTGAGTTATTTAGGGGTGTCACAGGAGTCACCCCTAATGTGGCTGTGTAACACCCCTGACCTGTATTCAACGCCAGAATAGGGTACAATGCATTACTAAGCTTATACACAATCAATCATGCAATTAAGAAACTTGACTTTTCTCTCCATTTTAAAACTTTTACTAACACCTCCTAAACAAGCCTACGAGATCAAATTCATAGTTTAGGAATGGTTCGAGATCAAATCGAGCTCCTTTGAAGCTCTCTGGAAGACTTTAGAAAATTTTCTCTAAACAGTGCACACACCCGTATGGAGGAAGGGACACACTCGTGTGACATATCACACGCCTGTGTTCCATACCCGTGTGGAATTATTTCTCAATTCGACCCTATAGGGGTTTTCACACGCCAAACACACACACGTCTCCCTCACACGGCCTCTACACACCCGTGTCTTAGCCCGTGTACCAAAACTTTGGCATTTTGTTTCTGACATCATCAATCCAAAAATATCACACGGTCTAGGCACATGCCCGTGTCCTTCAACCGCGTGGCGAATTAAATTCCAAATTTTAGGTGTATACTTCACACAGCCTGGGCACACGCCCATGTTCATGGCCGTGCCATCCACACTGCTAAGACACACAGCCTTGTCTCTGCCCGTGTGTTTACTACTAAGCATACTGACTTGAAAAACTAACATATTGGGGACACACGGCCTAACCACACACCCATGAGGCTGATCGTGAGTTACATACGACCTAGACACAAGCCCGTATGGACAAGAATAAGACTATTTGCCAAGCTCTTTTTATCATCCTGACTCTTACAAACATAAATCACATTAAACCATCAACCCATTCATGCATATTACACATTCATGAATAACCTCATCTTTTCATAGATTAATAAAAATGAGCCATCAACTATGGCCTTATACAAAAGAGTTCATCCTTGAATGAGCCAATATACTTGGCCAAAACAACATGACATTTCACTAAGTCTAGCTCTTATACATGCCATACTCAAAATACTAAGTTTAAATATACCAAGATGTGATGATAGTATGGATGATCTTCTGATTATCTTCGTATCCCGAGCTAGCTCTTTGACACTATAAAATAAGGGAAAAGAAAGGGAGTAAGCTTTAAGCTTAGTAAGTCTACATGTAAACAATAAGCATCATACCATATGCTAAGCCATCACAACCATTACATATTATGTAAGAACAATTCACATATTCATAATCATGCTTACTCATCTCAACTCTTACCACATTCCAACCATATAACATATATATTGCTCACATTTACTTACACATACACCCTACACTCATCACCACAAAGTCACATGAAATATTTATTTAGACAAGTTTCTCGATGAACCCTTCGAAATGATACAAAGTACCCGGTGGTTTTGCACTCAGTCCACCATTAATCAATAATAAGGTGATATCGCACACAACCCACTACAAGAATAAATACGGTGGTTTCACACATAGCCCACCAAATGATAATATAAACGATGGTATCGCACACAGCCCATCGTGAATAAATAATAAAGTGGTATCGCACACAGCTCACCAAAAATGATAATTAGGGTGGTATCGCACACAGCCCACCAATAAGGATAATTACGGATATTTATTCGTACTTACATCTCTATTCCAAGGTTCATACGAGAATTACTCATTATTTATCATTTTCAATCAATCTCACCAATAAGTGGCTTCATCCATACAATGCATCAATGAGTAACAAAATATGTATTAAAGATGTGTCGTTCACACATAAACTTACCTCGGTGCAAAATGTGTTAAGTGACGGTTTAGTCCGTAACCTTGCCTTTTCCTCAATCAAGGTTGTTTATGTGCTCTTCTTGATCTATAATAATAAAATTTACTCATTCAATCACTACATAACTCATGATACATCAAAATTTCTACTTAGGCAAAAATGACCATTTTGCCCTTATACTTTGGCAAAATTACGATTTTTCCCCTAGGCTCATAAATTATTTTTCATCACATTTTCTCATTAAATAGGCCCGGCTGAACATTTATTTCTCTTATAAAAATTCATAAAACCAATCATTTCATTCATTTATTACTCAATTACAACCTTTACAAATAAGTCCTATTTAGGTGTTTTCATGGAAAAACCTTTCACAAAAGTTATTCCTTACCCCACTAGCATTCATTTCTTCTATAAAAACTCAAAAAAACAACATAAACACTCTCATTGAAATTCCCTTAACTTTCAACCATTTTGCAAAATAGTCCCATCATTCTTAAGCTTTAGGGGTTCTAAAAGTACAAAAATTATCAAGAAAGACCTTTAAAGTCACTTACATGCAAGGGAATAGCTTGGCTGAAAGTTTGAACTCCAAAAACCTTTATTTTC
This sequence comes from Gossypium rotundifolium, assembly GCA_025506655.1. Classification (NCBI taxonomy): domain Eukaryota; kingdom Viridiplantae; phylum Streptophyta; class Magnoliopsida; order Malvales; family Malvaceae; genus Gossypium; species Gossypium rotundifolium. Next base: position 52,542,313 of record CP106725.1, read on the forward strand.
TCTTCAATTTTTAGTGGTAAAAGAAATAGGAATAGTAAAAGATGGTATCTCTTTTATTTATCTTATTTTATTCATTTTAGTCACCTAATACCACCAAATTTTTGACCAGTTTTAATGACCTTGTCTCCCTTGGCCAGCCATCACTTTTAGGATGGTCTAATTGCACTTTAAAGATGTCCAATTTAATAATCCATAGCTATTACACACCTCTATCTTGTAAAATGAAACTTTCATACTTTATGCGATTAAGTCCTTTTTCGCAATTAAGCATACAATAGCTAAAATTAAAGCACCAAAATTTTCATGCATCCTTATTATCATGCTATAACACAAAAATAATAGTAAAAATAACTTTCTTAAACCTCGAATTAGTGGTTCCGAAACCCCTATTTTGACTAGCCCCAAAATTAAGCTGTTACAAGGTAAGTACTGGTTGGAGGCCACAGAGAGGATTATGGATGATCTGGACTGTACCCTTGAGTAGAAATTCAAGGGTGCAATTTCCTTTCTTCGCAATGAGGCTTATCAGTGGTGGTTGACAGTTAAGGAGGGCACCCGGCCTGACCGTCTAACTTGGGAGTTCTTTAAGACTACATGTCAGAGTAAATATGTGGGAGCCAGCTACGTTGATGCTCACAGGCATGAGTTTCTAAACCCCACACAAGGCGACCGATCTGTGGCCGAGTATGAGGCTAAATTTCTGAGGCTGAGCCGCTATGCTCAAGGTATAGTGGCATTGGAATATGAAAGGTGTATTCGCTTTGAGGATGGACTGAGGGATAACCTGAGGGTTCTGATTGCTCCACAGAGGGAACGAGAGTTTGATGTTCTGGTAAAGAAAGCTAAGATTGCTGAGGACGTTAAGCGCATAGAGCGCAAGAGCAAGGATAGAGAGAGAGTTAAGAACAAGAGGGATTCGGAGCCCTCTAGTTTTGTTTCAAGGCCTAAGAAAAAGGTCAGATCTGATGGTCCAGTTAGAGTGGCAGTCTCTGTTGCTTCTGATGTTTCTATTGGGTTACGGCCATGCAGTGACTATGGGAGACGTCAATCGAGCGAGTGTTGGAGGAGGATTGAGGGTTGTTTGAGGTGTGGGTCCCTTGAGCACCGCATTCGGGAGTGTCCACTGAGGGCTGATTAGGCGCAAGCTTTGGTATCAACTCTCGCGCAGCCACAAAGAGTAGTTCAACAGCCACCTAGGGGCCGTGGTCAGGCCAGAGGTGGCAATGTATGGGTCGAGGGTAGAAAGCACCGAGCAGAGATGCTGGTCAGACTGAGGCGAGGCAGCCTGCTTTGGTTTATGCTGCTCGACGCTGAGAGGACAGAGATGCTTCTGACGTCATCACTGGTACGTTCTTTATATTTGATGTACCTTATTTGGCTTTGATAGACATATGGTCTATTCACTCATACATAGCTAGTACTGTATCTGAACACCTAGGTATTTCAGTTGAGAGCACTATGAGTGAGAGTCCGTTGGGGCAATCTATTCAGATTAGTAAGATGTATAGAGACATTCCCTTAGTGGCGCAAGAGACAGTATTTCTGGAAAATATTATGGAATTACCATTTGGGGAATTCGATCTGGTTCTGGGTATAAACTGGTTGGTCAAGCACTGGGTTAGTCTGGATTGTGTGATCAAGAGGGTCGTTCTGAGAACTGAGGGAGATGAAGAGGTGGTTGTGATTGGAGAGAGTCGAGACTATCTGTCGCATGTGATCTCCTCATTGGTAGATAAAAAACTAGTCCGAAAAGGATGTGAGGCATACTTAGCCTATGTAAGTGTTTTAGATTCTGGGGACTCTTCTGTGGGGAATATCAAAATGGTAATAGATTTTTGGAGGTCTTTCCTGAGGAGTTACTGGGATTACCACCAAATCGGGAAGTAGAGTTTGGGATTGAGCTTCTCCCGGGTACAGCTCCAGTGTCCATCGCTCCCTATCATATGGCACTGAAAGAGCTTACAGAGCTTAAGGCTCAACTATAAGAGTTGTTAAACCATGGTTTCATTCGTCTCAGTGTGTCTCCATAGGGAGCACCAGTTCTGTTTATTAAGAAGAAGGATGGGACCATGAGGATGTGCATAGATTATCGGCAGTTGAACAAGCTGGCCATTAAGAATAAGTATCCACTTTCGAGGATTGAGGACTTATTTGTTCAGTTTCGAGGGGCTTTTATGTTTTCTAATATCGACCTCCATTCAGGGTATCATCAGTTGAGGTTTAAGGATACTGATGTGCATAAGATGGCATTTAGAACTAGTTATGGATATTATGAGTTCCTAGTTATGCCTTTCGATTGACAAATGCGCCGGCCGCATTTATGGATCTGGTGAATCGAGTATTTTAGCCCTATCTAGATCAGTTTGTCATGGTCTTCATCGACGACATTCTGGTTTACTCTAAGACTAAAGATGAGCATGATGAGCATCTTAGAGTAGCGCTTCAGATTCTACATGAGAAGCAACTTTACACTAAGCTAAGAAAGTGTGAGTTCTGGCTTCGTAGAGTAACTTTTCTGGGGCATGTGGTTTCTACTGAGAGGATTCTTATTGATCCTCAAAAGATTGAAGCTGTGCTAGATTGAAAACAGCCTAAGAATGTTTCTGAAATCCGTAGCTTTCTGGGTTTGGCAGGATACTATTGGCGTTTTGTTTAGGGGTTCTCTGTGATTGCTGTACCATTGACTAAGCTATTGCGTAAGGGTGTGTCGATTGTCTTGACTGATGCACAGTAATCAAGCTTTGAGAAGCTCAAATCTGTTATGACTCAGGCTATTGTTCTGGTACAGCCTGAATCCGGTAAGGAGTTTTGTGATCTACAGTGATGCGTCACACATCGGTTAAGGATGTGTTTTGATCCAGAATGGTAAGGTTGTGGCTTATGCGTCCCATCAGCTTAAGATACACGAGGTGAACTATCCAAAGCATGATCTTGAGTTGGTTGTAGTGGTATTTGCATTAAAAATCTAGAAACATTATCTGTATGGTGAGAGGTGTATCATCTACACCGATCACAATAGTCTCAAGTATCTCCTTACTAAGAAGGAATTGAATCTTAGGCAGTGTCGATGGATTGAGCTGCTCAAGGATTATGATTGCACCATCAAGTATCATCCTAGTAAGGCCAATGTAGTGGCCGATACTTTAAGACGAAGAGTGATGTCTGATTTGAGAGTGATGTTTACTCGCCTTAGTCTGTTCGATGATGGAAGTCTGTTGGCCAAGTTGCAGGTTAAGCCAACTTGAATTAATTAGATTCAAGATAAACAATTGGGGGATGAGTCACTGGGTTTATGGTTCAGTCAGATTGAGAGTGGCAGCACTTTGGATTTTGGACTAAATAATAAGGGGGTACTCTGTTTTCGTGGTCAAATTTATGTACTGGACGATGAGGATATGAGTCAGTCTATTCTGAGGGAGGCGAATAGTAGCCCCTATGCTATGCATCCCGGTGGTAATAAGATGTATCGTGACCTCTGTGAGTTGTACCGGTGGCCTGGTTTGAAGCGTAAAGTTACCAATTTCGTTGCTCGTTGTTTGACTTGTCAGCAGGTCAAGGCTGAGCATCAGTTGCTTTTGGGTTTGTTGCAGCCAGTTAAGATTCCCCTTTGGAAATGGGAAGAGCGACGATGGACTTCGTTAGTGGGTTGCCTTTAACACCCACTAGGAAGGACTCTGTCTGGGTCATTATGGATCGATTGACCAAGTCTGCACACTTTATTCCGGTTCAGACGAACTTTTCTCTTCAGAAGTTAGCGAAGTTGTACATTTCTAATATTGTAAAACTGCATGGGGTTCCTCGATCATTTCGGATAGAGATCCTCGCTTCACTTCTAGGTTCTGGAAGAAATTGCACGAGGCTCTGGGTTCAAGGTTGGACTTCAGTACAACATTCCATCCTCAGACCGATGGTCAATCTGATAGGGTGATTCAGATACTGGAGGATATGGTTCGGAGTTGCGTGATTGATTTCTGAGGTAGTTGAGAGTATTATCTACCATTAGCTGAATTCACTTATAATAACAGCTTCCAGTCTAGTATCCAAATGGCAATTTACGAGGCTCAGTATGGTCATAAGTGTCGTACTCCGTTGTGTTGGACTGAGTTAGGCGAACGGTGAGTTTTGGGTCCCGGTTAGTTTCTGAACCTGAGGATAGGGTTTGACTGATTCGAGATCGACTGAAAGTGACTTCTGATAGACAGAAGTCTTATGTAGATCTGAAGAGACATGAGATTGAGTATTCTGTAGGGGACTTCATGTTTCTTAAGGTTTTTACGTGGAAGAAGGTTATGAGGTTCAGTCGGAAAGGCAAGTTAAGTCCTAAGTTTATTAGACCGTACCGTATTATGAAGCGTGTGGGACCAGTTTCTTATCAGTTGAAGCTACCCACTGGGCTGGACCATATTCATGATGTGTTTCATGTCTCAATGTTGAGGCGGTACCGTTCTGAACCATCCCATGTCATCGCGATTGAGGAGATTGAAGTTAGGCTGGACTTGACCTTTGAGGAAGAACTAGTTCAGATTCTGGATCACGATGTTAAGGTTCTGAGGAGGAAGTCCATTCCTTTAGTGAAGGTGTTGTGGCTGAATCATAGCACCAAGGAGGCTACTTGGGAACCTGAGGACTTGATGCGTCAGCAATATCCTCATCTATTTTGATCAGGTAAATTTTGAGGTCAAAATTTTTTTTAGGGGGTAGAGTTGTAACGCCCCAAATTTCTTAATTCTATTTTTGTGAAAATGTGACACAAATGTGTATCTGCTTCAGTGGTTATGTGTTCTAGGTGTGTGTGGGAGGTCCCAAGTTCAAGCCCTATCTTTGGCAAATTTTGATATTTTTCTGATTCAAGCCTTATAATTTCTTAGTGGGTTTATATTAAATTATTTGCAAAACCATATCAGAATGAGCCTGCTGGTTCAAGTGGTAAGGGAGTCTGTGTGTTGTGTGAAGGTCCTGTGTTCGAATCCTAGCTCGAGCGTGAGTGCTTATTTTTGCTCAGGTTTGGGTTAAGTGTTTTAGTGGGATTTAATTTCTGAGTAGTAGGTAGTTGTGGTTGAGAAAATCTAGGATATGCTCTCATATCTGATATTATATTTTCTTTTACTATTTTCCCCAAAAATCCCTAGTTTCTTTTTAACGTTTTTCACTTTCCAAACAAGGAAAATTTCTCAAATTTGTTTCGTCTCCCTTACTCTCTGGCAGCGAGTTTTTCCTTTCTCGTTACTTCTATTCTCTGACTCGTTCTCTAATTTTTATTTTTGTGCATTCTGAACGTTTGGATTTGGCGTAATTGGTAAGTAGGTTGGCATTTGCGATTCTTCCTATCGTTTTTGTTTTTAGAAGGTTTAAACATTGCTGTCTTTTTTGTGTAGGAGAAGCCAGTGAATTGTGACTCTTTGTTTTGTTTGTTGATCAGTGTTAACGATGTTCTTTTGACATCGGTAAGTCGAGAGTTTGGTTGAATTGTGGTTTGAAAATTAGTATTTGTAGTCGCTAAATCGATGTTGGTATACTGATTTTAGGTTTCGGAAGGATTAGGAGTGTTTCCGCATCAAACCGATACCAAGTGTGTACCCAAAACACAGAAAAATGAGATTCAACGAAAGCCAAAGAACCCCGCTGTCGACACCACATGATCGTGTGGTAGGCTGTGTGTGACTACAGGGCCGTGTGCAAGACATGCCCATGTGATTGCCGGGTTGTATCCGTGTGGGCCACACGAGCTATGCCAAATTGGGCATGGGCCACACGGGCATGCCACACAGGCATGTGATATCTGGGTCAGGCCGTCTGATCCACACGGGCAAGGCCAATCTGGGCGTGTGGGCGCATTATACTAATATTTTTCGTAGGATCGCACAGGTCGTCCTAATCAACTGTGGGCCTACCGTAGGGTCAATAAACGCTATCTAACCCTAAAAACAAGTGATATGTTAGACTGAGATGTGGTTATGAGCATTCCTATATTTGTATATTTGATATATGTTATAAGAGCATGTTAAGTATGATATATATATCTGTTAATTCTGTATGTATGTTATGTTATCTGATATTAGGGGTAGGATGATGTATATTGGAGGAAGTGTTCTTAAAGGCATTTGTGCCCATTATCTGGCAGCATGGCTGCATTATATCTTATCAGTGCCGCATTGGTACAATGTGGTGTGTAAGGCTGGGTGGGTGTTTTAAACCCAACATGGTATGTAGGGATGGTCGGAGATGGTGTGTAGAGGATGGGGTAGGATATCTAATTTTTATTCGACCGCTTATCTCAGATCAGATTTGAAATGGGCTTAGTAACGACTTTGCATCTCAGATCTGTAATGGGCTTAAGCCCAAGTCTGTATTTGACCGATTCTATTTTCGTGTGCATGCTTAATTTTGTGGGGTTATACACTGAGTTTTCGTAAACTCACCCTTCTTTGTTTATTCCTTACAGGTAATCCACAGAGTTAGGTGGATCGGTGCAGTGGAGGACTCGACGGAGACCACTCGCCAAAACTGTTTAATTTGTTTTAGTTTTTATTTAAGTTTGGCATTAAGATTTGAGAGTTTATATTCTCTGGGACTCTCTGGACTGTTTTAAACTATTTGGCTTTGGTTTTTGGTTTTATTTACTTATAACTATGATGGTTTACCAAAAATTAAGGGTTTCTAAAATCTTGAGAACAGTTTTCTAAACACAACGATTTTACAAGCTTCCGCTACAAATACGTTTTATCTCTAAATGATTCAATAAAAGAGAAATTTGAAATCAATAATAGCAATAAAGGATAAATGAACTGGAAAGGGTTTAAATTTAACGACAACGATTTTTCAACCCATTTTATGTGACACTTCTAGATTCGGGCATAACGTCTAGGCCGAGTTTGGGGTGTTACACTTACTATCCCTTCTTTATGATTTTCCAAATTCTGTTTTGAATTCTCATTAACTAGTACTTTTCTCCATACTTGTCTCCTTCCTTTGAATCTTGCCAAATATACCGATATCCTATTCCCTAAAATCACAAAGCCATTTAACCTGTTGATAACCTTTGAGCATCTATTATTTTGTCGAACCTCACGAATCCAAGCTTTCTTCCACCATTACTCTTCTTTGCTGGAATGAATGCATCAATAACATCTCCATGATATTGGAACAACGTCCTTAGGCCTTTCCAATGCATGGTCATTGGAACATTATACACGAGTAACGTAACATGGGGCTTCATTTTTGGAGGGTTTTGTAAAGATAGTTAACTAATGGATGGATACCCATCAAGCATTTAAATGATTTGAATTTAAATTTTGTTATTTTTTATTCTTTTACCGTAATATTGTATTTGATTAAGAAAACAAAGTTGGAGATATAAATTGTTGCTACATGAAGTTGTCTATTTAAAAAAATATGAAAATTTCAATGAAATTACAAGATTGTAGTGGCCACTAGGCTTAGCATTGCGAAAATTTGTGCAAACAAGATAGAAATAACACAGAGATTTGTTTACACAGTTCGTTTTCCCTATGTCTACGAAGTCTAACTCAATGAGTAATTACACTATTTTTAATCACGAATACAACAAGTGGTTCACACTCTATCACACTTCTCAAGTATAGAGATCTCACCTTTGTACCTAGAGAATAAAACACCAACCTCAAATTCTCCCCTGAGAACTTGGGCAATAATCACTCAACATTGATTACAATGTAGTTTGCACTCTTTCAACAAATAGTCCCTCAAATGAACAAATTAGAAGCACTTAGTAAGCTCTTATACAAAACCTATACAAGCCTTAAAGCATATATCAATTTTCGGCTTGCAATATAGAATTTACATAAATATAAAGTAACTCCTTGAAAATAACTATTACATCAATAACAATCAAAGCACAATCAATTGAAGATATGCTCTCTAAAATCAGCAACACCATCTCTATCAAATCTCCACATTCCAAGTGTTAAATTGATTCATACGAATCTAATCCACTCTTCAAATGTCAATAATTGGTTTCATAGATAAACCAAAATATCTTTAATAAAAAGTTAACTAGGTTGAAAGATTTATTTTATTAAATTATCAATTCAAATAAGATAAATTTTTAATCACCTCGATAGCAATCTACTATTGGTATTATCAAATGTAATTCAACAACTCTTAATTTATTTTGGCCCCACAAAAATTATAGGAGAGCTTTTGACCTTTGAAAATTTATGTTAGTTATTTTGTGGCTTTACTTGAAGACAGGACGATGGCTAAGCTTAACATAATGTGAGTACGATCGTGACTGTGAAGATAATATGATTAAATTAATCAATTTCACAACCTGCTCAAATCAAAAAGGGTATATATTTTAATTGGATTGAGATTTGATTTGCAATCAATGTCTTAAAGAGTATCCAAACATCACCCACCAAAATCTTTTTTCGGTTTTTTGTTTATAAACAACACTAAATCAAGTCGGTGGATCGATTTACATTTATTTATATTTATATCACTACTATTTATAATAATTTTGCCTAATCTTCGAGATTTTTAAAGATTTAGTAGTTCTGGAGCAATTATCACAAAAGCATGATTAAGTCTTTGCTGTTTGATGGACAAAGACGGATCGAATATTTTAATAGTTAGTAGATTATGGTACATTCATCATTTAAAAATAGAATAATTTATATTAGAATGATCTTTAAAATTAAGGTTTTAGACATCAATAAAAATTTCATATTATTAAATTTTAAAGACATAAAATTATTATTATACACTCATTCATAGAGAAATAATTTTATGATTCATGGTCCTTTTCCAATTATTACTAACATTATTGACACATAATTTTGATAATTTTTTACTCTAAACCCCAATCCCTAAACCTTAAATTTTAAATTTAAAATCTCAAACCTTAAACCCCAAACATAAAATCACAAATCATAAACTCGAACCCCAATCTTGTAACTTGTAAACCTTAAACCTTAAACCCAAAACCTAAACTCTAAACCTTATATCTCGAACTCAAACCCTAAACCTCGAGGTTCGGGGTTCAAAGTTTGAGTTCAAGGTTCTGGGTAAAATAATTACCAAAATTATGTGTTAATAATATAGAAAAATTGCAAAAAAATATTATTTTTATAAATTGGTTGCACAAAAATAAAAAATATTAACTTATGGGAAAAAAATCAAAATAATTAAAATTTGTAAAAGAAAAAGATGTTTGTTTATAATTTAAAATTATTTATTTTAAGTAATTTAATTAAAGTTAAATTAAGTTGGAGAAATATGAGATATAGAAGAGTATATAATAATACTTTGTTATTTTAAAATTGAATAACGTGGCATTATTTTATTGGTGCCTAAAAACTATATTTTTAGGATGATTCTAATATAATTTATTCCCTTAAAAAATATATTTACAAAATTTTAAAATTGTGACAATTATAATTTATCATTATTAATTAAAACATTTTGATGTAAATAAAAGTTGTCCAACTTTATTGATGTAAAATATAGTTATTATTTAAATATAATTTAAAGAATATTAATTACCGCTAATTAATAATAGAGTTATTTATGTTATTTATCATTTTAAAATGCTTTAAATTTTATTTGAAAATTTTTATTATAATATTTGAATTGATAAGTTAATATATATTAATTATATTAAATAATTCAAATAAGAAATGTTATTTTATGCTAATTGTTGCAATTAAAAGTAAAATATTTTTAAAAAACTAATTAAATATTAAACAAGTAAAATACAAAAGCATGAGTTTGGAAAAAAATTGGATAGAAGAGAATACCTTTTATCTTTCATCATATTACTAAATTAAATTTAAAAATAATTATAATTTAATTTATAATTATTAGTTAAAAAGTTATGCTAAATTTAAGATAGAATTACTACTTAGATAAAACTCTAAGCATAAAATATATAAAAAATTGTGATAATTATAATTATGTTATGAAATAAATAATAAAGAGTAAATGTCCAAAAGTAGAAAAGCAAAAGAGAACATATTTTATTCATCAATAGGAAATATTTACAATGCTACTCTAAAGTCTATATTTATAGACAAAAAATATAAATAAAATAAAATTCTACTTCTCATGACTATTATAGTCCTAAACTACATAAAACTTATCTTTGTCTTAATTAGCATCCACTTAATAAAAACATATTCATAACACTCCCCTTAGATGTTCATTGATAGATAATGTGTCTCATTAAAACCTTACTAAAATAAAAACCCAATGGAAAAAATCTTAGTGAAGGAAAAAGAGTACACATGTCTATTCAATATGCTGCCTCATTAAAAATGTTACTCCCCCTCATGATGACATCATATGATATCTCAAATTCTACGTATTCAATCTTGAATGATAGTTTTCTAAAATCAATTGAATGTATTTACTAAACATTTATATCACCATTCTTTTGAAAGTCATGAGTGAGGAAGACATTTGAGGAAATATATTTCCATCTCTTCAGAAATTCCAATAATAATCATAACAAACCTTGATCATGATCTTTCAATACATACACATGTTAGATCATTTTATAATTTTTTTTGGACTAGTAATCGCTGAGTTGAAATTCACTACATATGTTCTAATCAATTTAATTCATACAAATATTTATGAAACCATATTGAACAAGTTTTGGGAATTCCTATATGCTTCTAGCATTCTAAATCCTTCAAGAATTTTAATATAAATTTCACTATATACTAATTCATATAGAAGGTTGCAACAACAATAATTAAATGCATGTCAAATCTTCCATGAACTGTCAAACAAATATGATATCTAAATGTTATTGCATCCCCCACAAAAAAATATTACATCTTTTCATAATTAATGTCAAGGCTTATCTAAAAACTTAATTCTCGAAAAAAACACTACTCATTTGTACTTCATTGGCTTTATACCTTTAAACGTTTGGATTGCTGGTCTAGAAACTTCACAAACTTCATAATTTAATTCTACTTGAATTTAGACTTTCTATTTTTGGTCAATCTATTTCATGTCTATTGTAACACCCCAAACCCGGCCTAGACGTTATGGCCGAATCCGAAAATGTTACGAAGAAAAGCTATAAACCTAACTTCTTTTTCTTTTTGAAAGCATCGTATATCTTTGTTAATAAAGTGTCCACTTTATTGAAAAATATGTTGTTATACTTAATAGTTAAAAATCGTCAATAGTTTTCATTTTCAAATAAACCAAATAATTTGTAGCGGAAGTTCTGAAATCGTTATACTTTTGAAAAACTAGGTTTGTTTTCTCGAAATCTGTTGATTACAAAAAAATAGTTGTTTTCGTTAAATCATTTTATCAAACATCATGCTTAGAAATCCTAAATTAAAGTCCAAAACCAAAATAAAACCCCAAAAGTCCAGAGAGTCCCAAAATTACAAAACTTTCAAAACATAATTCTTAATAAGCAAATTTATGCAATTATTGTTACGAAATTGTGGCAAATCCAAGCTCCAGTCGCACCGACCCGCCTAAGTGTGAGGGTTACCTGAAAGTACAGACAAACATAAAAGTGAGTTTTTAAAACTCAGTGTGTAACTCAGCAGAAACAGAATCTCATATTCAATTACATGCCAGAACAGACACAAACTTATTTCATAAGCAGAATCAGAATCATAACAGAGTATTACATATACAAATATTTATCCTACCATCATCCTCTATACACCAGCTCTGACCATCCCAACACACCACGTGTGTATAAAACACCCACCCAACCCTACACACCTCTTAGTGTCCTTACGACACTTTTCAGAATAATCACAACTATGCTGCCAGTATATCGGCAAGATATTGCCTCACATAGAGTACTTCCTCCATATAATACATATCCCGCTCCATAGTCAGATACAAACAGAATACCAAATATAACAGAATTAAAAAATACCAGATATAATATATATCAGCATGCTCATAGAACAAATATTAAATATGCATATACATAGCAGATCATACATTTCACATTACATTACACACATTTAGGTGTTATTTACGTCAAACTCCATCAAATTGATTACCATATTTCATGTTTTAAGGCTTATCTGAACACTTATCGACCCCATGAAAAGCCTATAGTCGTTCGGGACGACATGTGTGACCCTAGGGAAAAATCTAAAATTTGGGTCCATATGCACCTGTGGCCCACATGACGCAAATTGGCCTTGCCCGTGTGGCCCACATGGCCCAAAATGGTCTTGGTCGTGTGCCGCACACGGTCTCGCACACGGCCTATCACATGGCCATTTGTCATACACCGCCTACCACACGGCCTAGCGCACGGTTGTGTGGCGTTGATAGGCACCAATTTTGGCTTTTGCCGTTCGCTAAATTTTAGGTTTTTTGTTGCATACCTTGATTGATTTTGATGCAGAATCACTCACAAGAACTTCAAAACCTAAACACTTCAAATAACAATCAGATAAGATGATTTATCAAACCCGATTCACAAAACCAACATAATCCACATCCTAATTAACAAAGCATAATACCCCAAAGCCTCCAAATATTGACTTACCTTCTAGAAATCAATAACCAACGATAATTTATCTCAATGAAAGCGCACTTGGATTCGAGACTCCACCTAAGAAAAACCAACATGATCACAATGATTCCCAAAACAACCTAAAAACATACACTACACTTAAATACTACTAATCCTTAATAACCAATAATAATAATAAAACTCAAAATACTTACAAAATCTCTCCCTTGAATACTACACTTAAGATAGCAGCCACAAAACCGAATGATGCTAACAACAACGTTGATAGGAAGCCAATAAAATGGCAACCAAACCAAAAGAAAATAGAAAGAGACGAAATGGCAGCCCAACACAAGGTAACAGAACCAAGAACAAGGAAAGAAAAAGAATAGAAAAAGAAAAAAACAAGCAAAATGAATCAAGTTGCAACAACAAGAAGCATGAAGTGGTATGAAAAGGGGAATTGAGAGAGCCAAAACAAACATAGGGGTTTTTATTTACTATATATTTATCAATTTTTAAAATAAAAAAAAAAGAATAGGATAAAAGTGAGATCCCCCTTTCTAAATCCCACCTAACCACTTGATAATCAATCTCCTAAGAGTTTAAAATCCACACCAACACCACCACTTGACAGCTGCCCTAAAACAAGCAAAATAAAATCACCCCACTCCCCTGCAACGACTCAAACCAAGGACCTCCCCCCACACTGACACCACTTAACCATTGAAGCAAGTGCCAACTAATGACATAATTCATCAAAACAAAAAATTTATTACTTTGGGGCGTTACACTATATTTCTCAACAAATTTATTCAAGATCCTCATTTTTTTTCATTATCTTAATAATACTATTGCATTTAAAATCGTTGTCGACAACTTTCTATTTTCACGATTTCATATTTTCTCATATTGACATAACTTATCAAGATCTCTTAATTTTCATGATTTTCATCTTTTGGTACCTGAATCTCTTCTGGAATTTTGATAATTAGTTATGTCTTGGGTCTCTTCCTAAGCATCCACCTCCATTACATGACCATCCTGATTCATTATTTTCTTTTACAATAATTTTTATCTTTAGAAACAATCGATCTACCATGCTTCAGACATGCATTACTTTCATTTATTCTATCAAGTTTTCCTAATGGTACTTCAAAATATCAATTGATATATAACAGTTGATTATTCCCATTAGCTCAATAGATACATCTACCAGTTAATTTACAATAAATTTAATTATCCTTTTAAACTTCTAGTTCGAATTACTTTCCACAAGGATCTATATAATGATAATTCATCCCAAGTAATAATTTCATCCAACTGTTATTTCTCTCCCCTTGATGTTGGGAAAACTATCAAAGCAAAGTTGTAATCACCAAATCCTATCATAATTGAATCTCCAATTCGATTCAAGACATTTAATAATACAAGGTAACTAATGTATATTCCCAACTTTCTTAAAATACTCATTTTTGCATTGTGGTGGAGCAACTTAAACATATATCACATTTTCAAAAATTTTAAAATGGGTTGTATTTGACTCTAACTAAAAGTCAATTGTAATATGAAGTATTTATTAAAACTTATTGGCATGATACATACAAGTGTCAATTCATGTAAAATGTAATATCCTGGTACATATACAAAAAGTTTTTGTTCTCAAAAGTAATGGTTTAGGTACTAACTTGAGGCATTTAATTATTAATTTTGTTAAGTCATTTTATACGTATAAGCAACGAGCTTTGCGACCATTACCGACAATTTAACATACAATTATCATTTAAAGCCTAATAAATAAGATCACTAACATTAGCAAGAATTGCCTCAATTGCATGATCTAAAAACTTTTTTTAAATAAATAATTAAATAAGTAATCTTGCAAACTATAGGTTGCGAGTTGATAACTCACATGTGATTAACTTGTACATGCATTCACCAAAATTATATCAAAATACCCACTTGTTGGATAAATGGGCCCATATTTCTTTCAGAAATTCAAGAGATTCAAATCTCAACTTTTCTTAGTGAGGTTATAATAATTCATTTTCTAAGAATAAGCAACACTTAAAAATGAAGAATCTTTAGGTTCTTTAATAAATTTCCATGTAAAATCTCTTTTTGTCACATCATTATTGATTGGGTTCGTCTAACAGATCATGCCAACTAATTAATATATTTGGACTACTAAACTTCAAGTTTACTTTGCATGTGATTCAACAATACTAATGTAAACTTCTAGTTTATTATCACATGTGATTTAACCATACAAATATATATTAGCATCGTATCAAAGAAAACACCAAATTAATAAGTCTAGAGGTAGTTATAGATTTCATCTTTGAAGCATCCAAATATAAAACATTAAACTCAATACAATAAAACCATAATCTAAATTAAATGCATTTGTTGCAAATAAAATCTATTAATTTTCAAATTTTGCACAAACAAATATTTCAATCATATAGATATATGTGCAAAATTAAGCAAAGCACATAAGCATAGCATAAATGCACAAAATCAAAAGTTGGAACATAGGATGAAACTACTAATATGAATTTTAACATCAGTCTTATTATCAATCCCAACACTATTTTCATTTTTCCACTTCTAGTGGTAAGAAGAATTATTTTGATCATCCCTTTTACAATTATTATAAAGCCACTTATTACATCCATGTTAAAGATTATGTCTTTATATATTGCTACATTCGCTTTGGGAATGAAGCAAATCTAATCTGATGTGTTTTATGGTTTTCATTTAATAGCTCATTATTTTATGCAACTTTAAGTAAACATGATATTAACTTAGAATACTTCTTAAAACCTTTTTTCATGGAATTATTATTACGAAGCATATTTGAAGCATGAAAAGTTGAAAAGTTCTCTAACAAATTCTATTGATAATATTATTCTCACATAATTGAGAACTCATCTTAAGTACTACAATTATATCCACTTACATATTTAAAATATTGCAACTTCAGGTGCATCCAATCATAATGAACTTTAGATAGATTTATCATATTACAATGATTATATTTTCTCTTAAATTAATCCAAAATTCAAGTGGATCTTCCACAATAAAAACACAATCTTTCTTTGTCCTTTTCAAAATAAAGATAGGCATCCAAGTATCATGCATGATATAATTTAATAACTGAACCTTTTCTATCAAAAGATGTAGATATTTATAGCAAGAGTGATTCATACTAAATATAATTTTCCCATTTACAATCTCAATATGATATCCATTACAAAGAATATCTTTTAAAAACAATTTCTTTGGCATCGACTAGAACATAATACATTAATTATCACTTTGTTTCATTAGATAACAATGCATTAGCTATTCTAGAGCCTTGAATTAATTTTGTAATACAAAAGATTAATGTGTTTTATTAAAACATTGAACATAGGGTAATGATATCTTAGCTCTTCCAAGCCTTAAATTAATTTTGAACTACAAAAGCTTAATTTGTTTTGTAACGCCCCAAAATTCTTATTTCTATTTTTGTGAAAATGTGACAACCGTCTGTCTGCTTCAGTAGTTAAGTGTTCTGGGCGTGTGTGAAATGTCCCAAGTTCAAGCCCTGCCTTTGGAAAATTTTTGGTATTTTTGGATTTAAGCCATATCTCTGTTCAATGGGCTTATATATAGTTATATGTAATTCTATATTAGAATGGGTCTGCTAGTTCAGGTGGTAAGGGAGTTAGTGTGTGGAGGTCCTATGTTCGAAACTCTGCATAAGTTAGTGTGTGGAGGTCCTATGTTCGAAACTCTGCATAAGCGTAATGCTAATCTTTTTGCTCGGTTCCCTATTAAGAGTCTTGATGGAATGGGATTCTGAGAGTTTGGTGTTAAGGGGTTAATGGGGGAGTGAAATAAGGGATTCATATCATCTTTTATATTTATTTTATTTTATTTTTGTTCATTTCTCCTTTTTCTCAAAAATTCTGACGTTAGCCTCTTTCTTTGCCATTTTTTTTCCCTTTTCTTTTTCCCTCGCTCAATTCTGTTCTTTTTCGTTGTAATCCTTGTTCTCGATATTCGGTGTTTCGCACTATTCTGATAAGTGGGATTTTGAATCCTCTAATTTTGTATTTTTAAGTGTTGGTATTAGCTTTGTGGTATAAAGGTTAAGGGGCTATTTTTTTCTGCTTATTTGTGGTTTAAAAGAAGGTGGTGAGTGGTGAATTTCGTTTCGATAGCCTAAATCATGCAAGGGTCTGTTCGGGCCATCAGTAAGTGTTGTGCATTAATTCAATAATTGGTGTCTTTCCATAATTGACTGCTAATTGGGCATCTGAACACTATTTTTTAGGTTTTGAAGGTCTCAGGAGTGGTTTCGTATTGAAACAATACCAGGTGTATACCCAAAATGCAGAAATTAAACTTTTGGTAAAAGCCGAAAAAAGCCACTGTCGATGCCACACAGGTATGTGCTCACCCGTGTGGTAGGCCGTGTGTGACAAAACAGCTGTGTGATCAACGAAGGCTAGGTCATGCTTAAGACATGACCGTGTGATGGCCGGAGTATGGCCGTGTAGGCCACACGGGCTAAATCAAACTGGGCATATGGGCCACACGGGTGAGTCACATGGGCATGTAAACTTTGGGCCAAGCCGTGTGATCCACACGGGTAAGGCCAATCTGAGCATGTGGGCCACACAGATGTGTGGGCCCCCACGGGCAAACCACATAGGTATGTGGGCCCATTTAGCTAAAATGTTTCCTATGGTTACACGGGTCACCCAAGTTGACTGTGAATCTACTGTAAGGTCGGTAAGCGTTACTTAGACCCTAAATCGTGTGACCTATATATATAATGTAAGTATTGAGTATGTTAAATTTATGCATGTTTACTGATCTGTATATATGGCTGATAACTGGATTTTAGCATGTAAGCATGTATTTCTGTATGTCTGCATTGAGCATGTTTAGTTGCACTTGCATTGAGGTGGGATGATTGATTATTGGAGGAAGTGTACTGAAAGGCTTCCATGTCTATTATCTAGCAGCTTAGCTGCAATATTACTGATATGTGTCGCATTCGGTACGACTTGGTGTATAAGGCTTGGTGGGTGTTTTAAACCCCACATGGTGTGTAAGGATGGTCAGAGATGGTGTGTAGAGGCTATTGGGTAGGATACTGATTTCTGTCACTATATACATATTGTATCTGAGATGGGCTAAGGCCCTAAATTATGTCTGAAACTGTATCTGAATGGGCTAAGGCTTAAACTATATCTGAATCTGTAATGGGCTTAAGCCCCAGACTATATTTGACTGATAACTGTTGTTTGACTGTATGCATGTCTTCTGTAGGGATTACACACTGATTTTACGTATACTCACCCCTTTTTGTTTTATCTATACAGGTAATCTCCAGACTTAGACGGATCGGTGCGGTGGAGGACTCAGCGGTGACTACATGACTATTGAACCACTTTAAAATTCATTTATGGTTTTTATTTCCTATTTTGTTTGAGGTATTTTTGATGTAATTTGGAACTTTTGGATTGTTTGCCTTTATTTTGGATTTTAACTATTTTCATGGACTTTTAAATTACAGAATTCAATGGAAACTCAGTTTAATTAAAAACAACATTTTTCCTAAAAGTGAACGATTTTCTTCAAATATCACAGTTTTAAAAGCTTCCGCTACAGGATATATTTTTAAACGAATCAAATTAACGAGAAAATACTTTTGAAATTAATGAAGGATAAATAAAAGCTAGTAAATGGTAACGGTTTAAACTTGATAAATTCGATTTTAAAACCCATTCCATGTGACATCGCCAGATTCAGCTATAACATCTAGGACGAGTTTGGGCGTTACATTTAGTGGTATCAGAGCCAGTTGCAAAATTGGCTGTGAATTTTGGATTCCAAAATTTGGTTTTAAAGAATTGGTTTTCAAAAAGATTTAACTACTCTAAATTAGTGCGTGGTTCACTGAGTCTCCCGCTCCGATTCTGTAAGTTTTCTAAAACTTAGATAGATTATTCTGAAATACTGTAGATAGTTACTTTGAAAACATTATCCGAAATACTTTGAACTTATGAAACTTTCTGCATAAAATATCTGTTAATAAATATTGGACTGATGCATAAAATTTTTAATGTAGATAACTTAAAAATTACAATGAGAGTGTAAGGTATCCGTGGACGTGGTACTTGAGGCTGAGGTAGAGGCCGTAGGGGGACTCGAGCTGAGTCCTCGTCTTTGGGCAGCATGTCGAATCTGGACACGAGTGAGACACCTGTGTCACCTACTACTGAGACTGTGTCTCAAGTTGATCAGCTGGGGACGACACACTGTCCCAAGCCATGCTGAGGATATTGGAGAGGGTCGCTGGACCTAATTCTGGATCTTGGGGCCGAGGGTCAGTAACTAAGCGACTCTAGTCTAATGGAGCTGAGTTGTTTGGGGTGTCACAGGAGTCGCCCCTAATGTGGCTAAGTATTGGTTGGAGGCCACAAAGAGGATTATGGACGATCTAGACTGCACCCCCGAGCTGAAATTGAAGGGTGTGATCTCCTTGTTTCGCGATGAGGCTTATCAGTGGTGGCTGAAGTTAAGGAGGGCACTCAGCCTGATCGTCTGAGTTAGGAATTCTTTAAGACTTCATTCCAAAGTAAGTATGTGGAAGCCAGCTACGTCGATGCTCGCAGGCGTGAGTTTTTGAACCTCACGCAAGATGATCATTCTATGGCCGAATATGAGGCTGAATTTCTGAGGCTGAGCCGCTATACGTGAGGTATGATGGTGTCTGAATATGAGAGATGTGTCTGTTTTGAGAATGGTCTTAGGCATAATCTGAGGGTATTGATAGCTCTGCAGAAGGAGCAAGAGTTCTCCGTTCTAGTAGAGAAGGCGAAGATCGCCGAAGAGGTTAAGCACGCTGAGCGCCAAAATAGAGATCGTGAGAGGGGTAAGAACAAGAGGGATTCAGTGCCCCCGAGTTCGGTATAGAGGCCTAAGAAAAAGGCTAGGACTGATGGGTCAGTTAGAGCTGGCCCCCTATTGCTCCTACTGGATTGCAGCCGTGTGGAGATTGTGGTAGACGCCATCAGGGCAAGTGTTAGAAGAGAAATTGGGCGTGTTTGAGGTGTGGGTCATTAGAGCACAGCATCCGGGAGTGTTAGCTGAGGGTCAATCAGGTGCAAGCTTTTGGTATTGCACAGCCACAAAGGGTAGTTCAAAGACCACCGAAAGGTCGGGTCAAAGTTAGGTGGTAAGTATGATATGGTAGTGGATGAAAGCACCAGTGCAGAGGTGTTGGACCTGACCGAGGTGAGGCGACTGTTCTTGTTTATGCCGCCATCACCGGAAGATAGAGATGCTCTTAACGTCATCACCGATATGTTCTTTATTTCGATGTACCATATTTTGCTTTGATAGACATAGGTTCCGCACATTCCTATGTAGCTAGCACTGTATCTGGTAACTTGGGGATTTTGGTTAAGAGTATTTCTAGTGAGGTGACTGTACTGAGTCCACTGGGGCAATCGGTTCGGGTTAGCAAACTATATAGAGATGTTCCACTAGAGGTTCAAGGTTCGATATTTCTGGCTAATTTGATGGAGCTTCTGTTTGGGAAGTTCGACCTGATTCTGAGTATGGACTGGTTGGTCAAGCACCGTGTCAGTCTGGACTGTGCAACTAAGAGGGTCGTATTGAGAACTGAGGAGGATGATGAAGTAGTCATGATTGGAGAACGTCAAAATTATTTGACTAGTGTTATCTCTGCACTGGTGGCTGAGAAACTGGTTCGTAAGGGTTGTGAGGCATTATTGGCCTATATTAGTGTTTCTGTTTCTGGGGACTTTGTTGTAAAGGATATCAGGACTGTAAGGGATTTTTTGAATGTCTTTCCTGATGAGCTATCGGGATTGCCTCTGAACTGGGAGGTTGAGTTTGGGATTGAGCTTCTTCTAGGTACAACTCCGGCGTCCATCGCTCCCTACCGTATGGCACTGAAGGAGCTTACAGAGCTTGAGGCCCAACTGTAAGAACTTTTAGACCGTGGTTTCATCCGTCCTAGTGTGTCTCTGTGGGGAGCACCAGTTCTGTTTGTTAAGAAGAATGATGGGACTATGAGGATGTGCATTGACTATCAGTAGTTGAATAAGCTAACCATTAAGAATAAGTATCTGCTTCTGAGAATTGATGACTTGTTTGATCAGTTCAGAGGGGCTTCAGTATTCTCTAAGATCGATCTCCATTTAGGGTACCATCAGTTGAGGGTTAAGAATGTGAATATGCATAAGATGGCCTTTAGGACTCGTTATGGACATTACGAGTTCCTAGTTATGTCTTTTGGTTTGATGAATACTCTGGCCGAATTCATCGATCTGATGAACCGAGTGTTTTAGCCCTATCTTGACCAGTTTGTTGTAGTTTTCATCGACAATATTTTGGTATACTCTAAGACTGAAGATGAGCATAATGAGCATCTTAGAGTTGTGCTTCAGATTCTGTGTGAGAAGCAACTGTATACTAAATTCAGCAAGTGTAAATTCTGGCTATGTGAAGTAACCTTTCTTGGACACGTAGTGTCTGCTGAGGGGATTCGAGTCGATCCTTGAAAAATTAAGGTTGTATTAGATTGGAAACAGCCTAAGAACGTGTCTGAGGTCCGTAGTTTTCTGGGCCTGACAGGTTATTATCGATGGTTTGTGGAAGGTTTCTCAGTGATTGCAGTGCTCTTAACTAAGCTGCTAAGTAAGGGTGTTTCGTTTGTCTAGACTGATGTGTAGTAGGTGAGCTTCGAAAAGCTCGAGATTATTTTGACTGAGGCTCCTGTTCTGATACAGCCTGAACATGTGAAGGAGTTTGTGGTATACAGTGACACGTCACATGTGGGCTTGGGTTATGTTCTGATACAGGATAGTAAGGTTGTGGCATATGCGTCTCGTCAGATCAAGACGCATGAGGCAAACTATCTAATGCATGATTTGGAATTGGCCACCGTAGTCTTTGCTTTAAAAATCTAGAGGCACTATCTGTACGGTGAGAGGTGTATTATCTACACTGATCAGAAAATCCTTAAGTACCTCTTGACTCAGAAGGAGTTGAATTTCAGGCATCATAGATGGATTGAGTTGCTAAGGACTATGACTGTACTATTGAGTACCATCCTAGCAAGGCTAATATGGTGGTCGATGCGTTGAGTCGTAGGGTGATGACTGATCTGAGAGCAATGTTCGCTTGACTTAGTTTGTTCGACGATAAAAGTTTGTTGGCTGAGCTGCAGGTTAAACCGACTTGGATAGAACAGATTCGGGATAGGCAGTTAGAGGATGAATCGTTGGGTCCTCGGTTCCTTCAGATTGAGAGTGGCAGCACTACAGACTTTAGGCTGAATAATAATGAAGTACTCTGTTTACGTGGTCGGATTTGTGTACTAAATGATACTGATCTGAGGCAGTCTATTCTGAGAGAGGCACATAGTAGGCCTTATGCTATACATCCCAGTGGGAATAAGGTGTACCGAGATCTTCGAGAACTGTACTGGTGGCCGGGGATTGAAACAAGAGGTTATTGATTTTGTGGCACGATGCTTGACAAGCGAGCAGGTTAAGGCTGAACATCTGTCACCTTTGGGTTTGCTGCAATCGGTTAAGATCCCGCTATAGACGTGGGAGCGAGTAACGATAGACTTCATTAGTGGGTTGCCCCTAACACCCACAAAGAAGGATTCAGTTTGGGTCATCGTGGATCCATTAACCAAGTCTACACATTTCATTTCAGTTAGGATCGACTATTCACTTCAAAAGTTGGCGAAGCTCTACATTTCTTAGATAATGAGACTATATGGGGTACCGGTCTCAATCATTTTTTATAGGGATCCTTGTATCACGTTTCAGTTCTAGAAAAGGTTACATGAGGCTCTAGGTTTGAGATTGGATTTCAGTACTGCGTTCCATCCTCAGACCGATGGTCAATCTGAGAGGGTGATTCAAATACTGGAGGATATATTGAGGAGTTGTGTTGTCGATTTTCATGGTAGTTGGGAGGATTATCTACCATTAGCCGAGTTTGCCTACAATGATAGTTTCCAATCAAGTATTTAGATGGCACCTTACGAGGCTCTGTATGGTCGTAAGTGTCGTACTCCATTGTGTTGAACTAAATCGGGCAAACAGCGAGTTTTGGGTCTGGAGTTGGTTTCTCAAATTGAGGATAAGGTTCAACTGATTCAAGATCGACTGAAAGCAGCTTCTGACAGACAGAAGTCTTATGCAGATATGAAGAGACGTGAGATTGAGTATTCTATGGGGACTTCGTGTTTCTTAAGGTCTCTCCGTGGAAGAAAGCTCTGATGTTCGGTCGAAAGGGCAAGCTGGACCCTAGGTTTATTAGACCGTATTGAATTCTGAAGCGTGTGGGACCAATCACTTATCGCTTGGAGTTACCTCCAAAGCTAGACCGTATTCATGACGTATTCCACGTCTCGATGTTGAGGCGCTATCGCTCTAATCCATCCCATGTCGTCTCGATTGAGGAGATCGAGGTGAGGTCAGATTTGACCTTTGAGGAAAAGTCGGTTCAGATTGTGGAGCGAGATGTTAAAGTTCTAAGGAGTAAGTACATCCCATTAGTGAAGGTGCTATGGCGGAATCATAGCATTGATGAGGCCACGTGGGAGCCTGAGGATGTGATGCGTCAGTAGTATCCTCATCTATTCTGATCAAGTAAAATTTTGACGTCAAAATTTCTTTTAGGGGGTAGAGTTGCAACACCCTAAAATTTTTATTTCTGTGAAAATGTGACAACTGTCTGTCTGCTTCAATGGTTAAGGGTTCTGGGTGTGTGTGAAAGGTCCTAAGTTCAAGCTCTACCTTCGAAAAATTTTTTGTATTTTTTTTATTTAAGCCCTATTTCTGTTCAATGGGCTTATATATTAGTTGTCTGTAATTCTATATCAAAATGAGCCTACTAGTTCAGGTGGTAAGGGAGTTAGTGTGTGGAGGTCCTATGTTCGAAACTCTGCATAAGCGTACTGCTAATCTTTTTGCTCAGTTCCCTGTTAAGAGTCTTGATGGAGTGGGATTCTGAGATTTGGCTATTAAAGGGTTTGTGGGGGAGTGAAATAAGGGATTCATATCATATTTTATATTTATTTTATTTTATTTTGTTCTTTTCTCCTTTTTCTCAAAATTTATGATGTTAGCCTCATTCTTTGCCATTTTTCCCTCTTTTTTCCCTCCCTCAATTATGATCTTTTCCGTTGTAATCTTTGTTCTCGTTATTCAGTGTTTCGCACTATTCTGATAAGTGGGATTTTGAATCCTGTAATTTAGTATTTAAGTTTTGGTATTGGCTTTGTGGTATAAAGGTTAAGGGACTATTTTTTTCTGCTTATTTGTGGTTTAGGAGAAAGTGGTAAGCGATGAAGTTTCGTTTCGATAGCCTAAATTGTGTAAGGGTCTGTTCGGGCCATCGGTAAGTGTTGTGCATTAATTCAGGAATTGGTGTCTTTCCTTGTGGGACGTGTGATGGCCGAAGAGTGGCCGTGTGGGAACACGGGCTAAATCAAACTGGGCGTGTGGGCCACATGGGTGAGTCACACAGGCATGTTAACTTTGGGCCAGGCCGTGTGATCCACATGGGCAAGGCCAATCTGAGTGTGTGGGCCCAAATGGGCAAACCACATGGGCGTGTGGGCCCATTTAGCTAAAATGTTTCCTAGTGTTGCACAAGTCGCCTAAGTCGACTGTGAACCTACTATAGGGTCGGTAAGTACTACTTAGACACTAAATTGTGTGACTTGTATATATAATGTAAGTATTGAGCATGTTAAATTTATGCATGTTTACTGATCTGTATGTATGACTGATAACTGGATTTTAGCATGTAAGCATGTATTTCTGTATGTCTGCATTGAGCATGTTTAGTTGCACCTGCACTGGGGTGGGATGATTGATTATTGGAGGAAGTGTATTGAAAGGCTTTCATGCCTATTATCTAGCAGCTTAGCTGCAATATTACTGAAATGTGCCGCATTCAGTACGACTTGGTGTGTAGGGCTGGGTAGGTGTTTTAAACCCCACATGGCGTGTAGTGATGGTCAGAGATGGTGTGTAGAGGCTGGTGGGTAGGATACTAATTTCTGTCACTATATGCATACTGTATCTGAGATGGGCTAAGGCCCTAAATTATTTCTGAAACTGTATCTGAATCTGTAATAGGCTTAGGCCCTGACTACATTTGACTAACAACTATTGTTTGACTGTATGTATGTCTTCTGTAGGGATTACATACTGAGTTTACGTAAACTCACCCCTTTCTATTTTATCTGTACAGGTAATCCCCAGACTTAAACGGATCGGTGCGGTGGAGGACTCAGCGGTGACCACATGACTATTGAACCGCTTTAAAATTCATTTATGGTTTTTATTTCCTATTTTGTTTGAGGTATTTTTGATGTAATTTGGGACTTTTGGACTGTTTGCCTTTATTTTGGATTTTAAGTATTTTCATGGACTTTTAAACTACGAAACTCAAGGAAAACTCGGTTTAATTAAAAATAATGTTTTACTAAACCCGAATGGTTTTCTTTAAATACACGGTTTTAAAAGCTTCCGCTACAGAATATATTTTTAAACAAATCAAATTAACGAGAAAATACTTTTGAAATTGACAAGGGATAAATAAAAGCTAGTAAACAGAAATGGTTTAAACTTGATAAATTCGATTTCAAAACCCATTCCATGTGACATCGCCAAATTCGGCCATAACATCTAGGCCGAGTTTGGGGTGTTACATGTTTCATTACCAAACAATAAAATGCTTTTTATCCCTAAATATTATTTTGTCCAGAGACATGTTTTCTTTCTTTTAAAGGAGTTAATAGAGTAATAAAATATTCGAAGTGCATTTCATATATTGAGAACATAAGTTATTTCTCCTTCATTTCTAGTTGTGAATCACTTATCATATTCACAATTATTCCCTTTAAATTTATTATGCTTTGATTCACTTCATGGAATGGGATTCAATATGATGGACATTTATACATTTAAATTTTTTTATTTTAAAACTCTATACCACAAATACTTGTGTTTGAATTAAAAATAATAAAAATTAACATAATATCAATGTCATTAAGAACCCTAAATTTGAATTATATAAAAATAACATTAGAATAATATAGAATAATTAAAACTTTAAGGACCATACATAACTAATCGATAAATAAATGACCAAATGAAGGGAAAATATATATATAACTATATTTATCAAGACTCTCCAGTTTCCTTCACTTTTCCATAAGTAGTTGTTTGCTATAAAAATGAACAACAAAAGCCAAGTTTATGGGAGTTCCAAATTGTCAAAAGCGAAAGGACCTTTGGTAATGAAAGCTACTATTCCTGTTGGGAAAACTCCTTGGATGGTGATCGGAGATTTTAATGCTATTTTATCCTCAAATGAGAAAACAGTTGGCCTTTCGGCTGGTAAGAAATGTCCTCACTTTGGTAATTTTATGGATTTGGCTAACCTTCATGATTTGGGTTTCAGAGGACCTCCCTTTACTTGGCATAGCCAGAATCTGTTTGAAAGATTGGATCGTGCTTTCGGAAATAAGGCTTGGGTTACCTATTTTTCGAATAGTTTAATTACTTATCTTCCGAGGATTAAGTCTAATCATAGACCTCTTCTCTTCAACCTCAATCTGATTTTTGCCTTGCCTAGGGGAAGACCATTTCAATTCTTAGCAGGTTGGGTTGAGCACCCTGATTTTGATAATCTCGTGAGAAAAAAGTGGGACTTTCAAGGGAACATGTTCATTTCTTTAGATAAGTTTACTGGAAATCTTAAAGAGTGGAATAAGACCACTTACAGCCACATTACTACTCATAAGAGAAACCTGATCCATAAGTTGTCAACCGTTCAGAGGAAGATGGATCTCTTAAGTGCTAATCATTTGGTTCCTGTTGAAATAGAGATAAGACATGAGTTGGAAAATGTGTTACATCATGAAGAACTCCTCTTGAAGCAAAAGGCTCGTTGTGATTGGCTACATCTGAGAGATAGGAACACAATTTTTTTTCATGCTTGCACTTTATAGCGGCAAAAAAATAACCGTATTTATGCTATTCGTAACTCTCTTGGTGATTGGTTGTTTGATCCTGAAGCCATCAAATTGGAAGCCTCTAATTTTTTTCAGAAATTATACGGAAATGATCCTGGCCCCATGAGACCTTTGCCTTCTAATAGGTTTCCCCAACTTGTTTCTACCGATATTGATTTTTTAGGAAGAGTAGTCACTAATGATGAAATTAAGAGAGCTATGTTTGACATGGCTCCCTTAAAAGCTCCGGGTAGTGACGACTTTCATGCTATCTTCTTCCAGAAGCAGTAGGATACGGTAGGTCCAGCTATTTGTGAGTCAGTGAAAATGGTCTTCAATGGAGGTGATATTTATTCTGGCCTAAATAATACCTTAATTATTCTTATTCGCAAGATTCAAAATCCTAAGGAGTTTGCTCAGTTTCGCCCTATAAGCCTTTGCTCCGTCCTCTATAAGTTGGTGATGAAAGTAATAGCTAACCGCTTTAAGATTATATTCCCAAAATTTATTGTGTAGGAACAGGCGGGGTTTATTGTCGGATGTAACATCACCAACAATATTGTCATTGCGCATGAGGTGATTCATTCTATGAAGAGCTGTAATAGTCAAATGTTGATGGCGATAAAAATTGATTTGGAAAAAAAATATGACCGAGTGCGATGGGATTTTATTGATGCTTCTCTCTAAGTGGCAAATATCCCTAGTTACCTCAGAAATGTTATTGTCTCTATTATTTCTAACTCTACCATGCATGTTTTGTGGAATTGAGTCCCAACAGGAAAATTTAGACCTGTTAGGGGAACTAGGCAAGGTTTTCCTCTTTCTCCCTACCCTTTTGTACTTTGTATAGAATGGTTAGGGCATTCTATTAGCTCGACTTTTTCCAAAGGGATTTGGAAACTTATACGGTTATCTCGTTCGGGCTCAACTTTTTCGCATCTCTTTTTCGCAAATGATCTTGTGATTTTTTGTAGAGTGGATGAACATCATAGAAGGATCTTAAAAGAAATTATGAATGACTTTTGTGAGCTTTCAAGACATAAGTTTAATCCTAGGAAAACTAATATTTTCTTCTCCAAAGGAGTTGAGGAGTCCAAGGCTGATCGGCTTAGTAATTTACTAAATTTCCAAAAGGTGGATGATCTTGTCAGTATCTCGGAATCCCTCTTTTCCATAAGAGAGTCACTAATAGTACTCTTCACTTTGTGGTTGAGAAAGTTCATATGAAGCTTCAAAGCTAGGATGCTATTCAACTTTCTTTTGTTAGTCGGGTCACTCTTGCGCAGCCAGTTCTTCTAGCTATTCCCAGTTATTTCATGCAATCCATGATGATCCCTAGGAAGAGCTGCGATGAGATTGAATGTCTGGTGAGGTGATTTATTTAGGGGACCTCTGATGGCAAGAAAAAGATGTCATTAGTTAGTTGGGACTCTATCTGCCAACCCAAGTGGTGTGGAGGTCTTGGCGTTAGACAGTTACGGGATCAGAACATCACTTTCTTGCTTAAACTTGGCTACAAATTGGCTCCTGAGGATGAAGCCCTTTGGGTTTGTGTTCTCAGATCTAAGTGTGGGATGAATGATTCTTTACCAGTTAACATAGCGAAGGTGAAAAGTTCTTTTCTTTGGAAGTCGCTCTCAAAAGTATGGACCCTTTTACATGACAATCTGATATGGTCTGTCGGTGATGATAATAAAATTCGTTGTTGGAAAGACCAGTGGATTCCTAGTGTGGGACCTTTGATTAATTATTTACCTGCTTATGCTAATGTTAATACTGACTGTTTGCTCAGTGATTTGATCACAGGAGAAGGCAACTGGAATCTTAATTTTTTGCAGGTTTGACTACCAGAGGGGATTATCTCCCACATTATGGGAATTCCTCCTCCTCATCCAGCTGAAGGACCGGATATGCTATCTTGGCGACATACTTCATCCGGAGCTTTATCTGTTAAAAACGCATACAATGTGCTAAAGGAGGACTCTTGGAACTCTAGGGACGAATTATGGAAGAGAGCGTGGAAAATTCCAGGTCCGCAAAGAGTTTGCTTCTTTTTTTGGATAGTGCTTAAGTAGAGACTCCTCACCAATGTGGAAAGAGTGAGGCGTGGTTTAGCTGTTGATGCCTCATGTTTGATATGTGGCCATGCCTCTGAGGACATTTTGCACATTATTCGAGACTGTATTGTGGCCAAGGAAGTTTGGGAACAGGTTGTTCCGAAAAACCAACAATATCATTTTTTTTCTCTAACCCTTCGCACGAATGGATTTCTCTTAATTTACAGGATACTTCAATGCTTCATGGTAGGGAAATCAGCTGGGCTTGCCTTTTCGGATTATTAGCTTGGCGATTATGGAAGAATCGCAATCTTTTTATTTTTCAAAGGAAGTCATGGAGTTCTGGTGAGATCATTAAAGTCTCCATATGCTGGGCTAAAAATGCGACTCTAGATTCTAGAAATAGCTTGAGTGACAATTTTGTTTCATTCCATGGGGAGCCTACACCAAATGAGTGGATCTTTCTAAATACCAATGGTGCTGTTTCAAGAACATTAGGAAGAGCAGCTGCTTGGGGAGTGGTACGGGATAGTACTGGCAATTGGGTGATGGGTTATAACAGATTCCTAGGGAATTGTTCCATTTTTGACGCAAAACTCTGGGGCATTCTAGATGGCTTAAAGCTCATCCAACGTAGAGGTCATAGTAACGTGATTATTCATTCTGATAGTTTGGAGGTAGTCAAAGTTATTCATGACAATGTTTCGAAGAGCTCAACCTCTGTTCTAATCAGGAGAATACACTGGATTTTTTCCCAAGAAAGTCAATGGATTCTAAGACAAATTCCCAGGGAGAAGAATAAATGCGCAGACTATTTTGCTAAATTGGCTTTTGAAAGAGAGGAGGATTTACAACTGGTTGAGTCTCCCCCAGATGCAGTGTTAGATTTCCTTAAGTCAGATAAAGAGAGGATTATTGCACCTCTCAATTATCCCATGTAATTTAACATTGTTATGTTTCTTTTTTCACCA
Organism: Gossypium rotundifolium; assembly: GCA_025506655.1. NCBI lineage: Eukaryota > Viridiplantae > Streptophyta > Magnoliopsida > Malvales > Malvaceae > Gossypium > Gossypium rotundifolium. Next base: position 52,571,917 of record CP106725.1, read on the forward strand.
AAAAAATGATATCCATTACAAAGAATATCTTTTAAAAACAATTTCTTTGGCACTAACTAGAACATAATACATTAATTATCACTTTGTTTCATTGGATAACAATACATTTGCTCTTCTAGAGCCTTGAATTAATTTTGTAATACAAAAGATTAATGTGTTTCATTAACACATTGAACATAGGATAATGATATATTAGCTCTTCCAAGCCTTAAATTAATTTTGTACTACAAAAGCTTAATTTGTTTCATTATCAAACAATAAAATGCTTTTATCCCTAAAATTGTTTTGTCCATGAGGCATGTTTTCTTTCTTTTAAGGGATGTTAATAGAGTAATAAAATATTCGAAGTACATTTCATATATTGAGAACATAAATTATTTCTCCTTCATTTCTAATTGTGAATCACTTATTATATTCACAATTATGCCCTTTAAATTTATTATGCTTTGATTCACTTCATGGAATGGGATTCAATATGATGTACATCTATACATTTAAATAATTTTTTTATTTAAAAACTCTATATCACAAATACTTGTGTTTGAATTAAAATAATAAAATTAACATAATATCAATGTCATTATGAACCCTAAATTTAAATTATATAAAAAATAACATTAGAATAATATAGAATAATGAAAATTTTAAGGACCATACATAACTAATCAGATAAATAAATGACCAAATGGAGGGGAAATATATATATATATATAAGCAATTATATGGAAAATATAACTACATTTATCAAAGACTCTCAAGTTTCCTTCACTTTTCCATGAGTAGTTGTCTGCTATAAAATGAACAACAAAAGCCAAGTTTTGGACGAATACATATATAATATTTCCTTAATGTCGATCATTGTAAAGAAACCCAAATCATATTAAAAGATAAATTTCTAACAAGTTTTCATAAAATAAGAAATTCAAAATAAAATAAAATATTATTTTTACCATAGTCAACATTATTAACGAAACTAGAAACCTTAAGCATAATTTAGTACTGCTCAAAGCTCAAACTTTAAAATAGTTTCTACGTAAAAATCAAAAGAACACTAACTAGGAAAAAATTAACTATAGCATACCTGTCTCCTAGAGAGCTGCTTCAAAATTCATCAACGTCCTAGTTTTTCGGATCACTACCGTTGTTATTACAAATCTCATGAATTACCACCTAATTTTATCATTGGTAGATAGAAATAAAATTAATCAAAACGATCATAATTAATTATGAAATCATAAAATTAATCTAAATGTAAAACATTAAATAAATAAACAATTCCTGTGTATTTTTCATCTTGTTGACTAAGACCTCGGTTGTTAAAAGTGAAATGAGTTGTTTAGGGTTGTAGGTTCAAACTCTTTGGTGGTTGTTCTGCTTTCTTTTCATATTTGGAGACCATAGAATTTATATGAATTTTGTAACAAAAACTAACAATGGTTTGTGGGTAGATGAGTGGTTAATTGACCATGTAGATCTGGAAGACCCTAGTTTAATTCCTTCTAGGAATAATAGATTTTATTTTATTCCTTGTAAAATGAAAAAATCTCAAATGCTTACAGTGAAAGAAGTTGAAAAGAATTCTAGTGTGGGCAGCTTTGTAGACGATTTTTTTTTTTTATAGAGTATCATGCAATAACAAAGAGAGTAAAAATAGAAAATAGAAAAGTAAAAGAGAACGTATTTTATTAGTCAATAGATATTGGAAAGTAAAAGAGAATGTATTTTATTCATTAATAGAAATTATTTACAATGCTTCCCCAAAATTTATATTTATAGACATAAGAAATATAAATAAAATAAAACTCTAGTTCTAATCACTATTACAATCCAAAAGTACATCAAACTTATCTTGATCTTGATGGACATTCATTTAACAATAAAATATTTGTAACAAATTATAATTATAATTGTTATTTAAAATTTTGACATAAAAAGTAGTGTTTATTTTATTTTATTTTAAATGGTGTTTTTCTTTTATTTCTCAAGATATCTACTAGAGCTAACTCATTAACTAATCCTCCGCATTCGTAAGTTTATTAAAGGGGTAAATGTCTGCTATGAGTTTTAAAGCTTCTACATACTCAAGGTGATGATCAAACCGTCGAGGTTAAGGTAGGAGAGACCCTTGTCATTTTAAATTGTATTTATTGATGTAAAATAGAAATTACTTGAATAGTATTCTAAACATATTAATTTTCATTTAATTAATAGACATAAGAAGTATAAATGATATAAAACTCTACTTCTAATGACTATTATAGTCCTAAAGTGCATCAAACTTATCTTAATATTGATGAACATCTATTTAATAATAAAATATTCATAAAAATTATAATCATAATTTAGTATATAATTATTAGTTAAAAAGACTGATGTAAAAGGTTGTGTTAATTTTATTTTTAATTCTATTTATTGATGTAAAATAGAAATTACTTGAATAGAATTTTAAACATCTTAGTTATCACTTAATTAATATTAGGGTTATATATCAATTAAATTTTAATTTTAGCTTTATAAATAACATCCGTAATTAGGCATATTTTATCAAGTAGCATCTAAGAAAAATTACATGCAAAAAAGTAGAGATTTTTAGTATTATTAAGCTAGAATTATAAAAAGAATGAAGAATTAAAGTCATGGTTATTTGAAAAGACAATATCAAATCAAAATTGAACAATAATGCCATCGAGAATGATTGAAGATTGATGATGGGGTAATATGATACTATAATTTTTTTTCCTATAAGTTTATACCATGTGAAGCATATGCTCTTAAAATTGGTTTTTTTTCTTATTTGTTATTTGTTTGGTGTAGCTACAAATGTTTTGGGGTTTATTTTGAAAAGAAAGTGAAATTTCAACAATTGTTTTTAATCACTATTATTGAATATGTTTATTAATTTAGTTTAAATAAATTTCCTATTTATCATGAGCTATTACACTACAACAAAACCACCTTACCGCAACACTTTTTTTTTATCTAAGACGACGCAAAAAAGGTTGACATAGGTTTTGCGACGCTTCTCTCGACACTTCCAAAAAGGTTGTCTATAGTACAGTTGGCATAAGCTCCGCGACGCTTTTAAAAAAGCATTTCCATAAGTCAACATAAGCCGACCCTTATTGAAGGGTTGCGAAAGGCTCAATCAATGCCGACCTTTAAAAAAGGTTGAGATAAACTGTAACATCCCCAAACCCGGCCCACAAGTCCTGACCGGACCTGATATGTCATCATGAAAACGTTAAAAAATCTTTTGTCTTTGGAATAAACTTGAAAATTTTGTTAACTTTTGGAAAGTAAGTCCATTAGAATGGAATTAAAACTTTATTATAATTTATTAAAAGATAAGTCATTTGAAACTAAAAAATATTTCTAAGTACGATATAAACTTTATCATCCATAAAAACGACTTTTAAACCAAAGTGGCCCTTATTACATAAAATCAATAGCCAAAATACGATAATGGAAAAACAATATTACTTAACTAAAACAAATAAATATCTACTTCTGCACGAAAACTTCGTCTGCATGGCCACCTTTGTATCCACTCCAACCCGGTCCGATCAAGATGTCACCTGCGATGTTGGATAAATAATTGGGTGAGTCATACAGACTCAGTGTGTAATTAAACCACTGATATCCACCCACATGCTAGCCACAAATCAACCCAATTATCAAATGCAACATATAACTATAATCAGACATTACCACATCATGGGCTTGGCCCACATTCAATCCACATTCACGTACTGGACTAGGCCCTTTTCTCATTAATTCATCGACATCGGGCTTGGCCCATTTCCACGTATGTTCTCATAACATACCAATCCACATGTCATATTGGGCTTGGCCCATTTCCATAGCATTTCATAACGGAACAATGCAACATGAAACCCAACCCAATCCTAAGGTCCAACCGCTACACACCCCTTATCCAAACCTACCACACACCGGGGACTATCGAGTCACCTCTCCTTTTCCCTCCAAAAGGCAACCAATGCCATCCACGATGTAGCGTGTAGCTAACATCAAACCACGATGGGGCACACACCACCCACAAGCCACGATATGGCATAAAGCCGATATCAACCAAGGTAACCACGCGAACTAAATCAAGAAGATCCACAACGCGACCTCGATCGGCGCCAATCCACGATGTAGCACAAAGTCGACATCAACCACGCATCAAGTACACCTGCATCTTCTTTCGTAAACCCACCCATGCACATGTAACATAATATAATGCGAGATGATGCATGTGTATGATATTCACAATCATAGGCATACTCACATATTAAAATCAATTATCACATATTAACCAATTTGCTACTAACTCGTCATCATCATACCCCTTCAAGGGTATCAATTTCACATTTATCGCACTTGTTAGCAATCATATTAAATGTGCAAATATCACGCAAATCCCTAAACAATGGCTAACTACACACCTTATAACTCAAGCTCTAAACCTCAATTTCGACGCTATCGTTTAGCGAGACTACCGTTATCCGCTTATCGTTTTCTGCAGACGCCACACCCCAATGGCCAATCACGAACCATGAGATGACTCTTTTCTTAAACTTCGTGATGTTGACCTTCCCTTTCCCTCTTGATCGGCACTCGCGCCCATCGACGATACTTTATCGTAACCACACGATTAATCAACAAAGTCATAATCTACTATTAACGAATCTAAGTCACTTACTAATCATCCTTATCAAATAAATTGAAATCCAAGGCTTCCTTTGCTTCGCCGATTGCCCTATAAACCATAGTCACCATTCGGTCAACCCCAAAACACAACCAATGGCCTAAGGTCGAATATCAAACCACTTACCCTTTTAATTGAATCTCAAACACCAATGGAATTGCCGAAAATCGTTACAAGACTATTAGTATCGGCTATCAACCACAATCCATGTAAAAAGGCCCTTGTCCCAATACTACAAGAGATAGATTAATATCGACGACCTTACCTTTCACAACGACTAAAGAAAAACCCAACGCTCCAACCTTTGCCCAACCAATAATCGGCTACCACAAGGAATAAGATTCGCTTCAGGACTTGTAAACAAAGCAGAGAATGAGAGGCTAAATGTTTTGACAATGACTCCTAAATGGAGTTGGAATGTTCGCCAAGGTAAGCTTTTGGGGTGATTTTGGCTTGAATGAAGTGGAGAGAAACAAATGGAATATTTCGCCAAGTGACCTCAGTAGTTTCGACCAAATAAACAGTGAGAAGGAGGGACGATTTTGGTGAGAATAGAGTATGAGAAGAAAAGAAAATGAAGGTCTAGAAGAGATTAAACATTCTGCTAAAGGGTCAAAAGAAATTCAAGAAGGAAGCCCATTAAATAGCAAATTCAGCACCCTCCCCGTAAGACTCCAAAGCCAATTAAACACTCCAAGCCCCCATTCGCCATGACTTCCACCAAATCCAAAATTCCTTCCTAAATTCACTCAATACCACCCAATTCAAAAAAAATAATCTAATAGCAACCATTATCACCTATTTACTAATTTTAAACTAATTAAAATAATCCCACCATTATCAAAAATAAATAAAACAAGATTACCCACCAAATTAATTCAAAAGCTAAACAACCCCAATTCAACCTTATCCTATTTGAAGCTCCCCATGTGCCGTCAATGCCTTCAAATCACGCCTAAAAAGAATAAAAAATTAAAACTCCAAATGCCACTCACATGGTTCAACTCGAACCTTGTCACGCACCCTCTCCTCCAACGCCTGTGCCACTCGACCACTTTGATTTTTATGCCATAAAGCCCCAACATTTAATTTTAAACCCTTCTTACTTCAAATTTCATCACCAAATAACAAAATAAAACGCCAAAATGTCACGCCCCCACTCGAACCAATACTTTTTTCCCTTCACGCCTAAGTGGCGATGAGAGCCACTCCGCCAATTGGACTTTCATGTCCACCCACTGCTATTAATTAATAAGGCCTACCTAGCCCAGTTCCTATAGTCGATTAAAAACAAAATGTCGCCACTCGGTTCAACACAAGACCTCAATGGCGCTACTTCCACTTTCTAGCAGTAGCCCATGCCACTCCACCAATCTACTTAAGGCCCTAAACTCCCCAAATTATTTTTAAGGCCTTCCGCCTCTATTTCCCTTTAGACCCTAAAATCAAAAAATTTTCCAAAGCCTTTCCCTTTCATCCAAGCATTCTTAAACCTCTAAAACACATCCAAAACACCCAAAACCTTCCAACATGGAATTATACCCGAATTGCCTAGCCCCTAAACCGTGGTGTTACAATTTACCCTCCTTAAAATAATTTCGTCCTCAAATTACTTTACTAACGAACGTCCAGACAACCTATCTTACCACCTTACGCTTATGTCACAGACCGATCTTACTAAGACTATCATACTTTCCCAACACGGTCTCTAAGTTCGCACTCAAAATTCAAATCACTCTCTTAGCAACACGTAAAAGGCTAATTCACAAGCAAGCAAAGCAATCAAAGCATGTACCAAAGCAAAGGAGCTTACCCATTATCACATCCTTGGTTGACTCGACTAGAACCATTCCTTCCATGGCTTGAACCACGACCCTCGTCGCCGAGGACAATTCTTAACCATATGTGCCTTAGATCCACACCAAAGCATTCTTTACTATTTCCTAACACTCTCGTGTGAGGTCTTCCACACCGAGCACAAGGATGATTCCCATCCATCGTACAAGTGCACTTACTGTGGTTCTTGGCCCTGGTCTTTTCTCGGCATTACCCAACGATACCGATGGCCCAACATTTCTCTTCTTCTCGCTCCTATTCTTTTCCGGTTTTCTCTTATAGTCTTCTTAACCTCTTCAAGAATCCGAAGCTTTTCCACTAGCACCGAAGTCTCTCTCCTTCTCTGAGCAATCAAGATTCAAGTTCATCCCTCAATCCGCCCTCAAACCGGACGCACCTCTCATAATCGGGTGCCACAATTCCCTTAGCATACCGGCTTAACCAAGACAAATTCCGTCAGACTCAGCCTATCGACTTACTTCCTTGTACTAGATTTAGAAACGCTTTCCTCGCAAGTCCAAATAATCGGCTCCTACGCATTTCCTTCAAACTTGGCCTTAAAGAAATCTCAATCCGGTCGATCCGCTTCAGACACCTTGTTTGACAAGTTGAGCCACCAACGATAAGCTTCGTGCAAGCAACGAAACAAACGCCCTTCACTTTTCTTCATTGGCGCAATCCAAATCGCCCATGATTCTTTCAACGCTTCTAGCCAATACTCGCCACGTTAGGAGCTACTCCCGACACTCTCTAAAGATCTCACTGCTCGATCTAAGCCTTTTCGATACCGACTTTCGAGTTCCATTTCTCTACTAACTCCCGCTACTCGCTTCTAGCACTCGCAACATGGCCCGCGACATCGGCCATCTTCTTCTCTGTCGATCTTGCTCCTCCACGCCCATCGGCAAGACTTCACTTTTCGACCCATGGCTGCACTTATCTGCCCGATGTCGCCATTCTACCTCTATGCGCCCCTTAGAACTCATCTCTATCGTCACGATTTAATCGATTAAGAAGTTTTATGCATTAGTAATTGTTCCACTATTTAACCGCAAGCATATTTTATGAATGAAAGATTTTAGAAGTAGTTCTTTCGCTCACACAAGGGTTCGATTCAAGTTTACTACTCTAATTCGAGAATCACCTTCGCTCTCGCTAGGGACACATTCATTCATCATCAAAACACATTCATTCCTCAACAGAGGCACATCCAAAGGGTATCTACCACCCACATTCACTATTTGGACATTTACCTGCTTTACCCTGCGGTATTTCCGCCATTTTCCCTACGGGTATTTTGGTAATAAACCAAAGCGATTCCAAAACTGTAATAAGTCAGATCTTTTTTAAAATTCCCAAAATTGAAGAGTATTTTTTGAAAATTTCGCAAATTGAAGATATAATGTAATTTTGAAAACCGGGGTATTTTGGTAATTTTATCAACTGGTAATTTTGTAAATTTCAAAGTCGAGCATTATTTTGAAATACAAAATTTGGATACTTTTGCAAAGTCGAGAATTTTATTAAAGTTGGGGTTATCTCGTAAATTTTGAAAGTCGGGACATTTTAGTAATTTTAACATGTGGTGTTTTCGTAAATTTTCCAAATCTGAGTATATTGATATTTTGGAAACTAGAGATTTTGGTATTTTGCAAAGTAAAAATAATTTTAACAAAAGTTGAGGGTAGTGCGATAATTTTACAATACAGGGGCATTTTTGTAATTTTGGTAAATCGAGAAAATGTTTTTCAAAACCAGATTTAGGGTTTACAAACCAAAGAGGTAAGTTTGAGAATATTTTTTTTAAAAATTAAGGGTTTTAAAACAATAAGGCTAATCCTTCCGGTTTTAATAATTGGTTTAACCTATAAACAAGTCCTCTTCGTTAAGGTGAACTCAGAAGCTACGCACTGTAGGATTCTGCAAGAGGAGGTGAGTCACGAGGACGCTTAAGTACTGTGCTCTTCCGGATCCAATCCTAGACATGCGCACACAAAGTTGCCACACCTTAACTCGGCGACTTATTTCATGTGTTTGTTTATTAGGCACTTTAAATCTTATGCACGTGTTTGGGTAGACTAGTCCTAGGTCCAATATTTCTATCATTCTATTCTATTGAGCCCAAATAAACCCATCACAATTCATATATAAATCATTTCAACAAATAGGGTACTTACCTCGTGGACTTTGCCCAAGTACAAGTGCCATGCCGTAATAACTCGAGAAATATTTCATAAAAACCCATATTTTGAAAAGCCCATTTTGAAAATGTTTTCAGCCCAAAACCTCAAAGCCGAAGTTTTGAATCTGCTCGATATCAATCGTAACATCCCCAAACCCGCCCACAAGTCCCGACCGGATCCGTATGTCATCATGCGAAAACGTTAAAAAATCTTTTGTCTTTGGAATAAACTTGAAAATTTTGTTAACTTTTGGAAAGTAAGTCCATTAGAATGGAATTAAAACTTTATTATAATTTATTAAAAGATAAGTCATTTGAAACTAAAAAATATTTCTAAGTACGATATAAACTTTATCATCTATAAAAAGCGTACTTTTAAACCAAAGTGGCCCTTATTACATAAAATCAATAGCCAAAATACGGATAATGGAAAAACAATATTACTTAACTAAAACAAATAAATATCTATCAGACGAAAACTTCGTCGCATGGCCACCTTTGTATCCACTCCAACCGGTCCGATCAAGATGTCACCGCGATGTTGGATAAATAATTGGGTGAGTCATATGACTCGGTGTAATTAAACCACCGATATCCACCCACATGCTAGCCACAAATCAACCCAATTATCAAATGCAACATATAACTATAATCGACATTACCACATCATGGGCTTGGCCCACATTCAATCCACATTCACGCATCGACTAGGCCCTTTTCTCATTAATTCATCGACATCGGGCTTGGCCCATTTCCACGTATGTTCTCATAACATACCAATCCACATGTCATATTGGGCTTGGCCCATTTCCATAGCATTTCATAACGAACAATGCAACATGAAACCCAACCCAATCCTAAGGTCCAACCGCACACACCCCCTTATCCACCTTACCACACACCGGGGACTATCGAGTCACCCTCTCCTTTCCCTCCAAAAGGCAACCAATGCCATCCACGATGTAGCGTGTAGCTAACATCAAACCACGATGGGGCACATACCACCCACCAAGCCACAATATGGCATAAAGCCGATATCAACCAAGGTAACCACGCGAACTAAATCGCAAAGATCCACAACGCGACCTCGGCCACGCCAATCCACGATGTAGCACAAAGTCGACATCAACCACGCATCAAGTACACCTGCACCTTCTTTCGTAAACCCACCCATGCACATGTAACATAATATAATGTGGAGATGATGCATGTGCATGATATTCACAATCATAGGCATACTCACATATTAAAAATCAATTATCACATATTAACCAATTTGCTACTAACTGGTCATCATCATACCCCTTCAAGGGTATCAATTTCACATTTATCGCACTTGTTAGCAAACATATTAAATGCAAATATCACGCAAATCCCTAAACAATGGCTAACTACACACCTTATAACTCAAGCTCTAAACCTCGATTCGACGCTATCGCTTAGCGAGACTACCGTTATCCGCCTATCGCTTTTTTCTTTGACGCCCACACCCCAAGTTGGCCAATCACGAACCGCCGAGACAACTTTTTTCTTAAACTTCGGATGTTGACCTTCCTTTCCCTCTTGACCGGCACTCGCATCCATCGACGATACTTAATCGTAACCACACGATTAATCAACAAAGTCATAATCTACTATTAACGAATCTAAGTCACTTACTAATCATCCTCATCAAATAAATTGAAATCCTCAAGGCTTCCTTTGCTTCATCGATTGCCCTATAAACCATAGTCACCATTGGTCAACCCCAAAACACAACCAATGGCCTAAGGCCGAATATCAAACCACTTACCCCTTTTAATTGAATCCCAAAACACCAATGGAATTGCCGAAAATCATGTTACAAGACTATTAGTATCGACTATCAACCACAATCCATGTAAAAAGGCCTCTTGTCCAATACTACAAGAGATAGATTAATATCATACGACCTTACCTTTCACAACGACTAAAGAAAAACCCAACGCCCAACCTTTGCCCAACCAATAATCGGCTACCACAAGGAATAAGATTCTACCAGGACTTGTAAACAAAGAGAGAGAATGAGAGGCTAAATATTTTGGCAATGACTCCTAAATGGAGTTGGAATGTTCGGCCAAGGTAAGCTTTTAGGGTGATTTCGCTTGAATGAAGTGGAGAGAAACAAATGGAATATTCTTGCTAAGGACCTCGTAGTTTTGGCCAAATAAACAGTGAGAAGGAGGGACGGTTTTGGTGAGAATAGAGTATGAGAAGAAAAGAAAATGAAGGTCTAGAAGAGATTAAACATTCTACTAAAGGGTCAAAAGAAATTCAAGAAGGAAGCCCATTAAATAGCAAATTCGCACCCTCCCCGTAAGACTCCAAAGCCGATTAAACACTCCAAGCCCCCCCATTCGGCCATGACTTCCACCAAATCCAAAATTCCTTCCTAAATTCACTCAATACCACCCAATTCAAAATAAAAAATAATCTAATAGCAACCATTATCACCTATTTACTAATTTTAAACTAATTAAAATAATCCCACCATTATCAAAAATAAATAAAACAAGATTACCCACCAAATTAATTCAAAAGCTAAACAACCCTAATTCAACCTTATCCTATTTGAAGCTCCCCATGTGCCGCCCAATGCCTTCAAATCACGCCCAAAAAGAATAAAAAATTAAAACTCCAAATGCCACTCACATGGTTCAACTCGAACCTTGTCTTGCACCCTCTCCTCCAACGCCAAGCCACTCGACCACTTTGATTTTTATGCCATAAAGCCCCAACATTTAATTTTAAACCCTTCTTACTTCAAACCCATCACCAAATAACAAAATAAAACGCCTAAAATGTCACGCTTCACTCGACCAAATACTTTCTCCCTTCAGCACTAAGTGGCGATGAGAGCCATTCCGCCAATTGACTTTCATGTCCACCTACCAGCTATTAATTAATAAGGCCCACGAGCCTGGGTTCCTATAGTCGACGAAAACAAAATGTCGCCACCGGTTCAACACAAGACCTCAATGGCACTACTTCCAAATTTCTGCAGCAGCCCCATGCCACTCCACCAATGCTTCAAGGCCCTAAACTCCCCAAATTATTTTTAAGGCCTTCCCGCCTATTTCCCTTTAGACCCTAAAATCAAAAAATTTTCCAAAGCCTTTCCTTTCATCCAAGCATTCTTAAACCTCTAAAACACACCCAAAAACACCCAAAACCTTCCAACACCGGAATTATACCCGAATTGCCTAGCCCCTAAACCAGGTGTTACATAAACCTAGTCAAGACTAACCTTTGAAAAAGGTTAGAATAGACCCGTCTAAGACAACCTTAAAAAGGTTGGGATAGATTAGTCTAAGGAAACCCTTAAAAATATTAAATTAAAATTAAAATAAAGGTTGAATATTCATTACAAAAATCGATCAAATATTAAATTACACTAACATTTAGCCAAAATGTATACCACCAACATTCAACCCAATGTACAAAAGTAAACAAATAAAAAAGTTGCTAAGACGATGGACATTGATATTGATGTTATACTACATAATGGGTCATCCTTTGATTCACGAACATCAATGTTTTCATTAGTTAGAAAGGAAATGCAATTGAACTAGAAATAAGATGTAAATAAGATGGCTTCTAGTCATGAAAATACCTCCTCATCTCTCTTTTCTCTACCTCCTCAAATGCGCCTTTTCACCGCAAAATAGCCAATAACGCTACCAAATATGACAAACAGAGCAATAAGAACAAAAAAAAAAAAAAGATGCACATACATCCTTTTGCTTGCCCCATGTTTCTTCAACTAGTTTCTTGGCATACTCTACATCATCTAAGAACTAAGATGTTATCAAACATTGTTCCGATTTTGGTGACAAAACACGGACATTTGTCTCGTTATATAGCTCTAAAATGGTCCGTAAAGATAACGAGCTAGGATTTAGACAAAAGAGTACCGCCACAATTCAATACCGACATACTTCAAGTTGGGGAAAACATAAAGATCCGGATCATCCTTGAAATCGAGGGTCATTGACAAAGAACCTCTCAACCCAAATACTGGCAGAGAAGTAACATGAATTGCAACCATAATATCAAGAATTATATCCATCGATTATGGAAATATACATGGCTCTCATCTAATCCTCTACCTTAATTCCTCCTTAAACTCGCATAGTCCTCCCAGAAGACGAGAGAGTGGGGGGAGGAGAAGGTAAAATGTCAAACAAGGACTAATGTTCAAGTGACATAGTTGCTCCACTCAAACTCTTTGAAAGAATAACAAATGTCAAAACAGCTTAATCAATAGGAGATGCAATCGCTAAACTAAGACTTCAAAATTTTCAAGATAAATGCAACCAGATTGTGTTGACTTCAACAGACATTTAATTTGTAAATGTTGGCCCTCCTCCACACATCTTTTATATTTTCCTCAAACCGATTTGGTATGCATTCCTAGATTATGCCCACCAGATTCCTCAACTCAAACAGGATAGATAATGTAAATGGAAAGTTATGACTTTATATCCGAAAAGCGAAAGGAAACTAAAAGAAAAATGCATTAATTCAATACCGCTACCTTGTAATAGTCATGTAAACCAAGACCTTTGACATCTACCGGTTGCATAAACGACCATGCCCACTTCAGCCGTGAGGTCCGGAAGAATGAAAACATGCATTACCAAGATATGATTGCAACTTATCACTTACCAGAAGGATCGATAATATTGATGTTTTTATCCTATAATTGCTCTAATTATGAGATTATCACATGACAGAGTTAACAAGCACATTTCCATCAAAGGCTTAACTCCTTTCATAATTTTTTGAGGGAAGCGCGGAGACAATTTTTATGCAATCAATAAAAGCAAAAACAACAGTCTTGAACTATATCACAAAAGAAACTCAAAACAACAAAAGAAAAGAAACATGTATATACAAATTAATAATGTTGTGAATTGGGAAAATTATTATATTTGCTTATATCATAACCATCCACATGAGGTGAACTGTCTGGAAAAAGCTCTTGCTGCTCGTGAAGGCAGTGACGTCCCAAATAATGTAAATTACTTAAGATGGCATCAGACCAATTATTAGTACTATAGAGTTTGAAAGAAGTCACACAATAACAGGTATTATACAAACCACATAATCATGCTATTTCTGAATCCTATATACCTCCACGGGTTTACTTGAAAGGGTCCAAATGCAGTTTCTAGAATACCCTAAATTATAAAATCATTTTGCTTTTCCTTGACAACTCTAACAACTTATACCATATCATCTCTGCCTTTAATAGTGGGTAAACAGTATATTATGCTTGCATTTGCACACCTATGTCCAAATAAATGTCACACTCCTGCACTTTAAGAAAAATAAAAATTGGAGCACCATGGTTACTATCATGCTAATTGGACTCCAGTGAGGGTTGGAATATAGTTATGCACCCAATACAGGTATATTGAAATTTATTCTAATTATTTTCATATCTTTGAATTATCATATCTTGCATTTATCTCCAAATATGTATCAGACATAACTATTTTAAGAAAAATAAATGAAAAGTTCGAGTAATATAGACTACTAATCCGAAAATAACACTTACCTGTTTCAATTTGCCGGTGAGCTCAATCATTCGACCTTGAATCTCTAAAAATGCTTGTAATTGAACACAAAATCGTCAACATTTTTGTGATTTATCTCACTTCATTTCAACTTTGAGGTAATCAAACCAAATCAAATAACGAATTGTTTAGAAAACAAACCAAGAGAATGATTGATTCTTACAGTTTTGTTAACTTCGTCGGCCATATCTGAAGACTCAAGTAGAAGAAATCAGCCAAAAAAAAAAAACAGTTCTAACAGTTATTTACACACTCAAATCAAAACTATAACTAAGGGAAAAAATGAAATTAAAGGGAAAAGGGTCGCACCTACCTATGTAAAGGAACTTAACTTCTATTTGGATCTTTCCGGAAAGAGCTTTCCCATCTGCTATGATTGCCCTGATACTCGATCTATCAGCCCCTGACCCAGATAAATTCTGAATAATTGATCGCACATCCCCTTCTAGTTCCACACAAGAGAAACCCATCTCTAGCGAATCGGAGGCCATGGATTGCAGCTCTAACCTCGGCATTGAACGAATCTGGTATAAAATCGTTCTGAATAGAGCAAGCTCCCATCACTAGCCCTTCGTGATTTTGATTTAAAATGGGAATTTTAATTAAGGTTTTAGGGGGAATTAAGGTTTTCGGGTTTGGGGAAAAATTTTAGGGGAAGATTTAAGGTTTGGGGAAATTTTTGGGAAAAATTAAGATGGTGCCATTTGATTAAAATAAAATGATTTTTTCAATCCAATTTTTTTGTTTTTATATTTAAAAGGTTTAATTATTTCTTAAATTCCTTTAAATTAAGTTTGATTTGTTCTAAACAATACATTTAATTTGTAGATTTTTATAATGGTGTACGAAAATAATTTTAAATAATACAGAAACTCGAGTTGTAAATGTCTTTCTGATGAAGAATACGTAGTTTTTTGTATTAAAGAAGACGGATCTTATGATGTTACGATAGAATCGAACAAATCAGAAGAATCAAATCAATCCGAAAGAAGTTCATGGTTGGTAAATACAAAGGATAATTATATTTCTTTGACTCTTTATTTTACTTGAAGTATTCGTGTCTGAAACTTGTTTCTAACACGAGCACGGACATATGACATTTTAAGAACATACAAATAATTAAAAATAGTTCAGTTCCGGTTGACATCGGTTAACTCATTCACTGACCAAATCGTTCTTTAGAAACATTCGCCTCTCATTCACTCCCGTCTTCATTTGATCTTTCTTAAACCCTAAACACTACATTTAAAACCCTAAACCCTAAACCTAATATTCTAAACCGTAAATCATAAACCATAATCCCTAAATCATAAATCATAAACCATAAACCTTAAATCATAAACATTAAACCCTAAATTAATTAGATAAAATTTGAATATTATATATTCTTTCAATATTTTAGGAAATTTAAATAACATTTTAATTTACTAATTAAATTTGTTTCTCTAGAGATGCATGCATAGGTTAGCAATTTTTTATTTTAATATATATAAAGTTTATCTATTATCTCTTAAATAATTTAAACTATAATGATAATTTTAATATATTCAAATTAATATTATCTCTTTTACAATTATATAAGAAATTATTTAATATATAAATTAAAACAATTAGTCATATACCCAAAAAATTTTAAATTATTTTAAATAATAGTATTTTAATTTTTGTCATTTTCAACATATATTTTTTTATGTATTTACTTTTAAATTTTTCTACGTGTCATTAATTTTTCTCAAGATTTTAAATATTCAATTAAAATAAATTGTATTTTAACTAATATAAATAAACTAGTTAAATAATAACTAGATAAGGAGCAAAACGATACCGCTTTTGTTTAAAATAAAATATAATTTTTGCAAATGTTATATCATAGCAATTCTTTAATTTCTAATTTGATTATGAAAATTTTTCCATTAACAATGATTATGGTCATCAAACATGTTTTAACCTTAAAATTCATCTTTAAAGAAAAAGATAAGAATTATGTCTAATATGAATATGGCCTTTTCTATGCTTGTCATGAAAATGTAGTGAGGATATATGAATATTAAACCTTATTATCACTCAAGCTATTAAGTCATTTTTAATTTCACTATATATAACTATATTAACACTTATTATATATATATATGTAATTTTTAAGAATATTCATATTTTAAATCCAAAGATATTAGTTTAAAATATTAATACCATAATTTTTATTTAATATAAAATTAATTTATTAGAAAAGTGATATATACAATTATAAAATTAGTGATTGGTGGTATATCGGAGTTAGGAAATAAGAGTTTTTCTTTTTATATGGCAACACTTTTATATAGTTGGGAAATGTATAACACAAGTTGGCATAGTGCTGGACAAAACCGACTCTTATTTAAGCGTTGCCTTATGCATGCATATCCCGACCCTTATACAAAGAGTTAGCCAAAGCATATGTCAGCAAGTCTATCCCAAAACTTAGGAAAGTGTTAGCACAAATGTGTCAACATAGTGTTGGACAAAGCCGACTCTTATTTAAGTGTTGCCTTAAAGCCGACTCTTATTTAAGTGTTGTCTTAGGCATGCATATACCAACTCTTATACAAAGAGTTGGCCAAAACATATGCCTATTAAGTCTACCCCAACACTTAGAAAAGTGTCAGATAGTGTTGAAAAAGCCACTCTTATATAAGCGTTATCTTAGGCATGCATATCCCAAATCATATACAAAGGGTTGGCCAAAGTGTATATCAAC
This sequence comes from Gossypium rotundifolium, assembly GCA_025506655.1. Lineage (NCBI taxonomy): Eukaryota > Viridiplantae > Streptophyta > Magnoliopsida > Malvales > Malvaceae > Gossypium > Gossypium rotundifolium. The sequence continues at coordinate 52,588,980 of CP106725.1, forward strand.
AAGTCTATCCCAACACTTAGGAAAAGTGTTGGCCCAAAAGTGTCGGCATAGTGTTGGATAAAGTTGACTCTTATTTAAGCGTTGCCTTAGGCATGCATATCCTAACTCTTATATAAAGAGTTGGCCAAAGTGTATATTGGCAAGTCTATCCCAACATTTAGAAAAGTGCCGGCCCAAAAGTGTCGGCATAATGTTGGACAAAGCCGACTCTTATTTAAGCGTTGTCTTAAGCATACATATTCCAACTCTTATACAAATAATTGGCCAAAACGTATGTCGACAAATTTATCCCAACACTTTAAAAAGTGTCGCCCCAAAAGTGTCGCAGTAAACATGTTTTGTTGTAGTGTTATTATAATTGCTACATGTTGTTTTACCTATTTTTTATTTTTTATTTTCAAATTAACTTTATAGTTTACTTTCTTATATAGTTTTAAATTTGTATATTATTTAAAAACTAAGAGAAATTATCATTATCAATGATAGATAATAATAATTAAAAAATATTATCTAAAATTAAACGATAAATTTACATGTAACACATTTTTTTTTGGTTAATTTAAATAATTTACTTTCATTTTTAAACCAAACAAAAATAATGTATTAAATGCAATAAAAATAAAATAAAAATAAAAACCCATTAATTTAACCTAATAAAATAATTTAAATATTTTTAATCTATATCTATTGTAACACCCCAAAATACATAGGGTTAGAAATTTAATTAATCACCAAGAAATAACTTAATCTTGATGGTTGTGTATCTAGAGTAATTCCTAAGAGATCTTAGATCCAAGTTTCATTATTCTCATTTTCTTCCATATCTTTTTCAGCAACTAATGAACAAAATCAATTTAGTATAGATATTAAATGTGATAAAACTATGTTAAGTATGGGTAGTAGCCTAATGGCTAAACACTCTCTTTGTCTTTTGCATCCCTAATTCAAGTCACATCACTCTCCCTTACCATCTCTTTTTTGGATGGCAAGAAGGGAAATTTACCTAATTAGCCTTTTAAAATTTAAAAACTCTAACTATTTAATCCTTTTTTCAAATCAAAACAGAACTTTAGCTTCCCTTTTTCCAATTAAACAGGGATTTCACTTTATTTTTCCCTATTTTCTCCCCTATTCTTTTTCATCTTCCCTTTTTTCAATTATTTTCTTTACACTGCTAGAAATTTTATTTGGAACCTGAGTTTGAAATCGAGCCCATTCAACCAATCTTCTAATCGATTTAGCATAACGCTGTCAAATCCCGTATTAAACATTGAGAAGAATTGGTAAGAATATCTTAATTCAGACGTTTAGATCTCAAAGTACCCGTAGGTTTCTATTCTCATCAATCTCAAGATTGATTAAATGGTCCTTGTCGAGGCCATTTTAAAATTGGTTTAGAAAATGTGGGATTGACTTGAAAAACAAAAACGGGAGTTGCCACCAATCTTTTTTACTTAGGTGTGATTGGATCACCTTATAAAATGTTTTATTTTAAAACATTTTGGTCCTGAAACAAGAAAACGAAGTTCGGAGTCATTTGATATGAGGAAGGGTTATCACCCTCATAACGCCCAAAATTGGTACCAAATCGATAAAGTCATGTCCTAATATTGAAAATAAAGAAAATTACAAAATATGATCTTTTTATTAGAAAGAAAACCAAGACTTATCTATCCCAAAGAAATAAAGTACTTTACCAAAGAAGTTAAGGTATAGCGCTTTATGACTTTTGAAATTAGGTTAATCTTTATTTTAGAAAATTCCTACCCAAATACAAAATGTCGAACCCAAGAAATTAAGGCACAACACTTTGAATTCCTAAAATAGGTTTTATTTTGAAATTGATAAATCTCAAATTTCTTAAAAAGGAAATATGTAATACTTAAAGTTTCATGAGAAAATTGAACCCAATAAGTTAGGGCAAAATTCTTCTAAATTCCCAAATAACACATATCCCAATATTTTAAAAATCATTTGAAATAAATATTTTAAAAAGGTATTTATATAAAATGGTTTGTGAATAGGGCATTATAACACAAATATCAATTGCAATTATGCAAATTATATTAACAAATAAAATAATATACAGGAATAAATAAAGCATCATATTAAAACATAATAAACAATACACATACAATATAAAATAAGTAGTAGTTAATGAAACCTTCATAATTAATCAAAAAAAAAAAGGAACCATATATTTAAATATTTAAACAAAAATTTAATATATGTGTAAAATATATATAAATTGATAATTTAATACTTATAAGATAATTAGTATACAATAAATAATAATTATATATATGTACAAGATATTAATTATAATAAAATATATCATATAATTCAAATTAATTCTTTTATATACAAAATACATTAAATAATATATGATAAAATATAATATATATTATCAAAGGTATGTAATAATTAGTATGCATATCTATATCTAAATGAAAAATAATAAATATGTATGTATTTTATAATATTAACAAATTAATATATATATAAATAATTATGAAAATAAATATATAATAAATAATTTAATACTAATTTTAAATATATATAAATAAAAAGTAAATTGTAACAAAATAGTTCTTTTAGGGTTAATTTAAATTAAAAATTTTAATTTGGATGAAATTAAATATGATAAAAGATTGGAAGGACTGAAATTGCAATCTTCCCATTTTTTTTAAAAAAGGCGGACCCTGGTCGGGTTTTCGGGTCGACGCGCGGACCCTGCCTCATCGAAACAGCGCCGTTCGTTTGCTTTTATAAATACTAGTTTTTAGAAAAAAAAAAGCATTTAGTTTAGGCTTAAAAAAAATTCGAAAAGCTCTCTAGAACCTTCGTTCCTCGCCGATGCTCCTGTTCGTCAAAGGGATGAGCCACGCGCCACACGCGCCCCCGTGGCCGATGGCCAGAGGCGTTAAAAAATCTGATTTTTCCGCGTCTTTCGAAAGGTATTCTTTTTTATCTTTTTCACGTTGCTTTTTCTTTTCCTTTTTCTTAAAAAATAGTTACACGCATACGTAATATATATGTAAATAGAAAATAATAAAACACACAATCTAACGAGACTCACCTTGTTGAAATCTCGATGAGATTTCCTCAAACTTCCTAGTAACTCCGAATTTTGAGTGTAAAAAATTTATTTTTTATATATCAAGAACCCTTTTTTCTCGTAATGCACTCAATATTTGCTCTTTTTCTCTCTCCCTAAAAAAAATCCCTTTACAAGCTTTTACCGGGGTTTTATACCCAAAATAAAAGAAAAGAAAAGGAAAAGATATCTTTCATATCTTTCCATATTTGTGCTCGCGATTTGTTTCCTTTCTTGCTTTTTTTCCTTTGCGAGTTTGAAGACGGAGGGCGGTGGCTAAGCACGATCGCAGGCATGGATGGCGGCGACTGCCAAGGTACTGACAGTCCAACTCACTGTGACGATTAGGCTCCATTCCTTGCGGCATGACGATTGGGTTTCTAACCCTTGGTAAGAACTGAAACCTAGGGTTTCAGTTCAACAAATTTTTGGGCCATTAGGTTTGGGCCATAGGTTTGGGCTAAAGGCGTAATGTAATTGGGTCTGGTAGCTTGTTTGGTCTTGGGCCACTTTGTAAAAGGATTGTTTAATGGACATTTTATTTTTATTTTTAAATCGATATGGGCCCGCAAAATGGGTTATTAATCGCCTCTTTGCTCATTATTGTGAAACGAGAATAGAGCAAAGACTATAAAGGATCAATTTTGTCCAAATTTCGGTGGAGCCTTGGCTTCTTGGTCTTCTTCAAGTGGCATCTAACTCCACCAGAACCCTGTGGAAATAAAGTGAAAGTGTCTTTATGATCTCGCTTCGCAACTTCGTGAAGATGAGATCTTCTTTCTTCAATCTATTACAACTTCAGGAGATAAGACTTAAACGCATTTGATCTCGCTTCCTACAACTTCAAGAAGATAAGATCTTACATTTCGATTTGCTCCATCAGAACCTCGTGGAGATAAAATCTTCGCTTTCGCCTACTCCACTGCAACTTCAGAGAGATAAGACTAAAACGTCTTCTAATCTGCTTCCTAAAACTTTAGGAAGATAAGATCTTCAGTTTTCGATTTGCTCCACTGCAACCTCAGGGAGATAAAATCTTCTGTTTTCAGTCTACTCCACTGCAACTTCAATGAGATAAGACTAAAACGTCTTTTGATCTGTTTCCTACAACTTTAGGAAGATAAGATCTTTAGTTTTCGATTTGCTCCTCTCGCAACCTCGTGGAGATAAAATCTTCGCTTTCGCCTACTCCATCGCAACTTCAAGGAGATAAGACTAAAATGTCTTTCGACCGCTTCCTACAACTTTAGGAAGATAAGATCTTCGCTTTCAATTTGCTCCACTCGCAACCTCGTGGAGATAAAATCTTTCGCTTTTAGTCTACTCCATCGCAACTTCGTGAAGATAAGACTAAAACATCTTTTGATCTGCTTCCTACAACTTCAGGAAGATAAGATCTGAAAATTCACCGATATCACTACACCATCCACTGAAGGACAAGTCCTGTAGACTTGGTTTCATGTATTATGAGTGACATGAATGCAACATGTCATGAAAATGATTCCTTTTACGGGATTACGATTAGAATGTAATGACCAGAATGAATCAAATGCACCTAATAAAATTTATTATGACACAAAAATGTTATGAGTATGATTCCTATTCTAGGTGTTATCACTCATTTGTTCTTCATTTTTGTTCATCAATCATGTATTGCTTAACAAGTCTTGTCCCTGTGTACTTTTCGAGTCAAGTCTACTTGAATATTTGAAAACACGAGGCTTGTACAATCTTTACCACTATGAGAATCAAAACTCTTTCAATCAATTCCATCTACAAATTTAGGGTCTAAGGTTTATTTCAAATTCAACCTATTCCTCCGTAATTCAGAGTTTTTTTAGTTCATTGCGTCACCTCTAAGTGTTATAATCTGATGATATCACGTCCACTTATCAATTGGATAAAGAATTCGAGAAATAGTCTCTATCCGCACTCTTCTTTCTCAAATATGCACATGAAAATTGTAAACAATTGTCCTGTTTTGGCTCCTTATCTTATCTAGAAATTTCCAAAGTAATATGTAAAACTTCTTTGTGAAATTATTAGTTTGTCAATCATTATTTCAATGCAACACATTTATGAATAATGGTTAATAAATAAATTGATCTCCAAAGAAGAATTTGAATAAATTTGTAAAAGAATACAAAGAAAAATTAACTGAAACATATCTTTGAGAAGAAAAAGAATCCAAAGATAGTACAATAAATAAGACAAAAATCAGATGCCCTAGATATCGCCAATTGAGCTTCCATAGACTAACTTTATGAAGACTACCCTGAGTTCAACATGTATTTAGAAGACCCAAAGTATTTTGTTGATGCCCCAATATGCAACATTCTTTCTTTTATTGTCGTTTTAAGTGTAGCTAGATGACTGCATATTCATTCAAAATTTGAGTCGCCCTTTTCAGGTTTTCAACTCAAAACCCTTTTGGTCTCAAGGCACCCTTTGCGGGTTTTCGCCTTGGCCTCTCCTTTTTTTTAGAAACTCAAAGCGCCTTTTGCGGGTTTTTACTTTGGCCCCTTCTCCTTTTCAAGCAAAATCGCTTTTATCGAGTCGAATTCTGTGGTTGGGTAAACTTTTCCCATCCATTTCGGTCAAGATCAATGCTCCTCAGAGAAAGCCTTTTCACCACATATAGTCCTTCCCAATTCGCATCCATTTTCCTCCGAATCTTTTTGTATGGAAGGATCTTTTTCAATACAAGGTCCCCTCATGAAACTCCCTTGCTGAACTTTCTTATTATAGGCCCGCATCATTCATTTTTGGTACATCTGACCATAACGAATAGCTCTTAGTCTCTTTTCTTCAATTAAATTCAACTGATCATACCTAGCCTAAATCCATTCAACTTCATCCAGCTTTATTTCTGGCAAAACTCGAATAGAAGGAATTTCTACTATAATGGATAGAATAGCCTCCATCCCATAAACCAACGAGAAAGGCGTTGCCCCAGTAGAGGTTCTGACAGACGTCTGATAAGCATAGAGTGCAAACGGTAGCTTCTCATGCCAATCCTTATAAGTTTCCGTCATCTTTCCCACTATTTTCTTGATGTTTTTATTAGCCGCTTCCACTGCCCCATTCATTTTTGGTCGATATGGAGACGAATTGTGGTGTTTAATCCCAAATTGACTACAAATTTCTGCTATCGAGTTGTTGTTCAAGTTTAGCGTGTTGTCTGATATGATCCTCTCAGGCATTCTATATCGACAAATAATCTCCTTCTTCAAGAATCGATCAACTGCTGACTTAGTGACACTAGTATATGAAGTAGCCTCTACCCATTTTGTGAAATAGTCAATTACCACGAAGATGAATCAGTGCCCATTCGAAGGTTTTGGTGAGATTGGCCCAATAACATCCATGCCCCACATGGAAAAAGGCCATGGGGAAGTCATAACATGCAAATGTGATGGAGGCACATGAATTTTGTCTCCATAAATCTGACATTTATGACATCTCTAGGCATAGCTGATACAATCTTCTTCCATAGTAGACCACCAATATCCAAATCTCATTATCTACCTAGCCATTGTGAATCCATTAGCGTGTGTTCCACAAACGCCCTCATGGACTTCTTCAAAAATTTGCTTAGCTTCAACAACATCAACACATCTCAATAGCACTTGATCTTTTCTCTTTTTGTATAAGATATCTCCATCTATGACATAATTAATGGCCATTCTTCTTAAGGTCCTTTTCTCATTCTCAGTGGCATTCTCCGGGTATTCACGATTTTTCACGTATCGTAATACATTCTGATACCAAAGATGGTCATCTCTTTCCTCTTCCTCTATGTCATAACAATGGGCTAGAACTTCGACTATACTCATCTGAATAGGCCTCATATCTTCTGGTCTATTTACTTTGACCATAGAAGCTAAGGTTGCCAGAGCATCTGCCATCTGATTTTCATCGCGTAGAAGGTAATTGAAAGTAATGTCATCAAATTCCTCAATCAATCCTAGAACTATCTATCTATAATCAATTAGTTTACAATCTCTTGTCTCCCACTCTCCTTTAAGCTGGTAAATTACCAAGGTAGAATCCCTGTATACATCTAGCACTTTGATCTTGCGTTCTAAAGCTGCTCGAAGTCCCATGATGCATACTTCATATTCTGCCATATTATTTGTGCAGTAAAAATCCAATCTGCATGTGAAGGGATAATAATCACCATCAGGGGATACCAAGACTACCCCAATTCCATTTCCCACAGCATTCGATGCTCCATCAAAATTCAACTTCCATAGACAATCTTCAGTATTTGCCACATATATTAGCTCCTTGTTTTGGAAATCAAAGTTCAAGGGCTCATAATCCTCCAAAGCTCTACTAGCCAAGAATTCTGCTATTGCACTTCCTTTTATAACCTTTTGGTTCACATAGACTATATCAAATTCAGATAGCAGAATCTGCCACCTAGCCATTCTTCCGTTCAAGGCAGTGGATTCCATCATGTACTTTAATGGGTCAAGTTTGGAAATCAAACATGTTGTGTGATATAGCATATACTGTCTCAACCTCCTAGTTGTCCAAATCAAGGCGCAACACAATTTTTCGATCGACGAATACCTCATTTCACAATTAGTAAACTTTTTATTGAGATAATATATCGCCCTTTCTTTCCTTCCTGACTCATCGTGTTGTCCAAGCACACATCCCATGGAGTTTTTGAATACTGACAAAAGCAGTATTAATGGTTTATCTAGATTAGGTGGAGAAAGTACTGGTACATTTGACAAATACTGTTTGACTTTGTCAAAAGCTTTCTGCCATTCATCATCCCATACACCTGGATTGTGTTACTTGAGAAGACGAAATATGGGATCACATTTCTTAGTTAATTGTGAAATAAATCGAGCAATGTAATTTAGCCTTCTAAGAAAACCTCGGACTTCTTTCTGAGTGCGCGGTGGAGGTAATTCTTGTATCGTTTTGACCTTGCTTGAATCAACTTCTATTCTGTTCTCACTGACCACAAATCCCAGTAACTTTCCTGATCGAGCTCCGGAAGTACACTTTGCTGGATTGAGTTTCAATTGAAATTTCCTCAACCTCAAAAATAACTTCTTCAAGACTTCAATATGTTCTTTTTCTGTTCGATATTTGGCAATCATATCACCAACATATACCTCAATCTCCTTGTGTATCATGTCATGGAACAAGGTTACCATGGCCCTTTGATATGTTGCCCCAGCATTCTTTAGTCCGAAAGGCATTACTTTATAGCAAAAGGTACCCCACAGTGTTATGAAGGTAGTTTTCTCCATATCCTCAAGGTGCATCTTGATCTGATTGTATCTTGAAAAGCTATCCATGAAGGAAAACAATGAAAATCTTGCCGTATTATCCATTAACGTATCAATATGCGGCAAAGGGAAGTTGTCATTTGGGTTAACTTTGTTTAGATCCCTGTAATCTACACACATTCGGACCTTTCCATCTTTCTTAAGGGCTGGAACAATGTTGGCAACCCATTCTAAGTACTTGACCTCTTATAGAAAACCAAGATCAAACCTGCTTCGGACTTCTTCTTTTATTTTCAATACTATATCAAGCCTCATCCTTCGTAGCTTTTGCTGAACTGGCTTGCATTCTTCTCTGATGGGAAGGCGATGTACCACAATATCAGTACTTAACCCAGGCATGTCTTGGTATGACCTCACAAAGACATCTTTGAACTCTCATAATAACTCAATAAGATCTGGTCTCGTCTCCTTGGCTATGTGCGTCACAACTTTTCCTTCTTCCAAGGTTATATTCTATATTTCTTCTTTATGGGGCAAGCTCTGTTTCTCCTCTTACTTTACCATTCTTAACAAATCTGAAGATAGGTCACAATCTCGGTCATCTTTAAAATCTCGAGATTCTTCTAAACACATGCCTTGCTCAAAATGGACCTCTGGGTCTGTATATTACTCTGTATAATTCTTAAAAACTATAGGGAGCTCGTCTGCAGTCTAATTGTCCAGAACTCTTCTAGGTTCATAAGAGCAAATGCCCATCTGGTTCATCTGTTCCATTCCTTCCTCATATATGGCATTGATGTGAGGATTTTCCAATAACTCTCTCTCAGGGTGAATTATCCCTCCTGATACAAAGGTCTGGGATATATGCGGGAATGTCATCGGTTCCCACTGGACATCTTCTCCATTCAAGCGTGTCCTTCTCTTCTCCTGCTTCTTTTCTACGTTCTTCCTTTTTGTCTAACATCCAGCTTGAAGCCCAAGCCAAAACGATCTCTCTTCTCCTTCAACATCGATACTTGAATCTCACCTTGGAGGTATCTACCCAATCTTTTTCCTGGTAAGGCTCCTTTCCCCACCATCATTTGTAGACCCATCCTCGTGGTCTTGGATATCTTAGACACCGAGACTTTACTTCCTTCTAAGATAAATGTTACGTTGGCAAACTCTAAAGAATGGAAAGAACATTCGATGGCCTCCTCATTCGTCTCTACATATGGTGCGCTATTGGTGACAGTCATTATAATATCTTCCTCTGCATTTATAGTAACTAACCGACCATGTGTCACCAGTTTCAGCTTTTGATGCAAGGTTAAGGGCACTACCCCTGTAGAATGAATCCAAGGCCTTCCCAGCAAATAGTTGTATAAGGGTTTTATATCCATCACTAGAAAGTCTACCTCATATATACTTGGCCCAATCTGCAACGGTATGTCAATCCTCCCCATCGCCCTTCTCTCAGTACCGTTAAACGCTCTCACTATGTTCTGGCATGTCTTCATGTGAGAACTGTCTATTGGCAACCTCTTTAATGCCGACAGTGGCAAGATGTTCAAGGCTGATCCATTGTCAATTAGCACACTTGACAGAGTATATCCTTTGCAACGAGTGGTGATGTGCAAGGCTTTGGCTGATCCCATACCTCCAGGTGAAATTTCATCATCACTGAAGGAAATAAAGTTATCAACACTTATATTACTAACTAATCGGTCAAGCTTATTGACAGATATGTCCTTAGTAACATAAGTCTTGTTTAACACCTTCATTAAAGCCTCACGATGGACATCTGAACTTAAAAGTAGGGCTAGCACTGAAATACGAGCCTGGTTGTTTGTGCAACTGCTCTACCACACTGTATTCACTATGCTTTAGGAATTTTAAAAATTCCTTAGCCACTTTCTCCTTTACAGGTACGTTGACAAGGGTGTCAAGTTCTTTCTCTAGCTCAATGGGCACACCCTTTGACTTTGCTGGTTCAGTTCTAACGTTTATCGAATCGTAACGCCTCCCATTTCGCGTATAAAATCCCTCTCTTTGAACCTCCTTGGAAGTGCTAGCTGTAATTACTACTTTTGGTTTCACCATGTTACAATTGTAATTCCATGGTACGGCCTTGTCATCTTTGTAAGGAAAGGACACAGGTCTCTGAAGTACTACTTTAGGCACGATTTGTGCTCCGCCTCCCGTATTCTTTGGTCGGGAAATAATAATTCTTGGATAAATAACTTTTTGACCAGTCCACTCTCCTTCTGTTGCACATATATTTCCTCCCTCTGAATCTTTTTCATAAAACTCCAGTTCCTTATTGTCCATAAGGCTCTGTACCAATGCCCTAAACTCAACACAGTCTTGGATCTCATGTCCCTCAACTTCGTGAAACTCATAGTAGTTCCTGGGTTCTTTATTTCTTTTTCCGAGACTTGATTTTATTAGTCCCCTTCTTGCCATCTCCTTCTAAATTATCCTCAACGAGGTCTTCACCTCCGAGATATCCCCTTGGTATTTCTTATAAGATCCTCCCCAATAGTGTTTACCCCATTGTCTCCATGATTGGGTAATGGGTTCACTGTATTGGGCATGTCCTCAAGCTTGACAACTCCCAATTTAAGAAGCTTCTCAACTACCTTTTTAAAGGCGGTACAATTTTCTATTGAGTGCCCCATTATTCCTGCATGGTAATCACATTTAGGATACGGGGGTTGTAATGGCTGTAGATAAAAAGGTGACACTATGCATTCCTCTAGTAAAGTATCATACAGCTCCTTATACGTCATAGGGATTGGCGTAAATTAAATTTTGTCAGTATTTTGTTTGGGACTTAATTCTTGTCTTGTAGACCTCTGTTGCCCGGCAGTAATTACTTTTGGCTGATTCATAGTAATTGCCTTTGAGTACCCTTTGTTATACGTACTCGCATTGTTTACCTCACTCTCTTTTTTTCTAGGAGCAAGTCTCCTAGTGGTTTCTCCTACTTCGATCTTGCCACCTCTTATGGCATTTTCGATCACTTCCTCTGCCATAACTATATCCGTAAAGCTCTTAATGGTGCTTCGATCATATGGGTGATAAATGGCGCTTTTAGAGTGTTGATGAACAACGTAGTAGTTTCCTTCTCCAGCAGAGGTGGTTGAACTTGCATGGCTATTTCCTTCCATCTCTGTGCGTATTGCCCGAAACTCTCACTTGATTTCTTTTCCATGTTTTGCAACATGATCCGAACAGGCGTCATATCTGTGACATGATTGGTCTGCCTCATGAAGGCTTGGGCCAAATCCCTTCAAGAGTTAATGTTAGCGCGGTTGAGTTGGTTGTACCACTTAGACGCTGCTCCTGCCAAGCTATCTTGGAAACAATGAATCAGAAGTTGATCATTGTTCACATAGCCCGTCATACGTCTACAGAATATCGTGATGTGGGCTTCAGAACAAGTAGTTTCATTGTATTTCTCAAATTTTGGCATCTTAAATTTATGAGTAAGCACCAAATCTGGGACCAAGCTCAAGTCTTTTGCATCAATTCCCTGATGATGGTCGGCGTTCTCAAAGCCTTAAATTTTTCCTCCAACCACCTACAACGATCCTCTAACTATTTTGCAGATTCAGTTTTGATCCTCTCTCCCTCTGCTATGTCTAAATCAGGGACAACAGGATTAGCGGGATTGTCTCTCGGGTTGGATCCCATACCAACTTGAAAATTCGCAGGCATTCTTGTATCAGCTTGCCCTTGTTGAGGCTTTATTATGACAAGTGGCCTTCTAGGATATTCTTCATGTTGAACTTGCACATGTGTTGGAGTGAATCCTCTAGAGAAATCCTCATTATCCTCAGCATTGACTATAGGACCTTTTGTTTTGTCCATTATCCCACTCATCATCTGGGCCATTTGGCCCATCATGTTCTTTTGGGCCTCTAACATTTGGTCCCTCATCTCTTATTGAAGCTTTTCCATCTGCTCTTGCATCTGGTCTTGAATATCTCTCTGGAATTGTTCGATCCTTTGGTCCATTTTTTTTACTTAGCTTGTGTACCGTAAGGGTGTTCAGCTTCCAGATTTACTTTCTCTCTCTCTCTCCTATAATTTAAACTAATTAGACTCTCTCTAAAGATTTGAATGCATATGATGTTATGTAATGCAAATGTTATGTAATGCAAATGCATGAATGCAAAGAGGCATCAATTCTGATCAACTTCATTGTAGAAAACTTTATTAGAAAATAAATTCTTTTATATAAAATGGATTACAAATAAGCTTTCGCCCTAAGTCCTAAAGTTTTAATTTTCCCTAATAATGAAACTAGCTCTTGATTACTATTTGACTGTAGTTCGTACTTCATGCTTAATACATCAGCCTGTACTGCCAAAGTCTGTAGGTAATCAGCTACTTCTCGTATCTAAACTATGGCTTCCCTCGTGAGATAATCCCAGTTTCTGACTTGACCATGTGAATGATGGAGCTCTTCCTTCAAATGCTCTTCCTTTGTTTCAAGACATTCGATCCAAAGTTCACAACTGTGTAGTGCTGATTCTAACTCTTCAATTCTACCCTTCATTTCTTCAATCTTGTTTAGGCTTGATTCTAACTCGATCACGGAATTACGGTTCCGATAGTGATGAAGGGACCGCCCAAGTTCGGCCACTCTAGCTTGCAATTCTCCCTTTTCATTTAAACTTTTCACTAAGTTTTTTCGCTAAATTCTCCCAATAGTCAGCTTTGTCCTTTTCCTCTTGAACCTCTTGTTGCCACTGTTGCGAAGTCTTTCCCAATTTAGCATTTTTTATTGTCAGTCGCATCTTATTATACTCTATCTTTAAGCTATCTCTATCTTCTTCAATCTTTCATTTCTCCTTTCTTGCTTTCTCAACTTCGGATTTTTGAATATCGACATGAACCTTCAAGTACGTCTTCTCTTCTTCTAACTTCTCTATTTTCTTTTCAAGTTCTGAATTTGTTCTTTCAAAATCTTGTTTCATCATTTCCATTTCCGACGGGACCACCTGTAGAAATTCTTCAAATCGGTCGAGCATCTTCTAAACTTGGCATAGGAATATTGTCGTTGACTCTCTTAATCCGCCATCCGTAATACTCTGGAGTCGACATTGGGCCTACATCTACTCTCTTCATGTGATGGGTCTGATTCCAAGCACTAGAAATCTCCTTAACCATCTTCTTGTAACTATTTTCTTTATACGAAAATTCACTTTGAGCTAAACTGTGAGTAGCTGGCACAAATTGCCTTGATCGGAATTGCCTTAATACGAGCAAATGCGCGTATCCAATGGCTCCCAAATTTTCAGTAGAGGGATCCAATCAAAACTCCCACACCGATACAAAACTTTATCAGGAATCATCTAGGGGGCTCTCCATTCAACATCTTCTTCCAGAAAATTTTGTAGAAGCGCTATCCAATTTTCCTCAATTATGTCATCTCTTCTCGAAGTGGCCACTATCTCCTTTAATGGAGAGTAATTTTCTGAGAAGACCCGATAAGAAACCTTGTCCATTTTTAAAAGTGACTATGGAACCAAGCCAACAATAACTGTGCACATCCTATGAATCTGCCATCCTTAGCTCTCCTACATGTACTCAAAGATCGAAATGTTTCTGCCAAAATCACCGAAACAGGTGTGACTTGCTTATCAAGCTGATAAAAGAGATCTAAAATAGCTTCATCCACATATCCCAATGCCCTCGAAAAGATCACTAATCCACATATGCTCAAAGCAAATATATCGACTTTCTTTTTCATATCAAGATGTTCTAAAATCAAGTCATTCAAAGCTTTCCACGAGATGTAGTTATACCCACATTTTTGCTTGATTCTGGCTGTAACCCACTACTCACTCATCCCCGTGATACTCATCAGTTTCCTCACGAAAGTTATAACATTAGGGGCCCTCGAGTAAATTCTATCAACTTGAATCTTAGGACATCGCAAGAGAGCCGTATACTCCTCTACCATAGGTACCAAATCAACTTTTCCAAAAGTAAAGCAACTATACGCTGGATTCCATTTTGAGTAATGGCTCGAAATAAATGTGGATCTACCTGAATGTCCAACAAGTATGGCAAGTCCCCATAGCTGATGTAAAACAACTGCTTGGTCTCTTCGTTCCATTGATCCCATATCTCTCTCAACTCTTGAAGATCATTCTGCGTCACACTGATGTGAGTATAATCCCATAATTCTGATGTATGCCCCTCAGTTAGACTATCCCCTTTCTCTAGTTGCGTTTGCTCTGACCACTTACAGACGGATGCATTGTCCTCCACTTTATCAAGGAATCCATTCTCCATAACCAGCTTTCTAACTTAGAAACTGACCGTGAATCGATACCTCTTAAAAATATGAAATGACATGCACAAAAATAAACACAACAAATTAGTACCATAGAATAAAATATAAATAAAATATATTAACACATATCTGGGTAACTACTAAAGTTCGGCATAGCTTTACCTAAGGCGGGTTCTTAGGGTTTACTATATGTGGTTCTGATCTAAAGTTGAGGTACCTGAACCAGCAGATTCCTCGATCCTCGCCCATTATAGGCTCATGCGTACCGAGTTCAATTCAGGGGAATACATTTCCCTATGGCTACACGGAGGCGAAAACCTCACGAAGACATAAGTACGGATGTATTCCGAAAGCGATCCACTATCCTGCATGGAGGTGAAAACCTCACGAAGGAGTAGCTTCTTACTCCCACTTAAGGGTGTGACCACAGCGGTCATGCAAATGCAATACAAAGATATTTTATGTAAACAGAATCGCATGCAAATAAAAAGGATCATAATTTTTAAACCAGATTTTTTAAAATCGAACAAAAGGACATGAAATTATCAATTTATGGCCTGACTCTCTTATATCCCCAGCGGAGTCGCCAAGCTGTCGAGACCATTTTAAAATTGGTTTAGAAAATGTGGGATCAACTTGAAAAACAAAAATGGGAGTCGCCACCAATCTTTTTTACTTAGGTGTGATTGGATCACCTTGTAAAACGTTTTATTTTAAAACATTTTTGGTCCACGAAAACAAGAAAACGAGTTCGGGAGGCGATTGTGTATGAGGAAGGGTTATCACCCTCATAACACCCAAAATTGGTACCAAATTGATAAAGTCATGTCCGAATGTTGAAAATAAAGAAAATTACAAAATATGATCCTTTTATTAGAAAGAAAACCAAGACTTACCTATCCCAAAGAAATAAAGTACTTTACCC
This sequence comes from Gossypium rotundifolium, assembly GCA_025506655.1. Lineage (NCBI taxonomy): Eukaryota > Viridiplantae > Streptophyta > Magnoliopsida > Malvales > Malvaceae > Gossypium > Gossypium rotundifolium. The sequence continues at coordinate 52,604,549 of CP106725.1, forward strand.
AGTAAGTTAAGGTATAACAACTTATGACTTTTGAAATTAGGATCGTCTTTATTTTAGAAAATTCCTACCCCGAAATAAAAAATGTCAAACCCAGTAAGCTAATGCACAACACTTTGAATTCCCTAGAATAGGTTTTTATTTTGAAATTGATAAATCTCAAATTTCTTAAAAAAGGGAAATATGTAATACCTAAAGTTTCACAAGAAAAATTGAACCCAATAAGTTAGGGCAAAATTCTTCTCGAAATTCCCCAAATATCACATATCCCAATATTTTAAAATTATTTGAAATAAATATTTTTAAAAGGTATTTATATAAAATGGTTTGTGAATAGGCATTATAACACAAATATCAATTGTAATTATGCAAATTATATTAACAAATAAAATAATATACATGAATAAATAAAGCATCATATTAAAACATAATAAACAATACACATACAATATAAAATAAGTAGTAGTTAATGAAACCTTTATAATTAATCAAAAAAAAAAGAAAAGGAACGATATATTTAAACATTTAAACAAAAAATTTAATATGTGTAAAATATATATATATATATATATAAATTGATAATTTAATACTTATAAGATAATTAGTAAACAATAAATAATTATATATATATATGCAATATATTAATTATAATAAAATATATCATATAATTTAAATTAATTCTTTTATATACAAAATACAATAAATAATATATGATAAAAATATAATATTATATTATCAAAGGTATGTAATAATTAATATGCATATCTATATCTAAATGAAAAAATAATAAATATGTATGTATTTTATAATATTAACAAATTAATATATATATAAATAATTATGAAAATAAATATATAATAAATAATTTAATACTAATTTTAAATATATATATATATATAAATAAAAAGTAAATTGTAACAAAATAGTTCTTTTAGGGTTAATTTAAAATAAAAAATGTTAATTTGGATGAAATTAAATATGATAAAAGATTGGAAGGATTGAAATTGCAATTTTCCCATTTTTTTAAAAAAAGAGGACCATGGTCGAAGTTTTTGGTCGACTTGTACAGCCACCTTGGCTGCTGTTCGTTTGCGTTTATAAATACTAGTTTTTAGAAAGAAAAAAAAAAGCATTTAGTTTATGCTTAAAAAAAAATTTGAAAAGCTCTCTGGAACCTTCCTTCCTCACCAAGGTTCTCTGTTAAATGGGAGGATGAGCCACGCGCCACACGCGCCTCCGTGGCCAATGGCCAGAGGAGTTAAAAAATCTGATTTTTCCCCATCTTTCGAAAGGTATTCTTTTTTATCTTTTTCGCGTTGCTTTTTCTTAAAAAAATAGTTACACGTATATATATATATATATATATGTAAATAGAAAATAATAAAAAAACACACAATCGAAATGAGACTCACCTTGTTGAAATCCCCGACGGTATTTCCTCAAACTTCCTAGCAACTCCCGAATTTTGAGTGTAAAAAAATCTATTTTTTATATATCAATAACCCTTTTTTTTCTATAACAGACTCTGAGTATTTGCTCTTTTTTCTCTCTCCCGCCTAAAAAAAAAAATCCCCTTTACAAGTTTTTACCAGGGGTTTTATACCCAAAAATAAAAGAAAAGGAAAGGAAAAGATATCTTTTCATATCTTTCCATATTTGTGCCTGCGATTTGTTTCTTTTCTGTTGCTTGTTTCTTTCCTTTGCAGGTTTGAAGACGAAGGATGGTGGCTAAGCACGGATCGCGGCGTGATTGGCGGCGCTGCGAAGGTGCGACGGTCCAACTCCAGCTGTGATGATTAGGCTCCATTCCTTGCGGCATGACGATTGGGTTTCTGACCCTTGTGGCGCAACTGGAAACTTAGGGTTTCCAATTTCTGAACAAATTTTTGGGCCATTAGGTTTGGGCCATAGGTTTGGGCTAAAGGTGTAATATAGTTGGGTCTGGGTAGCTTGTTTGGTCTTGGGCCACTTTGTAAAAAGGACTGTTTAATGGACATTTTTATTTTTATTTTTAAACTGTATATGGGTCCGGGCAAAATGGGTTACTACAGTCCTTTTTACAAATCTTGCTGATTTCTTCTCGAAGTCTTAATTTTTCCTTGAAGATCGTTATTAGTCATTGCGTATTTGTCAGTTGAAAGACTCATTGTAGTATCCCAGATCAGACTTGGACGTGAGGATCATCGTTCGGAACCCCGAAAGTTAGGTGTGTGTTCTTTTACAAGAAAATAGAACCTAGGTTAGACTACACGACCAACTACATGGGCGTGTGACCCACCCTTGTAGACCACATGACCATCATACGCGATCGTGTCTCCCCTGTAGGTTGAACTTTCGAATGACACACGGTCACAATCTCTCACATGGTTGTGTAACCCCTCTACACGATACAAGGCTTCTCATACAGCCGTGTGTCCCATGTAACTTAGAATTTATAGTTTTGACTTAGAATTTTATGTTTTGATCAGGTTAGTCCCTGAATAGGTTCCAAACTACTTTTTAGTGAATTAAATTATGCAATTAGGTCCCTGATGATAAGAAACATGCCATGATTCAAGATTGATCGATTTATTGCAATATTTATTTATACTTACGAATATTTGCATGAGACATGAATAGGTTATGTTGCTATTGAATCTATACTTGCAAATGTATGTACAACATGCACTATGATACTGTTAACCCGAATATCTGAAAAAAGCATGACTTATGTATTGATTTTCCATGTGTTAGCACATTAGATACTATCATATTTTATCTATATTCAATATGTCATAATGCATTACATGGGTTGGGACAAAATGTACAGAAGAAGATCAAGCAGTCTATCTGCAAGAAAAATGGTAGTGCAAGCCACAGCCATGCAATAGTTCTTATGTGCAAATTGTTGTGTACCCACAACGAAAGGCAAATTCCATCTGAGGGTACTGCTACGTAACCATAGCTAAAGGCTAATTCAAACGATAGGTTTATGCTATAAAATCTACAGCCAAAAAGCAGGTTTCATTTGTAGGAATTTTGCTGGTAACCCATAGCCAAACGCAGATTCCAACCATGGGGACTTGCTATGTGTCCACAGCCAAAATGACAATTATTATTTGTGAACCAGTAGTGGTTTATCCACATCCCGGTGTGTTGGAGAAGGGAGTTTTGGGGAACTCCCATTATGGTGTGTAGCGGTGGGGTGGGATTTATTTTGTTTAAACCCAAAACCGTATGACATCATTCAAATCATGTGCATACAAATTTGAAAATTATGTTATGATTCATATGCGTGAATATATGTGTATATGTGCATGAATATGATTATTATGAGAAAATCTAGGAATTTTGGTTAATTTAGAAAACTGTTATTTTGAGTTCTGACATATTAATAATGGTTGCACTTGAAAATCGATACTCTAAACTAAACTACTATCTATGAATATTTTATGAAATGTTAAATAATGTGTCCTAATATTGATTTTATTGTAAATGGACTCACACTAAGCGTCAAAGCTCACCCCCTTAAATTTTCATCCTTTCAAATAACCCACTAGGTTAAGACGGGGGCACAACTTCCAGAGGGCTTTGGCATAATCTATTTTTTTTTCAATTTATTAAGTCTTAATCTATTGATTTATTTTATTATTCGAGAACTGTAACATTTCATTTTTGAACCGTATCATGGGACTTAGGATCTAGATTTGTTTTATTTTGCATGACATTTTATTTGAATTTTTAAGATATTATGCTATGATTATTAATTAGTATGCACGAATCCTCGGTTTTCCTTAAAACCAATAGATTTTGTTTTTCCTTTGTCAAATTAAAAATTAAGATTTTCAGGATAATAAAACGATTTGCAACTAAATTTTCTACTGAATTAAACAAATGTTTAAAAATAATTGTTTTCAAAAAACTCTAATAATCCTACAAGGCTATCTCGGTGGCTGATGTGGTCTCTCAAATTCGGGCCTAACGTCTAGGTCGGGTTGGAGAGGTTACATCTATAATCTATAATCTATAATCTATAGTATATATCTATAATATATTTAAAAGCACGAGTTTGAATAGACAAGAATATCCTTTACTTTACATCATATTACTAAATTCACATTTTAAAATAAAAAGTTGAAGTAAAATAGAAGTTGTGATATTTATACATTTCAAAAAAAAATTATAATTTAACCAACAAGTGATTAGGTGAAATGGTAAGGCAAATTCCACTCCTAATGAGAGGACCGAGGTTCGAACCTTAGAGACGACATTGTTGAGAGGGGCAGTCACAAACCCCAAATATGGACCCTAAAATGAACATTAAGAATATAAAAAAAATTATAATTTAATCGAAGTTGTGATAATTAAATTTTAAATTAAAATTATTAGTTAAAAATTTTTATGTAAAAAAATTGTTCTAATTTAATTGATGTAAAATAGAGTTATTACTTGAATATAATTCTAAACATCTTAATTATCACTTTATTAGAGTTAATTAGATTAATTAGTTATTATTTTGAATAATGTTACTTTTCATTAATTACATAAAGTAAAACTATAATGTATGTTGAAAATGTTAAAAATGATTTAATTATGATTTAATAATTTAAATAAAAATATTACTTTATGCTAATTAATGAAATTAATAATACAATATTTTTAAAATTAATTAAATATTAAACGATAAAACATATGTAAAATATGTGACATTAGAAGCTAGTAATACATAAAGAAAAACACTCTATATATGTTACTTTTTAAAAGAATGATTTTAAATTTTAAAGTCTTCCTAATTGAGCTTGTGCCAATTAACTCGTGACACCAACTCGGTTAAAAACTTAATAATTGTATAAATGTTCTTATTTCTCTTTCATATTTGTTCTTATTTCTCTTTCATATTTTGTTCCCTATTATTATTAGGGTTAATATACCACTTGGTTCTTGAATTTAGTTTCAATATTCAATTTAGTACCTAAGTTTGGCTTCAACGTTCAATTTGCAACCCAAACCTAATGACATCATGGTGGCTCAATAAATGTGTAGCACATGTGCTCCAGTAAAAAGAACATAAATACTTAATTGAAACAAAAAAAAAAAAAAAGACTCCAGTATCAAATTAAGAAAACTCATATATAGTATATTTGTTGGAAATTTGAATAATCAAGAAATTGAAAATATAAACTTTTTTAATCTTGAGACATGTTGGACGTTGTCCTTAAAGACAATTTGACGTATAATGTATCCTCCAAGATTCAATAAGCTCTTTTGTTCTAAAAAAAAAAGGAAAGAAATAACAAGGAGAAAATACTCAATGAGGGAGAATGATAGGAAGAGAGGTTTTATTGCCTTTCAAATATGCTGGTAAGTAGAATATTTATAAGCTCTATTATAACGGTAAGTAGAGAACATCAAGAAAAAAATATGAGAAAATTAAGAAGGATTTTTGACCAAATCAAATCATTTTTTTCCTTTTTAAAATTAAAATTGAAGAATTCAAAACATAATTTACTCTAGAAAATAAAAAGGATTGAACTCCGTGACAGTACCTAAGTTTGGCCTTAACATTCAAATTGTAACCTAGACCAGACAACATTATGTGGTTCAACGAATGTTTGACCAAGTCAAATCTATTTTTATTTAATTAAGATTGAAGAATTCAAGAGATAATTTACTCCAAAAAACTACAAGGATAGAACTTCGTGATATTACCCCACAGGTAAGAGGCAAATCTATGGATTTGAGTTGAATTAAACTTTTGGGCCTAGTGCTCATGCGCACAAGTCCATCCCCACATTTGGATCTTGCAAGCTTTATAGAGCATTATAATTTATAAACAAGAAGCTAAAGGTTTATCTAAGTGATGCGAGATATACTTTTTTGAAATATCTATTTATTTCCAATGATCCCCCACATATCTCAAAAGAACCAAGTATAAATTTTGCTTAATATTTCCTTCTTTTGATAAAATGCATTGATTCTAATGTCTTTTAGATTATGAACTAGAATTAAAAATAATGAGAAATAATTCATAAAAATTGGTGAAATTTTAAGTTTCTATGAACCAAGTATTCTTCATGTAAATTAAAATTCTCACAATATTATACCCATAACTTTGTCGGGCAACATGGTTCTATGCTAATTTTTGGGGATCAACTTATATAAACAAAAAGAAAGAGGGAATAGAGAAAATTGAGCACAAAAATTTACATGGAAAAACTCATCCAATCAAGAGGACAAAAAACCACGGGCAAGGAAAACGTCACTAATGAGCAAATAACCGAATAGTACAAGATGGAGAAATTCAAAACAAATCCTAACCTTGAATACAAAGCTCTCTAAAACTCTCTAGATGTTCTCTCTAATGTTATCTGACGATCACCTCTATTAGAATTATAATGGCAATATTATAAGCTAAAAATAAAGGATTAATTTGACTAGAACTTCTTTGGAGTAATCAGAGTTCGAGTGGAAGAAAGAGTCCTGCTTGGCTGTAAAAATGTGATTGCGTTGCTTGAGGAATACATCACATCATTGCGACATCACATGCTTCCTTATCGAGACATTGTCGTCGCATTGTTCTGACGTCCCATGTTTCTTCGTCAAGATATCGCCTCTGCTTTGGTTCTGGTTGCGTCAAGTGCTTGTAAAATGTCCAAAAATGCGAGGCACACTCCACAAATCTCCATATTGGCTCATATTTTAACCGGTTTCCTTTGTTGGGCCCCATTATGGACCCAAATTGATCTTTGCAAGATACTAGCGCTGTTTGAACTTGGAAACTAGAAGACTCTTATTCAAAACTGTCATACCTTTCTTGCTCATATGATCAAGTCGTATATGTGACAATCAAGTTGACTCCAATTCCGTAATAGACGAGGAAATTGTTGTTGCACTAGTCACTGTTGAACCCTGGAAAATATATAGACTATCGATTTTCTGACCTATCATTAAAATGTAACCTCCCATACCCAGTATAGATGTTATGGCCAAATCGTGAAAGTCACATTAGACACCTAAGCGTCAATTCTATTCTATTGACGATTGAAACATTCCTAAACATTCCTTTTATTAAATTCGCGATTACCTTTGTTAATTTGGAAAAACGTTTATTAATTAAATCATACTTTATTAAATCAAGTTAGAAGAACTGGTGAAAATTTAGAAAACCTTTTTGCACGCAATCATTTTAGATGAACACTTTAGTTATCGTGTTTGCATGAAAACTTAACCAAATAACATACTCTGTCCAATTCCTTATATAGTGATGTATCATCCTAAACAAGAAAACCATGTATGCATGAAAATCCCCTAAACGCAAACAGTCCCAAACCACAATTCAAATAATTTTACAGACCAAAACCCAAATAATACTAGGAAACTTTAAATAGAAGTAAAATGAAAATAATAGTGTGAAAACGAGTCTGAAGTATGCCATACCTCTGAATACCAAATTCGATCCTAATTTCGTTCATTACCTGAGAAGTTGAAGTAATGGGGTGAGCTTAACAAGCTCAGCGTGAGTCTAAACAATCAAGCACATTACAAACATTCAAGCATTTTCTCATAGAACCAAATAACACAATCAAATAATAATAGTAACATTTCTATGTAACATGATCATGACATAATGCACATGTAAGTTCCTACCCATACCATCTGCTACACATCACAAGTTCCCCAGAACCCGTCTGCCAAACTCCAACGTTTGTGAGCAAAACTCGATGTGGTATAAACCACTGAATCTAATAAATGCAAAAAATCCTCCGAATAACAAATAGTGTGATAAAATTTAAATTCCCTCGGTACTCCAGGTACAGTGCACTGACTATGAATAATGCAGACTTAATACTCTGCTGGTACTCCACGAAACTCTTTCGTCAACCACAATAATTACCCACCCCAATGCACATGCAATATGTCATGCAATCTCATACATAGCCATAATTCAATACTTTTACATTCAACTGGCATGTTCAACACATCTCAATTATCAAATACTTTCATTGGATGAATTCAATATTCCAACTTTCAATTTACCAATAAGATGGTATCATTAAGCAAATCAAAATTTCATGTACATTTACAACTTTTTTGTGTGCATGTATAGCAGTCTTTCAAACATATCATAGCAAATCACTTGTACGAATATATCATGCATAAGCCTTATTTTCATGCATAAGCATGCTATACACACAACCAATCATATACCAAATAAATCAAACATTCATGACAATGTCAAGTATTCAATCATTCTGTCAAACTAGCAACATTGCCATTATGCCAAACAGTTAGGGCTCGAAACGTACCTGATTCAGCCACTTACAAATTTAATTACTTAGCAAATTAAGCCAAGCTCGATCATCAAGCTAAACCATCAATTAAGTCATAATAATCATTATTACCAATCAAGTTATTAAGTTTAGGACCCACACCTTATTTACACTTTTCTACAAAGACAATAGTGAATCTCGCAATTCCTTTAATAAGCTTTAAAATTAACCTAAATTAAATATCAGTATTAAAATCAATTATTATACCACTTAAACAGTCCCCTAACAGTCACTTATGGATGCAATTCAACCTTTACAATTATAACAATTTTTCGAATTCAAACTAGTTAGATTTCTTACACAGATTTGAGGCGAATCATACGCGTGAATGTCTTTTGGCTTTACTATTGATTTGGGGCGTTTAAGTCAGCACCTAACACAATTAATTACTGAAAAATCAGTAGCTAATCTATGATTAAAAATTCATTATTTTATCAATTAACAACTTTTCCCCAATACCCAAATTGAATCTATTCACTAATTTGCAATTACCCACACTTACGCTTCCTAAATTGTTAGATCTAAAGTGTCAATTGATCAAGATCTATTTTCCCTAATTAACATATGTTTCAAGGCTAATTAGGAGGGGTTCAAGAACCCAAAATCATGCTGGAAATATATGGGAAAGAATTAAATGAAAACAACCCCCTTTCTTGCCCATAAGCCACAAGACCACCACCATGGTGGCCAAATTGGGGTTGATTTAAAACCACTTTTGAAATCAATTAAAAAGCTGGAAAAATACCCATTAAATATTTAAAAATCCCCCAAATTTTAGATCCAGAAATTTAGGTTTTTATTTAACAATATTTATCAAGAAATTGAGAGAAAATGAGATCTTACACAAGCTAGATGCTATCGACGGCAATGGCACTTCTTGGCAATGATAGGAATCGATCTTGGATATTTAAGATTTTAGATTTGGAGCTAAATAAATTAAGGGGAAATGGAAACAATATGATGGAGGAGATGATGCAAAATCTTGTGGAAAAAAGAAAAGAAAAAGATGATAAAACTAGGTGTTATGGGCTGCACAACAATGGAGAAAGGAGAAAAAAATTGAAAATTAAGAAAAGAGGAGAGGAGAGGGACGGCTAGGGTGGGGGAAAAAAGATTAAAGACTAATAAATTTGTGTAAAAATAATACTTATACCTAGGTTAATAAGGGCATGGATGGCACACTCTAAAAAAACAAGGGATTTTAGCAAAAATTTTAATTATTTTGCAAGGAAATGATTTGAACTTGGGACCTCATTTAATTCCATGCTTTCACATTTAACAACTAACTCACTTATTTAACTTCTTATTTTGATATAATCCTACATTCTTATTAAGCTAAAATTGGCATGTTTCACCTTTCATTAAAATGAGAGCTCCACAAGATACCTTAATACTGCTTGATTCGATGACGATTCTACAAAATTTCAAGTCTAACATACCCAAGGAGATAAGATTTTTCTTTAAATCAGACACATGCCTGACATCTAATAACATCCTTAGGATCCTGTTGTGCATCCTGGTCTAAATAGTACTAATGCTGATTATCTTATAGGGTGAATTATTCCCCATAAGCCCAACTTTACCTTCAATTAAACTATATGTAGAGAATCATTGTAACAGCCCGATTTAGGGGCTAGTCAAAATAGTGATCTCGGGATCACTAATCCGAGTTTAGAGAAAATTAATTTCATGTTATTTTATTAGTTAGAGCATGATTATATAAGTGCATGAAAATTTTGGTGCTTTAATTATAGCGATTTCATGTTTAATTGCGAAAAAGGACTAAATTGCATAAAGTGTGAAAGTTCTATTTTATAAGTTAAAAGTGTTTAATAGCTAAATAACATTAATTTAAGGTCTTTAAAGTGCAATTAGACCCCTAAGTATAGGGTGGCCAGCCATAGGAGACAAGAATTGTCAAAATTGGTCAAAGTTGGTAAGTTCGGTGACTAAATTGATTGTTTAATATTAAAATAAAGAAAAGATGATATCCATATTTTTACTCATCTTACTCTACCAAAAATAAAAAGAAAAATTGGGGTTTTGAAAGCTTAAAATTTTGGAAAACTCTTTTCCCTATAAGTGATTTTAATGGTTTTTCTTGATGATAGTTGTACTTTTGGAACCCCTAAAGCTTAAGCTTTCTAATGAGGGGACTATTTTGTAACATGGTAAAAAGTTTAGGGTTTTTCCATGAGAGATTTTAAGTTGGTTGCTGCATTTTTATGGAAGAAAATGAGTCTTAGTTGTTAGATAAACAACTTTTGTGAAATGTGTTACTATGAAAACACCTAAATGGACCGTATTGTAAAGGTTATAAAGTTTGTAGTAAATGTGTGAAATGTTTGATTTTGATGATAGCCATAAGAGAAATAAATGCTCACCTAGGCTTGTTGAAGGTAGAAATTTGATTAGAATTAATTTTCGAGCCTAGGGGTAAAATGGTCATTTACCAAAGTTTAAGGGCAAAATAGTAATTTTACTAAAGCATGATTATTGAAATGCTTTTATTAATGTGATGATTAAAATGAGCTAATTTTCTATTATAGAGCAAGAAGAGCCAAGAATAAACCTCGATCGGGAAAAAGAACAAAATATCGTACTAGACCGACAATCTAGCCTATTTGGAAATCGAGGTAAGTTTCTAAGAGATAGATTCAACATTTACATTGGCATATTTGAGAATGTTTGATATTATGTCATTGCATGATATTCTACTAAATTGAATATTTGATGTTGAATGAGTAAGTTGAGATGTTGAGGTCCAAGTTGGACTATAATGAGTGTGAAACATTATCATTGAGACATGAGATAGATGAGGTCACGTATAAGACCATGTCGGGGACATGGCCTCGGCACAGAATTAAGATCCCGTGTAAGACCATATCTGGGATATGGCTTTGGTATTGAATGTGAAAAATCGTATAAGACCATATCTGACATATGGCATCGATATTGATGTGAGGGTCCGTATAAGACCATATTCGAGATATGGCATCGGTATTCAGAGGTGACCTATGTAAGACCACATCCAGGATGTGGCATTGGCTTTGTGTTTATGCTAATGATTATGAGTATGCATCTTTGAGCATCCCTAGTGATTTATTGGGATAAATAGATCAGCTTAGAAATAAAAACGGGGATTTTATTAAAGCTATGTGATTGAGTTAACATAGGTACCGTGAGTAATTCACGAAGAACATTTATGATATGTGGCATGGTATGTGCTAAATAAGGGCAAGTATGAGTAAGTATGGCAAAGAGCCTATAACTTTGTATGTGGTTATTTTATGCCATGGATGGATTTTATCATGAGCTTATTGTTACTATTTATTTTCATGCAAACTTACTAAGCTTTATGCTTACCCCTTTCATTTCCCTTTTCCTTGTAGTATTGCCAAGTTAACTTGAGAAGTTGCGGACGTTGGAGTTGGAGATCGCATTATCGACCACTTTTTTGTCTAGCCAAATTAGATTTATTTTGAGTATGGCATGTATAGGACTTGGTCTTTTTGTTATGTCATATTTGCAAGCCAAATGTGTTGGCTATTATAGTTCAATTTATTTTGTAAAAAGGCATGGGAAGTTGGCCTATACTTGATATGTTCATATATTCAATGATGATGGATTTCATGAAGTGTATGATTTTGTAGATGCCTTGATTTTTATGAGTACTTTGAGGTTCCATATGGTCATCTTATTGTTGAATTGAGTTGGTATAAGTCTGGTTGCTATGCAGGGTGCCATTTGGCTTGGAGTATAGACTTTTTAATGTCCACATAGGTAGACACACGGGTATGTGTCTAGGCCGTGTGTTAGTCAGCCCTATGAGCGTGTTGATCGATCGTGTGTCCCCTTGTGAGCTAGGTTTACAAGTCAGTATGCTCAGTAGTAAACACACGGGTAGAGCCACGGCCGTGTGTCTCAGCCGTGTGGGAGGCACGACCATGAACATGGGTGTATGCCTAACCCGTGTGAAGTCTGCACCTGACGTTAGGAATTTAATTCGACACACGGTCTAAGGACACGAGCATGTACCTTGGCCGTGTGACCATGGTGAGGTAATGACGTCATAAACATAATGCCAAGGTTTTCACACACGGGCTAGGACACGGGCGTGTCAAGGCTGTGTGAGGACACGGGCGTGTGTCTGGCCGTGTGAAATAAGTCCGTGTCGACCACGGGCATGTCTCAGAGGCACACGGGCATGTCCCTTAAGCAACATGGGCTTGTAGCCCCTGTTTTGATGAAAATTTTTCTAAGTCTTCTTAAAGTTTCCTAAGTTCTCGAATTAGTCCCGAACAATTCCCTATGCATGTTTTAGGCCTCATGGGCCCATGTAAGGAGAGATTTGCATGTAGATGAGAAATTTTAAATTGAACGAAATTTTTAGCCCAATGTTATATGTTTAAGCAAGTTGAGTGAGTTTAATGCCTCGTATTCGGTTCCATTTTGAACCCGGGTAAGGGGTATTACGTTTAGTGGTATCAGAGCTACGGTTTAGTTGATTCTCGGACTAACGTAGCGTAAGTATGCGTCTAGCTATACATGCCATACGTAAGAGTAATTGTGAAATGATAGTGTGACAACTCCTGACGGTTTCAATTGTATCTTTTTATATATAGTCATGGATCCCGATTAGACTGCAGCTGATGATGCTGCGAGTAATACACCGGCTCCTGCACAAGGGATCGTGCATAAAAAGTAGACCTGAGACCTTGGTTCAGGGAGAAGAGACCCGATAAACCTTTTTCCATATGATGAGCAACTGGTACACTGAGTACATTCGAGCAAATCCTAATGCTCAACCCCTTCACCCACCTATTCCTCACCCGCTCCAGTAGCTCCTCAAGTGGTTGAGGTAGTGAGAAGTGAAAGGCCCCCGGTCGATAAGATCCAAAAATAAGGAGCCAAGGAATTCCTAGCTAGTAAGGATGATGATCCGGAAAGGCGAAATTCTGGCTTGAAAATACCATCAGGGTATTCGATAAGTTGTCATACACGCCTAAAGAGTGCATAAAATGTGTGGTATCTCTCTTGAGAGATTCGACCTATCAATGGTTGAACACCTTTGTGTCGGTGGTACCAAGGAGAGAGTTAGCTGGGAATTCTTCCAAGAGGAATTTCGGAAGAAGTATACCAGCCAAAGATTCATTGACTAGAAGAGAAAAGAGTTCTTGGAGTTAAAGCAAGATCAAATGACTCTGATCGAATAGGACCGTGAGTTCGTAAAGCTTAGTAAGTATGCCCAGAAGTGCATGTCTACCGAGGCTATCATGTGCAAGAGATTCGAGAACGGGCTAAATAAGGATATCCGTTTATATGTCGAAGTTCTCAAACTAAAGTAATTTGTAATGTTGGTGGACAGAGCCTGTAAGGTTGAAAAATTGGCTAAAGAGAAAAGAAGAGATGAGATTGAGTCCCATGATTCGAGGAAAAGACAACTGAATAAGTCACTCCAATCTTTATCTAAGAAATCGAGGGATTTTGCTACTCGACCAACCACTTTAGTCGAGTTTTCAAACTGAAGTAAGGGCAAACAATTCTCGGGGTCTAAGGCCCAGACTACTTCGGTTGCTAGTGTTGGCAATGCCCGACCGAGTAGACCAGAATGCCCGTGGTGTGGCAGGCATCATTTTGGTGAGTGCCGAGCAAACGAGAAGGCTTGTCTCAGATGTGGGTCTTTAGACCATTTTATCAGAGATTGCCCTGAGATGGGCAAGAAATAGAAGTTTCAGAATATAAGACCGGTAGTGCTACTAGAGAAAGACCGCAGAGAAACCCGAAAAATGAAATGTGTAGCAAGAAAACATCTAGAAAGCAGGCTGCAAGAGTTGAGGGTAGAACACTGGCGAGAACATATGCCATTCGTGCTCGTGAAGAGGCATCTTCCCCTAACGTAATCACGGGTACATTTTCTCTTTATGATACTCATGTTATAGCTTTAATTGATCCGGGATCTACCCACTCATACATATGAATGAAATTAGTCTCTAGCATGAGCATGCCTATAAAGTCTACTGAATTTGTAATAAGAGTGTCTAATCCCCTAGGCAAGTATGTGTTGGTTGATAGAGTATGCAAAGGTTGCCCTTTGATGATTAGGGGTCATTGCTTTCCGGTTGATCTTATATTATTGCCGTTTGACGAGTTTGATGTCATCCTTGGGATGGATTGGTTAGTTACTCATGATGTGATTGTGAATTGTGGAAAGAAGTTTATTGAGTTGAAATGTGAAAATGGATATTTTATTCGTGTTGAATCAGACGAGCATGGCAGATCACTAGTAGTGATGTCATCCTTGTTGACTCAGAAGTGTTTGAGAAAGGGGTACGAAGCATACCTTGCTATTGTGATGAATGCTAAAGAGACTGAGTTAAAAATTGAGTCAGTACCTATAGTATACGAGTATTTAGAAGTTTTTTCGGAAGAATTGTCAGGGTTACATCCGGCTAGAGAGATTGAATTTGGGATTGAGTTAGCTCCTGGTACCGACCCTATTTCTATTGCTCCATATAGAATGGCTCCAACCAAGCTAAAAGAATTGAAAGCACATTTGCAAGAACTAATGGATAAAGGTTTCGCAAGACCGAGTTATTCTCCATAGTGTGCTCCCATATTATTTGTGAAGAAGAAAGATGGTTCCATGAGATTATGCATAGATTATCGGTAACTTAACAAGGTAACTTTGAAAAACAAGTACCCGCTGCCGAGAATCGATGATTTTTTTTGATCAATTGAAGGGGGTCACTTTATTTTCCAAGATAGACTTAAGGTCTGGGTACTATCAGCTAAGAGTCAAGGACTTGGATGTGTCGAAAACTACATTTCGGATGAGGTATGGCCACTATGAATTTTTATTCATGCCTTTTGGTTTAACAAATGCCCCTGCCATTTTCATGGACTTGATGAATTGCATTTTTCGTCCATACCTGGATAAATTTGTTGTGGTCTTTATCGATGATATATTGATCTACTCTCGAGATGAGAACAAACATACCGAGCATTTGAGAAAGGTTTTGCAAATTTTGAAAGATAAACAATTGTATGCCAAGTTTAGTAATAGTGAATTTTGGCTTAATGAAGTAGGATTTTTGGGGCACATTGTCTCGGGAGATGGAATTAGAGTCAACCCGTGTAAAATTTCAGCAATTGTGGAATAGAAACTGCCGAGGAGCGTAACTAAAGTAAGGAGTTTTCTAGGCCTACCCGGCTATTATAGTCATTTTGTCAAGGGTTTTCCATGATAGCTACCCCGATGACGAGACTATTGTAAAAAGATGTGAAGTTTGAATGGATAGAGAGGTGTTAACAGAGTTTTGAGAAACTAAAGGCGTTGTTGACTGAGGCTCCTATTTTGGTACAACCTGAACCGGGAAGAGAATTTTTGGTTTACAGTGATGCATCCCTAAATGGGTTAGGTTGTGTACTTATGCAAGAGGGCAAGGTTATTGCATATGCCTCTAGACAATTAAAATCGCATGAGAAGAATTACCCGACCTATGATCCAGAGTTGGCCGTCATTGTGTTTGCATTGAAGATATGAAGACACCATTTGAATGGTGAAAGGTGTCGGATATTTACTGACCATAAAAGCCTAAAATATTTGATAACTCAAAAGGAATTAAATTTGAGGCAACGAAGGTGGTTAGAGTTGATCAAGGATTATGACTTAGTAATTGACTACCATCCGGGAAGGGCGAACGTGGTCGCCGATGCTTTGAGCAGAAAATCATTGTTTGCGCTGAGAGCAATGAATACACGGATGGCTTTGTTAGATGATAATTCTATTACAGCCGAGTTGAAGGCTAGACCATTATTTCTTCAAGATATTTGTAAAGCGTAGAAAGAGGACAACAGCTTACAAGCCAAAGGAGTTTTATGTGAGTCAAATGTTGAATCAGACTTTCGGGTAAGTCCTGATAGATGCTTGACGTTTCGAGATAGGGTCTGTGTACCCAAAAATGATGAACTTATTCGTAAGATTTTGCATGAAGCATATAGCGGATGTTTAACGGTGCACCCAAGTAGCACGAAGATGTACAATGACTTGAGGAAGTGGTATTGGTGGCCTAGTATATAGAAGGACATTTCCATGTTTGTATCGAGATGCCTGATTTTTCATCAAGTGAAGGCTGAACACCAAGTATCTTCGGGTCTACTTCAGCCCATTATGGTTCCTGAGTCCGTATTACCATTGACTGTGTGACGGGTTTACCGTTGACACCGAAAAAGAAAAATGTCGTGTGGGTCCTAGTCGATAGACTTACAAAGTTGGCCCATTTCATGCCAGTACGAGTCGATTACTCGCTTGATAAGTTGGTTGAACTATATGTGGCAGAGATAGTAAGACTTCATGGAGTACCATTATCGATCGTTTCGAATAGAGATCTGAGATTCACGTCACGATTTTGGAAAAAGTTGCAAGAGGCCTTAGGCATAAAATTGAGTTTTAGTACAGCTTTCCATCAGTAAACTGACGGGCAGTCAAAAAGAGTAATTCAGATACTCGAAGATATGCTTCAATGTTGTGTTTTGGAATTCTAGGGTAATTGGGAGAAATACTTACATTTGGTGGAATTTGGCTACAACAACATTTTTCAGTCAAGTTTGAAAATGGCGACTTATGAAGCATTGTATGGGCGTAAGTGTCGAACGCCCTTATATTGGACAGAACTCAGAGTGAAATAGGTACACGGGGTCGATTTGATTAGGGAAACTGAAGAGAAAGTAAAAGTGATACGTGAATGTCTGAAAGCAGCCTCAGATAGACAAAAGTCCTATTCAGATTTAAAAAGGAAAGAGATTGAGTTCCAAGTCGAAGATAAAGTGTTTCTGAAAGTATCACCTTGGAGAAAAGTACTCAGATTTGGCCAGAAAGGCAAATTAAGTCCGCGTTTTATTGGACCTTATGAAGTTACCGAGAGAATAGGACCGGTAGCTTATCGTTTGGCCTTGCCACCTGAGCTGGAAAAGATCCACGATATCTTTCACATATCCATGTTGCGCCGATACCATTCATGTAACACCCCAAACTCGGCCTAGAAGTTAGGCCCGAGCTCAGAATGTTACATTAAAGCACAATTTCAAATCGATTTTACTAATTAACAATTTAAGGCCCAAAAGTCCAAAATCTTTAAGTCTTGTTAAGTAATGATAGAAGCCCATTTTATTATTTTAAGCACTTCGGAAACCAAGTTTAAACATACAAAATTTACTTAGGTTTAATACTTAAGTAAACAGTTGAAAACAGCAAACCCAAAAAATTTAAAGTCAAATCGGAGTACAAGGCCTTATTACAATCCAATGAAAAACAAAGTATTTAAAATAAATTCGTTTGAACAAATTAAAACATATGATCAGCTTGTAGTGTGGCCATCTCCGAGTCCTCTCCCACATCGAGCCGTCTATTCAGGATCACCTGAAATATTAAATAAAAGGGTGTGAGTTTCAAAACTCAGTGTGTACAACCCTTGGCAATCAAATCACATACAAATATTCACATTGGGCCTAAGCCCTATCAAAATTGGTGGTCTTGGGCCTTAGCCCACATTGACCTCATATCATATCATATCATATCATATACAAATAGATAATGCAAAACCCATCCCAATAATCCATCCGCTACATACACCATTTCTCTTCCAACCATTACACACTTGTGGGGATTTCTAAATCAACCCACCCATCCTCTATACACCAAAAGTAGCCTGGTTGCGGTACTACTTAACGTTGCAGCAAAGCTGCTAATCAGATAATGGGCTAAAAGCCACCGGTGGATCCATGGCTATACGACTATGCGATCCTCAAATCTTCCTCCGTACCATAAATCCCACCCATATGCATCCTAAGCAGATTATCATATGAATGCATCAAACACATGAGTAACATCCATAAACTCATATTCGTCACATAGAGGTATTTTTTTCATTTCACTACCCAGAGGTATCTTCATAATTCTACCCTACAGAGGTATTTTAGTAATTTGGAAAATTAGGGGTATCTTGGTAATTTTGCAAAATAGGAGTATTTTGGTAATTTTTTAGACCTAGAGGTATTTTAGTAATTTTACAAATATAAGGGTATTTTAATAATTTTACAAATATAAGGGTATTTTAGTCCCTCTCGGGTTTTAGTTATGAACTTTGGCCCATCAACAAGTCCTCGCAGCTAAGTGAACAGACACTACGCACCAGGTAGGATTCCAGAGAAGAGGAGGTGGGCCACTAGGACCGCTTAAGTACCAAGCTCTCCCTAGATCCAATCCTAGACATGCGTATGTGCGTTGCCACACCCTAACCCAGCGACTTGTTCATGGACATGTTTAACTAGATTAAGTCTTATGAAATTTAAGAGTTGTTCAAACTAGGCCTACAGTCCATAAACCCTAGCATACTTGCCTATGGCCCGATAAAGCCCATCAAACCCAAATTTCATCCCTACGGCCCATTAGGCCCAAATTACATCCTTATTGCCTGTTAAGCCCAGAACAATTCCAGATTATGAATTTATGCTTAACTGACTCAATTCATACACCAAACCAAACGAACTCATCAAACCTAGCCTTAGGGCCCACCAGGCCTATTTAGCCACTTTCGACTTTTCGATTTTTCAGCATTGCCGATATCGTGTGTGTAGTGTTTGCACACACCTGGTAACCTTGCGTGCTAGAAACCCCTTAGTCATGAACCTACAATCAACATTACTAGCGATTAACCAAAGCTTTAACACATACTTATCAAAAATTGAAACCTCATCGTACCTTTACCGTGTGCCTTACGTTCTAGTAGCCTTTCCTTTGCTACTATTTGCGATTATCCTCTAGATCTGCACCCAAACACCTATATCGTCCAAACCAAGTGACCTATATTGTACATAAGTCACCTCTATGAGACAAATTAGATTCATTCATCTACTAAACCATGACTAAGTCGAGAACACTTACCACCTTGTTAGCAATCCTTACCTACCACGCTTGTGATTTCTGAATCTTACCCTTGTTAATACAAAGTTAACGACAAGGAGAGGTTAGATAGCCCTTCAGCTTTTAACAAAACTTACTAAAAGATTGACTAAATACTTACCGAAACCCTCATTTGATCCTGCAACCTAGATCGCTACTGAACAAGATTCAGCTTGACTAAAAGTGGGTAGCAATCGATTGTGATGAAAGAGAACTAACTAAGAATTGGCACAAGTAGAGCTATATGATAAGAAGGTGTATTCAGATTTTAGGGAAAGAAACAGAACACAACTCTGATAGAAATTTTCGGCAAAAAGAATGATGGGTTTCTTTTTCAGCAAATGGAAGAATTCGGCTATAGGTGAATTTGGAAATGAAGGGAATTTAGCTAAAATGGAGAAACTGATTGAGGGGGGAGAAATAAAAACTAAAGAATGCTCAAAGAACCTTTCAAGCCTTCGGCCCTCTCCTTTTATAGCCACAAGCATAATATGCCATCCCCCAAAGTCCTATTCGGCACCAACTCCTCCCTTTCCTCATCTCCTGATTTTTCTCCCTGATAACACCTTAATCTTATCTGAAATTTCCTCCACATCCATATCACCTGCTTACCTCAATCTCTCCACGCCAAGAGTTCAAGATCATCACAACTCTTGTCGTCCACCTATGCAAAATAAAACACTCTAAAAACACACTCCTAATGCTCGAACCTTGGAGCTCTTTAGCTCACACACACACCACCTTATAGCTCCCAAGTGACGCCACTTGCCACTGGACCACAAGCCCATTTGTGTCCTATTTCTCCTTCATTTACTTAAAAGGCCTACTAACTAGAGTCACTGTTCCCTAGGGCTAAAACCAAAATTTTTCCTATACCCTTACTTGATCCCAGAACATCTCCAACACCCTTAGACACTTCAAATTCATTAACCATAAAAGCCCACATGCCAAATGTCATTTTCTCACTCACTTAAAATTTTTCTGAGACCCAAAGCCCAATAAGCCCAATACTTCTAGGCCCAAATTAAGGCGTTACATTTCAAACCCTTTACATGTCGTAGTACCAACAGAGGTGGAAATTCAACCGGGTTTGACTTATGGTGAAGAGCCGGTTAAAATTTTAGCGTGGGAGGTCAAATAGTTAAGAAACAAAAGTGTAGCCCTTGTGAAAGTGCTATGGCAAAGACATGGAATAAAGAGGCCACATGGGAGCCTGAGGAGATTATGAGAAACCAATACCCCAACCTTTTCACCCGTAAGATTTTCAGGGACGAAAATTCTTAAGGGGGAGAGAATTGTAACAGCCCGATTTAGGGGCTAGTTAGAACAGTGATCCCGAGATCACTAATTCGAGGTTAGAGAAAATTATTTTCATGTTATTTTATGAGTTATAGCATGATTATATAATTGCATGAAAATTTTGGTGCTTTAATTTTAGCAATTTCATGTTTAATTGCAAAAAAGGACTAAATCGCATAAAGTGAAAAAGTTCTATTTTATAAGATAAAGGTGTTTACTAGCTAAATAACATTAATTAGAGGTCTTTAAATTGCAATTAAACCCCTAAGTATAGGGTTTCCAGCCATAGGAGACAAGAATTGTCAAAATTGGTCAAAGTTGGTAAGTTTGGTGACTAAATTGATTGTTTAATATTAAATAAGGAAAAGATTATATCCATATTTTTACTCATCTTCCTCCATCTAAAATAGCAAGAAAAATAGGGGTTTTGAAATCTCAAAATTTCAGCAAACTCTTCTCCTTACAAGTAAGTGATTTTAATGGTTTTTCTTGATGATAGTTGTTGTAACAGCCCGATTTAGCGGCTAGTCAAAATAGTGATCTCGAAATCACTAATTTGAGGTTTGATAAAATTATATTCAAGTTATGTTATTTGTTATAACAAGTTTATAAGGATGTATAGAAATTTTGGTGCCTTAATTTTAGTAATTTCTAGCTAAATTGTGAAAAAAGGACCAAATCGCATAAAGTGTAAAAGTTCTATTTTATTTGCTAGAGGCACCAAATGGCTATGGGTTATTAATTGGAGGTCTTTAAAGGGAAATTAGACCATATTGAATGTGATGGCCGGCCATGTAGACAAGAGGGGACAAGAACTTTTAATTTGGTCAAAGTTGGTGGAATAAATGAATAAAATAAGATGAATAGGTAAAAAGCTATCATCTTTCTATTTTTCTTCCCTTCTCCACCGAAAATATCAGACATGGTGGGATGTTTGAGAGCTCAAAATTTCAGCAAGCTTTATCCCACACAAGTAAGTGATTTTGATGACTTTTCTTAATAAAAATTGTACTTTTGGAGTCCCCAAAGCTTAATCTAGCTAATGGGGGGGCTAAATTGCAACATGGTTGAAAGTCTAGGGACTTACCATGATAGATTTTACGTGGGTTGTTGAGTTTTATGGAAGAAAATGAATGGTAGGATTATGATAAACAACTTTTATGAAAGGTGTTGTGGTGAAAACACCTAATTTGGGCTAAAATGCAAAGGTTGTAATTTGTTCATTTAAGCATGAAATAGTTGGAATTTGAGATAGTTGTGGGAGGATTAAATGTTCATCTAGGCTTGTTTAACAAGAAAATGTGATGAAAATTTATTTACGAGCCTAGGGGAAAAATCATAATTTTGCCAAAGTATGGGGGCAAAATGGTCATTTTTACCTAAAGAGTGTATTATGGTATTTTATGATTTATAAATGAATAAATTAGTATATCTCATTGTTATAGATCAAAGAAATCGAGTTTCGGACCTAGAACGGATAAAAAGAGAGATGTGGGCAAATAATCATTTTCGGCTATTTCAACATCGAGGTAAGTTCATGAGCAATTGTTGTACGAGCTAATTTAATATTCCAATATTGTATGGAATGTATATATATACTTAATGAATGTTGAAATGCCAATTGATGAGATGTCGGGAGAATTGAATATAAGAATAGTAAGGGATATAAATAGTATAAAACGATGTTAGTTAAGGTTTCGTGTAAGACCATGTCAAGGACATGGCAACGATGTGATATTTTATATGAGACCTTGTCGAGGTCACGTCATCGACATGTTAAAGTATGTAAGACCCTATTGGGGTGTGATGTTAATGAGAACTATGTGTATAAAACTCAAGACAATTATGTAATAAGTTGAATGATTCAACGGAGATGTTGAATGTAAGTGGTTGTACCACGAAAAGCACTAGTATGTGATAGAATTGAATTAATATGAATTCGATATATGATAAACTCTTGAGTGGGATGAATGTAGTAGAATTTGGTATTGGATGCATGGTTGATATTGATTGAAAATCTATGTGGCTCAAGTAGAGTAAAAGTGGTAGAGTTGTGCATGTGTTGTGATAATGCTAGAAGGTAAGATAAGTACGATAACTTCTCGTTAATTGATTATGGTAGGCTAAGTGTGAAGCCACCGAGATATTAACTGTGTGGACTAACTATGTGTGAAATAGCTAGGTGAATTAACTATGTGATTACGTTATTGAGGGAAGTGGCTGAGTGGATGTCTTATTGATGGCAATGATGGGCTGTGTGCGATACCATCTACCATATTATTATTGGTGGGCTGTGTGTATTACCACCTGAGTAACTAATAATTGATGGGCTGTGTGCGATACCATCGCTTATAAATGATTGGTGTGCTAAGTGTGAAAACACCATAAGTATAATAATTGGTGGGCTGTGTGCGATACCACCTTATTAGAGAGTTAATGGGGGGCTAAGTGCGAAGCCACCGAGAGATGAGTAGTTTATTGATAATGCTTGATGTATTGTTTTATGAAATTACTTGACATTCAATGCAGGAATGTATGCTAGTTAAATGAGTAATTGGCTTGTGGCACAGTAAGAATGTGGTAAGAGATAGAATGAGTAAGCTTTAAGAGTGGTTGAGTAAGCAACCATGAGTTAATGGGAAAAACCCAGTGTAATACCTGGTAGTTACCCATATTTAATGAATATCAGTATTTATCAGTTATGCAGATGAACTTACTAAGCATTATTGCTTACTCCTTTTCTTTTCCCATCTCTTATAGGTTATTTTGACTAGATTGGGTTGGGGGCTGCCGGAGATGTTTTCACACTATCGAGCAGACGCTTAGTATGAGGTATCAAGTCCTTATGAGTCATGGCATGTATAGGGCTAGTACTTAAGTTTGATCAAGTCCTTGTTGATGTAGTCAAATTGTGTTGGCCCAAGAGATCTTATGTCTTGATTGTGTATAGCCATAAATGATGGCTCAAGTTATTTGTAATTATATGAGAATTAGTCTCCCTAGTATATGGGATGAAAACCTTAAATTTTTTTATATAATCAAATGTTTTAATTCAAGAGTAATGTTGATGCTATGTGAAATTATGTGATAAGTTATGAATGTATGCAAGTGTGAATGGCATAAGGCTTGGTAGATAGCCTTCATGTGCCCACACGGGTAAACACACAGGCGTGTGTCTAGGTCGTGTTAACCCTGTACCTTATTATTAATTAGAATAGGCCACGGGTAGATCCCACGGCCATGTGCATGAACCGTGTAAGGCACACGGTAAGGACATGGGAGTGTGCCCAGGTCGTGTGAATCAAGTCAGTAGCTTTCCATGGTTTGAAGACACGGGCGTGTCCAGGCCGTGTGAAATTAGTCAGTGTCGACCATGGATGGAAGACACGGGTAGGTTGTGAGGGTATACGGGCATGCCTTCATTTTACATGGGCGTGTGAAATGTACACGAGCGTGTGTGTCTTCTAACACGGATGTGTAATCCTGGTTTAGAAGGAAAAAAATTTTACAGGTCGTAAGAGTTCCGATATAGTCTCGAGAGCCCTCGTAGGTATGAGTGAGGTCTCGTAAGGAGGGAATGAGGTTGTTGTGGTATCTTAAGGGAAATAGTCGCGTTGAGCCTGAGCGGCGATCAGGTAGATTTTTACGGTAACGCCTCATACCCAATTCTGACGGGGATTATGGGTAAGGGGTGTTACATTTAGTTGTATCAGAGTATGGTTTAGTCGGTTCTCGGACTTGCCTAGCGTGAGTAAGAGTCTAGCTATACATGCTATAGGTGAACTGTGACAGTGTGATATCTCTCGACACTAACAAGATTATTTTGTTAAGACAGGGATAGTTCTCGATCGAGCTAAATTTAATACTGTTGTAGGTGATAATGAGGTACTTGCAATGCTCTTATGCATTGATGAAATTCAAAAAGGTATAAGTAGAAGTAAATGACATGTGTGTGAAAATGCATGAACTGAGAGTTATAAAGTGGTAAGCTTATCTGTATTGGCGGGATGTGCATAGGTGTTATATAATCAACCTATTGGGTTAGGTGCCATTAGTGAGCAAATTTACCCAGAGGAGGGGGTATATGTGTATGTATGATTGTTCGAATAATGTATAATGTTTTATTTTGTGACTCTGTATGAAATTACGAGTATTATGGTGTGAGAGTTAAACTGGGAAGTTTGATTAAGTAGAATGTAGGGATGAGTACGGTCGTTCATTGATAAGATGATGAATAAGACCATGGTTGGACCATGGCGGTACATGTGATCCCATGTAAGACCATGTGCATGTAAGACCACGTTTGAGACCTGGTACTGATATGAGATTTCGTGAAAGACCATAGCGAGGCTATGGCATCGTGATGACATGTAAAGAAATAGCTGGACCATGATGTTGTGATACGAGTAAGACCATAGTTGGACTATAGCAATCAGATAAACGACGACTCAAACCCGTAAGATATTCTTTAGTTGATGAGTGATTGTAAGAGAAAGTAGAGTTAAATGTTGAGTACTCGAGCACATATTAATATGGAACTTGAATTATTAAAGTCAAAATTCAAAAGTATGAGTGATAGAGATGATTGTACTGTGATAAACGTGGAAACTCACTTGGAGTGAGTTGTGTGACTATAATACTATTTCATTGATGATGAATTTTAAATCATATTTTTGTAGTCACGAGAGTCAAGTCAAAGGGGCTCTATGACCTCACCCTCTTTACCACTGTCAAATTATGATAAGATGCTACGAGAGTCAAATTGAGTAAGTTTGCATGTGATTAACACAGTATTTATGTTAGCATTCTGAGAATGTTCTGTATCACATTGATACATGACACTCTGTTAGATAAAGTAATTGTGGTTGAACATGGGGTTGAAGTCCTAGGGGACTATAATGAAAAGGCTATCATTAAGATGTGAAATTGATAAGGTCTCGTATAAGACCATGTTCGAGGCATGGCCTCGGCACCAAGTTATGATTTCATATAAGACTACATCTAGAAGGTGGCTTCGGTAATGGATATGAGAATTGTATAAGACCATATTTAGAATATGGCATCGATACTTGATCCGAAGTCCATATAAGACCACCTTGGGAGTGTGGCATTGGTTTCGGGCCTACATAAATGATGAGGAATGTGTGTCTTTGATTATCCCAGTAATCAATGGGACAGATAGATGAGCTTAGAAGTAGAAAGGAGAATTGTACTAAAGTCATGTGAATGAGTGAATACAGGCACTCAAGAACGAGTCACAAGGAAATGAGTATAGAATGTGGCACGGTATGTGCTTAATAGAGGAAATTGTAAGTGAGTAGGAAGCCTAAGGTTTATGATTATTGAGGCCTTCTTAAATTGATGTTCACTAATGAAAAGAATTATTAAGGAGTTGAGGACAAATGGTTAGAGAAGCAATGTTTGAACTGTGAGAGTGTTCAATCATGATAACCATAGTTGTATGGATCATAATGATCTCTTTAAGTATTACGTGTAAATATCTTTCGCCTTTCAGGGATGATGTAGTTGTTTATTTCATGAATCGAGATCGTGTGAGAATATTTGCTGATTGTAAAATCAGATTAAATGGTTGTCGATTTAGTAATTGGAATTGACATTCCTTTATCTCCTCGTAACCTTATTCAGATACTTTGAGGAGGAAGTTTGTGACGATTCTAGTATAAGGAGTGGAATCGTGAGTTTTACGTTGGGGGTCGAGTTTCGAGTAAGCCAAACAGAGTTAATGAATTTGATAGAGATGTCCCTGCTATTGTGAGGTATGACGATAGTAAGGGTTTTAGATTAGCATAGCAAGAGAAACTCGGGTGAGAATGTGCTTAAGATATGTTCCTTGTATGGAGAAAAAGAGTAGTTTAACGTACCGAGATATGATTCAAGTTCTGAGTATATTGGCAAGTGAATCAATAAAGAGAATAAAATTCTGTGTGAGTGCGTGAGTAGGAAGCATAATACAAAGATATGCTCATCGAAGTGTTCAAACCATGATGGTTGAGTTGAAAGCTATAGAAGGAACTACTAATTGAAAGTTCTAGTACTGAGTTCAGTCTGAATCGAGAGAAAGAGTTGACCGATTAGTGATCCTGAGATGATCACTTTCATGATTGTGTTGTGAGTTAGGTGTTATGAAATGATTTATGGGAAACTTGATGTGTATTTTCTAAATTTTAATGAGTGGGAGTGTCTTATGCTGCAAAAGATTTGAAATGAAATAGTGGAAACGGCTTGA
The DNA here is from genome assembly GCA_025506655.1 of Gossypium rotundifolium. Classification (NCBI taxonomy): domain Eukaryota; kingdom Viridiplantae; phylum Streptophyta; class Magnoliopsida; order Malvales; family Malvaceae; genus Gossypium; species Gossypium rotundifolium. The sequence goes on from CP106725.1 coordinate 52,631,364, forward strand.
ACTATTGCAATGGTGTGTATAGTTAGTGTAATACTTCTCAGAAAATATACATAGCACAGATGTCTGGATGAAAGATCCACGTTGGATAAAATTTCTATTGTTGATGTTTTCCTCGAGATAGAATTGGAATGATGAGAAAGCCAGAACTTATACAAAAGCTTTGGTATGGAATTTAGTAGTAGCATATCTACTAATGTGAGAATAAGGAAGTACAGTTATGAGGATAAATGTTTTGGCAATAGAGTACATTTTATGATATGATTGAGTTTATGTTCAGAAGTGGTTGACCACTAGAAGCTGAGTTTTTAAAGCGTACAAGTCAAGAGTGTTAAAGTCAGTGAATGCTTTAATGAGAAATTAAGATAAAACCTTATAGATGTCAAGTGTGGTTTGACAAAATTCCTAAGAAGGGGAATGACATTTGAGTTGTAGTAAATCAATCGGTAAGGATTCGAATGATCATTTGGACATGTGCAGAGCTCTAAAATAGTGGATTACTGAGCATACGTCCTGGAGGAAGAAATACCTAGGTAGCAAGTGATGCTTCGACCTTGTATAAGATAGCTTAAAGGTTGTTGACAAGAGAAACTTGAAGATAAGTAGATTTGCAATTTTAAAGAATTTCTAGAAATGTTTAAAGAATGATAGTAGCAACTCTTTCTGACAAGATTTTCGGGGATGAAAATCCCTAAAGGGGAGAGAATTGTAACAGCCCGATTTAGGGGCTAGTCAGAACAGTGATCTTGAAATCACTAATTCGAGGTTTGATAAAATTATATTCATGTTATGTTATGTGCTATAACATGTTTATAAGGATGTATGGAAATTTTGGTGCCTTAATTTTAGCAATTTCTAGCTAAATTGTGAAAAAGGACCAAATCGCATAAAGTGCGAAAGTTCTATTTTATTTGCTAGAGGCACCAAATGGCTATGGGTTATTAATTGAAGGTCTTTAAAGGGCAATTAGACCATATTGAATGTGATGGCCGGCCATGTAGACAAGAGGGGACAAGAACTTTTAATTTGGTCAAAGTTGGTGGAATAAATGAATAAAATAAGATGAATAGGTAAAAAGCTATCATCTTTCTATTTTTCTTCCCTTCTCCACCGAAAATATCAGACATGGTGGGGTGCTTGAGAGTTCAAAATTTCAGCAAGCTTTATCCCACACAAGTAAGTGATTTTGATGACTTTTCTTGATAAAAATTTACTTTTGGAGTCCCCAAAGCTTAATCTAGCTAATGGGGGGCTAAATTGCAATATGGTTGAAAGTCTAGGGACTTATTGCAATATGGTTGAAAGTCTATGGACTTACCATGATAGATTTTATTCTGGTTGTTGAGTTTTATGGAAGAAAATGAATGGTAGGATTATGATAAACAACTTTTATGAAAGGTGTTGTGGTGAAAACACCTAATTTGAGCTAAAATGCAAAGGTTGTAATTTGTTCATTTAAGCATGAAATAGTTGGAATTTGAGATAGTTGTGGGAGGATTAAATGTTCGGCTAGGCTTGTTTAACAAAAAAAATGTGATGAAAATTTATTTACGAGCCTAGGGGCAAAATTATAATTTTGCCAAAGTATAGGGCAAAATGGTCATTTTTACCTAAAGAGTGTATTATGGTATTTTATGATTTATAAATGAATAAATCAGTATATCTCATTGTTATAGATCAAAGAAATCGAGTTTCGGACCTAGAACAGATAAAAAGAGAGATGTGGGCAAATAATCATTTTTGGCTATTTTGACATCGAGGTAAGTTCATGTGCAATTGTTGTACAAGCTAATTTAATATTCCAATATTGTATGGAATGTATATATATATATATATACTCAATGAATGTTGAAATTCCAATTGATGAGATGTCGGGAGAATTGAATATAAGAATAGTAAGGGATGTAAATAGTATGAAACAATATATATATACTCAATGAATGTTGAAATGCCAATTGATGAGATGTCGAGAGAATTGAATATAAGAATAGTAATGGATGTAAATAGTATGAAACGATGTTAGTTAAGGTTTCATGTAAGACCATGTCAAGGACATGGCAATGATGTGATATTTTGTATGAGACCTTGTCGGGGTCACGGCATCAACATGTTAAAGTATGTAAGACCCTATTGGGGTGTGATGTTAATGAGAACTATGTGTATGAAACTCAAGAGAGTTATGTAATAAGTTGAATGATTCAACGGGGATGTTGAATATAAGTGGTTGTACCACGAGAAACACTAGTATGTGATAGAATTGAATTAATATGAATTCAATATATGATAAACTCCTGAGTGGGATGAATGTAGTAGAATTTGGTATTGGATGCATGGTTGATATTGATTGAGAATCTATGTGGCTCAAGTAGAGTAAAAGTGGTAGAGTTGTACATGTGTTGTGATAATGCTAGAAGGTAAGATAAGTACGATAACTTCTCGTTAATTGATTATGGTAGGCTAAGTGTGAAGCCACCGAGATATTGACTGTGTGGACTAACTGTGTGTGAAATAGCTAGGTGAATTAACTATGTGATTACGTTATTGAGGGAAGTGGCTGAGTGGATGTCTTATTGATGATAATGATGGGCTGTGTGTGATACCATTTACCATATTATTATTGGTAGGCTGTGTGCGTTACCACCTGAGTAACTAATAATCGATGGGCTGTGTGCGATACCATCGCTTATAAATGATTGGTGTGCTTAGTGCGAAAACACCATAAGTATAATAATTGGTGGGCTGTGTGCGATACCACCTTATTAGAGAGTTAACGGGGGGGCTAAGTGCGAAGCCACCGAGAGATGAGTAGTTTATTAATAATGCTTGATGTATTGTTTTATGAAATTACATGACATTCAGTGCAGGAATGTATGCTAGTTAAACGAGCAATTGGCTTGTGGCACAGTAAGAATGTGGTAAGAGATAGAATGAGTAAGCTTCAAGAGTGGTTGAGTAAGTAACCATGAGTTAATGGGAAAAACCTAGTGTAATACCTAGTAGTTATCCATATTTAATGAATATCAATATTTATCAGTTATGCAGATGAACTTACTAAGCATTATTGCTTACTCCTTTTCTTTTCCCATCTCTTATAGGTTGTTTTAACTAGCTTGGATTGAGGGCCGCCGGAGATGTTTTCACACTATCGAGCAGACGCTTGGTATGAGGTATCAAGTCCTTATGAGTCATGGCATGTATAGGGCTAGTACTTAAGTTTGATCAAGTCCTTGTTGATGTAGTCAAATTGTGTTGGCCTAAGAGAGCTTATGTCTTGATTGTGTATAGCCATAGATGATGGCTCAAGTTGTTTGTAATTATATGGGAATTAGTCTCCCTAGTATATGGGATGAAAACCTTAAATTTTTTTATATAATCAAATGTTTTAATTCAAGAGTAATGTTGATGCTATGTGAAATTATGTGATAAGTTATGAATGTATGCAAGTGTGAATGGCATAAGGCTTGGTAGATAGCCTTTATGTGCCTACACGGGTAAACACACGGGCGTGTGTCTAGGTCGTGTTAACCCTACACCTTATTATTATTAATTAGAATAGGCCACGGGTAGATCCCACGGTCATTTGCATGAATCGTGTAAGGCACACGTAAGGACATGGGCGTGTGCCCAGGCCGTATGGATCAAGTCAGTAGCTTCTCACGGTTTGAAGACACGGTGTGTCCAGGCCATGTGAAATTAGTCAGTGTCGACCACGGGTGGAAGACACGGGCAGGTTGTGAGGGTACACGGGCGTGCCTTCATTTTATATGGGCGTGTGTAATGTACACGGGCGTGTGTGTCTTCTAACACGGGCGTGTAATCCCGGTTTAGAAGGGAAAGAAATTTTATGGATCGTAAGAGTTCCAGATATAGTCTCGAGAGCCCTCGTAGGGACGAGTGAGGTCTCATAAGGTGGGAATAAGGTTGTTGTGGTATCTTAAGGGAAATAGTCGCGTTGAGCCTAAGCGGCGGTCAGGTAGATTTGTACGAGAACACCTCGTACCCGATAAACAACTTTTGGAACCCCTAAAGCTTAAGCTTTCTAATGAGGGGACTATTTTGCAATATTGTGAAAAGTTTGGGGTTTTTCTTGGTTGCTGCATTTTTATGGAAGAAAATGAGTCTTAGTTGTTAGATAAACAACTTTTGTGAAAGGTGTTACTATGAAAACACCTAAATGGACCTTGTTGTAAAGGTTATAAAGTTTGTAGTAAATGTGTGAAATGTTGGGTTTTGATGATAGCCATAAGAGAAAGAAATTTTCACCTAGGCTTATTGAAGGTAGAAATTTGATTATAATTAATTTTCGAGCTTAGGGGTAAAATGGTCATTTTGCCAAAGTTTAAGTGTAAAATAGTAATTTTAACAAAGCATGATTATTAAAATGTTTTTATTAATGGGATGATTAAAATGAGCTAATTTTCTATTATAGAGCAAGAAGAGCCAAGAATCAACCTCGATCGGGGAAAGAACAAAATATCAGATTAGACCGACAATCTAGCCTATTTTGAAATCGAGGTAAGTTTGTAAGAGATAGATTCAACATTTACGTTGGCATGTTTGAGAATGTTTGATATTATGTCATTGCATGATATTCTACTAAATTGAATATTTGATGTTGAATGAGTAAGTTGAGATGTTGAGGTCTAAGTTGGACTATAATGAGTGTGAAATATTATCATTGAGACATGAGATAGATGAGGTCCTATATAAGACCATGTCGAGGACATGGCCTCAGCACCAAATTGAGATCTCGTGTAAGACCATATCTGGGATATGGCTTCGGTATTGAATGTGAAAAATCGTATAAGACCATATCTGGGATATGGCATCGATATCGATGTGAGGGTCCGTATAAGACCATATCCGGGATATGGCATCGGTATTCAGAGGTGACCCATATAAGACCACATCCAGGATGTGGCATTGGCTTCGTGTTTATGCTAATGATTATGAATATGCATCTTTGAGCATCCCTAGTGATTTATTGGGATAAAAAGATCAGCTTAGAAATAGAAATGGGGATTTTATTAAAGCTATTTGATAAACCATAATTTATACATATTTTAACCCCATGCTTGGCTTATTTTTGGATGAATTTTCATTAGATTTGATGAATTCGATGCTCCCAATCCCTTAATTTCATGTTTTACATTCAGGAGAGCCTAGGGAGTCGAAAAGAATGAGAAACGGGCCAAAAATGGGCAAAATGGGCCTACCTTAGAAATCAACACGGCCTAGACTATCAAACACGGTCGTGTGTTACGGACAGAATCGAACACGGCCTGGATCAACGTACACGAGTAGACCACACGACCGTGTGTGGTGAGCAGAAGCGAGCACGGTCTAAGGAATTGAACACGGGCGTGTTACATGGGCGTGTCCCTACTATACCAAAGTTTAATTCAATTCGAATAGGCTATTTGTAGGCCAAGAAGGCATTCCAAAGCCTATATAAACACCCTAGGGGGTGACCTAAAAGAAGATGTCGAGTAGAAGGCAGAAAACACTCGAAAACAGCCATCAGGAGCAGCTCGGAAGAAAGATCTCCATCAAGGCTGAAGATCTCCTATCAATTTCTCTTAAATTTTTTGGGTTTTCTTATGTTTTGTAGTTTTCCTTATTTTAAGATGTTTCTTTTTATCAGTATGAACTAAATTCGTTAAATACCTAAGGGGATGAAACCTAAGACGGATCTTATTATTATTTGACTTATAAGATAAATACTTGTTCTTATTCTTAATTGTGAGTGCTTATTCTTGTTTTGATAATTCATGTTATTGATTCAAGTCGAATGTGCTTATTCAGTGGAGCAAAAGTCCCTGTTTAATAGTAGATCAATACAATTAAGCAGAGTTGATTGCAACCCTAGAAATAGGATGACATATATTTGTCGGATTAGAGTCAAATCTAATAAGGGAATCCATAGATCGATTTAATGCGACAATAAGGGTTTTAATTAGAAAGAGATTTCAATTAATCAACCTAGAGTCAGTTGTTTTTAGTCTTGAAAAAGATATTAACATAAATCAGGGATTTCTATTGATTAAGTCAAGTGAATAAATCATATGAATCAAAAGTCCTAAGTGAAGTCTAGGTGTATTCTTCCTTGGGTACTGCCTATCTCATAAAGTAGTCTAAAGTATTTTCCCAATTTGTTCTCTGTCGTATTTTTAATTAATTTTAGTTTAAAAGAAATCACTCCAAATCTTAGGCTAGATAATAAGAAAATAGTAATTACTAGTACTATTGGTCCTTATGGATACGATATTTTCGGTCTTACCATAACTATACTATTAAACGATAGGTGCGCTTGCCTTTATTATGATCATAGTTAGTTAGAGACACATCAAGTTTTTGGCGCCGTTGCCAGGGACTAAGATATTAGGAACGGTAAATTTTTATTACTTTAGCCATTTTTTAATTTTATTATATTTTTACTTTTCTAATTTTAAACTTTCTTTGCTTCTGGCAGGTGTCTCTAGTTTATGACTAGAAGAAACCCATCAGGACCTCTACTTTACGACAGTGAGATTGAGAGTACAGCTCGCAGAAACTGAAGAAAATAAGGCAAAGTCTACAATACATATAGGAAGAGCAAGAGGAAGAAACCCATACTACCGAAGATATGGCTAATAATAATCCGCTACCTCCTGTGGTTGCCACAAATCCGGTGAATCAAAACCCTTCTCCTCGTACTATGTATGGTTATGCTAAAATAATCAAGAATTGTTAGACCTGTTGTTGCCGAAAATAATTTTAAACTGAAACCTAAAATTATTCAAATGATTCAACAGTTTGTTCAGTTTGATGGTTTGCAGGATGAGGACCCAATACTCATTTGGCCAATTTCTTAGAGTTTTGCGATACTTTCAAAATTAATGGCATTTTTATGGTGCCATTCGCCTTCGGTTATTTCCCTTCTCATTGAGGAACAAAGCTAAACAGTGGTTGAACTCGTTACCACGAGGATCAATCACTACATGGGAACAAATGACCAAAAAACTTTTACTTAAATATATTCTGCCGGTTAAAACGGCTAAGTTGAGGAATGATATTTCTTCTTTTGTGCAGATGGATTTAGAAACACTCTACGATGCATGGGAGAGATATACGGATCTACTAAGAAGATGCCCTCACCTTGGATTACCATTATAGCTACAGGTTCAAACCTTTTAAAACAGTATGAACCCCTCAACTAGGCAATTAATTGATGCAACTTTCGGTAGTACATTAAACAAAAAAACACCTGAGGCTATCGACGAATTCATTGAAGAGATGTCACTGAATAACTATCAGTGGCAAGTTATGAGAACGAAGCAGACAAAAGCGCCAGTGTTTTTAACCTCGACGCAGTCACCATGCTATCAAACCAGGTAGAACTTTTAAGTAAAAAGATTGATGGTTTGTGTGGTTCTTCACAGGTACATCCAGTAATGCAGTGCAATACAAATGGAAGAGAAACAAATAATACAGAATATCCATCCTACAGATATGGCATAGAAAGTGAACAGATGAACTATATGGGTAATAATTCTAGACCTCAGAATAATCCCTATAGTAATACTTACAACCTAGGTTGGAGGAACCACCCAAACTTCTCATGGGGTGATCAAGGAAATCAGAGACAACAACCCCCTCCAGGCTTTCAACAACAACCCTACCCACAGGAGAAGAAGCCGAACCTTGAGGAGATGCTAACAAAATTCATCTCGGTGTTAGAAACTCACTTTCAAAACATTGAAACAACACTCAAAAATCAGCAAGTGTCGATTCAAGGGCTTGAGAACCAAATAGGTCAGTTTGCTAAGTTGATTTCAGAACGACCACAAGGTAGCTTGCCAAGCAACACTGAAACTAACCCAAAGGAGCAACTTCATGCCATTACTACTCACGATAGTGAAGGGTTAGACGAACCAAAATTGAGGCAAGAAAACATGGTAGATAAAAATAAGGTTGAGGTAAGCCATAAACCAAAATTGGTAAGTACAAAGTACAAACCTCGTGTGCCATATCCCAATACAACGAAGGAAGATAGAACAGATGAATAACTAGGTAAATTCCTTAAACTTTTAAAGAAATTACATATTAACTTATTGTTTATTGAAGCTCTTTCATAGATGCCTAATTCAGCAAAATTCTTAAAAGAGCTTTTGGAAAACAAACGGAAATTAGACGATGCATCGTTTGTGGAGTTAAATGCAATTTGCTCAGCAATTTTGCAGAACAAACTACCCCACAAATTAAAAGATCCAGGGAGTTTTACGGTTTATTGCTTAATTTATGGTTTATCTGTTAATAATGCTTTAGCTGATTTAGAGGCAAGTATCAATGTTATGCCTTATAAAATGTTTAAACAGTTTTAGGTCTTGGGAAACCCAAACAAATTAGGATGAGCATTAAGTTGGCTGATAAAACCATTAGAATTCCTAGGGGTATAATTGAAGATGTACTAGTAAAAATTGGTAAATTCATATTCCCAGTAGAACTTTGTTGTTTTAGACATGGATAAGGATAGTGATGTTCCTTTAATTTTAGGACAACCCTTTTTAGCAACTGCTAGGACCATTATTGATGTTGATACAAGGGAATTAATACTTCGTGTAGGTGATAACATGATTAAAATCCAAGCACGTGATTCTGTCAAAATATCTAATGATCAAGATGATACAAATCCTGTTAATGTAAGTGAACTTAATGTTAAATCTTCTTTGCAAGAAACTTCTAAGAAAAAGATGACAGAGCCATGGTCTAGCTCTCATATTGAGAACATAACTGTTCATGAGGAAAGAAGACTTTAGGTCAATGAACTAGATGAATGGCGGACACACGTCAAGGAGAAATCGAGCAAACACGATGAACCAAAGCGACTCCATGACGAGCCTAAAACAAAACAACCCAAATTAAGGTTGGAGACCGGGTTCTAATGGATAATGCAAACCCTCGTATTGCCACCTCTAAATTGAGCGAAGCAATCCCTTTCACGGTACTCAATGTCTTTCCATACGGAATAGTCAAGGTAACTAATCCTAAGTTCGGCACTTTTAAGGTAAACACTACTCGAATCAAACTGTATAATGATAATAGAACTGATAGCTGGAGAGAGGAGTATCAACTCTTCGAACCACCATGAGTAGTAGGCAAATGAGAGGTAAGTCTAGCATAAGACTTTAAACGAGCACTTCTCGGGAAGAAACCCAAGCACTAACCCCGCTAACGTCCGTATTTTTAATTTTTAGCATCTAACTAAAAACTAACCAAATTAATAGGCGCAGGTTTCTCTACCATATGACCTTGCACACGGGTGTGGCCGTGGCCGTGTGGATACCACGAGTAGGTACATTGGCGTGGCGGAGACCATACGGGAACAGGACAAAAACTTCTCCCAAAATATGGGCTGCGACAAAGTGCCACGGCCGTGCGATGCGGCTGAGGTCGACACTGACTAAAGAACACGGGAAGCGATAAATCCACACAGGCATGTCTTAAACCATAGGCAGTACTGAGAAAATGACACGGCGTGTGACACGCCCGTGCCTATAAGCCGTGGTCGATACTAACCAATCTACATGGGTGTGGAAACCTGTATACAGGCGTGGGAGAAATGAACGAAGTATCACACGGTTGTGCGATTCGACCGTGTGACCTAATACGCCGGGCAAAAGGGCGTGGGTCACATCTATGTGTCCCAATCTCTATTTAAACCCCTTCTTCTGTTCACTTTCCTCTCAAATCTTCTACCCTAAATCTTCTTCCCCCTCAAACCCTAGCCATCGCATCCCTTTTTGACCACCACTCTCCTCCTCCACTTCCTTCTTTCCACCCTTCTTCCCCAACCCGAAACCCCCTTTTTTCCCTTTTTCTGTTCCCATTGTCTTTCTTCCTTCTTTTCCCTTTCCCCATTTACCTTATTCTTTCTTTCAACTACCATCACACCAACCACCATCCTCACCACCATTGGTCACTCATTTTCCCCTTTATTTTAAATTCATAGTTATTTTCATTAATTACTTTTCCTTTCTTTATTATTTTGTTCTTATTATTCATGTCATTTAGATTTAGTTTAGGGTACCATAAGTTCATGACGGCTGCCTCATTGATTCGACTTCATAAGGTTCTAGGTGCAGCTAAAGTATCCTCTCCCACGTTCACCTCTGCCCAAGTTTATCAGGTTTCTTTTTATTGACTCCATCCAAAATTCAGGAAGTTTCACTTCTCTCCCTATCTTATGATTTTCTTACTATATTTTCATTATTTATCTTTGTACATTGAGGACAATTTACATCTTAAGTGTGGGGAGGTTAATTATAGTATTATTAGAAAAAGCCTAAATTATGTCTTGTTCTTCAGTAAATTTTCTCATATTACTATTAAAATGAAACTTCTATTGACTTATGATTTTTATTGTTATGTTTTGGATTAAGTCATAGGTAATTGTGCATTGATGGTTTAAACTTTAAGACATTAGAGAATCAAGCATGATAAGTCTATTTTCAGAATTAAAAATTTCTAGGCTGTTTCCCTAAATTTAAATGAAGTTTGAAATTTGTAAGGTTGACATCAAAAACTATAATTTTTGTTAGATTTTGAGCCTTTTATAGTATATACTTTTCTTGCTCACTTTATTGGCTATGAGTGTGTCAATATTGATTTGTTATTCTAGAACTTGCTTCGATTATGCATATCGAGATCACACTTTTAGTTTGATATACTGAGATGATAAAGGCACCTAAGATTTAACCCACTTACTCCACAAAAAGCCCACCTTCATAATTAACCCCTAGTGAACCCCTTTGAATCCTAATAAACCGTTCCTTGATTTACCCTTAATATTAACCCAAAACTTACTCTTTTTGATTCGTTAAGAATTTTCCCTATTGAATTAACCCTTTTTTGTCGAGATTTGATTTGAGCAGTTGCCTAACTATGTTCTTTATTTCAGTTGTTAAACTCTTTCTTATTATTACTTGTTCTTATTCTTAAAAAAAATTGGGAATTTATTCATTATTAGTTCTATGAGCATTAAAACAGTTAAATTCACATCTTTAGAAGAAGCTCGTGTTATTAGTGATAAGTTTTCAATCGATGTAATTTTTCAGTATTAGTTTATTTTTCTAGTTAGGTAAATTGTCAATTCAATCTCGATTTTAACCCTTTAATTCAGCATTTATCCACACCTTTAACCCAAGCCCCATTATAACCCTTTTTAAAGACCTTTAGATTTGTGTATCATCTCATTTTATAGTGGTGGAGATTTGATTTTCATGCAAGCATATGGTAATAACTTTTCATGTTTGACTTTTAAGTACTTTATCTTAAACCTTAAACACTTTGAGTGATTTAAGCGAATCCTTAGTGAGGATGTCAATCATTGTCAGTTTTGAATCAAAGGTAATTATTTAGATAAGGGGAAACACCTATGTTTTCATGCTACAAAAATTTGTGACTTAGATTGTTTGAATCTTTAGGACTCTTTAAGTTAAATTATCCATGTATGAGTTATCTGTGAATTATGATAAGACATTATTGATGAAAATTATGAATTAAGGAAGTTAATTTTAATTATGAGTTGAGAATTTTGCTTGAGGACAAGCAAATGCTTAAGTGTGGGGATATTTGATAAACCATAATTTATACATATTTTAACCCCATGTTGGCTTATTTCTGGATGAATTTTAATTAAATTTGATGAATTCGATGCTCTTAATCCCTTAATTTCATGTTTTATATTCAGAAGAGCTTAGGGAGTCGAAAAGAACGAGAAACGGGCCAAAATAGGGCAAAATGGGCCTACCTTAGAAATCAACACGGTCTAGACTATCAAACACGGTCGTGTGTTACGAGCAGAATTGAACACGGCCTGGATCAACATAGACGGACAGATCACACGGCCGTGTGTGGCGAGCAGAAGCAAGCACGATTTAAGGAATCGAACACGGGCGTTTACACGGGCATGTCCCTGCCGTACCAAAGTTTAATTCCATTCGAAATAGGCTACTTGTAGGCCAAGAAAGGTGTTCCAAAGCCTATATAAACACCCTAGGGGGTGACCTAAAAGAGGACGCCGAGTAGAAGGCAGAAAATACTCGAAGACAACCATCGGGAGCAGCTCGGAAGAAGGATCTCCATCAAGACTGAAGATCTCCTATCAATTTCTCTTGAAGTTTTTGGGTTTTCTTATGTTTTGTAGTTTACCTTATTTTAAGATGTTTCCTTTTATCAGTATGAACTAAACCCCTTAAATATCTAAGGGGATGAAACCTAAGACGAATCTTATTATTATTTGATTTATAAGATAAATATTTGTTCTTATTCTTAATTGTAAGTGCTTATTCTTGTTTTGATAATTCAGGTTATTGACTCAAGTCGAATGTGCTTATTCAGAGGAGCAAAAGTCCCTATTTAAGAGTATATCAACACAATTAAGCGGAGTTAATTGCAACCCTAGAAATAGGATGACATAAATCTACCGGATTAGAGTAAAATCTAATAAGGGAATTCATAGATCGAGTTAATGCGACAATAGGGGTTTTAATTAGAAAGAGATTTCAATTAATCAACCTAGAGTCAGTTGTTTTTAGTCTTGAAAAAGATATTAACATAAATCAGGGATTTCTACGTATTAAGTCAAGTGAATAAATCGTATGAATCAAAAGTAATAACTGAAGTCTAGGTGGATTCTTCCTTAGGTATTGTCTATCTTATAAAGTTGTCTAAAGTATTTTTCCAATTCGTTCTCTATCATATTTTTAATTAATTTTAGTTTAAAAAAATCACTCCAAATCTTAGGGTAGATAATAAGAATATAGTAATTATTAGTACTCTAGGTCTTTGTGGATACGATATTTCGATCTTACCATAACTATACTATTAAACGATAGCTGCGATTGCCTTTATTGTGATCATAGTTAGTTAGAGACACATCATTATGTGATTGAGTTAACACAGGTACCCATGAGTAATTCACGAAGAACATTCACGATATGTGGCATGGTATGTTCTAAATAAGGGTAAGTATGAGTAAGTATGGTGAGGAGCCTATAACTTTGTGTGTGGTTATTTAATGCCATGGATGGATTTTATCATAAGCTTATTGTTGCTATTTATTTTCATGCAAACTTACTAAGCTTTATGCTTACCCCTTTCATTGCCCTTTTCCCTATAGTATTGCCAAGTTAACTCGAGAAGTTGCGGACGTCGGAGTTGGAGATCGCACTATCGACCACTTTTTGGTATAGCCAAATTAGATTTATTTTGAGTATGGCATGTATAAGACTTGGTCTTTTTGTTATGTCATATTTGCAACCAAATGTGTTGGCTATTATAGTTGTTCAATTTATTTTGTAAAAGGTCATGAGAAGTTGGCCTATACTTGATATGTTCATATATTCAATGATGATGGATTTCATGAAGTGTATGATTTTGTGGATGCCTTGATTTTTATGAGTTCTTTGAGGTGCCATATGGTCATCTTATTGTTGAATTGAGTTGGTATAAGTGTGGTTGCTATGAAGGGTGGCATTTGGCTTGGAGTATAGCCTTTTTAATTTCCACACGGGTAGACACACGGGCATGTGTCTAGGCCATGTATGACACACGGTGAGCCCCATAGGCGTGTTGATCGGCCGTGTGTCCCCTTGTGAGCTAGGTTTACGAGTCAGTATGCTCAGTAGTAAACACACGGGCAGAGACACAGCCGTGTGTCTCAGCTGTGTGGGAGGCACGACCATGAACCTCGGCGTGTGCCCAAGCCGTGTGAAGTCTGCACCTGATGTTAGGAATTTAATTCGACACACGGTCTAAGGACACGGGTGTGTGCCTTGGCCATGTGACCATAGTGAGGTAATGACGTCATAAACAGAATGCCAAGGTTTTGGCACACGGGATAGGACACGGGCGTGTCAAGGCTGTGTGAGGGACACCGGCTAGGGACACTGGTGTGTGCCCGACCGTATGAAATAAGTCAATGTCGACCACGGGCATGTCTCAGGGGCACACGGGCATGTGGCCCCTGTTTTGATGAAAAATTTTCTAAGTCTTCTTAAACTAAGTTCTCGGATTAGTCCCGAACAATTCCCTATGCATGTTTTAGGCCTCGTGGGCCCATGTAAGGGGCGATTTGCATGTGGATGAAAAATTTTAAATTGAACGAAATTTTTAGCCCAATGTTATATGTTTAAGCAAGTTGAGTGAGTTTAATGCCTCGTATCCGGTTCCATCTTTGAACTCGGGTAAGGGGTGTTACAATCAGTCCTTGTTAGGACACATGTGGTAAGAGTACCCTGAATCTAAGATCTACTTGAAGGTAAGCTTAGACCTTTTGTCGTAGACACCAGCAACCAATCATCACCCTTGTCCTCGACCACACTAGCATTGGCTACCTCGACCTTTTGCTTTCCATTCTTATTGCTCTCAGTAGCCTTCCTATTCTTATTTTGCAGTTTATAACATTCTGTTTTAATATGACCTAACTTCTTGCAGCAGTCACATGTCTTGTCTTGATTCCTCGACTTCGATCTAGTCTTGTTTTTTGCAACCAAAATTGAGGCTTGCCCATCTGACTTGTTATTCGAACCTAACTTATTATCGAGTTTGTCTTTACTCAACAAGTTTCCCTTCGCGTCTTGAAACGAGAGTTTATCCCTACCATAAATTAGGGTCTCCTTGAAAGTCATATATGAAGGGGGTAAAAAGCACAATAATAGCATAGTCTGGTCTTCATTATATATTAGCCTCGACATTCTTCAAATCATTCAAGAGAGTAAGGAATTAATTTTTGTAAGCCTTAATGGATGCAACTCCAGCCATACGGAATGTGTATAGGTGTTGTTTCAACACCAATCGATTAGCCAAAGACTTTGTCATGTAAAGGGTTTCTAACTTCTTCCATAAGGTGGATGTCATTTTCTCCGTCAGCACCTCCTGCAACAAATTGTTCATGAGGCAATATTGAATTGTTGGTAGATCTTTCTCATCAAGCTCATTCCACTTCGACTAAGCCGAACCCATTGGCTTTTTCCCTGTAATGACCTTCTTCAGGCCATTCTGAACCAGTATTACAGTCATCTGAGCTTTCCATAAACTGGAATTTTTATCCTATTAAATTTCTTGTTATCGAATCTTATTTCCGTCATCTTTAAATAGGTTGATTATGGAATCCAAACCAAGCTCTAATACCATTTTGTTGGGACGACCCATATAAACAACAAGAAAGAAGGAATAAAAAAATTGGACAGACAAATTTACGTAGAAAACTCCTCCAATAAATAGGATAAAAAGAACCACGGGAAAAGGAGACTTCACTAATGAGCAAACAAACAAAGACTACAAGATGGAGAAATTCAAAACAAACCCTAACCCCAAATACAAAGCTCTCTAGATAAAACACAAAATTCCCTTAAAGCTTTCCAAAACTCTCTCTTGATTTTCTCTCTAATGTTGAGTTATGATCACCTCTATTAGTATTATAATGACTCTATTTTTAGGTTAAAAATAGAGGATTAATCTGACTAAAACTTCTCTAGAGTAATCCGAGTTCGAGTGGAAGAAAGAGTCCTACTTGGCTACAAAAATGCGGTTGCGTTGCTTGAGGAATACATCGTGTCATTTCGACGTCACATACTTCCTCGTTTAGATGCCGCCATTGCATTGTCGTGACGTCCCGTGTTTCCTCATTGGGATGTCGTCTCTGCTTCGATTCGGTTGTGTCAAGTGCATGCAAAATGTCCGAAAATGAGAGGCACACTCCACACTAATAGGTCATGCGTGTGTTTGAATTTTCATGAATGCTCAAGAGATTTCGCCACAAACAGCTTTACATCACACTCATATAAATCAATCAACCAAGTGTACACTATAGAATTATACTTTGAAAAGTTATATGAATTTGATTAAGAGTTTACTCAACCTCATTTTCTTTTCAGTTTTAGCACTATTTACACCATAGGAATAATATAATTTTATAGTGATGTACTAATTAACTAATGAATTGTTATTGCCCATATAAACCTAATTCATGAGATCGCTTATCAAATAGGTTGGATTTCCATCATAATTGATATATCAAGTTGACCATAGTTTTATTCCCCTCAATGTTTCATTTATTGGTTTTTTCCCTAAAATTTAGTTAGAGAATTGACCAAATTCACTTCTGATTACATAATTCATCAATTATGACTTCATCATTTCTGCAATTACTTTATCACTCAATGTCTTAGACAAATATATTTACTTTTACCATTGAAAGTTTTATTCTTTACCATGGGCATTGCTTATTAACAATCACAATACACGTATAAAAAAAAAAAAATTGTTGATTTAGTGCCCAACGGAATATTTCTTGCACAAACTTGTTTGCCGCTAACATGGGGACTTTTGCTTTTTTAGCATCATGAATTACCGAACCATCATTAATCTTAATCTCCTCGAAATCACATAATCTTTCGAAAGTAAATTAAAGAATTTAGTCGAAGTTTAATTTTTTGGAGGTTAAAATTTAAAAGAATTGCACTTGTTAAAGTCTAGTTTTTAGAATCTATCTTTTATCACATAATTGTTTAGGATTATGTTATTTGGATTCGAATAGAAACATTAAATATAAGCATGTGTCAATACGGAATATGTTTGATTTTTTCTAAATCTTTAACATATTTGGAAGATGGTATCCATTTACTCATATTGTAACTAAACTACTTTAAGAAAAATAAACCTGACGGTTCAAGGGATTGTCTTCCTTATTGACATCTCCCTCTGTTTCCAAAATAGTAGATTCAGGTATGGCTGTGGATCAGAATATTCACAAGAACTGGAACAAGACTTGAAAACCATCATAACACATCTTCAGGGTATACAAAAACTACAAGATACTAAGTGCACAAACTTTATTATAACAAGCTGGAGGCTGACTAAGATGGATTCCTCCTAATAGTCCTCCTTCTATTGAGTTCATCACCACTCACTAGCAAAGCAAACACACTACAACACAAATTGATATTACAAAGCCATAAGATTGGCATTCTTACCGCCAAGGATGAATGCTATATATTACTAAGAAGCATTTGTTGCAGTTTTCTCGCCTACAGCTCCAACACCAAATCTACAGTGGCAGCAGCAGCAGATGGTCAGACACCCTTTCATAGTAGAAAAGCAACAATTACTTTGTGGTGTGTGCATTGTACTTACAGTCTGCATCTGTTTTAATCCAGTGCTCCCCATTTTCAGTTGCAGCAGTACAGCCACTAAGCCCGTATTGAGGCAGTTTAGAGATGGTCTTCTTGTTGTTGTTTCCTAATCCTGCCTTAGATCTTGATCCCTGAGGAAACTGCATGTTGTCTCCACCAGTATAGTCATTGTTACTATAAGGAGCATTATTCATCTTAGACTCTCTTTCAGCTATAGAGTTTTCAGGGTGGATTTTTCTGTGGAACAGTTTTATGACCTGCAAAAAAGGAAGCAGAACTTTGTATCAATTTACTAAAATAAAGTTAAATGTAAGTAGTACGGTTTTATTATGGTTGGAGAAAGGGACATATTACTTGACCATGTAAATTACCAGGAGAAAGAGACCCGACTGGCTAATGTTTGACTCCTTGTTTATAATCTAAGTCTTGATAACGATGGCATTGACGTTTTTGGACGAATCTCAATGCGGCAAAATATTTGTGTTTCAGAAGGTGGGATACCACCATTGAATTTCTTTTTGCGCTTTGAGGTCCATAACTGTGAAGGGTTTTGAAAGGCATATATATGATAATAGAATCTATAGCTTCTGAAACACTTACCTTTTGGAGCTTTTTCTTTGTTGAAAAGGAATTAGTTTCTTCTTTCCCTGAAGAAGCATGAAACTTTTTGAGAATTTTCTTGATGAGATGTTTGACAGGTTTAGTGGTTTGCTTGGTCTGGGTGTCCTCTTTCCCACTTTTTTTCATGGGATTATTACTATACTCTTCTGCTACTTTTGTCCTGTAGAACAGTTCTGCAAGTGATGCCTTTTCCTTCTTCACCTCGAATCTTGGTTCTGAAAGTTCAACTGATGACCCAAACAGATATCCTTGGAGTGGACATAGGATTGTCTTCCCACATTCTTCAACACTGGCTGCTGCCTGTATTGCCTTACCACTGAGTGTGATCGTGCTAACCTGACTGTTCCTTCCTGATGATTCATTGGATCCATTTTCTTCAGCTTCAGCTTCAAGGAATCTCCCCAGTTCATCGTTGATGAGCTTCAAATCATTTTCTGTCACCTCTGTTTCATCCTCGGTTATGTTATCCAAAGACACTTTGAATGTCGGCGTTTCAGGCTCGCTCATAATTTGTTGGGATCCCAGAGTTCCAATGGTGAGAAACCCCTGGAATAGCTCCGAGATAACACTGGATGTTTCATCTCTAAAGTTATCTTCTCCTCCCTTGCCTTGAAATTCTGTGAAGGAATTTTCGACTTCCTGTTGGGACAGGGTTGAATATCTGGATCCATATTCATAGCCTTGATGATCACTGAGAGATGAGTGAGCTAAAAGACAGGTACAATAGTTCCCTGAAAGCACAGTTCAGAGAATAGGGACATCAGGCACAGTTGCAAGGAAACATTCCCCATTTGACCACCTAGCCTTTGAGAACCTCTATTTTAATTTTCTTTTAGGTTTCTAAACTTATCTATTTGCTTTTGAAATATAAATA
This sequence comes from Gossypium rotundifolium, assembly GCA_025506655.1. Lineage (NCBI taxonomy): Eukaryota > Viridiplantae > Streptophyta > Magnoliopsida > Malvales > Malvaceae > Gossypium > Gossypium rotundifolium. Next base: position 52,650,033 of record CP106725.1, read on the forward strand.
AATCTGATGAACTTGCATGTAACTTGTGCATGCCAATGAAAGAAGTTGGAATGAATGAATTACCTATTGTGAAATCCTTGAAAGGTTCAATATTACTTGGACGTAACTTATGCTGCATCCACCCTAGTAACTGCGACAACAACAACAGTGTGAGGTGAGGTTTATGCTTTGGTAATTAAGAACCTACTGGAATGGAGACATACCTTCATTTTGTTCTCGCTTCGAATAGCTTAGTGTCGAATTGTCTTGGTTTTCATTGGATAGGTTTAGATGAGCTAGGGGAATGAGACTTAAAAGGTGAGGTAGGAGGATTAAAGATAATGAGTAGGGCATCTAGTATCTTCGTGTCATGAGCCAATGGTTTCTCAAAGGATCTGTAAGAGATGTGAGAAGAGAGAAACAAAGAGAAAAATACAAGACTTTTGGTTAGCTGTTCTTTGTCATGATCAAATCAAGTGGACAGATTGGAGTGGTTCATACACCCTCAGATTTCATGGAGTTATCTCTCTCCTGCATTACATGCGATGTTGAAGTTCGGGTGTGTGTTAGCTGCTTCAACGTGTGCAAAGATTAGTGAAACCATTAATCAACGTTGATGCTGATTCCAACAAGTCAATCCTACACCATTCCATGATATACCATCTTAAGAGAAACATGCAAACATATTCTGCAAGTGGACACATAAAAATCAATGAGGCCAGACATCTGAATGTAATCAAATCACATTCACTTTTGCCCGAGTAGACTAAACCTATACTGCACTACATTACATGTCCAATTATTTTATGAGGTATATGGACACGCTGTCAATGCCGGGTGAAATGTACATCAAGGAAATCCATGAAGACTTCACTGAACTTTTTTGGTAGGACATGCTTCAGGAATGTACCTAGGGAGGTCTAGTTTAGTGGCGCCACATTGGCTTTCCTGGCTAAATATCTGTAAGTTGTTGATTGCAATTATTGGTTTCAGATCTGAGTTCAGCTAATGCACGCGTTCTTAACCCTTCTTCCCCTGTCATTTATCTGTATGTTTTGGGTTTGGTATTCTTGTTTGCTGAACATTACTATTTAGGAATGTTGTCGCATAGTCGTTTTAGTTAGCCACCTCATAGTCTTGATGAAATCTGCCAGCAGTGCTTCACTGAACTGCTGACAGATGATAACCAAACATCTGCATAAATTTTGTCAATGGAAATTCCTTTCTTTTTCTGGTTAAAAATAATAATAATCAGTTTTTCTTACCTATCATGAAGTTGCACTTTTGTCTGGGGATGATAACGACGTCTTTTTAGCAATTGCAAAAAAAATCATCAGTGGGATGTTTTCCTGCAAGTATGGTTATTGGATCAAGGGGCGTACCACTCAGACAGGGTTGCTAGCTCTGGTACATCAAAAATACCCCCTGCAGCAGCATCTTGGAAGTTAGAGTGATCCGAGAGAAAGATGTTGTTAGCTTGGAGACAAAAGCCACCCAAAACCCTTTCAACTTGAAACTCCCACCATCTGAATGCGGAGTACTTTTTGTGTCATTTGTCTCCCTATCCTGTTCTTTTGTGTTCAATACTTAGCTTTCAATCATATTCTCTAATTCCCTAACAGTAACTGCTCTAATCATATTTTGTAACTCCGAATATCAGGAGAAGCAACTAAAAAAAGTTAGAATACAACTGATTTCATAATCAGTTATCAGATCTGTTAGAGTAATTTGAGAAGGCTGAAAAACCAACCCATGATCAATCGTACCGCGAATATACCGCAAAATTCGCTTCACAACAGTCCAGTGAACATCATGTCGCTTATGCATATACTGACTTTATTGACTGCAAAAGCGATATCGGGCCTAGTTAAACACAAGTATTGAAGACCACCAACCACCTGTCTATACTGGGTGTCATCATCAAGTGGTACACCAACAAGAGAAGTAAGTGTGGGTGAACTGACCATTGGTGTATTGACAGGTTTCGCATCCGCCATATTAGCACACCGAAAACCTGTAAGGCTGAGTAGCTTCGACGCCAATCTTAACACTGCTGTTAATAATAGACTTTCTGGAATGAAACTCGAAAACACATGACATGTTGCTCCCATAAGCTAGTTATGCCAAAAACTGCATTGTTCCCACAGTTCTCTTCATTGATTATGGTCTGCTTTTTCAATAATTCATCTACAGTTGCAGTTTACACCAAAGAAATAGATATCTACTACCAACATAAGACTGTTTGAGTAATGTTCAATCACTTGGATGCCACGTGGATATGTACTACTACAGACATATGGTGTGTTATCAATAGAGGTGGTTCAATACCGGCCTATGCAAAGTGTTTAGATCAATTTTTAAAATTTAGATCCGGTTTGAAAAATAGAGTTATTTTTTTTCAAACTCGACCTACTTAAAAAAAGAGGGTAAAAAATACTATCACAATTATATTTTGGTTTGGGGAGAAAAGATTGTATGAAATTGTGATTTCATGTCATCCTGATTGTATGAAATTGTGATTTCAAGTCATCCTATCCCTTTCCAATAGGAGGATGAGAAATCATTTTTTTCTCTCGATTTTAGCATTTTTAATTAGATTTGAATTTTTTTAGAAGGAAAAAGCTGAAAACTAAGAGAAAAAATCTAATTTGTCATTCTCCTAGGGATGGAATGACGCGGAATTACAGTTTCATACAATCTCTACTCTCTTAATTTGGGTGAGTTTTTTATTTAGGTTTTGGGTAATAGGTTTAATTGTTATATAATTAATAGGCTTAATTATATAATTAATTTTTATAACATAATATATTTGGGTAATAGGTTTAATTGTTATATAATTAATAGGTTTAATTATATTAATTAATTTTTATAACATAATATATTTGGGCCACTCTCGGCTCGGAAAAAAAACTTGTCTAAAATCTGTCTCATATAAAAGCAAGCATTAAATTTTACCTAAACTCATTTTTTAGTCTTCATTTTTTTGTCCAAACCTTCAATATTTTGAATAAGCCTTAGGCATGAGGAGGTCTAGTTATCAACTACCAACAGTAAGATGTTAATAGGGTTTTAGCTATGAATGAAGCATTGATACACGGAAAACCCCTCGTACTAGTGTCATATTGGAATCCAACACAGACACACCGCCGACACGGCTAGATACATACCAGACACACCTCGACGTGTGTCAAAAAAGGGACACTGCTGGACTTTTTTTTGGCCTTAATCAAAAATGAAAAAAAAAAAAAACCATATACAAGAACTTTAGTTAACTGATAAAAAGGATAACTTTAATATTTAATTGTGATTATTTATGAGACTTTTAACATACTTGTCTTCTTTGGAGTCGTGGTGCAGTTCTTGGACCTTCATGTATTCGCTTATATGAAGATGATGATGATTGAGACTTTGTAGATGAATGTTTTGCAGAGAAGAAAGGTAGAGACAAAGGTAAAGGCAATAAAGGAGGAAAAAAAAAAAAGGGTAAATGAGGAAGAAAAGAAAGGATAAATGAGTGTCTTGGGTAAGAAACAAAAAAAAAAATAGTTAATGTATTTGTCTAGTTATAATGGGTAAGAAAGTCGAAAAATAAAATAAAATTAAAGTAGTATAAAAAAAGAATGATTATATATTAATAAAAATATCAATATTTTTATTTATATTGAATATTTTAACATTAAAAAATATAAAATATTAAAAATATTTTTTTATTGTTGTATACTGCCATATAAATGTTCTTATTTTTTTTTAATTACCATATCATCGTATCTGTATTTTGTTGTTCCTGTATTGCGTGTTTGTGTCTATAGTTCTTAGGCTATGATTAGGCTCTAGGGGATGTTTCTTTATCAGACTACCTTCAATATAGTTGTACTATAAATACTTGCTTGTAGGGGTGAGCAAAACTCGATTCGACTCGAAAAAATCGAAAAAAAATTCAATTTCGAGTTAAACGAATCAATTATTCGAGTTAATCGAGTTATTCGAGTCAACTCAATTTTTTTCAATTTCGAGTTCGAATCGAGTTGAGTTTTCAATTGAATAACTCGAATAATTGAATAATTGAATATTAAAATATAATATTTTATATTTTACCCCAAACTCCCAAACCTTTTACTTTTCCTCAAAATTTTTATTCCTTCCACTTTTCCTCAAAACTTTTATTCCTCCCATCCCAACCCTCCAATCTACCCAAAATCTATTTCCCACCAAAATTTTACTCTCCCATTTACTTTTCTCAAAATTTTACTCCAAAAACCCTCAAAACTTTTATTTTCCCCCAAATTTTTACTTCCTCTCACTTTTCCCCTAAAACTTTTACTCCCTTCCCATCCTACCTCCCATCTACCCCAAACCCATCCCCCCAAATTTTTTTTATATTTTCCTTCTAAAATTTTACTCCCTATTTATTTTCACTCAAACTTTTATTCCCCAAAACTTTTTATTTTCCCCTTAAACTTTTACTTCTCACCTTTTACTCTCAAATAAAAAATTAAAATTATCCACAAAAAATCACTAAACATAAATAGCAATAATTTTATTTATATCTACTATTTATATTATTAAATTAAATTTCACATTTTTTATTATTTATATTATTGAATTATTTAGTCATATTGAATATTTATATTAAATTGAATTATTAATTATACCATAAAATATTCAGTATTAAAATTTTATATTGGTATCAATTTCATATTTTTCTTTAAAATAACTTTTATTAAAAATTATATTTTTACATTTAATATATATTTTAATTCCAAAATACATAGTGACAAGAATCTGAAGATAATTGAAATAACTAAGCAAGCAAAAAAGCTAACCCGTATATTAAATATTAATAAATAAATTATGAGGTGATGAAAGTTAATAAAAATTTGATTAAGGTGGACAAATTTTATTACGATGGGTGATAGTGGTTACAAGGACCCAAAATTATTTTTTAAAATTTAACTCGAATAAATATATTCGATTCGATTCGATTCGAATTCCATCTCACTCGACTCGATTCGAGAAAATTTCAAATCAAATTAGGATGATAAAATATGATTCGTCAATTCGATTAACTCGAAATTTTTTCATTCGATTCGATTCGATTCGATCGAACGCTCACCCCTACTTGATTGTTCTTTTTGGGTTGTTTAGTTATTAAAATCACCCTTTATCTCTGTCTAAGTGCTTTACAGTTTGTAGCTCTCCTCTGTTTTCTCTGGTATCAAAGATAGCTCCGTGACTTAAGCTAGCTAATCCACCTATGCTTCATATCCTCTTCCTCTTTCTTCATTTGGTAATGTCTCGGGTGTTATTATTATGATTATTTTCTTTTGCAGTTCTTTCATCATTTGTTTAGGCGTGAAGATTAGATTAGATGGAGGGTTAAACAATTAAACGTGTTAATGGCAGAGCAGCGTGGAATCTGATACTCGATGGCATGCATGAATTAGCCACCTGGCTGCTGAGTCGGGGGAAAAGGTCAAAAGAAAACAAGTAAATATGTGGAACATGTCTGTCTCACTGCTATTCTATATTTGGAGAGGAAAATGAATCATCTGCCCTCACTATTCCATTCTACAGTAATCTAAAACCAAGACATGGGCAAAGCCCTGCAACAAACATGACATTGTGTGGGGTATAATTAATTAATTTCGCATTTGAATATCATCTGCTCCAATTTTATTACTTCCCCACGTTTCTTAAAGAACGAATCCTCTAGGAAAAGGAAGAGTCATATATGATCATATATATCATTGTTTGTATTTTTGTCCTTTTAGGGGTGTAAGATTTCTGAATATTGAAAAAAAAAGATGGAAAATTTGAATGATAGAATGGTACTGTAATGAATGTAGGAGATGATGATTATGAATGTGAAAATGAAGGGTATATGGCCCATCCAAACACTGTTAAAATCCCTAAACGTATACATGTTTGTCGTCAACAGGAAACAAGTGTGATCATTGGATAGTTGTTGGATAGCCATTAGCGTTCGATCGAATCGAATGAAAAAAATATCGAGTTGATAAATGTTATTTTATCATCCTAATTCGATTTAAATTTTTTTTGAATTGAGTTGAGTGAGATGGAATTCAAATCAAATCGAATATATTTATTCGAGTTAAATTTTAAAAATGACTTTAGGTCCCTGTAGCAACTATCACACCTCATAATCAAATTTGCCTACCATAATCAAATTTGTTATTAACTTTCATCTCCTCATAATTTATTTTTTAATCTTTTATAAACAGGTTAGCTTATTTGCTTGCTTAGTTACTGTAATTATCTTATGATTCTTGTTATCATGTACTTTGAAATTAAAAATATATTAAATGTAAAAGTGTGATTTTTTAATAAAAGTTATTTTAAAGATAAAATATGAAATCGATAACAACCAAAAATTTTAACACGAAAATTTTATGATATCATCAATAATTCAATTTTAACAAAATTAATAAAGATTCAAATATAATTAAACAATTCAATAAAATAAATATTACAAAATATAAAATTTAATTCAATAATAAAATTAGTAGACATAAATTCGAAAAAGAAAGTTTTGACTGTTTAGGAGGAAGTAAAAGTTTTGGGAGAAAACAAATGGAAAAAAGTTTTGAGGGAGGTTTTGGAGAAGTAAAAATTTTGAGAGGGAAAATAAAAAGAAATTTTTTTGAGAGTTTGAGGGGAAGTAATTTTTTTTTTTTGGGAGAAAGTAAAAGGGTTTGAGGGAAATTGGGGAAGGAAAGTTAAAAAATTTGATATTTAATTTATTTAAATTATTCGAGTTATTCGAATATGAAAATTAAACTTGATTCAAATTCAAAATTCAAAAAAAAATCGAATTGATTCGATTAACTCGTTTAATTCAATTTAAATAATTTGAAATTTGAACTTTTTTCAAATCAAATCAAATTTTATTCACATCTAATCTTGGATACTAGACCTCTTCTTCGTTATTGTAAATTGCAGATTAAACAGACAACAAACCCCATTACAACCCTAATCAATTTTTTTTTAACAAGGTTGGGGGAGAGGTTATAAAAAGTTATAACCTTCTATTTTATTGGGTGTTAGTCAAAACTTAAATATTTTTCACAAGTCTCTTTATCACTTCATTAATTATTTATTGCTTCATTAATTATTTTATTGACAAAAATACCTTTACCTAGTTTAAATAATTACTTGGTTAAATTTCGCTATTAGTCCCTATACTATGTAGAAGTTATTGATTTAGTCCTTATACTTTTATTTGATTAACTTTAGTCCTTATACTTTTCGAATTAGTAAATTTTAGTTCTTGTACTTTTTAAAATTTTAAATTTTAGTCTTAGCTCAAATAGTAGTAGTTAAATCGGTTTAGTTAAATTCAATTACTAATCTTGTACTATTGTAGATATAGTCCATTTTTCCAATTGAATCATTCTAAGTTCTTACACTTTCAATTTTAAAATTTTAGTCTTAACATTAATGACAACCCGTAATCCATTAACTGGATTTTTAGTGAATAATATGTGAAAATAATAAGCTAACATGACAGTTTACATATGATAATATGTTTGGAGCATCAAATTTTAGAAATAAAAGAATTTAACAATTATTGTTTGGTGATGATTGAAATTTTAACATTTGAAAAATATAAGGACTAAAGATGACCAATTAAAAGTATACTGATTTGTTTTTCTCTGTCTTTCATTGAATGAAACATTCAAATATTTATACATATTATCACTGTTCATGATTTGACCCCACTATTCATAGAACTGACATTTTGAGTAGACCTTAGGCATGTTGAGCATGTGTACGTTCTAGTTCGCATGCTAGATCTCGCAGTCCCCTTCATGTGAACTCCTTGGGTATATGCGAGCTGGAACTGTGACCTCCTCTAGACTCATACGAGTTGATACCGCGAGCTCCCCTGTTTGTCCTCTCATTGTATGTCTCGAACACATCCATCTGGTGGGACCTGGCTAGGTTGCGGGTAGGCGACTCGAATCTTATCTAGGTTTCGGGTTGATGACTAGTGGTGTATAACAATCTGGTCCCCCTAGTGGGCCTAATGTGGGTTATAAAGTGGTGATCCTTAAGGCCATCACTTTGCGTTTATTACGGCTTGCAAAATATGCAACGTTTATTGTGATCTGATGTTAGTTTCGCCACGTGTATAGGTTGATCGTGCTTGCGTGTATTTGACTGGTGGTGTCCCTCATCTATTTGAATAGTCAAAACATATCTTTAAAAGAGGGTTTTTTGAAACCCTAAAACTCATGCACTTAATATATTTGTAACTAGAATCAATCGAAGCTTTTTTTAAGGTAAATATCGAAAACTCCCCGTTTTAGGTTTCAAATTTCTTCTATATTTTTCTTCTTCTTTTTGTGTCGGAGATATGTCGAGAATGAGAAGAGCTCACGGCCAATTAGTTTCATGTTGACCGCCGCAAGAGCCTGTGTAACACCCCAAACCTGGCCTAGACGTTATGGCCGAATCTGGCGACGTCACATGATAGTGCTTTAGAAAGCATAACTACGTTAAAACCATTTTTAGATATTTTAGGCTCTTGTCAAAACGTGTCGTTTAATTACCAATTATCCATTTTCAAAACATTATATGTTTGCAAAAGCTTTTAAAATAATTTGAGAGTTCGTGTGTATTTGATAAAACATTTATTTATTTTGAAAACTCACGTCATATCCTACTGCTAGCAGTTCATAAAATAAAAATTTCAAATTTTAAACAAAAATCCGAAAGGCCTTATTACATAACATTTACCCAAAAAATAACCAAATCATAATTAAAAATACGCCGTAAATAAGTGTCCAGAATCGTGGTCACCATCGAGTCCTCCACTGCACCGATTCGTCTACTACTGGGGATTTCCTGAACAGATTAAACAGAAAAGGGTAAGTTTTCACAAACTTAGTGTGTAATCCCCATAGAAAACATGCACACAGTATCAAATCAAAAAACAATCATACATTCACAGTTCGGGTTTGAGCCCATTACAGAAGCGGTGTGGACCTTGGCCCACTCAGATACAGAATCAGACATATTATAGGCCTTAGCCCATTTCAGACAAAATATGCAGATCAGAGCAGAAAACAGAGTCCTACCCACCAGCCTCTACACACCAACTCCGTCCAACCCTACACACTATGTAGGGATAAAATCAACCCACCCAACCCTACACACCATGTCGTACCGAATGCGGCACATAATAAAAAATTTGCAGCTGAGTTGCCAGATAATAGGCTTAAAAGCCTTTCAGATACTTCTTCCAATCATAATCAACCCACCCCGATGCAATGCAACATATAAGAATAACATGCCATTATGCAACTAAAACACATATATATTCAGATCAGTATACATGCTTAGTACAGAAATCAGACAGACAGATCATTCATTTAGGGGCTTAAGTATTGCTTACTGACCCTACAGTAGGTCTACAGTCGACTTGGGTGACCCGTGCAACCTTACAGAACATTTCAATCGAAACCAGGTGTGTACCCGTGTGGCCCACAGGCCCAATTGGTTGAGCCCGTGTGTCGCACACATCCTTGCCCAGCCATCACACGGTCGTGTCACTCGCACGGCCTGGCTCGTCGATCACACGGCAGTGTGGTGACTAACAGTCTTGCACACGACCTACCACACAGGCGACCACACGCTCATGTGGCATCGACAGTAAAGTTTTTGGCTTTCGATGAAACCTCATTTTCTGTATTTTCGGGTACACACCTGGTTTCGATTGAAGCTAGAACGAATCCCAAGCACTCCAGAACCTATATTCGACAAATCAAAGCCCCAATTTAGTAACATAATCGAGATTTAAAAGGAATTGTAACGAGGGGTTCATCCCTAACTATCGAAACCCTACCTTCGATCGAATCGAGAATTCCATGTGCTTAACTCATTGATTAGGAATGATATTCAGTCCCTTGATTAATCCCTGAATACCAAAAAGGAACCTTTCTTTAAAAAGAATTCAAGCATCATTTAGGAAGCAAAAGCCAAAACTTACCAACTTACCGTTGACGCTCCAAAAGCACAAATCAAGGAATTGTGAAAATTTGCCAATGATATGAAGACTCAAAAATAAAAGAAATAGAAAAGGGAGGAGAAGAAAAATTGGCAGGAATGGAAGAATAAAACAACATCAGAAATTTGGGGAAGGTGAGGGAGGAAACCGAAAATCGAAAGAAAAGAAATCAAAAGAAAAAATCTAATAACCCCATATCCCAACTTCCCTTACTTTTCTCCATCCAACACCCTACTACTCAGAGTCCAACCATAGTCCGACTCTAGCCGAATCTCCGTAAAAAATACAATCCCTTACCAACGTAGAGAATCGAACACAGGACCTCAAAGATACCAATACACACTATAGCCACCAGACCAGCAGGCCCATTCTGACATATTCTTGCAAACTTTTACTTATAAGCCTATTAACCAGAGTTTGGGCTTTATTCATAAAAATACTAAAATTTGCCTTAAGTTGGGACTTGAACTTGGAACCTCCCACACACAACTAGAACACATAACCACTAAAGCAAGTACACAATTATGTTAATTTTACAAAAGCCAAAATTTATAAAAACCGGGGTGTTACAGCGTACCTCCAAGGTTTTAGTCAAGGCCAATTATGTCACATGCACTACAAAGTATGAAGAAATGAATCGAACTTTGCGTGCGCAGAGAATTCTTTTTCGTAATTTTTCTAATGAATTCTTCGTTCCTGAAGGGTTACACAGGCTTAGCGACACTAGTGATGGCAGTTTTTTGCTCCCCCTCCATGTCTTGGAAGCTGGGTTTCACCTTCCCCTGCATTTATTCTTCTGTCACCTCCTTAAAGAGTACCAGATTGCTCTTAGTTAGCTTTGTACGTTTTCCTGATTAATTGCGGTGGCTATTTTATCAATTGTTGCCACCGTAACAAAGTGTCGTAGCTCATAATTTTCCAGAGTCTATATCTACTAAAGGCCCAGAATTACACGAACTCAGTGAGTTTTTATTATTTCTCTCCCACAAAAAGCTACCACAATAATTGCAAACCGATGTACCAACCTTCGACTAAACTGGGGGAAGTATATCATGGTGAGATGTAGGATCACAGATGGGTTCAATTTTCCTGCAAAGTGGTCCGTACCTAGGGGGATATGTTCTTTTTCAAGCAGACTATCAAGATAGATGCCGGTGAAAACCTATTAAAGAGGCTTCGTACTGGCAATCGCTGGTCATTGAAGATCTTATCACCATGAGGAATGTGTTCCTATATTGCTTAGAGGGCCATAACCTCAATGGATATAGATAGGGTGATAGTAAAGAAGTTGCTAAAATGCTAGGTGAGGCCTCTAAGAGATAATCATGGCTATACGTACTTTATGGTGACGACGATAATCTAAGCCTAATTCTAACGAGAATAAAATTGGAGCCTAGGAATTTCTTATATAGTTATTATAGGATAAGGCATCATCCTTGGGTGGTGGTAGCCTCACTGCGAATAGAAAATGATGCTGATGTTAATTTGATAATTGCTCTTACTAATACTAGGATTGTTGGTGATACAGGCAGTTCGAGTAGTGATTCTGAGGAAACCACAAATACTTCACGGGAACTAAACAAAGCCATGGAAATTAATAGGGCTATAGACCTGCAAGCTACTCTAAGGGCTTAGCGTACAAAGCGCAAGACTGATACGAGAGCTATTAATGTGATAATTAGCACCGAAGAAGAGACAGACAGTAGCAGGATGAAGTTTTGCCATAAGAGGAGGCCAAATCGCGTTGGGATTTCTGCTATAATGACAACTACCCCTGCTTCTCCCTCAGCAAGCTCACAAACTGTAGCTTGTGAGAGTTCTCTTATTGCTACTCGCGGTAACCCTCCTTCTCTCTGTAACTTTCCCCTAATCTACCTTCCGCTAAGAAGCTACTTGTCGAAGACAGTGGCAAACTAGCTCCAAGTTGCTAGAATTTAAGGAGTAGATAGTTGAAAGGTATTATTGAGAGGTGGAAACATCCGTAAAAAGGAAGTGCTGGTGACTCATCTGGGAGTTTGATAAGTTTGCATTGTTAATACTCAGCTTCTATTTGCAAACTTTTCTTGATGAGACCTCCGCAATCAATTTAGGCCTCAAAGAGATTATAATTGGGGAAGAGACTCAAAGGGAGCTTGAAGAAAATCTTAAGAGCACTCAGGAGAGATGGTAGAAAATAATGATGAAAATGAAGTTCTCTACAAATAAAATGAAGAGCTCGTCAGGAAGTTAGAAGTTGAACAAGTAAAGAATAATTAACTATCTCGTGAGGTCGCAACCTTGGGTGTCGAACTGAGAAGGGTTGTTAAGGAGCATAAGGTAACTGTGAACCGCATCACTATAAAGCGTGAGGCTGGAATGGCGAACTTAAAGTGGAAACAAGAAGAATACTTTACGAATGTTGAGTGATGTTACTGCTAAGCTTAAATCCAATATCCTTTTACATACTCAAGTTGTTGTTGGGCCTTTCGATGCTCACAAGGTTGATTTTGATTCTCTCTCTAAGGTAGAGATGGACTAGCTTAGATTTGACGTTCGATTCCCTTTGAAAGCTTCTTGGGATGAGTTTACAACCACGTGGAAGAACTCAATGGACTTTTACCTCGAAGAAAGTCCTTCTGAACCAACAATTGTATTTATTGGTGATTACACCACTATTTACCCTGCTGTTGAGAATGCCAGAATTGTTGAGGGATAAGAGAGGGAGGATGAGGCCCATGATAGCCTCCAAAATAGTTAATGAGAGCTCAAGCTCCCAGTTGTGATCTTAAGGCTCACAGGTTCAACACCTCAGCCTCCAAAATAGTTAGCAAGAGCTCAAGCTCCCAATTGTGAGGCTCGCAAGTTCAATACCACAACCTCCAAAACAGTTAGCGAGAGCTCAAGCTCTCAGATGTGATCTTAAGGCTCGCAGATTCAAACACTGCAGTCTCTAAAATAGTTGAAGCTCACAGTTTTAGTTTTTAATGAGCTAACAAATTGCCTAAATATGCAGAATTTGTTTAAATTTGCTTAAGTTAAAATTTTGCTCAAGTTCATGGAGAAATAAAACATAATGATATTAAAAAATATACTCAAAAATTTTTGAAACTTCAATTCTTTCATTCATAATAAAGGAAAATAAAAAGTTACAAAGTTACAAGTAATTAAACTTCAATCTTTTCATTTACTGCGAGCCTTAAGATCATAGTTAGGAGCTTGAGCTCTCACTAATTGTTTTGGAGGCTACTGTGTTAAACCTACGAGCCTTAAGATCACATTTGGGAGCTTGAGCTCTCACTAACTATTTTGGAGGCTGCGGTGTTGAACTTGCGAGCCTTAAAATCACAGTTGGGAGCTTGAGCTCTCGCTAATTATTTTAGAGGTTTCGGTGTTAAACTTGCGAGCCTTAATATTACAGCTGGGAACTTGAGCCCTTGCTAACTATTTTGGAGGCTGCGGTATTGAACCTGCAAGCCTTAAGATCACAGCTGGGAGCTTGAGGTCTTACTAACTGTTTTTTGGGGAAGATAATATAAAACAAATATAATATTGAAAGAATAATTTTTTATTAAAGTGTCAGAATTTACACATACTACTTTTTGAGATGATGTGCGTTCCATGTGCACAATAGAGTTGTAGCTTCTAGTCTCACTAATTTGTATGCTCTATAGTCTATCTTTTCTACAACTTTTTAGTTTTCCTCATATTTTAGGGCCATCTTTCCTTGTTGCGAAGTGACGGCTCGAGGGGGGTTGGTTTCGGTGTTTCTGAGTATAAGGTCACCAACTTGGAATTATTTATTTTTTACCTTAGATTTTTAGTAGCGGGCTATTTGCTGAGCGCGTGCCACTTTCGTGATTTCTGCTGCTTCCTAACCTCATCAATGAGATCAAGGTTGAGCTTCATAGCTTCGTGGTTGTCATTTTCATCGAAGTATGTTGTTCTATGTGACCGCATGCCAATCTCAGCGGGAATCACTGTCTCTACGCCATAAACCATCGAGAATGTTGTCTCTCCTGTTGTAATGTGAAAGGATGTTCACAGGGCCCATAAAATTCTAGGTAGTTCCTCTAACTAAGCACCTTCGGCCTCCCCCACTTTCTTCTTCAAAGATGTCAAAATCTTCTTATTCATGGCCTCTGCCTGCCCATTTGTTTGGGGTGTTTTCACAGAGCTTTAAGCCAAGGCAATATAAAGATTAGCACAAAAGTTTTTGAATTTTCCTTGGAATTGCATACCATTTTCTGTGATTATCAGACGTGGTACACTGAACCTACACACGATTGACTTCCAAAGGAAAGATTTAATTTGCTTCTCAGTGATGGTTGCCAAAGCCTGAGCTTCAATCTATTTCGTAAAGTAGTCCACTGCGACAACTATAATTTTTTTTTTGTGCTGGGGCTATGGGAATGGGCCGAGGATGTCGACTCCTCATGTCACAAACGGCCAAGGGCTTGACATGATTTAAAGAGGTTTTGCTGGCTATCATTGTATTTGGGTGTACCTTTGGCAAGAATCGTATGTGTGAACTAGCTCATTTGCATCTTTTTAAACTGTGGGCCAGTAATATCCCTGCCTAAGGATTTTTTGGGCGAGTAATCTTCCACCTAGTTGATCACCACAAAAGCCTTCATGAATCTCTCGCATCACATACTCAGCCACCGACGGCATCAGACATCGCAATAGTAGTTGTGAAAATCTTTTTTTATACAGTATACCCTCTAAAAGGGTATACCTAGAAACTGTAGAACAAAGTGAATCGCTTTAAATTGTTATACAATCAAATAGTTTAATGGATAATCATTCATTATTCTATTGTCTAGTCCGTGGAATTAAAATATTGAGATATAGGTAACACACAACATAAATATACATACCTCACAGCTTTGCGTTGTAATTTTGGGAGCTCTTTTTTGTCTGAGTTGTCATTTATTCCCGCAATATGTGAACTATAGGAGTTATCCACATGTCTTTTTGATCTACAATATATACTTGGAGTGCATTGTAACTTAGGGCTTCCCTATGCTCTAACAGAATCTTTCCCCTCCATTCGATGACAACGGAAGATACTAGCTTAGACAAATCATCCGCTCGTGTGTTATCGCTCATTGGGACTTGTTTTATTCGTACCTTATCAAACCCTGCTAGCAACTAGGTTGCAATTGAGTGGTACCTCTTCAACCCTGACTCATTGACCTCATATTCATCGTTCGACTATTTGCTGACCAACTGAGAATCTGTATGAATAACAAGTTCTTTTGCCCCAAGCTGGCAAGCTAACTATAGCCCTGATATCAACTCCTCGTACTCTACAGCGTTATTAGATGCCTGAAACCCAAAAGAGAGTTCATACTACCACTTGTTTCCTTTGGGGTCCACCAAAAGTATTCCTACTCTTGATCCAGTCTTCGCCGTAGATCCATCGACATAAACTAGCCAATTTTTTTATTTGTTGGTGGTTACAGTTTCTTTCTGTGGTGGACTAACTACTATGTTACACACAACAAATGGAAAAAAAATTTTAGTATAAATTTAAAATTTATCATGAGTCATTACAGAGATAGCGTAGTGGACCAAAGACTGCTATTGAGACTTGTAGTGGACTATAGTTAGTGCCTCAAACAAACATTTGACCATAAAGCCAACTAAAACTTGCCCCTTTATCACAGTTCACGGGGAAAACTCTAAACCAAATTCAGTAACCTCTATACTCCATTTGGTTACTTTTTGGAGGTGTCACGTTTAGAAAAAATCTCTTTGATGGTTGGTTCGTCACGACTACCACAGGATGGGCTTGGAAGTATGGTCATACCTTATGAGCTATAGTAATTAAAGCGAAAATGAATTTTTCAACTTTAGTGTACCTAAGTTCGCCATTTTGTAGCACTTTACTAATGTAGTATACTGGGAATTGTTGAACACCTTCTGCCCTGAGCAAGACAGTTGCCATAGTTTCCTCAAACGCAGCGAGGAATAAGTAAAGGTCTCTCCTTCATAAGGTGACATTAGTAATGGAGAGGATGTAAGATACTTTTTTATCTTCTCAAAAGTTGTTTGGCACTCATTTGTCTAGGAAAAAGAGGTGCGCAAAGCCTTAAAAAAATGTAAACATTTGTCAGCCATCTACGACACAAATCTGTTGAGCGTAACCACCCTTCCAATCAACCGTTATATATCTTTTATTGTCCTTAGAGGGGGCATTTTCAGGATAGCTTGAATCTTTTTAGGGTTCGCTTCGATTCCCCTTTTCCGAGATCATAAAGCCTAGAAATTTACCAGCCTTGACCCAGAAGGCTCACTTATTTGGGTTTAGCTTCATCCTGTAGGCTCGCAATACCACAAATGCTTCTAACAGATTATCTACATGCTTGGCGAGAGTGGAACCCTTTACTAACATGTCATCAGCATAAACCTCAACACTTTACCTAATCTGCTATCCAAAAATTTTGTTCACTAGCCTCTGGTAAGTCGCACCTGTATTTTCCAAACCAAAAGGTATCATACGATAGCAAAATAAGCCTTCTTCTATAACAAAAGTTATTTTCTCTTGATCTTTGAGAGCCATAGAGATCTAATTATATCTAGAGAAAATGTCCATAAAACTCATAAATTTGTTACCGGAAGACGTGTCAACAAGTCTATCGATCCAAAGAAAAGGGAAGCTATCTTTGGGACAAGCCTTGTTAAGATTGGTAAAATCTATACACATTCTCCACTTACCGCTTGCCTTCTTCACCATTACCACATTCGAGATCCAATTAGAATACTCAACTTCTCTGATGAACCCTGCGACCAACAACTTCATAACCTACTGCCTTATAGCCTCTACAACCTACTGTGCGAATCATCTCCTCTTTTACTTCACAGGTCTAGCTTCGAATAGAACATTCAACTTCTGCACAATTACCTGAGGATCCACCCCTGGCATATCTGCAGCAGACCAAGTAAAAATGTCAGCATTCTCTCTTAAGTAATGAATCAAATTTTCCTTTTTCTTACTCATCAGCATAGACAGAATTCTAACCAGCTTCTCTGCACTACCACTGAAAAATTGTAAGGTTTCTATAACCTTGGCTACTTCTGGCTTCTTAGCTTGCTCATTACATCTGTTATCCAGGCTGTCCAAATCTAACAATTGTCCATCCAATCTACTTTTGGCTTCTTAGCTTGCTCATTACATCTATTATCCAGGCTGTCCAAATCTAACAATTGTCCATCCAATTTCAACTGCTGTGAACCCTACCCTCGCTGCTCATGTTCATGGATGCTATACCAATAACATGTGACATTACTTGGTTGCTCTCTAATCTGATTGTATGTATCCAACCCTAGTTTTAGTGGGAAACTTTATTTTCATACAGGAAGTGGCCTCCATCATCCTTGCTATCCTCATGATTAGGCACCCAAAGATAGCATTATAAGCCATAGGATGGTCCACCACGAAAAACTGGGCATACTTTTTGGTGGTGTACTCGTCATTTCCCAGGTAATAGATCATTTTACCTCAACAAGGCGGTTCCCAAAATTGTAGAACGGGCTTACCTTCTTTAATATCTTCTCATTCAACCCAATTTTTTAAAAAATGTCCTAAGTTAAAACCTCAATTACACTCTCACTGCCCACAAAAATCCTTTTTACCTCAAAACCAACAATTGTTGCTGTCATTATCATAGGATCATTGCCATCTTCATCACACACTAACTTTTCATCTTCATGAGTGAATTCTACCCTTTACCTTTCCTACTGGCATGGCTTCTTGGGTGAACCGATAGACATGACACCTTCCTCTTAGTGTTAAAGGTCGCTCACTCTTCATCTCTTCATCTGTCTCTTAAGTTAGATCTCCCTATGCTGTGCCTCAGTGGAGATGGTTTAGGAATAATCCCAAGACTCTTTACCTAGTTCAAAATGTAAGCATGAGTAGCATCCAAATGAGTATAAACTTTGAACCTGCCATGGGGGATATATCTCTTGGTATACTCTAGTTGAAATATTTGTGGTGCCTTGGAAGAATCACCTTACATCTGATTTCTCTATTGCCCATCACCTCTCGCTCGCAACGACTGGTTTAATGGGCCCTGCCTGTTGCGAGCTCTCTATCGGTTTCTAAATTGCATAACCTTCCTCTGATTAGTGCCATGTGACACCCTTTTGATCTCTTTTGCCTCTACGAACTTATGGGCCCACTCGTATAGATTAGTAAGATTTTACGGTCTGTTATCAGTAAATGAGTGTTGTACGATCATTTTGTACCCCCATTATGAACACATCAATAGCCTATTGATCCTCCAAATTCTTCAACCGCTTCACATAGTCCTTGAAGGATTCACCCTCTCTCTATTTCACCGACATCAGTCTCATAGGCGTGCTCATGATAGTTCTGTGGGTTTTGAATCTCCCCAAAAACATTTTTTCTAACTGAGAGAAACTTTGAATTGAGCCTTGGGGAGGGGATAAATACCAGTCCTTGGCACTTCCTTTAAGTGTTGTAGAAAAATCCTTGCACTTTGCTCCCAACATATTCATGTAACCATTGTATTGCATCAAGTGGACTTGTGGGTCATTTCTCCCTTCAAACATGTCCTTTGGGACTTTGAAATCATGTGGCAAGTTCACCACTGCTATCTCAGGGGCTAATGGATTGTTAAAACAGAACAATCAATCCATGTCTTGAGATTCAGGGTGCAACGCTCTTACATTCAGTCGCAATTTGTCCATCTCGCTTTTCCACTCCCTTACATACATGTTAGGAGCTTCGTCCTATGCATTTACATTGTCTTGAAAATTAGAAGTGTCAGATTTTACCTTTCTTCTCAACTCCTCATTCTGTTTCAATAATTCATGTTGAAATGTTTGCTGCTGCTCAAACCGTGCCTCTTGCGCAACCATTTGATCCTTCATAAACTTCATCTGTTCTTGAAGAATGAGGAATTGTTGTGACGATGCTTCTTGGTTGGAAGGGAGTGGCAACCCATGACCAGTGGACATGTACAACTCCAATGGACTTGAGATTTCCTAATGAGCCACATTGTTGAGATTCTCTGGTCGATCGGCGAACCATCCAGCAAACAAATCTGCTTCGTTAGGTTGGCTACTAGAGCCTGAGGCTCTAGCTTGTCCAGACGACAAATTAAAAGGGAAATTCTGGTTTCAGTGAGCCATTTTTCTTTGAAACTGAAGATATCTGATGATTAGAAATTTGTCCACACTCACCGCACCAATTTTTGAGTAATTTTCTTTTCTTTCATTGAAGGAAACATTTAGGTATTTATACATATTATCACTATTCATGATTTAACTCTATTGTTCACGACTTGGCCCCACTATTCATAAGACTAACATTCTGAGCAGGCCTTAGGCATGTTGAGCACGTGCACCGTTCCAGCTTGCGTGCTAGATCTCACGGTCCCCTTCGTGCGAACTCCTTGGGTATATGTGAGCTGGGACACGAGCTCCCCTCGACTCATGCGAGCTGATACCGCGAGCTCCCCTGGCTATCCTTTCATTGTGCGTCTCGCGTGCATCTATCTAGTGGGACCTGGCCGGGTCGCGGGTAGGTAACTTGAATCTTATCTGGGTTTCGGGTTAGTGATTATTGGTGTATAACATCATTAAATCCACAACTTTTACTAAGTAAAGTAACTAATAACAAAATTTAACCTTAAATAATTATTTCTGAGTTTCGTGTCACAAGTTATCCGGATACCAACTCAATACAAAAATACATTTATTTTATAAAGCAAATTATATTATATTTATAAGGGTGTATTTGCCATTTCATATCTTTTGTATAATAAATAATAGAAATATAAATATAATTTGTACTCAGATCTTTATAATTTTTAATAAACATATGTATTAGGTAATTTTATTATACATTTACATTGTGGGTATGGATTTTAAAATTAAATCAATGTAATTTTCATTTTTGTTTTCATGAAATCAAAATTTCAATTTGGATCTAAAATCAGTGATTGGCCAGTATATTATTTATTTTATTTTCGCGAGAATCACAGCCATGCCATCGGCATGAGTGGCGGTAATGTATAAAATTAATTAACCCGGGAATCAAACAAAACGGATTTTAACTAATCTATAATTTGGACACGTCGTCACTTCTGAACTCGAGGACGCAACTGCCAATGCATACTATGTTTTTTTAGATCCCCTCAAAAAAAAAAAAAAAAAAAAGAAAAAGAAAACCAAGAAACCTGACCAGATCCAAAAAAAAAAGCATAGGAACCGACATATCGGAGCCGTTGATTCTCAACAGTGACGGCGGCACCGAGTCGGAACGAGCTCCGGAATGGAAA
This sequence comes from Gossypium rotundifolium, assembly GCA_025506655.1. Lineage (NCBI taxonomy): Eukaryota > Viridiplantae > Streptophyta > Magnoliopsida > Malvales > Malvaceae > Gossypium > Gossypium rotundifolium. The sequence continues at coordinate 52,670,334 of CP106725.1, forward strand.
GAGCATATAACGATAAGAGGGCTCGTGGTGAGCGCCTTGTTAGGGACTCTCTTTTGCATCATCACACACAAGCTAAATCTAACGGTTGGGATTATCCTTCGTTGAATGTCGGTGCTGGTTTGCTCGGATTCTTCTTTGTAAAATCCTGGACCAGTTTCTTGTCTAAGTTAGGGTTTCAAGTTTCGCCTTTTACCAAACAAGAAAACACCGTCATTCAGACTTGCGTTGTCGCTTGTTACGGCCTCGCTTTTAGTGGTAAATAAAACACTTTAAAAAAAAAAAAAAAAGCTCACATTTTATACCACCTTTGATTGACCTTTGTTTAGTATTGTTTCGTGATTTATGATATCACTAAAAACGTACTTAGCTTGTTTCTGTTTAGTTTGAAGCTTAATTTTGTTGTTAATTGTTCATTTTAAATGATTAAAAATAACTACTAGATTTGTTATTTAGTTAATTTTTAAGCTCGTTAGAATTTGGTGTCATTGATTAATTGTATTGAGGAAGCTTAATTTTAGTTTTTAAAATAAGTTGAATGACTCTGAGGTCATGCCTTTAATATATCTATCTAATTGTTTTGCTAGGTGGATTTGGATCGTATCTGATCGCAATGGATGAGAGAACATATAACCTTATCGGTGCTGATTACCCTGGGAACCGAGCGGAAGATATTAAGAACCCCGGGTTAGGATGGATGACTGGTTTTCTCTTTGTTGTCAGCTTCCTTGGGCTGTTTAGTCTTACTCCGCTTCGTAAGGTATAACTTATTATCTACTTCTTTTCCAATACAGTTTAGACTTTACATTGCATTTTTAGGTTGTAAAGACATGTTCTTGAATCTTTGATAGACTTAGCTCTATCCAGGTAAAAGCTTTCTGGATGTAATTCTGGTATTGGTATTGACATTTCTTGTTATCAACCTTATTTTAAATCAACTAATGCCATATATTTTTACTTATCAGTAATTTTTCGTGATTTGATAAAAACCCAGTTTTTGAGGTGTAATAAATGTTCTGTATAGTGGCCAGCAAGCTCTTGGCGTTGTGGCAAGATGCTTGTGTTATGTTGCATGAGAGCTTGGGGTGTAATCTCTAGCATCCCTACCTCTTTCCTGATTATCCAAAAAAATATTCTGTTTAGTGTTCTGGCTAATTTTTTATAATGTCAGTGTATTTGCTAGAAGGTTTTCTCATACTATGTGATTGTTATTTTATAAGTTAGCCTTCTAATTCTGTCTCTTCACTTTTGTCAGGTAATGATCTTGGATTATATACTTACATATCCAAGTGGAACGGCCACAGCCATGTTGATAAATAGTTTCCATACCAACACTGGTGCTGAGCTTGCAGGGTACTTATAAGATCCATTTTGCTCATAGTTTTTTCATAGGGTACATTCATATTCACTATTGTAGTTAATTGAGTTAATTGCATAAGTTTAGTTGAAAGGAAAATGATTTTGTTGTTCAAGTTGCCAAACTAGATAATAAGAATGGAAGGTCTATCGAATTCTGGCAACCATGCATTTACGACTTGAGTGAACTAACTGCTTAAATCATAAAGTTTGGTTCATAAATAACTAGAGAGAATAGTTTTGACCTTTAGTAAACTAGTTTTTTCTTTCTCGGATTGTAAGCATGATTTTTTTGAGTTTGTTGCAGGAAGCAAGTCAAGTGCCTTGGAAAATATCTGAGCATAAGTTTAATTTGGAGCTGCTTCAAGTGGTTTTTCAGTGGTATTGGAGATTCTTGTGGGTTTGATAATTTTCCCACATTTGGCTTAACGCTGTTCAAAAACTCGTAAGTTTCTCTCAAGTTAAATTTCCCATGCGAACTCTCTCTCTCTCTCTTGCTTCCCTTTTTGAAAGAATGCCCATACGTTAATGAGAATACTTAATATTTCATCTTCAATTTTGGCTGAAGGCAATAGAACCTGCATTACTGTTAACCAGAGGACACAAATGATGGAAACCATAGTAAAATATTATTAACATGATTGTTGATATTACTATTAAATGATTTACGGATATTTTGATGTTTCATGCAGGTTCTATTTTGACTTTAGTCCAACCTATGTTGGTTGTGGTCTTATTTGCCCGCACATTGTAAACTGCTCTGTTCTTCTTGGTGCAATCATATCATGGGGTTTCCTCTGGCCCTTTATTTCTGCACGTGCTGGGGACTGGTATCCTTCTGGCCTGGAGGGCAATAATTTTAAAGGTCTTTACGGGTACAAGGTACAGTGAAAGAATTTGGTGCTTCTAGTTCTGTTGCACAGTTGTAGAAAGTCTTGATGTTTCTTTCCCTTGCATCTTCTTGATAATTTTCCATCTCTAACCCTAACTGAAATGTTCTCTTCTCTCGCTCTAGTGTAAAATGAAATTTCTTGGCCATCATGTGGTCGCAGGTCTTCATAGCTATTTCTCTTATCCTTGGGGATGGCCTTTACAACCTGATCAAGATAATATACATAACTGCAAAGGAAATGAGCAATAAAAGCACCAAGCAGAGCAAACTTCCTATTGCTCAAGAGGTTATAGGTAAGGATACCCTTGTTGGCCAGATGCTTGCATGCATTGTTTTGCAGTCTGTGTATGTATCTCTTATGTTTCAATGGTTTTCATAGTCACTACTGAGTGGCTTCTACTGAATGAATTTATTGGTGCAACATTGTAGTTCTTGGTGAAAACTCATTAATGGATGCATGATATAGTGCCTCTATTCAAATATTAAATCCACCTTGTCGAAATCTCTTTAAAATTTGTCGCACTTCTAGGCAAAAATGTTTATGCGTGCATCTGTTTTCTAGCTGTCATGCATTTTGTTTTCCATTGAGGGTTAATTGAAATATTGTTTTGTTTCCACAGATGATGAGAGTTTTAACGGACTAGATGATATATTTCTCAAAGACAGTATACCTACTTGGTTTGCTGCTGCTGGATATGTGGCCTTGGCCGCCATATCAACAGCCACTATTCCAATCATCTTTCCACCCCTCAAGTGGTATATGGTTCTTGTTTCATACATTCTTGCCCCTGCCCTGGCATTTTGCAACTCTTATGGAACTGGACTTACAGACTGGAACCTGTCTTCCACTTATGGGAAGATTGGTCTTTTCATTATAGCTTCATTAGTAGGAAGTGATGGTGGAGTCATGGCTGGATTGGCAGCCTGTGGGGTTATGATGTCCATTGTCTCCACAGCAGCTGACTTAATGCAAGATTTCAAGACTGGTTACCTCACTCTATCATCAGCCAAGTCTATGTTTGTGAGCCAGTTAGTGGGAACAGCCATGGGCTGTGTCATTGCACCACTCACATTCTTGGTATTGAAGGCTTTTCAGAGCTGCCCAAGCATTGTTTGGCTTTATGTTGTGGATTCTTCGTGGGTGCTTTGCTTGTAAACCTACTAAGGGATGTGACTCCCAAGAAAATTTCACAATTTATTCCTATTCCAATGGCTATGGCCGTTCCATTCTATATTGGAGCTTACTTTACAATTGACATGTTTGTTGGAACAGTAATCTTGTTTATATGGGAACGAATCAACCGGAAGGATGCAGAGGATTATGCAGGTGCCATCGCTTCAGGTTTAATTTGTGGTCATGGTATATGGACAATACCATCAGCTATTCTCTCAGGATCAATCCACCTATCTGCATGTACTTCGGGCCTTCAGTGAGTAGTTAATGAGGAAATGTACAGGCTATGTTGTAAGTTGTAATTGTGTGCAAAAGTAAATTGTATGTATGAAGTGGAAGGTTTCTTGGCTTGTTTATGTACGTCTGTTGTCTATATATTTCCAGACATGGAGATAAGAGAACAATATGTCTAAGATTCTCAGGTAGTTGGATTCTGTTTTAGATTTAATAGAAATGTGTATCTCTCTGTGATCCTATATATAGTGTATCATGAAAATTGACGAGTTGTTAGAGTATATCTTTCCAAACAGTAGTTGGCAGGAACTAAATAAATCAAATAGTGGTAGCAACCTGAAAGGATATATTTAGAGGAAGCATAAGTCAACAGATTCTTGGCTAAGCTAAGCTAAGCTAGGCTAGGCTAGCCATCTTTCACATGAATTAATATGAGCCACTGGCTTGTTCTATGCAGCTTTTTATAATCATGAGTACGGATATTATAGTGGAGATTACGCGTTATAATGTTTGCACATGGCACAAAATGGGTGGAGCTAGAATTCTACACAAAATAAAAGGGAAAAAGAAAAAGTGTGATTACTGTTCCTAGCAAGCTGCAAGAATAGAAGAGGTGGAACAAGTCAATGGATTTTGACTAAAGTTTGTTGGGATTCTGAGATAGTATCGAACATAGCTTTACAATTCCGGTTTAAACTCTCATAACATAGTGCAGTGGGTTGAGTTAAGTCGAGTCACATCTACTAAATAGGAAGTTTGAAGGGGTGAACATTTTGAAGAATTTAATTATTGTTGATGGAAGAATATGATTGAACCTTTTAGGTACTAGATATTTGGTGTCCTTTACCAGGATCAGCACCTTCCTGCCTATAATAATTGTACAGAAGGAAGTAGCTATACCATATTCATAGTTATAAGTGATCTTTTCTTGCATTGGGTTAGCTAAAGCCGCCTTGTGTTGGGTTTTTGACAGCAGCAAAAGACGAGAATAATACAAAAAACAAAAGAGGAAGAAACAAAGAATAATTTACTTGCTCACAAACGTGCAGCACGAAAGCAATCTGCTTTACATGACTAATATGCTTGCTCATTCAATATGAAAACAATACATTTATAGTCAAAATACATCACTAAATATTCAACTAACCCTACTAATTAGCATTGGGACTATTCAAACATTGCTTGTACACATGGATAAGCTGATTTATCAGCTCAATCATCTCATCAAAATATCAACATCAAAGTTCATTCTCAACCAAACTAAATTACATTGCAACTAAAATAGAAAATATGTTGCTGCAACATGATCAAATGCTGCAGCATGCATACAAGCTGTATGCACTCAACAAAATCATCATAGTAGCATGCACTTTAACAAAAACATAACAGCACATGGTTAGCCATTTTCAACACTCTTCCTTGGCCTCCATGCTATAAATACCAACATTCATCAAGTTTTTTTGAGCTTGGCAGTCCCAAAATGCTTTTCAAGTTGACCCTACTCAAGCAATTCATCTTCAACCTTGGCCTCATTCTCAACCAAATCTGATTTGCACACTTGACTATCCCAGTCTTTTATGCCATTTGTTCATCAAATGGAGTCTTCTCCTCCTTCTCAGCCTTGGTTGGCAACTTGCCTTCAAATACATCTTGCCTTGTTCCTTTGTTAATTACAGTCCTATTTCTTATTGCACATACTCCATCTTGCCGTGGAATGTCTTCATGCACATACTCCATCAACTCATTAGCTTATCCGAAGCTTGTTTGGGAGTCTCACAGGGGTGAGCTGCTACTGTCTTTTTTACAAGCCACCCTCAAAGATGACTGGTTTTAACAACTTCTTGTCTTTCTTAACAAGCAGCAGAAGCAAAAACAAGCCCTTAAAGACTTGGGCTCATGATGCCATTTGTTGTGTTTTTTATAGCAGCAAAAGAAGGGAATAAGATAGAGAACAAAGGAGGAAGAAACAAAGAACAATTTACTTGCTTACAAACGTGCAGCAAGGAATCAATGTGCTTTACACAACTGATATGCTTTCTCATTCAATATGAAAATAATACATTTATAGTCAAAATACATCACCAAATATTCAAGTAACTCCACTAATCAGCATTGGGACTATTAAAACATTGCTTTTACACATGGATAAGTTGACTTATCATCTTAATCATCCCATCAAAACATCAACATCAAGTTCATTCTCAACCAAATTAAATTACATTGCAACTAAAACAGAAAATATGTAGCTGCAACATGATCAAATGTTGCAGCATGCATACAAGCTGTATGCACTCAACAAAATCATCATAGTAGCATGCACTTTAACAAAAACATAACAGCAGTATGGTTGGCCATTTTCAACACTCCTCTTTGGCGTCCATGCTGCAAATACCAATCATTCATCAAGTTTTTTTGAGCTTGGCAGTCCCAAAATGCTTTTCAAGTTGACCCTGCTCAAGCAATTCATATTCAACCTTGGCCTCATTCTCAACCAAATCTAATTCGCACACTTGACTATCGCAGTCTTTTGTGCTAAAGATTTGATCATCAAATGGAGCCTTCTCTTCCTTCACAGCCTTGGCTGGCAACTTGCCTTCAAATACATTTTGCCTTGTTCCTTGGTTCATTACAGTCCTATTTCTTCTTGCGCATTTGTAACACCCCTAACTTGTATCTATCACCGGAACAGGGTTACTGAGTGTTACTAGAACTTTTCAGAACATTTTTAGATAAAACATGTAAATCGTTATTCATTAACCGAGATTGCTAAGAATGTCCCTTAAATGGACCCTTGAGGCCCAATACGAGCATTAGAATCGAGTTGAGACTTATTCAAAACCTCTAGGAATGTTTCGTAAAATTTTAAAATTTTTCTAGGATGTAGGGCTCACACACCCATGTGGTCCAAGGGACACGCCCGTGTGACCCTTAGACATGCCCGTGTCTCAGGCCGTGTCCAATTTAGGTTGCTCTTGACTTCGCCACACGGCCATGCCACATGCCCATGTGCTAGCCCGTGTGATTAATTAATTTAATTCGAATTAGGTGAAAGTTTCACACGGCCATGACACATGCCCGTGTTCAAGGCCGTATCACCCACATGGTTGAGACAGACGCCCGTGTCTCTGCCCATGTGCTCAATTCTAAGTATTCTGTTTTGAAATTTTAAAATACAGGGGACACACGGCCAGACCACATGCCCATGTACTACACACGCCCCCGTGTGGGCAAAATAAGGCTATTTCCTAGCCTCGTTTCTCACCCAAATTTTTCCATATTCCTGCACAAACACTTACAAGTATAACCCAACCAATTTCAAGTATAATTCAAGCCAATTTCTATCATCCAAACTAATATATTTCATCATATATTTTTTTTAATGACTTACCTTTGTGTAACTTACATAATTGCAACATTAGATGTTCATACTTATCATTTTAGTTAATGTATTGATTCAACCAAAACATATATCAAAACATAAGTGTATTAGCCATTCCAATGGCTAAGTTTCATTCATTATTTACACAACATCATTTGAATTATTTAGCCTATACATGCCATTAACAAAATAAGATTTTAATTTATACCAAAACAATAGGTTGATAGTGTGATGATTTGGTCCGACCAATCTCCAACCTTCCCGAGCTTTGAGCACTATAAAACAGGGAAAATAAAACCTAATAAGCATATTATGCTTAGTAAGCTGGTATAACATAAAATAAGCTTTCCGTTACATCAATATATTAATCATACATTACATGATTTTCCAATTATTTGGTAATTTACCTATTCACACATACTTAACCAACTTGTTAGTCATAATATACCAATATGCATAGATGAGCTCATCATGCCATATGTGTACTTTGTCCTTTGAATCATTGAATTTTCGATGGATATTTCAAGTAGTACACTCAATGTGTACAATTCCATTATCTGTCAATTTATGTCTAGTAGTACCTTATAGGTACACTCTCGAGCTACATATTACACAATAGAATTACCAGTCCAAGCTAAATTCTAACTGTAACATATACTCTAAGGGCTTTGTCGGATTACCAGTCTAGGCTAAATCCAGTCAATAAGGATTACCAGTCTAGGCTCAATCCTAATTGAAACATATACTCGATAGGCTCATTTCGGATTATCCGTTCAGGCTAAATCCATTTTGCAACATATGCAGTTTTATCAGGAAAATCACATTTATCCATCGGAATTCAGTATTCATATAGAATTTTACCATTTATTAATAAATTTCCATCATATATCATTCCATCCATTTCATACATACAAATTTCATACAACATATACAATGTAATATAACATTTAAAACAACACATTTTTATACTCATTTAAGTTATACGAACTTACTTTGATATTTGTTCGTAACTAAAATCTACTAATCTGAAATCTTTTCTTTCCTCGATCTAACTTTTTGTTTGGTACTTCCGGATCAATTTATGCTTGGAAATATTTCTCTCTCCTAGGGTTTGCATAGATTTTAAGTTGAAGAAGATGATATAAAATGATGATATTTCATTTTAATTTAATTATCATCTTTAATTTTTTTCCATTTCCAATTTAGTCCTTAACCTTTTCTAATTTTTCCATGGATGATTCACCAAAAATATTTACATATTTTTCATCAATGGTCTAATTACCATTTAAGGACCTCAAGTTTTGAATTCCATAGATATTTAATCCTTATAGCTACTAGATTTCAAATTTGACATTTTATGCCCTTTCTACAATTAAGCACCTAATTGATAAAATTTTCTTATCAAAATTCTCATGCAATCTTTCTACCACATTACTAATCATTTCATAATATTAAAATATTTTATCTTTCCGAATCAAATTTATGGTTACGAAACTACTATTCCGACTTCATTGAAATTGGGCTGTTACACATATACTCCATAAACTCATTTAGCTTATCCCAAGCTTGTTTAGGAGTCTCACAGGGGTGAGCTGCTGCTGTCTTTTTTACAAGAAGCCCTCAAAGATGATAGGCTCTAACAACTTCTTGTCTTTCTTAACAAGCAGCAGAAGCAAAAACAAGCCTTCAAAGACTTGGGCTCGTGATAACTGTAATAGCCCATTTTCAGTGAAACTAGAACAGTGGTTTCGTGACCCCAAGTTGGAGCTGAAAATATAAAATATTTTAAAACTATTTTATGATTAGTGATATGATAGGAATGTTATATGAAAATTCTAAAATTTTTTTATCGATTATGTGATTAATTAGGGAAAGGATCAAATTGCATAAAATGTAAAAGTTAAATTCTATTAGCTATAAGGATTAAATAGCTATGGAATTCAAAACTTGAGGTTTTTATATGGTAATTAGATCATTAAAGAAAAGTATGTAAATATTTTGATGAATCATCCATGGAAATTTAGAAAAGCGTAATGACTAAATTGGAAATTTAATTTAATTAATTAAAAGATGATAAAAGAAATATCATCTTATTTTCTCATCATCTTCCCTAAATAATATATGGAAGCCCTAGGAGAGAGAAAATAAATTAAACAAGCTTAGTTGGGTAAGTTTCCAAGTCCCGTTTTTAATAATTTTTATTTTTTGGAATCGGGATAGTTTACTCTCTTTATTTTGGGAATTAATTTGAAAAGTTATCAAAGTATGAAAATTGTGTCATGGATGTAAATGCTAAATTTATGAAATTTATGGTAGAAAATGAAAGGTTGTTGATAGAAAAACAACTTTTACAAAGTGAATATTGATGAAAACATGATTTAGGGATTAAACTGAAAACTTGGAAAATTCCATGGAAAATTCTGATTTTTATGAAATATATGTGCTGTAAATTGTATATTGAAATTTTGGTTATACTTAGAATAGGGAGTAAATTGCATGAATTTTATTTTCTGAGCCTAGGGATGAAATTGGAATTTATGGAAAGTTTAGGGGAAAAATAGTAATTTTGCCTAGAATGTAAATTAAGTTTAAATAAATATGAAATGTGAGAAATTGATGATTAAATTCATCTATATAGATCCGAAAAGACAAAATAAGGAATTGGATCTAGGAAAACAAAAAGTTTCGGATCAGTAAATTATACGCAAATCATTGTCGAGGTAAGTTCATGTAACTTAAATGAGTATGAAATTATGTTGAATTGTATGTTATGTTTGAGTTATATGTAAATTATTTTTATGTAAATGATAATAATGCATGAAATTGGATACATGCTTGAAATTGAATGAAAAGGGATTAAATTCCGTTTGAACATTGGATTTCGATGGATAAATATGATTTCCTGAAATGAATGAGGCCTTGCATTTGTTGCTGATGGGATTTAGATCGAACGAGTAATCCTTTGTCCTCATTTTTGAAAGGATTTAGCTTGATGGGTAATCTTGATATAAGTCTATCGAGCATATGTTATGGATTGGATTTAGCCTGGGCAAGTAATCCAACAAACTCTTTAGAGCATATGTCATAAAAAGGATTTAGCTTGGGTGGTAATCCTGACTAAGCTCTATTGAGTATATATTGGAGATAGGATTTAGCCTGGATTGGTGATCATGTTGCATAGATGTGGCTCGAGAGTGTGCTCTCTGATATAGTGCCTTATGGGTACCAGTGGACATGAATTGACGGGTATATTGTTTTGTACACTTTGTGTGTACTACTTGATTATCCATCAGAATATCAATGATTTAACGGATAAAATATATGACATGACATGAGAAATATGGGATGAAAAGAATAATGCTTTGAAGGAATGTGGCATGATGAGCTCATCTATGCTTATTTGATGTACATGAAAATTATATGACTAACTTGTTTGATTGAGTGAATGTGTTTAGGCAAATTGCTAATGTTATGAAAATCATGTTGTTGTATGTTTGATATTAATGAAAGTAAATGGTAAGTTTAATTCTAGTTATACGAACTTACTAAGCATATACTGCTTACTAGGTTTTCTTTTCCCTATTTTATAGTGCTCGAAAGCTCGGGAATGTTAGAGATTGGTCGGAGCAATCATCACACTATCTACCCGTTGATTTTGGTATAAAAAGTGAACTAGTTTTGACATAATGGCATGTATAGGCTAAATTGACCAAATTATGGTTTGTAAATGATGGATGTAATATAGCCATTGGAATGGCTAGTAATGCTTGGTTTTTGATATTTTAAGGTTATGCTATAATAACTATTTTTGAAGTGAGAATGTTAAGTATGTATATTCAAGTTTTGCATGGTAAGTAGACTAAGTAAAGGTAAGTTTATAAACATGAATGTTTGTGATAATACATCATATCGGATGTTGGAATTTGGCTTGAAAATATGCTTGAATTGGTTGGTATATGTTGGTGTGATTTGATGCAGGTTAATAGTAAAATTTGGGTGAGAAATAAAGCTAGGAAATGGCTTTATTTTGTCCACACGGGCGTGTGCATGGCCTGGCATTTGGGCATGTGGTTTGGTTGTGTGTCCTCTGCATCTTAGAATTGAGAAATAGAATGCTCAGAATTGAGCAAACGGGCGTGTCACCTGGACGTGTGAAAACTGCACCTATTTTGTAACACCCCAAACGGGCCAACACACCACTAATAGAATCGGTATATTCTGGGGAAAAAGGATTTTGAGAAGGTAGGTTTCCGTTTAAATGTTTGATGAAAACACTTCGCGAAATTGTGTATTTGCAGAAAAACTCGAGTAGGCTTTGATTAAAATCTGATGATGTATTTGAAAACCCGAAAATTTTGAACACTTAATCAGATGTGTAGTTAAAACGAGTTTATCCCATTTAGAAGTTTAAGTTGTTTCCTATTATTACAAAACATTTTGACTTAGAAGAAAAACGAGTTTAAGTTAGAAAAACATTTGAGTTCTCTTTATTCCAAACCTTAGTGTGATACAGATGGTATAGGTTAAAATATTGTTTTGTAGTTTTGAAAGCGTTGTCTTTTCAAGTTTTAGCACATTTAACCCAATTAATTTGTTAAGGCATATTAAAAATCTACTTTAAGCATAAACATAGCAAAACAAAATTTTAAAAGGCCATTTACAAACCCAAAAATAAAACCGAAGAGTAATAAATAGGCTAATGTACCAAATTTTATAAAGTCTGAGCAAATCCTTATTTAAGCATGGCATGTGCACCTCGAGTCCATCCCGGCTCCATGTCCGCGTCTAAGTGTCACCTAAAATGACAAAGGAGAGAGTGAGTCGCAAGACTCAGTGTGTAAATCCCCCTCCCGGTAATTCAACATGCTAACACACATCATAACCAAGCAATACAATTAATGCACCCGTTCCTAACCATCCATTACACCTTCTCTACCCCGTGTGGTACCAAACCACTGGTGGTGCCAAACCACTGGTGACCCAAAGTCACGATATCCATAATGTGGTGCCAAACCACTGATGACCCGAAGTCACGAATAATCCAATGATGGGGCCAACCCATCGTGTGATACCAAATCATTAGCGACAATCCCGTATCTCATAAGTGGAGCCAACCCACGGTGGTGTCAAACCACAGGGACGAGTCGCAATGAGGTGCCAAACCTCTGGTGTCCCAAAGACACAGTGTGATACCAAATCACTGGTGACCGCAGTCACAGATCCGATGATGGGGCCAACCCATCGTGTGATACCAAATCACTGGCGTCAATCCCGTATAATCAACTGTGGGGCCAACCCACCGTGGTGCTAAGCCACTGGGATGAGGCTGAGGTGCCAAACCTCCGTGACCCAAAGTCACAAAATATCGTTTGTGGTACCAAACCTTGAAGGTGCCAAACCTCGGTGTCCCAAAGACACAGTGTCCCAAAGACACGGATATCATACTCCCCCTCCTCTCATATTACCCATACATGTCATACTGACTCATGTACATTATGCAAATCATGTAATTCATGCCAACATGCCCAATATTGCATCTCATAGCACATATATCATGCATCATAATATTAAATGTATCAACAATAGAACTCGTAATGCTACGGACTTACCCGAATCCGTGAACATACCCTATCGGGTATCAAGACAATCATCACTGTTTCACTTGTTACAACACAGGTTATTAACTTATTACTAAGAAATCAGTGTGTTAGCGTACACACCTGGTATAGCGAAGGTTTTAATCCTAAGAACCGGTCTAAGTCCCCTGATCACCTCAACAACCCTGATCCTACATTCGGCCAACAAGGGGTTAACACTTAAACCATTCGGCCAAAAATAGATAACCCAAAGGGTTGCGTTAAACCTTACCTTTGCAAATGGTTCGGTTTCCAACCAATCTCGAACCAACACTGGTTCCTTCTGATAATCGGCCTCCCCTCTAAAACACAAACCATTAGTCTCATCAAACTTTGGCTTAACAACTCTAAAGAAACCATTAAAGCTACCTTTTTCCACCACTTACCGAGTGCTTAACAGAGTACGAAGGCTCTCCTTGCTTGATTTCGAACTCCAAAGGCCCTATCTGAAAATGATTACCAAACCAAGCGTTAACTCCTTTCAACAGATACCAAAATCGGTCCTAAAATACACTAAAATCGGCAAAGCACAAGAAAGAGGAGAAATGGCCATTCGGCCAACACTTACCTTCTTGTTAGACCGATTGAACAAGACTCAACAAGGTCACACTCCTCCTTTGATATCTGCAATAAAGAAATTATAGGAAGAAAAGAAGATTTGGCTAGCACCCTTAATCAAAATGGGAAAGGAGGTTCGGCCTAAGAGCAATGAAAGAAAACGATTGGGAACAAACGGCTAAAGGGTTTGGAGAAGAAAAGAAGAAGATAAAAGGATGAATAGAGGGGTGCTTTTGGTTTAAAGAAAAAGAGATGGAGGATGGAGTTTTTAGAGGATGGGGTTTCGGTCAAGAAGGGAGAGAGAGACTAGTTTCGGTTCACAAGCAATGGAGAAAAGAAATGGAGTATGCAAGTTCGGCACCAACTTGGAAGATGGGAAATAATGTATGAAGAGAAAATGTTACAAATTTCGTCTTACACAAGATGCAAATAAGAGAAGGGTGGAAACAATCATTCGGCTACCAAAGAGAATCAAAAGAAAACGAGGCAACCCTTTTGGCAAAAAGAAACCTTGGACTTTCGGCTTAAGGAGAACAAAAGAAGAATTAAACTTGAAGTTTTTAGCTAGCTTGACTAAAAGAAAATCGGTTTACCAAAGAAAAGTTTGTGACCGAAAAATGCACACTTGCCAAATGCAAAATTCGGCACACTCCTACTACACCAAACCGGCCACTCACCCCTCCAAACTCTCCTCAACAACCAACCACAACTCCCCCAAACACTCCCAAACCACCAATTCAAATTAGTTGAACTAGTCCACCTCCATAATTTGCTCTCCACCCACCGTTTGAATAGGAAGACTTAGTCAAGGCGAGTTTGAGCGCCTACAACTCCTCCCTCCATCTTAGTCAAATGGAACAAAAATGTGGGATTTTAGCGACTTGAACACAAGACCTCCTACCTTTCACTTGACACCACATAAGCTCCAAGTGGCGCATGCTTTGCCACTTTGCTAGCTCTTCACTTGTGCAACAATTTACCAAATAAAGTACATAAGACCCAGCTCCTTGATTTCTATCACATAAAACCCAAAACAAAAATTTTTCCTATCACCCGAGCTTACACCTAGCTTATAACTAAGCCCCAACATTATCGAAATAGCAACATAACACATCAAGCACATACACAGAAAGCCAAAATAAAATAGCCCTTAACCGGGATATTACGGTTCTACCCCTTAAAAATAATTTGACCTCGAAATTACGATCGAAAGAGTTACGGGTATTCTTTGTCTCATCATATCCTCGGGTTCCCACGTAGCTTCTTCCACGCCATGATTCCGCCAAAGAACCTTAACCAAAGGCACAGACTTCCTATGCAGAACCTTTACATCCCGATCTAAAATCTGTACAGGCTCTTCCTCTATGGTCATATCTGGGTTTACCTCGATCTCTTCCACTGCCACCACGTGCGATGGATCAGAACGATATCGCCTAAGCATCGAAACGTGGAACACGTCATGAATCTAACTTAGCTCTGCTGGCAACTCGAGCTGATATGCAACTGGCCCCACTCGTCTCAGTACCTTATACGGCCCAATAAACCTCGGACTTAGCTTGCCTTTCCTCCCGAACCTTAACACTTTCTTCCATGGCGAGACCTTCAGAAAAACTTGATCCCCCACAGCAAACTCTATATCTCTTCGCTTAAGATCGGCATAAGACTTCTGCCGGTCCGAAGCTTCCTTCAATCTAGCCTGAATCAACTTAACCTTGTCTTGGTCTCGAAACCAACTCTGGTCCCAACAAGCGACGTTCACTTAACTCATCCAACAAGTAGGTGAGTGACACTTCCTACCAGTATAATGCCTCATATGGTGCCATCTTGATGCTTGCTTGGTAACTATTGTTGTGGCGAATTCACTAATGGTAGATACTCCTCCCAACTACCCACAAGTCAATACACAACCTCGTAACATGTCCTCTAAGATCTGTATAACCCTTTCCATTTGCCCGTCGATTCTGCGGATGAAATGTCTTTGAAATCCAACAGCGTGCCCGAACTGATGCAACACTCTCCGAACCTTGACATAAATGGGATCCCTATTCGAGATGATCGTCATCGGCACCCGTGCGGTCTCACAATCTCGACACATCAACTTCGCCAACCTCTGAAGTGAGTAATCCACCCTCACCGGAATAAAGTGGTGATTTAGTCAATCGATCCACAATTACCCAAATCAATCCTTCTTGCTTGGTGTAGCGGTAATCCACCGTGAAATCCATAGTTATCCTTTCCCACTTCCATCGAGGAATCTTCTTGGTGAAGCAACCACGGCAACAGCGATGCTCGGCCTTGACCTGCTTGACATGTCGGACACTTCCCACAAACTCATCACTTCCTTTTTCGGACCGGCCACGGCTGTTCTCTGAGATCCCTATACATTTTACTACCTCCAGGATGCATAGCGTAGGGGCTGCTATGTGCATCCTGAAGAATCTTCTGCCTTAACTCAGTGTCTCTCGGCATACAAGCCTTCCCCTGAAAACACAGCACCCTTCACTAGACAAATCAGTAACCCTCAAACCATCATTACGCACTTGTGTCCTCTGCGCCTCAAAACCTCATCCATCAATTGTTTTCTCGATCTGCTCAACCCAAGTAAGCAACTTGCTCTGCGAGAATACTCCGTCGTCCATACAAACTCAAGTGGGCAAACAACGCTCTTAAATCAGAAACAACCTTACGGCTCAGCGCATACGCCACAATGTTAGCCTTGCCCGGATGATACTCAATTGAGCAATCGTAGTCTTTTGACTCAATCCATCTCTGTTGTCTCGATTCAAGTCTTTCTGAGTCAGAAGGTACTTTAGACTCTTATGATCCGTGTAGAGTATCGATCTCTCTCCGTACAAGTAATGCCTCTAAATTTTCAAGGCAAAGACTACAGCCGCTAACTCCAGATCGTGCGTTGGATAATTTACCTCATGTGGCCTCGGTATCGGGACGCGTAAGCCACAACCTTCCTTCTTGCATCGAGACACAACCCAAACCCGTATGTGATGCATCGCGATTACTGCTGTGAATTCCTTACTAGCCTCAGGTTGAATCAGAATCGGAGCTTCAGTCAAAATATTCTTCAACTTGTCGAAGCTCTCCTGCTGCTTCTCAGTCCAAATAAATGGAACCCCTTTTCTTAATAATTTGGTCATCGGTATTTGCGATCAGCGAAAACCCCTCTACAAATCTTGATAGTATCACGCCAAACCAGAAAACTCCGAACCTCGACTCTCGACTTAGGCGGCTTCCAACCCAAAACCGCCTCAATCTTTCGAGATCCCTCTAATCCCTCGGCCGATACTACATGACCCAAGCGTCACCTCCTAAGCGAGTCGCATTCTTGAACTTCGCATAGAAATTGTTTCTCTCTCGAGAATCCGTAATACCACCCGTAAATGTGCATCATGTTCCTCCTCGGTCCTTGAATATACCAAGATGTCGTCGATAAAACCACTACTGAATGATCTGAATCTTGTTGGAACACCCTATTCATCATATCCATGAAAATTGCCGTGCGTTAGTCAACCCAAGCGGCATAACTAAGAACTCAAAGTGCCCATACCGAAAATGAAATGCCGTCTTGTAGATATCCGCCTCCTTCACCTTTAGCGGTGATACCCGGACCTTAGATCAATCTTCTAGAAAATCGGCGCACCCCTTGGTGATCAAACAAGTCATCTATCCGAAGCGTGGATACTTATTTTGATCGTCGACTTATTCGGTTAGCGGTGAGTCTATACACATCCGCATGGTACCGTCTTTCTTCTTGACAAAGAGTACCGGTGCTCTCCAAGGTGAAACACTTGGCCTGATAAAGCCTCGGTCCAACAACTCTTGGATTTGAGCCTTAAGCTCCACTAACTCTTTAGGCGCCATCCTGTACGGAGCTATAGATACTGGCGCGATTTGGGTAACAGATCTATCCGAACTCTACCTCACGATCTGGTGGCAAACCCGGAAGCTCCTCAGGAAACACATCAACAAATTCCCTAACTGTCCGAACTGTCTCCACAGCAGACTCTTTAGCCTCCAAGGCATACACATGAACCACATATGCTTCACAGCCCTTTCTGACCATCTTCTCGGCTTTCAGAGCAGATACCACATTGGACAGATAATTCCTCCTATTACCGATCAGAACTATTTCATCACCCATAGCGGTTTTCAGAACCATGCGCTTAGCGCAATCCAACTCCTTTGGTACTTAATCGGCCAGTCCATCCGAGAATCGGATCGAACTCCCTAAGCGGTAGTTCCATCAAATCGACCACGAACATTACCCTTGGAGTTCTAGAGTGCGTCTCTATCGACTTATCTACAACTACTGAGTGACCTGAGGGCTTATTACGGTCATCGCCTAGAAGATATCTCGAGTCTAAGTCCATGGTCTTCACTATGCTACTTGCAACATATGAATGTGTTGATCCCACATCAATCAAAGCGATAAATAGAGAACCAAAGATTAAAACGTCACGGTGATGACGTCCGAGTGCGTCGCCCTCCTCTCGGCGCTTGCCATACACTAGCCCCATTTATCGGCCTCGAGAACTACTCTGCACCTCTGCCGGTGCTCCACGGCCTCGACGAACCATTACCTCCTCTGCCATTACCTCGGCCCCTCTGCGGTGGTGGTCCGTTATTCTGTCTTGAGTCACTACGACTCTCGGGTGAATCCTAGCCAACTTGCGTGGGCAGTCCCTCACACGGTGGTCCAAATGAGCCACACTCAAAACGACCTTTTCCACCCGTCCAACATCCTCCCCAATGAGCTTTCCACAGCAGTTACCTGCGGCGGTCCACGCCTAGCGACAACAAACCTACCAGGTGATTCAAATTACTCGGTCTAGCCCTTTCTCTGGATTACGGCGACCGGAAGACCCAAAACTCCTCTTGTGTCGGTTTCTATCCATGCCTTGCCTTACGGACTCTTTAATACCCTCGGCTACCTTCGCCTTTTCAACCAGAATGGTAAATTCACGCTCCTGCTGAGGCACAATCAACAATCTTAATTCGTCCCGCAGGCCATCCTCAAAATGAACACACCTCTCGTGTTCCGTAGCCACCATACCCCTAGCATACCGACTCAGCCTCAGAAACTCTGCCTCGTACTCTGACACAGATTTGCTCCCCTGAACTAACCTCAGAAATGCTTTCCGTTGCTCATTAATGTAATTAGCTCCAACGTACTTTTTCTGATAAGCAGCCCTGAAATAGTCCCAAGTCGGATCTTCATTGCGGTATTGTCTCGAACCGTGAGCCACCTGCTTGGTATGACTCATCTCGAGAAGTGATACTATCCCTTTAATTTTCTTGCGATCGGTCTAGATCGTCCATTATCCGCTCTGTCGCTTCCGGTAATATTCAGCGATCTTTAGGAGTAACACCGTGACACCGAAAGAATTCACCCCATTTGCGAAGGCGCTCGAGCCTGATTTTCTAACTCCTGCGCCTCCACCTACTCCAGCTACCCTTTATAAAACTCATGACATCGCTTTGTGACAACTGCGTCGTCCCGATCGATCTTGAAACTCACCACCTCCGGTGGTGGCGGGCCAGTATCTCATTCTCGACCCTGACGGATCCTACGGGTTCGAAGCTGTCATCCTACCTCGACCACGTCCACGACCACGTCCACCTCGGTACTCATGACTAAATCTAAATGCGATTTAAAGAATTTTATGCATCGATAATTATTCCTTTGTTTTAAAGCAAAGTCTTATGAATATTAAAGGAGCTTTGTTTTCGCGAGTCCACTCAGTCCTATCAGTTTTAATTTCTAAAGTAGTCTTACTATCTCTAGCCATCCAATCACATCTCATCAATATCATTATCACAACCAATAGTAAGGGGTACTTACAGGCGGATTGGTCTGGGAGACTCGGTGCCATGCCTTTCACACCATACTTTTTAAACATAACACTTAAAATAGATTTTTGAAAACATTTTGGGCCTCAGGCCCACAGTCGAGCCTTTGAACTTGGCTCTGATACCACAATTGTAACACCCCAAACCCGGTCAACACACCACGACCGAATCTGGTATGTTATAGGGAAAAAGGATTTTGAGAAGGTAGGTTTCCGTTTAAATGTTTGATGAAAACACTTCGCGAAATTGTGTATTTGCAGAAAAACTCGAGTAGGCTTTGATTAAAATCTGATGATGTATTTGAAAACCCGAAAATTTTGAACACTTAATCAGATGTGTAGTTAAAACGAGTTTATCCCATTTAGAAGTTTAAGTTGTTTCCTATTATTACAAAACATTTTGACTTAGAAGAAAAACGAGTTTAAGTTAGAAAAACATTTGAGTTCTCTTTATTCCAAACCTTAGTGTGATACCCGATGGTATAGGTTAAAATATCGTTTTTGTAGTTTTGAAAGCGTTGTCTTTTCAAGTTTTAGCACATTTTAACCCAATTAATTTGTTAAGGCATATTAAAAATCTACTTTAAGCATAAACATAGCAAAACAAAATTTTAAAAGGCCATTTACAAACCCAAAAATAAAACCGAATAGTAATAAATAGGCTAATGTACCAAATTTTATAAAGTCTGAGCAAATCCTTATTTAAGCATGGCATGTGCACCTCAAGTCCATCCCGGCTCCATGTCCGCGTCTAAGTGTCACCTGAAATGACAAAGGAGAGAGTGAGTCGCAAGACTCAGTGTGTAAATCCCCCTCCCGATAATTCAACATGCTAACACACATTATAACCAAGCAATACAATTAATGCACCCGTTCCTAACCATCCATTACACCTTCTCTACCCCGTGTGGTACCAAACCACTTGGTGGTGCCAAACCACCGGTGACCCAAAGTCACGATATCCATAATGTGGTGCCAAACCCTTTGGTGACCGAAGTCACGAATAATCCAATGATGGGGCCACCCATCGTGTGATGCCAAATCATTAGCAACAATCCGTATCTCATAAGTGGGGCCCCACGGTGGTGTCAAACCACGGGACGAGTGCAATGAGGTGCCAAACCTCTGGTGTCCCAAAGACACGGTGTGATACCAAATCTTTGGTGACCATGATCACAGATCCGATGATAGGGCCAACCCATCGTGTGATACCAAATCACGGCATCAATCCGTATAATCAAGCGTGGGGCCAACCCACCGTGGTGCTAAGCCACTGAGGCCGAGGCGAGGTGCCAAACCTCGGTGACCCAAAGTCACAAAATATCATTTGTGGTACCAAACCACTTTGGAGGTGCCAAACCTCTGGTGTCCCAAAGACACAGTGTCCCAAAGACACGGATATCATACTCCCCCTCCTCTCATATTACCCATACATGTCATACTGACTCATGTACATTATGCAAATCATGTAATTCATGCCAACATGCCCAATATTGCATCTCATAGCACATATATCATGCATCATAATATTAAATGTATCAACAATAGAACTCGTAATGCTACGGACTTACCCGAATCCGTGAACATACCCTATCGGGTATCAAGACAATCATCTTTGTTTCACTTGTTACAATACTGAGGTTATTAACTTATTACAAGAAATCGGTGTGTTAGCGTACACACAGGTATAGCGAAGGTTTTAATCCTAAGAACCGGTCTAAGTCCCCGATCACCTCAACAACCTCGATCCTACATTCGGCCAACAAGGGTTAACACTTAAACCATTGGCCAAAATAGATAACCCAAAGGGTTGCGTTAAGCCTTACCTTTGCAAATGGTTGGTTTCTAACCAATCTCGAACCAACACTGGTTCCTTCGATAATCGGCCTCCCTCTAAAACACAAACCATTAGTCTCATTAAACTTTGGCTTAACAACTCTAAAGAAACCATTAAAGCTACCTTTTCCACCACTTACCGAAAGTGCTTAGCAGTCTGAAGGCTCTCCTTCTTGATTTCGAACTCCAAAGGCCCTATCGAAAAATGATTACCAAACCAAACATTAACTCCTTTCAGCAGAGATCTGAAATCGGTCCTAAAATACACTAAAAATCGGCAAAGCACAAGAAAGAGGAGAAATGGCCATTGGCCAACACTTACCTTCTTGTTAGACCGATTGAACAAGACTCAACAAGGTCACACTCCTCCTTTGATATCGACAATAAAGAAACTATAGGAAGAAAGAGAAGATTTGGCTAGCACCCTTAATCAAAATGGGAAATGAGGTTTGGCCTAAGAGCAATGAAAAGCGATTGGGAACAAAGCGGCTAAAGGGTTTGGAGAAGAAAAGAAGAAGATAAAAGGATGAATAGAGGGTGCTTTGATTGTAAAGAAAAAGAGATGAAGGATGGAGTTTTTGGAGGATGGGGTTTGAGTCAAGAAGGGAGAGAGAGACTAGTTTGGTTCACAAGCAATGGAGAAAAGAAATGGAGTATGCAAGTTAAGCACCAACTTGAAAGATGGGAAATAATGTATGAAGAGAAAATGTTACAAATTTAGAAACACACAAGATGCAAATAAGAGAAGGTGGAAACAATCATTCGGCTACCAAAGAGAATCAAAAGAAAATGAGGCAACCCTTTTGGCAAAAAGAAACCTTGGACTTTAAACAAGGAGAACAAAGAAGAATTAAACTTGAAGTTTTTAGCTAGCTTGACTAAAAGAAAATCGGCTTGCCAAAGAAAAGTTTGTGACCGAAAAATGCACACTTGCCAAATGCAAAATTCGGCACACTCCTACTATACCAAACCGGACACTCACCCCCCCAAACTCTCCTCAACAACCGGCCACAACTCCCTCAAACACTCCCAAACCACCAATTCAAATTAGTTGAACTAGTCCACCTCTACAATTTGCTCTCCACCCACCGTTTGAATAGGAAGACTTAGTCCAAGGCAGAGTTTGAACTGCCTACAACTCCTCCCCTCCATGCCGTCAAAATGGAACAAAAATGTGGGATTTTTGCAGCTTGAACACAAGACCTCCTCCCTTGCACTTGACGCCACACACAAGCTCCAAGTGGCGCATGCTTTGCCACTTTGCTAGCTCTTCACTTGTGCAACAATTTACCAAATAAAGTACATAAGACCCACTCTTTCAAATTTCTATCGCATAAAGCCCAAAAACAAAATTTTTCCTATCACCCGAGCTTACACCTAGCTTATAACTAAGCCCCAACATTATCGAAATAGCAACATAACACATCAAGCGCATGCAAAGAAAGTGAAATAAAATAGCCTTAACCCGAGATATTACATATTTTATGAAAATTAAATTAACCACACGGCCTAGCACACGGGCGTGTGGCAAACCGTGTGGCACAAGTCAGAGAGTTACACGGGGTAAGGCACGACCTATAGCACGGGCATGTCTAAGTTTCACACGGGCGTGTCCCTAGACCACACGGGTGTGTGAGTCCGTACATAGGAAAAATTTTGAAATTTCGAGAAAAATTCTCAGTAATTTCGATTTAGTCCTGTACATAGTAGCATGGTTGGCCATTTTCAACACCTTGTTTAATTTTCTTCCCAAACCTATAATTTAGCCTTAGGCATATTATAAAACGATGTTGTGTTCATATCTAGTAAACGCCAACTACAAACATCATGAGCTTTAGCTAAAAAAAACCCAGAAATTAAATGCTTTACTTAAGCTTATTAGAAATGGAAGTGTTTATATGGTTAAGTTTTTGCTTTTATAAAGCTTCAGAAATAATTTTAGGATGTTTGTGTTTCCTTCTTTTTCTTTAATCATGAATCATCATTGTCAAAACCAATTGTTTTTATATGTTTTGAAAAACGGGAATCGACTTTAAAAATATCGAGTCGCCACCGATCTTTTATTTAAGATGTGATCGGATCACCTTGAGATGGATTATTTTAATAAAACAATAATTTTGGTCTACGAAATTTAAGAAAATGGGTTCAGGAGTCGGTTACGCACGAGGAAGGATTAGCACCCTCGCAACGCCCAAAATCGGCACCAAATTGATTAATTAATGTCCTGATGTCGAAAATTTGAAAAGATTCTAGATTACGATCCATTTACTTAATATATACTTGGATAGAATCATATTAGATGCCAAAGCTTCTTATTTCAAAGAAATAAAATGCCGTACTCAGTAAGTTAGGGCACCACATATTATATTCTCGAAATTAGGTTTATCCTTTGACATTCAATACTCGTACATTTAAAAATAAGAAGGATATTCAATTATTTGGGTCAAATGAAAAATCGTAACCTAGTAAGTTAGGGCACTATTTCTCAAAATTCTCGAATACGGAATATTGCCTTTATTCTTTTGAAATTCTTATCTCGAGATGATAAAATATCACACCCAGTAAGTTAGGGCTCAATATCTCAACTTCTCGAGAATAAGTTTTTATTATTATTTAAAATCATGCATTTTGATTTAAGAGAGAAAGGATACTCGGTTACTAGGTTTTAAACGAGGAGAATCGGAACTCAGTAAGTTAGAGCACGATTTTCTCGAAACCCCTAAACACGAGCATTGCCTTGTGATCTTAAACGAGGCATAGCAAGACCGTCGTATGCCCCCTTTGATCAAACTTTGAGCCGTCCTTTTCAAGTTTTCAACTCAAATTTCCTTTGGTCTCAAAGTGCCCTTTGCGGGTTTTCGCCTTGGCCTCTCCTTTTTCTTTCTTCTTTTTTTTTTCGCTGAAAATTTCTATGTTTTCTTTTTTGAATTTTTTTTGGAAAACTTTTTTTTTTGGATTCACCGGATTGGGCAGGTCCTTGTCATCTATCTCAGACAATATCCATACTTCCCCAGAACAGGCCTTCTTTGTTGCCTAAAGTCCTTCCCGATTTGGCATTCTCTTTCTTCTGAAGTCCCTTTTGCATGGAAAAAAAATCTTCTTCAAAGCCCTATCATGAAATTTTCTAGGGCGAATCATTTTTGTTGTAAGCTCGCATCACCTGACCGTGAAAGATAGCTTTTAACATCAACTGATCATATTGAGATTGGATCTATTATGCCTCATCCAATTTTAGCTCTGACAGAATTTCGACTCCAATGGGTAAAACCAATGAGAAATGTGTTGCCCTCGTGACAGTCTTAGCCAAAGTTTGATAAGCATAGAGGGTAAATAGTAACTTCTGTATGCCAATCCTTACAAGTCTCGGTCTTTTTATGATCTTTTGTTTTTCTTTTTGGCTGCCTTTGCTGTACTATGATGTGGAAGCTGATCTTTGAACAGACCACAAACTTTTGACATTGTGCGGTTAAATATGACCTTTTCGACATTTTTTTTGTCGGTATTCTTTCTTTCTCTTTTCTTCTTCTTCTTCTTCTTCTTCTTTTTTTTTGTGTTCTGATGACTATAAAATTTGTTATATTAGCATATGAAGTGACTTTTACCATCTTAGTGAAGTAATCGACATCCACAAAAATGACTCGATGTTGGCTAGAATCTTATTTCTGCATTGAGCTAGGCTTTGATCTTCATCTCCTTCCTTGGCTCACGACGTAGGATCTGTTTTCATCCAGTATTAACAAATCAGAAGATATGTTACAATTTCTATCATCTTCAAAGTCTTGAGATCTCTTGGACCCATATTTCATTCAAAAAGGGAGTCTGTAACAACGTTGCTCATGTCATTGATATCTGGGTACCTAGGTCCAAAGGCAATCCAAAGAATAAATGATTCTAAGGATAATTATTTTTATAGTATGGTTATGAAAGAATATTCTAAAACACAAAAGAATGTAAAGTATGAAATGTAAAGAATGAAAAAAATATTTACTTAAAGAGATGCATTTTATTGAAATAAAAATTCTAGACACGAGCCTATTTCATAAAATGACTCTTATTGCCTCTAGGCTGAAAGCAATAAGTGTGTTTCGAATATTACTCTAGATTAGCTTTAAAAATTCATGCCTCTTCCACAGTCCTATTGCTCAAAACACTCCCAGGCTCATATTTTTGCATTTGACATGTCATATAATTTTACAATACCCATGCCGATGAATTTTTCCACCAATTTCTTGAAAGCAAGGAAATTTTCTATCGAATGCCCCATGAGCCCCGCGTAGTACTCACACTAGGCATTTGGGTCATACCATTTTGGATATGGTGGTTGCATCGGTTTCAAGTAGTGAGGAGCCACCTCATGTGCATCAAATAGGCTTTGATACAACTCCCTATATGTCATCGAAATTGGTGTAAACTAGAGTTGCTTTGCACTGGATTCTCGTCTTGATGAGCCCTGATGACCAGTTGTCACAACCCTTGGTTGACCTACAGTGACTAATTTGGGACGCTTGATCAAGCTATTCACTTCATTTTCCCTATTTCTCGGGGCCGATCTTTTGGCACTTTCTCCAGCATCTATCTTTCCACTCTTTATGGAATTCTCAATCATTTCTCCAGCCATTACGATGTCTGAGAAGCTCTTTGTAGCGCTCCCTAGCATGTGAGTGATAAACGGGGCCTTCAGTGTATTAATAAAGAGTATTGTGGTCTCTTTCTCTAAAAGTGGTGGCTGGACTTGGATGGCAACCTCTCTCGACCACTACGCATACTGTCTAAAACTTTCATTTGCCCTTTTCTCTATGTTTTGAAGAGTAATTCTGTCGGGAGTCATGTCTGTCACATGACTGTACTATTTCATGAATGCTTGGGCTAAATCTCTCTATGAACCAATTCTGGCATGACTCAACTGGTTATACCATTTGGCTACTGCTCCTACCAGGCTATCATGGAAGCAATGGATCAATAGTTGGTTATTATTAATGTACCCCATCATTCCTCTACAAAACATAGTAATATGAGCCTTGGG
This sequence comes from Gossypium rotundifolium, assembly GCA_025506655.1. NCBI lineage: Eukaryota > Viridiplantae > Streptophyta > Magnoliopsida > Malvales > Malvaceae > Gossypium > Gossypium rotundifolium. Next base: position 52,696,283 of record CP106725.1, read on the forward strand.
GCAACTTGTCCCATTATACTTATCAAATTCAGGCATTTTGAACTTATATGGGAGCACCAAGTCAGGGACCAAGCTTAAATCCTTGGCGTCAATTCCATAACAGCTGTCAGCACTTTCTAAAGCTTTAAACTTCTCCTCTAACCGTTTATATCTGTCTTCTAGCTGTCTTGGTAATTCTGCTTTTGTCCTCTCTCCTTCAACTATTTCATTCACATCAGGGACATTAGTCATGATTGGATTATCTCCTGAACCTAAGCCAGTTTGGAGGTTCACTGAAGCATCAACTTGGAATTATTGGGGCCTAATCGTGATAGATGGCCTTTGTACAGCCACTTTAGGTAGTGTTTGCACTTGTGGTAGAGTAAAATCAAGGGGATATTGATGATACTTAGTGTTCCCCTCAACATTAACCATAGGGCTCTTTCTTTTATCCATAACCCCCTTCAACAGCTGCGTCATCTGAGTTATCATATTTTTTGCGATTCCATCATTTTGTCCATCATATCCTGCTGGATCTTAGCAAGCTGCTCTTGCATTTGCAGCTGAAGTTTATCCTGCATCTCCTTTTGGAGTTGCTCAAGCTTATCTAATCTCTGATCCATATTTTTCATCTTGGTTTGGGTACTGTAGAGATGTTTGGTTTTGCCGGTGTCCAGGTTAATACTGAAATAACTTCAACCAATCAGGGTCTTCTCATGGAATCTAATGTATATGGTGTAATGTCATGAAAACAGTGTAATGCAAATGATGTAATGCACATGCATGCAATGCAAATGCATGGAATGAATGCAATGCAATCAAAACAAAAGGAAACACGTTAGTGCAAGAGAAATAAACAACATAGAACATATGACCGGGTGACCACTAAGATTTGGCGTGGCTCTATCTAGGGTAGGCGCCTAGGGATGTTATATGCGGCTTGGTTCTAAAGAATGGGTACCTGAACCTGCAGATTCCTTGATCTTCACCCATTATAAGCTCATACGGAATGAGTTCGATTTAGGGGAATACATTTCCCTATGGCTGCACAGAGATGAAAATCTCACTAAGACATCGGTACGGATGTATCCCGAGAGCGATTCACTATTCTGCATGGAGGTGAAATCCTCACGAAGGAGTAGCTTCTCACTCCCACTTAAAAAGGTGTGACCGGGCAGTCATGCAATATGATGCAAAAATATTTTACAAGACTCGAACCATAACAATCAAATGAGATGACGCAAGTGAATGCAAATAAAAGGATCGTAATTTTTCAAATCAAATTTTCAATTTTTGATAAAAGGACAGAAATTAATCAATTTTATGGCTTGACTCACTTAAATCCCTAGTGGAGTCGCCAAGCTGTCAAAACCATTTTTTTATATGTTTTGAAAAACGGGATTCGACTTTAAAAATATGGAGTCGCCACCAATCTTTTATTTAAGATGTGATCGGATCACCTTGAGATGGATTTTTTTAATAAAACATTTTTATTAAAACAATAATTTAGTCTACGAAATATAAGAAAATGGGTTCGAGAGTTGGTTATGCACGAGGAAGGATTAGCACCCTCGCAACGCCCAAAATTGGTACCAAATTGATTAATTAATGTCCTGATGTCGAAAAATTGAAAAGATTCTAGATTACGATCCATTTACTTAATATATACTTGGACAGAATCATATTAGATGCCAGAGCTTCTTATTTCGAAGAAATAAAATGTCATACTCAGTAAGTTAGGGCACCACATCTTATATTCTCAAAATTAGGTTTATCCTTCGACATTCAATACTCATACATTTAAAAATAAGAAGGATATTCAATTATTTGGGTCAAATGAAAAATAGCAACCCAGTAAGTTAGGGCACTATTTCTCAAAATTCTCGAATACGGAATATTGCCTTTTTTCTTTTGAAATTCTTATCTCGAGATGATAAAAAATAACACCCAGTAAGTTAGGGCGCAATATCTCAACTTCTCGAGAATAAGTTTTTATTATTATTTAAAATCGTGCATTTTGATTTAAGAGAGAAATGATACTCGGTTACTAGGTTTTAAACGAGGAGAATTGGAACTCAATAAGTTAGAGCACGATTTTCTAGAAACCCCTAAACACGAGCATTGCCTTGTGATCTTAAAACTGGAATGACATTAAAACACTACACCTTTCATAAGATACAATGGAATACTAATACACAAAGCAATATATTAATCCATACATCAAACATTACAACAATGAATCACAAATAATTAATAATTACACATTAACGAATTTATAATTCATGCAATAGCAATAATCATGTAACACAATCTTGACCTTAGCAATTGAAGAAAATGGAGCAAGATATTATACAAAAAATAACGAATGTAGAATGAAAAGCAATAAAACCAATATTATGCAACAAGATATGTATGAAATAATCAAAATAATTAATATACAATATCTTAAAATAAGTAGTCGTAAAATAATTTTTAAGATGATAAATTAAAGTATAAAATAATTTAAATTAATCGACATATGTATATGTATATATAAATATCCAAAGTAAATAATATGAAGAAAATATTTGAAATAAATACTATATGAATTTACAATAAAACATGACAAAAAAAAACTTTTTCATAAAGTGAATAGACAAATAGATTAAAATAGGTTTTTTTTTAAATAATACATGTAAATAATGATTTAAAACAGTAGTAGATGAATATTTTTATATCTTACAAAAAGAGTTTAAAACTAAATTAATAAATGAATTAGATTTGATAAAATAGCAAAGATTATGTATGAAGACATGGAGGTATTTAATTGAATCAAAACAAAATTAAAAGACTATTTTCTAATAGATAAAAAAAAACATTTAGATATGCAGAAACATTAAACTGAAATGCGCATAATTTATCAGGGACTAAACCAGCAAATATTTCGATAACCAAAACGCAGCACACAGATAGGATTAGATTGAAATAACGCATAAATTGTATAGCTCAATTAAAAAAAACCAATGAAATGCATAACATGTTTAATAAAAAACAATACGACAAAGGAGGACTAGGCGCGCAAATAATCCATCACCGCGAAAACATGCGGGTCCTGTGGATGTTGGATCGGGTCGAACCGGGTCGCTCAGTACGGCGTTGTTTCAAGGCTATTAAATTGAACCTAAACGACGTCGTTTCATTAATGGACATCAGCCATTTAAAAACCACCTTAAGTCCTCTACTAACCTCCTTTGACGAAACCCTAGCCCCCTTTAAAACAGAACCCTAAATCCTCGCTCACTCTTGCTCCCAGCCGCCTATCAGAATACCTCATTCATCCCATGAGACACTGACATAAATGGTGCACAATGGTTCGTGAGGGTTCGACTTGAAAAGCGTCTTCGTCTAATCCCGATTATGACGGAGGAACAAAGACGGAATCGCGCAATGGTTTGTTTAATACCTCCGTTTTACTCTGATTGCGATGGAGGGAACGATGATATTCACGATGGTACGCACTCCCTCTCCTTTTTATTGTACATGCGCTAAGAAAACAAAAGGAAAAGAATAAGAAAAATCCAGATCTAGAGAATAATCACCTTGACAAGAAAATAGGTTTTTGTGTATTTCTTTATTGCTGTATGTATGCGTAAAATAGTATTTGTGTAAAATTGTGGAGGTGAACCCCCTTACAATGGTTGATTTCAAGCTTTTTAAAGCTGAAATAAAAATAAAATGAAAATAAAAATATAATTTGTTTCTTTTTTCTTTGTTAAATGGAGTCCTTTGTTTTGTTCTCTTGCGCAGGTACGGAGGTGTACAGAGGCCGTACGCACTAACGTGTGGTGTGGATGCTTTTACTATTTGGAGGTCGTCAAAGCGGTACTGCTTTGCAAGTGCAGCGCGGGTCTGGCGTGGAAGAGGATCGCGCTCGTGCGAACGGAAGTGTTAGAAGATTCCAAAAGACACTGGAATTTTGGGGCCTCAAACTTGTGACGAATCAATTCCATATTCAGGCTGTTGGAACCGGACTTGCTCTGGTTTTGGAATAAGTATTTGGGATATTCAGGTCCAATCTAGCCTGGTGTTTAGATTTGGGCCTATTTTATTCTACTGGGTCTGAGTAGCACTAATTTGGGCTAGAAACAAACTGATGGACTGTTTAAGGTTTAATTTAATTTGGGCCTGTAATGGACATTATTTTTGGTTTTTAATTTTGTATTTATGTTTTTGGTATGGGCCTGGACAAATTTGAGCTTTTACAATCATTAAACATGAGAATAACTTTTCTCTTTCTTTCTTTTTTTTTAATTGAATTACCTGTTGTTTCAATTTAGTTTTATATGATGTGTTTATTTTTAATATGTAAACATAAAATTTTAATATTAATGTTTGAGATTTATCCTTAAAAATCTGAATAACCTATTAAAAATATTTTTACTTTATCAAATTATTTAACTTTATTGTTAAAGTTTTCTATTTCGTATTTCATATGATGGATTAAATTAGGATTTTGAAATGATGAATTTTAATTAAATTTATACCTTAAAACTAATTAGCATTTAGGTCCATTTGTTTGGGTAAAATACCCAAAAATACCAAAAATAACTTATTTACGAAAAAGGGTCAGGTTTAAAAATATTTACGGAAAGGGCGTTTCACCCAAAAGCGCGTCCACGTCGGTAGCGTTTTGGGGATCTGCGCACAAAGCAGCATACTGGGACGCGCTTTAGCCCTGCAACATTAAAAAAATGGCCAAATTTTTTTGACCGTTAGGCCCAACAGTAAAAAAACCTATAAAAACCCCCAAACCTTTTATTTTTTTCACACTTTAATCCTTACTCATTCTTCTCTCAAATTCCTCTCAAAATTCTCTTTAAGTCCTTCAAACTTCCTCTAACATTTTGAAATAGTCCTTTAATATTTACAAAAAAGCCCTTTTTAATTTTTTTAATTTTTTTAATATATTTTTTTGAAACTTTTAAAACTTTCGATCGTATTACAAATGGCTAGGGAATTACTTCGTCTAGACAGAAGCACATCTCCGTCGAGCAATTGAAAATGGTAAGTTTTTAATTTTAATTTTTCAATATTATTTAATATTTTTTAGGTCTATGAAATTTTAATTAATTTTTATTTTATAATTTTTTAAACAATCTGTAGATCGGGTGTTGGAATGTTATATTCGCAACATGCATAGTCCTTCATTGCCGTTGATCGAGAATTACCTATGGGAAGTGGGTTTTTGGCACGTGGCCATGATAGGTCGGGGGTTCAAGTTGGAGCCGCCTTTGATCAGTGCGTTGATAAAGAGGTGGAGACCCGAGAAGCACACTTTCCATCTTCCATGCGGAGAGTGTACCATCACTCTGGAAGATCTGTGCGTAGATTTGGATTCTTTGGTGGGCCAGAGTCATCCCGGGTCCACAACCGGTGATTGGGGAGCCGTATGCTATGAGCTTCAGGTGCCATTAGAATAAAATTCAAGGAGCTCGGATTGAGATAGCCTGGTTACAAGACACATTCCCGGAGTGAATGAGGTTCAATCGAAATAGAAAGAATAGGGTATGCTCGGGCATACATTCTTCAGATAATTGGAGGCTATCTGATGCCGGACCTTTCTAGAAACCTGGTACACTTGAGATGGCTGTTGAAACTTGTTGATTTCAGAGCAGCCGGTGAATTGAGTTGGGGTCTCGCCGTGCTATCGAGGTTGTATCGGAGATGTCTTGGCGACGACGGTGAGTAAAGCGAAAATTGGAGGTTGCCTATCACTACTACAGTCATGGGCATGGTTTCGATTTCCATTTTTACGACCTCGACTCGACCACCCATTTTCATTCCCACTGATAACGAGGTAAATTTAATTTTATATTTTACAATTATTTAGTAGATTTATAGTATAATTGTATGCTAAAATTATTTAATTAGGTGGAACCATTCATGAGTCATGTTGGAATACCTACCTCGCTTAAAGATATACGACTTCTATTGGACCAACGGTCGGAATCACAAGTAAGTTTCGAATTTCGTATTTATAATTTAGTATTTCGTATTTAGTGTCTAGTATTATGTATATAACTAATATTTTTGTAATGTTAATATAGTTTCAATGGACACCGTACGAGGATCCAAAAATTCGGGCAGTAATTCCAGAGGAGTTCTTCCAAAATCCGAACAGTTGGCATGTGAAGGTCCCATTGATCACCTATGCGACCGTAGAGATGCACCAGTCAGATTGGGTTCTGTGACAATTTGGATTCTAGCAACCGATTCCCGTGCCACCTGAGGTGTTTGATAATGAGCACAAAGTGGACTTACGGTAGCAACACACGGATTGGCCAAGATTTTGGTCAGCACATATCGAGACGTGGGAGAACTGGTATGACTATTTACCTATCCGGGAATCGATCATTGTTCCTGAGTTAGCGTGTGTGCCAGAATACATGCCATGGTTTAAGATCCATGGTAAGCCGTATGTAACACCCTGAATTAGGGGTTATTTGTAATTTAAATAAATTCCATGTGGGCTTCAAGAAATAAATAAATATGATTTTATTTGGCATGATTTAGGGTCTAGAAACAACCCTGATTTGGGTCGAATTTGGATTTTAAAAATATATTTTTTTAAGGGTCTAAAAGGAAGGAAGTGGGGATAGGGGTTAAATAAAATTTAGGAGGAACATGACACAAGAATAGGCTTGGTACAAGTGGCTTGGTGCGCCTAAGAGTTTGCTAGGGGTCTTGGGTTCGATTCGCAGAAGCAGCAAGGAGAAATTTTTTTTGGGCGTTAAAGGAAGGGCCCAGATAAGAAGACTTAAAAGAAATTTTCGGGCAAGGAACGGACATGAAAGGCAGGAGGGCGGAGTGGCTGAGGCGCTACTTAAAGGAGCTTTGGCAAGGGGACTCGGGTTCAAGTCGTGAGGAACGTAAAATGGATTTTGTTTTTGGGCTTTAGCGCTAAAAGGGAAAAGGGCTCAGGTAAGGCTTTATATTTAAATGACGGGGTAAATTGACATGAAAGTCAATTGGGAGAGTTGGTTGGGGTGCTTAAAGGGTGAAATTGCTGCTGCTCCTACAACAGTCGCAGTTGAACCCCAAGCCCGCACCTTTGCGTTTTATTTTTTTCCTTTTCCTTCAATACTGGTGGCATTGGAGGGAGTTAGCGACATATAGGACTCCTAATTAGGCATATTTTTATGTCATAATCAGCTGGAAGAGGGGGAATTTTAGTGTTTTATTTGCTATTAAATTGTTGAGGGGATTAGGAGATTAAAGCTAGATTTATTTTGTGATAATTCAAGGCTGGAAATTATCACAAAATAAAGAGAATTTGGCCAGCATTGGGACTCCTTAGGGGCTGTCCATAATTGTTTTTTTACAGCAAAGAAGGGCCAAAAGTTCTTCAATTTTTTCTCTTCTTTCTTCTCACTTGTTGCTGCCGAATTTTCTCTGCCTATATTGCTAAAATTCCAGCTTCTTTTCTTCTTCTTTTACAAGCTGAAATCCTCCTTAATCCCCCTCCTTCTTTTCTTTCTTCTTCTCCTTCCTCCATTAGCCAAACCCCTACCACCTTGCTGCCCAAATTTCCTTAGACAAACTGCCCAAAATTACTCAAAATTCCAGCATCTCTCTTGTTTTCCTTAGCCGAATCTACTCCCCCTATTTGGTGTAGCTTTGGCCGAACATCAAAGAAAAGGGTGCTCTTTTTCTTCAATCGGTTAAAGAGGAAGCTTTTGGGAATTATTTTCCAAGGAGAGTTGGTAAGCACATTCGCCAAGGGCCTTTCAATTAAAAAGTCTATGATTAAATGTCGAAACTAACGTGTGCCATGGATTTAGGGACTAAATTAGGCTTGGATTTGTTAGGAAATCAAACCCGTTTAAGGTAAGTCCCTTTGATACTACTTGGTTTGGTGAATAGGCCTAATGTCCCTAATTATGTTAATGGCTAATTATAGGTTAAGAGATCTAACGTTATAGATCGGCTTTTGGGATCTAGGAGTTCGGTAGAAAAGGTGTGTAGAAACTCACTACACACTTTATTAATTACATGATTTAATTGTTTGCCTTTAATCTTTTGGTTGTGATTAGCTTGTGGCATAATCATGGTTTAAGTAAGTCCCTCACTTGTGATTTTTGATATACGATTTGCATGCCATCACATGATGATTAAATGCTATGATATGATTTATGGAAATTTTATTAAAGCATGTGATGGTGGGATTGATGAGAGGAGGAAGAGGAGGATGGAAGATTTTATTTGTGACCTATGGTTATCGATGGTTTTGACCACAAGATGGGTTGGCCCCATCAGATTATTTGTGACCTATGGTCATCGAGTGGTTTTGACCACACCGATTGATAAATTGCGACTAAGTCCCGGTGGTTTGGTACCACCAAATGGTTTGACCACACTTTGATTATTTGGGACCTATGGTCATCGATGGTTTTGACCACACGATGGGTTGGCCCCATCATTTGATTTGTGACTCTAAGTCATCGATGGTTTTGACCACCGAGTGGTTTTGACCACACGGGTAGTCAAGGAGTATGGATGGTTAGGTTGGGTTGCATGTGCATGTTTATTAATAAATTGTGTATGAGTTATATTTTTAGGGTGGGGATTTACACACCGAGTCTTGGTGACTCACCCTTCCTTAGCATTTTGCGAGATGAGTAGAACGCGGAGATGGAGTAGGAGAGGACTCGGCGGCCATGCTTGTTGAAGGATTTAAATTTATTTTATTAAAGTTATTAATATTTATTTTCTAAGTTTTCATTTTGGGTTTGTAATAAGGCCGATAATTATGGTTGGATGTTTATTTTATTGCTTTATTTTACTCATGTTACATTACGAATGGAATTTTATAAAAATTAATTGAACCGGTTAAAAGCAACTTTTCAAACTTAATAAATTTCTACGGGTTTTTAAAAGATGTTACCATCGGGTAACAAAAATTCACCACGTCAATCATGATTTTGAAAATTCCTTAAATTTTAAATAATCAAACAATTTCAAAGGGTTGAACAACCCAACTATATTTATAAAAAGCCCAACTGAGCTTTCAAACACCGTTTTAATTCCTTAGCCAAATTTCATCAAATTTTCACCAGAAAATCAATGTCCTTCAAAATATTTTACTCTGTGACATACCAGATCCGGTTAGGACTCATGGGCCGGGTTTGGGGTGTTACATTTTGGTATCAGAGCCCAGTTTAAAACTTCATTGTGGGGGGCCCAAGGCCCGAAGGTTTGGTTTTGTTAGCAGGCCTTATTATAATATTTTGAGAAACTATTTTGGCTTGAACGAAGCATGGCACCGAGTCTCCGACACCTATTTGCCCAGGTAAGTACCTCTATCAATTTTCGTGAATTCTATTGATGTGGGGTAGAAGAGTAAAATGGGAGCGTAGACTACTAGAGTAGAAGCTGTTGAACCCTAGGACTAGTATACCCCAACAATGCATAAGATTTAATAACTACCTAAACAACCACGTGAGTTGTCACTAAGCAAAGGATGTGGCAATCGTTATCGCATGTCTAGGATTGGATTCGGTGGGGCACGGCATTTAAGCGATCCTCGTGACTCACCTCCTACTCGGTTGAATCCTACAGTGCGTAGTAAGCAGTTCATCCTAGGTGAGACGACACACTCACGAGCTTAATTCGATAACTAAAACCCGAAAGGGACTAGCCGTTTATTTTGAAATAATTAAAACCTTGTTTTTTAAAAAAAAAAAAAAAAAAAGACCAAAATACCCTCGGTTGAAAAGTGACCAAAATACCCACGGTTTGAAAATTACCAAAATACCTCCGTATGAAAATTTTCAAATAGAAATTTTCAAAATATCTTTCTTTGTAAAATCACTTAGAACCCAAATTTTGAAAAGTCATTTTGTGAAAATACCACAGTTATGGAAAATTACTAAAATACCCTTAGGGTAAAATTACAAAATGCCTTGAATTATGAAATTTCCAAAATACCCACGATTTTAATCCAAAATTTCATCACATGAAAAGTGCCCAAAATCGTAAGATTCGAAAACGTTATGATTTTGTAAAATTACAAAATTGCCCCTAACCTATAAAATTACCAGAATACCCCTAACTTTCAAAATTTTGCAACATCACTATTTTGGAAAGTGAAATTATCAAAAGAGCCCTCAAATTTTTACAACTTTTGAAATATCCCTGATTCATCAAATTTTACAATTCACCCTGATTTATGAAAAATTACTGAAATGCCCTTGAGTTTCAAAATCACCGAAAGACCCCCGAATTTCAGAATTTTTCAAAATACCACAGGAAATTAAGAGTTTTAAAATAATTTTTGACAAAATCATCCGAAAATTTTCATTTTTAAAAAAATTACGAAAAATACCCCTGTAGGACAAATTACGAAAATACCCCTAGGTAGTGGAAAAACAATCACCATGAAAACTACAACGTCTCTTTGAATGAATGAATGGAAAATTGTGTGTATGTATGATTACGAAAGAACCACTCCTAAAACTTCTATCATAAAATTTCTTCACGAATAATCCGATTGAAGCAGTACTAATGCATAAAATTCTTAAGCAGATAAGCGCAATCGTTAGAAATGAATTCTAAGGACGTAGAGATTGTGCCTAGGAAGTAAGATAGTTTTATTAAGATCGAGTCGCATGACATAAGCGTGGTACGGTGAGCTATGATGTATGACTATTCGTTAGTAAGTAATTTCGAGGACTAAATTATTTTTAAAGGGGTAGAACTATAACACCACGAATTAGGGGTTATTTGTAATTTAAATAAATTCCATGTGGGCTTCAAGAAATAAATAAATATGATTTTATTTGGCATGATTTAGGGTCTAAAACAACCCGATTTGGGTGAATTTGGATTTTAAAATATTTTTTTAAGGGTCTAAAAGGAAGGAAGTCGGGGATAGGGGTTAAATAAAATTTAGGAGGAACATGACACAAGAATGGGCTTGGTACAAGTGGCTTGGTGCGCCTAAGAGTTTGCTAGGGTCTTGGGTTCGATTCATGAAGCGACAAGGAGAAATTTTTTTGGGCGTTAAAGGAAGGGCCAGATAAGAAGGCTTAAAAGAAATTTTCAGGCAAGAAACGGACATGAAAGGCGGGGGGCGGAGTGGTCGAGGCGCTACTTAAAGGAGCTTTGGTAAGGGGACTCGGGTTGAGTCGTGAGGCATAAAAGGATTTTGTTTTTGGGCTTTAGCGCTAAAAGGAAAAGGGCTCGAGTAAGGCTTTATATTTAAATGACGGGTAAATTGACATGAAAGTCAATTGGGAGAGTTGGTTGGGCGCTTAAAGGGTGAAATTGCTGCTGCTCCACACAGAGGTCGCAGTTCGAACCCCAAGCCCCTGCACTTATGCGTTTTATTTTTTTCCTTTTCCTTCAATCTGACTTAGCGTTGGAGGGAGTTGGCGACATATAGGACTCCTAATTAGGCATATTTTTATGTCATAATCAATTTGGAAGAGGGAATTTTAGTGTTTTATTTGCTATTAAATTGTTGAGGGATTAGGAGATTAAAGCTAGATTTATTTTGTGATAATTCAAGGCTGGAAATTATCACAAAATAAAGAGAATTTGGCCAACATTGGGACTCCTTAGGGGCTGTCCATAATTGTTTTTTTGACAAAGAAGGGCCAAAAGTTCTTCAATTTTTCTCTTCTTTCTTCTCACTTGTTCTTGCCAATTTCTCTCGCCTATATTGCTAAAATTCCAGCTTCTTTTCTTCTTCTTTTACAAGTGAAATCCTCCTTAATCCCCTACTTCTTTTCTTTCTTCTTCTCCTTCCTCCATTAGCCAAACCCTACCACCTTGCTGCCAAAATTTCCTTAGACAAACTGCCCAAAATTACTCAAAATTCCAGCATCTCTCTTGTTTTCCTTAGCCAAATCTACTCCCCCTATTTGGTGTAGCTTTGGCGAACATCAAAGCAAAGGGTGCTCTTTTCTTCAATCGGTTAAAGAGGAAGCTTTGGGAATTATTTTCCAAGGAGAGTTGGTAAGAACATTTGGCCAAGGGGCCTTTCAATTAAAAAGTCTATGATTAAATGCCAAAACTAACATGTGCCATGGATTTAGGGACTAAATTAGGCTTCGGGATTTGTTAGGAAATCAAATCCGTTTAAGGTAAGTCCCTTTGATACTACTTGGTTTGGCGAATAGGCCTAATGTCCCTAATTATGTTAATGGCTAATTATAGGTTAAGAGATCTAACGTTATAGATCGGCTTTTGGGATCTAGGATTTCGGTAGAAAAGGTGTGTAGAAAGTCACTACACACTTTATTAATTTACATGATTTAATTGTTTGCCTTTAATCTTTTGGTTGTGATTAGCTTGTGGCATAATCATGGTTTCGGTAAGTCCCTCACTTGTGATTTTTGATATACGATTTGCATACCATCACATGATGATTAAATGCTATGATATGATTTATGGAAATTTTATTAAAGCATGTGATGGTGGGATTGATGAGAGGAGGGAAGATTTTATAGATATCGCCGATGGTTTTGACCACAAGATGGGTTGGCCCCATCAGATTATTTGTGACCTATGGTCATCGGTGGTTTTGACCACAAGATGGGTTGGCCCCATCAGATTATTTGTGACCTATGGTCATCAGTGGTTTTAACCACACCGATTGATAAATTGCGACTAAGTCCCAGTGGTTTGGTACCACCAGTGGTTTGACCACACTTTGATTATTTGGGACCTATGGTCATCAGTGGTTTTGACCACATGATGAGTTGGCCCCATCATTTGATTTGTGACTCTAAGTCATTAGTGGTTTTGACCACCAGTGGTTTTGACCACACGGGTTAGTCAAGGAGTATGGATGGTTAGGTTGGGTTGCATGTGCATGTTTATTAATAAATTGTGTATGAGTTATATTTTTTCGGGTGGGGGATTTACACACTGAGTCTTGGTGACTCACCCCTTCCCTTAACATTTTGCAGATGAGTAGAACACGGAGATGGAGCTGGAGAGGACTCGAGGCGGCCATGCTTGTTGAAGGATTTAAATTCATTTTATTAAAGTTATTAATATTTATTTTCTAAGTTTTCATTTTGGGTTTGTAATAAGGCCGATAATTATGGTTGGATGTTTATTTTATTGCTTTATTTTACTCATATTACATTACGAATGGAATTTTATAAAAATTAATTGATCCGGTTAAAAGCAACTTTTCAAACTTAATAAATTTCTACGGGTTTTTAAAAGATGTTACCATCGGGTAACAAAAATTCACCACGTCAATCATGATTTTGAAAATTCCTTAAATTGTAAATAATCAAACAATTTCAAAGGGTTGAACAACCCAACTATATTTATAAAAAGCCCAACTGAGCTTTCAAACACCGTTTTAATTCCTTAGCCAAATTTTATCAAATTTTCACCAGAAAATCAATGTCCTTCAAAATATTTTACTCTGTGACATACCAGATCCGGTTAGGACTCATGGGCCGGGTTTGGGGTGTTACACCGTATCTGTTGTCAGAAGAAGAGAGGCGACTGTAACTTCGTGAACGAAGGGAACGCCAGGTCCCTTTAAATCCAAGAAGAAGGGGTGATGGGATGGGGCCATCAACAGCGCCAACACGATCAAAGCCCATCGATTCGGTAAGCGACACCGACATCACGACCTTTACCCTTTATGCCGGTCGTACCCTACCCCTTATATGTATCATCCTAACCCATATATGTTTCCTTTTCCCAGTCCACCCCAGGTTGGAATGCATAGCCGGGTTCGAGTCCGTTCTCGACTACTCCCACTGGCTAGCCGATCTTTAGGCCGTCATCGCGTAAGGGATCACAGGAGGCGCCGTCGGGGAGCACTTCTTTCTACCACCCTCCTTCACTATACGGGATTCAGGCACCCCCGCCATGGTTTATGCAAACACCTTCGGGGTTGTTATTTTATCAAGGTGGGTCATCCTCGCAACACCCACAACCAGACCCAGTGCCGGAGGAACCGAAATCCTCGCTCGAGGTTCCATGACCCCGCCGAAAGCTAGAAGAAGGAAGAATCTAGCGCGTAACCATTGGCCGCCTGTGTGTGCTTGATTCCAACCAAGCATCAACACCGATTTGATGACTTTTTATTTTTTAATTGTAATATAATTTTTTAATTTTAATTTTTTAATAAAAGAAAAAGTTTTAATATCTTTAATAAAATAGAAATGGTTTAATTTTTTATTGTAATTTAGTTTTATATATTTAATAAAATAACAATTTTTATTTTTATTGTAATTTAATTTTTTAATGTAATTTAATTTTTTAATGTAATTTAATTTTAATATCTTTAATAAAATAGAAATAGTTTTTCCATTTTTATTGTAATTTAGTTTTATATATTTAATAAAATAACATTTTTTATTTTTTTTATTTTTTTATTGTAATTTAATTTTTAATGTAATTTAATTTTTAATGTAATTTAATTTTAATATCTTTAATAAAATAGAAATGGTTTAATTTTTTATTGTAATTTAGTTTTTATATATTTAAAAAATAATGCTTTTTTATTTTTTATTGTAATTTGATTTTTATTTTTTAATGTAATTTAATTTTTAATGTAATTTAATTTTAATATCTTTAATAAAATAGAATTGGTTTAATTTTTTATTGTAATTTAGTTTTTATATATTTAACAAAATAACAATTTTTTATTTTTTATAGTAATTTGATTTTTCTTTTAATAAATTAAAACTTGAATAAAATAAAAGTTCTTGTACAAAAGTTCACCGTTTTCATCAAAAAAATAGAAATTACATAGCCACGAAGAGACAAAAAAGCTTAGAACATGGCCAACTATTTCGATTTGGACACAAGCGAAATGTATGCCCCGGGTTCCTACACCATCCACACAGCCTACTTTGGTTGCTCGTTTCTCGGATATCCATATTGTTGCGTATTCTACTCGAGAAAGGTCGACCTTTTAGTTTGCGCCTCAATTGTCTATTCGGCAACAGCTTATAAGCGATACTGACGGCCACTTACGTTCATCTGGGACTGGTGAGAATACGTGTCTGCACACGTTGTACATATTTTCTAATTTATACACTTCGTCAACATAGCTCATGGGATCAAGATGGAGATTCTGACAAGCAGCAAGTACATGAGCGCATGGGTAACGAAGTGTATCAAATATCCCACAGTCGCAGGTCCTATTTGTCAAGTGTACACGATACTGCCCGCCAACAATACCTTGGTTGGGTCTGTCAAACTCCGTGACACGAAACCATAGGCTGTCGCGATCTTGACACACTGTGTGCATGGTGTTGGCCCGTGCCTTCCCCTTGTTTATTTCTTGCTAGACCTTCGGGTTCCATACATGGCCTCCTTGCATCTGCCCTCTATAACTCGCTGCTCGCTTCGGAAATAGTGCCGCTAAATGAAAATATGTCTCTCACACAACCGATGTAATCGGCAGATGACGGGTTCCTTTTAGAACAGAATTTATACATTTGGCCAGGTTTATGGTCATATGACCATATCGTAGGCCACCGTCATATGCTTGTGTCCACTGTTCGAAACGAATATTGCACAGGTAGTTTGTGCCTTCATCGTTATCTGAGTGCAAACTTGCAAACATCTCTTGAAAATGGTTCTTATTGATCTCGTACCATACTAATATACGTTGATAGCGAATATTACATACCACTCTTCAATTGAGAATACATTGAATATTACAAACGAAATTATATTAATAGATATTACATACCCATATCGGTCATTTGCCGCTGACTTTTAGATCGATGTTTCCCGTAGTAGTTGGATGCAACATGCCTTAGGCAATATCGATGGTGTGTACGATGCCACAGGCTTCCCTTACACTCTATTGCAGCTAGTATTCCAGGGCCCCGATCCGATATAACGCATATATCAGGTTGGGGGCAAACATGCCTCCTTAACCTAGATAGGAAGAAGTCCCAGTCATCAGCTGACTCCCCCAGCGTTATTGCGAATGCAATCGAAAGGATTCTCCCACAGCCGTCTTGTGCCACAGCTAGCAATAGCCGATGCGTATATCTACCATACATAAAGGTAACGTTAATTTGTACCAATGATTTGCAGTATATAAAGGCATCTCGACATTGTTTAAATGTCTAGAATAGATGCTTGAACACTATGCATCCACGGAGGAAACAATCGTTGTAGTACGCCGATTCCATTTCAAGGTCTGTTATGCTGTCTAGGAAATATCTCTCCAGCACTTGACACCACTGCCACACTTCATTATATAAGGCATCCCACTGACCATGCAAATTTTTAGCATATACGCTTGGCTATCCAAGTCTTTACAGAAGAGGCGTGTACCCCAATTGGCTACGAATATTGCTAATTAAAGCCGGCACTGTAGTCTTAGGATCAACCTTCACCGTCGAGATTATTAAGTCAGCCAACATGTCTGAATCCATCTTCGGATGATCTTGTGTAACACCTGCCAACGAAGTACGTTAAATAATGCAAGATTACATAATATTAGCATTATTCAAAAACATTGAACACATAGTGGTACTGTACCCGCAAGACATGTATATGGACCTTTGTACTTTTTGATCTCCGACAAGCCTGTCCTTTTCCTCAACGAGGCCATGATTTTCCATGAACATGTACCGTCTTATACTGTACACTTCGCCTCGTACTTATCGAGCTTGGATTTAACCACATTGTAGTTAATCTCGTTCTTGATGCTGTATTGTTTCAATGCAGCAAGAAAAGTATTCTTGTTGGAAAACTGGTTACCAACTTCTAATTGATCCGAATCCAACGAAGAAGTTGTGCGGTCACACTTTCAGTGTGGTAGTTCAGGAAACTCCAATGCATCATCTTGAGATAGATCAACATTGTGCATGTGGGTTGGAGGCGACTGAATAGCGGATCTTCTTCTTCGTCTGAACCGCCCTCAACATCTTCAGGTACAATTGGAATAGGCTCCAGTTCAGAAAATAATCCAACTTTTGCACTATCAGGCCCGGGCTCCTGAGGTGGATCCACATCGAATTCATCGTCCGACCCTCCATAACCTGTAAAAAACGAGGGCCCCTCACCGGTGGATGTCGTGGATAGTACATTATCCCTCCTTAAACATCTTTCGTAATGTTCCCAATCATATGTGGATTGCCAACCACTAGAAGTTGATGATGTCCCCCAATACATATTTCTATCATCGGACATTGAAGGACGGATATGCATGTCCCATCCACCAACCGATTTTCGTGCAAGGGTTATGTTTCCCATACTACCACCGAACACAGGCACTTTTGTGTTTTGCCTCCCACTAATAGAGTGTCAGCTTGGGGTCGTGTATTCCTTTCGAACAACAGTAGATGTTGAGGTCATAGAAAGATCACTTGGATATGAAAATTGTACATATACCTCGAGATAGGGTGATCCACTGGCAAGATGAGTCTCCACCATTGCCTCAAAGCTCCGAGGACCTTTGATGTCGAATGAGTCATATCTAACCGGATCAACCGAAGCACAAAATCTATACTTAATAGACTGAACTTTCATTGGCGTTGTTTCGAATATTTTACACCTAATTCTTTTGCGAAGTTCTACCAAATCGACGTTCTGATTAAAACTCAGTCGCGCTGTGTTCTCCGATAAGAAAAAAAACCATTTTCGGTGTCACAAACCTCACCACCATAGTAAATAACAGCATTAATACGTTCACTCATTTTCAATTTTTTTTTTCTTTTGCCTCAATTTCCCTTATGCAACCTGAGAATTAAATTTGGCTGATTTATAGTCTAATTTTCCCGGAGACTACTGTAGTAAAAGAACATTCACGTGGGACCTCTTTTCAGTACTCATGCTGATAGTGCACCCTGCTGGAAGCATTTTGGCCACTGTTTGTTCAGAAATGTCTTCTCAAAATAATTTTCCGAAAACTCATCAGAGCAAAAAGCGTCCACGTGGGAGCTCTTTTGATACTCATCTTGTGATGCACCTGCTAGAAGCGTTTTGACCATTGTTTGTTCGAAACATCTTCTCAAAATAATTTTCCGGAGACTCTTGTAAAAGAGCATCCACGTGGGAGCTCTTTTCAGACTCATCTTGACAATGCACCTATTGAAGCGTTTTGCCACTATTTGTTGAAACGTCTTCTCAAAATAATTTTCCGGAGACTCATGTAGCAAAAGAGTGTCCACGTGGGAGCTCTTTTCAGTACTCTTGTTGACAGTGCATCCTTCTTGAAGCGTTTTTGGCCACTGTTTGTTCAAAAACGTCTTTTCAAAATTATTTTGCCACATATAGCTATCACAAAAATTCAATTAATTTTTTGGGCTAATATATTTTGACCAAAACCCTGTATATATTTTTACCCTAGCCCAGAAACTTTAGAATATCATACTGTAATTGGACGGGGAGAGGGCAAAAACGCATCCACGTCAATGCATTTTCTTAGTGATTCAATAGCAAAGCGCACCCCTGGGGACGTGCTTTGCTAGCGTTTCCCCTAAAAACGCGCTAACGTGGACGCATTTTGGGGTGAAACGGCCCTTTTCCGTAAATATTTTTGAAACTGACCCTTTTCCATAAATAAGTTATTTTTTAGTATTTTTGGATATTTTACCCCATTTGTTTGCCATAAAAACATTTTTCAAAATATGTTTTCCTAATTTTACAGTGTTTGGAATCTTAAAAGCATTTTACATTTGGAAAATGTTTTCCAAGAAACGAATAAAATGAATAGGTTTTAAGAAAAATGTCTTACCGATTTTATTTCTGGATGACATTTTCCGTTCTTCATCTTCCTTCTCCTTCATCCAGTTCCCTTCTTGAATCTCATCATGGTAAGTTTTTTATGCTTTTTATTTTCTGTATTTCATCTATCTGTTGAAGAATCTTCTTCTTCTTCCTTTTTTATGCTTTTTTTTATGATTGCAGATTGGCTCATCCAGGAGGACCTTTAACAACTAATAAAGTTGCTGCTTTGGCTAAATTCCTCGAAAGGAAACTCCAAGATCCCAACGGCTTGTCTTCCATTAATCCTCATCTCCTTGAATTGGCTGTCAATAACGCTAAAGCTACCGTCTTTCAAAGTACTCTTTTATTCATTTCTTTTTCTTCTCTACTTTTAATTAGTTTAGGTTTTCTTTAATATGATTTTTTTTTGGAATTTTTGCTTAATTTTGCATCACAGATCTGATCTAGTTCATAGAAAAATTATTTGTGTGCTAAAATTTGACCATTTTTTTAGCTAATGCTCTGTTTGTTTCTGGGTTTTGCATCATTCAGATTTTTTTATGCTTGATTAAAATCTTTATTATTCAAGCTGATAAAAAGCTAAACGACAACATCGAAAATTTACAAAGTTATAGGATTTTGATAACAATTTGGTGATTCCTTTAACAAACTCAAGTTTTCTGAATCGCAGAACTGAATGAACAGATTCAAACTTTGGTTAGCCGAGTGAAAGCAACAGTGTGCTCTTTATTCAATTGCAAATCCTAAAGAAATTAGTGGTAATGATGAGTTCAGACCCTAGGATGCTTTTTGATAGAGAGTGAATAATTCTGTTAGTATTTCTGTTAGTGTTTGTCAGATTTGGTTAGCACAAGCAGTTAGCTTGTATGTACTATAAAACAAATGAGCAGATATCAATTGTTGTCAAGATACATTCCAAACAGAAAATCAATTCTCTGCTTCTTCATTTGATTAACGTTTCTACTAAATTCTCTGTTCAAGAACATTAGATTGAGGTTGAACTATACCTCTCATCATGGTATCAGTCGCTTGGTAGTCCTGACCATAACCACCACGCACACTCCCGAGTCTGGTTCAGTTGAGCCTGCTGAGTCTTCCTTCTATAGCGATCGGCTTGTTCGTTCCTTTCCTAAACACGATGTGATTAAGCTTGATGCTGTTACCTTCGTTTAGTGGCAGAAGCAGGTGCGTTTGATTGTGGCTGGATATAACTTGGCCGAATTTCTTGATAGCTCAATCACCGCACTTCCATGATTTGTTCAAGGTCCGGAAAGAGTGCTTGTGACTAATCCGGTAGCTCTAGCGTTTACTCAATAGGATCATCTAGCTTTTATCCACTATAAGTCTATCGTACATCTCCTCTTTTATTGACGTGCAAATTGCCTCGGATGTGTGGACAACAGCGACCGCCATTTTTGCGGCAGATACTAGCGCAAAGCAGTCCCGATTGAGGCACGAGCTTCACTCGCTACGCAAAGGTACTCTTTCAATTACTGAATATGTTGCTAAACTGAAGAATATTTGCGTTGTTTGCATGCTTCTGGATCTCCTATATCTGAGGACAAGCGCACAGATGTTCTTCTTGCGGGCCTTCCTTCGAATTTTGAGCCGGTCGTCTCCACGGTGGCCCTTTCTCCAATCCTCGTGCCATTTCAATGTATTGTTGATGGTTTGCTTGAGTGCGAACGATGGCTACAAAGAGAGGTTCATGAGGTTCAAATTGCAGTGAATCTGGTGGAGAGTTCACCAGCACCGAAGGCCAGGGATTTGTCTCGCAGTGGCCGATCATTTTCGCGTGGTCGAGAGAGAGGGTTTCACCGTGATTACAGTTTCAGATCTGTTTACCTTTTGGCCAAGTTGCTCAGAAATGCTACTATCACTATCATAGAGACGACGGTAGTCCTGCGACGGTTTCACAACAATTTTATGGCGATGGTGGTGGTGATGCTCTCTATTCATTTTCACCTGCACCTTTGGATACTAATTGGGGCTATTCACGTGGGAGACCTAGGCTTAGTGCTAATTTTGGTCAACAAAGGTAGCCTTTGACTCTTTACCATCATGAGGGCCCAATGAACTATCAACATTACACCCAGCCAAATTTCACTCAACATGGGCATTACACCCAGTCGAATTTTAATCAAAATGGGCTCCATGGTCATGGCACTTGCCCTCTAGTCATCATCCATGCATGCCTAGGCTTTCGGTTCAAGAGTCAAATGCTGGTGGACCAAATCAAGGGCTTTTTAGGCCGCATGATCCAATTGTGCCATCTAGGCCTACTTCTAATCATGTACATTTTGACTCTTATTTTGGTAAAGGATCGCCTGCTGGGATTTCTGATGGTGCTATGATTCCATGGTGCACCAAACCTCATGCTTGTGTTTACTCTGGTTCGGATCCTTGCATTGGCTTACCTCGTCTAGGAGATCTTCATCCATCTGACTATTGTGAGTCATCTGACTCTAATGTCAACATTGTTCAGACTGGATCTCATGGTGATGGAAATGACTCGTATATTCCCATGCCAGTGGGCACTACCTCGTGGTATCCTGACTCGGGGGCGAGTAATCATGTTTGTCAGGATCCATCGGCTCTTCATCATGCTACGTCGTATTTAGGTACTTCTGCTCTTATAATGGGTAATGGTAACCCTACTTCGATCGTATCTGTAGGTCATGGTGTGTTACCCACTCAGTCTAAATTACTACATTTGTTTAATGTCTTATGTGTTCCGAGTATCAGGAAGAACCTTTTATCGGTATCTCAATTTGCTAGTGATAATAATGTGTTTTTTGAGTTTCACCCAACCTACTGTGTTGTTAAGGACATGATGACCGAGAAAATCTTACTGACAGGCCACATACGTGATGGATTATACCATTTTTTGATACCTGTGATGTCCACTCAAGCTGCTGAAGCTCAAGTTGTTCGTTCTCCTGAAATTTCAAATAAGTCTACAGATTGTTCTATTTTCTCTTTATGGCATAAATGCTTAGGACATCTATCTAATTCTATAGTTAAGGCTATTCTAAATAAATGTAGTATATCTTCAAATAATACTTTTTTGTGATGCTGTATGTACTGCCTGTTTAAAAGGTAAATCTCATAAGCTGCCATTTTCTCCTTCAACTATGGAGTATACTGATCTTTTTCATTGGTTGTCTCTGATCTTTGGGGACCAGCATCGATTTCTTGTGAAAGTAATTGGTATTAAGTGTCATTTGTTGATGTTTGTACTCAGTTCAAGTGGCTCTATCTGCTTCGTCGAAAGTCTCAGGCCTTGCAGTGTTTTATTTAGTTCCAGCAACTAGTCAAGAATCAGTTTGAGACTATCGTTAAACAGTTTCAGAGTGACTGAGGTGGAGAGTATCGAGCTTTCAAGTCTATTTTAGCCTCTCAGAGAATTATTCATCGACTGACATGCCCACACACATCCGAACAAAATGGCATTGCCGAATGGAAGCATCGTCATATTGTTAAAATGGGACTCATTTTATTAGCTCAAGCACAGTTGTCATTGCAATATTGGGGTTATGCAGTCTGTTGTACGGTCCACCTTATCAATCGATTTCCCACTCCAGTACGACAATGACGAACTCCTTTTCAGTCTCTTTATAGGCGTGAACCCACATATGATCATTTGAAGGTGTTTGGGTGTTACTGTTATCCTCACATACGACCCTTTATGACACATAAGTTAGAGTTTCGTTCTCAACCATCTACCTTCTTGGGGTACAGGGCGCAACACAAAGGGTATCAGTGTCTTCTTCCGAATGGCAAGGTCATTGTTACGCGTCATGTTGTATTTGATGAAAGTTGATTTCTGTTTACTAAGCCTACATCCGTTGAGAGGTTTGTCGACCCTACTCAGTCTGTCTCTACGGTTGTTCCTATCATTCAGTCCATCTCATCACTCCCGACAGAACCTACGTCTGTCCATCCGTCTTCGTCTTCTCGATAGCCAATGGGCAATACTTCTCTTGCACCAGCTCAGTCAGGAGTTGGGTCTGATTGTCAACCACATTGTTCTATTACGAATGATGACAGACTCTACTCCACTACCATTCAAGAGCTCTCTTCTGATCCTCTTCCACCTGTTGAACCTGTAGTGAATAATCACCCAATGGTGACTCGCTCAAAGGCTGGAATTTTCAAACCCAGAGCATTGACAGTTGAAGCTTTGGAACCGACTTCAATTGAGGAGGCTTTTTCAACTCCTGAGTGGTGTGAAGTAGCTCAGGCTGAATATGATGCCTTGGTCCGTAATTCCACCTGGGATCTTGTTCCTCGACCTTCTAGTTGTAAAGTTATCGGCTATAAATGGCTCTTCAAAGTCAAGAAAAATTTGGATGGTTCTGTTTCCAGGCGAAAGGCTTAGTTGGTTGCGAAAGGTTTCTCTCAAGTTCCTGGATGTGATTTCAAGGAAACCTTTAGTCCAGTTGTCAAACCAGTAACTATTCGTGTTATCCTGGCCATTACTGTCTTTGACGGATGGTCATTACGGCAGGTTGATGTGAACAATGCATTTTTGAATGGGGACCTTGATACTACTATTTTTATGCATCAACCTTCGAGATATGAATAATTTACGTCAAATGGAAAACCTCTTGTTTGTTGTTTAAAGAAAGCGTTATATGGTCTTAGACAAGCTCCTCGTGCTTGGTTCGAGAAGCTCCGACAGTTTTTTCTCTCAATTGGTTTTGTTGCCTCCAAGTCCGATGCTTCTCTATTTGTCAGGGTAATATCTGACTCTACCCTTTATGTTCTCGTATATGTGGATGAGATTATAATTTTTGGCAATCTGCCCGTCTCTATTGATTGGTTTGTTCAGTTGTTGCATAGTAAGTTCTCACTTTAGGATATGGGTGATTTGCATTATTTTCTTGGTATAGAGGTAACTCGTGTTTCTGATTGTTTACATATTTGTCAGAAGAAATATATTCGGGATATTCTTGTTCGTTCTTCCATGATTGCAGCAAAGAGTGTTCATACTCCTATGGTCAGCTCGTCTTACATGTCCAAAACTGATGGTGAATGTTTGGCAGATCCTACTGAGTATAGAAGTCTTGTGGGTGCACTTCAGTATTGTGTTTTGACCAGACCTAATATTGCTTATGCAGTGAACCGGATTTTTCAATTTGTGCATAACCCTACTACTGTACATATGGTGGCGCTCAAACGAGTTCTGCGATATCTATGTGGGACTATTGATTTTGGATTAGTCTTTCGTCCAACTACTCGATTGTCGCTAGTTGGGTATGCAGATGCCAACTGGGGTTTAGATTATGATGATAGACGTTCCACGTCCGGGTATTGTGTGTATTATGGTCAAAATGCTGTGGCATGGGGCTCCAAAAAACAGCAGGTCGTGTCTCGATCCACGGCTGAGGCAGAATATAGAAGTCTTGTGGCAGCCACAAGTGAGGTTACTTGGTTAGTGTCGTTACTTCAAGAACTACATATCAAGTCTGTTGATACCCCAAACATCTAGTGTGACAGTTCTAGTGCGGTGGCGATTGCAGCCAATCCTGTTTTACATTCCAAGTTTAAACATGTAGAACTTGATCTATTTTTTGTTCGTGAGAAAGTTGCGGACGGATCTTTGCAAATTGGTGAGGTTCCTGCTTGTGATCAAGTGGCTGATATCTTCACTAAGCCACTATCTGCTACTTTATTTTCTCGATTTCGAGACCTTCTTCAGGTTGGGAAGTTGGATGCATGATAGAGAGTGAATAATTCTGTTAGTATTTCTGTTAGTGTTTGTTAGATTTGGTTAGCACAAGCAGTTAGCTTGTATGTACTATAAAACAAATGAATAGATATCAATTGTGGTCAAGATACATTCCAAACAGAAAATCAATTCTCTGCTTCTTCATTTGATTAACGTTTCTACTAAATTCTCTGTTCAAGAACATTAGATTGAGGTTGAACTATACCTCTCATCACTTTTGTACTAACTACATTAGGTGACTTTGAAAAGAACAAATATATCCTTGTTGGTTTATGATAATATTCTTATGCATTGACCAAGTTAACATAAAAGAAAGATATAATAGGTGCTCTTCGTGGAATTTATTTATTTTCTTAAATGTTTGACAATTTTCTAAGCTGACCATGCATTGATGAGTCCTTTTATACTTTCACAAATCACAAGTGTAAACGAAACAAAAATGATTAGCAAAATTGAATTAGGTTTCATGCATTACTCTATAATTGTTTTGATTGAGTAAATTTACAAACCTGCTCTTCTTTCAGTCTTGGAGTTATGATATATTGCCATATTGGTGGTTCATTTTTTTTATGAATGAGAGTAATTATCTCGCGAAAATGACCCCTCTTCCAAGCTTCGTCCTTGATTAGAGTTTATGAGATTTTTGGATAAAAATAAATGAGTATGACTCTAAAATTATATTATATTATATTATATTGTATTGCTTTGGTATTTGATCCCCAGTGATTATGAATGATAATCCCCATTGCACGTTGTTGTAAGACCCGACAATGGCATCATTTATTTATTTTGGAAAACCTTGAAAGTTCAGCACTTGATCCTTCATTTTGTGTTGTTCAGTAATTTAATTGGACTTAAAGGCTTAGCTGAAGTAGCAATGAAAACAGAGTAGCCTTATATGATTTGTCAATGGGATCTCATTTTCATTTTGAACGGTTGATTTAGGTGAAGAAGGTTTGTTAAGTTGGTGAAAATTTTGAGCACTAGTGAAAAATTGAATCCTGTAAAACTATTGGAATCAAACATGCTCAGAGGTAGGAGTTGATATGATAATAGTTGAACCACTTATTATTGTTGTAGTCTTATGAGTTCCTATATATATACACTGATCTCTATTTTTCTGGTTTCATGCAATGTTGATGACTTTTTAGAATGTACTTGTTGTTGTCCTGCTTTTGGTTCTAAAATTTTCTTTCACAGAGTCTGGATAAAAACTAGAGATTTTAGTTTATTAAGTGCTAGGTTATGTGTATCTTTCCATAAACTGCCTGCTTTGGCACTGCCTTGCTTTTATTCTTTTAAGGAAACATAGGTTGCTTTAATCTATTTTCAAGTTGGTGTATGAACAATTAGCTAGACCCTGATTATTAATGAAAGTTGAGTATTAAAAAAAAACTGATTTGTGGTTCTAGTGTCTAAAATCCATTCAAATTCTGAGTCATCAGTCTTAATTTTATGGATCATACTAGCTAAGTTTGCATTAGTAGTAACTGAAGGCCCATTGTTAAGGAGTTCAAGGAATTTTTCAGTATATGAAATATTTTAGTAAATCTGTCAAACAACAGAAAATATTTTATACAGATTCATCCCTAACACCAGAAAAATAAATTATTTCCAGATAAGTAAATTATTTTTTAGAAATTATTTTTCAGAAAATATTTTACTGGCAAACAAACGGAGCTTTAAATTTTTCCATGTGAACAAAAGTGAGGAAACCAAATTATATTCACACAGAAATTCAAAAATAAATTTGCACATCGTGGAGATTGACATCAAATATATGTAGGGTCAATTCTTAAATCTATTTTAATGAAACTATGATAAATTGATAAACACAAACCATTCATTTTGGTTTCTTAGTATTTGTTTATGATCTTTATAGGTAAAGATCCAACATTCTTTATTTATCTATAGTTTTCGATATCATGTAAATATAAACAATTATACTGATAATATAACAAATCATTATTAAAAACAATCAATATATATAATATTCAAAAATAAAAGAATTTAAAAATCATACAATGTTTAAAATATGGATACACTTTTATTTTTTTACAAAATCTATGCAAATAAACGAATGATATTATTATTGTATTAGATAATTATGCTATTTTCGATTGTAAAATCAACTATTTGTATGTATCTTTCTTGTAGTGACATCTTTTTCGTATACTACATTCTCGTGTATGCATCTTTTTATGATTTTATTGTGTAAAAATATAATTAATCTTGATTTAAATAATAAATAATTTTAACTAATAAGATATTTCTTTTGATTAATTTAAATATTTTAAGTTACAATGAAAGCCAAATTCAACTATTATTATTAGTTTGAATAAAGGTAAAAGAAGAATTTTATCTTGAAAATTTATGTAAATATATTAAAGATTGAATTCTAAAAATAGAAAGTATTTTGAGAAGTGAGTTTAAATTTTTATATCTATATATTATATTGTTATGAATATTTTATTATGTTCATCAATATCAAGATATGTTTGATATACATTAGGACTTTAATGTTTATTAAAATTAGAGTTTTATACCATGTATACTTTTTATGTCTATAAATATAGACTTTGAAGAAGAATTGTATATATTTCTATTAATCAATAAAATATGTTCTCTTTTGCTTCTCATATTTTTCTTTGTTCTTTCTTGTATTTATTTCTCTTTATTTCATAAAATGTTATCAGCATGATATTCGATTTTCTCGATTTTTTCTTTCATGATTTCCTTCCAAATCTTCTTTCAAAGAGTTTAGATTCCGGGAAAAATAAATTCCCCAAGCCACACCAAATTTCAAACCCAAGCTTTAATACCAAAACTCCTTTTCCTTAACCACCAGATCACCCAACTATCAAAGTTATTCTACATCAAGTATTTTGTAACAATGTATTTTTAATGGTACTGAAAATGACAGTTTAGGAATCTCATATTTCGATAATCGGGTCTGTAAATATTATTTAATAATATTTAAGAGTTATTATAGTGTTATATTGGATCTGATAAATTTGTTAATTGAACAGTTAATTAAAGTATAAGTGATTTGACTCTAAAGTCAGTGATTTTGAAAATTGAGGTATTGAGACCCTATTCTTGTAAATTGAACTCGTGAATTATTATATAGGTAAATTAAATTTTATATAAGTAAATTTATTGAATGGTTAGTAATCAATGTACAATAATTAAATCATAAAACCCATAAAATTAATCAAATTTTATTAGCTAAATAGGTCTACAAGGTAAATATTAAGGTTAAAGTGGTAATTTACCACTTTTTAAATATTAATGGACGGTTAGTGCATGTGAACAAGAGAATTATATCTTAAAATTAAAGTTAGTTTAATAATAAAAGATGTTAAAGTAAATAAAACATAAAACAAAAATTTAAAAAGCCATTAATCATCTTTCTTCTCTCCAAGGCCGAACCACCATTGTTAAAGCTTAGAAATTTTGCCAAGCTTTCATTCTTGCATGGTGAGTGATTTTAAATATGTTATTCATAAATTTTATGTTTTTGAACATAGTAATTTGATTTAGCTAAATTGTTTATCATTTTTCAAAAATGTTAATGTTTATAAATATTGCCATTATTGAATCTTGAATTTTTGGTGTTAAATGGTTATATTTAAAGTTTAGATAAGAAAAATGACTAGTTTGTAAAGTGAAAGTTGTTAGTTTTGAACATAATGGTTAAAGTATAAATATTTTGAAATTGAAATAAAATTTATATAATTATTGAATTTAGAGGATATGCGAGAGATGAAATTGAAATCAGTTGTAAAATGAAGCTTAAATGTGAAAATTATATAATTTTGGTTTTAAGGACTAAATTGAATAAAATATAAAAGTTTAGAGGGCTTTTGAATAATAAAATTAAACTAATATATGCTTATAATAGAATGATATAAGATGTTTGGAATTGATAAATTGAATTTAATTATTGAATAGATAGGAAATTGGACCAAATTGAAGATAATTGGGAAATAAAAAATTTTGTTGATTAGTCCTCAGAGAGTTGTTTGTTTGCTGCCTTGACCAGGTAAGTTCATACAGTATGTTTTTGTTAAATTTTAT
The DNA here is from genome assembly GCA_025506655.1 of Gossypium rotundifolium. Taxonomy (NCBI): domain Eukaryota; kingdom Viridiplantae; phylum Streptophyta; class Magnoliopsida; order Malvales; family Malvaceae; genus Gossypium; species Gossypium rotundifolium. The sequence goes on from CP106725.1 coordinate 52,724,790, forward strand.
ATATTTAAATTATAATTGTAAATATGTTTAATTAAAATTTTGATTTTTTATGATTTGGTACAAAAATTTGAGATAGATGATTAAATTGAATAGAATTGAAAATAGTGTAATTTAATAAATTAAGGAATTGACCTTGAATTGGACTGAAATAGGATATACTATGTAATAAACTGATGATTTGATAAATGAGTTGAATTGATTCGATTTGGATCAGTTGATAGTAATAAGGATCAAATTGAATCTATGTGAGACCATGGGACCGATTGGAGGCTATACACCTAAAATGAGTAAGACCATAGCTGAAAGATGCTATGGCGTCATGATAGAGACAAGTAAGACCATAGCTGAAAGACACTATGGTATCCTTCGAAAGTTTGTCAAAACAATAAATACGAGGAAATTAAGGTGTAAGACCATAGTTAGACTATGGCCACCAATGTAGTCCACCGGGACGATAAACATGGGGTTATATTGAGTAAGAACATATGAAACACCCCAAACCCGGCCCAAAAAGCCTAACGAATTTGGTATGTTCTTGAGTAAAACTTTAGCGGAATCACATTGTAAAGTAATTTTGTCTTTTGAAACATTATTTTTAGGAGGAATTAATAAAATCAAAAAGGAAACCAAACTTAAGAAAAACTTCTTAAGAAAACATTTATATATTAGTGACAAAAACCTTTTAAATAATTATCGAAAACCAATTTAGTTATTTAATAGATATTTGTTCATGGCAAAATAAAAGTAAATCCAAACACGAAATTAAAGATAGTTTATAGTGGCCTTATTACATAATATTGGCAACCCAAAATAAAGTCTAAGTAATAAAATTTAAAGTCATAAGTTTAAGTTGGAAAATCTCCACAATACTTAATACGAGCACCGCCACCTTGAAATCCTTCGCTTTAGATCCATCGCACTCGAGTCATCGAAAAGTTATCCCATAAAAATGGGTGAGTTATAAACTCAATGTATAACACATACATTAAAAAGCCCATTTTATCAAATGCTTTCAAGCCCAAAATTTCACATATGGCCATAGGCCCATTTAACTCATATTTAGCCCAAAGGCCCATTTAACTTATATTTAGCCCAAAGGCCCAATTTAGCTCGATTTAGCCCAAAGGCCCATTTCATAACAGATCAAATAATAATCATACAATATTACATGGTTATGTTCATGAAATGAAATGCAAGCTGCCCAACCTAAATATCCATCCGCTACACACCCCGTACCAACCAAAGACTGCAAGTGGGATTACTAAATCGACCCTCCATCCGCTACACACCATCGAAGGAAGTTCTTTGCGGTCAACATGCACATCACCCTTATTGTGGCAAAGCCACCAAAAGCAGATGTGACCGAAGTCACTGACCAAGTCCAAATTTCAAATATGTGACCAAGTCACCAGATTCACATCGTGATCGAAGTCACCGGAGTCATATGTGACCGAAGTCACGAGCCAAATATCGTGACCGAAGTCAAGGAGTCAAATTGTGGCCAAAGCCACCGAGTCAAATATCGTGACCGAAGTCACCAAATTCACATATGTGACCGAAGTCACGAAATGTGGTAAAACCACCGAATACTTCCTCCTTTATCAATATACCCATATGCCCATGCACATACATATCAAATCGATTTTCATGCTATTTACCCACAAGTCATAATATAGTCATGCTTATTTCATATTGATGCATATAGCAAAAATAAATGGAATATTGGGGTAACATGCACGAATTTTGTATATCAATGATTGGTATCCACAAACAAACATATTATCATATAATCACTTTTTAACAATATAGATCTATGGAAATTTTTAATGTAAGGTTACACACCTTGTAGCAGTGAGAACAATACCTTCTTGCTCGTCAACACCTAATTGATTAACACACTTGGTTAGTATAAACTATTGTTAACAAAACCATACTTATTGACGATGGATCTAAATCCTTACCCTCGGATTCACGAGCAGCGAGTTATTTGTGGTTTTCTCCACTAGATGGATCAAAACCGATATTCCACCAACGTAAAGTGGTTCGGTTATACGCACTACTTGAATAATCGATCCTCGTTAGCGGAGGTCCACAACCGGTGGAAAGTCTCTAACGCCGATCTGACCCTTCGTTTGTAGTTCGATGGTAAAGAATACCTCCCTCTTCCAAACACTCAGGACGGCTCTTTTCTAACCTATCTTGTTGATCTTAGATCGTCCCTAAAAGTAACATAGATTAGTGATCCATCTAAGGAAATTGATGTGATCTAAATTAATAACCTTACCTTGATGATTTTGAATGGTCACTTAAAGGTTGTCCTCAACAAGATCTTTGAAAAAAATTCTTTTCAAATGAATCGGCCTAGAAGAGAAAAAAAAGATCACGATTCTAAGTTTGCTAAAGTGAAAAGAAAAGATAAAAATAATTGATAAAATCTTACTTGAGTCCTTTAAGATTCGACTTTAACAAAAAGAGAAGAGAAATGGTGGTTTCAATATGATGGTTTCAATTTTGAGGAAAAGAAGAAAGAGAATGAAAGGAGAAGGAAGAGAAGGAAGAAAAGAAAGAGAAGAAGAAGATGATGATGGTGATTTCTCAAAAGAAAAGAAATGTTTAGGAACCTTTGCACATTCGGCCAAGGAGGTAACAAATGGTTCTTGATCCTATGTGGTTTCGACAATGAGAGAAAGAAGAGAGAAATAAAATGAAAAGAAAAGAAAAGGAGAATTGATCAAAGAGAAAGGAGATTGATTTTGGGGCTTAGATGCATTCGGCTAAGGGAGAGAAAAATAAAGAAGAAAATGGTGCTTAATCTTTTATGGTTTGGCTATGAGAGGGAAAGAGAGAGAGAAATAGAATGAAAAGAGAGAAAAAGAAAATGAAAGAGAAGGCTTTTGGTGATAGCTAAATTCGGCACTAAAGAGAAAGAAAAGGAGTGACTTCAAAAGTGACAATATTTTGTCATCAAAAGAGAGAGAATTTTGAGAAGAAAAGATGGAATAAGGGTACCTCTTTGGTCAAAAAAAAAAAAATTCCAATACCAAAACAAAGTAACCTTGTACCAAATGCCAATGATAGTTTCGGTTTAAGGAAAAGTTTTAGAGAAGGGAGAAAAGATGGACAAAAGAATAAGCAAGACTTTTGGCCAACTCCCCCCTAATGGCAAAGCACAAATTCGGCCAAATCAATGCCAACATTATCCCTTTTTTCCTCCTTGTTTCTTCCCATCAACTCTTGATTTGCTCTCAACAATAAACCACTCCCTTTAGCCTTCATGCCGTCTAGGTTCATGGTCAAATGACCATGAACACATCCCCAAAACATAGCCCAATATCATGCCTTTTGTCCCCCTCATCTTATCATCAACTTATGATTCCATACCATAAGTTCCTTGCTTCCTTTTTCACATGGTCAAATAGCCAAAAAATGAATGAATGCTCATCCACTCTAGAACTTTCTTGGCCGACACTTATAGGGAAGAAAACAAAAAAATTAAAATCCTCCCTAATGCTAGCTAGGAGATTCAAACCTTACACCTCAAGCACACATCCATGCATCTTAACCACTTTGCCAATTACTTAACTTATGCTTGAAATTCCTTGTCATTAATTCTTAAGGCCTAACTTGCTTAGCTCTCTCTTAATTAATAGAAATTAAAAGTTTAACTAAGCATTCACTTAATTAATGAAGCTCAAATAACTTCCAAAAATATACTCATTAATAAATAAGCATGCAACATCATTCAATTAATTAAAATGCATAACCCTAATTATCAGGATGTTACAGTTCTACCCTCCTTAAAATAATTTCGTCCTCGAAATTACACATTTGGAATAAGTGAGGTATTCTTTATCGCATCGCTTCCTCCGGTTCCCCGAAGCTTCTTCCGATCCATGATTACGCCATAATACCTTAACGAGAGGAACCAATTTTCTCCGTGAAACCTTTATATCTTGCTCCAGAATTTGAATTGGCTCCTCTTCATATGACAAGTCTGATCTTAATTCCACCTCCTCAACTGGCACTACATGAGATGGATCTGACCGGTAACGGCGTAACATTGAAACATGGAATACATCATGCATTTACTTCAACTCCGAAGGCAATTTTAACTGATATGCCACGGATCCGACTCGCTTCACAATTCGATAAGGTCCAATGAATCTGGGACTTAGTTTCCCTTTGCGTCCAAATCTCATCACCTTTTTCCAAGGTGAAACCTTTAGGAAAACTTGGTCCCCTACTGACAAACTCTATTTCTTTCCATTTTAAATCCGCGTCGATTTTTGTCATTAGACGCTTCCTTTAACCGAGCAGGATTACCTTAACCATTTCTTGATTCACCACTATCTCGGACCCAAAATCGGCGTTCCCTAATTACATCCAACACGTAGAGTGCGACACTTCCATCCATATAGTGCTTTATATGGTGCCATCCGAATCTTGGATTGGGCTGTTGTTGTCGCATAATTCGCCAAGCGGTAAGAATTCCTCCCAACTTCCTTGAAATCTATCACATCCCTTAACATATCTTCTAAGATCTGGATTACTCTTTCGGATGACCGTCCATTGAGGATGAAATGCCGTACTGAAGTCCAATTTGGTGCCCAAAGCCTGATGCAATGCTTTCCAAAATCGCGATGTAAATCTCGGATCTCTGTCTAAAATTATCGACAACGGCACTCCATGCAATCTCACAATCTCATCCACATATAACTTTACTAATTTCTGCAAAGAGTAATCAACCCGAAGTGGGATAAAATGTGCAGATTTCATCAATCGGTCCACTATCACCCAAATGGAGTCTTTCTTAGTAGGCGTAAGAGGAAGCCCACTAACAAAGTCCATGGTGATTCTCTCCCACTTCCACTGCGAAATCTTTATCTTTGAAGCAATCCCGATGGTACTTGATGTTTAGCCTTAACTTGTCGACACGTCAAGCACTTTTCTACAAATTCGTAACTTCTCTCTTAAGACCGAAGCCACCAAAACCGATCTGCAAGTCTCGATATAACTTACTTCCTCCGGGATGCATAGCATAGAGGCTACCATGCGATTCTGAAGTATCTTTTGCCTCAACTCGATCCTTTGGCATACATACTTTACCTTTGAAGCACAATACCGAAATCCACCATTAATACTAAAATCTTCCAATTTCCCACTGCACTGTCGAAGCTTTTCACTCGGATCTTCATCTACTAAGCGCCTCTCTTTCACTTGACTTAACCATGTCGGCTTAACTTTGAAGTTACGCCAACAAGCTTCCGTCATCGAAAAGACTAAGATGTGCAAACATCGCCTCAAATCGACACTACTTTCCGACTTAGGCGTACGCCACCACGTTCACCTTGCGGGTGGTACTCGATAGAAACGATCGTGAGTCTTTCAATAACTCTATCTACCTTTTTGCCTCAAATTCGGTTCTTTACGAGTCGGTAGATATTTGGACTTTTGTGGTCCGTATATATCACCGACTTCTCCCGTATAAGTAATGTCTCCAAACCTTAAGAGCAAAGACTACATTTGCCAACTCAAGTCATCGTCGGGTAATTAACCTCGTGCGGTCTCAATCTGCCGAGACGCATATGCAACTACCTTTCATCTTGCATCGAACACATCCTAATCCGTGTGAGAAGCATCACAATACACGCAAAATTCTTTTACGCCTCAATTTGGATCAAAGCTGAGCTTCAATCAAAACTTTCTTGAGCTTCTCAAAGCTCTCTCTTGCTTATCGCCCACACGAAAGGTACTTCTTTTCTCAACAATTTCGTTAAAGGTGCGATTATCGATGAAAATCCTTCAACGAATCTTACGTAGTATCCGGTAAACCTAAGCTGCGAACCTCGATTCACGGACTTAGGTGGTTTCCAATCTAGCACAGCCTCAATCTTCCGAGGATCCACCCTTATCCCTTCCGTAGATACTACATGGCCTAAAAATGCGACTTCCTTCAGCCAAAATTCACACTTACTGAATTTGGCGTAAAGTTTCTTCTCCCTTAAAACTCGCAACACAATTCGGAGATGCTCATCATGTTCTACTTCGGACTTAGAATACACCAGGATATCATCTATGAATACCACGACGAACTAATCCAAGTAGGGCTGAAAAATTCGATTCATCATATCCATAAACGCAGCTGGGGCATTCGTCAATCCGAATGGCATTACCAGAAATTCATAATGCCCATATCTAGTTCGAAAAGTCGTCTTATGGATATCCGCTTCTTTCACTTTAAGTGATGATACCCGACCTTAGATCAATCTTAGAGAATACCGACTCCTTGGTGATCGAACAAGTCATCGATCCTTGGCAAAGGATACTTGTTCTTGATGGTCGACTTATTCAAGCTGCCGTAGTCTATACACATCCTCATCGATCCGTCCTTCTTCTTCACGAATAGGATCGGTGCTCCCCATGGAGACACACTAGGTCGAATGAATCCACGATCAAGCAACTCTGAATCGAGCCTTCAATTCAACCAACTCCTTGATGCCATTCTATATGGAGCAATAGAAGCTGGCGCGTTCGGTAATAAATCAATTAGAACTCTACTTCACGATCCGGAGGCAAACACGGAAGCTCTTCGGAAAAACATCTACAAATTCCTTCACGATCCGACTTCATTAATGATTTGCTTCCTTAGCCTCCAAAGCATTCACCAACATCAAAAGGCTACATCCCTTTCTAACCATCTTTTCTGCCTTAAGAGCGGATACTACATTAGATAAGTAGTTCGTCTCTCACCCAACACTACAACTTCCTTGATTTCTTCTGAAAGTTTTGGACGACCCTGAAGACCCAAAGCTTCTCTTATTCTTGCTCTGGCTTCTGTCCCGATTCTATCTCTCAGTTCGTTTAGCTTCTTCGGCAATTCTTGCCCTTTCCACTAAGATTGCAAAATCTCTTTCACGGTGTGGAGTAATCATCACTCGTAATTCATCTCTAAGCCCATCTTCAAATCTGATACACCGTTCATATTCCGTAGCCACTATCCCTCTGGCATAACGGCTAAGTCGCATAAAAATTTTGCTTCATATTCACTATCGACTTGTTCCTTGGACCAAATTCGAAATGTCTTCCTCGGGAATCGATGTAGCTAGCTCAGACATATTTTCCTCAATTTCACTTTAAAATACCCCAATCCGATCGATCCACGGGGTACTCTCCTTGATAGTGAGCCACCATTGGTAGGCTTCATCACGAGAAGTGAAATAGCACCTTTCAATTTCTCTTCATCGGTCGATCTATATCGTCCATGATCCTCTCATTGCCTCCAACCAATATTCAGCTACATTTGGAGCTACTCCGGATACTCCTCCGAAAACCTCGGCTCCATTCGATCTTAGTCTCTCATTTCGACTTTGAGACCCATTTCGAACTAGCTTCCGCTACATCGTTCCAAAACTCACAACACAACTTGTGATCTGCGTCACCACCTTCATTTTATTCTTGAAATTCCACCCCAACAGTAGGTGGTATGAGATTCATTCTCGGAACCTTGACCGGATCGAATCGGTTAAAAGCAGATCATCCTTCCTCTTCCATGTCCACGACGACCTCGTCCCCTAGAGCTCATGTCTACTATTATCTTATCATTTTTCTGAAAAGTCTTATGTATTAGAATCTTTTCACTTCTTATTAAAAGAAAGTCTTATGAAATAGATATTCGATGGTTTCAGTAGTAGCACACATACACCTAGGGTCCATGTCTCTAAAGTATAGTTTAAGTTTAAACTATCATACATATCACATATCGATAAAGTACATACGATGGATCGGTAGAGAACTCGAGTGCCATGCTCTTATAAAATCTTTTAACTTAAGAAAACTTTCAAAAAAAATCATTTGGGTCAACTTTTGAAAACGTTGTGGGCTTTAAAACTCAAGGCCGAGAGTTTAAAACTGTGCTCTGATACCAAACTAAAACACCCCAAACCCGACCCAAAAAAGCCTAACCGGATTTGGTATGTTCCTCGAGTAAAACTTTAGCAGAATCACATTGTAAAGTAATTTTGTCTTTTGAAACATTATTTTTAGGAGGAATTAATAAAATCAAAAGGAAACCAAACTTAAGAAAAACTTCTTAAGAAAACATTTAAATATTAGTGACAAAACCTTTTAAATAATTATCGAAAACCAATTTAGTTATTTAATAGATATTTGTTCATGGCAAAATAAAAGTAAATCCAAACACGAAATTAAAGATAGTTTATAGTGGCCTTATTACATAATATTGGCAACCCAAAATAAAGTCTAAGTAATAAAATTTAAAGTAATAAGTTTAAGTTGGAAAATCTCCACAATACTTAATCGAGCACTGCCACCTCGAAATCCTTCTTTGCCTTAGATCCATCGCACTATGAGTCATCGAAAAGTTATCCCATAAAAATGGGTGAGTTATAAACTCAATGTATAACACATACATTAAAAAGCCCATTTTATCAAATGCTTTCAAGCCCAAAATTTCACATATGGCCATAGGCCCATTTAACTCATATTTAGCCCAAAGGCCCATTTAACTTATATTTAGCCCAAAGGCCCAATTTAGCTCGATTTAGCCCAAAGGCCCATTTCATAATGATCAAATAATAATCATACAATATTACATGGTTATGTTCATGAAATGAAATGCAAGCCTACCCAACCTAAATATCCATCCGCTACACACCCGTACCAACCAACTGCACGTGGGGATTACTAAATCAACCCTCCATCCGCTACACACCATCGAAGGCGATTCTTTGCGGTCAACATGCACATCGCCCTTATTGTGGCAAAGCCACCAAAATAGATGTGACCGAAGTCACCGATCAAGTCCAAATTTCAAATCGTGATCAAGTCACCAGATTCACATACGTGACCGAAGTCACCGAGTCATATGTGACCGAAGTCACGAGCCAAATATCGTGGCCAAGTCACCGAGTCAAATTGTGATCGAAGCCACCGGAGTCAAATATCGTGACGAAGTCACCAAATTCACATATGTGGCGAAGTCACGAAATGTGGTAAAACCACCGAATACTTCCTCCTTTATCAATATACCCATATGCCCATGCACATACATATCAAATCGATTTTCATGCTATTTACCCACAAGTCATAATATAGTCATGCTTATTTCATATTGATGCATATAGCAAAAATAAGCGGAATATTGGGGTAACATACGAATTTTGTATACCAATGATTGGTATCCACAAACAAACATATTATCATATAATCACTTTTTAACAATATAGATCTATGGAAATTTTTAATGTAAGGTTACACACCTTGTAGCAGTGAGAACAATACCCTCTTGCTCATCAACACCTAATTGATTAACACACTTGGTTAGTATAAACTATTGTTAACAAAACCATACTTATTGACGATGAATCTAAATCCTTACCCTCGGATTCACGAGCAGCGATTATTTGTGGTTTTCTCCACTAGATGGATCAAAACCGTTGATATTCCACCAACGTAAAGTGGTTCGATTATGCGCACTACTTGAATAATCGATCCTCGTTAGCGGAGGTCCACAACCCGGTGGAAAGTCTCTAACCGCCGTCTGACCCTTCGTTTGTAGTTCGATGGTAAAGAATACCTCCCTCTTCCAAACACTCGGACGGCTCTTTTCTTACCTATCTTGTTGATCTTAGATCGTCCCTAAAAGTAACATAGATTAGTGATCCATCTAAGGAAATTGATGTGATCTAAATTAATAACCTTACCTTGATGATTTGAATGGTCACTTAAAGGTTGTCCTCAACAAGATCTTTGAAAAAATTCTTTTCAAATGAATCGGCCTAGAAGAGAAAATAAAGATCACGATTCTAAGTTTACTAAAGTGAAAAGAAAAGATAAAAATAATTGATAAAATCTTACTTGAGTCCTTTAAGATTGGCTTTAACAAAAGAGAAGAGAAATGGTGGTTTCAATATGATGGTTTTGGTTTTGAGAAAAGAAGAAAGAGAATGAATGGAGAAGGAAGAGAAGGAATAAAAGAAAGAGAAGAAGAAGATGATGATGGTGATTTCTCAAAAGAAAAGAAATGTTTAGGAACCTTTGCACATTCAGCCAAGGAGGTAACAAATGGTTCTTGATCCTATGTGGTTTTGACAATGAGAGAAAGAGAGAGAGAAATAAAATGAAAAGAAAAGAAAAGGAGAATTGATGAAAGAGAAAGGAGATTGATTTTGGGGCTTAGATGCATTCGGCTAAGGAGAGAAAAATGAAGAAGAAAATGGTGCTCAATCTTTTATGGTTTCGGCTATGAGAGGGGAAAGAGAGAAGAGAAATAGAATTAAAAAGAGAGAAAAAGAAAATGAAAGAGAAGGCTTTTGGTGATAGCTAAATTCGGCACTAAAGAGAAAGAAAAGGAGTGACTTCAAAAGTGACAATATTTTGTCATCAAAAGAGAGAGAATTTTGAGAAGAAAAGATGGAATAAGGGTACCTCTTTGGTCAAAAAAAATTTCAATACCAAAACAAAGTAACCTTGTACCAAATGCCAATGATAGTTTCGGTTTAGGGAAAAGTTTTAGAGAAGGGAGAAAAGATGGACAAAAGAATATGCAAGACTTTTGGCCAACTCCCCCTAATGGAAAAGCACAAATTCGGCCAAATCAATGCCAACATTATCCCTTTTTTCCTCCTTGCTTCTTCCCCATCAACTCTTGATTTGCTCTCAACAATAAACCACTCCTTTTAGCCTTCATGCTGTCTAGGTTCATGGTCAAATGACCATGAACACATCCCCAAAACATAGCCCAATATCATGCCTTTTGTCCCCCTCATCTTATCATCAACTTATGATTCCATACCATAAGTTCCTTGCTTCCTTTTTCACATGGTCAAATAGCCAAAAAATGAATGAATGCTCATTCACTCTAGAACTTTCTTGGCCGACACTTATAGGGAAGAAAACAAAAAAATTAAAATCCTCCCTAATGCTAGTTAGGAGATTCGAACCTTACACCTCAAGCACACATCTATGCATCTTAACCACTTTGCCAATTACTTAACTTATGCTTGAAATTCCTTGTCATTAATTCTTAAGGCCTAACTTGCTTAGCTCTCTCTTAATTAATAGAAATTAAAAGTTTAACTAAGCATTCACTTAATTAATGAAGCTCAAATAACTTCCAAAAATATACTCATTAATAAATAAGCATGCAACATCATTCAATTAAGTAAAATGCATAACCCCTAATTATCAGGATGTTACAACATAGTTGAAAGATGCTATGACATCAAGTAATGAATTGATGACAAAATGAGTAAGACCATGGTTGGAAGATGCTATGGCATCATAGTTAGTTTGACGAGACGTTAAACACTAAATAGTCTAACAGGATGTTAAACTTGGGATAGTCCGATAGGATGTTAAACACGAGATAGTCTGACAGGATGTTAAACACGGGATAGTCCAATGGGACAGAAAAAATGGGGTAGTTCGTTGAGACAAAAATCATGGTATGGTCAGTTAAGATGGTAGATAAGGGAAATCCTCCAAAAGTTTTGACATGGGGATTGAAAGTGAAAGATCTGTGGTTCACAAAGGATGTTAAAGGTAGATGAAATGTTCGCATTATGCAAGTAATGACAAGTCATAAGAAGAAATTTATTGGTGCGTCTTAGGAACATAGACCATCGAATTAAAGAAGGGTGCCAAGGATGTATCTTCATTTTGATAGAATAAAAAAGGAAAGGAAACTCCTCGCATAAATAGGTAAGCAAGGAACCTATATACTAGTCTGCCAAGGAAATTATGGAATTTTTGTGTGAATTTAACAGGCACAAATTTGTCAACAGTGAGATGCAATCGTAATCTGTAAGACGATAAAAAGATTAGTTGAGGTGTTTAATAAGATGATTGGAATCTTCAAAAGAGGAAATGTATATTCAAGGCCAAACGACCAGTAAGGCCCACCAAAGATTAGTGAAAAGCAGAAGTTAGATATGGTTGTGGGAAATGGTAGGGAATTTATGGAGCTTTTAAAGGTTGGAACTACATGTACTAGGAAGCCTCCATAAGAAATAGATCGGAGAGCACGAGAGTTTCGGTAATGTTAGTGAGCCCTAGTTCTCTATAGCAGTAAGGATAAGCAAATATGGAGAGTCCAAATACTTCAAATCACTTAGACAATCGCCAATCGTATTCACTAGAGATACTAAGTGTGAATAATAGGGAGTCAAATTTTGAGTTGAACACCTTGAAAATTTCTTAAATTTTGTATTAAGATCTTACTAAGTTCCCCCAAACTTATAAGTTTTATACTTAAATGCAAGATAGTTAAAGATTCATGCATCGCAAAAGACCAAGCCAAACTTCGCTAGGAGCGAGGCGAAATGCAAAAAGCGTAGATGTATATAGAGGGGAACCCATAGAGGCTCCACCTCAGGGCTTTTGTTTTTATTTTATGTTTTCGATTCTTAGTTCAGAGCTTTTGTAATTTATTGATGAAATGAAGCTTAAAAGATTTATTATTAGATAAAAAAATTAATTAAAATTTAACTCAGAAAAGACATTTCAACAAGAAATTCAAGTTATCTTGGCATTCGATACTCGGACTCGACAAATGGGTTGGGCATCCGATGTTACATTTTTGGAATTCGTTAGTCAAATTAGCTCAAAGATCACATTATCCCTCTGTCAACTCGATAGATTTTTATGCTTTTAAATTTGATATTGTGGCATGTATCTAGTAGGGTGTATATATTTAGTTGGGAATGAATGGTTAGTTAAGCCTTAGTTAATGTTAAACTTTGAAACTAATGTATATGCATAAGTTAATATATGTTTTGGCTATATGGTAAACTTATGTTTATGTTGTGGTATGATTTGGTTATGCATGAGACCAGATAACTTGTGTTGAATGAAAAGTTTTGAATGGTTATATGATGTATATGAATGTAGATTTGGTTAATAAATGAAACTGGTGTTACATTTAGAAGTAGGAACAACACCATGTTTGTGGCATATTGGTTTAGATGAAACTAGGATCCTTTGATGAATGTATAGTGTATGTTTTATAGTGGTTTTGTGTAGGTTATAAGTGTGCATTTATGCACCAATTGAACTAATTTTTGGCTTGGTGTGGAATAGGTACCAAATGGCCTAAAATGTACCAAAATGGAGTCCATGTCGAGATAAGAAACTCTCCTCGTAGTAACATCGACTAATAGCTTGTGACATCTCGGGGTCAAGTGGCCAGACATCACAACGTGACAAACTGTTTGGAAACATCATGACGTGGAGGAGGTGACATGTAACGACCCAAAAGTCAATGATGTCAAAAATAACGATTTTAGAACTCCTTTTTTGATGATCGAGACCACAAATGTTATTAATTAATATTTATGAGCCAATTATAATATTATATTGAATTTTGGTTTGACGAATTTGTTAATTGGATAGTTAGTTATGGTACAAGTGTATTGACACTAAATTTAGTGGTATTGGAGAATGAGGTATCGAAACCTTTATTTCATAAACCAAGCCCGTAAATATTTTTATTAAATATTCGCGGTGTCATTTTATAGGTGAATTGAATTTTGGATATGTAATTTCACCAAATTGGTGACTAATTAAGGTGCAAGGACTAAATTGTAAAATTAGTAAAACTTAATTAGTATAGATTTTTAATTAATTGAAGGTCCAATTGAGCAATCGGACCAACTTCTATATGCTAAACGGTGGTGGATTTAAGTTGTCATCCACTAATCTTGTTAATTACTATTAAAGTTAGTAAATTTAAGTTAATAATTTTAATTAACTAATAAATTAATTAACTATATATGTTAAAATTAAAAGAAAAAATGCCATTTTTCTTATCTTATTTTTCATTCTTACCAAACAAAAAGGAGGAAGAAAAAGTTTAAGCATTTTCAACTGATAAACCATAATTTATACATATTTTTACCCCATGCTTGGCTTATTTTTGGTGAATTTTTATTAGATTTGATGAATTCGATGCTCCTAATCCTTTAATTTCATGATTTACACTCAGGAGAGCTTAGGAAGTCGAAAAAAATGATAAACGGGCCAAAAAGGGACAAAATGGGCCTACTTCAAAAATCAACACGGCCTGGAATATAGCACACGGGCAAATCACATGGCCGTGTGTGACGAGTAGAATTGAGCACGGCCTAAGCCATCGCACACGGGCGTGTCCCTTCTGAACGCAAGTTTAATTCTATTTGGAAAAGACCACTTGTGGGACAAGAAAGGTGTCCAAAGCTTATATAAACACCATAGGGGATGACCTAAGAAGAGACGCAGAGTAGAAGGTAGAAAATACTTGAAGACAGCCATTGTAGCAGCTTGGAAGAAGGATTTCCATAAAGACTGAAGATCTCTTATCAATTGTCTTGAAGTTTTTGGGTTTTCTTATGTTTTGTAGTTTTTCTTATTTTTAAGATGTTTTCCTTTATCAGTATGAACTAAATTCCTTAGATACCTGAGGGGATGAAACTTAAGATGGATCTTATTACTATTTGATTTATAAGATAAATACTTATTCTTATTCTTAATTGTGAGTTTTTATTCTTGTTTTGATAATTCAGGTTATTGATTCAAGTCGAATGAGCTTATTTAGAGGAGCAAAAGTCCTTGTTTAAGAGTAGATCAACACAATTAAGCGGAGTTGAATGCAATCCTAGATATAGGACGACGTAAATCTACCACATTAGAGTCAAATCTAATAAGGGAATCCATAGATCGAGTTAATGCGATAAAATGGGTTTTAATTAGAAAAAAATTTCAATTAATCAACCTAGAGTCAGTTGTTTTTAGTCTTGAAAGAGATATTAACATAAATAAGGGGTTTCTACGGATTAAGTCAAGTGAATAAATCGTATGAATAAAAAGTAATAAGTGAAGTCTAGGTGGATTCTTCCTTGGGTATTGCCTCTCTCATATAGTTGTCTAAAAGTATTTTCCCAATTCATTCTCTGTCGTGCTTTTAATTAGTTTTAGTTTAAAAAGAAATCACTCCAAATCTTAGGATAGATAATAAGAAGATAGTAATTACTAGTACTCTTGGTCCTTGTGGATACGATATTTTCTGTCTTACCATAACTATACTATTAAACGATAGGTACGCTTTTCTTTATTGTGATCATAGTTAGTTAGAGACACATCAAGTTTTTGGCGCAGTTGCCGGGGACTAATATATTAGGAACACTAAATTTTTATTAATTTATCCATCTTTTATTTTTATTCGCAATTTATTATTTTATTTTAACTTGCTAATTTGTCTTTTATTTGCTTCTGGTAGGTAATTTTAGTTTATGACTAGAAAAAACCCGTCAGGACCCTTGCTTTTTGACAGTGAGATAGAAAGTACCACTCGTAGAAATCATAGGGAGATAAGGCAAAGTTTACAATACGTAGAGGAAGAGTAAGAGGACGATACTAATATTATCGAGGAGATGACTGATAATTATCCACTACCTCCGGTGGTTGCCGAAAATCCTTCTCCTCGTACTATGTATGATTATGCTAAACCTACTTTAACAGGAACTGAATCAAGTATTGTTAGACCTGCTATTGCTGTAAATAATTTTGAACTGAAACCTAACACTATTCAGATGATTTAGCAGATTGTTCAGTTTGATGGTTTGTAGGATGAGGATCCAAACAATCACTTGGCAAATTTTTTGGAATTCTGCGACACTTTCAAGATTAATGACATTTCTGATGATGCCATTCACCTTCGGTTGTTTCCCTTCTCATTGAGGAACAAAGCTAAATAGAGTTGAAATCGTTACCACGAGGATCAATCACTACATGGGAATAAATGACCGAAAATTTTTTACGTAAATATTTTCTGTCGGCTAAAGCGGCTAAGTTGAGGAATGATATCTCTTCTTTTGTGCAGATGGATTTAGAAACACTTTACGATGCATGGGAGAGATACAAGGATCTACTGAGAAGATGCCCTCACCATGGGTTACCATTATGGCTACAGGTTCAAACCTTTTACAACGGTGTGAACCCCTCAACTAGGCAATTGATTGATGCAGCTATTGGTGGAACCCTAAATAACAAAACCCCTGAAGCGGCTTATGAGTTTATAGAGGAGATGTCACTAAATAACTATCAGTGGCAAGTCATGAGAACAAAGCTGACAAAAGTCGCCAGTGTTTTCAACCTTGATGCAGTCACCATGCTATCAAACCAAGTAGAGCTTTTAAGTAAGAAGATTGATGGTTTGTGTGGTTCTTCGCAGGTACATCCAGTAATACAGTGCGATACAAATGGAAGAGGAATAGGTAATACAAAATATCCATCCCACAACCCTGACATAGAAAGTGAACAGATGAACTATATGGGTAATAATTCTATACCTCAAAATAATCCCTATAGTAACACTTACAATCGAGGTTGGAGGAACCACCCAAACTTCTCATTGGGTGGTCAAGGAAATTAGAGACAACAACCCCCTCCAGGTTTTCAGCCACCTTACCCACAGGAAAAGAAGTTGAACCTTAAAGAGATGCTTACTAAAATCATCTTAGTGTTAGAAATGTGTTTTCAAAACACCAAAACATCACTAAAAAATCAGCAAGCGTCGATTCAAGGACTCGAGAACCAAATAGGTCCGCTTTCCAAGTTGATCTCAGAACGACCACAAGGTAGCTTGCCAAGCAACACTAAAACTAACCCAAAGGAACAACTTCATGCCATTACTGCTCAATATAGTGAAGGGTTAGACGAACCAAAATTGAGGCAAGAAAACTTGGTAGATAAAAGTAAGGTTGAGGTAAGCCATAACCCAAAATTAGTAAGTACAGAGTACAAACCTCGTGTGCCATATCCCAATGCGACGAAGAAAAATCGTACAGATGAACAATTCAGTAAATTTCTTAAACTTCTAAAAAAATTACATATTAACTTACCGTTTATTGAAGCTCTTTCGCAGATGCCTAATTCAATAAAATTTCTAAAAGAGCTTTTAACAAAAAAATGAAAGTTAGAAGATGCATCCATGTGGAGCTAAATGTAGTTTGATCAGCAATTTTTCAGAATAAACTACCCCGCAAGTTAAAAGATCCAAGGAGTTTTATGATTCCTTGCCTAATTGGTGGTTTATCTGTTAATAATGCTTTAGCTGATTTAGGGGCAAGTATCAATGTTATGCCTTATAAAATGTTTAAACAACTAGGTCTTGGGAAACCCAAAAAAATTAGGATGAGCATTCAATTGGTTGATAAAACCATTAGATTTCTTGGGGTATAATCGATGATGTGCTAGTCAAAATTGATAAATTCATATTTCCAGTAGACTTTGTTGTTTTAGACGTGGATGAGGATAGTGACGTTCCTTTAATTTTAGGACAACCCTTTTTAGCAATTGTTAGGACCATTATTAATGTTGGTACAGGGGAATTAATACTTCGTGTAGGTGATGACATGGTTAAACTCCAAGCACGTGATTCTGTCAGAATATCGAGTGATCAAGATGATACAAGTCCTGTTAATGTAAGTGAACTTAATGTTAAATCTTCTTTGCAGGAAATTTCTCAGAAAAAGATGATAGAGCCATGGTCTAGCTCTCATATCGAGAACAGAACTTTTCATGAGGAAAGAAGACTACAAATCGATGAACTAGATGAAAGGCAGACACACGTCAAGGAGAAACCGAGAAAACACAATGAGCCAAAGCGACTCCATGACAAGCTTAAGGATGGGACAAACCAATTTAAGATCGGGGATCAGATATTGTTGGATAAAATAGATCCTCGAATCGCCACTTCAGACCTTAATAAAAACGGAGCAATTCCTTTCACGGTACTCAATATCTTTCCATATAGAATAGTCGAGGTAACTAATCCTAAGTTCGACACCTTTAAGGTAAACACTACTCGACTCAAACTATATATTGATAATAGAATTAATAATAGGAGAGAGGAGTGAAAACCCCTCGAACCTCCATGAGTATGAGAATGGAAGGTGAGTTGAGCTTAGACTCTAAATAAGCACTTCTCGGGAGGCAACCCGAGCACTAACCTCACTAATGTCCATATTTTTTTGATTTTTAGCATCAAACTAAAAACTAACCAAATTAATAGGAGTAGGTTTCCCTATCTACACGGCCTTGCACACGGGCGTGGCCATGTGGACACCACGAGTAGGTACATCGGTGTGGCAGAAATCGTGCAGGAACAAGACAAAAATTTTCCCCAAAACACGGGCTGTAATAAAATGCCACGGCCGTGCGATGCGGCCGTGGCTGACACTGACTAAAGAACACGGCATGCGATAACCCCACATGGGTGTGCT
Source organism: Gossypium rotundifolium (assembly GCA_025506655.1). NCBI lineage: Eukaryota > Viridiplantae > Streptophyta > Magnoliopsida > Malvales > Malvaceae > Gossypium > Gossypium rotundifolium. Next base: position 52,743,068 of record CP106725.1, read on the forward strand.
TTAAGACTGTAGGTGATACTGAGTAAATGACACGGCGTGTGACACGCCAGTGCCCATAAGCTGTGGTCGGCACTGATTAAGTAAAACGGGTGTGCTAGACCTTTACACAGGTATGGGAGAAATGAACGAAGCATCACACAGTTGTAAGATTCGGCCATGTGATCCAACACGCCCAAGGAACATGGGCGTCGAACACGACTGTGTGCCCCAATCCCTATTTAACCCATTCCACTGTTCACCTTCTCCCCCAAATCCCCCCCAACCCTAGCCACCGCAGCTTTCCCCTCTTCCCACCTCCAGCCACCACTGACCAACCACTTCCTCCTTTTTCTTTCTCCCTCAATCCGAAACTCTTCACCTCCCTTTTCTTTTCCCCCCTCTCTTTCCCTTCCCTTTCCCCTTTCTCTTATTCTTTCTTTACACCGCCACCACACCAGCCACCATCTTTGCCACCGTTGGTCACCCTTTTCCTCTTTTATTTTGAATTCCTAGTTATTTACCATTATTTATTTTTATTTTTTTATTATTTTGTTCTTATTATTCATTCCATTTAGATTTAGCTTAGGGTACCATACGTTAGTCTCTTTAATTTAAATACTTCTTTTTGCTTAACTTTGTTAGGAATAACCTGTTATTTTAGGGCTATTTCAATATTACTTATGGTGATTCTTGTTAGTACAAAACTCCGATGAGGAAAATCTCGAACACATGAATGAAAACTCGAACAGAAGAAGAAATAGGACAAGGCTCCAAGGCGTGTATCAAATCACTATCTTTAAGATTATATTCGCCCTCACCTATCTTGATTGTGCAAGCGAGTTCGAGCAAATTAACCTCGAGGATACAATGAAGCCAATGGCTATTTGTGTTTTACCTTTGGCGAGAATAGCCCACTACACATCGAGCAATGTATGACAAGAAAACCAATTTCTATAAAGGATTTACTGCAGTAATACTTTATAGAACAATCTAACAATATTAGATAATGAAGGAAGAGAGAAAGAATATTAGAATTTTTGTTGGTATATCTCCAAATGAAATCGATTCCTATTTATAAGAATTTTCATGACTCTTCATAGAGACATCTTTAATCAATAGGTACCTTCTTAGAATAATAATGTTTTTAAAATAAAACATTATTATTCATTTAATTATAACTATTCAAATAATATTATTTAAATAGTTATAATTCTTTTCAAAAATTAAAAGATATAATCTTTTAATTAATTATACCCATTCATTTATAGTTATTAAAAACTATAAATATTTGAAAATGTTCCAACAATCTCCCCATTTTCAAAATATTTAGATTTTGATATTCTTGAAATCAATTTGCATAAATAAAGGTATCGGCGATTGAACCTTCACTTAGTGAAAACATGTTAAAGTTAATCGAAATTGCATGGTAGACTAAGCTTTGAACCAACTATTTCATTTGATTAACCGAACACATCTCACACAATGATTTCAACATTAGTTAATGTATAGTATCTAGGGACACTATTATGGCCATGTGTCTGTGTCCTCTTTTCATGAGTGCTGTCAGAGCCAAGCCCTTGAGCTCCTAGAAATGACCACACTTCCACTCACATAGGTAGATCCCATCAAAAGTGTTCCCGTAATTATAACACTCTAACATATTTATGTTATGGGTATATTAAGAGTACATTACTCATCCTTCCCTTATCATTAGGGGTACCTAGCACTTTAATCTTAGGATGAATTTATTTATAGTGCTAACAGTCACATACTAATGATGTACTTTGTCTCATTGAACTCAAGACTTGACGTTATACCAAGCGTTGAGTCGAGTTTCCATCATGGATTACTCTAATTAATGGGCTTGAGTCCCATCCCTTTTGAGGTCCTTTTTACTGCATCTCTAGTAAGACTTTTTGTCAAAGGATCTGCCAACTTTTCACTTGACCTCACATAATTAATAGTGATCACTCCATCAGAGATTAATTGTCTGACATAACTATGTCTTAATCCAATGTGTCTAGACTTTCCATTATATACTTGGCTATATGCCTTTGCTAGAGTAGCCTCACTATCACAACGGATAGAAATAGGTGAAATTGGCTTAGGCCATAAAGGTACATTATAAAGCAAATTTCTTAACCATTACGCTTCTTTAGATCGTGACTAATGCAATAAATTCTGCTGCCATGGTGGAATCGATAATACAAGTTTGTTTCTTGGAACCCCAAGAAATGGCTCCTCCACCAAGAAAAAAGATCCATCCACTAGTAGATGCATGATCTTCCAAACTTGTAATCCAACTAGCATCCGAATACCCTTCTAAAACTGGAGGATATCCATTATAACACAATCCATAGTTAATAGTTTTCTTAAATACCTAAGTACTCTATTTAGTGCTTACCAATGCAAACTACTTGGATTACTTGTGTACCTACTCAATTTCCCAACAGCATATGCAATATCTGGTCTTGTACAAGTCATTATGAACATAAGACAACCAATTAGACTTGCATATTTCAATTGATCAATTTTCCTACCAGCATTAGATACTAATTTTATTTGAGGATCCATGGGTGTAGATCTTTGGTATCTGATTGAAAAGATCAAACTTTTAAGCACATTTTCAATGTAATGTGATTGTGATAAAGCTACTGATGCTTTCATCTCGGGTTATTTTAATCCCAAGAATAACATCTGCTACACCCATATCTTTCATAGCAAAGTTGTTTGACAAGAATTTCTTTGTGTTTTCTATTTGTTCCAAATCCGTGCCAAAAATGAGCATGTCATCTACATATAAGCAAATTATGACACCTTTTCCATTTTCAAATTTGATATATATGCACTTATCGGATTCATTTATTTTATAACCATTAGCTAAAACAACATTGTCAAACTTCTGGTGCCATTGTTTTGGTGCTTGTTTAAGTCCATATAAAGATTTAACAAGCTTACATACCTTATGCTTTTGTCCTGGAACAACAAATCCTTCTGATTGTTCCATGTACACTTCCTCTTCCAATTCACCATTTAAAAATGCAGTTTTAACATCCATTTGGTGAACAACCAAATTATATATGGATGTAAGTGATATTAAGAGTCTAATTGTAGCAATTCTTGCTATTAGAGCATAGGTATCAAAGTAATCAATACCTTGTTTTTGTGTAAAACCTTTGGCTACCAACCTTGCTTTAAACTTATCAATGGTTCCATCGACCTTCATTTTCTTTTTGAAGATCCATTTACAACCTATATGTTTGGAACCCGGTGGAAGATCAACTAAGATCCAAGTTTGATTTCCCATTATTGAATCCATCTCATCATTTATTGCTTCTTTCCAAAAAGCAGAGTCTTGAGATTTCATTGCCTTTTCAAATGTAATAGGATCAGATTCTGTATTATAACAATAAGGTATCTTATTATATATACTTTCACCTTTTCCTTCTACAAGAAACATCATGAAATCTGGTGACCTTTTTAATCCTCTTACTTATTCTTAATTCTTGACAAGATTCATCATTATTATCAATTTGTTCCAATAGAATGTCATTCTCATTTGAAGAATGAATCAATTGTTGTGGCTGTAATTGTCTTGATATAGAATTAAATCTATTTTCATCAAAAATAGCATCTCTTGATTCAATAACATAATTAATTGAAATTGAATCATTTGGTTCAATTACCATGAACCTATATGCCTTGCTATTATGTGCATATCCTATAAATATGCATTCAATTCCTCTTTCACCTAACTTTTTACGTTTAGGTGTTGGAACTTTGACAATAGCTCTACAACCCCAAACCTTCAAATAATTAAGGTTTGGTTTCCTTTTCTTCCATTGTTCATAAGGGGTTATTTTAGTTTCCTTATTAGGAACTCTATTCAATATATGACAAGCTGTTAGAACAGCTTCTCCCCAAAAACCTTGTCCAAGACCTGAATATGATAACATTGAATTTACCATTTCAGTTAATACTCTATTTTTCCTTTCAGCTACACCATTTTGTTGTGGTGTATAAGGGGCTGAAACTTGATGGACAATCCCAATGGATTCAAAATAACTTGGATTATAGTATTCTCCACCTCTATCCGATCTTAAGCACTTGATAAATGATTCACATTGAAGTTCAACTTCTGATTTATAAACTTTAAATTTATCAAGCGCTTCATCTTTCGAATGCAATAAATATATATAACAATATTTAGAACAATCATCAATAAAAGTAACAAAATATTTCTTTCCAACTAATGTAGGAGTATTATGCATGTCACATAAATCACTATGTATCAAATCAAGCAATTTTGTTTTTCTTTTAACCTTAGGGAAAGGGTTTCTTGTAATTTTAGTCAACATACATGTATTGCATTTTCAATATTATTATTAAAATAGGAATTAAATCTAACTTATACATGTCATTCAATTTTATATAATTCAAATGACCTAATCTATAATGCCATAAACAAAAGATTCAACCATATAAGCAAAATAGTATTTTCATTTTTATTGATAATATTTAGTTTTAACATACTCTCATACATATACCCTTTCCCTACAAAAATTCCTCCCTTAGACAAAATAAATTTTTCTACCTCAAAAACAAGTTTGAAACCAAACTTATTTAACAGACTTCCAGACACTAAATTCTTTCTAACTTTTGGTACATAATATACATCATTTAAGGTTAAAACCTTTCCAGAAGTGAATTGTAGTTCAACAGACCCTTTGCCTTTGATTACTGCGGTGGAAGAATTTCCCATGTACAAGACATTGTCATTTTCACATTGTGTAAACTTTGTGAACATGCTTTTGTCTTTGCACACATGTTTGGTTGCTCCAGTATCAATCCACCATGTATTATCATCTTGTGCCATATTAATTTTAGATATCATTGCAACGAACTTTTCGTTATTATCGACCTTAGAAGATGATTTCTTCTTTAAGAATCGACATTCATTCTTGAAATGTCGACTTACTGCAATGATAGCATGAGCCCTTTTGTTTCTTTTTAAACTTAGGTGCTCTATCAGTCTGTTTGAACTTTCTCTTGAATGGTTTAGTAGTCTATACTTCCTCCGTAACATGCACTTTGGCATTTTCAGAATTTAGATTCTGATCTTGCTTTCGATATTCTTCTTCAATCTGAAGATGATTTGCCAAAGCCTCAAGAGATATTTCCTCTTTCTTATGTTTTAGACTTCTTTTAAAGTCTTTCCAAGATGGAGGAAGTTTGTCTATTATGGAGGATACAACAATCATTTCATCCATTTTCATATCATATTGTTTGAATTGATTCAACATTTTTCAATATCACGAAATTGTTCCATAATGAGCGACCATCAATCATTTGATAATTATTGAAACGACTGACAAGAAATTTCTTACTTGTAACATCTTCGGTCATGTATCTTGTCTCCAATTTGTCCCATAATTCTTTAGCGGTGACCTCATTTTGGTAGGTGTCGAACAAACCATCAGATAAACCATTCAATATGTGGCCCATGCACATGTAATCGACATTGTCCCATTTTGTCTTTCTCGAGTGCTGACAAAAGATTTGTTTTCAGTCTCCTCAGGTCTTGGGGTATCCAAAACATATGCAATCTTCAAAGTTGATAATAAGAAGTGCATCTTTTTCTACCATCGTCAAAAATTGCCACCATCAAACCGATCAAGTTTGACAAAATTGGAAGCCAACTCCTTAGTGTTCCACTTTCGTGAGTTGCGGTAGTCATTGTGAATATAACCTTAAAATTGTTAGTACAAAACTACGGTGAGGAAAATCTCAACACACGAACGAAAACTTGAACAGAAGAAGAAATAGGACAAGGCTCCAAGGTGTGTATCAAATCACTATCTTTAAGATTATATTAGCCCCACCTATCTTGATTGTGCAAAGCGAGTTCTAGGCAAATTAACCTCGAGGATACAATGAAGCCAATGGCTATTTGCGTTTTGCCTTTGGCGAGAATAGCCCACTACACACTGAGCAATGTATGACAAGAAAACCAATTTCTATAAAGGTTTTCTGCAGTAATACTTTATAGAACAATCTAACAATATTAGATAATGAAGGAAGAGAGAAAGAATATTAGAATTTTTGTTGGTATATCTCCAAATGAAATCGATTCCTATTTATAGGAATTTTCATGTCTCTTCATAGAGACATCTTTAATCAATAGGTACCTTTATCGAATAAAAATGTTTTTAAAATAAAACATTATTATTCATTTAATTATAACTATTCAAATAATATTATTTAAATAGTTATAATTCTTTTTCAAAAAATTAAAAGATATAATCTTTTAATTAATTATACCCATTCATTTATAGTTATTAAAAAACTATAAATATTTGAAAATGTTCCAACAATGCTAGGTACACAATGACGGACACTCGAGGCAAGACCAAGGCCGCCATCCCCGCTTTGAAAAAAGTGAAATGATCCTGGGGCGGTCTCCCCATGCGTGACCACTTTACAACAAATATACCACAACTTCTTCATAAGTTCATGCCGGCTGCTTCATTGATTCAATTCCAAAAGATTCAAAGTGCTACCGGAGTATCCTCCCCCACTTTCACCATTGCCTACAGTCGTCAGGTTTCTTTTCATTGACTCTATCCATAATTCAGGAAGTTTCACTTCGCTCCCTATCTTATGATTTTATTAATATTATCTATCTTTTACATTGAGGACAATGCACATCTTAAGTGTGGGGAGGATAATTATAGTAGAAAATCCCTGAATTATGTCTTGTTCTTAAGTAATTCTCTCATATTACTATTAGAATTAAACTTCTATTGACTTATGATTTTCATTGATATGTTTTGGATTAAGTCATAGGTAATTGTGCATTGATCATTTATACTTTAAGACACTAGAGAATCAAGCATGATAAGTCTATTTTCAGAGTTAAAAATTTGTTAGGTTGTTTCCCTAAATTTAAATATTACTTTGAAGTTTGAAATTTGCAAGGTTGACATCAAAAACCATAATTTTTGTGAGATTTTAAGCCTTTTAGAGTATATATTTTTCTTGCTCACTTTATTGGTTATGAATGTGTCAATATTGATATATTATTCTAGAACTTGCTTCGATTATGCATGCCGAGACCACACTTTTGATTTGATATACTGAGATGATAAAGGCACCTAGGTTTTAACACACTTTCCCCAAAAAGCCTATCTTCATAATTAACCCCTAGTGAACCCTTTTGATCCTAATAAATTGTTTCTTGATATACCCTTAATATTAACCCAAAACTCATTATTTTTGATTCGTTAAGAATTTTCCTTATTGTATTAACTTATTTTTGTCGAGATTTAATTTGATCAGTTGCCTAACTATGTTCTATATTTCAGTTGTTAAATTTTACTTTTTCTTATTCTTAAAAAAAATAAAAAATGAAGAAGTTGGAAATACATTCATTATCAGTTCTATGTTATTTGAAGCTTAAATGGTTAATTTCACATTTTGGGAAGAAGCTCGTATTATTATTGATAAGTATTCAATTGATGTAATTATTTAGCATTAGTTTATTTTTCTAGTTAGGTAAATTATCAATTCGATCTTGATTTTAACCTTCTTTTTCAGCCTTTATCCACACCTTTAACCCAAGCCCCATTACAACCTTTTTAAAGTCCTTTTGATTGGTGTATCATCTCATTTTATAGTGGTGGAGATTTGATTTTCATACAAGCCTACGATAATAACTTTTCATGTTTGACTTTTGAGTGCTTAAACTTGAACCTTAAACACTTTGAGTGATTTGAGTAAATCTTTAGTGAGGATGTCAATTCTTGTCGGTTTTGAATTAAAGGTGATTATTTAGGTAAGGGGAAACACCTAGTTTTTGTGCTATAAAAATCTATGACTTAAATTGTTTGAATCTTTAGGGCTCTTTTAGTTAAATTATCAATGTATGAATTATCCGTGAATTATGATGAGACATTATTGATGAGAATTATGAATTGAGGAAGTTAATTTTAATTGTGAGTTGAGGATTTTGCTTGAGGACAAGAAAATACTTAAGTGTGGGGATATTTGATAAACCATAATTTATACATATTTTTACCCCATGCTTGGCTTATTTTTGGATGAATTTTCATTAGATTTGATGAATTTGATGCTCTTAATCCTTTAATTTCATGTTTTACACTCAAGAGAGCTTAGGGAGTCGAAAAAATGATAAACGGGCCAAAAAGGGACAAAATAGACCTACCCCAAAAATCAACACGGCCGGAATATAACACACTGGCAGATCACACGGATGTGTGTGACGAGCAGAATCGAGCACGGCCTAAGCCATCACACACGGGCATGTCCCTACGAACCCAAGTCTAATTCTATTCGGAAAAGACCACTTGTGGGCCAAGAAAAGTGTTCCAAAGCCTATATAAACACCCTAGGGGACGACCTAAGAAGAGACGTAGAGTAGAAGGCAGAAAATACTCGAAGACAGCCATTGGGAGCAGCTTGGAAGAAGGATCCCCATCAAGACTAAAGATCTCCTATCAATTTCCCTTGAAGTTTTTGGGTTTTCTTATGTTTTGTAGTTTTCCTTATTTTTAAGATGTTTTCCTCTATTAGTATGAACTAAATCCCTTAGATACCTGAGGGGATGAAACCTAAGATGGATCTTATTACTATTTGGTTTATAAGATAAATACTTGTTCTTATATTTATTTTTAGTTATTATTCTTGTTTTGATAATTCAAGTTATTGATTCAAGTCGAATGTGCTTATTCAGAGGAGCAAAAGTCCCTATTTAAGAGTAGATCAACACAATTAAGCGGAGTTGAATGCAATCCTAGATATAGGACGACATAAATCTGTCAGATTAGAGTCAAATCTAATAAGGGAATCCATAGATCGAGTTAATGCGATAATATGGGTTTTAATTAGAAAGAAATTTCAATTAATCAAACTAAAGTCAGTTGTTTTTAGTCTTGAAAGAGATATTAACATAAATCAGGGATTTCTATGGATTAAGTCAAATGAATAAATCCTGTGAATCAAAAGTAATAAGTGAAGTCTAGGTGGATTCTTCCTTGGGTATTGCCTCTCTCATATAGTTGTCTAAAAGTATTTTCCCAATTCATTCTCTGTCATGCTTTTAATTAGTTTTAGTTCAAAAAGAAATCACTCCAAATCTTAGGATAGATAATAAGAAGATAGTAATTACTAGTACTCTTGGTCCTCGTGGATACGATATTTCTGGTCTTACCTTAACTATACTATTAAACGATAGGTGCGCTTGCCTTTATTGTGATCATAGTTAGTTAGAGACACATCATCAACTTTGGTCCCTAAATTGGTAAGCAATTTCAAGTCCATTTCTTATAATTTGTCATGTTTTTGAGGTCCGGGGTGCTTAATTTAACTAGCACGTATACCAATTTGTGAAACTGTTAAAGTTTTCAAAAGTTTCCATTCTTGAATATCTGCTTAAATTGGTGTTAAATGGTTAGGTTTTAAGCTTAGATATGAAATATGACTAGCTTGTAAAGTGAAAATTATTAATTTTGAACATAGGGACTATAGTGTAAATATTTCAAAATTGATATGAAATTTTGTAATTATGAAAAGTTGAGGTTCTTATAAGGATGTAATTGAGATCGATTTCGAAATTGATGCTCAAATTTGAAAGATATTGCAATTTCGTTTTTAAAGACTAATTTGAAAAACTTTATAGGGCACTTGAATAAATAAATTGAGATGATAAATGTTTATAATAGATGAAATAAGAGGGTTGGAATTGATAAATTGAATTGAATTATTGAATAGATTGAAAATTGGACCAAATCGAAGATAATCAAGGAAATGATAAAATTTATTAATTAGTCCTTAGAGAGTTGTTTATTGTTATTTTGACTAGGTAAGTTCATATAATATGTTTGCGTTAAATTTTTATGTATTTAAAATTATAATTGTAAATATGTTTAGTTGAAATTTGGATTGTTTATGATTTGGTACAAAAGGTGAGATATCTATTAAATCCTAAAGAAATGACAAATTGGTGATAAATTGAATATAATGAATTGCAATCTGAAGTTGATTAGTTAAATTGAATCAAATTGATATGATTATGTTTGATCTTAGAGATAGATGACTAAATTGAATAGATTTGGAAATATTGTCTATTATTGTAATTACAAAATTGTTTTTATGTTAAGATGAATTATAATGTTATGCGTACAAATTGATAATTGGCTGATGAAATGACAACGTTGAATTGAGAAATTGAAATTGAGTAAATTGCTACCATATTATTTGTTCGGGCATTGTCGGATATAATTGTCATGCCATAGTATAGGAAGAGTTTAGGGTTACTTCAACCATGTGTCGATGAGGCACTGTAACACCCCTTACCCGTGTCCGACGTCGGGACCGGATACGAGGCATTACCATGCTTAACCTTGCTTGAACATGTAATATCGGGCTACAAAATTTCGTTCCAACTTAAAACTTTTCCTTCTTAATCATAAAATACATATTATGGGCCTACGGGGCCTTAAACATACATCCAGAAGGTTTCGGAGTCCAACCGGAAACTTTTACACTCTTTGAAATTTTTTTCCTAAACAGGGGTTAGACGCCCGTGTGACTTAGGACACACTGTGTGGGCAGCCCGTGTGGTCACACGCCCATGTCCCTAGCCGTGTAGAATTTATTTTTATTTTGAACCTACAGGGGTTTCCACACGGCTGGACACACGCCCATGTCAATGGCCAGTGTCTTTCACACGGCCTGACACGCCTGTGTCCTCACCTGTGTGTGAAAACTAGGGGTATTCTATTTATGACGTTAGCAACCCCTTAAGAAGCACACGGCCTAGGTACACGCCGTGTGCTGGCCCGTGTGACGATTCGAGTTCTCGTAATTAAAATGCAGGGGATACACGGCCTATCAACATACCCATAGGGGTTGACCGTGTGTCACACACGGCCTAGACACACGCCAGTGTGTCTACCCGTGTGGACACTTAGAGGCTATTTTCCAAGCCTTTTTGCCACCCTAAAACATAAGCTCATTCATTTCATCATAAGTATCACATATCATAACAATATTTAACTACTAATAATCCTTAAATTATCATCCATTCCACCTGTATTTTACTCAATTACTTGTATGAACATTCACTTCATTATACTCATCAAATTTAAAGCATAAACTTGACAACATTGGCCAATTCACCATGGTCATTTACAAAATGAGTGTAGAATATTAATAGCAAACCCTTTGGCCTTCAAATATGACATGACACAAAATGAGCAAGATCCTATACATGCCATACTAAAAATGAATTAACTTTAATATACTAAAAGAACGGTTGATAGTGTGATCCGAGCTCTGACGTTTTATGGTCCCCGAGCTAACTTGGCGAAACTACAAGGAAAAGGGAAAAGAGAGGGGTAAGCATATAGCTTAGTAAGTTGCATGAAATTCTAAAATAACATAATTGATCACATTAAATTCATCAATCTATTGAATCAATAGCAACATAAGTCTCAAAAGCTTAAGCATACTCATCCATACTGACTCATACTTATTCTTACCCATCTCATGTCACATTATGGGTTTATAACTTGTATTTTCTCATGGTACCTGTATCACTTATCACATAACTTAGCACATATACTAACATGGGCATAAACTCAAATCTTCATCATTCTTAATCATGAAAGAAGTTCAAGTTCATCCAAACATAGTTTTGGCTCTAAACCATTTTACATACTTAGCTACTTTGCCCATGAACTAATCAGATTATCATATGATATTCAAACTCATCGTGCATAAATTTTGATGCCAATGCCATATCCCAGATATGGTCTTACATGGGATCACTTATTGATGCCGATGCCATATCCCAAATATGGTCTTACACGGGATCTCATAGCTCGATGTTGAAGCCATGTCCCTGACATGGTCTTATACGAAATCATACAAAGATGTCGATGCCATGTCCTAGAAATGGTCTTATATGAAATCGTCCTTTGGTGCTGAGGCCATATCCTTGACATGGCCTTACACGGGATCTCCTTTATTCAATGCTATAACATGAGTATCCTCATTATTCCGAATCTTTATCCGAAATTTCACTTAGCTTATTTTCATCATTTCCTCACTGAGGATTTATCACTCGATTTTCATAGCAATAACATACATTATCATGATATTAAGTAGTTTCAAATATTGAAAATTATGAAACTTTAACTTCATACAAACTTACCTCGATTCTCAAAATATGTATCGATGCTAGATTTAGTCCTCGATTTTGCTCTTGCCTTAGTTTTGGTCCGGGCTTCATGTTTCTTGATCTATAATAATAATTTCACTTGTTAAATACACGCATTGACTAAATCGAATCATAATTCATATTTTTGGTAAAATTATAATTTTGCTCCCAAACTTTTATATAATTACACTTTTTCCCCTAGGCTCGTAAAATAATTTTTATTCAACTTTCTTGCAATTCAAGCCTAGCCGAATTATATTCTCAACTATAGTAACCTTCAATTTCCACTATTTCACTCATGTATGACATTTTTACAACTTTTACAATTTGGTCCCCTTGTTTATTTTTCATGAAAATCACTCAAAAAAAGATGTTTATTATACATCAAACATTCATATTCTTCCATAAAACATAAAAATACATGCATGTCATACATGGGTAAATTTTTGAACATAAACCCTAGCTCAAAATATAGCTAGAAATAGCTAAATAGAGCTACGAGGGTCTCAAAAATACGAAGAACATTAAAAACGGGCTAGGATGCACTTACTATCAAGCTTGAAAGTTGAGGAAATCCTAGCTATGGTTCTCTTGTGATTTTTAGCCAAACTTGGAGAAGATGGACACAATTTTGACTTTTTTTTTCCCTTTTTAATCTTTTATTTACCAAATGACAAATATGCCCTTAATGATCCTTTATTGAGATTGTTCCTTCCCATGTCCATTTTTTCCATCATGAAATATAATGGTATAATTGCTAAATAATGACCTCTAGAAATTTTTATAATTCTATTTCATACTTAAATCTTCTAGAATCTCATAGTTTTTAATCTTTGCAATTTAGTCCTAATAGACAAATTATTAACTAATTAACAAAATTCCTTCATTGAATTTCCACAAAATCATGCAAACACCTCATAAGCCTCATAAAATTATTAAAACACATATTTCTACTTCAAATTTGTGGTCTCACACCACTATTCCAACTAGGCCCTAAGTTGGGCTGTTACAAGCATTGGGTGCCAAATTACTTTTATTATACCGATGAGGCATTGGGTTCCAAAAACATTGACGAGCACTGGACACAAACTATTTACTTGAAATTGTCCAATGAGGCACTAGGTGCCAAACATGTGTGATTGGTTGGATCCATGTATCAGTCCTAGTCTAGTTAATAGGGGTATAAAGTGTAAATGGGATAAATGATATAAGAACTGTGTTGGTAATATTATTTGATGATACAGATACATGTTGTGATTTATAAAAGATCATGCGAATTTATTTTAAGAGCCCAGAGGGCCAATATGGAAATGTGATGAATTAATGATTTGATTCGAAATTTGAATAATGGAATGAAATAGTGAATAACATTGTATTGAAATTGGATGTATTGTTGATAATAGATAGAAAATGATATGAAATTGATATCGAATTGAATAAATGTTGGTTATAAGTGATTGAGAATGTTATATGTTTGATTTATTATAAGATGCGATATATGTTGATACTCACCTTGTTGATATGTGGTTGCCACGTTTAGGCCAACTCGTAAAGCTAGTATCTTATCAAATTATGTTGTAACTTGAGGTAAGTTATTTTTTAAATAGTTATGAACTTACAAAGTATTTGTAATGCTTACCTTGTTGCTTCCCTTTCCCTGTAGATGGCTAACTTTCAAAACATGTTAAATGGATCATCGAGAAGCTCACACTATCTCGATATCGGTTCAATAGCTCTTTTGATCATTATTTGTTCAGTTATGTGGCATGTGTATATGGTTGATATAAATTTTTATCTTGGTTGGAACCTTGTTGAATGTTTGATTCTGGACTTGTCCATGGGAATGTATAAATATGTGTAAGCTTGGTATATGTTATATTGCATGTAGATCTTATGATTGGTAAATTTGGAAAACAATTAGTTTGGTTATATTGATGAAATTGATTGAATGTGCAATAGGAGAAGGATTGATTGTTTACAAATGAAATGACTACTTAGGGACTTTAATGATATATAAATGTTTGGTTGATTATGGAAGGTAAGTTTGAATTTAGCAAGTAGTTTTGATAAGTTTTGGTGCCAAAATTTTGGACATGTTACGTTGGTAATTAGAATTGTTTGAATTGAGTAATGATAAATGAATGTTTGGGAATGCCTTTAAATTGGTTTTGTGTAGGTTTAGGTGTGCATATATGCACAAAATAAGATTAATGTTTGGTTTGACATGAAATATGTACCAAATGGAAAATTTTCATAAAAAAAAGGTCATTTTCATCAAAAGATAGTTTGTGACGTCTCGACGTCAAGTGGTCTAACGTTATGATGTGACTCACTATTTTGGCGATGTCACGACGTAAAGAAGGTCACGTCACAACGTGGAACCTAAACTTTAAAAACCTTGCAATTTGGTCATAATTCATGCTCGGGTCTACAAAAGAGCTTTTATAACCTCATGTAAGGCTCAAACTTAATTGTGTATTATAATATCTAGGTGTTTATGACCTGATTGAATATTTGAATAGTGCTTGATTTGAAATTTTAAAAATATTACAAAAAGGTCCCTATTTGATATTGAGTTGACTTTAAAGCATTCGCATGCTTGTATAAAACCCAAAAAAGAATGTTCATGTTATTCTATGTTGTATTATTAATTGATTGCATAACTGATGAAGTGAAATGATGTAACACCCTAACTCCTCTCAGTCATCAGATTAGGGTCACGGGCATTACTAACAAATCAGAACATTTAATCACATCATAAATAAAAATCGTAAGCTAGATATTTACATCACAACATTATACAGAGCCAGGTCATGGCAATCTAGTACTTTCATACTAGAGTCTTATACAATTGAATAATTAGTCATGCTATGCAATACTTAACTTGGTTCTCCACTATCTTCACTCTTATCACTATTTATCCCCTCTTGAAAGCTAGAAGTTGGATACCTAACAAGGCTATTTTAATTATTAGCATTAGAGTATTGGATCATACTCTGAAAACTACCTTCGATGATATTAGTAGAATTACCTACTTCACCTAATTCAGGTTTGCTAGTTTATTCAAATCAGAGTAAAAATACTCTTGTAGTTCTTAATACGAGTCTACATGTAAAGTCTGATTTAGGGCCTAATCAGAATAGTGGTTGCGAGACCACAAATTTGAAGTAAAAATATGTTTTTTTATGATTTTTATGAGACTTATGATATGTTTGTACAATTATGTGAAAATTTCATAAGAAAGTTTTATTAATTAGTGATCAATTTGTCCATTAGGACTAAATTGTAAATATTGGAAAATATGAGATTCTAGAAGATTTAAGTATGAAATAGCATTAGAAAAATTAATAAAGGTCCTTATTTAGCAATTAGACCATAATATGTAAAGATGGACAAAAATAGACATGGGAAGGAAAAATCTCAAGAAAGGGCCTTAAGGGCATTTTTGTCATTTGAATAATTAATGAATTAAAAGGGAAAAAGAAGTCAAAATTCATGTCCATATTTTTCATGCTAGCCGAAATTTGCAAGCTCTCCATAGCTAGGGTTTTTTCATCTTTCAAGCTTGATTGTAAGTACCCCCTAGCCTCATTTTTAATGTTCTTCATATTTTTTAGATCCTCGTAGCTCGATTTAGCTATTTCTAGCTATATTTTGAGCTAGGGTTTATGTTAAAAAATTTATCCATGTATGAAATGCATGTATTTTGATGATTTATGGAATAATATAAAAGTTTGATGGATGATAAACATCTTTTTCTAAGTGATTTTCATGAGAAATTCATAAAAAGGGCTAAATTATAAAAGTCATGAAAATGGTCATACATGAGTGAATTAGAGGAAATTGGGGGCTGCTATAGTTAAGAAAATGATTTGGCTAGGCTTAAAATGTAGATAAATAGAATGAAAATCATTTTACGAGCCTAGGAGCAAAAGTGTAATTATGTAAAAGTTTAGGAGCAAAATTATAATTTTTCCAAAGTATGATTCATGGGTCAATTTAGTCAATGTGAGTATTAAATAAGTGAAATTGTTATTATAGATCAAGAAACACAAAGCTTGGACCAAAATTGAGGCAAGAACAAGGTTGTGGACTAAATCGAACAATTATATGTATTTTGAGTACCGAGGTAAGTTTGTGTGAAATTAAAGCTAAATAATGTTATTATGTTCTTAATTACTTTATATTATGAGAAATGTATATTATTTCCATGAATTTGATTAATGATGCATCGATGAAATTATAATGAGATCATGTTAAGTTGAAGTACTGGTTGAACATTCGGAATAGTAAGGATACTAATATCACAACATGAGACAAGGAGGTCCCGTATAAGACCATGTCTGGGACATGGCATCGGCACCAAATAAGGAAGGTCCATATAAGACCATGTCTGGGACATGGCATCGGCACCAAATAAGGAAGGCCCCGTATAAGACCATGTCTGGGACATGACATCGGCACCAAATAAGGAAGGTCCCGTATAAGACCATGTCTAGGACATGGCATCGGCACCAAATAAAGGTGATCATGTATAAGACCATGTCTGGGACATGGCCTTTCACCAAAGAAAGATCTCATGTAAGACCATGTCTGGGACATGGCATTGACATCTATATACGATCTCGTATAGGACCATATCTAGGATATGGCATACATCGAGATATGAGATCCCGTGTAAGACCATATCTGGGATATGGCATTGGCATCAAGACGTGATCCCATGTAAGGCCATATCTGGGATATGGCATTAGCATCGTGATACATGTATGATGAGATTGAGTGTCCTTCGATATTCGAGTAGTTCAACGGGCAAAGAGCTAAGTTTATGTACAGATGACAAAGAGCTAAGTCTATGTTTAAAGAGTATAAAAATGCTAAAGTTATGTGATGAAGTGATAGAGGTACCCATGAATAACTTACGGGAAATGAATGCAAAATGTGATATGTAATTTGGTAAGAGTATACATGAGTAAGTTATATTGATGTGTTTGAGAACTTGTATATTATTCAATGAAATGAATGGATGCTATTATAAGTCTTAATGTTGCTATTTATTTCATGCAAACTTACTAACCTTTATGCTTACCCATTTCATTTCCCTTTTCCTTGTGGTATCGCCAAGCTAGCTCGAGGATCGTAGGATGTCAGAGTTCGGATCACACTATCAACTATTCTTTTGGGTATAGTAAAGTTGATTTATTTTGGGTATGGCATGTATAGAAACTTGGTCACTTTGTTATGTCATATTTATTAGCCAAAGTGTTAACTATTATTGTTACTCATTCATTTTGTAAATGGCCATTAAAAATTGGTCAATACTTGTTAAGTTTCATATATTCAATTATGATGAGATTCACGAAATGCAAGTTCATGCAGTTGATTGAGTGAAATGTGAAGTGTATGCATGATGAATTAATGATTATTCATAGTGTATTATTGTTATGTTATGTGTTGCTTGTGATGGTATAAGTGTGTTCGCTTTTCAGGGTTGCAATTAGCTTGGTAAATAGCCTTATAATTGTCCACATGGGTAGACAAACGGGCGTGTGTCTAGGCCGTGTGTGACACACGGTTAGCCCAATGGGCATGTTGGTAGGCCATGTGTCCCTTGCATCAAAATTTCAAAAATTTAGTTCGTCACATGGGCCAGCACACGGGTGTGTGACTAGGCCGTGTGCCCATATGTAACACCCCTTACCCGTCTCTGATGCTGGGATCGGATACAAGGCATTACCGTACTTAACATTACTTGAACATGCATTTTCGGGCTATAAAATTTCATCCCAACTTAAAATTTTTCCTTTTTAATCATAATAGAAATGTCTTGGGCCTACGAGGCCTTAAACTTAATTTTGGAAGAGTCCGCAGTTTAATCGAAAACTTTTACTCTTTTTGAAAATTTTTGCCTAGACAGGGGTCACACTCCCGTGTTGTCCAAGGGACACGCCCGTGTGCCCCTGGGACATGCCTGTGCTCTTCACCCGTGGTCGATACTAAATTATTTCACACGTCTGAGCACACACCCGTGTCTATCACCGTGTCCTTCACACGACTTAGACACGCCCGTGTCTCCTGCCCGTGGAGCTCTCTGTTTATGACGTCATCAATCCCTAATTAGCACACGGCAATGGCACACGCCCGTATGTTGGCCCGTTGACAAATTGTATTCTTGCAAATTAGTGCAGGGGACACACGGCCTATCAACACACCCACATGGGTTAACCGTGTGTCACACACGGCCTAGACACACGGCCGTGTGGACAATTAGGTGCTATTTTCCAAGCCTTTTTGCCACCCTGAAACTTAAACTTGTTCATTTCATCACAAGAAGCACATAATATGACAATATCAAACTATGAAGAACCTTTAAATTATTACTCATTTCGTCCATATTTTACTCAATATCTTGCATGAACATTCAATTCATTAAACTCATCAACTTAATAACATAAACTTGGAAATATTGGCCAATTCATCATGGCCATTTACAAAATCAAGGTGGAACGTTAATAGCCAACCCTTTTGGCCTTCAAATGTGACATAACACATAACAATCAAGTTCTTATACATGCTATACTCCAAATGAATTAACTTTACTATACAGAAAGAACAGCTGATAGTATGGCCTGAGCTCTGACGTTTTATGATCTTCAAGTTAACTTGGCGAAACTACAAGGAAAAGAGAGAAGAGAAAGTGTAACACCCCAAACCCGGCCTAAACGTTACGACCAGATCTGGCATGTCACATGAAAGGAATGTCTAAAAACTGTGCATTCGTTAAAAAAACTCGTATTCTTTATAGTTGTTGTGAAAAATCGAGTTTAAGTAATTTTGAATAAGAAACGGTTTATTATCATTCTAGGAAAATCCCATATTGATCATTTAATAATAAGCAGTAACCAAATTGAAAGCTGAAACCAAGTAAAATACCCAAGGCCTTATTACATAACAAAAACCCAAATAAAAATAAGTCTAAATAAAAGAAACGAATTTACGAGTAAACATATGTATGGCCTCCACGAGTCCACCTCAGCTCCCAAATCTGCGATCTAATGATTACCTGTAAAAATTAACTAAGGGGTGAGTCATCGAGACTCAGTGTGTAAATCCCCATCCAACGGGTGTTAAACCCTTACACAATTTCATATGAAAATATGCATGTCATGCAACCCAAAACCTAACCATCCGAAACTCCCGATTCTACCCCATGTGGTACCAAACCACTGGTGGTGCCAAACCACTGGTGACCCAAAATCACAAATAACATATGTGGTACCAAACCACTGGTGGTGCTAAACCACTGGTGACCCAAAGTCACAAATAACATATGTGGGGCCAACCCACTTTGTAGTACCAAACTACTAGTGACGATCCCTTTAAATATAATATGTGGGGCCAACCCACTGTGGTGTTGAACCACTGGGACAAGTCACAAAGATAAATATATGTGGTACCAAACCACTGGTGGTGCCAAACCACTGGTGACCCAAAGTTACAAATATCACATCTTCCCCCTCCTCTCATCATACCATGCAATATGACATAATAATTCATGTATGCAGTATGTCATGTATGCTAGACATATATCAAATATAAGTATAATATGAATTACCATCATAATTAGATAGACATAAAACAACATAATCATGCTAATCAACCTCTAAGGGTATAACCGTAATTTTACCTAACAAAGGCATTTTCGTAATTTACCTTTCAGGGGTATTTTGGTAATTTACCCACTAAGGGTATTTCGGTAATTTCATACACGGAATGGCCTTTCGAAGGCCAGATGTTGCCTTGAGCGACTCAACTACCATTTTCGGTCTTTCTTGGATTTGTTGGGCCTAAAACCGATTTTGACCCATTCGGGCCCACACGCTCGTGTGGCCCACCTAACACAAATCTAGCCACGTATATAAGTTTCACCTAGTCTAGTTCACTATATACTACATCATCATACAATTTATTCTATTGGGCCTCACGGGCCCATTGGGCCTACTTGCCCATCGCACCCAAACAAATTTCAACCCACAAAAATACTACGATGGCCTCAACTATCGTGTGAAGCCCTACACGCGCGCATGACGCTCATGTGGCTACTATTGTCGTGATCGACACTTCGGCATTTGCCACTCTACAGCTAGAGTAGAGAGAGTTACACACCTGATAGGAGTTTGGTGTTAAACCGCGCTGCGACCACTCCTGTGCCCAAACGCCCACCAAGTATCTTAACTCTCCTCCTGGAATGCTCTTTATATAGCTAGCTCTTCACCTTCCTTCTTTGTATCTTTTCGATGTAGGATCCCTCCGACAGTAGAGTTTAAATTCAACTGAAACTCTTACCGTCAATCCATAAAATAAATACTCCTTGCTTCTCATGAGATTCGAACCCAAACTCTCTCAGTAGCATAATCCACGCTAGCCACTTTACCAACTAGCTCATTGTGTCTTAAACCATGCGCAACTAAATATAACCCTATGGCCAAGGTCTAAAATCATTTAATAAAAGTAATCTAAAAGGAATGCAAACGCTACAAGCTGGAACCTTGGACCTCCTTCCTTCCTTGTGGCGTCATTCCACTTTGGCATCACTTTGCCACGCACCACACACTCCACTTGTGTCATTTTCCTCCACATTTTATTCTTAAGGCCTACCCGCCAACCTCCGGGTTTTTTCACCTAAAACCAAAATTTTCCTAAGGCCTAACTTGAACCCGGGACTTCATAGAAGCCCCCTAACCTTCCAAACTCACTTATCTAATTGGTCCAACTTGCATTTAAGCCGATCTCTTGTTCTCCAAAAAATTTAAACGCTACTATGCTCAAGGCCCATTGGGCCCAATTCTCCTATGCCCAATTTCAGGATGTTATAGAAAGGTAAGCATATAGCTTAGTAAGTTTGCACGAAATTCTAAAGCAATGTAATTGCTCAAACTAAATTCATCCATTTCATGAAACAATAGCAACATAAGTCTCAATTGCTTTGGCATATTTATTCATACTTACTCACACTATTCTTACCCATCTCATGTCACATTATGATTTCTTAACTTGTACTTATTCAAGGTGCCTGTGTCACTCAATCACGTAACTTAGCACATATGCTGACATGAACATAAACTCAAATCTTCATCATTCTTATCATGAATGAAATTCAAGATTATCCGTAAATGGATTTGGCTCAATACTAGTTTACATACTTAGCTCTTTTGCCCACACTAATCGGATTATTGTAGGATACTTGAACTTATCATGCATAAATCTTGATGCCAACGCCATATCCTAGATATGGTCTTACATGGGATCACCCCTTGATGCCGATGCCATATCCCAGATATGGTCTTACACGGGATCTTATAGCTCGATGTCGATGCCATATCCCAGATATGATCTTATAAGAGATCGTACATGAATGTCGATGCCATGTCCCAGACATGGTCATATACGAGATATTTCTTTGGTGCTGAGGCCATATCCCAAACATGGTCTTACACGGGACCTTCTTTATTCAATGCTAAACATGGGTAACCTCATTATTTTGAATCTTTATTAGGGATTTCACATAACTTATTTTCACTATTTCCTCATCGAGACTTCATCATTGGAATTTTGATAGCAATCACATACATTACCATAATATTGAATAGTTTCAAATATCGGAACATTATGAAACTCTAACTTCATACAAACTTACCTCGATTCTCAAAATGTGTATCGATGCTCGATTTAGTCCTCGATTTCGTTCTTGCTTTGGTTTTGATCTAGGCTTCGTGTTTCTTGATCTATAATAGCAATTTCATTTATTAAATTCACTCATTGACTAAATTGACTCATAATTCATATTTTGGAAAAATTATAATTTTACCTCTAAACTTTTACATAATTACACTTTTTCCCCTAGGCTCGTAAAATAATTTTCATTCAACTTTCTTGCATTTCAAGCCTAGCCGAATCATATTCTCAACTATAAAAACCTTCAATTTCTACTATTTCACTCATGTATGACCATTTTCATAATGTTTATAATTTGGTCCTTACATGCATTTTTCATGAAAATCACTTAGAAAAAGATGTTTACCATACATCAAACTTTTATATTCCTCCAAAAAACCTCAAAATACATGCATGTCACACATGGGTAAATTTTTGAACATGAACCCTAGCTCAAGATATTGCTAGAAATAGCTAAACCGAGCTACGAGGGTTTCAAAAATATGAAGAACATTAAAAACGGGGCTAGGATGCACTTACTATCAAGCTTGGAAGTTGAAGAAACCTTAGCTGTGGCTCCTTGCAAATTTTGGCTAAGGTAGGAGAAGATGGACATAATTTTTGCTTCTTTTTCCCTTTTAATTCATTTATTGACCAAATGACCAAAATGCCCTTAATGGTCATTTCTTGAGATTTTTCCTTTCCATGTCCATTTTTGTCCATCATCAAATATAATGGTCTAATTGCTAAATAAGGACCTCTAGTAATTTTCATAATTCTATTTCATACTTAAATCTTCTAGAATCTCATATTTTCCATTCTTTGTAATTTAGTCCTAATGGACAATTTAATTACTAATTAATAAAATTTCTTCATGAGATTCTCACATAATCATGAAATCATCTCATATACTTTATAGAAATCATAAAACTCATATTTCTACTTTAGATTTGTGGTCTCGCATCACTATTTCGACTAGGCCCTAAGTCGGGCTGTTACAGTTCTCCCCCCTTAGGGATTTTCGTCCCCAAAAATCTTAGCAGTGAAAAGGTTTGGGTACTGGTTCCTCATAGCCTCCTCGGGCTCCCATGGAGCCTCTTCTACCCCATGTCTTTGCCACAATACTTTCACGAGAGCTATACTCTTATTTCTCAACTGTTTGACTTCGTGCTAGGATCTTGACTGGTTCTTCACCATAAGTCATGTCGAGTTGAATCTCAACCTCTGTCGATGTGATCACATTCAAAGGGTCTGATCGGTAGTGTCACAACATAGACACATGAAATTCATCGTGAATCTTTTCTAACTTAGGTGGCAAATCCAATCTATAAGCTACTGGTTCTATACTCTCAGTGATCTCATGAAACACCCCAAACCCGGCCCACGAGCCTTGACCAGATCTGGTATGTTCCCGAGTGTAAACCGTTTCAAATTCTTTTGTTACTTAGGAAAAACTTGTGTGTTTTGAAAGAAAGGTTGTTTTGGATTGGGCTTGTGTTGAGAACAAGTTTATTTCATTATTAAAATCCTTTACTTTAGGTGACAAAACGTTTAGGCTTTGTTTTAAAATAAATTTACTTAATCTTTTAATAAATAAAAGTTTGTAAGCTTAATAAATAAAAGCAAAGTAAAGTAGTTCTACTATGGCCTTATTACATCAAATAATTCCCAAAAAATAAATTCAAAGTACTTAATGAAATAAAAATCCAAATTTAAATAAATTCCTTGCTGTGCATGGCCACCTTTAAGCTCCCATCAAGGCAGGTCCATTATTGATCGTTATCTGAAAAATAATCCCACAAGGGGTGAGTCAAACAGACTCAATGTGTAACCAACACTAAATTTAACAATTTAGGCATATGTTCACATATTACATGCATATTCATATAACAAATAAGAAATAATGATGCAACCCCGAACCCAAACCTATATGCCATCCGCTACACATCATCCGTACCATCCTACACACCGTGGGGACTACTAAGTCAACCCTCCATCCACTACACACCATCGAAGGTAGTCGCTGCAGTCGACGTGCTCATCGCCCTTATAAAATTCGTGGTCTTAGGTCACTACATTCAGATATCGTGGTCTTAGGTCACCACATTCAGATATCGTGGTCTTAGGTCACCACATTCGATTATCGTGGTCTTAGGTCACCACATTCACATATCGTGGTCACCACATTCACTTCCCCTTTTCATGTAACCCATATGCCCCATATCATACATATCATGCATTAACATGCCAAATTCTTATTTCACATTCTTATAATGTCATATGTGTGTCGTAATAGATATTTAACATAATCCTTGTAGGAGTAGGAAACGTACCTCAGTACTTTGTACCATAGCATGGTATCTTAGCCATATTCACATTCTTATAAACATGCACATATTAATTATTGCCATAAATCTTATTAAAAAGTAGTGTGGGTACACACGATATACTTATCAATTCTTGAAATCCCAAAACTCGTTCTATCACTTTAGATCTTTAATTCCTATATTCGGCCAACCCTAACATGTTAGTAAAAAGCCATTCGGCTATAAATCCCAATCCTAGTAGGATTGTTGTAATCAAATTCTTACCTTGGTGCCGATTGTATTAAAAATTAAATCCCGAAACTTTGTGTTGCTTCTTTATTGCAATCGGCTATACCCTTAACCATTGAACTAGTTAGTTTCGGCTTTTTAAACAAATAAGAATTAGATCTAAATACCACAATAGGGCCTTGGCCGAATGTCAGATTCACTTACCTTTATGAATCTAAATTCCCAGAAACCTCAACTTACTTCTGTCGCCTTCCTCCTAAAAACCAAAGTCACCTAATTTTTACCTTCGGCTTTTCCAAAATCGGCACTTCTGGCTTATTATAAAGCAGGATTCGGCTTCTAGGGCTAAAGAAGAGAAATTGATAGGCATAGACAATTGATTCGGGTTAGATCTTGATGAGAAGAGAGGAAGAGATCGTGAGGAAAAGAAATCCAAACTTATCGAATCACTAAAGAACATGCGACCTATGGTGCACCTTTGGAAACTAAAACACCCTTGTAGTTTGGCTTTGAAGCTTAGAGAGATTCTGCTATAGGCTTGAAACTTATCTTGACTTTTGATTGGTTTTGCAAAGGTAAAAGAATTGATGATGAGAATCACAGGGTATTTCGGTTTTACAAGGAAAGAAAAGGAAGATATAGAACTTAGAGAAATTCGGCAAGACTAGGGATTTTGTTTTCGGCTTTGTGGAGAATTGAAAAGAAAAAAAAAGAATAATGGCGAGAGAATTGAGAGATTTAAAAAGAGAAGAAAGAATGTTGAATGGCCTTAGTTTTCCTCCTTTTGCCGAAATTACTAAGCCTAGAGAGTCCCCTTTCTTAGCCATCACTCTCATATCTTTATTTTCCTAGCTTAGCCGAAATTCTAAAAGAATTTGACTTCAACTTAAACTCCTACCTTACTCTCTCTATGCTGTCCATCTCCTTACCTTAGGAGTGCCGAATTTTAACCCATTATTTTGGGCTTCATGTGGCCATACTAGGCCCAAGTAGCATATGGCGTCATTTCCAGAGCCCTAAGTGGCGTCTCCGGGCCATTTTTTTCCAAGCCTGATTTTGTCACATTTCTAAGGTTCCTTACATTTCCTTACATTTCCTTACATTTCCAAGCTTCCTCTTAAGACTTAATATTTTCTAAAGCATTTCCTTACATTTCCTTACATTTCCTTACATTTCCAAGCTTCCTCTTAAGACTTAATATTTTCTAAAGCATTTTCTTACATTTCCTTACATTTCCAAGCTTCCTCTTAAGACTTAATATTTTCTAAAGCATTTCCTTACATTTCCTTACATTTCCTTACATTTCCTTACATTTCCAAGCTTCCTCTTAAGACTTAATATTTTCTAAAGCATTTCCTTACATTTTCTTACATTTCCAAGCTTCTTCTTAAGACTTAATATTTTCTAAAGCATTTCCTTACATTTCCTTACATTTTCAGGTTTCCAAAATGTTCACTTTCCTCTTTTAACTTAAGTTTCCAAAATGTTCACTTTCCTCTTTTGACTTAAGTTTCCAAAATGTTCACTTTCCTCTTTTAACTTAACATTTCCAAGTTTCCAAAAATATTCACCATACATTCATAACACATATAAGACATGCCATTTCGTATAATTAAATCAAAAATGCATAGGCCCATTTTCAGGATGTTACATCTCATATGGCCCTATAAAATGCGGACTCAATTTGCCTTTCCGACCAAATCCAATAACTTTTCTCCATGGTGATACTTTCAAGAATATTCTATCACCGACTTGATACTCAATTTCTTTCCTTTTCAAATTCGAATAGGATTTTTGTCGATCAGAAGCAACTTTAAGGCAATCTCGAATCATCTTCACTTTTTCTTCAGTTTCTCTAACCAAATCAACCCCGTAAGGTGCCATTTTCAAGCTTGACTGAAAACTATTATTGTAGGCGAATTCCACCAATGGTAGGTATCTTTCCCAACTTCCTTGAAATTCAAGAACACAACATCAGAGCATATCTTCAAGCACTTGCATCAACCTCTCCGACTGACCGTCGGTTTGGGAGTGGAAAGCCATACTAAAATTAAACTTTGTGCCCAAGGCCTCTTGCAACCTTTTCCAGAATTTGGACATGAATCGCGGATATCTATCTGATATAATCAGATAATGGTACTCCATGAACCTTACTATCTCTGAAACATAAAGTCTGCTAACTTGTCAAGTGAGTAATCAACTCGCACAAGTATAAAATGGGCTAAATTCGTAAGTCTATCGACTACAACCCATACAGCATCTTTCTTACTCGGAGCTAATGGTAAACCCTTTACAAAATCCATGGTAACTTGATCCCATTTCCACTCTGGTACCATAATAGGTTGAAACAATCCTGAGGGTATCTGATGTTCGGCCTTTACTTGTTGACAAATCAAGCATCTTGAAACAAACTCAAAAATATCTTTCTTCATACTCGGCCACCAATACCATTTCTTCAAATCATTATACATCTTGGTGCTACCCGGATGTACAGATAGGCATCCATTATGTGCCTCATATAAAATCTTTCAAATAAGTTCATCATTCCTTAGCACACAGACTCTGTCTCTGAACATTAAACACCCGTCTAAACTGATCTGAAAATCGGACTCAACACCCAACCTGCATTGAACTCTTTTGGCTTTTAAATCACTGTCATCTTTCGTGCCTCATAAATCTCTTGTAGGAACAATAGTCTAGCCCTCAACTCAGCTAGAATAGAACCACCATCAGACAAACTCACCCGTGTATTCATAGCCCTCAAAGCAAATAGGGATTTTCTACTCAAAGCGTCGGCGACTATATTCGCCTTTCATGGGTGGTAGTCAATGACTAACTCATAATCTTTTATCAACTCTAACCATCTCCGTTGCCTTAAGTTCAATTCCTTTTGAGTTATCAAATACTTTAAACTTTTATGATCGGTGAAAATCTGACATCTTTCACCATACAAATGGTGTCTTCAAATCTTCAATGCAAAAACAATAGCAGCCAACTCTAAATTATGAGTCGGGTAATTCTTCTCATGTGGCTTTAAATCTGGAGGCATATGGTATCACCTTACCTTCTTGCATAAGTACACAGCCCAATCCACTTAAGGATGCATCGCTGTAGATTAAAATTCCTTTCCTGACTCAGGTTGTACTAGAATTGGAGCCTCTGTCAACATTGCTTTTAATTTCTCAAAACTCTGTTGGCACTTTTCTGTCCATTCAAACTTTACATTTTTCTGCAACAGTTTCATCATTGGAGTCGCTATCATGGAAAACCCCTTGACGAACCGCCTATAGTAACCAGCTAAGCCCAGAAAACTTCTAACTTCAGATACATTTTTTGGGGGTTTCCAATCAACAATGGCTGAGATCTTACTTGGGTCAACTTGGACTCCATCTCCCGAAACAATGTGTCCCAAAAATCCAACTTCCTTAAGCCAAAATTCACTTTTACTGAACTTGGCGTACAACTGATTATCTCGTAGAATTTGTAAAATCGTCCTCAAATGTTCAGCTTGCTCATGCTCATCCCGAGAATATATCAGTATATCATCAATAAAAACCACAACAAACTTGTCCAAAAATGGCTGAAAGATGTGGTTCATTAAATCCATAAACACCGCAGGGGCATTAGTTAAACCAAAAGGCATGACTAAAAATTCATAATGCCCATACCTCGTCCGAAAGGCTATTTTTGGCACATCTGAATCTTTTACTCTCAATTGATAGTATCCCGACCTCAAGTCTATCTTGGAGAACACAGTGGCTCCCTTCAATTGATCAAACAAATCATCAATCCTTAGCAACGGGTACTTGTTCTTCACTGTTACCTTATTAAGCTGTTGGTAATCTATGCACAATCTCATGGAGCCATCTTTCTTTTTCACAAATAGCACTGGAGCACCCCATGGAGAGCAACTCGGTCTAGCAAAACCTTTGTCCATTAACTCTTGCAGTTGTGCCTTCAATTCTTTTAACTCCATTGGAGCCATTCTGTAAGGAGCAATTGATATTGGTATTGTACCAAGAGCTAACTTAATACCGAACTCAACCTCTCTAACCAGAGGTAGTCTTGGCAATTCCTCGGGAAAAACATCTGGGTACTCACATACTATCGGGACTGATTCAATTTTTAATTCGGTTTCTTTGGCATTCATCACAAAAGCAAGATATACCTCATACCCTTTTCTTATATACCTCCGAGCTGACATGTGGGAGATCATTATCGACAATCTGTCTTGTTCATCTGATTCAACATGAAGAGTGCCCCTATTTTTACATCTTAACTCAATATATTTCTTTCTACAATTTACTGTCACATCATGAGTAGTTAACCAGTCTATACCGAGAATAATATCGAATTCATCAAATGGAAATAACATGAGGTTTGCCTTAAAATAATGACCTCTAATCATCACTGGACAATATTTGCATACTTTATCAACTAATACACTTTTTCCTAAAGGATTAGACACCTTTATCACAAATTCTGTGGACTTTACAGGCATACTCATTCTAGATACTAATTTCATGTAGATATATGAATGGGTAGATCACGAATAAATTAAAGCAACAACATTAATGTCATGAAGAGAAAATGTACCTATAATTACATTGGGAGATGATGCCTCTTTGCGATCATGAATGGCATAGGTTCTCGCAGGTGCTCTACCCTCAGATTTCACCCTGCTCTTTGTGTGTATTCTTACTGCTTGCCCCGCTTCTCGGGTTTCTCTGTGGTATTCCTCTAGCAATGCCTCTCGGTCTTGCATCCTGAGGCTTCTCTTTCTCATCCCCCTCTAGATAATCTCTAATAAAATGATCTAGAGACCCATACCTAAAACAAGCCTTCTTATTTGCTTGACATTCAGGAATGATGTTTGCCACATTATAGGCACTTTGGTCTACTCGGTCGAGCATTACCAACACTAGCAATTGATGTAGTTTGAGCTTTAGACCCTGAGTACTACTTACTCTTGCTTCTAATTGAAAACCGGTGATAAAACACCCCAAACCTGGCCCATAAGCCCTAACCGGATCTGGCATGCTCCTTGAGTAAAATATAGCTAAACCTCGTTCTGTCACTTTAGAAAAATTGGTGGTTTTAAAGAAATTGGATTTGAGTTGTGATCAGTTTGAAAATCGTGTTATGTTTGAAGTTTGTATTGAAATGTTATTTTCATGTTTCAAAAATTTACAAGTTAAAAGAAATGCCAAATATTAGGGCTTATTATTATTAACTTGAAAACCGTAGGAGTTTGGGTGTCAAAACAATTGAAGTTGTTTTACGAAAAATGTTTAATCATTTGTTTGATGTTGTTCGTATCATAATAGAAATTAAAACGTAAACTTAAAACAGTTAAATAGTAATGGCCTTATTACAACCAAACAAAACCGAAATAAATCTCAAAAAAACTTAATAAGAAAAATCGATAACACCGAAGTGAGCATGGCCACCACTAAGTCCCCACCGACCCGGTCCATCTACTGAGTATCACCTGCAAAATGTTAGCCCACGAAGGGTGAGTCAACAGACTTAGTGTGTAATAGCCATCACAGATTCCCTATCGATTAAAGCATATTATTTCTCATATAATAAACATAGGCAATGATGCAACCCAAACCCACCTAGATATCCAACCTCTACACATCACCCGTACCTGCCAAACACACCGTGGGGATTACTAAATCGACCCTCCATCCGCTACACACCATCGAAGGTAGTTGCTGTAGTCAACTGCACATCGCCCTTATAATTGTGGCCTAGCCACCAGATAATGTGATAGAGTCACCAGATTCATAATATGTGACATAAGTCACCAGATAATATGGTAAAAACCACCAGAACACTTCCCCTTTATCATTATCACCCATATGCCCATGCAACATACAAATCATACAGATATCATGCAATTTACCTTACCCCATGGCCATGACGATATTTCTCATATTTTCATATCAATATTTATAAACTTTATTAACCGAAAGTTAGGGGTAACATACCTGAATGCACTGTACCATTGAATGGTACCCTTAGCTATATTCATTCATTGCCTTATTAACATATACCTAACATTATTATTATTAATCGGGAATTTAGGGTGGTTTACACACCTGACTATTCGTAGGTTTAAGCGAAATCCTAAACTACGCGAAACTAACGAGATCCCGAAACGTTTGCCTTACCCCTTCCTACAATCGGTCAACACTTGTTAGTAACCAAAATCCTATTCTACTCAACTGAAATCCCGAAGATATGTTGCATGGAGATATCATCTTACCTTATGCTTGATTTGGTTTCCAACCAAATCCGAACTACGTGATGATCCCTCCTTGCAATCGCCAAGCACTAATATACACAAATAATTAGCCTTCGGCTTTTTGAATGAATAAGAAATAGATCCAAACACTAGAATCCTTACCTAGATCGCTTGGCCAAATCTTGAAACTTCTCCTTACCTCTGTCAATTCCCTAAGAAAACATAGTTAGAATCGGCCATCTTCAAATGATATGGCCTTTGGTCGAATACTAACCTTTACCTTGGATCTCGGATCTGGCAGATCTCCTTCTTCAAATCGGCTACAAGTGGATCCCGAAGATCTCCTTCATGGTTCTACCAAAAAAAAGAGGAATTAAATCCCTAAATTTCGCTAACCAAAGGAAAAGAAGAGAAATTGAAATGAGAAACCCTTACCAACTATTAGATCCGATCAAAATAGATCCTAACTGATTCGGCCTAGTGATCAATCTTGAAGAACAAATCGAGATGGAAGAAGAGAAAGGAAGGGTATAAACGCAAAGTGAAGAGGAATTTTGGATAGTAGATTTGGCCAAGATTTCAAAGGCTAGAAGGGCTATTCAGTTTTGAAAGTGAAGGGTAAGTTTAAGACTATCAACATGGGAAGAAAAGAGGAGAAGAAAGAGAGGTATGGTTGACGGAGAAGAAGTAAAAGGAAAGAAAATGCACCAAACGGTCACCTTCAATTTCAGCTGAGAAACAAAAGAGAAGAAAAGAAAGTAAAAGCTTAAAGATGCCAAATGAATTTCGGCTTCTCTTCCCTACCTACATGACCAAAATTGTCATCCTAGAAGTCCCTTGGCCGGCCAACTCTCCTTCCCTCATCCAAATCCCCCTTTTCACTCCTACTTAGCCGAACTTTAAGCTATTTGACCCAATCTACACTTCATCCATGAAGTGTCCTTGTGCAAATCCATCACCGCCCTTCCTTCTTTGAAAAATAAAAGCTTCAAAATGCTTCCTTCTTTGCTCGAACCTAGGTCCCTTTACACTTTACGTGGCCACCGACTAAGGCCCTAAGTGGCACCTCCTTGCCACTTTACCAAGGCTTTTCTTGTGTCCTAAGCCACACAATAAACTCCATAAGGCCTAGCTCCCTTAGTTCCCCTTTTTAGGCTTAAAATTAAATATTTTTCTAAGGATTCTACCTACAACCCAAGGTTCCTGAAGCCCCCAAAACACATTCAAATCACACACAAGCATGCTACCACATACATTTAAGTAAAAATGCATAACCCTTAAATCCCGGATATTACAGCTGAAGTAGCCGATCGGGTAGAGAAATCTCTCGACTTCTTAGACGAGGACTGAAATGACTTACTCCATTTTCTCTTTCTTGAATCATGAGACTCTATCTCAACTTTTCTTTTCTCTTTAACTAATTCTTCAGCTTTACAGGCCCGGTCCAGTAGCACAACAAATTCCTTTAACTCGAGGACACCAACAAATAATTTAATATCTTTATTTAGTTCGTCCCCATACCTCTTACATATGATAGCTTCAGAGGACACATATTCCCAAGCGTACTTGCTGAGTGGCTCATACTCAGTTACTATCATCTTTCCTTATTTAAGTTCAAGGAATTCCTTTCTCTTTTGATCAATAAACCTCTGACTGATATACTTCTTTCAAAACTTTTCTTGAAAGTACTCCCATATGATCCTTTCCCTTGGTACTACCGACATAGGGTATTCCACCACTGATAAGCAAAATCTCTCAAAAGAGAAACTATGCACTTCATGCACTCTTCAGGTGTGTAAGATAATTCATCAAATACCCTGATGGTATTTTCAAGCCAAAATTCTGCTCTTTCTGGATCATCATCTTTACTAGCCCTGAATTCTTCAGCTCCTTGTTTCTGGATTCTATCAACCAGAGGATTTTCTCTTCTCACTACTTCTACCACTTGGGGAGCTACATGGGTAGGTTGAGGAATAGGTGGGGTGGAGGGGGTAGAGCATTAGAATTTGCTCGAATGTACTTGGTGTACCAGTCACTCATCATATGGAAAAAAGGCTTCTCAGGCCTATTCTCCCCGACCCAAAGTCTCGGCGAGTCTACTCACTACTGGTGCGGTCCCTTGCACGGGAGCTGGTGCATTACTTGCAACATCATCGGCTGCAACTTGGCAGATCAGGATCCATTTACTATATAAAAACACAATTCAAATCGTTAGGATTCGTCACACTATCATTACACAATTACTTTTACGTATGGCATGCATAACTATACTCATGCTTACGCTATGTTAGTCCTAGAATCGATAAAACCATAGCTCTGATACCACTAAATGTAACACCCCTTACCCGTCTCCGACGCCGAGACCGGATACGAGGCATTACCTTACTTAACCTTACTTGAACATGCATTTTTGGGTTATAAAATTCCATCCCAACTTAAAATTTTTCCTTTTTAATCATAACATAAATGTCTTACGCCTACGAGGCCTTAAACTTACTTAGGAAGAGTTTAGTGTTTAACCGAAAACTTTTACTCTTTTTGAAAAGTTTTGCCTAGACATGGCCCACACGCCCTTGTTGTCCAAGGGACACGCCCGTGTGCCCTTGGGACATGCCCGTGTTCTTCACTCGTGATCAACACTAACTTATTTCACACGGCTGAGCACATGCCCGTGTCTATAACCCATATCCTTCACACTGCCTAGACATGCCCGTGTCTCCTGCCCGTAGAGCTCTCTGTTTATGACGTCATCAATCCTTAATTAGCACACGACCAAGACACATGCCCATGTGCTGGCCTGTGTGATGAATCGTATTCTCGCAAATTAGTGCAGGGGACACATGGCCTATCAACACATCTGTATGGGTTAGCCGTGTGTCACATACGGCCTAGACACACGCCCGTGTTTCTATCCATGTGGACAATTAGGGGCTATTTTCCATGCCTCTTTGCCACCCTGAAACTTAAAATCGTTCATTTCATCACAAGAAGCATATAATATGAAAATATCAAACTATGAAGAACCCTTAAATTATTCCTCATTTCATCCATATTTTACTCAATATCTTGCATGAACATTCAATTCATCAATCTCATCAACTTAATAACATAAACTTGGCAATATTGGCCAATTCATCATGGCCATTTACAAAATGAAGGTGGAACATTAATAGCCAACGCTTTTGGCCTTCAAATGTGACATAACACATAACAATCAAGTTCTTATACATGCCATACTCAAAATGAATTAACTTTACTATACTGAAAGAACGACTGATAGTATGATCCATGTAACATCCTGAAAAGGGCCTATGCATTTTGGCCTAATTGTACAAAAAGACATCTTTTATGTGTTTTGGAATAAATTTGGAATGATTTTTGGAAACCTGAGAATGTATGGAAATGTTATGTTGGAAATAGGAAAATGACCATTTTTGGAAACCTAAGCAAATTAGGAAAGTGAACATTTTGGGAACCTAAGTAAATTAGGAAAGTGAACATTTTGGAAACCTAAACATTTTGGAAACCTAAACATTTTGGAAACCTAAACATTTGAAACCTAAAAAATGGAAAACGAACATAGCCGATCAAAATTTTAGGAAACTTAGAAATAATGCTAGGAATGATAAATTTTAAAGTTCAAAATGGGAAATAAGGGCAAGAGGGCCTTAAAAGAAAAAGTTGGTGAAATTCGACACACAATCGTGCTTGGAAAAGTGGCCTGAAGGTGTCACTTAAGGCTTATGGAAATGGCGCCATGTGTAAGAGAAAAGGGCCTGAGTTCAAGTCACTTGTAAAGCAAATATTGAAGGTTTTAGTTTGCTTCCAAGACTAGGGGTGGACGGCACCTACTTCTAGAAAAGGGAAGAGTTTTATTTCGGTTAAAACTTGATAAATTAAGTGTTAAGTAAAGGATTTTCTTTTAATAAGATAAATGAGGAGATAAAGGATGGATTAAATACTTTTAATTTAATAGGGTGATAATTAAAAGATAATATTATCACATGTGGGAGTGGTGGCCAAGTCAAGGACTCTTGGTCTAGCAATTTCAGTTAAAAGAAGAGAATTAAGACTATTCTCTCATCTTTCCTAAGTGTGTGCCAAAATTCCTAGCCCCTATTTCTCTCTCTGAAATCTTTACTAAGCAAAGACTCCATCCTTTCTTCTCTCTCCTCTGTCATTGTTAAGCCAAAACTCTTTTCTTTTGATCCTGTTAAATCACCATAGCCGAATCTCTATGACACTAGGCAAGGAAACAATCGAATCAAGGTAAGGTTAAGCTATTCCATTGTCTTTCTTTTCTATTTTCCGAAAGTGAATGGCCTAATCCTTATTCTTGTTCATGGTCAATCTACAAGATCTCTCGTGTTTCCACCATTATCGAATAGAAGGATCAAGGATCCAAGGTAAGTGAGTATATACATTCGCCAAGGCCAAATCATAGGTATTGAGATCAAGTTAATCAAAACTAACCGATCTGTGGATTTAGGATTTGGCCGATTCAAGGAAGAGGAAGGTGAAGTTTTCGGGATTTAAAGTCCATAAGGTAAGCATCTAAAAGCATTCGGCCAAGGCTTGTGTGATTATCTAGATCAGTTCTTTAATTATTAAAAAGCCAAAAACTAACCCATAGTGAAATTCAAGGTTGGCCGAATATCAGGTAAAGGAAAAACCAAGTTTTCGGGATTTGAATAAACACCAAATCGGCCTCAAGGTAAGTAATACAAATCCTACTTGGATTTGGTTTTTAAGCCAAATAGGTTGTTAATATATTTTAATGGTTGGCCGAATATAGGATCTAAAGTTAGATCGGGATTTTTGAGATCTCAAGGAACCTATTAAGCAAATCAGGTGTGTACGCACACTAACTTTCGATATTTCATATGGCAATTATTTTTATTATATGATTATACGTAAGAATATGAATATGGCTAAGTACCCTAATGTGGTACAAAAGTACTCAGGTATGTTTCCTACTTCTGATAGGATTATGAAATATGTTATTTTATAACATGTGAATA
Organism: Gossypium rotundifolium; assembly: GCA_025506655.1. NCBI lineage: Eukaryota > Viridiplantae > Streptophyta > Magnoliopsida > Malvales > Malvaceae > Gossypium > Gossypium rotundifolium. The sequence goes on from CP106725.1 coordinate 52,778,831, forward strand.
TATGTATATGAATATGAAATTAAGTATGTTATGCATGATATATATATTTTTGGGGCATTCGGGATTTATGTGAAAGGGGAAGAAGGTGTTGACTTCGATCTCACCAACGTTATATGGTGACTACGGTCACAAAATTTGAATATGGTAACTCCGATTACATTATCTGAATTTGGTAACTTCGGTTACATTACTTGAATATGGTGTCTAATGACACAAATTATATGGGCGATGAAACACGTCATCGCATGATCGCCTTCGATAGTGTGTAGCGGATGGAGGGTTGACTTAGTAGTCCCACGGTGTGGACCAAAAGTGGGTGGTGTGTAGCGGATGGACAAATAGGCTTGGGTTTGGGTTGCATCATCATTTATTTTTATATGAATATGAATTTAATATGAACATGTATGCTCGATTTGTTGAATGTTAGTCTTGTGTGCACATTGAGTCATTGACTCACCCATTGTGGGAATTATTTTCGGTGATGAGCAAGTGATGGACCGGGATGGTAGACCTTGAGGTGGCCATGTTTCAATTGAAGATTTGATTTGATTCGGACTTTATTTCTTTTCAAGACATTTAATTTTTTTTTTGGGTTTACTTGATGTAATAAGGCCATAAGGCCCAAGTGGATTTCTTTATTTTTGCTTTACTTTTAAATATTGTGCTAAGAACTATTTTGGATGTAAGTAAGTACAAAATTTATTTCTTTAAAATGAGCCCTAAAATTATTTTGTCACTTTACTTAAATTGGATTTACAAGATTAATTAAATAGGTTTCCAATCTAAGCCCAACTCAATAATAATAGTTTTCTAAAATTTTACAAATTTTCTAAGTAATGTGAAAATTTTGAAACCGGTTTACTTTAGGAACATACCAGATCCTGTTCGGGCTTGTGGTAGGGTGTGGGGTGTTTCAATTTGTATCGAGCCCATTTTAAACTCTCGGACTGTGGGCTAAGGCCCAAAACGTTTTCAAAGCGAGCCAAATGATTATCTTTGAAAAATAGCGGGTTTTTCGGCATGGCCCTAAGTCTCCAACCATGATCCACCGTGTAAGTACCCCTAACTCTATGTGTGATTTCGTGAACTGTTTAAGGGTAGAAAAGGCATGGAACTTAGAATAGAATGATAAGAACTTGAACCCTAGGATTAGACTACTCAAACACAAACACATAAGACTTAATGCACTGAACAAACCTATGGCTAAGTCCTTGAGCTAGTGGTGTGGTAACCCCAGACGCATGTCTAGGATTGGATCTAGAAGAGCTTGGTATTTAAGCGGTCCTAGTGACTCACCTCCTCTTCGCAGGAATCCTACCTAGTGCGTAGTTTCTGTTCACCCTAACCCAGAGGGCTCAGTGGTGTGGCAACCTCTGTGCGCATGTCTAGGAATGGTTTCGGTGGGAGCTTGGTATTTAAGCAAATCGCATGACTCACTTCCTCTCCACACGAATCCTGCACAGTGCGTAGCTTTGGTTCACCCCAACCAAGAGGGCTCGGTCATAGGCTAAACATAATGACTAAAACCCGAAAGGGAACTAGCCATGTTTTTTAAAAAAAAAAAGAGAGAACAAAACAACAAACCCTAATTTTTCAAATTTTTAAACTTTCTTTTAAATCTGAGAAAATTATTTCTACAACATTTTCTGAAAAAACTCCTAATTTGCAAAAATTACAAAAATGCCCTTAGGGGTGAAATTACCAAAACGCCCTTGGTTTATAAAATATTCAACTACTCAACTACTTTACCGAAATTTCATAAACATTCAAGAACCCTAATTTGAAAAATATCAAAATACCTTGATTTTGGAAAATTACAAAAATGCCCCTAACTTACAAAATTACCAAAATGACCCTGACTTCTAAAATTTTTGCAACATCCCTATTTTTGAAGGAACAATTTTGAAAAGAACCCCAAAGTTTTATAATTTTGGAAAAAACCCTAATTTATTAAATTTACAAATTTACTCTAATTTGTGAAAATTACCAAAATACCCCGATTTCAAAATTTTTCCAAATTACCCGAGACTTCAAATTTTCAAAATACTTTTGACAAAAACACCAAGGAACGTTTTCTTATGAAAAATTACGAAAATACCCCTGTAGGATAAAATTACGAAAATACCCCTGGGTAGTGGAAAACAACAACGAAAACTACAACGTTTCTCTGAATGAATGAAAGTTCATACTTGTTTGATGGATGAATGAATAAATGGAAAAGACTGTGTGTTTGTATGATTACGAAAGAACCACTCTTAAATTTCATTTCATAAAACTCCTTCGCGGGTAAATAAGTGGAACAATGACTAATCCATAAAATTCCTTAATCAGATCTCGACGCTAGAAAATGAGCTCTAGAGGACATGGCCATCGTGGACGCGGTAGAGGAAGAATGACTAGGTCAGAACCCGTTAGATCGGGTCAAGGGTCTGATAATGAGGTACCATTGCCCCACCACTCCAGTAGTTGGTGTGGAGCAACAAGCTCAGACGTGGAAGATCTTTGTGTCGCAGTCAGTCTTTGTGAGTTTTGGAATTGGTGGCGTGTCTGGGAGGAAATTCAGAAATCATAAGTCCGTGCTCGAACGGCTCCAAGCTAATGGAGCTGAAATGTTTCGAGGAGTATCTGGAGTGGCACCCAGTACAGCTGAGTACTGGTTGGAAGCAACGGAGCGCATCATGGATGAGCTCGATCTGACTCCAGAGGAAAAGTTGAAATGGATGGTGGCATTGTTACGCGATGAAGCGTACCAGTGATGGTTAACTATGCGAGATGGTGCTATGGCGGAGGATCTGACCTGGGAATATGTTAAGGAGGCATTCCAGAAGAAATATGTGGGAACCAGGTATACAGACGAGCAAAGGAAAGCTTTTCTGGGGCTGGTTCAAGGGAACAAGTCCGTAGCGGAATATGAGGCAGAATTCCTGAGGTTGAGCCAGTATGCTCGAGGAGTAGTGGCAACCGAGCATGAGCATTGTGTCCGTTTCGAGGACGGACTAAGGGATGACCTAAGACTGTTGATAGCACCGCATCAGGAGCGGGAATTCTCTGCTTTGGTGGAAAAGACCAAGGTGGCCTAGGGGATTAAGGATTCTATCAAGCAGAACACTGATCGAAATAGGCCAAAAAGAGGTTTTGGATTGTCTGGATCATCGGGGAATAAGAGGCCTAGAACCGATGGGTCAAGGATCGACAAGTTGGTACCAGAGGCGATGATCGCCCTTGTGAGCATTGTGGAAAGAAGCATTCAAGTGAGTGTTGGAGAAAGACAGGAGCATGTCTTAAGTGTGGGTCCAAGGACCATATGCTCAAGGACTGTCTAAAAATATTAGATGACAAATAGCTAGCAACTCAGAATGTTAATCATTTGGTAGGGAGGATGAAATTTCAACGAGGTCGAGGTTTGAATAACAGAGGTAATGGTTCCGCCAAGGTCGTGGAGCACCAAGCGGAGATGTTGAAGGTTCGAAGCAAAGGCAGCCAAGGTTAGTTTATGCAGTGGGCCGTCGCGAGGATAGTGACGCGCCAGACGAGACAACGAGTAAGTTTCTTATTTATGGATTATACTTCATTACTTTACTCGCTATAAGATTAGTTCGATCTTATGTTGCTAATGAAGTGTATGGAACCTTAATTGTGAACTTAGAGAATGTGTCTAGAAAGTATGATAGTTCTTTAAGATCGAGTGTGACAATAGCGTAGTGTGGTGAGTTAGACTGCGGATGAGCGATAGTAAGTAATTTTGAGGATGAAATTATTTTTAAGGGGTAGAAGCGTAACATCCCGAAAAGGGCCTATGCATTTTGGCCTAATTGTACAAAAGACATCTTTTATGTGTTTTGGAATAAATTTGGAATGATTTTTGGAAACACGAGAATGTATGGAAATGTTATGTTGGAAATAGGAAAATGACCATTTTGGAAACCTAAGAAAATTAGGAAAGTGAACATTTTGGGAACCTAAGTAAATTAGGAAAGTGAACATTTTGGAAACCTGAACATTTTGGAAACCTGAACATTTTAGAAACGTAAACATTTTGGAAACCCGAACATTTTGGAAACCCGAACATGTAAGAAAAATGGCAAGTTCTGAGCCGATCGAAAATTTTAGGAAACTTAGAAATAATGCCGGAATAACAAATTTTAAAGTTCAAAATGGGAAATAAGGGCAAGAAGGCCTTAAAAGAAAAAGTTGGTGAAATTTGACACACAATCGGGCTTGGAAAAGTGGCCTGAAGGTGTCACTTAAGGCTTATGAAAATGGCGCCATGTGTAAGAGAAAAGGGCCTGAGTTCGAGTCACTTGGAAAGCAAATATTGAAGGTTTTATTTTGCTTCCAAGACTAGGGGTGGACGGCACCTACTTCTAGAAAAGGGAAGAGTTTTATTTCGGTTAAAACTTGATAAATTAAGTGTTAAGTAAAGGATTTTCTTTTAATAAGATAAATGAGGAGATAAAGGATGGATTAAATACTTTTAATTTAATAGGGTGATAATTAAAAGATAATATTATCACATGTGGGGAGTGGTGGCCAAGTCAAGGACTCTTGGTCTAGCAATTTCAGTTAAAAGAGGAGAATTAAGGCTATTCTCTCATCTTTCCTAAGTGTGTGCCGAAATTCCCTAGCCCCTATTTCTCTCTGCCGAAATCTTTACTAAGCAAAGACTCCATCCTTTCTTCTCCTCTCCTCTGTCATTGTTAAGCCAAAACTCTTTTCTTTTGATCCCTGTTAAATCACCATAGCCAAATCTCTGTGACACTAGGCAAGGAAACAATCGAATCAAGGTAAGGTTAAGCTATTCCATTGTCTTTCTTTTCTATTTGCCGAAAGTGAATGGCCTAATCCTTATTCTTGTTCATGGCCGAATCTACAAGATCTCTCAGGTTTCCACCATTATCGAATAGAAGGATCAAGGATCCAAGGTAAGTGAGTATATACATTCGGCCAAGGCCAAATCTTAGGTATTCAGATCAAGTTAATCAAAAACTAACCGATTCAGGGATTTAGGATTTGGCCGATTCCAAGGAAGAGGAAGGTGAAGTTTTCAGGATTTAAAGTCCATAAGGTAAGCATCTAAAAGCATTCGGCCAAGGCTTGTGTGATTATCTAGATCAGTTCTTTAATTATTAAAAGCCGAAAACTAACCCATAGTGAGATTCAAGGTTGGCCGAATATCAGGTAAAGGAAAAACCAAGTTTTCTGGATTTGAATAAACACCAAATTGGCCAAGGTAAGTAATACAAATCCTACTTGGATTTGGTTTTAAGCCAAATAGGTTGTTAATATATTTTAATGGTTGGCGAATATAGGATCTAAAGTTAGATCGGGATTTTGAGATCTCAAGGAACCTATTAAGCAAATCAGGTGTGTACGCACACTAACTTTCGATATTTCATATGGCAATTATTTTTATTATATGATTATACGTAAGAATATGAATATGGCTAAGTACCCTAATGTGGTACAAAAGTACTCAGGTATGTTTCCTACTTCTGATAGGATTATGAAATATGTTATTTTATAACATGTGAATATATGTATATGAATATGAAATTAAGTATGTTATGCATGATATATATATATTTGGGGCATTCGGGATTTATGTGAAAGGGGAAGAAGGTGTTGACTTCGGTCTCACCAACGTTATATGGTGACTACGGTAACAAAATTTGAATATGGTAACTCCGGTTACATTATCTGAATTTGGTAACTTCGGTTACATTACTTGAATATGGTGTCTAATGACACAAATTATATGGGCGATGAGCACATCGACTGCAGTGACTGCCTTCGATGGTGTGTAGCGGATGGAGGGTTGACTTAGTAGTCCCACGGTGTGACCTGGTGTACGGTGGTGTGTAGCGGATGGACAAATAGGCTTGGGTTTGGGTTGCATCATCATTTATTTTATATGAATATGAATTTAATATGAACATGTATGCCGATTTGTTGAATGTTAGTCTGTGTGCACATTGAGTCATTGACTCACCCATTGTGGGAATTATTTTCGGTGATGAACAATGACGGACCGGGATGGTAGACCTTGAGGTGGCCATGTTTCAATTGAAGATTTGATTTGATTCGGACTTTATTTCTTTTCAAGACATTTAATTTTTTTTTTGGGTTTACTTGATGTAATAAGGCCATAAGGCCCAAGTGGATTTCAAGTGGATTTCTTTATTTTGCTTTACTTTTAAATATTGTGCTAAGAACTATTTTGGATGTAAGTAAGTACAAAATTTATTTCTTTAAAATGAACCCTAAAATTATTTTGTCACTTTACTTAAATTGGATTTACAAGATTAATTAAATAGGTTTCCAATCTAAGCCCAACTCAATAATAATAGTTTTCTAAAATTTTACAAATTTTCTCTAAGTAACGAAAATTTTTGAAACCGGTTTACTTTAGGAACATACCAGATCCGGTTCAGGCTCGTGGGCCGGGTGTGGGGTGTTTCAATCCAAGCTCCAATGTTTTATGATCCGCGAGCTAACTTGGCAAAACTACAAGGAAAAGGAAGAAGAGAAAGGTAAGCATATAGTTTAGTAAGTTTGCACAAAATTCTAAAGCAATGTAATTGCTCAAACTAAATTCATCCATTTCATGAAACAATAGCAACATAAGTCTCAATTGCTTAGGCATACTTATTCATACTTACTCATACTTATTCTTACCCATCTCATGTCACATTATGATTTCTTAACTTGTACTTATTCAAGGTACTTGTTGTCAAAACCATTTTTTATATTTTGGAAAAACAACGAGATCGACTTTAAAAAATATGGAGTCGCCACCGATTTTTTTTGTTTAGGTGTAATCGGATCACCACGTAAAATATTTTATCTTTAAAAATTAATTTTGGCCTGCAAAATTAAAAAAATGGATTCGGGAGTCGGTTACATACGAGGAAGGACTAGCACCTTCGTACGCCCAAAATTGGTACCAACTTGATTAAATGATATTCTAACATCGAAAATTTGAAAATTTTTGAAAATGCAATTTCTTTGAAAAAAGGTTGGAATATCCCAAATTTAAATGTAAGATTCACTCATCTCAAAGGAACAAAATACTGCACCCAATATGTTAGGATGCAATATCTTGAATCCTCAAAGTCGAGATCATCTTATAATTTCAAAATCATGAAATTAAAAAGTATATTAAGTTATTTGGTGAAATGAAAAACCATGACCCAATACGTTGGGCACAATTTCTTGAATTTCCAAACACCAAATATCACATTATTTTGAAAAACTTTTGAGTAATCAAAATGTATTTTATTTGATTTATTTGGGATGAAAAACAACTAAAATTGGCCTATATAATCTAGAATTTGCATCATTATTTGATAATAAGACATAGTATCAAGCATGGAATTACAATACATGGCAACAATAACATATAAAGGAACAAAATCATATGAAAATACCAAGAAACCAAATTAATACACGTACGATGGTAATACTACATATACTTTACAAATATCAACATTAACATTCAAAATCCATAAATTAAAAGACAATTTTAAAAAAATACCAAACAAATTAACACAATTCAAATGCGACAAATTTTAAATCATGAAGGCAATGAACAACATGAGAGAAAAACAACATCAATATGCAAGCTATAAATTATATGTACAAAAATTTTAAAACAAGTAATGTGCGTAAAAGCTTAAAATGGATAAAAAATAAAGATAAAATTAATAATATATTAAGTAGTAATATATAAATGAAGTTTAAAATAATATTATATGAAGAATATCAAAATAGGTAATACACAAAACAATCTATATTAATCTAAAATATATAATATACATGAAAATAAAAAATATAAATAATTTATATATGAAAATATATGAAAGTGTTTGAAATAAGCAAAAATATAAAATAGGATCTTTATAGGAAATAAACTATGCATATAAATAGATTTAAAATAAAAATATATGTATTCATAAATAAATTTGAAAGAAAATATATATACATAAAATAATATGAAATCAATAATATCGCATAGAATAAAAATACTTTTAATAAAAAATATGTACGTACATGTAAAAATAATGTATAGGAATATTTAAATTAAAATATTATACAAATTTGGAAACAAGGAAGTATATAATGAAAGATTTGAAATAAAAATGTTTATACAATAAATTTTGAAGAATATATACGAATGGAAGTATATGAAAACAAATTAAATCATAGTAAAGTCAAGAAAATAATTCAAAATGAGTTATTAAAATGATAAAAAATAGTAAATAATTTTAAAACAATAAATGGATTATAAATAATAATAAAACTCAATCGAAATAAAAATAAAATTAAAAGGACGATCTATAAATAAATAAAATTATTAAAACAGAACCAAGGATCAAAATAAAATGCGCACGAACAAAAAAGGATTAAAAATGAAAATATCCCCATATTCCCTCAAAACGTAGTGTTTAGATATAGTCCAAATTGAAATAGTGTTCAAATTCCAGGGAGAAATTAAAAAAAAAAAGAAACAACAAAGCGATTCAATCGAATAATGACGAAACAAAGAGGGACCAATCGTATAAATAGCCCAATTTTTAAAAATACGCGGACCCTGGGGCCGATTCGGGTCGACGCGCGGTTTTCTCATCCCAAATGAAATGGTGCCGCTTCTCTTATGCCTAAAACCATCCTTTTTTACCAACATTTAAACCATTCCCTTGTTTTAAAATAAAACATAAAAATAAAACCCTAATCCCCTTTTCAAGTTCTTATTCGGCCGATTGAATTCGGCCGTCTGACTACCATTTCACCATTGTTAATCGGTGAATAGAGTCGTAATAAATTTCCCTTTGATATTTGATTTCAACAAAGCAAGGAAGGATTCAACGGCACTATTATGCAGATAAGTTTCTAACCCTTCTTTTTATTTTCAACAATAGTAGATAAAAATCAGAGAAATAGGAGCAAAGTTGGGGAAAGAAAAAATAAGATCTGAGATAGCTGTTTTCAAAGAGTTTTTATTTTTTGATTGTTTTTATTTCATGTGCATGCGTGAATATTACAAAAGCAATGGGATCCAAAATCGATGAAAAAAATTAAATCTATAATCACCTTTAAATTTTTGGCTGATTTCTATTAAAAAATCTATGTAAATGTGCGTGAGTGCGTTCGTGAATGCGTAATACCAAACCCCCCCTTTTTCAATGATGGTACATGGCTTTTATAGCCTGATAAAAATGAAATACACATTTTTCTCCTTTCCTTCTCTCGTATTCTCATCATATCTCATTTCTTCTCGCAGGTACAACTAACGTGGACAACAAGGCCATCCCAGATGGGTAGCCCGAATGCTCTGCTGGCGTGGAGGCCTGAGCGTGTGGAAACGGGGAAAGGTTGCTGATTCCAGAACCCTCTAGGGTTTCTGGACCATGTTGAAACTCTTGGGCCATTCGGGCCTACGAAATTTGGGTAGTGATTTGGGCTTTGATTTTGGGTTTGGGGGTTTAATAGATTTGGGCTAGTTTAATTTCTTGGGTTTGTAATATTTTTTTGTAATGGACTGATGGACTGTTATTTTGGACTTTTAATTATTTGGTTTTTTATTATTTTTTTGGGTTTTTTAATTTTGGTTAATATTAACTGATGAGCCCGGACAAATTGGGCCTATTACACCTGTATCACTCAATCACGTAACTTAGCACATATTCTAAAATGAACATAAACTCAAATCTTCATCATTTTTATCATGAATGAAATTCAAGGTTATCCGTAAACAGATTTGGCTCAATACTAGTTTACATACTTAGCTCTTTTGCCCACACTAATCAGATTATTGTAGGATATTTAAACTTATCAGGCATAAATCTTGATGCCAACGCCATATCCCAGATATGGTCTTACATGGGATCACCCCTTGATGTCGACGCCATATCCCAAATATTGTCTTACACGGGATCTTATAGCCCGATGTCGATGCCATATCCCAAATATGGTCTTATACGAGATCGTACATGAATGTCGATGCCATGTCCTAGACATGGTCTTATACGAGATCTTTCTTTGGTGCCGAGGCCATATCCCAGATATGGTCTTACATGGGACCTTCTTTATTTAATGCTAAACATGGGTAACCTCATTATTCCAAATCTTTATTCGGGATTTCACATAACTTATTTTCACTATTTCCTCATCGAGACTTCATCACTCAAATTTTTATAGCAATAACATACATTACCATAATATTGAATAGTTTTAAATATCGAAACATTATGAAACTCTAACTTCATACAAACTTACCTCGATTCTCAAAATATGTATCGATGCTCGATTTAGTCCTAGATTTTGTTCTTGCCTCGGTTTCGATTCGGGCTTCGCGTTTCTTGATCTATAATAGCAATTTCATTTATTAAATTCACTCATTGACTAAATTGACTCATAATTCATTTTTTGGAATATAATTTTGCCCCTAAACTTTTACATAATTACACTTTTGCCCCTAGGCTCGTAAAATGATTTTCATTCAACTTTCTTGTATTCCAAGCCTAGCCGAATCATATTCTCAACTATAAAAACCTTCAATTTCTACTATTTCACTCATGTATGACCATTTTCATAACTTTTACAATTTGGTCCTCACATGCATTTTTCATGAAAATCACTTAGAAAAAGATGTTTACCATACATCAAACTTTTATATTCCTCCATAAAACCTCAAAATAAATGCATGTCACACATGGGTAAATTTTTGAACATGAACCCTAGCTCAAAATATTGCTAGAAATAGCTAAACCGAGCTACGAGGGTTTCAAAAATACGAAGAACATTAAAAACGGGGCTAGGATGCATTTACTATCAAGCTTGGAAGTTGAAGAAACCCTAGCTATGGCTCTTTGTAAATTTCAGCTAAGGTAGGAGAAGATGGACATAATTTTTGCTTCTTTTTCCTTTTAATTCATTTATTAACCAAATGACCAAAATGCCCTTAATGGTCATTTATTGAGATTTTTCCTTCCTATGTCCATTTTTGTCCATCATCAAATATAATGGTCTAATTGCTAAATAAGGACCTGTAACATCCTAAAATTTGAGTATCAATATGTTGCTTGGTGTTAGCTCGAGTATGATTTTATTGTGTGCTTAATATAGTCTTGAAAAGGCTCGGGTTTACTTGGAATTAGAATAAAATTTTACTAAAGAGTAATTTAGTGTAGAAAAATCAGGTGACCTTGAAGTTAAGTTAATTAAGAGATAAAAGATTGCATAAGATGAGCTAGTAGTAAAGTGGTGATGGCGCCATAAGTTGGACTTGAGGGGAGAGGTTCGAATCTCCTAGCATGCAAATTGAGTGCTTTTATTTTTTTTGCATCTATATGGCATTTGTCGGTCATGGATAAAGATTAGGATGAGTTGGATCTTTGAATGTTTATGGCAAGAAGACTATGGGATAAAGGCAAGTGTTAACTTAGTGAAAGGAATCATTTGATTAAGGCATGAAGGGGGAACACAAGGCACTTATCAAGGAGGATGTTTTGGAAAGTTGGTGTAGCCAACTTTGACTTAAACTTGGTCAGTTTTTGGGGATTGGGGGGTGGCCGAAATTTTGAGGTAGGCTTGGTAAGGTTGTGTAGTTAATGATACTCCATTTTGGTCATCCATCTTTTCCCAAAAACACTTTCTCTCCATCCATTTTCTCCCTAGCCGAATGTGCCAAAAACTTTGAGTAAGCAATTGTTTCTTTTTGCCTTTTCTTTTGACCATTTCGGATTTAGTTGCTCTTTCTCTCCAAATCTTTTTCTTCTCTTTGTGATCGAAACCACATAGCCATCAAGGACTTTTCTTTTCTTTTCTTTTTCCTCCCCAATGCCGAATGCATATTGCTCCTAAAATTCATATCTTTTATTTCTCTTTTCCCTCTTGAAAACCGAATCAACATCATCTCTTTCTTTCATCTTTTATTTTCTTTTCAACCATACTTCCTTCATTATTTTTTCTCTCATGGCCGAATGTTAGATTACTCCATTGCCGAATCTTTTTTCTTTTCTTTGTTTATTCATAGATGAATCTTCTCTTATACATAAGTATTCTTTTCAATCTTTTCTTTTTCTTCTTTCAAGCCTTGGACAATAGTGTGATAGTGGAGGGCCGAAACTCAAGTGTTCGTAAACGTCGTAAATCGTTGAATCGATGTAAGGTGTTAAGGTAAGGGATTATTAAGGATTCTCATATTACTCGACATATGGATATAAATGGTTTATTAATCGATTTCGTTTTAAGGGACGTTATCGCTCGATTGTCATATTGTGGAACGAGGATATTTGTGGTAAGCCAATCTCACTTTTAAAACCGTTAGTCATAATTTCAATAATTTATTAGTCGGACTAATGATCTTTTGTCAATAGAGACAATCAAGATAGGGACAAAAAGGGCAGTAAATAGTGTTCGGAAGAGGGGTGGTTCCGCTATTCCTCCTAAGTTTAAGCGAAGGACTATTTTGGGAATCCAAAATTTTCCACCGGGTTGTAGACCCTCAACTGAGGAGAACCAGTTGTTTGAAGTCATTCGTACTCCCGAACCTTTGTTTGTTCGTGGATTTTCATTGGGTAACGAACCAACAATCAGGGAGAAACCGCAAATAGAAGTGGTTTGAAATTCTGAGGGTAAAAGTCTAGATCGTTATTTCTAAGATACGATTTGTAAATAAATAATAGTGTTCTAATTTATCGTGTTGCGTTTAGGTATCGACAAGCGGGAAAGTCTAGTTCTCACAGTAACCAGGTGTGTAACTTCACACTTATCTCGGGTTAGATACTATATCGTAAGTATTGGGAAAAATCGTAAAGATGACAAAATCGAAAAAAATATGTAATAATTAATACTTTTGTGTAAATACATGAAAACTATTAAAGTTGTGAAAATTTATGAAAACGCCCTCAATGAGTTAATTGGTAAATAGTAAATTTTATGCTTTATGTGTAAATGGGCCAAAAATCTGTTAGATCGTTAATTGGGCCTAAAATCTGCTAGATCATTAAATGGGCTAAAAATCTGTTAGATCGTTAATTGGGCCTAAAATATGCTAGATCGTTAATTGGGCCTAAAATATGCTAGATCGTTAAATGGGCCGAAAATCTGTTAGATCGTTAATTGGGCCTAAAATATGCTAGATCATTAAATGGGCCGAAAATTTACTAGATCAATATATGGGCCAAAGTTGCTAGATTGCTAAATGGGCTAAATGTTATTTTGTCTTATGGGCCAAAATAAAAACTTGAAATATAGACTCACATGTATTATGGGATTTTTGTTAAATTATCATATGGATATGCATCGTTATGCATACATGTTTCCATGGGTTGGGATAAATGATGAAGAGAAGAAAGGCCTGCTGCCAAAATCTAGTTGGTGGCTCGCCACAAATATTTTAATGGCTTAATGCCTCTAGTTCGGTGACTTTGTCACAATCTAGTTCGGTGGTGCACCACAACATTATTTAAAAATGGCTTTATGCCTACGATTGGTGTGTTGGCGGGGTGGGTTGACTTGATCCCCACAGGTGTGATCGTTGGTATGGGTGGTGTGTAGCGGATGGAAATTAGGTTTGGTTGGGAAATTTCATTTTACATGCATTTCATTTATTATATTGCTAAATCCGTTAATGGGCTCAAGCCCAAAAATAATGACTTGATGATTTGGCCCAGTGGATATGGTAAGTGAGTTATACACTGAGTTCTGAGTAACTCACTCCCTTAAATTTTCCATCTCAGGTAATGGCAATTGACGGAGGCTTGGGCCGAGGATGACTTCGTGGAGGCCATACTGCGAACATGGGTTTTATGAACTATGAACTTTTATTAAGTGCTTACTTTTAATTACTATTTTGGATATGATGTAATAAGGCCTTTATTAATATTTTATGGATTTTTATGTGTGGATGGATTTAAATTTTGTCTTAGATATTTAATATGGGCTTATGTTAATCCTATAATGTTTCCTTTAAATACTTTGGTTTTTAAAACATATGAGATTATTTAACCATTCTTGTTTTCAAATTCTTTTGAACTATTTAAAAACTACTTTAAGGTTTTTGACAATTAAATACTAAATGATAAGATTTCAACTAATGTTTCTTAAATTCATCGATTTCAAATCATTTTTCTTGGTTTTTTACTAAACTTCACTTTCAAGAGGTTTTGTAGAACGGTTTCACTTAAATCATTAGAAAAATTAAAAGGATGTTCGATCTGTGTGACAAACCAAATCTTGTCTTAACGCAGACCTGGTTTGGGGTGTTACAGAACCTCTAGTAATTTTCATAATTCTATTTCATACTTAAATCTTCTAGAATCTCATATTTTCCATTCTTAGTAATTTAGTCCTAATGGACAATTTAATTACTAATTAATAAAATTTCTTCATGAGATTTTCACACAATCATGAAATCATCTCATATACTTTACAGAAATCATAAAACTCATATTTCTACTTCAGATTTGTGGTCTTGCACCACTATTCTGACTAGGCCCTAAGTCGGGCTGTTACACCCTAAGTGTTTGCTGAAGTTATAAATAGAATACTAAGGTTTTTACACATAGGTGAGGGCACGGGTGTGTCTTGGCCGTGTGTAGAACACGGGCATGTGCCGGGCAATGTGAAAACCCCTGTAGGTTTGAAATGAAAAATAAAATCCACATGGGTTAGGAACATGGACGTGTGTGACCACACGGACTGCCCACACGGGCGTGTTCCTTTACACGGGCGTGTAGCCCTATTTTAAGTAAAAATTTTCTAAGTGTGTGAAAGTTTCGATTTAGTCCCGTGTTGTTCTGTATGTATTTTTAGGATCTCATAGACCCATAATAGGGATGTTAAGAATATAAATGATTTTTTTAATTGGAACAAAATTTTATGACCCGGTGTTGTATGTTTGAGCAAGATAAGTTCGATATTTCCTCATATCCAGTTCTGGCATTGAATACGGGTACGGGTGTTACACTACATGTAACACCCCAAACCCGGCCCAAACGCTATGGCCGAATCTAGAATGCTACTGAGGAAAAAGTTTGAAAAGAATTTTTCATAAGGGTGAAAACATAAAAATTTTCTGTCATTTATAAAAACATTGTATATTTAAAATTCTAAGTAAAATTTTGTTGTTACAAATTTCCGAATAAAAACTTTAATATAAGTTTTGATGATGTAAATCGCTTTCTAAAATAAAACATTCCAAATATCATCTCGATCGTCAATCCAATTCGAACACAATAAAAGTCCCCAAATACTTTTAAGTGGCCCTTATTACAATAAATATTTACTCAAAATATTGAAAATAAAAATGCATAAAACAATGAAAACATCTTCGCATGGCCACCTCGTATTCGCCATGTACCGGTCCAAGAATCATGTATCACCGCATTGTTTGGTAAAAAATTGGGTGAGTCAAACCGACTCAATGTGTAATTAGTCCTGATTTCCACACATAGGCTTAGCCCAAACCACACCAATCCACATATCAAATAATAATGCAAAATGCACCCAACCCACCTTAGGGTCCATCCTCTACACACCCCGTATCCAGCCACCACACACCAGGGGATTACTAAATCAACCCTCCAACCTCTACACACAAATTTGGCAAGCAATGCCATCCACCAAGTGGTCAAGCCACTAGTCCACGTGAAATAAATCACAGTATAATCCACAACGCGACCTCAGTCAACGTCAATCCATGATGTAGCTCGTAGCTAACATCAAATCACGATGAGGCACATAGCCATCACCAACCACGATATGGCACAATGCCGATACCAACCACGATGAGGCATAGAGCCGATCATCAATCCACGTGAGGCTCGTAGCCATCACTAAACCACGTACATAAATGTACACCCTGTCCTTCAATAATCATATCCCAATCCCTATGCATATGTGAGTATCATGGCCAAATAATAGTAAAATTCCAATGAGCATACATCATATGCTTACCACAATTCCACACATATACCATGGTAAAATAATATCATAAAACTGACCTGGTTAACCGAATACCCACTATGGGTAGCCACCATCTCAGCCATTATTTCCGACTATCATACATATCTTACACGTATATATATATACATAACAACAAATCCAAACAATAGGAGACCAGTTCGATAACTACACACCTTTTTCGGCACAGTCGATTAAATCCCGAAACCCAAAGCCTAAACGATTTGCACCCTGCGATTTGATGAACTCCCTCCTACGTAACTATGTTAGAATCGGCTTCAACCCATAAGGCTTACAAAAAAAAATGGCCTTTGGCCAAATTTCACACTTCACTTACCTTGGAACCACAGAGATATTCGGCTACTATAGAGGAGTGATTGACTTTGGAAGAAGAAAGAGATGGAGAAATCGGCTAAGGCTTGTGCTTTCGGTTTTGATGGATTGTGAAAAGAAAAGAGAAGGTTGAGACTTGATGCAATTTAGCTTTGGTATCCAAAAGGAGATTTGACCTAAGCAAAGTAAAAAGAAAAGAAAAGAAGAGAAAAGAAGAAGATGAGGGAAAGAGAGAATGATGACTATAAGTTTCGGCCAAGGAAGAAAAAGAATAAAATGAAAGAAAAACAATGCTCCTTTCAATGGTAGCAATTTCGGCACAAAGAGGAAAAGAGCTTGAGAGGGAAAAGAAAATAATACCAATTTGGTCAAGAATAATAGTCAAAACCAAAGCAAAATTTTACCAATAGCCCAAGACACATTCGGCTAGGAAGAGAGGTTTTGGAGAGAAAAGAAAATGGTGCCCAATTTGCTAAAGAATTTGATCAACTATCCCCTATTCCCTTTCAATATTTGGCCAACCCCCCTAGCCCCAAAAATCGACCAGGTTCATGGTCAAAATGGCCATGAAATAATTTCCAAAACAAAGCCCTTGATTCACTCCTTATAATCCTCTACTTTCCCAAAGTTTAAGAAATTCTATCCCTTATTTCAAGCCTTATGTCCCCTTATCATACCAAAACTTAGGATTTCATTCCTTCAATTAACACTTACCTTTTTCCTTAGTCTACTATCCATAAAAGAAAATAGTCCAACCTTACCTTAATTAAAGTTTGACCATCACATGCCATACAAGTCCAAAATAAAAAATCACCTTAAGACTATCCATGGGATTCGAACCTAAGCCCCCATTTCACTACTTGTGGCGCCACTTTCCAAAGCCTTGAGTGGCACCTCCCTTGCCACTTTACTAGCTCAATTACTTGTGTCTTAACCTCCATATTAATTCCCTTGAGGCCTAGCTCCCTTAGCTCCCTTTAACTATCGCTAAAAATTTTTTTTCTACAGCTCGGGCCTACTCTTGGCTTAAACCTAGATCTTAAAACTCCTTAATTAATGCACAATCAAGCCCTACACATGCAAAACAATTCAAACCTAATAGCCCCTATTTCAGGATGTTACAGTTCTACCCTCCTTAAAGAAATTTTGTCCTCGAAATTTCCAACTAACTAACAGTCGTGCATCCTAACTCACCACGCTACGCTCTTGCTACGCACTCTGATCTTAATAAAACTAACATACTTTCTAGATATAGCCTCAATGTTCACACTTAAAGTTCTAGATAATTCACTAGCAATACAGGAATGAGTTGACCCTATATCTAACAAGGCAATAAAGGGTATTCTGAAAATAAGAAACGTACCCGTTATCACATCTGGCACATCTTCCTCCTCGCGATGCCTGACTGCATAAACTAACCCTGGATGTCTCGCATCTACACCCTCAGCACCTCTGCCTGATGCTCCATGACCTCGGCTAGAACCATTCCCTCCATGATTCGGACCACGGCCCTTTGTCGCCAATTGACCACCTCTACCCGGCTGCACATAACCCTGGCCTATTGTCCGAGCCCTATCCATCTCTTGAGGACAATTCCTAACCAAATGAGCCTTAGACCCACACCAAAAACATTCCTTGCTATTTCCCCAGCACTCTCCTGCATGAGGTCTCCCACACTGAGCACATGGACGACTTCGATTCCCAGAAATTGGTACAGGTGCACGCACAAAATTCTCAACCCTTGGTCTTTTCTGAAAATTCCCAGATGATTCTGACAATCCATAACTCCTCTTATCCCGGTTCCTATCCCTATCTCTATTCTGCCTCTCGGCCCTCTTGACCTCCTCGGCTATCCGAGCTCTATCCACTAAGACTGCAAAGTCCCTCTCCCGATGCGGCGCTATCAACACTCAGACTCATCTTGCAACCCATCCTCAAATCTAACACACCGCTCGTAATCAGTAGCTACAATCCCTCTAGCATACCAACTTAATCGCAGAAACTCCGCTTCATACTCAGCTACCGACTTATTTCCTTGTACTAAATTCAGAAACGCCTTTCTCTGAGAGTCTATGTAGCTAGCTCCAACGTATTTCCCTTCAAACTTAACCTTAAAATACCCCCAATCCACTCGATCCGCAAGGATACTCTCCTTGACAGTGAGCCACCACTGGTAGGCCTCATCTCGAAGTAGCGAAACAACACCTTTCATCTTTTCCTCAGCAGTGCAGTCCAAATCGTCCATGATCCTCTTGACTGCCTCTAACCAATACTCTGCTACATTCGAGCTACCCAGATACTCCCTAAAACCTCTCCATTTGATCTAAGTCTCTCACCATCGACTTCCGAGCCCCATTTCCCTACTAGCTCCTACTACTCGCTCTAAAACTCATGAAGATAGCTGCGATCATGCGTCATCTCCTCCGGTTTGCTCTTGAAATTTTGCCCCTACAGCCGGTGGCGGTGCCTCATTTTCGGAACCCTGACCAGACCCAACTGGTTCCGACACAGCCATCCTACCTCTACCTCGCCCACGACGACCACGTCCCCTAGAACTCATGTCTACTTCGCGATTTAATCTGGTTTAAGAAATTTTATGCATTAGTCTTTTGTTCCACTGATTATCCGCGAACAATTTTATGTAAAGAAGTTTTTAGTAGTAGTTTTTTATATCAACCAACGTTTTCATCTCAAGTTTACTACCCTAATTCAGAGAGTCATATTCATTCATCCACAACATCCACTACACTACTATGGGCATTTTATCCGCTCCCAACCTGTGGGTATTTTCAGTAACTCATCCTCTGTGGGTATTTTAGTAATAAATCGAGATTAATTGAAAATCTTTAGAAATCAAAGGCATTCGAATTTACAAATTTCGGTTATTTTGAAAAATTTTCCAAATCAAAGGTATTTTGGAAATTCCAAATCGGGGTTATTTTGGTAATTTTGTAAATCAGGGGTAATTTAGTAAATTTTCCAAATAAGGATATTTTAGTCAAAACAGTGTAGTTTTTACAAAACTAAGGTTTTTATTCAATCTGAGGTAATTTTTTACAAAACAGTGTAGCTAGTCCCTTTCGGGTTTTAATTATCGGGTTTGGCCGGTGAATAATTCCTCTTGGTTAGGGTGAACCGCCACTACGCACCAGGTAGGATTCGAGTGAAGAGGAGGTGAGTCACTAGGACTGCTTAAATACCAAGCTCTTATTGAATCCAATCTTAGACATGCACACAACTGTTGCCACACCCTAACTCGGTGACTTACTCACAGGTTTGTTTGGTTGTACTTAAGTCTTATGTATTTTGTGTTAGAGTAAACTAGTCCTAGGGTTCAATAGCTCCTAATCTACTAATCTACGATCCCTAATGCCCATAAAGTTTCACATACCAATCACTTCAATAGTTAGGGGTACTTACCTCGTGGACTTGAAAGGAGATACAGGTGCCATGCCAGAATAAACCTGAAATAGTTCATGAAAGTCTATGTTTTTGAAAAGCCCATCTTTGAAAAATGTTTTTGGACCCAAAACCCTCAAAGCTGAGTTTTGAACCTTGCTCTGATACCAAATTGTAACACCCCAAACCCAGCTCAAATGCTATGGTCGAATCTAGAATGCTACTGAGGAAAAAGTTTGAAAAGAATTTGTCATAAGGGTGAAAACATAAAAATTTTCTGTCATTTATAAAAACATTGTATATTAAAAATTCTAAGTAAAATTTTGTTGTTACAAATTTCCAAATAAAAACTTTAATATAAGTTTTGATGATGTAAATCGCTTTCTTAAATAAAACATTCCAAATATCATCTCGATCGTCAATCCAACTCGAACACAATAAAAGTCCCCAAATACTTTAAGTGGCCTTTATTACAATAAATATTTACTCAAAATATTGAAAATAAAAAGTG
Source organism: Gossypium rotundifolium (assembly GCA_025506655.1). NCBI lineage: Eukaryota > Viridiplantae > Streptophyta > Magnoliopsida > Malvales > Malvaceae > Gossypium > Gossypium rotundifolium. Next base: position 52,799,040 of record CP106725.1, read on the forward strand.
CATAAAACAATGAAAAACATCTTCTGCATGGCCACCTCATATTCGCTCCAGCCCGGTCCAAGAATCATGTATCACCCATATTGTTTGGTAAAAAAAATTGGGTGAGTCAAACCAACTCAGTGTGTAATTAGTCCACAGATTTCCACACAGGGGCTTAGCCCAAACCACACCAATCCACATATCAAATAATAATGCAAAATGCACCCAACCCAGCCTAGGGTCCATCCTCTACACACCCCCGTATCCAGCCACCACACACCAGGGGATTACTAAATCAATCCTCCAACCTCTACACACCAATTTGGCAAGCAATGCCATCCACCAAGTGGTCAAGCCACTGGTCCACGTGAAATAAATCATAGTATAATCCACAACGCGACCTCAGTCAATGTCAATCCATGATGTAGCTCGTAGCTAACATCAAATCACAATGAGGCACATAGCCATCACCAACCACGATATGACACAATGCCGATACCAACCACGATGAGGCACAGAGCCGATCATCAATCCACATGAGGCTCGTAGCCATCACTAAACCACGTACATAAATGTACACCATGTCCTTCAATAATCATATCCCAATCCTTATGTATATGTAAGTATCATGGCCAAATAATAGTAAAATTCCAATGAGCATACATCACATGCTTACCACAATTCCACACATATACCATGGTAAAATAATATCATAAACCGACACAGTTAACCGAATACCCACTATGGGTAGCCACCATCTCAGCCATTATTTTCGGCTATCGTACACATCTTATATGTATATATATACATAACAACAAATCCAAACAACAAGAGATCAGTGCGATAACTACACGCCTTTTACTGTACAGTCGATTAAATCCCGAAACCCAAAGCCTAAACGATTTGCACCTTGCGATTTGATGAACTCCCTCCTACGTAACTATGTTAGAATCGGCTTCAACCCATAAGGCTTACAAAAAAAAATGGCCTTTGGCCAAATTTCACACTTCACTTACCTTGGAACCACAGAGATATTCGGCTACTATAGAGGAGTGATTGACTTTGGAAGAAGAAAGAGATGGAGAAATCAGCTAAGGCTTACTTGTGCTTTTGGTTTTGATGGATTGTGAAAAGAAAGAGAAGGTTGAGACTTGATTCAATTTAGCTTTGGTATCCAAAAGGAGATTCTACCTAAGCAAAGTAAAAAGAAAAGAAAAGAAGAGAAAAGAAGAAGATGAGGAAAGAGAGAATGATGACTATAAATTTGCCAAGGAAGAAAAAGAATAAAATGAAAGAAAAACAATGCTCCTTTTAATGGTAGTAATTTCGCACAAAGAGGAAAAGAGCTTGAGAGGGAAAAGAAAATAATACCAATTTGGTCAAGAATAATAGTCAAAACCAAAGCAAAATTTTACCAATAGCCCAAGACACATTCGGCTAGGTAGAGAGGTTTTGGAGAGAAAAGAAAATGGTGCCCAATTTGCTAAAGAATTTAATCAACTATCCCCTATTCCCTTTCAATATTCGGCCAACCCCCTAGACCCAAAAATCGACTAGGTTCATGGTCAAAATGGCCATGAAATAATTTCCAAAACAAAGCCCTTGATTCACACCTTATATTCCTCTACTTTCCCAAAGTTTAAGAAATTCTATCCCTTATTTCAAGCCTTATGTCCCCTTATCATACCAAAACTTAGGATTTCATTCCTTCAATTAACACTTTCCTTTTTCCTTAGTCTACTATCCATAAAAGAAAATAGTCCAACCTTACCTTAATTAAAGTTTGACCATCACATGCCATACAAGTCCAAAATAAAAAATCACCTTAAGACTATCCATGGGATTCGAACCTAAGCCCCCCTTTCACTACTTGTGGCGTCACTTTCCAAAGCCTTAAGTGGCGCCTCCCTTGCCACTTTACTAGCTCAATTACTTGTGTCTTAACCTCCACATTAATTCCCTTAAGGCCTAGCTCCCTTAGCTCTCTTTAACTATCGCTTAAATTTTTTTTTTCACAGCTCGAGCCTACTCTTGGCTTAAACCTAGATCTTAAAACACCTTAATTAATGCACAATCAAGCCCTACACATGCAAAACAATTCAAACCTAATAGCCCCTATTTCAGGATGTTACACTACATATCCCTAAAAATAGCCTATAAACAAATAGGGACTAAGTTGGAATAATTCTGGAAGTTTTAGGGAAATCTCAAAAATACCTAGAAACAGGGGACACACGGTTGTGTGGCCAAGTCGTATGACTTTCAAAGTTGGAACACACGACCTTGTCCCAACCCCTATCTTTACCTATGTAACTCATTGACTTGAGACACACGATCGTGTCCTAGTCCGTATGTGACACACGACCGTGTGATGGATCGTGTCCTAGGCCGTGTGTACCTAAATGTACCTTAAAACTCAAGTTTATCAAATTGTGATTACTTGGACACTAAGCAATCAATTCACCAGCCATTTAATCTATCCAAAAACACAATTAAACTTGCTCAAACCATACCAAAACAACCAATTTAAGTGCCTAACCAATGTACCCTTGTTGGTACCACGTTTTATATCTTCAAACATATCAACAAGACTTCAACCTTTCAAGACTTTCATTTATACCAAATTTACCAATATTGAACTAACTTTTATCTACTTGAGCTATCAAGATTTAAGCTAAAAGACATACCAAACATTAAACCGGGCAACATACCAAAACATAGCTTCAACCACAATCATATATAAACAAATGACCATCATTGCTCTTGAAACCAAAATAACATCACATTAACAACCAACTATCAACCAAAGACTTCCTAGGTACATGCCAAAATAAAAATAAGAACATCACCATCACTTGTGTTCGGGATGGTCATTGGATGCTGACTAGACTATCGAATCTATAAGTACCTAACCTATGCACAAAAAACAAAACCGTACGCTAAGTATAACTTAGCAGTATTTCTATAATCTGAATATATAAACATAATATGAATATTCAAATACAAGATTAAAATACAATAAAAGATACTTCCATAATTTCATAGTTTTATTCTTCAAATTTCATAAAAGTTTTAACATGAGTCATCTCACTTTTATTTCATACTCAATAGAAATAACCATATATTTCATTTCCATATCAAAATAAATTTCACATTTCAAATAATATTCAAGTGTTTTCACATTTAATCAATTTAATCCATAACACAAATAACCAATCCAATCACTTCAATATATCTCACCAAATAAATTTTGTAACTTACCTTATAACTTATCATGCAATGCAATGTACAAATGTAATAATTGAAATAGTTTAGTTTATAGAAACACAAATCGTAAACTCCAAGCTATTCGTCGACGATCTTTTCTTTTCCCTTCTTTATTGTGGAATCCGGGTCAACGTTAGCTACGAAATAAAGAAAAAACACATTTCCTCAATACACAAACAATTCACCCTCAATTGCTAATTTATACAACTTTTTCATTTTATTCAATTTATTTCCTAAAATTGGGACTAACATAGCTTCTAAATTAAACCCTAATTTTTTATACCAATTTCACCCTAAAATTTTAAAATTTTCACAAGTTGGTCCCTGTTGCTCAAAATCAACAATTTACTTTACAATTTAGTTAGTTTTTTACACTAAACTTAATATTTATCAATTTAAGCCCTAGAACTTCAACTATTTACCAATGGAAACATTCATAGAATTTAACAGTATCGAGAAATACTATATGGGTCAGCTAGCCTAAACTACCGAGATTCTAAAAATATAAAAATTACAAGAAAATGGACTAAATTAACTAACCAATTGAAGCTTGAAATGTTTAAAAACCTTAGTCAAATATTTCTTCTTCTCCTTTAAGTTCAACTGGATAAAGAAAGAATGAATTTTTTTTATTCTCTTCCCACTAACTATGTTTTATATTAATGTTATTATTATTTTATAAATTATATATTATAATATATTTATTAATTAAATTTATAGCATAAAAACATTATGAAACCCCACCATCGACCACTATAATTATAAAGTGGTAGAATAACTACTTTAGTCCTTATTCCATTTCTAATTAATAAAAACACAGTAATTAAACCTTTTCTACTTTTACAATTTAGCCCCTGAACTTTAATTAAGCTCTAATTCGATAAAATTATCTGACTGAAATTCAATTCATTTCTAATATAACTTTGTAAATACTTGATAAAAAAATTTACGAGTCTAATTTACTGAAATGAGGGCCTGATACCTCAATTTCCAAAATCACCGACTTTAGAACCGATACACTTGTACCTTGTCTAACCTTCCAAATAATTAAAATTATTAGACCAAACCTTAGCGTAATACTATAATACCCTATTATATATTAATAAATAATATTCACAAATTTTATAATTAGAAAATAGAATTTCGAAACCATCATTTCTGACTCCATTGACTTTTGGGTTGTTACAAATGATATTTTTGCTATGAAATTGTCAGTAGTTGTTGTAACAACGGATGTGGCACTCTGTTGCTCAAACCCAATGACCAGGTTGGGTTAGGGGTGTTACGACGTCACGACTTTGGCCTTGGATTTTCAAAATTTTGAAATTTGGTCCTCATTCATGCTTGGGTTAACAAAAGAGCTTTAGTAAGCTTGATTAGGGCTTGGATTTAGTTGTGAATCATATTATGAATTTTTTTTCATAAATGTTTGTTGATTGATATATTTAATATATTTTGACAAAATTTGCTAAGAAAATTGATGTGGCGTCCCATAGCTCGGACTCGGGGATTGGGTCAGGCAAGGGGTGTTACACAAACGCTCCTTAATATTGTTGTGGGTAAGCTAATAGAAAAGAATGATGCTGTTGAAGTTGGGATGACAACTATGAAAGAAGAAAATGAAGCCATGGTGATGGCTTTGCAAGAGGAAACTGAGGGTGAGCTTGTTGTCTATCAAGCCACTATAGGTAAATGAGTGTTAAGTGCAACACTGAATAGGGAGATTGATGTCCCCAAACCGGGAATTTTAAGGGGGCAAGGTCTACGAGGGAAGTAGACAACTTCTCATGGGAGATGGTGTAATACTTCTGTGCTGTGGGCACTAAGTATGGTGATGCTAAGGTAAATACTGTTACTCGATAATTTAATGATTTTGCTATTTTATGGTGGTGACATAGGTACACAGATAAAAGGGGTGATAAGGAAAAAAATTGAGACTTAAGAGGAGTTCCAAAAAGGTTTCAAGGAGTAATTTTACCCTTAATATGACGAGAATGAGGCTCGGCCTAAGTTGCACCAATTTTTGCAGCAAGGTACAATTTAGGAGTATGTGAAGGAGTTCAGTAAATTGATGCTCCAAATTATGAACCTGAGTGAGAAGGAGGCATTCTTATATTTTATGGATGGGTTGAAGTCATGAGTTAAGCATGAATTGGAACATCGAGGGGTCCAAGAACTATCCAAAACTATGATCGTGGTATAGTCCTTAATCGAGCTTGTTTCGAGGAAAGACAAGTAAAAGTCTTCTAAGCCCAAAGGGAAAGGAAATGGTGGGGAAATTGAAGAAGGACAAGTTGAGAATTGCAACAATAGTGTTGGCAATGAGAAACCACAAAATGGGAAAAATAAGCCTAATAGTAAAGCGAATAGGCCATTGAAATGATTTCTTTGTGAAGTTCTGCATATGGTAAGGGATTGTTCAAAGCGATCCGTGTTTTCTACCATCAAGGAAGATGATAAGCAAAAAAAAAGAGTCAATGAGGTTGGGTGTGATGGTACGTGGGATTGAAGCTAAGAGGGGAAAAGAGAGTAAGAAAAAGCTAGTAAAGTGTTTCTTGTGTTATGGTCCGCATAAGGATTGCCCAAAGTGACCCAAGACTTTTATTATTAGTAAAAAAGTGGAACCAGAGCCAAAGAGTGAGGCTTTGAATCTTGGGTCAATGATACTCAATTTTGTGAAAGCGAAGAGGGATCGCAAGCAGAAGGGGTTGATGTATGTGGACATCAACATCGTAGGTCAAAGGAAGAGTACTCTTATTAATACGGGGGCACAGACTTATTTATATATAAAAAAGTCATTGGTAAACGTGGTCTTTCAGTTCTTGAATCAACTAAAAAGATCAAGATTGTTAACTCTAAAAAGGTTCCAACTATGGGAGTAACACAATGACTTGAGCTACAGATCGGTCAATGGAAATGCAAGGAAGACTTTAAGGTAATTCAATTAGATGATTATGACTTTGTTCTTGGCTTAAGTTTTCTTGACAAGATTAATGCTCTTTTGGTTCCTTTTGTTGCTTCTATATGCATATCAGATACTTGACAACAACAATACATCGTGCGAGTGAGTAGAAACATGAGGGTCAGAACGAAGGTATTGTCTGCAATCCAACTAGCTGAGGATGTTTATGAGGGAAAGAACATTGACTTGGTAGATTAGAGGAATGCAACGAAGACCCCTTGAAAATGCTAGAGGGGCAACAAACTAATATGAAGTCTGTTGAGTAATTAATAAGGTTACCACCTAAGAGAAAGGTGGGGTGCATCAGACTTTGGGGGAAAAGTGGTGATGCAAACTGGGCAGTTGAGACGAGTAAATGCAATGAGTGAGACACATCTAAAAACACTTTGGTAGTGTTCTTCATTATGACTTGTTGGCTTGGCAAACATGTAAGGACCTTCAAGAATTTTGAAGTGGGAAAGCCAAGGGGATTACAAACCACAGTTAACAGTGAGACTAAAGGTTAAACTGATGTTCAATGTGTGTAACACCCTGAATTAGGGGTTATTTGTAATTTAAATAAATTCCATGTGGAATTCAAGAAATAAATAAATATGATTTTATTTAGCATGATTTAGGGTCTAGAAATAACCCTGATTTAGGTCGGATTTGGGTTTAGAAAAAAATTTAAAGTACTTAAAAGGAGGGAAGCTGGGGAATAGGGGTTAAATAAAATTTAGGAGGAACATGACACAATAATGGGCTTGGTACAGGTGGCTTGGTGCGCCTAAGAGAGTTGCTAGGGGGCGTTCGAGCCACGGCAGGAACAAGGGGGAATGTTTTTTTTCCTTGTGGGCTTTTTGGGTGTTAGGCCTAGGAAGGCCTTATAATTAAATCAGGGGGCTCATTAACATGAAAGTCGGGTTGGTTGAGTGGCCTGGGGCGCCACTTAAGGGTGTTGACATGGAGGTCTCAGGTTCAAAACACAAGGGACGCAAGGTGTGTTATTTTTGGGCTTTTATGTTAAAGGGAAGAGGGTCAAGAAGGTGCTTATAATTAAAAGGTGAAGGCTTATGTCATGAAAGTTTAATGGGGAGAAGTGGCAAAGGGCGTTGGAGAGAGAGTGGGGGCTGCAGTGAGGTCTCGGGTTTGAGACGTGAAGGATGCAATGGAGCATTTTTTTTAGGCTTTGGCGTTGGAAGGAAAAAGGGCCCAGTTATAAAGGCTTTATAAATAAGTGGAGAGGGGATTTGACATGAAAGTTGGGTTGGAAGAGTTGGTCTGGGCGCTTAAGGGGAGGCTGTAGCATGGGGGTTCCAGGTTCGAACCCGAGGCCTTGTGCCTTGTTTCATTTTTTTTCTTCCCCTGCTGCTGGCGTGAGGAGAGCAGAATTGGCAGCAATTAGGACTCTTAATTGATAAGAGATAAGGCATATTTTTTTGCTCATAATCAGCTGGAAGAGGGGGAAATTTTAGTGTTTTATTTGCTATTAAATTGTTGAGGGGATTAGGAGATTAAAGCTAGATTTATTTTGTGATAATTCAAGGCTGGAAATTATCACAAAATAAAGAGAATTTGGCTAGCATTGGGACTCCTTAGGGGCTGTCCATAATTGTTTTTTTACAGCAAAGAAGGGCCAAAAGTTCTTCAATTTTTCTCTTCTTTTTCCTCACTTGTTGCTGCCAAATTTCCTCTGCCTATTGCTAAAATTCTAGCTTTGTTTCTTCTTCTTTTACAACCTGAAACTCCCTTATACAACAGCCTTAAAATTATTCAAAATTCGAGCTTCTCTTCTCTTGCATGTTTAATATACCCCTCTTTAATAGGAAAATTCCAGCCCTTTTCTTCTTAGAATTAGCCAATTTTCTCTTAAGTGAGTCATTGTTGGTTCTTTTCTTTTCATTGAAAATTGTCAAACCCACTCACAACCCCAAGTGGTGCTGATTTGTGGAGTTTAAGGCTGAAACAATCATCAAGGGAAGCTTTCAGAATTATTTTTCAAGGAAAGTTGGTAAGCACATTCGCCAAGGGCCTTTCAATTAAAAAGTCTATGATTAAATGCCAAACTAACGTGTGCCATGGATTTAGGGACTAATTTATTTCGGATTTGATTGGAAATCAAATCCATTCAAGGGCAAAAATCTAGTGTTGTAGATCGGATCCCTGGATCTAGGAATTTAGAGAAGCAGTGTGTAAACTCTTTACACACTTTATTATTAAACTTGAAATATTATTGTCTTGTGTATGAATTTTGGTAGTGACCTATGATATGCTTGTGGGCTTAAACATGGATTAGGGTAAGTCCCCTAATTTGCGATTTTGATATACGATTTGCATGCCATCACATGATATTAAATGCTATGACATGAAATTTGATAATTGATGTATAAGCATGTGGTGGTGGGATTGATGAGAGGAGGGGACGATTTATGGATATGTCGCCATGGTTTTGACCACACGATGGGTTGGCCCCATCGATTATTTTGTGACTTTAAGTCATCGTGGTTTTGACCACAAGATGGGTTGGCCCCATCAGATTATTTGTGACCGATGGTCATCGATGGTTTTGACCACAACGATTGAATATTTGCGACTAAGTCCGGTGGTTTGGTACCACCAAATGGTTTTGACCACACTTGATTATTTGTGACCTATGGTCATCGATGGTTTTGACCACACGATGGGTTGGCCCCATCATTTAAATTGTGACTTTAAGTCATCGATGGTTTTGACCACACGGGGTAGAAAAGGAGTATGGATGGCTAGTTGGGTTGCATGTGCATGTTTAATTAATAACTTGTGTATGAGTTGTATTTTTCGGGTAGGGGATTTACACACTGAGTCTTGGTGACTCACCCCTTCCCTTAACATTTTGCAGATGAGTAGATCGCGGAGATGGAGCAGGAATGGACTCGAGGCGGCCATGCTTGTCGTTGGATTTTATTTTTACTTTGCCTAAGTTAGAGTTATTATTTTCTAAGTTTATATTTTGGGATTGTAATAAAGCTATTTATCATGTGGATTTTTTTTATTTTGCTTATGTCATGTTACAAATTAAATTTTCAAATGATAAGTAAACCGGTTAAAAATAATTTTTCAAACTTAATAAACTTCTACGGGTTTTTTTTATAATATGTTACCATCGGGTAATAAAAATAAACTAAGTCAACTATCACTTTGATGATTTTAAAATGATTCACGATCAATGTTTTCAAAAGAGTTTATAAAGCCCAATCAGATTTATAAAAGGCCCAACTGAGTTTTCAAACACCGCTTTAAATATCTTAGCCAAATTTTATCGAATTTTCACCCAACTTTCAAATTGGCCCAAAATATTTCACCCAAGTGACATACCAGATCCGGTCATGACTCATGGGCGGGTTTGGGGTGTTACAAATTGGTATCGAGCCGATTCAAAACTCTCATTTGTGGGGGCCAAGGCCCAAAATGTTTGGTTTTGAATAGTAGGCCTTATTATAATGTTTGAGAAATTGTTTTGGCTTGAACAGCATGGCACCGAGTCTCCGGCACCTATCCGCCCATGTAAGTACTTCTATCAATTTTTGTGAATTCTTTTGATGTGGGGTAGAAGGGTAAAATGGGAACGTAGACTATTAGAATAGAAATTATTGAACCCAGGGTTAGCTTACCCCAACAAACAATGCATAAGACTTAAATAATTCTCTAAACAAAACTGTGAGTTGTCAATGAGCAAAAGATGTGGCAATCATTATACGCATGTCTAGGATTGGATTCTTGGGGCACGGTATTTAAGCGATCCTCGTGACTCACCTCCTACTCACTTAAATCCTACACAGTGCGTAGTAACGGTTCATCCTAGCTAAACGACACACTCATAGGCTAAACTCGATAACTAAAACCGAAAAGAGATTAGCCGCTTTGTTTTTGAGGAAAATAAAATCTTGTTTGAAAAATAAAGACCAAAATACCCTCAAGATGAAAAATGACCAAAATACCCTCGGTTTGTAAAATACCCTCAGTATGAAAATTTTCAAATAGAAATTTTCAAAATATCCTTCTTTGTAAAATCACTTAGAACCCAAATTTTGAAAATTTATTTTTTAAAAATACCACGATTATGGAAAATTACTAAAATACCTTAGGGTAAAAATTACAAAACGCCTTGAATTATGAAATTTCCAAAATACCCACGGTTTTAATCAAAAATTTCATCACATGAAAAGTGCCCAAAAATCTTAAAATTCGAAAACGTCATGATTTTGTAAAATTACAAAATTGCCCCTAACCTACCAAATTACCAAAATACCCCTAACTTTCAAAATTTTGCAACATCACTATTTTGGAAAGTACAATTTTTTATAACTTTTTGAAATATCCCTAATTTATCAAATTTTGCAAATTTACCCTGATTTGTGGAAAATTACCAAAATGCCCCTGAGATTCAAAATCACCAAAAGACTCCCGAATTTCAAAATTTTTTTTAAATACTCGAGAAATTAAGAGTTTTAAAATAATTTTTGACAAAATCATCCGAGAACCTGTATTTTTGAAAAATTATGAAAATACCCCTGTAGGACAAATTACGAAAAATACCCCCGGGTAGTGGAAAAACAATCACCATGAAATCAACAACTCTCTTTGAATGAATGAATGAAAGACTGTGTGTTTGGTTGATTACGAAAGAACCACTTCTAAAACTCCTATCATAAAATTTCTTCGCGGATAACCAAGTGAAACTAAGGTACTGATACAGAAAAATTCTTAAACAGATAAACGCGATCGTTAGAATGAGTTCAAGAGGTCGTGGACGTCCACCTCGTGGCCGAGGTAGAGGTAGGATGACCCTGTCGGAGCCCGCGAGGTCCGATCATGGGTCCGAAAATGAGATGCCGAATCTACCGACACCGAAAACTGAGTTTCAAGACTATACGGGTGGTAATGACGTAGTATCTCAAGCGGTGCTACGGGTGTTAGAACGAGTAACTGAGGCTGGCGTGGGTGCAGGAACCCAGAATCGTGGTCGAACGACTCAAGCTAACTGAGCAAAAGTATTCAGAGGAGTTTTCGGAGTGGCACCTAGTGCAGCGAAATATTGGTTAGAGTCCACGAAAAGGAATATGGGTGACTTGGATTTCACCCCTGAGGAGAAGTTAAAAGGTATCATCTCTCTGCTTTGGGATGAGTCTTATCAGTGGTGGCTCACCGTAAGGGATGGAACGGTGGCAAAAACCTTACTTGGGAATTTTTCAGGGGAGCCTACCAAAAGAAGTATATTGGAACCAGCTATGTAGACGCTCAAAGGAAGGCTTTCTTGAACCTGGTTCAAGGAAATAAGTCAGTGGTAGAATATGAGGTCGAGTTCCTCCGATTGAGTAGATATGCTCGTGGTATTGTGGGTACCGAGCATGAGCGCTGTGTCAGGTTTGAGGATGGCCTGAGAGATGAGCTGAGAATGATGATAGCTCCACAACAGGAACGGGAGTTCGCTATCCTTGTGGAGAAGTCTAAAGTTGCTGAAGGAGTAAGACAGTCCGTTAAGCGGAACCAAGAATGAAATTGGAATAAGAGAAGCTCGGAACCTTCAAGGTTCTCGGGTAATGAACAGAAGAGGACGAGGTTTGATGGGTCGGATCAAGCTGCTAGGCCTGCTGCTGCTACTAATCCTCAATGGCCGCCATGGTATGATAAGTGTGGCAAGTTTCACAAGGGGGAGTGTTGGAATGGTAATCGTGGATGCTTTGAATGTGGGTCTATGGAGCATCGAGTTAAAGACTATCCTAAAAAGGCAGCTAGGTTGAAAATGGAAGGTCAGGATCGTGCACCGAACAGAAGGGATAACCAACAACCACAGAGGGGTCGAGGTGCAGCTAGGGGTAATGGAAATAGTATCGGGCGTGGCCGAGGTGCTGAAGGTGCAGAAGCGAGGCAACCAAGATTGGTTTACGCAGTTGGCTATCGCGAGGAGGACGATGTACCTGATGCGACAACGGGTATGTTCCTTAATTCTAGAATACCCCTAATTGCTTTGATTATTGTAGAGTTTTCTTGTTTTGCTAGGGAAGTGCTTGAAAATTTGGTTGAGAACTTAGAGATTGTGCCTAGGAGGTAAGATAGTTTTTTTTAAGATCGAGGCGCAAAGATAAGCATAGTCTTATTGAGTTAAGGGGTACGAATATTCGTTAGTAAGTAATTTCGAGGACGAAATTATTTTTAAGGGGAGTAGAACTGTAACACCCTGAATTAGGGGTTATTTGTAATTTAAATAAATTCCATGTGGACTTCAAGAAATAAATAAATATGATTTTATTTAGCATGATTTAGGGTCTAGAAATAACCCTGATTTAGGTCGAATTTGGGTTTAGAAAAAAAATTTAAAGTACTTAAAAGGAGGGAAGTGGGAATAGGGTTAAATAAAATTTAGGAGGAACATGACACAAGAATGGGCTTGAATGTGTGGCTTGGTGCACCTAAGAGAGTTGCTAGGGGGGCGTTCGAGCCACCGCAGGAACAAGGGGGAATGTTTTTTTTTTCCTTGTGGGCTTTTTGGGTGTTAGGCCTAGGAAGGCCTTATAATTAAATCAGGGGGCTCATTAACATGAAAGTCAGGTTGGTTGAGTGGCCTGGGGCGCCACTTAAGGGTGTTGACACGGAGGTCTCATGTTCAAAACGCAAAGGACGCAAGGTGTGTTATTTTGGGCTTTTGCGTTAAAGGGAAGAGGGTCAAGAAGGTGCTTATAATTAAAAGGTGAAGGCTTATGTCATGAAAGTTTAATGGGAGAAGTGGCAAAGGCGTTGAGAGAGAGTGGGGTTGCGGTGAGGTCTCGGGTTCGAGACGTGAAGGATGCAATGGAGCATTTTTTTAGGCTTTGGCATTGGAAGGAAAAAGGGCCCGATTATAAAGGCTTTATAAATAAGTGGAGAGGGATTTGACATGAAAGTTGGGTTGGAAGAGTTGGTGCAGGCGCTTAAGGGAGGTTGTAGCATGGGGTTCCAGTTGAACCCCGTGCCTTTTGCCTTGTTTCATTTTTTTTCTTCCCTCACTTTGGCGTGAGGAGAAAGCGTAATTGGCGACAATTAGGACTCTTAAATTGATAAGAGATAAGGCATATTTTTTCTCATAATCAATTTGGAAGAGGGGAAATTTTAGTGTTTTATTTGCTATTAAATTGTTGAGGGATTAGGAGATTAAAGTTAGATTTATTTTGTGATAATTCAAGGTTGGAAATTATCACAAAATAAAGAGAATTTGGCCAACATTGGGACTCCTTAGGGTCTGTCCATAATTGTTTTTTTTACACAGAAGAAGGGCCAAAAGTTCTTCAATTTTCTCTTCTTTTCCTCACTTGTTTCGCTAAATTTCCTCGCCTATTGCTAAAATTCCAGCTTCGTTTCTTCTTCTTTACAACCTGAAACTCCCTTATACAACAGCCCAAAATTATTCAAAATTGAGCTTTCTTCTCTTGCATGTTTAATATACCCCTCTTTAATAGGAAAATTCCAGCCCTTTTCTTCTTAGAATTAGCCAATTTTCTCTTAAGTGAGCTCATTGTTCGGTTCTTTTCTTTTCATTGAAAATTGTCAAACCCACTCACAACCCCAAGTGGTGCTGATTTGTGGAGTTTAAGGGCTGAAACAATCATCAAGGGAAGCTTTCGGGAATTATTTTTCAAGGAAAGTTGGTAAGCACATTCGGCCAAGGGCCTTTCAATTAAAAAGTCTATGATTAAATGCCGAAACTAACGTGTGCCATGGATTTAGGGACTAATTTAGGCTTCGGGATTTGATTGGAAATCAAATCCATTCAAGGGGCAAAAATCTAGTGTTGTAGATCGGATCCTCGGGATCTAGGAATTTCGGTAGAAACAGGTGTGTAAACTCTTTACACACTTTATTATTAAACTTGAAATATTATTGTCTTGTGTATGAATTTTGGTAGTGACCTATGATATGCTTGTGGGCTTAAACATGGATTCCGGGTAAGTCCCCTAATTTGCGATTTTGATATACGATTTGCATGCCATCACATGATATTAAATGCTATGACATGAAATTTGATAATTGATGTATAAGCATGTGGTGGTGGGATTGATGAGAGGAGGGGGACGATTTATGGACTGTCGCCAGTGGTTTTGACCACACGATGGGTTGGCCCCATCAGATTATTTTGTGACTTTAAGTCATCAGTGGTTTTGACCACAAGATGGGTTGGCCCCATCAGATTATTTGTGACCGATGGTCATCAGTGGTTTTGACCACAACGATTGAATATTTGCGACTAAGTCCCAGTGGTTTGGTACCACCAGTGGTTTTGACCACACTTGATTATTTGTGACCTATGGTCATCAGTGGTTTTGACCACACGATGGGTTGGCCCCATCATTTAAATTGTGACTTTAAGTCATCAGTGGTTTTGACCACACGGGGTAGAAAAGGAGTATGGATGGCTAGTTGGGTTGCATGTGCATGTTTAATTAATAACTTGTGTATGAGTTGTATTTTCCTAGGGATTTACACACTGAGTCTTGGTGACTCACCCTTCCTTAACATTTTGCGAGATGAGTAGATCATGAGATGGAGCCGAGCGGACTCGAGGCGCCATGCTTGTCGTTGGATTTTATTGTTACTTTGCCTAAGTTAGAGTAATTATTTTCTAAGTTTATATTTTGGGATTGTAATAAGGCCGCTATTTATCATGTGGATGTTTTTTTATTTTGCTTATGTCATGTTACAAATTAAATTTTCAAATGATAAGTAAACAGGTAAAAATAATTTTTCAAACTTAATAAACTTCTACGGGTTTTTTTTTAAATATGTTACCATCGGGTAATAAAATAAACTAAGTCAACTATCACTTTGATGATTTTAAAATGATTCACCATCAATGTTTTCAAAAGAGTTTATAAAGCCCAATCAGATTTATAAAAGGCCCAACTGAGTTTTCAAACACCATTTTAAATACCTTAGCCAAATTTTATCGAATTTTCACCCAACTTTCAAATTGGCCCAAAATATTTCACCCAGTGACATACCAGATCCGGTCAGACTCATGAAATTTGGGTTTGGGGTGTTACAAATTGGTATCGAGCAGGTCCAAAACTTCTACGTGTGGGAGCCCAAGGCCCAAAATGTTTGGTTTTGGATAGTAGGCCTTATTATAATGTTTGAGAAATTGTTTTGGCTTGAACAAAGATGGCACCGAGTCTCGGCACCTATCCGCCTGTGTAAGTACTTCTATCAATTTTGTGAATTCTTTTGATGTGGGGTAGAAGGGTAAAATGGGAACGAGACTATTAGAATAGAAATTATTGAACCCAGGGTTAGCTTACCCCAACAAACAATGCATAAGACTTAAATAATTCTCTAAACAACCTGTGAGTTGTCTTGAGCAAAAGATGTGGCAATCGTTATACGCATGTCTAGGATTGGATTCGGTAGGGCCTGGTATTTAAGCAGTCCTCGTGACTCACCTCCTACTCACTTAAATCCTACCTGGTGCGTAGTAACGGTTCATCCTAGCTGAAACGACACACTCATAGGCTAAACTCGATAACTAAAACCCGAAAAGGGATTAGCCGTTTTGTTTTTGAGGAAAATAAAATCTTGTTTGAAAAAATAAAGACCAAAATACCCCTCAGTATGAAAAATGACCAAAATACCCCTGGTTTGTAAAATACCCTCCGTATGAAAATTTTCAAATAGAAATTTTCAAAATATCCTTCTTTTGTAAAATCACTTAGAACCCAAATTTTGAAAATTTATTTTTTTAAAAATACCCTGATTATGGAAAATTACTAAAATACCCTTAGGGGTAAAAATTACAAAAACGCCCTTGAATTATGAAATTTCCAAAATACCCACGGTTTTAATCAAAAATTTCATCACATGAAAAGTGCCCAAAAATCTTAAAATTCGAAAACGTCATGATTTTGTAAAATTACAAAATTGCCCCTAACCTACCAAATTACCAAAATACCCCTAACTTTCAAAATTTTGCAACATCACTATTTTGGAAAGTATAATTTTATAACTTTTGAAATATCCCTAATTTAACAAATTTTACAAATTTACCGATTTGTGGAAAATTACCAAAATGCCCCGAGATTCAAAATCACCGAAAGACCCGAATTTTAAAATTTTTTTAAATACAGAAATTAAGAGTTTTAAAATAATTTTGACAAAATCATCCGAGAACACATATTTTGAAAAATTATGAAAATACCTGTAGGACAAATTACTGAAAAATACCCGGGTAGTGGAAAAACAATCACCATGAAATCAACAACTCTCTTTGAATGAATGAATGAAAGATCGTGTGTTTGGTTGATTACGAAAGAACCACTTCTAAAACTCCTATCATAAAATTTCTTCGCGGATAACCAAGTGAAACTAAGGTACTGATACATAAAAATTCTTAAACAGATAAACGCGATCGTTAGAATGAGTTCAAGAGGTCGTGGACGTTCGCCTCGTGGCCGAGGTAGAGGTAGGATAACCCTGTCGAAGCCCGCGAGGTCCGATCATGGGTCCGAAAATGAGATGCCGAATCTACCGACACCGAAAACTGAGTTTCAAGACCATACGGGTGGTAATGACGTAGTATCTCAAAGGCTATGGGTGTTGGAACGAGTAATGAGGTCAGCAGCAGTGCGAGAACCCGTAAATCTGTGGTTGAACGATTAAGCTAATGAGCAAAAGTATTGAGAGGAGTTTTTGAGTGGCACCTAGTGCAAATGAAATATTGGTTAGAGTCCACGGAAAGGATTATGGGTGACTTGGATTTCACCCCGAGGAGAAGTTAAAAGGTATCATCTCTGCGCTTGGGATGAGTCTTATCGGTGGTGGCTCACCGTAAGGGATGGAACAGTGGCGTAAAACCTTACTTGGGAATTTTTCAGGGAGCCTACCAAAAGAAGTATATTGGAACCACTATGTAGACGCTAAAGGAAGGCTTTCTTGAACTGGTTCAAGGAAATAAGTCGATGTGAGAATATGAGGCCGAGTTCCTCCGATTGAGTAGATATGCTCGTGGTATTGTGGGTACCGAGCATGAGCGCCGTGTCGAGTTTGAGGATGGCCACGAGAGATGAGTGAGAATGATGATAGCTCCACAACAGAACTAGAGTTATTTGTCCTTGTGGAGAAGTCTAAAGTTGTCAAGGAGTAAGACGGTCAGTTAAGCGGAACCAAGAACGGAATTGGAATAAGAGGAGCTCGGAACCTTCAAGGTTCTCGGGTAATGAACAGAAGAGGACGAGGTTTGATGGGTCGGATCAAGCTGCTAGGCCTGCTGCTGCTACTAATCCTCAATGGCCGCCACGGTGTGATAAGTGTGGCAAGTTTCACAAGGGGGAGTGTTGGAATGGTAATCGTGGATGCTTTGAATGTGGGTCTATGGAGCATCGAGTTAGAGATCTGCCATCCTAAGAAGGGCCTAGGCTGAAACGGAAGGTCGTGGATCGTGCCAATGTAAGGGATAACCAACAACCACAGAGGGGTCGAGGTGTAGCTAGGGGTAATGGAAATGGTATCGGGCGTGGCCGAGGTGCTGAAGGTGCAGAGGCGAGGCAACCAAGGTTAGTTTACGCAGTTGGCTGTCACGAGGAGGACAATGTACCTGATGCGACAATGGGTATGTTCCTTAATTCTGGAATACCCCTAATTGCTTTGATTATTGTAGAGTTTTCTTGTTTTGCTAGGGAAGTGCTTGAAAATTTGGTTGAGAACTTAGAGATTGTGCCTAGGAGGTAAGATAGTTTTTTTTTTAAGATCAGAGTGCGCAGCATAAGCATAGTGCGTTGAGTTAAGGGGTACGAATATTCGTTAGTAAGTAATTTCGAGGATGAAATTATTTTTAAGGGGAGTAGAACTGTAACACCCTGAATTAGGGGTTATTTGTAATTTAAATAAATTCCATGTGGACTTCAAGAAATAAATAAATATGATTTTATTTAGCATGATTTAGGGTCTAGAAATAACCCTGATTTAGGTCGGATTTGGGTTTAGAAAAAAATTTAAAGTACTTAAAAGGAGGGAAGCTGAGGAATAGGGGTTAAATAAAATTTAGGAGGAACATGACACAGGAATGGGCTTGGTACAGGTGGCTTGGTGCGCCTAATAGAGTTGCTAGGGGGCGTTCGAGCCACGGCAGGAACAAGGGGGAATATTTTTTTTTACTTGTGGGCTTTTTGGGTGTTAGGCCTAGGAAGGCCTTATAATTAAATCAGGGGGCTCATTAACATGAAAGTCAAGTTGGTTGAGTGGCCTGGGGAGCCACTTAAGGGTGTTGACACGGAGGTCTCAGGTTCGAAACGCAAGGGACGCAAGGTGTGTTATTTTTGGGCTTTTGCGTTAAAGGGAAGAGGGTCAAGAAGGTGCTTATAATTAAAAGGTGAAGGCTTATGTCATGAAAGTTTAATGGGAGAAGTGGCAAAGGCGTTGGAGAGAGAGTAATGCAGTGAGGTCTCGGGTTTGAGACGTGAAGGATGCAATGGAGCATTTTTTTAGGCTTTGGCGTTGGAAGGAAAAAGGGCCCATTATAAAGGCTTTATAAATAAGTGGAGAGGGATTTGACATGAAAGTTGGGTTGGAAGAGTTGGTGCAGGCGCTTAAGGGAGGTTGTAGCATGGGGTTCCGTGTTGAACCCCGTGCCTTGTGCCTTGTTTCATTTTTTTTTCTTCCCCGTCTTTGGCGTGAGGAGAGCGAATTGGCGACAATTAGGACTCTTAAATTGATAAGAGATAAGGCATATTTTTTGCTCATAATCACCTGGAAGAGGGGAAATTTTAGTGTTTTATTTGCTATTAAATTGTTGAGGGATTAGGAGATTAAAGTTAGATTTATTTTGTGATAATTCAAGGTGGAAATTATCACAAAATAAAGAGAATTTGGCCAAGATTGGGACTCCTTAGGGCTGTCCATAATTGTTTTTTTTTTACACAAAGAAGGGCCAAAAGTTCTTCAATTTTCTCTTCTTTTTCCTTACTTGTTCTTCTGAATTTCTCTCGCCTATTACTAAAATTCCAGCTTGTTTCTTCTTCTTTACAACTGAAACTCCCTTATACAACAGCCCAAAATTATTCAAAATTCCACTTTCTTCTCTTGCATGTTTAATATACCCCTCTTTTAATAGGAAAATTCCAGCCCTTTTCTTCTTAGAATTAGCCAATTTTCTCTTAAGTGAGTCTTTGTTTGGTTCTTTTCTTTTCATTGAAAATTGTCAAGTTGTGCTGATTTGTGGAGTTTAAGAAATTTGAAACAATCATCAAGGAAGCTTTGAATTATTTTTCAAGGAAAGTTGGTAAGCACATTCGCCAAGGGCCTTTCAATTAAAAAGTCTATGATTAAATGTCAAACTAACGTGTGCCATGGATTTAGGGACTAATTTAGGCTTGGATTTGATTGGAAATCAAATCCATTCAAGGGCAAAAATCTAGTGTTGTAGATCGGATCCTGGATCTAGGAATTCTAGAGAAAGCAGTGTGTAAACTCTTTACACACTTTATTATTAAACTTGAAATATTATTGTCTTGTGTATGAATTTTGGTAGTGACCTATGATATGCTTGTGGGCTTAAACATGGATTAGGGTAAGTCCCCTAATTTGCGATTTTGATATCGATTTGCATGCCATCACATGATATTAAATGTTATGACATGAAATTTGATAATTGATGTATAAGCATGTGGTGGTGGGATTGATGAGAGGAGGGGACGATTTATGGACTGTCGCCGGTGGTTTTGACCACATGATGGGTTGGCCCCATCAGATTATTTTGTGACTTTAAGTCATCAGTGGTTTTGACCACAAGATGGGTTGGCCCCATCAGATTATTTGTGACCGATGGTCATCAGTGGTTTTGACCACAACGATTGAATATTTGCGACTAAGTCCCAGTGGTTTGGTACCACCAGTGGTTTTGACCACACTTGATTATTTGTGACCTATGGTCATCAGTGGTTTTGACCACACGATGGGTTGGCCCCATCATTTAAATTGTGACTTTAAGTCATCGATGGTTTTGACCACACGGGTAGAAAAGGAGTATGGATGGCTAGTTGGGTTGCATGTGCATGTTTAATTAATAACTTGTGTATGAGTTGTATTTTCCGGGTAGGGGATTTACACACTGAGTCTTGGTGACTCACCCCTTCCCTTAACATTTTGCAGATGAGTAGATCGCGGAGATGGAGCCGGAGCGGACTCGAATGACCATGCTTATCGTTGGATTTTATTTTCACTTTGCCTAAGTTAGAGTTATTATTTTCTAAGTTTATATTTTGGGATTGTAATAAGGCCGCTATTTATCATGTGGATGTTTTTTTTATTTTGCTTATGTCATGTTACAAATTAAATTTTCAAATGATAAGTAAACCGGTTAAAAATAATTTTTCAAACTTAATATGTAACACCCTAAAAATCCGAAAGTGTTTATATATAGCATAATTTGGATATGGAATAAATTTAATAATTGAGAATTTATTGAAGAGAAGCAAATGTCATTAAGACTTAAGTTAAATTAAGTGTTAATGAGTGTCATAAGATGAGCAATTGGCATGGTGGTGTTGGCGCATGAGTTATAGCATGAGGGAAGAGGTTCGAATCCCTTGTTTAGCATCTAAATGAATTTTTATTTTTAATTTTCTGCACATGTATAGCAAGTGTCGGCCAAGAACATATATGGTAAGTGTTGACCATGTTATTTTTGGTTAGTGTATCAAAGGATTAAGGAAATAGATAACTTATGGCATGGAATCAAACACTTAAGGAAAGATAGGGGAAACATAAGGCACATATCAAGGGAAAATTTTGGAAACAAAATAATGGCCAATTGACCATGTGTTGGACGACAACTTGGTATAGGGAGGGAGCCGAATTTTTGTGTTAGTTTTGGCTAAGAATTTATTTTTTCTCTTTGGTCATTCCTTGCACCTTGTGCAGAATTTTTGTTTTCTCTCTTTTCAACTTTCATCTTGGCCGAATTGTGCAATTGGTAAAGCTCAAGTTTTGTGATCATTTGGTCATTATTTTTTATTTCTTTAGCCATTGCTTTGTGTCTTCTCTTTGAGTACCAAAATCAACTATACCAAAAGAACCATCCTTTCTCTTTTCTTTTACCATGGTCAGAATGTACTAGCTCCTAAAATCCATCTTTTCTTCTCTTCTCTTTGAAATCAAACAACATCATCACCATCTCTTTCTTTCATATTTTAATTATTTCATTCAAAGTTTCTCCATCAAACACTCTCTTGGCCGAATGCTAGAGTGCCTTAGCCGAATCTTTATTTCTTTTTCTTTGATCATACATAGCCGAAATCTTCATCCATCACAAACACCTTTCTCAATCCTTTCTTTTCGATCGTGGATTATAGGTAAGGGGTTCTTCTTTTTCGTTTTCGATTTATTAGTAGTGTTATGACCGAATATTAATGGTGTTATGAAGGCCTTTTTGGATCGAAATAAACGTTCATTCTAATAACGCTTCATTCGTTATTATATAGTGCAATAACGGAAGATCGGAACTCAAGTGATCGGGAGAATCGTGGAAACGTTGGGATCGATTTATTGTGGTAAGGAAATCACATCTTTTAAAGCCTCTAGTACTATTCGATATTATTTGAGATTTAACTAATATTCCTTTGATCGTGAAGACTTTCAAAATAGGGAAGAAAAGGGCGGTGGTTAGTCACGTTAAGAGGGGCGGATCTGTAAATCCCCCATTTAAACGAAGAGCGGTTTCGACAGTCCGGGATTTTCCACCGGGTTGTGGACCATCTTCCGAAGGGAGTCAATTATTCGAAGTGGTACGGACTTCTGAGCCATTATACGTTGGTGGATTCTCGGTGACTAACGAATCAATAAACGAGGAGAAGCCGAAAATCAAGTGGTTCAAAATCAAGAGGTAAGATTTTGGATCTATTATCGATTAAGAATATTTATACGAAATAGTATTCTAACGGATCGAAATATGTTTTAGGTGCCGAGGAGCGAGAAGGATTAGTACTCTCGGTATCGAGGTGTGTAACTTCACACTATTTCTCGGTTGGATGTCAATTTCGGTATGGAAGTAAAAATCGTAAAAACGACTAGATCGGTAAAAACGTAAAAATTGATATTTTGATGAAAATACGTAAAAACGACTAAATCGTGAAAATTTTGAAAACGCCCTCGAGAAATTACTTGTTATTATGTAAATTGTATGTTTCGTGAAAATGGGCCGTAAAATACTCTAGTTCGATAAAATGGGTCAAAATACTCTAGTTCGATAAATTGGGCCAAAATACTCTAGTTCGATAAATTGGGCCAAAATACTCTAGTTTGATAAATGGGCCAAAGCCCACTAAACTGCTAAATGGGCAAATTGCTAAATTATGTTTTTTGGGCCAAATGAAATGTTCAATGATAAACCCACCAATGTTATGAATTAAATAAAAATTGTTATATGACTATATTTTGTTATATACGCATAATTGCATGGGGTGGGGTATATGAAGAGAAGAATGGCCTGTTGCCAAAATCTAGTTCGGTGGCCTTGCCACAAAAATAAATATGGCTTATTGCCTCTAGTTCGGTGGCTCTACCACAAATATGGCTTATTGCCTCTAGTTGATTGGCGTTGCCACAATTATAAAAAGGCTTAATGCCTACGATTGGTGTGTTGGCGGGGTGGGTTGACTTGATCCCCAGGTGTGATGGTTGGTACGGGGTGTTAGCGGATGGATATTAGGTTTGGTTGGGAAATTCATTTTACATGCATTTTAAATTATTTTATTTCATTTTATGATATATTGTTGAATTCTTTAATTAGGCTCAAGCCCAAAGATAATATCTTGATGATCCGCCCAATAATGGTGGTAAGTGAGTTGCACATTGAGTTCTAAGTAACTCACCCCTTTAATTTTCCATCTCGTAATGGAAATTGACGTGGACTTGGGCCGAGGATGACTTCGTGGAGGCCATCTTGCAAAACATGGGTTATTTAAACTCGAACTTTTTAATAAATATTTTTACTATTTTGGGTGATTGTAATAAGGGCCTCTATAAATAATTTATGGATTTTATGTATGTTTGGTTTTAAACTATACTTTGGACTTTTAAATATGGGCTATGATTATATGATGTTTTATTAAAATAAATTTGGGTTTTCAAGTATATGAAATTCTTTTATAAATATTTTATTATTGTTAACTCTTTAATAAATTACCTAAAGGTTTTTGATAATACAATGATTTTCAACTAATGTTTTCTAATATTTATCAAATTCAAATACTCTTCTAAATTTATTAAACTCGTAAATAATATTGTAGCTTTCAACTTATTGAAGATTAAAAAAAATAGTTCGATTCGGGTAACAAACCAAATCTAGTCTTAATGCATAGACCGGGTTTGGGGTGTTACATTTAGTAATATCGAGCCGTTTCAAAAACTCGACTGTGGTTTGGGTTCGCAAATAATTTCTGTATGAAATCGTTCAAATTTTAAAAGATCAGTATGGCACCACAAGCATCCGGCAACAAGTCAAGTAAGTATTTATTGCTTAATAATTACTATGATATAATCATAGGAACACTCTAGAACTTCTAGTTTTAGATGTGAAAAAAATCGTAGAGATTGAGACTATAGGATATGTTGCGGAAAAACAACTTTATATCTCAAATCTCATAAAATATCGTTAATAAACACCGAAACAAATTTTCTGATTCATAAAACTTGTAATCAGATAAAAACGAACAAGCTATCATGAGCACTAGAGGACGTGGTCGTGGACGCGTAGATGTGGCCGTGGTAGAGGCCGAGGTGCTACTGATTGAAGCACCAAATCATATCTTTGAAGTAGACGCACTGCGTCAATTGAAAGTGAGACAGGATCACGCGATCACATGGAAGAAAACAATGCATTGACTCAAGCAATGCTGCGAGTCTTGGAAAGGGTCACTGGAACTAGAATTGGGCCAACAACTCGTGGGTCAATTTGAGCGACTTAAGTCAAATAATGCGAAGTTTTAGAGGAGTCTCGGTGTAGCTCAATGTAGTGAATCTTGGCTCGAAGGCATGGAATGGATTATGGATGATATGGAATGTCTTGTCGAGCAAAAGCGAGAGAGTCAGTATCATTGTTAAGAGATGAGGCGATCGGTGGTGGCTCATCTATTCGAGAAGGCACCAAGTCGCACTGATTAATTGGGAATTCTTTAAAGCCGCCTTCCAAGGAAAATACGTTGGAACGAGTTATGTAGACGCTCGAAGGAAAGAATTTCTGAATCTTGTCCAAGGAAGTAAGACCAGTGGCAAGATATGAAGTCGAAGTTTTACGTCCGAGCCGTTATGCGGGACAATTGTATCAACAGATCACGAACGTTGTATGCGTTTCGAGGATGGACTTAATGATGAGTGAGGGTTCGATTGCTCCCACAGAAGTTAGAAATTTTTCGACTCTTGTGGAGAAGGCCAAAATAGCCGAAGAGGCTAAGAATTCAGAACGGCAGAATCGAGAAAATTCTGAAACAAGAGAGAGACACAGCAGTCTGGTTCTTCAAAGAGATTCCAGAAGAAACCTCGGAATGATGAATCAGTTCAAGGTAGAACCCCGATAACAAATAATCAGAGTCGAGATTGCACTGAGTGTGGGAAAAGACATTTTGGGGAATGTTGGAGGAAAACAGGCGCGTGCTACAAATGCGGTTCAATGGATCATCAGTACAAAAATTGTCCTCGACGTTTGGATACGACTCAAGAAGTTCGTAATAATGATGCACAGCCGGCCAGGGGTAATCAGTAGCCACCGAAAGGTCGTGGACCAGGTCGTGGTGGTAATGGAGCTGGTCGTGGTCAAGGTGCACCGGGTCGAGGCAATGGTCCTAGAGGAAATGCAGATGTAAGGCGACTGGGTCGGTCTATGCAGTTAGACGCCGCGAGGACGGCAATGCACCAGATGTGATAACTGGTACATTCTTCATTTTTGATGTACCTGTTATTGCCTTAATAGATATTGGCTCTACCCATTCATATGTATCTAGTGCCATATCTGGAAACCTGAAATTAGAATCTGAAATTACCGATAGTGAGATAGCGAGAATTAGTCCTTTAGGATAGTCGGTAATGGTTAATAAAATATTTAAAGACGTGCCTTGAAAATTCAAGAAGAGGTATTCTTAGCAAACTTGATGGAACTACCTTTCACGAGTTCGACCTCATTCGGGCATGGATTGGTGGTTAAACATCGAGCGCAAGTGGATTGTCTTTGAAAAATGAATGTCGATAAGAACCTCGGATGATAAGGAAGTCATAATAATTGGTGGCGAAGGAACTATCGGCAAATGTGGTATCTGCATTAAAGGCGAGAGAAGTTGGTGCGGAAAGGATATGGAGCATTCTAGCCTTTATCGTGCTTTGGATGCCAAAGAGTTATCTGTGAATCTTTGTGAGGACGGTGAAGGAATTTCCGATGTATTTCGAATAACTTCCTAGTATACCTCGGATCGGAAGTAGAATTTGGCATTGAGCTTTTGCACAGGGCGACTCCGGTGTCCATTGCTCCTTATAGAATGGGCAAGAAGGAGTTGGTGAGCTCAAAGCTCAAATTCAAGAATTCTTGGATCGGGATTTATTCGACCAAGTGTGTCTCCGTGGGAGCACCCGTTACATTCGTCAAGAAGAAGGATGGATCGATGCGTATGTGCATTGACTACGGACAATTGAATAAATTGACGATCAAGAATCGGTATCCTCTGTCGAGAATTGACGACTGTTTGATCAATTAAAAGGAGCTTGATTTTCTCAAAATTGATTTAAGGTCGGGTTATCACCATTCAAGGTGAAAGAAGCGGACATTTATAAGGCGGCATTTCGGACACGTTACGGACACTATGAGTTTGTAGTGATGCCGTTTGGACTAACCAATGCACCAATTGCATTTATGGACATGATGAACCGAGTCTTTCAACCATATTTAGACCGGTTTGTGGTAGTGTTCATAGATGATATATTGGTTTATTAGAAATGAGGAGGAACATGACCAAGCATTTGCGGATAGTATTACTGACTACTTCGTGATAAGCAATTGTATGCCAAATTTAGTAAGTGCAAATTTTGGCTAAAGGAAGTGACTTTCCTTGGTCATGTAGTATCGGTAGAAGGAATAAGGGTGGATCCTCGGAAAATTGTGGCTATTCGGATTGGAAACCACCAACATCGGTGGCTGAAATTTGGAGTTTCTTGGGTTTGGTGGATACTATAGGCGTTTTGTAGAGGGTTTTCGTTGATTCTTTGCACCCTAACTAAACTGCTATGAAAAGGAGCTCGTATATTTGGTGAAAAAAGCAAGAGAGTTTCGAGAAATTGAAGAAGATCTGACTAAGCTCTAGTTTTGATTGGTAGAAGGTTGGAAAAGAATTCACTTGTTTATTGTGATCGTCTCACACGGCAGTGCAGGTTGTGTGTTGATGCAAAATGGGAAGGTGGTGGCCTATGCTTCTCATCAATTGAGACCACACGAAGTAAACTACCCTACTCATGATTTGGAGTTAGCTGCCGTTGTCTTTTCTCTAAAGATTTGGAGGCACTATCTACGTGGTGAGAAATCTATAATCTACACGGATCACAAGAGTCTTAAATACCTCCTTACCCAAAAGAGTTAAATTTGAGACAAAGAAGATGGGTAGAATTATTAAAAGATTATGATTTCTCAATTGAATATCATCTGGAAAGGCTAACGTGGTAGCTGACGCGTTAAGTCGTAAGACAGTATCTAAATTAAGAGCTTTGTTTTCCCATTTGAGTCTGTACGAGGATGGCAGTTTGTTAGCAGAACTTTAGATAAAGCCTCTGTGGCTGGAACAAATCAAGGAAAAGCAGACATCGATGAGAAGTTGGGACCTTTACTTGACAAGTTGAAAATGGTGAAATTGAGGATTTTGGAATAAACATGGAGGTGTGTTGTGCTTTCGAGGAAGAGTATGTATGCACGAGGATTCAGATCCGAGGCAAATGATTCTACTGAGGCGATAGTAGCCCTTATGCTATGCATCCGGAGGAAATAAGATATATCGAGATCTCCGTGAACAATATTGGTGGCGAGTGTCAAGCGTGAGATTTGAATTTGTGGGAAAATGTTTGACTTGTCGACAAGTGAAGGCGAACATCAATTACCGTCTGGATTGTTGCAACCGATAAAAATTCCTCTTTAGAAATGGGAGCGAATAACCATGGATTTTGTTAGTGGGTTACCTTTAACACCTACTAAGAAAAATTACGTGTGGGTAATTGTTGATCGGTTGTAAGACCGCTCATTTCTGCCAAATTCCGTCTGGATTATTCATTCTGAAGTTGGCGGCTAGTATGTATCTGAAATTGTGAGGTTGCATGGGGTTTTGTATCTATTATATCGGATAGGGACCCTAGGTTTACATCACGATTCGAAAGCTCTGCATGAAGCCTTGGGGACAAAGTTGCATTTGATGCGGCTTTTATCCTCGGTCGATGGTCGATCGGAGAGAGTAATTCAGATATTGGAAGATATGTTAAAGGGATGTGTAATCGACTTCAGGGGTAGTTGGGAGGATTATCTACCACTGGCAGAATTCGCGTATAACAACAGTTATCAGTCTAGCATTCAGATGGCACCTTACGAGGCATTGTATGGTCGTAAGTGTCGCTCTCCTATTTGTTGGACTAAGTTGGGCGAAAGATAGATGTTAGGTCCTGAGATGATATCTGAGACAGAGGATAAGGTAAAAGCTATTCGAGCACGGTTGAAAGAAGCCTCAGATAGACAGAAATCATATGCAGACCTGAAGCGAAAGGATATCGAGTATGATGTGGGGGATCAGGTTTTCTTAAAGGTATCTCCTTGGAAAAAGATCTTCAGATTCGGAAGGACGGGCAAGCTAAGTCCTAGATACATTGGACCTTATCGTGTGCTGAAGCGTGTTGGTCCATTGGCTTATCAGATTGAGTTACCTCCGGAATTGGATCAAATTCATAATGTTTTCATGTTTCCATGTTGAGGCGTTATAGATCGGATCCTTCGCACATTATCTGGTAGAAGAATTGGAGTGAATTGATTTGTCTTTTGAAGAAGAACCGGTGGAAATCTTAGACCAAGATGTCAAGGTGCTAAGAAAGAAAACCGTGTCGTTGGTCAAAGTTCTATGGCGTAACCACGGAGTGGAGGAAGCTACGTGGGAGCCGAGGATGCAATTGACAACAATACCTCACCTCTTTCAATCGTAAATTTCGAGGACGAAATTTTCTTTAAGGAGGTAGAGTTGTAACACCCTAAAAATCCGAGTGTTTATATATAGCATAATTTGGATATGGAATAAATTTAATAATTGAGAATTTATTGAAGAGAAGCAAATGTCATTAAGACTTAAGTTAAATTAAGTGTTAATGAGTGTCATAAGATGAGCAATTGGCATGGTGGTGTTGGCGCATGAGTTATAGCATGAGGGAAGAGGTTGAATCCCTTGTTTAGCATCTAAATGAATTTTTATTTTAATTTTACGCACATGTATAGCAAGTGTCGGCCAAGAACATATATGGTAAGTGTTGACCATGTTATTTTTGGTTTGTGTATCAAAGGATTAAGGAAATAGATAACTTATGGCATGGAATCAAACACTTATGGAAAGATAGGGGAACATAAGGCACATATCAAGGAAAATTTTGGAAACAAAATAATGGCCAATTGACCATGTGTTTGACGACAACTTGGTATAGGGAGGAGCCAGAATTTTGTGTTAGTTTTGGCTAAGAATTTCTTTTTCTCTTTGGTCATTCCTTGCACCTTGTGCAGAATTTTTGTTTTCTCTTTTCAACTTTCATCTTGGCGAATTGTGCAATTGGTAAAGCTCAAGTTTTGTGATCATTTGGTCATTTTTTTATTTTTTAGCCATTGCTTTGTGTCTTTTCTTTGAGTACCGAAATCAACTATACCAAAAGAACCATCCTTCTCTTTTCTTTTACCATGGTCGAATGTACTAGCTCCTAAAATCCATCTTTTCTTCTCTTCTCTTTGAAATCAAACAACATCATCACCATCTATTTCTTTCATATTTTAATTCTTTCATTCAAAGTTTCTCCATCAAACACTCTCTTGGCGAATGCTAGAGTGCCTTAGCGAATCTTTATTTCTTTTCTTTGATCATACATAGCGAAATCTTCATCCATCACAAACACCTTTCTCAATCCTTTCTTTTCGATCGTGGATTATAGGTAAGGGTTCTTCTTTTCGTTTTCGATTTATTAATAGTGTTATGACCGAATATTAATGGTGTTATGAAGGCCTTTTGGATCGAAATAAGCGTTCGTTCTAATAACGCTTCATTCGTTATTATATAGTGCAATAACGGAAGATCGGAACTCAAGTGATCGGAGAATCGTGGAAACGTTGGAATCGATTTATTGTGGTAAGGAAATCACATCTTTTAAAGCCTCTAGTACTATTCGATATTATTTGAGATTTAACTAATATTCCTTTGATCGTGAAGACTTTCAAAATAGGGAAGAAAAAGGCGGTGGTTAGTCACGTTAAGAGGCGGATCTGTAAATCCCCATTTAAGCGAAGAGCGATTTGGCGGTCGGATTTTCCACCGGGTTGCGGACCATCTTAGAAGGAGTCAATTATTCAAGTGGTACGAACTTCGAGCCATTATCGTTGGTGGATTCTCGCGACTAACGAATCAATAAGCGAGGAGAAGCCGAAAATCAAGTGATTCAAAATCAAGAGGGTAAGATTTTGGATCTATTATCGATTAAGAATATTTATATGAAATAGTATTCTAACGGATCGAAATATATTTTAGGTCCGAGGAGCGAGAAGGATTAGTACTCTCGGTATCGAGGTGTGTACCTTCACACTATTTCTCGGTTGGATGTCAATTTGGTATGGAAGTAAAAATCGTAAAATGACTAGATCGGTAAAAACGTAAAATTGATATTTTGATGAAAATACGTAAAACGACTAAATCGTGAAAATTTTGAAAGCGCCTCGAGAAATTACTTGTTATTATGTAAATTGTATGTTTAGTGAAAATGGTAGTAAAATACTCGATTCGATAAAATGGGTCAAAATACTCTAGTTCGATAAATTGGGCCAAAATACTCTAGTTCGATAAATTGGGCCAAAATACTCTAGTTCGATAAAATGGGTCAAAATACTCTAGTTTGATAAATGGGCCAAAGCCCACTAAAGCGCTAAATGGGCAAATTGCTAAATTATGTTTTTGGGCCAAATGAAATGTTCAATGATAAACCCACCAATGTTATGAATTAAATAAAATTGTTATATGACTATATTTTGTTATATACGCATAATTGCATGGGGTGGGGTATATGAAGAGAAGAATGGCTGTTGCCAAAATCTAGTTCGGTGGCCTTGCCACAAAAATAAATATGGCTTATTGCCTCTAGTTCGGTGGCTCTGCCACAAATATGGCTTATTGCCTCTAGTTCGGTGGCGTTGCCACAATTATAAAAAGGCTTAATGCCTACGATTGGTGTGTTGGCGGGGTGGGTTGACTTGATCCCCACAGGTGTGATGGTTGGTACGGGGGTGTTAGCGGATGGATATTAGGTTTGGTTGGGAAATTCATTTTACATGCATTTTTAAATTATTTTATTTCATTTTATGATATATTGTTGAATTCTTTAATTAGGCTCAAGCCCAGCATAATATCTTGATGATCTGGCCCAATAATGGTGGTAAGTGAGTTGCACACTGAGTTCTAAGTAACTCACCCCCTTTAATTTTCCATCTCGGGTAATGGAAATTGGCGTGGACTTGGTAGAGGATGACTTCGTGGAGGCCATCTTGCAAAAAATGGGTTATTTAAACTCGAACTTTTTAATAAATATTTTTACTATTTTGGGTGATTGTAATAAGGGCCTCTATAAATAATTTATGGATTTTATGTGTGTTTGGTTTTAAACTATACTTTGGACTTTTAAATATGGGCTATGATTATATGATGTTTTATTAAAATAAATTTGGGTTTTCAAGTATATGAAATTCTTTTATAAATATTTTATTATTGTTAACTCTTTAATAAATTACCTAAAGGTTTTGATAATACAATGATTTTCAACTAATGTTTTCTAATATTTATCAAATTCAAATACTCTTCTAAATTTATTAAATCTGTAAATAATATTGTAGCTTTCAACTTATTGAAGATTAAAAAAAAATAGTTCGATTCGGGTAACAAACCAAATCTAGTCTTAATGCATAGACCGGGTTTGGGGTGTTACATAATAAACTTCTACGGTTTTTTTTTTAAAATATGTTACCATCGGGTAATAAAAATAAACTAAGTCAACTATCACTTTGATGATTTTAAAATGATTCACGATCAATGTTTTCAAAAAAGTTTATAAAGCCCAACTGTATTTATAAAAAGGCCCAACTGAGTTTTCAAACACCGTTTTAAATACCTTAGCCAAATTTTATCGAATTTTCACCCAACTTTCAAATTGGCCCAAAATATTTCACCCAGTGACATACCAGATCCGGTCAGGACTCATGGGCCGGGTTTGGGGTGTTACAATGTGAGTGTGCCAAAGTCTAATTGTGCGGATCAAAAGGATTCCAATTGAGGCAAGTCACGATGTGGACAATGAAGAGCAGTGGAATCTTGCATTCAGAATGTAAAAAAAAAAGAAAGAAATAGGTCGAGTTAAGCGACGATAGAGGCTTAAGTCAAGGCAAATGTTTCGAGGGGCAGAACTACTAACCGCCTATAAACGAGTTATCGTTTATAGAATAAATATAACACAAAAATATTAGAATTAAGAATAGCAGTGTCCGCAAGTTCATGGGTCAAATTGTAATAGAGTTTATACAGTGAAATACTTGGAAGTATTCCGAGGATCGTACCCAAGGGAGGATGGAATAACTAATGAAAATGCTTTTTACAATAATAAGTCTAAGTAGTAATAATTATTTCCTATATTATGAGGGATCATAAAATAGATTTATAAGAATAAGAATAAATAAATTACAAAATTAAATAAATAATAAAAATAAACAAATGAATTAAGTCGATAAACCAATCAGGAAGATTAACTCACTTCAGGGTTTGCAACTAACTTCATATTAGGGGTCTAGAGTGGATTAGTCATCGATTAAGAAATATTACCTTTCGGCTCTAATTAACTTATTCGATTGGTTGATACTCGCTTATCTTTCGACCTCACTTTCTCAACTTGGATAAATTATGATTTACTCAGTTTGACTTATCTCCCGACCTCATCTAGCCTATGATAATTTATTAAGGTTTTCAAGCCTAATAGTTTAAGAACACATAATTTATACCAACTAATCCATCTCGAGAAATCCAAAATCTTCCGTTAGTCACATCCTCATCCACTCGTTAATCTTCCCTAAGGGATTTATCCACTCATGTTATTCATTATCTTAACTTTGATTGAATAAACCATGTGAGAAGCACGATCGATTCATAGAAGAAAAGAGATGTGAATAATTGTAGATTGAGTATCGAATGGGAAACGGAGTAGAAAATCTCTTGATTGGAATAACAAAATAAAACAAATGCAAAGGAAAATATAAACTAAATACTTTAATTAAATAAGCAAATCCTTGAATCAAAATAGATTCAACCAGAAAAATAAGAAAGTATTTAAAAAACCAAAAAGAAAAGAAACTAAAACTAATTCTAAACTACGAGGATTTTTGAAGGCATTTAGGATGGCTTGATTACATTCAACCCATAATGACTTATTTCTAGAGGTATTGGCTGCCCAAATTAGGTCTTTGGCATGTCCTAGGTTTTTTTATAAGTTTGATGCGCATACGAAAATAACCTCAAAACAGTTGGACAGCATGTCGGCCTTGTGCCGTGCCACATCCCTTATGTAACGCCCCTAACCTGTTTCTGTCGTCGAATTAGGGTTACGGATCATTACCATACAAACCAAAATAATATATTCATTTAATAACAATTACTCAAAAATTATTACAAACCAAAAACTTTGGGCCTTAAATCGAGCCTTCAAGGCGCTAAAAACAATTTAGAAACAAATTGGGAGTAATTTGAAACAAATCAAAAAATTTGGGAAAAAAGTAGCAATTTTTGAAAATATGGGGGTTACACGGCCGTGTGGCCAAGCCGTGTCATGCTCGATTAAAGGGACACACGGCCGTGTCCCAGCCTATGTCTTAGACCGTGTAACTCACTAAGTTAGGTCACACGGCTGTGTCGCAAACCGTGTGCCAGACTGTGTAACACTCTAAGTTGTGGCACATGGACGTGTCACAGGCCGTGTGCTCCATAACTTGACCCTAAAACAAGCCATTTCGAGGCCAAATTTTGCCTAATAACCCACTCCAATTGTGCATACATTCAATATCCCTAAACACCATTCAAACACACATAAACATACCACAAACCTATTTCAACTAACCAATATGCCATTCAAAGGCACCATATTTTAACCAAAACAACTTCAAACAATACAAGGCCATAATGTCACATGCCAAGCACAAAACATACTCAATTTAGTTGCCTAGTGACATGTATTATAAACCATTTACTTTTCTTACTAAATATACCAGAAAGATCATATATTACAAGTACCTAAAGGTGACCAAAAATCTTAAAATTTTCTAAGCAATAAGTTTAACATTCAAAGTACATTTTTATACCAAGATGATCTCTAGCGTATTCAACAATTATCATTACACAAAAGTCCTATACATGCCATTTATAAACTTGGCCAAAATAACAAAAAAACTACCGAAATGATTGCTGGATAGTTTGATAGATCTTCGACAAGCTTCCAACTGATCAAGCTTCTAATAATCTATGAAAAAAAGAAAAATAACTACGTAAGCAAATAGTGCTTAGTAAGCTCGTATAAATTAAAACTTAACTTACCCTTCTTAACTCATTTTTATGAAATATGCATTGCATCATTACCATACTCATATGTTTAAATACAATCCTATCAACATCACCAACTCACAAATTTGTCAGCTCATTTATAATATATATAAAATGAACCATTTCACAAATGAATCTTCATGAACATGTCATCCATCATAAAAACATTTAATTACATTCAATTCATTTGCATTCATCAAGTTTACCTCTCATAAGATTACACTTAATTATCTAATTATATACATACCTTGCCATAAACCTTTACTTACCCGTTGAACCATCTAGAATTACATCGGATAGTCGGTAATGCTCACACATAGTGTGTCTTTCCATATAACCATAACATTTTCTTTTCCAAAATGCTCAAACGAGCTGTGAAATGGGCCTGCTCACACGAGTTGTAGGTTGGAATGTTAGCTACACTATGCTGCTCACACGAGCTTTGGAGAATTTGCAACAAATACAGAACCTCAGCCATCGATAGGACATTCAAGACCAGTACCTAAAACATGAAATCCCTAATGACATGTCATTTGTATCCTAAGAATTCTTAAGGTTCAAAAGAGATCATTTATCCGTCATTTAATCATAACATCGGTATACTCATATAACCAAGTCAGTTTGTTGATAAACCGTAAAAGTAACATATTTTAGGCCTACGTTTAGCATGCTTTTGGATGATTTAAGCCTTGAATTATGTAATTTGGTGCTCTTAATCCGTTGTTTTCATGTTTTATACTCAGGAGAGCACCGGAAGATGAAAAGAATGAGAAACGGGCTTAAAACGAATCAAATTGGGCCAAAATAGAAATTGACACAGCCTGGGCCCATCACCAGACGAGCCGTGCCTCATTGATAGACTAGAACGCGGCTTAAACCCCGAAACACACGGCCGTGCCTCATCATCAGACTCGACCATGGCCTGCAATCGAAGCCCACGGGCTTGTCCCTGCCGCGGGAAAGAAGAGTTTCAGTCAATTTAGGATACTTAGAGTCAAAAAAACATATTCCAAAAGCCTATATAAAGACCCTAGAGGCCAACCTTGAGGGGAACGTTTGGATAGGCGTCCGGTTAGGCCAAAGAGGGCAGATTTGTGAAGATTACTCGAAGATAGCTAGTTGATTCATCTCAAGAAGCCGGGATTATACTCAAGATGGCGGATCTCTCCTTCAATTCCTTCAGGGGGTTTTAGGGATTTCTTATGTTTTGTTTTATCTTTTCTTTTAAGATGTTTTCTTTTACAATTATGAACTAAACCGTCAGATACCTGAGAGGGATGAAACCTAAGATGAATCTTGTTATTGTTTGCTGAACTATATGATAAATATTTGGCTTGTTCTTAATTATGTGTTCTTAATTCTTGTGTTGATATTTCTGGGAAATTAATTCAAGTATGATGTGCTTAGGTGGAGGAGCAGAAGTCCCTACCTAAGAGTAGATCTAGCATAATTAAGCAGAGTTGATCATGCGCCTAGAGATAGGGTGATGAGATTTTGCTAGATTAGGGTGAAACCTAATATGGGAGTCCATAGATTGAGTTAATGTAATTCTAGGGGTTTTAATTAGAAAGAGATTTCAATTAATCAACTTAGGGTTAGACATTAGTCACCTCGAGAGAGGGATTAATATATGTTAGGGAATCTTACGGATCAAGTCAAGTGAATAAATCGTCTGGTTCAATGTTAGATAATAAGTGAAGTCTAGGTAGATTCTCCCTTGGGTGTCGTCTTAATCAATTGGTTTTTCCTCAAGTTATTTTACAAATTTCATTCTTCTTTGTCTTAGAGTCTTAGTTTAGTAGTTAGTTAATTGAGATTAAACAAAAAATTCCCTTATTTTTTAAGCTAAATAATAGAAAGAGAGTTAGTATTAGTACTTTTGGCTCCTTTGGGATTCGACATACAGGTCTTGCCTAAACTATACTACTGTTCGATAGGTGCGCTTGCCTCCATCGTTGTCTTAATTAGTTTCCAGGTTCGATCATTCTTTATATAAATTTTAAGACTCGACAAAACAACGATCATTTGTACTAGCATAATATAACAAATAACCAATTAAATTATCATTAATAAGATTATAATTCATACAAACTTACCTCGACAACTATGATTGCAATACCCAAGTTGAAGTCTAATCCAAAGCTTTAGCTTTTCCCCGATTTAAGTCCGATTGTGGTTTATCTTGATCTAAATAGATAATTACATTCAATTAATTACTTCAATTAACATCAAGTATTCAATTCAATCCATAATTCACATTATCATAAAATTATGAATTTACACCTCCTATTTTAACTTTTTTCACAAATTGGTCCTTAAGCTTGAAACTTGTAAAAATACTATTTTTACCCTCTATACATGCTAGCTGAATTTCTTAAGGACCCATACCAACCTAATTAAATCATCATTTCATCATGTTACCATAAAATTTTTCTATTTTCATGAATAAGTCCCTAAACCCTAAATTCATCAAAAACCACTTAGCAAAAATTTGTTTAACCAAGATTAATAACCTATCAATTAACTTCAAAACACATTCAAACTCAACTATGGCAAGTCCCTCAACCTTTAATAGTTTTGCAAATCAACCCCCGGGCTAAGTAGTTTAAGCTAAAACGAGCTCAAAACATAAAAATCAATAAAAACGGGACTCAAATACATACCATGCATGAAGAAAAATATAAAACTGAAGCTCCCCCCTCCTTCAATGGCTATTTTTAATTTTGAGATAGGAAAAATTTGAAAGACTATAGCCTTTTTCCCTTTTCTTTGTTTAACATTAAATTAAATTATCAAATTACCAAATTAACCTTTTAAAACTATCAAATTTTCATTAAAACCTATCCATAAACATCCACTATCAACATATATGGCATAATTACCATCTAAGTTCACTAGCTTACCTTTCCATAGCCATTTAGTCATTTTAACAAATAGAATTCAACTTTTGCACCCTTTTCAATTTAGTCCCTTTTTCCTAATTAACCATTTAAACTTCAAAATTTCTTAACGAAAATTTAATACTACCTTAATTTAACCATACATATAAACATTAAATTATTAAAAAAATATTAACTCACTTGTCAAAGTCATGGTCTCGAAACCACTATTTTTGACACCGCTAAAAATGGGCTGTTACACCTTGCGTCACGAGACACAACACCCAAATACTGCTTTGTTTTGTTCCTTTGCTTCTTTGACAACTCAGGAAGCTTGTGCATCACTGAACCTTTTTTTATTCATGCTTTGAACATCCTATAGTTTTGCAGAGTATTGTCAATTCGAATATTTTCTTTTACATGATTTATTTTTATCCATGCTTTGAACTCTAATGTAGTAATATTGCTCTGATAACCCTTATGATGACTTTTTTATGTCCCAATATGATCGAGATTCTTCTCGGGCACTCTTTAAAAGGGTTATGCTAGTCATACTACACTGTTTCAATAACAATGGACTTTACCAAGTATTTTCTTTTTAATTCGAACATCCTATATTTCTACAAATATAATTACCAATTCTTATCTACATTTATCACTTGGTATATTTAATCTCTTTTACCTATTTACAATGTAATAAACTAAACTAATTAGTCTAAATATTAACAACCCAAATTATTTAATTTTAGGCTAAACTTACAATTTAAACAAACCACTTAAGTATATGCTCCTAACCAATCACTTGTATTTCTACAAGCTCAAGCAAAAACATGCAATTAAAAAGAAAATTTGAAATTTAAAAATAAAAACAAGGAAAAGAAAATAAATTAAAATTTTTCTAAGTCACCCCCACACTTTATACGACACATTGTCCCTAATGTGCAACTAAAATTATAAAAGAAAGAGGTTAATAAGTGCATCGCAATTGGTGGGACTACTCCTCATTTTAGTTTTGGTTTGCAATTGTAGTGCCGTAAAAATTTATAGGGTTCCTACAAAGAAAAATAAAAAGCACATAAACCTATATATAAAATGCTAAATCCTAACTAATTAAAGCTAATGAAAAAATAAAAAACATTCCAAATAAAAATATAGTAAAAAAATCCAACTATATAAAATCATTCAAAACTAGTCATAATTAGGATCCGATGCTTCATCTGATTTGCTTAATTTGCCTTTTGACTCCTCTTCTGGGTCTTCTTCGGGATCTTCATCGTCTCTCAATTCCCTCCCCTTTTTAAGTTCGCTCTTTTCTTTGTACTTATTAGTCGAGAAATGTGGTTGCTTCATCCCGCTTACCCTTGCATATTCTTCATAAATTGGTTTCGCTTCTTGTATCCATTGAATCATCCATTCCAAGTTAGGTAAAATAGTTGTACCTAGATGTGGTTTTGACTTAAAGGCCCTCCTTCATTTCCTATTTTCCACCAAATGTTTTTGATTTGATTCGTGTATTAGCAATTCGATGGTGGTAGGCAACCTTCTGATCTTTCGATTGCTATTTATGCTTGTTTACACAAGATTGTTACTAAATGTAGGAAAAGCAATTGGACCTTACTTTTCCTGACACAAAACAACATGCTCTAGTACATCCATGCAACAACATAAATTCTTTCTCTCTGTAGTATGACATACAACATTGTAGCTTGAAACATGTCTATTATGGACATATCAGAGGCTGGATAAACTCGAGTACTAATAAACTGTAGCCACATTCTTTCTTTTGAAGTTAGTTATGCTTGTGGGATTGATGTTGGGAAGCTTTTTTGTGATATAGTTCCCACGCACCTTGTCTATTTTTTAGAAGATTGATTATGTCATCATTTCTCTCTCTCAGAAATTGAAAAAGATCTTCTCATTGTATAAAATCATAGAGAAATATATGGGTGGCATAATACCTCGACATTTCCAATGGTGATACAAGAAGTTATTTTCCTTAGATAATTAATTGACACCATGTCATATCCCCTTCTTGATTTTCCTCGACTTCTTTTAAGGTGGCGTATAACTCTTAGATGATCTAGATGCATGCTGGTTCTTTTGGAAGCATACAAAGTTTTTCCCAACTGAGTGTTTCGATTGTGTCTCTTATTTCCCTCGTCAAAGATGCTAAAGGTTTGAAACCTCTCTCTTGAAGTAAATCTCTTCATTAAATTTCTCTCAAGGATTTCTCATTCTCTCTCTTTTAGAGATATTCAAAATTATCAACAATGGATTCTTCATTGTGTTAGTTATTGTTCATGGTTTTCGGGTTAAGAAACATGGAGTACGCAGAGGATTCATAGAATCCCAAAGAAGAGAGTTGCAAACATTGTTTTGATTGACTATGATGGTTTAAAGGTTACGATAGCTACTAAGGCCAATATATAGAAGCGGTTTAGGGTTGTAGTTACCATCCAATGTTGGTGAAAATATCTGAAGATCACGTTGAAGTAAAAAATGAAAAGTTTCCAAAATCGGCTTGTGTCTCAAGCCATATGGAATGCATTGCGCGACATGACACTGGTTTCTTCCTTATATGTATTGAACTCAAAGGTGTGTCGCGCCTTAGAGAGGATGTGGTGTGAAACAACTATGAATTTTGACTTCCTTAGGTTCACGGGGATTGTGTCACGCCATGGGGTCATGGTGTGATGACACAACTCTAATTTTACTTCTCTAGGACATGTAAAAGGTCTTTGGTGGCTCATACATGCATCCCACTAATGTCTAGCTCTCCCCTTGTCATCAAAAACCTGTTTCCTACTAATTTTAACATAATTTAGCTACACTACTTCATAATCTAAAGCATCGAAAACATTTTAATATACAATATTTACAAATTAATTAAAATAGATGATTTGAAATTTATGTTGCACTAATAGGCTTGTATGGTAATTTATTGAAATTTACCATCAAATTCAGATGCTGGCCTCGCCTGTCTTGGTCCTTCATAATACGATTTCCTAGTTTGATTTTAGGTACAGATTCAAATGCCTCTTCACTTAGCTCATGGTGCTCAGCTTGCTCCTTTTCCTTTGTTGCTTTGTCTGGTGGCTTCAACTCCTACCTGATAGCAATGCAATTTCTTTTACATGTTCCTTCCCATTTCTCTGAGAATAATTTTTTGTATTACTAGGGAAACTCTAGAAATTTTGTTTTTACAGTATTGTTATTAATTGGATCATTGGTCACAAAGGCTGTCTATTTAGGATTTGAATCCTCCGCACATTACTTGAACTTGTTGCATGCTCGCCTTTTTTTTTTCATCTCCCCTCTAGTTGATTGAATCATTGACCACATGTAGCATGGTCATTGCCTATGGCTTGTTGTTGAATTGGTGAGGGTTGGTAAAGGGATTTTTGTTGATTTTGAAATTAATTTGCACTTCCTTGGTTGCTTCCCCATTTGAAGTTCAGATGATCCCTCCCACTGGGATTGTAGGTATTTGGATAGGGGTCTCGACCCCTATTAATTACGTAACTTGCTTCCTCTGGTTAGTCACCTGAATGTAGCTCCACCCTTATTGGCTTGATGAGTGTCTCCAAATGGTCAAGTTTCTCGAGGATTTGTTGGAATCATTCGTTGTTTCCTCTGTTTATCATTTTTTCCATTGGAGGTTTTGATTGGTACACGAATCTCTCATTGGGCTACATGTACGAATTCATAACCATGTCTTTTATGATTTGATAAGCACATTTGTACGTATGGAACATGAGAGATCCATCCACTGCTCTGTCTAAGTTAGATCTAATGCGTACATCAACACTATTATAGAATATTTGCATTTGGAGCCATGCTTGCAATCCGTAGTGTGGGCATTTTTTTAGCATTGTCTTCAAATGCTCCTATGCTTTGTACAGGGATTCTCCTTCAAATTGTTTAAAATTGGTGATTTCTCACCTCAGTTGGATGGTTCGACTAATCGGGAAAAATTTATAGAAAAACTTTTCTGCTAAATCATTCCATGTGGTGATGGAACTCGATTCTAATGAGTCTAACCAATTGGCTGTGTTATCTCATAGTGAGAACAGAAATAACTGGAGACACATTGCGTCATCAAATACCTCGCTATACTTGAAGGTATCACACAGTTGAAGGAACAACTTTAGGTGCTGATTCGGGTCTTCGATCATGTTCCCTTTGAACTGCAGTGTATTTGTGATCATCCGGATAGTGGTCGTCTTTATTTTGGAATTATTAGTGTTAATCGTTGGCTGCTCAATACTTCCTCGCACCGCGTCTAGTGTAGGTAGGGTGTACTCGAACAACGTCCAATGATCCATTGGGACCTCTTCCTGATTATGTCTTTGTTGTTCTTGTGGCTCCTCAAATAATGGGTTTTCTAGGGGTAGATTTATTATCACGAGTGGATCGTTATTCATTATGGGGCGATTGCGTCTAAGTAATTGCTTCGGATCTAGGTAAGGTTCAATTGGGGTACTAGAGCTTCAAGTCACACATGACCTGAATAGAAGACAAAAATAAAAATAAG
The DNA here is from genome assembly GCA_025506655.1 of Gossypium rotundifolium. Classification (NCBI taxonomy): domain Eukaryota; kingdom Viridiplantae; phylum Streptophyta; class Magnoliopsida; order Malvales; family Malvaceae; genus Gossypium; species Gossypium rotundifolium. The sequence goes on from CP106725.1 coordinate 52,840,518, forward strand.
TAAACAAAAATTAAAACTCGTATTTATAGGTCCTAACGTTCCTACTTATTTTATTAATTGTAAAGATTTATTTTCAAAATTTATTGCCAAAACCTACCTGGCAATGGCGCCAACAACTTGGACGACAAATATAACACCAAAATATTATAATTAAGAATGATGGTGTCCACAAATGCACGGGTCAAATTGTAATAAAGATTATACAATGAAATACTTGGAAGTATTCTGAGGTTCGTACCCAAGGGAGGATGGGATAAATAATGAAAACGCTCTTTACAATAATAAGTCTAAGTAGTAATAATTATTTCCTATATTATGAGGGATAATAAAATAGATTTAGAAGAATAAGAATAAATAAATAAATAAAGTAAATTAATAAAGAAAAATAAACAAATGGATTAAACAGATAAACCAATCAGGAAGATTAACTCGCTTCAGGGTTTGCAACTAACTTCATATTAGGAGTCTAGAGTGGATTAGTCATTGATTAAGCAATTATTACCTCCCGGCTCTAATTAACTTAATCGATTGGTTGATACTCGCTTATCTTCCGACCTCACTTTCTCAACCAGGATAAATTACGATTTACTTGGTTCGACTTATCCCCTGACCTTGTCTAGCCTATGATAACTTATTAGGGTTGTCAAGCCTAACAATTTAAGAACATATAATTTATACCAACTAATCCATATCAAGAAATCTCAAATACTCTGTTAGTCACGTCTTTATATAGTCGTTAATTTCCCTCAAGGGATTTAGCCACTCATGTTATTCATAATCTCAACTTTAATTGAATAAACCTTGTGAGAAACACAATCGATTGGGAGAATAAAAGATATGTGAATAATTGTAGATTGAGTATCGAATGGGGAATGGAATAGAAAATATCTTGATTGGAATAACAAAATAAAACAAATGTAAGGGAAAATATAAACTGAATACTTTAATTAAATAAGTAAATCCTTGAATTAAAATTGATTCAAGCAGAAAAAGAAGAAAGTATTTAAAAACCTGAAAAGAAAATAAACTAAAACTAATTCTAAACTACGAGAGTTTTTTAAGGTGTTTAGGATGACTTGATTATATTCAACCCCTAATGTCTTATATATAGAGGTGTTGGTGGCCAAAATTAGGTCTTCGGCATGTCCTAGGTATTTGTATAAATCTGATTGCGCGAACGAAAATAACCCTAAAATATTTAGGGAGCATGTCGGCCTTGTGTCGTGCCACACCCCTTGTGCGGCGCGACACGAAAACCAAATACTGTCTTGTCTCATTCCTTTGGTGCTTTAACATCTCGAGAAGCTTGTGCATCACTTGGATTTTGGTTCCCCGTCAATTAGGCCTTTATATTTCCATCCTACACACTCAATTAAACCAATTAGCACAACCTGAGGCCTATGTCGGCCTATTGGTCACAACATCTACAAAATATGTTTAAAACACTTATTTTTATTAACTTTCTATCCTAAGGCCCAAATACTGAAAACGTAAATTAAAATACTAAATTGCTTAGAAAACAAGCTCTTTAAGTGCAGACTTGACTCGAATTAACAGCTACATTTGACAACAAGTCAACTATCCGATAGAGAGACTAGTTGGGAATTAACCGAGGCATCGAGACTATTTCGACATGATTTAAACTAGTGTCATACCAAGGACGTGATAAAGGCATCACAAGAATGGGTGGAGGAGAATGTCATAGGCCGAAAATCAAAGCTCGTGACGATTACACAAAGATTGTCCCATAGAAGTCAATTAATGGGGCTCATTTAACCTAACTGAATTGGTCCGACTCTTGGAATCCATGGAGAAGACCATCTACATGAAGCCTCGGTGGGCAGTGAAACACTCTAGTAAAGCTAGAGTTACCAGGGTAAATAGTGTAAATCCTAAAGGGCCAAGATTGTATAGAGTTTAAATCCCTTAGGGCTCTCAATTGTAGATAAGCTCTAATCTTGATTTGTAACGACCGAAAGTTAGTGGTGTCGAAAAGTTTGGTTTCAAGACCCCGTTCTTGTAAACCGAGCTTGTAAAAATCTTTAATAAATATTTACATATGCTAGAAACTAATTGAATCTTAGATAGGAAATTTTGGTCAAATTAATTTTAAATTAAGGTGCATGAGGACTTAATAGCTTAAGTAATGAAAATGTAATTATTAGTAAATTATAATATAATTCATAACTAAAGGACTTAAAAGCAATTATACCTTCATTGCTTAAATAAGTGGTCGGTCATGGCATATATATATGTATATAATATATATGTATTATGTTAAGTATAATGTATATGTGATGTTAATACTATTATAATAAAAATAAAAATAAAACAAAAATGTTTAATAGATAGTGGATAGGAAGAGAAAACTTGATAAAAGAAAAAAATAAGGGAAAATAGGTCATTTTCTCTAATGTTTTCTTCTTAACCGAAAAACACCATAGAAGGGGGAGAACTCAAACTTTTGTTGTTGAATGCCTTGCATGTAAGTATTTTATGCCTTCATTTTTAATGAATTTTACATTTTTAGAACCCTTGAAGTTAGACCAAGCTAATTGAGGGACTAAATGGATAATTTATTATATGTATAGGGACTATTTTGAGACTAATTACTTTGCTGGATATGTTGGTTGAGTTAGTAAATTTCATGGTATGAGAAATTATTACCTTAAGTAGTGATTTTATTAGTATTAGCTTTAAAGGGGTTAAATGCTATAAATTAAAATAACATGGTATTAATTTATAAATTTCAAGAATTTAGGGACGATTAGTGAATCATATGTATATTTGGTTAGCTATGGAAATTAGGTGAGGATGTGTTTAAGTTAATTTTGATGTTAAGGACTGAGTTGTGTAATTGCCAATTATTAATGGTTAAATGTTTAAATATGGTTTTATGATAGATTGTTTAAATTGAATTATTATGGTTTTGACTTAGTTAATTGAATTAGATTATCGTATTTAGATTAAGAAAAGAGTAAAGTGATCGTTAACCAAGGGAACGAGAAAGTTGTCGATTAATCAACCTTGATCACTGGAAACTTTCATAATTTCGATAAGTTCGTAGTCCCTGACTCGAACTATTTATTTTAATTAAATTAGTTAGTTGAATGTAATATTGAATTATATCTTTTAATACAATTGATTAATTTTATTGAATGGAGCATTATGGAATAATATGAAAATGAGTATGAAAAAGATTAAGAATGTCCTTTTGGTTATTATTGTAACACCCCTTACCTGTGTTCGAAGCCGGAATCGGATACGAGGCATTACCTAACTCAACTTGCTTAAACATGACGTTTCAGGCTATAAAATTTCGCTTCGTCTTAAAAACTTTCCATTCAAACCCATAACATACTCATCCTAGGCCTACAAGGCCTTAAAGATACTTCTGGAAAGTTTCGGGAATTAATCGGGAACTTTTACGCACTTAGAAAATTTTTTTCCTAAACAGGGGCCACACACCGTGTTGCTCAAGGTACACGCTCGTGTGCCCTTGAGACATGCCCCTTTTTTTCACCCTTGGTTGATCTGACTTATTTTACACGGCCAGACATGTAACGCCCCAAATTTTTGGGCCTGCATGAATTGGGCTTTGGGTCTCAGAAATTTTTTAAGTGAGCGAGAAAATGACAATTGGCATGTGGGCTTTGAGGGTTAATGAATTTGGAGTGTCTAGGGGTGCTGGAGATGTCCTGGGATCAAGTAAGGGTATAGGAAAAATTTTGGTTTTAGCCCCAAGGGAACTGTGACTTCAGTTAGTAGGCCTTTTAAATAAATGAAGAAGAAAAATGACACAAAAGAGCTTCTGGTGTATTGGCAAAGTGGCACCACTTAGGGAGCGGGGAGGGCGTCATTAGCAGGAAAGGGAGTCCAAGGTTCGAGTAGTGGCATGGTATTTTATTGGGGTATTTATTTTACAGATTGGACGACCAGAGTTTGTGTTGGATTTGAACTCTAGCTTTGGAGAGTTTGAATTGGTCTTGTGAGATAGTTGCGTGCAGGAAATCAAGGAGGGATAAAGGGAGAGTATCTTAGAGAAAATTTAGGATGAGGTTGAGGAGTTATCAGGGAGAAAAGTTAGGAGCTAAGATGTGTGAAGAGTTGGTGCCGTCTTGGGAAGTGGAAAGTGTATAAATTCGGCTTAGGAGGGTAAATGAGTGCCGTTTTTGGATCTTTTAGGGGGTATTACGAATTTTTCATTGTGGGAGTTTTGCAAATAGCTCAGTCTTTCTTTCTTTACCGAATATCCTGTAGTTACCCTCACACAAGCACACTTGATCTTTTTCTTTTCTTCTTGTTACCTTTTCCAAACCCTCTAAAGCCGAATAATTCCACCCTCCCTTTGTCGAAATTCTTTTTGAGCCGTCACTATTTCTTCAACCCAGCCGATTCTTGTGTTAGTACTTTACTCTTTCAATTGATCTTGCTAGAACTGACTTCTCCTCTCCCTCACTCTTTCTGAATCGATTTTGGTAGGGGATTGATATAGAATCTGAAACACCCCAAACCCGGCCCAAAAAGCCTGACCGGATTTGATATGTTCCTCGAGTAAAACTTTAGCAAACTCTCACTTATTTAAGAAAACCTTGATGATTTTGAATAAAAAAAAGATTAACTTAAAGATCGGGTTGAATTTTAATTGTAAAGTAAATTAGCATCTTCTTAAAACATTATTTTAAGAGGAATAATAAGTTAATGAAAACCAAATTTAATGAAAAATTTATTAATATTGTGGAAATATATTTTGTTTTTAAAAGCAGTTTAAATTATTTATCAAAATCCATTTAGTTATTTAATTAATAATTATTTATGGCAAAATAAATCCAAACACAAAAAAAAAAAAAATAGTTTATAGTGGCCTTATTACATAAAATAGTAAAACCCATAATAAAGTCTAAGAAGTAAAATTTAATAAGTTTAAATTGGAAAATCTCCAAAATACTTGATATGAGCATTGGCCACCACGAGTCCTTGTCAATTCGATCCATCGCACTACTGAATCATCGAAAAGTTATCCCACAAAAGGGTGAGTCATAAACTCAATGTGTAACACATACATTAAAAAGCCCATTTGATCATATGCCTTAAAGCCCAATAATTACACATATATCCATAGGCCAATTTAAGTCATGATTAGCCCAAAAACCCATTTTCATAGCAGATTAAATAATAATCATTTAAATCACATGAATATGTACATATAATGAAATGCAAACCCGGCCCACCTAAATATCCATCCGCTACACACCACCCGTACCAACCAATCACACCGTGGGGATTACTAAATTGACCCTCCATCCGCTACACACCATCGAAGGCGATTCTTTGCAGTCAACATGCACATCGCCCTTATAATTTTGTGGCAAGGCCACCAGACAAAATTGTGACCGAAGTCACTGGATTTCAAATATGTGACCGAAGTCACCGGATTTCAAATATGTGACCGAACTCATCTTATGCTTAAAACCTCTTGTCATTATTTCTTAAAGCCTATCATGCTTAGCTCCATCTTAATTATTAAAAATTTAATAAATCACTAAGCATTCACTTAATTAATGAAGTTCAAAAATAACTTCCAAAACACACTCAATCATATTTAAGCATGCAACATCATTCAATTAAGTAAAGATGCCCTTAAGATAATTTCGTCCTCGAAATTACGGTTGGAACAAGTGAGGTATTATTGTCGTCATCGCCTCTTAGGTTCCCACGAAGCTTCTTCTGATCCATGATTACGCCATAATACTTTGACAAGAGGAACCGACTTTCTCCGTAAAACCTTTACATCTCGCTCCAGAATTTGAATTGGCTCCTCTTCATAGGACAACTCTGGTCTTAATTCTACCTCCTCAACTGGCACTACATGAGATGGATCCGACCGGTAACGGTGTAACATTGAAACATGGAACACATCGTGCATTTGCTTCAACTCTGAAGGCAAATCTAACTGATATGCCACAGGTCTGACCCGCTTCAAAACGCGATAAGGTCCAATGAACCTGGGACTTAACTTCCCTTTGCGACCAAATCTCATCACCTTTTTCCAAGGTGAAACCTTTAAGAATACTTGATCTCCCACAGCAAACTCTATTCCTTCCGCTTTAGATCTGCGTACGACTTTTGTCTATCAGATGCTTCTTTTAATCGAGCCCGGATTACCTTAACTTTTTCTTCAGATTCAGTCACTATTTCTGGACCCAAAATATGACGTTCCCCTAATTCTGTCCAACACGTAGGAGTGCGACACTTCCTTCCATATAGTGCTTCATATGGTGCCATCCGTATACTGGCTTGGTAACTGTTGTTGTACACAAACTCTGCTAACGGTAAGAACTCTTCCCAACTTCCCTTAAAATCCATCACACATCCCCTTAACATATCTTCTAAGATTTGGATTACTCGTTCAGATTGGCCATCAGATTGTGGATGAAATGCCGTACTGAAGTCCAATCTGGTGCCCAATGCCTGATGCAATGCTTTCCAAAATCGAGACGTAAACCTCGGATCCCTATCTGAAATAATTAACACCGGCACTCCATGTAATCTCACAATTTCAGCTACATATAACTTCGCCAACTTTTGCAAAGACTAATCAATTCGAACTGGGATAAAATGTGCAGATTTTGTCAATCGGTCCACTATCACCCAAATCGAGTCTTTCTTAGTAGGCGTAAGAGGAAGCCCACTAACAAAGTCCATGGTGATTCTCTCCCACTTCCACTATGGAATCTTTATCGGCTGAAGCAATCCCGAAGGTACTTGATGTTCAGCCTTGACTTGCTGACACGTTAAGCACTTTCCTACAAACTCCATAACTTCTCGCTTAAGACCAGGCCACCAAAACTGATCTCGCAAATCTCGGTATAACTTACTTCCTCCGGGATGCATAGCATAAGGGCTACTATGCGACTCTCAAGAATCTTTTGCCTCAATTCATGATCCTCAAAGATACGACTTTACCTTTGAAACACAATACCCCATCGCTGTTAATACAAAAATCTTCCAATTCCCCACTCTGCACCTACCGAAGTTTTGCACTCAGATCATCGTCTACCAATTGCCTCTCTTTCACTTGACTTAACCATGTCGGCTTAACTTGAAGTTTTGCCAACAAGCTTCCGTCATCGAAAAGACTAAGGTGTGCAAACATCGCCCTTAAATCTGACACCACTTTCCGACTTAGAGCGTCTGCCACCACATTCGCCTTGCCCGGGTGGTACTCGATAGAAACAATCGTAGTCTTTCAACAACTCTATCCACCTTCACGCCTCAAATTCGCTTCTTTCGAGTCAAGTAGATATTTGGACTCTTGTGGTCCATGTATATCACTGACTTTTCCCCGTATAGATAATGTCTCCAAACTTTAAGAGCAAAGACTACTGCTGCCAACTCTAAATCATGCGTCGGGTAATTAACCTCGTGAGGTCTTAACTGTCGAGACGCATACGTAACTACCTTCCCGTCTTGCATCAGAACACATCCTAATCCCGTGTGAGAAGCGTCACAATACACGATGAAATCCTTCCCTGCCTCAGGCTGGATAAAAACCAGAGCTTCAGTCAAAACCCTCTTGAGCTTCTCAAAGCTCTCTTGCTGCTTATCAGCCCACACGAAAGGTACCTCCTTTCTCAATAATTTCGTTAAAGGTGCAGCTATCGATGAGAATCCTTTGACGAATCTTCTATAGTAGCCTGCTAATCCCAAGAAACTATGAACCTCAGTTACGGACTTAGGTGGTTTCCAATCTAGTACAGCCTCAATCTTCCGAGGATCCACCCTTATCCCTTCTGCAGACACCACATGGCCTAAAACGCATAACTTCTTTCAGCCAAAATTCACATTTGCTGTATTTCGCATAAAGCTTCTTCTCCCTTAAAACTCGCAACACAATTCGGAGATGCTCATCATGCTTCATTTCGGACTTAGAATACACCAGGATGTCGCCTATGAATACCACAACGAACTGATCCAAGTAGGGCTGAAAGATTCAGTTCATCATATCCATGAATGCAGCTGGGGCATTCATTAATCCGAATGGCATTACCAGAAATTCATAATGCCCATATCTAGTCCAGAAAGTCGTCTTATGGATATCCGCTTCTTTCACTTTAAGCTGATGATACCCCGATCTTAGATCAATCTTTGAGAATACCGCAGCTCCTTTGAGCTGATCGAACAAGTCGTCGATCCTTGGCAAAGGATACTTGTTCTTGATGGTTAGCTTATTCAACTGTCGGTAATCTATACACATCCTCATCGATCCGTCCTTCTTCTTCACAAATAGGACCGGTGCTCCCCATGGGGATACACTAGGTCAGATAAATCCACGATCAAGTAACTCCTGAATCTGAGCCTTAAGCTCAACTAATTCCTTCGATGCCATTCTATATGGAGTAATAGAAAGCGGCGCGTTCGTGCAATAAATCAATCCGAATTCTACCTCACGATCCGGAGGCAAACCTAGAAGTTCTTCCTAAAAACATCTACAAATTCATTCACGCCCCGACTCCTCAACAGCTTGCTTCCTTAGCCTCCAAGGCACTCACCAACATCGGAAGGCTACACATCCCTTTCTAACCATCTTTTACGCTTTAAGAGCGGATACTACATTAGATAAGTAGTTCCGTCTCTCGCCCATCACTACAACTTCTTTGTCATCAATAGTTCTTAAGGACATTCATTTAGCAAAGACAATCCACATTTGCACGATACTTTACAAGCGGTCCATGCCCAAGATCGTGTCGAATTCCCGAATGGCAACTCCATTAAATCACCAAAGCTGCGTCCCTTGAACTTCTAAAGGTACTTCCTTAAAAGTTTGTCTATTACTCTTTATCATCCTAAAGGACTAAGTACAGTCATCTTTCTAGGTACAGTCTCAGAAGTCACATGCAACGTTCCAGATACTTCACAAGCAATATATGAGTGAGTTGACCCTATGTCTATCAAAGCAATAAAGGGCAACCCGAAATTAGAAACGTGCTGTGATAACATCGGTGTATCACTTTCTTCTTCTGATTTAACCGCATATACCAAACACGGTTGTCTCGCCTCGAGCTACCATCGCCTCTGCTCAAGTTCCACGACCTCTACAGAGCCATTACCCTTCCATTTGGACCACGGCCCCTTATCGGCTGCATTGTTCACCTCTTCCAGCCTGATTAACACCCTGACTTAATGGGCGGTTCTTCTCTGAATTCATCGGGCAATCTTTGATCATATGATCTTTAGATCCGCACTTGAAACATCCCCCGATCTTTTTCCAACATTCTCTCGGGTGCATCTTCCCACATTGAGCACAAGCACGATGTTGTCCACCCATAGCAGTCTGCTGACCTCGCGGTCCTTCATTTCTTGGTTTCTTTTGGAAATTCCTGGATGACCTTGAAGATCCAAAGCTTCTCTTATTCTTATTCTGGCCTCTGTCCCGGTTCTGTCTTTCAGTCCGCTTAACCTCTTCAGCTATTCTTGCCCTTTCTACTAAGATTGCAAAGTCTCTTTCCCGGTGCGGAGCAATCATCACTCGCAGTTCATCTCTAAGTCCATCTTCAAATCTGACACACCGTTCATATTCAGTAGCTACTATCCCTCTGACATATCGGCTAAGTCGTAAAAACTCTGCTTCATACTCAGCTATCGACTTGTTTCCTTGCACCAAATTCAGAAATGTCTTCCTCTAGGAGTCGATGTAGCTAGCTCCAACGTATTTTCCTTCGAATTTAATTTTAAAATACCCCCAATCCACTCGATCCGCAGGGGTACTTTCCTTGATAGTGAGCCACCACTGGTAGGCCTCATCACGGAGTAGTGAAATAGCACCTTTCAATTTTTCTTCAGCAGTGCAGTCTAAATCATCCATGATCCTCTCGACTGCCTCCAACCAGTATTCCGCTACATTTGGAGCTACTCCAGATACTCCCCTGAAAACCTCAGCTCCATTTGATTTTAGTCTCTCACCATCGACTTTCGAGACCTATTTCAAAGATTAGCTTCGCTACTGTTCCAATACTCAAGTACGACTTGTGATATCGTCACCTCCTCCATTTTACTCTTGAAAATCCACCCTAACAGTAGGTATGAGCTTCATTCTCGTAACCTTGACCAGATCTAACTGGTTCCGACACGACCATTCTTCCTCTTCTCGTCCACGACGACCACGCCCCTAGAACTCATGTCTACTACGATCTTATCTGCTTTTACTGAAAAAGTCTTATGTATTAGAGTCTTTTCACTTCTTATTAAAAGAAAGTTTTATGAAACAGATGTTCAGTGGTTTTTCCGTAGTAGTACACAAACACCTAGGGTCTATGTCTCTAAAGTATAGTTTCCTTAGGCTTATCATACACTCATATCACTTATCAATAAAGGTACTTACCTGATGGATCTGGGCTGAGAATTCCGAGTGCCATGCTCTTATAAAACCATTTTCACTTAAGAATTTTTTTTAAAAAAAGTCATTTGGGCCAACTTTTGAAAACGTTGTGGGCTTCAAAACCCAAGGCCGAGAGTTTAAAACTGGGCTCTGATACCAAGTTGAAACACCCCAAACCCGGCCCAAAAAGCCTGATCGGATTTGATATGTTCCTCGAGTAAAACTTTAGCAAACTCTCACTTATTTAAGAAAAACTTGATGATTTTGAATAAAAAAAAAGATTAACTTAAAGATCGGGTTGAATTTTAATTGTAAAGTAAATTCGCATCTTCTTAAAACATTATTTTTAAGAGGAATAATAAGTTAACAGAAAACCAAATTTAATGAAAAATTTATTAATATTGTGGAAATATATTTTGTTTTCAAAACAGTTTAAATTATTTATCAAAATCCATTTAGTTATTTAATTAATAATTATTTATGGCAAAATAAATCCAAACACAAAAATAAAAAAAAAAGCAGTTTATAGTGGCCTTATTACATAAAATAGTAAAACCCATAATAAAGTCTAAGAAGTAAAATTTAATAAGTTTAAATTGGAAAATCTCCAAAATACTTGATATGAGCATTAGCCACCACTTGAGTCCTTGTCGACCGATCCATCGCACTACGAATCATCTGAAAAGTTATCCCATAAAAGGGGTGAGTCATAAACTCAATGTGTAACACATACATTAAAAAGCCCATTTGATCATATGCCTTAAAGCCCAATAATTACACATATAGCCATAGGCCCATTTAAGTCATGATTAGCCCAAAAACCCATTTTCATAGCAGATTAAATAATAATCATTTAAATCACATGAATATGTACATATAATGAAATGCAAACCCGGCCCACCTAAATATCCATCCGCTACACACCACCCGTACCAACCAATCACACCGTGGGGATTACTAAATCGACCCTCCATCCGCTACACACCATCGAAGGCAGTTGCTGCAGTCAACATGCACATCGCCCTTATAATTTTGTGGCAAGGCCACCAGACAAAATTGTGACCGAAGTCACCGGATTTCAAATATGTGACCGAAGTCACCGGATTTCAAATATGTGACCGAAGTCACCGGATTTCAAATATGTGACCGAAGTCACTGGATATTGTGGTAAAACCACCAGAATACTTCCCCTTTATCAATTTTACCCATATGCCCATGCACATACATATTATTAAGTTTTCATGTCATTTACCCCAAAATCATAACAAAATCATATTTATCTCACAATTATGCATATAGCAAAATTTAACAAAATATTGGGGTATACATACCTGAATATCGTATACCATTGAATGGTATCCACAATCATTATCAAACATATTGTCATATAATCACATTTAATATATAGATCTATGAGATTTTATTGTAAGGTTACACACCTTATGACTGTGAGAACGATACCTTCTCGCTCGTCAACACCTAGTTAATTATCACACTTGGTTAGAATATACTATTACTAATAAAATTATACTTATTGACGAGAGATCTAAATCCTTACCCTCGGATTCTCGAACGACCGATATTTGTGGTTTTTCTCCGCTAGATGGATCAAAACCCACTGATAACCCACCAACGAAAAGTGGTTTGGTTGTGCGCACTACTTCAAATAACCGATCTTCGTTAGCAGAGGGTCCACAACCCGTGGAAAATCTCTTATCACCGATCTGACCCTTCGCTTGAAGTTTGATGGTAAAATAGTGCCTCCTCTCTTCCAAACACTCCGTACTGCTCTTTTCTTACCTATCTTGTTAGTCTCAAATCACCCCTAAAAATAAAATTGATTAATAGTCTATCTAAAGAAATTGATATAACCGAAGGTGATATTCTTACCTTGGATGATTTCGAAAGGTTACTTCTTAAAACGTTGGTTTCCAAAAAGATCCTTAAAAATCCCTTCCAAGGATTCGGCCTAGGAGAGAAAAATAAGAGGATTTATGTTTCTAAATCGACTATAGCAAAAAGAGATAATGAAAACAATTGACAAAAACCTTACTTCTTGAACAAAAAGAAGAGAAAAAAATAGATTTGGTGATTTCGGTTTGCACAAAAAGAGAAGAGAAAAAGATAGTGATTTATGGCTAGAATGGTTTCGGTTTTCAATAAAAGAAAAGAAGAAAGGAAATCGAAATAGAAGATGATTCGATTGACAAAAGAGATGAAAATAATGTTGATTTTGGTTTTAGTAGAAGGTAGTTTCGGTTGAGAGAAGGAAAAAAGAAAATGAAATTGAAAGAAGAGAGAAAGAGAAGATGAAGAAAAGATGATGATGAATGTGATTCCAAAAGAAAAGAGATAGGTTTAGGGACCTATGCACATTCGGCCAAGAGGGAGAAATGAAGAAAATAGGTTTATGACCTTTGGGACTTTCGGTTACAAGAGAATGAAAGGTGTTTTGCTTAGAAGAAAAGAATTAGAAAGGCTTCTCAATCCGAATGGTAATTTGCAAAAAGACCAAAAGAAGAGAAACAAAACTTCTCTTTTGAGTAGATAGGCATTCGGCTATGAACAATGGTTTTGGAGAAAATTGGTCAAAATGAAAGCCAAAACAAAGTAAAGCTTTTACCTAATGTCAATAGCAAAATTCGGCTAGGAGGAGAGCTTTTGGAGAAATGAGAAAAGATGCACCAAAATGCTAGAGTTTTTGGCCAACTATCACCCTAATGGCTAAGCAAAATTTCGGCCAACCTATGCCAACATTATCCCCCTTTTTCCTCCTTGTTTCTTCCCTATCAACCCTTAAATTGCTATCACAATTAACTATCCCCTTTAGCCCCTAAAATTGACTAGGTTCATGGTCAAATGACCATGACAAAGCTTCCAAAACATTGCCCTTACTTCAAGCCTTTTGTCCCCCTATCTTACCATCCTTTCATGATTCCATGCCATATCTTCTAGCTTACCTTTTTCATATGGTCAAATAACCAAAATTAAAAAGATGCTCATCTATTCTAAAAGAGTCTTGGCCGACACTATAGGGAAGGAAACAAAAAAAATAAAATCCTCCCATTTGTTAGCTAGGGGATTCGAACCTCTCCCCTCAAGCACTCATCCATGCATCCTAACCACCTTGCCAATTACTCATCTTATGCTTAAAACCTCTTGTCATTATTTCTTAAAGCCTATCATGCTTAGCTCCATCTTAATTATTAAAAATTTAATAAATCACTAAGCATTCACTTAATTAATGAAGTTCAAAAATAACTTCCAAAACACACTCAATCATATTTAAGCATGCAACATCATTCAATTAAGTAAAGATGCATAACCCCTAATTATCAGGACGTTACATAATCTCTGCCGAATTACTCTTTATGCGTTTCGGGATTTGGGTAAGTATTCTTCATTTTTGGTTTTGAAGGTTGGCCGAATGGTCGTAAGTAAGGTAAGGGTGACTTAAGATGGATATAAGTCACTTATAGTTCGATTTTTAATAATTAAGATTGATGCAGATTTAGGAAGTACTCGTGATTAGTGATCGAGGAAAAGCTATTAAGGCTTGGTGTTTCAGGATCGTGGCTAAGGAGATCGCAGCGCGTTTGTTATCAGGTGTGTACATACACTACACGCACATTAGATCGGCAAAAGCTGAAATATCGAAAAGCCAAAAGTTTTGGCTACGATTGTCTTGCAAGTGCGCAAACACTCGTAAGGGAAAATCGATACGTTATCAGAGACCCATGAGCAATCTCATGGACTTGGGTTGTGTTTTGGCCAACCGAGGCAGAACAGGCAGGATGGGCCCGATGGGTCGTAGGCTCAAAATAGGTGAATTTGATAAGTTGGTAATAAGTGATGAACTAGTCATGCTGGTTACATGGCTTGGAATTGATTTGGGCCAGATGGGCCATATGAATGTGATTGGGCAAGATGAGCAAGATGAATGTGATTTGGGCTTAATAGGCCATACAAATGAGATTGGGCCTGATGGGCTATATGAACGTATGTGAATTTGTTTGGGCTTTGTAAGGGGTCGTGGGCTTAGTATTTGGTAAATTTCTTAACCTTGCATAAAACTTTAATAATTAACTAATTGTGACCGTGGACAAGTCATAAGGTTAAGGTGTGGCAATGGGTATATGCATGCCTAGGATTAGATCTAGGGAGAGCTTGGTACTTAAGCGGTCTTAATGACTCACCTCATCTTCTCTAGAATCCTACCTGGTGCATAGTATCTGTTCACTTTAGCCAATGATGACTTGATAACGGGCCAAGGTAGGTAATAGACTCGTAACAAAGGAAATGACCAAAATACCCCTAAGGGCAAAAATGACTAAAATGCCTTTATGTGTTGAATGTAAGATTTATGGATGTTACATGTACATTTGCTGCATTCATATGATATTCTGTTAGGTTGCATATGGGTTGGGAATTATGGAACGGAGAAAGTATATGAGGATCGCATGGTTGCTTGACGACCGTGGATCCACCATGGCTTTTTAAGCCCATATATGATAAGTAGCTTTGCTGCAACGTTAGGTAGTACCGCAACTAAGCTACCCTTGAAGTGTATCGAATGGGTGGGTCAATTTAGAAATCCCCACAGAAGTGTTTCGGTTGGACGGAGATGAAGTGTACCGGATGGATTATTTGGGGAGGGTTTGCACAGCATTGCATGTATGATATTATTATGTTAATAATATGATATGTATGCTATTTGTTTGACGAGGGTCGTGCACACTGAGTTTTCGAAAACTCACTCCTTTTATTTTTCTCAGGTGATCCTCAGTAGGCGATTCGAAGAATAGAAGGACTAAGAGGTGGCCAACTAGCAAGACGATTAGACCTGTTTTTCTTAATATCTAAATTCTAGATTTTAATTGATTTATTTTAAGTTATTTTATTTTGGATTGTAATAAGGTTTTCCCTCTAGTTATTATTCCATTACTTCCACTATTCATTGAGATTTTGAAACAAAACCTAGATTTATTTCTTTTAAGCATATTTCAGGTTTTTGAAAATAATTGTGTTTTAAGAACGAGCTTCCGCTGTCAAAGGAAATTTTTTTTACATAGTAACAAGGAAAAGGTTTTTTGGATACACCTTGTTTTGAAAGCAAACTCGATTTTGCTTAACTTTTCTTTTGAAAGGTTTTCAATGAAAACAAGGTTTTCGTAAAAACACTTCAATGTGACATGCCGGACATGGGCCTAACTTCTAGGCTGGGGTGGGGTGTTACAAGACACACGCCCGTGCCCTTAGCCCATGTCCCTCACACGGCCTTGACACGCCCATGTGCCAAAACTTTGGCATTCTGTTTATGACGTCATCACCTCACTAAGGTCACACGGCCAAGGTACATGCTTGTTTCCTAAGACGGTGTGTCGAATTAAATTCCACATTTTAAGTGTAGACTTCACACAGCTAGGGCACACGCCCATGTCCAAGGCTGTGCCTTCCACACGGCTGAGACACACGGCCGTGTCTGCCCGTGTATTACTACTGAGCATCCTGACTTTCTAAACCTAGCATGTAGGGGACGCACGGTCGATCAACACGCCCATGGGGCTGACCAGTGTGTCCCACACGGCCTAGACACATGCCCGTGTGTCTACCCGTGTGGACATAAAAAAGTTATATTCCAAGCCAAATGCCACTTTGCATAGTAAACATACTTACTCCAAGTCATATAAACATCATTCATGACCCAAGGCACATCCAAGAACTCAATTCAAAGCATTCACACAAGCATAAACTTTATAATTTCATCATCATTGAATATATATAAACTTATCAAGTGTTGGCCCTTTTCCAATGACCATTTACAAAATGATTTTGATAACATACATAGCCAACACTTTGGCTAAAAATTACGACCTAACAAAATACGAAGTCCTATACATGGCATACTCAAAGTAAGTCTAAATTGGCTATACCAAAAATGGTCGATAGTGAAACACCCCACACCCGACCCACGAGCCTGGACCGGATCTGGTATGTTCCTCGATGTAAACCGGTTCAAAATTCTTCAGTTACTTTGAAAACTGTGTGTTTGAAGATAGTTTGTTTGTGGGTTGGGCTCGAGTTGAAAACAAGTTTATTTTTATATTGAAAACCCATTTATTTAGGGTGACAAAATATTTAAAGTTTATTTTAAATTAAATTGACTTAATCTTTAAATAACATAAATTAAGTAACATAGTAATTAAAACAACAATAAAATCATCACTATGGCCTTATTACATAAAACAAAACCCAAAATAAAATTGTAGAGTACTTAAATAAAATAAAATGTCCAAATTAAATAAAACTTTAAGTGAGCATGGCCACCACAAGTTCTCGCCAGTCCGGTCCATCATTGTTAGTCACACCAAACATGTTCCCTAACGGGTGAGTCAACAGACTCAATGTTTAACCAACACTAAAATTTAATAGATTTAGGCATACCATACATATCATGTTCACATAATAATTCAAGATAATGATGCAACCCAACCCAAACCTAGATGCCATCCGCTACACATCCCGCACTAACTTGCACACCGTGGGGACTACTAAGTCAACCCTCCATCCGCTAGACACCATCCAAGGCGATCATTGCAATCGACGTGCTCATCGCCTATATAAAAGTTGTGGCATAGCCACCAGATTAAATAATTGTGTCATGTGACACCACATTCGATAATGTAACCAAAGTTACCACATTCGGATAATGTGACCAAGTCACCACATTGGATAGTGGGACCAAGTCACCACATACACTTCCCTTTCTCATATATCCCGAATGCCCCATATTATTTATATCATGCATATCATACTTAAATTCACATTCATGTCACTTTTCACATGTTAAATATAACATATTTCGTAATCCTAGTAGGAGTAGGAAACGTGCACAGTACTTTGTACCATAACATGGTACTTTAGCCACATTCTTACACTTTCATATTAACAACATATATCATGTTAAAGCCATAAATCTATTAAGATTAGTGTGGGGTACACACCTGATTTGCTTAATGAATTCCATGAAATCCCAAAAGAAAATCGATCTATTGCTTTAGATTTTTAAGTCCCTACATTCGGCCAACATGGTAATATTTAGCAAAGGCCTATTCGGCCAAATTTAGTGTTTTCTTTTAAAGCCTAATCGGCTATAACCCAAATCCCGAAGGATTTATGTAGTCAATTTCTTACCTTTGGTGCCGATTTGATGACTATTCGAATCCCGAAAACTTTATTTTTGTTCTCCTTGTATTCGGCCAAATCCTAGATCTCTACATCGGTTAGTTTTTGGCTTTTTAAGATAATAAGGGAATAGATCTATGTACTAAAATAAGGCCTTGGCTGAATATTCATAGTTACTTACCTTAAAAATCTTAAATCCCGAATTGGATCCTTGCTTTCTTAATGCTGTCGAAATTCCTATAACCATATGTTAGATTTAATCTAACATTAAATCATAATAATATAGCTTATGACCGAATGGTATTCATAGCTTACCTTAGATCTTAAAAGTCCCGAAAGTTTCTTCTTTGTAGTCGACAGCACCTAATTCCCGAAACTTCCTTCAAGTAGTAAGCCATAGACATTAATAGAGTTAGAGTTCTAATTTTCGGCCTAAGAAAAGAAATAAGATGATAATATTTAGATCCTTACCCCTTAATACACAAATCGACAACCTTATGCTTTAAGTCCTTCAAAGATTGGCTAGGACTAGAGGGATTTATTTTGGCTTTTGGAACTTAACAAGGAATCACTTATGAAGATATTTGTATTGTCGGTTTAGCAAAAGAAAAGAGAGAGAGAGTCCCTTGAGAAATTGACAAAAGTGAACTAAGAAGATGGGGGAAAAATTCGGCTAGAACAATTGGAAAAGAAAGAAGAAAAGATGATAGTCTTGGAAAGAAAAGAGTTGGCAAAAGAGAGGCAAGTTGGCTCAATAGAATTGACTATAGCCTCCTCCTTTACAACCTTGGCGAAAATACCATCCAAGGAGTCCCTTAATCGCCAACTCTCCACAACTTGATAAATTTTATCTTTTATTTATCACTTTATTTAATCTTATCAATTATCCACTTAAAGTAATCTAATATTAAATCTATCATTTATCCCCTACTTAGCGTAAATTTTAAAGGAATAAAACTCCTCTTTTGCAAGCCTTGTGCCATCCACCTCAGTGCTTCTAGAAGCAAAAATAAAACTTCTTTTATTTGCTTCCCATGTGACTTGAACTCGTGCCCAACACCCTTGCATGTGGTGCCATTTCAGAGGCCCTAAGTGGCATCTTCAGCCACTTTTCCAAGCCTGTTTGTGTGTCAAATTTACATACTTTTTCTCTTAAGGCCACCTTGCCTTAATTTTCTCTTTTAAACTTTAAAACTCGACATTTCTAAGTCATTTCTAAGTTTCCAAAAATTTTCGTTTGGCTCTTTAAACTTGACATTTCCAAGTTTCCAGAAATGTTCACTTTCCTCTTTAACTTAGGTTTCCAAAATGTTCACTTTCCTATTTTACTTAGGTTTCCAAAATGTTCAATTTCCTATTTTACTTAGGTTTCCAAAATGTTCACTTTCCTATTTTACTTAGGTTTCCAAAATGTTAACTTTCCTCTTTTCTATACATTCCATTCCTGTGTTTCCAAAAATATTCAAAATTTATTCATAACACATAAGACATGTCATTTCGCATAATTAAACCAAAATGCATAGGCCCTTTTCAGGATGTTACAGTTCTACCCCCTTAAAATAATTTCATCCTTGAAATTTCCTAGCTAAAATAATTGAGGGTATTGCTGTTGCATTGCCTCCTCTGGTTCCCACAAAGCTTCCTCCGATCCATGATTGTGCCATAACACTTTGACTAGAGGAACTGACTTCCTCCGTAACACTTTCACATCACATTCCAAAATCAATCACTCTTCCTCGTAGGATAAGTCCGCCTTAGCTCCACTTCTTCAACCGGTACCACGTGAGATGGATCCGATCGGTAGCGACGTAGCATGGACACATGGAATACGTCGTGCATCCGCTGCAACTCGGTGGTAACTCTAGTCAGTATGCCATCGCCCTACTCGCTTTAATACTCGATAGGGCCCTATAAACCTTGGGCTTAACTTCCTTTCCGACCAAACCTCATCACCTTCTTCCAAGGCGAGACTTTCAGAAACACTTGGTCTCCCACTTCAAACTCTATTTCCTTCCGCTTAAGGTCAGCATAAGACTTCTGCCTATCAGAGGCTTCGTTTAACCGTGCTCGAATTATCTCAACCTTCTCTTCAGTTTCTGCCACTAACTCTGGTCCCAAAACTCGACGTTCTCCTAACTCACCTAACAAGTAGGAGTTCGACACTTCGACCATACAATGCTTCGTATGGTGCCATCCGAATGCTAGCCGATTCGACATTATTGTTGTAGCGAACTCGCTAAAGGCAAGTAATCCTCCCAACTTCCTCTAAATCCATCACTGACCTCTCAACATATCTTCCAACACTTGTATTACCGATTCGGATCGCCCATCCGATTGTGGATGAAAAGCCGTAGTGAAGTCCAACTTAGTGCCTAAAGCTTGATGAAGTGCCCTCCAAAATCGAGACGTGAACCTTGGGTCTCTATCCAAATAATTGACACCGGCACTCAGTGTAACCTTACAATCTACGCCACATATAATTTGGCTAACTTCAAGGGAATAATCCACTGCATCGGATGAAATGTGTGGACTTAGTCAAATGGTCCACTATTACCCATACCGATTCCTTCTTAGAAGGCGTAAGGGGAAGCCCACTAACGAAGTCCATGGTAATTCTTTCCCACTTCCACTGCGGAATCTCGATTGGCTGAAGCAATCCCGATGGAACTTAGTGTTCAGCCTTAACTTGCTGACATGTCAAACATTTTCCCACAAATTCAGTAACTTCCCATTTAAGATCAGACCACCAAAATTGTTCTCTTAGATCTCTGTACAACTTAATGCCTCCGGGATGCATAGTATTAGGGCTACTATGCACTTCCCAAAGAATCCTCTGTCTTAACTCCTCGTCCTTCGGCATACAAACTTTTCCTTTGTAGCATAATACTCCTTCATCACTAACGCCATAATCCTCTAACTCTCCGTTCTGTACTTGCTGTAACTTAGCACTTAAGTCCTTATCAGTCAACTGTCCCCTTTTCACCTCATTCAACCATGTGGGTTTGACTTGCAACTCTGCCAACAGGCTTCCATCTTTATACAAACTTAAGTGAGTGAATATAGCCCTTAGGTCTGACACAACCTTCCGACTTAGGGCATCAGCTACCACATTCGCCTTGCCCAGGTGGTATTCTACCGAGCAATCATAATCCTTCAATAACTCCACCCACCTTCGCTGCCTCAAGTTTAACTTCTTCTGAGTCAACAGATACTTAAGGCTCTTATGGTCTGTGTAGATCACTGACCTTTCTCCATAGAGATAGTGCCTCTACACCTTAATGGCGAAAACCACTGCTGCCAATTCCAAGTCATAAGTTGGGTAGTTAACCTCATGCGGTCTTAACTGCCGAGATGCATATGCGACTACCTTTCCGTCTTGCATCAATACACAACCCAAACCTATATGGGAAGCGTCACAATACACAGTGAATTCCTTTCCTGCCTCTGGCTGAATCAATACTGGAGCTTCCGTTAAAACCTTCTTAAGCTTCTCAAAGCTCTCCTACTGCTTATCCGACCATACAAAGGGTACTTCCTTCCTCAACAACTTTGTCAAAGGCGCGGCTATAGACGAGAACCCTTCCACAAACCTTTTGTAATAGCCTGCCAAACCTAAGAAACTTTGGATCTCAACCACGGACCTAGGTGGTTTCCAATCCAACACTGCTTTGATCTTCCTAGGATCCACTCTTATTCCCTCTGCGGATACCACATGCCCTAAGAACACCACCTCCTTGAGCCAAAATTCACACTTGCTGAATTTGGCATAGAGCTTCTTCTCCCTTAACACTTGCAGAACAACTCAGAGATGCTCATCATGCTCCTCTTCAGACTTGAAGTACACCAAAATATCGTCGATGAACACAATGACGAACCTATCCAAGTAAGATTGGAAAACTCGGTTCATCATATCCATGAACGCAGCTGGAGCGTTCGTCAACCCAAACGGCATTACTACAAACTCAAAATGGCCGTATCTTGTCCTAAAAGCTGTCTTATGGATATCTGCCTCCTTCACCTTCAATTGATGATATCCCGACCTCAAGTCTATCTATGAGAATACTGCAGCCCCCTTCAACTGATCGAACAAGTCATTGATCCTTGGCAAATGATACTTGTTCTTAATGGTCAGCTTATTTAACTGATGGTAATCTATGCACATACGCATAGTTTCATCCTTCTTCTTTACAAACAGGACCGGTGCTCCCCATGGAGACACACTGGGTCGAATGAACCCACGATCCAGCAATTCTTGGATTTGAGCCTTGAGCTCCACTAACTCCTTTGGTGCCATTCGGTATGGAGCAATTGACACAGGAGCTGCTCCCGGTAGTAAATCTATTCCAAATTCCACCTCCCTATCTGAGGGTATTCCTGGTAATTCCTTTGAAAATATGTCTTTAAAGTCCTTTACTGTTCTAACTCCACTAACTCCCCCTTCTTTTATGTCTACAACACTGACGAAAGCCAGAAATGCCTTGTACCATTTCCTAACCATTTTCTCAGCCTTCAATGCCGAAACTACGTTAGACAGGTAGTTTCTTCTTTCTCCGATCATTACCACTACTTTATCCTCCGGGTCCTTAATCCCATTCGCTTAGCAGACAATCCAACACGGCTCGATGCTCTACTAGCCATCCATTCCAAGTATGAGTTCAAACTCCCCAAAGGGTAGTTCCATTAAGTCACCAAAGTTCACTCCTCGAATCTCTAAAGGTACACTCCAAAAGATCTTATCCACCACTACAGTTTGGCCTAATCGGCTTACTACAGTCATCTACCTATTCGAAAGTTCAGAGTCTAGGCCTAGTGTTTCCACTACACTACATGCAACATAAGAATGGGTCGAGCCTATATCAATTAAGGCATAATAAGGCTTGCCATAAATAAGGAACGTACCGGTTATAACATCCGGTGCGTCACCATCCTCCCTCCGTGAACTGCATAAACCAAACCCGACTGCCTTGCCTCAATGTTAGCAGCACCTCTGCCTTGTGTTCCACATCCTCTGCTAGCACCATTACCTCTGTTATTCGAACCACGACCTCGTTGAGGCTGCTGTCCTCCTCTACCAGCTTGATTAACATTCTGAGCTGCTGATCAACTTTCATCTGGTTTCTTAGGACAATCTTTGAGCATATGGTCCTTGGACCCACACCTAAAACATCCTCCCGTCTTTTTCCAGCATTCTCCTAAGTGCTTCTTTCCACAATGATCACAAGGACGATACTGTCATCCTGTACCAACTTGCTAATTTCGCGGCCCATCAGCTCTAGGCCTCTTTTGAACCTTCTCAAACGATCCAAAACCTCTTTTTAGTTTATTCCGATCCATAGTCTGCTTTGTAGCATACTTAATTCCCTCGGCTACCTTGGCCTTTTCTACTAAAGCAGAAAACTCCCGCTCCTGATGCGGTGCTATCAACAATCTCAAATCATCCCTTAGTCTGTCCTCAAAATGAACACAGTGTTCATGCTCAGTCGCTACTACTCCTCGAGCATATCGGTTCAACCTCAAAATTTAGCTTCATACGCTGCTACTGACTTGTTCCCTTGAACTAGCCCCAGAAAAGCCTTCCTCTGCTCATCAATATATCTTGTGCCAACATATTTCTTCTGATATGCTTCCTTAACATAATCCCAGGTCAGATCCTTAGCCGTGGCACCATCCCAAACTGTTAACCACCATTGATACGCTCCATCGCGTAACAGTGCCACCATTCCTTTCAACTTCTCTTCAGGGGTCAGGTCGAGCTCATCCATAATGTGCTCGGTTGCCTCCAACCAAGATTCACCAGTCTTTGGGTGCCACACCGACACTCCACGGAACACCTCACTCAGTTGGCTCGAGTCGCCAGCATGACTTTCAAGCTTCCATATTTACCTGCTCCACCACTATTTCCGAACTCGCAAGACCTGACTGCGATCGACAAGATCATCCCCGTCTCGAGCTCGCCGCTCGACACCAACAGCTGGGGGTAGTGGTGGCGGTGGTAACTCATTGTCGGACCCTTGACCCGATCTAATGGGTTCGACACGACCATTCTTTCTCTATCTGGCGTCCATGACGACTGCGTCCTCTAGAATTCATATCTAACGATGCGCTTTAATCTGATTTAAGAAAGTTTTATGAATTAGCCCTTATTCCACTGATTATCCATGATGAAATTTTATGAAAAGAATTTTAAGAGTGGTTCTTTCGTATTCATACATGCACACAGGCTTCACATTCATAGATCCATCAATCAATTATGAACTTCCGTTCATTCAGAGAAATGTTATAGTTTTCATTGTTGTTGTTTTTCCACTACCCGTGGGTATTTATGTAATTTGTCCCTGTGGGTATTTTCATAATTTGTCAAATAGGGTTCCTTGATAATTTTGTTAAAAAGTATTTTGAAAATTTTATAGTCCCGGGGTTCTTTGGTAAATTTGAAAATTCGAGGATATTTTGTAATTTTAATTTGGGGTAATTTGGTAATAAACTGTGGTAAATTTGTAAAGTTTAATAATTCAGGATATTTCAAAATTTGCAAAACTTTGAGGGTTCTTTTGAGAAATTTATTTTCCAAAACGATGAAGTTACAAAATTTTGGAAATCGGGTTATTTTGGAAATTTTGGTAAGTTAGGGGCAACTTTGTAATTTTCCAAAATCAAGATATTTTGATAATTTGCAAATAATGGTTTTTGAACTTGTTATAAAATAATGAAAATGTTGATTAGAACTGTGGGTATTTTAGACATTTTTATAAACCAAGGGCATTTTTGTAATTTTACCACTAAAGGTATTTTTGTAATTTTATAAATCAGAAATTTTTCGGAAAATTGTGTAGAAAAAATAGTTTTCACAAATCAAAGAAAATGATTTTAAGAGTTTTAAAATTAGGGTTCTTATATAAAAGAATAACATGGCTAGTTCCCTTTTGGGTTTTAGTTATTGGGTTTAGCCCATGATGAGTCTTCTTGGTCAGGGTGAACCAAAGCTACGCACCAGGTAGGATTCGAGTGGAGAGGAGGTGAGTCACACGGACTGCTTAAGTACCAAGCTCCCACTGAAACCATTTCTAGGCATGCACACAGGGGTTGCCACACCCACTAAGTCCTCTGGGTTAGGGTGAACCGAAGTTACGCACCAGGTAGGATTCATGCGAAGAGGAGGTGAGTCACTAGGACTGCTTAAATACCAGGCTCTTCCGGATCCAATCCTAGACATGCGCACAGGAGTTACCACACCCTAACTCGGTTGACTTAGCCATAGGTTTGTTTAGTTAGGCATTTAAGTCTTATGTAGTAGTTGGGGTAGACTAGTCCTAGGGTTCAAGTACCTATCATTCTATTCTACGTTCCATTCCTTTTCTACCCTTCTATAAATCACATAATCACACAGATGGTTAGGGGTACTTACCTGGTGGACTGCGGGTCGGAGACTTAGGTGCCATGCCATCAAACCTGCCTATTTTCAGAAATACTTCCATAAAACTCATTTGGGCTTGATTTAAAAATGTTTTGGGCCTTAGACCACAGACCGAGAGTTCAAAACTGGGCTCTGATACCAAACTGAAACACCCCACACCCGGCCCACGAGCCTGGACCAGATCTGGTATGTTCCTCGATGTAAACCGGTTCAAAATTCTTGATTACTTTGAAAGCGTGTGTTTGAAGATAGTTTGTTTGTGGGTTGGGCTCGAGTTGAAAACAAGTTTATTTTTATATTGAAAACCCATTTATTTGGTGACAAAATATTTAAAGTTTATTTTAAATTAAATTGACTTAATCTTTAAATAACATAAATTCATAACATAGTAATTAAAACAACAATAAAATCATCACTATGGCCTTATTACATAAAACAAAACCCAAAATAAAATTGTAGAGTACTTAAATAAAATAAAATGTCCAAATTAAATAAAACTTTAAGCTAACATGGCCACCACAAGTTCTCGCCATCCTGGTCCATCACTTGTTCATCACCAAACATGTTCCCTAGCGGGTGAGTCAACAGACTCAATGTGTAACCAACACTAAAATTTAATAGATTTAGGCATACCATACATATCATGTTCACATAATAATTCAAGATAATGATGCAACCCAACCCAAACCTAGATGCCATCCGCTACACATCCCCGTATCAACCTCAACACCGTGGGGACTACTAAGTCAACCCTCCATCCGCTACACACCATTGAAGGCAGTCACTGCAGTCGACGTGCTCATCGCCCATATAAAAGTTGTGGCATAGCCACTAGATTAAATAATTGTGTCATGTGACACCACATTCAGATAATGTAACCGAAGTTACCACATTCAGATAATGTGACCGAAGTCACCACATTCAGATAGTGGGACCGAAGTCACCTCATACACTTCCCCTTTCTCATATATCCCGAATGCCCCATATTATTTATATCATGCATATCATACTTAAATTCACATTCATGTCACTTTTCACATGTTAAATATAACATATTTCATAATCCTAGTAGGAGTAGGAAACGTACCTGAGTACTTTGTACCATAACATGGTACTTTAGCCACATTCTTACACTTTCATATTAACAACATATATCATGTTAAAGCCATAAATCTATTAAGATTAGTGCTGGGTACACACCTGATTTGCTTAACGAATTCCTTGAAATCCCAAAAGAAAACCGATCTATTGCTTTAGATTTTTAAGTCCCTACATTCGGCCAACATGGTAATATTTAGCAAAGGCCTGTTAGGCCAAATTTAGTGTTTTCTTTTAAAGCCTAATCGGCTATAACCCAAATCCCGAAGGATTTATGTAGTCAATTTCTTACCTTTGGTGCCGATTTGATGACTATTCAAATCCCAAAAATTTTGTTTTTCTTCTCCTTGTATTCGGCCAAATCCTAGATCTCTACATCGGTTAGTTTTCGGCTTTTTAAGATAATAAGGGAATAGATCTATGTATTAAAATAAGGCATTGGCCGAATATTCATAGTTACTTACCTTGAAAATCTTAAATCCCGAATTGGATCCTTGCTTTCTTAATGCTGTCGAAATTCCTATAACCATATGTTAGATTTAATCTAACATTAAATCATAATAATATAGCTTATGACCGAATGGTATTCATAGCTTACCTTAGATCTTAGAAGTCCCAAAGTTTCTTCTTTGTAGTCGACCAAGACCTAATTCCCAAAACTTCCTTCAAGTAGTCGGCCATAGACATTAATAGAGTTAGAGTTCTAAATTTTGGCCTAAGAAAAGAAATAAGATGATAATCTTTAGATCCTTACCCCTTAATACACAAATCGACAACCTTATGCTTTAAGTCCTTCAAAGATTCGGCTAGGGCTAGAGGGGATTTATTTTAGGCTTTTGGAACTTAACAAGGAATCGTCTTATGAAGATGTTTGTATTGTCGGTTTAGCAAAAGAAAAGAGGGGAGAGAGAGTCCCTTGAGAAATCGAAAAAGTGAACTAAGAAGAGGGGGGAAAAATTTGGCTAGAACAATTGGAAAAGAAAGAAGAAAAAGATGATAGTCTTGGAGAGAAAAGAGTTGGCAAAAGAAAGGCAAGTTGGCTCAATAGAATTCAGCTATAGCCTCCTCCTTTACAACCTTGGCCGAAAATACCATCCAAGGAGTCCCTTAATCGGCCAACTCTCCATAACTTGATAAATTTTATCTTTTATTTATCACTTTATTTAATCTCAGCAATTATCCACTTAAAGTAATCTAATATTAAATCTATCATTTATCCCCTACTTAGCCGAAATTTTAAAGGGAATAAAACTCCTCTTTTGCAAGCCTTCTAGAAGCAAAAATAAAACTTCTTTTATTTGCTTCCCATGTGACTCGAACTCAGGCCCAACACCCTTGCATGTGGCGCCATTTCCAGAGGCCTTAAGTGGCATCTTCAGGCCACTTTTCCAAGCCTGTTTGTGTGTCAAATTTCACATACTTTTTCTCTTAAGGCCACCTTGCCTTAATTTTCTCTTTTAAACTTTAAAACTCGACATTTCTAAGTCATTTCTAAGTTTCCAAAAATTTTCGTTTGGCTCTTTAAACTTGACATTTCCTTACATTTCCAACTTTCCAGAAATGTTCACTTTCCTCTTTAACTTAGGTTTCCAAAATGTTCACTTTCCTATTTTACTTAGGTTTCCAAAATGTTCACTTTCCTATTTTACTTAGGTTTCCAAAATGTTCACTTTCCTATTTTACTTAGGTTTCCAAATGTTAACTTTCCTCTTTTTAACGTAACATTTCTATACATTCCCAGGTTTCCAAAAACATTCAAAATTTATTCATAACACATAAGACATGTCATTTCGTACAATTAAACCAAAAATGCATAGGCCCTTTTCAGGATGTTACAGATAGTGTGATCTCCAATTCTAACGTTCTCAACTTCTCGAGTTAACTTGGCAATACTACAAGGAAAAGGGAAATGAGAGGGGTAAGCATAAAGCTTAGTAAGTTTGCATGAAAATAAATAGCAACAATAAGCTCATAATGACATCAATCCATAGCATTAGATAACCATACAAATTCATAAGCACTTTGCCATACTTACTCATACTTGTTCTTATCTAAAACATACCATGCCACATATCGTAAACATTCCTCGTGAATTTCTCACGGGTACCTGTATTTACTCGTTCACATGACTTTAATACAATTCTCATTTCTATTTCCAAGCAAATCTATTTATCCCAATAAATCACTAAGGATACTCATAGATGCATATTCCTTATCATTAGCACAAACACGAAGCTATTGTCACATCCCGGATGTGGTCTTACATAGATCATCTTTGAATACCGATGCCATATCCCGGATATGGTCTTATATGCAACCTCACATCAATATCGATTCCATATCTTAGATATGGTCTTATACGATTTTTCTTATTCAATGCCAAAGCCATATCCCAGATATGGTCTTATACGGGATCTCAATTCGGTGCCGAGGCCATGTCCCCAGCATGGTCTTACACAAGACCTCATCCATCTCAACTTTCTCATTCAATACCAAATACTTAATTTCATAGAGCATCATGTATCATTATAACATCAAACAATCTCAAAAATGCTAGGATAAATGTTGAATTTATCACATACAAACTTACCTCGATTTCAAAATGAACTAGATCTTCAATCTAGTCCGAGACTTTATTCTTGCCCCGATCAAGGTTGATTCTTGGTTCTTCTTGCTCTATAATAGAAAATTAGCTCGTTTCAATCATCACATTAATAAAAGCATTTTAAAAATCATGCATTGGCAAAATTACTATTTTACCCTTACACTTTAGTAAAATGACCATTTTGCCCCTAGGCTCAAAAATTAATTCTAATCAAATTTCTACATTTAATGAGCCTAGGTGAACATTTATTTCTCTTATGGATATTATCAAAACACAACATTTCACACATTTACTACCAATTTTACAACCTTTACAAAAAGGTTCATTTAGGTGTTTTCATGGCAACACCTTTTACAAAAGTTGTTCATCTAACAACTAAAACTCATTTTCTTCCATAAAAATGCAGCAAAAAACTTAAAGGCTCACATGGAAAGGATCTAAACTTTCAACCATTTTACAAGATCATCCCCTCTTTAGAAAGCTGAAGCTTTAGGGGTTCCAAAAGTATAAATATTATCAAGAAATGATCACTAAAAAACTTACTTGTTAGGACGAAAGCTTGCTGAAATTTTTGAGTTTTCAAACCCTCTTTGCTGCTAATTTTCAGTGGTGATGAAGAGAAGAAAAGATTATATTTTTCTTTTCTTTATTTTAATATAACACATCAATTTAGTCCACCTAATTTCAACAATTTTAACCAATATGACATTGTTTGTCTCCTATGGCCAGCCACCTTATGTCTAAGGGTCTATTTGCACATGAAAGACCTCCAATTAATATTCTATGGCTATTAGGCACCTTTAGCTTATAAAATAGAACTTTCGCACCTTATGCGATTTAGTCCTTTTTCGCGATTAAGCATGAAATCGCTAAAATTAAAACACCAAAATTTTCGTGCATCTATATAATCATATGCTCTAATTCATAAAATAACATTAAAATAAATTTTCTCTGACCCCGGATTAGTGATCCCAAGATCACTAATTGGGCTGTTACAATTCTCCCCCTTAAGGATTTTCGTCGCCAAAAATCTTACCGGTGAAAAGGTTGGGATATTGGTTTCTCATAGACTCCTCAGGCTCCCATGTAGCCTCTTGTATTCCATGTCTTTGCCATAGCACTTTCACAAGAGCTATACTTTTTCTTCTCAATTGTTTGACCTCCCGTGCCAAAATTTAATCGGCTCTTTGCCATAAGTCATGTGGTTAAATCTCTACCTCAAATGGCACAATCACATGTGAAGGGTCCAAACGGTATCGTCATAACATGGATATGTGGAAAACATCATGAATCTTTTCCAGCTTAGGTGGCAAGGCCAAACGATAAGCAACCGGCCTTATCCTCTCGGTAACTTCATAAGGTCCGATAAAACACGGACTCAATTTGCCTTTTGGCCAAATCTAAGAACTTTTCTCCACGGTGATACTTTTAGAAACACTTTATCATCTACTTGGAACTCAATCTCTTTCCTTTTCAAATCCGAATGGGACTTTTGTCTATCTAAGGCCGCTTTCATACATCTACTTATCACCTTTACTTTCTCTTCAATTTCCCTGACCAAATCGACCCCGTGTATCTGATTCTCCTTAAGTTCTATCCAATACAAAAACATTAGGCACTTACGCCCGTACAATGCCTCATAATGCGCCATTTTAATACTTGACTGAAAACTGTTGTTGTAAGTGAATTCCACCAACGGTAAATATTTTTCCCAATTTCCTTGGAATTCCAAAACACAACATCGAAGCATGTCTTCGAGTATCTGTATTTCTCTTTCGACAGCCCATCGGTTTATGGATGAAAAGCTGCATTGAAGCTCAATTTTGTGCCTAAAGCCTCTTGCAACTTTTTCCAAAATCGTGACGTGAATCTCAGATCTCTATCCAAAATGATCGATAACGGTACTCCATGAAGTCTTACTATCTCTGTCACGTACAAATTCACCAATTTATCAAGTGAGTAGTCAACCTACACTAGTATAAAATGGGCTGACTTCGTGAGCCTATCAACCACAACCCATACCGCATCTTTCTTTTTTTGGTGTCAACGGTAAACCCATCACGAAGTCCATGGAAATACGATCCCACTTCCATTCAGGAACCATAATGGGATAAAGTAGACCCGAAGGTACTTGGTGTTCAGCCTTCACTTGTTGACAAATTAGGCATCTCGACACAAACTCGAAAATGTCTTTCTTCATACTCAGCCACCAATACCACTTCCTCAAGTCATTGTACATCTTCGTACTACTAGGGTACACAGTTAAACACCCGCTATGTGCTTCATGCAAAATCTTCCAAATAAGCTCTTCATTTCTGGGTACACAGACCCTACCTCGGAACATCAAACATCCATAAGGACTTATCCGAAAGTCTGACTCAATATTTGACTTACATTGAACTCTTTTGGCTTGTAAATCGTTGTCACCTTTCTGAGCTTCACAAATATCTTGGAGAAATAATGGTTTAGCCCTCAGCTCGGCTAGAATAAAACCATCATCTAACAAAGCCATCCGAGTATTCATAGATCTCAGTGCAAACAATGATTTTCTACTCAAAGCATAGGTGACTACGTTCACCTTTCCCAGATGGTAGTCAATCACTAAATCATAATCCTTGATCAACTCCAACCACCTTCATTGCCTCAAATTTAATTTCTTTTGATTCATCAAATATTTTAGGCTTTTATGGTCGGTAAATATCCGACACCTCTCACCATATAAATGGTGCCTCCAAATCTTTAATGTAAACACAATGGCAGCCAACTCTAAGTCATGGGTTGGGTAAATTTTTCTCGTGCAGCTTTAACTGTCTAGAAGAACATGCTATCACCTTGCCCTCTTGCATAAGTACACAACTCAACCAATTCAGGGATGCATTACTGTAAACCACAAATTCTCTTCTCGATTCAGGTTGTACCAAAACAGGAGCCTCAGTCAGCAACGCCTTTAGTTTCTCAAAACTCTGTTGACACCTCTCTGTCCGTTCAAACTTCACATCTTTTTGTAATAATCTCGTCATCGGGGTAGCTATCATGGAAAACCCCTTGACAAAATGCCTATAATAGCCGGCTAGGCCTAGAAAACTCCTTACTTTAGTTACGCTCCTTGGTGGTTTCCAATCCGCAATTGCTGAAATCTTACTTGGGTCGACTCTAATTCCATCTTCCGAGACAATGTGCCCCAAAAATCCTACTTCCTTAAGCCAAAATTCACTTTTACGCTCCTCGATGGTTTCCAATCCACAATTGCAGAACCTTTCTCAAATACTCGGCATGAAACCAGCAGGGGCATTCGTTAGACCAAAAGGCATGACCAAAATTCATAGTGGCCATACCTCGTCCAAAATGTAGTTTTTAGCACATCCGAGTCCTTGACTCTCAATTGATAGTACCTAGGCTTTAAGTCTATCTTGGAAATTATTGTGGCTCCCTTCAATTGATCAAATAAATCATCAATTCTTGGCAATGGGTACTTGTTCTTCACAGTTACCTTGTTGAGCTGTCGATAGTCTATGCATAATCTCATAGAACCATCTTTCTTCTTCATGAATAATACGGGAGCACCCCATGGAGAGTAACTCGGTCTTGCAAAACCTTTATCCGTTAGTTCTTGCAACTGTGCTTTCAACTCTTTTAACTCGGTTGGGGCCATTCTATATCGAGCAATAGAGATGGGGGCGATACCGGGAGCTAGCTCAATCCCGAATTCAATCTCTCTAGCTTGAGATAACCCTGGCAATTCCTCCGGGAAAACATCAATATACTCATATACTATAGGCACTGATTCAATTCTCAACTCAGTCTCTTTAGCATTCATCAAAAAGGCAAGGTAAGCTTCGTACCCCTTTCTTAAATATTTTTGAGTCAACAAGATGATATTACTACTGGTGATCTGTCTTGCTTATCTAATTCAACACGAATAAGATCCCCATTTTTACATCTCAACTCAATAAACTTCTTTCCACAATTCACAATTACATTGTGAGTAACTAACCAATCCATCCTAAGGATGACATCAAACTAATCAAACGGCAATAACATAAGATCAACCGAAAAGTAATGACCTCTAGCCATCAAAGGCGAACCTTTGCATACTCTATCAACCAACACATACTTGCTTGGGGGATTAGACACTCTTATTACAAATTCAACAGACTCTATAGGCATGTTCATGCTAGAGACTAAATTCATGCATATATATAAGTGGGTAGATTTCGGATCAATTAAAGCTATAAACAAGTTTCATAGAGAGAAAATATACCCGTGATTACGTTAGGGGAAGATGCCTCTTCACAAGCACGAATGGCATATGTTCTCGCCGGTGCTCTACCCTCGACTCTTGCAGTCTACTCTCTAGATGGATTCTTGTTACTCATTTCATTTCCCGGGTTTCTCTGCGGTCTTCATCTAGCAGCACTTCCCGGTCTTGCATTATGAGACTTCTTTTTCTCGCCCACCTCGGGGCAATCTCTGATAAAATGGTCTAAGGACCCAAATATGAAACAAGCCTTCTCATTTGCCCGACACTCACCAGAATGACACCTGCCACACTGCAGGAATTTTGGTCTACTCGGTCGAACGTTGCCAACACTAGCAACTAGTGTGGTCTACGCTTTAGACCCCAAAAACTGTTTGTCCTTACTTCGATTTGAAAACCCGACTGAAGTAACTGGTCGAGTAGCAAAATCCCTCGATTTCTTAGATGAAGATTGAAGTGACTTATTCAGCTGCCTTTTCCTTGAGTCACGAGACTCAATCTCAGCTCTTCTTTTCTCCTTAGCCAACTCTTCAACCTTATAGGCTCTATCTACCAACACTACAAATTCTTTTAGTTCGAGAACTCCGACGTATAAACGGATATTCTCATTTAGCCCGTCCTCGAATCTCTTGCACATGATAGCCTCGATAGACATGCACTCCCGGGCATACTTATTAAGCCTTACGAACTTCTATTCGTAATCGATTACCATCATTTGGCCTTACTTTAGTTTCAAGAACTCTTTCCTCTTATGGTCGATGAATCTCTGGCTGATATACTTCTTTCGAATTCCTCTTGGAAGAATTCCCAGCTAACTCTCTCCCTTGGTACCACCGATACAAGAGTGTTCCACCACCGATAAGCCAAATTTCTCAAGAGAGATACAGCGCACTTTAGGCACTCCTCAAGCGTGCATGATAATTCATCGAATACCTTGATGTTATTCTCGAGCCAAGATCTCACTCTTTTCGGATCATCATCCTTACTATCCTGAAATTCCTCGGCTCCTTGTTTCTAGATCTTATCGACCCGAGGCCTTTCTCTTCTCACTACCTCAACCATTTGAGGAGATGTAGGAGCAGGTTGAGGAATAGGTGGGGGTGGAGGGGGTTGAGCATTAGGTTTTGCTCAAATGTACTCAGTGTACCAGTTACTCATCATATGGAGAAAAGCTTCTGGGCCTCATCTCCCTGACCCAAGGTCTCGGGTCTACTTTCTATTGGCTTGGTCCCTTGCGTGGGAGCTGGCCCATTACTCGCAGCATCATCAGCTGCAGCTTGATCGGGATCCATGACTATATATAAAAACACAATTTAAAACGTCAGGAGCTGTCACACTATCATTACACAAGTTCTCTTACGTATGGAATGTATAGCTAGACTCATGCTTACGCTACATCAGTCCTAGAATCGACTAAACCGTAGCTCTAATACCACTCCCCTTACCCGTGTTCGAAGTCGAAACCAGATACGAGGCATTACCTAACTCAACTTGCTTAAACATGACGTTTCGGGCTATAAAATTTTGTTTCATCTTAAAAACTTTCCATTCAAACCCATAGCATACTCATCCTAGGCCTACGAGGCATTAAACATACTTCCAAAATGTTTCGGGAATTAATCGGGAACTTAGGGGCCACACGCCCGTGTGCCCATGAGATATGCCCGTGTTTTTCACCCGTGGTCGACACTGACTTATTTTACACGGCCAGAAACACGCCTACCCTTATCCCTTGTCCCTCACACGGCCTCGACACGCTCGTATCTTAGCCCATGTGCCAAAACCTTGGCATTCTGTTTATGATGTCATCACCTCACTAAAGTCACACGGTCAAGGCACACACCTGTCTGTCGAATTAAATTCCACATTTTAAGTGCAGACTTCACACGGCCTGGGCATACGCCCATGTCCAAGGCCGTGCGTTCCACACGGCTGAAATAAATCGTCATGTCTCTGCCCGTGTATTTACTACTGAGCATCCTGACTTTGTAAACCTAGCATGCAGGGGACATACGGTCGATCAACACGCCCATGGGGCTGACAGTGTGTCCCACACGGCCTAGACACACGCCCGTCTGTCTACCCGTGTGGACATAAAAAGGCTATATTCCAAGCCAAATGCCACGCTGCATAGTAAACATACTTACTCCAACACACATAAATATCATTCATGACCCAAGGCACATCCAAGGACTCAATTCAAAGCATTCACACAAGCATAAACTTCATAATTTCATCATCATTGAATTTATATAACCTTATCAAGTGTTGGCCTATTTCCAATGACCATTTACAAAATGACTTTCATAACATACATAGCCAACACTTTGGCTAACAATTAGCCAACACTTTGGCTAACAATTATGACCTAACAAAATACCAAGTCCTATACATGACATACTCAAAGTAAGTCTAAATTGGCTATACCAAAAGTGGTCGATAGTCTGATCTCCAACTCTGACGTCCGTAACTTCTCGAGTTAACTTGAAAATACTATAAGGAAAAGGGAAATGAGAGGGGTAAGCATAAAGCTTAGTAAGTTTTCATGAAAATAAATAGCAACAATAAGCTCATAATGATATCAATCCATAGCATTAGATAACCATACAAATTCATAAGCACTTTGCCATACTTACTCGTACTTATTCTTATCTAGAACATACCATGCCACATATCGTAAACATTCCTTATGAATTTCTCACGGGTACCTGTATTCACTCGTTCACATGACTTTAATACAATTCTTATTTCTATTTCCAAGGAAATCTATTTATCCCAATAAATCACTAAGATACTCATAGATGCATATTCATTATCATTAGCATAAACACGAAGCCAATGCCACATCCCGGATGTGGTCTTACATGGATCATCTCTGAATACCAATGCCATATCCCGGATATGGTCTTCTACAGAACCTCACATCAATATCGATGCCATATCCCAGATATGGTCGTATACAATTTTTCATATTTAATGTCGAAGCCATATCCCAGATATGGTCTTATACGGGATCTGAATTTGGTGCCGAGACCATGTCCTTAGCATGGTCTTACACAGGACCTCATCCATCTCAACTTTCTCATTCAATACCAAATACTTAATTTCATAGAGTATCATGTATCATTATAATATCAAACATTCTCAAACATGCTAGCATAAATGTTGAATTTTTCACATACAAACTTATCTCGATTTTAAAATGAGCTAGATCTTCAATCTAGTCTGAGACTTTATTCTTGCCCCGATCAAGGTTTATTCTTGGTTCTTCTTGCTCTATAATAGAAAATTAGCTCGTTTTAATCATCACATTCATAAAAGCATTTTAATAATCATGCTTTGGTAAAATTGGCAAAAATATCATTTTATCCCTAGGCTCGGAAATCAATTCTAATCAAATTTCTACCTTTAATGAGCCTAGGTGAATATTTATTTCTCTTATGGCTATTATCAAAACCCAACATTTCACACATTTACTACCAATTTTACAACCTTTACAAAAAGGTTCATTTAGGTGTTTTCTTGGCAACACCTTTCACAAAAGTTGTTCATCTAACAACTAAGACTCATTTTCTTCCACAAAAATGCAGAAAAAAACTTAAAGGCTCAAATGGCAAGGCTCTAAACTTTCAACCATTTTACAAGATAGTCCGCTCTTTAGAAACCTTAAGCTTTAGGGTTCCAAAAGTACAAATATTATCAAGAAATGATCACTAAAAAACTTACTTGTTAGGAAGAAAGCTTGCTGAAATTTTTGAGTTTTCAAACCCCTCTTTGCTGCTAATTTTCGGTGGTGATGAGGAGAAGAAAAGATGATATTTTTCTTTTCTTTATTTTAATATAAAACATCAATTTAGTCCACCTAATTTCAACAACTTTGACCAATTTGACATTGTTTGTCTCCTATGGCCAGCCACCTTATGTCTAAGGGTCTATTTGCACATTAAAGACCTCCAATTAATATTCTATGGCTAGTAGGCACCTTTAGCTTATAAAATAGAACTTTCACACCTTATGCAATTTAGTCCTTTTTCGCGATTAAGCATGAAATCGCTAAAATTAAAACACCAAAATTTTTATGCATCTATATAATCATGCTCTAATTCATAAAATAATATTAAAATAAGTTTTATTTGACCCTGGATTAGTGATCTTGAGATCACTATTTCGATTAGCCCCTAAATCAGGCTGTTACAATTGTTGTGATTGATTAGATTATGAATGGTGGTATTAAGGACTTTATATAACATGAAAAAATCCTTTTCGGTTAATTCGACTAGTGCAGGGCACAAAAATCTTGTTGATTATTCGACTAGTGTTGGGCACACTTATCATTGGTTTATCCAACTAGCGCTAGGCGCAAAACATTGTTGATTATTTGACTAGTGTTTGGCACACTTATCGTTGGCTTATCCAACTAGCTCTGGGCGCAAAATATCTTCAATTATTCGACTAGTGTTTGGCACCCTTGTTGTTGGCTTATCCAACTATCGTTGGGCACAAAACATTGCCAATTATTTGAATAGTGCTTGGCACACTTATCTTGGCTTATCCAACTATCATTAGGCGCAAAACATTGTCAATTATTTGACTAGTGCTGGGCACACTAATCGTTGGTATATCCAACTAGTGCTAGGCACAAAGAGATTATTACGGCTGGTCCGTTAAGCACTGGGTGCCAACAATAGGTAAATTTTATAATGATGAAATGTAAGAGAACCATTGAGAAAGTTCGATGTAAGTGAGGATGTTATGAGGTATATTTGGAAAACTCATAATATGCTAATGTAAATTTGTGAGATAATGATTATTTTATGTTATGGAGCTTACAATTATGATTGCCTAACTTATGTTTAAATCTTTGAAGTAATAAACATTTGAATAACACTTAAGAAATTCTTTTGTGTACAAGTTCAATACATAGTTAGATTATCGACTCAACATCCTTTGAGAATCTCGTACTCAATGTTGGTGATATTTTCATTTACATTTTGGCATGTACCTAGGTTGATAATGTTTTGGGGTTTTAGTCTTGTAGTATGTAGTTGTGAATGTATGCAAATATGTCTTTGAAGTTGAATCTTTTAAACATATGTGTATATATATATATATATACGGTGTTTATATGTTTATGGAACATGTTTTGTGATGGTTGCAATTGCTTGTACATATGCTTTATATTAAAGGTTCAATGAAATTGGTTATTATCAGAAATGTATGACATGACTTATTTTGAGTTGAGATTTATTTATGATATGTTTTGGTAGATAGGTTGATATATCTTAATGATGTATGGATTGGATGTATAGAAGAGTAGGATTAGTGCTAATTGAATGATTATTGAATTGTGGTGTCAATGAGGACACATTGGTTAGGCACTTGAATTGTAGGTAATTGGTATGTTTTGACTTGTTTAAGAGTATTTTTGGTCATGGTTTTAATATGGTTTTAGGCTTGGCTTGTGAACCAAGATAAGTGTAAAAATTACCTTGTTTTAGAAGCAAATTTTGGTGCACATGGGCTGTCACACAGTCATGTCACACACGGTCTATCCATACAACCGTGTGTCTTAATGTTTTTAGATACAAGACATACACGATCTGGCACACAACCTGCGACACGACCATGTGACCCAACATTGAATGCACACACGGGCAGGCATACGGCCTGTAACACAGCTGTGTGTCTAGACTTCGAATGTCCACATAGTCTGGGTTGTGACACACATCGTGTGTCCCCTATTATTGAAGTTTTCAACTTTTTTCCTAACTTTTCCATTTTGTTCTGAATTGACCCCGAAATGTTTCCAAACTTGTTTTTTGGGCCCCGTAAACTTGGTTTAAGGCCCATAAGCATATGTTTAATTATGAATGCAATGTGATTTGATTAGTTGTAATTATGATTAAGTATAGTTTGTAAATAGTGTTAAATGTTTGAAATGTTATCGTAATACTCTGTGACCCCAATTCAATGACGGAGATCGATTTAGGGTGTTACATGACCATCGATGTAACTCAATATGTACCATTGGTTTTGGGGGAGCTCAACCATAAATAGAGGCCTTCCCCCTCATTTGTAATCATTCCATTCATACTTGTGAATATATTTGAGAGCATTAATTTTCATTTGGTTTTTCTGTTTTTTGTTGCTCTTTCATTTTGAGTTTGCTTCTGCTCTATTTCGGTTCCTTAGAGAATTTCTACGAGAATTCTCACTTTTGTGAAAGTTAGGCTGACTTAGGCAGATTTGGAGAGGAGAAATCGCCTAAGGTCATGCAATTTGCGAGACTAATGTCCTAGCCCCGTAACACTACAAAGTAGAGAATCTTCCTCCAAGGTAATGTTTCTATGTTATTTTTCTATCTTTGAAGCTTTGAAGGTGTTAACCACCTAAGCGATCCTAACCCATAACTTGTTGGCTATCTCCGAGTTGAATATTGTAACACCTCAAACTCAACCTAGACGTCATGACTGGATTTTGAGAAATTACATTAGCTTGTTTAAAACTTTTGGTTTAATAAAACTTAGTGTGCATTTTCAAAAGTGTTAAAATTGGCAAAACTTCCAAAATTTTTAGAAAACTTAAACCCAGAATCACTTAACTCAAACCCAAAATTTAAATTCACAATCGTGTTTTAAAAACATTAATTTTAGCAAATCATTTCCAGCTTAAAGACAAACACTCGTTAAAACTATTTGTTTATTTACAGAAAAACTTTTTAGGGGTTACTTAATTTTGCAGAGGAAAATTTTCCAGAGTTTTAATTTTGAAAACTGAATTTTAAATTGTTAACCCGCGAGGTTTTGCAATTTCATGCTAAAATACTCAAAAACAAACAAATAAAAAAAACAAAAAATCAAGTCTAAACAAATTTACAGTCCAAAATAATTAAAAACATAAATTATCTTATTTTATAAACCGAGAATCAATCTGAGCTCCCGCACGCCATTCGGTCCTAAGTCTAAAGATTACTTGAAAAGTCAGATAAAACAACCAAAAATTAACAGAATCACAGAGAATTTCATAGCAATCATGTGAGCAAACTGAGAATGTGTGCCTATGCCAATGCAATAATTTTCAGAAAATGTAATGCATATTTTATTCAAAAAACATCTTACCCAACTCAGCTACACACCAAATAGAGTTCCCCAGACTCGTCCATTCCATTACTGTAACACCCTATACCTGAGTCCGATGCTAAGGCTGGATACGAGACATTACCATGCTTGAACTCACTTAAAATATGTACTGACGGGCTATAAAATTTTGTTCCGAATTAAAAACTTCTCTTTCTTAGTCTAATCATACATTTCATGGGCCTACGATGCCTTAGACACGTATCTAGAAACTTTCGAAACTCAAATGAAAACTTTCCTTAAAATAGGGGTCACACGCCCATGTGACTTGGGACACGCCCGTGTACCCCTAACACATGCCCATGTCTTCCACCCGTGGTCGACACTGACTAATTACACATGGCCTTGACACACTCGTGGATGTAAACCGTGTGCTATACCTTGATATACTGACTTATTCACACGATTTGGGGCACACGCCCATGTTTTGACCGTGTATCACACATGGCCTAAACAAACGACCGTGGGATTTGCCCGTGGCCTATTCTGACTTAAAACACTAAATTGCAAGGCACGCATGGCCTAAACACACGCCCGTGTGTCTAACCGTGTGGGCACTTAGAGGCTGTTTACCAAGCCAATTACCACCCTGAAATTAAGACCAAACTCATGCTCAATTCAATACATTTTTCATAAACATTACTACTTACTTCATTGATCTCCATAAACATACATATTTAGTTAATTTTGGCCAATCACTTTGCCATATACAAAAGAATAATAAACCTGATAATCTATACAATGACCATTCTTTAAACATATTCTCAAAATGAAATGCTTCCTATACATGCCATACTTAGTAAAATAACTAGGCTATACCAAAATAGAGATTGATAGTGTGCTATGAGCTCCGACTCCAACGATCCACAAGTTAGCTTGGAGGGACTACATAGAAAGAAATAATAAAAGACGTAAGCATTTAGCTTAGTAAGTTTGCATGTAAAACACATATTAATAAACTTGCTTAATATAAACCATTTGACATAACAATGGTATCATAAATTCAGTTATAGAGTTTACTTACTCATACTGATTCTTACATGTCTCATGATACTCACTATTCTCATACTTGTAAGGTAAACATGGTACCTGTATCACTTGATCACATTGATCAACATACTTTAACATAATAATCATAATCTCTAGTTCATCATAACATAAATGATACTCAATTTCAACTTGGTAATAGCTTTGCTTGCCTAGCTTTCTTATTAACTCATTTTAACTTTACTCATTTGCCCGATGAATTTATGCGAATAACTGAGGATACTAAATCTCATCCCACATATCTTGATGCCAAAGCCATATCCTAGATACGGTCTTACATGGAATATCTCATCTTGGTTTCAAGGCCATGTCTTGACATGGACTTATATGAAGTCTTTCTTGTTCTCACCAACGCCATGCCTTGGCTTAGGCTTACATGGGATTTCTTTCTCTTGATAGCTTTTCAATGCCAAGCTTGTCTTGGACTTACATGATAACTTGTTCAATGCCAAGTTTGCCTTGAACCTAAGCTTGCCTTGGACTTACATGATAACTTGTTCAATGCAAAGCTTGCCTTGGACTTACATGATAACTTACTTGATTACCGATGCCATGCCTTGGCTTGGTCTTATACGGACTTTCTTATCTCATGCGGTAGATCGAGTATCCTGGGAAATTCATCTTCAATCGGGACTTGCTCATACTTAATCTCATTGATTTCTTTATTTAACATAACATTAAGCATTCCATGATAATAATGTACATTATACTAAGAAAATCAATGATAGAATCCATAAAGCTTAGAAATCATACAAACTTACCTCAATATACAAAATGTATGTAGATATGCAATTTAGTCCTCGACTTTGTTCTTGCCTCGGTTTCGATCCGGGCTTCATTTTTCTTGATCTATAATAATAAATAGATCATTTAATAATCACATTGACTAAATTGACTCATTACTCATACTTTGGAAAAATTACTATTTTGCCCCTAAACTTTCTCATATTTGCACTTTTGCTCCAAGGCTCGTAAAATAATTCTCATTAAACTTTCTTAAACTTCATGCTTAGCTGATTCATTTTCTCTACTATAATAATCATCAATTCTCACTATTTCTAGTATGTATGACCAATTTTCATAACTATTACAAATTAGTCCATACTATCATTTTTCATGAAATTCACTTAGAAAAAGATGTTTATCTAACATCAAACTCTCATAAACTTCCACAAAACATCATTTAACAAGCATGTCATTCATGAGTAGATTTTTGAATATGCATCTTAGCTCATTTTATAGCTAAAAATAGCTAATTCATAATACGAGAACTTCAAAAATACGAAGAATATTAAAAATGGGCTAAGATAAACTTACTAGCAAGCTTGAAAAAAAAATGAAGAACCCTAACTATGGAGTCTCCAAATTTTCGGTAATGTGAGGAAGAAGATGAATAGATTTTTATCATCTTTTTCCTATTTTAATCATTTATTAGACAAATGACTAAAATGCCCTTCTCTTTAAAAATTTCTATTTTACTAACTCATGTCCAATTTTGTCCAAAATTATAATTTGGTTAAATTGATACTTAAGGACCTCTAATTGATATTCTAAAGCTATTTCATACAAAAAGCTTCTAGAAACTCATATTTTGCAACTTTTACAA
This sequence comes from Gossypium rotundifolium, assembly GCA_025506655.1. Classification (NCBI taxonomy): domain Eukaryota; kingdom Viridiplantae; phylum Streptophyta; class Magnoliopsida; order Malvales; family Malvaceae; genus Gossypium; species Gossypium rotundifolium. Next base: position 52,883,245 of record CP106725.1, read on the forward strand.
TTTAGTCCTTTTTGACCATTTAACCTCGATTAAACAAAATTGCTTCATGAAACTTTCACACTAGCATGCAAACATGGAATAAACCTTAAAAACTCATAAACTCACCTCGGATTCATGGCCTCGCACCACTATTCTGACTAGGCCCTAAATCGGGCTGTTACAATTACACCAACAGAATAATTGTGGTCAATGTTACTAGAGGTTGCAGTTAAAAACTGCCAAATTGGATATATATGGACAAGTCACTATATTGCAATCAAGCTGCCATAACAACATATGTGTTTGGTCGAGCCACCATAAATGCAAACAAGCTGTCAAACAGAAATGTGGATAAACCACCAGATAATGCAGATTATTAAACTGCCAAAACTTCCTCCATATCATAATATCCCAACCCCATGCAATGTGACATGGCATGCATAAACTGAAGCAGAATGATAAGCATGTTGAACATGCATTCATATTCTTGACAGAAACCAGTAAGCATGTGATTTCATGCTTAGCAGATAGATATATGATAATTACACATCACCTTAACAAGAAAAGCCATAATGTCGGATCTAGAAATACAAATTAACATAATCATACATCATACATACATATACAGACATGGCGAATCAAAACATACCATCAGAACTATCAATATCAGGTCATACAAATATATAATACACATACTATAAACACATCAACACAGACGCATATTTACGGATACCTTGTTTTCAAGTCTTATTTAAGCGGTATGGACCATATGGAGATGCCAATTATGATTCACAGATCAAATCAAGCCAAAATAGAAATTTTTAAAAATGGGCCCACATGGTCATGTGGCCCACACGACCTAAATAGCCTAGACCATGTGACTCACATGGCCTGTCACACAGCCGTTTGGGTCAACAATCCCAATTTGACTTTCGCTTATTGCGGTTTTCTTGAACTTTTGTTACACACCTGGTCGTTTTCCAATACTAACACCCTAGCAAAGATTCCAAAACCTAAAACCGACATTTAGAAAGAACAATTTAGGTACAAAACACTAAATTAAATCTACTAATTTGGCACAACCCCTAACCTTAGGCCTTAACAAACTGGAAATCATCCTTTCGAGCATTTAATTACTCACCCATAATGGTAGTGGCATTCTTAATAATCCCTTAATTCTTTAGAAGACTATTAGTTAAAGGAACATCACCTAAACCAAAGGTTTCAGAGAAAACAAAATTACGTTACACAAACAAAATAGCGAACTTACTCCACAATGGCGAAAACTCCACAACAAACAAACGAATCTAACCCAAAATACTTACCTCGCACAATTCTTACGAACTAATTAGCAAGAGGGTGAAAAAATTAAAAAGTAATAGGAAAAAAGGTAGAAAATCCAAGGAATAAAAAAAAAAACAAACAGCAAGAAGAGACGATATAAGAAAAAACAAGAAAGCCAAAAGGGGAAAACGTGAAAGAGATAAAAAAATAAAAGAAAAGAAAAGGAATAGTAATGGGGTGAGGGGAACGTGGGGCAAAACAAACAATTTGTTTTTGGGAAATTCAAAAATAAAATAAAATAATAATAGATGATAATAACTAATCAACAAATTTTATTTTGATTAACTATCAATTTTCTCCAAAGTTTGAATTTAATTCAATAACGGACACAAGTCAGCGTAATGCTAGGAATTAAAAATTAATATTGTTTTACTTATACAAGAATTTAAACACAAGACTCAAGTGAATTAAAATCTTATCATTGAACTAAAAGGTTTATTCTTGTTGTCATTTGTGCAAAAATAAAACATAAGCCAGATGCTTAAGGATCAAGATAAGACAAAAATAACTAAAATTAAAAAAAAAAAATGATTCAAACATAGAATCTCACACTTAAACACAACACTCAACTATTGAACCACATTAAATTTTCTTGACAAAATTTTTACATTCTTAATTCAAAACTAATACATGACCACTCTCGACCTCACTAACTCAATATCTTCTAACCTAATTTTTGGGATATGAAAATATTCTCACCAAACGGTATCACATAGTTTTTCTCCTTGCCTAGGCTAGTTTCAACTGCTGTGGTTCCAAATTGGTAAAGACATTACCCATTGTAGATGTATGAGCTCCCATCAATGATCCATCATCAAATCCCACATTCTCTTGGACTACAGATGGGTTGGCCCTATTAATATTCATAGGCATAAGGACCATAACAGGTTTCCTTGGCCTACTAAATAATACCCCTTTCCCTTTGGCCCGATCTCCTAGTTTCTTGCTTAACCCATCTGACTTTCCCTTAAAAGCAAAACATGCGTTCACAATAGTGACGTTACTATCCTTTTGCATTAAAACTTGAGATTTTTTTTCGTGATCGGCGACTTCTTCAATTGCTCCCTGATTTTGGGTTCTAACTAAAACTGAAAATCTTGACCCTCATCAAATTTCGGCATCTAATCATGTGTTTTGCTCTCTTCCATTACGAGCATTTCGTCTTTGCTTCCTTCCCACAAGCATCCAAGACCCAAACTTCTCTACTCTGCGGTTCAACTCCGCCGTATCAAAATTCTTTCATGAATCATCTTCTCTTCCCTTATCACGGCCCCCTAACGACGGACAAACGTCTTGGACATGATCGTATCTACCACATCCAAAGCAAACGTTTGGTAAAGCCTCATATTCCACTCTTTGGAGAGTGCCATCAATTCTGATATTTGGCTTCAACCAAACTTTCCGATTCACATAGATCGTCATTCTCACAAAGTGGCCCCGCGATCCATTTTCTGCATTATAATCAATTTTCACAACTCGTCCAATCTCATCGTTCACTCAAATTTTTTCCTTTACCCATCAGATCAATGGAATTTATGTATATGCAACCAATATGACATTGTTTCAAAATGAAATAATTGGTAGTAGTAAAGAACAAAGAAAAAAAATGAAAAAAAATTCCAAACTAATTTATACAATTATTTGAATAAGTAATATTTATAACCTTTTGCTTTTATCTTTTAAATTGCTGTCTTTGTAGAGAAAAAAACAAAATCAAAAATCAAAAGAAAAAGGGATAGTTGATATATTGCTCAAATGTAGAGATGGTATGCAAGGATAATGGTTAGGTCCATGTCTATCTTATCAAAAAGAGGCATTTGGTAAGAGATTCTGGCTTTTTTGGTACTCATCAATTGGTGGGTCTCTCTCCAATTCTAATTATGTGCTACAACTTTCTTTCACGTTGATGAACAACCCAGCACCAAGTTGCAGTATTGTACAACTTAATAGTAGTATTGTACAAGAGATATTAATTCGAAGAAGAAATAAACTAGCTAGAGGCCTATCAACTCTCACTTGAAAGTTTGCTACTATGGGTATTTAATTTCAAATTTAGATCATCATGCCTTTGCTAAATGCTTAAAAAAAGACAATAAAAAATTACACTTTGTATGCATTGCATACCAGCCAAATAGCTATAAATATTTGTTTATTTGCTTTCGAATTATTAGGCCCTTGGAATTATTTACCAAAATGAATTGCTACGTTGGTGAGAGCTTGGCATTCAAATGAGGGGAAGAAACAAAACTTTTGATAAGGATTGGAGTAGGAATGGAAAATTATTAAAAAAACAAACAAAGATCCAAGCTTATCACAATTCTTAATAGGAACATTAAGTGTTAAAAGATAATAATAAAGAAATAAAAAATTAGATGTTTACCTTACCAGTCAATCTTTGAATTCATGTGAGGTTGGTTTTGATAATTTTCTTTCCACAGTTAAGCTAAGCTTTCAAAGAGGGGAGGTCCCCTTTGTCTACATGATAGGAAGCACGTCTGACAAGTAATGCAATCTCTAACATACATATTTACCCATTCTAACCATAGTTATCTTCACAACCCAAAGGAATTGCTCTTCTCCATATCTAAACAAAGTGCTCAAATTCTATAAAATAATATTGTAGTCTGAATTTTTTTTTTTTTGGCAAATTTAATCTCTCTACTATAGTTTTCAGTTTTTTCTTTCACTTTTAAATATACATTTTCAATTCGGATGCAAATTTGGTAGTTGTGTTTTTTAATGCAGTGGTTTTACATATATACATTATTATTTTTGTACAAATGAAAAAATTATTTAATTTTAAAAGAATTAACAGAAAATATTAGGTGTAGGACTAAAATTACATATTTTAAAAAGTAGACAGATTAGAAAGTATCAAATTATAGTAAATGAATTAAATCTACAAAAGAGAAAAGAGAGAGAACATAGTACATGAATCCTAACTGATTAAACAAATTTAAGTGAATTTGAACTCACGACTTTTAAATTACTATAACAATAATAATACTAGATGAGTTTGTAGTAAGTCGACATGCCATACCTTTAAAAATGTCAAAACGAAAAAAAAGTAAGTGCAAATAAAAAGAGAAGTAAATAAAAAAAAAATCTATATATGCCCTCATTTCTTAAATTATCCATCCCAAAAACATCCTCAAGTTGCTTAAAAATCAAGTTTGGGAGAATGATTAAAGAAAAGGGAGAAAACTAACTAAAAGGGAATTTGTATGTAATGCAATGATATCCCCACTATGGTGACCAAGAATTGCATGGATTATATATTCATATTCATACGAATAAAGACAAAGTTTTGTGATATAGATACCATGTAAGTCATTATCATGGGCATGAAGTGATTTAAGCTTAAATACAACTTATTCTGTTTTTTGTTGAAAAACAATAGATTGCATGATTTAATCAAATTAGACACTAGTTGAAATACAAGTTATTCTTCTTCTGATATAATTATTGTTGAAATTCAATAGCGAAAAAGGGTCCCAAAAATTATGCCACGCCAACCGGAAAGTAAAAGTGAGCGTGGACCAATTACCTCAACAAAAGAATTCATATCTTGCCCCATATGAAGCAAAAGTGGTTAGATTTTGTTGACCAAAGAAAGGAAATACAGTTGTTAGATTTATGATCACTGCATGATTTGATTCAACTTGAGAAATACAAAGATGGGAGATATCAGATTTCAGTTTTGTCTAATTCGGGTGACTTGTAGAAGGATAGAACTCGTGATTGGTTTGAATTAAAGATTTAAATGGAAAATTTTCATCTTATCATTATTATTTTCAAGTTGCTGTGAAATTGTAATATACCAATTACAATAACATCACTACATTTGGTTTAGCTATCGTGATCAAGTTTTAAGAGGATTAAGATATAAAGTTGGGACCTTTCTATTAAATCATATAGGCTAAATATATTAATAAAATAATGGACACCAGATATGGAACAAATCGCTTTCAAAGCAAGAAATAAAACAATATTCTTACAGTTAATTATTTAAGAAATGAAATTGGACACCATAATCTTTTTTCTCAAGCTGTAATTGGCATCCACTAAATCTAAGAATTTAGAGACTTTAACAAGTGTGTCTTACTTTCCCTTACCATATTAAACTTTAGAAATGCAAGTAAGCTAAACCAACCTAAGCATCCCCTCTTTCATTTTATTAAAAGAATATTTTTCAAATAATCATTCCGTTTTATTTTCTCTATTTTCTTAACCCCCAAATTTTATGTTTAAGGATCCTATGTGCTGAAAATGACATTGTGTAAAAAAATGAAAAGGGTGTTTTAAGAAATGTGCAAATCATCGTCCTTCTTCCTACAATTATCTGTGAACAAGTTGATGAGTCTTCAACTGTCAATTTCTAGAGAAATATTATATTTGCTGAGGTATCACTCCATGTTTGATGTGAATTTTGAATTGTCAGAACTGATCAACACTTGACTAGGGACCCACTTATATAGTGCAGTATCACTAAATTCAACAAATGTATTCTTTTTTCTTTTTGGCAGATTTTGACGTTTGAGGGTGGTAGTGATCCCATGATTAATTTCATTTTTACAAAATTTTTAACTTTATTTTTTAATAATGTATCAGAAGGATGACCTCAGAGGGTTAGAAACAAAGGTTACCATCCAAATAGACAATTAAATCCTTTGCAAGAACCAAAATATATTGTAAATAATATTTTAAGTTTAAGTTTTGTGGATAAAGAAAATAACAATAAAAGAATTTTATGCACGTTTGAGGCCCTAACTCAACTTTGATAGTATTTTCAGTTGCAGAGTGAGTTGAAACTTACTTAATTTTGTTGGCATGTTTAGATAAGAGGAAAATGATTATTTTTCTACACCTTTTTTAAGGGATATTGAGCAACAACTTTTAGATCATTCAATCAAATAAGGATTTTTTTGAAAACTTCTAGTATGCTTCACTTGCCTTGTTTAAAGACATATGACAATAGAAGAAGTTAAAGTAAAGAAGATCTATTTTATCTCATGCCATAACATGGAGTTTGAATGAGCCATAATTTTAGTGGTTTATGACAATCATACTAGTTTGAATGTACAAGTTTTAAAATATTTATATATTGAAGACTTGTTTATCGTTTTTAGCGTGCGAATTAGATAACTTGATTCCGCTCACTATGAAAAACTTGGATGAATTCTTTTGCATTCTAAACAAAGTGTTTTTATTAATTTGGTCCAAGTTTTCACAAGGAAAAGAGTTAGTAGGATAGTTGAATCTAGATAATTGCATAGAAGTGAGGTTGCAATAGATTGAATGAGTTTAGCTTAAATCATCTCTTATATTGTGGAATCATAGTGAATTATTCTTTAGGCAAGACCACGTAGATGTAGGAAAAAATTTCAAACCGTGTAACCAATATGTGTGCTCCTTTTGTTATTTTTCTAGTTTTCTTAGTTGCAACTCACAACACAATTGAATCAACAACTCAACACTAACAATTGGTATCAAAGCTAGATGTCAAACCAATTTTGTTAGAGTTGTGACCCAAATTCTTATTAAAATACAATGCAATTGGCAAGATAGGGGGATCCACGAGGGCGAAGGTCGAGGGTTGCACAAGAAGAATCCTTATAGAAGTTTACTTCCTTTGTTTGATATTAATTTGAATAAGGTGTTTCAATCTTACTGCATTACTTATATTAGATGTTGATTAGAATAAGGTTTTCAAAACCTATAAATAAATGCAGTCTATACTCCTTGTAATCATTCAAATTCGACATAGTGAATTTTCTTCTCCTCTACCCGTGATTCTTTTCCCAAAAGAGTTTTCACATAAAATCTGTGTGTTCTATTTTTCTCTCTTTTCTTGCCATTATCAACATTTTAATTTTACAAATTTGGTGAAATATTGTTGTTAAATTGTTGAGACATGGAAGAAAGCTTGATCTCCAAACCCCTTATACTCAATGACTCCAACTATGCCTACTAGAAAGCACACATAAGCATGCTTATTTAGTCCATATATGAAAAAGCGTGGATAGTAGTGCTTACAGGTTGGGATCCACCTAATATTGAAGTTAATGGTGTGAGGACAAACAATTAGAGACTACTTAGACTATTAAGAAGGATAAGGTAACCAATTTTAATTAGTTCTTTTCTTAGTTGCAACTCACAGTACAATTTAATCATCAACTCAACATTAATAATTGATATTAATGTTAGACACCAAATTTTTTTGTAAAGATCTTGCTATTGAATTGTTGAGATATGGAAGGAAGCTCGATCTCTAGACTCCTTATGCTAGATGACTTAAACTAAGCTTATTGGAAAGCATACATTATCATGTTTATTAATTCAATAGATGAGAAGACATAGATAGTAGTGCTTCCAAGTTTAGATCCACCAACTACTAAAATTAATGGTGTGAAGACACCCAAGCCAGAGATTGCCTGGGATATTGAGGAGGGTAAGTGTAACACCCCTAACCCGTCTCTGTCGCCGGATTGGGTTACAGAGTATTACGATGAACTTTCCAAACATTTAACATTACTTACAAATAGATATTCAAGTGTAATTACAAATAATCAAATCGCATTTGATTTATAACAAACATGCACTTACAAGCCTTAAACCGAGCTTACAGGGCCCTAAAAATAGTTTGAGAATATTCTGGGGTCAATTCGAAACAAAACAGAAAATTTTGGAAAAAGTTGAAAAATTTGAAAACAGGTTTCACACGGTCATGTGTCTAGGCTGTGTGACAGAGCCCAGACCGTATGGCTCAAGACATGGTCATGTGGCTACTTCACACGCCTGTGTACGTTGACCATGTAACTAACTGTGCCCGTGTAATATAAGGTCACATGGCCGTATGGCCAGACCGTGTAGCTCAAGGTCACAGGACTGTGTAACTCTCTGTGCCTGTATGGTGAAACCTGCACCTAAAAATAATAAGACACACGGTTGTATGGATAAGCCACACGTGTGTGGCAGCCCGTGTTCCAAACCATGTGCACCAAAATTTTCTTCTAAAACAAGGCAATTTTTACACCTATCTTGGCTATCAAGCCAAGTCTAAAGCCATCCTTTAAGTATCACCAAATACACCTTGAAACAAGTCAAAACATGCCAATTTCATACAACCTAAGTGCCTAACCAATGTGTCCTTATTGACACCACATGTAGATAACCATTCAAAACACAAACATCAACTAGATCAAATATACAATAAATATTGCCATATACACATAAATACCCCATATTTCCATATATATATATAACCACCAAGGGTATCAAGCATACCATTCAAACAACAAGATGACCATTTTGATCCACTAATTTGACAACATATTATAACAGTATAACTACAAGGTCACTCTAGTTATATGCCGCTTTTAACCAACCCAAAATGAAAAAAATAACTATCAAAAGTATGAAAGATAGTGTGTGAACTCTTGAGCCAACCCAATTGACGTCACGATTCCAAGAGACCAACAAAATGGAATCAACCAAGTAAGCTCAACATAGCTCAGTAAGTTCAAACAATCAACCTAATTATTTAATATCTCAATTCATAGTTTCATAACACACCAAAGAGGTAAAGATCACAAATCACCAATAGCCAAGACAATTTGATACACCGGCACAAAGCCTCCTAGGCATGAAGCCTGATAACTACACTGACATAAAGCCTGCTAGGCACTAAGCCCAATAAATATACCGGCATGAAGGTTGCTAGGTATAAAGCCCAATAATTACATCAGTACAAAGCTTGCTAGGCACATAGCCTAATAAATACTCAACACAAGCACTTAATTTTAAGATATACACTACGAACCAACTTTTAATAGTACATTACAGAACTGTAATAGCCCAATTTTTCCTGGGCCCAAATTACAAACAAACAAGTAAAATACAAGCCCAAAATAAAACCCAATAACCAATGCCCAAATTACTAACCATAAGCCCATAACCTTAAGCTTTAAAAAAAAAAAACCTAGCCCCATTCGCGCTGCTCTTTGCCATATCAGCAGGCGCTCTTCCCGAAGATGCCCACGCCCCGAGGTCTACTCCTCTGCCACCCTTGCACCAAAACAGCAAAGACAAGGGTCTCTCACCGTTGTTGACCCTCTACCGCCACATGCAAAAAGAAAGAAAAAAGGACAAAAGCAAAAACAGCAAGAAACAACAAAGAAAATACAAAAAAAAAATAACAAACATATGGTTATAAAACTATAGATTGTAATTTTTATAGAGAAATATACATGAAGCAATAAAAAAATGTAATGAGAAATTTTGAAGGTGATTCTTTTTTCATTTATTTTTTTTGAATCCATTTTTATATAAAAACATAAAACAAAATAGAGAAAGGGTTGAAAACTTACATGACGCTTCGTGTTCTACCACCATGAGTGGTGAGGTCGTAACCTTTGATGAAAGGTGACACCTTTTCTGATGAAAGGGTTTTTAAAACCCAAAAATGGAAGGATTCTTTGTAATTTGTGCGACCTTCGGCGGGTTTTTGATAAATATCGACCCTAGATTTGGGTTCTAGGAGTTGAAACACTTAAAAGCACGTCGTATTTGTGGAATCCGGCCACCAAGAACGACGAAGCCTTCGCCAGTGACCGGTGTAACATCCCGTTTTTAGTCAAATCAGAATAGTGGTTTCGGGACTACAAATATGAAGTCAAAATTATTATTTTATTATTATTTTAATATTTATAGCATGAATATATGATTGTTGATCGTGTCAAACAGTTGAGTTTTAATATTTATAAAAGAGTGATGGAACCTGTAGAGTAACTGTGACAACGATACAGGCAAGTGCACCTATCGAACAGTAATATAGCTCAGGCAAGAATATCTTATCGAACCCAAGGGAACCTAAAAGTACTACTATTCACTTTCTTTCTATTATTTAGCCTGAAATATGAAGTGATTGAATTATTAAACTAATGAAATACTTAGACTAACTGCAAAAAAAAAAAACAAAAGAATGAATTGGAGAAAGATTTAGGAAAACTCAGTTGATAAAGACGATACCCTCAGGAAGAATCCACCTATGACTTCACCTATTATTTATTCCCTAAACCATATGATTTCTTGACTTAGCTTGATCCATGAGACTCCTTAACCTATATTAAACCCTCTCTCAAGGCGAATAACGTCTAACCTTAGGTTAATTAGTGGAACTCTCATTCTCTTATAATAACCCCCTAAGAAAGCAGTAAATCGATCAATGGATTCCCATATTAGGTTTCACCCTAATCCGGTAAAATCTCGTAACCCTATCTCTAGGCGCCCGATCAACTCCGCTCAATTATGCTAGATCTACTCTTAGGTAGGGTCTATTCCTCCTCCACCTAAGCACATCAGATTAAATTAAGCAACATAATTAAGAACAAACTAAGTACTTATCACATAATTTAGAAATCAAATAACAAAATCCATCATAAGTTTCATCCCCTTCAAGTATTTGAAGGGTTTAGTTCATAACTAAATACGAAAACATCTCAAGAGAAAAGAATAAACAAAACATGAGAAATCCCTAAAACCTCCTGAAGGAATTAAAGGAGAGATCTACCGTCTTGAGTGGAGTTCCGACTTCTTGAGATGGATCAACTTGCTATCTTCAAGTGACTCCCTAAAAGATGAAAGCTTTGGCAAAAGCCTCTTCCAAAAAGCTCTCCCTTTATGTTTGCCTTTGGTTGTTTATATAGGCTTTGGAATGCTATACTTGGCTCCTAAGTATCTCCTTCAAGTAGAATTACTATTAGGGTGTTGGAGTAGACTTAGGAGTATGTTTCTTTGGCTTCAAGCATCCAAATTCGAGTGAAATTGCTTTCGCCCGTGACAGGGGCACGATCATGGCACACACCCGTGTAAATCGTGGTTAGGCTGTGTCTCGATTCTGTCGTTTTTGGCACGGCCATGTAAGTCTGGATTCAGGCCGTGCTTTAGGTCTGTCAATTTGGACACGGCCATGTAGATCACCAGGCACGTCCGTGTGAGAAATAGATGATGCACGGCCGTGTGTGATGGAGTTGAGGCCGTGCTCTAGGTAATCGATGAGGCATGATCGTGTGGGCTTTGGGCCAGGCCGTGTTAATTTCCTGCTAAGGCCCAATTACTTCGTTTTAAGCCCGTTTTGTGTTCTTTTTATCCTCGGGTGCTTTCCTAAGTATAAACATGAAAAGAAAGGATTAAAAGCACCTTTTTACACAAAGTCAAGGGCTAAATCATCCAAAAGCCTATTAAATATGGGGTTAAAATATGTTACTTTTATGGTTTATCAAATACCCCACACTTAAGCTTTTGCTTGTCCTCAAGCAAAATTCTCAACTTACAATTAAAACAAACTTTCCATAATTCATAATTCCTATCGACAATGTTTCATCATAATTCATAGATAATTTATACATGGATAATTCAACTCAAAGAACCCTAAAGATTCAATTACGATAAGTCATACCTTTATAGCACGAAAACATAAGTGTCTTCCCTTATCTAAGTGATTACCTTTAATTCAAAATCGACAAGGACTAACATCCTCACTAAAGATTCACTCAAATCACTCAAAGGTGTTTAAGGTTCAAGAATAAGCACTCTAAGTCGAACCTGAAAAGTTAATCCCATAGGCTTACCTGAAAATCAAGTCTCCACCGCTGTATATGAGATGATACACAAATCAAAAGGTCTTTAATTAGGGTTGTAATGGGGCTTGGGTTAAAAGGTGTGCATACAGGCTGAATTAAAGGTTATCATTGAGATTGAATTGACCAATTACCTAATCTAAAAATAATGAACTAAATATGAATATTTACATCGAATGAAAACTAACAATATCTACTATTGATAATTACTCTATAACTAGAGTATTTTTATCACTTAAAAATTTGATAATACATTAATAAGAGCTTTTTCTTCAACAATTGGAGTTTAAATGCTCTAAGCTCTTTTATATACTACTAATATTGAATATACTTGAATTTTTTTAAGAGCAAACTAAAATAAACATAATAGAAGGAACTTTGATGATTGAAATAACCTAATTCGATAATTGATCAAATCAATTCTCGATAGAGGGGTAGTTAAAGGAATGTTGATAACAAATACAAAGGGATTTTAGGTTAATATTAGACGGTGAGTCAATAAAAAGGTTGTTAGGATTCAACGGGGTTCACTAGGGGTTAATTTATGTAGGTAGGCTTTTTAGTGGAGTGAACGAGTTAAAACCTAGGTGCTTTATCATCTCAGTATATCAAATCATTAATGTGGTCTCAACATGCATAAACGAGGCAAGTTCTAGAATAACAGTTCAACGTTGACACACTCATAATTAATAAAGTGAGCACTAAAAAGAATATATGCTCTATAAGGCTCAAAATCTCACAAAAATTATGGGTGTTTTGACATCAATCCTTATAAATTTTGAACTTCAAGATGATACTCAAATTCAGTTCAACGACCCATCAATTTTTTAATTTTTAGAAAGTAGACTTATCATGCTCGATTCTCTAGTATTCTTCAAATTTAATCATCAATGCACAATTAACTACTCTAAAACATATCAATAAAAATCATAAATCATTAGAAATTTCTCTCTAATTAGTAATATAAGAAAAATACTTAAGATCAAGATTAATTTCAGGGTTTTGAGAATTATGCAAAAAGTTAGACACTATTACCCCCACACTTAAGATGTACATTGTCCTCAATGTGCAAAGATAGATAATGATAATTAGATACCAAGTCAAAAAGATAAGTGGGGAAAGTAATACTCCCTAAAATTTGGATGATCCTTGGCATCTTTGGTGGCGGTGATGGTGTTTTTTATGGGCCTGGTGGTGTGGCTACCAAAAAGAAATTTGCTAGATGAAGAAATTGTATAGCCTACGAAGATATAGCCAAGAGATCTAGAGAAATAATAATACTATACTAATAATATAATTAAAGGCTAAAAAAATAAAGAGAAGGAGACTAAGAAGAAAACTAAAATTTAAAGAAAAGTCTAATGGACTAAGAAATCCTTATTAGCAGGTGGTTTGTGAGGTGTGTATGATTTCTAAGGCTGCAGAGTGTTGGTGATGGTGGAAGTGGCGTGAATCCCTAGCAACCTTTAGAACCTAAAACCAAGAAACTAATATGAAATAAATTAAATTAAGCAGAAAATAAGTATAGATAGGGAAAATAATGGAGAGGAGAAAAGAAAAATAGAACCGAAAAGGTCTTCGAGACCCTTGGCGTGTCAATTAAGTGAAGCTACCGGCATGAACTCATGTTGAGGTCTCCTCTGAGGAGACAATGTTTACCTCCTTACGTTTCTTCGGCATGATTTTTATATTGCTCAAGAGTCTTAGACCTTTTCTATGAACAGAGAAAAATTTGAAAGAAAAGAGAAAGAAGAATGAAGAAAGAAGATGGGAAAAAAAAAGAAAGGGCTGTGGGGATTTAAATAAGGTTTCAAATCGGGCACGTTCCCACGCCTGTGTGCCGAGGGTGTGTCGATTCACACGGCCTCCTCGTATGGTCATGTTGTGGGGTGTGTTGTTCTTCCATGCCCGTTTGTCGACTGGCACACCCGTTTCTAGAAAGCCAGTATGTGAGCACGGCTGGAATGCACAGGCGTGGTCTGCCCGTGCTCAATAAGTCAGTATCTTAGCACGGTCATGAGGCACGACTGTGCTATTTTTGTCGATGCCCGTACTGTGGGTGGTTGGATCCGTGACGTTGGGGGGTGGTTGGACTGACTTGCACGGCTCTGCTCTGTCAGTGTGATGGTTCTGGTGGTCCACACAGCCACGGGCACGACCGTGTTGTAACATCCTGAAAATGGGCTTATGCATTTTTTATTTAATTATACGAAATGGCATGTCTTATATGTGTTATGAATGTATGGTGAACATTTTTGGAAACTTGGAAATGTTAAGTTAAAAGAAGAAAGTGAACATTTTGGAAACTTAAGTTAAAAGAGGAAAGTGAACATTTTGGAAACCTAGAAATGTATGGAAATGTTAAGTTTAAAAAGAGGAAACTAAGGCAAGGTGGCCTTAAGAAAATTAATAGAAAAAAAATTTGACACAAAAACGGGCTTGGAAAAGTGACAAGGAGGCACCACTTAAAGCCCAGTCAATGACGCCACCAGCATGTGTGCAAGCTTAGGTTCGAGCAGCAAGGAGAGCATTTACGAGAGTGTTTTGCGTCTGAATTGGGCTTATGCCCAATTCGTTATTAAAGCTAAACTAATCATAGGGAGGCGCCACTTAGGTGGATAATTTGGGCCTCGTATGGCCACAAGGAGTCCAATAGAATAATTTTAAATTCGACTCATCAAGGGAAGGGGTGGGCGGCATCTAGCTAAGACTTTAAGTGATTTTATTTAATTACTTAAAGAGGAAGCAATGGACGGCAATAGGGACTCTTAAGGGAAGAGTTTAATTCTCCTTAAAACTTCGGCTAAATAGGTGGATAAGCGATGATTTATTTTAGATTATTTTCAAAGAGATAATTGAGGATTATTCTTTAATTTTAATTAAAGAGATAAAGCTATCAAAATATAAGAGTGATGGCCAAGTAAGGGATTCTAAGTTAGCAATTTCGGCTATAAAAGTAAAAGAGGGCCATTCATTCTTTCTTTTAACTCTCTCTCTGCCGAATTCTCTCTAGCAAATATCTCCTTCCTTCATTGTTTTGCCAAGCCGAAAATACACCTTGTGTAGTCGAAACTTCATTACCAAATTGCTCAAACTCTTTTCTCTTCGTCTTTTATAATCTTCCAAATGCCGAAAGTTTGCTACAATCAAGGCCATAGCCGAATAGTTTTGAGACTTCAAACAAGGGGTTGTCGGGTTGTCGACTTCTGTATTAAGGGTAAGAACTAGTTATCATTCGATTTTCATCCTTTTTCTTTTAAGATTTGCCAAAATCTAGGACTAACCCCATTAATATCTTGTTGCCAAAAATTTGAAGAGATCTTTCGGGATTTACTAAGTGTCGACTACAAGGAAGAAGAAATTCTTTTCCCGAAGGTACACCATAGGCCACGTGTTCCTTAGTTATTCGGTGAGTTTCAGGATTTAAAATCCACAAGGTAAGTATCTATAGCATTCGGCCAAGGCCTGTATTGATACTAAGGTCTATTTCTTACATGTTAAAAAGCGAAACTAACCTATGTAGAGATCCGGTGTTTGGTAGAATACAAGGAGGAGTATAGCAAAGTTTTCGGATTTGAGTGATAAGCAAATCGGCATCAAGGTAAGTTTTAGTGTACAAATCCTACTAGGATTTGATTTTGTGTCGAATGGGTTTTCATTAAAACTTTAATATGGGCGAATGTAGGGAGGTAAAGATCTAAGGTAGTAGATAGGATTTTGGGATTTCAATTGAAATTGTTAGCGAATCGTGTGTACCCTACCCTAAGTTTTAATATGTTCATGGCTATGTTTTAAATTAAATGTGCATGTTTATAAGAATGTGAATATGGCTAAGGTACCATACAATGGTACAAAGTACTAAGGTACGTTTCCTACTCCTACTAGGAATATGAATATATGTTATTTTTAACATGTGAAAAGTGATAAGAATGTGAATTAAGGCATGACTTTGCATAATGTGTATGATATATGGGGCATATGGGTTATATGAAAAGGGGAAGTGAATGTGGTGACCTAAGACCACGATATCTGAAAGTGGTGACCTAAGACCACGATAACTAAATTTGGTGACATAAGATCACGATATCTGAATGTGGTGACCTAAGACCACGATATCTGAATGTGGTGACCTAAAACCACGAATTTTATAAGGGCGATGAGCACGTCGATTGCAGCAACTGCCTTCGATGGTGTGTAGCGGATGGAGGGTTGACTTAGTAGTCCCCACGGTGTGCAGGATGGTGCGAGTGATGTGTAGCGGATGGCATATAGGTTTGGGTTCGGGTTGCATCATTATTTTATATCTGCTATATGATTATGTATTTGATGTGATAATATGCCTGAATCTATTTGGACATAGTGTTTGTGTACACATTGAGTCTGTTTGACTCACCCGTTCTTAGGAACATTTTTCGGTGATGATCGGTAATGGACCGATTCGTATGGAGCTTAAAGGTGGCCATGCACAAGAAGAAATTTTATGATTCGGACTTTTATTTTTAATTAAGTACTTCCAATTATTTGGATTTATTTGATGTAATAAGGCCATATTGAACTATTTTATTTTATTTTACTTTTAAAGTATTATGTTACGAAAATTTTTATGAATTAAAGATTAAATAAATTTATTTTAAATTAATTCCTAAGTGTTTTGTCGCCCAACCTAAAGGGTTTCAATATAAAATAAACTTGTTTTTAACTCGAGCCCAACCCAAAAACAATCGTTCTTTTAAAAACCCAGATTTTCCAAAGTAATTAAAGAATTTTGAACTGGTTTACACAGAGGAACATACCAGATCCGGTAAAGGCTCGTGGGCCGGGTTTGGGGTGTTTCAGTTTGGTATCGAGCCCGATTTTAAACTCTCTACCTTGGGTTTAATGCCCAAAACATTTTCAAAGTTAAGCCCAAAAGGATTTTGTGAATTAAGCGAGTTTTTCGGCATGGCCCACTAAGTCTCCCATGATCCATCGGTAAGTACTTCTAACTTCTGAAGTGATTTGAATATGTGAAATGTATGGGCTTTTATGGCAACGTAGATTAGTGAACTAGGATTTGTTGAACCCTAGGACTAGTCTACCCCGACATTGAATACATAAGACTTAAGGACCATTAAACAAACACGTGACTAAGTCGTAGAGCTAGGTGTGGCAACAGGTTGTGCGCATGTCTAGGAGTGGATTCGGTAAGAGCTTGGTATTTAAGCAGTCCTAGCGACTCACCTCCTCTTTACTCGAATCCTACCTGGTGCGTAGTAACCATTCACCCTAACCAATAGGACTTAGTCATCGGCTAAACCAATGATTAAAACCCAAAAAGGACTAGCCATATTTTTTATAAAAACCTTAGTTTTTAAAATCCTTAAATTAACCCTTCGATTTGCAACAAAATCTATTTTGAAAATTTCTCGAAACAAAATTTTCGGTTTGCCAAAATTATTAAAATACCCCTGGCTGTAAAATTACAAAAGATGCCTTTGGTTTCTAAAATTACCATATTACCCTCAATTTTAGTAAAATTTATCTATTTTTCAAAAGTGTCCAAAAACTCTATTTTGCAAAAAATTCAAGGTACTTTGATTTGGGAAAATTACTAAAATGCCCCTGTGTTGTAAATTAATAAAATACCCTTAGTTTTAAGATTTTCAAAAATACCCTCGACTTTTGCTAAAATGTTTCTACTTTACAAAAATACCAAAAACTTTTGTTTTACAAATATCAAGATACCCGATTTGGAGAATTTACGAAATGCCTCTAACTTCCAAAATTAAAATAACCCGATTTCAAATTTTGCAACACATTGATTTGGAAAACAAATTTCCAAGATAACCTTGAGTTTTGTAAATTTTGAAATACTTTTGATTTATAAAGATTATTTTCAAGTGACCCGATTTATTACCAAAATACCTTATAGGAAAATGACGAAATTACCCCAGGGATGATCAGAACGCCCAAAGTAGTGAAGTGAATGTTGTGAATGAATGTGTCTCTTTCGAGATGGATGAATGTGAATGTGAATGTGAATCTACGAATTAGAATAGTGAACTTGAACTGAGACTTTGTTTAATCGAAAGAACCACTATTAAACTCCTTTTCATAAAATTGTTCGCGGTTAAGCAATTGGAACAAAGTACTAATGCATAAAACTCTTTAATCGATTAAATCATGACGTTAAAAATGAGTTCTCGGAACGTGAACTTAAAAAAAATTGTGCCTAGGAAGTATGATGGCTCTATTAAGATCGAGTCTGTGACAATAGCGTAGTGTGGTGAGTTAGATTATACGATTGTTCGTTAGTAAGTAATTTCGAGGACAAAATTATTTTAAGGGGTAGAGCGTAACATCCGAAAATGGGCCTATGCATTTTTGATTTAATTATACGAAATGGCATGTCTTATATGTGTTATGAATGTATGGTGAACATTTTTGGAAACTTGGAAATGTTAAGTTAAAAGAGGAAAGTTAACATTTTGGAAACTTAAGTTAAAAGAGGAAAGTGAACATTTTGGAAACTTAAGTTAAAAGAGGAAAGTGAACATTTTGGAAACCTGAAAATGTATGGAAATGCTAAGTTTAAAAAGAGGAAACTAAGGCAAGGTGGCCTTAAGAAAATTAATAGAAAAAAAATTTGACACAAAAACGGGCTTGGAAAAGTGACAAGGAGGCACCACTTAAAGCCCAGTGATGCCACCAGCATGTGTGCAAGCTTAGGTTCGAGCAGCAAGGAGAGCATTTTTGAGAGTGTTTTTGCGTCTGAATTGGGCTTGCGGCCCAATTCGTTATTAAAGCTAAACTAATCATAGGGAGGCGCCACTTAGGTGGATAATTTGGGCCTCGTATGGCCATAAGGAGTCCAATAGAATAAGTTTAAATTTAGCTCATTAAGGGAAGGGGGTGGACGGCATCTAGCTTAATTACTTAAAGAGGAAGCAATGGACGGCAATAGGGACTCTTAAGGGAAGAGTTTAATTCTCCTTAAAACTTGGCTAAATAGGTGGATAAATGATGATTTATTTTAGATTATTTTCAAAGAGATAATTAAGGGATTATTCTTTAATTTTTAATTAAAGAGATAAAGCTATCAAAGTAGAAGAGTGATGGCCAAGTAAGGGATTCTAAGTTAGTAATTTCGGCTATAAAAGGAAAAGAGGGCCATTCATTCTTTCTTCTAACTCTCTCTCTGCCGAATTCTCTCTAGCAAATATCTCCTTCCATCATTGTTTTGCCAAGCCGAAAATACACCTTGTGTAGTCGAAACTTCATTACCAAATTGCTCAAACTCTTTTCTCTTCTTCTTTCATATTCTTTTAAAAGCTGAAAGTTTGCTAAAATCAAGGCCATAGTCGAATAGTTTTGAGACTTCAAACAAGGGGTTGTCGGGTTGTCGACTTCTGTATTAAGGGTAAGAACTAGTTATCATTCGATTTTCATCCTTTTTCTTTTAAGATTTGCCAAAATCTAGGACTAACCCCATTAATATCTTGTTGTCGAAACTTTGAAGAGATCTTTGGGATTTACTAAGTGTCGACTACAAGGAAGAAGAAATTCTTTTCCCAAAGGTACACTATAGGCCACGTGTTCCCTAGTTATTCGGTGAGTTTCGGGATTTAAAATCCACAAGGTAAGTATCTATAGCATTTAGCCAAGGCCTGTATTGATACTAAGATCTATTTCTTACATGTTAAAAAGCCGAAACTAACCTATGTAGAGATCCAGTGTTTGGCCGAATACAAGGAGGAGTATAGCAAAGTTTTTGGGATTTGAGTGATAAGCAAATCGGCATCAAGGTAAGTTTTAGTGTACAAATCCTACTAGGATTTGATTTTGTAACGAATGGGTTTTCATTAAAACTTTAATATGGGCGAATGCGAGGAGTTAAAGATCTAAAGCGGTAGATAGGATTTTCGGGATTTCGGTGAAATTGTTAGCGAATCGGTGTGTACCCTACCCTAAGTTTTAATATGTTCATGGCTATGTTTTAAATTAAATGTGCATGTTTATAAGAATGTGAATATGGCTAAGGTACCATACAATGGTACAAAGTACTAAAACGCGTTTCCTACTCCTACTAGGAATATGAATATATGTTATTTTAACATGTGAAAAGTGATAAGAATGTGAATTAAGGCATGACTTTGCATAATGTGTATGATATATGGGGCATATGGGTTATATGAAAAGGGGAAGTGAATGTGGTGACCTAAGACCACGATATCTGAAAGTGGTGACCTAAGACCACGATAACTGAATGTGGTGACCTAAGACCACGACATCTGAATGTGGTGACCTAAGACCACGATATCTGAATGTGGTGACCTAAGACCACGAATTTTATAAGGGCGATGAGCATGTCAACTGCAGCGACTGCCTTCGATGGTGTGTAGCTGATGGAGGGTTGACTTAGTAGTCCCCACGGTGTGCAGGATGGTACGAGTGATGTGTAACGGATGGCATATAGGTTTGGGTTCGGGTTGCATCATTATTTTATATCTGCTATATGATTATGTATATGATGTGATAATATGCCTGAATCTATTTGGACATAGTGTTTGTGTACACATTGAGTCTGTTTGACTCACCCCGTTGTGGGAACATTTTTCAGGTGATGACCAGTAATGGACCGGGTCGGCGGGAGCTTAAAGGTGGCCATGCACAGCAAGAAATTTTACGATTCGGACTTTTATTTTTAATTAAGTACTTCCAATTATTTGGATTTATTTGATGTAATAAGGCCATAGTGAACTATTTTATTTTATTTTACTTTTAAAGTATTATGTTACGAAAATTTTTATGAATTAAAGACTAAATAAATTTATTTTAAATTAATTCCTAAGTGTTTTTGTCGCCCAACCTAAAGGGGTTTCCAATATAAAATAAACTTGTTTTTAACTCGAGCCCAACCCCAAAACAATCGTTCTTTCAAAAACCCAGATTTTCCAAAGTAACTAAAGAATTTTGAACCAGTTTACACCGAGGAACATACCAGATCCGGTAAAGGCTCATGGGCCGGGTTTGGGGTGTTTCATGTGTGTAAGGCCGTGTGGCCTGAAAATCTACATTTTTGCATTTTAAATATTGAGAGAAGAGAGAGAAGGAAAGAAAAGAAAATAAATTTCAAAATAAATAGTGTTAGTGCTCGGGTTGCCTCCCGAGAAGCGCTCGTTTATAGTCTTAAGCTAGACTGTCCTTGACTTTGAAAGTTTTAGGGAGGTTTAAAAGTTTGAATATTTTCCATCTTACTGACAGTTTTATTTTCGTGACAAAGTTTAGGTCGAGAAGCATTTACCTTGAAATTGCCGAATGTTGGATTGCTTACCTCGACTATTTCGTGTGGGAGAATATCGTGTACCTGAAGGAGTATTTCTTCCTTTTTGTTCATGTCTGTTGAAGTGATGTGAGGATTGCTTTTGTCTAACATCACTTGGTCTCCTATTTTAAAGTGATTTGATGTCCCTATGAGCTCTTCTGGAGGTCCCTTTGGTTTTACTTTGTGTAGGTCCGGCTTTTCTTTGATATGTATCTTCCGCTCTTCTAAATTGTCGATCTTACGGTTTAGTTTATGGTGTGATTCTTCTGTGACAACTTGGTGGCTATGAGTTGGCTCAGGTTTGATGCATTGTGATGTTTCCTGCGATGAAGGTTGAACAATTTGTTTATCTATTGAAATGATGTTCTTACCTTCATCTTCTATTGTTTTGGATGAGTCGAGAGCTTGAAGATTGACCGATTCTTCTCCTACGCGAAGTATGAGTTCACCTGTGGCAACATCAATTTTAGTTCTAGCAGTTGCTAGAAAAGGTCTTCCTAGAATTAAAGGAATTGAATTATCCTCATCCATGTCTAAAACAACAAAATCTACTGGGAAAACAAATTTATCGATTTTTACAAGCACATCTTCAATAGTGCCCCTAAGAATTCTAACAGTTTTATCAGCTAGTTGAATACTCATCTTAGTTTGTTTGGGCTTCCCTAGACCTAGTCGTTTAAACAATGTATAAGGCATGACATTTATACTTGCCCCTAGATCGGCTAACGCATTATCAATAGTTAAACTACCAATTAAACATGGAATCGTAAAACTCCCTGGATCTTTTAGTTTCTATGGTAGTCTGCTTTGTAGCATTGCTGAGCCTGTTGCATTCAATTCTACATGGTGCTCTTCATCTATTTTGTGTTTGTTTGTTAAGAGCTGTCTTAAGAATTTCCTTGAATCGGGCATCTGAAAAAGAGCTTCAAGAAGAGGTAAGTTAATATATAATTTCTTTAGAAGTTTTAGAAACATACCAAATTGTTCCTCTAGGTCCTCTTTTTTCAATGCTTCGGGATAAGGTCTGCGAGGTTGGTATTCTTTGATTATCAGTTTTGGCTTTTCGTGAGCTACCTCTATTTTACTTTTTTCTTCTTTGGTTTCTTGTGCTGATGTGGGCTTGTCTACCTTTGTACCCTCTTGAGATGTGATGGATTGGATTTGTTTTTTTGGGTTTATTTCTGTGTTGCTTGGTAGACGTCCTTGTTGATGTTTAGAAATTAGCTTTGTAAGATGTCCCACTGACCTAGTAAGTTCTCCAACTTGATTCTTGATCCCTTTGATCGATTTTTGTTGTTTATCACGTGTTGCTTCAACATTTTGGAGATGAGAATCTATAGCTGCCATGAATTTTGTTAGGATCTCTTTAAGGTTTGATGTATTTTCCTGTGGATAGGGCTGATTTTGGTAAATTGGAGGAGGTTTTTACCTTTGATTTCCTTGTCCTCCCCACGAAAAATTTGGGTGGTTCTTCCAACCTGCATTATAAGTGTTACTATAAGGATTATTATTAGATCTGAAATTGTTACCTATATAGTTTGTCTGCTCGTTGTCTGCGCCCGGTTGATAGGTTGGGTACTCAGAATTCTCCACATTCCCACTTGCTTCGCATTGCATTACTAGATGTACCTGCGAAGAACATAAGTTATCAAGCTTTTTATTGATTAACTCCACCTGTGTCGACAGCATTGTCACTACGTCTATGTTAAAAACTCCGGCTGATTTTGTCGGTTTAGCTCTTGTAATTTTCCATTGATAGGTGTTCAACGACATCTCCTCAATAAAATCATAAGCCGCTTCAGGAGTTTTATTATTCAAAGTTCCACCGGCTGATGAATCAATCATTCGCCTAGTTAGAGAATTCACACCATTGTAGAAAGTTTGGGCTTGAAGCCACAAGGGTAATCCGTGGTGTGGACCTCTCCTCAGGAGATCCTTGTATGTTTCCCATGCATCATATAATGTTTCTGCGTCATTCTGCACAAAAGAAGATATGTCATTCCTAAATTTAGCCGTTTTGGCTGGTGGAAAATATTTTAAAAGAAATTTTTCAGTCATTTGATCCCATATGGTGATTGACCCTCGTGGTAACAAGTTTAACCACTACTTTGCATTGTTCCTTAATGAAAAAGGAAATAACCGAAGACGTATGGCATCGTCAGAAATGCCATTTATTTTGAAGGTATCACAGAATTCTAAAAAATTAGATATATGAGTGTTTGGATCTTCATCCTGCAAACCATCAAATTGAACAAACTGTTGAATCATTTGTATTGTGTTAGGCTTTAATTCAAAATTATTAGTAGCTATAGCGAGCCTAACAATACTAGATTCTGCTCCTGTCAAATTAGGTTTAGCATAATCATACATAGTACGCGGAGCATTCTATTCTTGCACATTTGGCGGTGGATTGTTTTCATCCATCCCTTTAGTAGGATTGGATCTTTGCTGTTCTTCTTTTTGATAGTCTAAGGCTCGTCTAATTTCTCTGCGATTTCTGCGAGCGGTAGCTTCAATGTCTCTTTCGTATTCTAATGGTCCTCTCGGATTTCTTCTAGTCATAAACGAGAGGTACCTGTTATGAAAAGAAAGAAAGAAATTTAGAAAACCAAAAATATATGTATAAGAATAAAAGAAATTTAAAAATAAAAATAATGGCTAAAGTAATAGAAATAGAGCTTTCTTAATATTTTAGTGTTCCCAGCAACGGCGCCAAAAATTTGATCATGTCAAGCAATTGAGTTTTATTATTTATAAAGAGTGATCGAACACAGAGACTAAGCTGTGACAACGATAGAGGCAAGTGCACCTATCGAGCGAAGAGTATAGCTCGAGCAAGAATATCTTATCGAACCCAAGGGAACCTAAAAGTACTACTACTCAGTTTCTTTCTATTATTTAGCCTAAAATATGAAGTGATTGAATTATTAAACTAATGAAATACTTAGACTAACTGCAAAAAAAAAAAAGAATGAATTGGATAAAGACTTTAGGAAAACTCAGTTGATAAAGACGATACCCTCAGGAAGAATCCACCTATGACTTCACCTATTATTTATTCCCTAAACCATATGATTTCTTGACTTAGCTTGATCCGTGAGACTCCCTAACCTATATTAAACCCTCTCTCGAGGCGAATAATGTCTAACCTTAGGTTAATTAGTGGAACTCTCGTTCTCTTATAATAACCCCCTAAGGAAGTAGAAAATTGATCAATGGATTC
Source organism: Gossypium rotundifolium (assembly GCA_025506655.1). NCBI lineage: Eukaryota > Viridiplantae > Streptophyta > Magnoliopsida > Malvales > Malvaceae > Gossypium > Gossypium rotundifolium. The sequence goes on from CP106725.1 coordinate 52,907,735, forward strand.
CCATATTAGGTTTCACCCTAATCTGGCAAAATCTTGTAACCCTATCTCTAGGCGCCCGATCAACTCCGCTCAATTATGCTAGATCTACTCATAGGTAGGGTCTATTCCTCCTCCACCTAAGCACATCAGATTAAATTAAGTAACATAATTAAGAACAAACTAAGTACTTATCACATAATTTAGAAATCAAATAACAAAATCCATCATAGGTTTCATCCCCTTCAAGTATCTGAAGGGTTTAGTTTATAACTAAATACGAAAACATCTCAAGAGAAATGAATAAACAAAACATGAGAAATCCCTAAAACCCCCTGAAGGATTTAAAGGAGAGATCCTCCGTCTTGAGTGGAGTTTCGGCTTCTTGAGATGGATCAACTGGCTATCTTCAAGTGACTCCCTAAAAGATGAAAGCTTCGGCAAAAGCCTCTGCCAAAAAGCTCTCCCTTTATGTCTGCCTTGGGTTGTTTATATAGGCTTTGGAATGCTATACTTGGCTCCTAAGTATCTCCTTCAAGTAGAATTACTATTAGGGTGTTGGAGTAGACTTAGGAGTATGTTTCTTTGGCTTCAAGCATCCAAATCCGAGTGAATTGCTCTCTCCCGTGGCAGGGGTACAGCCATGGCACACGCCCGTGTAAATCATGGTTCGACAGTGTCTCGATTCTGTCATTTTGGGCACGGCCATGTAAGTCTAGATTCAGGCCGTGCTTCAGGTCTGTCGATTTGGACACGGCCATGTAGATCACCAGGCACGTCCGTGTGAGAAATAGACGATGCACGGCCATGTGTGATGGAGTTGAGGCTGTGCTCTAGGTAATCGGCGAGGCACAGTCGTGTGGGCTTTGGGCCAGGCTGTGTTGATTTCTCGCTAAGGCTCAATTACTCTATTTTAATTTCGTTCTGTGTTCTTTTTATCCTCGGGTGCTTTCCTGAGTATAAACATAAAAAGAAAGGATTAAAAGCACCTTTTTACACAAAATCAAGGGCTAAATCATCCAAAAGGCTATTAAATATGGGGTTAAAATATGTTACTTTTATGGTTTATCAATTGTGTAAAATTTTCATTTAGAAATTTTATCATTTGATTAGTCAATTTGATAAAAAGGGACTAAATCGCGTAAAGTGCAAAAGTGATGTTCTAATAGTCAAAGGTATTTAATAGCTATGGAATATTAAATTAGAAGTCCTTATGTTGTAATTAGGCCATTACTTAATTGAGTGGACATATATGGACATATTATCATGAATTTTGATGGTTATTAATTAGGGTTAAATAGGTAAATTGGTTAATAATATGATTAATTAATAAAACAAAAACATGAAATTGTTTCATTCATCTTCCTAGCCAATTTTAGCAATTTTTAGTGCTTTTTCATTCGACCAACCTTCCTAGCTCAATTGTAAGTTTATTTTGTCCCGTTTTTAATGATTTCTATGTTTTTGAGATCGTTGCAACTAGGTCTAGCTAGCCCATAGTCTATTTTGCAAAACTGTTAAAGATTTTGAATGTTTCCATTGATGAATACATTATTATTTAGATGTTTAATGATAGATTTTGAATGTTTGATGATAGTTATACAAGTTTTGTTAAGTGATTTTTAGTGAAAATGCAAATTAGGGATTAAATTGTGAAATGTGGAAACTTTGTAGTTAAAATGTGAAATAAAGGAAAAATATGGGCTGCTAGGGACATAATAGTAATTTGGCTAGCATGGGTTGTAGTTAAATTGCATGAATTTGTGATTTTATAAAATAAGGACTAAATTGTAAAAGATGTGAAACATTAGGGGAAATTATGTAAAAATGTCTTAAAGTGAATTTTGGACTAAATTCAATAGAGAGATGATTAAGTAAGTTAATTTTTATTACATATAGATCAAGAAAAAAAGTTTGGATCTTGATCGGGGGAAAAATAAAGTATCGGACTAATCGATTCATTTCATCATTTTTGTGAATCGAGGTAAGTTCGTATATAATAAGCATTGTTATATTTGTGTTTTAAATGCTTTGATATTTCATAATTGTGAATTATGATCTTGCGGACAAATCGACGAAGATTCAGCATTGGAAATCCTGGTTGAACCTTAGGAATAGATTAGGATACGAATGACATGTCATTAGGGGATTCATTGAGTTGGCTTCGAGCCATGATATTAGCACTTCGGGTGCAATTTCATTGAGTTGGCTTTAGGCCATGATATTAGCACTTCGGGTGCAAGTTCATTGAGTTGGCTTCAGGCCATGATATTGGCACCTAAGATGCGAGACTTTCGAGTATCCAAATTTTATTTCGAATGGTTCAACGGGTGTATTAAAAATGTGAAATGGTGAGAAATAGATACGTGTCGGTATAGGTATGTACGAAAAACTATATGAGTATTGAATTTATGTAAGTTGTGAGCTTATGATCAATTATGTGATCAAATTCATGTTAACTTTGTGATTAATGAATTGTTGTATATTATGTTCTTATAACTTGAATGTTACATGAATGGTGAATGTTGCTTATTATTTCATATAAGCTTACTAAGCTTTATAGCTTACTCTCTTTAATTGTCCATTTTTTATAGTGACTTCAAAGCTAGCTTAGATTCAGGGATCGTCGGAGACTACATCACACTATCCTACTATCACTTGGTACTTTTAAACTTTGGAATTTTGGTATATGGCATGTATAGGATTATGGTTTTTATGATATATATTTTGGTAATGAGTTTTGCCATTTGAATTTGGCTTGTAAATGTCTATATTTTGGTTTGTATATATAGCCATGAAACTTGGCTTAATTTGGTTAGTTTGGTTATGTATATATATAAGTGTGAATATGGCTTATGTTAAGTGATTGAGGTTGGTTTTGTAATGTTTATTGATAGTTGGTATTGTGAATGCCAAATGGTTGATATTAGTGAAGAGATATGTTTGTGAAATTGAGCACATTGTTGCATATTTGAAAGTGTATAATTAGTTGAATTGTATATGTGATTTTGGCATAAATGGTATAGTCTATTGAGTGAAATGTGTATATTGAGAAATATGGTATAGAATATGCATGATTTATGCTTGAATTGGTTGGTTTAAATGCCAAATTATGTTATGTTTTGGTGCCATTTAGGTTGTTGTATATGTGCATAAGATTGGGTGGCAAATTGGCTTGGTAAATAGCCTATTTTTGTCCACACGGGCATGTGTTTTAGCCATGTGTGATACATAGTCATGTACACGGCCGTCTGTCCCCTAGTATTGAAATTAAAGTTAAGTCAGTATGCTCCACATGGCCTCACACACGGGCATTTGACTTGGCCATGTGGCATAAGTCAGTATACCCTACAGGTTTGGCACGGCTTAGCACACGGCCTGACACACGGACGTGTATGGCCATTTTTAGGGCACACGGGCGTGTGTGTTGGCCGTATGACCCAAGTCAGAGAGTTACACGGGGTCAAATAAGGGCTGGGACATGACCATGTGCTCCCATTTCGAATGTCCACACGGCCTGTGACACGGGTGTGTCTGTTGGCTGTGTGAGACACACGGCTTGTAACATCCCGTTTTTGGGTCAAATCAGAATAGTGATTTCGGGACATAAATTTGAAGTCAAAATATATATTTTCTTATTATTTCAAGGTTTACAGCATGATTGAGTGGTTGTGTCAAAATTTCATTAAGAAATTTTATCGTTTGACTAGTCAATTTGATAAAAAGGACTAAATCGCATAAAGTGAAAATGTTGTGTTCTATAAGCTAAAGGTGTCTAATAGCTATAGAACTTTAAAGTGGAGGTCCTTATGTGGAAAATAGACTATTAGTTAATTAGTGGATGTTAATGGCTTGGCACTAACGAAATTTTGAATTAGTATTAAGGTTAATTTTGGTATTTGTTAAATAAGGTTAATAAAAAATAATAAAACAAAATTCCCAATTATTGTCATCTTCTACCACTGATTTTAGAAGAAGAAAAGGCCATTGATAGAGCTTGAACATTTGGCAACCCTAGTGTATATAATTAGGTATGTATTTTGTCCCGTTTTTAATGATTTTTATGTTTTTTGATATTATTGCAGCTTAATCTAGCTAGCCCGTATTTCTAATTTCAAAACTGTTAAAGTATTTAAATGTTGCCATTTTTGAATGCATGAGTATTTTGTTAGTTGATGATGGAAAATAAATCATTGTTGTTAGATATACAAGTTTTGTAAAGTGAATTCTGGTAAAGATGTCAATTTTGGATTAAATTGTGAAATATGGAAATTTAGTGGTTGAATTTTAAAATAGATGAAAAATATGGGCTGATATGAGAATGGGTAATATTCGACCAGCATGAATTTGTATTAAACTGAATGAATTGTGATTTTATGTGATAAGGACTAAATTGTAAAAATGTGAAATAATAGGGGTAAAAATGTAATTTTGTGAAAATGTGTAAATTGTGCTAAATTGAATGAAATGATGATTAAATAACTAAATTTTGATATTATATAGATTGAGATAAATGAGATTTGGATCTAGAACGGGGGGAAATAAAGTATCAGATTAGTCGACTTATTTCGTCGTTTCCACCTTCGAGGTAAGATTGTATGTTATAAATTCATTTCAAATGTATTTTATATGATTTGATATAGCATGAATTTTATTTATGTGATTACGTACAAGTTCGAAAATGATTCGATGAAGATTCGACAGTTGGAAACCCGATTGAACCTTAGGAATAGTTTAGGATGCTAGTGACATGTCATTAGATATACTTAAGATGGCTTCGGGCCATGCATATCGACTGATTTGGCTTCGAGCCATGCATATCGACTGATTTGGCTTTGGGCCATGATATTAGAATTTCAGATGAGTTACGTTGGTTTGGCTACGGGCCATGGTATAGGTACTTATCTTGCGAGATCCTTGAGTATCCGACTTCTATTCTGAATGGTTCAATGGGTAAATGAAAGACGAGAAGGTATATGAGATTGGTACGAGATGTTATAGGTATGTGTATAAACCATATTTAGCTTTGAATGGGAGAAATGATGACGAATGTATATGGTTTTGTGAATGAGCACTTGAAAGGTTTGATAGTTAATGAAAGTTGTAAAAATACATATTGAAATAATTGAATCATGTTTAAGTGATTGCATTAAATTTATCTCATACGAGCTTACTAAGATTTATAGCTTAGTTTATTATCTTTTCTATGTTTTTAGTGATTCGGAGGCTCGCTCGAGTTGGAAGTCATCAGAGATCATATCACACTATCCAGCTATGGTTTGGTACATGCTATATAGAACCTATGATAGTGTGATATCTCCCGACTCTGACAAAAATTATTTTAATTAGACAGATATGTTTTCCAACCGAGCTAATTCCGATAGTGCTGAAAGTGGTACTCAAATATTTGAGTGAAAATGTGTTTATGATGAGTTGAAATTCATAAAGGTATGAATAAAAGTTCATAATATCATGTTATTGATAAATGTTATGTTATGTGCATGTATATGTGAGAGTTAAATTTGAGACTTTACGACCTTCACCCCCTTATCAGTATAGTGTTATAATGAAATCCGTAAGATTTAGATTGAATAAGTTCACAAGTGTGGAATTACAGAGTTCCATGATTGAAGGATTAATACTGTAGTCAGATAAGAGAATGAGCTAACTGTAAAGACAGTACTAGAAGGGATATCGAATCGTTTTGAAGGCTATGTGGATTATGCAAGGTCACTATTAAAGAAGAAGTTGACTTCGATGAAACAAAATATTCACGTATGATATCTAAAGAATGTATTAACTGGAAGTTCTACTTAATTGATTTCTGCTAGTGATTTGGGTATTCTATGTGATCAATTATTCTTAGAGGTATATGTGGCTATTTATTTTCAAATGAAACTCTTATTGTGTGAGAACGCTAGCTAAACATGATAGACGAAAGCATTGTTGGTCTGTTTGGGTTATGATCGGCATTGCTCTATCTTTCCCTAGTATTCTATTCCATTGTGTTGATAGAAAAGTCGACGATAAAATCCGTATGATGCTAGTATTTTATTTCTAGCGGTTATTGTTTTGTTGAATATACATGAAGATTATATTGCTTTTGTCACAGTTGATTTCAATGCTTATGAGTGATGTTTTCTTCTAGAATTTCTCTGGATACCATTGAGATCTTTATCATGGGTTGTAATTTTAGAAATTTTGTATAGTTCCATACTTTAAGATTTCGCTACCTTGGTTTTATTATGATTCTATGTGATTATCTGTAAGAGATATTCTTTTGACAGAGATAAATATATCTATTATGATTATAATTTCTAGTTTGATCCTGGGAGTATAATGGTATTGTCATCAGATTTATAGAGGTTATGTTTCAGCATTTATTTCTGTTGAAACCATATTTGATTTTCTTTTGTGTTCAAAATTCATTATTAACAGCTGGGATGTTATCTATTTATACGGTTGAGATATTGGTCTTATTATGGCATTATGATTTTTTATCTGAAGAATGTGGCTTCAATAAAGTGCAATGCTTCAATGATTAATAGTTAAGATAACTAATAAACCGTAAAAGTAACACATTTTAGGCTCACGTTTAGCATGCTTTTGGATGATTTAAGCCTTGAATTATGTAATTTGGTGCTCTTAATCCGCTGTTTTCATGTTTTATACTTAGGAGAGCACTATAAGATGAAAAGAACGAGAAACGGGCTTAAAACGGACCAATTTGGGCCAAAATAGAAATCGACACACTGGGCCCATGACCACATGGCCGTGCCTCATTGATAGACTAGAACACGGCTTGAGCCCCGAAACACGTGGCTGTGCCTCATCATCAGACTCGACCACGGCCTACAATTGAAGCACACGGGCGTGCTACACAGGCGTGTCCCTACCGCAGGAAAGAAGAGTTTCAGTCGATTTAGGGTACTTAGAGGCAAAGAAACATATTCCAAAAGCCTATATAAAGACCCAAGAGTCCAACCTTGAAGGGAACGTTCGGGTAGGCATCCAGTTAGGCCGAAGAGGGCAGATTTGTGGAGACTACTCGAAGATAGCCAGTTGATTCATCTAAAGAAGCCGGAATTATACTCAAGACGGCGGATCTCTCCTTCAATTCCTTCAGGGGGTTTTAGGAATTTCTTATATTTTGTTTTATCTTTTCTTTTGAGATGTTTTCTTTTACAATTATGAACTAAACCCTCAGATACCTTAGAGGGATGAAACCTAAGATGAATCTTGTTATTGTTTGCTGAACTATATGATAAATATTTGGCTTGTTATTAATTATGTGTTCTTAATTCTTGTGTTGATATTTTGGGATATTAATTCAAGTATGATGTGCTTAAGTGAAGGAGCAAAAGTCCCTGCCTAAGAGTAGATCTAGCATAATTAAGCAGAGTTGATCGCGCGTCTAGAGATAGGGTGACGACATTTTGCTGGATTAGGGTGAAACATAATATGGGAGTCCATAGATCGGGTTAATGCAATTCTAGGGGTTTTAATTAGAAAGAGATTTCAATTAATCAACCTAGGGTTAGACGTTAGTCGCCTCGAGAGAGGGATTAATATATGTTAGGGAATCTTACGGATCAATTCAAGTGAATAAATCGTCTGGTTCAGTGTTAGATAACAAGTGAAGTCTAAGTGGATTCTTCCTTGGGTGTCACCTTAATCAATTGGTTTTTCCTCAAGTTATTTTCCAAATCTCATTCTTCTTTGTCTTAGAGTCTTTAGTTTAGTAGTTAGTTAATTTAGATTAAACAACAAATTCTCTTAATTCTTAGGCTAAATAATAGAAAGAGAGTTAGTATTAGTACTTTTGGTTCCTTTGGGATTCGACATACCGATCTTGCCTAAACTATACTACTGTTCGACAGGTGCATTTTCCTCCATCGTTGTCTTAGTTAGTTTCTAGGTTCGATCATTCTTTATATAAATTTTAAGACTCGACAAAACAATGATCAATAGCTTTATTATATAATCCTTTTTAGTTTTCTTGAAAAGGAATTGACATCAGCAAAAGTATAGACGACAGAAGATCAAGTTCAAATTTGTATAATAGTTATCACTTCCAGGTAAATCTTGATATATGTCAATGAGTAAAGATGAAATGTTATGTCATATTCGAGTTATGAGGGTTTTTTAAAAAAAAAGATATTTGAATAGTATCCTGAAGAAATTGCGATAAATTGTATGTCTGAGTTATCTTGACAATAAGAAGAAAGGTTTTCTTTGAAAAGTTATTGTTTGACAGCCAAGATCGATTCAATTGTTTAGTTTGATTAGGTTATTTGTTTGAAAAGTTAATTGAGTTATATGTGTTTGGGTTTATCCTTGGGTCTGGAAATAAATTTTGTGCGTTCATGGGAAAATAGATAGATAGTCTGAATGAAGAATTCATATTTTAGAAGACATGATACAAAATTATATCTATCAGCACGGTTCTATTTGAGAAATATTATTGTAAATTAAAATTTTTTGATTGTTGAAGTTTTCATTTGTGCGAAGTCTGATTTGGTTTAATATATGTTAATAAAGTTATAAACAGTTGAAAACATTGTTAACTGAAGCATCAGTTTTGGTTCAGAAAGAGTTTATGATTTTCAGTCATGAGTCATTGAATGGTTTAGAGTGTGTTTTAGTACAAGAATGTATAGTGATGGCTTATGCTTCCATATAGTTAAAGTTGCATGAAAAGAGTTATTTCGACGCGCGAATTAGAGATGGTTGACATTGTAATTGCATTGAATAGTTAGAGATATTAATTGTTTGGTGATTAATGTAACCTAGTTGATGACTGCAAGAGTTTAAAATATTTGACGTTATAGAGAAATTCGAATTTGGGACAGCAAAGATGGCTTGAATTGTCGAAAGATTTTGAGTCAGTAATTGGTTATCATCTTGGACAAACGATAGTCATGGATATTTTGAACAAGAAATCTTTGTATGCTTTACAAGCGATTAATACGCAATTGATCTTATCGTGTAACAATCGATTTTGGGGCTAGTCGGAACAGTGGTTTTGAGACCACTAACCTAAGGTCGAAAAAAATTATTTTGACATTATTTTATGTGTTACAGCATGATTATAAGGATGCATGAAAATTTTGGTGCATTAATTTTAGTGATTTAAGGCTTAATTACGAAAAAGGACTAAATCATATAAAGTGCAAAAGTTCCATTTTACAATCTAGAAGCATTAAATGGAACTTGATCTTGAATGTGAAATTAGACCTTCCTAATGTTGATAGCCGGCCATAGGGGACAATAGACTCAAAGTTGGTCAAAATTGGGTGGGTTAGGTGGACTAATTTGAAGGAAATAAATAAAATAAGAAAAGATGATATCATCTATTTTTCTTCATCACCTTTACCACCGAAAATACCAGCATAGAGGGGGTTTTGAAAGCTTTGAAATTTTAGCAACTTATCCTCACACAAGTAAGTGATTTTGGTGGTTTTAGTTGATAATTTTTGTACTTTTGGACCCCCAAAGCTTAAGCTAGCTAATGAGGGGACTAATTTGCAATATGGTTGCAAGTTTAGGGGCTTGCCATGAGAGTGTTCATGATGTTTTCTGAGTTTTTATGGAAGGAAATGGATGTTAGTGAGTCAAGGAATAACTTTTGTGAAAGGTGTTTCCATGAAAACACCTAAATGGGACTAAGTTGTAAAAGTTAAAATTATGTAATAAATGCATGAAATAGTTGGAATTATGATTAGTTGCAAGAGAAATAAATGTTCAGCTAGGCTTGTTTAATGAGAAAATGTGATGAAAAATGATTTACGAGCCTAGGGGCAAAATCATAATTTTGCCATAGTACAAGGGCAAAATGGTCATTTTTGCCTAAGTAGAGATTATGATGTATTATGAATATAAAATGATTGAATGAGTGAATTTTGTTGTTATAGATCAAGAAGAGCGCGGAATTAACCTTGACTGGGGAAAAGACAAGGTTTCAGATTAAATTGCAAATTAACACATTTTGCACCGAGGTAAGTTTATGTGTAAACGATCCATCTTAAATACACATGTCGTTACTTATTGGGGCATTGTATGATTGAGAACATTTATGATTTAAATGGATTGAATTTGGTAGAAAATGAATAATTTTCATATGAACGTTGAAATAGATATGTAAATGTGGAATATTAGCCGTAGTAATTAATGGTGGGTTGTGTGCGATACCACCTTAATTATTCTTGTTGGTGGGCTATGTGCGATACCACCTTATTACTTATTCACGATGGGCTGTGTACGATACCATCGTTTATCCTAACATTTTGTGGGCTATGTACGATACCACCCTATTAAAGATTTATGGTGGGCTAAGTGTGTAACACCCCTAACCCGAAACCGTCACTGGAATAGGGTTAAGAGGCATCACTGAGCAATCGAATCATTTCACATCCCATTTATGACACAAAGTCAATCATCATCAAAACACATCAAGACATAATCAAATAGTCCTTCATTGAGGCCTACAAGCCCTCAAACACATGCTAGAGAGGGGTTGGGACTAAACCGAACACTTACAAAAGTTTTAAAACTTTCAATTATTCAACAAGTCTGTTGAGGCCACACGCCCGTGCCATCAAGCCGCGTGCCTCATACGGTCACCAGACACCCCCATATGTCCAGGCTGTGCCAAAACAGAGCAAGCATTCTAACTTCTCCACAAGGCCACCAGGCATGCCTGTGTACCATGGCCGTGTGCTCTTAAGCTAGCTACTGACTTATGCCCACGGCTAGTTGCCATGCCCGTGTCTAGGCCGTGTACTTTTAGGCTAGATTCTATCATTCTCCCATGTCTATTAGGCACGCCCATGTGCCATAACCGTGTTGGCAAAACAAGCCATGTGCAAGGCCAATTTTCCACCCACACAAGGATCACACCTACAAGCACATTTAAGCATAAATTCACACACAACTTGATAACCAATCTCATATCAAATGATCATCAATTCATCTCATACAATCTCATATCTAATCATGTCAACTTATAAACTAAATTGCACCATTTGAACACATTCAATACCAAACATGATTCATCCTTAAATTCACTAGATCATACTAGCATCAAACTATCACTAAGATTACCATTTACAAAACATCACCATTGCCATCAAAACATACCAAATCTATATATGCATATTTCAAACATTTATCTAGCCACATCACATGGCTATTTACACATATCATTTGTATTACAAAACAACTAGCCTATACATGCCATATTCCAATATTCACATATTCAAAAATACCAAAATAGATTGCCGATAGTGTGATATTGAGTGCTGACGATCCTAGGATCCGAGCTAGCTTTGCTAACATTGTAAAACAGAGAAACAATCACATAGTAAGCTTTCAAAAGCTTAGTAAGTTCGAAATACAATACAATTATCTCACCAAATTAAACTAATATATATAGTTAACCATCACATAGATCAATTCTCTCATATTAACACCATATCATCCATAGCTAAAATACTCATTCATCCATTCATATCTTTATATATAAACTCATCAACCACAAAGGTTCAATACATACCTTAGCTAACACATAGTTATTCAACTTCCAAGCTATTCAATGCTCTATATTACATGTCGATCATTCTCTGATATTCGTTTAATTTAATCACACACTCAGTGCCATATACATGATCGAAGCATATTTGTCATCGCACACTTAGTGCCTATTCTTTTAACCGACTTATCTCGGTATCACACACACAGTGCCAAATCAATAAGCCGAAGCTTGCATAACATCGCACACACAGTGCTATTCACCTTTGTTTTGATTTCAATTTCACACACTTAGTGCCATTTAATTCAATTTTGCACATAGCATCTCAAATCTCATAATCATAATCATAATCATATTCATTCTATAATACTAAAACATATCTTAATAACATGTATTATATCCGAACTTGCCTCGGACGTCGAACTATCGAAACGGTCGATTAATCGAGCACTTTATCTTTGCTCGATCTCGATTCGAACCTCTCCTTTCTTGGTCTATACACATTCAAATTCAATCCATTCAATCACCAACTCATTCAATTTAGCCCATACACACATTTAGGGCATTTTACAAGATAGCCCTCATATTTTCACATTTTAACACTTTAGTCCTTATTTCACAAAATCATCAAATACACAAAATTTCAAAACACATATGCTAGCCGAATCCTTCCCATGCTAATACAAGCTCATAAATTTAATTTATTTCATAATTTAACCCTTCAATTTCTTATTTTCTCAATTAAGTCCAAAATACTCAATTTCACTAAAAATCCCAATACAAACTATGTTAATCCAACACCAAGTTTCCATATTTCACTATCAACTAACACATAGTTCAAGTATTCATCAATGAATCATCACAAAAACATCATCAATTCACAAAATTAAAGCATGGGTTAGCTACAGCATGAAGCAACAATTATGAAAACGTAGAAATTATCAAAAACCAAGCTGAAACATACTTTGAATCAAGCTTAACATCAACCGAAACCTAAATGTTCTTCTCTCTTTTTATTTCCTTGATTTTTCGACATAAAAGATGACCATTCATCCATTTTCATGCTTTTGTTTTATTATTAATACCTTATTAAACATTTTACCAATTTGTCCTTTCATTAAACATATAAAACAAATATATATTAAGGCTAATATGTCATTTAGCCATCAACTATCTTTAATAATGGCTTAATTGCCTCTTAAGGCCATCCTATTATGAAGACAATAACACTTAGGTAATTAAAAAATCAGCACATAGCTTTTATTCTTTACGCGATTAAGTCTTTTCTCTTAATTCGGCACACAATCGATAAAATTATCACATAGAATTTTCACACAGACTATGTCACATAGAATCAACACCAAAGATAACATTAAAATATTATTTTGATCTCGGTTTGTGGTCTCAAAACCACTATTCTAACTAGGGTCTAAATCGGGATGTTACAACTCTCCCCCCTTAGGGATTTTCGTCCCTGAAAATTTTACCAGTGAATAGGTGTGGATATTGCTCTCTCATAATGTTCTCAGGCTCCCACGTAGCCTCTTCAACTCCATGTTTGTGCCATAATACTTTCACTAAAGAGATTTTCTTATTTCTCAACTCTTTGGTCTCTTATGCCAAAATTCGGATCGGTTCTTCATTATACGACAAATCTGGAAAAATCTCAACCTCAGTAGGAGCAATCACATGAGACGGATTAGATCGATACCGTCGAAGCATTGACACATGAAACACATTATGAATCTTTTCTAACTCAGGTGGAAACATTAATCTGTAAGCAACTGGCCCAACTCATTTAATAATCTCATACGGTCCGATGAACCTCAGACTCAACTTTTCTTTCCGCCTAAATCGAAGTATTTTATTCCACGGAGACACTTTCAAAAATACTTTATCACCAATATCAAATTCGATATCTTTCCGTTTCAAATTTGCATAAGACATCTGACGATCTAAGGCCGCTTTCAAACTATCATGAATTACTTTCACTTTCTACTTAGTCTCTTTTATAAGATCAACCCCGTGAATCTTATTCTCACTCAGCTCAGTCCAATACAATAGAGTTTGACACTTTCGACCGTAAAGAGCCCCATATGTTCCATTTTGATACTGGATTGAAAACTATTATTGTATGCGAATTCAATTAATGGAAATTTTTCCCACGTATTCTCAAACTCAAGTATACAACACCTTAGCATGTCTTCGAGAATCTGAATGATTCGTTCGGATTGACCATCCGTTTGCAGATGAAAAGCAATACTGAAATGCAATTTTATACTTAAAGCCACTTGCAACTTCTTCCAAAATCGCGAGGTAAAACTTGAATCTCTGTTAGACACTATAGATAGTGGTACTCCGTGCAATCTCATAATCTCAGTAATATACAGTTCAGCTAACTTATTTAAAGAATAATTAGTTCTCACCAGAACGAAATGGGTTGATTTCACCAATCTGTCAACTATCACCCAGATTGCATCTTTCTTACTCGGATATAAGGGAAACCCGACACAAAGTCCATTGTAATTGTCTCCGATTTCCACTCAGGAATCATAATTGGTTGTAACAAGCAGGACGAAACTTGATGTTCAGCCCTAACTTGCTGACAAACTAAACACTTTGACACAAAGTCAGAAATGTCTCTTTTCATACCATGCCACCAATAGAACTGTTTCAGATCATTATACATCTTCGTACTCCCCGGATGTATAGTCAAATGACTACTATGAGCTTTATTCAAAATCATTGAGATTAACTCTGAATTTCTCAAAACACAAATCTGATCTCTAAATCTCAAACAATCATCACTATCAACTCGAAATTCTAAATAAACATTTGATTCACATAGAATTCATTTAGCCATCATTTCAACATCATTTTTCTTGACATCACAAATCTATTGTTCAAACATCGGCTTAACTTTTAACTCAGCTATAACCGCACTATCATCACACAGATCTATCTAAGTACTCATAGCCCACAAAGCATATAACGATTTCTGACTCAAGACATCAGCTAGAACATTAGCTTTATCCGAGTGGTAATCTATCACAAGTTCGTAGTCTTTCAAAAATTCTAACCATCTTCTCTGTCACAAATTCAAGTCTTTCTGAGTCATCAAATACTTTAAAATCTTATGATCAGTATAGATATGACATTTCTCCCCAAACAGATAGTGATGCCAAATCTTCAATGCGAACACAATCGCAGCCAATTCAAGATCATGCGTTGAGTAATTCTTTTCATGTGATTTTAACTGTCTGAAAGCGTAAGCAATGACTTTCCCTTCTTGCATCAGCACACAGCCCAAAATCTCTAAGTTCACGTCCCTTAGAACTCATTTCTAATGATGCGCTTTAATCTGATTTAAGAAATTTTATAAATTAGTTTTTATTCCACTGATTAACCGCGAAGAAGTTTTATGAAAAGAATTTTAGGAGTGGTTCTTTCGTATTCATACATGCACACAGTCTTTACATTCATACCTCCATCAATCAATTATGAACTTTCGTTCATTCAGAGAAATATTGTAGTTTCCATTGTTGTTGTTTTTCCACTACCCGGGGGTATTTTCATAATTTATCCTACAGGGGTATTTTTGTAATTTGTCAAAATAAAGTTCCTTAGTGATTTTGTAAATAAGGGTATTACGGTAATTTTTCATTCCGGGTATCTTGGAAAAATTTGAAATTGAGGTATTTTGGTAATTAACTTGAGTGAATGTGTAAATCTTAACAAATCAAGGATATTTTGGAATTTACAAAACTTGAGGGTTGTTTTTGAGAATTTGTTTTCCAAATCAGTGTTGTTGCAAAAATTTCAGAAATTGAGGTTATTTTGGTAATTTTGGAAGTTAGGGGCATTTCCGTAAATTCTCCAAATCAAGGTATCTTGATATTTGTAAAACAGAAGTTTCTGGTATTTTGTAAAGTAGAAACATTTTAGCAAAAGTCGAGGGTATTTTTTTGAAAATCTTAAAAACTAATGGCATTTTATTAATTTACAACACAGGGGCATTTTAGTAATTTTCCCAAATCAAAGTACCTTGAATTTTTCGTAAAATAGAGTTTTTGGACACTTTTGCAAAATAGAGAAATTTTGATAAGAACTATGGGTATTTTGAAAATTTTCATAAACCAAGGGCATTTTTGTAATTTTACCACTAGGGGTATTTTTGTAATTTTTTATAAATCGGAAATATTTTGAAAATTTTCCAAAATAAGTTTTTGCTACTATTCAAGGGGTAATTTGGTGATTATAAAACTAGGGTTTTCATAAAAAAAATACGGCTAGTCCCTTTCGGGTTTTAGTTAGGGGTTTAGCAGTGACTAAGTCCTCTTGGTTAGGGTGAGCAGTTACTACGCACTGGTAGGATTCGAGTAAAGAGGAGGTGAGTCGCTAGGACCGCTTAAATACCAATCTCTTCTTGAATCCACTCCTAGACATGCGCAACATTACCACACCTAGCTCGGCGACTTAATCATGAGTTTGTCTAATGGTCCTTAAGTCTTATGTACTTGTGTTTTGAGTAGACTAGTCCTAGGGTTCAAAAGATCCTAGTTCACTAATCTATGTTGCCATAAAAGCCCATACATTTCACATATTCAAATCACTTGAAGTCAAGTACTTACACGGTGGATTCATGGTTGGAGACTTAGTGGGCCATGCCAGAAAAACATAAAAATTTTTCAGAAAATTCCTTTTGGGCTTACTTTGGAAAACGTTTTGGGCCTTAAACCCAAGGCCGAGAGTTTAAAACTAGGCTCTGATACCAAACTGAAACACCCCAAACCCGGCCCACGAGCCTTGACCGGATCTGGTATGTTCCCCGGTGTAAACCGTTTCAAATTCTTTTGTTACTTAGGAAAAACTTGTGTGTTTTGAAAGAGAGATTGTTTTGGGTTGGGCTTGAGTTGAAAACAAGTTTATTTCATTATTAAAGTCCTTTACTTTAGGTGACAAAACATTTAGGGTTTAGTTCATAAATTTACTTAATCTTTTAATAAATAAAAGTTTATAAGCATAAAAAAAAGTAAAAGCAAAGTAAAGTAATTCTACTATGGCCTTATTACATCAAATAATTCCCAAAATTTGAATTCAAAATACTTAAAATAAAATAGTCCAAATAAAATAAACTTCTTCTTGAGCATGGCCATCCCTAAGCATCTCATCGGCCCGGTCCATCATGATCATCACACGAAAAATGTTCCCTAGCAGGGTGAGTCAAACAGACTCAATGTGTACACGAACACTAAGTCTTAACAATTTCGGGCATTTCAAATCATACATGTACATAAAGCATTTAAACAATATGATGCAATCCCGAACCCAAACCTATATGCCATCCGCTACACTCCACTCGTACCATCCTGCACACCGTGGGGACTACTAAGTCAACCCTCCATCCGCTACACACCATCGAAGGCAGTCGCTGCAGTCGACGTGCTCATCGCCCATATAAAATTCGTGGCATAGCCACCAGATAATTGTGTCATGAGACACCACATTCAGATAATGTAACCAAAGTTACCACATTCAGATAATGTGACCGAAGTCACCACATTCAGATAATGTGACCGAAGTCACCACATTCAGATAGTGAGACCGAAGTCATCACATTCACTTCCCCTTTCTCAAATAACCCGAATGCCCCATATTATTCATATCATGCATATCATACTTAAATTCACATTCATGTCACTTTTCACATGTTAAGTATAACATATTTCGTAATCCTAGTAGGAGTAGGAAACGTACCTGAGTACTTTCTACCATAACATGGTACTTTAGCCACATTCTTACACTTTCATACTAACACATATATCAAGTTTAAGCCATAAATCTATTAAGATTAGTGCGGGGTATACACGGTACCTTAGCCATATTCTTACAGTTTCATATTAACACATATATCAAGTTTAAGCCATAAATCTATTAAGATTAGTGTGGGGTACACACGGTACCTTAGCCATATTCTTACACTTTCATATTAACACATATAATGAATTAAAGCCGTAAATCTATCAAGATTTAGTGTAGGGTACACACGGTACCTTAGCCATATTCTTACACTTTCATATTAACACATATAATGAATTAAAGCCGTAAATCTATCAAGATTTAGTGTAGGTACACACACGATTTGTAGCGATTCACTTAAATCCGAAAAGCTTGATCTAATGCCTTAGATCACAATTCCTACATTCAATGAACCTTAATATATTAGCATAAAGCCTATTAGGCTATAAAACCAAATCCTAGTAGGATTTGTATTCTTAAAACTTACCTTGTTGCCGTTTAGATGATTAATCAAATCCTGGAAACTTGTATTCTACTACTTTGAAATTAGCTAATCACTAGATTCCTTGAATCGGTTAGTTTTTCGGTTTAAAACACATAATAATAGATCTACTACTAAAATAGGGTCTTGGTCGAATATTCGTAGTCACTTACCTTAAGGATTTTAAATCCCGAAATTCACCGAATAACTAGGGAACACGCGGCCTATGGTGTACCTTCGGGAAAAGAACTTCTCCTTCTTGTAGTTGACTTAAACAAATCCCGAAAGATCTCTTTCAAAGTTTCGGCAACAAGATATTAATGGGGTTAGTCCTAGATTTCGGTAAATCTTAAAAGAAAAAGGATGAAAATCGAATGATAACTAGTTCTTACCCTTAATACAGAAGTCGACAACCCCTTGTTTGAAGTCTCAAAACTATTCAGCTATGGCCTTGATTTTAGCAAACTTTCGGCTACACAAGGTGTATTTTCAGCTTGGCAAAACAATGAAGAAAGGAGATATTTGCTAGAGAGAATTCGGCAGAGAGATTGTTAGAAGAAAGAATGAATGGCCCTCTTTTCCTTTTATAGTCGAAATTACTAACTTAGAATCCCTTACTTGGCCATCACTCTTCTATTTTTATAGCTTTATCTCTTTAATTAAAAATTAAAGAATAATCCCTCAATTATCTCTTTGAAAATAATCTAAAATAAATCATCATTTATCCACCTATTTAGCCGAGTTTTAAGGAGAATTTAACTCTTCCATTAAGAGTCCCTGTTGCCATCCATTGCTTCCTTTTTAAGTAATTAAATAAAAATCACTTAAAGTCTTAGCTAGATGCCATCCACCTCTCTGCTCTTTGTATCAAAATAAAACTTCTTTTATTTGCTTCCTAAGTGACTCGATCCACGCCCAAATACACTTGCATGTGGCGCCATTTCAGAGGCCCTAAGTGGCATCTTGAGCCACTTTTCCAAGCCTGTTGTGTGTCAAATTTCACATACTTTTTCTCTTAAGGCCACCTTGCCTTAATTTCCTCTTTAAACTTTAAAACTTGACATTTCTAAGTCATTTCTAAGTTTCCAAAAATTTTCATTTGGCTCTTTAAACTTGACATTTCCTTACATTTCCTAGTTTCGAAATGTTCACTTTCCCTTTTGAATTATTTCTAAATCATTTTCCTAGTTTCCATAAATGTTCATTTTCCTCTTTTGAATCATTTCTAAATCATTTCCTTATATTTCAGGACATTTCCTACATTTCCTTACATTTCCCTACATTTCCTTACATTTCCATACATTTCCTTACATTTCCATACATTTCCATACATTTCCATACATTTCCTTACATTTTCATGCATTTCCTTACATTTCCATACATTTCCATACATTTCCATACATTTCCATACATTTCCATACATTTCCTTACATTTCCAAGGTTCTAAAATGCACACCACACATCCATATCATAGTAAACATGCTATTTCATAAGATTAAGCAAAATGCACACAATGGGATTGAACCTCTTCCTCAAAGTACTTCACTTGATGCCATAACCTTGCACCTTAGGTGGCGTCCCTTGCCACTTTTCCACATCACTTCTTGTTTTTAACTTAAAAACCAATAATTGTCCAAAGCTTTCTCTTCCATCCTAGGATTTTAAAAACCCTTAATTCATTTCCAAACACTGTCAAAACCTACTACTCATGAATTATGCACAAACGCATAACCCATAATCTAGGATGTTACAAACCTTGACCTAAAAAAGGCAAGGTTTCGGACTAGATAGGCAAATTGGCCTATTTTGGCATCGAGGTAAGTTTGTGTGCAATGAATTCAACATCATGCTATTTTGTTTTAAAGTGTGTGATATTCATGAAGATGTATATAAATTTTATGAAATTGAGTAATGATGTTCAATGAGAAAATGATGAAAATTTATGATGTTAAAGTCCCGGTTGGACCTTAAGAAGTGAGAGGATACCATCATCAAGACATGGAATGGTAAAGTCCCGTATAAGACCATGTCAGGGACATGGCCTCAGCACTGAATTGAGATCCCGTATAAGACCATATCTGGTATAGGGCATCGACATCGAATATGAAAATCGTATAAGACCATATTTGGGATATGGCATCGATAGCGATATGAGATCCCGTATAAGACCATATCTGGGATATGGCATCAGCATCAAGATGTTACCCCATGTAAGACCATATTTGGGATATGGAATTAGCTTCATGTTTATGTGTATGATGATGATTGTGTATCCTCGGGTATTCCAAGTGATTCATAGATATAAATAGTTAAGCTTATAATAGAGATGAAAGTAGTGTTAAAGCTATGTGATGAAGTGATACAGGTACATGTGAGTAATTCACGAGAAATGTTTACAATATGTGACATGACATGTAATTGGTAAGAGTAAGCATGAGTAAGTTATGGCAATGTGCTTGAGACCTTGTGTTTTTATTCAGTGCAATGGATAGATGACATTATGAGCTTTTATGTTGCTATTTATTTCATGCAAACTTACTAACCTTCATGCTTAACTCTCTCATTTCCTTTTTCCTTGTAGTATCACCAAGCTAATTCAGGGATCGTGGGACGTCGGAGTTCGGAATCACACTATCAATTCCTCCTTGGTATAGCAAAGTTTGTTTAATTTTGAGTATGGCATGTATAAGAACTTGGTTATTTTGTGTTATGTCATATTTGTTAGCTAATGTGTGGCTATTAATGTCATTAAATTTATTTTGTAAATGGTCATTGGAAATTGGCCAATACTTGATAAGTTTATATATTCAATGAAGATGAAGTTCATGAAATGCATGCTTGAGTGATGGGATGAGTAATTGAGTAAAGAATATGCATGTTGAACGTAGTGAAAACCTATGTATGGATGTCTTGATTTTGGGCATTAGAAGTGCATTATGGTGATGGTGTAAATTGTATTGAAATTGTATAAGTGTGGTTATATTTCAGGGTGGCAATTGGCTTGGTAGATAGCCTTGCAATTGTCCACACGGGTAGACACATGGGTGTGTGTCTAGGCCGTGTGTGACACACAGTCAGCCCCATAGGCGTGTTGATAGGCCGTGTGCACCCTTGCATGCTAAATTGGTAAGGCAGTATGCCTAGTAGTAAACACACGGGTTGAGAAATGGCTGTGTGTCTCAACCGTGTGAGAGACACGGCCTAAGACACGAGCATGTGCCCGAGCCGTGTGAAGTCAGCACCTAAAATTTAGAATTTAATTCAACACACGGTCTAAGGACACAGGCGTGTGCCTTGGCCGTGTGACATTATTGAGATGATGACATCATAAATATAATGTCAAGGTTTTCACACACGGGTGAAGACACGGACGTGTCATGGCTGTGTGAGGAAAATGGGCTATGGACACAGGCGTGTGTCAGGCCATGTGAAAACCCCTGTAGGTTCGAAATGAAAAATAAAATCCACACGAATTAGGGACATGGGCATGTTTGATTACACGGCTTGCCCCCACGGGCGTGTCCCTCTTCGCACAAGCGTGTGGCCCTGTTTTGTGTAAAAAATTTCTAAGTGTTCAAAAGTTTTCGGTTTGGTCCCGAACCATTTTGTGTGCAAGTTTAGGGTCTTGTAGACCTATAATAAGGACATTAAGGTCTCGAATGAAAAGTTTTAATTTGAAATGAAATTTTATGGATCGATGTTGCATGATTGAGCAAGTTAAGTACGCTAATGCCTCGTACCCAGTTCAGGTGTCGAATACGGGTAAGGGGTGTTACAAATTTGGCCAATGTGGGCTTACAAGCGTTGTAACTAGCCATTGGAATGTTTTGTGATGAACATGTTTTGATGTGTAAGTAATGGCTTTATCAAGTCTAATGTGAGTTAGTATGGTTGAATGATGGAAAATTAATAAACATGTTGATGGTTGGATTAAAATTCGTAAGTAAAGATTTTTGAATGGTTGTGGTAATATTTTAAGTATAAAACTTAATTTTGGTTTGGTTGAATGCCTTATTATGGTCTATTGATGTCCAAAAATGTTTGATTAGGTGATGCCCAGTTTGGGTGAGAAATGTGGCCTTGGAAATGGTCTATTTTCGTCCACACAGGCAGAGACACAAGCATGTGTCTCAGCCTTGTGTGACACACGGCCTAGCACATGGGCGTGTGATTTGGCCGTGTGTCCCCTGCATCTTCAAAATTTCAAAACAGAATGCTCAGAATTATTCACATGGCCTAGCACATAGGCGTGTGGCTTGGCCGTGTGACCCAAGTCAGTGGGCACCTAATTTGGACATGTATTGGGACACGGCCGTGTGTCCCCTTTCAAATGCCCACACGGCCTGAGACACGGGTGTGTCTCTTGACCGTGTGAGACACACAGCCTGGCCACACAGGCGTGTGTCCTCTGCACCTTGGAAAAATTTTAAAGTTTTGCGAAAAATTCTTTGAGTTCACGGTTTAGTCCCGACTTGATTCTAATGCATATTTTGGGCCTCGATGTCTCTTAATAGGGACAATATTAATTATTATTGGTTTATGATGTGAATGCATAATGATATGAAATTGTCTGTATTTAATCTGTAAATCTCAGTAATACTCCGTAACTTTGCTCCGGCGACAGATAAGGGTTACGGGTGTTACAATCTTAGGCTAAAAAATTAATTCACCTCGATGCTTCAAAAATCCCTTCCCAGTTTTGAGCTTTTAGAAGTGTCTGTCGAGCCAATTTTCACCCTTTGTGCAAATCTGTCAAAAATAAATCAAAATTTATGAAAATTTATTAAAAAATTAATTCAAATTCAATATATTAATAATTTGAGTAAAATTTAATTATTTTATAATTATATTATATTTTTTGACAAGAATTACTATGAAATTGCATGAATTTGAGTTAAAAGGGGCATGAAAAAGTCTATATATTTTTGTGTTTCCAACGCCCAAAAGAGGAGGAGAGCCACCGTGAGAAGCAAGCAAAAAATAGTTGCAGAAAATCCCTACATTCAAATGTTATCTCTTCTTATTGTGCATTGGTTGTGGATAACCCCCTTTGGCATTTCTTCTTTCTTTTCTTCTAACGTTACTTTTCTTTTAGTGTTAACGAACATGATTGCAACTTATCTTTTCATTTTTAATTTAATGATTATGGCTTAATTTTGTTTTTGCTAGAATAATTATGACTCTTTGACATATGTGTTCTTGATTTTATGTTAGGAATGTTTTGTGCAAAAGATTGTTACATTCATTTAAGTTGAATTAATGTTACTAATTATAAATGTATGATCAACATTGGTAAATAAATGAATTAAATATTTAATCTGAGAAGAGTTAATAGTTAATAGATAAAAGACTTAAATGGTCCATGTCATGTTGATATTGAGAGATGATTGTTGCATGCATAAACTATATAAAATGCCTGAGAGAGTGATCTAAGGTTAGTTTGACATAGATATATGCAAAGTAGCTAAGAGACATAAATAGGAATTCGACAGGAGCTTATGATTTTAAGAGTTGGTTTAATGAATTTTCATACTGCTATTATTTATCCTAACATTTTATAACATAATTGTCAATGATCACTAGTTAAAGAAAAGTAATTGTTCAAGCATATTCATGACATTATTGTTAAATCTTGTGTTATAGTTTCCTGCTACTATTATCTTTTGTATTGTGTTTGTTTTATTTTGTTTGCATCTTTAGTATACTTAGTGTTAAATTTCTTATCCCACATAAATATTTTTAATTGTAACACACCAAGTTGTTAAGAATTAATTCTATAAGTAATCTGCATATATAGTCCCTGTAGAGACGATAACTCGTATACTTACTACTTATTACTTGACACTTGCACATATTCAACAATCACTCGACAATGGACTATTTAAATTAAGCTTTCATGACCTCAAATCTATAAAAAAATAAAAAGAAAAAAACTTAAATTTACCTTATTAGTAATGGTCGAATGTCATGGAAATTTTCTCCTAGGTTTTCTTCTCTATTGGACGAAAATTGAAGGAATGAGGAAGATGACAACATTTTCATCCACTAACTTCATATTTATAATTAAGGATTGATTAATCATATTAAATTTAGGTTAATTATGTTTTACTTATAATAATTTAATTATTAGATTAATTTAATAGAATGGGATCATCTGTAACACCCCTCACTTGTATTCACCGTCAAAATAGAGTTACAGAGCTTTACCAGAACTACAACACTTTTAAACATACATTTTGTGTACAATTTATCAATTCAAATACAAATCAATCACAATCAATCATAGTGTCCCTTAAACAAGCCTACGAGGCCCCTAAACATGCATTGAGAGTGGTTCGGGACTAAATCGATAACTCAGGAAATTTTTAAACACTTACACAATTTTACTACAAAATAGGGGACACACGCCTGTGTGACCAGGCCGTGTGTCTCAAACGGCCACCAGACACGCCCGTGCCACAGGCCGTGTGAACATTCGAAATGAGAGCACATGGCCATGTCCCAGCCCATGTCCTACCCCGTGTCCAAACAAGTGAGGTTATTGACTTGGGTCACACCGCCAACCACACGCCCGTGTGCCCTTCGAAGTGGCCACACACGCCCATGTGCTAGGCCGTGTGCTAGGCCGTGCCAAACTTGTAGGGTATACTGACTTATGCAACGCGGCCAAGTCACATGCCCGTGTGCTAGGTAGTGTGCGTGTGTGAGACCGTATGGAGGATACTGACTTCATCTCAATTTCAACACTAAGGAACACAGGGCCGTGTAACTTGACTGTGTGTCACACATTGTAATATCCTGGATTATGGCTTATGCATTATTACTAAATTGTGTGAAATAGCATGCTCATGAATATTCTGAATGTGTTCTATGAATTTTGTGAACGTTAGTGTGTAGGTGAATGCCTTAGAAATTATTTAATTTTAAGTCTAAAAGAGGGAGTTAAGCCTGTTAGGCCTTAAGAAAATAAATGGGGGAAATTAGACACAAAGATGGGCTTGTCTAAATGGCTTGGAGGTGCCACTTAAAGCCTCTGTAAATGACGCCACCAACAAGTGTAAATGGGCCAAGGTTCGAGTCGCATGGGAAGCTAAATAAAGCTTTTATTTTTGTGGCAACAAGGGGAAGTAATGGACGGCATGGGGAGTCTATGGGAGGAGTTTAAGATGAGGTCTAATTCTTTTGGAAATTTCGGCTAAGGTAGGAGATAAGTGATGACTTATTTTTAAATTATTTTTGAAAGGGTAAGGGAGAGAAAAATAAGGGATTTGATAGTGAG
Source organism: Gossypium rotundifolium (assembly GCA_025506655.1). Classification (NCBI taxonomy): domain Eukaryota; kingdom Viridiplantae; phylum Streptophyta; class Magnoliopsida; order Malvales; family Malvaceae; genus Gossypium; species Gossypium rotundifolium. The sequence goes on from CP106725.1 coordinate 52,932,800, forward strand.
AGGAAGAATTGGCCGAATAAGGGACTCTAGGGGCTTGTATTTTTGGCTTTGAAGAGTGTGAAGGAGTGTGTGCCGAATTTTTTGTTGTGAGCATTCATCTTTTTCTTTCTCTTTTGTGCCTTGCCGAATTTCCTCTCTTCCTATTCTCTTTTCTTCCAAACCCAATTCATCACCTTTTCTTGAATGGCCGAATGACCCTTTGTCATTGAAAACCTTAGCCGAATTTGGTAGCCTTCTATGTCTTCTTTTCTTGAGATCATTAAAGCCGAAATCTCTCTTAAACTTGCCATTGCCGAAATCTCTTAGCCTACTTCTATATTTCTTTTCTTCCATCTATATCTATTTTTAAGTGATAGCCGAATGTTCCAACACCATTTGAAAAGCCTAGCTGAATCTCAAGGTGCCTATTTTCTCTTCCTTGTCGCAAGCCTTAAAAGCCGAAACGGTTAGCCGAAATCTATTCTCTGTTAGTCTTCACAAGCAAACGTTGATGGTAAGTACTTCTTTTAATCGGTTGTATCTTCTTTTCATGGATGTGCCGAAATCAAGTGTTTAGTCTTTGGTTATGGGTTAGCCGAATATTCATAAGCCATAATCTAGTGTTTCTTTTGTGTGTAGCCAACGTTAAGGGGCAGGAAGGAGACTTTCGGGATTTAAAATCGCAAGGTAAGTACCCATGATATTCGGCCAAGGCTTATTTAGTGATTTAAGATCTATTTCGTATTTATTTAAAAGCCGAAAACTAACCAAATCAATTGATCTAGTGTTAGCCGATTCCAAAGGAGAAAGACTACGGAATTTTGGGATTTGATTAGTAGTGAAATCGGTAACAAGGTAAGATTTTGGTTGCGATTGTACTTCGGGATTTAACTAACTAGCCGAATGGCATTTTGCTAAAGTGTTTAAGGTTGGCCGAATATAGGGATTAAGTGTCTAAAAGCATTAGATCGGGTTTTCGGGATTTCAATAAAGTGCTAAGTAAATCAGGTGTGTACCCCGCACTAAATCTTGATAGGTTTATGGCTTTAATTTACTATATGTGTTAATATAAAAGTGTAAGATTATGGCTAAGGTACCATGTAATGGTACGAAGTACTCAGGTACATTTTCCTACTCCTATTATGAGTATATCGTGATAAATATCTGTTATGCCACATAAGTGCAACTATAAGAATATGAATAAAGCATAAGGCATAATATTTGCATGTTTTGTATGACATGGGGCATATGGGTGATATGTAAAGGGGAAGTGAATTTGGTGGTTTTATACCCCAATATCTGAATGTGGTGACTTATGTCACGTAATTTGAATGTGGTGACTTATGTCACGAAATCTGAATGTGGTGACTTATGTCACGAAATAATTATCTGGTGGCTATGCCACGAATTTTATAAGGGGCGATGAGCACGTCATTGCAATGACCGCCTTCGATGGTGTGTAGCGGATGGAGGGTTGACTTAGTAGTCCCCACGGTGTGATGGCTGATGCGGGTGATGTGTAGCGGATGGCATCTAGGTTTGGGTTCGGGATTGCATCATTTTATTTCAATGCTATATGAATATGTATGATTTGATATGCCATACCTGTTGGAACTTAGTGTTGGTTGTACACATTGAGTCTGTTTGACTCACCCGTTAGGGAATATTTTTGGTGGACTTCAATAATGGACCGGGCGGCAGGAGCTTAGTGGTGACCATGCTCAGATTTAATTTTATTAGTTGGACAATTTATTTTATTTAAGTACTTTAAATTTCATTTTGGGTTTATTTTTGATGTGATAAGGCTATAGTATGAACTGTTCATGCATGCACTTAAATTATTTTATTATGGCACGATACTTATCAAATTAAAGTAAGAAAATTTTCTTAATAATAAATGAAAAATGTTTTGACATCTAAAGTACAAATGATTTTCAATTTAATCAACAAACTTTAAAGACTCGACTTTTACCGGTAACTCATGGTTTTGAAATATAACCACGAACTTTTGACAAAACGAAATCGTTGAAAAATTTCTATGTTTTCAACTTGAACCCAAATCAACTGTTTTCAAAAACACGAAAAATTTTAGCAAAGATTCAAATAAGATTCGAATGGTTTTTCCTAGAAGCATGCTAGATCCGGTTAGGGCTTGTGGGCCAGGTTTGGGGTGTTTCATTTTGGTATCAGAGCCCGGTTCAAAACTCGGCCTTGAGGGCTTTTTGGACCCAAAATGTTTTCTTTATTTTGAAATTGGTTTTATAAGAAATTGAGCGGGTTTTCTGGCATGGCACCTGAGTCTCCGGCCCGAAGTCCACTAGGTAAGTACTCCCAACTCTTCTGTGAATTGTATGTGGGAATATATAGGGACGTAGATTAGTGGACTAGGAATTAAACCCTAGGACTAGTTTACCCCAACATGAGAATTACATAAAACTTTAATGCCCAATTAAACAAACCTATGTCTAAGTCGCCGAGTTAGGGTGTGGCAACCATTGTGCGCATGTCTAGGATTGGTTTCGGTGGGAGCTTGGTATTTAAGCAGTCCTAGTGATACACCTCCTCTCCACTCAAATCCTACCTGGTGTGTAGTGACGGTTCACCCTAACCAAGAGGACTCAGCCACAGGCTAAATTCAATAACTAAAACCCGAAAGGGACTAGCCATATTTTTATAAAAACCCTAGTTTTAAAAACCACCAAATTATCCCTTTGATGTGTAGGAAAACTATTTTGAAAAAAAAAATTTCCAAAATATTCTCGATTTACTAAAATGACCTAAATACCCCTGGTTGGAAAAAAATTACTAAAATACCCTTGGTTCATAAAATTTCCATACTACCCACAGTTTTTTATCAGGATTCTCTTACCTTACAAATATCCAAAAACCCTATTTTTACAAATATTAAGATACCCTGATTTGGAAAATTTACAAAATCACCCTTGATTTGCAAAATGTCCAAATTACCCCTAACTTGTACAAATGACCAAAATACCCTCAGTGAGGAAAATTACCGAAGTACCCTCAAATTAAATATCTTTAAAAATATCCTTGATTTGAAAAGTCACCAGGAACCATATTTTGCAAAAAATTACCGAAATGACCCTGGCTTATAAAATTACAAAAATACCCCTAGTGTATAAAATTACCATTTCACTCTTGAAATTTTTTCCAGCAAGTATTTTAATTTTGTAAAATATCAACAATCTCTATTTTGCAACATTTTCAAATACCCTAATTTGGAAAATTACCAAAATACCGCTATAGGTCAAAATTACGGAAATACCCCTGGGTAGTGGAAAACCACAAACAACGACAACTACAACATTTCTCTGTAATGAACGCAAGTTCATGTATGTGATTGAATGAATGATCTGAGACTGCAACATAGAGATTGTTGATATTTTACAAAATTATTTTTATGGGGGGTAGAACTGTAACATCCTGATAATTAGGGGTTATGCATCTTACTTAATTAAATGATGTTGCAAGCTTAATTATGATTGAGTATGTTCTGGAAGTTTATTTTTGAACTTCATTAATTAAGTGAATGCTTAGTGAAATTTTTTTAATTTCTAATAATTAAGATGGAGCTAAGCATGTTAGGCTTTAAGAAATAATGACAAGAGGTTTTAAGCATAAGATGAGTAATTGGCAAGGTGGTTAGGATGCATGGATGAGTGCTTGAGGGAGAGGTTGAATCCCTAGCTAGCAAATGGTAGGATTTTATTTTTGTTTCCTTCCCTATAGTGTCGGCCAAGACTCTTCTAGAATGGATGAGCATCTTTTAATTTTGGCTATTTGACCACATGGATAAGGTAAGCTTAAACTTATGGTATGGAATCATGAAAGGATGATAAGATGAGGGGACAAAAGGCTTGAAGTAAGGGCATTGTCTTGAAACTTTTTCATGGTCATTTGACCATGAATCTAGTCGGTTTTAGGGGCTAAAGGGGATGGTTAATGGTGATAGCAAATTAAGGGTTGATGGGGAAGAAACAAGGAGGAAAAAGGGGGATAATGTTGGCATTGGTTGGCCGAATTTTTGCTTTGCCATTAGGGGGGAAAATTGGCCAAAAAGTCTTGCAGTTTTGTGCATCTTTTCTCAATTCTCCAAGAGCTCTCCTCCTAGCCGAATTTTGCTATTGTCATTAGGTAAAGTTTTACTTTGTTTTGGTTCTCATTTTGACCATTTTGGTTAAAATTCCTTTTCTCTCAAATTGTGGTCTTCTTTAGTCATAAGCATCAAAAGATTTGAAAACATTTTTTTCTTCTTTTCTTTTTCCTTCATTGTCGAATCTACCAAAGTTCAAAGAACCATTTTTCTTCAATTTCTCCCTCTTGGCCGAATGCACATTGGTCCCTAAATACATTTCTTTTCTTTTGAGAATCAACATCATCATCATCATCTTCTTCTTTTAATCTCTCTTTCTCTTTCTCTTTTCTTCCTTTTCTTTCTCTCTTCTTTTATTTTCATTATCTTTCTTCCTTCTCTCAACCGAAACTATTTTCTACCAACACCAAAAATCAACATTTATTTTCATCTCTTTTGTCAACCGAATCATCTTCTATTTTGATTTCCTTTTCTTCTTTTCTTTCATTGAAAAATCGAAACTATTTTAGCCATAAATCCCTATCTTTTTCTCTTTTCTTTTTGTGCAAACCGAAATCACCAAATTTATTTTTTTATTCTCTTCTTTTCTTGTTCAAGGCCGAATCTTCAAGTGCTCAAAGTAAAGTTTTTTTTTTGTCAATTGTTTTCATTATTTCTTTTTACTATAGTTGATTTAAGAAAAATAAATCTCTTATTTTTCTCTCCTAGGCCGAATCCTTGGAAGGGATTTTTAAGGATTTTTGTTGAAGCCAACTTTTAAGAAGTGACTTTTCGAAATCATCCAAGGTAAGATTATCCCTTTTGGTTATATCAATTTCTTTAGATAGACTACTAATCAATCTTATTTTTAGGGGTGATTTAAGACTAACAAGATAGGTAAGAAAAGAGCAGTGCGGAGTGTTTGGAAGAGAGGAGGCACTGTTTTACCATCGAACTTCAAACGAAGGGCTGTATCGGCAGTAAGAGATTTTCCACCGGGTTGTGGACCCTCTGCTAACGAAGATAGGTTATTTGAAGTAGTACGTACAATCGAACCACTTTACGTTGGTGGGATATCTGCGGGTTTTGATCCATCTAGCGGAGAAAAACCACAAATAATGGTTGTTCGAGAATTCGAAGGTAAGGATTTAGATCTCTCATCAATAAATATAGTTTTATAAGTAATAGTATTTTCTAACCAAGTGTGATAATTAACTAGGTGTTGACGAGCGAAAGAGTATCGTTCTCACGGTCATAAGGTGTGTAACCTTACAATAAAAACTCATAGATCTATTTTTTATACGTGATTTTATGACAATGTGTTTAATAATGATTTTTGGATACCATTCAGTGGTATACGATATTCAGGTATGTTTACCCCAATATTTCGTTAATTTTGCTATATGCATAATTGTGAGATAAGTATAATTTTGTTATGATTTTGGGGTAAATGGCATGAAAAATGAATAATATGTATGTGCATGGGCATATGGGTGAATTTGATAAAGGGAAGTATTCGGTGGTTTTACCACAATATCCATGACTTCGGTCACATATTTGAAATCTGTGACTTGGTCACATATGTGAATCTGGTGACTTTGGTCACATATTTGAAATCGGTGACTTGGTCACAATTTTGTCTGGTGGCCTTGCCACAAAATTATAAAGGCGATGTCGTGTTGACTGCAAAGAATCGCCTTCGATGGTGTGTAGCGGATGGAGGTCGATTTAGTAATCCCCACGGTGTGTTGGTTGGTACGGGTGGTGTGTAGCGGATGGATATTAGGTGGGCCGGGTTTGCATTTCATTATATGTACATATCCATGTGTTTTAAATGATTATTATTTGATCTACTATGAAAATAGGCTTTTGGGCTAAATATGAGCTAAATAGGCCTATGGCCATATGTGTAATTAATGGACTTTGAGACTATGATAAAATGGGCTTTTTAATGTATGTGTTACACATTGAGTTTATAACTCACCCATTTTTGTGGGATAACTTTTCAGATGATTCGTAGTGCGATGGATCGGGACAGCAAGGACTCCGTGGTGGCCAATGCTCATATCAAGTATTTTGAAGATTTTCCAATTTAAACTTATTAAATTTCACTACTTAGACTTTATTATGGGTTTGCTATTTTTGTAATAAGGCCACTATAAACTGTTTTAATTTTTGTGTTTGGACTTTTATTATGCCATGAACAAATATCTATTAAATAACTAAATGGTTTTTCGATAAATAATTTTAAAAAATGTTTTTGTCATTAATATATATATATATTAAAGTAAATTCCTTAAATTTGGTTTTCTTTTAATTTATTAATTCCTTCTAAAAATAATGTTTTAAAAGACATAAATTTATATTACAATTTGATTTCAACCTAATATATTAAGTTAAATCTGTTTTCTACAAAATCATCAAGTTTTTCTTAAATAAAACGAGAATTTGCTAAAGTTAGATTCGAGGAACATATCAAATCCGGTTAGGCTTTTTGGGCCGGGTTTGGGGTGTTTCAACTTGGTATCAGAGCCCAGTTTTAAACTCTCGGCCTTGGGTTGTGAAGCCCACAACGTTTTCAAAATATGGCCAAATGACTTTCTGAAAGTTTTCTTAAGTTAAAATGGTTTTATAAGAGCATGGCACCCGAGTTCTCAGCCCAGATCCATCAGGTATGTATCTTTATTGATAAAGTGATATGAAAGTCTGATAAGCTTAAGGAAACTATAACTTTAGAGACATGGACCCTAGGTGTATGTGTGCTACTACGAAAAACCACTGAATATCTGTTTCATAAAACTTTCTTTTAATAAGAAGTGAAAAGACTCTAATACATAAGACTTTTTCGTAAAAACAGATAAGACGCGTAGTAGACATGAGTTCTAGGGGACGTGGTCGTCGTGGACGTGGACGAGGAAGAATGGCTGTGTCGGAACCAGTTAGATCTGGTCAAGGTTCTGAAAATGAAGCTCCGCCACCGGCTGTTAGGGTGGATTTTCAAGAGCAAAATGAAGGAGGTGACGTGCTGCGAGTTTTAGAACGAGTAGCAGAAGCTAGTACTGGAAATGGGTCTCGAAAGTTAGTAGCTGAGAGACTAAGATCAAATAGAGCTAAGGTTTTTAGGGGAGTATCTGGAGTAGCTCCAAATGTAGCGGAATACTGGTTAGAAGCAGTCGAGAGGATTATGGACAATTTAGACTGCACTGCTGAAGAAAAATTGAAAGGTGCTATTTCACTACTCCGTGATGAGGCCTACCAGTGGTGGCTCACTATCAAGGAAAGTACCCCTGTGGATCGACTGGATGGGGGTATTTTAAAATTAAATTCGAAGGAAAATACGTTAGAGCTAGCTACATCGACTCCCAGAGGAAGACATTTCTGAATCTAGTGCAAGGTAGTAAGTCAATAGCTGAGTATAAAGCAGAATTTCTGTGACTTAGCCGATATGCCAGAGGGATAGTAGCTACTGAATATGAACGGTGTGTCAGATTTGAAGATGGACTTAGAGATGAACTGCGAGTGATGATTGCTCCGCACCGGGAAAGAGATTTTGCAATCTTAGTGGAAAGGACAAGAATAGCTGAAGAGGGTAAGAGGACTGAAAGACAGAATCGGGACAGAGGCCAAAATAAGAATAAGAGAAGCTTTGGGTCTTCAGGGTCATCCGAGAATTTTCAGAAGAAACCAAGAAATAAATGACCGCGAGGTCAGCAGACTGCTACGGGTGGACAACACCGTGCTTGTGCCCAATGTGGAAAAATGCACTCGAGAGAATGTTGGAAAAAGACCGGGGGATGTTTCAAGTGCAGATCTAAAGACCATATGATCAAAGATTGCCCGAAGAATTCAAAAAAGAACCGCCCAGTAGGTTAGGGCATTAATCAGACTGGCAGAGGTGAACAGCAGTCGATAAGGGGCCGTGGTCCAAATGGAAGGGGTAATAGTTCTGGGAGAGGTCGCGAAACTTTAGGCAGAGGCAGTGGTAGCTCAAGCGAGACGGCCAGTCCGGTATATCTGATTAAATCAGAGAGGGCGATGACGCTTTTGATGTTATCACGGGTACGTTTTTGATTTCTGGGTTGCCCTTTATTGCTTTGATAGATATAGGGTCAACTCACTCTTATATCGCTAGTGAAGTATCCGGGACTTTGCATGTGACTTCGAGATCGTACCTAGGAAGATGACCGTATTTAGTCCTTTAGGATGAGCGATGAGTTATAGACAAACTTTTTAAGGAAGTGCCTTTAGAAGTTCAAAGGACGCAGTTTTCGGCTGATTTAATGGAGTTGCCATTCGGAGAATTCGACCTGATCTTAGGCATGGAGTGGCTTGTGAAGTATCGTGCAAATGTGGATTGTGCCGCTAAGTTTAATGTCCTTAAGAACTCTTGATGACAAAGAAGTTGTAGTGATGGGCGAGAGATGGAACTACTTATCTAATGTAGTATCCACTCTTAAGGCAGAAAAGATGGTTAGAAAGGGATGTGTAGCCTTCTTGATGTTGGTGAGTGCCTTGGAGGCTAAAGAAGCAACTGTTGAAGGAGTTAGGACTGTGAATGAAATTGTAGATGTTTTTCCGAAAGAACTTCCAGGTTTGCCTCCGGATCGTGAGGTAGAATTCGGGATTGATTTATTGCCTGAAACGGTGCCAGTTTCTATTGCTCTATATAGAATGGCACCAAAGGAATTAGTTGAGCTTAAGGCTCAGATTCAGGAGTTACTTGATCGTGGATTTATCCGACCTAGTGTGTCTCCATGGGGAGCACCGGTTCTATTTGTGAAGAAGAAGGACGGATCAATGAGGATGTGTATAGATTACTGGCAGTTGAATAAGTTGACCATCAAGAACAAGTATCCTTTGCCAAGGATCGACGACTTGTTCGATCAGCTTAAGGGAGCTACGGTATTCTCAAAGATTCATCTAAGATCGGGGTATCATCAGCTTAAAGTGAAAGAAGCGGATATCCATAAGACGGCTTTCCGGACTAGATATGGGCATTATGAATTTCTGGTAATGCCATTCGGATTGATGAACGCCCCAGCTGCATTCATGGATATGATGAATCGAATTTTCCAAACCTACTTGGATCAATTCATCGTGGTATTCATAGACGACATCCTGGTGTATTCTAAGTCTGAGATGGAACATGATGAGCATCTTTAGATTGTGTTACGAGTTTTAAGGGAGAAGAAGTTGTATGCCAAATTCAGCAAGTGTGAATTTTGGCTGAAAGAGGTTGCGTTTTTAGGCCATGTGGTGTCTGCAGAAGGGATAAAGGTGGATCCTCGTAAGATTGAGGTGTGCTAGATTGGAAACACCTAAGTCCAGAATCGAGGTTTGCGATTTCTTGGGATTATCGAGCTACTACGTAAGATTCGTCAAGGATTCTCATCGATATCGCCTCTAACGAAATTATTGAGAAAGGAAGTACCTTTCGTGGGGTGATAAGCAACAAGAGAGTTTTGAGAAGCTCAAAAGGTTTTGACCAAGCTCTATTTTGATTCAAACTGAGGGTGAAAGGATTTTGTTGTGTATTGTGACACTTCTCACACGGGATTAGGATGTGTTTCGATGCAAGACGGGAAGGTAGTTGCGTATGCGCTCTTGTAGTTGAGACCACACGAGGTTAATTACCCGACACATGATTTAGAGTTGGCAACTGTAGTCTTTGCTCTTAAAGTTTGGAGACATTATTTATATGGAGAAAAGTCATGATATACACGGACCACAAGAGTCTCAAATATCTACCGACTCGTAAAGAAGCGAATTTGAGGCAACAAGGTGGATAGAGTTGTTGAAAGACTACGATCGTTTCTATCGAGTACCACCCGCAAGGCGAATGTGGTGGCGTATGCCTAAGTCGAAAAGTGGTGTCGATTTAAGGCGATGTTTGCACATCTTAGTCTTTACGATGATGGAAGCTTATTGGCGTAATTACAAGTTAGGCCGACATGGTTGAGTCAAGTGAAAGAGAGGCGCTTGATAAACGATGATCCGAGTCCAAAACTTGGAAGGTATAGAATGGGGAATTGGAAGATTTTGGTATTAATGTGATGGGGTCTTGTGTTTCAAAGGTAAAGTCAGATGCCGAGGGATCGTGAATTGAGGCAAAAGATTCTTCAGAGTCGCATGGTAGCCCCTATGCTATGCATCCCGGAAGAAGTAAGTTATGCCGAGATTTACGAGATCGATTTTGGTGGCTCGGTCTTAAACGGAAGTTACAGAGTTTGTAGGAAAGTGCTTAACGTGTCAAGAAGTCAAGGTTGAACATCAAGTACCTTCGGATTGCTTCAAATAGATAAAAATTCCACAAAGGAAGTGGGAAAGAATCACCATGGACTTTGTTAGTGGGCTTCTCTTACGCCTACTAAGAAAGACTCAGATGGGTGATAATGGATCGATTGACGATATCTCGCACATTTTATCCCGTTTGGGTTGATTACTCTTTGCAAAATTGGCGGTTATATGTGGTGAGATTGTGAGATTGCATGGAGTGCCGTTGTCGATTATTTCGGATAGGGATCCGAGGTTTACGCCTCGATTTTGGAAAGCATTGCATCAGGCTTTTGGGCACAGATTGGACTTCAGTACGGCATTTCATCCTCAGTCGGACGGCCAATCTGAACGAGTAATCCAAATTTTAGAAGATATGTTAAGGGGTTGTGTGATAGATTTCAAGGAAGTTGGGAGGAATTTCACCGTTAGCGAATTTATGTACAACAACAACTACCAAGCTAGTATTCGGATGGCACCATATGAAGCACTATATGGGCGAAAGTGTCGCACTCCTACGTGTTGGACAGAATTAGGGGAACGTCAGATTTTGGGTCCAGAAATAGTGGCTGAATCCAAAGAAAAGGTTAAGGTAATCTGGGCTCGGTTAAAGGAAGCATCTGACAGACAAAAGTCGTATGCAGATCTAAAGTGGAAGGAAATAGAGTTTGCTGTGGGGGACCAAGTTTTCCTAAAGGTTTCACCTTGGAAAAAGGTGATGAGATTTGGTCGCAAAGGAAAGCTAAGTCCCAGGTTCATTGGACCTTATCGGGTTTTGAAGTGGGTCAGATCTGTGGCATATCAGTTAGAATTACCTTCGGAGTTAAAGCAAATGCACGATGTGTTTCATGTTTCAATGTTACGCCGTTACCGGTCGGATCCATCTCATGTAGTGCCAGTTGAGGAGGTGGAATTAAGACCAGATTTGTCTTATGAAGAGGAGCCAATTCAAATTCTAGAACGAGATGTAAAGGTTTTACAGAGAAAGTCGGTTCCTCTCGTCAAAGTATTATGGTGTAATCATGGATCAGAAGAAGCTTCGTGGGAACCGGAGGAAGCGATGCGACAGCAATACCCTCACTTATTCCAGCCAGGTAATTTCAAGGACGAAATTATTTTTAAGGGGGGTAGAACTGTAACATCCTGATAATTATGGGTTATGCATCTTACTTAATTAAATGATGTTGCAAGCTTAATTATGATTGAGTATGTTCTGGAAGTTTATTTTTGAACTTCATTAATTAAGTGAATGCTTAGTGAAATTTTTTTAATTTCTAATAATTAAGATGGAGCTAAGCATGTTAGGCTTTAAGAAATAATGACAAGAGGTTTTAAGCATAAGATGAGTAATTGGCAAGGTGGTTAGGATGCATGGATGAGTGCTTGAGGGGAAAGGTTCGAATCCCCTAGCTACAAATGGGAGGATTTTATTTTTTATTTCCTTCCCTATAGTGTCGGCCAAGACTCTTCTAGAATGGATGAGCTTCTTTTTAATTTTGGCTATTTGACCACATGGATAAGGTAAGCTTAAACTTATGGTATGGAATCATGAAAGGATGATAAGATGAGGGGGACAAAAGGCTTGAAGTAAGGGCATTGTCTTGGAAACTTTTTCATAGTCATTTGACCATGAATCTAGTCGGTTTTAGAGGCTAAAGGGGATGGTTAATGGTGATAGCAAATTAAGGGTTGATGGGGAAGAAACAAGGAGGAAAAAGGGGGATAATGTTGGCATTGGCTGGCCGAATTTTTGCTTTGCCATTAGGGGGGAAAATTGGCCAAAAAGTCTTGCATTTTTGTGCATCTTTTCTCAATTATCCAAGAGCTCTCCTCCTAGCCGAATTTTGCTATTGTCATTAGGTAAAGTTTTACTTTGTTTTGGTTCTCATTTTGACCATTTTGGTTAAAATTCCTTTTCTCTCAAATTGTGGTCTTCTTTAGTCATTAGCATCAAAAGATTTGAAAACATTTTTTTCTTCTTTTCTTTTTCCTTCATTGCTGAATCTACCAAAGTTCAAAGAACTATTTTTCTTCAATTTCTCCCTCTTGGCCGAATGCACATTGGTCCCTAAACACATTTCTTTTCTTTTGAGAATCAACATCATCATCATCATCATCTTCTTTTAATCTCTCTTTCTCTTTCTCTTTTCTTCCTTTTCTTTCTCTCTTCTTTTATTTTCATTTTCTTTCTTCCTTCTCTCAACCGAAACTATTTTCTACCAACACCAAAAATCAACATTTATTTTCATCTCTTTTGTCAACCGAATCATCTTCTATTTCGATTTCCTTTTCTTCTTTTCTTTCATTGAAAAACCGAAACTATTTTAGCCATAAATCCCTATCTTTTTCTCTTTTCTTTTTGTGCAAACCGAAATCACCAAATTTATTTTTTTATTCTCTTCTTTTCTTGTTAAGGCCGAATCTTCAAGTGCTCAAAGTAAAGTTTTTTTTTGTCAATTGTTTTCATTATTTCTTTTTACTATAGTTGATTTAAGAAAATAAATCTCTTATTTTTCTCTCCTAGGCGAATCCTTGGAAGGGATTTTAAGGATTTTGTTGAAGCCAACTTTTAAGAAGTGACTTTTCAAATCATCCAAGGTAAGATTATCCCTTTGGTTATTTCAATTTCTTTAGATAGACTACTAATCAATCTTATTTTTAGGGGTGATTTAAGACTAACAAGATAGGAAAGAAAAGAGCGGTCTTGAGTGTTTGGAAGAGAGGAGGCACTGCTTTTACCATCGAACTTCAAATGAAGGGTCAGATGTCGTGAAGAGATTTTCCACCGGTTGTGGACCCTTTGCTAACGAAGATCGGTTATTTGAAGTAGTACGCATAACCGAACCACTTTACGTTGGTGGGATATCTGCGGGTTTTGATCCATCTAGCGGAGAAAAACCACAAATAACGGTTGTTCGAGAATCCGAGGGTAAGGATTTAGATCTCTCGTCAATAAATATAGTTTTATTAGAAATAGTATTTTCTAACCAAGTGTGATAATTAACTAGGTGTTGACGAGCGAGAGAGTATCGTTCTCACGGTCATAAGGTGTGTAACCTTACAATAAAAACTCATAGATCTATTTTTTATATGTGATTTTATGACAATGTGTTTAATAATGATTTTTGGATACCATTCAGTGGTATACGATATTCAGGTATGTTTACCCCAATATTTCGTTAATTTTGCTATATGCATAATTGTGAGATAAGTATAATTTTGTTATGATTTTGGGGTAAATGGCATGAAAAATGAATAATATGTATGTGCATGGGCATATGGGTGAATTTGATAAAGGGGAAGTATTCGTGGTTTTACCATTAATATCCGGTGACTTCATCACATATTTGAAATCTGTGACTTTGGTCACATATGTGAATCTGGTGACTTTGGTCACATATTTGAAATCGGTGACTTTGGTCACAATTTTGTCTCGTGGCCTTGCCACAAAATTATAAGGGCGATGTGCATGTTGACTGCAAAGAATCGCCTTCGATGGTGTGTAGCGGATGGAGGGTCGATTTAGTAATCCCACGGTGTGTTGTGTTGGATGGTACGGTGGTGTGTAGCTAATGGATTTTAGGTGGGCGGGTTTGCATTTCATTATATGTACATATCCATGTGTTTTAAATGATTATTATTTGATCCGCTATGAAAATGGGCTTTTGGGCTAAATATGAGCTAAATGGGCCTATGGCCATATGTGTAATTAATGGACTTTGAGGCTATGATAAAATGGGCTTTTTAATGTATGTGTTACACATTGAGTTTATAACTCACCCATTTTTGTGGGATAACTTTTCAGATGATTCAGAGTGCGATGGATCGATGTTAAGGACCGTGGTGGCCAATGCTCATATCAAGTATTTTGAAGATTTTCCAATTTAAACTTATTAAATTTCACTACTTAGACTTTATTATGGGTTTGCTATTTTTGTAATAAGGCCACTATAAACTGTTTTAATTTTTGTGTTTGGACTTTTATTATGGCATGAACAAATATCTATTAAATAACTAAATGGTTTTTCGATAAATAATTTAAAAAATGTTTTTGTCACTAATATATATATATATATATATATATATATTAAAGTAAATTCCTTAAATTTGGTTTTCTTTTAATTTATTAATTCCTTCTAAAAATAATGTTTTAAAAGACATAAATTTACATTACAATTTGATTTCAACCTAATATATTAAGTTAAATCTGTTTTCTACAAAATCATCAAGTTTTTCTTAAATAAAATGAGAATTTGCTAAAGTTAGATTCGAGGAACATATCAAATCCGGTTCGGCTTTTTGGGCCGGGTTTGGGGTGTTTCACCAAGCTATTTCGGTCTCGCATACTAAGTGCCATATTGGAACGGTGGAAATGTGAAAGTGTACACAATCGTAACAATTAATAAAGTGACAAGTAAATGTCGAGTTATTGTACACACAGGGACTGTAAAAGAATTATTTATGAAAAAGTTTTCAAACACTTTGGTGAAGGAAAATGTAATATCCCGGGTTAGGGGCTATTTTATTATGGCTTTGTTTGCATGTGCCTGGTGTGCTATATTGTTGTTCTTGATGTTTTGGGGCTTAGTTGTAAGCCTAGTGTAAGCCAGAGTGGTAGGAAAAATTTTAGTTTTTAGGCTTAGGTGAGAGGAGCTGAAGGAGCTGGGGTTTATAAGTATTCTTTGGTGAATTTTAGCACAAGAAAGGAGCTAGTGGAGTGGCAAGTTAGGTGCCACTAAGAGCTTGGATTGGCATCGCTTGCAGGGGGAGAGGTCCGGTGTTCAAGCTGCAGAATGCCCACATTTTTGCTTCCATTTTGACGGCATGGAGGGGAGAAGTTGTAGGCAGTTCAAACTCTGCCTTGGACCAAGTCAATTACTTTGAATAGTGGGTGGAGAGTGATTTTAGGAGGGAGACTAGTTCAAACTAGTTTGAATGGGTGGTTGTGAGTGTTTGGGGAGTAGTGGCCGAATATTGGAGAGATTTTGGGGGAGTGGCCGGTTGGTAGGTGTAGTGGGAGTGTGCCGAATTTTACCTTGGCATTTTGGGTGTTGTTGGTCAAAAGTTTAGTAAGCCAGAATTTTTCCTTTTTGTCAATAGCCTAAGCTGAACTTCAAGAAAAAAAACTCTTCCATTTTTGCTTCTTGAAACCGAAACCTCAAGCAACTCCACTTGCCAAATTTTGCACTTTTGCTTTCTACATTTTGTGTTTGTGGCCGAATGTTCTTTCCATTTCTTCTTCTATCTTCATTCGTGTAAACCGAAAGCACCCTCCCTCTATTCATCTTTTATTTTCTTTCTTTTCCAAAACTCCTTAGCCGATTGTCTCCATTTGTTTCTTCCCATTTCTCTTAAGCCGAAACCCTCTCAACTTGTCCCTTCAAACCTCCTTTTTCTTCTCTCAAACCCCATTGCTGTAGCTTCTATTTCTTCTCACCTCTGCTCTCCCTTTCTTTCCACTCAAGCCGTACATAAGTGTGTTAAACACCTTGGCCGAATCCTTTTTCCTTCTTGTTTAAGTGTTGGCCGAATCTTTACTCTCCTAGTAGTTATCTTGTGGCTGATTTTTGTGTGTGGTAATAATATTGTTTGGTGGTTCAATCGTTTGAAGAAGGTGGGTTTTGGCTGAAAGGCCATCTCTTTTCTCCCTTGGTTGTTGTCGATTTCGGTTTGGTTAAAGCTGATGTTGGTTTTGGTTGAAAGGAGTTAATTTTTGATTAATCATTTCGTTATAGGGCCTTTGGATTCTGGAAGCAAGCAAGAGGAGTCTTCCTTCTCTGTTAATCGTTGGTAAGTGGTGGTAAGAGGTTGCTTTAATGGTCTTTCTTTAGAGTTTGTTAAGCCAAAGGCTTGTGAGGCTAATTGTTTGTGTTTTAGGGGAGGCCGATTGTCGAGGAACCATTGTTGGTTCGGGTTTGGTGAAACCAAATAATTTGCAAGGTAAAGGTTTAATGTTAACCCTTTGGTTTATCTATTCTGGCCGAATGGTATAAGTGCTAATCTCATGTTTGGCCGATTCTAGGAGCAAGGTAATCGAGGGATTTAGACCGGTTCTTTGGGATTAAGCTTACATTTTAGCAGGTGTGTAAACTAACACACTTTTTACTTAGTAATATGTTTAATAAACCTGATTGTCTATTAAGATCAAAACAGTATGAGGATTGATATGATACCCGATGGGGTATGTGCACGGATTCGGGTAAGTCCGTTTCATTACGAGATCTGTAGTGATATATGATATCTTGATTTATGGTGTATGTATTATGAGATGCCATATTAAGCATGTGAGCATGATTGCATGAGTTGCACGATTTGCATTAGTATGATATGTTATTGGGTGATATGAGAGGAGGGGGAATATGATATCCGTGTCTTTGGGACACCGGAGGTTTGGCACCTCCAAAGTGGTTTGGTACCACGATTGATTATTGTGGCTTTGGGTCACCGAGGTTTGGCACCTCGCGCCTCGCCCCAAAGTGGCTTAGCACCACAATGGGTTGGCCCCACGGTTGATTTTACGGATTGACGCTAGTGATTTGGTATCACACGATGGGTTGGCCCCATCATTTCGATTCATGATTGCGGTCACCAAAGGATTTGGTATCACACTTGTGTCTTTGGGACACCGAGGTTTGGCACCTCATAGCGACTCGCCCTCGTGGTTTAACGCCACCGTGGGTTGGCCCCACTATTGAGATCTGGGATCGCCGCCATGATTTGGTATTACACGGGTTGGCCCCACGATGGATTATTCGTGACTTTGGGTCACCGGTGGTTTGGCACCACATTGATGGATATCGTGACTTTGGGTCACAGTGGTTTGGCACCACCAAGGGTTTGGTACCACACGGGTAGAAAAGGAGTTACTGGATGGTTAGGATCGGTGCATTAATTGCATTGCTTTGTTATGATGTGTGTTAGTATGTTGCATATACCGGAGGGGATTTATGCATCGAGTCTTGCGACTCACCTTCTCCCTTATCATTTCGGTGACTCTTAGATCACGGACACGAGCCGTGGACTCGAGGTGAACATGCCATGAATAAAAGTCAGATTTGCACTGATTTTAAACTTGGTACTTTACTTTATTTAATTTCATTTGATTTTGTTGGGATTGTAAAAGGCCTTTTTAAATTTTTACTTTGGCTATCTTTATGCTTAAATTTGATTTCAAATATGCCTTAACAAATTATTGGGTTAATATTGTATAAAACTTGGAAAGAATAGATTTTCAAAACCACGAAGTGACATGTTTTAAAACTTTACCATCGGGTATCACGTTGCAAATTAAAACGAATGTATCTCAAATGTGCTTTCAAACTTGAGAATAGCTTCTTACTAAGTCGAATAAAAAGGTTCAAATCAACACAAAGAAATTACTCAGATTTCCAAAGGTGACACATTTGTTTACTTAAATGTATAATTAAGTTTTCAAAATTCCCAGGTTTTCAAGTACATTTTTTTAAACCATCATGCTTAAGTTTTCTACAAGAACAAAACATACGAAAGAGTTTTCATCAGACTTTTAACCGAAAACCTAAACCTCTCAAATACATCTCCCCTGTAACATACCAGATTCGATCGTGGTGTATTGATCGGGTTTGGGGTGTTACAATTGTGGTATCAGAGCTAAGTTTAAAGGCTCAGCTGTGGGCCCGAGGCCCAAAACGTTTTAAATTTTGGTTTGAAGTGTTTTGGTTTTAAAGAATATGGTTTGAAAGGCATGGCACCGAGTCTCCGGCACCAGTCCACCCAGGTAAGTACCCCTTACTATTGCTTGCGATTTTGATGTTGATGAAATGTGATTAGATGACTAGTAATAGTGGATTACTTTAGAAACTGAAATCAATAGGACTCTGTGGACTTATGAAAACGAAACTTCTTTAATAAGCAATATTCATAAGACTTTCCTTTTAAACAGTGGAATAATTGTTGATGCATAAAATTCTTTAAATCAGACAAGTAGAGATCTTAGTCATGAGCGCTAGAGGTGGACGTGGTCGTGGACGTGGTCGAGGTAGAATGACAGTTTTTGAACCCGTAGGATCTGGTCAGGGGTCAGAGAATGAGATACTGCATCGCCACCACCAGAGGTGGTGAGTTTGAGAACAGTGGGGATGATGCAAGGTCACAGCGGCGTCACGAGTTTTGGAAAGGGTAGTGAGAGTAGGTGGAGGCGTAGGAGCTCGAAAATCTATGCCTGAGCGACTTCGAGCAAACGCAATGAGGTATTCGAGGTGTTTCGGTGTTGCTCTCAAAGACGATCGAATATTGGCTGGAGGCTACAGAGCGGATCATGGACGATTTAGACTCGATCATCAAGAGAAACTAAAGGGGATAGTATCACTTCTTCGAGATGAGTCATACCAGTGGTGGCTCACGATTCGGGACAGTGTTGCAGCAGAAGACCTTACGTGGGATTATTTCAAGGCTGCTTATCAGAAAAAGTACATTGGAACCAGCTACATCGACGCGCAGTGAAAAGCATTTTTGAGGTTGGTTCAGGGGAGTAAGTCTGTGTCAGGGTACGAGGCCGAGTTCTTGAGGCTGAGTCGGTATGCTAGGGGCATAGTGGCTACTAAACACGAGAGGTGTGTTCGTTTCGAGGATGGTTTGAGAGACGAGTTAAGGTTGCTGATTGCTCCACAGCAGGAGCGTGAGTTTGCTGTCCTGGTTGAGAAGGCTAAGGTAGCCGAAGGAGTTAAAGAGTCCGTGAGGCAGAACTTGGATAGGAACAGGCAAAAGCAGAGTTTTGGATCTTCTGGGTCATCAGGAAATCCTCAGAAAAGGGCTAGACAGAGTGGGCCAAATCAGTCTGGTAGGGGCATTGCTGCTAATCAGGGACCGCCGTAGTGTAACCGTTGTGGGAAATCTCATTGGGGAGGATCTTTGGACCGGTGGAAAAGGGTGCTTTGAGTGTGGCTCTCGGATCACCGTGTGAGGGACCGTCTGTCCGAAGTCAAGCTAGGATTCACCCAGAGTCGTGGCCGTACTTTCGCCAGAATAATGGACCACCACCGCAGAGGGCCGTGGCAATGGCAGAGGAGGTAATGATTCGGTCGGGCCGTGGAGCACCGGCGAGGTGCAGTAGTTCGAGGCTAGGTAGCTCTGGCTAGTGTATGCAGCGAGGCGCCGAGAGGAGGGCGACGACCGAACGTCATAATCTGTACGCGTTCTTAATCTTTGGTTCTTCATTTATCGCTTTGATTGATGTGGGTTCAACGATTCATACGCTGCAAGTAGCATAGTGAAGACCATGGATCTAGACTCGAGATATATTCTAGGCGGATGATCGTAATTAGCCCTCCGGGTCACTCAGTAGTTGTAGATAAGTCGTATAGAGATGTACCTCTAGAACTCCAAGGGGTAGTGTTTGTGGCTGATCTGATGGAACTGCCATTTGGGGAGTTCGATCTGATTTTTGGAATGGACTGGTTGGTTAAGTACCAGGCGATGTTGGATTGCGCGGCTAAGCGCATGGTTCTAAAGACGTCGGAGGGTGATGAAGTGGTTATGATAGATAATAGGAGGGACTACCTATCCAATGTGGTATCTGCTCTCAAGGTCGGAAGATGGTCGAAAAGTACGTGAAGCATATGTGGTTCGTGTGTATGCCTTGGAGGCTAAAGAGTCTGCTTGTAGAGAAGGTTCGCATAGTTAGGAATTTCTTGATGTGTTTCTGAGAAGCTTCCGTGTTTGCCACCGGATCGTGAGGTAGAGTTCTAATAGATTTGTTACCCTAAAGCGCTAATGTCTATTGCTCCATATAGGATGGCCCCAAAAGAGTTAGTAGAGCTTAAGGCTCGGATCCAGAGTTGTTGGACCGAGGCTTTATCGTGCCAAGTGTTTCACCTTGGGGAGCGCCTTACTTTTGTTAAGAAGAAAGATGGTACTATGCGGATGTGTATAGACTACCGCCAATTGAATAAGTCGACGATCAAAACAAGTATCCGCTGCCACGGATAGATGACTTGTTTGATCATTTGAAGGGTCTGATAGTATTCTCAAGATGGATTTGAGGTCCGGTATCACCGCTAAAGGTAAAGGAGGCGGATATCCGCAAGACAAAGCGTTTGCACTCGGTATGGGCACTATGAATTTACGTAATGCCGTTTGGGTTGACTAACGTCTTCGGCAAAGATTCATGGATATGATGAATAGGGTGTTCCAGAGTATTTAGATCAGTTCGTCATGGTTTTTATTAACGACATCTTGGTGAATTCAAGAACTGAGGAGGAGCATGATGCGCAATTGCGGGTGGTATTACTGATTCGAGGGAGAAACAATTTGTATGCAAAGTTTAGTAAATACGAGTTTCGGCTTAGAGGTGACCTTCTTGGGTCATGTAGTGTCGGTGAGGGATTAGAGTGGATCCTCGAAAGATTGAGGCGCTTTTGGATTGGAAGCCTCCTAAGTCGAGAGTCGAGATTCGAGTTTTCGGGCTTGGGTGATACTACGAAGGTTTGTAGAGAGGTTTTCGTTGATCGCAAGGTCGATGACCAAGTTGTTAAGGAAAGGGATTCCATTTGTGTGGACCGAGAAGCACAGCAGGAGAGTTTCGATAAGCTTAAGAAGATTTTAATCAAGCTCGGTTCTAATTCAACCCGAGGCGGAAAGGAATTCACAGATATATTGCGATGCATCACATACAGGTTTGGGTTGTGTGCTAATGCAGGAAGGGAAGGTTGTGGCTTACGCATCTCAGCAGCTGAGGCCACATGAGGTCAATTATCCGACACACGATCTGGAGTTAGCGGCTGTAGTCTTCGCTTTGAAGATTTGGAGGCATTACTTGTACGAGAGAGATCGATAGTCTACACAGATCACAAGAGTCCAAGTACCTTTTGACTCGTAAAGATTTGAATCGAGGCGCAGCAGATAGATTGAGTTGCTAAAAGACTACGACTGTCCGATTGAGTATCATTCGGGCAAGGCTAATGTGGTGGCAGACGCATTGAGCCGTAAGGTTGTTGCAGACTTAAGAGCGATGTTTGCCCATTTGAGTTTGTATGACGACGGAAGTATTCTGGCAGAGCTGCAGGTTAAGCCTATTTGGGTTGAGCAGATCAGAGAGAAATAGTTAGAGGATGAGGTTTTGAGTGCGCAGAGGTCCCAAGTGCAGAATGGTGGTTTGGAGGGTTACAGTTTGTCTAGTGATGGAGTCTTTGTGTTTTCGGGGAGAGAGATAGGGGATATTGAGTTAAAGCGTAAGATTCTTTAGACGACATAGTAGCCCTACGCTATGCATCCTAGAGGCAGTAAGATGTATCGGGATCTAAAAGAGCAGTTTTGGTGGCCGGGTCTGAAGAGGGAAGTGACAGAGTATGTAGGGAAGTGTCTGACATGTCAGCAGGTCAAGGCCGAACATCAGATGCCGTCAGGGTTGCTTCAGCCAGTGAAAATTCCACAGTGGAAGTGGGAAAGGATAACTATGGATTTCGTCAGTGGATTACCTCTTACGCCTAGCAAGAAGGATTCAGTTTGGGTAATTGTGGATTGTCTGACTAAATCAGCTCACTTCATTCCAGTGAGGGTGGATTACTCACTTCAGAGGTTAGCGAAGCTGTATGTTTCAGAGATAGTGAGGCTACACGGTGTGCCAGTATCGATCATCTCGGACAGGATCCTGTGTTTACGTCAAGGTTCAAAACGTTGCATCAGCTCGGGTATACGGTTGGATTTCAAAGACGGCATTTCACCCACAAATCCGACGGGCAATCAAAAAGGTTATACAAATCTTAGAGGATATGTTACGAGGTTGTGTCCCGGACTTCAGAGGTAGTTGGGAGGAGTTTCGCCATTAGCCAAGTTTGCCTACAACAACAGTTACCAAGCAAGCATCAAGATGGCACCATATGAGGCGTTGTATGGTAGGAAGTGTCGCTCACCTACTTGTTGGATGGAGTTGGGTGAACGCCGCTTGTTGGGACCAGAGTTGGTTGTTGAGATCAAGACAAGGTTAAGTTGATTCAGCTCGGTTGAAGGAAGCTTGGACCGCGAAGTCTTATGCCGATCTTAAGCGGAGAGATATAGAATTTGCTGTGGGAGATCAAGTTTTCCTGAAGGTCTCGCCATGGAAGAAAGTGTTAAGGTTCGGAACAAAAGGCAAGTTAAGTCCGAGGTTTATTGGGCCGTATAAGGTACTGAGACGAGTGGGACCAGTAGCTTACCAGCTTGAGTTGCCAGCAGAGTTGAGTCAGATTCACGACGTATTCCACGTTTCGATGCTTAGGCAATATCGTTCAGATCCATCGCACGTGATAGCAGTAGAAGAGATCGAGGTAAACCCAGATTTGACCATGGAGGAAGAACCTGTGCAGATTCTAGATCGGGATGTGAAGGTTTTGCGTAGGAAGTCTGTGCCTTTGGTAAAGGTACTATGGCGGAATCATGGCATGGAAGAAGCTACGTGGGAACTCGAGGATGTGATGAGACAAAGAATACCCGCAACTCTTTTCGACTGTAATTTCGAGGTCAAATTATTTTTAAGGGGTAGAACCGTAATATCCCGGGTTAGGGGCTATTTTATTATGGCTTTGTTTGCATGTGCCTGGTGTGCTATATTGTTGTTCTTGATGTTTTGGGGCTTAGTTGTAAGCCTAGTGTAATCCAGAGTGGTAGGAAAAATTTTAGTTTTTAGGCTTAGGTGAGAGGAGCTGAAGGAGCTGGGGTTTATAAGTATTCTTTGGTGAATTTTAGCACAAGAAAGGAGCTGATGGAGTGGCAAGTTAGGCGCCACTAAGAGCTTGGATTGGCGTCACTTGTAGGGGGGAGGTCCTGTGTTCAAGCTGCAGAATGCTCACATTTTTGCTTCCATTTTGACGGTATAGAGGGGAGAAGTTGTAGGCAGTTCAAACTCTGCCTTGGACCAAGTCAATTACTTTGAATGGTGGGTGGAGAATGATTTTAGGATGGAGACTAGTTCAAACTAGTTTGAATGGGTGGTTGTGAGTGTTTGGGGAGTAGTGGCCGAATATTGGAGAGATTTTGGGGGAGTGGCCGGTTGGTAGGTGTAGTGGGAGTGTGCCAAATTTTACCTTGGCATTTTGGGTGTTGTTGGTCAAAAGTTTAGTAAGCCAAAATTTTTCCTGTTTGTCAATAGCCTAAGCCGAACTTCAAGAAAAAAAACTCTTCCATTTTTGCTTCTTGAAATCGAAACCTCAAGCAACTCCACTTGTCGAATTTTGCACTTTTGCTTTCTACATTTTGTGTTTGTGGTAGAATGTTCTTTCCATTTCTTCTTCTATCTTCATTCGTAAACCAAAGCACCTCCCTCTATTCATCTTTTATTTTCTTTCTTTTCCAAAACTCCTTAGCCGATTGTCTCCATTTGTTTCTTCCCATTTCTCTTAAGTCGAAACCCTCTCAACTTGTCCTTCAAACCTCCTTTTCTTCTCTCAAACCCCATTGTTGTAGCTTCTATTTTTTCTCACCTCTACTCTCCCTTTCTTTCCACTCAAGCCGCATATAAGTGTGTTAAACACCTTGGCCGAATCCTTTTCCTTCTTGTTTAAGTGTTGGTAGAATCTTTACTCTCCTAGTAGTTATCTTGTACGATTTTTGTGTGTGGTAATAATATTGTTTGGTGGTTCAATCGCTTGAAGAAGGTGAGTTTTGGCCGAAAGGCCATCTCTTTTCTCCCTTGGTTGTTGTCGATTTTGGTTTGGTTAAAGCTGATGTTGGTTTTGGTTGAAGGGAGTTACTTTTTGATTAAGCATTTCGTTATAGGGCCTTTGGATTCGGAAGTAAGCAAGAGAGTCTTCCTTCTCTCGTTAATCGCTGGTAAGTGGTAGTAAGAGGTTGCTTTAATGGTCTTTCTTTTAGAGTTTGTTAAGCCAAAGGCTTGTGAGGCTAATTGTTTGTGTTTTAGGGGGAGGCCGATTGTCAGAGGAACCATTGTTGGTTCGGGTTTGGTAGGAAACCAAACCATTTGCAAGGTAAAGATTTAATGTTAACCATTTGGTTTATCTATTCTGGCCGAATGGTATAAGTGCTAATCTCATGTTTGGCCGATTCTAGGAGCAAGGTAATCGAGGATTTAGACCGGTTCTTTGGGATTAAGCTTATGTTTTAGCAGTGTGTAAACTAACACACTTTTACTTAGTAATATGTTTAATAAACCCGATTGTCTATTAAGATCAAAACAAAGATGAGGATTGATATGATACCCAATGGGGTATGTGCACGGATTCGGAAGTCCGTTTCATTACGAGATCTGTAGTGATATATGATATCTTGATTTATGGTGTATGTATTATGAGATGCCATATTAAGCATGTGAGCATGATTGCATGAGTTGCACGATTTGCATTAGTATGATATGTTATTGGGTGATATGAGAGGAGGGGAATATGATATCCGTGTCTTTGGGACACCGGAGGTTTGGCACCTCCGGTGGTTTGGTACCACGATTGATTATTGTGGCTTTGGGTCACAGAGGTTTGGCACCTCCGCGCCTCGGCCCCAAAGTGGCTTAGCACCACGCTGGGTTGGCCCCAAGGTTGATTTTACGGGATTGACGCTAGTGATTTGGTATCACACGATGGGTTGGCCCCATCATTTCGATTCCTGACTGCGGTCACCAGTGATTTGGTATCACACTTGTGTCTTTGGGACACCAGAGGTTTGGCACCTCATAGCGACTCATCCTCGTGGTTTAACACCACCGTGGGTTGGCCTCACTATTGAGATACTGGGATCGCCGCCGGTGATTTGGTATCACACGTGGGTTGGCCCCACAGATGGATTATTCGTGACTTTGGGTCACCAAAGTGGTTTGGCACCACATTGATGGATATCGTGACTTTGGGTCACCAAGTGGTTTGGCACCACTCATCGGTTTGGTACCACACGGGTAGAAAAGGAGTTACGAATGGTTAGGATCGGGTGCATTAATTGTATTGCTTTGTTATGATGTGTGTTAGTATGTTGCATATACCGAGGGGATTTATGCACCGAGTCTTGCGACTCACCTTCTCCCTTATCATTTCAGTGACACTTAGATCGCTGGACACGAATGGGTGGACTCGAGGTGACCATGCCATGAATAAAAGTCAGATTTGCACTGATTTTAAACTTGGTACTTTACTTTATTTAAATTCATTTGATTTTGTTGGGATTGTAAAAGGCCTTTTTAAATTTTTACTTTGGCTATCTTTATGCTTAAATTTGATTTCAAATATGCCTTAACAAATTATTGGGTTAATATTGTATAAAACTTGGAAAGAATAGATTTTCAAAACCACGAAGAGACATGTTTTAAAACTTTACCATCGGGTATCACGTTGCAAATTAAAACGAATGTATCTCAAATGTGCTTTCAAACTTGAGAATAGCTTCTTACTAAGTCGAATAAAAAGGTTCAAATCAACACAAAGAAATTACTCGGATTTCCAAAGGTGACACATTTGTTTACTTAAATGTATAATTAAGTTTTCAAAATTCTCGGGTTTTCAAGTACATTTTTTAAACCATCATGCTTAAGTTTTCTACAAGAACAAAACATACGAAAGAGTTTTCATCGACTTTTAACCTAAACCTAAACCTCTCAATACATCTCCCCAGAATATACCGATTCGATTCGTGGTGTATTGACCGGGTTTGGGGTGTTACAGAAAAATATTTGGATTTAAGAACTATTTGAAAACTAAAAAGAAACAAAGTAAAGTAAAATAAAATAAAATTCTAATGCACGATTTCAAAAGTGATTTTAATCAAGATGATATAATTGTGTTGGATTAATTATATTTCTTAACTTAGAATTATTAACTCATGCTTATACTTGTTATGAATAAATCACAGCAACTCGGTAATTTGCTAACTTATGAACATATTTACATGTTATTGCACATACATATTAAATTAAACAATCTCTCTCATATTCCTATGTGATTCAACCGATTAATTCAGCCTAATAAGCATATAAAATATCATGTGAGGTAACAAAGTATCCTTACCTTGAAACAATTTAATCACAAAAATCTTGCAAGTTATGCAAGGAATATGTATTGCCAAATACAATGCTAATTTAATCTTCAGCTACCTTAGAAGAATTAAACATGCACAGATTAAGTATTGTGTCCATTAATTACAATTTTAATGCGTTTAAATAATTAATTCTTTAGTTATCTAAACAATTATATTGCCAGAAAACTTAAGCATGATTTTACTTAATCAAGCATTTTACCGAGGCCTATAACAGCATAAACACAATTTTAATAATTTAAGAGAACGAAATGCAATCATCCCAACACGAATTAAATTCAAGCTAAGCTGATTAAATTAACCATTTCAATAGCATAAATATTCATAAACATTTTTGTCAAAACAACAACGAAATTTAAAGAGATAAGGAACAAGAAGCAAATCCGATGCTTCTCTGTGGCTTGATTGATTGCTCCGTTCTTCGTTCTCCGTTGTCCTCGGCTATCAAGGTGGCTTATGAACACTCCACTTGCTTCTCCAAATGGCTGGGAAAACACCTCTTTTCCAAGAGGGGAAATCGGTACAAGAAGGCTTGGGTGTTTTTGGAGAGAAGAGAGAATGAGAATATTGAAGGATTGAGGGATGCTTTGAATGATCAGCAAGGGTGGTATTTATAGCTGAATGTGGCTGCTAAAAATAGAAAATAGTAGCAGCTAAAGAAACCTCCCTTGGCCGGCCATCTATGTGGCAAGGTTGATGGTTTCAACTTTGCTAAATATGGCATGGGGTAAATCTATAATGCCACTAAATTTGGAGGGGTTTGAATGAAACTTTGAAAAATCTTCAAGGGCTTCTTTGCAGCTTAATTAATCAGCTAATAAGCTGATTTGGGCCAGCAATATGGACAGTTTGGGCTGCCCACTCTTTGCTTGGTTCGGTTCAACCGGTTCGGTTCAACTGATGCGGTTCAACTGGGCTTTTTTCATAATTAATTAAGATTAATTTATTTAGCCCAAATTAAATTTGGAATAAATTAAAATTAATTATATTATGATTTAATATTAATAATTGGACCATCTTGGGCTGGAAATAAATTCGCCTCGATACTTCAAATTGCTTCTCGGGTTTATTCTTCAAGCAGTGTCTACCGAGCCAATTTTCGCCCTTTGTGCGAATCTGTCGAAAATAGTCAAAATAAATAAAAATTAACTATAAAATTAATTAGAATTCATCATGTTCATATTTTTAGCACAATTTAATTATTTTAATATATTTAACTACTTTCTGACAAGAATTTAATCGAAACTGCATAAATTTGAGTTAAAAAGGGCATGAAAAAGTATATAAATTTTTGTGTTTCCACACCCCCAAACTTAATTCATTGCTCGTCCCAAGTAATGCCCAAATTTGAAAAGAATTTTCTCAGAAACACCCTTGAAAAACTCCTTCAGAACAACTTTCTTCTCAAACTTATGAATTGAATATACTTAGGCTAAAAAATAAGAAATTTGATAATTATGCTACTTAAGTATTCATATCGTTCAAATTACCCCCAACAATTATTATACTAGCAAAATTAGACTAAATGTTTCTTAATAAAGACATGTTACTCACTACCAAGTTGATTTTAATTCCTTATTCAAAATTAAACTGCAATCATTAAGCTTAACTCGATGTCTTCATATGTTGAATGAGCAATTTCTCTCCACTAATGTAGGTAACATTGGAACTTTGAATCAATAGGTCTTTAATAAGGTTGTAACGTGGCTGGGCTTAGGGGTAGGTAAAAGATAGACAAATTTTTGGCTTAAAAACCCTAGACTCAGCTTAAAATCGAACCTTCGGAATTCTTACCCTTGATACACCAACTTATGCTCTTTCGACCATTTATTTTATTTCGAGTACATTTTTTTAAAGCTAAAATTCGAGCACTTGCTTCATGTACTACAATTTTTTGAGCAATTGATACTTCTTTTCAACTCCCCAAACTTATTTTCAAACGATATTCTGAATAGTACTGAGTCTAGTGTTTGGGACAATTTTAAAAGTAATGAAGAGAAAATTTGATGGCTAAATATTGCATAGGTCCAAATAAAATTAGGCCATATATTCTCAAAGTTGGGTTTCAATGGATAATTTTATCAGGGTCGGTTTGAAAGGCTCAAACGGTCCAAACAATATTTTCCTTAAATCATTTTCAATATTCCATGCTTCTTAGAATTTCGCCTCAAGAAATTACTCAGTTAATTTTAAAGACTTAAACTTTCATGCATGCCTAATTTTTCGTAGGGAATTAAAAATTTTGTGGTGTGAATTTGCATGTTTTATTAAAATAATACATTTATATCATTATTAAGCTAACATAATAACTTATTGAAATAATAGAACTTTATTAATCTGAAGTTCAAAGATACTTAACAAAATTTCAAATTATTGAACAAAATATAACCTAATCATAATTAAAAGAAAATTTTATTCGAGTGGAATTAATTCAACTTTTGGTCCCCCTACTTAAAGTGAACAATGTCCTCATTGTTTAAAGTGAATAGATACTATACACCAGGTAGGATATTTAGAAAAGAGGAGGTGAGTCAAATTGACTGCTTAAGTACTAGGCTCTCTCTAAAATCCAATCCTAGACATGTATATATCTATTGCCACACTTTAGCCTTTGTAACTTGTTCAGATTTTATTCATGATTCCTATCTCTTGTTTTATTGTGCAAAAATAAAAATTATAATAAAACCTAATCCTAAAACATTAAATAACCTAGGAAAGAAAATGAAATAAAGTAAAGATCCCCCCTTTTTATTTATTTGCAGGTCCATCAGAATCTGACTCATCTTTTTCCTTCCTCGATATTGGAGTCTATGGTTCAAGTATAAAGTTTGGAAATTCATGCACAAAAATAAACGGGTTATGAAATATATAATTTAAATGCATCTTTGATTGAGTCCACCCGTATTTTTTTTAGTATCTCCAGTAATCTTGTTACTGCAACTACATGTGTTGCAGCATAGCCATTTTACCAAACTGTTCACTTCATGGAATGGTACTAGATAAAGGGACTCTCAGCGTCAAACTTAGGGAATTTGTTAAGGGTGGTTTCAGTTTTGGGCAGGTGGGTGAGTGGCAGAGGGTAAGGTTTAAAGTTGAGGAAGGTGGTGGTTTTAAGGAAAGTTTAGGTGCGGTAGTCGGTGACTTCGAATGAAAGTGTTTGGGGTGGTGATTAAGGGCTGCAACATTAAGGGATTAAGTGAGTTGCACAATTGGGCTACTTGGGAGTGGTGGTAGAGCAAGGCAAGGGCTATAGGTTTGTGCGGAAAAGGGTTAAATATTTCCCTTCTTAGTAGTGTCTTAAGCCTAATAACATGTCCTTTTTGGATCCTAAGCTCCTATACTGAAAATATATATAAAAAAAGCTCAAAGAAATTAGTGCTTGGGTTAAAAGTTGACCCTTTATTTAACAAAACAAATACTTAAATTCTTTGGGCTACTTAGAAAGATTTTTTTTTTTTGAAAAATTACATTAAATTAAACTCCCAGGAAAGACTAGAGGGGTCACGGATGGTCCCGCTTAAATCCCATTCTCCTAGACAGAGTTTTAATTAATGTAATGAACTAAAGAAAATTTTATCTAAACCTACCATTTTATTCAAATGAGAAAAAAAAACTAAAAATATAAAATAACAATAAAGAAAGTGAAGAGAACTCTCTTCATTTTATTTAGGATCGTCATTGACCATGGTGGTGTCAAATGGCCATTTGTAGTAATCATATTCTTTCCCATCAAATATGTCCAACATCCTATTAAGGAAAGAAAATCCGTAATGATCTTTCCTGGTGGCCTTCTTTAACTTCCTATAATTCTTACAAATCCTCCAACCCGTGACTCGAATATCTACAATAATCCATCCAACACCCTTCTTGTGCCTTTCTAAAATCACAAGTGCCTCTTCTTCTAGATCTTTGGTGAACTCAACTGAAATAATGATAGGTAAAGTCGAAGATAGACCCAAATAGTCATATTTCAAATGAGGAGACAAAATCTTCAGTTCCAATTTAGCTGGATCTTCAATCAACAACTTTGGTTGTGTATACTCTTAAGATGATAACTCTAATGATTGGAGTGGAACTTCTTGAGTGAATTCCTTCGAATTAG
Source organism: Gossypium rotundifolium (assembly GCA_025506655.1). Lineage (NCBI taxonomy): Eukaryota > Viridiplantae > Streptophyta > Magnoliopsida > Malvales > Malvaceae > Gossypium > Gossypium rotundifolium. Next base: position 52,963,231 of record CP106725.1, read on the forward strand.
CTTCTAACCAAGCCAAACATTTATTGTCTTCATCATCACCTAGTGAATCCTCCAGTAGAATATGTTCTAACGGATCGTCTAAAGAATTGAGCTCCAATTCTGTAGAAGCCAGCGACTCCATCTTGGAAATACCAGAATAGTCTTCAACTACATTTAGGGATTTAGCAGCAGCGAAGTCATTAAAAGTCACCTTGTCATCAAAAATTTCTTTCAACTGAGTATCTTATTGCTGCTTCTAGAATCGTTGAGGATATGGAAATGGTGGAATCTTATCTTTAACTGGACAACTCTTCCGTGAAAATTTTCTGCATTTGACAAGGGTGTTAGATAATCAAAACTAACTGGTTTAGTGTTTACCTCATTAAGGATCACTGAATCTGACTTCTGTGATACAGGAGTTTCAACACTTGGTTGAACTTCCTTTTTGTCTTGAGCTACAATAGGCTCATCTTGAACATCAACCACCTTGGGCTCCAATGTCTTTCCACTCCTCAGTGTCGCGACTTTGTAGTGCTCCTTTCTCGGGTTTCTCAGATTTTTCGTATCACTGGGGAAGGTACCTTGTGGTCAGTTCCTAATTTCAGTTGCAAGCTGGCCCATTTGGTTTTCCAGATTCTTCAATGTAGTTGCTTGGCTCTGGATTAAGGCACCATTCTTTTCCATGTATGCATTCAGCAAATTCTCCAAGCTGTTGGATGCTTCAGCTTGAACTGGTTCCTAAACTTGTTGCTAAAAATTAGGCGGCTGGGTTGGTTTGTGTTGGGTGTAAGTGGTACTGGTTCCAGCCCCTTGGTTACCCCAAGAGAAATTCAGGTGGTTTCTCCACGATGGGTTATAAAAGTTTGATTGCAGCCCTTACCTTCCTTGGTTTTGGTTCTGATTGCCCATATAGTATACAGATTCGGGGTTCGATAGACATTCTTCAAACAAATGTACCTCTCCACAATAGACACAGGCTATATTCTCAAATTGATTAGGTGGTTGTGCTGCAAAACCATTAGACCCATTAGTAGTAAGGTTTTTAAGCATTGAGGATATTGATGATACCTGAGATGCGAGTGACGTAAGAGCATCTACTTTATGTATTGCAGCAACTCGTCTTCCTGACGCTGCATGACTGGTTGGCCATTGATAATTGTTGCTGGAAATCCTCTCAATAATTTTATAAGCCTCGTTATAAGACTTAGAAAGGAGAGCACCATTAGCAGAGGCTTCACTACCATCCTTGTGTGAGCGTTGAGACCATTATAGAATGTCTCAAGTTGAATGCAATGTGGGATCACATGATGAGGGAACTTTCATAATAACTCTTTAAATCTTTCTCATGCCTCATACAAGGACTCATCATCCATTTGCTTGGCGGGAAATACTTCATGAGGAATCTTTCGGGTAATTCTTGCCATGTAGAAATAGAGTTCGGTGGCAATGAGTTCAACCAGGCATGAGCTCTGTCCCTTAATGAATATGGGAACAACTTCAATCATAAGGCATCTTCAAAAACTCCGGCTAACTTGAAAGAATCGCTCACTTCCATAAATAGTCTTAAGTGAATATGAGGATCTTCAGTAGGCATTCCACTAAATTGGCCCACAGTCTGAAGCATCTGGAACATGACTAGCTTCAGCTCGAATTGTTGTGCCTCGATTTCGGGTCTCTTAATACTCAAATTGAGCTCGTTGAATAGAGGAATGGCATATTGTTGAATGGCACAGTTTCTATCATCGGCAACAATGATCGGATTGTGAGTATTATAAGTGAATGTTCCTCCTGGATTTTAGTTTGGATTTTTGAAATTCATATCTTCGGTCCTTCTTTGGTTCACTTGTCTTCTCCTTTGTCAAAAAGTATTTTCAATTTCGGGGTTTACAGGAAGTAAGTCAATAATTTGATCAATACTCTGAAACAAACACAAAAAGTAACAATGGAATTAAAATTTAACAGAAAAAAAAGAACCAAAATGCAAAATTAACAATTTCACAAATAATATCTTTTAAAATAGTCCCCGGCAACGGCTCCTGTAACACCCCAAACCCGATCTATGCATTAAGACCAGACTTGGTATGCCACACAAATCGTACATACATCTAGTCATCTAATGATTTAAGGAAAACAGGTCTTCAAAAACTATTTTGGAGTGGAGTTTATCAAAAACTGAGGTTAATTTGAAATCTATGAATTTTAGAACATAAGAGTTTATAATTTGATCTCAGAGAAATAATTGATTAAATTTTATAAGAAGTTTAAAAGAATTCAAAAGGAATTTGAAAATGTAATTCATAAATGAGTTTTCACAGAAATTTTACGAGTTAGTGATTTTAAGAAAACCCTTTAATTATATGTAAATTAAAGAAAACATTTATAAAGTTAAAATAGTCTTCTTTTAGTATCTAAAACATATTAAAAGCCATCCACGAGTAAAAATCCATAAAAATAATACCAAAGGCCTTATTACATCACAACTGAAAAATTAATTAAGTAAAAATACTTAAAGAGTAATTCAAAGTTCATCAAAACCATCATTTGAAGTATGGCCCCCGCGAAGTCATCCCCGGCCCAAGCCTCCATCAATTATCATTACCTAAAAAGGGTAAGAAAACGGGGTGAGTTACTTACAAATTAGTGTGTAACCCACTTACCAAGCCCACTAGGCCAAATCACCAAAGCATTTTATTGGGCTTGAGCCCATTTAAGAATTTAACAATATAGTAATAAAAAAATGCATGTGAAATGCAATTCCCAACCAAGCCTAAATTTCCATCCACTACACACCACCCGTACCAACCAGCACACCTGTGAGGATAAAGTCAACCCACCCCGCCAACACACCAGTCACAGGCATAAAGCCATTTAAAATGTTTGTGGTTGAGCCACTCGAACTAGATTGTGGCAGAGCCACCAGAACTTCTCTTCAATTTTATCCCAACCCATGCAATCATGTATACATATACAAGGCATAACAATATTCATATGATAATTTCAACATAAGGCCCGTACTACAAGTTGGCCCATTTCTCATTTTGGCCCATATGGTAATTTATTAAATCGACTCCTTAAGCAATCCAGCAATTCAGCCCATTAAGCAATCTAGCAATTTGGGCAATTAATCAATCTAGCAAATTGGCCCATTAAACAATCTAGCAATTTGGCCTATTAATCACATGAGGCCCAAAAACTATTTATCACATTTGGCCCATATAGAAAATATCACATTTGGCCCATATAACAAATATCACATTTTCCTATTAATCAATATGTCCATTCGGCCCATAACGCAATATGTCAATTCAGCCTATTAAACAATTTCGTATTTTGGCCCATTAACACTTTACAAATAGGCCCAATAGGGGCATTTCCATAATTTGGCCCATAAGGGCATTTTCGTAATTTGGCAGTCGTACCCGCTAAGGGTATTTTGGTAATTTACCCTCTAAGGGTATTTTGGTAATTTCATAACCAAGGCTTAACTACTAATTTGGGGCATAAAAGTTTGAAACTATCCAACTGTGTCATACTGACTAAATTGACTATAAATTGAGTTAGAAAACTCAAAACCTAGATCCGTAAATTTTCTTTGAAACTAGACTCGTTTATCTTTTTCCTATAATTTTTCCAGAATTTTTAGCTTAACCATTTAGTATAGTTTATTCCTTAAATTTTCCCTTGTTCACTTTCCAGTAATTCTGACCTCTCTTAACCAAAATCCAAATATCTCACTGTACATTTTTCATATACTGCTCCCACTTGTATCTATTAATAATAGCTCACTAAGGAATCCACACATATAAATTATGTCCCATAATTCACTTTTTACAATTTTATACGATTTTTCCAAGACAAAACAGAATACCCCAAAGTCATTCAGAACCAGTCTCACTAAAATTAACATATCTCAGAAAATAATATTCCTTTTCCTTCTTTGTTTCTTCCATATTAAAGTAGACACAGTAAGCTTTAATCTAATATCTTACTCACTTTGTAATTCCTTTTATCCAATTTTTCGTGATTTTTCAAATACACATCACTATTTCTGACCGAAACTATTTTATTACAAAACATGATTACCACTACGAGCATACGCACGTCCGAGTGATCACGGATGCCGGTTATCTATTTTCTTCGATATTTCTACTGAATCACAGAATATTTCTTGTAAACTTTCAAAGAGATGTGAGACTTACTCACCATTTCAAACATATATTTGGAAGGGTACGGGATTACACACCTTGATTACGAGTTGTGCTTTCTACCGATTTCAACACCTATATTGATAGTTGATAGAAGATTAGTCTCAACTTCGATAATTGTAACTAAAAACACTTTATTAGGCTAACTCCACTTACCACGACTGTGATCTCCCTCGATGCACCAAGAATTGATCCTACCAATAATATCAATTAGCCAACCTTCAATCCGATTAACTCAATAACCAAATGGAGATATCAAATGGACTATGAAAGATCTTCCTTACCTTAATCGATTATAATCCCGTTTCTCACGATCATCCTATGACTAGAGATGATTAGGCGATGTTGTGGTATTTGGCCTCCCTCTATATCACGATTGCTTAAGGAATGTGAAAGAAAGAACGATGGAAAGGTTTTGGTTATGGAGGAGAATGAAAAATGATATTTGGCTATCAAGGAGATTAGACAAAAGATGAATATGTGGCCAATTCAAGAGAAGAGAAAATGCACTATTGTGCTAGAAAATTTCGAAAAGAAAGTAGCAAAAAGAGAGAAGATGACACAAAGGTTGCAATAGGATTTTTGGCCAAAACAAAACCAAGGCCTTACCAAATGCCAAGGTAAAATTTTCAGCCACCTATCTACCTGAAAACCGTCCACATGCATCCCCCCTTGGGATAAGAGTTTGGCCACGCAAACTTTCCAAAACAGCATCCAAAAAATAAGCCTCTTGTCCCCCTTTCTTACCTATTTCTCTTGATTCCTTTCCCAACTTCAACCTTGCCTTATTCTTATAGCCACCTTACCAAAAATAATGAAGTCCACCCTTGCCATAAATAGTCCTTGGCCGACACTTAAGGAAAAGGGCAAAAATATTAGCCAAACATTACACACAAAGGGATTTGAACCTCTTCCCTCAAGGTACTTCACTTAATGCCATAACCTCTTTACTAATTGCTCACTTGTGCTAATCATTTATTCATTTATTTCAATAAGCCTTGAAGCTACTTACCATCTCTCCTTAAAGTGCTAAAATACCAAATTTTTCCTAAGGCCCAATTAAACCCGAGACTCCATAGAAACCCCATAAACTCCAAGTTCACTTAACTAACAAGTCCAATTTGTAATAATGCCATTCTCATGTTCTCAAAATTTTAAACATTCATACACCCAAGGCCCATTGGGCCCAATCCTACTAAGCCCAATTTTGGGATGTTACAGCGCCAAAAACTTGGAACGGTGGAAATGTGCAACTGTACACAATCATAACAAGTAATAAAGTGACAAGTAAATGTCGAGTTATCGTACCCACAGGGACTGTAAAAGAATTATTTATGAAAATGTTTTCAAACAGTTTGGTGAAGGAAAAATATTTGGATTTAAGAACTATTTGAAAAACTAAAAAGAAACAAAGTAAAGTAAAATAAAATAAAATTCTAATGCACGATTTCAAAAGCTGATTTTAATCAAGATGATATAATTGTGTTGGATTAATTATATTTCTTAACTTATAATTATTAACTCATGCTTATACTTGTTACGAGTAAATCACGGCAACTTGGAAATTTTCTAACTTATGAACATATTTACATGTTCTTGCACATACATACTTATTAAATTAAACAATCTCTCGTATATTCCTATGTGATTCAATCGATTAATTCAGCCTAATAAGCATATAAAAGATCATGTGAGGTAAAAAAGTATCCTTACCTTGAAACAATTTAATCACAAAAATCTTGCAAGTTATGTAGGGCATATGTATTGCCAAATACAATGCTAATTTAATCTTCAGCTACCTTATAAGAATTAAACATGCACAGATTAAGTATTGTATCCATTAATTACAATGTCAATGCATTTAAATAATTAATTCTTTATTTATCTAAACAATTATAATGCCAGAAAACTTAAGCATGATTTTACTTAATCAAGCATTTTACCGAGGCCTATAATAGCATAAACATAATTTTAATAGTTTAAGAGAACGAAATGCAATCAACCCAACATGAATTAAATTCAAGCTAGGCTGATTAAATTAACCATTTCAATAGCATAAATATTCATAAACATGTTTGTTAAAATAATAACGAAATTTAAAGAGATAAGGAACAAGAAGCAAATCCGGTGTTTCTCCGTGGCTTGATTGATTGCTCCGTTCTTCATTCTCCATTGTCCTCGGCTATCAAGGTGGCTTTTGATGTAACATCCTGAAATTGGGCCTAGTAGAATTGGGCCCAATGGGCCTTGGACGTAAGAAGTGTTTAAAATTTTTTTGAGAATAAGAGAACGGCATTATTTCAAGTTGGACTTATTACGAAGGTGATTTTGGAAAGTTACGGGGTTTCTATGAAGTTCCGGGTTCAAGTTAGGCCATAGAAAAATTTTAGTGTTGAAGCATTTAAAGGGGAGAAGACAAGTGGCTTCTAGCATAAGGGAATAATTGGGCAACTTGCTAGCACAAAAGGAGCTTGTGGCTTAGTGGCAAGTGGCATGAATTAGCTGATGGAAGAGTTTGGGTTTGAATCCCACCTAGTGCACTTGTTTTGGATTAATTTTTTTTTTTTGGTGCTTTAAGGTAAGTGTCGACCATGGTCTTAATTAAGGCAAGGAAGACTTTTTATTTATGTAAAGGAGGCTAAAGAATATGGTAAGGAGGAAGATAATGGAAAAGGAAGGAAAGAATCAAAAGAAAAAGGCAAAAGAAGGAGACATGTTGGCCTATTATGTGGAGGATATTTTGGAAAGAATATTTTGGGGTCAACACTCATCTTTTTGGTAAAGATAATACAAGGTTTTGGTAGGGAGAGAAAAGGGAGAGCCAAATTTCTCTTGGCTATTTTTTGCAAGGCTTTGTTCATTTTGGCATTTTCTTTACCAACTACTTTTCTCTTGTTTTGGCCAAAATACCTAGTCATTGTTCATTTTGTCCCCTTGTTGTGACGTAACCCTCAATCCATCCTATTCATTCTTCCTTTGTTTTGCCGAAACTTTCATTTGCTGCTACTTATCATTCTCTTAGCCTTGGTTTCAGAAGTTGATTGGTAAGTGGGTGATTAGGTCGAATATTGGTGGTAAGATGTTATTCTTTATTTTGATGTTTTACACTCTCATGTGATTCTATTTTATGGTGATGATATCAACTTCTTGTTCTTGTGGAAGGGCCGAATATTGGATGAAGGCTAACCCTTTTGGTACATCACTTATTTATTTAGGAACTCATTGCAATAGCCACAGTGCAAAGCTAGATTTTAGAACCTAGTAGGGAAGGATCATGATTGTGGGGGCAACGAAGAGTGGTTCTTTAGGAAATCCAATAAGGTGTGTAATCTCATACCCCTTCCGAATACATGTTTGAAATGGTGTGTAATCCCACACCTCTCTTACTATTTGCATGAAATGTTTTGTGATTCGGTCGAAAGATCGAAAAATCATAAACCGGCATTTGTGATCACTCTGGCGTGTATATGTTCGTAGTGGTAACCATATTTTGCAATGAAACAGTTTTTGGTTAGCAGTAGTGACATGATTTTTAAAAATCACGAAAATTAGGAGAAAGTGAATTAGAAAATGAATAAGATATAGAATTAAAGCTTATTGTGTCTATTTTTATATGAAAGAAATAGAGAAGGAAGAAGAATTTTATATTCTGAGATATTTTAATTTTAGTAAGACTGGTTTTGAATGACTTCGTAGTTCCCTATTCTGTCTTGAAAAAATCATTCAAAATTGTACAAAGTGAATTATGAGTTATAATTTATATGTATAGATTCTTTAGTGAGTCTATTTTCAACAGAAATAAGTGGGGCAATATATGAAAACGGTACAATTAGATATTTGGATTTAAGGTAAGAGAGGTCAGAATCGTTGGTCAGTGATATAGGGGGAAATTTAATGAATAAACTATACTAAACAGCTAAGCCAAAAAATTCTAGAAAAATTGTAGTAAGAAGATATATGAGTCTAGTTTAAGGAAAATTTACGGATCTAAATTTTGAGTTTCCTAACTCAAGTTATAGTCAATTTAGTCAATATGACGTGGATGGACAATTTCATTTTTTATGCCCCAAATTAGTAGTTAAGTCCAGGGTTACAAACTTACGAAAATACCCTCAATGGGTAAAATTACAGAAATACCTTTGGATTGTGAAATTTACCGAAATGCCCTATGGGCCGAATTACGAAAATGTTCTTATGGGACAAATTACGAAAATGCCCTTAATGGGCCGATTTGATAGATTGCCCTAATTGGCCGATTTGCAAAGTGTTATAATTGGCCGAATTTTTGTAATGAATCTCCGAATTAATGATTGTTGTTTATATTTGTAAATATCATGATTTACTATGTATGTTGCATTTACATAATTTTGCATGGTATGGGAAAATGTTGAAGAGAAGTGATTCGGTGGCACTGCCACAAAAATGTTTGTTAATATGATTCACTATGATTCTAGTGGCTCAGCCATAAATATTATAAATGGCAACTTACATGCGATTAGTGTGTTTGGCGGGGTGGGTTAACTTGATCCCCACAGGTGTGATGGGATGGTACTGGTGGTGTGCAGCGGATTGATTACTAGGATGGGTTGGGTTGCATACATTGCACACACACACATATATATATATATATATATATATATATGTTATGTAAATGGGTTTCGGCCCAAGATTATGCTATATGGGCTCAGGCCCAAGATGTTGCTTTTCGGGTTCAGACCCAATGGATGACGGTAAGGGTATTACGCACTAAGTTCTTGTAACTCACCCCCTCTTCTTTCTTAATCCTTCTAGGTAAAACTCAGTGATGTGGACTTGGGCCATGGATGGCTCGGTGGAGGCCATACTTCAGAAAATGTGTCATTGAACTTTAAATTTCTATTTTCGTTTACTTTATTACTTTTATTATTTTGGGTTTTTAAGTTGTAATAAGGCCTCTGATATACTTTATTTTTGCTTTATGTTTGACGTAATTATTATTTTGCTTGATTTATTTTAAATGGGAATTTTCTAAAAGCATAATCAACGATTTTCCAAATTGATTAATAAGTGGATTTTATAAATAAACTTTTACAAATGATTTAACTCGGACTTTCTTTCAAATTATCAACGACATTTTCAAAAGTCACGGTTTTATAAGTTCATTAGTTCAAATTATTGATTTTTTTTCAATCAACCTTCGTGGTTAGTAGTTGTAACACCCCAAACCCGGCCCATGCGTCACGACCGAATCTGGTATGTCACAGGGTGAAGTAAAACCAAGTCTTAGTTAAATTTATGAAAAACTAGCATTTTGGAAGATAACTTTTTCTATTATTGCGTTGGCTTTTGAAAACATAATGTTTGGTTTAATAAAACCCCAATTTAACTTAAACATTTAAACTGTCGAAGTGACGAGTTCGTTATAACCTTGAAGGGCCTTATTACATAATGGAAATCCCAAATTTGAACGACTTAAAGAAATGCCAAAAAGTAAAGGATAGAAATCGAAAACATGGCCTCCACGAGTCTGCCTCGGCTCCTACATCCACGAGCTACTGCTCACCTGAAAGGTTAAGGAAAAAGGGGTGAGTCACCAAGACTCAGTGTGTAAAACTTCCCACATTAGATATACTGCAACCAACCCGCAATCACACATTGGGCCTGAACCCACACATCAGCAACAACATATGAATGCATTAAGCCCAACCCAAACCTAGTGATTCCATCTGCTACACACCAACCCGTACCAACCAATCACACCGTGGGGATTTCTACAATCAACCCTCCATCCGCTACGCTCCATCACGACAGTCTTGCTGCCAATTAAACACGATCACTAGGTGACCAAATAAACACAATCACTATGTGACCATATATATATATATATATATATACATCGTGGCAAAGCCACTGATCACAGTGTGACCAAAAGAAATAGTGTATGAACACATGTATATATATATATATCGTGGCAAAGCCACCGATCACTATGTGACCAATTAAGCACTTCCCCTTCATATCAAACCCAACCCATGATCTCCATACAAATCCTAAAAATGCAACATGCTACTCATATTATATCATCTTGTCACACATACATTCGGCTATACAAAGTAACGATACGATCACGTACCTGGCAATCCTAGCCTTACCCCTAAGGGTATCACAACTGTCTATACAGCCCACTTTCTGGCTTTTTCAGCCCATACAAATGTTAGCACAGTTATAATATAGTGTGTGAAAGTTTACACACTTGATAACACATAAGATGACACTCTCTATGTCGATGCTATCACTAGTCAAAACTACCACTATCTGGCTACTATTCTGCTCAGAAGCCGGTCCATAACCCGTGGCCAATCTCGAGCAGTAGACACTGCGCGTTTTTTGAACTTTAGGGCTAGGATTACAGATCCAACCCCTTCCTTCGATTTGCTGACATTCGAGTTGATGAATGACCTTAGTCAGAAGGTACTATAATGATTGCTTAACGAAACGTTAGGTTAAGGCACAAATAACGAAAGGAAATCGATTGAACCTCTTAGAAAGAATCGAATCCCTTACCTTGAAATCCCGAAAAATAGTATGATTCGAAAGTTGTCGATTTCTGTCTTAGAAACCTAGGCGACTAGATCTCCTTTAAATCCCAGAATACCACCCAAAGAAAACACGAGATCAGTAAATAGAAACATCAACTAATGATGGCCTTACAACTAACTTAGCCATTCGGCTACGGTCTTCAAAAATCGAAAACAACAAAGGAATAAGAGAACGTTCTTACCTTATCACAGTAGATCCAAATGATACTTAGGAGATTTCAGTATTAGCCTAATAGTGGATAGGATTCAGCAATGATTAGGAAAGAACTGGATGAGAAAGTCGAAAAGAAAAATAAAGAGGCTTAGGTGTTTCGGCTTTTCAAGATCAATCGGCTATGGTATGAAAGTGAAGAGGAAAGTAGAGTTAGGAGTTTTTCGGTTCAGGCAGAAAAAAGAGAAGAGAAATCCGTAGTTGCCAAAATTTAGGAGGAGAAAGGAAGAAGAGAAAGAAACCCGAAAAACTATGCTCTAGGAAAAGATGAAATTAGCACACCCTTAGCCATTCAACCGATTTTCCTTTGCACACAGTCCCACATTCGGCCATCACTTCCCCCTCTATTCTATCCCTCCTTTTTCTCTTATCCTCATCTTCCTATCCTGTGACTCAATCCACACCCACTCCTTTAGAGTCCCAGCCGGAACCACCTCTCACTCCTCAGGCACATATATAAAAAAAACACTCTTTTTTGCTTAGCATGGGATTCGAACCTGCTCCCTCCACACATGCTTGTGGCGTCACTTATCTGCTCCCTTAGTGGCGCCTCCCTACCAATTCAATTCTTGTGTTAACTTTTCCATTCAAGTACCCTTAAGGCCCACTTCACCTAGTTCTCCCTTATAGTGACTAAACACATCAAACACACACACACAGCATGGCATATACACATAACACATCACAAATGCAGAGCCCCCAATCTAGGATGTTACAGTTCTACCCCCTTAAAATAATTTCCTCCCCAAAATTACTTGGTCAGAAGAGATGAGGGTATTTTCGTCGTATAGCATCCTCTGGCTCTCATGTAGCTTCCTCTACTCCGTGATTCTGCCATAGAACCTTAACCAAAGGAACCGATTTTCTTCGTAAAACTTTAACATCGCGCTCCAAGATCTGAACTGGTTCCTCCTCAAAAGATAAATCAGGCTTTACTTCAAGTTCCTCCAACGGTATCACATGAGATGGGTCTGAATGGTAACGTCGCAACATTGAAACATGAAACACATCATGAATCTTACTTAGCTCTAAGGGTAGCTCAAGCTGATAAGCAACTGGTCCCACACGCTTCAACACCCGATAAGGCCCGATGAACCTAGGGCTTAGCTTACCCTTCCATCCAAACCTTAGATTTTTCTTCCACAGTGATACTTTCAAGAAAACCCGATCACCTACTACAAATTCTATGTCTCTCCGCTTCAGGCCAGCGTAGGACTTCTGCTTGTCCGACGCTCCCTTCAACCTAGCCTGAATCAACCCAACCTTATTCTCCGTTTCCAATACTAGTTCCAGACCCAACATTTGTCGTTCACCCAACTCCATCCAACATGTAGGAGTATGACACTTCTTCCGTACAACACTTCATACGGTGCCATCCGAATACTGGACTGGTAGCTATTATTATATGTGAATTCTGCCAATGGTAGGAATTCTTCCCAGCTACCTTTGAAATCGATAATGCAACCTCTCAGCATGTCTTTCAAAATCTGAATCACCCTTTTCGACTGTCCATCCATCTGTGGATGAAACGCCATACTAAAATCAAACTTTGTACCCAACGTTTGATGTAACGCCCTCCAAAATCTTGATGTAAACCTGGGATCTCTGTCCAAGATAATGGACACAGGCACTCTATGCAACCTTACAATCTCCGCTATATACAGCTTAGCCAACTTTTGTAGAGAGTAATCAACCCGAACTGGTATAAAATGAGCAGACTTTGCCAACCGATCAACGACTACCCATATCGAATCCTTTAGTAGGCGTAAGGGGTAGCCCACTAACAAAATCCATCGTGATTTTCTCCCATTTCCATTGTGAAATATTCACCAGCTGCAACAACCCCGAAGGTAACTGATGTTCTGCCTTAACCTGCTGATATGTTAAACATTTACCCACAAATTCAATTACCTCCTGCTTCAGACCTAGCCACCAAAATTGTTCTCGTAAATCTCGATACATTTTGCTTCCTCCCGGATGCATAGCATAAGGGCTACTATGCACTTCCTGAAGGATCATCCACCTCAATTCCACGTCCCTCTGTAACACCCCAAACCCGGCCCATTCGCTACGACCGAACTTGAAATGCCATTGCGGAAAACGTTTGAAAAACTTTTAACTTAGAGTTAAAAACATAAAAATTTATTGTCCTTTGTAAAACATTGTTTGTTTAAAATTCTAAGTAAAACTTTATTATTACAAACTGTCCGAATTGAAAACTGTAATGCATATTTTTAAGGTATAAATTGCCGAGAATAAAAACTTTTCAAATAATACTTTAATCGTCAATCCACTTTAAACATAATAATAAACCTTAAATCCCTTAAAAGGCCCTTATTACAATAAACCTTACTTAAAAATACTGAAAATATAAAATACGTAAATAATTAAAAACATCTTCTGCATGGGCCACCTCGTATCCACTCCAACCCGATCCAAGCTTACGCATCACCTGCAATGTTGGTAAAAATTGGGTGAGTCAAACAGACTCAGTGCATAGTTATTTCACATGTCTCAACATATGGGCTTGGCCCATATCCACACAGTCCACATACATAATTATGCAACATGAAGCCCTACCCAACCAAATGTCCATCCGTCACACCTACCTTGGGCACTCCATCGCCCAAGGCCGTGGCTAATCCACCAATCAACCAAGTGATCCACATATTTTACCTGGCGCACTCACAGACAAGGCCGTGGTCGAGCCACCGATCACATAAGTGATTCCACATATCAATCGGCCTACGGTGATGCACACGACTATCAACCGCCAAGATGTGGCACCTAGCCAACACCTCCCTTGATGAGGCACATAGCCAACATCAAGCGCCAATGTAGCACAAGGCTAACATTAGACCACGTACATAAAGTACACCCTTTCCTTCGATAGTCATATCCCAAGTCCCATGCATACATATATATCATGGCAACATATCACTTGAACAATTATGCATCACATGCCATTACATTTCATACATATATCAAATGTACATCAACGTCATAAAATACTGACCTGGTTGAACGATTACCCATCATGGGTATTCACCATTTTAGCCCCTTACTTCGGCTACCATTCACATCATATCACATATACATAAATATAATACATACACAGAATAAGAGAATAGTGCGATAACTACGCACTTGTTAAGCACAGTTTACTCAATCCCAAACTACTTGTATCTAACACGATGAACGGGGTTTTTCCTCCTCCCTTAATGCCGATTTGGTCTCCTACCAAATCCCGAAGGCTTTGCTTATTCCTGACGATTAGCCCCTTATGGATCTAAATCCCAAAGACCCGATCTACCACACTAGATTTCCTTGCCTTACATTCGGTCAATACTTAGATCATTACCATAGACCATTCGGCCAACAACAAGCCTTATTCACCATAGCCTTCGGCTTTACATCCATTTAAAGAATAAAGAACCAACATAAACCTTACCACTTGACTTACCAAAATCAATTGTTTCCAAAATCCGAAGAGCCTAAAAGAAATAAGTTCCTATGGTTAGAATCTTACTATCACATACCCAAAATTTGGCTTTTGCCCTCATAATGATTAATAGAAAAAATAGAAAAGAGATTCAGCCAAGACACTTACCTATCTTCCAAAACCGATTTAAGAAAACCAATATGAACTCTTGATGATATTCGGCCAAGACAATAAAGAAATAAAGAAGATTCGGCTATGGTGGATACAAGACAATTAAATGAATTCGGTTAGAGTGGAGAAAGAGAAAGGAAAAGAGGAAATGAAAATAGGAGAAGGAGGATTCAGCTTGAGCAAATAATGGAAGAAAAATCAAGAAGAGAATTGGGGAAAAAAGGTTCGGCCAAAAAGAAAGTAAAAGAAGAATTGTAAGTTTTAAACAAATATGAGAAGAAAAGAAAAAGAAAGATGAGAACAAAAGAGGTTCTTTTTGGCTACAAAGAATTAAAAGATAAAAGGGAGGTTCCAAATGAGTTTGGCCAAATGCCTAAGAAGAGAAACAACAAACACCTAAGGGCATTCGGTTTATGTTCATTTTGGTGCACTTGAGAAGAATTGGTAAGGTTCAAAAGGGTTTTCGGTTTTGACACAAAGCAAAGATTGAAGGCCTTCCAAGCTAAATAGAAATGACTACCTAATCAAAAGAATTTCAGCACTTTTTCCCCTTACACAAAGTAAAATTCAGCAACCACACCAAAATTCTTCTAGCCATCAATTCAAATAAATTTTGAATTAAACACACTCCTAAATTTCTCCTTATCTCTTCCTAATCACATCAAAATTAAGTCAACTCCCCCTAACCCCTTAAACCATCCAAATACATGGACTAATGGCTATAGAAGAGTTTCCAAAACAACTCTCCCTCTTTCAAGCCCCTTGTCCCTCCATCCTTCCATAAATCTTAATATTCTTATCCCAAAATACAAGCTTTCCTAATCTAATATTCAACTTGCCTTAAAAATTGAAAGTCCAACCTACCATAAGAATAGCTTGGCCGACACTTAATGCAAAGGTGCATAAAAATAAAGTCTTCCAAATGCAACCCATGCTACTCGAACCTCTTCCCTCAAGCAACCCTTCATATATCATAACCACCTTGCCACTAACTCCTCATGTGCTAGAACTTAACACTTAAATTAACTTAAGTGTCAAGATCACCTAGTCCACTTCATTAAATTCACCATACTAAAAATTATTCTAAACCAATTAATTCCAAGCCTTCTCAAGACTATAATTGGCATACAATAAAATCATATCCGAGCTAACACAATAAACAAGATGATACTCAAATTTTTTTCTAAAGCCCAATGCCCAATCGGCCCAATCCTACTAGGCCTAATTTTGGGATATTACACCCTCAGCACACAAACCTTCTCTCGGAAACACAGAACCCCACCATCATTCAAGCTATAGTCCCCCACTTCACCATGTTACACTTGATATAGTCGGGCACTCAAATCATCATCCTGCCATTGCTTCTTTTTAATCTTATCTATCCATGTTGGCTTTACTTGCAGCTCAGCCAACAAACTCCCATCCTCATACAGGCTTAGATGTGCAAACATTGCCCTCAGATCCGAGATCACCTTCCGACTTAGCACATCCGCAACCACGTTAGCTTTACCCAAATGGTATTTAATCGAACAATCGTAATCCTTTAGTAGTTCAATCCACCTTCTCTGCCTCAAGTTCAACTCCTTCTGGGTGAGGAGATATTTCAAGCTCTTATGATCTGTATAGATGACAGACTTCTCCCCATACAGATAATGTCTCCAAATTTTCAAAGCAAAAACCACATCCACCAATTCCAAATCATGCGTGGGATAATTTAGCTCATGAGGTCTTAACTGTCGAAATGCGTAAGTAACCACTCTTCCACCTTGCATCAACACACAACCTAACCCGGTGTGTGAAGCATCACAATAAACCGTGAACTCTTTTCCAGCCTTCGGTTGAATCAACACCGGAGCTTTCGTCAACACCTTCTTTAGCTTTTCAAAACTTTTCTACTGCTTGTCACTCCACACAAAAAGTAATCCCTTCCTCAACAACTTGGTTAAAGGTGCCGCAATCAAGGAGAATCCCTTAACGAACCTCCTGTAATAACCAACAAGACCCAAGAAACTCTGAATTTTCATCATAAACCTGGGTGTTTTCCAATCCATGATAGCTTCAACCTTCCGAGGATCAACTCTGACCCTTTCAGCCGACACAACGTGTCCTTGAAAAGTAACCTCCCTTAACCAAAATTTGCACTTACTGAATTTTACGTACAATTATTTCTCCCTCAGATTTGTAATACCACTCGTAGATGTGAATCATGCTCCTCCTCAGACCTTGATTATACCAGGATATCATCTATAACTACTACCACGAACCAGTCTAAATAGGGTTGAAACACCCGGTTCATCATATCCATAAACGCCGCTGGTGCGTTAGTCAACCCAAATGGCATTACCAAGAATTCTTAATGGCCATAACGGGTCCTAAAAGCTATCTTATGAATATCCGATTCTTTGACCTTAAGCTGATGGTATCCTGATCTCAAATCTATCTTTGAGAATACTGACCCCCCTTTCAATTGGTCGAACAAGTCATCAATACTTGGCAATGGATACTTGTTCTTGATGGTCAACTTCTTCAGCTGACGGTAGTCAACGCACATATGCATTGATCCATCCTTCTTCTTTACAAATAGCACCGGCGCTCCCCAAGGCGATACACTTGGTCGAATGAAACCCGATCCAATAATTCCTGAATCTGGGCTTTTAGTTCCACCAACTCCTTCGGTGCCATCCTATATGGTGCAATAGATACTGGTGTCGTTCCCAGAAGAAGATCAATTCTAAATTCCACCTCACGATCCGGAGGTAGCCCGGAAAGTTCTTCTAGGAAAATGTCAGAAAACTCTCTCACCGTTCTAACATTCTTCACAATTGAAACTTGAACCTCCAAAGCACAAACAAAGGCTATGAACGCCTTGCACCCTTTTCTCATCATTCTTTTAGCCTTTAGAGCGGATACTACATTAGACAAGTAGTTCCTCCTTTCACCTATTACCACCACCTCATCCTCCTGACTAGTCCTTAGTACCATACGCTTGGCTGCACAATCTAGGTTTGCTCGATATTTCACTAACCAATCTATACCTAAGATTAGATCGAACTCCCCAAAAGGCAGTTCCATTAAGTCTTTCAGAAAGACTACCCCTTTCACTTCTAGAGGTATATCCCTATACAGTCTGTTCACCACACCGACTGACCTAGCAGGCTAATTATAGTCATTTCCCTAGAGACAATCTCAAAGTCTATTCTTAAAGTTCCAGAGACTACACTAGCAACATAGGAGTGCGTCGATTCAATATCAATTAATGCAAAAAAAAGGCAAACCAAAAATTAAGAATGTACTGGTTATGACATCCGGTGCATCCCCCTCATCACGATGCCTAACTGCATAGACCAACGCCGGCTGTCTTGCATCTGTGTTTCCTACACCTCTGCCTTGTGTTCCACAGCCCCGACCATAACCATTACCTCCTCTGGCTGGACCGCGACCTCTCTGTGGTTGTGTACCTCTTCTTCTAGGCTGAGCGTTATTCTGTTCTACCGACTTTACGCCACCCCGATCCTGTGGACAGTGCCCCAACCAGATGATCCTAGGACCCACACCTAAAACATTTCCTGTCACCTATCCAACATTCACCCGAATAAAACTTATTACACCGGCCACACCTCTGAGGTTGACCATTACCCCCAGATCTTACACCTTGTCTCGGGCCATCCACCTTAGGTCTTTTCTAGAAACGCTCCGTTGACCTCGACGATCCAACATTCCTCTTATTCCTATCCCTGTCTCTATCATTATTTCGCTTCTCGGTTCACTTGACTTCCTCAGCTATCTTAGCCTTTTCTACTAAAACTGCAAATTCTCGCTCTCGTTGAGGGGCTATCAACACCCGCAGATCATCCCTCAAACCATCCTCAAATTGAACACAATGCTCGTGTTTGGTGGCCACTATACCTCGAGCATAATGACTAAGAAGCTACCGATTTACTTCCTTGAATCGAGTTCAAAATGCCCTACGCTGTGCATCCACATAACTCGATCCAATGTACTTGCCCTAGAATGCCGACTTGAAAAACTCCCAAGTAATGCAGTCAGCCACCATACCATCCTTGACCGTAAGCCACCATTGGTACACTTCATCCCAAAGAAGAGACACCACTCCTGTAACAGTCCGAATTTGACCTTAATCAGAACGGTGATTTCGGGACCACGAATCCTAGTTCAAAAATTCTTTTAATATTATTTTCAGTGCTAATTATATGTGATTTATGATGTGTGAAAGTTTCGTATAAAAATTTGATCGTTTGTGTGTTTAATTGGAAAAAGGGCTTAATCGCGTAAATTATAAACTTGATAGTTTAAAGTGTAAGGACTAAGTTAAGGTTGTTTTTCTAATTGGGAGAATTTAAAATGAAAATTACCCAATTTAAAGGATAGTGGACGGAAAAAGCTAGTGGTGTATCATTATATGACATGTTTATTTTAATTATTTAATAATTAAAGTTATATTTTATTTATTATAAAAGTTATGTTTATATTATAATAAAAGAAAGATAAAAAGTGGCCTTATTTTGCATTGTTCTTGCCGAAATTCATAAAAAAGAAAAGAAAAAGAAGGTTTAGCATTCGGCCAAGAAGAAATTGGTGATTTAAGGTTAGATTTTGATCGGGTTTCGATAATTTTTATGTTTTTGAAATCGTTGCTTTGAGAGCTTTAAAGCCCATGTCTTAATTTTATGAATGGATGATGTTTGTGTAAAATACCATGGATGCTATGTTGAGTTTCATGATGTTTTATGGTGTTAAATGATAGATATATAGTTGATAAACAAACTTTGTTCTTGAATTTTTGATGAATTTGGCCAAATAGGGTTAAATTGAGAAAATAAACTTTTGAAGGGTTAAAATGCAAGATAAATGAAATGTGGGGACTTGTAGGAGCATGGGGAAGATTCATACCTAAAAGAATAGTTTCAAATTATGTGTATTTTGTGTTTTGTGCAATAAGGACTAAATGGTAAAAATTGTAAATGTCAGGGGTAAAATGGTAATTTGCCTATTTATGTGTTTAGGGACTAAATTGAGATGAAATGTGCTTGAATGAGCTAAATTTTAATGTGTTTAGATCAAGAACAAAGAAAATCAATTTTGGATTGGGGAAAACACAAGTTCACGGATAATCGGTCTTCGTCGTCCGACGAAATCTGAGGTAAGTCTTTAAGCAAATTAATTTCATAATAATTGATTATAATTTATCGTATATGTCAAATTATGAACTTGTGGAGTTAAACATGTTAAAACCGAATGTGAGGAAGTAATTTAGCATTTTATGTAATCGAGCTCATTGAGGTAATCCGTGAAAGTGATATTGAATTATATAGAATATATGTAATATTGGTATGGTGTGAAAGTGATATTGAATTATATAGAATATATGTAATATTGGTATGGTGTGAAAGTGATATTGAATTATATGAAATATATGTGATATTAATAGTATGTGATGTGAATGGGATGACTCAATAATATGAATGTTCGGGCTTCAAGCCTAGCAGGCCTTGTGCCGGTGAAAGTTTATCATGCTTATTGCCCAGCGTGCCTTGTGCTTGCATTGATTTATATCGTGCTTATTGCCCAGCGTGCCTTGTGCCGTTGATTTATATCGGGCTTCGAGCCTAGCGTGCCTTGTCTTGATGATCTTTATCGGGCTAAATGCCTAGCGTGCCTCGTCTTTGAATTATATCGAGCTTATTGCCTAGCGTGCTAAATGCCTGGGTGTTTGAACTACGGACCTTGAGTCTAGCAAGTCTAGTGTCAAGATGTGAGATTTGGGCAAATGCCTAGGTGTTTTATATCGGTGAGTTGAAATCCCAAGCTTAGATTATGTACTAGTAAAGTCATGAAATGAATTAAGTGAGCCTAAGCATTTGAAGATGAAATGGGTTAAATTTAATTTTGCAAGGTATGTGTTATTCATATTCATGTATTATACATATATATATGTGATGATAATAAGTAAATGAATTGATGAATGAAATGTGATATACAATTGGTAGATGCAAATTGTTATAAACTAAGTCATGAGAAAATTGGTTATATGAAAGCATAATGTGGTTAAAGGTATTCAGATAAGTATATTGATATGAAGGATACAAACCGATCCTCGGATATTTGGCCTTATGCTTATGATTACGTGACATATTGGGATTAATTTGATGCCATGTATACGAATGTATGATATGTCAAATGGATATACATACAAATATATGTGAATATATATTCCTTTTATGTGAAATTACTAATGTAAAGTATATACTTATTGTATATACATTAATATGTGATCCTATGGAATTATGTGTATCGAAAATATGAGTAGTTGGAAAAGAGTATTTAATCTATAATATGTAAACTATATAATGAGATTATAAATTGAAGTTTAAAGGTAAAATAGTGATGATGGTTAATCTAAATGAGTATCAAGATTCGATATTAGTAGATTATTTAAGTACTAAGCTTTGAAATATTGATATTAGATGCTTGGATATATGAAAGTTTAAATGAACATGTATTTATGTAATTGAAAAGGTAATTCGGATGTACACGGCCCTTTACTTGCTCGAATATTTATGTGAATTTATTGAGTTTCACGTATGGGTATTATGATTATATTATAAAGAAAGGATGTTTTATATTTTGAATTTGATGCTGAGTTGATAAGTTGTATACTAATGGTAAGGAAATGATAAGTGTTATGTTAAGTGAGATAAAAGTATTCAGTTTTGAAGGATTTTCGAGTTAAGCTATTTTATTCCATATTATTTCTTGAGTATTTTAAAATGCTTGAATGTCCAATTGGTATATTATGATTGCTTAAGACTTACTAAGCTAAGTTAGCTTATTCCTTGTGTTCATCATTACATTTTATAGATTTTGATCTAGCTACGCTCGAGGAATCTTCTTTGAAGTCACCCACACTATCAACTTATTTTGGTACTAATAGAAGTTGAATTTTAGGCATAAGGCATGTATAGGCTAACTCTATGTTTGAATATCGTTTTGATAATGTATTTAAGCTATGCGAAAATGGCTTGATTTTGATGTTAATGGTTATGTGTTTTAGTCATGTTTTAAGCTTATGTTATATATATCTATATATATATAGCATGGTATATATGATTGTGATGTTTGGTTGTGATTCGGTGATGATAATAAAAATGTTTAAGTATATATTTTAGGTTGATCATTGGAGTTTTAATTCGAGGTCCGAATATATGGTCAATGTATTGGATATATTTATGTATTCAGGAGCATTTCAGCCATGCTATAATGTTTTAACACCACATATATGAATGGATGTTTAACAGAATATTATGGGTCTATACGTTTTGATATTTGCATGTGCATAAGTTATGATATAATAAGCTGTTTTTGACTAATGAAAAAGATGTGTTGACACATATTTTATATATATATATATATATATATATATATATATAAAGTTAATGATATATGCCTGGATATGTCAAAATGTTTGAATAACATAAATTCAATGGTTAGATGGTTTGGATTTATTGCCTTTTGGAGTAAAAAGGAGAGGGTGATTTAATAATCCCCCGGTGTGTGGTAGGTTGGTACGAGGGAGTGTAGCGGATGGCTCACTAGGTTTGGGTTCGGGAATGCATCATTAAATGTATTCTATGATTTGAATGTGTATCATATGTATGCCTGAAATTGTTAAGACTTAGTGTTTGTGTACACATTGAGTCTGTTTGACTCACCCCGTTGTGGGAACCTTTTTCAGGTGACGATCAGTAATGGACCGGGTCGGCAGGAGCTCATAGGTGGCCATGCACAGCAAGGAATTTAATTAATTTGGATTTTTATATTTTAAGTACTTTGAATTTAAAGTTTGGAAATTATTTGATGTAATAAGGCCATAAGGCCAAGATTGAATTTCTTTATTTCTTTTTACTTTTATTTACAAATTATTATTTAAGGGATCAAGTAAATTTATTTTTAAAATAAACTCCAAGTGTTTTGTCACCTTAATTAAAAAGGAATTTTTAATATAAGATTAACTCATTTTCAGCACAAGCCCAACCCAAACAATATTTTTTTAAAATTCACACAAGTTTTTCCTAAGTAACAAAAGAATTTTGAACCGGTTTACATCGAGGAACATACCAGATCCGATCAAGGCTCGTGATCCGGGTTTGGGGTGTTTCAGATTCATAGTTTAAAATGAAATCTAATAAGGAAGGTTTGGGTCTTGAGACTACTAAATATGATAGTTGATGAATGGTGGTATGATTTATACCTATAGTTATGAGTTCGTTGATGATTATGATAAATAGATTTAATTATTATATTATTAAATTGTATACTATTACAATTGCTTATAACTTACTAACCTATGTTAGCTTATTGTGTGAGTTTATTTGACTATTTTATAGAGTTCGAAGTCTAGTTACGAGCTCGGGGATCATCGTCAAAGTCTATCACACTATTAACTACTTTTGGTACCCTTTTTATAAGTAGAACTTTTGAAACTGTGGCATGTATAAGATATATTACTCTTTTGAGTTTATTATAAACGAGATGTATATAAAATGCCATGCAAAAACGGCTATGTTTCTATGCTTGGGTTTGATTTGAATATGTTTGATCATGGTATTAATATTTGTGTATGTTTGGCCTTGTTATAAGCTTATTTTGGAAGTTCATTTCATAATATTTTATATGTGATAATTGAGTACATGAATTTGTTTTGAGTAAGACATAGTATATTTTGATTGGTAGATGTATTTTTCTTTATTATATATATATATACACCTATAAGTTAAGTTAGGAGATGACTATGTTATGCTTTATGTATGTGAATATTGGATGTGATCTATTAATGATCAAATTGTGGTATATTAGTTTATAAAGATTCGGACATGGTATTGACTTAATTTGAAGTATATATATATCTTATTGGATTTACATGTGGTAAATGGATATAAGGTGTGAAAGATTTGAATTAAATTATATGTTATGTACTTGGGTTGGCATATTCGGACATGATATACTTATATGCATGTGTAAAGAGTTTAGATTTTTGTGATTTGGATGATGGGAGATATGTTTGGTCTTGTTGATTCAACTATGCTCTTATAAGAAGTGATCTATATTATGAATGAATGTTCTATAATTGATATAGAAATTGGTATACTTCTTGTTGATAAGAATTGAATATATATATGTTTTATGTTCGGTTTTGGTAATCGATGATTGGTTTAAGTAAAGTCATTATAAGTATAAGCATATTCGGCTAATGGATTTTTAAAATGACCAAATGAATAGTGAATTTTACTAATTGTTGAAACAAGTTTATGTACATATATGAATTTGATTGAATAGATTTAAGTTAAACGCATTAATGATTAACCATGCTATGAAAGTACATCATTATCTTTAATGCATTCGGCTATGACTTTATAATGGTAACTAGTTGCAATGATCTGTATTAAGCATGGTAATGCCTTGTAACCCTAATCTGACGACGGATACGGGTTAAAGGTGTTACATAGATTGCCGATAGTGTGATTGAAATGCCAACGATTCCCGAATCTGAGCTAGCTTTACTGACACTGTAAAATAGAGAAATAATCACACAGTAAGCTTTCAAAAGCTTAGTAAGTTCGAAATACAATACAATTATCTTATCAAAACAAACCAATGTATATATTAAACCATCACATAGATAATTTACATTTGATACACAAATTCAACCATATCAAGTACTCACATAGAATTACATTCATCTACTTTCAACCTCATCAACCACATAGGTATCATACATACCTTTGCTAACACTTAGTTACTCACCAACCATGCTATTCAACCACTCGACTTTACATTCTGATCCACCTTTGCTATTCTCTTGCTTTGTTCACACACATAGTACAAATTTGTTAACAAAACGTAAATGTCATCGCACATTTAGTGCCAAAACGTTAAACCGATCTCATATCGATATTGCACACACAGTGTCAATTCAATAAATCGAAGCTTTTACCATCTCGCACACACAGTGCCAATCATCTCTATCCCGCTTCTAATTTCACACACTTAGTGCCTCTAATTCAATTCCACACATAGCCTTTCTAATCTTATAATTATATAGATATTCATTCAATTCACATCACATAGAACATAAGTTAACAACATGTATTATATCCAAACTTACCTCGGACGTCGAACTATCGAAATAGTTGATTAATCGAGCACTTTATCTTTCCCTCGATCTCAATTTGAACCTGTCCTCTCTTGGTCTATACACATTCAAATTTAGTCCATTTAGTCACCAAATCATTCATTTTAGTCCAAACACACATATTTAGGGCATTTTACAAAATATCTCTCACATTTTCACATTACGATTCTTTAGTCCTTTATTCATCAAATACACATAATTAGCTTGCACCCATGCCTAACCGAATTCTCACTATACTCATACAAGTCCACACATTTCATTTATTTCACATTTTAGTCCTTTAAAATGCTATTTTCTCAATTTTAGCCCTAATTAGCTAAATTCGTCAAAACTCCAAGGACAAAACATGTTCATTAAACACATATCTTTCATTTAACACCAACACTAATCACAAAGCTCACCATTTCGTCAATGGAACATTTCATAACCATCATCAATTCACAGAATTTAAGCATGGGTTTTGTAGAGCACAAAGCAACGATTACAAAAACGTAGAAATTATCACAAATCGAGCTCAAACATACCTTGAATTAAGCTAAGTAAGTGCCGAATATCATGGAAGCTTAAACCCTTTCCTTTTCTTTCTAAATTCATTGGAACATGAAGAAGATGATAACTATTTCATGCTTTCTTTTATTATAATGAACAAAATTATTAAATTATAAAACTAACCTTTAGCATAAAATGCATATAACATATGATATAAGGTCATTCTTGACCATTGCCACCCACTTTCTTAATTAATGGGCTATTTACAACATAAGGCCTCCCCTTTATAAAGACAACCACACTTAGCTACTTATAAATCAGCACATAGTTTTTACTCTTTACGCGATTAAGTCCTTTCTCATAATTCGGCACATAATCGATAAAATTATCACACAGAATTTTCACACAGAATATGTCACATAGAATCAACACCAAAGATAACATTAAAATATTATTTCAACCTCGAATTTGTGGTCTCGAAACCATTGTTTCGACTAGGGTCTAAATCGGGCTATTACAACTCTCCCCCATTATGGATTTTCGTCCCTAAAAATATTACCAGCAAATAGTTGTGGATATTGCTCTCTCATAATGTTCTCAGGCTCCCACGTAGCCTCTTCAACTCCGTGTTTATGCCATAACACTTTAACTAAGGAAATTCTTTTGTTTCTCAACTCTTTGATCTCTCGTGCCAAAATTTGGATCGATTCTTCACTATATGACAAGTTCGACTGGATCTAAACCTTAGTAGGAGTAATCACATGAGATGGGTCTGATCTGTACCGTCGAAGGATTGACACATGAAACGCATTATGAATATTTTCTAACTCAGATGGCAACAACAATCTATACGCAACTGGCCCAACACGCTTGATGATCTCATACGGTCCGATAAACCTTGGACTCAACTTGCTTTTTCTACCAAATCGAAGTATTTTCTTCCACGGAGATACTTTCAAAAATACTTTTTCACCAACTTCAAACTCAATATCCTTCCGTTTTAAGTCTACATAAGACTTTTGACGATTTGAGGCCGCTTTCAATCTATCACGAATTACTTTCACTTTCTGTTCAGTTTCTTTAATAAGATCAATCCCATGAATCTTATTCTCACTCAGCTCGGTCCAATACAATGGAGTTCGACACTTTCGACCGTAAAAAGCCTCATATGACGCCATTTTGATACTAGATTGAAAACTGTTGTTGTACGCAAACTTAATCAACAGTAAATGCTTTTCCCACGCACTTTCGAATTCAAGAATGCAACATCTCAACATATCTTCAAGAACCTAAATGATCCGCTCAGACTGACCATCCGTTTGCGGATGAAACGCAGTACTGAAATGTAATTTTGTGCCTAAAGCCTCTTGCAATTTCTTCCAAAATCGCGAGGTAAATCTCGGATCTCTATCAGATACAATAGATAGAGGCACTCTATGCAATCTCACAATCTCGACAATATACAATTCATCCAATCTATCGAGTGAATAATCTATTCTCACTGGAATGAAATGGGCTAATTTTATCAATTTAACAACTATCTCCCACATCGCATCTTTCTTTCCCAGAGATAAAGGCAATCCCGACACAAATTCCATCGTGATTCTTTCCCATTTCAATTCAGGAATCATAATCGACTGTAATAAACCATACGAAACTTGATGTTCAGCTTTAACTTGCTGACAAACTAGACACTTTGACACAATGTCAGATATATCTTGTTTCATACCATGCCACCAATAAAACTGTTTCAGGTCATTATACATTTTTGTACTCCCAGGATGGACTGTTAATCGACTATTATGAGCTTCTTTCAAAATCATTTGAATCAACTCTAAATTTCTCGGAACTCAAATCCAATCTCTAAATCTCAAACAATCATCACTATCCACTCGGAATTCTGAATCAACATTCAATTCACACTGAGTTCGTTTAGTCGCCATTTCAACATCATCTTTCTGAGCATCACAAATTTGACGTACAAACATCGGTTTTACTTTCAACTCGGTTAAAACCACACTATCACCACATATATCTATCCGAATACTCATAGCTCGCAAGGCACATAATGATTTTTGACTTATAGCATCAGATACAACATTAGCTTTACCCGGGTGGTAACTATCACAAGCTTGTAATCTTTCAACAATTCTAACCATCTTCTCTGTCGCAAATTCAAGTCTTTCTGAGTCATCAAGTATTTCAAACTCTTGTAATCTATAAAGATATGGCACTTCTCACTAAATAAATAATGACGCCATATTTTCAATGCGAACACAATCAAGGCCAATTCAAGGTTGTGCGTCGGGTAGTTCTTTTCATGCGGCTTTAGTTGCCTCGAAGCATTAGCAATGACTTTACCTTCTTACATCAGCACACAATCCAAGCCATTTAACGATGCATCTCTATAAACTATAAAATATTTACCCGACTCAGGAACTAACACTGGCGCCTCTGTCAACAATACTTTCAACTATTCAAAACTCTGTTGACACTTTTCTGACCACTCAAATTTAACATCTTTCTGTAGCAACTTTTTCAACGGAGTCGCAATCATCGAGAAGCCTTTCACAAATCTTCTATAATATCCCGCTAGTCCCAGAAAACTATGGACTTCAGACACATTTCTTGGAGGCTTCCATTCTAAAATAGCTGAGACTTGGATCAACTTGTATTCCCCAGCTGACACAATATGTCCTAGAAAACCAACCTCACGCAACCAAAATTCACATTTGCTAAACTTAGCATACAATTGTTTCTCACACAGCGTTTGTAGTACAATTCTCAAATGCTCGGCATGCCGCGTCTCATCACATGAGTAGATCAAAATATCATCAATGAACACTATAACGAAACAATCCAAATACGGTTTAAATATCTGATTCATTAGATCCATAAACACTATAGGAGCATTTGTTAGTCCAAAAGTCATCACTAAGAATTTGTAATGTCCGTACCTCGTTCTGAAAGCAGTTTTCAATACATTGGATTCTTTAACTCTCAACTGATAGTAGCCCGATCTCAAATCTATCTTGTAAAATACTGTAGCTCCTCTCAGTTGATCAAATAAATCATCAATACGAGGAAACAGATATTTGTTCTTTATCGTCACCTTGTTCAACTGACGATAATCAATACACATTCTCATAGTACCATCTTTCTTTTTCACGAATAACACAAGAGCTCCCCAAGGTGAGAAACTCGATCGTACAAATCCTCTTTCAGTCAACTCTTACAACTGAGATTTCAACTCTTTTAATTCTATTGGTACCATTCTATATGGAGCTACTGAGATTAGAGTAGTCCCCAGAACTAACTCAATTCTAAATTCAACTTCCCGAATCGGAGGTAATTCCGGTAGTTCTTCAAGAAACACATCTGGAAACTCACTAACCATAGGTACAAATTCAACTTTCTTTTCTGACACTTTTATATCAATCACATATGCTAAATAAGATTCACAACCCTTTCTCACATAGTTCAGAGCTTTCATCGTAGATGCAACAGCTAGTAACCCTTTCATATCACTGGATTCAGTTCGAACTATCTCACCATTCTGACTTCTCAATTCAATACTCTTTCTTTTACAATTTACAATAGCATTATGCAAAGTGAGCAAATCCATACCCAAAATTATATCAAATTCATCAAATGGTAGCAACATCAGATTAGCTGGAAAGCATAAATTCTGAAACATCAATGGGCATTTCTTGCATACCTTATCCACCAAAACATACTTGCCTAAGGGGTTTGATACTTTAATCACAAATTCAGTAGACTCAACAGGTAGAGTCTTACTTGATACTAGATTCACACACACATATGAATGAGTAGATCCTGGATCTATCAATGCAATCACATCAGTATCAAATAAAGTGAAAGTATCGGTGATGACATCTGAAGATGATGCTTCTTCTCATGCTCGTATAGCATAAGCTCGGGCAGGTGCTCTCGCCTCTAACCTTACAGCTACATCAGTAGTTCCTCTTTGACTTCCACTTACATTCCTGGCATTTCTGGTTGGTCTACCCCTAGTCGATACTGTACTTGATCTCACATTCTGAACATTTTCCTCTTCGACCATATTTGGGCAATCTTGAATAAAATGATCTCAGAATCCACATTTATAACAAACTTTATTGTTGTACTTGCCCCAACATTCTCCCACATGTCGTCTTCCACACTGTCTGCACTCAGGTTTGTTACTTTTAGCACTATCAACACTTGATTCAATTGGAGTTTGATTTCTCGAACCAACACTTAGTCTTGTATGATCTCTACTTGGATGTCCAAATGAAGTATTTGATCTTTTGCTTGTATCTTTAAATCTCTTTGTTGAAGGTTGAGAAAGCTCACTCATCGATCTTTTTCTTTCATCATAAGCTTCAGAATTAGCTTTTTTCTTTTCTTTGCTGAGCTCCTCAGTTTTGCATGCTATTTCAACTAACACAACAAATTCATTTATATCAAGTATCCCAACCAACAATTTAATGTCTTCATTCAATCCCTCTATGAAGCGTTTGCACATAGTAGCTTCGGTCGAAACACATTCTCTCATGTATTGACTCAATCTTTCGAATTCCTGCTCGTACTCAGTAACGGACAAACAACCCTGTTTTAGCTCTAAAAACTCTTTACGCTTCTGATCAATGAAGCGTTGACTGATATACTTCTTTCTAAATTCGGCTTGAAAGAAATCCCAGGTGATTCTCTCTCTCGAAACCACAGATATCAATGTTTTCCAGTTATACACAATATCCCTCAACAGCAAAACATCACATTTTTATACATTCATCAGGTGTCAATGACATCTCATCGAATACTCGGATTGTATTCTCGAGCCAAAACTCAACTCGCTCAGCATCATCATCAATTGTGGCCCTAAACTCCTCAGCCCCATACTTTCGGATCTCATCCATAGGAGGTTTATTCAATCGAATCGGATCTATCACTTGTGGTACAACAGGTACTTGTGGAGGTGGAGGTTGTGGAGCAACCAAATTCGTTCGAACAAACTCCGTAAACCACTTTCTCATCATTCGAAAGAAGGCTTGCTTAGCATCTCCTCCCTTACCACTATCATTTGGCCTAGATGTGGCTGGTGCTGTCCCTTGAGCGGGAGCAGCCACGTTACTTTCTACGTCGTTAGCAACTACTCGATCGGGATCCATTTCTATATGAAAACACGTTTATATCTGTCAGAATTCATCACAATATAGCAATTTCAAATATAGCATGTATAGCTAGACTTACACGCGCTACATTAGTTTGAGAATCCACTAAACTGTAGCTCTGATACCGATAAAATGTAATACCCTTAACCCAAAATCGTCGCTCAGAATAAGGTTAAGAGGCATTACCGAACAATGGAATCATTTCACATCCAATTTACGACACAAAGTCAATCATCATCAAATCATATCAAAACATAATCAAATAGTCCGTTATTAAGACCCACGAGACCCTTAACACATGCTAGAGAGCAATCGGGACTAAACTGAACCCTTACAAATACACTAGGCCGTGTACCTCACACGGTCACCAGACACTCCCATGTGTCCAAGCCATGCCAAAGCTAGAACAAGTATTCTGACTTCTCCACACGGCCATTAGGCACGCCCGTGTGCTAAGGCCATGTGCTCTTAGGCCATATACTGACTTATTCTCACGGCTACTAGGCACGCCCATGTACCATGGTCGTGTGCTCTTAAGCTAGCTACTGACTTTACCCCTAGGGTCACTAGGCATGCCCGTGTGTTGTAATCGTGTAGGCAAAACAGGCCATTTTCAAGGCCAATTTGCCACCCACACAAGGGTTAAACCTACAAGCACACTAGAGCATAATTCCATACACAATTTGGCAACAAATTTCATGTCAAATGATCATTAATTCATCTCATACAATCTCATTTCTAATCATGTTAACTTATAAACCATTTTGCTCAACTAAATCACATACATTGCCAAACATGATTCATCCATTTTTTCATTAGATACAATGACTTAAATTCATCACAAAACTAATCATTCAAAAGACATTTCATATACTATCAAGCCATTCCAAAATATACATCACATACCACAACTATTCAAGCATTTTACCAATATCTTGTCTAGCCATATGACATGGCTATTTACACATCTCAAACATAATTCACATATCTAACCTATACATGCCATATTTCAACTATGTACATCTTTCCAAAAGTACCCGAAATAGATTGTCGATAGTGTGATTGAAATGATGACGATTCTTAAATTTGAGCTAGCTTTACTGACACTATAAAACAGAGAAATAATCACACAGTAAGCTTTCAAAAGCTTAATAAGTTCAAAATACAATACAATTATCTTATCAAATCAAACCAATATATATATTAAACCATCACATAGATAATTTACATTTGATACACAAGTTCAACCATATCAAGTACTCACATAGCATTACATTCATCTATTTTCAATCTCATCAACCACATAGGTGTCATACATACCTTTGCTAACACTTAGTTACTCACCAACCATTCTATTCAACCACTCGACTTTACATTTCGATCCACCTTTGCTATTCTCTTGCTTTGTTCGCACACATAGTTCAAATTCATTAACAAAATGTAAATGTCATTGCACACTTAGTTCCAAAAAGTTAAACCGATCTCATATCGGTATCGCACACACACTGTCAATTCAATAAACCAAAGCTTTTATCATCTCACACACACAGTGCCAATCATCTCTATCCCGCTTCTAATTTCGCACACTTAGTGCCCCTAATTCAATTCCGCACATAGCATTTCTAATCTCATAATTATATAGATATTCATTCAATTCACACCACATAGAACATAATTTAACAACATGTATTATATCAAAACTTACCTCGGACGTCGAACTATCGAAATAGTTGATTAATCGAGCACTTTATATTTGCCTCGATCTCGATCCGAACCTCTCCTCTCTTGGTCTATACACATTCAAATTCAGTCCATATAATGACCAAATCATTCACTTTAGTCCAAACACACATATTTAGACAAAATATCCCTCACATTTTCACATTACGACTCATTAGTCCTTTATTCATAAAATCATCAAATACACATAATTAGCTTGCACCCATGCCTAATCGAATTCTCACTATAATCATACAAGTCCACACATTTCATTTATTTCACATTTTAGTACTTCAAAATGCTATTTCTCAATTTTAGCCCTAATTAGCTAAATTCATCAAAACTCAAGGACTAAACATGTTCACTAAACACATATCTTTCATTTAACACCAACACTCATCACAAATCTCGCCATTTTATTGATGGCACATTTCATAACCATCATCAATTCACAAAATTTAAGCATGGGTTTTGTAGAGCATAAAGCAACGATTACGTATAAATTATCAAAAACTGAGCTCAAACATACCTTGAATTAAGTTAAGTAAGTGTCGAATATCATTGAAGCTTAAACCCTTTCTTTTTCTTTCTAAATTCGGTGGAACATGAAGAAGATGATAACTAGTTCATGCTTTGTTTTGTTATAATAAACAAAATTATTAAATTACAAAACTAACCTTTAGCATAAAATACATATAACATATGATATAAGGTCATTCTTGACCGTTGCCACCCACTTTCTTAATTAATGGTCTATTTGCAACATAAGGCCTCCTCTTCATACAGACAACCACACTTAGGTACTTATAAATCAGCACATAGCTTTTACTCTTTATGCGATTAAGTCATTTCTCTTAATTCGGTACACAATCGATAAAATTTTCACACAGAATTTTCACATAGACTATGTCACATAGAATCAACACCAAAGATAACATTAAAATATTTTTTTTGACCTCAAATTTGTGGTCTCAAAACCATTATTTTGACTAGGGTCTAAATCGGGCTGTTACACTTTAAGCTTAGTAAGTCTACATGTAAACAATTAGCACCATATTATATATTAATCAATCAATAACATTATATACTATGTAAGGACAATTCACATTTCCATAATCATGCTTACTCATCACTATACTTAAATAAGATTCTCGATGAACCCCTCGGAATGATACAAGTATCCGGTGGTTTCACACACAGCCCACCATTAATCAATAATAGGGTGGTATCGCACACAGTCCACCAACAATGATAATTATGGTGGTATCGCACACAGCCCATCATGAATAAATAATAAGGTGGTATCGTACTCAGCCCACCAAATGATAATTACGGATATTTGTCCGTACTTACATTTCTATTCTGCAGTTCATACGAGAATTACTCATTATCTATCATTTTCAATCAAACTTACCAATAAGTATTTACATCCATACAATGCACCAATAGGTAACATCATAAGTATTAAGGATGTATCATTTACACGTAAACTTACCTCGGTGCAAAATGTGTTAATTGGCAATTTAATCTGTAACCTTCCCTTTTCCTCGGTCAAGGTTGTTTCCACGCTCTTCTTGATCTATAATAATAAAATTCACTCATTCAATCACTACATAACTCATGATACATCAAAATTTCTACTTAGGCATAAATGACCATTTTGCCCTTATACTTTGGCAAAATTCTGATTTTGCCCCTAGGCTCGTAAATCATTTTTTCATCACATTTTCTCATTAAACAAGCCTAGCTGAACATTTATTTCTCTCATAAAAATTCACAAAACCAATCATTTCATGCATTTATTAGTCAATTACAACCTTTACAAATAAGTCCTATTTTGGTGTTTTCATGAAAAAACCTTTCACAAAAGTTATTCCTTACCCCCACTAACATTTATTTTCTTCCATAAAAACTCAGCAAACAACATAAACACTCTCATGTCAAGTCCATAAACTTTCAATCATTTTGCAAAATAGTCCCCTTTTTAGTTAGCTTAAGCTTTGGGGGTTCCAAAAGTACAAAAATTATCAAGAAAGACCTTTAAAGTCACTTACTTGCAAAGGAATAGCTTGGCTGAAAGTTTGAGCTTCAAAAACCTCTATTTTCTCTTCAAATTTTGGTGAAAGAAGAAATGGGAACAGTAAAAGATGATATCTTCTTTCTTTATCTTATTTTATTCATTTTTAGTCACCTAATATCATCAAATTTTTTACCAATTTAATGCCCTTGTCTCTCTTATCCCTATGGCCGACCAACACCCTCTCATTGGCCTAATTGCACATTAAGGAGCTTTAATTTAATTTTCCATAGCTATTAGACACCTTTAGCTTGTAAAATGAAACTTTTGCACTTTATGCGATTTAGTCCTTTTTCGCAATTAAGCATACAATTGCTAAAATTAAAGCACCAAAATTTTCATGCATCCTTATAATCATGCTATAACACATAAAATAATATTAAAATAATTTTCTTCAACCTTAGATTAGTGGTCTTGAAACCACTATTCTGACTAGCCCCAAAATCAGACTGTCACAACTCTCCCCCTTTAGAGATTTTCGTCCCCGAAAATCTTACCGATAAAGAGGCTTGGGGTACTGTTCTCTCATGGCTTCCTCCGGTTCCCACGTAGCCTCTTCTACGCCGTGTTTTTTCCATAACACTTTCACTAAGGCTATACTTTTGTTCCTTAACAGTTTAACCTTTCGGGCCAAAATCTTAATTGGTTCCTCTTCATAGGTCATGTCTAGTCATATCTCAATTTCGGTTGAAGGAATCACATGCGAAGGATTGGAACGATATCGTCGCAACATCGACACATGAAACACTTCACTCTAACTCTGCCGGCAAAGCCCACTGATGAGCGACTGGCCCAATCCTTTTAATAACCTCATATGGCCCTATGAACCGTGGACTCAATTTTCCCTTTTGACTAAATCTCAATATTTTCATCCACGAGGATACTTTCAGGAATACTTTATCGCCTACCTGAAACTTGATTTCTTTCCTTTTCAAATTCGCATATGACTTTTGTCAATTTGAAGTAGCTTTCAGACTATCACGGATCACTTTCACTTTCTCCACGGTTTCTCTAACTAGATCAACCCGGTGAATTTGCCTCTCACTAAGCTCGGTCCAATACAAGGGAGTCTGACACTTGCGACCATATAAATCTTTGTACGGTGCCATCTGTATACTCGACTGATAACTGTTGTTGTAGGCAAACTCAACCAAAGGTAGATATTTTTCCCAACTACCTTCAAACTCTAAAACATAGCATCGGAGCATATCCTTAAGAACTTGAATCACCCTTTTGGATTGGCCATCGGTTTAAGGATGGAACGCAGTACTAAAATTCAATTTTGTACCCAAGGCTTCTTGTAACATCTTATAAAACCTCGAAGTAAACCTTGGATTTCTATCCGAGATCATGGATATAGGCACCCTGTAACATCCTGAATTAAGGGGCCTATGCGTTTAATGTGTGGTTATGTGTAATGTGTTAATTAGAGTGTTAGGGGTCCAGATTGGGCTCAGGATAGGGCCGAGGCCTTGGTTAAATTTTCTGTTTGGACACTATAGGGTTGAAAAGATGGTATTTGTGGTTTAAATTACAAAATGGGCTTGTGGCCCAGTAGCAAGGGGCGCTGCAAAGGAGCTATAAGGTGGCGTCATTAGCAGGTGAAGAGGCCCAAGTTATGGCCGCTTGGAGCCCATGTATTTGGGCCATCTCTGGCACTTAAAGGAGGAGCAAGTGGGACTGCAATAAGGCTTAAAATTAGGAGGGATTAAATGACTTGGATAATATGGATAATGTGCTGATAAAGGAAGGAGAAGGTGGTGTTATTTAGGCCTCTTTTAGAGGTGTGAATTGATAAAGATAAGGGAGAAAGAATAGGAGTTATCTACTGAACAGCCAGTGGTGGCTGAATTTCCATCTCTTGAAAAGGGGAACAAATCGGTTTCAATAAGCCAGAGGGGTACCAAAATTTCCCTCATTAATTGATTAGTTTTTAGTTCAAGGAAGGGGCATTTTCAGCTTTTGAGAGGTAGGTGCCAAAATTCTCTTTAATTAGGGGGGATATCTCTTCAATTCTGGCATTTGAACCCCATTCTCTTAATATTTTCTCTCATTCTCTGTTCTTTTCTACAAGTCGAAACCCCAGTCAATCTCTGCAATCTTTTTTTTTATTTTTTCAGAAGCCTAAACCTCTTATTTCACTCTTTTCTTCATTTTTTTCCTCTTGTGCCGATTTCTCCATTAAGCTGAAATCTTCAAGGGGTTATCGAATTCTCTGTAAAGGTAGGTGCCGATTTCTTCTGATCTATTTTTTTCTTTTTTCTTTCTCTTTTGGTTTTTAGAAGACAAAGCCGAAAGGCTAATGGATTGTTGGTTTCTTGTGTCTATGTCTTGGGCAATATTCGAGAAGTGAAGTAGATCGCGTAGATCTAAAAGCCAAAATCGTTAGTCTCTGGACCTCATATCTCTCTTTTCGAGATTTCAAGGTAAGGTGTTCTCTTTAGATTTTCATTAGATTCGCTATCGTAATTGTGATCTTAACCATATGTTATGATGGTAGCAACTGGTAAGGTCTATTGATGGAATCAAATATCGATCAGGCGAAGGAGGGGATTGGATCTGTTAAACCAATCCCTACGTTTAAGCGGCAGTGTCGTGATTTGGGATTGGCCACCGGGTTGTGGACCGCTTGAACAAAACCTTAGGCTGTTAGCGATCGTGGCCATCTTGATAGTGTCGACTTAGACAGTACCATCTTGTCAGTAATCAGGTGTGTAGATCTCTATCACACTAGTTAATCTATATTATATGTATGTTATGGGCTAAAAGCTGGAAAATAAGGCTGTATGAACAGCCGTATTACCCAGAAAGGGTAGGCAAGGGTTGCCAGGTACGTAATCATAGAAACTTCTCTATGTGTATCAGAGTATGTGAAAGTCTGTGATCTGTTTAAATAGTACAATATTCTGATTCTTGCATGTATGTATGCATGGGATGGGATTGATATGATGAAGGCGAAGAAGGTCGCATAGCGATCGGTGGCTTTGCCACATAGGTCACACAGTGATCGGTCTTTATGACAGGCAGCATAGCTGTCAAAATACTACAATATATTATTAAGGTCGCATGGCGATCGGTAGCTTTGCCACATAGGTCACATAGTGATCGGTCTTTATGACAAGCAGCACAGCTGTCGATATGGTGTGTAGTGGATGGAGGGTTGATTGTAGAAATCCCCACGGTGTGATGGTTGGTACGGGGGTGTGTAGAGGATGAACTTTTAGGTTTGGGATGGGACATGTTGCATGTAAATTTTCTGTTGCCATTGTGTATGGGTTAAGGACCATAATGTGTTTGTGGGCCTCAAGGCTTTTATGTGTTTTCAGGATTTCCACACTGAGTCTTGGTGACTCACCCTTTTTTTTCCCAACTTTTCAGATGAGCAATAGATTGTGGACATGGGAGCCGAGGCGGACTTGAGGGGCCATCAAGTCTTTTATCTTCATAGGCTATTTTCAGTTTTTCTTTACGTTTCAATTTTGGGATTATTTTTGTAATAAGACCTCCATAACTTAGGTATCGAACTATATTTTTTTATGTTACGTCTTATAAACTTATGTTTTCAAAGTCTTAATTATAAAGTGAAAGGAAAATGGGTTTTTCCAGCATGTTCAATGCAAATGTTAAAGTTTCTTCAAAAATGTCACAACTAATGATTAATTGGTTAAAATAAACTGAGATTTTCAAAACCCTTCAAAGAAAAGTTTTCAACATTCAACCCGTAGCATACCAGATCCAGCCATGACGTATGGGCCAGGTTTGGGGTGTTACACACCCCATGTAATATCAAAACTTCAGCAATATACAGCTCGGCCAACTTATCAAGTGAGTAATCCATACGCACCGATATAAAGTGAGCCGATTTTGTTAATCTATCCACAATAACCCACACAACATCTTTCTTTTTTGGAGTAATAGGTAACCCCATTACAAAATCCATTATGATTCGATCCCACTTCCACTCGGGAACCATCATTGGTTGAAGTAATCCCGAAGGTACTAGTGCTCGGCTTTCACTTATTGACAGATCAAACACTTTATAACAATTTTGAGATGTCTTTTTTCAAACTCGGCCACCAATACAACTTATTCAAGTCATTGTACATTTTTGTGCTGCCCGGATGTACAGACAAGCAACCATTGTGTGCTTCATGTAAAATTTTCTGGATTAACTCATCATCCTTTGGTACACAAACTCTATCATGAAACCTCAAACAATCATCTGAACCAACTCAAAAATCAGAGTCATTTCCTGATTCTCACTAAGCTCTCTTAGCTTGCATTTCTCTATCATTCTTTTGAGCTTCACATATCTGCTGAAGAAATAATGGCCTAGCCCTCAACTTGGCCAATAGAGCACTATCATTAGACAATGCTAAACTTGTATTCATAGCTCTCAAAGCATAAAAGGATTTTCTGCTCAAGCCATCCGCAACCACATTCGCTTTCCCCAGGTGGTAATCAATTACTAGCTCATAATCCTTCAGTGATTCGAGCCACCACCGTTGTCGTAAATTCAAATTCTTTTGGTTCATCAGGTACTTCAAACTTTTGTGATCAGTAAAGATTTGGCACTTTTCACCATACAAATAATGACGCCAAATCTTCAAAGTGAAAATAACCGCAGCCAACTCCAAACCGTGAGTCGGATAATTCTTTTTATGTGATTTTAGCTGTCTCGAGGCATAAGCCACTACTTTACCCTCCTATATCAACACACAGCCAAGACCATTTAATGATACATCACTGTAGACCACAAACTCCTTCCCTGACTCAGGTTGTACTAAAGTCGGTGCTTCAGTCAACAAAGCTTTCAGTTTCTCAAAACTCTGTTGGCACTTCTCAGTCCATTCAAACTTAACGTCTTTATGTAATAGTCTCGTCATCGTGTAGCAATCATGGAGAACCCTTTAACGAACTGTATGTAGTACCCCGCTAAACCCAAAAAGCTCCTAATCTCTGACACATTCCTCAGCGGTTTCCACTCCACAATAGCGGAGATCTTACTCGAATCAACTCTAATTCAATCACCTGACACAATGTGCCCTAAAAATCTGACCTCTTGGAGCCAAAACTCACTCTTGCTAAATTTAGCATACAGCTGCTTATCTCTTAGAGTCTGCAACACAGTTCTCAGGTGTTTTGCGTGTTCACTCTCATCCCGGGAATAAATTAGTATATCGTCAATAAAAACGACTACGAACTTATCCAAATACTGCCAGAAGATTCGGTTCATTAAATCCATAAAGATCATAGGAGCATTCGTTAAGCCAAATGGCATGACAAGAAACTCATAATGACCATACCTTATCCAAAATGCAGTTTTTGGCACATCTTGCTACTTAACCCTCAACTGGTAATAGCCAGACCTTAAGTCTATCTTAGGAAACACTATAGCTCCCTTCAGTTGGTCGAACAAATCATCTATCCTTGGCAAAGGATACTTATTCTTCATTGCTACCCTGTTGAGTTGTATGTAGTCTATACACAGTCTCATCGACCAATCTTTCTTCTTTATAAAAAGTACCGGAGCACCGCATGGTGAATAGCTCGGTCTTACAAAACCCTTATCCATTAACTCTTGCAAATGAACCTTCAATTCTTTTAACTCTAACGGTGCCAACCTATACAGGGCCACCGAAATAGGTGTCATACAGAGCTAACTCGATACCACACTCAACCTCTCTAACTGGAGGCAATCCGGGTAACTCTTCTGGGAACACGTCTGGATACTCGCACACCACCGATACTGATTCAATCTTTACCTCTGAATCTTTAGTATTCAGCACAAAGGCGAGATAGGACTCATACCCTTTTCTCAAGTATTTCTCAGCTACCATAGACGAAATCACTATATGCAAACTATCCGATTTACCTGATTCAACTCGAATGACATCTCCATTTACACATCTCAATTCAATAAACTTACTACCACAGTTTACTAAAACATTATGAACAGTCAACCAATCCATACCAAGAATTCGGTTAAATTAATCAAACGACAACAACATGAGATTTGCCAGAAAATAAGAACTCTAATTGTCAAAGGACAATTCCTACACACCTTGTCAACTAGCACATGTTTGCCTAACGGGTTTGATACTTTTACTACAAATTCCATAGACTCAATAATCATACTCATGCTAGATGCTAATTTCATGCAAATATAAGAATGGTATACCCCAGATCAATCAAAGAAACAATAGAGATATCATGAAGAGAAAAAGTACCCGTTATCACATCTAGAGATGATGCCTCTTCGCGAGCGCAAATGGCATAAGTCCTTGTAGGTGCTCGACCCTCCAATCTCACAGCAAAGTCTCTAGGCGCACCTCTATTACTAGTCCCACTCATCAGGTTCCTTTGTGGTCTACCCCTTGAAAGTACATTGCTTGCCCTTACTTCTTGTTTTCTATCCTTCTCATCCCTCTCTGGATAGTTTGAATGAAGTGGTCGGGTGAACCACACTTGTAGCAATTACGGTTGTTTCCCCAACACTCCCCTGTATGTTACCTACCACAATTTAGACACTCTAGTTTATTTGACTTTGTATTGCCCATGCTTGCCATCGAGGTGGCATGAACTCTCAAGCCCAATATGTATTACCTCAATATCGGTGTGAATACCCAACTGAAGCATTCGTCTGAGGGTTTGCTTCTTGGGACCTCTTGAATTAAGTTTTGAACAATTTACTCATTGGCCTCTTCCTTGCATCTCGAGCCTTAATCATGGCTTTTCTCTTTTCCTTATTAAATTCTTCAACCTTGCAAGCTCTATCGACCAAAACCACAAATTCCTTCAATTCCAAAGTCCTAACCAGCAATCTAATATCCTCATTCAGCCCATCCTCGAACCTCTTGCACAAAATAGCTTTCGTAGACAGACACTCTTGCACATACTTGCTGAGCCTAACAAACTCGCGCTCATACTCTGCCACAGTCATTTTGCCTTGCTTCAATTCAAGGAACTCTTTACGTTTCTAATCTACAAATCTCCAACTTATGTACTTCTTTTAGAACTCTTCCAAAAAGAAGTCTTATGTCACACTCTCACTTGGAACTACTAACGTCAACGTTTTCCACCAACGATATGCCGAGTCCTTCAGCAACCACACGGCATATTTTAAGCTCCCTTCAAGCGTGTAAGAGAGTTCATTGAATACCCGCATAAAGTTCTTGAGCCAGAACTCGCTCTCTCAGGGTCATCGTCTATATTAGTTCTGAATTTCTCAGCCCCTTGTTTTCGAATCTTATCGACCGGGGGTTTAGTCATTCTTACCGAGTCTATACCTTGATGAGTCACGGGAACTGACTGAGGTATAGGAGGGGGTGGAGGAGGTTGAGCATTAGGATTTGCTCGCACAAATTCGGTGTACTAATTACTCATCACGTGGAGAAAGGCTTCCTGAGCCTCTTCTACTTGACCCAAAGTCTTGTGTCTACTTTCTATAGGCGTGATCCCTTACACGAGAGCCGATGTGTTACTAGCAGCATCATCTGTAACAGCTCAGTTGGGATCCATTTTCCATATGAAAACACAATTTTAAAAATTGTCAGGAGTCACCACACTATCAATATACGTCTATGGCATGTATAGCTAGACTCCTACACACGCTACGGTAGTTCAAGAACCGACTAAACCATAGCTTTGATACCATTAAATGTAACACCTTTTACCCATATTCAACGCCAGAACAGGGTACGAGGCATTACTAAGCTTACACGCAATCAATCATGCAATTTAGAAACTTGACTTTTTTCTCCAATTTAAAACTTTTACTAACACCTCCTAAACAAGCCTGCGAGGAAAAATTCACAATTTAGGAATGGTTCGAGATCAAATCGAGCTCCTTTGAAGCTCTTTGGAAGACCTTAAAAAATTTTCTCTAAACAATCCACACGCTCGTGTGGAGGAAGGACACACTCGTGTGACATATCACACGCCCGTGTTCTACACCCGTGTGGAATTATTTCTCAATTCGAACCTACAGGGGTTTTGACACGGCCAGACACATGCCCGTGTCCCTCATACGGCCTCGACACGCCGGTTTCTTAGCCCATGTGCCAAAACCATGGCATTCTGTTTCTGACATCATCAACTAAAAAATGTCACACGACCTAGGCACACGCCCATATCCTTCAACCGTGTGGCAAATTAAATTCCAAATTTAGGTGCAAACTTCACACAGCCTGTGCACACGCCCATGTCTATGGCCGTGTCTTCAACACGGCCGTGTCTCTGCCCGTGTGTTTACTACTGAGCATACTGACTTGTAAAACTAGCATGCCAAGGGACACACGGCCTGTCCACACACCCATGAGGCTGACCGTGTTTCACACATGGCCTAGACACACGCCCGTGTATCTACCCGTGTGGACAAGAACATGGTTATTTTCCAAGCTCTTTTTATCACCCTAATTTATACAAACATCAATCACATTCAACCTTCAACCCATTCATGCATTATTTCACCAAGCAACCCAATCATGCATCATACACATTCATGAATAACCTCATCTTTTCATATATTAATAATAATGAGCCATCAACTATGGCCATATACAAAAGAGTTCATATTTAAAAAAGCCAACACACTTGCCCAAAAGAACAAGACATTTCACTAAGTCTAGTCCCTATACATGCCATACTCAAAATGCTAAGTCTAAATATACTAAGATGTGCTGATAGTGTGGGTAATCTTCTGATTATCTTCGTATCCTGAGCTGGCTCTTTGACACTATAAAAAAAGGGAAAAGAAAGGGAGTAAGCTTTAAGGTTAGTAAGTCTACATGTAAACAATAAGCACCATACCATATACTAATCAATCAATAACATTATATACTATGTAAAATCAATTCACATTTCCATAATCATGCTTACTCATCTCCACTCTTACCACATCCCAACCATATATCAATTACATTGCTCACATTTATTTGTACTTATGCCCTGCATTTATCAACACAAAGCCACATGAAATATTTACTTAAACAAGTTTCTCGATGAACCCCTCGAAGTGATACAAGTACCCAGTGGTTTCGCACATAGCCCACCATTAATCAATAATAGGGTGGTATCGCACACAGCCCACCAACAATGATAATTACGGTGGTTTCGCACATAGCCCACCAAATGATAATATAAACGATGGTATCGCACACAGCCCATCGTGGATAAATAATAAGGTGGTATCGTACACAGCCCACCAAATGATAATTATGGATATTTGTCCGTACTTAAATTTCTATTCTGAGGTTCATACGAGAATTACTCATTATCTATCATTTTCAATCAATCTCACCAATAAGTATTTACATCCATACAATGCATCAATAGGTAACATCATAAGTATTTAGGATGTATCGTTTACACGTAAACTTACCTAGGTGCAAAATGTGTTAATTGGCGGTTTAGTCTATAACCTTGCCTTTTCCTCTGTCAAAGTTGTTTCCACACTCTTCTTCATCTATAATAATAAAATTTACTCATTCAATCATTACATAACTCATGATACATCAAAATTTTTACTTAGGCAAAAATGACCATTTTGCCCTTATACTTTGGCAAAATTACGATTTTTCCCTTAGGCTCGTAAATCATTTTTCATCACATTTTCTTATTAAACAAGCCTAGCTGAACATTTATTTCTCTCATAACAATTCACAAAACCAATCAT
Source organism: Gossypium rotundifolium (assembly GCA_025506655.1). Taxonomy (NCBI): domain Eukaryota; kingdom Viridiplantae; phylum Streptophyta; class Magnoliopsida; order Malvales; family Malvaceae; genus Gossypium; species Gossypium rotundifolium. The sequence goes on from CP106725.1 coordinate 53,007,162, forward strand.
TTCATGCATTTATTACTCAATTACAACCTTTACAAATAAGTCATATTTAGGTGTTTTCATGGAAAAACCTTTCACAAAAGTTATTCCTTACCCCATTAACATTCATTTTCTTCCATAAAAAATCAGCAAACAACACAAACACTCTCATGGAAAGCCCCTAAACTTTTAACCATTTTGCAAAATAGTCCCCTCATTAGCTAGCTTAAGCTTTGGGGGTTCCAAAAGTACAAAAATTATCAAGAAAGACCTCTAAAGTCACTTACTTGCAAGGGAATAGCTTGGCTGAAAGTTTGAGCTCCAAAAACCTCTATTTTCTCTTCAAATTTTGGTGGAAGAAGAAATGGGAATAGTAAAAGATGATATCTTCTTTCTTTATCTTATTTCATTCATTTTTAGTCCCTAATATCACCAAATTTTTGACCAATTTAATGCCCTTGTCTCCCTTGTCCCTATGGCCGACCAACACCCTCTCATTAGCCTAATTGCACTTTAAGGACCTTTAATTTAATTTCCATAGCTATTAGACACCTCTAGCCTGTAAAATGAAACTTTCATACTTTATACGATTTAGTCCTTTTTCTCAATTAAGCATACAATTGCTAAAATTAAAGCACCAAAATTTTTATGCATCCTTATAATCATGCTATAACACAAAATAATATTAAAATAATTTTCTTCAACCTCGGATTAGTGGTCTCGAAACCACTGTTCTAACTAGCCCCAAAATTGAGCTGTTACAGAAACAATGTTTATTACATATAAACTTACCTCGGATGCAAAAATGATAAAGCGGGTCATTAATCTGAAACCTTGTTCTTCCCCCATCTAAGCCTATATTTCACTTTTCTTGATCTATATAATATCAAATTCAACTCATTTAATCATCTATTTATTCAATTTAGTCCAAATTTTACTTTAAGGCATTTTTACACAATTGCCCCTAATATTTCACATCATTTACAAATTAGTCCTTATTTCATAAAATCACAAATTCATGAATTTCAAGACTAACCCATGCTAGCTGAATTTCTCTAGTACTCAAATCAGCCCATATTTCTCATTTATTTCACATTTTAACCCCTAAATTTGCACATTTAATAATTTAGCCCTTAATTTGCATTTTCTTTAAAAGTCACCTAACAAAACTTGTTTAATTAGCAACAAGCATTCATAATCTATCAAGAAACTTCAAAACACATGTTATTTCATTAATGGAAACATCTAAAATCGTTAAGTTTTGCAAATTAGTCCCTGGGCTAGCTAGAATAAGCTGCAACGATATAAAAAACGTAGAAATCATTAAAAATGGGACAAAAATAGTACATAATTGAGCTTAAAAGTCTTGGCTGAATGAAATGTAACACCCCTTACCCGTATTCAACGTTAGAACAGGGCTCAAGGAATTACCGGACTTATAACACAAGCATTCACACAATTTTGAGTCATAAATTTGCATCCAAATTAAAACCATTCATATTCAATCATAAAGTCCCTTATACGAGCCTACGAATGCTTTGGAGGTGGTTTGGGACTAAATCAAGAACTTTAAATTTTTTTACAAAACTTAGATTTTTTTTGCTAGATGCATCGCTCACACGCCCGTGTGGTCCAAGGGACAAGCTCATGAGACCCTGGACACGCCCGTGCTTCAGACCGTGTTCGATTTAGGGTGCTCTCTGGCTTGTGCCACACGGCCGTGCCACACGCCCGTGTGCTAGGCCGTGTAGCACACACGGCTGAGACACTCGCTCGTGTCTCTGCCCGTGTGCTAAATTCTGGACACTCTGCTTCTCAAAATTTAGGTGCAGGGGACACACGGCCAGAACACATGCCCGTGGGGCGAACCGTGTGTCACACACAGTCTAGACACACGCCATTGTGTCTACCCGTGTGGACAAAAATAAGGCTATTTGCCAAGCCATTTTCCACCTTCACTTGCGCACATCAACACAACATCACATGGAAGAAATTCAAGCATATAAGAGCAACCAAACAACCAAAACCAAGACAATAACATGTCATCCTCATGCCATTATTTATCATGCTTAGAACATCAACCTTTCCACACCAAATCATGCAACATTCGACATTCACAAATGACACTAATATATAAATATACTCATAACCAATATTAACCAACTTCCATGGCTATATACAAAAATGAACTATAAACCATTATAAGCCAACACATATGGTCAAATTAATAATGACACATATAACTAAAAGACCAAATCCCTATACATGACATAAACTCAAAATACATGAATTCATCAATACCCAAAGTAATAGCTTGATAGTGTGATAGGATCTCCTACGATCTCTAATTCGAGCTAGCTCAATGACATTATAAAACATGGGAAAGGAAGGGGGTAAGCTATATAGCTTAGTAAGTCTGTATGAATATAATAAGCAACTCTTACTAATCGTTTACCAAGTCCAACAATATAAACATAAGATAAAATAAATTGCTATAAATCTCATAGTTACAATTTATTTAGTCACATTGTTTGTTCTATCAATTTGTAAGTATAATTTAACATGCCTTGGCATTAGCCTAACCACCGCAATCTTTCCATTATAACATATTACCACAACCAACAAACCATTTCAAACCTCATAGAAAACATACACATTAATTATGAGTATTTACATTTCAAGCATATACTTTAACATTTGTAACACCCCAAACCCGGCCCAGACGTTACGACCGGATTTGGCATGTCACATGGAAAGGTTTTAAAGAAAATTCGAGATCGTGTTAAAACTTTCGAGTTTTGGTTCAAATTTTGAAATCATATTCGACTTTAAGGATTTCTTGCAAAATGTTGTTAATATTACTAACTACAGAAACTTGTTTTATAACACAAAAATCTGACTCGGTGGTTTTCTGTAGTGTGACGTTTTGGAAACAATTATTGAAGCTTTAAGAAAATCCCGAGTTTATTGATTGATAGTTTTTGGTTCGTTGTTAATATTTTAGAAACAGTTATTTAAATTTTTAGGAAAACCCCATTTGATTGTTTCATGAGAGATAATAGTTGAATTAAAACAAAACCTAATTAAAATCCTAGTGGCCTTATTACAAAACATAATACCAAATTAGAATAACGTTTAATGCAAAGTAAAAAAGAAATTACTAAAATAACGATGTATGGCCACCACAGAGTCCATCTCGGCCCCAAATCCTCACTGTTGGGTTTTACCTGCAAGATTAAGCAGAGGGGTGAGTTACGAGAACTCAGTGCGTAATTCCCCATACGAACAAAACTGGGCCTAAGCCCATTCAAATACTAACTGGGCCTTCGCCTTAACGAAATCAAATTGGGCGAAGCCCATACAAAAATGAACTGGGCCTTAACCTTATTAACATGGCATAGCAGATAATGAATGCAATGTAATGCAACCCAGCCCAGCCTAGTTTTCCATCCGCTACACACCACCCAACCAACCAAAACACAACAATGGGGATTTCTACAATCAACCCTCATCCGCTAAACACCATCGATGGAAGTCACGCTACTCATTGGTGAAATTGTGACCGAGTCACCAAAATATGTGGCATAGCCACCGAATAATGTGACAAAGTCACCGAAATACACTACCCCGTTCATCAATATCATTTCCCAATCCCATGCAACATATTATCATAATGTGATGAATGCCAGACATATATCAATGTACATCAGATATTTAGACCACACATATAATCATGCTAAGTTATTCGAATGGCATAGTCATAAGTGTTACTTACCTGGTATCTCCAATCTTACCCACTAGGGTACCACAATTATCGTAACGGTTATTTCGGCTTTTAGTCAATTCACATATTAATACTAAATAAACGAATGAAGGGGTGTGCATTACACACCTGATTACACGAAGGACTAAACACTCCTGATCGTCGTCACTCTCACTATCACAAATAACTATGATCTGTCTATTCAGATCTGATGTCGCCTCTCTTCTACAACCCGGTGGAAAATCCCGAACGACTGATACCTTACGCTGTTTGAACTTAGGAGCAGAGGGTACGAGCCCACTCCCCTTAGGCTCCCTTGCCGATGCCTCCTTAGAACGACTAGCACTCGCATCCGTGAAGAGAGTTTGATCAGTAAGGTACCATAGTGAAATCAGCGATTGTCTAACGAGGAAGTTTGGTTATGGTAGAGTACAATGAAAGGAAAAAGATAGCTAAGAGACCAAAGAGATGACTCCTTTCCTTGATAAACGAGGAATTGCACCACTACAGATTCGGTTACAGAATGCTCGGCCTATCTAACGAGAGTCTATCATGAATCACAGAAAGAGCAAAGTCACAACGTGATGGAGTAAACAGTTACGAAAGAGAGGAACCAAATTTGGTTTGATGATTTAGAAGATGAGTGTTCGGCTTCTTTAAGAGAAGTAAGAGAAATGAATAGAATAATAAATAATAAAAAGAAGAGAACATTACCTTGAAAAGAGAGAAGCCAAATGGAACCCAAGGCAATTCGGCACTGGCAGAAATAATAGAAGCAAATCCAAGCTCGGCGATGAAGGCTCAAAGAAACGAAACTCCAATGTTAATCAGAGGATTAAGAAAAGAATGGTCGATAGAAACAAGTAGAAGAGGCAAAGAAGAACTAAGGTTCAGCTATGATGAACACACAAGAAATAAGTTGATTTAGAATGGGGTAACAAGGTAGGTTCAGTTATGGTGATGAAAACAAATTGTAAGAGATGAACAAAGGAGATTCGGCTTAAGGGGAAAATGGAAAAGCAGTGAAGGAAATATAGGTTTCATCTATGAGAGAATAAAAGAGAAGACAGTTGGAAAAAAAGAATGAAGGGTGAAAGAAATGCCCAAGTGGTCACTCTAGTTTCGGCCAATGCCAAAGAGGCAAGGAGAGATGAAGAAAAGAAAGCTGAGAGTTTCGACACAAGTAAGGAATAGGAAACCCGAAAGAGAGAAAAAGAAAAGAATCCCAAAGAATTTTGCAAAATTCGGCACCCCAACAACCTATGACCGAATATGCTAAGAAAGAAATGTCTAAGACTAAATGGAGTTTCGGCACACACCCTTACTAGCTAAAACCGAAAATGCTCTTCCTAAGCACCACTCCACTTTCGGCCAAACTCCCCCTCTCTCCACACATCCCATGATTTTCTCCACAACTTACTCTCTATCCACCAATTCGAATTAGTTAACCACTTCAACCTCCCCAAGCTCCTTTCCTCCATCCATTTGAATTGTTTGACTCAATCAACAACCACCTAGGTAGAGTCCCAGCTGAAAGCCAACTCTTCCCCACCTTGAGCACAAAAATAAACTCCATAGTGTAGCAGATAGGATTCGAATCTTTCTTCCCTTGCTTCCCATGTGACGCCAACTCCACTAGGCCACGCTACTTTCTTTTGTTAACACAACACCAACTATTTATCTTAAGTTCTGCCTCCACTAGCTCACCCTACCAAAGTGCCCTAAAACTAATATTTCACCAGGGCCCCGACTCGACCCCGAGCCTTTCCAAGACCCCCGAACATACCCAAATAACAAGCATAGCTAGCCAAACGCATGAAATAGTGCAAAATACAGAATCCCAAATTTTAGGATGTTACAACATCTTTCAATTACCTAAATTTTTACCTTCTCATACTTTCATAACGATTTTAATAGGCAATTATGCCAATCTTCCCTTTTTCTCATATCTGGTAAATCACAATTTGTGTGAATAAAATATGCTATATCATAACTCAATTTAGACCGAAAACCAATCACATAATCGTCAACCGAATTTACCATGCATTTCATACATCATAAGTATAGACCAATGATCATAAGGTTTTCACAAAAATATTCTCGTGGAAACCATGAACTCATAATATCATGAAGTCAATGCTTATAAACTTTATGTAGATACATGTACTAATTCGTAATACTTACATGCTCTTTCTCTTCTTTGACATATCCGTTGAATTTCCCGTCGAACCACTTGGAATACTATTGGATACACGGAAAATCTTGCACATAAGTGCCACATATGTAGCCAATGCTACCTCATATCTCATAACACATATAGGCTCGCTCTCGAGCTATCCGCGAGCCTGCTCACACTAGCTGTCAGTCGAGACGTAGCTACATGGTGCTGCTCACACAAGCTGTCAGGTATCCGCAACATATGCCGGTATACCCAGCAACTAGTAGGACGTACAGGACCAACACCCAAGACCCATAAATCACATAATCACATGGGTTCCTAGTGACATGTCACTTGTATCCTAATCTATTCTTAAGGTTCAACCAGGATTTTCTCGCTTGTCGAAACTTCGTCAAATATGCTAATAGAATCAATCATACAATTCATGCAATATCAAAACATTAAAATAAAAATATAACATTTCATTATTAACATACAAACTTACCTCGGCATAAAAATGGCAAAAAGGACCTAATCGTCAAATACTTTTTTTCCTTCGTTCTAATTTTGAACCTCATTTTTCTTAATCTATAATATCACATTTAACTTATTTAATCATTATACTATTCAAATCAGCCCAAAATCACATTATGAAAAATTACATTTTTGCCCCAAAATTTGACAATTTTACACTTTAGTCCCTAAGCTCATAAAATGAAATGTACTCAATTTCTACAATACCTGTAACAGTCCAATTTACACCCTAGTCAGAACAGTGGTTTCGAGACCACAAATCTGAGGTCAAAAAAATATTTTAATATTATTTTTCGTGTTTACAGTATGTGATTGAGTACGTGTGAAAATTCTATGTGAAAATTTTATTGATTGTGTGCTTAATTTGTAAAAAGGACTAAATCGCATAAAATATAAAAGTAGCCATCTATTTGAATAATTGCCGAATTGATGTGCCTTTCTATATATGAGGCCTTATGTTGTAAATAGGCCATTTTAATGTGGCTTGGATGGCAATGGACATTTGATAGTGGCATTTTAATGTTAATTAAAAATGATAAAAATGTAAATTGATTTTTAAGTTATATTAAATAAAAAAAACATTAAAGATGACCATTATCATCTTTGCTTTGCTGAAATAGAAGAAAGAAATAAAGACTGAGTTCTTCAACATTTGGCCATGGTTTAAGCATAAATCGGGTATATGTTTTTTTATCATTTTTTGATAATTTCTACGTTTTTGTGATCGTTGCTTTGTGCTCTAGCTAGCCCATGCTTTAATTTTTGAATTTGATGAAGATTTTGAGATATGCCATTGATGAATGTTTGAGCTTTGTAGTAGTGGATGATGAAAAATGAAAGATATGTGAAAGATTAACATGTTTTGTCTTTGAATTTTTGGTGAAATTGAGTAATTTGGACTAAATTGTGAAAATAATATTTTAAGAGACTAAAATGTGAAATAAATGAAATGTGTGGGCTGGTATGGACATAGGGAGAATTTGGCTAGGCATGGGTGAAGTGAAATTTTGTGTATTTTGTGATCTTGTAAAATAGGGACTAAAGTGTTAAAATGTGAAAATGTGAGGGCTATTTTGTAAAATTCCCTAAATATGTGTATTTGGACTAAATTAATGAATTGGTGATAAAATGAGCTAAATTTGAATATGTATAGACCAAGAAAGGAGAGATTCGGATCGAGATCGAGGCAAAGACAAAGTACTCGATTGATCGACTAGTTTTGGTATTTCGACGTCCGAGGTAAGTTTGGATATAATACAAATTGTTTAATTTATATCTATGTGATGAGAAATGAATGAATTGTATAGTTAATGAAATAGAAATGGTATATATGAAATTGAGTATTGAGGCACTATGTGTGCGTAATTAGAAATGAGACAGAGATGATTGGCACTGTGTGTGCGAAATAGTATAAGCTTCGGCTTATTGATTTAGCACTGTGTGTGTGATACCGAGATAAGTTCGGTTTAAAGTACAGGCACTAAGTGTTCGATGACATTTATGCATCGGCTATGAAATTGGCACTAAATGTGCGATTAAACTAAACGAATAACAAAGGTTGATCGAAATGTAATATCGAGCATTGGATAGCATGGATGGTGAATAATTATGTGTTGGCTAAGGTATGTATTGAACCTTTGTGGTTGATGAAATGGTGTATGGATTATGAATGGTTGAGTGAGTATATTAGCTATGTGATGAATTAACTTTGTATATTGTATTTGATTTATTAAATTGAATGTATTATATTACGAACTTACTAAGCTTTAGAGCTTACTGTGTGAATTGTTTCTCTGTTTTACAGTGTCAATTAAGCTAGCTCGGATCTGGGGATCGTTAGCAACTCAATCACACTATTGACTAACTATTTTGGTACTTTTGAAATATGTGTATATTGAATATGGCATGTATAGGCTAGTTAATATGGCATGTTTTGAAATGTTTGAACCTTGCCATGTGATTTAGCTTGGAAGTGAATGATGTTAGTTTTTATGTATGAGCTATGGAAATGATGAATATGGCATGAGGTAGTGAAAATGAAAATGGTATGTTTCATGCTTAAATGGTTGATGAGTATTGTGGTTTGAATGTGAACTTGTGGTATGGATTATATGATGCTTGAATTATATGCTTTGGTATATGAAATTGGTATTTTTGAATGAAATTAATTGAGTGGAAATTGAGTACGGATATGGATGGTATAGTTAGTTATTAATTGGTGTGTGTATTGGTATGTTTTGGCTGCCATTTGAAGTATAAATGCATGTGATTTGAGGCTTATAGGTGATCCTAAGTGTGGGAGGCAAGTTTGGCCTTGTAAATGTCCTATAATTGCCCACATGGTTGAGCACACGGGCGTGTGTCGACCATGTTGTTTAAGTTTTCCAATTGAAACAAGTAAGTGTCGACCACAGGTGAGGCATACGGGCATGTCTCAGGCCGTGTGGACAAGTCAGTATGTATGCCCTGTTTTGCCACGGCTTGGACGCACAGGCGTGTCCAAGGCTGTGTGAGGCACACGGCCTACCCACACGGGCGTGTGACCTCTGTAACTTAGAAACATGTTTGAATTTGAAAAATTTTCGTATGTGTTTGATTTAGTCCCGACCCCTTTCTAACATGTGTTTAAGGTCTCGTAGACCTCATTAAGGGACTCTAAGTTTATATTTTGATATGTTTCACTGATGATTGACTATGTGTTGTAAAATGTTATGAAATGCTCGGAAATGATTATTAATGCCTCTTAACCCTAATCTGGCAATGGTTACAGGTTAAGGGTGTTACAATACCCATGCCTAGCCGAACCTTAGCCCAAATTTTTCTTTTATTGACATTTTAACACCCATTTTTACAACTTTTTACAAATAGGTCATTTTTAGGCTTTTTCATTGAAAATCACTTAGCAAAAGTTGTTTATCTAACAACTATCATGAATTTTCTACCATTAAACATCAAAATACATACAATTTCAACATGGTTCAAACCCTAGACCTTCAACCATTTCTCAAATTAGTACTAGAAATAGGTAGATCATGTTACAAGGATTTCAAAAACATAAAAATCATTAAAAACGGGACTAGAACGGACTTACAATCGAGCTTGAAAGCTTGGCCAAAACCCTAGCTATAGCTTCTTGGTATATTCGGCCATGGGAGGAAGAAGATGGACAAAATTTGGCTTTATTTTGGCTTTTTAAATCATTTAATTAGCAAATTACTAAAATACCCTTAATGAAAAAACTTTAGAAACATACCTAACCATGTCCATTTTTGTCCACCAACTTAATCAATGGTCTAATTACCATTGAAAAACCTCCAATTTAAAATTTCATAACAATTAGACACCTTTAACTTATATAACTCACATTTTGCACTTATTACAATTTAGTCCTTTTGACTAAATTGAGTGCCCAAACGTCAAAAATTTTTGAACAAATTTTTTGCGAAATCATTCCATAAAACTGTAGACCATAAAAATATAATAAAAATAAATTTTTCTGCGTCGGACTTGTGGTCCCGAAACCACTGTTCCGACTAGACCCAAAATCAGGTTGTTACATGTAAAAGAGAAAAATTGCTTCCTTGTTGCCCTAAATTCAGTGAAGAAGATGATAATAGGTAATGTTTTTGTTTTTGTTTTATTTATTTTAAGCTAAGATACTAATTTACTAATATAACCTTAATTAATCACACAAATTTTAAAAATACCATTCTCATAAATTTCCACTATCATATAAATGGTCCAATTACCACTTAAGGACCTTAACTTTAAGGTCCTATAGTTATTAGATACTTTTAGCTAATAGAACTTCACTTTTACACTTTACGCGATTTAATCCTTTTTCTCAAATTGACCATTTAAACGATAAAATTTCTTCACAAAACTTTCACACATACATGCTATCATGCTGTAAACACTTAAAATAATATTAAAAATAATTTTTCAACCTTGAATTTGCGGTTCCAAAATCACTATTTTGATTTGACTAAAAATGGGTTGTTACATCATCATCCACTAAATTTAACTTAAAAGTGTTCTAATAACCATTTTAGCCCTTTGATTAATTGCTAAGTAAGTCCTCAAGCATTTCTTCAATTAAAACTCTATAGCTATTGAAATTTTACAATTCAGTCCCTGAGTCTTAATTAACTATTAAATCGACAAAATTAATTGATCAATCTTTAATATATTTTTATATTATCCTCATAAATATTCATATTTAATACTTATGGAATTGTTTTGCAAAAATGGAGTTTCAAAATCATATTTTTTGGTACCATTAAATTTTGGATCGTTACAAGAAGGGTGATTATGATGAGCACTTAAGTAATTATGTTTTCTTCACTTTCCAAATGGTAAATGGAGTTACAACTGATTTTGAAAATAGTGGTAGTAATGTTAAATCAACAAAGGACTTCATAGACACTTACAAGACCATGATTAATAAGTGGGATCAAGTTTGTAAGATCAATGTATGCCTCACAAATTATAATTATATGTTGAAATAAGAGAATCAAAAGCTCTTGAAAAAGATTTTTTTAAAAATGACTCTTTATTAACCGTAAAATGAGCCCAACTTAGTGAAGCTATGAAGGAGTTATTTGTAGCTTAGTCTATTTTGAAGAAGATGGGCTCTGAAAGTGAGAAGCTGATGAAATCCTTGCTGAAAAAATGACCCTTATAGTCTTTGTGATAGCTAAGGGGATTGTTGGAAAACCCAAAAGCTCCAAAAAGGTTGAAGTTATTTAATACTATTGGAAAGCATCATAAGTGTAAAGGAAAAATGAAGTGTCATTAGGTTCCAAGGGCATATTAGGCCCAAATGTTACAAACTACCAAAAGCTCTCAGAAGAGAGCAGTTAGTGGTAGCCCTAGTTGCATCTCGCATTTCAACTGACAAAAAATAGAAGCAAAAGCTTGTTTGGTGGAAAAATCATCAAAAATGATTTTTGGTTTATTACCAATCCTTGAAAACTTCTACTAAGCATATGGTATTTTGATAGAAAGAAGTAGAGACTGGATGTAGAGATTGCTTGAAAAAGTTCTAAGAAAACCATCAATGAAGAGTGGCCTTCAGTGATGGAAAAAAGGGCAAGGTGCTTTGCAAATATATGCTTAACATAGGAGGAATGCTAGAAATTCAAAATGTGTTCCTTGTGGAGGGATTAAAAGCTAATCGATATATTCCAAGTTTATGACTAGGGTATGTTGGTAAATTTTATCAGGAAGAATTGCAAACTGATTGACAAGTAAGATAAGCTACGAAACAATCTACAATTGTTATAGGATGATGAAACCACTCACTTATAATCAAAATAGATTTTCAAATATTGAGTTATGGCATGAGGTAATAGGCCATGTATACTTCAGAGGATTGCAAAGATTGGTAATATACAATGTTTTTAGAGGACTACCAAAGTTAGGGGGAGTAATTCCAAATATGTGTGGTGAGTGCTTAAAGAGGAAGCAATAGTGTGAGTCACTTCCCAATTATAATTGATTCAAACAATTGAACCTTCAAAGCTTCTATAAATGAATTTGATAGGGTCAATGAAGATTGAAAGCTTAGGAGGTAAAAGATATGTTCTTGTAAGTGTAGATGACTATTCCATGTTTACATAGTTAAGGTTCTTGTGTGAAAAGTTCAACACATTTGATGCCTTCAAGAAACTGTGTAAAAAAGCTGAGAATGAAAAAGGTTATCTTATTGGGAAAATTGTTAGGATGCATGATCAAGGAGGGGAATTCGAGAATGAATAATTCTCATATATTTTTTACAATACGACATTCAACATGAGTTTTTTTTGCTCCAAAAACTCCATAACAGAACGAGGTTATTAAGAGGAACAATAGGACAATTTAGGATATGGCTCGTGTTACGCTATGTGCCATGGGAATTTCTCACAAGTTTTGGGTAGAAGCTATTGATACAACTTACCATATGATTAATAGTCTTGTGGAGGCCAAAGACTAAAATGACACCTTATGAGATGTGTAGATGAAGGAAGTTAGTAATTAGTACTTCCATGTGTTTGGGAGTGTCTAATACATTCAATAAATTTTATAACTATATGATAATAACATAGCAATAAATGATATATAGAAGTAGTAATACTAATAGTAACTAAAAAATAGTAGAAAGGATGTTATAATAGTACATGATTGATAGTATATGAATAACTTATCTTTTATATTATCAAAGTGAAATTATACTTCAAGCTTTATAATATAATATGTAATAAGTTAATTTATTAAGTTATACATTTTAAATTTAAATTTTCTTAATATGGTAAGTCATAATTAATTTTCAACTTATTTATACTATAGAAGTAAATAATAATATTTTATAACAAATTGATAACATAATTATAAAATTAATAAGTGGTTGGAAGAAGTGGACTAAATTCGAATTTTGGAGTCGGCATCTTTGAAAAGGCTTTACGTATATACCACTTAGCCCAATCAGGATTAATCTCACTGTAAAATAAATCAAAACACATATAGGTATACCAAAAAAAGGAAAAAATCATAATCATTATTATACTTTATTGAAATATAATATTTATTTCTTCAAAAATATTATATTTATTTTTAAATAATTCAAGTTTAAATTCTTATAGAAAAATTAAAATAAAAAAATATTACATTCCTTTTATTGATATTATTATATTGATTTATATTTTGAAATTCATATTAATAATAAACACATAGATAATTAGTTTTAACCATGTAAACGTGATGTCATTAAATCATTATTTATTTTATTTATTTTATAATACCACATACATATTATTAAAATTAATTGTCGATATTATATAAAAAATTATTTAATATACTGTTGAGTTTTTAAACTTCACAAACAGGTGTAGAGGCGAATTTAGGGGTTGGCATGGGCCCTGACCTCTTAAAATAAAAAATTATTATTTAGGCCTTCTAATTTTTAAAAAAAATTAAATTAATAAAGATAAAATTACACTTTAACCCCTTAGAATTATAAAAATTTAATTTAATACTTTAAAATTATAAAGATATATACTATAAAAATTAAAATCATTCAACCCTTACAAAATTATTTTAGCTTTGCCGCTTAACAAGTGGTTTACAAACATTTAAAAATAAGTATTTAAAAAATAAATATAATTTTTAAAATTATTTATAAAATAAAAATATATTATCGATACATTAAATATTCACCCATATTATATTGCTTTTATAATAATGTAGGGTGAAGGTGTGATGAAGAGAAACGGAAGGAATCCATCAATCTATGGATATTATATATGGTTATATGGGGATGCGTGAATATCTTATCTATAATTTTGAAATTGTAATTTATAATAATAATTATTGTAAATGATATAGTCTGTGCGAATTAGTGTCTTCAGGTGAAAATGGCAGTTAAAGTAGCTATCATATCAGAAATGTTAGTCAAAAGCCCCCTTCACTGCTGTGAGAAATAGGGGAAGTAACGAAGAAAGGAAAGGCTCATGCATTCATATAGGAGAGAAAAGAAAGAAAAATGACATCTTGTGAAAAGCAAGACTAAAAATTTTGACATTTCGGGTGTGTGTGTGCTTTGGGATTTCAATATTATAATTATCATAGTTTGTCTTCACATTCCTTGTCAGAGAACAGTGAAAACTCATCAAAGTCTAGGACTTTTCAGGTCACCTTCTTCAATCAAAGAGGACTCCTCTTTATATATATATATATATATATATATATATATATACTGTTTTTCCTTTAATTTGCCCCCACACCCCCCATCCTTTTTTTACCTGTTTATGAATCCCAAGGGCGCCAAGCAGCCTCCAGAGGAAGTAGCCAACTTGTTGAGCCTGCCACCCCAACCCCAACAGCAACAGCCTCAAAACATGGGAGAGAATAAAGCAGCAGAAATCAAGGATTTCCAGATTGTGGTTGCAGATAAAGAAGAAGGGAAGAAGCAACAGTTGGCCCCAAAGAGAAGTTCTAACAAAGACAGGCACACCAAAGTTGAAGGAAGAGGTAGAAGGATAAGGATGCCTGCTTTATGTGCTGCTAGAATCTTTCAGTTGACCAGGGAATTGGGTCACAAGTCTGATGGGGAAACAATACAGTGGCTGTTACAACAAGCTGAACCATCCATAATTGCCGCCACTGGGAGCGGAACAATTCCAGCATCAGCTTTGGCTGCAGCTGGAGGCTCAGTTTCACAGCCAGGGGCCTCTCTATCAGCGGGGTTGCACCAAAAGATGGAAGATTTAGGGGGGTCCAGTATAGGATCAGGGAGCAGTAGGACCAGTTGGACCATGGTAGGTGGCAATTTGGGAAGACCCCATCATGTGGCGACCGGGTTATGGCCACCAGTCAGTGGTTTTGGGTTTCAGTCATCATCTGGTCCGTCTACAACAAATTTAGGCAGTGATAGTTCCAATTATCTGCAAAAGCTTGGGTTTCCAGGTTTTGACTTGCCAGCTAGTAACATGGGTCAGATAAGTTTCACCTCAATCTTGGGAGGAGCTAATCAGCAGCTCCCAGGTTTGGAACTTGGGTTATCTCAAGATGGTCATATTGGGGCCTTAAATCCTCATGCTTTGAACCATATTTATCAGCAGATGGAGCAAGCTCGGATGCAACCCCAACATCAGCATCAGCACCAGCAACAACCCCCTGCTAAGGATGACTCCCAAGGATCGGGCCAGTAAAGTTTTAAACTTTGAGAGCAAGATGAAAAAGAGTTGGATTCCTGAGACAGGATGGCTTTGTTTTTTTCTTGTAATGGTTCAGTATTGTATAATGGGGAAAACCCAAAAAAAAAAATAGCAAGTGTGAGAGAAATGGATACTTTTCCTCTCAGAAATCTATGGGGACTAGATTGAGTGGCTTCTTTCTTTCTGCACTGCTTCACCCAAGTTTCCATTACAGAGGTTGTTTTTCTTGATTCATGCCTTCTGTTGAACTTGCATCCTCCGAATTCTTCAGAGAAGTACTAATTCTTTTGTGCTAAACTATTTTACTGTGGAGTGTGCAGGTGGAGCTTTGCACATCTCAGTAGCTTGGATTTGGGCTCAACTTCTTGTTTGATTTAGGGTGTGTTGATTGTGATGCAAGGCAAATCTAATTGTTTTCTTCTTCACTACGTGTGGATAGAGTGGCAACGGTTTGTTTGTGAAATTAAAAATAGGAATTCACAGTAATACATGTCCAGTTTCTTGTTAGATGAAGTAAGATTTCTTGTTTCTCTAAAAGAATATATTCTTGCACATAAAAGGCTAATTATTGATTACACCGTGGGCTCTGGCTGCCAGACCAAGCACGTTTCCTGCTATAGCATGTCGTCTATCATATAAGAATCTAGTTCTTTTGTTATCACTTGAAAGTTGCTCCTTTGCAATGACCTTACCTTGTTTGGAAAGCTCTTTAGTGATAGTCCTTTTGTTGAACACCATATATTTCTCTCTAACATCCTAAATTACCATAGGTTCATTTTTTGTTTAAGTAACTTGTATCCACCCACCGCTTGAGCTTGACATATGAAGAGACTTGGCTTAGCATTCATGTATGATAGGATGTGTTATTAACTGTTTATATCTTCCTTGGATGTGCTATCACCAACTTGCCCGAGTAACTTTTCTAAACTGCCCTGTTAGTAAACTCTTGCTCCAGGTACAATGATTTTAAAGAAACAATGTAGTGGTTGTGGAAAATTAACCTTGATATAAAGCTGATAAAAAACCACTTTTTTTTACAAAGTTGAACATATTTGATAAAATTTTCTATAAAATACTTGGTGGGACTTTTATCAAAAAAAAATACTGTAAGAGTAAAGCTTAAGGAAATAGTGCAAGAAATGAGAATGACTATATATACCCATGAGATAAAATTACCGTGGTCCTAACAAGTTTAGAGCTTGCAGGTTTAATGTGTACTGAAATAGACATTTCAGGTTAACTTTTTCTTCTACTAGTTCTGTAATTGGATTGAAGCTTTTGCCCTCATATGGTGTTTTTGTAGTGTATTTATGTTCCTGTTGGATTTTCCATACTGTATTCCTTGTCACTTACTCCTAGTCCTATATGGCAGCCTTTCAGGTTGACTATAGCATGACCATAGGAATCTAAATCTTTTGAATCCCTGCCTGGCCCTTTTTAAGTCACTGAGCATCTCAGCCTCACTTAATGTTGCTTCAAGGTGTCAATTTCATAGTAAAAAAAAAGAACCAACAGCTACAAAACTACATTATGTGAAGCAATTCATTTAACAAATCTGATTAAATTTGTGTTCTAAACAACATGGTCTGTATTATATTTAAGCTGAGCATTTTGAATGCATGATATCCACGTGCTGATGTTGAGGGTAGATGGAGGAATAGGATGACAACAACATCCATTTGCTTTATATTTTAAAGAACAACTAAATCCAAAACTAAGCATTGCTGCATAAAGTATGAAAATGATGTGAGAAAGGTGTAGGAGGAGGAGGAGGAGGGTAAGGGCATGCATTAATTGAAGTGCCCTGTTTCTATTGAAGGGGAAGAAAGAAATGGGCAGTAGGGGGAGTTCAAATAGCAGGCAATTACAAAAAAAGCCCAATTAAGCTTTGGTGTTGAATTGGAGCGCCCACTCGAATCATCTCGCAAAGACAAAAGGGAATATGATGATGGAGTCCACTTCCACAGCTGGTAGCCATGAACCTCAACCTTCTCTGCACCTTCAATTCTGGATGATCAGAATCTATAGCTATAGCTACCATTTCTTAGATTCTGCCTTTATATATTTATATATGTTTCTTTCTTTGTACACCTTTCCTTTCTTATCCTACCCTAGTGTGTGCTTTGCATAAACCGTGAATTATTAGGCTAAAATAAAATGAAATGAATTACACACCCATAGATTAAACTTCTATAGAATTTTCGCGATGATCACGGTCGGATTTTCAGGATTACATATATATAGGGATAATATCGCATTTGGCACTTGTACTTTCATAAAATATTCAATGTGGTACTTGCACTTTAAAAATGTCCAATATGGTATCTAAACTATCAATTTGTGTATTATTTGATACATGTACTTTCATAAAATATCCAATGGCACTTTTACTTTGAAAATGTTGAATGTACTACCTAAACTATCAATATGTGTATATCCTTAGTAAATGCTAAACCAACCAATGAAAAATTGACACGTAGATTTTTTTTTTCAAATCATCGATTCCACATGAATAATATAAACATTATGTAAAAATATAAATAAAAACAAATAAATTAAATTAAAAATAATTAAACCTAAAAACACAAGTTTAACTTTAAAAATTAATTTCATTGCTTGAGATTTTTCTTAGAGGAAATTTGAAGAACAAAGTAGTAATAAGTTTGAGGCTGCAACTTTTAACTCAAAATTTCATCAAATGTTTTTAAAACCCTAAAGTTTTCAAAATTTTCCAAAATTTATACAAGTCAAAATTTCCAAAAATTTATGTCTCTTGCTTGACTTTTTAATCTTGAATTGGAGGTTGAATAACTTGATTTCAACTACCATGACATTCTCCAAATTTTGTTTGTGAAATGTTTGGATTCATCTTAAGCTAAGAGAGAGAAGGTTTTGAAAGAAAATTTGCAGAAAATCAAGATCAAGTTTTTGCAATTAGGATTTCTTAGGGAGAAAATTTCAGTTCAAATGGGAAGCTCTTTGGAGATGATGACTTTAGTATACTTTAACGAAGAATACGACGGTTTTGCTTATGTAACCTAAAATTTATGAAATTGGTCCCTAAAACTTTAACTATTCAACTAAGGTAACATCCTTAAATTTTAACAATAATGCAAAATACGACATGGGTCAAGTAGCTTGAGATATCGAAATTTCAAAAACATAAAAATTATAAGAAAATAACTAAATTGAACATACCAATTTGAACTTGAAACTTTAAAAATTCTAAGGACGTTCATCACTAAGTTTTCCTTTTCTTTTTTTACTTTGGTTTAATGAAGAAAATAATGGAAATGATTTTTTTATTACCCATTATCTAAACTTTTATTTTAATGGATTTTTATTTTAGTTATTAACAATGTATTAGGCCAATTTAGCTCGGGCCCATACAAAAATAATAAATCTAAAATAATAAAATAAAGTCTAAGTCCAGTCTAAAATATATCATTTGGCACGATCGTAATAGCTCATTACTTAAAAAGATTGAAGGTCTATCTACAAGCTTGACGTATATGGAAGTACAATCTTCAAGGATATGCAATCTTAGATATGATATGCAATCCTAGAAGATATGGTATGCAATCTTATATATGATATGCAATCCTAGAAGTTATGGTATGCAATCTTTGATATGATATGTAATATTAAAAGATACGATTTTGTAATATTAGAGATTTAATTTGTAGATACCTTTTAATCTTAGCCATTGATGTAATTGATATGTACCGTTGGATTTGGGGAGGCTCAACTATAAATAGAGGCCTCTCCCTTCATTGTAGACACATTGGAATGACACTTGAGTTTTGGGGAAGTAATAAGAATTCTTGAGAGCATTCACTCAAATTTCTTTCCCTCTTGCCTTCTTATTTTCTATGGTTTGTTCTTATTTTATTCTTCATTCATCTTTATTTTTTCAACCTTTTCATTTATCCACTTAATTGTTTAATTATTAATTATTATTTTTATTTTATTCGTTTATTTATTATTTCTGTATAGAGATTTATTTTATTTTCACACTTTTATTTTATTTATTTTAAGGCAATATTCGATATTTGAGAGTTTTGAGAAAATCGTGCCCTAACTTACTGGGTTTCGATTTTTCTCATTAAGTCCAAATGATTGAGTACCCTTTTTGAAATTAAACATATGAATTTTTAAATAAAAAACCTATTCTCGGGAATTTAAGATGTTGTGTCCTAACTCACTGGATGCGACGTTTTATCATCTCGAGGCAATAATTTCTAAAAAGCAAAGGATATTCAGTGTTTGGAAAATTCGAAAGATCGTGCTCTAACTTACTAAGTTTCGATTTTTCTTTTAAAATCCAAATAATTGAATGTCCATTTAAAATTAAAGGACATAAGTTTTAAAAATCAAAAGGATCATGTTTTAAAATCTTTTCAAATTTTTGACATTAGGACATTAATTAATCAATCAGGTAGCAATTTTTGGGCATTACGAGGGTGCTCATCCTTCCTCGTGCGTAACCGACTCCCGAGCTTGTTTTTCTCAAGTTTTGTAGACCAAAATCATAATTTTAATAAATCAAAATGTTTTATTAAAATGATTAATCTCAAGGTGACCCGATCACACCTCGAAAAAATATTAGTGGAAACTCCATTTTTGTTTTTAAAGTCGACCCCGTTTTTTAAAAAAAAATTAAAAATGGTTTCGACAGCTTGGCGACTCCACTGGGGACCAATAAGAGAGTCAAGCCGTAAAATTGATTATTTCCTGTCCTTTTGTCTAAATTTGAAAATCCGATTTAAAAAATTATGATTCTTTTTACTGCATGTTGTTTTAATATTGAAAAGCATGTCTGCATTGCATATCATGACCGTTGTGGTCACACCTTTTAAGTGGGAGCGATAAGCTACTCCATGAGGTTTTCACCTCCATGCAGGATAGTGAATCGCTTTTAGGATACATCTGTACCTATGTCTTCGTAAGATTTTCATCTCCGTGCAGCCATAGGGAAATGTATTCCCCTAAACTGAACTCGATCCATATGAGCGTATAATGGATGAGGATCGAGAAATCTGCTGGTTTAGGTACCCTCCCTTTAGAACTAAGCCACATATAGTGATCCTTAAGAGCCAACCCTAGATAGAGCTATATTGAACCCTAGTGGTCACCTAGATAGGTGCCCTATTTTGTTATTTCTCTTGTGCTAACATGTTCTCTTTTGTTTTGATTGCATTGCATTCACATCATAGAAAATAGGTGTTGGTTCAAATTCGATTGCTAAATAGAAAAGTTTGTCATGAGAAAACGGATTTTTTGATAAAGTGGATTATAATACGGTCGTTCGAATATGATCCAAGTAAACACAACGAGAGAAGATTGATAGTCCGTAAAGGAATACAAGACCTTATTACCCAAGGATTCAAGCTGACAAAGACTATTCAAGAATCACCACGTCTCGGCTTTCTTGAAGAGGCTAACGAGCATTATGGAAATAAGTGAACAGTGAGTCGCGGCCCAGATCAAGCAAAAAGGAGCTAGTGGAGGCATCTATTAGAAGTTTACAAGATTTGACCTTTGCAAAGAAGGGGATTAATGTTTTTGCTTGAAATATGAGGGCAAGGCCGCATATACAAATCAGTTTTATGTAAAGAAATTTACTTTCTAGAAAAGTTTTTCTAATGGAATTGAATTCAAAATCAACGCCTCTCTTTATTTTTGCATTCATTTCATGCATTTACATTACATAACATCATATGCATTAAAATCCATAGAAGGACTTTAATTAGGTAAAATTGTTTCAGCAACCTGGAAACTAACGAAAGTCTACTGAATTGAGATTAGGGCCTTAGTGCAAGGCCTGATGGATAATAAATGGAAGAGATCAAAGACTCAAAGGAATATCAGGGAATATGAACATTAATGACATATTCGAAGAGAGAATTGGGGAATAAAAGTTTCCAAAGCCCTTACATACTTGGGAAGATTTTAAACAATAGAACTGTGGAAGGAATCCCTATATTTTTTTAGAGCTAATATAGAGTAATATTCATAACATGCTTGTTGCTTTAAGCCTAGAGACAATAAGAATCCTTTTGTGAAATAAGCTTATGTCCAGAATTTTTATTTCAATAAAATGCATCTTTTTTAAGCAAATATTTTTTTTATTCTTCATATTGTATATTCTTTTGTTCTTTACAATATTCTTTCATTCTTTATTCATAACCATACTATACAAATAATAATCCTTAGAATCATTTATTCTTTGGATTTTTTGCCTTCGTACCTAGGTACCCAGATATCAACGACATGAGCGACGTTGTTACTAACTCACTTTTTGAATGAGATATGTGTCTAGGGGATTTAAAGACTTTGAAGATGATAGAGATTGTAACTTATCTTCAAATTTGTTAATAATGGTAGAACAAGGGGAAAAACAGATCCTACCTTACATAGCGTCAGTTGACATTGTGAGCTTAAGAAAGGGGTGAAGATCGAAGCCTAGCCTATCATAGAAATAAAGTAAGATATCATTGAGTTGTTTTCAATTCAAAGATGTTTTTGCGTGATCATATCAAGACATGCCTGGGATACTAAGACGTGGGCTAAACATGAGGATCAAGTACTATTGGTCTACCATGAATGGGATCGCATCAGTTATACTGCATAATTCTAAAGAAGACAAGATTTATATGAATCTTCCATTTTCTTTATAGACTTTTCTATATGTAGGGCATCGATTTTATGGGATCGATCTCGTCACAAGCTTCTAGTCGATATCGATTGATTGTCGTGGTCGTCATTTACTTCACTAAGAGGGTGGAAGTAGTTTCATATGCCAATGTTACAAGGTCGAAGTCATTTTAAAATTAAATAATAAAAAAGAAAGAATAAAGGAAAGGATCAGATGCCAGCAAAGAATGCATAACTGTACAAAGTCAAAGTTTATAGTTTGTCCAAATATCAGGCAGCATATCACAGTGTAGCAAAAGTTACCAAAAAAAAGAAAAAACAACAAAAAAACAACAAAAACTATGAAAAGTGATTAAGACTTGTAAAGATTAGCATAAGAAGCTACCATTTACCCTCTGTCCTATTGAACGTCGACCAGAACCTTTGTTGGGGCAACATCTTACCCATTGATTTATGGAATTGAAGCGTTTTTGCTAATTGAACATAATCAAAGAAAATGTTAAAAGCTATCCATCACGGTCGGATGATCGAGCTTACGACAAAGAGGTTCATCCTAGAGAATTTCACGAGGGGAACTTGATGAATATTCTTTTTATATAAAAGATCTTCAAAGGACAGCAGATGCCAAACTGGGAAGGACCTTATGTAGTAAGAAGGAGCCTGTGCTAGAGGAGTATTGATATTGACCGTGATGGATGCCAAAGATTTGCCTAATCCAGAGAATTTAGGTTCGGTCAAGAAGGATTTTACCTGAAAAGGGAAGGCCCAAGGTGAAAACCCGCAAAGGGCGCCTAGTGCTCAAATTCATCCAAAAAAAAAAAGAAAAGAAAAGAAAAATGAGAGGCCAAGGCGAAAACCCGCAAAGGGCGCTTTGAGACCAAAGGAGATTTGAGTTGAAAACCCGAAAAGGGCGGCTCAAATTTTGATTGAAGGAGGGTCATACAGTAGTCTTGCTACGCTTGAATTAACAATGAAGAAGTATGCTACGTCTTGGGGTCTTGACAAAGTACTCCGGATCCTCTAAACACATATTGAGCTCAAAATGGTCCTCAAAAGTTTGAACAGAGAAGCTTAGGCGGCGATATCTGGGGCACCTAGCTTCTATCTTACCCATTTTTGAATTTGTTATCTTTGATTACTTTATTCTTTTCAAGACAATCCCAAATCAATTGCTTTTATTGCCTTGGTTATCTTTGATTAACTTATTTGTTTCGAGCTATGCTCCTGAATAATTTCTTTCTTGTCCATTGTTGTGATCTTTTTCAAGCATTTTATATTGAAATAATGATTATTGGACTAATAATATTTTCATAAAAGGAGTTTCGTACATTATTCTGGAAGTTTTTTAAATAATATAGGAACCTGAAACATGACTATTGTTTAGAACTCACCAAGCCTAAGGTTTGGAAATATTGAAAGGCACATACATCTAGTTATTACCAAATGTTATTCCCCTGAAGTTGTAGTGGGAGGTACAAACTTTATGTCCCAGAAGGTACAGTGGAAGGGACTCTGAAATTACAGTGGGGCAAGCTTGTTGAACATAATATGATCATTTTTTGGGTTTTCTGTCAAAGATACCAGCTAAATGAGAAAGCATGGTAACACATCAGTGATAGACCCTTGATAAACTATGAGCAGTGACAACCCAAACAGTAAAAAAGGGGATAATTCTCATGTAAATATCATTCATACACTTCCAATTAGGAGCATTTGATTCATTTCGATCATTGTATCCTAATCGTTTTATTTTAAAAAAAGGAGATCATTCTCATGACATCTTGCATGGTAGTGGAGCAAACTGAAGATTAAAGTCTTCCTAAAGATATTAAGGAAGAAAACTAAAAAGTTCAGATTTTGTTCCCTAGAGATGGTAGCGAAGCAAACTGAAGATTGAAGTCTTCCTGAAGATAGTAAGGAAGCAAACCAAAAAGTTTAGATTTTGTTCCCTAGAGATGGTAGTGGAGTAAACTGAAGATTGAAGTCTTCCTGAAGATAGTAAGGAAGCAAACCAAAAAGTTCAGATTTTATTCCCTAGAGATGGTAGTGGAGCAAATTGAAGATTGAAGTCTTCCTGAAGATAGTAAGGAAGCAAACCAAAAAGTTTAGATTTTGTTCCCTAGAGATGGTAGTGGAGCAAACTGAAGATTGAAGTCTTACTGAAGATAGTAAGGAAGCAAACCAAAAAGTTTAGATTTTGTTCCCTAAAGATGGTTGTGGAGCAAACTGAAGATTGAATTCTTCTTGAAGATAGTAAGGAAGCAAACCAAAAAGTTCTGATTTTGTTCCCTAGAGATGGTAGTGGAGCAAACTGAAGATTGAAGTCTTCTTGAAGATAGTAAGGAAGTAAACCAAAAAGTTCTAATTTTGTTCCATAGAAATGGTAGTGGAGCAAACTGAAGATTGAAGTCTTCCTGAAGATAGTAAGGAAGCAAACCAAAAAGTTCAGATTTTGTTCCCTAGAGATGGTAGTGGAGCAAACTGAAGATTGAAGTCTTCCTGAAGATAGTAAGGAAGCAAACCAAAAAGTTCAGATTTTGTTACCTAGATATGGTAGTGGAGCAAATTGAAGATTGAAGTCTTCTTGAGATAGTAAGGAAGCAAATTTGAAAGTTCAGATTTTGTTCCCTAGAGATGGTAATGGAGCAAACTAAAGATTGAAGTCTTCCTGAAGATAGTAAGGAAGCAAACCAAAAAGTTCAGATTTTGTTCCCTAGAGATGATAGTAAAGCAAACTGAAGATTGAAGTCTTCCTGAAGATAGTAAGGAAGCAAACCAAAAAGTTCAGATTTTGTTCCCTAGAGATGGTAGTGGAGCAGACTGAAGATTGAAGCCTTCCTGAGATAGTAAGGAAGCAAATTGGAAAGTTCAGATTTTGTTCCCTAGAGATAGTAGTGGAGCAAACTGAAGATTAAAGCCTTCCTAAGATAGTAAGGAAGCAAACTAAAAGTTCAGATTTTGTTCCCTCGAGATAGTAGTGGAGTAGAATGAAGATTGAAGTCTTTCTGAAATGGTAAGGAAGCAAACTAAAAGTTCAGATTTTGTTCCCTAGAGATGGTAGTGGAGCAGACTGAAGATTGAAGTCTTCCTGATATAGTAAGGAAGTAGACTGAAAAGTTCAGATTTTGTCCCCTCAAGATAGTAGTGGGGCAAACTGAAGTTTGTAGATCTTATATCCTAAACAGTAGCAGAGCAGATCGAATTTGGCGAATCTTATCTTCCTAATGTAGCAAGGGAGCAGATTTTATCCACTAGCTTTATCTTCATGTTGTAGTAAGGGCGCAGGCTAAAGATTATAGTCTGGTCTCCCTGAGATTGCAATAAAGCAGATTAAAGACATTAGGTCTTACATTCTCTAAGTATGCAGTGAAGCAGACCAAAGATAGCAAATCTGGCATTCGTCAATTTGCAGTGAAGCAAATTGAAGCCGAATTGCAGATGGGATAAAAGTTATTTAAAGAAAGAAATGACCAAGAAGTCAAGGCTCGACAAAGACCGGGCAAAATTGGGTCTTTTATAGTCTTTTCTCTATTCTCGTTACACGACAATGATGAAAGAGGGGCAGCAATAATAGGCCAATTTAGCCCGGGCCCATACAAAAAATAATAAACCCAAAATAATAAAATAAATTCCAAGTCCAGTCCAAAATATATCATTTGGCCCGATCGAAATAGCCTATTACTTAAAAAGATTGAAGGTCTATCTACAAGCTTGACATATATGGAAGTACAATCTTCAAGGATATGCAATCTTAGATATGATATGCAAATCCTAGATATGATATGCAATCCTAGAAGATATGGTCTGCAATCTTAGATATGATATGCAAATATTAGATATGATATGCAATCCTAGAAGTTATGGTATGCAATCTTAGATATGATATGCAATCATAGAAGATATAGTATGTAATATTAAAAGATATGATTTTGTAATCTTAGAGATTTAATTTGAAGATACCTTTTAATCTTAGCCGTTGATGTAATTTATCTGTACCGTTGGATTTGGGGAGGCTCAACTATAAATAGAGGCCTCTCACTTCATTGTAGACACACTGGAATGACACTTGAGTTTTGGGGAAGCAATAAGAATTCTTGAGAGCATTCACTCAAATTTCTATCCCTCTTGCCTTCTTATTTTCTATGGTTTGTTCTTCATTCATCTTTGTTTTTTCAACTTTTTTATTTATCCACTTAATTGTTTAATTATTATTTATTCTTTTTATTTTATTCATTTATTTATTATTTCTGTATAGAGATTTATTTTATTTTCACACTTTTATTTTATTTATTTTAAGGTAATATTCGATATTTGGGAGTTTTGAGAAAATTGTGCCCTAACTTACTGGGTTTCGATTTTTCTCATTAAGTCCAAATGATTGAGTACCCTTTTTTGAAATTAAAGATATGAATTTTTAAATAAAAAACCTATTCTCGGGAATTTAAGATGTTGTGTCCTAACTCACTGGATACGACGTTTTATCATCTCGAGGCAAGGATTTCTAAAAAGCAAAGGATATTTGGTGTTTGGAAAATTCGAAAGATCGTACTCTAACTTACTAAGTTTCGATTTTTCTTTTAAAATCCAAATAATTTAATGTCCATTTAAAATTAAAGGACATAAGCTTTAAAAATCAAAAGGATCGTGTTTTAAAATCTTTTCAAATTTTTGACATTAGGACATTAATTAATCAATTAGGTACCAATTTTTGGGCGTTACGAGGGTGTTAATCCTTCCTCGTGCGTAACCGACTCCCGAGCTCGTTTTTCTCAAATTTTTAGACCAAAATCATTATTTTAATAAATTAAAATGTTTTATTAAAATGATTAGTCTCAAGGTGACTCGATCACACCTCGAAAAAAGATTGGTGGTGACTCCATTTTCATTTTTAAAGTTGAACTGTTTTTTAAAAAATAAAAATAAAAATGGTTTCGACAAACAATATTATATATATAACATAAAACATACATATTGCTAATTAATCGGCCATAAACACACTTAACTAAGGTATATTTCTCATTTAAAGCTTTTATAATTAATTTTAATTATAATTCCTTAATAAATTGTACTTTTACCAATTAAGCATTAATTCAACAAAATTATCTAATCAAAATTCAATTCGCTTTTAATATAATTTCATAATGATTTAATAATAATATTTAAGAGTCTGAGTTACGGAAACGAGATTTTGAAACCAAAATTTCTGATACCATTGACTTTCGGGTCATTGCACACTACATACACCAACGCAAGCTGCCTAACCTTAGTCTAATTAGCACCTTGACTCAATGCCCTCTATCCACGACCCATACTATTACCACCTATAAACTAGCCCCAGCCTTTTGGAGGCTACTGAACTACCCTCTTAAGCTCAACTCGATCCTAAACTGGAGCTTACATCTGCTCAGCCCGATGCGGACAATCTTTAATCTGATGTTCCATAGACCCACACCGTGGACATGCTCTCATCCTCCTCTAACACTCTCTTAGATGGCACCTACCACAATCAGTACAAACTTGAGCCCTACAAATATTTATTGTTGCCTCAACCTATTGAGGCTTGTTAACCCTGACCTATTTCTTAGGCCGATGAGCTGTACCAGAGGGACTTGCCTCTCTCTTATTCTTACTTTAGTCCCTCTTTTTGTGCTCCACGCACTTAATTTCTTCCACTAATTTGGTCTTCTCCACTAACGTTTCAAACACCCGCTCCTACTACGAAGCTACCAAAACATTTAGATCGTAGAGAAGCCTGTCCTGAAAACAAACACTCTTATCATACTTGGTTGTATCCAAACTCTGAACGTACCCGCTCAGCCTCAGAAACTTGGCCTCATACTCGTCCACAGACATCTCCCCCGTATTAAGCCCGATAAACTCCAATCTACGAACCTCAATGTACCTCGTTTACAAATATTTCTTTTGAAAGGCACACTGAAAGAACTCCAAAGTCACAGGCTCATCCTATGTACCCCTCACCACAGACTGCCACCACTAGTATGCCTTATCTGCGAAGCAAAGATACAATACCCTTCAATTTCTGCTCTAGAGAATAATCTATGTCGTCCATAATTCTCTCAGTGGCCTCCAACCAATTCTCGGTCACAGTTAGGGTAATCCTAGTCACACCCTGAAATAGCTCAGTAACACTAGACCGAAGTCGCTTAGTCACAGACCCTCGACCCATAAATCCAATTTGGGCCCCAACAACCCTTTGTAATACTCTTAGCATAGCCTGGGACAGTACATCGACCCCTACACTCTAATTTCTAGTCTCGACGGTAGGTGTCTTTCCATCTCACTAGTATCCAAAATGCGCATGCTACCTAGAGAAGAAGGCTTAGCTTGAGCCCCTCGACGGTGTCCACCACAACTTCGCATACCACATGTGCTCATTTTAATTATCTAACTGTTTCGAAAATTTTATAAATTAACTTAGGTTATTAAAGATCTTAAGTCTAGAGTTTTCACAAAATTATTTCAGTCTTTAGCTAAAGTAGAGTATTCTTAATTCTACAATTTTACTAGTTTGTCTAGTATAGCTAAAGTAAAAGTAACTTACTGGTTCGGTGCAGGAGTCTCAAGTTCTCTTTTTACGAACTCAAACATAAAAAATAATCAAAATCTAAATATATACATATATATTTTTAAAACAAATTTCATGAAATTTTAACCCAAAACCACAGCTCGAGTTTAAACCTTGCTCTGATACCACCAATGTAACACCCCACACCAGCCTAGACGTTATGACCTGATATTGAGGAATTACAATACTCGTTTTAAATCTTCAGATTTAAACTTGATAAAGAAATGTTTTCAAAAGCATTAGTTTTAGCAAATCTCTTACAAGTTTTTAGAAAATACGCGTAGAACTTATTTATTTTACAGAAAAATAATTACTTCGTTACTTAGTTTCACAGCAGAAATTTCAGAGTTGCTAGTTTGAAAGTCATGAATCCAGTATGTGAAAATGTGTAATTTGCAGTTTAACGAAACTAAAATCCTGCAGAAAATCCAAAAAAAAAGTGAAGAATAAAGTCTAAAACATTTATACAGTCCAAAAAGTCCAAAATTAAGTTTAAATTTATAAACCATCTTTTTATTTAGCTAAAATCCAATTCAAGCTCTTTCACGCCGCCCGATCCTAAGTTTGTTGGTGACCTGAAAAGATAAATTATTGAGTGAGCTAATAAAGCTCAGTGTGTAACTCAACCCACATACAAAAACGGATAACATATAGACATACATAAATCAATAACCTAACAGACATAGATGGAAAGGCATATCATGCGACGCAACACAACAATCAAATTAGATACAGATGGCATGGCATATCATGCGATGTAACATATTACACAGATCAGATACAAATCCAACCCCCATCCACTACACACCATCTCCGTCCCACCCAATATACCAAATAGGGTAATTAGTACCCATCCAACCCGACACACCAATTAGTGATCATATGTCACTATTCAAAAATATGCAATCAAGCCGACATATATAATGCGAAAACCGTGAATCAAATATATGTAGTGTTTAACTGTCAAATACAGAAATTTGCGGTGTTACTACCAGAAATTACAGAACATAGTCTGCTAGAACTTCCTCCGTCACATTTCATATCCCACCACAATACATATGAAACAACATAGCACATATTTAGAATAAACATGCTTTTATATGCTTAACTGATAAGAATCATGCTAACGATGTTCACAAATGTACATATCAGATATACAATTAATAAGACAACATACTTCTAGAATTTATGCAAACACATCAGAACAATAGTTTTCATTTATCAAATAACATACATATCACTTAAGAGAACCTACAAAATCACTAACCTTGAAACGCATTTCAAAACACAACCCTAACTAGTTTTACTCAAATTGGGCCCACACGTCTGTGTGGCCCACACGACCTACCTAGTATTGCCCGTGTGGCCTATACGACCTACCTGCCATAGCCCATGTGGCCCATATGGCCTGGCACACGATCAAGCACACACCCGTATGGTTCGTACGACCAGACATATCACTGTGTGGCGTCGACAGTAAGGTTTTCGATTTTACACCGTTCACTAATTTTTTGGAATTAGAGTTACACACCTGACTGTAACAAAATGTCAACACAACATCAACAATTCCAGATCTACATATGGCTAGGGGTGGTCAAACGATTAACTGATCATTTAATCTAATCAAATTAATATTAACTGAATTAACCAAATTTTTAATCCTTTAACCGTTAAACGAACTGAATTTCTTTCAGAAAGTTTAATCGAACCGAAATATTTTGGTTAACTCTATCAGTTAATTGAATTTTATATGTTTTGTTTTTTTTTTTTAGTTAAAACAAGTATAAAACATATAAAAAACTAATTTTATAATGTTCAGTTGGCCGAATTTGTAACACCCTTTACCTGTATTCAACGCTTGAATAGGGTACGAGGCATTACTAGACTTATACACAAACAGTTATACAACCCGAAACATGATTTTTCCACTCAAATTTAAAAATTTTTAGATCACCTCTTAAACAAGCCTACGAGGCCTAAATCACACTTTAGGAACAATTCGGAACAAAATTGAACTCTTTAAAAGATCCCTAGAAAGATTTAGAGAATTTTCATCAACCAGTCCACACGCCCGTGTGGAGAAAAGGACACGCCCTGTGGAACTTCACACACCCGTGTAGATTTATTTCTCATTTCGAGCCTACAGGGGTTTTCACACACCCGTGTCCCTAGCCCGTGTCCCTCACACGGCCATGACACGTCCGTGTCTTACCCCGTGTGCAAAAACCTTGGCATTCTATTTCTGATGTCATTACCCCAAAAATGTCACACGGCCAAGGCACACGCCGTGTCCTCGACCGTGTGGTGAATTAAATTCCTAATTCAGGTACAGACTTCACACGGCCTGGGCACACGCCCATGTACTATGGCCGTGTCTTCCATACGGTTGAGACATACGGTCGTGTCTCCACCTGTGTGGTTACTATTAAGCATACTGACTTGCAAACCTAGCATGCAGGGGGACACACGTCCTAACCACACTCCAAACCATACAAACATAAATCATACAAACATGGCTATTTGCCAAGCTCTTTCTACCACCCAAAATCATACAAACATAAATCACTCCAAACCATCAACTCATTCATGCATAATTAAACCAAGTAAATCAACCATGCAACTTGCACGTTCATGAATAACTTCATCATTTCATAGATTAATAAGAAAGAGCTATGAACTATGGCCTTATACAAAAGAAGTCATCTTTGAATGAGCCAACACATTTGGCCAAAACAATATGATATTTAACTAAGTCTAGTCCCTATACATCCATACTCAAAAGGCTAAATCTAATTATACCAAGATGTACTGATAGTGTGGGTGATCCTCTAATTATCTCCGTATCTCGAGCTGACTCTTCGACACTATAAAACAATAGAAAAGATATGGGAGTAAGCTTTAAGCTTAGTAAGTCTACATGTAAACAATAAGCATCATACCACATGCTAATCAATCAAAAGCATTACATACTATGTAAAAACAATTCATATCCTCATAATCATGCTTACTGATTTCAACCCTTACCACATCCCAACCACATATCATAAACATTGCTCACATTTTCTTGCACTTATACCCTGCACTTATCACCACAAAGCCACTTGTAATTTCACTTAGACAAGTTTCTCGATCAACACTTCGGAATAAAGTTGGATACTTGATGGTGTCGCACACAGCCTACCATTTAATAATTAACAAGGTGGTATCGCACACAGCCCACCAATAATTTCATGTTTACGGTGGTATCGCACACAGCCCATTGTTAATAAATAATAAAGTGGTATTGCATACACCCACCAATAATTTGACATTCACGAATATTTATCCGTACCCTATTTTTCCTATTCTGAAGGTTCATACAAGAACTTCCTCACTCTCTACCATTTCAATAAATCTCATCAATAAGCATTTACATCCACACAATATGTAACAGCCCGATTTTGGGCCTAGTCGGAACAGTAGTTTTGGGGCCACAAATTCGATGAGAAAAAATATTATTTTTATTATATTTTAATGGTCTAAAATTTCACAAATAATTTCGTGAAAATTTAGTGCAAAAATTTCAACGTTTGGGCACTCAATTTAGTCAAAATGACTAAATTGTAAAAGTGCAAAAGTTGAGTTCCACAGGTTAGAGGTGTCTAATTTCTATGAAATTTTAAATTGGAGGTCCTTAAATGGAAATTAGACCATTGATTAAATTTTTGGACAAAAATGGATATTAGATAAGTGAAATAGGATATTTTTAAGTTAGGGGCATTTTGGTAATTTGGTAATTAAATGGACTAAAAGACAAAATAAAAGCCAAAAACCTTTTTCCATCTTATTCCTTGGATGAATTTAGTATGGGGGAAGCCATGGCTAGGGTTTTCAAGCTTTCAAGCTCAATAGTAAGTGCATCCAAGCCCCGTTTTTAATTTTCTTTACATTTTTGAGATCCCCGTAACTCGATTTAGCTATTTCTACCACTATTTTGAGCTAGGGTTTGTGTTTAAAAATTTACCTATGGATGAAATGCATGTGTTTTGATTTCTAATGGTAGAATATGAATGCTCGGTGTGTAGTAAACGAATTTTACTAAGTGATTTTTGATGAAATCGCATAAAAGGACTAATTTGTAAAAAGTTGAAAAATGTATGAAAATGTGTGAATGAATGAAAATTTTGGAATGCTATAGTTATGAAAATGGTTCATCTAGGCCTAAAATACAAGGAAATCGAATAAAAATCATTTTACGATCTTAGAGGCAAAAGTGTAAATATGATAAAGTTTAGGGGCAAAAACATAATTTTGCCATAGTATGATTTTTGGGTCACAATGAATAATGCGACTAATAAGTAAGCTAAATGTGATGTTATAGATCAAAGAAAACAAGGTTCGGACTTAGAACGGGAGGAAAAAAATGAGTAACTGACGGTTAAGTCTCTTCTTGCCATTTTGGTATCGAGGTAAGTTAGTGTGAAATTAAAGCTACATAATATTTTTTTATATTTTTATTTCTAGATATTATGTGAAATGAATATTATTCTATGAAATCGACTAATGATGCCTCAATGAGAATATGATGAAATTATGTTAAGTTGAAGTCTCGGTTGAACATTCAGAATAGCAAGGATACTAATGTCACAACATGAGATAAGGAACGTCCTATATAAGACCATGTCTGGGACATGGCATCGACATCGAATAAGGAAGGTCCTGTATAAGACCATGTCTGGGACATGGCTTCGGCACTAAAGGAAGATCTCGTGTAAGACCATATTTGGGATATGGCATCGACATCTATATACGATCTCATATAAGACCATGCTTGGGACATGGCATCAGCATCGAGTTAAGAGATCCGTGTAAGACCATATCTGGGCTATGGCATCGGCATCAAGAGGTGATCCCATGTAAGACCATATCTAGGATATGGCATTGGCATCGTGATACATGTATGATGAGATGAGTATCCTCTGATATTCTGAGTAGTTCGACGGGCAAAGAGCTAAGTTTATGCATCAATGAGAAAGAGCTAAGTTTATGCACCAATGATAAAGAGCTAAGTTTATGCATTAAAGACAAAGAGCTAAGTTTATGCATCAATGACAAAGAGCTAAGTTTATGCACCAATGATAAAGAACTAAGTTTATGCATCAATGAAAAAGAGCTAAGTCCATGCTTATGATGTAAGAATATGTGGGAAATGTGGATTGTGATCATGTGTGAGGCTTTTAAGCCAAATTAAATTGAGAAATGAAATGTTTAAGTTTTTGTTGTTGATGTGTAAGTTAAATTGGCCAATGAATGGCTTGTAAATATTTGATGGTGACTAGCTATTGGCATGGCTAACTATAGATATGCTTTAGCATTATAAGTGTGTAAATGAGAATTAATACAAAGAAAACATGATAGAGTAAAATTAACAATAGAACAGTTTGGACAGCAGCAGTTGAATCATTTTGAAAATTCACCAAAAATGGTGGAAATTGAATTAGAAGTTGAATAAGATATGAAATTAAATCTTATTGAGTCCATTTTCGCATAAAAGAGACGGTGTAAGCAAAATAATTTTATATTATGAGATATTTTAATTTTTATAAGACAGGCCAGAATGATTTTGTAATCCCCTATTCTGAATTTGGAAATTTATTAAAAAAATTTACAAACATAATCAAGGGATAAAATTTAGATGCTTGAATTTCTTAATGAGTCTATTTTCAAGAGAAACAAATGGGAATGTCTTTTGAGTTCTTTGAAATGAGAAAATAATTTTTTAGTGAAGAGGGGCAAAACTGTTGGACAACGAAATAGGGGAAATTTAAAGAATAAACTGTACTGATTGGCTGAACCAAAAATTTTGAAAATTTTATGGTAAGAAGATATGTGAATTTAGATTTAAAGAAAATTAGCGGATCTTAATTTGGATTTTTGAAGCTTTGGATAAAAATAATTTAGTGACTGTAACTCAAGTAGACAGCTCAAGATGAACATAAGTGAATTGAGAAATTTTATGCAATAATGATGGCATTATCTTGAGAACTCAAAATAAGGATTGTTTAAAGCATGGAAATAATTTTTTTATTATTTAAATACTTACTTACTAAGCTTTATAACTTACTCCTCTTCCTTTTTCATATCATTTAGGGTTTTATACTAGCTCGGGTTGGAGATCGTCGGAGATGCTATCATACTATCAAGCTATCATGTTGGGTATAAGTGAATGCAAAACCTTTTGAGTCTATGTCATGTATAGGGACTTACTCAATTGTGTATGTGTCATTTGATTTGGCCAAATGTGTTGGTTCATATTGGTTAATGAGTTGTAATGTCTATTTATACGTGTGTGCTTACACTAAAGGTTTTATGTGATGTGGTTATGTATGTTTGGGATGGATGGATTGAAGATGTGTTTAAGTATGTGCAAATAAGGGTGCCAAATGGTATGGAAAATAGCCATTTTCTTGGCCACACTAGCAAAGACACGGTCGTGTGTCTCAGTCGTGTGGAGAACATGACCTCGGGACATGGGCGTGTGCCCAGGGTGTGTGAAGTCTGCATTTACTTTTTGGAATTTAATTCGCCACACGGCCTAAGCACACGGGCATGTGACTTGGCCGTGTGACCCAATTTTGTTGATGACATCATAAACAGAGAGTCACACGGGCTAAGGACATGGGTGTGTGTGACCACATGCCACACGGACGTGTAACCCTTATTTTGATGAAAAATTTTCTATGTCTTATTAAAGTTTCCTAAGTTCACATTTTAGTCCCGAATAGTTCTCAATGTATGTTTTGGGCATTGTGGGCCCATATAAGGGGCGATTTGCATGTGAATAAGGAATGTTAAATTGAATGAATTTTATAGCCGGTTTTGTATAAAGGTTTTTGTTTAAGTTCGATAATGCCTCGTATCCTTTCCCGACGTCGGACACGGGTAAGGGGTGTTACACAATGCATTAATAAGTAAAAACATACGTAATAAGGATGTATCATTTACACATAAACTTACCCAAATACGAAATATGCCAATTGCAATTTAGTCTGAAACCTTGCCTTTTTCTCGGTCAAGGTTGATTCCACGACTTCTTGATCTATAATGACATATTTAACTTATTAAATCACCACATTATTCAAGACATTGCAAAGTTTCTATTGTGGCAAAATTATCATTTTGCCCCTATACTTTCACAAAATTACACTTTTTCCCTTAGGCTCGTAAAATGAAATATGTTCATTTTTCACACACCTAATCCTAGCCAATTCATATTCCCTCTTATAGCAACTCAAGATTTCAATTATTACACACATTCACTACCTATTTTACAGCCTTTACAAAAAGGTCCTATTAGGTGTGTTCATGAGAAATCCTTTCACAAAAGTTGTTCATTTAACAACTAAGTTTCATTTTCTTCCATAAAATTTAAAAAATCAACACTAATGCTCTCATGGAAAAACCCTAAACTTTCAACCATTTTTCTAAATAGTCCCCTCATTAGCTAGCTTAAGCTTTAGGGGTCCCAAAAGTACAAAAATTATCAAGAAAGACCATAAAAATCACTTACTTGCAAAGAGGATAAGTTGCTGAAATTTCTAAACTTTCAAAAACCCTCTTTTGCTGGTATTTTTGGTAGAAGATGATGAAGATGATATGTGTTATCATCTTTCTTCTTATTTTATTTTAATTTATCAATTAAATCACCAAAACCTCACCTAACCAATTGACCATGTCTTTTCTTATCCCTATGGCAAACCATCGCACTAAACAAGGCCTAATTGCACATTAGGGACCTTCAATTAAAATTCTATAGCTATTTGACACTTCTAACTTGTAAAACAAAACTTTCGCATTTTATGTGATTTAGTCCTTTTTGCAATTAAACATGAAATCACCAAAATTAATGCACCAAAATTTTCATGCACTCATATAATCATGATATAACACATAAAATAATATAAAAATAATTTTTTTGATCTCAGGTTAGTGGTTTCGTGACCACTATTCTGAGTAGCCCTAACATCGGGTTATTACAACTCTCCCCCCTTTAGAGATTTTCGTCCCCAAAAATCTTACTGGTAAAGAGGTTTGGGTACTGTTATCTTACGGCTTCTTCTGGTTCCCACGTAGCATCTTCTACACCATGCTTTTGCCACAATACTTTCACTAAGGCTATGCTTTTGTTTCTCAACTGTTTAACCTCTCGAGCCAAAATCTTAATTGGTTCCTCTTCATAGGTCATATCCGGTTGTATCTCAATTTCGGTCAAAGGAATCACATGCAAAGGATCGGAACGATATCGTCGCAACATCGACATATGAAACACATTGTGTATTTTCTCTAATTCCACTGGCAAGGCTAACCGGTAAGCTACTGGTCCAATCCTTTCAATACCCTCATAAGACCCTATGAATTGCGGACTCAATTTATCCTTTCGACCAAATCTCAATACTTTCTTCCACGGGGATACTTTTAGGAATACATTATCACCTACCTGAAACTCAATTTCCTTTCTTTTCAAATCCGCATATAACTTTTGTCGATCTAAAGCAGCTTTCAGACTATCACGGATCACTTTCACTTTCTCCTTGATTTCTCTAACTAGATCAACCCCGTGAATTTGCTTCTCACTAAGCTCGGTCCAATACAAAGGATTCCGACACTTGCGACCATATAATGCTTCGTACGGTGCCATCCGTATACTCAACTGATAACTATTGTTGTAGGAAAATTTAGCCAAAGGTAGATATTTTTCCCAACTACCTTCGAACTCTAAAACACATCATCGGACCATATCCTCGAGAACTTGAATCACTCTTTCAGATTGGCCATCAATTTACGGATGGAATGCGTTACTAAAATTCAATTTTGTACCCTAAGCTTCTTGTAACTTTTTCCAAAACCTTGAAGTAAACCTTGGATCTCTACCCGAGATAATGGATATAGGAACCCCATGTAATCTCACAACCTCAGCTATATACAGCTCAGCCAACTTGTCAAGTGAGTAATCAACACGTACCAGTATAAAGTGAGATTTCGTTAATCTATCAACGATGACCCACACAATATCTTTCTTTTTTGGAGTCGTAGGTAACCCCATTACGAAATCCATCGTGATTCGGTCCCACTTCCACTTGGGAACCATCACTGGCTAAAGTATGCCCGAAGATACTTGATGCTCGGCTTTCACTTGTTGATAGATTAAACACTTTGCAACAAACTCAGAGATATCTCTTTTCATACCTGGCCACCAATACAACTTCTTCAAATCATTATACATTTTGGTGCTGCCCGGATGTACTGACAAACAACCATTGTGTGCCTTAAGTAAAATTTTACAGATCAACTCATCATCTTTAGGTACACAAAATCTATCATGAAACATTAAACAATCATCTGAACCAACCCAAAAATCAGAGTTATTTCCTGATTCACACTAAGCTCTCTTAGCTTGCATTTCACTATCATTCTTTTGAGCTTCAAGAATCTGCTGAAGAAATAACGGTCTAGCCCTCAACTCGGCCAATATAGAACCATAATCATTCAATGCTAAGCTTGTATTCATAGCTCTCAAAGCATACAGGGATTTTCTGCTCAAGGCATCCGCAACCACATTCACTTTTCCCGGATGGTAATTGATTACTAGCTCATAATCCTTCAATAATTTGAGCCACCGTCGTTGTCGCAAATTCAAATCCTTTTGGCCCATCAAATATTTCAAACTCTTGTGATCGATAAAGATTCGGCATTTTTCACCATATAAATAATGACGCCAGATCTTCAAAGCAAAAACAGTAGCAGCCAACTCTAAGTAGTGCGTTGGATAATTCTTTTCACGCGATTTTAGCTGTCTCGAGGCATAAGCTACTACTTTACCCTCTTGCATCAACACAAAACCAAGACCATTCAATGACGCATCACTATAGATCACAAATTCCTTTCCTGACTCAGGCTGTACCAAAACCGGTGCTTTAGTGAACAATTCTTTCAATTTCTCGAAACTCTGTTGGCACCTCTCGGTCCATTCAAACTTAACATCTTTATGTAGAAACTTTGTCATCGGTGTAGCAATCATGGAGAACCCTTTAACGAACCATCTGTAGTAACCCGCTAAACCCAAAAAGCTCTAAATTTTTGACACATTCCTTGGCGATTTCCACTCTACAATAGCCAATATCTTACTAGGATCAACTCTAATTCCGTCACCCGACACAATGTGTCTTAAGAATCTGACCTCTCAGAGCCAAAACTCACTCTTGCTAAACTTGGCATACAACTACTTGTCTCTTAGAGTCTGCAAAACAGTTCTCAAGTGCTCTGCGTGCTCACTCTCATCCCGAGAATAAATTAATATATCATCGATAAAAACAACTACAAATTTATCCAAGTACGGTCAGAAAATACGGTTCATTAAATCCATAAATATCGCAGGATCATTTATTAGGCGAAAGGGCATCACAAAGAACTCATAATGGCCATACTGTAACACCCCGCACCCAAGACCGATACTGGGTTTGGATACGAGACATTACTATGCTTAAACTCACTGAAACATGTACTTACAGGCTATAAAATTTTGTTCCAACTTAAAAACCTCACTTTCTTAGTCAACACATATAACAAGGGCCAACGAGGCCTTTAACTCATGACAGAAAAATTTCGGAATTAAAATCAAATAACTCATTTTTGAAGTAGGGTTCACACGCCCCTATGACTTGGAACACGCCCGTGTACCCTTAAGCACGCCCATACCCTCAAACCGTGTAGAACTACTGACCACACGGCTTAGACACGCCCATGTCTACCAACCGTGGGAGGTTACTGACTAATTTCACACGGCCATGACACGCCCGTGGGCTTAGATCGTGTGCTAATCCTTGATATACTGACTAAATTAACATGGTCTGGGCACACGCCCATGTCCAAATCGTGTGTCTTACACGGCATACATACACGGCCGTGGGATTTGCCCGTAGCCTATTCTGAGTAATAATACTGAGGAGCAGGGTTAACACGGTCTTGACACACGCCCTTGTGTCCAACCGTATGGGCACTTACAGGCTATTTACCAAGCCGTTAGCCACCCTGAAATGAAGATCATAACCATACACAATTCAACGATGCAATAACAACCCAATTTTACGAATAATACTACATGCTTTATTGATCTCAATAAACATACATGTTTAGTCCAATTTGGCCAATCACTTAGGCATATACAAAAGAATAATAAACTTGATAGCCTTTACAAAGGCCCTTCTTAAAACATGTTCACAAATTGAATGTTTCCTATACATGCTATACTTAGTAAAGTAACTTGGCTATACCAAAATAAGAGTTGATAGTGTGTTGTGAGCTTCAACTTTAATGATTGACGAGTTAGCTTGGCGGGACTGCATAGAAATAAAGAATCATAACGTAAGCATATAGCTTAGTAAGTTTGCATGTAACAACTCATAGCATCATCATTGCTTAATATAAACCATTTCACATAAACAATGGTATCATGAATTTCAGCTAAAGAGCTTACTTACTCATATAGATTCTTACATGTCTCATGACACTTACTATTATCATACTTGCAAGGTAACCATGATACCTGTATCACTTGGTCACATTGATCAGTATAGTATAATAACAATAATCATGATATCTACTTTCTCATTCACAACATGAATGATACTCAACTTCATCTAACTTCATCTTGATACTATCTTTACTTTCTTAGCTTTCTTACTATCTTATTTTAGCTTACTCATTTGCCCGATGAATTTCTGTGAATAACCGAGGATACTAAATCTTTTCCCACATAATATGATGCCAAAGCCATATCCTAGACATGGTCTTACATGGGTTATCTCATCTTGGTTTCAAGGCCATGTCTTGACATGGACTTATATGAAGTCTTGCTCTTGATTACATACTCAGTGCCAAGCTTGATCGTTGAACTTACATGATAACTTGCTTGCTAACTTGATCAATGCCAAGCTTGCCTTGGACTTACATGATAACTTGCTTGCTAACTTGATCAATGCCAAGCTTGCCTTGGACTTACATGGTAACTTAATCAATGCCAAGCTTGCCTTGGACTTACATGATAAATTGATCAATGCCAAGCTTTCCTTGGACTTACATGATAACTTGCATGGTAGATCAAGTATCTTGGGAAATTCATCTCCCATCGGGACTTGCTCGTACTTATCATCATGATTTCTTGCTTGAACATAACATGATTATTTCATACAATTATTGTACATTATGTTAAGCAATTTAATGATAATAATCATAAAGCTTAGAAATCATACAAACTTACCTCAATATACAAAATGTATGTAGATGTGAAATTTTAGTCCTCGACTTTATTCTTGCCTCGGTTTCGATCCAGGCTTCATTTTTCTTGATCTATAATCATAAATAGATCATTTAATAACCATATTGACTAAATTGACTCATAACTCATACTTTGGAAAAAATGAAGAACCCTAGCTTTGGTGTCTCCCAATTTTCGGCAGCAACAAGGAAGAAGATAAGTGAATTTTTCTCATCTTTATCCTATTTTAATCACTAATGAGGCCAAATGACCAAAATGTCTTTCCTCTTAAAAATTTCCATAATAGTCTCTTAAGGCCAATTTTGTCCAAAAATTAAATTTTGGGCAAATTGCTATTTAAGGGCTCATAATTATTATTCTAAATCTATTTCATGCAAAAAGCTTCTAGAAACTCATATATTGCAACTTTTGCAATTTAGTCCTTTTTGGACCAATTGACCTCAACTTAATAAAATTGCTTTACAAAACTTTCATACTAATGTGCAAACATGACATAAACTTGAAAAACTCATAATTTCACCTCGGGTTTGTGGCCTCGCACCACTATCCCGACTAGGCCTTAAATCGGGCTATTACAATTCTCCCCCTTAGGGATTTTCGTCCTCGAAAATCTTACCAAAGAAAAAGGTTTGATATCGATTTCTCATACTCTCTTCCGATTCCCATGTAGCTTCTTCGATTCCGTGCCTTTGCCACCATACCTTTACTAAGGCAATACTCTTATTTCTTAGTTGCTTAACTTCCCGAGCTAAAATCTTGACTGGTTCTTCACCATAAGTCATGTCAGGACGAATCTCTATTTTCGAAGGGGTAATTACATGCGAAGGGTCTAATCTGTAGCGTCGTAACATTGACACGTGAAACACATCATGTATCTTCTAATTCAGAGGGCAAAGCCAAACGTTAAGCTACCAGCCTAATTCTCTCTGTAACCTCGTAAGGTCCAATGAAAAGTGGACTTAACTTGCCTTTACAGCCAAATCTGAGAACTTTTCTCCATGGTGATACTTTTAAAAAGACTTTATCCCCAACTTGGTACTCGATCTCTTTTCTCCTTAAATTCGAATAGGATTTCTGCATGTCTAAGGCAGCGTTTAAACATTCTCGAATTACTTTCACTTTCTCTTCAGCTTCCTTAACCAAATCAACCCCGTGAATTTGGTTCTCCTTGAGTTCAGTCCAAAATAAGGGAGTTATGCACGTACGCCCATATAGGGCCTCATAAGGAACCATCTTTAAGCTCGACTGAAAGCTATTATTATAGGTGAATTCTACCAATGGGAGAAACTTTTCCCAACTACCTTGGAATTCCAAAACACAACATCTGATCATGTCCTCTAGTACTTGAATTAACCTTTCTGACTGACCGTCAGTCTGAGAGTGAAAAGCTATACTAAAACTCAATTTTGTACCCAAAGCTTCTTGCAGTTTCTTCCAGAATCTGGATGTGAATCTCAGATCTCTAACTGGTATGATCGATAAGGGAAACTCTATGAAGTCTTACTATTTTTGAAACATACAAGTTTGCCAACTTGTCTAGTGAGTAATCCACTCGTACAGGTATAAAGTGGGCTGACTTCGTGAGTCTATCAACCACTACCCAAACAACATCTTTCTTGCTCGAAGACAACGGTAAATCCGTTACGAAATCCATGGTGATACGGTCCCATTTCCACTCGGGAATCAAGATAGGTTGAAGTAAACCCAAAGGTACTTGGTGCTCAGCTTTTATTTGCTGACAAATCATGCACTTGGTAACAAATTCTGAAATGTCTTTCTTCATTTTCGGCCACCAATACTGTTGCTTTAGATCATTATACATCTTGCTGCTACCTTGATGTATAGATAAACACCCGTTATGTGCTTCATACAAAATTCACTGTATAAGCTCCTCTTTTCTCGGAGCACAAACCCTATCTCTAAACATTAAATATCCATCAGAATTAATCTGAAAGTCGAATTCAGCACCTGACTCGCAATGAGCTCTCTTAACTTGCAACTCATTATCTTCTTTTTGAGCTTCAAAGATCTCTTCAAGAAACATTGGTCTAGCTCTTAACTCATCTAAAATGGAGCCATTGTCAGATAAGGATATTTTTGAATTCAATGCTCTTAAAATAAACAAAGACTTCCTGCTCAAAGCATCAGCGACTACATTCGCCTTTCCTGGATGGTAGTCGATGACCAACTCATAGTCTTTTATCAACTCTAACCATCTTCTTTGTCTTAAACTCAACTCTTTCTACATCATCAAGTACTTCAAACTTTTGTGATCGGTGAAAATTTGACATTGTTCACCGTATAAATGGCGTCTCCAGATCTTCAATGCGAAGACTATGGCGGCCAATTCTAGGTCATGCGTCGAATAATTCTTCTCATGATGTTTTAACTGTCTTAAGGCATAAGCAATCACTTTGCCTTCTTGCATGAGTACACATCCCAATCCATTTAAGGATGCATCGCTGTAGACTACAAATTCTTTCCCTGATTCGGGTTGTACTAAGACTGGAGCTTCTGTCAACATTGCTTTCAACTTCTCAAAACTTTGTTGGCTTCTTTCTGACCACTTAAACTTCACGTTCTTCTGTAACAATTTAGTCATCGGGGTTGCAATCATAGAAAACCCCTTGACAAATCGTCTATAGTAGCCGGCTAGGCCCAGAAAACTTTTAATCTTAATGATGTTCTTCGGTGGTTTCCAGTCTATTATAGCTGAAATCTTACTTGGATCTACTCAGAATCCATCTCTCGAGACAATATGTCCCAGGAATCCCACTTCCTTGAGCCAAAACTCACTTTTACTGAATTTGGCATACAATTGATTTTCTCGAAGAGTCTGTAAAACTATCCGTGGATGATCAGCATGTTCATTCTCGTCTCGGGAATAAATCAGTATGTTGTCAATAAAAATGACTACAAACTTGTCAAGGTATGGTCTAAAAATGCGGTTCATTAAGTCCATGAATACCGCAGGAGCATTGGTCAGCCTAAAGGGCATGACTAAAAATTCATAATGCCCATACCTCGTTCGAAAGGCAGTCTTGGATAAATCTGAATCCTTCACTCTCAACTGGTAATACCCTGATCTCAAGTCTATTTTGGAGAACACAGTCGCTCCTTTCAATTGATCAAACAAATCGTCGATCTTAGGTAATGGGTACTTGTTCTTTACTATCACTTT
Organism: Gossypium rotundifolium; assembly: GCA_025506655.1. Classification (NCBI taxonomy): domain Eukaryota; kingdom Viridiplantae; phylum Streptophyta; class Magnoliopsida; order Malvales; family Malvaceae; genus Gossypium; species Gossypium rotundifolium. The sequence goes on from CP106725.1 coordinate 53,051,023, forward strand.
ATTAAGCTGACGGTAATCAATGCACAATCTCATGGTGCCATCTTTGTTTTTCACAAACAAAATCGGAGTGCCCCATGGTGAACAACTTGATCTTGCAAAGCCTTTGTCTGTCAACTCTTACAATTGTAACTTCAACTCTTTCAACTCTGTTGGAGCCATTCTATACGGAGTAATGGATATTGGTACAATACCAGGAGTTAGCTCAATGCTGAACTCAACTTCTCTAACTGGTGGTAAACCTGGTAATTTCTCAGGAAAAACATCCACATACTCACATACTATCGGCACTGATTCAATCTTTAACTCTGTCTCTTTATCATTCAATACAAAGGCCAAAAATGCCTCATACCCTTTTCTTAGATATCTCTACGCCATCATATGATAAATTATTACTGACGATCTACCTTGCTCATCTGATTCTACATGAAGAGTATCCCCATTCTCACATCTCATCTAAATGTATTTCTTCCCACAATTTACAATTACATTATGAGTAGTCAACCAGTCCATACCAAGAATGAGGTTGAATTTATCAAATGGTAACAACATAAGATTTACTTTAAAGCAATGACCTCTAATCATTAATGGACAATCTTTACAAACTTTATCAACTAACATACTTTTGCCTAAAGGATTAGACACCTTAATCACAAATTCTGTGGTATCTATAGGCACACCCAAACCGGGTACTAATTTCATGAAAATGTAAGAGTGTGTGGATTCAGGGTCTATTAAAGTAATAACTTTGGTATTGTAAAGAGAAAAGGTACCGTAATAACATCAGGGGAAGATGCCTCTTCGCGAGTGCGAATGGCATAAGTCATTGCAGGTGCTTTGCCCTCGGGTCTCATGGTCTGCTCTCTGGGGTTTCCTCTTCCACTTACCCCACTTCTCGGATTCCTCTGCGGTCTCCCTCTGACCATACTCTCGGATCTTGGGTTCTGAGTTCTCTCTTCTTTAGTCATCTCTGGACAATCCTTTATGAAATGGTCTTGGGAACCACATCTAAAACATGCATTTTCATGTGCTCGGCATTCTCCCAAATGGCGTCTGCCACATTGTGGACATTCAGGTCTGTCAGGTCTAAAATTCCCAACACTTGCAACTGAAGTCATTTGTGCTTTATTTCCCAAATACTGCTTACTCTTGTCTTTTCTTGAAAATCCAGTGGAAGCAGCTGTTCGAGTAGAAAAATCTCTTGACTTCTTGGATGACGATTGGAATGACTTGTTCCACTGTCTCTTTTTAGAATCGCGAGACTCCATTTCAAATTTCTTCTTCTCTTTTACTAGTTCTTCGGCTTTGCAAGCCCTTTCCACTAGCACAACGAATTCTTTTAATTCGAGGACAGCAACAACCAGCTTAATGTCCTCGTTTAAACCATCTTCAAACCTTTTACTCATAATGGCCTCGTGGACACACATTCACGAGCGTACTTGCTAAGTCGTACGAACTCTCGCTCATAATCAGTTACTGACATCTTGCCTTGCTTCAGCTCTAGAAATTATTTCCTCTTCTGGTCTACAAACCTCTGGCTGATATACTTTTTCTTAAGCTCTTCTTGGAAGAATTCCCATGAGATCCTTTCCCTTGGTACCACCGACACAAGGGTGTTCCACAATTGGTAAGTAGAATCTCTTAAGAGAGAGACTAAATCTCTTAAGAGAGAGACTACACACTTCATGTATTCATCAGAAGTGTAGGACAGTTCGTTAAATACTCTGATGGTATTTTCTAACCAGAACACAGCTCTTTCTGGATCATCATCTTTTCTAGCTCAAAATTCTTCTGCCCCATGCTTCCTGATCCTATCAATTGGAGGTTTACCTCCTCTTACCACCTCTACTACTTGAGGGACTACTGGAGTAGGTTGTGGAACAGGCGGGGGTGGAGGGGGTTGTGCATTCAGTTCACTCTAACGAACTCCCTATACCAGCATCCATCATATGGAGGAAGGCTTCTCTAGCCTCTTCTCCTCCTTCTTCTTGACTCACCATAGTGGGTCTATTCTCATTCTCATACGGCACCGTCCCTTCTGCGGGAGCTGGTGCGTTACTTTCTACATCATCTGCCTCAGCTCTTTCGAGATCCATTTACTATATGTATAAACATAATTTAAGTCGTCAGGATCGTCACACTATCATTATAAAAACATTCTTACGTATGGCATGTATAGCTAGACTCATGCTCGTGCTACGTTAGTCCTAGAACCGACTAAACCGTAGCTCTGATACCACTAAAGTAACACCCGCATCCAAGATCGATTCTGGGTCTGGATACAAGACATACTTACGGGCTATAAAATTCGTTCCAACTTAAAAACTTCACTTTCTTAGTCAACACATATAACAAGGGCCTACGAGGCCTTTAACTCCTGACGAAAAACTTTCAGAATTAAAATCAAATAACTCATTTTTGAAGCAGGGTTCACACGCCCGTATACCCTTAAGCATGCCCATGCCCTCAAACCGTGTAGAACTACTGACTATTTCCACACATCTTAGACACGCCCATGTCTACCAACCGTGGGAGGTTACTGACTAATTTCACACGGCCATGACACGCCCGTGAGCTTAAATCGTGTGCTAATCCTTGATATACTGACTAAATTAACATGGTCTGGGCACACGTCCATGTCCAAATCGTGTGTCTTACACGGCATACACACACGGCCGTGGGATTTGCCCATGGCCTATTCTGAGTAATAATACTAAGCTGCAAGGTTAACACGGTCTTGACACACGCCTGTGTGTCCAACGTGTGGGCACTCTGAGCTATTTACCAAGCCGTTAGCCACCACGAAATGAAGATCATATCCATACACAATTCAACGATGCAATAACAACCCAATTTTATGAATAATACTACATGCTTCATTGATCTCAATAAACATACATGCTTAGTCCAATTTGGCCAATCACTTAGCCATATACAAAAGAATAATAAACTTGATAGCCTTTACAAAGGCCCTTCTTAAAACATGTTCACAAAATGAATGTTTCCTATACATGCCATACTTAGTAAAGTAACTTGGCTATACCAAAATAAGAGTTGATAGTGTGTTGTGAGCTTTGACTTTAATGATCGACGAGTTAGCTTGGCAGGACTGCATAGAAAGAAAGAATCATAATGTAAGCATAGAGCTTAGTAAGTTTGCATGTAACAACTCATAGCATCATCATTGCTTAATATAAACCATTTCACATAAACAATGGTATCATGAATTTCAGCTAAAGAGCTTACTTACTCATATAGATTCTTACATGTCTCATGACACTTACTATTATCATACTTGTAAGGTAACCATGATATCTGTATCACTTGGTCACATTGATCAGTATACTATAATAACACTAATCATGATATCTACTTTTTCATTCACAACATGAATAATACTTAACTTCATCTAACTTCATCTTGATACTAACTTTACTTTCTTAGCTTTCTTGCTATCTTATTTTAGCTTACTCATTTGCCCGATGAATTTTTGTGAATAACCGAGGATACTAAATCTCTTCCCACATAATATGATTCCAAAGCCATATCCTAGACATGGTCTTACATGGGTTATCTCATCTTGGTTTCAGGGCCATATCTTGACATGGACTTATATAAAGTCTTGCTCTTGATTACATACTCAATGCCAAGCTTGAGTCCTTGGACTTACATGATAACTTGCTTGCTAACTTGATCAATGCCAAGCTTGCCTTGGACTTACATGATAACTTGCTTGCTAACTTGATCAATGCTAAGCTTGCCTTGGACTTACATGATAACTTGCGTGGTAGATCGAGTATTCTGGGAAATTTATCTCCCATCGGGACTTGCTCGTACTTATCATCATGATTTCTTGCTTGAACATAACATGATCATTTCATACAATTATTGTACATTATGTTAAGCAATTTAATGATAATAATCATAAAGATTAGAAATCATACAAACTTACCTCAATATACAAAATGTACGTAGATGTGAAATTTTAGTCCTCGACTTTATTCTTGCCTCGGTTTCGATCCAGGCTTCATTTTTCTTGATCTATAATCATAAATAGATCATTTAATAACCATATTGACTAAATTGACTCATAACTCATACTTTGGCAAATTACTATTTTGCCCCTATACTTTCTAATATTTGCATTTTTGCCCCAATTCTCGTAAAATGATTTTCATGCAACTTTCTTAAACTTCATGCTCAACTGAATCATTTTCTCTTCTATGAAAATCATCAATTCTCACTATTTCCAGTAGGTATGACCAATTTTATAACTGTTACAAAATGGTCCCTACTACCATTTTTCATGAAATTCCTCAAGGAAAAGATGTTTATCTAACATCAAACTCTCTTAAACTTCCATAAAACATAATTTAACAAGCATGTCATTCAAGGGTAGATTTTTGAACATGCATCTTAGCTCATTTTATAGCTAAAATTAGCTAATTCATAATACGAGAACTTCAAAAATACGAAGAATATTAAAAACGGGGCTAAGATGAACTTACTATGAGCTTGAAAAAATTGAAGAACCCTAGCTATGGTGTCTCCCAATTTTCGGCAGCAACAAGGAAGAAAATGAATGAAATTTTCTCATCTTTATCCTATTTTAATCAGTAATGAGGCCAAATGACCAAAATGCCCTTCCTCTTAAAAATTTCCATAACAGTCTCTTAGGGCCAATTTTGTCCAAAAATTAAATTTTGGGCAAATTGCTATTTAAGGGCTCATAATTATTATTCTAAATCTATTTCATGCAAAAAGCTTCTAGAAACTCATATATTGCAACTTTTGCAATTTAGTCCTTTTTGGACCAATTGACCTCAACTTAATAAAATTGTTTTACAAAACTTTCATACTAATGTGAAAACATGACATAAACTTGAAAAACTCATAATTTCACCTCGGGTTCGTGGCCTAGCACCACTATCCCGACTAGGCCCTAAATCGGGCTGTTACACATACCTTGTCTGAAATGCAATTTTCGGCACATCTTGTTCCTTAACTATCAACTGGTAATAGCCATATCTCAGGTCTATCTTAGAGAACACCGTAGTTCCCTTCAATTGGTCGAACAAATCATCGATCCTTGGCAAAGGATACTTATTCTTCACTGTTACCTTGTTGAGCTGTATGTAATCTATACACAATCTCATCGACCTGTCTTTCTTCTTCACAAAAAGTATCGGAGCACCCTACGGTGAATAGCTCGGTCTTGCAAAAATCTTATTCGTTAACTCTTGCAACTGAACCTTCAACTCTTTTAACTCTAACGGTGCCATCCTATACGGGGAAACTGAAATAGGTGCTGTACCCTAAACTAACTCAATGCCGAACTCAACTTCTCTAACTGGAGGCAATCTGAGTAACTCTTTCGGAAACACATCCGGATACTCGCATACCACAGGCACTGATTCAATCTTTACTTCTGACTCTTGAGTATTTAACACAAATGTGAGATAGAACTCATACCCTTTTCTCATGTATTTCTCAGCTACCATAGACTAAATCACTATAGGCATACTATCTAATTTACCTGATTCAACCCGAATGATGTCTCTATTTACACATCTCAATTCAATAAACTTACTACCACAGTTTACTAAAAAATTATGAGCAGTCAACCAATCCATGCCAAGAATTAGGCCAAATTCATCAAACAGAAACAATATGAGATTAGCTAGAAAACAATGACCTCTAATTGTCAAGGGACAATTTTTACACTCTTTATTAACTAGAACATGCTTGCCTAACGGGTTTTACACTTTTATCACAAATTCTATAGACTCAACAATCATATTCATACTAGATACCAATTTCATGCAAATATAGGAATGGGTAGACCCCGGATCAATCAATGCAACAACAGAGATATCGTGAGGAGAAAAAGTACCCGTTATCACATCTAGAGATGATGCCTCTTCGCGAGCGCGAATGGCATAAGTCTTTGTAGGTGCTCTACCCTCTAGTCTCACAGCAGACTCTCTAGGCGCACCTCTACTATTAGTCCCACTCTCTGGGTTCCTTTGTGGTCAACCCCTCGAAGGTACATTGCTCGCTCTTCTTGTTTTTTTGTCTTTCTCATCCTTTTCAGGACAATTTCGAATGAAGTGGTCTAGTGAACCACACTTGTAGCAAGTTTGATTGTTTCCCCAACAATCCTAAATATGCTGTCTACCATAATTTGGACACTCCAGTTTATTTAGCTTTTTATTTCCCACGCTTGCCATCGAGGTGGCTTGAACTCTCAGGCCCGAATATGTGTTACCACGATCTCAGTGTGAATACCTAGCTGAAGCAGTCGTCCGAGGGTTCATTTCTTTGAACCTCTTTGATTGGGTTTGGAACGACTTGCTCATCGACCTCTTCCTTGCATCTCGGGCCTCAATCATAGCTTTTCTCTTTTTGTTATTCAACTCTTCAGCCTTGCAAGCTCTATCGACCAACACCACAAATTCTTTTAATTCCAAAATTCCAACTAGCAATCTGACATCCTCATTCAGCCCATCTTCAAACCTCTTGCACATAATAGCTTCCATAGACACACACTATTGAGCATACTTATTAAGCCTTACAAATTCGCGCTCATGCTTTGCCACAGTCATCTTGCTTTGCTTCAATTCAAGAAACTCCTTTCGTTTCTAATCAATAAATCGTTGACCTATATACTTCTTTCGAAACTCTTCTAAGAAGAAGTCCCATGTCACTCTTTCTCTTGGAACTACAGATGTTAGTGTTTTCCACCATCGGTATGCTGAGTCCTTCAGTAATGACACAGCACATTTTAAGCTTTCCTCGGGTGTGCAAGAAAGTTCATCAAACACCCTCATGGAATTTTTGAGCCAGAATTCTTCTTTCTCTGGGTCATCATCTATGTTGGCTCTAAATTCCTCAACCTCTTGCTTTCGAATCTTATCGTCCGAGGGTTTTGTCATCCTTACCAAATCTATACCTTGAGGAGCCACGGGGACTGGCTAAGGTATAGGTAGGGGTGGAGGAGGTTGAGCATTAGGGTTTTCTCGTACAAACTCAGTGTACTAGTTACTTATCATATGGAGAAAGGCTTCTGAGCCTCTTCTCCTTGACCCAAAGACTCAGGTCTACTTTCTACAAAAGCGGTCCTTCATAGGAATCCGCGATTACTAGCAAAGATCATCGAGAGCACTCGGTTGGGATCTATTTACTATACGAAAATACAATTTAAAATTGTCAGGAGTCACTACACTATCAATATATATTTATGGCATGTATAGCTAGACTCTCACATACGCTACGGTAGTCCGAGAACTAATTAAACCATAGCTTTGATACCACTGAATGTAACACCCCTTACCCGTATTCAACGCCAAAATAAGGTACGAGACATTACTAGACTTATACGCAAACAGTTATACAACCCGAGACATGATTTTTCCACTCAAATTTAATAACTTTTCATATCACCTCTTAAACAAGCCAACGAAACCTAAATCACACTTTAGGAATGGTTTGGAACCAAATCAAACTCTTTAAAAGATCCCTAAAAAGACTTAGATAATTTTCATCAAACAGTCCACACGCCCGTGTGGAGAAAAGGACACGTCTGTGTGGAACTTCACACACCCGTGTTCCACACCCGTGTAGATTTGTTTCTCATTTCGAACCTACAGGGGTTTTCACATGGCCGATCACACGCTCGTGTCTCTAGCTCGTGCCCCTTACACGGCTATGACACGCCCATGTCACGCCCATGTCATAGCCCGTGTGCAAAAACCTTAGCATTTTGTTTCTAACATCATCAACCCATAAATGTCACACGGCCAAGGCACACACTCGTGTCTTTTAACCGTGTGGCGAATTAAATTCCTAATTCAAGTGCAGACTTCACACGGCCTGGGCACACAACCATGTACTATGGCCGTGTCTTCCACACGATTGAGACACACGGCCGTGTCTCCACCTGTGTGGTTACTACTGAGAAAACTGACTTGCAAACCTAGCATGCAGGGGGACACATAGCCTAACCACGCCCATGAGGCTGACCGTTTATCACACACGGCCTAGACACACGCCCGTGTGCCTACCTAAGTGGACAAGAACAAGGCTATTTTCCAAGCTCTTTCTACCACCCCAACTCATACAAACATAAATCACTCCAAACCATCAACTCATTTATGCATAATTAAACCAAGTAAATCAACCATGCAACTTGCACATTCATGAATAACCTCACCATTTCATAGATTAATAAGAAAGAGCTATGAACTATGGCCTTATACAAAAGAATTCATCTTTGAATAAGCCAACACATTTGGCCAAAACAATATAACATTCAACAAAGTCTAGTCCCTATACATGCCATTCTCAAAAGGCTAAATCTAACTATACCAAGATGTGCTAATAGTGTGGGTGATCCTCTGATTATCTCCGTATCCCGAGCTGGCTCTTCGACACTATAAAATAAGAGAAAAGAGAAAGGTGTAAACTTTAAGCTTAGTAAGTCTACACGTAAACAATAAGCATCATACCACATGCTAATCAATCAAAAGCATTACATACTATGTAAAAACAATTCATATCCTCATAATCATGCTTACTGATTTCAACCCTTACCACATTCCAACCACATATCATAAACATTGCTCACATTTTCTTGCACTTATACCCTACACTTATCACCACAAAGCCACATGTAATTTCACTTAGACAAGTTTCTCGATCAACACTTCGAAATAAAGTTGGATACTTGGTGGTTTCGCACACAGCCCACCATTTAATAATTAATAAGGTGGTATCGCACACAGCCTACCAATAATTGCATGTTTACTGTGGTATTGCACACATCCCACCAATGATAGTAAATATGATGGTATCGCATGTAGCCCATCGTTAATAAATAACAAGGTGGTATCACACACAGACCACCAATAATTTCATGTTCACGGATATTTATTCGTACCCTATTTTTCCTATTCCGAAGGTTCATACAAGAACTTCCTTACTCTCTACCATTTCAATAAATCTCATTAATAAGCATGTACATCCACATAATGCATTAATAGGTTAAAACATACGTAATAATGATGTATCATTTACACATAAACTTACCTCGATACAAAATATGCCAATTGCAATTTAGTCCGGAACCTTGCCTTTTTCTCGGTCAAGGTTGATTCCACGTTCTTCTTGATCTATAATGAAATATTTAACTTATTAAATCACCACATTATTCAAGAAATTTCAAAGTTTCTATTGTAGCAAAATTACCATTTTGCCCTTATACTTTCATAAAATTACACTTTTTCCCCTAGGCTCGTAAAATGAAATGTGTTCATTTTTCATATATCCAAGCCTAGACAATTCATATTTCCTCTTATAGAAACTCAAGATTTCAATTATTACACACATTCACAACCTATTTTACAACCTTTACAAAAAGGTCCTATTAGGTGTGTTCATGAGAAATCCTTTCACAAAAGTTATTCATTTAACAACTAAGTTTCATTTTCTTCCATAAAATTTCAGAAATCAACACTAATACTCTCATGGAAAAACCCTAAAATTATAACCATTTTGCAAAATAGTCCCCTCATTAGCTAGCTTAAGCTTTAAGGGTCCCAAAAGTACAAAAATTATCAAGAAAGACTATAAAAATAACTTACTTGTAAGGAGGATAAGTTGCTGAAATTTCTAAGCTTTCAAACCCCCTCTTTTGCTAGTATTTTCGGTAGAAGATGATGAAGATGATATGTGTTATCATCTTTCTTCTTATTTTTATTTTAATTTATCAATTAAATCACTAAAACCTCACCAAAGCAATTGATCATGTCTTTTCTTGTCCTTATGGCCGGCCATCACACTAAATAAGGCCTAATTACACATTAGGGACCTTTAATTAAAATTCTATATCTATTTGACACTTCTAGCTTGTAAAATAAAACTTTCGCATTTTATGCGATTTTGTCCTTTTTCGTAATTAAGCATTAAATAACTAAAATTAATGCACCAAAATTTTTATGCACTCATATAATCATGATATAATACATAAAATAATATAAAAATAATTTTCTCCGATCTCGGATTAGTGGTTCTGTAACCACTATTCCGACTAGCCCCAACATCGGGTTATTACAGAATTAACCAAACTAATAATTTCCTAATACATATAATATATAATATTATTTATTAAGTTCGGTTAATTTGTTTAATTACCCAATTTCGAACCAAATTAACTGTTAACCAAAATTCCAAAAAACCCTTTAACCAACCTTCGAATGAACTAGATCGATTAACCGATCGATTAATCAAATTAGATCAGTTTGACTGGTTAATTTAGTTTTAACCAAAGTTTGAACATCACTACATACGGCAATCAACTTATTGGGTTAGCAAATAAACACGAGAATCAACCCCTATTTGACAAAACATTCATTCAAAACTTGAACGCTTGAACCTCACAACCGAATTAACAAAATCAGCCCCTAAACATGGGTGTTCGAGCACTTACCCTTAGTGATTGCGGTTTCAACACACTCATGAAACTAGAGGAATGCCATGTGTCTTGTGATCTTCTCCTATCAGAAAAACCAAAACGACCAAATTTAGTATTAAAAGCCAATCAATTCACTTACCAACCTTGAGAAAAATGTCTAAACGAAACACTAAATGGAGTACAACCGTACTTATCGAGAAACGTAACATTAGCGATAACAAGGGAAGACAAAAGAGATGGAAGAAGAACAGAACAACAATCAACAAGCTATGGAAACCGAAAGAAAGTAGAAAATGGATAGAAGAACAAAGAAAGGACAAACAGAATCACAAAGGGAAGAAGTAAATTTCTAGAATTTGAATAAGGGAAAAATTGAAAAAGAAATCAACAGAAAATTTTTTGCTGTAATAAGGAACTGACGTGAAAAAAAAAACAATATTAGGAAAATGGGAAAAGTGGGAACAACATTTAGCAAAACTTTAAGAGAAAATATTTTTTTAAGATCCAAAAATAAAAAATAAACTATTTAAGCCCTCCACTAAATCCTAGTTAGAATTTGAATTTGATCCAAATCCTGAGCATGGGCGGCACATCAAAGAGAAGCAAAAATATTTCCCCTTTCTGCACACGTGACTGGGTTCAAACTTGAGACCTAAGGATAAGCTAAAGCCTTACCACTGAACCAGAAGGCTCATTTTTTTTGACAAATTTACAAAAATAAAAGATAACCTACAGGTGACCAGTCAAGTGACCCTAATCCATTGTTGACGAATCGAGTCTTCCTATTCCCAAATGGCTTTCTCAATTCCATGATTCCGTCATAGAACCTTAGCCAAAAGGATACTCTTTCTTCTCAAGACTTTTACCCCTAGATCCAAAATCTACACTAGCTCCTCCTCAAAAGTCAATTCTGGCCTCACCTCAATTTCCTCAACCGGCACAATGTGAGATGGACTAGACTGATACTATCTTAAAATAAAGAAGTGGAAAACATTATGGAGCCGGTCTAAATTTGGAGGTAGCTCAACTGATACAAAACTAGCCCTACTTGCCTCAAAATTTGATAAAGCCCAATAAACCTAGGGCTCAACTTGCTCTTACGTCCAAACCTCAGAACCTTCTTCTAGAGAGGTACTTATAGAAAAACCTTATCTCCTACATCAAACTCAATATCCTTCCTCTTAAGATACGCAAAGGATGTATGTCTATTGGATTCTGCCTTTAATCGATCCCGGATTAGTCTAACCTTGTAACACCCCTAAGCTGTAACTGTCGTCAGAATAGGGTTAAAGGGCATTACCGGACAATCAAAATCATTTACTGACATTTCACAGCAAAGTCTGACAAAACGCATCAAAGTGTCCCTTAAATAGGTCATCGAGACCATAATCATGCTTTAGAAAAGGGTCGGGACTAAGCCGAACACATATGGAAATTCTCAAAAATTTTAAAAAAATTTATGATACAGAGGTCACACGCCCGTGTGGGCAGGCCGTGTGCCTCACACGGCCTCAAACACCCCCATGTATCCAAGCCATGTCAAAACAGGGCATACATACTGACTTGACCACACGGCTTGGGACACGCCCGTGTGCCCCACCCGTGGTCGAACCTGACTTGCACCACACGGCCAGTCACACGCCCGTGTGTCAGCCCGTGGTTGAGCCTGACTTGTTTTGTAATAAAATCGCGAGGGATAAGGTCGAGCCACATGCCCGTGTGCTCAACCGTGTGGGCAAATATAGGCCATTTACAAGGCCAAAATGCCACCCACACTTGGGTCATCCTTACAAGCACATACAAGCCTAATTCCACACACAATTAGCAACCAAAAACATACCAAATGGACATCATATCATCCCATTCAATTTCATTTCCCATACATATCATCTTATATGCCAAATTGCATAACTGAATCATAAGTATAACCAAACATGAATCATCCACAATTTTACCAATTCATATAACCATTCCATATATCAAACATATATACTCATTTTGCATCAATATGCTTGCCATAATCTTTACCAATTCATAAACATAAGATCATACCAAAACCAAACATCATATAGCATGACTCATAATTCATATACACATCCATTAAACTAACCATATCACATGGCCATTTCATATCTCAAACATATTGCAAAACAACTAGCCTATACATTCCATATTTAACTATATTCACATTGAAAAGTACCAAAATAGAGTTTGATAGTGTGGTAAAGGTCCTCGACGATTCCCGAGCCCTTCGTAGCTTTGACGATCTGTAAAATAGAGTAAGCACACACAAAGTAAGCTTTCCAAAATCTTAGTAAACCATATATAAATAAGCTTAACATAAATTTCACATAGTTACATTGATATAATGACATTAATGTTTCTTATTTACAAATTCATAATATCACCCTTGGCTCATTACTTAGCCATTACTTACTCATATTTCACAACTCAAATATTTCATATGCTCATAACTCATTTAAGCATATATATCACATATCATCTCATCATTTACCCATTTACTCATTTACTCATGTCACATTCATTCATATGTCACATTTTGGTTCATTGCATCCATATGCATATTTACTCACCTTCCATGCCTATTCAAAACATGTACATCAAACATACCTGAAGCAGGTATACAAATCACATAGTCATTCATTTCTCGGACTTGCCTGTTGAACCATTCAGAATCTAATAGGATACTCAGAATGCTCGGAATAGTCGTACAATGCCAACGTCCCAGACGAGGTCTTTATGTACTCAGATATCGATGCCTTTGTCCCAAACAGGGTCTTAAGCGATCTAAATCCGTTTTCTTCGGTTCTTGATCTATACATATTCAAATTTAACTCGTTTATTCACTATTTCATTGAATTCAATCCAAAGACACATATTTAGGGAAATTTACAAATTAGCCCTCATATTTTCACATTTTGACAATTTAGTCCCTACTTCACAAAATACACATAATTTGCTTGTACCAAGCTTAGGCCGAATATCACCCATGTTCATTCAAATCTATATATTTCATTTATTTCACAATTTAATCCTCTAAAATATTATTTTCTCAATTAAATCCAAATTACTCAAAATCAATAAAAATTCAAAAGCGAAACTATGTTATTCTATCACATATAATTCATATTTCACCATCAAACATCCAAAAACTTACATGTTCATCAATGGAACGTTACAAAATATTCATCAATTTACAAAATTGAAGCATGGGTTTTGAAGTATACAAAGCAACGATTACAAAAACGTAGAAATTATAAAAAATCGATCAAAAACTAACCTTGAATTTAGACTTGTAATAGCCGAATATTGAACAAGTAGAAACCTAGCTCTTCTTTTTTCACTTTCGGCAAAACAATATGATAATAATCATCTTTTTAATGTTTGTTTAATTTAATATACATTTAACACACATTTTACTAATTTAACCTTATTATTACCATTAAAATTCCCACTAACACTTGGCCATTACCATCCACTTTCCTTATTAGTGGGCTAATTGCCTATTAAGGACTTCACATTATAAACAAATTAGCAAATTAACAATTACACATTAATTAGCCACTTTTTCATCTTACGCGATTTAGTCCTTTGCTCAAATTAAGCACGCAAACAAACAAATTAATTCACAGAACTTTAAGACATGCTTAATTACATATCGTAGGCACGGAAAATAATGTTAAAATATTTTTACGACTCAAATTTGTGGCCCCAAAACTACTATTTTGACTAGGGTCTAAACCGAACTATTATAAACCTTATCCTCAGTCTCAATAACCAAATCTGGACCTATAATATTCCTCTTGCCCAACTCAGTCCAACATAATGGAGTGTGACACTTACGACCATACAGAGCCTCGTAAGGTGCCATCTAAAGACAGGCCTAGAAGTTATTATTGAAGCGAACTCAACCAGAGGCAAAAATTCTTCCCAACTACCACGGAGTTCTATAACACAACCTCGAAACATATCCTCTGGAACCAAAATTACCCTCTCGAACTGTCCATCAGGCTACGGATGGAATGTTGTATTGAAGTCCAACTAACTACCCAAACCCTTATACAGTTTCTTCCAAAGCTGAGATGAACGAGGGTCTCAATAAAAGATAAACGATATAGGTACCCCATGAAGTCCTACTATCTTGGAAATGTACAACTTAGCTAACTTCTATAATGAGTAGTCAGTACGAACCGGAAAAAAGTGAGCAGACTTGGTCAATCCATTCATAATAACTTAGAATCCTTCTTAGTGGGTGTCAAGGGCAACCCAATAACGAAATCCATGGTTACTCATTTCCATTTCCATTGCAAAATTTTAATAGATTGTAACAAACCAGAAGGAAGTTGGTGCTTAGCCTCGGATTTAGAGTATACTAGAATATCGTCAATAAACACTGCGATGAACTAATCCAGAAATGGTTGAAATACCCTATTCATGAAATCCATGAATTTAGCTGGAGCATTAGTCAACCTAAAAGGCATTACTAGGAACTCATAATGACCATAGTGAGTCCTAAAGGCAGCTTTATACACATTAGATTCTTTCACCTTCAACTAATGGTACCCAGATCATAGATCAATCTTAGAGAACACTGATCTTCGAAACTGATCAAACAAGTCATCAGTCCACGGCAGTGGGTACTTATTCTTACCGTTAACTTGTTTAGTTGTTAGTAATCTACACACATTCTCATAGTACCATCCTTCTTCTTGACAAAGAGTATCGATGCTCCCTGAAGAGAAACATAGGATCTAATGAACCCTCTATCAAGCAACTCCTAAAGCTGCACTTTTAGTTCCTTCAGCTCTTTCAATGTCATATGGTAAGAAGCAATGGACACTAAAGTTGTCCCTGGTAAAATCTCAATCTCAAATTCAACCTCTTGGTCTGGTGGTAACCTCGGAATTCCTCTGGAAAGACGTATGGAAAATCCTTAACTGTTCAAATTCCCTCTACAGTAGAACCCACAACACTTATATGATGCACATAGGTTAGGTATGCCTCACACCTTTTTTGAACCAATTTCTAGGCTAGCATAGTGGAGATCACATTAGATAGATAATCTCGGTGCTCAACTACCATAACAATTTACTTACCATCCCCAGTCTTTAGAGCTACCCTCTTCGAGGCACACTCCAGACCAACTTGATGCTCCACAAGCCAATCCATGCCCAAAATCAGATCGAATTCTCCAAACAGTAACTCCATCAAATCAGCTAGAAACACAAACCCTTGAATCTCAACCGAACATCTCCTATATACCTTATTGACTCGCACTAACTACCCCAATGGACTAACCACAGAAACTTCACTAACAATATCCTCAACAGAAATTCCTAGATTACAAGACACACTACTAGAAATGTATGAATGCATGGAACCGATATCAATTAAAATAAAGTAAATTTGAGAATGAATAGTAAATGTACCTGCTATCACATCAGCCCTATCTCTGTCCTTGTAACGTCTCGCCGAGTAACATTCCTTACCCGGTCCTATCCATGAACCCGAGTAATGGAAAGTTACAAACAAATTCAAACAATTATAAGCAATTTATATATGTTCCATCCACATATTATACAATGTAATAAATTGAAAAACTATAATGACTTAATTGTGAAATTCAAGCATGAAATAGGATTGAATTGTAAATCTCCAAAATTTTAAAATTTTAAAGTTAGTATCGATATTTAATTGTTGGGTATCAATACCTTATTGATACCATACTAAATATTGATATCAATTCATGATTCTATTTGTCATGCAAAACAAGGGTATCGATATTTATTTTCTAGTATCGATATTTTATGAAAAGGTATCGATACTTAATTAAATATTGATACCATTTCGACATTCTATTTCTTTTAAAACTGTTCATATGGTCAAGTATCGATACCAAATGCCAAAATATCGATACCTAAGTTCAGAAATGGTAAAAATCTATCTTTAAATTATCCATTTCATGCCCAATTCACCTACCACACAAAAGATATTTATATCAACCAAGAGTATATTTCAATAGCACCTATACAATCAACCTAAATGTCTAACTAATATGCCACAATTGGGAACCTCAATAACAAGCCAAATATACAAGCATTCAACCTTTTAACCATTCAACATTTAATTTCATCTAAACTTTATAACCTAGATACTTGAACTACCAAATCTTTTCCAAACAAAGCATAGATATGAACATGAACTTACCAACTCCTGCTAAAGCATGATCTAAGTATACATTTACCAACCCACATTCAAGCACTAACCAAAACATAAGGTTTAGCATGTTACTATCTCATCCATGAATATTTTAAGCATATAATCAAAACAAACTATCAAATCATCCACAAAATGACCGTTGCCACCACACTTATTCTTAAGTACATATTCTTAAAAGAACAATAAGATTCAAAATGATCATAATAAGCATTAAACATCCTAGGTACATGCTAAGAACAAAAAGGAACATTTCACCAATACTTGAGTTTGGGATTGCCCTTGGATGCTAAGTCGACGATTGAACCGATAAGTACTTAATTTGTGCACAAGAAAAAGAAATTGTACGCTGAGTATATCTCAGTTGCATTTCTATTATCCAAACATTAAACATAGAATAAGTCATTTAAATGCATGAAGTAAAGTAGATATAAATATGCAAGATAACAATTTAAAAACTATACCAATTCACTTATCCCTTGACTAAAAGTAACTCAACTTTACTAATGCCAAGTCATGGCAACTACATTTCATAAGACATTTTCCATATCCGCATCCAATTTCATGACTTCATAGAACACATTTCCACTTGGCTTTCAACTAAATCCTCAATATCATATATCATATATCATTTCGATCCCAATTATCATCCATTTACTGTTTCAAGAATCAAATAGCTTATTTTATCATTTATTTCCCTATTAACACAACTCAGACTCGAATGAATACACAGATCCAACCAACACACCAATTGTAACACCTCTAACCCGTATCCATCGCCAGAATAGGGTTACGAGGCATTACCGATCAAATCAAAACATACAACATACATTTATGCATCCATTCTCAAATACCATTCAATCATAATCATATTGTCCCTTATAAAGGCCTACGAGGCCTTAAACATGCTTTAGAAGTGGTTCGGGACTAAACCGATAACTTAATAAAATTCTCAAAAACTTAGTAATTTTTCAAATATACAAGGGTCACACGCCTGTGTGAACGGGTCGTGTGCCTCACACGGCTCCAGACACGCCCGTGTCCCAGGCCATGTGAAAGTAGGGCATCATACTGACTTAGGTCACACGGCTGACCACACGCCTGTGTGTCTAGCCCGTGTGCCCTTCGAAATGGCCACACACGTCCGTGTGCTAGACCGTGTGTTAGGCCATGCCAAACCTGTAGGGCATACTGACTTATGCAACACGGCCAAGTCACACGCTTGTGTGCTAGGCCGTGTGCCATTTAGGGGGTATACTAACTTGTGCCACATGCCTGTGTGTGAGATCGTGTGGAGTATACTGACTTCAATTCAATCTCAACACTAGGGGACACAGCCATGTAGCATGACCGTGTGTCGCACACGACTGTGACATATGCCCGTGTCTCTGCCCGTGTGGACAAAAATAGACGATTTGCAAGGCCAATTTGCCACCCTTTCTCATGCTCACCTAAACAACCAAAACAATACCATTTCAACACATTTATAGGCAACCAAAACATGCCAATTCATATACAAATCAAACCATTTCATCTTCAACCATTTCACTACTCAAATCATAACCATAAACATGCCGAAACAATATATCATTACCAACCATTTCACCTATCTTCCCTTTGCATTTTTCTCATCATTTTATCAACTAATTCATGCCACAAAATATACCTATTCATCATCCCTATATCATACCAAATCAAACATGAAATATCATTGGTAAATAATCAAAACAATTAACCACTTATCTATCACAACAATCATACCAAACATGCCAAAACATAAGGCCATATATATATCACGTATCACTTACCAAATTCATAAATTAAACCAACTTAGATGGCCAAATACACACCAACATGTACATCATTTACAAGCCAACTCTCATGGTTAAAATCACAACTCAAAACATATCATCTTAACACTAGCCTATACATGCCATATACCATATATACATAACATCAAAAGTACCAACAAGTTGATCGATAGTGTGACGATGTTCTTGATGATCCCTGAGTCTGAGTTAACTTCAATTATCTATAAAATAGTGAAAGAACACACAAAGTAAGCTTTAAAAGCTTAGTAAGCCATATGCAAATAAAATTACCACATGAATCAATATCATTTTCATTAATAGGCAAATCATGAATAAGCATATAAAAGCTCACAAACCTTTCCCATTGAACACATATTCAAAATCATAAGTGAATTCATCAGATACTTCCCTTTTCAATACTTGTATGAATCTCATACGTACCTGAGTCACTTAACTCATTTACACAATCTTTCTCAAGTTGACTTTCCCCGTTGAACCAATCGAAATAGTTAAGGATACTCGAAAATCACATATAACTCGTACAATGCCATACCCCGGATATGGTCTTACATGTTATCACATATCGATGCCACTGTCCCAGACAAGGTCTTATACAAAATCATATAATGATGCCAATGTCCCAGACATGGTCTTACACTTAATCATATCTCGGTAATCCTATTGCCATGACAGTTGTGTTGTATACTATTCCTAAGGTTCGTATGGGACTTTCGGATATTGTAACCCTGTCGATTCTTGCTCATATTTGATCATTCAACATTCATAACAGTTCAATAACAATTAAACATATATAATTCAATTTAAAGACATTTATTTTCATATGAACTTACCTTGTATTCGGGATAAACGGATTGTGTAACAGCCCAAACCCGGCCCAAACGTTGGGACCGAATGTGGGTCGTTACGAAGAAGAAGTTTTTGAAACCCATTTTCTAAATCCACTTAAGTTTTGTTGAAAACTGCTCATTTTAAATTATCTTGCTGAAATTATACTTAGTCCAATTTGAACATTTAATTAAGTCAAGTTGTTACACAAATTTTCAGATGTGCCCGATGGCACGATAAAACATTTTCCGTGTTAATTTTATAAAACGCGTGATTCATTTTTTTTTTTGTACAAATAAAAATATCCAACATATAAAATAAAAACCCAAAGTAACGTAATATGAGGCCTTATTACATCCGAAATAAAACAACCCAATAACCAAATTTAAAATAACTAAAATTAAAGTCTATTTAATTTTAAATCCACCGCATGGCCTCCTCAAGTCCCTCCGGCTCCAAGTCCGCGATCTAAGCATCACCTGGAAAAAAATAATGGAGAAGGTGAGTCACCAAGACTCAGTATGTAACCCTTCCCCCGTTTTAAAATATTTTTCATACACAACATATAACATTTAATATGCAAAATAATGTGTACCCAACCTAGCCAACCATACGCCATCGTCTACCCTGCTGTGGTACCAAACCACTGGTGACATATAGTCACAATGTGTTACCAAAACAACGGTGTCCGTGAGACACAAATCGGGTGATGGGGCCAACCCATCGTGTGATACCAAATCACCGCGCGACGATCCCATATCTCAAGTGGGGCCAACCCACGGTGGTGTTAACCACGGGGACAAGTCGCTATTGAGGTACCAAACCTCTGGAGGTACCAAACCTCTGGTGACATATAGTCACGGTGTGTTACCAAAACATCTGGTGCCCGTCGGCACAATTATCACGCCCCTCCACTCATTAATCCCACACAGATAAACATACATATGTTTCACGCCATCACATTCATAAATTTCATGTGTCAATACATCATGCTTACCAAAAGCATAAATAATAATAAATCACATTAACAGTACTTACGAATCACCACTTATACCGATTTGGTATTAATTCCAATGCTACATTAACAAAATGAGCATTCACAAAGTTAGGCATAGTTAATATATTATATAGTGTGTATGTACACACTGTTACCACGATAGTCTTAAATCCTCAAGATAATCAATCGGCCACACTCTAAGTCCTTGCCCTATATTCGCCAACTATCAAGGTTAGTAATATGGCCATTCTACCAAACCAAACTATTTAAAGGGTCATATTTTGTACGAATCCTTACCTAGTCTCTTTGAATACTAGCCTCGGTGCCCAAATCACTTAATCGATTCACAAACTACAATCGGTCAATATAAATAATCATAACCCTTTTTAAATGAACACCAATCTATATGTAACTCCTCATCAAGATTGATTGACTAACGTTAGCGCACTTACTTGCTTATCTCCAAATCCAAGATCCTACAATGGATTAGATTAATCGTGATTAGTATTCTTAATCGATAGTTGTCAAACCCATACCTATCTTTACCAAAGTCGACATAATGGGATACCAATAATATAGGCATTCGGCCTAGGATCCTTACCTTCTGAGATCGTCAACAAAAAGATGCCTACTTCTCATGCACACAATTCGGCCAAGTAGAGCTTAAAGAAAAGGGATTTGGGCACTTTGATAGAAGTTAGATTCGGCTAGGGGGTTTAAAACAAGGCTGGACTTTTGGTGAAAAAGAAAGAAGAAAGTAGATAGGGAATAGATGATTCGGCTAGCAAGAAATAAAAGAAGAAGAGATTGGAGGAGGGGAATTCGGCAATGGAAGATGCAAAGAGGGTTCGGCCAAGGTTTTGGAGAGGATGTAAAAAGGAAAAAAGAATAGGATGAGAGGGTTTGGAGATTCGGCTATCAAACTTGGAAAAAGAAAACAAGGTGATCACTTAGGTGCTTATATAAGCATTCGGCACCCCCCCTAGTGTCCTTGCCGTCCACTTCTTCTAAAGAGTTCAAGATTCATCAACCTTCCTTGAATCACTCCAAGCCACTCATTCAAATTAATATGATTTAATTTCTAATAATATGTAATAATCCCTTAATAATCCATGTAATATCCCCTATTATCCTTAAAATAAAATCCCCTATTATCCTTAATTTAACTTATTATTTATCATTAATAAATAAATAATAATAAGAGTTTAAAAGAGGAGAAACTCTCCCCCATGTGTAGTCAAAATAAAGAACAAAAGAGGGATTTTCATGACTCGAACCAAGGCTCTCCCTCACCCCTTGTGGCGTCACTACTAGGCTCTTAAGTGGGCTTACTTTGCCACTTAGTCTAAGCTCATTTTATGTCCAATTTATCCCCATTTATTCTTATAACACCCTCTTGCTAAGGCTCCTACCTTAGAAGTTTAAAACTAAAATTCCCTACTAAATCGAGCCAACACAAAGCCTTAATTTGATCATTATTATTTCATAAGTAATGCCTCAACCATTCATACATAGGAAAATAATTAAATTCCAGGTAACCCCAATTTGGGATGTTACAGATTGGATCCACTATTCGATAACTTTTGATTTTCCCCGATCTAAACCCGATTTCTTTCGTTCTTGATCTATATACTTTCAAAATTAACTCATTTATTCATCAAATCACTGAATTCAGTCCACAAAAACATATTGGGTCCTTTTTATACTTTAGCCCCTAAAGTTCCATATTTTTACAATTTAGTCCCTATTTCATAAATACACAAAATTCATGAAATTTCATTAAACCCAAGCCTAGCTGAATTTCATATAGATCCCTAGCAGCCCAACACTTTCATTTATTCCACATTTTAACCACCCAATTTACAAAATTGACAATTAAATCCTTATTTGACATTTTTGTCAAAAATCACTTTACAAAACATTAAAATTTATTATCAAATTTTCATATTTCATCATCAAAAATCCAAAAGCTCAAACATTCAACAATGGCACTTCACAAAATCATTTACAGCTTCAAAAATTAAGGCATTAGCTAGCTAGAACACAAAGCAACGATCTCAAAAACATAGAAATCATCAAAAAACTGAGCTAAAATCGTACCTTAATCAAGCTTAATATGTCTCGAATATGTGAGCCCTATAATCGAGTATTCTCTTCTTCAATTTTGATGGAGAATGATGATTTTAAAGCTTATTTTAACTTTGTTTTATTTAATAATGCATGAATACATAGTTTACCATTTTACCCTTGGTTATTAAATAATTAATCATCAAATATAAGGCCATTAATGTCCATTAACATTATCAATAGCATAGTAACACACTACAGCAAAACTGACTTTTACGGCATTTTTAAGCGCAGCTAATACTATTTACGGTGCTTGTGAAAGTGTCGCAAAAAATGCCACTATAGACAACGCCGCTAAAATTTGCGACATTTATTTAAAAAAAATGCCACTAAAGATCATGACTTTTAGTGGCGTTTGTTTGGGAAGCGCCGCTAAAGGTCATGAATTTTAGCGGTGCTTTTTCAAAAAACGCCGCTAAAAGTCATGACCTTTAGCGGCGCTTCCTAACAAACGCCGCTAAAGACCACAACTTTTAGCGGCGCTTCCATAGAAAACGCCGCTAAAGATCACGACTGTTAGCGGCGCTCCTTTAACAAATGCCGCTAGAAGTCATGACCTTTAGCGGCGCTTTTATTGTAAACGCCGCTAAAGGTGATTACATTTAACGGTGCTTTGTCTATAAATGCCGCTAATTTTTATAGATTTGCAATTGACCTTTTTTATCAATATCCAACCCTTTCTGCATTAAATCCAACCAAAAACAGCAAATGTATCATACAAATCCAACCAAAAACATCAAATCTAAATCAACAAAAGATATATGATGTAAATTAATAAATGAAGAATAACTCAAAATATTCTTACAATAATGTTAAATGTGACCATGTTAAAAATATTCTTACATAAAGAAAACAAATGTCTAATATGGGCTTTTGCGACTGCTAGAACATCTTCATCATATGCTGCAGCTATACCTGGAGCTCATCGTACTTTCTACTCTGCTCTGCTACCATCGCTGTTGCCTTTGCCTCTCTCGCTGATGCCGCTGCCTCCCTCGCTGCTGTATCCGCTATAAGTTTTTGCTGGAGTTCTTCATATTTTCTTTGAACCTCAGTAATTTGCTCAACTGTGCTCGCTTGCATCTGAACTATCTAGTCTCTTAACCTCTGAACTTCAGCTTGAGCTTGACTCCCGGAAGGCATGTATTGCTTGGAGCTGGATCCAAAATATTCGGTCGGGGCAACACCAGATCCTTGAAATCGAACCCGACTATACCTTTCAGGACCCAAAACTTCAGTAATAATTATGTTATCTATGTCCTCAAGATTAACAGAACTATCAGTCGAAGCAATATCTTCATACTCCGCCTTCTTCTCCTTTAGTTTATCCTAATAAATCAATTAAAGAGTTAGAAACGAAATATATAACAAAAAAGAGTGCAACATAACATAACTTGACATTATTTAAACCTACTAACGACAAATTAAACCATTATAATTAAACATTATAAATATTTATAATTAATCAAATTTTATTAAGTAAATATACCATAATTTCTCTAGCTTCGAATGTCATCGGAGATCCATCTTTCTTCCTATGCATAATGTCAAAAAGCTGCAGGCGTCCAACTTTTTGACCAGACAAGACTTCCTACATATATTAATAGTAGTAAAAATATTTTTTAATAGTAGAAAGTCATTAATATTTGATAGAATTAATAAATTCATAATACCTCGGCCTCAGCTACACAAGCAAAACTTCTTGACCCTGCCGTGTGTGTGAATTTTTGTTCTTGCCTACTGCTTGTTCCAACTCACTCACGGTCCTACACAATGAAATTATTATTACGTATATAGTAAAAACTATAAACTGAAAAATTTATAAGAGTTTGGAAGTACGTAATACCTCTCCCTTCTTTGAATTCCAAAATCTAGCTGCATCTTTCCATTGGTACCTCAGCATTCCCGGTGGGACACTTCGTAATTTTTCTTCGAGGCTTATGTCTTTCTTAAAATATTCTTTTTCCAAAGTGCTTTTATGGTCTCTCCATTTTTAACCCCATGCCTTCTTGATATACTCATTGGAGACCTCTAAAGTAAATCTTTCCTAAAAAAAAAAAAAACAAGTTTAGAAAGTAAATATAAATGAAACTTAAACCAAAGTATTATAAATTACATTCACGTTTTGTTACCTTAATATTATCGAGAGCTTGATTTTTGTTGCTATCAGGCATGTTACGCCATGATTCTGTAACACCCCAAACCTGGTCTATGCATTAAGACTAGATTTGGTTTGTTACACAGATCGAACTATCTTAATAATTTCAGATGAATCGGTATTACAAAACCCTTTATAAAATAGAGTTTAATAAAAACCAAGAGAAATAATTTTAAGTTTGATGTATTTGAAAAATAAGATTAGTTAAAAATTCTCGTATGTTTAAAAACCCAAATTATTTTAAGTAAACATTATATAATAATCATAAGCCCATATTAAAATATCCAAAACAAAATTTTAAACCAACCACACATAAAAATCCATAAAAATAATAATAGAGGCCTTATTACATCATACCCAAAATAGCAATTTAAAGAAAGTACTTATTAAAAGTTCAAAGTTTATTAAACCCATGTTTGCAGTATGGCCTCCACGAAGTCATCCTCGGCCCAAGTCCACGTCAATTTCCATTACCTGAGATGAAAAATTTGAGGGAGTGAGTTACTTAGAACTCAGTGTATAACTTACTTACTTAATCCACTGGGCCAGATCATCAAGTCATAATTTTGGGCTTGAGCCCATTATCAAGATTAACAATATAAATAATGGAATGCATGCAAAAATGAAATTTTCCCACCCAAACCTAATATCCATCCGCTACACACCACCCGTACCAACCATCACACCTATGGGGATCAAGTCAACCCACCCCGTCATCACACCAATCGTAGGCATTAAGCCATTTTATATTTGTGGCAGAGCCACCGAACTAGATTGTGACAAAGTCACCGAACTAGAGGCATTGAGCCATTAAAATATTTGTGGCATAGCCACCGAACTAGAGGCAATCAGCCGTTTAATTATTTTGTGGCAAAGCCACCGAACTAGATTTTAGCAACAGGCCTTTCTTCTCTTCATCGTTAATCCCAACCCATGCAACATGTATGCAAAATAATCTATATTCGTATGATGATTTTGGCAAAAAGGCCCAATATATATATATAAGTCAATATTTCAGGTTTTTATTAAGGCCCATAATACAAGATATCATTTATTCCATATAACAATTTAGCATCTTTGGCCCATTTAACGATCTAGCAAAATTTCTGGCCCATTTAACAATCTTACATAGATTTCTGGCCCATTTTACAATTTAACAGAGATTACGGCCCATTTACGATCTAACAGAGATTTTGGCCCATTTTCGATCTAACAGAGATTTTGGCCCATTTTTGATCTAACAGAGATTTCGGCCCATTTTCGATCTAACAGAGATTTCGGCCCATTTTCGATCTAACAGAGATTTCGACCTATTTTCACGGGACATAAAATTTACATATTAACAACTAACTCATCGAGGGCGTTTTCGTAATATTCACAATTTTAATCGTTTTCATGTAATTTTCACCAAAATACCAATTATTACGTATTATACCGATTTTGTCGTTTTTACAATTTTTCTCAATACTACTGATGACATCCAACCCGAGAAAAGTGTGAAGTTACACACTTTGATATCGTGAGTACTAAACCTTCCCGCTCGTCAACACCTAAACGTAATACGAACCATTAGAACACTATCATTTATCAAAAATACACTATTGGTATACGATCTAAATTCTTACCCCTTTGATTTTGAACCACTTCTATTTTTGGTTTCTCCTCGCTTCTTGATTCGTTGCCCGATGAGAATCCACGAACGTACAAAGGCTCGGGAGTACGAACGACTTCAAATAATTGATTCTCCTCGGTTGAAGGTCCGCAACCCGGTGGAAAATCTCAGATTCCCGAAATAGTCCTTCGTTTATAATTAGGGGGATTTGAGGAACCGCCCCTCTTTCGAAAGCTATGGACTGCCTTTTTTTGCCCTATCTTGAATCTCTAAAGACATAAGATTATTAGTCCGACTTATTAGTATCGAAATATGACTAACGTTTATAAGATTTTAGATTTGGCTTACCACGATTTGTCTTCATTCCACGAGAATCGATCGAGCGATTACGTCCCTAAAACGAAATCGATTAATAACTAACTATACTAATATAATGAATAAGAATCCTTAAAAGAAAAACTCCTTACCTTGATTCTTGAAATCGATTCCAAAGTTCCAAAAATTCTTAAGATCACCTTGAGTTTATACCCTCCAAAATCTCACTAATATCCACGATTGGATAGAAATTGAATAAGAAGAATTCGATTATGATTAAAGGAAATCGGTTGTGATCAAAGAAAATGAAAGAAATTTTGGACAAGAATAAGTTAACATTCGGCCATGGATGGAAGAATTGGAGAAAATTTTAATGAAGAAGAAAATAAAAAATATAGGGAAATAGAAGTAATATAATTCGGTTTCAAGAGAGAAAAAGAGAAAGAAAAGAAAAGAAAAGGGTACTTAGTTTAGAAGAAAATGCATTCGGAATAGGAGAAGAAAATGAGAAAATGAAAAGAAGAAAGATACTTGCTTGCCTTAATACTTTCGGTCACAATGAGAAAGAAAGATTTGGGAGAGAAAAATTTCAAAACCGAAATGGTCACAATAGGATGGTTAAAAAAAAGTATTGTCTACCCAAGTATGTTGGCAAATTTCGTCTAGGGAGAATTTGGGTGAAGGAAAAAGATGTTTTTGCTAAGAAATGACCAAATGAAAGGGTTTCTCCTAACATCCAAGCTTACCATCCCCTCAGCCAAAACTGACCATCCCCCCTAGCCTTAATGCCTTCCAAATACAATGGTCAAAAGGCCATTAGGAAGTTTCCAAAACATCTTCCTACTTTTAAGCCTTTTTCCCCTCCTTTTTCCTTAAGTTGATGAAACATAATCCCCAATTCAAGCCCTTATCCTTAGCTTTCCAAAACCTTAGTCTTCTTACCAAAATAAAACAATCCAACTCATCCCAACCTTATCTCCTTGCCGACACATGCATAGGCTAAAGCAAAAATAAAATTTTCAAGTTGCAAGCTAGGAGATTTGAACCTCTTCCTCATGTCCAACTCATGGCGCCATCACCACTATTCTATTAACTCATCTTATGCCTTCTTTTAGTACTTAATTAACTTAAGTCTCAATGTCACCTAATTTCTTTACTCTAAAGTACACTTAACTAATATTTTATTCTAACTCCAAGTAACCTTAACTAACATTTAGCAACATAATGATACTCAATTATTTAGGATGTTACAATTCTACCCCTTAAAAAATTTCGTCCTCGAAATTTACGATTAAAGAGGTGAGGATATTCTTTTTGAATAACTTCCTCAGCTCTCATGTAGCTTCCTCCGCTCGTGATTACGCCATAAAACTTTGACCAACAGCACGATCTTCTTTCTTAGCACTTTAACATCCGGTCTAAAATTTCCTTTGGTTCTTCTTCAAAAGACAAGTCTGAATTTAATTCCACTTCTTTTACCGGTACTATATGAGATGGATCCGATTTATAGTGTCTCAACATGGAAACATGGAAAACATTATGAATTTGACCCAATTTCGGAGGTAATTCAATCTGATAAGCCACTGGACCAACACGCTTCGTCACACGATATGGCCCGATGAACCTAGGGCTCAACTTGCCCTTCTCTCCGAATCTGAAAATTTTCTTACAAGGTGAGACCTTCAGGAAGACCTGTTCTCCTATAGCAAACTTGATATCCTTTCGCTTTAGGTCTGCATACGACTTCTGTCTATCCGAAGCTTCCTTTAACCGTGCTCGAATAACTTTTATCTTTTCCTTGGTTTCAGATATCATCTTAGGACCCAACATCTGTCGTTCGCTCAATTCAGTCCAACAAGTAGAAGTACGACACCTACGACCATACAATGCCTCATAGGGTGCCATCTGAATGCTAGACTGATAGCTATTATTATACGCAATTCTGCCAATGGTAGAAAATCCTCCCAACTACCTCTGAAGTCGATCACACATCCCCTTAACATGTCTTCCAATATCTGAATTACTCTTTTCGACTGACCATCAGACTGAGGATGAAAAGCCGTACTGAAATTCAACTTTGTCCCCAAGGCTTCATGCAGAGCTTTCCAAAATCGTGATGTAAATCTAGGATCCCTGTCTGATATAATAGACACTGGTACCCCATGCAACCTCACGATTTCAGATACATATAGCTTAGCCAATTTCTGTAATGAGTAATCCGTACGAACCGAAAGAAAATGAGCAGTCTTTGCCAAACGATCAACTATTACCCATACGAAATTTTTCTTAGTAGTTGTTAAAGGTAACCCACTAACAAAATCCATAGTTATACGCTCCCATTTCCAAAGAGGAATCTTTACCGGTTGTAATAAACCTGATGGCAATTGATGCTCCGCTTTCACTTGTTGACAAGTTAAACATTTTCCTACAAACTCAAAAATCTCACGCTTCAACCCTGGCCACCAATACTATTCACGAAGATCTTGATACATCTTATTTCCTCTGGGGTGCATAGCATAAGGGCTACTATGCACCTCCCGTAGAATCATTTGTCTCAAATCTGAGTCTTTAGGCATACAAACCCTTCCACTAAAACACAGCACTCCATTTGTGTTTATACCAAAATCCTCGATTTCACCCCTTTCAACCTGCTGGAATAAAGGTCTCAACTTTTTATCTGATGTCTATTTTTCCCTGATTTGTTCTAACCACAGAGGCTTTACCTGAAGTTCTGCTAACAGACTACCATCCTCATATAAACTCAAATGAACAAACATTGCTCTTAAATCAGATACCGCGTTACGACTTAAAGCGTCAGCAACCACGTTAGCCTTTCCAGGATGATATTCGATTGAGAAATCATAATCCTTTAATAATTCTACCCATCTTCTTTGTCTCAAATTCAACTCCTTTTGGGTAAGGAGGTACTTAAGACTTTTGTGATCCGTGTAGATGATAGACTTCTCACCGTAGAGATAGTGCCTCCAAATCTTTAAAGCAAAAACCACTGCAGCTAACTCCAAATCATGAGTAGGGTAGTTTACTTTGTGCGGTCTCAATTGACGAGAAGCATAGGCCACCACTTTTCCATTTTGCATCAAGACACAACCCAAACCCGTGTGAGACGATCACAATAAATAAGAATTCTTTTCCACCTCAATTTGAATCAAAACCGGTGCTTCCTTCAAAATCTTTTCAATTTCTCAAACTCTCTTATTGTTTTTCGGTCCAAATATATGGAACTCCTTCCCAAGCAGTTTAGTTAGGTGCAAAGAATCAACGAAAACCCTCAACAAAGCTTCTATAATAACCAGTCAATCCTAAGAAACTCTGAATTTTAGCTACCGACTTTGGTGGTTTCCAATCCAGTACAGCCTCAATTTTACGAGGATCCACCCTTATTCCTTCAGCTGATACCACATGACCCAAGAATGTCACTTCTTTTATCCAAAATTCACATTTACTGAATTTGGCATAAAGTTGCTTATCACGAAGTAGCTGCAATACAATACGCAAATGCTTGTCATGCTCCTCTTCATTTCTTGAATAAACCAAGATGTCATCTATGAACACTACCACAAACCGGTCTAAATATGGTTGAAAGACTAGGTTCATCATGTCCAAAAATACTATTTGGTGCATTGGTTAATCCAAATGGCTTCACTACAAACTCATAATGTCCATAACGAGTTCTGAATGCCGCCTTATAAATATCCGCTTTTTCACCCTAAGTCGGTGATAACCCGATCTCAAATCAATTTTGGAAATCAAGCTCCATTTAATTGATCAAATAGGTCATCAATTCTCAGCAGAGGATACCTGTTCTTGATCGTCAATTTATTCAATTGTCTGTAATCAATGCACATACGCATCGATCCATCCTTCTTCTTCACGAACAAAACTGGTACTCCCCACGGAGACACACTCGGTTGAATAAATCCCCGATCTAGCAATTCTTGAATTTGAGCTTTAAGCTCTACCAACTCCTTCAGTGCCATTCTATAAGGAGCAATGGACACTGGAGTCGTACCGGGCAAAAGCTCAATGCCAAATTCTACTTCCTGATCAGGAGGTATACCAGGAAGTTCTTCGGGAAATACATCTGGAAATTCCTTCACCGTTCTCGCATCATCCACAGATGACTCTTTGGCATCCAAAGCACAAATAAAAGCTAGGAATGCTCCATACCCTTTCCGCACCAACTTTTCTGCCTTCAACGCCGATACCACATTTGCCAAGTGGTTCCTTCGTTCACTTATCATTATGACTTCCTTATCATCCGAGGTTCTTATTGACATCTATTTTTCAGCACAATCCAAATGTGCCCGATGTTTAACCAACCAATCCATGCCCAGAATGAGATCGAACTCGCCGAAAGGCAACTCCATCAAATTTGCCAAAAATACCTCCTCTTGAATTTCTAAGGGCACGTCTCTAAACAGTTTATTTACAATTACCGACTGTCCTAAAGGACTAATTACTGTTATCTCACTATCGGTAATTTTAGATTCTAGATTCAGGTTTCTAGATATGGCGCTAGCAATATACGAGTGGGTAGAACCAATATCTATTAAAGCAGTAACAGGTACATCGAAGATGAAGAACGTACCAGTTATTACATCAGGTGCATTGCCATCCTCGCGGCGTCTGAATGCATAGACCAGTCCTGGATGTCTTGCATCCGTGTTACCTCTAGGACCATTATCTCGACCTGGTTCTTAGCCTCTTCGGCTATCTTGGCCTTCTCCACAAGCGTGGCAAAAGTTCTAACTTGTTGTGGGGCAATCAGAACCCTCAACTCATCATTCATCCCATTCTCGAATCGCACACAACGTTCATGATCCGTTGACACTATTGTCTGAGCATAGCGACTCAAGCATAAAAACTCAGCCTCATACGCTGCCACTGTCTTACTCCCTTGGACAAGATTCAGAAATTCCTTCCTTCGAGCGTCCACATAACTTGTTCCAACATATTTCCCTTGGAAGACAGCTTTAAAGAATTCCCAAGTAATCGGTCGACTTGGTGCCTTCTCGAACGAAGAACCACCATTGATACGCCTCATCTCTTAGCAAGGACACAGCTTCTTTCAGTTTTTGCTCAACAGTGCATTCCATATCATCCATAATCTGCTCCACAGCTTCGAGCCAATATTCAGCCACATTCGGAGCTATATCGAAACTCCTCTAAAACTTCGCATTATTTGACTTGAGTCGTTCAAATTGACCCACGAGTTGTTGGCCCAATTCTAGTTCCAATGACCCTTTCCGGGACTCGCATGAGATTGCTTGTGTTAAAGCATTATCTTCTTCCATTTGATCATGTGATCCGTCTCACTCTCAATTGATGCAGTGCATCCATTTTGACATATGATTTGGTGCTTGCTTGCACCTCTAACACCTCGTCCTCTACGACGCCACGTCTCATCGCTGCGTCCACGACCACGCCCTCTAGTGCTCATAATGTCTAACTCGATTTAATCGATTACAAGTTTTATGAATCGAAAATTGTTTGATGTTTATTAACGATGTTTTATGAGATTTGAGGATAAAGTTGTTTTTCATAAACACATCCTATAGTCTCAATCTCACGATTTTCAACATCTAAAACTAGAAGTTCTAGAGTGTTCCTATAATCATAATAATCATTAAGTAATAAATACTTACTTGACTTGTTCTGGATGCTTGTGGTGCCATCTTGATCTTTAAAACATAATTGAAATAATTTTATCTGAAATTATTTATTGAACCCAACCACATCGAGTTTTTGAAGCGGCTCGATACCATTAAATGTAACACCTAAACTTGGTCTATGCATTAAGATTAGATTTAGTTTGTTACATGATCGAACTATCTTAATAATTTTAGATGAATCAGATTACAAAACCCTTTATAAAATAGAGTTTAATAAAACCAAGAGAAATAATTTTAAGTTTGATGTATTTGAAAAATAAGATTAGTTAAAATTCTCGTATGTTTAAAACCCAAATTATTTTAAGTAAACATTATATAATAATCATAAGCCCATATTAAAATATCCAAAACAAAATTTTAAACCAACACACATAAAAATCCATAAAATAATAATAGAGGCCTTATTACATCATACCCAAAATAGCAATTTAAAGAAAGTACTTATTAAAAGTTCAAAGTTTATTAAACCCATGTTTGCAGATGGCCTCCACGAAGTCATCCTCGCCCAAGTCCACGTCAATTTCCATTACCTGAGATGAAAAATTTGAGGGAGTGAGTTACTCGTAACTCGGTGTATAACTTACTTACTTAATCCATCGGGCGGATCATCAAGTCATAATTTTGGGCTTGAGCCCATTATCAAGATTAACAATATAAATAATGGAATGCATGCAAAAATGAAATCTTCCCACCCAAACCTAATTTCCATCCGCTACACACCACCCGTACCAACCATCACACCTGTGGGGATCACGTCAACCCACCCCGCCATCACACCAATCGTAGGCATTAAGCCATTTTATATTTGTGGCAGAGCCACCGAACTAGATTGTGACAAAGTCACCGAACTAGAGGCATTGAGCCATTAAAATATTTGTGGCATAGCCACTGAACTAGAGGCAATCAGCCGTTTAATTATTTTGTGGCAAAGCCACCGAACTAGATTTTGGCAACAAGCCTTTCTTATCTTCATCGTTAATCCCAACCCATGCAACATGTATGCAAAATAATCTATATTCGTATGATGATTTTGGCAAAAAGGACCAATATATATATATATATAAGTCAATATTTTAGATTTTTATTAAGGCCCATAATACAAGATATCATTTATTCCATATAACAATTTAGCATCTTTGGCCCATTTAACGATCTAGCAAAATTTCTGGCCCATTTAACGATCTTACATAGATTTCTGGCCCATTTTACAATTTAATAGAGATTACGGCCCATTTACAATCTAACAGAGATTTGACCCATTTTCGATCTAACAGAGATTTCGGCCCATTTTCAATCTAACAGAGATTTCGACCCATTTTCGATCTAACAGAGATTTTGGCCCATTTTCGATCTAATAGAGATTTCGGCCTATTTTCACGAGACATCAAATTTATATATTAACAACTAACTCATCGAGGGCATTTTCGTAATATTCACAATTTTAATCGTTTTCATGTAATTTTCACCAAAATACCAATTATTACGTATTATACCGATTTTGTCATTTTTACGATTTTTCTCAATACTACTGATGACATCCAACCCGAGAAAAGTGTGAAGTTACACACCTTGATATCGTGAGTACTAAACCTTCCCACTCGTCAACACCTAAACGTAATATGAACCATTAGAACACTATCATTTATCAAAAATACACTATTGGTATACGATCTAAATTCTTACCCTTTGATTTTGAACCACTTCTATTTTTGGTTTCTCCTCGTTTGTTGATTCGTTGCCCGATGAGAATCCACGAACGTACAAAGGCTCGGGAGTACGAACGACTTCAAATAATTGATTCTCCTCGGTTGAAGGTCCGCAACCCGATGGAAAATCCCAGATTTTTGAAACAGTCCTTCGTTTATAATTCGGGGGATTTGCAGAACCGCCCCTCTTTCAAAAGCTATGGACTGCCCTTTTTTACCCTATCTTGAATGTCTCTAAAGACATAGGATTATTAGTTCGACTTATTAGTATCGAAATATGACTAACGTTTATAAGATTTTAGATTTGGCTTACCACGATTTGTCTTCGTTCCACGAGAATCGATTGAGCGATTACGTCCCTAAAACGAAATCGATTAATAACTAACTATACTAATATAATGAATAAGAATCCTTAAAAGAAAAACTCCTTACCTTGATTCTTGAAATTGATTCCAAAGTTCCAAAAATTCTTAAGATCACCTTGAGTTTATACCCTCCAAAATCTCACTAATATCCACGATTGGATAGAAATTGAATAAGAAGAATTCGATTATGATTAAAGGAAATCGGTTGTGATCAAAGAAAATGAAAGAAATTTCGGACAAGAATAAGTTAACATTCGGCCATGGATGAAAGAATTGGAGAAAATTTTAATGAAGAAGAAAATAAAAAATATAGGGAAATAGAAGTAATATAATTCGGTTTCAAGAGAGAAAAAGAGAAAGAAAAGAAAAGAAAAGGGTACTTAGTTTAGAAGAAAATGCATTCGGCATAGGAGAAGAAAATGAGAAAATGAAAAGAAGAAAGATACTTGCTTGCCTTAGTACTTTCGGTCACAATGAGAAAGAAAGATTTGGGAGAGAAAAATTTCAAAACCGAAATCGTCACGATAGGATGGCTAAAAAAAAGTATTGTCTACCCAAGTATGTTGGCAAATTTCGGCTAGGGAGAATTTGGGTGAAGGAAAAAGATGTTTTTGCTAAGAAATGACCAAATGAAAGGGTTTCTCCTAACATCCAAGCTTACCATCCCCTCAACCAAAATTGGCCATCCCCCCTAGCCTTAATGCCGTCCTAATACAATGGTCAAAAGGCCATTAGGAAGTTTCCAAAACATCTTCCTACTTTTAAGCCTTTTTCCCCTCCTTTTTCCTTAAGTTGATGAAACATAATCCCCCAATTCAAGCCCTTATCCTTAGCTTTCGAAAACCTTAGTCTTCTTATCAAAATAAAAACAATCCAACTCATCCTAACCTTATCTCCTTGCTGACACATGCATAGGCTAAAGCAAAAATAAAAATTTTCAAGTTGCAAGCTAGGAGATTCGAACCTTTTCCCTCATGTCCAACTCATGGCGCCATCACCACTATGCTATTAACTCATCTTATGCCTTCTTTTGGTACTTAACTAACTTAAGTCTCAATGTCACCTAATTTCTTTACTCTAAAGTACACTTAACTAATATTTTTATTCTAACTCCAAGTAACCCGAACTAACATTTAGCAACATAATGATACTCAATTATTTAGGATGTTACAGATTCGTAGTTGATGGGCAACATATTGGCATTTCGTCCTATAATGCCCAAATGGCCAGCTACAAGTCGAGCTTCAGATCCAACAGGCTGGCCATGACTGTTTCTACTTACTTTGGCACGCTTGATAGGAGTTAAGTCGTATAAATCTTTAAGTAGCGTACGTCCTCAACCTCTGCGTGTCCCACCACTTTCAACTGCAAAATGATATATTATTATATTAAAATTGAAAAATGAATCAATAATAAAAGTCAAGATGCATGTAAAATAAACTTAGCATTACTTTGAGATTCTGCAGGCTTGTCAACTGTCTCCAGCACATTCGAAGATCCAATAACTGTTTGCTGTTCACTATTTCCTTCTTCCAAATTTGAAGTATTCTGGACAATACTTAAATCTCGTAATCTTCTTCTATGCATTTTTCCTGCAATACACATAAAATACTTGAAATTTTAGTAACAAATAACAACAATAATAGTACATATAAAATAGTTAAATTATATAACATGACCAAGATTAAAATTATAATATTACATATAAATAAAAAATCGTAAAATCTTACTACATCATAATTCATAAATATCTTCGTCAACATCCTGACGAACCTATTAAAATTGTGTACAAGTACTAGGGATATTTTCATTTAAGTTTTGTTCTAGAAAAGGCAAAGTTTCTGATCTTTCGATGATGTCATCTCTACTTATGTGAGTTATGTTATGTGAGTTATGTAAATTATGTGAGTTATGTGAGTTATGTGAGTTATGTAAGTTATGTAAATTATGTAAGTTATGAAACACCCCAAACCCGGCCCACAAGCCCTCACCGGATCTCGCATGCTTCTAGAGAAAAACCATTCGAATCTTATTTGGGCTTCACCAAAAACTTGTGTGTTTTTGAAAACAGTTGATTTGGGTTGGGCTCAAAATTAAAACCCGTGTTGATTAGGTGTCAAAACGATTATTATTTATATTTAAGAAAAAAATTCACTTTAACTTCAATCGATGAATGTCGTATCATACTAAGTAGTTTAAATGCATGCATAAACAATTTAATACTTATAGCTTTATTACATCAAATAAAACCCGAAACAATTCAAAACTTGAAAATTAAAACTAATAAAAATATAACAATCTCCGAATTGAGCATGGCCACCACTGAGCTTCTGCCAACCCGGTCCATCACTGAGTGTCACCTGAAAAGTAATCCCACAAAGGGGTAAATCAAACAGACTCAATGTGTACAACCAACACAAGTCTCAATTAATTCAGGCATGTCAAATCATACATGATAATCATATATAAATCATGATGCAAACTCGAACCCAAACCTAGATAACCATCCGCTACACATCACCCGTACCAACCATCACACCGTGGGGATTACTAAGTCAACCCTCCATCCGCTACACACCATCGAAGGCAGTCGCTGTAGTCGACGTGCTCATCGCCCTTATAAAATTCGTAGCATTGCCACCAGATAATTATTTTGTGACATAAGTCACCACATTCAGATTTCGTGACATAAGTCACCACATTCAAATTTCGTGACATAAGTCACCACATTCAGATATTGGGGTATAAAACCACAATTCACTTCCCCTTTACATATCACCCATATGCCCCATGTCAAACAAATCATGCAATATCATGCCTTATTTCACATTCTTATCACTTATGACATATGTGCCATCATAGATCATGTCATACTCATAGTAGGAGTGGGTAAATGTACCTGAGTACTTTGTACCAATGCAAGATACTCTTAGCCACATCTTAACATATTCATAGTAACATATTTATTAAAACATAACCGTAAATTAATTAAGGCTTAGTGTGGGGTACACACCTGATTTACTTAGCACTTTATTGAAATCCCGAAAACCCGATCTAATGCTTTTAGACCCTTAATCCCTATATTCGGCCAACCTTAAACACTTTAGCAAAAAGCCATTCGGCTAATTAATTAAATCCCAAAGGACAATCGCAACCAAAATCTTACCTTGTTGCCGATTTCACTACTAATCAAATCCCGAAATTTTGTAGTCTTTCTCCCTTGGAATCGGCTAACACTAGATCAATTGATTTGGTTAGTTTTTGGCTTTTGAATAAATAGTAAATAGATCTAATTCACTAAATTAGCCTTGGCCGAATATCATGGGTACTTACCTTGTGATTTTAAATCCCGAAAGTGGTTACTTACTTTGAAGTTGTCGAAATCCCTACTTGTCAAGTGTTAGAATCGGTTTTAAGCATATATCTATGAGAATGGCCTTTGGCCGAATACTTCATATCACTTACCTTAAACACTTCAAATCCCAAAAGTCTCCTTACTGTCCCTTAACATTGGCTACACACAAAAGAACACAAGGTTATGGCACTATACACATTCGGCCATCCCTAACCAAGGTTTAACCATTGTTTTCGGCATCTTAAAAGAATAAAACCCAAAATGATTGCTTAAAGAGGAGATCACTTACCACTATGTCACTTACCTTAGATCTAAAATCTCGGATGGTTTCCTTAGAAGTCGACCCTATGGAAATCCCGAAAGAATCCTTCATAGTTTCAGCCAAAACATTAAGGGGATTAGAATCTTGATTTCGGCTTTAAGAAAAAGATTGAAAAGAATCGATAATTGATCCTTACCCTTATGACAGAAATCGATTGCTCTTTGTTGAATCCACAGAGAGATTTAGCTAGGTGGACTTAGATAAGAACCAACAAGTTTTGGCTTTAGATGATTACTAGATAGGTTCGGCTATGGTTCCAATTCAGAGATGGAATCTTCAGCTTTGTTAGAGAATTGTGAGAGAAAAGGAGGAAGAAAAAGTTGATAAACTCGACAATGGTGGTCTTTAGTAAGTGGAAAATTTCAACTAGAACCAATAAAAGAAAAAGAAGAGAAAACTTTGGAGAGAAAAGAACAAAAGAGACTAATTTGCTTTGTAAAATTTGGCACACACTCCTTAACACACTACAAAGTCGAAAATAATCACCAAGAGAGTCCCTTGGCTGGCCACTACATCCTCTCTTATCAAATCCCCTAATTCACTCTTTCTTAGCCAAATCTTCACGTTTTTAACTTGATCTACACTTCATCTTGAAGTGTCCTTGTGCCGTCCAATTCTTCTCTTCCTTGTAGCAAAATAAAGACTTTTATTTGCTTCCCTTGTGACTCGAACCCTGGCCCATTTGCACCTGCTTGTGGTGTCACTTACAGAGGCTTTAAGTGGCGTCTCCAAGCCACTTAACCAAGCCCATTTGTATGTCATAACTCCCCTACATTCTCTCTTAAGGCCACCCTTCTTAGCTTCCTCTTTTAGATTTAAAATCTAATAATTTCTAAGGCACTCTCCTATTTTCTAAAGTTCACAAAATTCATACAACACATTCTTAACATACAAAGGCATGCTATTTCATATAATTAAGCAAGAATGCATAAGCCATAATCCAGGGATATTACAAGTTATGTGAGTTATATAAGTTGTTAAGTTATGTATGTTATGTGAGTTATGTAAATTATGTAAGTTATGTGAGTTATGTAAGTTAACATTATGGAAATAGATAAATATTAATAGTGTATCAATATAAACATTAACATTTACAAACAAATTTATTAAGTTCCTTATTTACAAATTATTTTGTATAAGTAAATTGGAAATAAATTAAGGTTATATAAATATTCAATAGTAAATGAGCTCGATTGAAAATTTCTCGCGACAAGGTTAATTTTTATAAATTCAAAGTAGAATTTTTTTTTTAAGATGAAAATGAAAATGAGAAAATAGAGGATAATGATATATTGGAATTTCTATTAAGCTAACAATTAAATATGTCATTTCATTGGATTTAAATGTTTGAATATCTTCAATTAGAATTCCAGTTAGATACTAACAGGTTAGTCCTACGCGGGTTTTAGAGTTCGATAAACTTTTTTCAAATCTTTTTGAATTTTTTAAGATTCATCATACATGGCATTGTTATACCTAGGGAGGATCCATTATATCTTATAGTGAGATATAAGGCAACACATTAGGTTTCCAACCTATATACTTTGAATCTTTTTTTTTTTTTTGTTCCAACCATACTGTGATTGGTATTCAGAACAGTGAATTTAACACATTTGGATAGCTTTATTGACTAATGATACAACATAAATGGCAGCACATTAGAATGTTGAATTTAACAAATTTGCACAAGCAATTATGTACGACTAAACCTAAGTAATCTACCCTGTTTTGGACAGCATTTATGCTCCAATTAAACAAGCATTTATACTCCAATTTCAACCTTCCAATTTACCATTCATTCCAACAAATTTAAAGTTTAAAAAAATCAAATCAGCCAACATTAATTCACTGAGTTTTTAGAAAAAGAACTTACATTATGGCAGATAACAAAAAAGTGAATGGCAAAAAATTAGACAAGCAGCAGAGGTCTGTCGATGGAGAGATTATGTGCAATTTAAATTTAGCAAATTAAATATACATACCTCTTAGAAATTTTAAATTGGATGGTAGAGTCGATTCCAGCAACTATTGTTGTGGTGAGCAAAGGACGCCCAAAACTTGAGAAGCTACAAGAAGAATAAAAAAGAAACTCCATAAAATCAAAAATAATAAATTAAATGAAAAATAAAACGGTATAAATAGAAAAATTATGAGTGAATTAACTTACATGACGAGTAAGAATGGTGCAAACAAAGCGAACTACAACAAATACTAAGTATTTTTCCCTTCTACGAGCCAATAACAAAATTTTGTCTATAACATTGTTAAGGATAAATTTACACCTGCAAGCAATGAAGATAAGGTAATTAACACCCAAACCAAAATATTAAAATAATATTTAGAGAACACATAAAATGCCAATAATCAACAAAATTTTATACTTGTTTGCAATGAGATCTTTTGATGTAAGTCTCAACTTTAACTATTGTTTTGTCCAATTCATAATAGTTGTGCTTGAGTAACTACTTACCTTGTTTGATTACTACGAGGATTACATTTTCAGAGCAGATTATAACAGGTAGAAACCGTGTGGAAGAGATGTTGCTAATCTTCAGAGCAGAAAATAGAACCTAACCAGCAAGTTAATCACTAAACATCAAAAGTCATCATCGAAAGTGTAACACCCCAAACCTGGCCTAAAAGCTATGGTCGGATCTAACATGTCACATCAAAAGGTTATTTAAAAACTACACGTTCATTAAAAACCTTTTCTCAATTCAAAACTCTCTTCCATTTAAAAATCCTGAATTTCGTTGCTTACAAAAACAAGATTTGCTCAAAGTTATTTTCTTGCAAAGATGTTATTATTTTCAACAACTTTGTTTGTTGCAGAAGTCTGACTTAAATAGTTGCAGAAACGTGATATTTTGAAAACAATAGTTATTGTTTAAAAAAAACCCGTGTTTACGGGATTAGCAATTTGTAACTAAAAGAAATACCAAAGAAAAGTTAAAAAGAAAATCCCAATGGCCTTTTTACATAAATTATTAACCCAATAAGTAAAATAGAGTAAAAATAGAGTTGCTATGTTCGACTTTAAAGCATGTTGGTCATGTGGCCACCTCTGAGTCCCTCACAGCTCAAAATCCTCTACGACTGGGGATTACCTGCACGATTAAAAGAAAGGGTGGAGTTACGAGAACTCAGTGTATAATCCTCTATTACGGTCCCAGTCTGGGCCTGAGCTCACATGGTATCAGTCTGGGCCTAAGCCCTATTCGGTAACAATCTGGGCCTAAGCCCTATATCATA
Source organism: Gossypium rotundifolium (assembly GCA_025506655.1). Lineage (NCBI taxonomy): Eukaryota > Viridiplantae > Streptophyta > Magnoliopsida > Malvales > Malvaceae > Gossypium > Gossypium rotundifolium. The sequence goes on from CP106725.1 coordinate 53,092,287, forward strand.
TCAATGCAACGCACATATAACACAACCCAATCCAACCAAACTCTCCACCTGTACCAACCATCTATCCATGTGGGGACCAATTCGACCCACCCAACCAACTATCCAATAATGTAGCCAAGCTGCTAATAATGGTAATTGTGGCTGAGCCACTAGAATCAGAATACGTGGCGATGCCACTATAACGGTACTTTCTCCAATCAGAAAATCCCAACCCAATGCAATATGTTATGAATGCAGTGTATCACAATCATATACAGTTATATAAATATCACATAAACATCATTTAACTACCACTAAGGGTATAACGGTCATTTTACCATTTAAGGGTAAAACGGTAATTTCACCCCTCGGGGGTATTTTAGTAATTTCCCGTATAACGGCCTTTTTGAAGGCCTACTGTCGCCTCGAGCGAAACGGATACCTTATTTGATCGAAACGGTGCATATGGGCCAAAGCCTAATTTTTGACCCAAGTGGGCCCACACACTCGTGTGGCCCATTTGGCCCATTTCCAGTTACGATTCTGTAAACCTCACATCCACATCTATTATCCGACACTTACCATTGATTTCACCCCTGTAGGCCCGTTAGCCCATTGGGCCCACTTCGGCTCAACAAAGCCCATTATAGCCTCAGTCCCTCGAGAGAGTTCATGACACTCCCAATAGTTTATCGCCAACTTCTTGTGGCTCGGCTTATCTCAACGAGCGCTCACACGCTCGAGTGATCTCGTATGCTGATATTTTGACTTTTTGGTATTTCGACTTTTCGCCGATTCACAGAATATCGCATAACAGAATAAGCAAGGGTGTGAAATTACACACCTGTTATGGATTATGGTTCGTGACACTTTCCGAGGCACCTAAGATGATAATGGACCATTAGTTAGTCTCCACCCTTGGTAATCCAAAATATAGAAATACTTTACCTACTGACTTTACTTACCAGAGAAGTACAGACTCATTGCTATGGGAGAGTATTCGGCCTACACCTCCTGATAAATAACCGAGTCCCTAGCGAAAAAGAACATGTTAGAAACGTTGCTCCAAGGCAACAAGAGAAATAGCCTTTGGGCCCCAAAGAACCCAAAACGATAAAGAGAGAAGACAACCAACCCATATTTGATGATAGCCACAACTTACCAACAAGCGGAGAGATTCAGAAGCAGCTTGAACCAAAAAGAAGAAAATATTCACACCCTAGAGGATTCGGCCTATACAAAGAGTCAAGGCTTACTGTTTGGTTAGCTTTGCAAGGCCAAGAGAAGAATAAGAGAAAAAGAAGGGTTGGGTGTTCAGCTAAAGAAGAACCGAAAGAAGAAGGTGAATGTTCAGCTTTAGCAAGAGAAAAGAAAACAACAAGTATGACGAGAAAAAGGAAAGAAGTAGGGATTTGGCCAGCCTAGCTTGTAGATGAAGAGTGAAATTGAGCAACTGAAGTGTGAATAGCTATTAGAAAAAGAAAGAGAAGTTCACAAAAGGTAGAAAAGTGCACAAAAACAAGAAAATAAAGCCCCAAAACTTCAAAAGAGAAAGACCCAAAATGCACAAAAGAAACTTGAAAGAAAAAGAATACTCGGCTCCCACAAACACTCCAGGTTGCTGAAACTACTTCCTATCACCCCTCTCTAGCCGAAATGCTCCCTTAGCCACACTCCCAATTTCGGCCACCTCTCCCTTACTCACCACTTCCTTGATTTCCTCCACCATCTTCTCCTTGAATCACTCCTAGCCTCCTATTCCAACTTGTTGACCAAGTCTCCAACTCCCCTTGAAGAGTTTGATCCAAAATCTGCTTCCTCCACTCTCCAGTCACAAAATAAAAGCCTCCAATTACAATCTGTGGGATTTGAACCCCCTCCCTACTTGCCTTCCTAAAGACGCCACAGCCACCTTACCACATGCTCCACTTGTTTTAGTAAAACACACAAAAATTTACTTAAGTCCAACTTCAACCAGCCCTCTCTTCTTAAGGGCCAAAAACTAATTTTTTTCCAAGGCTCAGACCCGAACCCATGCCTCCTTGGAACCCCCAAATACACTCAAATAACCAACTGAGCATGCACAACATGAAATTATGAAAAAATTACAACCCCTAATTTTTTAGGACGTTACAACTCTACCCCCTTAAAGAAATTTCGGCCCCAAAATTTACCTGATCAAAATAGATGAGGGTATTTCTGTCGCATTGCCTCCTCCGGCTCCCACGTGGCTTCTTTTGAATCATCATTACGCCACAGCACCTTGACTAACCAAATAGACTTCCTCCTCAGCACCTTAACATCACGATCCAGTATTTGTATCGATTCTTCCTCAAAGGTCAAATCAGGTCTTACCTCGATCTCCTCCTCTGTTACTATATGTGAGGGATCAAAACGGTATCGCCTCAGCATAGAGACGTAAAACACGTTATGAATACAATTTAACTCGCAGGCAGTTCCAGCTGATAGGCAACCGGTCCCATACGCTTTAATATCTGATAAGGTCCGATAAATCTAGGGCTCAGCTTGCCCTTTCGACCAAATCTTAGAATCTTCTTCCATGGTGAGACCTTTAAGAAAACGTAATCTCCCACTGCGAACTCAATATCTTTACGCTTCAAATTAGTATACGACTTTTGCCTATCAGATGCTTCTTTTAACTACTCTTGGATCAATTTTACCTTCTCCTCAGTTTCAGCTACTAATTCTGGTCCCAACATTCGCCGCTCACCCAATTTTGTCTAACAAGTAGGGGTACGACACCTACGACCATACAATGCCTCGTATGGTGCCATCTAAATACTGGATTGGTAGCTGTTGTTGTAAGAAAATTCTGCTAAGGGCAGATAGTCTTCCCAACTGCCCTTGAAATCAATCACATAGCTTCTCAACATGTCTTCCAAAATCTAAATTACCCTCTCTGACTGACCATCAGTCTGCGAATGAAATGCTGTGCTGAAATCCAACCTTATACCCAAAGATTCGTGTAACACTCTCCAGAATTCTGATGTGAATCTAAGATCCCTATCCGAAATGATAGACACTGGTACCCCATGTAACCTTACAATTTTTGCCACATACAATTTTGTCAACTTCTACAATGAGTAACCGATGCGAATCGGTATGAAGTGGGCAGATTTAGTCAGCCGATCAACAATTACCCATACCGAATCTTTTTTAGTAGACGTTAGGGGTAGCTCACTAACAAAATTCATGGTTACTCTCTCCCGCTTCCAGAGTGGAATTTTAACAGGTTGCAGCAATCCAGAAGGTAGTTGATGCTTAGCCTTCAATTGTTGGCATGTTAAACACTTACTTACAAAAACGGTAACCTCACGCTTAAGCCCTGGCCACCAGTACAGTTCACGCAGATCTCAGTATAACTTGTTTCCACCAGGATGCATAGCATATAGGCTACTATGTGCCTCCCGCAGTATAGACTGTCTTAACTCAGCATCCCTCGGTACATAGACTCTTCCATGGAAGCATAACACTCCTTCACTATTAAACCCAAACTCTGCAGTCTCTCCCTTCTTCACCAGTTGAAAACGAGTAATCATGATTCATCCAGCAACTGCTTCTCTTTAATTTGACTAATCCAAGTTGGTTTCACCTGAACCTCTGCTAACAGACTACCATCCTCAAATAGGCTGAGACGAGCAAACATTGCTCTTAGATCAGATACAACCTTACGACTCAGTGCATCCGCTACCACGTTAGCTTTTCCTAGATGGTTCTCAATCGAGCAATCATAATCCTTAGGCAACTCTATTCATCTTCGTTGCCTAAAGTTCAACTCCTTCTGAGTAAGGAGGTACTTGAGACTTTTATGATCGGTATAAATGACCGACTTCTCCCCGTACAAGTAGTGTCTCCAAATCTTTAGTGTGAATATCACCGCAACTAATTCCAAGTCATGAGTGGGATAATTCACCTTGTACGGCCTAAGCTGACGGGACGCATAAGCCACCACCTTACAATCTTGCATCAGCACACAACCCAAACCCATGTGCGACGCATCACAGTAAACATTGAATTCTTTTCCAGCCTCTGGCTGTATTAATACCGGGGCTTCAGTCAGAATCTTTTTTAGTTTCTCAAAACTCTCATGTTGTTTATCATTCCAAACAAACGGTACTCCTTTACGCAGTAGCTTAGTTACGGGTGCAGCATTAGTGAAAACCCCTCCATGAACTGTCTGTAATACCCAGCCAGACCTAGAAAACTTCAAATCTCTGATATCGACTTCGGTGGCTTCCAATCTAATACAGCCTCAACTTTTCGAAGATCAACCCTAATCCCCTCGGTAGACACAACATGACCCAAAAATGTCACCTCTCACAACCAAAACTCGCACTTGCTGAATTTGGCATAAAGTTACTTTTCTCTAAATTTTGCAGAACAACCCGTAGATGTGAATCATGCTCCTCCTCGGTTCTTGAATACACCAGAATATCATCTATAAACACCACCACAAACCGGTCTAAGTAGGGTTGGAAGACTCAGTTCATCATATCCATGAAAGCAGCCGGTGCATTCATTAGCCCAAACGGCATAACCAAAAACTCGTAGTGTCCATAACGAGTTTGGAATACAGTCTTGTACATATCTGCCTCCTTAACCCTTAGCTGATGGTACCCCGATCTAAGATCTATATTGGAGAAATCACAGCTCCTCGCAGCTGATCAAACAGATCATGTATTCTTGGTAACGGGTACTTGTTCTTAATCATCAGTTTGTTCAATTGACGATAATCAATACACATACGCATTGATCCATCCTTCTTCTTCACAAACAATACCGGTGCTCCCCATGGAGACACACTTGATCGGATGAACCCTCAATCCAGTAGCTCTTGGAACTGAGCCTTTAATTCTACCAACTCCTTTGGTGCCATCCTATAAGGGGCAATAGACACTAGAGCCGTTCCCGATAGGAGCTCAATGCCGAATTCGACTTCACGGTTTGGAGGCAACCTCGGAAGCTCTTCAGAAAATACATCCAGAAACTCTTTTACTGTCCTGACATCCCCAACAGACAAACCCTTAACATCAGATGTGCTGACATAAGCTAGAAACGTATCGCACCTTTGCGAACCAGTTTTTCGGCCCTTAATGCTGAGATTACATTGGATAAGTAATCCCTTCGCTCCCCTATCACGACCACTTCCTCAGCCTCTAAAGACTTTAATGCCATACGGTTAGCAGCGCAATCCAAATTCGCACGGTGCTTCACTAACCAATCTATGCCCAAAATGAGATCGACCTCGCCAAATGGCAGTTCCATCAAATCCACCAGAAAGACAAACCTTAAACCTCTAGAGGCACATCTCTAAAAGCTTATTTACTCCAACCGACTATCCCAGTAGACTAATCACTGACATATCCCTATCAGTAATTTCAAACTATATGCACAAAGTTTCAGACACAATACATACAACATATGAATGCTTAGACCCAATATCAATTAAAGCTGTATATGGTACATTGTGAATGAGGAACGTACCAGTTATGATGTTAGGTCCGTCGCCATCCTCTCGACGCCGAGTCGCATAAACCAATGCTGGTTGTCTCGCCTCTATGCTACCAGCACTTCTACCCGGTGCTCCTCGACCTCGTCCAAACCCATTTCCCCCTCTGGGTGGAGCACGGCCTCTCGGTGGCTGCTGACCACCTCTCCCTGGCTGCACATAGCCCTGATCTACTGCTTGCATTGAATTGGCCTTCGAGGACAATCTCTAAATAGATGATCCTTGGACCCACATCTAAAGCACCCCACAGTTCTTTTCCAGCATTCTCCCGCATGAGGTCTTCCACACACAATGCAAGGCTGCGGTCGACTAGCAACAACTGGAACCCCAGCTCAGACTGGCCCATCAAACCTAGGCCTCTTCTTAAGCCCACCAGAAGAACTTAAGGGCCCAAAATCCCTCTCATTTTTTCCCCTTTCCTTCTCACGATTTTGATGCTCGGAGCGTTTCACATCCTCAGTAATCTTTACCTTCTCAATCAGGATAGCAAAGTCCTTTTTCCCTCTGCGAGGCTATTAGTAACCGTAACTCATCCCGAAGACCATCCTCAAATCACACGCAGCACTTATACTCATTCGCGACTATGCCTCAGGCATGCCGGCTTAACCGTAGAAACTCTGTCTCATACTCCACTACAGACTTATTCCCCTGAACCAGATTCAGAAATTCTTTTCTCCGGCATCCACATAACTTGCCCTGACATATTTTCCTTGGAAGGCCGCTTTAAAGAAGTCCCATGTCACCTGGTCGGCTGCATGCCTTCCCTCACGATAAGCCACCATTGATACGCCTCATCTCGCAGTAAAGACACTTCTCCTTTTAGTTTTTGCTCCCCCGTACAGTCAAGGTCATCCATGATTCGCTCTACCACCTCCAACCAATATTTTGCTACGTTCGGGGCTACACTAGAGATGCCCCTGAAGATTTTTGCCCCGTTCAATTAGAGTCACTTAGAAATTGACCCTCGGCCCACTGACCCAGTACTCGCTCCAACAACCCTTTCGAGAACTCGCAACATCACTTGGGATAGAGCATCATCCCCACCAGCTCGGTCATGAGACCCCGTTTCAGTCACTGGTGACACCGGTGCTTGCCTTTTAGGCATATGTCCTGATGCTGAGGACCCAGCCCTAGCACCTCGGCCTCTACCACGGCCACGTGTACCCCCTCCGCAACCTTTTGTGCTCAAATATTCGTAGTGTACTTATCTTATTTAAGAATTTTATGAATTAGCTTATAGTTCATATGATTATTAATAGATATTTTATGAAAGACAGTAATTAAAGTTGTTCTCGCAGATCGAATTTACTATAGTTTCAGTCTCCTATAGTCTTAGTTTCTATAACTAAGGAGTTCAGTATGCTACTACTATCCCTAGCAGTTTTTCAGTATAGTCATTTCAGCATATAACAGAGTATAGTGTCAGGAAACTTACGGATTTGGTGCCAGAGACTCGGTGTGCCACACTTTCAGGAACACTCTCACTTTTCAATCAAAATTTTAATAGTTAAGAAAAAAATTCAAAACCCATTCCACAGCCTAATTTTACAACCTGGCACTGATACTATTAAATGTAACACCCCAAACTTGGCCTAAACGCTATAGCCGAATCTAGCATGTCACATCAAAAGGTTATTTAAAAACTACGAGTTCTTTAAAAACCCTTTCTCAAAGTTATTTTCTTGCAAAGATGTTATTATTTTCAATAACTTTGTTTGTTGCATAAGTCTGACTTAAATAGTTGCAGAAACGTGATATTTTGAAAATAGTAGTTATTATTTTTAAAAAACCTATGTTTACGAGATTAGTAGTTTGTAACTAAAAGAAATACCAAATAAAAGTTAAAAAGAAAATCCCAATGGCCTTTTTACATAAATTATTAACCCAATAAGTAAAATAGAGTAAAAGTAGATTTGCTAAGTTCGGCTTTAAAGTATGTCGGTCGTGTGGCCACCTCTGAGTCCCTCACAGCTCCAAATCCTCTACGACTGGGGGTTACCTGCACGGTTAAAAGAAAGGGTGAGTTACGAGAACTCAGTGTGTAATCCCCTATTACGGTCCCAGTATGGGACTGAGCCCACACGGTATCATTCTAGGCCTAAGCCCTATTCGGTAACAATCTGGGCCTAAGCCTTATATCATTTCAATGCAATGCACATATAACCCAACCCAATCCAACTAAACTCTCCACTCGTACCAACCATCTATCCATGTGGGGACCAAGTCGACCCACCCAACTAACTATCCAATAATGCAGCCAAGCTACTAATAACGGTAATCGTGGCTGAGCCACTAGAATCAGAATACGTGGTGATGCCACTATAACAGTACTTCTTCCAATCAGAAAATCCCAACCCAATACAATATGTTATGAATGCAGTGTATCACAATCATATACAGTTATATAAATATCACATAAACATCATTTAACCACCACTAAGGGTATAACGGTCATTTTACCATTTAAGGGTAAAACGATAATTTCACCGCTCGGGGGTATTTCAGTAATTTCCTCTATAACATCCTTTTCGAAGGCCTACTATCGTCTCGAGCGAAATGGATACCCTATTTGATCAAAACGGTGCATATGGGCCAAAGCCTAATTTTTGACCCAAATGTGCCCACACACTCGTGTGGCCCATTTGGCCCATTTTTGGTTACGATTCTGCAAACCTCGTGGCCACATCTATTATCTGAAATTTACCATGGATTTCACCCCCGTGGGCCCGTTAGCCCATTGGGCCCACTCAGCCCACCTCGACTTAACAAAGCCCATTACAGCCTTAGTCCCTCGAGAGAGTTCATGATACTCCAAACAGTTTATCGCCAACTTCTTGTGGCTCAGTTTATCTTAACGGCTCGCACGCTCGACTAATCTCAGATGCTGACATTTCAGCTTTTCGATATTTCGGCTTTTCGCCAATTCATAGAACATCGCATAACAGAATAAGCAAGGGTGTGAAATTACACACCTATTATGGATTGTGGTTCGAGACACTTTCTGAGGCACCTAAGATAATAATTGACCATTATTTAGTCTCCACCCTTGGTAATCCAAAATATAGAAATACTTTATGTAATATCCGGGAATTAGGGCTTGTGCATAATTGCTAAATTGTATGAAGTAGCATGCCTATGTGTGTTTGAATGTGTTATATGAATTTTTTAAAACTTCAAAGTGTAGGTAAATGCCTTAGAAAATATTGGATTTTAAGTATTAAAGGGGGATATAAGCTTGTTAGGCCTTAAGAAAATATGTAAAGGGAATTGGACATAAGAATGGGCTTGTTAAAGTGGCAAGGAGGCGCGACTTAAAGCCCTAGGAAGTGACGCCACAGGAAGAGCAAGGAGGGCTTAGGTTCGAGTTGCAAGGAGAGCACTTTTGGAGTTTTATTTTGCAGCAAGGAGGGGAGGTAGTGTACGGCATGTGGACTCTAGAAGGAGAGGTATAGATGGGGTTGGAGAGTTCAGGATTCGGCTAAGGAGGAGTGGATCAAGGGATAAAGGAGAGAGGGAAGAGAGTTGGCCGGCCTAAGGACTCTCTTAGTGTTATTTTCGACCAAAAGGAGGAAAGGAGGCCATTTTTTCTTCCTTTTCTTTTCAAGAGTGCCTTTGCCGAAATTCTTCTCTCCTCCTATTCTTCTTTTTCTTTCCTTCTACCCCAAATCCATAGCTATTCCCTAATAGCGAATCTCAAGGTGCCCTCATTCTCTCTTCTTTGTCCCAAGTCTTAAAAGCCGGATACTCAAAGTAACCCCTAGCCGATTAGTCATTAAACCCCAAAGCTGAATCTTTTATTTTGGTGGCCATAATCAATTGCCCTCTACCTGTTAAAGCCGATTTGATCACTATCTAGTCTACATGAGCGAATATCTCGGTGGTGTCAGCAAGAGTGCAATCGATTTCAATATTAAAGGTAAGAACAAATGTTATTCGATTTGCAATCTTTCTTTTAGCCGAAAAATCTAGAAACTAATCCCATTAATATTCTTTGGCCGAAACTATGAAGGATCTTTCGAGATTTCTATTATAGCCGACTTCTAGGGGAGACCATTCGGGAGTTTGTTGACTAAGGTAAGTAAAGTGTAATATTAGGCCGCAGGCCATTTATGATGTTTATAAAGTGTTAGAATCGGATCTAACATAAGGCTTGTAGGTATCTCGGCATCTCCATAAGACAAGTGACGATTTCGGGATTTAGACCCACAAGGTAAGGGACTATGAACATTCGGCCAAGGCCATATTTAGTGATTAATGTTGGTCGAATTCTAACTTTGATTTTTAGGGAAGTGTACACTCTATTTCGGTAGAATTTCGGGATTCGAAAAACACGTTAGCAACTAGGTGTGTAGCCCCACACTAATTCTTGATAGATTTATAGTATTGTTGTATTATATGTGTTCATAAGAATTTGAAAAATGTGGCTAGAGGTACCATTCAATGGTACAACATATTCAGGTACTTTATTCTCTAAAGATCTGCTAGTAGTATTATAAACTATGAACGTGACATATGTGAGAATTGGTTACGATTATGAATAAGGCATGTGGCATGACATTTGCATGATTTGTATGACTCATGGGGCATATGGGTGATTATGAAAGGGAAGTGATCGGTGGTTTTACCACAATATCGGTGACTCATGTCACATAATCGAATGTGGTGACTTATGTCACAAAATGTTATCTGGTGGCTATGCCACAATTTATAAGGGCGATGTGCAAGTCGACTGCAGCGATTGCCTTCGATGGTATGTAGCAAATGTAGGGTCGATTTAGTAATCCCCGGTGTGATGATGGCGTGTACGGTGATGTGTAGAGGATGGTTATCTAGGTTTGGGTTGGGATTGCATCATTGTTTTTATATGTTTTATATGTATGATTTGACATGCCTAAATTGATTGAGAGTTTGTGTTGATTGTTACACATTGAGTGCATTGACTCACCCGTTGTGGGATATCTTTTGGTGACACTCGGTAATGGACCGGATTGGCAGGAGCTTAGTGGTGGCCATGCTCAGGTCAGAGTTATTTTATTTTTATTGGTTTTTATCATTTAAGTTTTGGATTTATTTCGGGTTTTCCTATGATGTAATATGGCCATTCTTATTAACTGTTTTAAGTATGCATTTTATTCGGTTTATTATGATACGATTATTGTTAAATCAAGATTAAATAGTTTTCATTAAAATAAATCTTAAATGTTTTTGACACCTAAGCACAAACGTTTTTTCAAATTCTTGTTAAACTCTAAAACCCGATAATACTTTTTACTTATTGATTTCAAGTACAAATAAAAATCTTGTTTTAATAAAATTGAGGCGCAAAGATAACCCGTTTTCAAATTGTACTCAACACAAATCAAATTATCTTCCAAACCACCCAGATTTTCCAAAGTAACAAATAAGTTCTGAATTGTTTTACTCAAGGAGCATGCCAGATCCAGTCAGGACTTGTGGGCCGAGTTTGGGGTGTTTCACTTTACCTACTGACTTTACTTACCAGAGAAGGACAGACTCATTGCTATGGGAGAGTATTCGGCCTACACCTCCTGATTAAATAACCGAGTCCCTAGCAAAAAAGAACATGTTAGAAACGTTGCTCCAAGGCAACAAGAGAAACAGCCTTTCGGCCCCAAAGAACCCAAAACGACAAAGAGAGAAGACAACCAACCCATATTCGACCATAGCCACAACTTACCAACAAACGGGAGAGATTCAGAAGCGGCTTGAACCAAAAAGAAGAAAATATTCACACCCTAGAGGTTCGGCCTACACAAAGAGTCAAGGCTTACTGTTTGGTTAGCTTTGCAAGGCCAAGAGTAGAACGAGAGAAAAAGAAGGGTTGGGTGTTCGGCTAAAGGGGAACCGAAAGAAGAAGGTGAATGTCCGACTTTGGGAAGAGAAAAGAAAACAACAAGTATGAGGGGAAAAGGGAAAGAAGTAGGGATTCGGCCAGCCTAACTTGTAGATGAAGAGTGAAATTGAGCAACTAAAGTGTGAATAGCTATTAGCAAAAGAAAGAGAAGTGCACGAAAGGTAGAAAAGTGCACAAAAACAAGAAAATAAAGCACCAAAACTTCAAAAGAGAAAGACCCTAAATGCACAAAAGAAACTTGAAAGAAAAAGAATACTCGGTTCCTACAAACACTCCAGGTTGACGAAACTACTTCCTATCACCCCTCTCTAGCCGAAATGCTCCCTTAGCCACAGTCCTAATTTCAGCCACCTCTCCATCACTCATCACTTCCTTGATTTCCTCCACCATCTTCTCTTTGAATCACTCCTAGCCTCCCATTCAAACTTGTTGACCAAGTCCCCAACTCCCCTTGAAGAGTTTGATCCAAACTCTGCTTCCTCCACTCTCCAGTGACAAAATAAAAGCCTCCAATTGCAATATGTGGGATTCGAACCCCCTCCCTACTTGCCTTCTTAAAGACGCCACAGCTACCTTGCCACATGCTCCACTTGTGTTAGTAAAACACACACAAATTTACTTAAGTCCAACTTCAACCAGCCCTCTCCTCTTAAGGGCCAAAAACTAAAATTTTTCTAAGGCTCAGACCTAAACCCAGGCCTCCTTTGAACCCCTAAATACACTCAAATAACCAACTTAGCACGCATAACATGAAATTATGCAAAAATGCAACCCCTAATTTTTTGGGACGTTACAGAATGATAAAAAAGCCCGATTGTTCTTTGAATACAAAGGAGACAATTTAGCCAACAATATATTCAGCCAATGAATATTCAAGAAAAGGAAATTGCAAGAAAAAGACTACCTTTTCCTTGTCTTAGTTCTTATTTATTAGTCAGGTTTTTTCTTTATGGAATGAACTTATTTTATTTGTTAATTAATTAGAGAATGAAAATGACCAAATTTTATTATAACATAGTATTTTGTAAGGTAAATAAGCATTTTGCACGCAACTTGACTAAGAAATTAGTAGCAACTAGAAAAATAAAACTCCAACCAGATTTAACTACTATCATGGTGATATTAAATCTCTCTTGCCTCTGAGAAATTGCAGCTTTTTCAAGTCTTTGCATTTGAAGTACTTTTATTTTTCTATACAAATATATGGATTGTTTTAAGGAATAAAATCTATTTTTTTTAGATTAAAATACTTGTAACCAATGATATATTCGTTAATGCATTTGATATTATAATAATAAGCAGTATGTGGAATTGTGAATACACAAAAACAAAATGTCAGACTTCAAATCTATCCATTACATTATGTTTTGTGAATGATTATTTTTCAAATAACAATTTGATAGAACAGGCAAGAGAGATTTCACTTTGAGCAAACCTAGAAAATAATCAATAAAACAAAGAGTAAAAAATCAATAGAACAGAGAGTTCATATACAAATGCAAATGCAAATGCAAATTGATAGAACCCAATCAAACCACACAAAAAATCGAATCTTATCGTAGTCCAACAGTAATGGAATTCTATTTGGGTATTTTACCCTAATTCTTGCAGCTTCAGCGAGCCTTTTCTCTGTAACAAAAACAATAACAAATTATAGAAGCTGACCAAAAAATAGCTAAATCAATAACATAAACTAATACTAATACACAAATATCAGTAAATACCCTAACACTAAACCTTTAACTGTTTTCCTCAACCCCAAAGCCAACTTCTGAAACCCTTGCCTTTCTTAATTTGATTTTCTATAGATGGGAAATCAATGGCTGGTAGGAAGGGTGAACTTTAGGGATTTCAAATTGAAGAAAAAAGGGGTTATTATGTTAGGGATTTTGGATGTCGAATTGGGGGAAAAAAGGGTGATAATACTTTAGGGATTTAGGAGCAGGGAAAAGGGGGGAAATGAACTAGGGAGAACGAAATGGGGAAAAATTTTTAAGTGTTATCGTGTGGGTAAAAAACAAGAGAGCAAAACGACACCATTTTACCCAAAATAATTTAACATTTGCAGCGTTTTTAATCGAAGCGTCGCCAAAAGGGAAACCTATTGTGGCGTTTTACCAAAACACCACTAATAAACTAATAAAAAGACGACGTGTAATATCCCAAAATTGGGCCTAGTAGATTTGGGCCAATTGGGCCTTGGGCTTTAGGAAAATTTGAGTATCATTTTGTTATTTGTGTTAGCTCGGGTATAATTTTTATTGTGGGCTTAGTATAGTTTTGTGAAGGTTTGGTGTAACACCCCAAACCCGGCCCATTTATTATGGTAGAATTTGAAATGCCCTTTGAAAAAAGCGCTTGAAAACTTTTGTCTTAAAGTTAAAAACATAAAATTTGTTGTCTTTACAAAATCATTGTGTAATTAAAGTTCCAAATAAAATTAAGTTGTTTAAAATAAAACATTTTCAAATAATAATATAATCGACAATCAACTTAAAACATAATAAAAGTCCTTAAATACTTAAAATGGCCCTTATTACAAAATTAAATGCTTTAAATCTTTGAAACATAAATTGTATAAGGAGAATCCATTTACGCATGGGCCACCTTGTATCCACTCCAACCCGGTCAGAGCATACATACATCACTGTGAGGTTTGATAAAATTGGGTGAGTCTATGGACTCGGTGTGTAATTAATCCTTGAATTCCACCCACATGTTAACCACATATTAACCATATATCGGATATTAATGCAACATTATTCACATAATTTCACTTATTGGGCTTGGCCCATATCCACATCACATAGAGTTCACATATTGGGCTTGGCCCATAACCATATCACATATCAGATAATAAGATAACTTAACCACATGAGTCCACATATTGGGCTTGGCCCATAACCACATTAATCCACATATCATATTGGGCTTGGCCCATTTCCACATATTCACATACAAAATTATGCAATTATAAAGCCCAACCCGACCTAGGGTCCATCCTCTACACACCCGTATCCGACCTACCACACACGGGGATTATTAAATCACCCTCTCCTTTTTACTCAATAAGGCAACAAATGCCGTCCCACGAACTTAATCGCAAATAATCCTGGCGTGACCTCGGTCAACGTCAATCCACGATGTAGCCGTAGCTATCATCAAAACCACGATGAGCACAAAGCCATCATTAACCACGATATGGCACATAGCCTATATCAATCACGATGACGCAGAGCCATTCATCAAACCACGTACTCGAAGTACACCTGTCCTTCTTTCATATCCCACCCATGCACATGCAACATAAAATAGTGCCATGCATGTACATGTTATTTCGCATATAATCACATATTCATCTTAAAATCACTTTTTAATGATTTGGTACTTAGAATTATCGACATACCCCTTGAGGGTATCCATACCACTATTTCCATTACACAAGTTAGCACATAATTAATACATACAAATATAACACAAAAACACGGAAAGCGGTGGGCTAACTACTGTCTATTAGTGAAATCCGAACTACTCGAATCCAACACGATCTCGAAGCGTGGTGTTTCCTTCTCCTTAAAAAGCCGATTTGGTCTCCTACCAAATCCGAATCACACTCGAGTTCCCTTCCTTTAGCTACACACAAAGAACACCATTTATGGCACTAAGAACATTGACCAACAACATAACTTAATCCAAATAACCTTAGGCTTCCTCAACCAACTTTAAGAGTATAGAATCCTTACCACTTGACTTACCAACCCGATTTGCTAAAGGAATGGCTTAAATCGATTGCTTCGAAATCTCAATGAGCCTAAGAGAATAATCGAATCCTAAAATGGTTAGAACCTTGCAAAACAATGCCCAAAGGTTCGGCCTTTGTCCATAAGAAAACATCACGAAGCGAGAAAGAAAAGAAAAGCGTCCATGAACACTTACCCTTTTATCCAAAATCAATAGAAAACCAAGGAGAGTCTACCCTTGAATATTCGGCCAAAACAAAGACTAAAAGAGAGGAAGAAGGTTAGACTATGGTTGAGTTGTATTAACAACAAGGATTCAATTAAAGTTGAGAAAGAAAGGAAAACAAAAGAAGAAGATGGAAGAGATTTCAATGGAAAAGAAATGTTTATGGCTTAAAATAAAAGAAAGTAAAGAGATGGAGAGATGGAAGTTTTAGCCAAGAGAGAATAGGAGGAAAATGTGATTTGAACAATATTGAAAGAAAGAAAAAGATGTGGGAGAGATTGCCAAACACTTCTTTGCCAAAAGAAAGTGCACAAAATGCACAAAGATAAATTATAGTTTGGTTTCAAAGAGCAAATGAAAGAAAGGAAAATGGTATCATTTGATTCAACAAAAGAGGCTAAAATTAAAAGCAAATTGCACCAAAATGCACAAGACTTATTAGGCCAAAGAGGAGAGCTTTGGGGAGGAAAAGAAAAATGCCAAAGATACACAAAATGCTAAAATGACTAACCAATTCCTCCCAAACTACCTATCAAAATTAAATACCCCTAGCCTTACATGCCATCCACATACATGGTCTCCCAAGTCAAATCTATCCACCCAACACTTTCCAAAACCAAGTCCTTATATCATGCCTTATGCTCTCCCAACCTTCCTTTAGTTTAAGAATCTTATCCCCAATATCAAGCTTTCCTTAAACATATATTCAACTTACCAAAAGCAGTCCAACCTATCATGAATAAGGTTTGACCGTCCATATATGCTATGATGCACAAAATATAAAATTCTCAAAATGCCTTCCATGTTACTCGAACCACTAACCTCAAGCACCTCTCAAGAGCCTTAACCATCTTGCCACTTATTCCTCTTGTGATAGAATTTAATACTTAAATTAACTTAAGTGTCAAATTCACTTAATCCATTTCACTAAATATACAATACTAAGAATTATACTAACTTCATAACTAATTCCAAACCTTCACAAAACTATACTAAGCCCACAATAAAAATTATGCAGAGCTAACACAAATAACAAAATGATACTCAAATTTTCCTAAAGCCCAAGGCCCAATTGGCCCAAATCTACTAGGCCCAATTTAGGGATATTACAATTCTACCCTCCTTAAAGAAATTTAGTCCTCGAAATTTCCAACTAACTTCTTGATCGTGCAATCCTACTCATCACACTACGCTTATCTTTGTGCACTCTGATAAAACTATCTTACCTTCTGAGGCACAGTTCTAAGTTCATATCCAAAGTTTCAAGCACTTCACTAGCAACACAAGAATGAGCTATCTCTAAAGCAAAACAAAGAACTTACCGCTATCACATTCTTGGTTGTCCCACATCGAACCTTGGGACCTCTAAGGGTGTTCCACGACCTCGGCGAACCATTTCCTCCATGGTTTGGACCACGAACCTTCGTTGTCGAGGACAATTCTTAACCAAATGAGCCTTAGATCCACACGGAAACATTCCTTACTATTACCCCAACACTCTCTGTGTGAGTTCTCCCTGCTTGAGCACATAAGCGATTACGATTCTCGATAGCTGGTATAGATGCGTCTGAAATTCTCGACCCTCGGTCTTTTACGAAAGTCTTAAGCGATTTTCTGGTCCAAAACTCCTCTTGTTCCAATTCCTATCTTTTCTCGGTTCTCCTTACGGTCTTCTTAACTTCTTGACGATCAGAGATTTCTCCACTAGAACAGCAAAGTCCCTTTCTCTTTGTGGAGCAATCAACATTCGCAACTCATCTAGTAACCCATCTTGAACCGTACACACCTTTCATAATCGGTGGTCACGATCCCTTTGGCGTCTTGACTTAACCGCACAAATTCCGCCGTACTACTCTACTGGCTTACTTCCTTGCACTAAGTTGAAAGCGCCTTTCTTTGCGAGTCAAGTAACTAGCTCAACGTACTTTCCTTCAAATTTAACCTTAAAATAATCCCAATCAATCGATCTGCCGGGACACCTTATCCGACGGTGAGCCACCATCGATAAGCCGTCCGAACAGCAAGCGACACCTTCGACTTTTCCTCGCCGATGCAGTCCAAATCGTCCATTATTCTTTGTTGCTTCTAACCAATACTCATACATTGAGACTACTCGGATATTCCTCTAAAAACTTGACCCGTTCAACTTTGAGTCGTTAAAGCCGACTTTGAGCTCGCTTCCTACACTAGCTCACGCCACTCGCTCGAGCACTATAACATGGCCGCGATCTGACATCATCACCTCTGGTGATTTTGATCCTCGCGCTCCTTCTTTGGCGGCACTTCATTCGACCCATGGCGGACCCTACGGTTCAAATCTTGCCATTCTACCTCTACTACGTCCGTGATGACCCGTCCTCTAGAACTCATGTCTACTTCACAATTTAATCGATTAAAAGTTTTATGCATCGAAATTTTGTTTCCTTGTTTATCCACGAGCAAATTTTATGAAAGAAGTGTTTAGAGGTAATTCTTTCGATCAATCAAAGTTTCGACTCAAGCTTCTATTCTAATTCAAAGAATCACATTCACATTCACATTCATCCACAACACACACATTCAACACATCATTATGGGCATTTTGATCATTCAGGCCGAGGGGTAATTTTGTCATTTTCCTACGAGGGTATTTTAAGTAATAAATCGGGGTCAATTTGAGATTTTAATAAATCAAAGGCATTCTAAATTTTCAAAACTTAAGGGTATTTTAAAGTTTTTTTCAAATCAAAGGTATTGTAGAAATTTCAAAAATCGGGGTTATTTTGGTAATTTTAGAAGTCGAGGGCCATTTAATAAATTTTCCCAAATCGAGGTATCTTACTATTTTGTAAAATAGAAGTTTTGGTATTTTGTAAAGTAAGAACATTTTACAAAAGTAAGTGGATAGTATGGTAATTTTATAAACCAATGGCATTTTGGTAATTTTACACTAGGGGTATTTGAGTATTTTGTAAATCAAAATATTTGAAAAATTTTCAAATATAAAATGGTTTTACAAATCAAAGAGTAATTTGAAAACTTAAGGTTTTTATAAAGCAGTATGGCTAGTCCCTTTCGGGTTTTAATTATCAAGTTTGCAGTGAATAAGTTCTCTTGGTTAGGGTGAGCAGATTACTCACACCGCAGTGGGACTCGAGTAAAGAGGAGGTGAGTCACTAGGATTTGCTTAAGTACCAAGCTCTTACCAAATCCACTCCTGAACATGCGTACAATGGTTGCCACACCCTAACTTTCGTGACTTACTTCACGAGTTTGTTTGATAGTCCTTAAGTCTTATGCTCTTGTTTTTGAGTAGACTAGTCCTAGGGTTCAATAGGCCTAATCTACTAATCTCGTTTCCATAAAAGCCCATCAAATTCACATATTCAATTCACTTGATAGTCGGAGGTACTTACGGTGGACTTGGTCGGGAATCTGGTGCCATGCGAATAAAGCTGAAAAATTTATGAAAGCCCAAATCTTTGAAAAGCCCATCTTAAAAAAACATTTTGGGCCCAAAACCTTCAAAGCGAGTTTTGAGCAAGGCTCGATACCAAATTTGTAACACCCCAAACCCGGCCCATTTGTTATGGTAGAATTTGAAATGCCCTTTTGAAAAAAGCTTGAAAAACTTTTGTCTTAAAGTTAAAAACATAAAATTTGTTGTCTTTACAAAATCATTGTGTAATTAAAGTTCCAAATAAAATTAAGTTGTTTAAAATAAAACATTTTCAAATAATAATATAATCGACAATCCAACTTAAAACATAATAAAAGTCCTTAAATACTTAAAATGGCCCTTATTACAAAAATTAAATGCTTTAAATCTTTGAAACATAAATTGTATAAAGAGAATCCATTTACATGCATGGGCCACCTTGTATCCACTCCAACCGGTCAGAGCATCATACATCACTGTAAGGTTTGATAAAAATTGGGTGAGTCTAACAGACTCGATGTGTAATAATCCTTGAATTCCACCCACATGTTAACCACATATTAACCATATATCGAGATATTAATGCAACATTATTCACATAATTTCACTTATTGGGCTTGGCCCATATCCACATCACATAGAGTTCACATATTGGGCGGCCCATAACCATATCACATATCGGATAATAAGATAACTTAACCACATGAGTCCACATATTGGGCTTGGCCCATAACCACATTAATCCACATATCATATTGGGCTTGGCCCATTTCCACACATATTCACATACAAAATTATGCAATTATAAAGCCCAACCCGACCTAGGGTCCATCCTCTACACACCCGTATCCGACCTACCACACACGGGGATTATTAAATCACCCTCTCCTTTTTACTCAATAAGGCAACAAATGCCGTCCACGCGAACAATCGCAAATAATCCTAGCGTGACCTCGATCAACGTCAATCCACGATGTAGCGTAGCTATCATCAAAACCACGATGAGCACAAAGCCATCATTAACCACGATATGGCACATAGCCTATATCAATCACGATGAAGCCGAGAGCCATTCATCAAACCACGTGCTTTCGAAGTACACCTGTCCTTCTTTCATATCCCACCCATGCACATGCAACATAAAATAGTGCCATGCATGTACATGTTATTTAGCATATAATCACATATTCATCTTAAAAATCACTTTTTATGATTTGGTACTTAGAATTATCGACATACCCTTGAGGTATCCATACCACTATTTCCATTACACAAGTTAGCACATAATTAATACATACAAATATAACACAAAAACCGGAAAGCGGTAGGCTAACTACACGCTTGTCTATTAGTGAAATCCCGAACTACTCGAATCAACACGATCTCGAAGCGTGGTGTTTCCTTCTCCTTAAAAGCCGATTTGGTCTCCTACCAAATCCCGAATCACACTCTGAGTTCCTTCCTTTAGCTACACACAAAAGAACACCATTTATGGCACTAAGAACATTGACCAACAACATAACTTAATCCAAATAACCTTAGGCTTCCTCAACCAACTTTAAGAGTATAGAATCCTTACCACTTGACTTACCAACGATTTGCTAAAGGAATGGCTTAAATCGATTGCTTAGAAATCTCAATGAGCCTAAGAGAATAATCGAATCCTAAAATGGTTAGAACCTTGCAAAACAATGCCCAAAGGTTGACCTTTGTCCATAAGAAAACATCGAGAAGCGAAGAAAGAAAAGAAAAGCGTCCATGAACACTTACCCTTTTATCCAAAATCAATAGAAGAAAACCAAGGAGAGTCTACCCTTGAATATTCGGCCAAAACAAAGACTAAAGAGAGGAAGAAGGTTAGACTATGGTTGAGTTGTATTAACAACAAGGATTCAATTAAAGTTGAGAAAAGAAAGGAAAACAAAAGAAGAAGATGGAAGAGATTTCAATGGAAAAGAAATGTTTATGGCTTAAAATAAAAGAAAGTAAAGAGAGATGGAGAGATGGAAGTTTTAGCCAAGAGAGAATAGGAGGAAAATGTGATTTGAACAATATTGAAAGAAAGAAAAAGATGTGGGAGAGATTGATTAAACACTTCTTTGCCAAAAGAAAGTGCACAAAAATGCACAAAGATAAATTATAGTTTCGGTTTCAAAAGAGCAAATGAAAGAAAGGAAAATGGTATCATTTGATTCAACAAAAAGAGGCTAAAATTAAAAGCAAATTGCACCAAAATGCACAAGACTTATTAGGCCAAGAGGAGAGCTTTGGGGAGGAAAAGAAAAATGCCAAAGATACACAAAATGCTAAAATGACTAACCAATTCCTCCCAAACTACCTATCAAAATTGCCACCCCCTAGCCTTACATGCCATCCACATACATGGTCTCCCAAGTCAAATCTATCCACCCAACACTTTCCAAAACCAAGTCCTTATATCATGCCTTATGCTCTCCCAACCTTCCTTTAGTTTAAGAATCTTATCCCCAATATCAAGCTTTCCTTAAACATATATTCAACTTACCAAAAGCAGTCCAACCTATCATGAATAAGGTTTGACCGTCCATATATGCTATGATGCACAAAATATAAAATTCTCAAAATGCCTTCCATGTTACTCGAACCACTAACCTCAAGCACCCTCTCAAGAGCCTTAACCATCTTGCCACTTATTCCTCTTGTGATAGAATTTAATACTTAAATTAACTTAAGTGTCAAATTCACTTAATCCATTCACTAAATATACAATACTAAAATTATACTAACTTCATAACTAATTCCAAACCTTCACAAAACTATACTAAGCCCACAATAAAATTATGCAGAGCTAACACAAATAACAAAATGATACTCAAATTTTCCTAAAGCCCAAGGCCCAATTAGCCCAAATCTACTAGGCCCAATTTAGGGATATTACATTTGGAATTAGTTATGAAGTTAGTATAATTCTTAGTATTGTATATTTAGTGAAATGGATTAAAGTGAATTTGACACAAAATAGTAAGATACCTGATTTGGGAAAATTTATTAAATGGCCTCGACTTAAAATTACCAAAATAACCCCATTTTGAAATTTCTAATACCCTTGATTTGGAAAAAAACCTTTAAAATACCCTTAAGTTAATGATGTGTTTGCCAATAGAAGTGAAATTAAGATTAAATTGTGAACGTAGTGAGGTAGAATGGCGATGTCGGAACCGTAGAGTCGGCCATGGGTCGAAAATGAAGTGCCACCGCCAAAGATGGGCTGGAGGATCAAAATCGTCAGAGGTGATGATGCTTTATCGCATGGCCATGTTTGAGTGCTCGGCGAGTGGCGTGAGCTAGTGTGAAGCGGAGCTCGAAAGTCGATTTAACGACTCAAAGTTGAAGTGAAGTTTTTAGAGGAATATTTGGAGTAGCTCGAATGTATCAAGTATAGTTAGAAGCGAACAAAGAATAATGGACGATTTGGACATACTGATGAGGAAAAGTCGAAAGGTCAGATTACTCGGACGGGCTTATCGTGTGGCTCTTTGAACAAGGTGTCCCGGATCGATTGGATTGGGATTATTTTAAGGTTAAATTTGAAGGAAAGTACGTTGAGCTAGTTACTTGGACTCGCAAAGAAAGGCGTTTTCAACTTAGTGCAAGAGTGATCGGTGGCAGTCTGGCGAAATTATGGTTAATGAATCGTGACCACGATTATGAAAGGTGTTATACGGTTCGAAGATTACGAGATGAGTTACGAATGTTGATTGCTCAAAAGAGAAAGGACTTTCTTTGTTCTAGTGGAGAAATCTCGGATCGAAGAAGTTAAGAAGACTGTAAGAGGAGGCAGAAAAGGATAGGAATTGGAACAAGAGGAGTTTTGGACCAGCAAAATCGTCGGAAGACTTTTGAAAAGACCGAGGGTGAGAAGTGATCGTGCATCTATACCGATTGCTAAGAATCGAATTGTTTATGTTTCGATGTGGGAGAACTCACTGCTGGAGAGTGTTGGGGTAATAGTAAGGAATGTTTCGGTGTGGATCTAAGGCTCATTTGGTTAAGAATTGTCCTCGGACAACGAAGGTTCGTGGTCCAAACCATGGAGGAAATGGTTCTGCCGAGGTCGTGGAACACCTTTAGAGGTCATGAAGGTTCGGATGTGGGACAACCAAGAATGTGATAGCGGGTAAGTTCTTTGTTTTGCTTTAGAGATAGCTCATTCTTGTGTTGCTAGTGAAGTGCTTGAAATTTGGATGAACTTAGAACATGTGTAGAAGGTAAAGATAGTTTTATCGAGTCGCATGACATAAGCGTAGTGTGATGAGTAGGATTGCACTGACGATTAGTTAGTTGGAAATTTTGAGGACGAAATTTCTTTAAGGAGGGTAAATTGTAATATCGAAATTGGGCCTAGTAGATTTGGGCCAATTGGGCCTTGGAGCTTTAGGAAAATTTGAGTATCATTTTGTTATTTGTGTTAGCTGGGTATAATTTTTATTGTGGGCTTAGTATAGTTTTGTGAAGGTTTGGAATTAGTTATGAAGTTAGTATAATTTTAGTATTGTATATTTAGTGAAATGGATTAAGTGAATTTGACACTTAAGTTAATTTAAGTATTAAATTCTATCACAAGAGGAATAAGTGGCAAGATGGTTAAGGCTCTTGAGAGGGTGCTTGAGGTTAGTGGTTCGAGTAACATGGAAGGCATTTTGAGAATTTTATATTTTGTGCATCATAGCATTTATGGACTGGTCAAACCTTATTCATGATAGGTTGGACTATTTCTTTTGGTAAGTTGAATATATGTTTAAGGAAAGCTTGATATTGGGGATAAGATTCTTAAACTAAAGGAAGGTTGGGAGAGCATAAGGCATGATATAAGGACTTGGTTTTGGAAAGTGTTGGGTGGATAGATTTGACTTGGGAGACCATGTATGTGGATGGCATGTAAGGCTGGGGGGTGGTTAATTTTGATAGGTAGTTTGGGAGGAATTGGTTAGTCATTTTAGCATTTTGTGTATCTTTGGCATTTTTCTTTTCCTCCCCAAAGCTCTCCTCTTTGGTTTAATAAGTCTTGTGCATTTTGGTGCAATTTGCTTTTAATTTTAGCCTCTTTTTGTTGAATCAAATGGTACCATTTTCCTTTCTTTCATTTGCTCTTTTGAAACCTAAACTATAATCTATCTTTGTGCAATTTGTGCACTTTCTTTTGGCAAAGAAGTGTTTGGCGAATCTCTCCCACATCTTTTCTTTCTTTCAATATTGTTCAAATCACATTTTTCCTCCTATTCTCTCTTGGCTAAAACTTCCATCTCTCCATCTCTCTTTACTTTCTTTTATTTTAAGCCATAAACATTTCTTTTCCATTGAAATCTCTTCCATCTTCTTCTTTTGTTTTCCTTTTCTTTCTCAACTTTAATTGAATCCTTGTTGTTAATACAACTCAACCATAGTCGAACCTTCTTCCTCTCTTTTAGTCTTTGTTTTGGCTGAATATTCAAGGTAGACTCTCCTTGGTTTTCTTCTATTGATTTTGGATAAAAGGGTAAGTGTTCATGGACGCTTTTCTTTTCTTTCTCGTTTACGTGATGTTTTCTTATGGACAAAGGCCAACCTTTGGGCATTATTTTGCAAGGTTCTAACCATTTTAGGATTCGATTATTCTCTTATGCTCATTGAGATTTCTAAGCAATCGATTTAAGCCATTCCTTTAGCAAATCGAAGTTGGTAAGTCAAGTGGTAAGGATTCTATACTCTTAAAGTTGGTTGAGGAAGCCTAAGGTTATTTGGATTAAGTTATGTTGTTGGTCGAATGTTCTTAGTGCCATAAATGGTGTTCTTTGTGTGTAGCTAAAGGAAGGAACTCGAGTGTGATTTGGGATTTGGTAGGAGACCAAATCGGCTTTTAAGGAGAAGGAAACACCACGTTTGAGATCGTGTTGGATTCGAGTAGTTCGGGATTTCACTAATAGACAGGTGTGTAGTTAGCCTACCGTTTTCCGGGTTTTTGTGTTATATTTGTATGTATTAATTATGTGCTAACTTGTGTAATGGAAATAGTGGTATGGATACCCTCAAGGGGTATGTCGATAATTGGTAAGTACTAAATCATTAAAAGTGATTTTAAGATGAATATGTGATTATATGCGAAATAACATGTACATGCATGGCACTATTTTATGTTGCATGTGCATGGGTGGGATATGAAAGAAGGACAGGGTGTACTTCGAGTACGTGGTTTGATGAATGGCTCTGTGCCTCATCGTGATTGATATAGGCTATGTGCCATATCGTGGTTAATGATGGCTTTGTGCTCATCGTGGTTTTGATGATAGCTACGGCTACATCGTGGATTGACGTTGACTGAGGTCACGTTGTGGATTATTTGTGATTAAGTTAGCGTGGACGGCATTTGTTGCCTTATTGGAGTAAAAGGAGAGGGTGATTTAATAATCCCCGTGTGTGGTAGGTCGGATACTGGGTGTGTAGAGGATGGACCCTAGGTGGGTTGGGCTTTATAATTGCATAATTTTGTATGTGAATATGTGTGGAAATGGGCCAAGCCCAATATGATATGTGGATTAATGTGGTTATGGGCCAAGCCCAATATGTGGACTCATGTGGTTAAGTTATCTTATTATCTGATATGTGATATGGTTATGGGCCAAGCCCAATATGTGAACTCTATGTGATGTGGATATGGGCCAAGCCCAATAAGTGAAATTATGTGAATAATGTTGCATTAATATCGATATATGGTTAATATGTGGTTAACATGTGGGTGGAATTCAAAGGATTAATTACACACCGAGTGCATTAGACTCACCCAATTTTATCAAACCTTACAGTGATGTGCGATGCTCGGACCGGGTTGGAGTGGATACAAGGTGGCCCATGCGTAAATGGATTCTCTTTATACAATTTATGTTTCAGTATTTAAAGCATTTAATTTTTGTAATAAGGGCCATTTAAGTATTTAAGGACTTTTATTATGTTTTAAGTTGGATTGTCGATTATATTATTATTTGAAAATGTTTTATTTTAAACAACTTAATTTTATTTGGAACTTTAATTACACAATGATTTTGTAAAGACAACAAATTTTATGTTTTTAACTTTAAGACAAAAGTTTTTCAAGCGTTTTTTTCGCAGTGGCATTTCAAATTCGGTCATAACAAATGGGCGGGTTTGGGGTGTTACAAATTTAGTATCGAGCCAGTTCAAAACTTCGGCTTTGAGGGTTTTGGGCCCAAAATGTTTTTTAAGATGGGATTTTCAAAGATTTGGGCTTTCATAAATTTTTCGTTTTATTACGGCATGGCTTTGTATCTCTCAGGCACGAAGTCCACCGGTAAGTACCTCGACTCATGAAGTGAATTGAATATGTGAATTTGATGGGCTTTTATGGAAGCGTAGATTAGTAGATTAGGGCTATTGAACCTAGGACTAGTCTACTCAAAAACAAGAGCATAAGGCGTAAGGACTATCAAACAAACACTGTGAAGTAAGTCGCCAAGTTAGGGTGTGGCAACCATTATGCGCATGTCAGGAGTGGATTCGGTAAGAGCTTGGTACTTAGCAGGTCCTAGCGACTCACCTCCTCTTTAGTCGAGTCCTACAGTGCGTAGTAGCGGTTCACCTAACCAAGAGAACTTATTCACGGGCTAAACTTGATAATTAAAACTGAAAGGACTAGCCATCTTGTTTTATAAAAACCTTAAGTTTTCAAATTACTCCTTTGATTTGTAAAACCATTTTATATTTGGAAAATTTTTGAAATATTTTTATTTACAAAATACCCAAATACCCCTAGGTGTAAAATTACCAAAATGCCCTTGGTTTATAAAATTACCATACTATCCACGACTTTTGTAAAAATGTTCTTACTTTACAAAAATACCAAAAACTTCTATTTTACAAAATAGTAAGATACCCTGATTTGGGAAAATTTATTAAAATGGGCCGACTTAAAATTACCAAAATAACCCCGATTTTGAAATTTCTACAATACCCTTGATTTGGAAAAAAAAACTTTTAAAATACCCTCAAGTTTTGAAAATTCTAGAATGCCTTTGATTTATTAAAATCTCTGAAATTGACCCCGATTTATTACGAAAATACCCCTGTAGGGAAAATGACAAAATTACCCCTGGGTCGGGAATGATCAGAAATGCCCATAATGATGTGTTGAATGTGTGTGTTGTGGATGAATGTGAATGTGAATGTGATTCTTTGAATTAGAATAGAAGCTTGAGCTGAAACTTTGATTGATCGAAAGAATTACCTCTAAACACTTCTTTCATAAAATTTGCTCGTGGATAAATAGTGAAACAAAATTTCTGATACATAAAACTTTTTAATCAGATTAAATTGTGAAGTAGACATGAGTTCTAGAGGATGTGGTCGTCACGGACGTAGTAGAGGTAGAATGGCAGTATCGGAACCGGTAGGGTCTACCCATGGGTCAGAAAATGAAGTGCCACCTTGATGTGGAGCTGGAGGATCAAAATCGATCGGGAGGTGATGATCTTTGTATCGCGGGCCATGTTGTGAGTGCTCGGCGAGTGGCGAGAGCTAGTGTAGGAAGCGGAGATCGAAAGTCGGTTTGAACGACTCGGGTTGAGCGAAATTTGAAGTTTTTAGAGGAATATCTGGAGTAGCTCCGAATGTGGCGGAGTATTGGTTAGAAGCGATCGAAAGAATAATGGGCGATTTGGATGCATGTCTGATGAGGAAAAGTGAAAGGTCTTTGTTTCGTTACTCGGGAATGAAGCTTATCGATGGTGGCTCTTTGTCGGACAAGGTGTCCCGACGGATCGATTGGATTGGGATTATTTTAAGGTTAAATTTGAAGGAAAGTACATTGGAGCTAGTTACTTGGACTCGCAAAGAAAGGCGTTTCTCAACTTAGTGCAAGGAAGTAAGTCGGTAGCAGTCTGAAGCGAATTTGTGCGCTTAAGTCGACGCCAAAGGGATCGTGACCACCGATTATGAAAGGTGTATGCGGTTGAAGATGGGTTCTGAGATGAGTTCTGAATGTTGATTGCTCCGCAAAAGAAAGGGACTTTCTTTGTTCTAGTGGAGAAATCTCGGATAGTGAAGAAGTTAAGAAGGCATAAGGAGAGCGAGAAAAGGATAGGAATTGGAACAAGAGGAGTTTTGGACCAGCAAAATCGTCGGAAGACTTTTAGAAAAGACCAAGGGTCGAGAATTACATGCGTGCATCTATACCAGTTGCTAAGAATCGAATTGTTTATGTGCTCGATGTGGGAGAACTCACACGAGAGAGTGTTGGGGTAATAGTAAGGAATGTTTCGGTGTGGATCTAAGGCTCATTTGGTTAAGAATTGTCCTCGGACAACGAAGGTTAGTGGTCCAAACCATGGAGGAAATGGTTACGGCCGAGGTCGTGGAACACCCGGTAGAGGTCCTGAAGGTTCAGATGTGGGACAACCAAGAATGTGATAGCGGGTAAGTTCTTTGTTTTGCTTTAGAGATAGCTCATTCTTGTGTTGCTAGTGAAGTGCTTGAAACTTTGGATATGAACTTAGGAGCGTGCCTAGAAGGTAAGATAGTTTTATCAGTGTGTGACATAAGCGTAGTGTGATGAGTAGGATTGCACGACAGTTAGTTAGTTAGAAATTTTGAGGACGAAATTTCTTTAAAGAGGGTAGAATTGTAATATCCCGAAATTGGGCCTAGTAGATTTGGGCCAATTGGGCCTTGGGCTTTAGGAAAATTTGAGTATCATTTTGTTATTTGTGTTAGCTCGGGTATAATTTTTATTGTGGGCTTAGTATAGTTTTGTGAAGGTTTGGAATTAGTTATGAAGTTAGTATAATTCTTAGTATTGTATATTTAGTGAAATGGATTAAGTGAATTTGACACTTAAGTTAATTTAAGTATTAAATTCTATCACAAGAGGAATAAGTGGCAAGATGGTTAAGGCTCTTGAGAGGGTGCTTGAGGTTAGTGGTTCGAGTAACATGGAAGGCATTTTGAGAATTTTATATTTTGTGCATCATAGCATTTATGGACGGTCAAACCTTATTCATGATAGGTTGGATTTGTTTCTTTTGGTAAGTTGAATATATGTTTAAGGAAAGCTTGATATTGCGGATAAGATTCTTAAACTAAAGGAAGGTTGGGAGAGCATAAGGCATGATATAAGGACTTGGTTTTGGAAAGTGTTGGGTGGATAGATTTGACTTGGGAGACCATGTATGTGGATGGCATGTAAGGCTAGGGGTGGCAGAATTTTGATAGGTAGTTTGGGAGGAATTGGTTAGTCATTTTAGCATTTTGTGTATCTTTGGCATTTTCTTTTCCTCCCCAAAGCTCTCCTCTTTGGCTGAATAAGTCTTGTGCATTTTGGTGCAATTTGCTTTTAATTTTAGCCTCTTTTGTTGAATCAAATGGTACCATTTTCCTTTCTTTCATTTGCTCTTTTGAAACAAAACTATAATCTATCTTTGTGCAATTTTGTGCACTTTCTTTTGGCAAAGAAGTGTTTGGCGAATCTCTCCCACATCTTTTCTTTCTTTCAATATTGTTCAAATCACATTTTCCTCCTATTCTCTCTTGGCTAAAACTTCCATCTCTCCATCTCTCTTTACTTTCTTTTATTTTAAGCCATAAACATTTCTTTTCCATTGAAATCTCTTCCATCTTCTTCTTTTGTTTTCCTTTCTCTTTCTCAACTTTAATTGAATCCTTGTTGTTAATACAACTTAACCATAGTCGAACCTTCTTCCTCTCTTTTAGTCTTTGTTTTGGCCGAATATTCAAGGGTAGACTCTCATTGGTTTTCTTCTATTGATTTTGGATAAAAAGGGGTAAGTGTTCATGGACGTTTTCTTTCTTTTCTTTCTCGTTTCTGTGATGTTTTCTTATGGACAAAGGCCGAACCTTTGGGCATTGTTTTGCAAGGTTCTAACCATTTTTAGGATTCGATTATTCTCTTAGGCTCATTGAGATTTCGAAAGCAATCGATTTAAGCCATTCCTTTAGCAAATCGAAGTTGGTAAGTCAAGTGGTAAGGATTCTATACTCTTAAAGTTGGTTGAGGAAGCCTAAGGTTATTTGGATTAAGTTATGTTGTTGGCCGAATGTTCTTAGTGCCATAAATGGTGTTCTTTTGTGTGTAGCTAAAGGAAGGGAACTCAGAGTGTGATTCGGGATTTGGTAGGAGACCAAATCGGCTTTTAAGGAGAAGGAAACACCATGTTTCTAGATCGTGTTGGATTCGAGTAGTTCGGGATTTCACTAATAGACCGGTGTGTAGTTAGCCTACCGTTTTAGGGTTTTGTGTTATATTTGTATGTATTAATTATGTGCTAACTTGTGTAATGGAAATAGTGGTATGGATACCCTCAAGGGTATGTCGATAATTGGTAAGTACCAAATCATTAAAAGTGATTTTTAAGATGAATATGTGATTATATGCGAAATAACATGTACATGCATGGCACTATTTTATGTTGCATGTGCATGGGTGGGATATGAAAGAAGGACGGGTGTACTTGATGCGTGGTTTGATGAATGGCTCTGTGCCTCATCGTGATTGATATAGGCTATGTGCCATATCGTGGTTAATGATGGCTTTGTGCTCATCGTGGTTTTGATGATAGCTACGGCTACATCGTGGATTGGCGTTGGTCGAGGTCACGTTGTGGATTATTGCGATTAAGTTCGCGTGGGCGGCATTTGTTGCCTTATTGGAGTAAAAAGGAGAGGGTGATTTAATAATCCCACGGTGTGTGGTAGGTGGATACGGGGGTGTGTAGAGGATGGACCCTAGGCTGGGTTGGGCTTTATAATTGCATAATTTTGTATGTGAATATGTGTGGAAATGGGCCAAGCCCAATATGATATGTGGATTAATGTGGTTATGGGCCAAGCCCAATATGTAGACTCATGTGGTTAAGTTATCTTATTATCTGATATGTGATATGGTTATGGGCCAAGCCCAATATGTGAACTCTATGTGATGTGGATATGGGCCAAGCCCAATAAGTGAAATTATGTGAATAATGTTGCATTAATATCGATATATGGTTAATATGTGGTTAACATGTGGGTGGAATTGATGGATTAATTACACACCGAGTCATTAGACTCACCCAATTTTATCAAACCTTACGGTGATGTGCGATGCTCGGACCGGGTTGGAGTGGATACAAGGTGGCCCATGCGAAATGGATTCTCTTTATACAATTTATGTTTGATATTTAAAGCATTTAATTTTTGTAATAAGGGCCATTTTAAGTATTTAAGGACTTTTATTATGTTTTAAGTTGGATTGTCGATTATATTATTATTTGAAAATGTTTTATTTTAAACAACTTAATTTTATTTGGAACTTTAATTACACAATGATTTTGTAAAGACAACAAATTTTATGTTTTTAACTTTAAGACAAAAGTTTTTCAAGCGTTTTTTCGCGATGGCATTTCAAATTCGGTCATAACAAATGGGCGAGTTTGGGGTGTTACTGACGTTTTGATTTAAACAAATATAACCTTTAACGGCGTATATCGAAAACGCCACTAAAAATCTAATAAAAGCGGCACCGCTTTTGTTTAAAACATATCTTTTATATGCTTTTTAAACAAAACGCACTAAAAAACTTTAAAATTATTTTAAATAATAGTATTTTAATTTTTATTTAAATAAATAATTTTAAAAATTTAAATAATATTTAAAAGAATTAGATAAAATTTGAAATCTTGAAAATTATTTAAAATTTGAAATTATTTAATATATAAATTAAAACAAATCACCATATACCCAAAAACATTAAATTTATTTTAATAATAGTATTTCAAATTGTTAACATATATTTTTCACACTAATTATCCTAAACCCCTAACCCCTATCCCATTAACTCTTAAACCGCTAACCTCTGTCCTCTTAACCCTTTAACCCCTAACACCTAACACCTAACCCATAAATCCTAAACCCATATCCTTTAATCCCTAACCACTAACCACTAACCCTTGAACCTTAAATCATGGACTCTAAACCTTAAACTTAAACCTTGAACTCTAAACCCTAAACCCCTAATCCCTAACCTTTTAAACTTATAAACCTTAAACCCTAAACCTTAGACACTAAATCCTTAAATCATAAACACTAAACCTTAAACCCTACACTCTAAATCTGCCTAAACCCATTAAACTAGTAAATCGTAAACACTACACCCTAAACCCCACACCATACACCACACACCCTACACACTACATCCTAAACCTTAAACCCCTAAATCACAAACACCACACCTTAAACACTACACTCTAAACCCTAAACACTAAACCATTAAACCACTAAATTGTAAACACTAAACCCTAAATCATACACCATAGACCCTACACCTTACACCATAAACACTAAACCCTTAACATTAAATTATAAACTCTAAATACAAAACCCTAATATAAAATTATAAACCCGCAACTGTTTGAGTTTTTTTTTTTCAATTTTTGTATTGAGACCAAAATGGCGTCGTGTTGTTCTAAAATAAAATGGTTTTTTGCGCGTTTTTATAAAAAACGCAAAAAACGCCGCTAGTGCTATACCTTTAGCGGCGTTTATGTAAAAAATGCCACTAATGATGAGTTTTTTTTTTCAATTTTTATATTGATACCAAAATGGCACCGTTATATTCTGGAATAAAATAGCTATTTGTGGCGTTTTTAACGAAAACATCACTATTTCTATACCTTTAGCGGCGTTAGTGAACAAAATGCCACTAATTTATTTTTATATTGATACCAAAACGGCGCCGTTTTATTTAGAAATAAAATAGTTTTTTTGCGGCATTTTTTGAAACGCCGCTATTGCTATACCTTTAGCTGCGTTTTTTACAAAACGCCACTAATGCTAAGTGTTTTTTTTTCAATTTTTATATTGATACCAAAACGGCGCCGTTTTATTTTGAAATAAAATAGTTCTTTACGGCATTTTTACGAAAATCGCCTCTATTGCTATACCTTTAGTGGCGTTTTTATAACAAATGCCGCGAAAACTCTGTTTTCCTAAAGTGAAACGACGCCTTTTTGAAATCTCTTAATAGATTTTTCTGGCCTTTTAGGAAAAGCGCCGCTAAAAGCTCGATCTTTGGCAGCGTTTTTGGGGAAGCGTCGCTAATGCTCAGATCTATAGCGGCGTTTTAAAGGAACCACTACTAATGCTCAGATCTATAGCGTCATTTTTACAAAAGCGCCGCTATTGCTCAGATCTACAGCGGCGTTTTTACGAAAGTGACTCTATTGCTCAGATTTATAGCGGCGTTTTCTTTCAAACGCCGCTAATGCTCAGATCTATAGCGATGCTTCTACGAAAGCGCCACTAATGCTCAGATCTATAACGGTGTTTGTTAAAAAAAAAGGCGCTATTGCTCCTTTTTAACGGCGTTTGGGACAAAAACGCCTCTATTGCTCAACTTTTTACGGTGTTTTCTTTCAAACGCGCTAATGTATAATATTTGCGGTGTTTTTTTATTAAAACGCCACGAAAAATGCCACTAAAAGTCTGTTTTGGTGTAGTGACATCATAAGGACCTTTGGTTTAATAAACCATAGAAAATAGACACACTTAACTTATAGCATGCTAGTTTCCCATTTTACGCAATTTACTCCTTTTATCAAATTAAGCATTCAAATGCTAAAATTATTTCACGAAACTTTCACACATTCATGCTTTCATGCTCTAAACACATAAATAATATTAAAAATAATTTTCCAACCTCAAATTTGTGGTTCTGAAACCACTATTCTGATTTAGCTAAAATCGAGCTGTTACACCAATTGGGCACTCAGTGCCTTACTAGATAAATTGGAGCAAATAATTGCGCCCAACACTATCAATATGTTTGACACCCAATGTCTCATCGATTAAACCAAATCGATTGGTACCAAGTGCCTTGTAGACTCGTGGTCAAAGTAACCCTGAACTCTTCCTATCCTATGGCAGGCCAACTATATCTGACTCTACCCGAACAGTTAATAGGGTATTCTTTATTTATTTCAATCCCAAACAATATCTCAATTCACATAAATTTTTAGCATGAATTAATTTATTCAAATATATGGCGGTGTCAAACATCTCATTATGTATTCAATTTCATATTTATACAAACATACACACTTTCACATAAATTCGGTTTAATCACCAAAATCATCAACCAATTCAATTAATTCAAATCATCTCAATTGAACAAGGAATCTCACCTTACATTCTTACCATGCATAAACAATTCAAAATGCAGCAATTACAAGTTAGTTCGAATTATAGAAACACAAACAGTGAACTTCGAGCAACTCATCGACGACTTTGACTTTTCCTTTCTTTTTCAAAGAATCTGGGTCGGTGTTAGCTACAAAATAAAACAAATATAAATAAATTATCAGTATACAGCAAAATTCGCATTTATTTGCTAAGCTATGCAAATTTTGCATTTTTATTCAATCCAATCCCTAAAACCAGGACTAATATAACTTTTGAATTTAGCCCTCTAATTTAATACCAAAATCAATGGAGCCCCTATAGGACTTTCTATTTTTCAATTGCAACACAAATTTCACAATTTGTGCATTTTTGTCCCTATTGCTCAAAATCATCAATTGGCTTTACAATTTAGTCCTTTCTCAATTCTAAACTTAAAATATATCTAACTGGTCCCTAAAACATTACCTATTCAACCAAGGTAACATCCTTAAATTTTAACAATAACGTAAAATAACACATTGGTCAGCTAGCTTGAGGTATTGAAATTTCGAAAACATAAAAATTACAAGAAAGTGACTAAATTGAACATACCAATGTGAGCTTGAAACTTTGAAAACCCTAAGTTCGTCCGTCCTTAAGTTTTCTTCTTTTTTATTTTGGCTTAATGAAGAAAAGAATGGAAATTTTTTTTTATTACCCATTATCTATACTTTTATTTTAATCGCTTTTTATTTTACTTCTTAACAATGTTATATATATAATATAAACATACATATTACAAATTAATCGACCATATACACACTGAACTAAGGAATATTTCTCATTTAAGCCTTTTATAATTAATTCTAATTATAATTTCTTAGCAAATTGCACTTTTACCACTTATGTGGTTTAGTCTCTATACTTAAATTAAGCACTAATTCAATGGAATTACCTAACCAAAATTTAATTCGCTTCTAATATAACTTTGTAAATATTTAATAATAATATCTATGAGTCAAGTTACAGAAACAGGATTCTAAAACCAAACTTTTTGACACTACTGACTTCCAGGTCATTACACGATGCAACACCAACGCAAGCTGCCTAACCTTAGTCTGATTAGCACCTCGACCTAGTGCCCTCTATCCACGAAACATACCATTACCACCTCTCAACTAACCCCGTCCTCTCGGAGGCTACTAGACTACCATCTGAGGCTAAACCTAATTCTGAACTGAAGCTTGCATCTACTCAGTGCGATGCAGACAATCCTTTATACGGTGTTCCATAGACCCACACCGTAGACATGTTCCCATCCTCATCTAACACTCTCCCGAATTGCACCTACCACAATCAGTACAAACTTGAGCCCTACCAATATTTACTGTTACATCAACTTTTTAAGGCTTGTCAACCATGACCCATTTCTAACGCCGCGGAACTGTACCAGAAAGACTTGCCTCTCTCTTATTTTTGCTTCGATTCCTCCTTTCGCGCTCCACGCGCTTAATTTCTTGCACTACCTTGGTCTTTTCCACTAAAATTTCGAAGACTAGTTCCTATTGCGAAGCTATCAGAACCTTTAGATAGTAAAGAATCTCGTCCTCAAAACTGACACTCTTATCATACTTTGCCACAACCAGACTCTAAGCATACCTGTTCTGCCTTAGAAACTTGGCCTCATACTCGGCCATAGACATCTCCTCTTACTTATGCCCGATACACTTCAATCTATGGGCCTCAATGTACCTCGCCTCCACATGTTTCCTTTAGAAGGCACTCTGAAAGAACTCCCAAGTCACACGCTCAGCCAGTGTGCCCCACGCCATAGACTATTACCACCAATATGCCTCATCGCGTTTCTGCTCTAGAAGTAATACAAGTCCTTCATAATTCTTTCGGTGGCCTCCGACCTATACTCAGTCACAGTTGGTGTAATCCCACTGACACCACAAAATAGCTTGACACCATTAGACCGAAGTCGCTTAGTCACAGAACATCGACCCACAAATCTAGTTTGGGCCCTAGCAACCTTTTGTAATACTCTTAGCATAGCCTGCGATAGTACGTCAACCCCTAAACTTTAATTTTTAGTCTTGGTGGTAGGCGTTTTA
This sequence comes from Gossypium rotundifolium, assembly GCA_025506655.1. Taxonomy (NCBI): domain Eukaryota; kingdom Viridiplantae; phylum Streptophyta; class Magnoliopsida; order Malvales; family Malvaceae; genus Gossypium; species Gossypium rotundifolium. The sequence continues at coordinate 53,128,349 of CP106725.1, forward strand.
CTGTCTCACTAGTTTCCAAATTGCGCATACTGCCTAGAGAGGAAGGTTTGGCTCAAGCACCTCAACGGCGTCCATCACGACCTCGCATACACCAACATGGGTAGGCTAGCCTCAATATGATTAACACCTTGACCCGATGCCCTATGTCCATGACCCATAACATTACCCAGCCTCTCGGAGGCTACTAAACTACCCTCTAAGGCTGAACCTGATCCTTAACTAGAGGTTGCATCTGCTCAGCTCGATGCAGACAATCCTTAATCTAGTGTTTCATTGACCCACACCGCAAGCATGCTCCCATCCTCTTGAACCACTCACCCGAATGGTGCCTACCACAATCAGTACAAATTTGAGCCCCACCAATATTTAATGTAGCCTCAACCTGATGAGGCCAAACAACTCTGACCCATATTCTAGGCCGTGGAGCTGTACCAAAAGGACTCACCTCTTTCTTATTCTTGCTCTGATTCCTCATTTCGTGCTCCACGCGCTTAATTTCTTCTAGTACTTTGGTCTTCTCTACTAAAGTTTTGAATACCTATTCCTACTGTGGAGCTACCAGAACCTTTAAATCGTAGCAAATCTTGCCTTCAAAACAAACACTCTTATCATACTCAATTACTGACGGACTACGAAAGACACTGCTCAAATTTCGTAAACTTCGGATTATACTCAACCACAAAAATCTCTCCCTGCTTAAGCCCGATAAAATCCAATCTACTGGCACCAATGTACCTCACCTCCACATATTTCTTTTAGAAGGCACTCTGAAAGAACTCCCAAGTCACATGCTTAACTTGTGTGCCTCTCACCACGAACTGCCACCACTAATATGCCTTATCGGGAAGTAAAGATACTATACCCTTAAATTTCTGCTCTAAGGAGTAATCCAAGTCGTCCATAATTCTTTGTGGCCTCCAACCAATACTCGACTATAGTCGGGGAAATTCCAGTGACACCCTGAAATAGCTCGTTACAATTAGACCAAAGTCATTAATCACAGACCCTCAGCCCAAAGATCTAGTTTAGGCCTCAGGGACCCTTTGTAATACTCTCAACATAACTTGGGACAATGGGTCCTCCCCCACACTTTGATTTTCAATCTCAGCAATAGGTGTCTCTACCATCTCAGTAGTTTCCAAATTGCACATGCTACCCAGAGAAAAAGGCTCAACTTGAGCCCCTCGACGGCGTTTACCACAACCTCGCAAACCACATGTACTCATTTTAATTATCTAACTATTTCAGAAATTTTATAAATTAGCTTAGGTTATTAAAGATCCTAAGTCTAGATTCTTAACATAATTATTTCAGTCTTTAGCTAAAGTAAAGTATTCTTAATTCTACAGTTTTACTAGTTTGTCTAGTATAGCTAAAGTAAAAGTAACTTACTGGTTCGGCGTGGAGTCTTCAATTCTCTTATTACGAATTTTCAAATATAAAAAATAATCAAAATCCAAATATATACATATATATACTTTTAAAACAATTTTTATGAAATTTTAACCCAAAACCACAACCGAAGATTTGAACCTTGGTTTGATACCACCAAATGTAACACCACACACTCGGCCTAGGCCCTACAACCAAATTTTGAGGAATTACATTACTCGTTTTAAAACTCAAAATTTAACCTTAATAGACAAATGTTTTTGAAAGCATTACTTTTATCAAATCTCTTACAAGTTTTTAGAAAATATGCGTAGAACTTTTTTTTACAGAAAAACACTTAATTTGTTACTCAGTTTTACAACGAAAATTTTGGAGTTCTTAGTTTGAAAATAATGAATCCAGTATGTAAAAACATGTAATTTGCATTTTAATGAAACTAAAATCCAGTAGAAAATCCAAAAAAATTGAAGAATAAAATCCAAAAAATTTATACAGCCCAAAAAGTCTGGAATTAAGTTTAAATTTATAAATCGTCTTTTTATTTAGCTAAAATCCAATCCGAGCTCCCGCATGCCATAGATGACCTAACAGACATAGATGGAAAAACATATCATGCAATGCAACAGAACAATGAAATCAACTACAGATGGCATGGCATATCATGCGATGCAACATATTACACATATCAGATACAAATCCTACCCCCATCCACTACACACCATCTCCGTTCTACCCAACACACCAAATAGGGTAATTAGTACCCATCCAACCCCACACACCAATTAGTGATCGTATGTCACTGTTCAAAAATATGCAGTCAAGCTGACAAATATAATTCAAAAACTGTCAAAATAATATATATGTAGTGTTTAACAACCGAATACAGAAATATGTTGTGTTACCACCAGAAATTACAGAACATTGTCTGCCAGAACTTCCTTCGTCACATTTCATATCCCACCCCAATGTATTTGAAAAAAACATAGCACATATTCAGAATAAACATGTTTTTATATGCTTAACTGATCAGAATCATGTTAATGATGCTCACGTATGTACGTATCGAAACACAATTAATAAGATTAACCTACTTTCATAAATTATGTAAACATATCAAAACAACAATTTTCATTTATCAAAAAACATAAATAACACTTAACAAAAACTACAAAATCACTGACCTCGAAACGTATTTCAAGACATGACCCTAACTAGATTTACTCAAATTTGATGCATACGCTCTAGTGGCCCACACGGTCTACTAGGCATAATCCGTGTGGCCCACACGCCCGTGTGGTTCACACGACCAGATACACAGCCATGTGGTTCACACGGCCAAACTTATTGTCGTGTGGCATCGACATTAAGGTTTTTGGTTTCACATCATTCGCTGATTTTTTTTTTAAATTAGAGTTACACATCTGACTATAATAAAATGTCAACACAATAACAACAACTCCAAATACTACATAAGGCTAAGGGTGTTCAAACGATTAACTGATCGATTAATCAAACCGAACTAATATTAATCGAATTAAGCAAAATTTTTAATCCTTTAACCGTTAAGCGAACCAAAATTTTTTCTAAAAAATTAACCGAACCAATATATTTCTGTTAATTCGATCGGTTAACTGAATTAACAAAATTTTATATGTTCTGTTTTTTTAATTAAAACAGGTATAAAACATATCAAATAAATTTATAATGTTCATTTGACCAAATTTATCGAATTAACTGAACTAATAGAAGCCTAATCCATATAATATATAATATTATTTATTAAGTTCGGTTCATTTCATTAAATACTCGATTTCAAATCGAATTAACCAGATGGTGCCTACCATAATTAGTACAAACCTGAGTCCTACCAATATTTGTTGTTGCCTCAACCTGTTGAGGCCTTTCAACCCTAATCCATTTCTTAGGCCACAGAGCTATACAAGAAGGACTTGTCTCTCTCTTATTCTTGCTCTGATCTTGCTCTTATCCCTCCTTTCACACACCACATGCTTAATTTCTTCCACTACCTTGGTCTTCTCCACTAATGTTTCGAAGACCCGCTCCTACTACAAAGCTACTAGAACTTTTAGATCGTAGAGAAGCCCGTCCTCAAAACGGACACTCTTATCATACTCGGTCACAACTAGACTCTGAGCGTACTTGCTCAACCCCAGAAACTTGGCCTCAAACTCGACCACAGACATCTCCCTCTACTTAAGCTCGATAAACTCTAATCTACAGGCCTCAATGTACCTCGCCTCCACATATTTCTTTTAGAAGGCACTCTAAAAGAACTAGCAAATCACACGCTCAGCCTGTGTGCCCCCCACCACAGACTTCCACAATTGATATGCCTCATCGTGAAGCAAAGATGTTGCACCCTTCAATTTCTACTCTAGGTGCAATCTAAGTCGTCCATAATTCTCTTGGCGGCCTCCAACCAGTACTTGGTCATAGTCAAGGTAATCCCAATGACACTTCGAAATAGCTTGGCTCCATTAGACTGAGGTCGCTCAGTCACAAACCCTCGACCAACAAATCTAGTTTGGGCCCCAACAACCTTTTGTAATACTCTCAGCATAACCTGAGACAGTGCGTTGACCCCCCTACATTCTGATTTTTAGTCTCGACGGTAGGCATCTTATCATCTTACTAGTTTCCAAATTGCGCATGCTGTCTGAAGAAGAAGGCTCAGCTCGAGCCCCTCAACGACATCCACTACGACCTCGCATACCATGTGTACTCATTTTAATTATATGACTATTTCAAAAATTCTATAGATTAGTTTAGGTTATTAAAGATCCTAAATTTAGAGTTTTAACAGAATTATTACAGTCTTTAGCTAAAGTAGAGTATTCTTAATTCTATAGTTTTACTAGTTTGTCTAGTATAGTAAAAGTAAAAGTAATTACTAGTTTGACGTCGGAGTTTCAGATTCTCTTTTTACAAATTCAACCATAAAAAATCATCAAAACCCGAATATATACATATATATTTTTAAAATAATTTTTCATGAAATTTTAACCCAAAAAAATAGCTCGAGCTTGAACCTTATTCTGATACCACCAAATGTGACACCCTGCACCGACCTAGACGTTATGACCGAATATTGAGGAATTACATTACTCATTTTAAAACTTCAGATTTAACCTTGATAAACGAATTTTTTTAAAAGCATTACTTTTAACAAATCTCTTACAAGTTTTTAGAAAATACGCATAAAACTTATTTATTTTACAGAAAAATACTTAATTTGTTGGTTAGTGTTGCAGCAAAAATTTTGGAGTTGTTAGTTTGAAAATCGTGAATCTAATATGTGAAAATGTGTAATTTGCAATTTAACGAAAACAAAATCCAGCAGAAAAAAAAATGAAGAATAAAGTCCAAAACATTTATACAGTCCAAAAACACCAAATTTAAATTTAAATTTATAAATCATCTTTTTATTTAGCTAAAATCCAATCCAACTCCCGCACGCCACTCGATCTTAAGTTTGCTAATGATCTAAGAAAGTAAATTATTGAGTGAGCTAACAAAGCTCAAGGTGCAACTCAGCCCACAAAAAAAAATGAATAACAGATAGTCATACAAAATTTAATAACCTAACAGACATAGATAGAAAGGAATACCATGCGATAGAGCACAATAATCAAATCAGATACAGATGGCATGGCATATCCTGCGATACAACATCTTACATAGATCAAATACAAATCCTACCCCCATCCGCTACACACCATCTTCGTCCTACCCAACACACCAAATAGGGTAATTAGTACCCATCCAACCCCACACACCAATTAGGGATCGTATATCACTGTTCAAAAAATATGCAGTCAAGCTGATAGATATAATGCGAAAACAGTCAAAATGAGATATATGCATTGTTTAACTACTGAATACAAAAATTGCAGACATAGTTTGTAACACCCCTTAACCCTTATTTGTAATACCCCTTACTCGTATTCAACGCCGGAATAGGGTACGAGGTATTACTAGACTTATACGCAAACAATTATACAACCCGAGACATGATTTTTCGCTCAAATTTAAAAAATTTTCATATCACCTCTTAAACAAGCCTACGAGGCCTAAATCACACTTTAGGAACAGTTCGGGACCAAATCGAACTCTTTAAAAGATCCTAACAAGACTTAGAAAATATTCATCAAACAGTCCACACGCCCGTGTGGAGAAAAGGACATGCCCGTATGGATCTTCACACGCTTGTCTTCCATAACCGTGTAGATTTATTTCTCATTTCGAACCTACCGGGGTTTTCACACGGCAGGACACACGCTCGTGTCCCTCACACGGCCACGACACGCCTGTGTCTTAGCCCGTGTGCAAAAACCTTGACATTTTGTTTCTGACGTGATCACCCTATATATGTCATACATCCAAGGCACACGCCCATGTCCTTTGATCGTGTGACGAATTAAATTCCTAATTCAGGTGCAGACTTCACACGGCCTAGGCACACGTCTATGTACTATGGCCATGTCTTCCACACGATTCAAACACACGGTCATGTCTCTACCCGTGTGGTTACTAATGAGCATACTGACTTGCAAACCTAGCATGAAGGGGGACACACGGCCTAACCACATGCCCAAAAGGCTGACCGTGTAACACCCCAAACCCGGCCCAAACACCACGACTGGATCTGGTATGTCACTAAGGAGATTTTGTAAAACTTGTGGCACTTTGGAAACCAATCATTAAGTTTAAACATTTATACCAAAAACTTAATAATTTATTAAGTTATTTAAGATATGAAGTTATAAAATGCCTTTGTGTTTTTTTAAGTAAAACCGAAGTTTACCCCATGTCTCAGCTTAATTTAAACATAAAATTTAAATGCCTAAGAATAAAAAAAACCCAACATAAAACCCCAAAATAAATATAAGTCTAGTGGCCCGTGGCCTTATTACAATGAAATTTAGAACCCACTAATTAAAAATAATAAAAATAAATAAACTAAGTAAAGTCTTCTGCTGAATCAAAATATTCTCTCGCATGGCCACCTTGCGCTCCTCTCCAGCCCGGTCCGAAGCACTAGGTGCTACCTGAAAAATGTTAAATAATAGGTTGAGTCGTGAGACTCAGTGTGCAACCCTCATGCACCATTAGATTTGGGCCTTAGCCCCACGTAACGTAATAATTGATTAATATATATAACAATAATTATGCAAGCCCAACCCAAATCCTAGGTTTCCATCTCGCTACACGCCAATTGCATTCACCATTCACACCATTGGGGATTTCTACAATCAACCCACACCGCTACACACCATCGATCATGGGAAAAAGCCACTACAATGATCATGGCATAAGCCACTACAACAGATCATGGCATAAGCTACTACAATGTAACACTTCCCTTTCATTAATCACCCAACCCGGTGCAATCACGTAAACCGCATACATGTTTATCACATCAAATCAATGTAACCATTCACTTTAGAATGACAGAGATCACTAACCTAGTGATTCGCCTTTACCCTCTTCGGGTTTCAACCGTCATGTTGGGATTTCAAGATTTAATGTAATTTATGATTTATAACCATATTTGTAACAGCCCAAACCCAGCCCAAGCGTTGGGACCGAATGTGGGTCGTTCTGAAGAAGAAGTTTTGAAACCCATTTTCTAAATCCACTTAAGTTTTGTTGAAAGCGCTCATTTTAAATTATCTTCTTGAAATTATACTTAGTCCAATTTGAACATTTAATTAAGTCAAGTTGTTACACAAATTTTCGGATGTGCTAGATGCACGATAAAACATTTTCCGTGTTAATTTTATAAAAGCGCGTGATTCATTTTTTTTTTGTACAAATAAAATATCCAACATATAAAATAAAAACCCAAAGTAACGTAATATGAGGCCTTATTACATCCAAATAAAACAACCCAATAACCAAATTTAAAATAACTAAAATTAAAGTCTATTTAATTTTAAATCCACCGCATGGCCTCCTCAAGTCCCTCGGCTCCAAGTCCGCGATCTAAGCATCACTGAAAAAAATAATGGAGAAGGTGAGTCACCAAGACTCGAGATGTAACCCTTCCCCGTTTTAAAATATTTTCATACACAACATATAACATTTAATATGCAAAATAATGTGTACCCAACCTAGCCAACCATACGCCCTTTGTCTACCCGTTGTGGTACCAAACCTTTGGTGGTGCCAAACCACTGGTGACATATAGTCACAATGTGTTACCAAAACAACGGTGTCCGTAGACACAAATCGGGTGATGGGGCCAACCCATCGTGTGATACCAAATCAGCGGCGGGCGATCCCATATCTCAAGTGGGGCCAACCCACGGTGGTGTTAACCACGAGGGACAAGTCGCTATTGAGGTACCAAACCTCTGGAGGTACCAAACCTCCGGTGACATATAGTCACGGTGTGTTACCAAAACACTTGGTGCCCGTCGGCACAATTATCTGCCCCTCCACTCATTAATCCCACAGCAGATAAACATACATATGTTTCACGCCATCACATTCATAAATTTCATGTGTCAATACATCATGCTTACCAAAAGCATAAATAATAATAAATCACATTAACGGTACTTACGAATCACCACTTATACCGATTTGGTATTAATTCCAATGCTACATTAACAAAATGAGCATTCACAAAGTTAGGCATAGTTAATATATTATATAGTGTGTATGTACACACTGTTACCACGATAGTCTTAAATCCAGAAGATAATCAATCGGCCACACTCTAAGTCCTTGCCCCATATTGACCAACTATCAAGGTTAGTAATATGGCCATTCGCCAAACCAAACTATTTAAAGGGTCATATTTTGTGCGAATCCTTACCTAGTCTCTTTGAATACTAGCCTCGGTGCCCAAATCACGAATCGATTCACAAACTACAATCGGTCAATATAAATAATCATAACCCTTTTTAAATGAACACCAATCTATATGTAACTCCTTCATCAAGATTGATTGACTAACGTTAGCGCACTTACTTGCTTATCTCCAAATCCCAAGATCCTACGGTGGATTAGATTAATCGTGATTAGTATTCTTAATCGATAGTTGTCAAACCCATACCTATCTTTACCAAAGTCGACATAATGGGATACCAATAATATAGGCATTCGCCTAGGATCCTTACCTTACGAGATCGTCAACAAAAGATGCCTACTTCTCATGCACACAATTCGCCAAGTAGAGCTTAAAGAAAAGGGATTTGGGCACTTTGATAGAAGTTAGATTCGCTGGGGGTTTAAAACAAGGTGGACTTTTGGTGAAAAGAAAGAAGAAAGTAGATAGGGAATAGATGATTGACTAGCAAGAAATAAAGAAGAAGAGATTGGAGGAGGGAATTGACAATGGAAGATGCAAAGAGGGTTCGCCAAGGTTTTGGAGAGGATGTAAAAGGAAAAAGAATAGGATGAGAGGGTTTGGAGATTGGCTATCAAACTTGGAAAAAGAAAACAAGGTGATCACTTAGGTGCTTATATAAGCATTTGGCACCCCTAGTGTCCTTGCCGTCCACTTCTTCTAAAGAGTTCAAGATTCATCAACCTTCCTTGAATCACTCCAAGCCACTCATTCAAATTAATATGATTTAATTTCTAATAATATGTAATAATCCTTAATAATCCATGTAATATCCCTATTATCCTTAAAATAAAATCCCTATTATCCTTAATTTAACTTATTATTTATCATTAATAAATAAATAATAATAAGAGTTTAAAGAGAGAAACTCTCCCCCATGTGCCGTCAAAATAAAGAACAAAAGAGGGATTTCATGACTCAACCAAGGCTCTCCTCACCCCTTGTGGCGTCACTACTAGGCTCTTAAGTGGGCTTACTTTGCCACTTAGTCTAAGCTCATTTATGTCCAAATTATCCCCATTTATTCTTATAACACCCTCTTGCTAAGGCTCCCTACCTTAGAAGTTTAAAACTAAAATTCCCTACTAAATCGAGCCAACACAAAGCCTTAATTTGATCATTATTATTTCATAAGTAATGCCTCAACCATTCATACATAGGAAAATAATTAAATTCCAGGTAACCCCAATTTGGGATGTTACAGTTCTACCCCCCTTAAAATAAATTTACCCGAAATTGCATAACTAAAACAGATGAGGTATTGCCGCCGTATCACATCCTCGGGTTCCCGTAGCTTCCTCGGCACCATGATTCCGCCACAACACTTTCACTAAGGGCACGCGACTTCCTCGTAGAACCTTTATATCTCTATCCAAGATCCGAACCGGTTCCTCCTCAAAGATAAGTCTGCGTTAACCTCGATTTACATCACGGGCACCACATGTGATGGATCTGACCGATATCGTCTTAACATTGATACGTGAAAGACGTCATGAATCTGACTTAACTCTGCCGGCAGTCCAAGCTGATAAGCTACCGGTCCTACTCGCTTCAGTACTGTATATGGGCCAATGAATCTTGGGCTCGACTTCCCTTTTCGCCCAAATCTTAGTACCTTCTTCCAGGCGACACCTTCAAGAAGACCTTATCCCCTACGGCATACTCCATTTCCTTACGCTTAAGGTCGACATAGGACTTCGTCTGTCGATGCTTCCTTAAGGCGAGACCGAATCACCTTGACTTTGTCTTGGTTTACGCTACCAATTACGGGCCCAACACTTGTCGTTCACCCAATTACATCCAACACGTCGATTGTTCGGCATTTCCGATCCATCTGATTGCTTCGTATGGTGCCATCTGAATACTCGCTTGGTAGCTATTGTTGTGGCGAACTCGGCTGGGGTAAAATTCTCCCAACTACCTCGAATTCCAAGACACAACCCTCAAAGATATCCTCTAAGATCTGTATGACCCTTTCATTGTCCGTCCGATGCGAGGATGAAAAGTCGTGCTAAAATCTAACCGCTACCCAACGCTTGATGTAACGCTTTCCAAAACCTCAAGTGAACCTTGGGTCCCTATCCGAGATAAGCGTCACGGTACACCATGCAATCGACTATCTCGCCACATACAACTTTGCAAGCTTCGGGTGAGTAGTCCATTCTCACCGGTATGAAGTGGTGATTTAGTCGACGGTCTCACGATTACCCAAAGCGCATCTTTCTTCTTTGGGCGTAAGGGGTAGACCAGCGCGAAATCCATAGTGATCCGCTCCCACTTCCATTGAGGATCTTCACGGTTGAAGTAACCCGATGGTAAGCGGTGTTCACCTTAACCTGGCGACACGTCAAACACTTCCCTACAATTCCGTTATCTCACGCTTCAACCCGCCACAGTAATCTGTTTAGTAGATCTCCATACATCTTGCTTCCTCCGGATGCATAGCGTAGGGTTGCTATGAGCATCCCGGAGAATTTTCCGCCTCAACTCCATATCTTTTGGCATACAAGGCCGTCCCTGAAAACATAGCACACCATCACCAGTCAGATTATACCCTTCTAAACCACCATCCTGAACTTGCATTCTCTTAGCATTTAACCCTTCATCCACCAATTGTTTATCCTTAATCTCCTCGATCCATGTTGGCTTAACTTGAAGTTCTGCCAAAAGGCTTCCATCGTCATATAGGCTCAACTGAGCAAACATTGCTCTTAAATCTGCCACGACCTTCCGGCTCAACGCGTCGGCCACCACGTTAGCCTTACCGGATGATATTCGATGGAACAATCGTAGTCCTTTAATGACTCAATCCATCGGTATTGTCTCGATTCGAGATCATACGTGTCGAAGATACCTCAAACTTTTGTGGTCCGTATAAATTACCGACTTCTCCCCATAAAGATAATGTCTCCATACTTTCAGGGCGAAGACGACTGCGGCTAACTCCAGATCGTGAGTTGGGTAGTTAACCTCATGCGGTCTCGGTATGCGGGACGCATAGGCTACTACCTTCCCATCCTGCATCAACACACACCCCAAACCGGTGTGAGATGCATCACAATAGACTGTGAATAATTTCCCTGCTTCGGGTTGTACTAAAACCGGAGCTTCAGTCAAAATTTTCCTTAGCTTATCAAAGCTTTCTTGCTGCTTCTCCGTCCATACAAATGGAACACCTTTCCTTAGCAACTTAGTTAACTATTGCGATCGAGAGAACCCTTCCACAAATCTCCGTAATACCACGCTAATCCCGAGAAAACTTAGATCTCGCCACCAACTTAGGCGGTTTCCACTCCAATACCGCTTCAATCTTGCGGGATCCACTCTAATCCTTCCGCGACACTACACGTGACCTAAGAAAGCCACCTCACTTAGCCAAAATTCGCACTTCTTGAATTTGGCATACAAGCTATTTTCCCTCAACACAGTAGAACTATCCGTAAATGCTTGTCATGCTCTTCCTCCGTCTTTGAGTAAACCAATATGTCGTCTATGAACACTACGACAAATTGATCTAGGTCTCGTTGAAAACTACATTCATTAGATCCATGAGCGCCGGTGCATTGGTCAACCCGAATGGCATCACTAGAAACTCGTAATGCCCATACCGAGTTCGAACGCCGTCTTGTGAACATCGGCCCCTTCACCTTAAGTTGATGGTAACCCACCTAAGGTCTATCTTTGAAAACACCGCGCCCCTTCAACTGGTCAAACAAGTCATCGATCCGAGGCAATGGGTACTTGTTTTTGATCGTTAACTTGTTTAGCGGCGGATGTCGATGCACATTCGCATAGAACCGTCCTTCTTCTTGACAAACAACACAGCGCTCCCCACGGAGATATACTAGGTCGAATAAATCCCTTATCCAAGAGCTCCACGAATTTGAGCCTTGATTCCACCAATTCCTTTGGTGCCATTGATGAGTGCTATAGACAAGTGCTGTTCGGGTAGCAAGTCTATCTGAATTCGACTTCCGATCTGGAGCGGAACGGAAGTTCTTACGGGAACACATCAAGAAATTCCCCAACCGTTTGGACCTTTCCAACTCGACTCCTTAGCTTCCAAAGCGATTCGAACCAAATCGCCTTACAACCCTTCTTGACCATCTTTTCCGCCTTCAAGGCGAGACACCACATTGGATAGGTAATTCCTTCTATCACCTATCATAACCACTTCACCACCTTGGTAGTCTTAAGAACCATGCGCTTAGCGCGCAATCCAAATTACCGATACTTAGCCACCAATCCATTCAAGGATCAAATCGAACTCCCGAATGGTAGTTCCATCGGATCGACCGAATCGACCCCTTGGAGTTCTAGAGTGCGTCCTAAAAAGTTTGTCTACTACTACAGAGTGACCTAAAGGACTCACTACGGTCATCTCCCTAGCGGCGATCTCGAGTCTAGGTTCAAAGTCTCTACCACACTCATCGGCTACGTGCAGAATGTGTAGACCCCACATCAATTAATGCATAATAAGGGAGACCAAAAATCGAAAGCGTCTGCGGTTATAACATCCGGTGCGTCACCCTCCTCGCGACACCTTGCCGCATAGACTAAGCCAGGCTGCCTAGCCTCTGTGTTGCCTGAACCTCTGGCCTGAGTTCCTCGACCTCGGTTAGGACCATTGCTTCCTCTGCCATTACCACGACCCCTCTACGGTCCCACATTTACGTCACGAGTGCAGTTACGCCCTCGGTGATTCCGAGCTCGCTTAGGGACAATCTCGACCGATGTTCTAAAGATCCACACTCAAAACATCCTCTATCACGGTCGAGCAACCTCCCCAATGGGACTTCCCAGCGATTACCTTGGCGGTCTACGATTAGTAGCTACGGGCCTTCTTTGCTGATTTGGCCCACTCGCCTAGCCTTCTTGATCATTACCACTGGATCGGTGACCCAAATCCTCTCTTGATTATTCCTATTATAATTACGCCTCACGCCTCCTTGATCCCTCGGCTACTTTAGCCTTTTCCACCAAGGATGAAAACTCACGAACTTCTTTGCGGGGCAATCGGTAACCTCAAGTCATCTGGTCCGTCCTCAAAGCGGACACGGTAGCTCGTGTTCGATGGCTACGATTCCTCCGCATACCTACTCGACTTAAAAACTCCGCCTCATACTCGGCCACGGACTTAGTTCCTTGTACTAAACTCGGAAAAGCCTTCCTCTGCTGGCGTCGGTGTAGTGGTGCCCACATACTTCTAAAAGCGGTTTAAAGTAGTCCCACGTGAGATCATCGGTGGCTCCATCCCGGCTGTCGACCACCACCGGTACGCTTCATCCTTTAGAAGCGACACCGCCTTTCACTTTTCCTCCTCGGTCGGTCAAGATCATCCATTATCCTTTTCGTAGATTCCGGTAATACTACTGCTACACTGGGTGCCACTCGACACACCCGGAACACCTCGGCTCAGTTGGACCGAATTCGCTCGGGAGCAGTTTTGAGCCCTAAATTTCCACCATGACCACCAATTCGAGGACTGCATAATACCGCTTGCGATCGCCTCTCCTCAAATCGATCTGCTCCTCTGCTCCAAAAGTGGAGGTGGTGGTGGTGGCGGTACATCATTTCGAACCTTGTCCCGACTGACGGGTTGGAGACAATCATCCTACCCCTACCGCGTCCACGGCGTCCCGTCCTCTAGAACTCATTCTATCTCTGCGCTTTTAATCGATTAAGAGAAATTTTATGTATTAGCGTTTGTTCCACTTCATTACTCATGAAGAAATTTTATGAAGAAATTTTAATTAGGAATTCTTTCGTGCAAACAAGGTTTGATCTTCTATCCTAGTTCACACAAAGAAGTTCTTGCATCCATTCCTTAATACTTTCCATACCTATTCGCTCTTGGACATTTACGCCCATTTCTAACCCGGTGGTATTTTCGTCATTTTCCTCTGAGGTATTTTCGTAATGAAAGAGATTTTAAAACTTTAGTAGAGTAGATTGTTTTGAAATTCCCAACCTTTGGAGGGTTTTTCTGAAAAAGTTGTAAAATTTTAAAGATACGTCATCACTTCGAAACCAGGGGTATTTTGGTAATTTTTGTCCATCAGGGGTAATTTGGTAATTTTTGTAAAACAAGGGTGTTTTAACCATTATAAAACTCTGAGGGTCCCTTTTGAGAATTTTCCTTTCTTAACACGGTGGTGTTGCAAAAATTTTGTACTCAGGGGCATTTTGGTAATTTTATGAGTTAAGGGCGTTTTCGTAATTTTTCCAAAACCAAATATTTTCTGATGATTTTCAAGGCTAAGGTGTTGAATATTTATAGAATAGTTAAAATTTTTGGACAAAATCATTGATTTGATATTTTATGAGTCGAGGTATTTTAGTAATTTTACCCTAAGGGTATTTTCGTAATTTTCACAAATCAAACTTTTCGAGGAAAACATTGTAAAAGAGTTGTTCCTACTTTTGAAGGAGTGATTTGAAAAGTTTTAAAACCAAGTTTTGTTGTTTCTTTTTTTGAAAATCAAGGCTAATTCCTTTGGGTTTTAGTCATTATGTTTAGCCTATGACCGAGCCCTCTTGGTCGGGATGAACCAAGCTACGCACGAGCGGGGTTTAGTGTGGAGAGGAGGTGAGTCATGCGGATGCTTAAATACCAAGCTCCCAAGAACCTTTCTAGACATGCGCATGAGGTTACCACACCACTGAGCCCTACGAGTTAGGTGAACCCAAGCTACGCACGGTAGGATACTGCGAAGAGGTGGTGAGTCACTCGGTTGCTTAAATACCGAGCTCTTCCGGTTCCAATCCTAGACATGCGTCTGGGAGTTACCACACCCTAGCTCGTTGACTTAGCCATAGGTTGGTTTAGTTCTTTAAGTCTTATGTTCGGTTTGTGTGTTTGAGTAATCTAATCCTAGGGTTCAAGTTCCTATAAGTCTATCTCGTTCCATGCCTTCTACCCTTCTAGAATATAATTCACACAGAGGTTTAGATGTACTTACAGGCGGATCGGTCTTGGGAGACTCGGGCCATCTTAAAAACCCAAAACAATTAATAAGGCCTACTAAAACATTTTTGGGCCTTGGGCCCCCCCCAGTAGAGTTTTGAGCTGGCTCGATACCAATTTGTAATAGACCAAACCCGCCCAAGCGTTGGGACCGAATGTGGGTCGTTCTGAAGAAGAAGTTTTTGAAACCCATTTTCTAAATCCACTTAAGTTTTGTTGAAATCGCTCATTTTAAATTATCTTCTTTGAAATTATACTTAGTCCAATTTGAACATTTAATTAAGTCAAGTTGTTACACAAATTTTGAGATGTGCTAGATGGCACGATAAAACATTTTCGTGTTGATTTTATAAAGCAGCGTGATTCATTTTTTTTTTGTACAAATAAAATATCCAACATATAAAATAAAAACCCAAAGTAACGTAATATGAGGCCTTATTACATCAGAAATAAAACAACCCAATAACCAAATTTAAAATAACTAAAATTAAAGTCTATTTAATTTTAAATCCACCGCATGGCCTCCTCAAGTCCCTCCGGCTCCAAGTCCGCGATCTAAGCATCACACGAAAAAATAATGGAGAAGGTGAGTCACCAAGACTCGATATGTAACCCTTCCCCGTTTTAAAATATTTTTCATACACAACATATAACATTTAATATGCAAAATAATGTGTACCCAACCTAGCCAACCATACGCCCTTTGTCTACCCGTTGTGGTACCAAACCCTTGGTGGTGCCAAACCACCGTGACATATAGTCACAATGTGTTACCAAAACACTGGTGTCCGTAGACACAAATCGGGTGATGGGGCCAACCCATCGTGTGATACCAAATCAGCGCGAGACGATCCCATATCTCAAGTGGGGCCAACCCACGGTGGTGTTAACCACGAGGGACAAGTCGCTATTGAGGTACCAAACCTGGAGGTACCAAACCTCTGGTGACATATAGTCACGGTGTGTTACCAAAACACTGGTGCCCGTCGGCACAATTATACTGCCCCCTCCACTCATTAATCCCACAACAGATAAACATACATATGTTTCACGCCATCACATTCATAAATTTCATGTGTCAATACATCATGCTTACCAAAAGCATAAATAATAATAAATCACATTAACAGGTACTTACCTGAATCACCACTTATACCGATTTGGTATTAATTCCAATGCTACATTAACAAAAATGAGCATTCACAAAGTTAGGCATAGTTAATATATTATATAGTGTGTATGTACACACCTGTTACCACGATAGTCTTAAATCCCGAAGATAATCAATCGGCCACACTCTAAGTCCTTGCCCCTATATTCGGCCAACTATCAAGGTTAGTAATATGGCCATTCGGCCAAACCAAACTATTTAAAGGGGTCATATTTTGTACCCGAATCCTTACCTAGTCTCTTTGAATACTAGCCTCGGTGCCCAAATCACGAATCTGATTCACAAACTACAATCGGTCAATATAAATAATCATAACCCTTTTTAAATGAACACCAATCTATATGTAACTCCTTACCGAAGATTGATTGACTAACGTTGGCGCACTTACTTGCTTATCTCCAAATCCCGAAGATCCTACAGTGGATTAGATTAATCTGTGATTAGTATTCTTAATCGATAGTTGCCGAAACCCATACCTATCTTTACCAAAGTCGACATAATGGGATACCAATAATATAGGCATTGACCTAGGATCCTTACCTTACGAGATCGTCAACAAAAGATGCCTACTTCTCATGCACACAATTCGCCAAGTAGAGCTTAAAGAAAAGGGATTTGGGCACTTTGATAGAAGTTAGATTGACTAGGGGTTTAAAACAAATTTGGACTTTTGGTGAAAAAGAAAGAAGAAAGTAGATAGGGAATAGATGATTCGCTAGCAAGAAATAAAGAAGAAGAGATTGGAGGAGGAATTGACAATGGAAGATGCAAAGAGGGTTGACCAAGGTTTTGGAGAGGATGTAAAAGGAAAAAGAATAGGATGAGAGGGTTTGGAGATTCGGCTATCAAACTTGGAAAAAGAAAACAAGGTGATCACTTAGGTGCTTATATAAGCATTGGCACTTCTAGTGTCCTTGCCAGTCCACTTCTTCTAAAGAGTTCAAGATTCATCAACCTTCCTTGAATCACTCCAAGCCACTCATTCAAATTAATATGATTTAATTTCTAATAATATGTAATAATCCCTTAATAATCCATGTAATATCCCCTATTATCCTTAAAATAAAATCCCCTATTATCCTTAATTTAACTTATTATTTATCATTAATAAATAAATAATAATAAGAGTTTAAAGAGAGGAGAAACTCTCCCCCCCCATGTGCCGTCAAAATAAAGAACAAAAGAGGGATTTCCGCGACTCGAACCAAGGCTCTCCCTCACCCCTTGTGGCGTCACTACTAGGCTCTTAAGTGGGCTTACTTTGCCACTTAGTCTAAGCTCATTTTATGTCCAAATTATCCCCATTTATTCTTATAACACCCTCTTGCTAAGGCTCCCTACCTTAGAAGTTTAAAAACTAAAATTCCCTACTAAATCGAGCCAACACAAAGCCTTAATTTGATCATTATTATTTCATAAGTAATGCCTCAACCATTCATACATAGGAAAATAATTAAATTCCAGGTAACCCCAATTTGGGATGTTACAATATTATAACAGGCAATTTAAATGGTGTGGAAGTGTTACACACCTGATATCGCATAGTACTATACTCTTAGTCGATATCCCTACTATCCGGATCTACTATCCTCAGTCTATAACTTGGTTCAAGAAAAATCGAAAAAATAAGAAGACTTGGCCTCCCCTACATTCAGCCAAGGGTTAATAAATACCTGAATTTATACGTTAAAACTAATAGATCTCCTTACCTTCAAATCTCGAAAGTAACACGATTCGAGTGTTACAGAACCCCGACTTAGAGATCTAAGCGATTGACTCCTCTTCAAATCCCAGAACGCCGCAAATAAGAGAGAAACAAGAGATTAGTTTCTAAATAGCCATTCGACTAGAGTCTCTAAAAAGCCGAAAAAGACTAAAATCTCACAAATCGACACTTACCCTAAGTTTCCTTCAATATTCGGCACAATCAGACACCTTAGAGAGAATTCGGCAAACACAGGAGATAAGATCTAGGGATTTCAGCTTTTATGAAAATCTCGAAAAAGATGAACTGATGCTCTTTCGGCTTTTAGAAGGTCTGAGTAAAGTATTTCACTTTGGCTTAGAAAGAAAGTAAAAAGAAATCAAGGAAAGGCTTAGAGATTTCGGCTACAAGAACAAACAAGAACGTAGTTTCGGCTCTTAGTGAATAGAAGAAGAATAACAATGGGGATCAAAAGATTTGGCTAGAAGGAGGTTTCAAAGAAAAAGAAAAGGGTGAGGGAGGTGGTGATTTTCGTCTTTTGGAAGAGAAAAGATGAGAAAAGAAAACAACTAAGATGGCCTTCAAATTTTCTAAGACAAAGAAGGAAGAAAAGAGTAGGGTTCAAATGCGTAATTGATGAGCTATCCCCTTATTTATAGAAATTTGGCACCCCTATGGCAATTAGAAACGGATTTTTTTACTCCTCTAGGTGATGGAATTTCGGCCAACACTTGCCTTCCTGATAGATCCTCATCCTATCCCTTAACCCTATCAAACACCCATCCAAACGAGACCTACATCACACCACTTCCTCCATCCTTTATTAGCTTATATCACATATATTTTAAACACTAAAAATCCTAAATTTTAGCCTTGTATCGTCCCCTCCTAGCTTCCTCTTTAGGTGCCAAATTTGGCCAAAACTTGGGCCTCCTCTTTTTCCATTAACGCCAACTCCTATTCCTCTTAGTGGCGTCATTTTGCCACTGGCCACAAGCCCATAATGTTAATTAACCTACCAAAACTTTATTTTAAGCCCTTGAGTGCCTAACAGAATATTTCGTCAAGGCCTCAACCCATTCTTAAGCCCAAACTGAACCTCATTTGTGTCCTCTCTTTTCTTAATCTGCTTATGAGGCCTCATGCCTGAGACTAGGGTCCACTAAGTAAGAAAATAAATTTTTCCTATGGTCTCCCCTAACTCTAAGGCTTCAAATAATCTCGATAATACCTTAATATTATTATTCTAAGTGCTATACATACATATTAACTCCCATGCATAGAAATTAAAAGTTTTGGGATTTTTGGGGCGTTACAACCCAATAGGCCCAAATCTACTAGGCCCAAATTCGGGATGTTATAGTTCTACCCCCTTAAAGAAATTTCGTCCTCGAAATTTTCAACTAACTATCAATTGTACTACCCAAGTCTCATCACTACGCTTCATTGCACTCTAATTTTAAAAAATAAACACTCAATATACTATAGTAGGTACGCACCATTATTCGTGATCCGAGTGTCTTCGCCCCTTGTACTCATTCTCTCGATCGACGTTTATCTGATTAAAAATTTTATGAATAATTAATTCTTCTCACTTATTAACCGCGAACAATCTTATGTAAAATCATTTCGATAGTAGTTCTTTCGAATTCTAATTCTATCTACGGGTTTAGTTCTCAAGTCGATACCTTCTAGTCCTAGAGTTCACCTTCAGTCAACATTCAGCACACATCAATCATAAAAATAGCCTTATAAACTTACATTCACCACCTAGGGGTATTTTCATCGTTTCACTACCCAGGGGTCTTTTGTAATTTTACCTACAAGGGTATTTTCATAATTTTTTTCAAAATAGTGTATCTTGGTGATGTTTCAAAATAAGGGTATTTTGGTAATTTCGTAATTCGGGGGTATTTTGATATTTTTACAAATCGAAGGTATTTCGATAATTTTGCAAATTGAGGGTATTTCGGTAATTTTGAAAATCGGGGGTATTTTGGTAATTTTTTTCAAACTAGGGGTATTTTGGTCATTTTACAAATCAGGAGAAATTTGAAAATTTTTTAAACTAGAGGTTATTTTAGTAATTTTACAAGATAGGGTGGCTGGTCCCTTTCGGGTTTTAATTATAAATTTTGGCCCGTCAACAAGTCCTCATGGCTAGGGTGAACAGTCGCCACGCACCAGGTAGGATTCCAGCGAAGAAGAGGTGAGTCACTAGGACTGCTTAAATACCAAGCTCTCCTTGAATCCAATCCTAGACATGCGTATGCCTGTTGCCATACCTTAGCTCAGCGACTTATTCCCGGGTTTGTTTAATTAGTTTAAGTTTTATGGAAGTTGAAAAGTATGATGTAAACTAGGCCTAAAGTTCATCAAGTTCTAGCTAAGATAGTCTATGTCCCTTAAAGCCCATCAAACCCACATACATATATATATATATCACATAGTGAGTTCAGAATACTTACCTAGTGGAATTGGGTCGGAGGCACAGGTGCCATGCCGAGAAAACAACCCTGTACTATTTATAAACATGCATGTTTCTAAAACTCATCTTTAGAAAACGTTTTGAGCCTAAAAACCCTAAAGCTAAGTTTTGAATCGAGCTCTGATACCAATTTGTAACACCCTAAACCCGACCCAAACACCACGACCAGATCTGGTATGTCACTAAGGAGATTTTATAAAACTTGTGGCACTTTGGAAACCAATCATCAGGTTTAAACATTTATACCGAAAACTTAATAATTTATTAAGTTATATAAGATATGAAGTTATAAAATACCTTGGTGTTTTTTTAAGTAAAACTAAAGTTTACCACATGTCTTAGCTTAATTTAAACATAAAATTTAAATGCCTAAGAATAAAAAAAAAACCCAACATAAAACCCCAAAATAAATATAAGTCTAGTGGCCTGTGGCCTTATTACAATGAAATTTAGAACCCACTAATTAAAAATAATAAAAATAAATAAACTAAGTAAAGTCTTTTGCTGAATCAAAATATTCTCTCGCATGGCCACCTTGTGCTCCTCTCTAGCCCGGTCCGAAGCACTAGGTGCTACCTGAAAAATGTTAAATAATAGGTTGAGTCGCGAGACTCAATGTGCAACCCTCATGTACCATTAGATTTGGGCCTTAGCCCCACAGAACAGAATAATTGATTAATATATATAACAATATATGCAAGCCCAACCCAGATCCTAGGTTTCCATCCGCTACACGCCACCCGTACCAGCCATTCACACCATTGGGGATTTCTACAATCAACCCACACCGCTACACACCATCGATCATGGCAAAAGCCACTACAATGATCATGGCATAAGCCACTACAATGATCATGGCATAAGCCACTACAATGATCATGCATAAGCCACTATAATGTAACACTTCCCTTTCATTAATCACCCAACCCAAAGGCAATCACGTAAACCGCATACATGTTTATCACATCAAATCAATAGAACCATTCACTTTAGAATGACAGAGATCACTAACCTGGTGATTCGCCTTTACCCTCTTCAGGTTTCAACTGTCATGCCGGGATTTTGACATTTAATAGAATTTAACAGATTTATAACCATATTATAACAGGCAATTTAAATGGTGTGGAAGTGTCCTGATATCGCGTAGTATTATACTCTTAGTTAATATCCCTGCTATCCGGATCTACTATCCTCGGCTTATAACTTGGTTCAAGAAAAATCGAAAAAACACGAAGATTTGGCCTCCCCTACATTCGGCCAAGGGTTAATAAATACCCGAATTTACATGTTAAAACTAATAGATCTCCTTACCTTGAAATCCCAAAAGTAACACGATTCGAGTGTTACGGAACCCTGACTTAGAGATCTAAGCGATTGACTCCTCTTCAAATCCCGGAACGCCGCAAATAAGAGAGAAAAAAGAGATTAGTTTTTAAATAGCCATTTCAGCTAGAGTCTCTAAAAAGCCAGAAAAGACTGAAATCTCATGAATCGACACTTACCCTGAGTTTCCTTCAAGATTCAGTACAAGCAGACACCTTAGAGAGAATTCGCAAACACAGAGATGAGATCTAGGATTTTAACTTTATGAAAATCCCGAAAAAGATGAACTGATGCTCTTTCGGCTTTTAGAAGGTCTGAGTAAAGTGTTTCAGCTTTGGCTTAGAAAAAAAGTAAAAAGAAATCAAGGAAAGGTTTAGAGATTTCGGCTACAAGAACAAATAAGAACGTAGTTTCGGCTTTTAGTGAATGGGAGAAGAATAACAATGAGGATCAAAAGATTCGGCTAGAAGGAGGCTTCAAAGAAAAAGAAAAGGGTGAGGGAGGTGGTGATTTTTGGCTTTTGGAAGAGAAAAGATGAGAAAAGAAAAACAACTAAGATAGCCTTCAGATTTTCGGCACAAAGAAGGAAGAAAAGAGTAGGGTTCAAATGCCAGAATTGATGAGCTATCCCCCCTTATTTATAGAAATTTCGGCACCCCCTATGGCAATTAGAAGCTGATTTCTTTACTCCTCTAGGTGATGGAATTTCGGCCAACACTTGCCTTCCTGATAGATCCTCATCCTATTCCTTATCCCTGTCAAACACCTATCCAAACAAGCCTACATCACACCATTTCCTCCCTCCTTTTCAGCTTATATCACATATATTTTAAACACTAAAAATCCTAAATTTTAGCCTTGTGCCGTCCCCTCCTAGCTTCCTCTTTAGGTGCCGAATTTGGCCCAGAAACATGGGCTCCAAGTGGCCAAAACTTGGGCCTCCTCCTTTCCTATTAACGCCAACTCCCTTTCCTCTTAGTGGCGCCATTTTGCCTCTGGCCACAAGCCCATAATGTTAATTAACCTACCAAAACTTTATTTTAAGCCCTTGAGTGCCTAACAGAATATTTCGTCAAGGCCTCAACCTATTCTTGAGCCCAAACTGAACCTCATTTGTGTCCTCTCTTTTCTTAATCTGCTTATGAGGCCTCATGCCTGAGACTAGGGTCCACTAAGTAAGAAAATAAATTTTTCTTATGGTCTCCCCTAACTCTAAGGCTTCAAATAATCCCAATAATACCTTAATATTATTATTCTAAATGCTACACATACATATTAACTCTCATGCACGGAAATTAAAAGTTTCGGGATTTTTAGGCGTTACAAACCAATAGGCCCAAATCTACTAGGCCCAAATTTGGGATGTTACAGACCGTGTGTCACACATGCCCATGTTGTCTACCCGTGTGGACAAGAACAAGGTGATTTGCCAAGCTCTTTCTACCACCCCAACTCATACAAACATAAATCACATCAAACCATCAACTCACTCATGCATAATTAAACCAAGTAAAACAACCATGCGACTTGCACATTCATGAATAACTTTATCATTTCATAAATTAATAAGAAAGAGCCATCAACTATGGCCTTATACAAAAGAATTCATCTTTGAATGAGCCAACACATTTGGCCAAAACAATATGACATTCAACTAAGTCTAGACTCTATACATGCCATACTCAAAATGCTAAATCTAACTATACCAAGATGCGCTGATAGTGTGGGTGATCCTCTGATTATCTCAGTATCCCGAGCTGGCTCTTCGACACTATAAAACAAGGGAAAAGAGAAGGGAGTAAGCTTTAAGCTTTAAGCTTAGTAAGTCTATATGTAAACAATATACATCATAACACATCTTTATCAATCAAGAACATTACTTACTAAATACAAATAATCCAAGTCCTCATAACCATACTTACTCATTTCAAACCTCACCATATCCCATACATATATCATAAAACATTGCTCACATTTACTTGCACTTATACCCTGCACTTATCACCACAAAGCCACATGTAATTTCACTTAGACAAGTTTCTTGATGAACACTTCAGAATATTGTTGGATACTGGGTGGTTTCACACACAACCCACCATTTAATAATTTACAAGGTGGTATCGCACACAGCCCACCATTAATTACATGTTTACGGTGGTATCGTACACAGCCCACCAATGATAATAAATACAATAGTATCGCACACAGCCCATCGTTAATAAATAACAAGGTGGTATCACACACAGCCCACCAACAATAATAATTATGCACTTATAGATATTTATCTGTACCCATATCCCCATCCCGAGGTTCATCCGAGAATTTCCTCATTTCTTACCATTTTTAATAAATCTCACTAATAAGCATTTACATCCACACAATGCATCAATAGGTAAAAACATATGAAATAAGATGTATCGTTTACATATAAACTTACATCGATACAAAATATGTCAGTTTGCAATTTAGTCCGTAACCTTGCCTTTTCCTTGGTTAAGGTTGATTCCACGTTCTTCTTGATCTAAAATGACATATTAAACTTATTAAATCACTGCATTATTCAAAACATTTCAAATTTTTTATTTTGGAAAAATTATTATTTTGCCCCTATACTTTAACAAAATTACACTTTTGCCCCTAGGCTCGTAAAATGAAATGTGTTCATTTTTCACATATTCAAGCCTAGTTGATTCATTTACTCTCTTATAGCAACTCACAATTTCAACTATTTCACACATTTACTATCCATTTTACAGCCTTTAGAAAAAGGTCCTTTTAGGTGTTTTCACGGAAACACCTTTCACCAAAATTGATTATTTAACAACCATAATTCATTTTCTTCCCTAAAAACTCAGCAAAAAACATAAGCACTCTCATGGAAAATCCCTGAACTTTCAACCATTTTGTAAAATAGTCCCCTCTTTAGCTAGCTTAAGCTTTGGGGGTTCCAAAAACACAAAAATCATCAAAAATAACCATCACAATCACTTACTTGCAAGAGGATAGCTTGGCTGAAAGTTTGAGCTTCAAAAACCCTTATTCTTGCTAGAATTTTCGGTGGAAGAAGAAATGGAAATAGGAAAAGATGATAGCTTCTTTATTTTATCTTATTTTATTCAATTAAGTCACCAAAACTCACCTAACCATTGACCAATTTTATTTTCTTGTCCCTATGGTCGGCCATCACTTCCCCAATGGCCTAATTGCACTTTATGTACCTACAATTTAATATTCTATAGCTATTAGACACCTCTAGCTTCTAAAATAAAACTTTCCCACTTTATGCAATTTAGTCCTTTTTCACAATTAAGCATGTAATCACCAAAATTAATGCACCAAAATTTTCATGCACTCATATAATCATGATATAACTCGTAAAATAATATTAAAATTAATTTATCCGACCTCGAATTAGTGGTTCCAAAACCACTATTCTAACTATCCCCAAAATCGAGCTATTACAACTCTCCCCCTTTAGAGATTTTCGTCCCCGAAAAACTTACCAGTAAAGAGGTTTCAGTATTGTTCTCTCATGGCTTCTTCCGGTTCCCACATAGCCTCTTCTACACCGTGTTTTTTCCACAACACTTTCACTAAGGCTATACTTTTGTTCCTCAACTGTTTAACCTCTTGAGCCAAAATCTTAATTGGTTCCTCCTCATAGGTCATATCCAGTAGTATCTCAATTTCAGTCGGAGGAATCACATGCGAAGGATTGAAACGATATCGTCTCAACATCGACACATGAAACACGTTGTGTATTCTCTCTAACTCTACTGGTAAGGCCAACTGGTAAGCTACTGGTCCAATCCTTTCAATAACCTCATACGGCCTTATGAATCGCAGACTCAATTTGCCCTTTCGACCAAATCTCAACATTTTCTTCTACGGGGATACTTTTAGGAATACTTTATCACCCACCTGAAATTCAATTTCTTTCCTTTTCAAATTCATGTATGACTTCTGTCGATCTGAAGCAGCTTTCAGACTATCACGGATCACTTTCACTTTCTCTTCGGTTTCTCTAACTAGATCAACCCCGTGAATTTGCTTCTCACTAAACTCGGTCCAATACAAAAGAGTCTGGCACTTGCGACCATATAATGCTTCGTACGGTGCCATCCTTATACTCTACTGATAACTGTTGGTGCAGGAAAATTCAACTAAATGTAGATATTTTTCCCAACTACCTTCGAACTCTAAAACACAGCATCGGAGCATATCCTCAAGAACTTGAATCAATCTTTCGGATTGGCCATTGATTTGCAAATGGAATGCGGTACTTAAATTCAATTTCATACACAAGGCTTCTTGCAACTTTTTTCCAAAACCTCGAAGTAAACCTTGGATCTCTATCCGAGATAATAGAAATATGCACCCCATGTAATTTCACAATTTCAGCAATATACAGCTCAGCCAACTTGTCCAGTGAGTAATCAACACGTGTATAAAGTGAGCCAATTTTGTTAATCTATCAACAATAGCCCACACAGCATCTTTCTTTTTCGGAGTCATAGGTAACCCCATTACAAAATCCATAGTGATTCGGTCCCACTTCCACACGGGAACCATCACTGGCTGAAGTAATACCGAAGGTACTTGATGCTCGGCTTTCACTTGTTGACGGATAAAACACTTTGTAATAAACTCGGAGATATCTCTTTTCATACCCGGCCACCAATACAACTTCTTCAAATCATTATACATTTTTGTACTGCCCGGATGTACTGACAAACAACCATTGTGTGCCTCATGTAAAATTCTTTGAATCAACTCATCATCTTTAGGTACACAAACTCTATCTCGAAACATCAAACAATCATCTGAACCAACCCGAAAATTAGAGTTATTTCCCCATTCACACTGAGCTCTCTTAACTTGCATTTCACTATCATTCTTTTGAGCTACACGTATCTGCTGAAGAAATAATGGTCTAGCCGTCAACTCGGCCAATATAGCACCATCATCAGACAATGCTAAGCTCATACTCATAGCTCTCAAAGCATACAGGGATTTTCTGCTCAAGGCATCCGCAACCACATTCACTTTCCCAGATGCTAATCGATTACTAGCTCATAATCCTTCAATAATTCGAGCCACCGCTTTTTCAAATTCAAATCCTTTTGGTTCATCAGGTACTTCAAACTTTTGTGATCGGTAAAGATTCAGCACTTTTACCATACAAATAATGACGCCAAATCTTCAAAGCAAAATCTGTAGTAGCCAACTCCAAATCCTGAGTCGGATAATTCTTTTCATTCAGTTTTATTTGTCTCGAGGTATACGCTATTACTTTACCCTCTTGCATCACCACACAATCAAGATCATTTATTGACGCGTCACTGTAGATTACAGACTCCTTTCCCGACTCAAGTTGTACCAAAATCGGGACTTCAGTCAACAATATTTTTAGTTTCTCGAAACTCTGCTGGCATCTCTTGGTCCATTCAAACTTGACATCCTTATACAGCAATCTCGTCATCGGTGTAGCAATCATAGAGAACCCTTTAACGAACCATCTGTAGTAACCCGCTAAAGCTCCAAATCTCTGACACATTCCTCGGTACTTTCCACTCAACAATAGCCGAGATCGTACTCGGATCAACTCTAATTCCATCACTCGACATAATGCGTCCTAAGAATCCGACTTCTCAGAGCCAAAACTCAATCTTGCTAAACTTACCATACAACTGTTGGTCTCTTAGAGTCTGCAAAATAGTTCTCAGGTGCTCCGCGTACTCTCTCTCATCCCAAGAGTAAATTAGTATGTCATCGATAAAAACAACTATAAATTTATCCAAGTACGGTCAAAAAATACGGTTCATTAAATCCATAAATACCGCAGGAGCATTTGTTAAGCCAAAGGGCATGACAAGGAACTCGTAATAGCCATACCTTGTCCAAAATACAGTTTTCAGCACATCTTGCTCCTGGTAATAGCCAAATCTAACGTCTATCTTAGAAAACACCGTGGCTCCCTTCAATTGGTCGAGCAAATTGTTGATCCTTGGGAAAGGATACTTATTCTTCACTGTCACCTTCTTGAGCTGTCTGTAATCTATACACAATCTCAACGACCTGTCTTTCTTCTTCACAAAAGGTACCAGAGCACCCCAGGTGAATAGCTCGGTCTTGCAAAACCCTTATCCGTTAACTCTTGCAATTGAACCTTCAACTCTTTTAACTCCAACGGTGCTATCCTATACGGGGCAACCGAAATAAGTGTTGTACCCGAAACTAACTCAATGTCGAACTCAACTTCTCTAACTGGAGGCAATCCGAGTAACTCTTCCAGAAACACGTCCGGATACTCGCATACCGCAGGCACTGATTCAATCTTTACTTCTGACTCTTAGGTATTTAACACAAATGTGATGTAGGACTCATACCCTTTTCTCACGTATTTCTTAGCTACCACAGACGAAATCTGTAACACCTCATACCCGAGTCCAACACCGAGACTAGATAGAAGGCATTACCATGTTTAATCTTACTTAACACTTCAAAATGGGTTATAAAATTTTGTTTAAGCCTATCATTTACTCAATCTCGGCCTACGAAGTCTTAAACATACTTATGAAAGGTTTTGGAACTAATCCCGCAACTTTTACGAACTCAAGAAACTTTTCATCAAAACAGGGCCACACGCCTGTGTTGGTCTAGGGACACGCCCGTGTGCCCTTAAGACATGCCCGTGTCTTCCACCCGTGGTCGACACTAACTAAACCACACGATTTTGACACACCCGTGGCACTGGCCCATGTGCCAAACCTTGATATTCTGACTTATCTACATGGCTTGGGCACACGACCATGTGCTAACCGTGCCTCCTACACGGTCTAAACACACGCCCATGTGTCTACCTATGTGGACAATTAGCAGGCTATCTACCAAGCCTTTAGCCACTCTCATTTGCATACATTCATAGATCATCACATAATTTCACATAACATCAATATAATTCTTGAATTATCTCCTTTAATCATAAAAGAAACAAATTCTTCATCCTATGCACTAAGGAGAACTATTACCAATACGATTACAAACAACTTAAGCCATCATCCATGGCCATACATAACCAAACTATAAGTTCTCTTAGGCCAACACAATTTGGCTACATCAATTAAAACTTAATCAACTTTAAAAGAATCCCTATACATGCCATGACTCATAAGAACTTGAGACATCATACCGAGCATCTACTCGATAGTGTGAAAACATCTCCAATGGCCTCCAACTCGAACTAGTTAAAATAACTTATAAAAGATGGAAAAAGGAAAGGAGTAAGCAATAATGCTTAGTAAGTTCATCTGCATATAACTGAAAAATATTGATATTCATTGAATATACACAACCACAAAGTATTATAATAAGTTTTACTTATTAACTCATGGTTACTTACTCAATCATTCTTGAAACTTACTCATTCTATCTCATCGCTGCACTGATCGCCACATGATCATACAAAACAACACATCAATCATTTTCAATAAGCCACTCATACTACTAACCTCTCGGTGGTTTCGCACTTAGCCCACATTCGATCTCAAATAGGATGGTAACACACATAGCTCACCAATTATTTATACTTATGGTGGTTTCATACTTAGCCCACCAAATAATTTTTATAAGTGATGGTATCGCACACAGCCTATCGATTAACAATTAATTAGGAGGTAACGCACACAGCCCACCGTTAAAATATAGTTGATGGTATAGCACATAGCCCATCACTACCATCAATAAGGTGATATCGCATATAGCTCACCATTATTATACATTCATGGATAGTTATCCACATGTATTTCTCTATTTTTAATGTTCACCGAGAACATCCTCACGCACTACTGTTCTTACTTAACTTTCTACGGTATTTGTTCGCATTCACACAATGCATCAATAAATCTATCTCATGCGCTAAGGTACATTGATTATACATAACCCACTAAGGGTTCATCCTCTACTAAATTCATCTCAATTCGATTCTAACACACACTTGTGCTTCTCATGGTACCATCATATACTTTCTCTTTTTCGACATACTCATTGAATCACTCAAATTGTTAAATAACACTTTTGAGTATCATACACCTAATGTCATATTGACATCATACCTCAATAGGGTCTTACATGTATTAAAATATTGATGCCATGTCCCCGACATGGTCTTATACTAATTCTTATACCGAAGCCATATTCCAATATGCTCTTACACGGGACCTTAATTATCATCATATCATGTCATATGCATTAGCCATTATTCTTAGATTGAATTCTCTTGACATCTTATCGAAAGATATTTCATACGTTCATAAAGTAAATATATACTCCATACAACATTGGAATATTAAATTAACTCGTACGTAATTGCAAAATTTGCACATGAACTTACCTCGATGTCGAAAGGGCTGAAAGGGACTTTTTGCCCACATTTCTCTTTTCACTCGTTCTAGGTCCGAAACTTGCTTTCTTTGATCTAGAACAATGGAACTTACTCATTTAATAACTTATAAATCATAATACACCATAATCTACACTTAAGCAAAAATGACTAATTTGCCCTTATACTTTGGCAAAATTACGATTTTGCTCGTAGGCTCGTAAATGAATTTTATCACATTTTCTTATTAAACAAGCCTAGCTGAACATTTAATCCTCTTACAACTATTCACAATTCCAACTATTTCATGTTATAATAAACAAATTACAACTTTTGCATTTTGCCTCAACTAGGTGTTTTCACAACAACACCTTTCATAAAAGTTGTTTATCAACATCCTACTTTCATTTTCTTCCATAAAAACTCATCAAACAACATAAAATCTCTCATGACAAGTTCCTAGAATTTCAACCATGTTGCAAATTAGTCCCCTCATTAGCTAGCTTAAGCTTTGGGGACTCCAAAAATATAATTTTTATCAAGAAAGATCATCAAAATCACTTACTTGTGTGGAGAAATGTTTGCTGAAATTTTTCAGCTCCATAACCCTTATTTCTCTTCAATTTTCAGTGGATGAAGGTGGAGGAATAGTGAAAAGATGATAACATCTTTATTCATCTTATTTTATTCATTTTTACCACCTAATTTCCACCAAATTTGACCAACAATAAATATATTGTCCCCTATGGCTGACCATCACTCTTTCGATGGCCTATTTGCACTTTAAGGACCTCTAATAATATTCCTTAGTCAATTTCCACCTCTAGCAAATAAAAATAGAACTTTCACACTTTATGCGATTTAGTCCTTTTTCACAATTTAGCTAGAAATCGCTAAAATTAAGGCACCAAAATTTTCATGCATGCTTAAAAAAATGTTATAACACATAACATAACATGAAAATAATTTTCTCTAACCTCGAATTAGTGATTTTGAGATCACTGTTTCGACTAGCCCCTAAATCGGGCTATTACAAAATCACTGCAGGCATACTATCCAATTTACCTGATTCAACTCGAATGATATCTCCATTTACACATCTCAATTCAATAAACTTACTACCACAGTTTACTAAAACATTATGAGCATTCAACCAATCCATGCCAAGAATTAGGTCAAATTCATCAAAGGGCAACAACATGAGATTAGCCGGAAAACAATGACCTTTAATTGTCAAGGGACAGTTGCTACACACTTTGTCAACTAGCATATGTTTGCCTAATGGGTTTGACAGTTTTATCACAAATTCTGTAGACTCAACAATCATATTCATGCTAGATACCAATTTCAAGCAAATATAGGAATGGGTAGACCCTGGATCAATCAAAGCAACAACAGAGATATCATTAAGAGAAAAAGTTCTCGTAATCACATCTGGAGCTGATGCCTCTTCGCGAGCACGAATGGCATAAGTCCTTGCAGGTGCTCTACCCTCTGATCTCACAGCAGAATCTCTAGGCGCACCTCTACTACTTGTCCCACTCTCCGGGTTCCTTTGTGGTCTACCCTTCGAAGGTACATTGCTCGCCCTTACTTCTTGTTTTCTGTCTTTCTCATCCTTCTCAGGACAGTTTCGAATGAAGGGGTCTGGTGAACCACACTTGTAGCAAGTTCGATTGTTTCCCCAACACTCTCTAGTATGCTGTCTGCCACAATTTGGACACTCTGATTTATTTGACTTCGCATTACCCACGCTTGCCATCGAGGTGGCTTGAACTCTCGAGCCCGAATATGTGTTACCACGATCTCTGTGTGAATACACATCTGAAGCAGTCATCCGAGGGTTCGTTTCTTTGGACCTCTTTGATTGGGTTTGGAACGACTTACTCATCGGCCTCTTCCTTGCATCTCGGGCCTCAATCATAGCTTTTCTCTTTTCCTTATTCAACTCTTCAGCCTTGCAAGCTCTATCAACAAATACTACGAATTCCTTCAACTCCAAGATCCCAACTAGAAATCTAACATCCTTATTCAGCCCATCTTCGAACCTCTTGCACATAATAGCTTCTGTAGACACACACTCTTGAGCATACTTACTGAGCCTGACAAATTTATGTTCATACTCTGCCACATTCATTTTGCCTTACTTCAATTCAAGAAACTCTTTCCATTTCTGATCAATGAATCGCTGACTTATGTACTTTTTTCGGAACTCTTCTAAGAAGAAGTCCTATGTCACTCTCTCCCTTAGAACTATAGATGTTAGTGTTTTCCACCAGTGATATGCCGAGTCCCTAAGTAATGACAGAGCATATTTTAAGCTTTCTTTGGGTGTGCAAGAAAGTTCATCAAACACCCTCATGGAATTTTTGAGCCAGAACTCTACTTTCTCAGGGTCATCATCTATGTTGGCTTTGAATTCCTCGGCCCCTTGTTTTCAAATCTTATCGACTAGGGGTTTGGTCATTCTTACCAAATCTATACCTTGAGGAGCTATGGGGTTTGGTTGAGGTATTGGTGGGGGTGGAGGAGGTTGAGCATTAGGGTTTGATCGTACAAACTAAGTGTACCAGTTACTCATCATGTGGAGAAAGGCTTCTTGAGCCTCTTCTCCCTGACCCGAATTCTCATGTCTACTTTCTACAGCTGCAGTCCCTTGCACGGGAGCCGATGCATTACTAACAATGTCATTAGCAGCAGCTCGGTCAAGATCTATTTACTATACAAAAATATAGTTTAAAATTCTCAAGAGTTACCACACTATCAATATATATATATGGCATGTATAGCTAGACTCTCGCACACACTATGGTAGTCCGACAACCGACTAAACCATAGCTCTAATACCACTAAATGTAACACCCCTTACCCGTCTTCAAAGCCGAAACAAGGTACAAGGCATTACTAGACTTATACGCAAACAATTATACAACCCGAGACATGATTTTCCACTCAAATTTAAAAAAAATTCACATCACCTCTTAAACAAGCATACGAGGCCTAAATCACACTTTAGGAACGGTTCGAGACCAAATCGAACTCTTCAAAAGATCCCTAAAAAGACTTAGAAAATTTTCATCAAACAGTCCACACACCCGTATGGAGAAAAGGACACGTCCATGTGGAACTTCATGCGCTCGTGTTCCACACCTGTGTAGGTTTATTACTCATTTCTAACCTACAGGGGTTTTCACATGGCAGGACACACGCCCGTGTCCCTCAAATAGAAACGACACATCCGTGTCTTAGCCCGTGTGCAAAAACCTTGACATTCTTTTTCTGACGTCATTACCCCATAAATGTCATACAGCCAAGGCACACGCCCATGTCCTTTGATAGTGTGGCGAATTAAATTTCTAATTCAGGTGCAGCCTTCACATGGCCTAGGCAGATGCCCATGTACTATGGCCGTGTCTTTCACACAGTTGAGACACACAACTGTGTCCCTACCCGTGTGGTTACTACTGAGCATTCTGACTTGTAAACCTAGCATACAGGGGGACACACGGCCTAACCATATGCCCATGACGCAGACCGTGTGTCACACACGGCCTAGATACACGCCCGTGTGTCTACCTGTGTGGACAAGAACAAGTCTATTTGCCGAGCTCTTTCTACCGCCCTAAATCATACAAACATAAATCACATCAAACCATCAACTTATTCATGCATAATTAAAGCAAGTAAAACAACCATCCGACTTGTACATTCATGAATAACTTCATCATTTCATAGATCAATAAGAAAGAGCCATCAAATATAGCCTTATACAAAAGAATTCATCTTTGAATAAGCCAACACATTTGGCCAAAACAATATGACATTCAACTAAGTCTAGTCCCTATACATGCCATACTCAAAATGCTAAATCTAACTATACCAGGATATGCTGATAGTGTGGGTGATCCTCTGATTATCTCCGTATCTTGAGCTGGCTCTTCGACACTATAAAATAAGGGAAAAGAGAAGGGAGTAAGCTTTAAGCTTAGTAAGTCTATATGTAAACAATATACATCATAACACATCTTTATCAATCAAGAACATTACTTACTAAATAAAAACAATCCAAGTCCTCATAACCATACTTACTCATTTCAAATCTGACCATATCCTATACATATATCATAAAACATTCTTCACATTTACTTGCATTTATACCCTGCACTTATCACCACAAAGCCAAATGTAATTTCACTTAAACAAGTTTCTCGATGAACATATTGTTGGATACTGGGTGGTTTCGTACACAGCCCACCATTTAATAATTTATAAGGTGGTATTGCACACAGCTCACCATTAATTACATGTTTACGGTGGTATCGCACACAACCCACCAATGATAATAAATACGATGGCATCGCACACAGCCCATCGTTAATAAATAACGAGGTGGCATCACACATAGCCCACCAATAATAATAATTACGCACTTACGAATATTTACCGCACCCATATCCCCATCCCGAAGGTTCATCTGAGAATTTCCTTATTTCCTACCATTTTTAATAAATCTCACTAATAAGCATTTACATCCATACAATGCATGAATAGGTAAAAACATATGTAATAAGATGTATCGTTTACACATAAACTTACCTCGATACAAAATATGTCAATTTGCAATTTAGTCCGTAACCTTGTCTTTTCCCCAGTGAAGGTTGATTCCACATTCTTCTTGATCTAAAATGACATATTTAACTTATTAAATCACCACGTTATTCAAAACATTTCAAAATTTCTATTTTGACAAAATTACCATTTTGCCCTTATACTTTAACAAAATTATAGTTTTTCCCCTAGGCTCGTAAAATGAAATGTGTTCATTTTTCACATATCCAAGCCTAGCTGATTCATTTACTCTCTTATATCAACTCACAATTTCAACTATTTCACACATTTACTATCCATTTTACAACCTTTACAAAAAGGTCCTTTTAGGTGTTTTCATGGAAACACCTTTCACAAAACTTGTTTATTTAACAACCATAATTCATTTTCTTCCTAAAACTCAGCAAAAAACATAAGCACTCTCATGTCAAATCCCTAAACTTTCAAGCATTTTTGTAAAATAGTCCCCTTTTTAGCTAGCTTAAGCTTTGGGGGTTCCAAAAACACAAAAATCATCAAAAATAACCATCATAATTACTTACTTGCAAGAGGATAGCTTGGCTGAAAGTTTGAGCTTCAAAAACCCTATTCTTGCTAGAATTTTCAGTGGAAGAAGAAATGAAAATAGGAAAAGATGATAGCTTCTTTATTTTATCTTATTTTATTCAATTAAGTCAATAAAACTCACCTAACCATTGACCAATTTGATTTTCTTGTCCCTATGGCCGGCCATCACTTCCCCAATGGCCTAATTGCACTTTAAAGACCTTCAATTTAATATTCTATAGCTATTAGACACCTTTAGCTTGTAAAATAAAACTTTCGCACTTTATGCGTTTTAGTCATTTTTCACAATTAAGCATGCAATCTCCAAAATTAATGACCAATATTTTCATGCACTCATAATCATGATATAACTCATAAAATAATATTAAAACTAATTTATCCGACCTCGAATTAGTGGTTCTGAAACCACTATTTTAACTAGCCCCAAAATTGGGCTGTTACATTATTCGTCACCAAAACAGGGTTACAGAGAATTACCAGACTTTTCAAATCAAATACGAAAATTAAACAAATCAATTAGCATACACATCATAAATTAATCGTATCATTCCTCTTATGGGCCCTCGAGGCCCTAAATATGTATTAGAAACAAATCGGGACTAATTTGGGTTCTCTAAAAATTTTTCGCGAAATTTCAAAATTTTTCTTAGGTGTAGGGCCCACACGCCCATGTAGCCAAGGGACACGCCCATGTGACCTTGTGACATGCCCGTGATTTAGGTTGTGTCCTACCCCGTGTAACTCTCTTACTTACATCACATGGCCAAGTCACATGCTCGTGTGCTAGGCCGTGTGGTCAATTTATTTTTCGAAAATTAGGTGCAATTTTCACACGGCCGGAGCACATGCCCGTGTGCTAACCGTGTGTCTCACACGGTCCAGTCACACATCTTTGTGTTTGGCCGTGTGGGCTCAAAATGGACCTTAAACATCAAGTTTACCGACCTTACAATTTTAAACAACAAGCAACTCAAATCCAATCGTTCAACCACTTCAAAACACGACTAAATATCTCTAACAACTTGTTAAAATGGACATCCTAAATGCCTAATCAATAAATTCTATTAGATACCTTACTCTTAATATCAAAACAATCCAACAAGACATCATTCAAACCAATTTCTAAATCATACCAATTTAACTCAAAATTTACCTATTTTATACACATTTATGCATTAGCTTAAATATACCATTTTAAAATCTCAATGTAACACCCCTAACCCATATCAAACGTCGAACTAGGGTTACGAGGTATTACCGGTCAAATCATAACATTTAAACAACCATTGCTAACACATCAGCATATCATAGTTAATCAATAACACAAAGTCCCTTTAAAAGGCCTATGAGACCTTAAATATGCTTTAGAGAAGGTTTAGGACCAAACCGATCTCATGCGAAAACTTTGCAAAACTTAGAAAATTTTTCTTTCAAAACAAGGCACACGCCCGTGTGGCTAGGCCGTGTGCCTCACACGACCATACCTTAGACCATGTTTTACCCTGTGTGCAACACTAAGTTAGGTCACACAGCTTGTCACATGCCTGTGTGTCTGGCCCGTGTGCATCACTGACTTGAATCACACGGCCTGTCACACACTCGTCTGGCCTGTGTGCAAGTCTGACTTGCTTCAAATTGCAACCTTGAGAGACACGGTCGAGACACACTCCCTTGTGCTCAACCGTGTGGGCAAATATAAGCCATTTACAAGGCCAATTTGCCACCCAAAATTTTGGGTCATACCTACGAGTATCAAACAATCATCAATTCATGTCCCAAAGGCAGCCAAAAACATACCAAATCATGCACAATTTGACCCGTAATAACATCATTCATTTCCATATACAAATCCAACTTAAACATACCAATTTAAAGTACCAACTTCACATCAAAAACATGTGATTCATACATCATATTAACCCATTTAAATTCATAGCATTTCTCATCATATCAATTTTCCAAATCAACCATGAAACTTACCAAAATTGACCATTTCTTTTGGCCATTCATAAGCACATCAAAACATACCAAATTTTGCATCACATAGTATGCACTAAATTTACTCTATAACTACATTCATTATCAAGCCATATCACATGGCTATATTAACACATTTCAAAACATAATCAAAGATCTCTAGCCTATACATGTCATAATTCAATATGTACATTTTCAAAAGGTACCAAAAATATAGTTCGATAGTGTGGTGATGATCCTCGATGATCCCCGATCTCCTAGTAGCTTCGATAATCTATAAAACAATGCAAGCAGATACAATGTAAGCTTTCAAAAGCTTAGTAAGCCATATACAAATAAACTTATCACGTAGAACTATTATAAACCATTTCATTCATATGAACTATGGCATAACACAATAGCAAATTCATATTTCTCATCTAGCTCAATTTTTTATAACCACTTGCTTATAAACATATCACATTTTCATATAGCTCACATATCAAATGATCATATTCATACTTACCTTCCATTTCCAAATTTCATATACATTTCATACATACCTGGAATGGATACATATTCACATATTCACTCATATCTTAGAATGCTCGTTGAACGGTTCAGAATCAATATGGATACTTGATTAGCTCGTAAAGTCCGTACAATGCCAACATCCCAGACGTGGTCTTACATGTAATTAAATAATGATGCCTCTCCCCCAGATAGGGTCTTACAAAAAATCACATATGATGCCAATGTCCCAGACATGGTCTCATACGTAAATCTCAAATCGATGCCAACGTCCCATACGTGGTCTTACACGGTAACTCATACCAAAATCCTATGTCATGACATATGTTTCCTAACTATTCCTATGGTTTGTACGGGGCTTTTCGGACGTCATCACATTATTGAAAATTTTCTCAGATTTCACATATTCAGCTCCAACAACCATTCATCACATTACATTAACATATAAGCAATAATAATTCAATTCAAACACATTTATTTGTATATAGACTTACCTCGTACGGGAAAAAACAGAAACAAACGGCTATTCAACTACTTTCGATTTCTCCAGATTTAATTTCGTTTTATTTGGTTTTTGATCTATACACATTCAAATTTAACTCTTTTATTTAACAAATTATTCAATTCAATCCATTTACACATTTTTAGGGCATATTACAAATTAGCCCTCATATTTTCACATTTTAACACTTTAGTCCTCTTTTCACAAAATCACAAAATACACATAATTTCCTTATACAAAGGCTTAGCCGAATATTCCCTTAGCTCATATAAGCCCACATATTTCATTTATTTTATATTTTAGCCCATCAATTTCTCATTTTCACAATTTAGCCCAATATACTCAAATTCATCAAAAATCTAAATACAAAACATATTAATCTCACACCAAGCTTTCATAATTCATCAATTAACATCATTAAACTCACAAAATCATCAATGGCATAACTCAAAATTATCATCAAATTCTGAAATTGAGGCATGGGCTTGATAGAATGCTAAGTAACAATCACAAAAACATAAAAATCATCAAAAACGGATCAAAATACATACTTTTATTAGTCAAAATGAGTGTCGAACCCTAAAGACTCTTTTTCTTTTCTTTTTCTTTGTAATTTCGACAAAGATGAACATAATATGACTATTTTCATGAATTGGTTTTATTAATTCATCATTTAATTTGCCATTTACCATTTTTTCCATTAAAATTAAACATATAAAACATGTTAACAAAGGCCATTAATGTCCACTCATAAATCTTATGGCATAATTTCCATTTCAGGCCATCATATTCAAAAGCCAAAGCAATCCAACACATTAAACATATAGAATGCCACTTTTGTCTTTTATGCTATTTAGTCCTTTCAACAAATCAGGCACTCAAATAATTAAATTAAATCACTGAAATTTCACACGCCAATTCACATACTTTAAGCATGGAAAATAATATTAAAACATTTTTCTGACTCGGATTTGTGGTCCCGAAACCACTGTTCCGACTAGGGTCTAAACCGAGCTGTTACACTCAACATAACACATATGTTTATATATAACCAACCAATATCATCTTATAATATTATTTACAAATTCTTCCCAAAATGACAAACATAAATATCCTAGGTACATGCCATTACCAAAAAGAAACATACGTCACCATGTTTTGAGTTCGGGATTGGCTTTGGATGCTGATTTGGCAATTCGACTTTAACCTAACCTGTGCATAGTAAACAAACTGTACGCTGAGTATAAACTCAGTGGTATTTCTATAATCTGAATTCTTAAGAAAAATAATAAAACATGCACATTTAACCTTACAAAAACATTAGTCTTTCAATAAATCAACTCATGCACTAAAATTTCATTTCTCATCAATAGCTTTTCTCCACTTTGATTCACACATCATCTCACTATATCAATAATCATTTCATGAACCATGGTTTAAACATTTCATTTTCATATCTCAATTCAATATTCCATTCCAATTCATATTCAAAATCATTAAATAGCATTCATATTGCCAATTCATTTATTTACCTCTATTAACAAGACTCGGACTCGGACTCGGACTCAGACGGATACACGAATCTAACCAAAACACACCAGTTTGACACCTAGCGCCTCATCGGATAATTCGAAGTAATAGATTAACACCCAGTGTCTCATCAGCCTTGCCGAAGTAAATTGGTACCCAGTACCTCATCGAATTTATCTGAAGTAATAATGTGACACCCAGTGTCTCATCGACTTGAAGTCGAAGTATCCCTAAACTCTTCCAATCCTATAGCATGCCATCTATATTCGACTCAGCCTGACACAGTTAATAGGGTTTCAAATCACTTTTCAATTTTCACAATCATCCAATATTCAAATATCACATTAATCATAAACTCACATACATTCAATTCAATATCATAATACTATTTACTCACCTTATTCACTTACCATAAACATTAAATCAAAACACAACAATTAATAATCAGATTCGGATTATAGAAATACAAACCATAATTTCTGAGTCACTCCTGTCGACTTTCTCTTTTCCCTTCTTAGACGATGTTTTAGGCACGACGTTAGGTACGAAAATTAAAACAATTTAAAATTATCAATACTCACAATTTCACATTGAATATTTCAATTTATACTCAACTTTTGCCTAAATTCCAATTTAATCCCTAAACCGAGACAAACTTTATTTTTCCAAAACTAATTCCATATCTTAATCAATTTCCACTTTAGACTAATTTCAACTCTCTAATTTCACCATAAACCCTAATTTTAAAATTTCACAATTTAGTCCTTATTGCCCAAAACTTATGATTTATTCTACAATTCAATCCCTTTTTTCACTTCTAACTTGAAATTCTATCAATTTAACCCCTAACACTTCAATTTATTCAACATGAACAACTTCTAAAAATTCAATAACTTCTAAAATTTTAACATAAATCAAGTAGTATTTTGTTCTAAGATTCTAAAAACATCAAAATTACAAAAAAAGGGGCGCTAAATTGACTTGCCAATTAAACTTCAAACCTTAAAAACCCTAATTTCCCTTCTTTCTTTTCTCCTTTCTTTTTCTCTCTATTCTTCTCTATTTCGTTTTATGTTTTTATTCTTTTGTTTCTTTTCTTTTATTTTATGTTTTAATTATAATAATATAATATAATATAATAATATAATAATATAATAACATTTACTTAAATAATAAGAAATACATGTATTATTATATACATATGATTATTATTTTTACACATGTATTTTACAATTACCATACACTTGTCATTTATGGCTGAATTATTAATTTAGTCCCTTCACTTTTCCTTTAATCTATAATTCAACTTTTACCTTATTTGTAATCTAGTCCTTATACCTAATTACTCTTAATTTAGACAAATTCACCTATTCAAAACCTAATTAGGCACACAACTTGCTTCGTAAATATTTATGAATCCGTTTTGTGTAAACAGAGACCCAAAAATGCACTTTTTGATACCCGTAAATTTTGGGTCGTTACATAGTCTGCCAGAACTTCCTCCGTCACATTTCATATCCCACCCCAATGCATATGAAACAACATAGCACATATTCAGAATAAACATGCTCGTATATGCTTAACTGATCAAAATCATGCTGACGATGCTCACAAAATTAGGAAAATGGGAAAAGCGGGAATGATACTTAGCAAAACTTTAGGAGAAAATTTCTTTTTTTTAAAACAAAAGTAAAAAATAAAACTAATTAACCTCCCACTAAATCTTATCCTGATATTATCTAAATTAGGTTGTTGGAATTTGAATTTGACCCAAATTCTGAGCATGGGTGGCACAGCAAAGAGAAGCAAAAATGTTTCCCATTTTTACACACAACAAGATTTGAACTTAGGACCTAAAGGTAAGCTAAAGCCTTACCACTGAACTAGCAAGCTCATTATTGTTAACAAATTTATAAAAATAAAATACAGCATACATGTGACCAGTCAAGTGAACGAATGAAAACAATAAAAATTCAAAGGAAGAGATTTGAACACAAGACCTCAAGCACATAAACAGAACACCTATCCACTAGAACAAATTATTTTACTTTACATATTTTAGCAATTCAAAACTAAGAAATTTGGGGTGTTACATAAATTTTTAACAATGTAAATTATTAATGTATAATGCGTAAGGGCCACAAACAAGGGACAATGATGCAATTTAGGTGGGGAAAATGGATGGAACATCTTTTTCTCGAAATTTTAGCAGAGGAAGCCCAGAAAGGAAATAAACCTTCTAACAATTTTAAAGCAGTTTCTATTAATGGAGTTGCTGCAACTATTTCTAAAAGATTCCAAGTTTAATGTGATGTTAAGCATGTGGAAAATCATCTGTGGACTGTAAAAAACAAATGACAAATTATATGCACAATTCAGGTCGAAAGTGGTTTTGGATGAGATGATAACATGAAAATGATCACATGTGATAGAGCGACATATGATGTAGTCGTAATGGTAATATATATATGTTAAATATATTTCATTGTTTTTTTTTTTTTACTTGTTAATCTAACTATGTATAATATTCAAAAAGCACATAAGAAGTATGAACCATTTTTGAAAAAAAAAACATTGATCATTATGATGAAATGACTTTGGTTGTTGGCAAAGATATGGCAACAGGGAGTTTTGCCAGAACATATGCTAACATAGACTTGGATGATAGTAACCAAGATTCAGTGCTTGTAGACTGCGATAATGAAGAGGTTGAGGAGGTAAGAATAAAAGTATCTTCATCTGGTACATCTAAAAGTTAAAGAAAAAATACTCAAGAAAGTGTCATTGATGAACAAATTAAATTTTTGGGTGAACAACTTGGTAAGATTGTTAATGCATTGGAACAATTTACTGCGGATAAGACACCACATCTTTACAGAGAAGTGATATCGATGGAGATGGAAGGATTTGATGACGACTTCCTTTGTAGTGTGTTTGATTATCTCGTGGGTCGTGAATATGAGGCCAAAGCTTTCTTGGCTAAAAGTACGAAGTATAGAAAAATTTGTCTTCAAAAATTTTCTCAAGGTTGAAGATATTGATGCTTTAATGTGGTGTAATACTAGTAATGCACTTGGACAATATTGTAGTTATCATGTGGTGTACTACTAATTATACACTTGGATAATATTATTAATTTGTAGTACTAATTATGGTTTGGAAGCTAAATTATTATTATTCAATCTTTGTATTTTTTAATTTTTTATAACACAAATAGGAATCATCTATTTGCTTTGGTTGTTTTTAATTTATGATTATTAATATTCTAGCTTAATAATTGAGTACTATTATATATTTATAATTATTTTAAAATATGCAAAAACAATGTAAAATATAAATTTAATAGATATAAAATAAACTCAATTAAATAATGAAAAGACAATAAATTCTCAAATATATGTTTCTTTCGTTTAAAACAACATTAATGAAATATTTTAGAAATCTACTAAACAAAGGAAAATATTTTACACAAATTCATCCAAACGCCAAAAAATATTAACTTTTCAGAAAAGTAAATTATTTTCCAGAAACCATCAAAAGTGAATCGACTTAGGACCCAAAATTTTGAGGAATTTTTATTTGTACTTTGAACTTTTTTAAAAAATTTATAATCAGGATTTTTAAAAGTTTTGAAAATTTTCATTTCT
This sequence comes from Gossypium rotundifolium, assembly GCA_025506655.1. NCBI lineage: Eukaryota > Viridiplantae > Streptophyta > Magnoliopsida > Malvales > Malvaceae > Gossypium > Gossypium rotundifolium. The sequence goes on from CP106725.1 coordinate 53,171,993, forward strand.
CAAAAGTTTAATGAAACTCTCTTAAAATTTTTAAAATTCTCCTTAATTTCACCAAAAAAAATTAATTGGACCTTTTTTAAAAAAAATATCATTAAACTCTTAAAATTTTTAAATTTTTATTAGACACTCTAAAATTTAATTTTCTGAAATTTATTACCACATCCACTAATACTTTTAAAATTGCCAATTTTATTAGTTTTAATAATAAATATATTCTTTTCATAATGTTTTCTCCTCATCCTGTCACTTACTTCAATACTACATCTAAAATATCCCCTTTTAAGTAGGATTAATACATCAATACGTGGGTATGAGGTGACATGTGCCATCTTAGGCATGTTAAAGGAAAAGGCCATACGTATAAGTCCACACAGAAAACAATTACACAATAACAGGCCAACATGAATACTTCAATTTTTCGTTTTCCTAAGCATATATAAAATTTATTATGCCATCCAATACTACATATTTACACTATTTTTGTTTTTAGTGTAATAAATAGATTATATTTGTTTAGCATTTGCGATTGAAAATGTTCATTTTAGTTATTTTATTATAAATTTAAGAATATGTTAGTTTAAACGAGATATAATATCGTAATACGTGAAATGTTAATTTTAAATATTTTTAAGTAATTAATATAAATTATTTGTAAAATTTAGGCCCTATTTAATTAAGTATTGAAAAATTCAATCAACTGAATATTAATATTGTAATAGGCTAATTTAGCCCGGACCCATACAAAAAATAATAAATTCAAAATAAGAAAACAAAATTCAAGTCCAGTCCAAAATATATCATTTGGCTCGATCGGAATGGCTCATTATTTGAAGAGATTGAAGGTCCATTTACAAGCTTGACGTATATGGAAACATAATCTTCAAGGATATGCAATCTTAGATATGATATGTAAATCTTAGATATGATATGCAATCCTAGAAGATATGATATGCAATCTTAGAAGATATAATTTTGTAATCTTAGAGATTTAATTTGTAGATACCTTTTAATCTTAGCCGTTGATGTAATTAATCTGTACCGTTAGATTTGGGGAGGCTCAACTATAAATAGAGGCCTCTCCCTTCATTGTAAAGGACTTGAGTTTGGAGCAATAATAATTCTTAAGAGCATTCACTCAAATTTCTCCCTCTCTTGCGTTCTTATTTTCTGTGGCTTGTTCTTATTTTGTTCTTCGTTCATCTTCGTTTCTTTTTAAGTTGCTTTCATTTGAGTTGGATTTTGGTGGAGGAATTTCGTTGAATCTTCATATTGTGAGAGGTAGATTTGCTCGGGCCCATACAAAAAAATAATAAACCCAAAATAATAAAACAAAATCCAAGTCCAGTCCAAAATATATCATTTGGCCCGATCGAATGGCCCATTACTTGAAAAGATTGAAGGTCCATCTACAAGCTTGACATATATGGAAACATAATCTTCAAGGATATGCAATCTTAGATATGATATGCAAATCTTAGATATGATATGCAATCCTAGAAGATATGATATGCAATCTTAGAAGATATGATTTTGTAATCTTAGAGATTTAATTTGTAGATACCTTTTAATCTTAGCCGTTGATGTAATTGATCTGTACCGTTGGATTTGGGGAGGCTCAACTATAAATAGAGATCTCTCCCTTCATTATAAAGGACTTGAGTTTGGAGAAATAATAATTCTTAAGAGCATTCACTCAAATTTCTCCCTCTCTTGCGTTCTTATTTTCTGTAGCTTGTTCTTATTTTATTCTTCGTTTCATCTTCGTTTCCTTAAGTTGCTTTCATTTGATTTGGATTTTGGTGGAGGAATTTCGTTGAATCTTCATATTGTGAGAGTTAAGCTGACTTAAGCATTTTTTAAACCTTTTTTTTATCTATTTAATTGTTTAATCATTAATTATTTTTTTACTTTTATTCGCTTATTTATTCATCAACTTTCTTATTTACATATTGTTCATTCATTTAACCATTCTTATCATTCTTTTATTTTCTTCCATTAATTAAATACTTTATTTGTTTTTAATATTATGTCACACATGTTGTTTATTTTTTAAAACTCTTGTTATAGATCATCCATTTTAAATTGTTTGATTATTTGCTTTAAATTTTTTTCCATATATTACCAATTGCAAATTTTTTTATACTATCTATTTTATATACCATTTATTTTTAAGATGTTTTGTGTATAACTTGTTCTAAATTCCTTATTATACAATATTTATTTTAAACTCATTTATATATTATTACTTTATATATTACCTATTTTCATTTTTTATATATTATTTATTCCAAACTTATACATATATTACCTACTTTTTTATGTATATAATTTATTTATTGATTTGTATATTGTTGATTTCAAATTTCTTTTTCCTTATTATTCATTTTCAAAGTCATTATTTTAAAATTTGTTTACATTTTTTTGCCTTATATTTTTTTATTTTATACTCTTTGTTTTAAATTCATTGGTCTTTGATTATTGATGCTAGTATTTAAATAATTGCCATTATGTATTTTATAAATTATTTATTTGTATTTTCATATTGCCCTTTTTTATCAAAGTTTTTACGCATCGTTTTAATATTGCGTCAATTTTTCTCAATTGTAAAAAAGAAAACTTTTAAAAATAAGGCAATATCCAGTACTTTGGAGCTTTGAGAAAATCATGCCTTAACTTATTGGGTTTCGATTTTTTTTATCCAAATAACCGAATATTCTTTTTAAACTTTAATGCATGAGACAAGCTTAGTTTCGAGGGTTAAAATATCGTATCCTAACTTACTGGATGTGACATCTTATTACTTCAGGACAAGGAGGTCTTAACATCAAATTCAATTTATTCAGGTTTTTAAAGAGGATCGTATTTTAAAATTTTTAAATTTTCGATATTAGGACGTTAATTAATCAATTAGGTACCAATTTTTGGGCATTACGACGGTGCTAATCCTTCCTTGTGCGTAACCGATTCCCGAGCCCATTTTCTTGAATTTTGTAGACCAAAATTATTATTTTAATAAATCAAAATGTTTTATTAAAATGATTAATCTCAAGGTGACCCGATCACACCTCGAAAAAATATTGGTGGAGACTCCATTTTAGTTTTAAAAGTCAACCTGATTTTTAAAAATAACAATGGTTTCGACAAATATTTTCTACAATTTAATATTTTAAATACTTTTGATAATTCACAATAAAAACTACTAAATTGAATTTTAATAGGAATGTATTTATTTTTCAGTACTTATTTTTTAATATACCAAACATAGTCTTAGCTTGAATATATAAATCATTTATTAGATATTAAAATCACATATAAATATAACTCTTATAAATTACTAAAATTTCATAAGTAATAGAATAATTGACTCAAATATAAAAGATTCTTATTTTATGGTGTCTTTCTTATTATTAGATGTCATGTTATTATTATTTTCATATTAACAAATATTCAATTTAAATTGATAAATATAATCAAATAATTTGTGATAGTTTATTGTTAATATATGAAATATAAATTTTAAACACTTTTAGCGATTAGTATAAATTATTTGTATTTTTAATATATAAATCATATTTATAATTTATAGTTGAAGGATAAGATTATAATTTGATACCTAAATTAATTTTCAAGATCAAAATTAAAATTTTAAAATTTTGATTTGGCTTTAAAATTAATTTTGTATTAACAAAGTATGAGTTGAAGAGCAGAGTTAAAATTACTTTTTAAGTTCACTGCTAAATGCACTACTCATTCTCGATTGTAAATATAATTAGTCTGGCTTGAACAGTTGATTCGATTTAAAATTACATTTTAACTGCAGTAGTAAATTACAGTAAAATTTCGAATATGATGTATAAAACCAAATAATTCATTTCTCAAGTAAAAATTGAATGACTATAATTTACATTCAATAAACTACGACACGAAATGTATTTCAACATGACATATATAAATACACTAATGTATAAAGTCTACATAAAATGAATTACTAAGTAATACATGATCATTTAAATAAATTAATAACAATTTATAAAATAAAAAAAACATATATTGTAAATGTAATATCAACATAGGACGAAGTTAGGGATCGAGATATATATATATATAAAAGATAAAGTAGGCACGACCCATACAATATATATTTAAATTTTAGATAATTTTATCACCAAAATTAATATTTTGAAAAATTAAAATTTGATAAGTCGTTGAAAAATTCCAAAAATCAATGTTTTTAGTAATTTATTTTTTTAAATGTGTTTGATAATTTAAAATAAAATATATATACTAGATTTTTTAATAAAAGTGTTACATAAAAGCAACTTATGATGTAATGAATAATAGTTAAATTGATTTACTTTATTCATTTATTTATTTTAAAGTATATTATCCGTTAACTATTTTAAGTTGCTGATATATTTTTCATTCCTTCTTCAATCTCTTTTTTTTTTTAGTTCTTTTTTCTTTTCTGAAACATCATTATTCAAATTGGAAGATCAAAATTTTATGATTAAATTAAGACATGAAATGGAAAATCAATTATATCATCATTTAAATTAATTATTTTGTTTAAGATATTGAACTCAAATTTCACATTGTTCTTGATTTAATATTTTTTAGATTTATAATATTTATATTTATTAAGAATATAATTTATTCTAAATTTTCAATAGGTATAAAATATTATTTAAGAATATAACTTTGTTTGAAATAATATTAAATGTTTAAAATGTAAAGATACAAATGTAAAATAAAATTTTATAATTTAAAATTATAAAACAATCTAATTATATTTTGTGCTTAATTTTAAGTAACATAGCAAACAAATTTCATAATTCAAATTCAACGCTTAACTTTTCAGCACTTAATTTTCAGTTTATCAAAACCACCTAAGCTAAATGCTCAATTTGTATTTGATATTATAATTATTTTAAGTTTATTTTTATCTAATTAATATTTAAATACTATTTTCTACTTAGAGATTGCAAATATTTAACTTCTTTTACCAAATTAATATTTAGATATTACTTTATATTAGTTTACCAAATTAAACTAAAAATATTACTAAATTTATCATAAAATATATAAAAGAAATAAAATTAAAATAAGCTTTTGAAAATATTCTGAGACCAAACACAATTCATCTTAATTTAAGCATTAATTATAAGGTTAAAATAAAAATTTTAAAACTTAAAAGGTTAATTTGAAAAAAATTAAAAATAAGGGCAGGCCCCTGCCAGCACCTAATTTGCCCTTTACGAACATATGTTTTTCTTTTGATTGATAAATTATGTAAAATATAAGATAAAGGAAGACACAGTGCAAACACCGTATGAAAACACAAACTATTCTCTAAATTGAATCTTTATTTCAAGCTATGTTAAACATGATATGTCACAAAAGAAAATAACTTAAATATGACACGTATAGATGAACATATTAAAATTTATATAAATTAAGTGTAAAATTATAAAATAAAATAAAAGGAAACTAAATACGAAAACCAACATACAGAAAAAACATAAACTCAATACATATACACAAACTTCACAAACAAATTATTCAAGTTTAAAACTTATTAACTAAAAATTTTGTATAATTTTATAATTTTAAATGAAAAACAAACAAACTTCATCAAATAATTTCACTTTCATACTCACAAAATGAAGAAAAAACTTAAATATCTAATTTGTATTTACCATAATTACTCTTAAAAAAACAATATCAAAGATGATTGACTAAAAATTAATTATTCAACGAGATCACTTTTATATGACTAATTTACTTATAAAAGCCCATTTCCAAGTATCATTGCGGAAATGGATCAATTTTTGCATTATTTATCAAAAACGGTCGATTTTGACAAAAACGCATCCATGTAGGAGCGTTTTAGGGTGAAATTTTCAGCAAATCGCTCCCTTGGGGGAGTTTTTTTGCCATGTTAGTACAAAACGCGCTAATATAGACGCGCTGACATGGACGCGCTTTGCTAACGTGATAAAAACGCTACCCTATGGGCGCGTTTTGCTCCGTGTTTTTGTCCCAATGGCTATTTTTTTTACCGTTGGGGGGTCCAACTGTAAAAAAAAAGTATAAAACCTCCTCCTATTTTTCACACAAAATTTCTCCCTAAATTTCTCAAAACTCTCAAATTTCTCCTGAAATTTCTCAAAGCTCTCTTTAATTAATTATTTCCTTTCATTTTCTTTCTAAATTAGTATTATTGTTTTTATAATTTCAAAAATATTTGATTGTATTAGCAATGGCCGGGGAATTAATTCGTCTCGGTCATAAACATATCTCCGTCGAACAAATGAAAATGGTTAGGTTAATTTTAATTTTTAAATATTATTTAATATTTTTTAATTTATGTAATTTTAATTAATTTGTATTTTATATTTTTTTTTATAACGGTCTGTAGATCGGGTGTTACAATGTTATATTCATAATATGTCTGGTCTTCCATCACCGTTGATAGAAAATTACTTGAGGGAAGCGGGTTTTTGGCACGTAGCCACTATAGGCCGGGGTGCAAGTTGGACCTGAAACTCATCAGCGCGTTAATAAAGAGGAGGAGACCCGAGGCGCACACATTCCATCTTCCATGCGGAGAGTGTACTATCACTTTGGAGGACGTGCAGTTACAATAAGGATTGCTGGTAGATGGGTCCGCACTCACCGGGTCCATTCAATTTGCTGATTGGGAAGCCGTATGCTACGATCTTTTAGGTGCGATTCCAGATAATATTTACGAAGGTCGAATCGAGATGGGCTAGTTACGAGACACATTCCCGGAGTCGGGGAATGATTCGACTGAAGTAGAAAGAATACGATATGCTCGGGCATACATCCTTGAGATGATTTGAGGTTATTTGATGCTGGACTTGTCACGAAACCTCGTAAATCTGAGGTGGCTACTGAAACTCGTTGATTTTAGAGCAGCTGGTGAATTTAGTTGGGGTTCTTCCGTGTTGGCAACATTGTACCGAGAGATGCGGGGCGACGCAACTAAATAAAACCAAAATCGAAGGTTGCCTATCACTATTACAATCATGGGCTCGATTTTGCTTTCCATTTTTACGTCCTCGAGTGAACCACCTACATACATTCCCACTCATAACAAGGTAAAATTTTTATTTGATTTTACAATTATTACATAGATTTAAAATAAAATTGTAAGCTAAAAATTTATTTAATTAGGTGGAACCATCCGGCAAGTTATGTTGGAATACCTACCGCTCTTGAAGATATACGATTTCTATTAGACCAACGGTCAGAAGCGCAAGTAAGTATTAAATAAAATATATATACATAAAATAGTCCTTTTATATTTAGTATTTAGTATTATGTATATAACTAATATTTTTATCATGTTCATATAGTTTCAATGGACACCATACGAGGATCCGGCAATTCGGGCAGTAATTCTAGATGGATTCTTCAAAATCCGAACATTTGGCATGTTAAGGTCCCATTGGTCAACTATGCTACTATTGAGATGCACCAAACGGATAGAGTGTTATGACAAATTGAATTTTGACAACCGATTCCCAAGGCACCTGAGGTACTTGATGATGAGCACAAAATTGACTTACGACAAACGAATACGAGTTGGCCGACATTTTTCTTGGAATATATTGAAATTTGGGAAAATTGGTATGATCATATACCTACTCGCGAACCGATCATCGTTCCAGAGTTAGCGTGCGCGTCTGATTACATGCCATGGTTTAGGATCCATGGCAAGCCACATTTGCTGTTGAAAGACCAGAGGTGTTGGCAAATCCGTGTCGAAAGGGAACGACGGGGCCCTTTAAATTTAAGGAGAAGGGATGACGGCACGGGTCCATCAACAGTGCCCACATAATCACCGAGCCCAACGCTTCAACCGACGACACCCACACCACAGCCCCTTCAAATTATGCTAGGTGTGTATCCTAGCCCTTATATGTATCCTAATTCTTATATGTTTCCTTTCCCTAGTCCTATGCCAGGTTAGAATGCATGGCCCGATGCATCTCCTTTCCTGATGACTTCGACTCAACCCCCGATATATAGGTCATCATTGCTGGAGGGATCGCACGAGGCACCATCTAGGAGCTCATCTCATTACCAATCACCATTGCCTTATGGGATTCAAACATCTCCGCCATGGGTGATACAAACACCTCCACATTCTTTATTCTATCAAGGTAGGTCATCGTCCCAACACCCACAACCGAAGCAACCACAACCCCCGTCGAAAGGTGAACCAAGGAGGAATCGAACGCGTAATCATCGACCACCCTCATGTGGCACTGATTCCGACCGGCACATACATTGATTTTTTAATATATTTGTGCAAACTATTTTTATATTGTTTCATTTAATAAAATAAAATAAAATAAAAGTTTTTTTTAAAATATTTTAATAGTAAATTATTTTTATATTTTTAGTAAAATAGAAGTTCTTTTGAATAAGGCAATAGAAATAATGCAACATAGTTTCATTACAACAATTATCAACTATTTTGGTTTGGACATGATCGAATTGTATGACCTGGGTTCTTACACCATCCGCACAACTTCTGTTGGTTCGTTCGTTCTCGAATATCCATATTATTACGTATTCTACTTGAACAAGGTCAACCTTTTGGTTTGCGACGCAATTCTTTATCCGATAACAACTTAAACGGAGCAAACGATATAGACAGCCACTTACGTCCATTTAGGACCGGTGGGAATACGTGTCTCCACACATTGTAAATGTATTCTATTTTGTACACTTCGTCGACATATCTCATGGGATCCAAACAAAATTCTGACAAGCTGCAATTGCATAAGCGCATGGATAACGAACTGTGTCAAACGTCCCACAATCGCAAGTCTTATTTCTCAGGTGTACATGATATTGCCCGTCGGTAATACATTGGTTCGGTTTGTCAAACTCCGTCACACAAAACCATAGGTTGTCGCGATCGTGACACACTTGTGCATGGTGTTGGCCCGTACCTTTGCCTTGTTAATTTCGTACAATACCTTCCGGAACCATACATGGTCTCCCTGCATTTGGCCTTTATAACTCACTGTTCGCTTTGGCAATAGTGCTGCCAAACGAAAATATGTCTCTCTCACAACCGAGGTTATCAACAAATGATGTGTTCCTTTTAAAACAGAATTTATGCATGTAAGACCCAATTTATACCCGGGCCCATTAACCAATAAACCAAAACCAATTAATTAAAAAACAATCAATAACAGTCCATCAGTCCAAAATAAAAAATCACAAGCCCAGATTATGACCCAAAATTCTGAGGCCCAAATGGCCCAACATCTTAAGTGTTTTCAGAAACCCTTAGGGTTTCTGGAATGTTCCAGCGCCGCATGCCTCAACACCTAGCCAAGCCGCTCCATGTCACCCTATAATCTGCGCCTCTGTACAACACCACGCGTGCCTCCATACGACGGTCGTACCTGCGAACAACAAACAAAGAGCAGTAGATAAAAACAAAAAGGGGAGAACAATTGTATTTTGGGGGGATTTTATTATTTTTATTTTGATTTTTTTCAATTTCGGCTATAATAAACCGAAAACAAACCATTGTAATGGGTCTTTTTACGCATTATCAGAGATCAAAAGCAAAAGAACCTTGAATGTTGATTCTGTTTTTTATTTATTATTATCATTTACTGTTCTTTTTCATTTTTTCTAGTTATTTTATTTTTAAATCTTTTATTAACGAAATAAAAAAGAAGAGCAAGAAGGGGAAAGAAAACTAACTCGAATACTGGGGCACGTCGTCGGAACTTCTCCGTCGTTGCAGCCGAACCGAAGGCAGGGGTTTTCTCTATTTTCTCCTCTCTCGTGTTTTGAAGTTTTGAAAAGGGAGCTAACAGTCTGGCCTTGAGCATCGCCGGCCACCGAGATGGTGGTGGCGCGGTGGTGCGACGGTGAGGGAAGAAGCCCAATCGACGGGCATGAAAAGATGGGGGGATTCTCTGTTTTTGTTGTTTAAAGAAGATGAACTGATAAGCTTAAAAAAGAATAAGTAATAAATGTTATTAATTTTTAAAGTGGTGCAATTAAAGAGTGTGGGGGCTAGCGCATTGACGATTTGTAAGTTGAATAGGTGCCTTTTCACCTTAAATGGGAAATTTTCGCGGCCAGTCCCTCCCATTTATGCTACCTTTAAGTTAATCCTTTTCTATTTCTTTCATTTTTGCCCTGAATTTTGCTCATCATTTCAATTCAGTCCACGCCTGAGTGCTTTTTTTGGGGGGTTGGGAACATTTTCACTTTTAGCCCTTATGTATTCACGCGCTTTTCATTTTGCTCTTTTGTTTAAATCTGTTCTTCCATTTATTTATAATTTGTCTTTTGGATTTTGTTTTAATTTCAATCTAATCCTGTATTTATTTATTTATTCAATTGCAAGCTCTTTGGTTTAGTTAATATTTCATCTACTTGTTTATTATTTATCAATTACTTATCTTCTTCTAATATTTAAGTTGTTATTGTTTTTCTTCCATTTATATTTCATATTTTCATTCCTTCATTATTTTTATTATTACTATTATATTCGTTATTATCATTACTTTATTATTATTATTATTATTATTATTATTATTATTTATTCTTTTTATATTTCCTATTATTATTATCATTATTTTCTTATTAATTTATTATTATTTGCTTATTATTATTATTATCTTTATTAACATTTTTTATTATTATTATTATTATTATTATTATTATTATTTTATTCGTTTCTCATTTCCTACTTTTTTTATATATAATATTTTTGGCTTGCCTATTATTTTCTTTCTTATTTTTTAGCTTGTTTGTTTCATTCATTTTATTTCATTTTCATCCTTTATGTTGTTACTTACGTTAACGCATTTATTACTATTTTGCTACACCTATTGGTATTGTAATTTGTTTTTACATTTTATTACAAACTCGTGTTATATTTAACTTTTATCCGATACAAAATTAATTTCTTTCATAAAGGCAATATTTTGTATAAAAGATTCGAGGAAATCGAGCCCTAACTTACTGGGTTCCGGTTTTTTTCATTCAATATGAATAACGAGATATCCCTTTTAAAATCGCAATATAAGTTTTGACAAAATAATTGTTCTCGAGAATTCGAAGTGTTGTGCCCTAACTTACTGGCCATGACACCTAGATACCCCGAATCAAGCTTGTTTTAAAATAAAGGTAATATTTCGTATTTGAAATTTCGAGAAATCAAACCCTAACTTACTAATTTTTGATTTCTCATTTCACAAATAACGGAATATCATCCTCAAACTTGAATCCAAATTTTAAAGTCAAGAGACTAGCTCAATTTCGGGAGTCCAAAATGTCGTGCCCTAACTTACTGAGTATGACATTATATCTCTTCGAAATAAGAGGGTCTTATCATCCATTTTGATTTGTTTAAATTTTGAAAATAAAAGAGGATCATATTTTAAAATCTTTTCAAATTTTCGACGTCAAGACATTAAATAATCAATTATTTACCAATTTTGGGCGTATCGAGGGTGCTAACACTTCCTCGTGCGTAACCGACTCCCGAACCCGTTTTCTAGATTTCGTAGACCAAAATTATTGTTTTAATAAATCAAAATATTTTATTAAAATAATCCATTTCAAGGTGATCTGATCACACCTCGAATAAAAGGTCGGTGGCGACTCCATTTCCATATTTTTTAAGTCATTCCCCATTTTTCAAAATTTGCCGATTTAAAAATGGTTTCGACAGCTTGGCGACTCCACTGGGGACTGGTTAAGGGTCAGGCCATAAATTGATTGATTTCTGTCCTTTTGTCAGAAATTGAAATTTTGATTTGAAGAATTACGATCCTTTTATTTGCATTCGCTTGTGTCATCTCACTTGATTGTTATGGTTCGAGTCTTTTAAAACATTTTTGCATCATATTGCATGACCGTTGGGTCACACCCCTAAGTGGGAGTGAGAAGCTACTCATTCGTGAGGTTTTCACCTCCGTGCAGGATAGTGAATCGCTTCCGGGATACATCCGTACCTATGTCTTCGTGAGATTTTCATCTCCGTGCAACCATAGAGAAATGTGTCCCCCTGAACCGAGCTCGGTCCGTATGAGCCTATAATGGGTGAAGATCGAGGAATCTGCTGGTTCAGGTACCCTTGACTTTAGAACTCAAACCACATGTAAAGGACCCTAAGAGCCTACCCTAGACGAAGTTGTGGTAAACCCTAGTGGTCACCTAGATAGGTGCTTGAATGTTTTATAGGCTTTGATTGTTATCCCTATATATTGTACTGACTTTTCGTGTTGTATATTTTTTTACTTAGCATGCATTTTCATATTAGAGAGAGATGTCGATTCAGGTCCGATTGCCAAATTAGGGAGCTCGGCATGGAGAACGAATTTCTTGATAAAACGAAGACAATACGTATGTTTGTATATTTGTAGTCCGTTTCATGTAAAGAGTTTTGTCCTCTAGTAAAGTTTTCTAAAGGAAATTGAGTTAGAATCGGTGCCTCTTTACATTCATTGCATGCATTCACATGACATTACATCATATGCATTAGATTTCATAAGAAAACCCTGATTGGTTGAAGTTATTTCAGCATTAACCTAGACACCGGCAAAACCAAACATTTCTATGGTACCCGAACTAAGATGAAAGATATGGATCAGAGATTAGAGAAGCTTGAGTAACTCCAAAGGGAGATGCAGGATAAACTTCAGCTGCAATGTAGGAGCAGTTTGCTAAGATCCAGCAGGATATGATGGATAAAATGATAGAATCGCAGAGAAATATGATGACTCAAATGATGCAACTATTAAAGGGGCATATGGATAAAGGAAAGAGCTCCATGGTTAATGTTGAGGGGAATACTGAGTATCATCAATATCTCCCTGATTTTACTCCACCACATGTGCAAGCACTACCTGAAGTGACTGTACAAAGGCCATCTGTCACGATCAGGCCTCAACAATTCCAAGTTGATACTTTAGTGAACCCCCAAACTGGCTTAGGTTCAGGAGATAATCCAATCATGACTCATGTCCCTGATTTGGATGAAATAGCTGAAGGAGAGAGGACAAAAGTAGAATTGCCAAGATAGCTAGAAGACAAATATAAACAGTTGGAGGAGAAGTTTAAGGCTTTAGAAAGTGCTGATAGCTGTTATGGAATTGATGCCAAGGATTTAAGCTTGGTCCCAGACTTGGTGCTCCCATACAAGTTCAAAATGCCTGAATTTGATAAATATAATAGGACAAGTTACCCAGAGGCCCATATTACTATGTTTTGTAGAAGGATGATGGGATATATTCATAATGACCCACTACTGATTCATTACTTCTAGGATAGCCTGGTGGGAGCCGCAGCCAGATGGTATAACCAGTTGAGTCATGCCAGAATTGGGTCATGGGGAGATTTAGACCAAGCATTCATGAAATAGTACAATCATGTGACAGACATGACTCCCGATAGTATTACTCTTTAAAGCATAGAGAAAAGGGCGAATGAAAGTTTTAGATAGTATGCGCAGTGGTGGAGAGAGGTTGCCATCCAAGTCCAACCACACCTTTTAGAAAGAGAGACCACCATGCTCTTTATTAATACACTGAAGGCCCCGTTTATCACTCATATGCTAGGGAGCGCCACAAAGAGCTTTTCAGACGTCGTAATAACTGGAGAAATGATTAAGAATGCCATAAAGAATGGAAAGCTAGATGCTGAAGAAAGTGCCAAAAGATCAGCTCCGAGAAATAGGGAAAATGAAGTGAACAGCTTGAGCAAGCGTCCCAAATTAGTCACTATAGGTCAATCGAGGGTTGTGACTACTGATCATCAGGGCCCATCAAGACAAGAATCCAGTGCAAAGCAACTCCAATTTACACCAATTCCAATGGCATATAGGGAGTTGTATCAAAGCCTATTCGATGCACATATGGTGGCTCCTCATTACATGGAACCAATACAACCCCCATACCTCAAATGGTATGATTCAAATGCTCAATGCGAGTATCACGCGGGGATAACGGGGCATTCAATCGATAATTGCATTGCATTTAAGAAATTGGTGGAGAGGCTTATTAGAATAGGGGTTTTGAAGTTTGATGAGTCGATCGAAGCAGTAATTTTCGATAATTGAATGAGGGGGCAAGAGAGTTGCGATTCCTTAAAGAAGTCATCAGAAGCCTAGAATTTGGGAAGTCAGAAAACCAATGGCAGATCCAAATGGTGAACCAAGGAATAAAAGTTTTCCAAGCATCGGCCTTTATATACTTGAGAGTGTTTTGAACAATAGGACTATGGAAGAGACATGTATTTTTAAGGCTAATCTAGAGTAATATTCAAAACACGCTTATTACTTTCAGCCTAGAAGTGATAAGAGTCATTTTGTGGAATAAGCTTTTGTTCAGAATCCTTATTTCAATGAAATACATCTTTTTATAGATTCTTTTGTACTTTGGATTACTATTCAAATATTTTTTTATTCTTTATTCATGATTATACATACAAATATTCATTCATAGGTTCATTCATTCTTTCCATATTCTTTTGAACTTACAATAGGTCCCCAGATATCAATGACAAGGGCGACGCTGTTACTGACTCCCTTTTTTAGTAAAATAGGGGTCTAAGGAATCTCAGGACTTTGAAGATGACAGAAAATGTAACATATCTTCTAATTTGTTAATAATGGATGAAAAACGAATCTTACGTCGCGATTCAAAAAGGAGATGGAGATCAAAGCCTAGCTCAATGCAGAAATAAGATTTCTTATATGTGGGGCATGGATGTTATCAACCCAGTCTCATCAAAAGCTTCTGGCCAATGTCGATTCATTTTCGTGGATGTCGGGTACTTTACTAAGATGGTAAAAGTTACTTCATATGCCAATATTATAAAGTCGATAGTCATCAGATCAAAAAAAAAAGAAAGAATATTGACATAAAAAAAATGTCAAAAAGATCATATTTAACCATAATGTCAAAAGTTTGCGGTCTGTTCAAAGATCAAGTGCCACATCGCAGTAAAGGCAGCCAAAAAGAAAAACAAAAGATAAAAAAAAAGACCGAGACTTGTAAAGATTGGCTTATAGAAGTTACTATTTTCCCTCTACGCTTATCAAATATTGGCCAGGACGAGTCACCGGGGCAGCACATTTCTCATTGGTTTCGCCCATTGAAGTCAAATTTCCCTTTTTCAAGTCTTATCAGAACTGAAGTTGGATGAGGCAGAACGCGTTTAATCTTAATATGATCAGTTGAATTTGAAGAGAAAATGTTAAAAGCTATCTATCACGGTCAGATGATGCGAGCTCACAACAAA
Organism: Gossypium rotundifolium; assembly: GCA_025506655.1. Lineage (NCBI taxonomy): Eukaryota > Viridiplantae > Streptophyta > Magnoliopsida > Malvales > Malvaceae > Gossypium > Gossypium rotundifolium. Next base: position 53,187,308 of record CP106725.1, read on the forward strand.
AATGATTCGTCCTAGAAAATTTCATGATAGAGCTTTGAAGAAGGTTCTTTCCCATGCAAAAGGGACTTTAAAAGAAAGAGGATGCCAAACTGGGAAGGACCTTAGGCAGTAAAAAAGGCCTGTTCTAGGGAAGCATGGATATTGTCTGAGATAGATGACAAAGACCTACCCAATCCGGAGAATTCAGATTCAATAAAAAGAATTCATAAAAAACACAGAAAAAAAAGAAAAAAAGAAAAAGAAATTTCCAGCAAAAAAAGAATAAATAAAATGAGAGGCCAAGGCGAAAACCCGCGAATGGCGCTTTGAGACCAAAGGGGATTTGAGTTGAAAACCCAAAAAGGGCAGCTCAAATTTTGATCAAAGGAGGCATATAGTAGTCTTGCTATACCTGAATTAACAATTAGGAAGTACGCTACGTCTTGGGGCATCAACGAAGTACTTCAGATCCCTAAACACATATTGAGCTTAAAATGGTCCTCAAGAAGTTTGAACAGAGAAGCTCAGGCTGTGATATCTGGGGCACCTAGTTTCCACTTTATCCATCTTAAATTTGTTATTTGTGATTATATTATTCTTTTCAAAATATGTTCACAATAAATTTCCTTCTTGATTGCGATTGCTATCTTTGCTTAGCTTATTTGTTCCGAGCTATGCTCCTAATTAATTTCCTTATTGTCTATGGTTATGATCTTTTTCAGGTATTTTGAATTGAAATAACAATTAGTGGACTAATAATATTTTCATAAAAGGAGTTTCGCATATTACTTTGGAAGCTTCTGAATAATACAAGAATTTGAAATAGGACTATTGTTTTAAAACACACCAAGTTTAAGGAAGAGTCTGAGTTAAGACTATCTCTCCAGATTTTTATCGAAAACGGCGGTTGAACCAAATGACAAGATATTGCGTCAGTGATACAATCTTGATGAAAAATGGGCAATGTTAACCCAAGTGTAAAAGGAGAATCATTCGCAAGAAAATTGATATTCTGCATCCATGCGAGCATCATAGATACACATTTGGTTGGGTCTCCCAAGGAGTGATCAGTCGATGGAACAAGCTACATGCCCTATACCCCCGAGTCGTAGTGGGATAGATCCTATACCCCTAAGTCACAATGAGATGAACCCTGAAGTTACAGTGGGGCACGTCTGTTGAGCAAGATATTTATTTTTTTAGGTTTTTTGTCAGGAATACCAGCCGAACAAGAGGGCAGCATATTACCCTGATGAACAATGAACGATAACACCTTAAGCAAGGATCATTCTCATGAAATTCTGCATTCATGCAAAACACATTTAGGAGCATTTGATTTCATTCATTGCATCATAATAGTTATAATAAATCATTCTTATGACATTCTGCATTCATACAAATGTCATTCATAAGACATATCTATTTAGGGGCATTTGATTCATTTCGACGATCAATGCATCCTAATCATTGTAAGAAATCATTCTCATGATATTCTGCATTCATATAAATGTCATTCATAAGACACATCTATTTAGGGGCATTTGATTCATTCTGATCATTGCATCCTAATCGTTGTAAGAAATCATTCTCATGACATTCTACATTCATATAAATGTCATCCATAAGTAATATCTATTTATGGGCATTTGATTCAATCCGATCATTGCATCCTAATCTTTGTAAAAAGACCATTCTTATGACATTGTGCATTCATACAAATGTCGTCCACATTTCATTAGGAGCATTAGATTCATTCTGATCATTGCATCCTAACCATTTTGCATAGGCATAAACACAAAATTGATTTTATAGAACAGGTCCCCTACAGGACGTTGCCGCAACATCGGTGAATTTGAAGATCTTGCCTTTCTGAGCGAAGCGGATCAAAGATGGCAGATCTGATAATCCTAAAGTTACAGGAATAGATTTAAGCCACCAGCCCTATCTCCCTAGCTAGCAGTGGAATAGGTCAAAAATTGTAGATCTTGTCACCCTAAGCAGTAGGGAACCAAGATCGAACGGCAAATCTTGTACCCCTAAGTAGTAGTGGAACAGATTTAAGCCACCAGCCCTATCTCCCTGACCAGCAGTGGAATAGGTCGAAGATTGTAGATCTTGTTGCCCTAAGCAGTAGTGGGCCAAGATTGAACCGTAAATCTGGTCTCCCTAAGCAGTAGTGGAACAAATTTAAACCACTAGCCTTATCTCCCTGACCAGCAGTGGAATAGGCCAAAAATTGTAGATCTTGTCGCCAAGCAGTAGAGGACCAAGATCGAACGGCAAATCTTGTCTCCCTAAGCAGTAGTGGAACAGATTTAGGCCACCAGCCCTATCTCCCTGACCAGCCGCGGAATAGGTCGAAGATTGTAGATCTTGTCGCCCTAAGTAGTAGTGGACCAAGATCGAACGGTAAATCTTGTCTCCCTAAGCAGTAGTGGAACAGATTTAAGCCACCAGCCCTATCTCCCTGACCAGTAGCGGAATAGGTCAAAGATTGTAAATCTTGTCGCCCTAAGCAGTAGTGGACTAAGATCAAACGACAAATCTTGTCTCCCTAAGCAGTAGTGGAACAGATTTAAACCACCAGTCTGGCAATCCTGAGTTTGCAGGAGTAGACTGAAGATAGCAAATATGGCAATCCTGAGTTTGTAGGAATAGATTGAGGACAGCAAATCTGGCAATCCTGAGTTTGCAGGAGCAGATTGAAGATAGCAGATCTGGCAATCCTGAAGTTGCAGGAGCAGATCGAAAACATTAGATCTTATCTCCCTGAGTTTGCAGTAGAGCAAATTAAAGCTACAAGTCTAATTTTCCATGAGTAGATCGAAGCGTTAGTTCTCAGGCCCCTGAGGATGCAGTGGGATGGAATGAAGCTACTTAAAGAAGAAAAGCACTGAATGAGACATGACCGGACAAAATTGGCTCTTTTTGAAGTCTTTGTTCTATTCTCATTACACGACAATGAGTAAAGAGGGGCAGCTGTAAGACCCAATTTATGTCCGGGCCCATTAACCAATAAACCAAAACCAATTAATTAAAAAACAATCAATAATAGTCCATCAGTCCAAAATAAAAAATCACAAGCCCAGATTATGACCCAAAATTCTGAGGCCCAAATGGCCCAACATCATAAGTGTTTTCAGAAACCCTTAGGGTTTCTGGAATGTTCCAGCGCCGCATGCCTCAACACCTAGCCAAGCTACTCCACGTCACCCTGTAATCTGCGCCTTCGTACGACACCACTCGTGCCTCCATACAACGGTCGTACCTGCGAACAACAAACAAATAGCAGTAGATAAAAACAAAAAGGGGAGAATAATTGTATTTTGGGGGGATTTTATTATTTTTATTTTGATTTTTTTGATTTCAGCTATAATAAACCGAAAAAAAACCATTATAAGGGGTCTTTTTACGCATTATCAGAGATCAAAAGCAAAAGAACCTTGAAGGTTGATTCCGTTTTTTTATTTATTATTATCATTTACTATTCTTTTTCATTTTTTCTAGTTATTTTATTTTTAAATCTTTTATTAACGAAATAAAAAAAGAAGAGCAAGAAAGGGAAAGAAAACTAACCTGAATACTGGGGCACGTAGTCGGAACTTCTCCGTCGTCATAGCCGAACCGAAGGCAGGGGGTTTTCTCCGTTTTCTCCTCTCTCGGGTTTTGAAGTTTCGAAAAGGGGGCTAACAGTCTGGCCTTGAGCATCGCCACCACCGAGATGGTGGTGGCGCGATGGTGCGACGGTGAGGGAAGAAGCCCAATCGACGGGCATGAAAAGATAGGGGGTTCTTTGTTTTTGTTGTTTAAAGAAGAAGAACTGATAAGCTTAAAAAAGAATAAGTAATAAATGTTATTAATTTTTAAAGTGGTGTAATTAAAGAGTGTGGGGGCCAGCGCATTGACGATTTGTAAGTTGAATAGGTGCCTTTTCACCTTAAATGGGAAATTTTCGCGGCCAGTCCCTCCCATTTATGCTACCTTTAATTTAATATTTTTCTATTTCTTTCTTTTTTGCCCTCAATCTTGTGCATCATTTCAATTCAGTCCATGCCAGAGTGCTTTTTTTGGGGGGGTTGGGAACATTTTCACTTTTAGCCCTTATGTATTCACGCGCTTTTCATTTTGCTCTTCTGTTCGGCCCTGTTCTTCCATTTATTTATAATTTATCTTTTTTATTTTTTTTAATTTCAATCTAATCCTGTATTTATTTATTTATTCAATTGAAAGCTTTTTGGTTTAGTTAATATTTCATCTACTTGTTTATTATTTATCAATTACTTATCTTCTTCTAATATTTAAGTTGTTATTGTTTTTCTTCCATTTATATTTCATATTTTCATTCCCTTATTATTTTTATTATTACTATTATATTCGTTATTATCATTACTTTATTATTACTTGTATTATTATTATTATTATTATTATTTATTCTTTTATATTTCCTATTATTATTATCATTATTTTTTTATTAATTTATTATTATTTGCTTATTATTATTATTATTATCTTTATTAACATATTTTATTATTATTATTTTATTCGTTTTCTCATTTCCTACTTTTTTTATATATAATATTTTTGGCTTGCTTATTATTTTCTTTCTTATTTTTTAGCTTGTTTGTTTCATTCATTTTATTTCATTTTCGTCCTTTATGTTGTTACTTACGCTAACGCATTTATTACTATTTTGCTACACCTATTGGTATTGTAATTTGTTTTTACATTTTATTACAAACTCGTGTTATATTTAACTTTTATCCGATACAAAATTAATTTCTTTCATAAAGGCAATATTTTGTATAAAAGATTCGAGGAAATCGAGCCCTAACTTACCGGGTTCCGTTTTTTTTCATTCAATCTGAATAACGAGATATCCCTTTTAAAATCGCAATATAAGTTTTGACAAAATAATTGTTCTCGAGAATTCGAAGTGTTGTGCCCTAACTTATTGGCCATGACAACTAGATACCCCGAATCAAGCTTGTTTTAAAATAAAGGTAATATTTCGTATTTAGAATTTCGAGAAATCAAACCCTAACTTACTGATTTTCGATTTCTCATTTCACAAATAACGGAATATCATCCTCAAACTTGAATCCAAATTTTAAAGTCAAGGGACTAGCTCAATTTCGGGAGTCCAAAATGTCATGCCCTAACTTACTGAGTATGACATTATATCTCTTCGAAATAAGAGGTCTTATCATCCATTTTGACTTGTTTAAATTTTGAAAATAAAAAAGGATCGTATTTTAAAATCTTTTCAAATTTTCGACGTCAAGACATTAAATAATCAATTAGGTACCAGTTTTGGGCGTATCGAGGGTGCTAACCCTTCCTCGTACGTAACCGACTCCCGAACCCATTTTCTGGATTTCGTAGACCAAAATTATTGTTTTAATAAATCAAAATGTTTTATTAAAATAATTCATCTCAAGGTGATTCGATCACACAAATGGGTACATCTACTATACATAAAGGTACTGTCAATTTGTACCAATGTCTTGCAGTACACAAATGTGTCCTGACATTGTTTAAAGCTCTAGAACAGACACTTGAACACTTGGCATCCACGGAGCAATCGGTCGTTGTAGTACGCAAAGACCATTTCAATATCTATTATGCAACCTGAGTTGTGTATTATATACTCCACCAAACACGGGCGCTTCTGTGTTCTGCCTCTCACTAACGGAGTGTTGGGTAGGGGTCATGTCTTCCTCTCGAACAGCAGTAAATGTTGAAGCACAAATGTTTCATTTGGCGATGAAAATTGTACATATAACTCAAGATAGGGTGATCCACTAACGAGATGAGTCTGCACCATCGCCTCAAAGCTACGACCACATTTGATATCAAATAAGTCATATGTCACGGTATCAATTAAAACAAAAAATAGATACTTAATAGAAGAAACCCTCATTGGCGTCGTTTCGAAGGTTTTGCACCTAATTCTTTTACGAAATTCTATCAAATCTATAGTCTAGTTAAAAACCATTCACGTTGTGTTCTCCGATAAAAAAATAATACCATTCTCGATGTCACATACCTCACCATCATAATAAATAACAGCACTAATACGTTCACTCATTCTACTTAGCCTCTCTATTTTTTCTTGATGTAACTTATGCAACCTGAAAATTAAATTTGGCTCATTTATAGCCTAAGGCCAAACATGAACTATCAGAGAAAAAAGCGTACGTGGGAGCTTTTTGATAATTTTGTTGATGAGACATCCCGCTTGAAGCGTTTTGACACTATTTGTTCGAAACATCTTCTCAAAATTATTTTTCAGAACTCATTGAGAAAAGAGCGTCCACGTGGGAGCCTTTTTCATCAATTTTGCTGACAGTGCATCTTGCTTGAAGCGTTTTTTACACTATTTGTTCAGAAATGTCTTCTTAAAATTATTTTTTCAAGAACTACTATAGAAAAAAAGTGTCCACATGGGAGCTTTTTTCATTAATTTTGCTTACAGTGCATCCTGCTTGAAGCGTTTTTCACACTATTTGTTCAGAACCATCTTCTCAAAATTATTTTTTCAAAAACAACTGTAGAAAAAGAGCATCCACATGGAAGCTTTTTTCAATAATTTTGCTGACAGTGCATCTGCTTGAAGCGTTTTTGACACTATTTGTTCAGAACTGTCTTCTCAAAATTATTTTTTCAGGAACTACTATAGAAAAAAACCAAAATCCTTATTGTCAATATAATTTTTCCTAAACCCTAAACCTAAACATAATATTATTTTAAAAAAACTAAACCCAAATTTAATTAATTTTCTTAAAACACTAAACCCAAATTTAATTAATTTATTTAAAACCCTAAACCATAATTTAATTAATTTTTAAAAAGAACACTAAATCTTGAATTATTTTAAAAAATTCCTAAAACCTAGAACCCTAAATTATTTTAACAAAACCCGAAACCATACAAACCTAACCCTAAATTATTTTAACAAAACTCTAACCCTAAAAGCCATAAACCAAGAAACCCTAGGGACAAACATGAAAAAAGCCCTAACCTAGAAAAAACACGGAGTAAAACGCGCCCCCTGGGGGAGCTTTTTTACCATGTTAGCAAAGCGAGTCCACGTCAGTGCGTTTTGTGCTGACATGGAAAAAATGCTCCCCTAGGGGTGCGATTTGCTGGAAATTTCACTCTAAAATGCTCCTACGTGGACGCGTTTTGCCAAAATGGGCCCTTTCAGGTAAATAATGCAGAAATTGGCCCACTTCCATAAATATATTTGGAAATGGGCCTTTATCGGTAAATTAGTCATTTTATATGTTGTTGTTTTTTTTTGTTTGGTGATTAATTTTTTAATTAAATTTTATTTTAAATTTTTAAAAGAGTTGAGTTGTTCTTTTATTGGTAAAAATATTAATTAAAATATTAAAATTTTAAACATGAAAAATCGCATGGCAATTGAATGTACTTAATGCTATTTTTTGAACTTTTATGAACTTTATATATATTATTTTAATTTTTAAAATATTTTTTATAATTTATAATTTAATTTTTAATATGGCATATACCATAAAGTACACATAAACTGTCATGTGGGCTACCATGCCAACATCATTAAAAAATTAATGTTTTAGTCAAGATTTTCGTTAAAATTTTTTTACTCTTTTTGATAGGTTAATGACCAAAATTAGCTAAAAAAAGAATAAGAATCAAATTGACAAAAGATGTAAACTTTGAGAGTTAAATTTGTTATTATGCCCAAAAATTTTTGAGGATTCTACACACTTTCCTACTTACACGTGTCCACTGTTTTATATATATATTGAGGGAGGGGAATGGGGTTATTTAAGATTGAATCCAGATTCTCATACCTACAACATAATGCTATTGTCATTGGGCCAAGACGTTATTGACTACTTTTTTTAACATTATAATCTAATTGTTAAATTTCAATTTTTTAGATTATATAACAATTGTCAATTTTCAATTTTGGTTCCTATATTACACTCAAATTTGAGATTTAATCTTAATACTTTAATTTTGACATAATTCGGTACTCAATTTTTATAATTTCATTCTCTAGTCTAAATATTTTACTCGATTAAAATATTAACGTGAATTTTAAAATTGTTAACACTATTAAAACTCTTTGTTAAATTGAGGTCCATTACAATGTAAAATTTTTTGTATAATAACTTATTTGGCCCCCAATTTTGTAAAAAAAAAAATTAGTCATTTTAACTCTCCATTTAATTTAATGAACTTGCATTGTTGTCAAATCACTCAAAATAGATAAAAAGTTAATATTTGTTAACTTTATTGATGTGCCATACACGGATGCCACGTCAACAATTAATTAATTTTTTAAATATAAAATTACAAAAAATTTAAAAATATGTAAATTAACAAAAAAGCATAAATATTATAAAATATTATTTAATAATAAAAATATAATAATTTTTAGAATTCTTTTTAAAAAAAAACTTCATTGTTGACGTGGCATACATGTGGACTGTCATGTCAACAAAAGTTAACAAACTTTAGTTTTTCTATCCATTTTGGAGTGTTTTGACAAAAAGTGTTAGTTTAAAGGCTAAAAGAGACGAAAAATTGAATAAAGAGAAAAATGACTTTTTTCGTAAAAAAGGAGGGCCAAATAAGTCATTATGTCTTTTTTTTTTTTGTGCCACATGGTTATCAAGTGCATTTTCATTTTACTTTCAAAATGTCACACAAATGAATTTAACAGAATAATTTTATTGTGGTTGATTGCTAAACTTGAATTTTTTTCAAATTCAAAAAGTAGAAGAACTAAATTACTATCACGCCCTAAAAACTAGGTTAGAAGAATCGTGTTAGTGAAAACCGAGAGTGGTCACACCCCGCTTTATAAGGTTATCTTTGTTTGTTTATAGATTATGAGTTTGAAACAATTACTGAGATTATGGTCATAAATAATTAATTAATGTATTAAAATAATATAATCGGATATTATTATATTAATTAATCTAAAACAAAACTTGATTGCGAGGTTTAATTTGAAAATAGTGTGTTTTAATTCAGTTAGGACCTAATTGAAAAAATGGTGAAATGAATTAAAATATTAATAATGAGACTTGATTATGAGTATTAATTATTATATATAAACTAAAGTGGAATGTGCTAAGAACTATAAAATTAAATAAGTTAATAAAAAAATTGAGTAAACTAATACATAATATCTAAGTTAAGCCCAAAATAACTATATATACAGTTAAGAAATAAGATTAAACAAAAAGTAGGCTTCAAGACTAATGGGTTAGCTTTCCTCCTTAGAGAGCCTAGGTTTAAACCCCACTCCTCCCATTTCTTTTCCTTTTAATTTTCAGTAACCTAGAATAAAAGTCACACTAAAATAAATATTGATAGGGGTAAAAACTAAATAAGAAATAAACTTAGACCTAATGGTTAACATGCCACTCTCCCTTTTATTTACCCAAGTTTGAGTCTCTTCCTTCCCTTTGTTATTTCATAATTTCACCAAAAACGCCCCAAAAACATATCAATATGATTAAGCGTAAAAAATAAATAAAAAATGCACTATAGTCAAATGGTTAAGACATTAGCTGCTTTAAGTGACCAAGGTTATAACCTCTTCCTCCTTTACTTTAATTTTAATTTAAAATTTCATAAAAATATTAGGAAAATTGCAAGTGCGGCCCCTAAGATTCACAAGCCTTAGGAATTGACCCAATTCTTTCCTAACTAGAATTTATATCTTACCCTTCCTCAAAATCCCAATAGAATTAAAATTCTACCATCTTTTTTATTTTCTTTTCCTAATTAGAATTTCAATTTTCCCATTTTCAAATCCTAATAGAATTTATCCTCCATCCTTCTATATATTTTCTTTTTATTTTCTTTACACCATATTTTCATCCTAATTGTTGATAATTATTTTGCTTTCTCGAATCAAATAATCCTCCATACAATCGTTCTCTCTATCGGTTTCATAATCGTCATCAAATAGCATCCTTAATCATTACCAAGAAATGATAATTATATCTAGTTTCAAAGAATAGATCTCAAATTTACGTAATACTCCTATCCAAAGCTAATTCTTCATTCAATCTAATAAATCTTTTACAATTCTTGCCAAATCTTTCGAAAAATCTTGATAAATCTTAGAAAAAAAATGTTAAACTCTTGTATAATTTTCATTTGAAGGACTCGATTTAGTTACTCTAGATCATATTTGAACGTGAGGAACGTCGATCGAGATCCCGGTGATAGGTGTGTGTTCTTTAACAAGCTAATCAGGACAAACTGATAAAAAATGAGATAGATGAATGCAGAAATGGATCGTAAAGTTTGTCAAAGTTGCGGATTTGACTTAGGGCTCTAGAAGTTTGAAAAGAAATGTAGATTTTGACACAACCTGAAATGCAATCAAATCCAAGTGAGATAAAACAATTAGAATAAATAACAAAGATAATCAAAATATAATAATAAATCTACGATTAGAACAATAAGGAAGAAAATAAAGAAGATAGATGAAAAGACAGAACATGGTATGTAGAAGTCCTAAGAAGCCTTGGAAACACGAAGAATCCATAACCCCCTTCAAGCGGTTCTAATTTCCCCTCTAAAAAAGAAAACTTGGCAAGAAAAAGTTTGAAGATGATCCCCACAATCTAAAAAGATTGTTAAAACTCTTCTAAAAGAAACTCAAGAGAAATTCTTTAAAAAAGAAAACTCAAAGAGAATTTATAAACTCAAAAGAGTTGAATAATAATGAATTGTATCAATTGTGTACAATGCAAAGGCCTATATATAGGCTAGCTAAATAAATCTAAATAAAACTCTTAAGTATACTAGAACTCTAATTTAATCTAACCTAGAAGTAGTTTTAAACTAAACTTTCTTGTTAACATATAACTCCTAAATAACTTAAAATAATTAATAATTATAAAAATTTGGAATAAAATAATAAGAGATGATTAATACAATATTAGGCTCATATATAATAAAAATTAAGCCTAAAACCTGAACCCAATATGATTCCCATTATAATCCCGTTCAAAAATTCTGCTTGCTCAGTCTTCACTAAAACAATCTTAACTTAAGCTCCCAAACTCAAAATCGAGTGATTCAAAATGCGTTTTGAATCTAAGAGATAGATCTTCAAACTCCATGAAGACAGATCAATCTAGAAATTTCAGGATCCCATCCAAAAAGTCGTTGCAAGTATGTTGATTTCCCAAGCATGAAAATTGGCAGCTTTGGTGATTGGAATTTAATAAATTTCACCCTATCCGTGCATATATCACAAATTGTGCCTAGGATTAAGGACACACGGTCTTCCACACGGCCCTACACATGACCATGTATCTCTGAATCCATATGATAGTTCGAATCTCCCCTTCCACATGGCCTGTCGCACGGTTATGTCTCCTTTGTAGGTTGATTTTACGATTGTCACACGGCCACAATCTATTGATATGAATAATGTTAGAAATCATGATCTGATTGATAAAATTAATATTATATATATTAGAATGAATTGTGATTAATACATATGACTATTGTATCTGTATTTGAGAATTATGCGTACAACATGTCTTATATTACCTTTAAACAGAACACATAATAAGCATAACTTTCGCTACTGAATCGATCTGTTATAAGCATATTATTTGCTATTATATCAAATTGTTATAAGCATATTGATTGCTATCGTATTGATCTGTTTTGAGCATTCCATATTGTATTGCGTGGGGTTAGACACTATGAACGGAGGAAGTATTTGTTGGAAAAATCCTGATTTGAAAATGGTTTTCTTGCACAACAAAAATTTAAGATTTTGAGAATCGACCCGATTTGTAATATTTATAGCAATAAACCTTAATTGAATTTGTACATATGTTTTAGCATAGCGGACGTTTCGTTCTTCGACTTTCAACCAAACAATCTTCTCCACTATTCTCTTACCACGAACTGCTTTGAGTGTGGGCTTAAACTAGTTGAATTGAAACACATAACTAGAAAAAGTTTTCTATCTTTTAGGGGTGAAAAAAAAAATTATCTCTTCTTAATAGAAATCGATATAATTGTTATTCCGAAAAAATATATGTAACAGTTGAGAATATATTCTCTCTATTTTTTGACAGAATAACAATATCTCAAAGTTGTGTAAATAGCTCTACCGATGCAATCTATTTATAGGAAGATAAGGTAGAACCCTTGTTGAGTTGTATTGGTTTATTTCAAATTGAAAAATAATATCCTACTTATAATAAGACTAGTGTGGACAGTGAACCCTAGAATTCCTACTAGGGTTGGCGCCCCATTCATGTCCATGGGGTGTTTTTGGGCCTCTCTCACATCGAGTCCAATTACGAGTACTTCTTGGCCCTTTTTGACCTAGTACTCTGTAATGTGATCCAATCCAATTAAGTTTTTCTATTCCCCATGTAGATGGCCCAAAATTTCCGGGCCCAATTACAAAATAAAATAACAAACCCAAAACCAAAAAAAAAAACCCAAAATACAAGCCCAAAAACCAACCCAACTCAGAAAAAAAAAACAAACAAAAAAACAAAAACCCTAGCCTCAAGACTCGACCTCCGACTTACGCCCCCCCCGCCTCTCAAGCGCTCCGCTTAGCGCCGTCGTCGCTGCTCCACCACCACCTGCAAACACGACAAAAGGGGACAGCAACAAAATAGCAAAAATAAAAGCAAAGAAAAAGCAATATTGTATTTCATTCGGCTATATAAGCCAAGCAAAAAACGATTGTGAGGGGGGCCTTTTTTTTTCGGAGAAAAAACAAAGAAATATAGCAGAAAGGAGTTCCTTTTTTTCTTTCTTTTTGATTAATAAAAAAAAGAAACAGATCCACTTTTTTAGCATCCCCCTTTTCTTTTTTGAGCATCAATAGAAAGCAAATTTTTTTTAAGCACAAGAACAGTAGATCCAAACACCAAAGAAAAGAAAACACAAAAAGATTCAAAAATCGAAAGAACAGAAACAAAAGGTGAATTTTTTCTCGTCTTCGAAAGATTTTTTTTTATTTTTCAACAAACCTACATCATTAATATATATATATATATATAGTCGAAAAGAAAAAATAAAATAAAAAATAAAAATTTTTACCTTCCTACCCAGTGGCGGTGGTTTGACTCGGCCACGGCGACGATCAATGCTGGCCCTCGCTGTAAATCGCGCCACCCTCCCCGCAGAGAAAAGAAAGAGATGAGGCCCTTTTTTTCCGAAGTCGCAAAATGAAAAAAAAAAAGAGGCAAAAAATTTAAATTTATAAAGGTTTCAAAACGACGTCGTTTAGGGCCTGATACAGTGGTCCCAAAACGACGTCGTTTCGCCGTGACCCGCGCGCGACCCGACCCGCTCCAGGAGGATCCTCGTGTTTTTATTTTTGGGTATAATTCCGCAAATGGCCCCTCCGCATTTTTAGTTTTTTTTTTAGATCAAACTTTCATTATTTATGCATTGACCCTGAAAATTTGTGCGGTTTTCAATCTGGTCCCCATCAAACGCTGCGTTTAACTTACCTGGGAATATTGCCTTTTGGGTCCCCCGCCTTTTACGCGCGTGTCATTCAGCCCCGTACCTGCTTTTATTTACAAATTAACCGAAACTTCCATTTTTATGCGATTTAACCCATTTTTAATTATCTTGCAATCTTTACTACCATTACTATCATTTGACCTTTTTTATCATTGGTTATTTACTATTTATTGTTATTATTACTTGTTATTCCCATTATATTTTACTATTATTCATTTATTTATTGTGTGTGCTATTATTATTTTTTTTTATGGCCAATATCATTATTTTTATTTATTATTATTTTGTCTTCATCACTATTGTTATTATTATGTATCTTATTATTATACCATCGTCATCATCACTATATTATTATTATATTACTATTATTATTATGTTATTATTATTACTATTATTTCCACACATATTTGTTATCTTATATTATTGTTATTATTATTATTATTATTATTTTATTCTATTATTATTACTCTTATTTATTTCATTATTGTTCATTTATTAATATGTTATTATTTTCTATTATTAACGTACTCTCATTATTATCATTGTTTAATCTTCACCATTTATGAATTTTGTTTTATATTATTCTATTCATTATTTATTTATTTGTTATTTTATTTATTTATTTGTCATTTCATTTACTTATTATTTATTCGTTTATTGTTCTTTATTTTTTAATGCTTTAAAGCATTTTAAGTATCTATCATTTTTTCAATTTTTATTTATTTATTGTTATTATTATTATTATCATCCTATTTGTTTCTATGACTTTATTATTGTTATTCTTATTTCATAATTTATTTGCTCATTCGTTTATAAGGATTAGATTTATTCATATATTCGCATTAGTATCATTACTTTGTCTAATATTAATCAATCAAATTTTCAAAATAAAGATAATGATCGGTATTTGAAAATTCGGAAGATCGAGCCCTAACTTATCGGGTTCGGTTTTACTCGCTTATGTTAAACAACGGGATATCTTTTTGAAGTTGCAATTTTAAAACAAAATCTCAAAATTGAAATGTCGTGTCCTAACTTCTTGGACTCGACACTTAGATACCGGGATAAGTTTCTTTTCTTAAAATAGAGGCAATCTTCAGTATTTGACATCTCGGGAAATCGAGCCCAAACTTACAGGGTTCCGATTTCTCATTTGACGAATAACGGAAGATCCTCTTCAAATAAGAACCAAGTTTCAAAAGGCGAGCTTAGTTTCGGGAGTTTAAAGTATTGTGCCCTAACTTACTGGACGTGATGCTTTACTTCTTCGAAAATAAGAAAGCCTTAACGTCCCTTCCAACTTTAAAAATAAAAAGCATTGTATTTTCAAATCCCTTTAAAGTTTTCAACAAATAGGACATCAATCAATCAGTTTGGTACCAATTTTGGGAGTGTCGAGGGTGCTAATCCTTCCTCGCACGTAATCGACCTCCGAACCTGCTTTTCTCAAAGTTCGTGGACCAAAAGCACTATTTTAGTAAATTAAATGTTTTATTAAAACAAAGGTGATCCGATCACACCAAATAAAGATCGGTGGCGACTCCTTTCCTTTTCTTTTTTCAAAATCGAGTCGACCGCGTGCTTACCATTTCACCCAAAAAATGGTTACGACGACTTGGCGACTCCATCGGGGACGCGAGGTCAAGCCATTGATTGAT
The DNA here is from genome assembly GCA_025506655.1 of Gossypium rotundifolium. NCBI lineage: Eukaryota > Viridiplantae > Streptophyta > Magnoliopsida > Malvales > Malvaceae > Gossypium > Gossypium rotundifolium. Next base: position 53,202,478 of record CP106725.1, read on the forward strand.
TGATTTTGTCCTTTTAATTAAAATGGTTTTAAAAATCATGCTTCTTTTAACGCTCTTCAATATTAGCCTTGTAAATATTTTGGCATTGCATTGCATGACCGTTGTGGTCACACCTTTAAGTGGGAGCGAAGTTATGCCTTCGTGAGGTTTTCACCTCCGCATGGGCTAGTGGACTGCTTTCGGAATACATCCGTACCTATGTCTCCGTGAAGTTTTCACTTCCGCATGGCCATAGGGAAATGTATTCCTCTGAATCGAACTCGGTCCGCATGAGCCTATAATGGGTGAGGATCGAGGAATCTGCTGGTTCGGGAACCTCGAACTTTAGAACTAAGCCGCATATAGCAAACCCTAGGAGCCCACCTTAGGTAGAGCTATGGCAAACCTTAGTGGTCACCCAAATAGGCATTAGTTTATTTTACTTACTTTACATTCCATGATACTAACTTTTTGTGTTTCTTTCTTTTTGTGCATATCATTTCATATTTTAAAGAGACATCGATTCACAGTCCGTTTCTGAGTTTGGGAGCTGGTTATGGAAAGCAAATTCCTTGATAAAGTAGAAGACAATGCGGCCGTCCGCATATGGTCAGAGCAATGCCAAATAGAAAAGGAGATAGCTTGGTCGAAGGGTATGTGTGAGCTACTGAAACTTCACCAATATCGTTGTCACGCAGAATCGAGCTCCGGAGTTGAAAGAAATTTAGACTCGATGGGATGATGAAGCCAAATGACTATTCTATGGTACTTACTACGACCGCCTTACCCGCTTGAGGTCAAAATAGACAAGCACTGTTTGAGCAATGACCCGATTCGAATGCCGCTTATATTTGTTTCTCCTTCGGAAAAGTGGATCTGGTTCCCACAGAGAAGAGTATACAACCTTGTTGCGTTGCCCAAGAATTCAAGTTGACAAAGCTTATTCCAAAGCGGTTAATGGCCCAACCTTCGCAAGAAGTTGATGAATATCACCGAATGAGCTTAACAGTGGGTCTCGGCTAGAATGCGTAAGAAGGGCGAGGATAAATGCATACCCTGGATATGTTTGAGAGACCTGATTCTGGCGCATCCTGATACGAAGAAAAAGATAGACATCTTGGCCTTGTGTATTTACGGCTTGGTAATCTTCCCCAAAGCTTTAAGGCACATTGATGAAGCGGTTATCGATCTATTCAGCCGGTTGGACAAAGGGGTCACACCTGTTCCTGCCATCTTAGCCGAAACATTCAGATCCTTGACCGCGTGTCGGAGAAGAAGTGAGGGCAGGTTTATTGGGTGTGCGCAGCTGTTATTGGCTTGGTTCCATAGTCACTTTTGAAAAATAGAGAGAGTGTCTTACCGGTTCATGTCAGAAAAGTACTCCCCGCTAGAAGAGATAGCAACTACGCCTAGAAGAGAGGATGTGTCCGAAGAAAACTGGATCGCGCTCTTTCAAAACCTTCAAGAGGACGACATTGAGTGGAAGGCACCCTGGATGATTCCCGATAGGATCTTTTATCGTTGCGGAAGCTTTGACTAGGTTCCCCTATTGGGAATTTGGGGTGCCACCGCCACGCCTTCTCTGGTCCTAAGACAAGTATGGTTCAAGGCGTTTGTACCAACGACATACTGAGCTAGCTCAATGCGAGTTTTCATATGAAGGGGAAGCTATAAGAAAAGGGTTAAAGAGATTTCTAGTGCCTGGAATCAGATTCACAGAATGAGAAGATTGTCTATAGGCCCGAGGACGACCCTGGAATACCTTAAATGGAGGGCTAGGAGAGTCAATGATAACATTTTTGAGCCAAACCCAGAAGGCGCCCGATCAAGAGAAGAATGCATGCGAGTGGTCCCATCAGAATTAGAGATTGTGAAGCAAGATTTTGAACGGATGAGCTCGAAACTCGGGAAAAAGATAGAAAGGTTGGAGGAAGAAAAGATGCTCCTCCAGTTAGAAGTGAACGGTCAAAAATCAGAGGCTGAGAAACTCAGAAAGGAAAAGCGAAAAGTAGAGGAAGACCGAGATAACTTGAAGATGGAGTACAAAAGGATGAGCTTAACGATAAAAAATGTGGGATTAGGGAAAACCACAGAACAGTGGCAGTAAGAGGTCTGAGAGGAAAGAGCCAAAGTTAGCAGTTGGGAGAAAAAGTTTCATGAAATACGAGCGCAGAAGGAAGACTTAGAGAAGGCGAGATGAAGACCAAAAGAGAAAAGGGATTAGAAGCTAGAATAGGTGAGCTTGGGCGATCTCGCACCACTACCAAGTCGAGACTCGGAAAGCCAACTAAAGTCAAGCCTAAACAGAATAGAGGAACTGAAAGGTAGGGTTGAAGAGTTAGAATCGGCATTACATAGTAGCGAGCTCCGGATTGAGCTTCTGGAAACAAGAGAAAGACGTTGGGAGGAAGAGCTTCACCATTCTTGCGAGCAAGTCTGAAGCCGGGACTACCTCATGGGAGAAGCAATAATCCAGATTCGAGAAGTAGCTGATCACTTACAGACTTTGGCTGAGGAGGCTGACATATTGGGCATGAGATATGGGCTACCACCGGGTCGTGATGAAGAGCTAATCTCTCTGCTTGGAAAAATCAAAACCTTAGGTCTTAGGGCTAGAACATATTTGTAATCTACTTTATGTAAAGGGTTTTGCCTTCTAATAACGTTTTCTAAAATGAAGTTGATCAGAATCGATGTCTTCTTCCTGAATTCATACATTTGCATTACATCATATTACATGCATTAAAGTTTATAAAAAGAAGCCTAATTGGTTAATATTAATAGAGAAACAAAAGAGAAACAAGAGAGAAGAAAAAAAATCTGGGAACTAGACATCACTACGGGACTCGTGCTAAGACAAAGAAAATGGATCAAAGATTTAAACAATTTCAGAAGGAGATGCAAGAACAGATGCAGGAGCAAATGATGAAACTCCAGCAAGATATGATAGAACGGATGCAAGAGTCCCAAAACAACATGATGAGCCGGTGGCACAACTATTAGCCAATGAACGAGGAAAAGGTGCATTGCTAGTTCAGTGGAATAATGATGACCTCGCCACCTCCGGATTTACCCGCCAAATACCCAAGCACCACCGAAATAGGTCCCCAAAGGACGCCTTTTGTTATCGAGCCACAGTGCGAGTTGAGACCGCAATGCCGCCAAGACTTTCTCGACCGGTTCAGCAAGAATCCGGAGAAGGTCCGGATAACCCTATAGTCCCGACTTTGATGAAATGGTGAAATGGATAAGGCAAAACGAACCTTCCTGTGCAACTCAAGATCGTTGCAAATGGTTAGAAGAAAAGTTTAAGGAAATAGAGATCACGACCATCGCTACGGGTGGACGCTAAAGATTTGAGTCTAGTCCTGACCTCATACTTCCGCCAAAGTTCAAGACCCAGATTTTGAAAAGTACAATGGGACCGATTGCCCGAGCGCACATCACAATGTTCGTCGACGGATGGCGGGATATGTTAACAATGATCAATTGCTTATTCATTATTTTCGGGATAGTTTGGCCGGGTCATGACCAAATGGTACAATCACTCGGTAGTACCAGATCAAGTCGTGGAAGGACCTAGCACAGCCTTCTCGAAACAATACTGCACGAGCCGATATAGCTCTGATCGAATCACGCTCCAAAATATGGAGAAAAGCCAAACAAAAGTTTGAGCAATATGCCCAACGGTGGAGGAAGTAGCCACACAAGTTCACCACCGCTCCTAGAAAAAGAGACAACCATCTTTGTTTGTCAATACGTTGAAAGCTCCTTCATTAATCACATACTTGGAAGTGCTACAAAAGTTTTTACGATATCGTCTTTGTCGGGAAATGATCGAGAATGCAATCAAGCGGTAAAATAGAGGTGGAGAAAGTACTAGAAGGACGGTCCCAAGAAGAGGAGAGTGATATAAACAACATAGGTAAAGGTTATTCAAAACCTATTTCGTGAGAGCGACCAAGGACTATGACCCCCGATCATCAGAGCCCCTTTAGACAGGAGTCCAACACAAGGCAAAATACGGAGAAAATCCAATTTACGCCTATCCCGGTCCCATACAAGGAAATGTACCAGAAATTATTTGACGCACACGTTGTCTCCCCCCATTATTTAAAACCCTTACAACCCCCGTACCCTAAGTGGTATGATGCGAACACACAGTGCGAATACCATGCAGGAATCGTAGGGCATTCTATAGAGCACTGTCTCGCTTTTAAGAAACTAGTGGAAAGACTGATCCAGATGGGAGTTATAGAAGTCGATGACACCTCTTGCAAGGGGCACCCGCTGCCTAATCACGGGGTCAACATGATAGGCAAAGGTACGAGAGGAAGAGTAAAAAGGGATATTTCCGATGTGAAAACCCCAATGAAATAGGTCTGGAAGAAAATGATAAAAAGGGGATTGGTTGTGACATGTCCAAGGGAAGAACATGAAGAAACACGAAAGGGCTGTGAATTTCATGACTCAAAAGGGCACGAAATCCAAAGTTGCACCGAGTTCGAAATTGCACACAGTGACGATGGACAATAAAGAGCTAGAATTCTTTGAAAGCAATGAAGGCCAGAAAGAGGGTAACATCTGCGTGTTGGAGGATGAGTCAGCAGCAAAAGCCTCGAAGGCGAGCTATCCTTTAGTCACCGTCTCCCGATCAAAAGGCGACGGAGTAAAAATCGTGATTTGAAAGCCTACTACTTTTTCATCTGAAGACAACCAAAAGACTCTCGGGGGTTATAATTGCAACGTGACGACTCCTGAAAAGGGGGGTCCATCCACAAAAGAGAGCCAGGAATATCCTAAGATCGTGATTCGAAAACCTGCAGCCTTTCCATATAAGGATGACAAGAAGGTCCCCTAGAACTATAACTGCAATGTGACGATTCCTGAGAATGGAGGTTCGCCCAACACTACAAAAGAAAACCAAGAGGAAGGCTCCTACACGCGCAGTCGAAAGCGCTATGACCTGTCAAACGCAAGAACGGAGCACTCAAAAAGGAAAAACTTGATGGGCGAACAAAAGAAAGAAAAAGGAACCAAGGAAGAGACGCATATAAACGAGCCAGTGAAGGAGGAAGAAGCTAGGGAATTCTTAAAGTTTTTGAAGCATAGTGAATACAGTGTCGTAGAGCAGCTACATAAATAGTCAGCTCGTATATCGGTGCTAGATTTACTATTAAGCTCTGAAGCACACCGTAATGCGCTGATGAAGGTATTAAATGAAACTTATGTTGCAAATGATATAACAGTTAACAAGCTGGATCGCCTGGTTAGCAACATAAGTGCCGATAACTTCATTTTCTTTAACGATGATGAGATTCCTCCGGGAGGTACGGGTTCCATCAAGGCTCTCCACATTACCACGCGATGCAAAGGATACACATTACCAGGGGTACTAGTTGACAATGGATCAGCGCTCAATGTTCTACCGCTATCGACACTGAATCGATTACCCGTTGATAGTTCTCATATGAAGGCCTGCCACAACATAGTAAGGGCATTCGATGGAACCGAGAGGAAAGTCATGGGAAGGATCGAAGTACCTCTTTTAATTGGACCAGGCACATATGAGGTGGATTTTGTTGTGATGGATATCCGGCCTTCTTATAACTGCTTGCTGAGGAGACCTTGGCTACACTCGGCAGGAGCAGTGCCCTCATCGTTGCACCAAAAGTTGAAATTAATCTGGCCGTCTAGTGACCATAAATGCTGAGGAGGACATCATCGCAACTGTAACAAACAATGCACCCTATTTAGAAGCCAATGATGAAGCAGCTGAGTGTTCCTTCCGTTCTTTGGAATTTGTCAACGCAACATTCGTCGCCGAGGGGAATAAGGTCCCAATACCATAATTATCCAAAACCACGAAAATGGGCCTACAACTGATGGCCGGGAATGGAGCTGTACCAGGGAAAGGACTTGGAAGATACCTTCAAGGAGAAATCGAGGTCCCAAGATTAAAAGAAAAGCGAGACTTCTTCGGTCTAGGATTCAAGCCAAACGCAAAGCAAAAAAGAGAAGAGTCAGAAAAGAAACAAGAAAGAAGGAAGGCACGTCTGAGGGGAGATGAGATGAAATGGCAACCGATGATAATTTCTCATATTCGTGAGACCTTTATATCAGGAGGGGTTATCCATCCGGGACAAGAAACACAAAATGAAGAAATCGTGCATGTCAACGCTATATCTGAGGGGGAAATTAAGGAAGAAAATCGGAATGGCATCCGCCCCTATGAGCCGGGTAGCGTTCTAAACAATTGGACTGCGGAGGAGATTCCTATAGCCTTTAGAACCCATTCAGAGTAATACTCGGAACACACTTATTGCTTTAAGTCTAGAAGCAATAAGAACCCCTTTTGTGAAACATGAATTTGTATAAGCCATCGTTATTTTCAATGAAATACATCTCCGCTATCTTTTGAGCAAATTTTCTTTTATGTTCATTTCATTCATTCATTATTCTTTCTTTAAATATTCTTCTAAACATTTTTATTCTTCATTTATCATACCAATAAACATGCCAAGATTCTATGATTCTATAAGCCTTTATTCATTTCCATAACAGGTCTCCAGATATCAATGATTTGAGTAACGCTACCAATGACTTAGAATGTCCTTTTGAGCAAGATATGGGTGCAGAAGATTTTCAGGATTTTGGAGATGACCAAGGCTGTGATTTAGCTCCTGAACTGTTGAGGATGGTAGAACAAGAGGAGAAACAAATCATACCTTACAAAGAATCAGTGGAAATAGTGAATCTAGGAGATGAACAAGAAAAGAAAGAAGTGAAGATTGGAGCCAGTATCACCGCAGAGACAAAGTAAGACCTCATTGAGTTACTCCAAGAATTCAAGGATGTCTTCGCATGGTCATATCAAGACATGCCCAGGCTAAGCACTGATATCGTGGTACACCGTTTGCCCATAAAAGAAGAATACAAGCCGGTCCAACAGAAACTTCGGAGGATGAGGCCAGACGTTTTACTAAAAATAAAAGAAGAGGTCAAGAAGCAGTTTGACGCAGGGTTCTTGCAAGTGGTTAAGTACTCAGAATGGGTAGCCAATATCGTCTCCGTCCCTAAGAAAGATGGGAAAGTACGAATGTGTATGGACTACAGAGATCTAAACAAGGCTAGCCCGAAAGACAACTTTCCATTACCTCATATCAACACCTTAGTGGATAATACGGTGGGTTATTCATTGTTCTCGTTCATGGATGGCTTCTCAAGATACAACCAGATAAAGATGCTTCCTGAAGACATGAATAAAACCACATTCATAACCATGTGGGGAACCTTTTGCTATAAAGTAATGCCATTTGGGTTGAAGAATGCGGGAGCAACATATCAGAGAGCCATGGTGACCCTATTCCATGACATGATGCACAAGAAAATTGAGGTTTACGTTGACGATATGATTGCTAAATCTCGGACAGAAAAGGAGCATATCCAAGTCTTAAGGAAATTATTTTTGAGGTTGAGGAAAGTCCAACTGAAGCTTAACCCGGCAAAGTGTACCTTTGGAGCCAGGTCAGGGAAACTGCTAGGATTTATAGTTAGTGAAAAGGGGATTGAGGTCAACCCAGACAAAGTCAAGGCTATACAAGAATTGCCTCCGCCTCGTACGCAAAAAGAAGTCCGAGGTTTCTTAGGAAGGTTAAATTACATTGCTCGGTTCATTTCACAACTGACTGAGAAATGTGATCCCATATTTCGTCTTCTTAAAAAACACAACCCAGGTGTGTGGGACGAGGAATGTCAGAAGACCTTCGACAAAGTAAAGCAGTACCTATCCAATCCTCCAGTATTGACTCCGCCTAATCCAGAGAAGCCTTTAATCCTCTATTTGACGGTATTTGATAATTCAATAGAATGTGTGCTCGGCCAGCATGATGAGTCGGGAAAGAAAGAAAAAGCAATATACTACCTTAGCAAAAAGTTCACTGAGTGTGAAACAAGGTACTCACCAATTGAGAAAATATGTTGCGCCTTGGTCTGGACAACTCGGAGACTGAGGCAGTACATGTTGTATCATACGACCAGCTTATCTCAAGCTAGACCCATCGAAATATCTAATGGAGTCAACTACTCTGAATGGACGAATGGCCCGATGGCAAATTTTACTTTCTGAGTTTGATATAGTTTATGTAAACCAGAAAGCGATAAAAGGGAGTGCAATAGCGAATTTTCTGGCTAGTAGAGCTCGCGATTATGAGCCTCGGACTTTGATTTCCTAATGAAGACCTAATGTACGTAGCAACCATCAAGAAGATACCACGAAAAGTCATCCTTGAAACCGAACTTTGACGGGCATCGAACGCTATGGGCAATGGAATTGGGGCGATTCTGGTGTTCCCAAACGGAGATCATTACCCATTTACCGTAAGTGGATTTTGATTGTACAAACAATATGGCGAGTATGAAGCTTGTATCATGGGCATCCGTCTCGCTATTGAACGTAAAATTAAGGTTTGGAAGTATACGGAGACTCGCGTTGGTAATTTATCAACTTAAAGGAGAATGGGAGCGAGAGATCCCAAATTGGTCGAATACAAAAGATTGGTCCAAGAACTAATCAAAGAGTTCGATGACATCACTTTCGATTATTTACCAAGGGACTAAAATCGATGGTCGATGCTCTAGCCACATTGGCTTCTATGGTACAAGCAAACAACAAGGAGGATATGAGACCTATACAAATGAGCATCTATGAGGCCCCACCCATTGCTACAATGTCGAGGAAGAAGGAAAATTGGCCCACCATGGTACCACGATATATTGCGGTATGTGAAGAATCGTGAGTACCACGATCAAGCCACGAGAATGAAAAAAGGTCCTGAGGAGATTAGCATGTGATTACGTCTTGGATAGAGAAGTCTTATACAAGAAAAGGAAAGATCAAGTGCTGCTAAGGTGTGTGGACGCCGCCGAAGCTAAGTTAATCCTAGAAGAAGTCCACGAAGGTGTCTGTGGAACTCACGCTAATGGTTTCACAATGGCCAGACAAATAATGAGGTTCGGATATTATTGGTCCACCATGGAGGGAGACTGTATCAACTATGCCAAAAAATGTCATAAATGTCAGATTTATGGAGACAAGATTCATGTACCCCCGTCACCTTTGCATGTTATGACTTCTCCATGGCCATTTTCCATGTGGGGCATGGACGTCATTGGGCCAATATCTCCGAAGGCATCGAACGGGCATCGATTCATCTTTGTGGTCATCGATTACTTCACGAAATGGGTAGAGGTCGCCTCATATGCCAACGTCACTAAATCGGTGATTGCCGCTTTTTGAAGAAGGAAATCATTTGTCGATATGGAATGCCCGAGAGGATCATATCGCACAACGACCGAATTTAAACAATAGCACGATAGTAGGGTTTGTAGCCAATTCAACATCAAACACCACAATTCATCACCAGACGCCCAAAAATGAATGGGACGAAGGAAGCGACCAACAAAAACATCAAAAGATAGTGGGAAGATGACCGAGACTTACAAGGATTGGCATGAAAATTACCGTCAGGCTTATGCTTATCGAACGTCCGTCCGAACCTCTCTGGGCAACACCTTTCTCATTGGTCTATGGGATGGAAGCAGTTCTACCTATCGAAGTGGAAATACCTTCTCTTCGAGTATTGTCAGAAGTGAAGCTGGATGAAGCTGAATGGATCTAGGCTCGATATGATCAGTTGAACTTAATTGAAGAAAAGAGATTGAGGGCTATCCATCACGGTCAGATGTACCAAAAGCGAATGATGCGAGCTTACAACAAAAAAGTTCGCCCAAGGGAATTCCACGAAGGGATCTCGTGCTGAAAAAGATCCTTCCCATACAAAAGGATTTCAGAGGGAAATGGATGCCGAATTGGGAAGGACCATATGTGGTGAAAAAGGCTTTCTCTGGAGGGGCATTAATTTTGGCCGAGATGGATGGGAAAAATATACCCAATCCCATAAATTCAAATTCAGTTAAGAAATATTATGCTTGAAGAGGAGAAAGGCTAAAGTGAAAACCCGAAAAAGGCGCTTTAAGACCTAAAAAAAAAAAACGGAGAGGCCAAAGTGAAAACCCGTAAGGGGCGCTTTGAGACCAAAGGGGCTTTGAGTCGGAAACCCGATAAGGGCGGCTTGAATTTGTACAAAGGAAGGGGTATGTGACAATTTTTATTCCCCCGAAATTAGCAAAAGGATGAATGTTACGCCTCGGAACATCTACGAAGCACTGCAGATCTCCCAACGCCTATTCAGCTCAAATGATCTTCGGAAGGATCCGGTGGTGAAGCTCAGGCTGCGATATCTGGGGCACCTACTTTTTCTTTTTACCCATTTTTTGTACTCCAATAATGTTTACTTTTGTTGAATTAATCCAATTCCATTCTTTATAAATTCCATTGTTATTTTAAATCTTTGAGTTGTTTGCAATTGAAATAACGACCCATTGACCCATAATGCTTCCATGAAACGAGTCCCGCCTATTACTCTGGAAGCTTCTAAACAGCGTAGGAACCTAAAACAAGACTATTGTTTAGGAGCCACCGCACTTAGGGATTGGAAACGTTCAAGGAAGAGGAGCCTAAAATCATGACCTGCCTCCCGGACTCTCGACATAGGTATCGATGAAAATTGCATCGTGTCGTGACCTCGACGAGTTTAACGAGCAATTACAATACGATCTTTTAAAACAAAATAATAATAATAAATTGTTCTCATGACATCCTACGAATGTCCTCCGTAATATCATCTAGTTAGGAGCATTCGATTTATTACAATCATTGCATCTTAACGAAAATCATCATTCTCATGACATTTCGCATCCATGTAGGTGTCATCCATATCATCTGGTTAGGAGCATTTGAGTCATTCTGACCATAGCATCCTCACCATTTGGCATAAACACAAAATCAAGTCTACAGGATATGTCCCTAAAGGACGGTGTAGCAACACTATTGAAGATTGTCCTATTACCATCAACCAGTGATGGAATAGGTTGAAGATTGTCCTATTACCATCAACCAGTGATGGAATAGGTTGAAGATTGTCCTATTGCCATCAACCAGTAATGGAATAGGTTGAAGATTGTCCTATTGCCGCTGACCAGTAGTGGAATAGGCCAAAAATTGTAGATCTTGTCACCATAACCAGTAGTGGGGCAAGATCGAAGGCAAATCATGGCTCCCAACCGAAGAGGGAACACGATTTAGGCCACCCTCCTATTGCCACTAACCAAGAAAGGAATAGGCCAAAATTGTAGATCTTGTCGCCTAACCAAGAGTGGAGCAAGATCGGCGAATCTTGGCTCTCTAACCAAGAGAGAACATGATTTAGGCCACCTCCTATTGCCACTAACCAAAGAAAGTGGAATAGGTCAAAATTTCAATTCTGTCCCTAACCAAGAGGGAGCATGGTTAAGCTTTAGTCCTATTGCCTTAACTAGAAGTGGGATAGGCTGAACACCAAAGACCTCATCTCTCTGAAGATGCAGCGGAGCAATCTAAAATAAAACAAGTCACACCATTGGTGTCGCAGCAAGAGCAAATTGAAGCCACATAGCAGTGGAGTGGATTGAAGTAACAAGATGCGGTAGACTGGGATGAGGCTACATGAAGAAGAAAAGCACCAAAGAAGTCAGGACTCAGCAAAACCCGACAAATTTGGTCTCTCTTTATGTCTTTGCCCTATTCCCGTTGCACGACAATGAGCAAAGAGGGGCAGCTGTAGATGGCCCAAAATTGCCCGGGCCCAATTACAAAATAAAATAACAAACCCAAAACCAAAAAAAAACCCAAAATACAAGCCCAAAAACCAACCCAACTCAGAAAACAAAAAAAAAAGAAAAAAACAAAACAAAAAAAACCAAAAACCCTAGCCTCAGACTCGACCTCGACCCTCGCCCCACTCGCCCTCTGCCGCCGCTCGCGCTAGCGCCGCCGTCACCGCTCCACCACCACCTGCAAACACGACAAAAGGGGACAGCAACAAAATAGCAAAAATAAAAGCAAAGAAAAAGCAATATTGTATTTCATTCGGCTATATAAACCAAGCAAAAAACGATTGTGAGGGGGGCCTTTTTTTTTTCGGAGAAAAAACAAAGAAATATAGCAAAAAGGAGTTCCTTTTTTTCTTTCTTTTTGATTAATAAAAAAAAGAAATAGATCCACTTTTTTAGCATCCCCCTTTTCTTTTTTGAGCATCAATAGAAAGCAAATTTTTTTTAAGCACAAGAACAGTAGATCCAAACACCAAAGAAAAGAAAACATAAAAGATTCAAAATCGAAAAAGAACGAAACAAAAGGTGAATTTTTCTCGTCTTGAAAGATTTTTTATTTTTCAACAAACCTACATCATTAATATATATATATAGTCGGAAAAGAAAAAAAATAAAAATAAATTTTTTACCTTCCTACCAGTGGTGGTGGAGAGCTCAGAGCCATGACGATCATGGCATGGCCCTCACGAAATCGCGCCACCCTCCCCCTGCAGAGAAAAGAAAGAGATGAGCCCCTTTTTTTTCTGAAAGCTGCAAAAAAAAAAAAAAAGAGGCAAAAAATTTAAATTTATAAAGGTTTCAAAACGACGTCGTTTAGGGCCTGATACAGTGGTCCCAAAACGACGCCGTTTCGCCGTGACCCGCGCGCGACCCGACCCGCTCCAGGAGGATCCGCGTATTTTTATTTTTGGGTATAATTGCGCAAATGGCCCCTCCGCATTTTTAGTTTTTTTTTAGATCAAACTTTCATTATTTATGCATTGACCCTGAAATTTTGCGCGGTTTTCAATTTGGTCCCCATCAAACGCTGCGTTTAACTTACCTGGGAATATTGCCTTTTGGGTCCCCCGCCTTTTACGCGCGTGTCATTCAATTTCCGACTCTATTTTATTTACAAATTAACCCGAAACTTCCATTTTTATGCGATTTAACCCATTTTTAATTATCTTGCAATCTTTACTACCATTACTATCATTTGACCTTTTTTATCATTGGTTATTTACTATTTATTGTTATTATTACTTGTTATTCCATTATATTTTACTATTATTTATTTATTTATTGTGTGCTATTATTATTATTTTTTTATGGCCAATATCATTATTTTTATTTATTATTATTTTGTCTTCATCACTATTGTTATTATTATGTATCTTATTATTATACCATCGTCATCATCACTATATTATTATTATATTACTATTATTATTATGTTATTATTATTACTATTATTTCCACACATATTTGTTATCTTATATTATTGTTATTATTATTATTATTATTATTATTTTATTCTATTATTATTACTCTTATTTATTTCATTATTGTTTATTTATTAATATGTTATTATTTTCTATTATTAACGTACTCTCATTATTATCATTGTTTAATCTTCACCATTTATGAATTTTGTTTTATATTATTCTATTCATTATTTATTTATTTGTTATTTTATTTATTTATTTGTCATTTCATTTACTTATTATTTATTCGTTTATTGCTCTTTACTTTTTAACGCTTTAAAGCATTTTAAGTATCTATCATTTTTTTTCAATTTTATTTATTTATTGTTATTATTATTATTATCATCCTATTTGTTTCTATGACTTTATTATTGTTATTCTTATTTCATAATTTATTTGCTCATTCGTTTATAAGGATTAGATTTATTCATATATTCGCATTAGTATCATTACTTTGTCTAATATTAATCAATCAAATTTTCAAAATAAAGATAATGATCGGTATTTGAAAATTCGGGAAGATCGAGCCCTAACTTACTGGGTTCCGGTTTTACTCGTTTATGTTAAACAACGGGATATCTCTTTTGAAGTTGCAATTTTAAAACAAAATCTCGAAATTGAAATGTCGTGCCCTAACTTACTGGACTCGACACTTAGATACTTCGGGATAAGTTTCTTTTCTTAAAATAGAGGCAATCTTCCGTATTTGACATCTCGGGAAATCGAGCCCAAACTTACTGGGTTCCGATTTCTCATTTGACGAATAACGGAAGATCCTCTTCAAATAAGAACCAAGTTTCAAAAGGCGAGCTTAGTTTCAGGAGTTTAAAGTATTGTGCCCTAACTTACTGGACGTGATGCTTTACTTCTTCGAAAATAAGAAAGCCTTAACGTCCCTTCCAACTTTAAAAATAAAAAGCATTGTATTTTCAAATCCCTTTAAAGTTTTCAACAAATAGGACATCAATCAATCAGTTTGGTACCAATTTTGGGCGTGTCGAGGGTGCTAATCCTTCCTCGCACGTAATCGACCTCCGAACCCGTTTTCTCAAAGTTCGTGGACCAGAAAGCACTGTTTTAGTAAATTAAATGTTTTATTAAAACAAAGGTGATCCGATCACACCAAATAAAGATCGGTGGCGACTCCTTTCCTTTTCTTTTTTCAAAAATCGAGTCGACCGCGTCGTTTACCGTTTCACCCAAAAAAATGGTTACGACACCCCAAATTAAACTTTAATATTTATACATAAAATAAATTTCTCATCCCTATTTTACCCTTGATAAAATTTTGACCATTTTGCCCTTGGTAAAACTTTGAGAAAAATGTTCAATATTTCACAACTCAACATGTTCATTATGATCGAATGATTTATTTCATTTTTAGGCTTTAAAACAATCCAAAAAATGTAAACTCGTTCTTCCTATCATTTTTTAAGCAATCCATATAAGATTACATATGGATCATTTTCATTTCTATTTCCATTTTTAAAAACCTACATTCATTTCCAAATGATTCCATTTCTCCAATTTGGAGAAAGCCATAATCATTCACGAATGTTTCCTATTCATTCTATTCGTTTTTGTTCAAACATGCAATTTATTTCTAATTTCAACAAGCTAGAGGAGGGACCGATTTGGACGTATGTATTTGAGTCTCAAATGATTTATAACTCGATCCTTGAGGGGGATTATGTTGATAACTCCACCGCCAATGGGGTGGAGGCTATAAGAACGATAATGATGTAGTGACACAGGTTATGTTGATGGTTTTGCAAAGGGTTGCTCAAGCCCAAATTGAATCAGAAGGCTATGGATCGGTTGTGGAGAGGCTTCGATCGAATGGGGCAAAAACGTTTAAAGGTGTTGCAAAAATGACTCCTACCATGACAAATTATTGCATGGAATTGACGGAGAGGATTCCGGAGGATTTAGACAGTACTCCAAAACAAAAGTTGAAGGGCACTGAGTCCTTGCTTATGGAAGAGGCCTATCGTTGGTTGCAATATGTTGTAAGGGGTATACAGACTGATCGTATAACTGATAATTTTTCCAAGAGGCCCTCTGGAAGAAATATGTAGCCACTAGGTATGTGGAGGCTTGCAAGCTCGAGTTTATCGAGCTAAAACAAGGGGACAAGATTGTAACAGAATATGAGGTTGAATTCTTGAGGTCAACCGTTATGCTCAAGGTATGGTCACCACGAAGAAGGAAAAATTCGTGAGGTTCGAAAATGGGCTGCATTTTGACCTCAAGATCTATGTTGCTCCACACTAGGAACGAGTTTTTGAAACCATAATGGAGAAAGCCAAGATCATAGAGGAGATTAAACAGGTAGAACGTGAAATTGAGAAAATATTAAGGTCTCGATTAAGAGAGATTCTGGTTTCATTGACTCAAATTCTCATCCTATAAAACGAGTCTAAGAGGGTAGTTCACAGCATAAGGTCACGAAAACTAACTTTAGGGATAAGGTTTACAAGTGTACTTATTGTAGCAAATGTCACCCCGGTAAATGGTGGAAGAAAGTAGATGCTTGTTTAAAGTGTGGGTCAATAGAGCACTTGATAAAGGATTGTCCTCATTGGACCAAACTAAAGCAAGCTCCGGCCCTAAATAGACCCAAAATCAAATAACGAGACAATTACCTCCGAGGGGCTGAGGTCAAAATAAGGCCACAAATACAATAGCAACGGGTGCACATTGAACTGAGGCTAGACAACCCACCCTTGTTTATGTCATTATAGGTCGTGAGGAAAGAGATCCGTCCAATAACGTCGCAGGTATTTTGCCCTAATAGGAACAGGATCCACCTATTCATAAGGTGCACATAATATGTCCAATAAATTAGATAATGGAGTAGAAAGAACCACTATCTATATTACCGTAGTAAGGCCATAGGAAATTGAAGGAGAAGTATTGTATGTAATTACATAGGAATCAGAGTTGTGCGGTGAAAACATGGTGATTGTTTTGAAAAGAGGAATAATGGATTTTGTCGTTAAGCAATTGATGTGCCAACAAATAAATTTTGAGGTCGAAATTTCTTTAAATAGGAGAGAACAGTAACACCCAAAAAATATATAGGGTTAGATGAAATAAATAACCAAGAATTAACCTAGGCCTATTAGTTAAGTAGTTAAGGCACTCTTTAGAGGTCTTAGGTTCTATCCATAAATTTCTCATTTCTTTTCTTTTCATTTTCAACAAACTAGGATAAAAGACACATTAGAACATATATTAAATTGAGTAAAAATTTAACAAGTATGGGTAGTAGCCCAATGGTTGGGCCTTTACATTTTCCTCTTGTATTCCCAAGTTCAAGCCACGCCATTCTCCTCTATTTTCCTTTTATTTTTGGTAGATGGGTAAATCACTGTGCAGCCCCTTTAAAATTTGTAAACCCTAGCTATTTAGTTCAATATTTTCCAAATTAAACATATTTTTTTTATTTCTTTTCAAACCCTAATTAGAATTATTTTTCTCTCCCTATTTATTTTCATTTTTATTTTTCATTTTCTTCTTTGCACAATAACTTTCCCAATTACTGAAAAATTTTATTGCTTTCCCGAAACAAAACTTATTTTCAATTTAAGTCGTTTTTCAGCCGGATTTGTAATCTCCATTAGTAACATCATTAATCGTTGCCAAGAAATGGTTAGTACGTCTCCAACCTGATGTTTAATCTCAAATCTTATTAGAATTTCTATCTAACGACAATCTTGCGGTCAATTAAATGATCTTTTTTGGTTCTTGCTGATTCTTTTGATAATCTTAATAAATCTTGAAATCAACCATTAACTTGTGCATAAATGTCATTTGAAGGACCCGATTTAGGTGATTCAAATCAGATTTGATCGCGAGGAACATCGGTCGAGACCCCGGTGACAGTTGTGTTTTTTTACAAGCGAACCGGGGCACCGTATCAAGAAATAGGGCCACACGATCTGTCACATAGGCATGTGGACACGACCATGTGCCTTGGAAACCTTAGTGTAGTTCGTAAACCACAAGACCGTCTCTCCTGTAGGTTATTTTTACATATACCACACGGCCTATAGCCTCCCACATGGTGGCTTGGCCACACAGCAATGTCGCCCCTATTTTACAAGTTTTGCTTAAAAAATTATGTTATGTCCAGGTTAGTCTCTGATGGATCCGTAAATTGTTCCTAGAAGTTTCCGTACACTTAATTGATCCTTGAATTAGTGTTTATACAGAAATCTACAATTTATATTCCTGAAATGCTACTATTATAATGTGTTTATTAATATTGATTAGTTGAATCATTACGGTGATATGAAAAAACATGTGATATTAATCATGCCTACTGTTAAAGTGTTCTTGATAAATTATGAGTGCTAATATTTTTATTGCCCTAATGAATACATGATAAACATGTTATTGCTAGTGTTGAATGGAATAAGTGCTAAACATGCCTACAAATTTCTGCGTTAATATGTTATAAAGTATGTCATATTGCAATGCATGGTGTGGGATGATTTGTACGGAGGAAGAGTGAGAGTTTAATAATCTGTAAACTAGTGGTGGCTTGTCCACAAACCTAGTGGCAGTTTGTTTAATCTGTAAATATTTTGTGTGTAACATCCTAAATTTTTGGGCCTATGCGTTTAATGGGTGAATATGTGGAATGAGTTAATTTAAGTGTTAGGGGCCCAAATTTTAAGTTTTAAGGAGCCCAAATCTTTTAATTTAAGTTAATTAAATTTGGCATTAGGGATTAGGGAAGTGGACGGCACAAGGCTATTTTTTTGGGAATTTTATTATATTTATTCTATGTGGATAATAAGCAGATAAAGGCTATTATTTAGGGATTTAGTTTTTAAGGATAATAAGCAGATAAAGACTATTTTTGAGGAGATAATAGATTAAGATAAGGGAAAAGGGATAGGAGCTATCATGTGTGGCAGTGTTGGCTGAAAATCAATCTCTGCTAAAGGGAGGAATCGATTTTCTATATAAAGAGGGGGTGTGCCAAAATTTTGGAAGCCTTTCTTTTATTTTCTTTTCTCATCTTCTTCCTCTCAAAAGTCGAAAACCACCATTTTCTTCACCCTTTCTTCCTCTCTAAAATTTCCTAGTTGGCCGAATCTTTTAACCTCTATTGTTATTTTTCTTCTAATCCCTAAAAGTCGAAATCACATCTCTATTATTCTATTCTTCTCCTTAATAATCATTGGCCAAATCTCTCTTAGTCATCTCTTCAATTCTTAAATCTTCTAAAAACCGAAATTCTTAGATCTCACCTCTTGAAGTTGCCGAATTTTCTTCAAGAAAGTCTCGCTTGCCGAATCAAGAAATCAATAGGTATGTGCCGATTTTGAGTTTCCAATATTTCTCCGGCTTTTCAAAGTCCCTAGCCGAATGGCTATTTAGTGACTAATCAAGGGTTTTTTTTTTATTTTCGGCATTTTGGGATTTGAAGAGGAGTCCAACGCTTAGATCTCTAAGTAAAAGATCAATAACACTCAAGTCGTGTTATTTTCGGGATTTCAAGGTAAGGTGATTGGTTTATTTATAAATATATGAAATCGGGTAGAACACTAACCATGGCGAATATAGAGAGGCCCTATTTTCACATCTTTTCGGCTTTTTGAGCAAAGTTGTAGATCAGGATAACAAGGATATCGACTAAGAATATTGGATTTCACGATATCAGGTGTGTAACACTTTCCCACCATCTAGATCTGTTTGATTAATATATGATTATAAGTCTTATATGTTTTGATAATGTAATAGCCCAAATTTCAGTTATATTAGAAATAGTGGTTCGAGACCATCAAATCTAACAAATGAATGCATAGATTGTATTATTTAATATTTACGAGCCAAATGTAGCTTTTAAAAGATTTTTGAAATAGTAAATTGTGTTTTATAAAGATTTAATTGGTCAAGAAATCGAGAAAAAGAGGTATCGAGATCTCGGTGTTATAAACCGAGTCAAAAATATTTTTATGAATATTTACGGAATGTCAATAAAGTGGTATAAAAATTTCGTTAGGAATTTTTGACGTTTGGGTGGTTAATAAAATAAAAAGGACTAAATTGAAAAAAGTGTAAAAGTTGCTAAAAAGATTAAATAGCTTAATTGTCAAATGTGGAAGGACCTAAAGTGAAAATAAGCCCAAAGGGGATATTTTGGGCGGCAATAGCTGAGAAAAATCAGGAAATGGTTGAAATAAGGGTAAAATTGAAAATTGTCAAAATTAGTTAAATAAATATGGGACCAAATTGGAATATCTAGAATTCTCTTCATTTCTATTCATTTTCTTCAGCTGCAAAACAGCCATGGGAGAGATTTTCAAGCTGGTTTTCATACTCAAGCTTCATGTAAGTTTAATTCTTGCTTTCTCCTTGAAATTTCTATGTTTTTAGACTTTTACAATTGGGTCCAACTTACTATGTCATTAGTTTTTTATTCTATGGCTAATTTTAAAAGTTGATGTGGATTAGTGCTGGAAGAATATGATGAATAAATATTGAATTGAAGCTTTAATTTTGTTATATGATGATTTTATCAAGTAAAATTGATGGAAATTAGTTTTAGGACCTAATTGTGAAAGAGTTGAAATTAAGGCCTAGTATTAAAATTCTAATTTTCAAAGGTTATGAAGTAGTTTAAAATGATAGAGAAAAGTATTAAATGATAAAATTAGCTCAATTGAGGGGTTAATTGAGCAAGGATTGAATTGTATGAAATGTGGAATTTGAGACAAAATAGAAATCAACATGTTATACTAAAGTAGTTTTGGACAGCAGCAGTTGTCTAACTTTGAAAAATCATCAAAAATGGTATAAATTGAATTAGAAGTTTAGTGAGATATAGAATTAAAGCTTGTTGAGTCTATTTTCATATAAAAGAAACAGAGAAAGCAAAGGAACTCTACATTTTGAGATATTTAAATTTTGGTAAGACTGGTTTAGAATAACTTCGTGAGCCCCTGTTCTTACTTTAGAAATTCACTAAAAATTGTAAAAAAATAATTATGAGTTATAATTTATATGTATGTATTCCTTAGTGAGCTTATTTTTATTAGAAATAATCGGAAACACTATATGAAAATTGTACTATGAGATAATTGGTTTTTAGTGAAGAGAGGTCAGAGCAGTAGGACTGTGTAACAGGGGAGAACTTAACTAATAAACTGTACTAATTGGACACACCAAAAATTCTATAAAAATTATGGTAAGAAGATATATGAGTATAGTTTCAAATAAAATTTACGGATCTTAATTTTGAGTTCTGTATCTCAAGATAAAAATAATTTAGTGATTATGACACGGATGGACAATTTGAATATTCACATAAGTAAATAGTGAAAATTATAGATAATGTTACTTACAAGTGTGTTGTTTATACTAAGGATGTGGATGGAGAGGAGGAGGAGGAAAAATAATAAATGAATGAATTGTGTATAAATTGATCACATGCTCGATTATAATTGATAAACGTTGAGGTAGAAATGATATAATGTTTTATTTCAAATATTTATTATGAAACTAAGATTATCGTTATGGTATAAAAATCGAATTGTAAGTTCATGTAACTTGAATTATATTCTTAAATGCTTGAAATGTATGTTATTGATATGAATATAATTTGAATGTTCATTGTATGAAAACTGATGAAACATTGATATATTTGGTAAAAAGGGGAAGAAATCCCGGTTGAATGAAAGGAAAATTCGATGGATCTCTGAAAATGAATTGACGGTAAAAAGGATCTAGCCCGGACGGGTGATCCTATCCCGATATAGCCCTCCCGAAGAATATGTGTGAAAAGGATCTAGCCCGAACGGGTGATCCTGATATAGCCCTCCCGAAGAATATGTGGAAAATGGATTTAGCCCGGACGGGTAATCCGAATTAGGGTCTGAATTTAGCCTGGACTGGTAATTCAGATCCAAGCTCATTAGAGTAATTGTCGTTTGAGGATTTAGCTCGGTGGTAATCCCGACAATACTCTATGAGTTTATATTACAGGGGATTTAGCCTGGACTCGTAATCCCGCTGTAAGGATGAGTTTCGCCAGAGTGTGCTCTTTTACGTGGATTTAGCTTTGGACCGTAATCCATTGTAAGGATGAGGTTCATGGAGTGTGCTCTTTGAAATGGAAATGTGCACATGAATATGAATTGACGGACTGGATTTGTACACTAAAGTGTACCTCTGAAAATCCATCGAAAATTCCAAGAAATTCAACGGATAAATATGGAAAAATATCAAGGAATGGAAATCATGGTATATATTATGTGATATAAGGAAATACGAGTTGATGAGACATGAACGTAGAACTTGGTTGACGAATGAGTTCGTTTGTGATTATATATTTGTACATCCTTGAGTCTATTACCTGTATGAATTGGTATTCCGAATGAGTTAATGAGAAGAGTTCTAATATGAAATAATCTTAAATCTGAATGAAATATTATGAAAACGTATTTGAAATGCATTGGTATGTCTTGTATATGTTATTTGAGTTCATAATGTGCAAAGTAATGTATGTGGAAATATGAGATGATGATACCTGTACATGGAATTTATTGGTGGATACGTACATCCAAATTCATATGATAGATTGTAGTGAACATTGAAATTGGTCTCAATAAGTGATTTGTCACTTTAGATTGTGATTGGCAAGAAGGGTTAGTGAATTTCATTTTTATGAATTGTTACATGTATTTGTCGAAATACGAGGAAATGATGGTAATCGATACATGGAAATATGAGACTATGATATATATAAAAACATGACATATGTTTGATAAATGTGTTCATTCATAATTATAGAATTGTGCATCTCTAGTGCACTATATGTGTAAAGATGATGTTTCAAATGATTTGATAAGTAAAACTCAAATATGAAGTAGTTTGAAACCAATATAATTTGTTATAAAAATATATATGAAATACTGAGGCGTGATTGTTATATGTTATATGAATACATAGTGTGAAAACGTATAAGTACAAGAGAAATTTAATGAGAATTGAGCCCATATACATTTCTTGTTATTTATATGAAGTGTACGACTAACAAATGGTATTAAGTATAAGGCTCAGTTGAATATCTTAAATTGGTTTTTGTATGTATTAAATGTGGGTGAAGAATAAGGATCAAATGAGTGAGAAATATGGCTTGGAAAATAGCCTAATTTGTGAAAATTAACTTTACCACACGGCCTAGCAACACGGGCATGTACTAAGGCCGTGTGACTCAAGTTCCTTCATAGACGCAAGTCAAAGAGTTATACGGCCCAGAGGCACGGTCATGTGAGCCACACGGGCGCGGGAGCTTTGTAAATGAGATAACCTTAGGGATTTTGCGAAAAATTTCATACGATTCTGATTTAATCCCGACCCAATCCCAATGCATGATTTGGACTTCAAGGGTCTATTAAAGGAAATTTTTATAATCAATTTTGATATTTGAGCGATAAATGGTTTAAATCATCTGTAAGTGTTCCGTACTCCTCGATAATGCATCGTACCCTGTTCCGGCATCGAATACGGGTAAGAGGTATTACAGATAAATGCTAAAATCCGGACATAATAGAGGAAACCCAAAGAGGGTAAAAACAAATCATCAGGTTAGTGAATGTTCTGATTAAACGATATAAGTATATTGATTTTATGTGATTGCATGGGTTGGGTTTGATGAAAGGAGGAAGTTATATGTTGTAGCGGTTTTCACCGTGATCATTGTAGCGATTTTTACCGTGATCTGTTGTAGCGATTTTTACCGTGATCTGTTGTAGCGCTTTTACCTTGATGCTTGTAGCGGCTTTTGCCGTGATTCATTGTAGTGGCTACGCCATGATCGATGATGAGCAGCACCACTGCCATCAAGGCGTGTAGCGGTGTGGGTTGATTGTAGAAATCCCTAATGGTGTGAATGGCTGGTACGGGGGCGTGTAGCGGATGGAAACCTAGGATTTGGGTTGGGCTTGCATATTATTTTTATTATGTATATTAATTCTAATTATTTTAATTTTATGGGGCTAAGGCCCAAATCTAATGGTGCATGAGGGTTGCACACTGAGTCTCGCGACTCAACCAATTAATTAACATTTCAAGTAGCATTTAGTGCATCGGACCGGGCTGGAGAGGAGCGCAAGGTGGCCATGGAAAAGAACATTTGGATTCAGCAAAAAAACTCTAGTTTATTATATATATATATATATATATATATATATATATATATATATATATATTTTAATGGGTTTTAAATCTCGTTGTAATAAGGCCATGGGCCACTAGTTTATATTTTGTTTTATTATAGGCTTTTAGTATCTTTAGTTATTTAAATTTTTATTTTAATTGAACTAAGACATGTATTTAAATTTGGGTTTTTAATTCATAAAGGCATATTTTATTTAAACTATTAACTATTAATTTTTCCCGAATAAAGGGTTAAACATAAGAAAAATATTTTCTGAAAATACGACATGTTTTACAAAATTTCCTTAGTGACATACTAGATCCGGTTGTAGTGTTTGGGCCGGGTTTGGGGTGTTACATTGTGCACCCACAACAAGTGGTAGTAACTGCAAATATATGGTTCGATCTCAAACTAAGTGGCAACTTGTTTGCAAATGTTTTTATCTAAAAATACTGGTGGTTTATCCATAGTTTTTACAAACCTAGTGGCAACTTTTATCTGCAATCACATTGTATATCCACATCCAGTGGCATTTTATTTGTAAATCAGCGGTGGTTCATCCACAATTTGGAGTGATATGGTAAATGAGTTCTAGGGAACTAAGTGAGATGTGTAGCGGAGTTGGGTAGGACCTTTTTGATTAATTAAAATTGCGTTGTCATTAATTAGTATGTGCATATAGAATTGTGATTTCTAAGATAGTGTAGTGAAGTGATGATATGAAAAATCATTAATCTGAAGTGCTTGTTGATTGTGATTTTTTTTTTTTTTTAGAATTGATGTGCTTTGCGTACTGTTTTGTTCCGGCTTTCTTGTGACCGAACTCACACCAAGCTTCATAGCTCACTCTCCTTTAATTTACATATTTACAGATAACCCCCAGGTTAGGAAGAGTAATCTACAAAACGAAGGGTTCGACTCGGATTGAAGTTATAGTAATATTTTTATTTTTACCATTTATTTTAAGAACTGTAACGTATTATTTACATTATGGGACGAGACTTAGTTCGGGTTCATTTAGGGCACGCATAGTATATTTAGGCTAATAATGCATAAGTTTTATTTTATTTTAAAATGCATGAAACATGGTTTCTTAAAACTACATTAGTATTACTTTTCCACTGCATTGTTGAAAATTGAGTTTTTAAACGAGTAGATAATTTATAATTCAACTGGTTTTGAATTAATTCATAAGAGGGTTGATAAGAACGCTAAGTCTTTTTTTAAAAAAATAGACTAAGTTTTCACTAGGGATTAACAAATGTTTTAAAACGACAATTCAATAAATTCCGCTAGCTTAATGGACTATGTCGGTGGCTAATGTAATATTCTGAATTCGAATCTAACATTTAAACCAGGTTGAGGAGATTACACATATTATAATTTTTAAAATTTTTATTTTAGAATTTAATAGAAAAATAATTGAGTCAAAGCGAGGCTAACTAGTTAACTTAAAAAGAGCCTGTAAAACCCATTGAATTAAGTTGCTGTCAGCTGCTAATTGAACCGCTTGTAGGAAAGCATCGGAGAAAGTGTAGAAAATGGACCCCCAATCCAATGTGGTGCTTTGCGTATAGAACCCACACTTACGGTATCCAAAAGAAGAAAGTAAAAAATCTGAATCCGAATAATATTACATATAAAAAAAGTGATATTAAATCCATATCAAACAGAAATCTCTTTACACATATATGGCAAGCAAATTGACATTTCAATTAATGGGACTCACTCCCACTATGACAAGTGTGCGATCCAACACTAAGATAGTTGTCTATTAAGATAGAAAAGTTATAATGCTAAGCTAAGCTACCTCATCAAAAATATCTAACCACAAAACTAAAGTGCAATCAATGTCAACATCTCATTTTCCTCTATGCTTCTAAACATGTTATTCCCATTTTTTAAGCTCTTTCGTTTATCGCTAATCTAATTTCATATAGCTAATCTTCTTTGATTGGTGAGAGCCCTTCATCTTCCTCCTAATATTCTATAAACACATACTTTATTCCCATTCACCCATTCGTTAATATAACCTTTCGGGTAGTGATGATATTCATTTAAGGGACTGAGGACAGCTGTATGATGCCCTTTCTACATCATCTTTTATATTTTAATTTCTATCCTTTTTGAATTTTAAATTTTCAGTTTTAATTGAAATAGTAAAAGTTAAATCTTTTAAGTTAGATTTTGCTATTAGTAATATGCCATGCGTAATTTATGAATTTACTCATTCTTTTCAATTTGATCAATTTTAGTCATTATATATATATATGAAATTTTAATCCGATTTAAAGGGTATACATTTGATCCATTAACTAAAATGATGTGATGTTTTGTGAATATTATATGAAAATAACAAGTTAAATTAGCATTTGCGATGATATATTTGCTGTTTATGATTTTAGAAATAGTATAATTTAATTTAATAAATTCAACGGCTATCATTTAGATCATAATTAAAATTTTAAATTTTGAAAAAGTACAAAACTAAAAAATACCAAATTAAAGTACAAAGGCCAAATATAAAAACTACAAAAATTAAGTATCTTTTGATGGACAGTATGTTTATTCTAATAAGACTAAAACAGAATGAAATTAATTTAGTTCCTTGTTTAATTAATCAAATTGTCTTTCAGCGAGGGAACAATATTGATTTTTATGCAAATATAACATATTCCATGCATAGGATTTTCCAAATTGCATATGTCAACTTGGCAAATATAGATCTCTCCAATTGTTCTCCAAAATATTGCTTCTTAGTCCTCGCAGTTTGATATGGCTAACATATCAATTAAGATGATTTATCAAAATTTGATCCATTGCTTTAAATATCTAAAGTTACAACAATGTCACATATGCGTAACTTTATGAGAAAAAAATATATAATTGCTTAGTAATTAAGTTTTTAATTGAAGTGATGTTATCAAGTTAATTAAAATATAATTAAAATATTCTTTTATTTAAAGAATAATAAATATTATTACGAGAATGTTTTATCCTTTTATATAAAATCTATAAAACATCATTTAAATCCAAAATAAAATTCATAAATATTGGATCTTGAATATGGGACATCAAAATCCTCAAAACCTCAATTTCATCATTAAGCTATAAAACTAAGTTACTTTAGCTGATTGAGTTCGAATGCGCTGAAGCCTATTATCTTCTTATTTATAAGTTGAGAAGGGACTATAAGTAATTCTAGACATTGTGTTAAAAATAACAAATTCAAAAAAAAAAAACTAAGTTAATTTATAGGATAAAATAGAACTAAAAAGAACTTTAAAAAAGGATAAAAAAATATTTTTTATAATTTTTTTTTACCTTTCCTTTTAATTTCCCCTAGATTGGTGTCAAAATCATTTTTAGGGTTTTGGTAAAAACGGAGGTCTACTTTAAAAAACGGGAGTCGCCACCAATCCTTTTTATTTAGGTGTTACTGGATCACCTTATAAAACGTTTAATTTCAAAAGATTGATTTTGGTCCACGAAATACAAAAAAAGGGGTTCGGGAGTCGGTTACGTACGAGGAAAGGTTAGCACCCTCGTAACGCCTAAAATTTGGTACCGAATTTGATAATCTCATGTCTTAATGTTGAAATTTTGAAAAATTTAAAAATACGATTATTTTATTTGAAAGAAATCCAAGAATTACCCATCTCAAAGAAATAAAATACTATACACAGTAAGTTAAGATATAGCATCTCATGTCTTCAAAACTAGGCACGCCTTTATTTTAGAAAATTCCTACCTCAAGACACAAAACATCATATCCAGTAAGTTAGGATACAACATTTTGAACTCCCAATGATAAGTTTTTTGATTTGAAATTTGTAAGTTTCAATTTTAAAAGAGAATGGATATTTAATACTTTAAGTTCCACAAGAAAAGTTAAAACCCAGAAAGTTAGGGCACAATTCTTATCAAAGTCCTCAAATATTACATATCACCGTATTTTTTTAACTTTGAGTAAAATACGACGATTTCACGAAAATGTGTTTTTATAAAAATGTTATGAATTGATTTTGTATTGATACATTACAAAATATAAATCAAATAGCAATTAGCTATAAATACGAGTCATATTAACAAATGATATAGACAATTAACAAAAGAATAATATAACATAGCGAATGATGAATGGATTATGCTAAAACAATATTAAGCAATAAAAACATAAATAAACAAATACAAGTTATAAAATATGCAATAACAATTTAAAATCTATAGGAAACATAAAAATTCAAAAAATGGATATTAAGTTCTACAAATGAGATCAATTATGAGAAATAAATAAATTAACAATATATTTAAACACTAAATAAATATTATAACAAAACAAAAATAAAAAAGAGTAAAAAATGATAATTTTATAAAACAATTAATATGTATAACAATATAAAAATTTAAAGTATATAAAAATATTATAATAAATATATAATTTAATAGTTTAATACCTATAAATGATAATATATAATAAAACGATTAATAAATAGTATATAATAATTTTAAATAAAGATATCTAAAATATAATATAAATAATATAAATGAAACATGATATACAATATAAATAAATTTTGTACAAAATAAGATTGTATATGATATTAATATAATAATACAAAAATTTATATAACATATAAGTAGCATACAAATTATAAAATAATATATATAATATAAATAACATTAAACCAAATAAAATAATTCATCGTATTAATAATATACATATAAAGATAATATGTAAAAATATATATATATATATATATACTAATTTATATTGTTAATAGATTAATATACAAATAATAATAAAATCTAAAAATTTTAATATGATAAAACATTTTAATATAATACAAGAATAATTTAAATTAAAAAATAAATAAAAGGTTTTAAAAAAATAAATAAAAAACTAGGATTAAATAACAATAAAAATAAATATAAAGGGGTTAAATTAAAACGCGGGCCACATTACAAGGGATTAACATGGCAATTATGCCAAATTTTCAAAACGACGTTGTTCAAATTTTAGTCTTTAAGGAACCCGAGGGACTAAATTGAAACTCAAGAAATAATTCTGGGTGCAATTGTAAAAAATAAAAAATGTAGTAGGACTTAATTGTAAAATTGAAATAATGCGGAAGGGCTAAAGAAGCAAATAACCTATTTAAAAAAACGCGGATCCTCCCCGGTTTTCAGGTCAACGTGCGAATCCTTCCTTGAAACGACGTCGTTTTACGCTTATTATATTAAACGAAAACGGCGCCGTTTTCATTTAGCTATATAAGTCAAAATTCAGCCAGAAAAACATTTTAACATTGTTTTTTTTTAAAAAAAAAAACTTGTAAATGCTCTCAAATTCTCCTCACCTCTGTTCGGAGTGGCCATCGGACTTCATAGGCTACACGCCACACACGCCTCCGTAGACGGTGGCCGAAGGCTAAAAACTTCCGTTTCTAAGGTTATTTCTTCGCCCCCTTTTTTATTTTTAGTATTCGTACAAAAGAAATAGCGCTGATCTAAAAAAATAAACAAAATAACATGAAAATCACATTTGCTGAAAAATTTATGTATTCTGTTTCAGTGTATATTTTTTTGTTTTGTATGGTGTCCCATTTACAGGTTTGTTCTAGGGTTTTTATAACCCCGAAAGGAAAACGAAAGAAAAAGGAAATACATCTTGTCCATATTTGTTTCTTTCTTTTTGCTGCGTTTTCCTTATTTTGCAGGTCAGGAGCGACGGAGAATCTGGCGACGATGGAGTGATTCGGGCGCGGATCGTGGTGCGACTGAAGGCTGATGTAACATCCGGGATGCATTTATTCTTACTTCTTAAGTCATATTAATGTGGTAGTGTGCTCTATATGCTGTTTGTATGTGTTTGGGGGTTCCGGGAAATCTTAAGGCTAAGTTTTAACCTTGGGTAAATTTTTGATTTAGAGCCTTTAGAGGAGAGCTAGGGGAGTTAGGCCTTAAGGGTTCTTATTTTGAGTTTATGACACAAGAAGGGGTGTGGAAGAGTGGCAAGGTGTCGCCTAGGAAGCATGAAACACCTCAAACCCGGCCCACGAGCTTTGACCAGATTTGGTATGTTCCTCAAGTAAACCGGTTCAAAATTCTTTTGTTACTTAGGAAAAACTTGTGTGATTTTTAAAAAAAAATATTGTTTGGGTTGGGCTTGAGTTGAAAACAAA
Source organism: Gossypium rotundifolium (assembly GCA_025506655.1). Classification (NCBI taxonomy): domain Eukaryota; kingdom Viridiplantae; phylum Streptophyta; class Magnoliopsida; order Malvales; family Malvaceae; genus Gossypium; species Gossypium rotundifolium. The sequence continues at coordinate 53,232,054 of CP106725.1, forward strand.
TTTATCTTATGTTAAAACCCATTTATTTAAGGTGACAAAACATTTAGAGTTAATTTTAAAAGGAATTTACTTAAACTTTAATTGATAAAAATCCATAAACATAATAAATAAAAGAAAAATAAAGTAAACCACAATGGCCTTATTATATCAATGATCCCAAAGTAAAACTTAAAATACTTAAAATAAATTGAAAGTCCAAATCATAAATTTCTTGCTATGCATGGCCACCTTTAAGCTCTTGCCGACCCGGTCCATTACTGCTCATCACCTGAAAAATATTCCCCAACGGTTGAGTCAATGACTCAATGTGTACACAACACTAAGTCATAATAGAATCAGCATACAAATGATACACATTCAAGTCATAGAATACAATTAATGATGCATTCCCAAACCCAAACCTAATTGTCCATCCGCTACACACCCCGCACTCGCCGGTCACACCGTGGGACTACTAAGTTGACCTCCTTCCGCTACACTCCAAATTGCGGTCTTAGGTCACCGCATTCGTGGTCTTAGGTCACCACGCTCAGATTCATGTGGTCTTAGGTCACCACTTTCAGATATCGTGGGCTTAGGTCCCACATTCGAGATATCGTGGGCTTAGGTCCCACATTTAGATTCATCGTGGTCTTAGGTCATCACTTTTCACTTCCCTTTCAAACAAACCCATATTGCCCCATAACATATTATGCAATTACATGCCACAATTCACATTCTTAACATATTCTCATGTTACAAATAACATTTTCATATTCCTAGTAGGAGTAGGAAACGTGCTGAGTACTTAGTACCATAACATGGTACCTTAGCCACTTTCATATTCTTAATATCACATATATTAATTAAACATAGACATAACACATATTATGAAATAGTGTGGGTACACTCATTCTTAATAATACATTTAATTTAAACATAGCCATGAACCTATCAAAACTTAGGGTAGGGTACACACCGATTTGCTTAACTAATTCCTTGAAATCCCAAATCGACCTCACGCCTTAGATCTCAAATTCCTACATTTGATTAATCACTTACTACTTTAATAAAAAGCCATTCGGACATAAATCCAAATCCTAGTAGGATTAGTATTCTTAAAACTTACCTTGAAATTCTCAAATCCCAAAATCCTTGTATCCATCTCGTGAAATCCCTATAATTACATGTTAGATCAATTTCTAACATTTATTCACAACAAATAACCCTTAGCCAGTATGTTAAATATGACTTACCTTAGATTCTTAAATCCCAAATTCACCGAATAACTAGGGAACACGCGCTTATGGTGTACCTTCGAAAAGAACTTCTCCTTCCTTGTAGTCGACACTTAGTAAATCCCGAAAGATCTCCTTACTTTAGGAATTGACAATCCTTGCTTGAGCCTTTAACAATATTCGCTATGGCCTTGATGTGGATTAAAATTTGACTTCTTGATGAACAGAGAGGATTTTTGGTTTTTTTTAAAGAAAGAAGAGGAAGATATACAACTTAGGAAAATTTGGCAAGACTAGGGGATTCTACTTTCGGCTTTGTGAAGAATTGAAAGAGAAAGAAGAACAATGATGAGAGAGAATTTGGCGAGAGAAGAGAATTTGCTTAAAAATTCGCAAAGGAAAAGTGAATGAATGAATGGCTCTCTTTTCCTTTTATAGCCAAATTTACTAGGCTAGAGTCCCTTACTTGGCCACCACTCTTCTTTATTTGATAGCTTTATCTCTTTAATTTAAAATAATTAAAGAAATATCCTTTATTATCTCTTATCTCTTAAAAAATAATACTAATAATAATCCTCTTTATCTCTTCCTTATCTATCAAAATAAAAGGGATAAATCCATATTTATCCATCTATTATCTCTTCAAAAAATAATCCAATTTAAATCCCTTATTTATCCCATTAATTGCGAAATTTAAAGGGAATAAAACTCCTTTTTCTAGAAGCCTTGCCGTCCACTCCTCCGCTTCGGAAGCAAAAATAAAACTCCTTTTATTTGCTTCAAGTGACTCGAACCTGTGCCCAACACCTTGCATGTGGCGCCATTTCCAGAGGCCCTAAATGGCATCTCCAGGCCACTTTTCCAAGCCTGTTTGTGTGTCAAATTTCACAAACTTTTTTTTTCCTTTAAGGCCACCTTGCCTTAATTTCCTCTTTAAACTTTAAAACTCGACATTTCTAAGTCATTTCTAAGTTTCCAAAATTTTCGTTCGCTTTGTAAACTTGACATTTCCTTACATTTCCAAGTTTCCGAAATGTTCACTTTCCTCTTTGAATCATTTCCAAATCATTTCCTTACATTTCCTAGTTTCCAAAATGTTCACTTTCCATTTTAAATTTAACATTTCTATACATTTTCGTGTTTCCAAAATGTTCATTTCCATTCATTTAGGGTTTCTAGAAATGTTCAAATTTATTCCTAGTACATAAAACATGTCACTTGCACAATTAAACCAAAATGCATAGGCCCTTTCCAGATGTTACGCTTCTACCCCTTAAAATAATTTCGTCCTCGAAATTACTTATTAATGATCATACAATCCTTCTCACCGACTATGCTTACGCGCAAGACTCGATCTTAATAGAACCATCATACTTTCTAGGCACAATCTCTAAGTTCACGCCCCTAGAACTCATTTCTAACGTCACGATTTAATCGATTAAAAGTTTTATGCATTAGTACTTGTTTCACTTGATTACCGCGAAAAAGTTTTATGAAAAGAATTTTAGGAGTGGTTCTTTCGTATTCATACATGCACACAGTCTTTTCATTCATACATCCATCAATCAATTATGAACTTTTGTTCATTCAGAGAAATGTTGTAGTTTTCATTGTTGTTGTTTTCTCACTACCCGTGGGTATTTCCGTAATTTGTCCTCACAGAGTATTTTCATAATTTTCAAAAGAAAAAGTTCCTTGGTGATTTTGTCAAAAAGTATTTTGGAATTTTTAAATTCCCAGGCGTATTTTGGAAAATTTTGAAATTCGGGGGTATTTCGGTAATTTTAGAGCTTAGGGGTATTTTGGTAATAAACTAGGGTAAACTTGTAAAGTTTAATAATTCCGGGGTATTTCCCAAATTTTGCAAAACTTTGAGAGTTCTTTTTGGGAATTGTACTTTTCAAAACGATAACGTTGTAAAAATTTTAAAAATCAGGGTCATTTTGGTAATTTTGTAAGTGAGGGGCAGTTTCGTAAATTTTTTCCAAATCAGGGTACTTGGATTTTTGCAAAAATAGGGTTTTTGGATACTTTTACAAAATAAGAGAGTTTTATTGAAATTGGGGTAATATGGTAATTTTCGAATCCCAATGGCATTTTAGTAATTTTCATAAATTAAGAATATTTCAAAAAATTTTATAAAATCGTGTTTGCAATTCAAAAGGGTAATTTTAAGAGTTTTAAAACTAGGTTTTTATGAAAATACGGCTAGTTCCCTTTCGGGTTTTAGTTAGGGTTTAGCCTATGACTGAGTCCTCTTGGTTAGGGTGAACCGAAGCTACGCACCAGGTAGGATTCAAGTTGAGAGGAGGTGAGTCACGCGGACTGCTTAAATACCAAGCTCCCACCGAATACCAATCCTAGACATGCGCACAATGGTTGCCACACCCTAACTCGGCGACTTAGTCACAGGTTTGTTTAATTAGGCATTTAAAATCTTATGTAACTTGTTGGGGTACACTAGTCCTAGAGTTCAAGTACGTATCATACTAATCTACTTCCATTTCTACCCTTCTACAATTCATACAATATTTCACACAAGAGATAGGGGTACCCTTCTACAATTCATACAATATTTCACACAAGAGATGGACTACGGTGGAATTTGGAGACTTAGGTGCCATGCCATAAAACCTGCCTATTTTAAGAAATGCTTCCATAAAACTCATTTGGGCTCGATTTGAAAACATTTTGGGCCTTAGCCCACAGGCCGAGAGTTTTAAAACCTGGCTCTGATATCAAACTGAAACACCCCAAACCCGGCCCACAAGCTTTGACCAGATTTGGTATGTTCCTCAAGTAAACCTGGTTCAAAATTCTTTTGTTACTTAGGAAAACTTGTGTGATTTTTAAAAAAATATTGTTTGGGTTGGGCTTGAGTTGAAAACAAATTTATCTTATGTTAAAACCCATTTATTTAAGGTGACAAAACATTTAGAGTTAATTTTAAAAGGAATTTACTTAAACTTTAATTGATAAAAATCCATAAACATAATAAATAAAAGAAAAATAAAGTAAACCACAATGGCCTTATTATATCAATGATCCCAAAGTAAAACTTAAAATACTTAAAATAAATTGAAAGTCCAAATCATAAATTTCTTGCTATGCATGGCCACCTTTAAGCTCCCGCCAGGTCCATTACTCGCCATCACCGAAAAATATTCCCCAACAGGGTGAGTCAATGACTCAATGTGTACACAACACTAAGTCATAATAGAATCAGCATACAAATGATACACATTCAAGTCATAGAATACAATTAATGATGCATTCCCAAACCCAAACCTAATTGTCCATCCGCTACACACCCCGTGCACTGCCACCACACCGTGGGACTACTAAGTCGACCCTCCTTCCGCTACACTCTAAATTGCGGTCTTAGGTCACCGCGATTCGTGGTCTTAGGTCACCACGCTCAGACATCGTGGTCTTAGGTCACCACTTTCGGATATCGTGGGCTTAGGTCCCACATTCGTATATCGTGGGCTTAGGTCCCCACATTTAGATTATTGTGGTCTTAGGTCACCATTTTCACTTCCCTTTCAAACAAACCCATATGCCCCATAACATATTATGCAATTACATGCCACAATTCATATTCTTAACATATTCTCATGTTACAAATAACATTTTCATATTCCTAGTAGGAGTAGGAACGACTGAGTACTTAGTACCATAACATGGTACCTTAGCCACTTTCATATTCTTAATATCACATATATTAATTAAACATAGCCATAACACATATTATGAAATAGTGTGGGGTACACTCATTCTTAATAATACATTTAATTTAAACATAGCCATGAACCTATCAAAACTTAGGTAGGGTACACACCGATTTGCTTAACGAATTCCTTGAAATCCCAAATCGATTTCCATCGCCTTAGATCTCAAATTCCTACATTTGATTAATCACTTACTACTTTAATAAAAAGCCATTCGCCATAAATCCAAATCCTAGTAGGATTAGTATTCTTAAAACTTACCTTGAAATTCTCAAACTCAAATCCTTGTATCCATCTCATTGAAATCCCTATAACTACATGTTAGATCAATTTCTAACATTTATTCCTAACAAATAACCCTTAGCCAGTATGTTAAATATGACTTACCTTAGATTCTTAAACCCAAATTCACCGAATAACTAGGAACACGCGACTTAAGGTGTACCTTCGAAAAGAACTTCTCCTTCCTTATAGTCGACACTTAGTAAATCCGAAAGATCTCCTTACTTTAGGAATCGACAATCCTTGCTTGAGCCTTTAACAATATTCGCTATGGCCTTGATGTGGATTAAAATTTCGCTTCTTGATGAACAAGAGAGGATTTTTGGTTTTTTTTTAAAGAAAGAAAAGGAAGATATAAAACTTAGGAAAATTCGTCAAGACTAGGGGATTTCGCTTTCGACTTTGTGAAGAATTGAAAAGAGAAAGAAGAACAATGATGAGAGAATTTAAGAGAGAAGAGAATTTGCTTAAGAAATTCGCAAAGGAAAAGTGAATGAATGAATGGCCTCTCTTTTCCTTTTATAGCCAAATTTACTAGGCTAGAGTCCCTTACTTGGCCACCACTCTTCTTTATTTGATAGCTTTATCTCTTTAATTTAAAATAATTAAAGAAATATCCTTTATTATCTCTTATCTCTTAAAAAAATAATACTAATAATAATCCTCTTTATCTCTTCCTTATCTATCAAAATAAAAGGGATAAATCCATATTTATCCATCTATTATCTCTTCAAAAAATAATCCAATTTAAATCCCTTATTTATCCCATTAATTGTCAAATTTAAAGGAATAAAACTTCCTTTTCTAGAAGCCTCACCGTCCACTCCTCCGCTTCGAAGCAAAAATAAAACTCCTTTTATTTGCTTCAAGTGACTCGAACCTGTGCCCAACACCTTGCATGTGGCGCCATTTCAGAGGCCCTAAGTGGCATCTCCAGCCACTTTTCCAAGCCTGCTTGTGTGTCAAATTTCACAAACTTTTTTTTCTTTTAAGGCCACCTTGCCTTAATTTCCTCTTTAAACTTTAAAACTCGACATTTCTAAGTCATTTCTAAGTTTCCAAAATTTTCGTTTGGCTCAGAACTTGACATTTCCTTACATTTCCAAGTTTTAAATGTTCACTTTCCTCTATTGAATCATTTCCAAATCATTTCCTTACATTTCCTAGTTTCCAAAAATGTTCACTTTCCATTTTAAACTTAACATTTCTATACATTTTCGTGTTTCCAAAATGTTCATTTCCATTCATTTTGGGTTTAAATGTTCAAATTTATTCCTAGTACATAAAACATGTCACTTCGTACAATTAAACCAAAAATGCATAGGCCCTTTCCAGGATGTTACAAAGCAAGGGGATGACGCCTCAAGAGGAGCTTGGAGTAGGTGGGAGTAGGTTTGAGTCGCACAATCTACCTTTTTGGAGTTTATTTTGGTGTTGGGGTGGGGAGGTGATGGTTTGATTTGGGACCTTAAAGTGTAGGAGTTGAATTGGTCAAATTGTTTGAAATGGGTGGACATGAGAGAAAGGTGGGGTTTGAATCTTTCAACAGATTCAAATGGTGGGAAGAGAGTGAATATAGGAGACAATCAAGGGATTTGGTCGCTTGTTGGGGGGGTTGTTGATCGAATGAGGCTTGGTGTAAGAGGGAGCTTTCAGTTTGGGGGCTAGGTGAGCATGTGCCAAATTTTCTTAGTAGATTTAGGAGCATCTTTTGCTCTTTTTCTCTTTGGCAAACCACTTATACCACCTTTTGGCATTATTTTTCTCTTGTTTTGTTCTCTCAACCGAAACCTCTTCTAAGCATTCTTCCCCCTCTTTTCTTTTCTTTCCTTTACAATCTCTTCTCCTCTTTCCATTCTCTCACTCAAAAAGCTGAAACACATGCCATTGTCACCATAGCTGAAACATCCATAAACCTTCACCCCTTTCTTTTCTTTTCGGTTGTTAAAGAGCCGAATAATCCTTCTATCTCCTTGTGTCTTGGCTGAATCTGTCAAACTCTATTCGATCGGATTTAATAGTTGGTAAGGGTTTCTTCTATTTCAATTTTCTTTTTTCTCTTTTGGTTGCCGAAAGTTAGATGCCTAACTTAGTTCTTGTGTATTGGCTAAACATGTGAAGGGCTTGATTCTTGTTTCTTTGTCGTAGCCAACTTGGTGAGGAGTAGTAGGGATCCATTGGTTTCAATTAATCAAGGTAAGGGGGACTATAACTTTCATTCGGCCGAAGGCTATTTCGTTTGGACCACAAGATGTTAGGCCGAATCTAACATAAGTCATGTAGGGATTTCGGCAACTCTCATTATCAAGTAGGAGCCTTCGGGATTTGAATCTATTTCGATAAGGGTATTCGATTAAGATTTGGTGTTTTCTCATTTAGATTGATTTAATGTGTTAACCGGGTCTTCTGACCAAGACTTTATTTCATGGAGCCGAATACCAACCGAGAAGAGAAAGGGGTTGTCCCTACCCCTAAGTTCAAGAAACGTTCGATTTTTGCGGTTCGAGATTAGCCACCGGAGTGTGGGCGGTCGACGAGCAGGATCGAGCGCGATAGCGATAGTCTCGTTTAGGGACAGTGTTGACGTTGAGAGTCTAGTGCTTCAGGTTATCAGGTGTGTAGTTAATTCGCTGTTTCCATAATTAGTCATTTAATTATATGTGGTGATAATCGGTATAGTGATAGTGGTGGATTTGTTACCCTTAATTGGGTATCACAGTAACTAGGTTAGTACTTTATCTAAGGTGTGGATGGTTGATTATTGTGGATATTTTGAGCATGTCGAATGCCTACCTAATATGTCCATGCACTATTCTATCATATCACTATAGCATGTTGCATATGCATGGGATCGGGATGTATATGTTAAATGAAGGATCGGGTGTATATTTATGTACGTATGGTGATTGGCTATGTGCCAAATCACGACTTGATGTCGACTATGTGTCACATCAAGGGATTGATGCTTGCTTCGTGCTTCATCGCAGTTTGATGATGGCCATGGGCCACATCGTGGATATCGAGATTTGGTCACATAGTGATCGGTGGCTATGCCACGTTCTGTTTGGTCACATAGGTGATCGGTGGCTAGGCCACGTTATATTTGGTCACATGGTGATCGGTGGCTATGCCATGACTTTGGGCAGCTTGACTGCCAAAGAGTTGTGTAGCGGTTGGAGGGTCGATTTAGTAATCCCCTGGTGTGTAATGGTTGGTACGGGGGTGTGTAGAGGATGGATTCTAGGTTGGGTTGGGTAACATATTTGCATCATCATGTTTGGTATGTGGATTGTGTAATTTGGGCCAAGCCCATTTGGGAAACATGTGGAATAATTACACACTGAGTCTGTTCGACTCACCCTTTTTTTTCTTAAACAATGCAGGTGAGGTGTGATACATGGACCGGGCTGGAGTAGATTCGTGGTGGCCATGTAGAAATTGTTTAATGTTTTATGCCCTTAAATTCCTAGTTACGTTTGGGTTGATTTCTTTTGAATGTAATAAGGCCATTTAAATATTTGGGGATCTTTATTTTATTGTGAGTCAGATGGATTATCGATTAAAAACTGAGAACAATTTTGGAAACAATTTACAACTTAAAGATTAAACTTGAGTTTTTAACCTGAATATTTTAAATAACTTGATTTCTCTTGAAATTTCCGAACGTTCAATGTTTTAAACTACACACGACCTTCAAGGTTTTCGTTCTTTTATAAACTAAGTAAATATTTTAAACTCAAAACTGTTTTCACCCATTAAATTAAATTCTTTTCAAATATTTTCCCCTTGTAGCATTCGAATTCGGCCGTGGTGTTTTAGGTCGGGTTTGGGGTGTTACAGTTTGGTATCAGAGCCGATTCAAAACTCAGCTTTGAGGGATTTTGGGCCCAAGACATCTTTCGAAAGTGAGTTTTACTAAAACTTGCATTTTCACAAGCTGTTCAGGTTTTCTGGCATGGCACCTAAGTCTCCGGCCCGATGTCCACCAGGTAAGTACTTCAAACTGTTGCATGATTTGTATGTAAGGTGAAGGGTGATATGGGATCGTAGATTAGTAAGTTAGGAACTATTGAACTCTAGGATTAGCGTACCCCAACACTAAATTTCATAAGACTTAACTTATTTCACTAAACCCGAGAATAAGTCGTGGAGTTCAGGTGTGGTAACAAACATGTACATGCCTAGGCATGGATTCCGAATGAGCTTTGTATTTAAGCAGTCCTAGCGACTCACCTCTTCTTTTTTGGAATCGTACCTGGTGCGCAGTGATTGTTCACCTCAACCGCGAGGACTTGTTAACAGGCCAAATCTATAAACAAAACCCGAAATAGACCAGATACTCGGTTTTAGAAAATAATCAAATTACCCCGATTTGTAAAATTACCGAAGTACCCTGACTTGTAAAAATTACTAAAATACCCCCAGTTTATGAAATTACCATACTACCCTTAATTTTTACCAAAATACCCCTATTTTACAAAATTACAAGATACCCCTAATTTGGGAAAATTACCAAAATACCCTTATTGGACAAAGTACGAAAATACCCCTGGGTTGGGAACGGACGAAAATGTTCAAAGTGGTGAACGTGTGTAGTGGATGGTATTGATGAATGAATGAGATTTTCTGAGTTAGGGTGGAGGACTTGAGACAAAACTTTGAATGACCGAAAGAACTACTATCAAGTGTCTTTGTATAAAATTACTTATGGGTAATCAGTGGAACAATAAGTAATGCATAAAATTTCTTAAACAGATTAAAATACAGCAGTAGACATGAGTTCTAGGGGACGAGGTCGTAACACGCGTGGACGTGGTAGGGGCAGAATGTCAATATCGAAACCAGTTGGGTCTGGTCATGGATCGGGGAATGAAATGACACCACCTGCGGTAGAAGCTGAGTTCCAAGATCAGACGGGTGGAGACGACGCATATCTCAGGCTATGCTGCGAGTCTTGAAAAGAGTTGCGGGAGCGAATGTGGGTGCCGCGGCCAGGAAGTCTATTTCTGAGAGACTTCGGGCGAATGGAGCTGAGATATTCAGAAGTGTCTCGGGGGAGGCTCCAAATGTGGTGGAGTATTGGTTGGAGGCAGTCGAGAGGATCATGGATGATTTGGACTGCAATGTTGGGGAAAAGCTGAAAGGCGCTGTGTCTTTACTACGGGATGAGGCCTATCAATGGTGGCTTACCGTCAAAGAGGGTACTCCAGCGGACCGAGTAGATTGGAGTTACTTCAAGGTAAAGTTTGAGGGAAAGTTCGTTGGAGCTAGTTACGTGGATGCACAAAATCTGGTGCAAGGGGGTAAGTTAGTGGCAGAGTATGAGGCAGAATTCTTGAGGTTAAGTCGGTATGCCAGAGGGATTATCGCTACTGATTACGAGCGCTATGTGAGGTTTGAGGATGGGCTCCGAGATAAACTGCGGGTGTTGATAGCTCCTCAGCGTGAGAGTGACTTTGCCACTTTGGTGGAGAAATCTCGAATTGCCGAGGAAGTTAAGCGAGCTGAAAGGCAGAATAGAGATAGAGACAGAGGCCGAAACAAGAGGGGTTTTAGATTGTCAAGACCTTCGGGGAGTTTCCAAAAAAAGCCTAGGGTGGATAATTCTACTCGTACTGTTATGCTAGCTGTTAAGAATCAGGTCCATCCATGTGCTCAGTGTGGGAGGACGATGTAGCGAAAGTCTTTGGGAAGGATTAGGGAATGTTTCAGGTGTGGGTCTAAGACTCACTTTGTGAGGAATTGTCCTCAGATTGCGGATAGGGCTCAGTCAGTGAGTCAAGGGTATGTGCAGTTAAGAAGGGGTAGTTTACAGGTGACGAGAGGCCGTGGGCCGAGTCGAGGAGGAAATGGTTTTGGCCGAGGTTGTGGAGCACCGGGTAGAGGTGCTGGGAGCTCAGATACAAGGCAGCCAGGGTTAGTGTATACGGCCAGACGTCGTGAGGAGGGGGACACACCAGATATTATCACGAGTACTTTCCCTATTTATGGATTACCCTTTACTGCTTTAATTGATGTTGGGTCAACACATTCGTACATTGCTAGCATGGTGCCTGGAACCTTGAATGTGGAACTCTGAGACTGTCTCTAGGAAGATGTCCGTACTTAGTCCTTTAGGGCAATCTGTGGTAGTAGATAAACTCTTTAGAGACGTGCCTTTAGAGGTTTAGGGGGTGGTATTCCCAGCTGACTTGATGGAGCTGCCGTTCGAGAAATTTGACCTGATCCTTGGGATGGATTGGTTAGTAAGATATCGTGTGAACCTGGACTGTGCTGCTAAGCGTATGTCAATAAGGACTCTCGAGAATTATGAGGTTGCAGTGATAGGTGAGAGGAGAGACTACCTGTCCAACGTAGTGTCTGCTCTTAAGGCGGTAAAGATGGTGAAGAAGGGGTGCTTAGCTTTTCTGATGTTTGTTAGTGCCTTGGATGTTAAGGAGGCGGCTGTGGGGGAGGTCAGGACAGTAAAAGAGTTTATGGATATTTTTCCAGAAGAATTTCTAGGGTTACCACCGAATCGGGAGGTGGAATTTAGAATTGACCTGTTGCCAGGAACAGCGCCGGTGTCCATCGCTCCTTATAGGATGGCACCAAAGGAGTTGGTTGAACTGAAGGCCCAAATCTAGGAGTTGTTAGATCGTGGGTTTATTCGACCCAGTGTGTCTCCGTGGGGAGCACCGGTGTTGTTCGTAAAGAAGAAAGACGGGTATATGCGTATGTCCATAGATTACTACCAGTTGAATAAACTAACGATCAAGAACAAGTACCCGCTGCAGAGGATAGACGACTTTTTTTACCAGCTCAAGGCAGCTGTGGTCTTTTCGAAGATAGATTTAAGGTCGGGATATCACCAGCTTAAGGTAAAGGAGGCTGATATCCATAAGACGGCGTTTCAAACTCGATATGGGTACTATGAGTTCCTAGTAATGCCATTCGGATTGACTAACGCACCGGCTGCATTTATGGACATGATGAATCGTGTTTTCAACCTTACTTGGATCAATTCGTCGTGGTGTTCATAGACGACATCTTGGTATATTCAAAGTCGGAGGAAGAACATGATGCACATCTACGGGTGGTGCTGCGAATTTTAAGGGAAAAGAAACAATACGCCAAGTTTAGCAAGTGCAAATTTTGGTTGAATGAAGTTACTTTTCTAGGTCACGTGGTATCCGCGGAAGAAATAAGGGTGGATCCCCGGAAGGTTGAGGCAGTACTGGAGTGGAAACCACCTAAGTCGGTAGTTGAAGTTCGCAGTTTCTTGGGGTTAGCAGGGTACTATAAGAGGTTTGTTGAAGGGTTCTCCTCGATAGCGGCACCTTTGACTAAGCTATTGAGGAAGGAGGTACCTTTTGTCTAGTCGGATAAGCAGCAGGAGAGCTTCGAGAAGCTAAAGAGAGTCTTGATAGAAGCCCCAGTTTTGATCCAGCCAGTGGCGGGGAAAGACTTTGTAGTGTATTGTGATGCTTCTCACACGGGGTTAGGTTGTGTTCTGATGCAAGAAGGGAAGGTGGTTGCTTATCGTCTCGGCAGTTGAGACCGCATAAAGTTAATTATCCGACGCATGATCTAGAATTGGCAGCAGTAGTTTTTGCTTTGAAAGTGTGGAGGCATTATCTATACGGAGAGAAGTCGGTGATCTACACAGACCGCAAAAGCCTGAAGTATCTGTTAACTCAGAATGAGCTGAACTTGAGACAACGAAGGTGGGTGGAGCTATTAAAGGATTACGACTGTTCGATTGACTATCACCTGGGTAAAGCAAGTGTGGTGGCGGATGCATTAAGTCAGAAGGTGGTATCGGATTTAAGGGCTATGTTCGCACATATTAGTCTCTACGACGACGGGAGTTTGTTAGCAGAATTGCAGGTAAGGCCGACGTGGCTAAGTCAGGTAAGAGAGAAATAGTTGGTGGATGAGGTTCTGAGTACTCGACTTTAGCAAGTTCAGAGTGGGGAGTTAGAGGATAATAGTGTGAATAGTGATGGAGTTCTGTGTTTTCGTGGTAGGGTGTGTATGCCGAAGGATGGGGAATTGAGACAGAAGATTCTTCGAGATTCGCATAGTAGCCCTTACGCTATGCATCTTGGAGGAAGTAAGTTGTATAAAGACCTACGGGAACAGTTTTGGTGGCCTGGATTAAAGGGAGAAGTTACAGAATTTGTGGGGAAGTGCTTGACATGTCAGCAGGTTAAAGCGGAACATCAAGTACCTTCGGGGTTGCTGCAACTAGTGAAAATTCCGCAATGGAAGTGGGAGAGGATCACAATAGATTTCGTAAGTGGGATTCCTCTTACACCTATTAAGAAGGATTCAGTATGGGTGATTGTGGATCGGTTGACAAAGTCTGCGCATTTCATATCAGTTCGGGTTGATTACCCTCTACAGAGGTTAGCAAAGCTGTATGTAGCAGAAATTGTGAGATTGCATGGGGTGCCGATGTCGATCATATCGAATAGGGATCCTAGATTTACGTCAAGGTTTTAGAGGGCGTTGCATCAGGCTTTGGGTACCAAGTTGGACTTTAGCACGGCATTTCATCCACAATGGAAGGCGGTCCGAATGGGTGATTCGTATTAGAAGATATGTTGAAGGGTTGTGTTATCGACTTCAGGGGTAGTTGGGAGGAGTTCTTGCCTTTGGCAGAGTTTGCATACAACAACAGTTACCAGGCAAGTATTCGGATGGCACCGTATGAAGCGTTGTATGGATGGAAGTGTCGTACTCCTACGTGTTGGACAGAATTGGGCGAACATCATGTTTTGGGTCTAGAGATAGTGGCAGAATCAGAGGAAAATGTTAAGGTAATCCGAGCACAATTGAAAGAGGCATCTGACAGACAGAAGTCGTATACGGATCTAAAGCGGAAAGAGATAGAATTTACTGTGGGTGATAGTGTGTTCTTGAAAGTTTTGCCATTGAAGAGGGTGATGAGATTTGGACGCAAGGGTAAACTGAGTCCCAGGTTTATAGGACCTTATAAGATTTTGAAGCGAGTGGGGCCAGTGGCTTACCAGTTGGAATTACCGTCGGAATTGAATCAGATGCATGATGTGTTTCACGTATCAATACTACGTTGTTATTGATCGGATCCATCTCACGTAGTGTCAGTTGAGGAAGTTGAGTTGAAACCAGATTTGTCCTACGAAGAAGAACTAATTCGGATTCTGGAGCGAGATGTGAAGGTACTTCGAAAGAAATCAGTTCCTCTAGTTAAAGTATTATGGCGTAATCATAGCGCAGAAGAAGCTTCGTGGGAACCGGAAGAAGCGATGCGACAGTAATACCCTCAATTATTTTGATCAGGTAATTTCGGGGTCAAAATTATTTTTAAGGGGGTGGAACTATAACATCCGGGATTTAGGGGTCATGCATTTATTCTTACTTCTTAAGTCATATTAATGTAGTAGTGTGCTCTATATGATGTTTGTATGTGTTTGGGGGTTCCGAGAAATCTTGAGGCTAAGTTTTGACCTTGGGTAAATTTTTGATTTAGAGCCTTTAGAGGAGAGCTAGGGGAGTTAGGCCTTAAGGGTTCTTATTTTGAGTTTATGACACAAGAAGGGGTGTGGAAGAGTGGCAAGGTGTCACCTAGGAAGCAAAGGGGGATAACGCCTCAAGGGGAGCTTAGAGCAGGTGAGAGCAGGTTTGAGTCGCACAATCTACCTTTTTGGAGTTCATTTTGGCGTTGGGGGTGGGGAGGTGATGGTTTCGGTTTGGGACCTTAAAGTATGGGAGTTGAATTGGTCAAATTGTTTGAAATGGGTGGACATGAGAGAAAGGTGGGGTTTGAATCTTTCAACCGATTCAAATGGTGGGAGGAGAGTGAATATAGGAGACAATCAAGGGATTTGGTGGCTTGTTGGGGGGTTGTTGATCAAATGAGGCTTAATGTAAGGGGGGAGCTTTCGGTTTGGGGGCTAGGTGAGCATGTGCCGAATTTGCTTAGTAGATTTAGGAGCATCTTTTGCTCTTTTTCTCTTTGGCAAACCACTTATACCACCTTTTGGCATTATTTTTCTCTTGTTTTGTTCTCTCAACCGAAACCTCTTCTAAGCATTCTTCCCCCTCTCTTCTTTTCTTTCCTTTACAATCTCTTCTCCTCTTTCCCATTCTCTCACTCAAAAGTCGAAACACATGCAATTGTCACCATAGCTGAAACATCCATAAACCTTCACCCCTTTCTTTTATTTTTAGTTGTTAAGGAGCCGAATAACCCTTCTATCTCCTTGTGTCTTGGCTGAATCTGTCAGACTCTATTCCATCAGATTTAATAGTTGGTAAGGGTTTCTTCTATTTCAATTTTCTTCTTTCTCTTTTGGTTGTCGAAAGTTAGATGCCTAACTTAGTTCTTGTGTATTGGTCGAACATGTGAAGGGCTTGATTCTTGTTTCGTTGTCATAGCTAGCGTGGTGAGGAGTAATAGCGATCTATTGGTTTCGATTAATCAAGGTAAGGGGGACTATAACTTTCATTCGGCCGAAGGCCATTTCGTTTGGACCACAAGATGTTAGGCCGAATCTAACATAAGTCATGTAGGGTTTTCGGTAACTCTCATAATCAAGTAGGAGCCTTCGGGATTTGAATCTATTTCGGTAAGGGTATTCGATTAAGATTTGGTGTTTTCTCATTTAGATTGATTTAATGTGTTAACCGGGTCTTCTGACCAAGACTTTGTTTCATGGAGCCGAATACCAGCCGAGGAGAGAAATGGGTTGTCCCTACCCCTAAGTTCAAGAAACGTTCGGTTTACTGGTTGAGATTGGCCACCGGTGTGGGCAAGCGTTTGAGTAGGATCGAGGCGATAGTGGTAGTCTCGTTTAGGGACAGTGTTGACGTTGAGAGTCTAGTGCTTCAGGTTATCAGGTGTGTGGTTAATTCGCTGTTTCCATAATTAGTCATTTAATTATATGTGGTGATAATCGGTATAGTGATAGAGGTGGATTTGTTACCCTTAATTGGGTATCACAGTAACTAGGTTAGTACTTTATCTAAGATGTGGATGGTTGATTATTGTGGATATTTTGAGCATGTCGAATGCCTACCTAATATGTCCATGCACTATTCTATCATATCACTATAGCATGTTGCATATGCATGGGATCGAGATGTATATGTTAAATGAAGGACCGGGTGTACATTTATGTACCTGTGGTGATTGGCTATGTGCCAAATCACGACTTGATGTCGGCTATGTGCCACATCAAGGGATTGATGCTTGCTTTGTGCTTCATCGCGGTTTGATGATGACCATGGGCCACATCGTGGATATCGAGATTTGGTCACATAATGATCGGTGGCTATGCCACGTTCTGTTTGGTCACATAGGTGATCGGTGGCTAGGCCACGTTATATTTGGTCACATGTGATCGGTGGCTATGCCACGACTTTGGGCAGCTTGACTGCCAAAGAGGTGTGTAGCGGTTGGAGGGTCGATTTAGTAATCCCCTGGTGTGTAATGGTTGGTACGGGGGTGTGTAGAGGATGGATTCTAGGTTGGGTTGGGTAACATATTTGCATCATCATGTGTGGTATGTGGATTGTGTGATTTGGGCCAAGCCCATTTGCGAAACATGTGGAATAATTGCACACTGAGTCTGTTCGACTCACCCTTTTTTTTCCTTAAACAATGCAGGTGAGGTGTGATACATTGACCGGGCTGGAGTAGATTCGTGGTGGCCATGCAGAAATTGTTTAATGTTTTATGCCCTTAAATTTCTAGTTACGTTTGGGTTGATTTCTTTTGAATGTAATAAGGCCATTTAAATATTTGGGGATCTTTATTTTATTGTCAGTCAGATGGATTATCGATTAAAAACTGAGAACAATTTTGGAAACAATTTACAACTTAAAGATTAAACTTGAGTTTTTAACCTGAATATTTTAAATAACTCGATTTCTCTTGAAATTTCCGAACGTTCAATGTTTTAAACTACACACGACCTTCAAGGTTTTCGTTCTTTTATAAACTAAGTAAATATTTTAAACTCAAAACTGTTTTCACCCATTAAATCAAATCCTTTTCAAATATTTTCTCCTTGTAGCATTCCGAATTCGACCGTGGTATTTTGGGCCGGGTTTGGGGTGTTACACCGTAGCGAGGCGCCGAATGAAGGCTCTTCTTGGCGCCTAGGGTTTTAGAAAACCTTAGGCTTACTGAAGCTGTTTTAGTGTTGGGCCATTTTGGGCCGTTTTTTGTTTTAGGTATTGGGTCTATTTAATTTTGGGCTAAGGGTGTAAGAGGGCTAATCAGGTTTAGTTTGGGTTAGTTTGTTTAGGCATTGGGCTTTTGGTAACATTTGGGCCTGTAGATGGTTTTATAAAATGGACTTTTATTTTATTTTTTGTTTTATTTTTTGAGTCTGTGGACCCGGATAAAATTAGGTTCCTATAATTGGGATATCGAAAATTGAGAAAAATAAAAGAAAAGGAAAAATCTCAACCCTTTACTTTCTTCTTACTAGTAAAGAAAATATTCACTTGTTTTTCTTTGTCTTCTTTCTATCATATTGTATTCATTTTTTGGATTTTGAAGTCAGAAAGGAAAGAAAGGATTTTGAAGGAAAGAAAAGCAAAGGAAACTATATTGTATTCATTTTTAGACATAGAAAGGAGGATTAATTACAATCGTCATTTAATCAAGCGACGGAAAGAAAATGATCAATTATATTAAAATTTTCTTTTATATCATTTTCACAATAAAAATATTATTTTATCATATGAATAAATTTGAAATTAATTATTGTAAATAATTTTAAACTTTAAAGAAAATTCCAATTAAAAATATTGTTTTTTTACATTTAATCCATAAAATAAACAATAAATCTGAATAAATATTTTCATTTTCCTAAAGTTCTATGCGTTTACTGATTTTCTTAATTTTAAAATTTTTATTTATAAATTAAAAAAAAGAAAAAATTGATGCTTTATCATAATTAAAAATAATAGAAATTTAATAAATATATTTTTGAGATAAATTTCAAAACTATACATGAACTTTGATCTAATGTGTAATTTGATACATGAACTTTAATTTTGGTTCAAATGTATACATAAAACTTTAATTTAGATTCAATTGTTTACATTTAAAGAAATAAATGCATCAATTTATTTATATATCATATAAATATAATTATTTGTATATGTAATTATGTAAGTGATTTGTGAAAATTGAATAAAATGAAAATCTCATATATAAAAGCATAAAATTAAAATTCATGTATAACAATACTTATTTGTTTGAAGTTAATGTATAGTTTTAAAATTTATTCCTTTTATTTAGTTATATAAAATTTAAAAGAATGATAGATGATTAAGTTGAAATTAAAATAATCCTTTAAAATAAAAGAAATATAAAACTATTTTATATTTTAAAAGATTTCTCCTTTTGCTTCTCTCCGTTTATCTCAATTTGGAAATAAAAATTTAATGCTACAGCCAATAACCTCTTTGCCTAGCATCTTTTGCCTGGCAGCAAGAGTACTATATTGTAGGTATAATCTTTTGTAGGTATAATCTTAAGTTATCTCATTTTTCATCTCCAATTATTAAAAAAATTTAATATTACGTTTAGTTACTAGTGTAATAATATGAGTAAAAAGTTTATTTAATACATGTTTTAAAATAGTTTGACATAAAATTAAGAATAACTAATACAAATTTAAACTTGCAATTAAAAAGACGAGGATAAACTCTTTTAAAAAGTAAGACCTCTTTAAAATAAGTGAAAATTTTTCTTCTATTTGCTATAAATAAGTCATTTGAGCGGGTAAAAATTATCAATTATGATTAATTTATAATTAGACTTGATCATGGGCCTAACCCATGCCAAATGTTAGGCCCATTTTATAGGATTAGGCATGGCCTGAAAAATAGGCTTAAAATTTTGTCCAAGCTCAATCTAGATAAAAATAATGTTAAACTCGAGCTCAACTCAGCCTACTTGTATTAAAATTTTTTATATAAAAACAAAGTTAAAAAATATAATACATCAAATACACTAAAAATATTAAAATAAATATTTTCCAACAAAAATATAGTCTACCTGTATGGCATGTTTCTCTCTATGTTTTGTCTACCCATAGTGGCACGTTTTTCACCATTTTTTTCTTTTTTTCATACGTCTTTGTCTTTAGGGTTTCTTTTTTTTTTTTTTTTTATCAGTTCCTTTGCCCATAGAGAATGGGATAGCAAGATTGAGTATTAATGAAGGGGAAGAGGAGGCATGGCAATTACACGAGGAGGATGGTTCACAAAAGTCACTGTATGAATACTATCTTATCGAATGTTTCCTTATAGCGAGTGTGGTACATTTCTTGGCAATGCGGAACACCATGGCAAACCTCTGGCATCCGCTTAGGGATGTTCTGATTTCAAATTTGGGAGATAAGCGATATTTTTTAAGTTCTATCATGAGTTGGATATTGATAGAGTGATTAATGGTGCACCATGGACGTTTAATAATCACCTTCTGATCTTTCATTGACTGAAGGAGAATGATGATCCGATGCAAATTCCTTTGGTTTTCTCCTACTTCTGGGTTCAAATCCACAATCTTCCTCCTAGACTATTCTCCGAAGATATAGCAAAACAATTTGGGAATTTTATTGGGGCATTTGTGGAGTATGATGCAAAATAGATCAGTCGAGGATATAGAAATTTCATGAGGATTTGGGTTAGAGTTGATGTTCAGACACCCCTGAAATGCCGGAAAAAGATCATAGTCTCACCATCGAATCATGTTTACGCGAGGTTTCCATACGACAAACTAACGTTGTTTTGTTTTTTATGTAACAACCCGTTTTTTAGTGTGTCAAAAATGATGGTTTAGAACCCCATTTACAATGATTGAGTCCGTAAATATTATTATTTAATATTTATGAGATTAGTATGAAGTTTAATTAGAATTTGGTTCTTTAATTTTGTTAATCGGATAGTTAATTAATGTGCAAGTGTAATGACCCTAAAGTCAGTGGTGTTGGAAAATGAGGTATTGGGATCTTGTTTCTATAAATCAAACCTGTAAATATTTTTATTAAATATTTACGGTGTTATTGTATAGGTGAATTGAATTTTGAATAAGTAATTTTATCGAATAATTGACTAATTATGGTACAAGAACTAAATCGTAAAAATGGTAAAAATTAATTGAAATAATTTTTTATTTTTAAAGGGTTTATTTAGTAATTAAATCAAATTTAAAAAGACAATTAGCCCATTATGTGAATAAATGGACGGTTGGTGGTGCTTTACTAATGATTATTATTAAAATTTATGGTTAAAATATTATAATATGTTAAAATATAATATCAAAACCTTTCATCTTTATTTTTCTCTTCTCCTCCGTAACGGCGCTAAAGAAACTTGAGGAATTCTTCAACTATTCGGCCCTCTTGCATGGTAAGGTATACAAAGTTTATTTTTTTTTGTAAATTTTATGTTTTTGAGATCGAAGTAGCTCGATTTAGTTAATTCATATGTTATTTTTCAAAATTGTTAAAGTTTCAAAAAGTTGTCATTGATTATTTTTTGAATTTTTATATTATTTGGTTAGATTTAAAGATTAGAAATGAAAAGAGACTAATTTGTAAAGTGAAAATTGATAGTTTTGAACTTAGGGACTAAAGTGTAGATATTTTGGATTTGGTATGAAATTTATATAATTATAGATAATATAGGGTTATAGAAAGGTGAAATTGAAATCGAATTGAAAAAAGAAGCTTAAATGTGAAAGATATAGCTATTTCGGTTCTAGGGACTAAATTGAATAAAATGCCAAAAATTAGGAAACTTTTGAAAAATGAAATTGAACTGACTTATGGTTATAATAGACTCTTAAAAATTGTAACTAATTATTATAGATCGGGATTTGAATCAACCAGAAGATAATTGAAGAAAAGGTAAAATTGCGGATTAGTCCTCAAAGTTTCATTTGTTGTTGTTTTTGTCAGATAAGTTCATATATGACTTACTTTATTAATTCATCTTGTGTTTGCATTATATTTTTTTTATTTTTTAGTTCGAATTGTTAAGTAAATAATGTCTTTTGGCATCAAAGAGACTAAATTGTAAACATGAAATAAATTACTAATATGAATAGACACAAGATAATTATTAAATTTGAAATTGATATATGATTGAGTAGTATGTATATGATGATGTTACAAGGCTAAAAATGTATATGGATTGTTATTCAAAACGTGAAAAGTGAGTATACAGTTTCGAGGTTTGTAATGATATAGAACTGGTAACGAAGCCAGTTGAACTTAATAAACGATTAAGATGTGAATGTCATGTCATTAAGGTTTAAAAGGAATTGAGCATTGATCAAGGGTTCCTTATCGATGGTTGAGATCCACCATGTGTTACGGATTCTCAACAGCTTGAGTGAGTAGCATAAAATAAAGTCTATATAAGCAACCGTGATCTGCAACTTGTGTGAGCAAATCAAATTATTCTTTATCAATGGTTGAGATCCAGAACATGTTTTGGATTCTCGATAGCTTGAGTCAACAGCATCGAATAAAACTTGTATAAGTAAACCAAGTCTACATTTTTTGGAAGTAAATGAGTCTCATATACCCAAGTTTAAATTGCTATAGTTTTTGGATAGAAAACAAAAATTAAATGGTAATGAAAAGATTGAATGTGAATTCCATTGATGTGTTTTAGCATCGAACAAGGTTGAATAGTATGACATAAAGTAATGTGGATGTGCATACATATGAATTTAAATCCATGATCTTGTTGTGTGAGGTACTAACTTACAAGTTGTCTTGTTGAATGGTTTATAAATATATATATAAATAAGGATGCCAAGGATATGCCATGTTGTGCCTTTGTGTTTCAATTACTTAAATTGTTATAATGATAAGGCAAGTTAAGTCAATTTATTATGAACTTACTAAGCATTCGATATGCTTACTCTGTTTCGCCTCGAAGCTCACACTATCCAACTTTTGATTTGGTTGACTTTTAAATGATCTAAACTCAGTTATATGACATGTATATAGGAGTTGTGTTGTGTATGTGCTTATTTTGAATGTTCTTGAGTTTGAACCTTGAATATGCTTGATTTTGGGACCTTAAACAATGTTTGAATATGAATGGTTATAGGTTACGTATATAAATGTGCATATTGGTAACATGTTTAGCTATATTTGAAATACATGAATAATTGAGTTGAGAATGAAATGGTTGAGTTAGATGATTGAATTCAAGGGTATCAAATGTTTGAATAGTTTATTATTTCATAGGTTGTTTTATGCTTTAGCAAAATGCTGTGGAATGGCTTGGATGATCTTGTGAATGGTTAAATAGATGCCTTGGTATGTTTTGGATTGGTTCTGTGCAGGTTTAAGTGTGCATTTTTGCACCAAATAAGATATTGATCTTGTTTGACATGAAATGTTTACCAAATGGCTAAAATTTACCAAAAACAAGGTTCTCGTCACGACATGGAATATCCCTCGTCGTAACGTCGGTCGTCAGTTTGTGATGTCGCAACATGGTGTGGTCTGGAGTTGTGACGTGATAAACTGTTTGGATGTACTCCATATCGTGACGTCGCCAAATTTGTCACATCACGACGTCGAGCCTAACTTTCAAAACTTTGCAATTTGGTCCTAATTCGTTCCCAGTTCACCAAAAGAGCTTTTGTAAGCTCAATTAAGGTTCAGATGTATTTTTGTATCATTATATTTGGGTGTTTATGATATTATTGAATAATTGTAGAATTTATTTATGATATATATTTGATTTGAAAATTTAATAATGTTGTAAAAGGGTCCTTATTCGATCTCGGGTTGACATTAAAGCATTCATATGCCCATATAAGGCCCGAAAAAGAATGTTCACATTATTCAATGTTGTATTGATGTTGATTGCATGAAAAATGATATGAAGTGTGTTGGATCTGGTGCCCTAAGTGTAACATTTTCGTCTAAGTACACTTATAAATTTTTAAAAGATTGGTTAATAAAATCATTCATGAATTACATTAATACTTTGTATATTGTCCTCACATGGTTTTTTTCATGTAAAGCAAAATGAAAGCAAATGTTTCTTCGTGGCTGTCTAATGTTTAATTAATATTAACCGGTATTATGTGGTCGGATCGTAATATAGAAAGACAGCTTATATTATTAGACAACCTAAACATGTCCTTAGTCTAATCAGAAATGAGCAAACTGATTGAGAGACTAATATGTCTTCTATCAAGTCCAATTAGGGAGATGCTTTGTCTTGGGCATCGGGCGGATGACTCTCAAAAGATAGAGACATAGATGTGATTGACTAGACTGACAGTACATCGGATTTGACTTAAGAAGAATAGATCCTGAGTCTATTTTTGAATTTATTCACTTGTGATGTTCATAGTATGGCATACTTAAATCTTAAGTGGATGAAGGATATGTAATAGCCTGATTTAGGGGCTAGTCAAAACAAGGATCTCGGGACCACTAATTCGGGGTCGAAGAAAATTATTTTAATTTTATTTCATGGGGTATAGCATGATTATAAGGGTGCATGAGAATTTTGGTACTTTAATTTTAGCGATTTCATGCTTAATCGCGAAAAAGGACTAAATCGCATAAAGTGCAAAAGTTCTATTTTATTTGTTAGAGGTTCCAAATAGCCATAGAATAATTATTGGAGGTCCTTAAAGTGCAAATAGGCCATGAGGGGTGATGGCCGGCCATAGGGGACAAAGAATAGACTTTGTCATTTGGTTAGGTGAAATTTGGTGATAAAAATTTATTTTTATCAAGATAAAGAAAAGAAAATATCACCTTTTCTCTCCATCCTCTCCACCGAAAATTACCAGCCAAAATGGGGGTTGAGAACTCAAAATTTCAGCCAATCTGTCCTCCTTGCAAGTGATTTTGGTGACCTTTCTTAAAAATTTTTGTACTTTTGGAACCTCTAAAGCTTAAGCTAAATAATGAGGGGACTATTTTGCAAAATGGTTAAGGGTCTAGGGTTTTTCCATGAGAGAAATTAAGTTGTTTGCTGCATTTTAATGGAAGGAAATGAGTCTTAGTTGTGAGATGAACAACTTTTGTGAAAGGTGTTACCATGAAAACACCTAAAAAGACCTTTTTGTAAAATTTGTGAAATAGATGGTAAAATGTGTGTAATAGTTGAAGTCTTGAGTTACTATAAGAGGAAATATGAATCGATTAGGCTTGATTAACAAATAAATTGGATGAAAATCGATATACGAGCCTAGGGGCAAAATCATAATTTTGCCAAAGTAGAAATTTTGAAATGTATTGATTAGTATGGAGATTAAATGAGTAAATCTTATTATTATAGATCAAAGCAAAAGTGATTCGGACCTAGAACGAGAGAAAAGAGAAATATGGACAATTAGGTCCCTTTTTATCCTTTTGGTATCGAGGTAAGTTTGTGTGCTAATAATGCAACTTTAAGTGAAGTATTTAATATTTCAATGTTGTATGAATTGTATATTGTCTCTATGAATATATTAAATACGTTTTGATGAGATGTCAAGAAATGAAAATCTTCAATTGAACTTACGAATGGATGGAATGCAAATATCATGATACTATGATAATTAATGTTCCGTGTAAGACTATATTGGAATATGGTCTCGGTATGAAATTTCGTATAAGACCATGTTAGAGACATGACGTTGATATGATATTTCAAGTAAGACCATATCGGGGATATGGCGTTGATATGATACCATATGTATGAGACTCAAGAGTATCCTTTAGCATTTTGAGTGATTCAATAAGTATTCTGAAAATGAGAAAGTATGTGGTTATACCATGAGAGGTACATGTATGTGCCCAGAACTCATTTGAGGTGAATTCGGTATATGATGAACCCATGGTGAATTTATGTGTAAACGATACATCCTAATTGCATATGTTATATTTATTACTGCATTGCATGAATGCGAATGATTATTGTAGAAATCTATTTAAAAATGATAGAGTATGAGGAAATTCCCGGATGAACATTTGAAATAAAAAATGTATGTGGGTAAATATCCGTGAATGTGTAATGAATGGTGGGCTGTGTGCGATACCACCTTATTAATTGTTAGCGATGGGGTATGTGTGATACCATCACAATTATTATCAATGGTGGATTGCGTGCGATACCACCTTATTTTTTGTTACCGATGGGCTATGTGTGAGACCATCGTGTTTAGTATTAATGGTGGGCTGTGTGTGAAACCACCAAGTATTTATTATTATTTCGAGGTGTTATCGAGAGATTTAATTAAGTGAAATTACATGTGGCTTTATGGGTATAGATGCTAGTAAAGATGAACAATGTTTTGTGATAGGTGAAGGTTTGGAATGAGTAAGCATTATGAATGATTGAATGGGTAACCATGAGCTTAAGTGTAAATCTCATTATAATACCTTTGTGGTTGAGTGAAGTAAATGAATGTCAATAGTTGCTTATTATTTGCATATGAACTTACTAAGCATTATTGCTTACTCCTCTTTCTTTCTTATCTCTTATAGGTTAACTAAACTAGCTCAGGTTGGAGACCGCCGGAGATGCTTTCACACTATCGAACAGTCACTTGGGTATAAGGTTTCAAGTCTACTTGAGATATGGCATGTATAGGGATCTTATTTTTGTTTAATTAAGTCATAGTTAAAGTAGCCAAATGTGTTGGCCTAAAATAGTTTATGGTTCGATTGTGTATAGCCATGGATGATAGCTCATGCCGATTGTAATTGTGCTAGTAATAGTTCCCCCTTGTATAGGGGAAGATTGTTTGGTTTTCATGGTTCAAATGTGAAAATTCAAGTGTTATAATTGATGATTTGAGAATGATATGTGATGATGTGTGAATTTGTACAAGTGAGGGTGGCTAAATGGCTTGGAAAATAGCCTTGAATTGGTCCACAGGTAGACACACGGGCGTGTGTCTAGGCCGTATGTGACACAGGGTTAGTCCCATGGGTGTGTGACTGGGCCGTGTGTCCCCTGCATGTTAGTGTTGCAAGTCAGTGTCGACCACGGCCTAGACACACGGGCGTGTGCCTAGGCCGTGTGCCCCTTATGAGGTTGTTGACGTCATAAACAGAATACCCAGGTTTTCACACACGGGTGAGGACACGGGCGTGTAGAGGTCATGTGAGGGACACAGGCCAGGGATACGGGTGTATGTCTGGCCGTGTGAAAACCTCTGTAGGTTCAAATTAGAAAATAAATTCGACACGGGCTAGGGACATGGGCGTGTGTGACCACACACTGCCCACAAGGGCGTGTGGCCATGTTAAGGCAAATTTTTTCTAAGTATTCAAAAGTTCCCGGTTTGATTCTAAGACCTTCCGTTTGCATGTTTAAGGCCTCGTAGGCTCATAATGAGGATGTTTTGAATGTGAATGGGAAATTTTATGTTGGAATGAAATTTTATAGCCCAAAGTTGTATGTTCAAGTGTGTTAAGTCCAGTAATGCCTCATACCTGGTTCCGGCGTTGACTACCGATAAGAGATGTTATAGATTATATATGCATGACTCGTACACTTTGATGTAAGTAAAAGCTTGAGTTCGAATAGATAAGGAACCAAAAACTGGTGCGCTGGGTGTACAACTTCTACATTATATAGAGTCATTCACAATAGTGGAATTCATAGCCCAAAACATAAGTAAATAATATCATGTCATTAGCATTACATGGTTGATGAAAATAAACGTGGCTCCAGGCTGTTCGTCTTTGTGATGAATAACTTGATTACTATTCGATAGTAATTGAATTTTCATGAAGAAAGATGTAATGGTTACCATAAGATAAAATAGGACCATATTGGGAGAATGGATATTATCCCAAAGAGATTAAGGATATCCTATGAGGGTAACACACTTATGAAAAGGTCATTGGACGAGCACTAATCAAGTTGCTTTCGTAATGGTATGTCATTAGGGAGAGCTTAGTCATGATACTATATGGAATGAATTTGTGACTAAATGAGTTTATAATTAATAGGAAAAAAAATTTGAAACTTAATTATAAATCATTTGAGCCTCAATTGGTTATGTCTAATTGAGCTTTCCGTTAGCTTGTCAAAACAACAAATGAATTGTATGTTGTATCAAAATGAATAGCATGAATAGCAATGGAGAAATGGAAACCATTTAGAAATGATTATGATTTTCTCCAAAATGGAGAAATGGAATCATTTGAAAATGAATGTGGTTTTTTCAAAATGGAAATGGAAATGAAAATGAGAAATGATTCATTTGCAAATGAGCATGGATTATTCAAAAATGATCAGAAGAATGAGTTTATATTTTTGACCTATTTTGAAGCTCAAAAATGAAAATAAATCATTCGATAATAGTAAACAAGTTGAATGGTGAAATATTAAATATATTGTCTCAAAAATTTTACTAGGGGTAAAATTGTCATAATTTTATTTAGGTAAAATTGGGATGAGAAAATTATTTAATATAAATTGAAGTTTAATTTTGGGAAATAGAAAAAAAATATTGGATTGAATTAAATTATAAAGTATTAAGTTAAAAGCACTGAAAATACTTGTAATTGGACGCGATACGGAAGAAGCTTAAAAGCCCCTAATGTTAAAAGGGTGGATGACTAACCTTAGTTAATATTAACTAGGGTTTGTCGCCTTTTATACTCTTAATTAGACAAGGAGTTCATTTTTTCTAGTTGAAATAAACTTCACTAATTCAACACGAGTTCTACCTTATCTCTATATAAATAGATGACTCCGGTAAGGCTATTAACACACAACTTTAAGATATTGTTACTCTGTCAAAAAATTGAGAGAATTTATTCTCAAATATTAAATATATTTTTATGGAATAACAATTCTACCTGTTTCCATTTGAGAAGAGAATTTTTCTTTCCACATAAAAGAAAATAATTTTTACTTTTGTGTTTTGATTCAATTGGATCAAGCCCACACTCAAAGTAGTTTGTGGTATGATTACGGTTTAGGGTTTATTGCTATAAATATCACAAACTGGGTCTGTTTCAAATTTTTTGTTTTTCGCTGTGCAAGAAAACAGTTTTCAAACTGGATTTTACCAACAAAATGATGGTTTTAATGTGAAATTATTCATAGTTGCTCTGATAATGACTGTAACATTCTGTAGCTCAGACCTAACGATCGGGTCGGGCGAAAGGTGTTACAGTTTAGGGAATGGCAATAGTTTTCACTCGATCAACTTGATGAATAGTGCAAAAGAGGTGGAGTTAGGATGAGATCTTTCATTAAGGGTGTCGGTCAGGAAGACCACCACTGTACCTAACTTATGGCTTTGGAATGATGATAGTTCAGATTTTTGGGGTTTCCAAATGGAAGGTAAAATAAGGGAAGTGATTATAAGGATGGGAAGCATGCTGATTCATGATTGAGATCCATTCTTGGTTTTAATTTGGAAGGAAACTCAGACTTGATAGACAGGTAAGAGATGAGGTCCTTATGTGGATTTGGTAAAGATCTAATGGAACACGACTTGGAGGATAGCCCTATTGAGGGTATTGAAGGAAAGAAAGACCAAAAGATGCCATTCAGGTACCAAACATTTAAAATTTCTCAAACTTGATCGAGTACAATGACAACCATAATCAAGCTAGTTACCAAAAGATATTAGTAGCTGCTAGTTGGGAGGCTAACTAGCAACAATAAAAATATTGTGCTGGAATGCCTGCGAATTGGTAAGTCCATGAGCCATAAGAAGACTTCAACATATGCTGAAAATCTATCATCCCCAACTTGTCTTCCTTTTGGAGACAAAATTGAACGTAATCCGAATGGAAAAAGTTCGAAGGAGGTGTGGCTTTCATAGTGGTATTGATGTCCCGGCTGATAGTACAAGAGGGCTCAGCATTGGGTGGAATAAAATGATACCGCTAAAGAGTTTTTTGAAAATCATATTAATGTGGAGATTTGAGAATTTTAAGATAGTTTGAATTGGCAACTGACTAGATTTTACAACTCCCCAAATCTGCGATTTAAAGAAGAAATTTGAAATCTTCTGAAAAGGCTAGGACAAGACCAAAGCTTACTGTGGTCAGTTTGTGGTGACTTAAATGAAATATTATATTCATTCAAGAAGAAATAAGAGTTACCACGGGAGGAAGAGAAAATGGAAGATTTTCAGAAGGCTCTAATAATTGACAATTATAGGATTTGGGGTACACTGGGCCTTGGTTTACGTGGTAGATGGGACATTTTCAAGAGAATAACATTAGGGAAATACTAGATCGTGGATTAGCAAATTCGACATGGTGGGTGGCTTTTCCACAATTTTTGCTCAAACATCTACCACACTCATTCTCAAACCACTACTTTTTTCTAACCACAAATCATGAAGAATTGAGGCCTACGAAGCACAATTTTATAATTGAGGTATGGTGGACTTTAGAAGATTCATGTGAAGCGGCATTCGTCATTTATGGGAAAACAGCCATGGTACTATCCCACTTCGGCTTGAGTCACTTTTTAAAGAGTTGCAAAGTTGGATAGACTACTTAGAGAAATAAAAGAATAGTGTATCAAAGAAACTTCATTGGAGAATTGCTCAACTAAATAGTAAGGATATAAATGAAAAGACATTGGGTGAATTGATTGATACAAAATTTCACCTTAATATGGCAATTGATAAAGAGGAGTTATATTGGGAGCAGTGGGCAAGAGTGAGTTGGCTCAATATGGGAGACCAGAATAAGATGTTTTTCACAAATTTGCTATTCAAAGACGTCATACAAACTATATTAAGGGTTTGCAAAGGCATGATGGGTAGAGTATGTTGGATAATAAAGAAACGGACAACATTGCAAAGGAGTACTTTTCTAATCTTTTATCTATACAAGGAGTTAGGGACTTTGATCATATATTGACAAGGGTGAATAAATGTATTTCAGATAGTATAAATCAAGCTCTCACAGTTGAATACAAACTTGAGGAAATATATTCTGCTTAAAAAGATATGACCCCAACAAAAGCCTCTGGAGTTGATGGTTTACCAATGTTGTTCTTCCAAAAATATTGGCATATCATGGGGCGTGACATTGGTTCCTTTTGTCTCGGTATTCTTAACAGAGGTAATTCTTTGGAGACCCTTAACACTATTCACATTATTCTTAATCCAAAGATTGCACAACCAAATAATTTGATACATTTTCGTCCCATAAGTTTGTGTACTGTGATCTACAAAATCATATTGAAAATTGTTGTCAATCATTTTCAAAGAGTGCTTGATGTCTGAAGTGATGAAGCACAAAGTGCTTTCGTTTCAGGGAGGTTAATAACAGACAATGTTATACTTGCCTAAGAGATACCACTAAATGTAACACCCCAAACCAGTCTAGCTGTTATAGCCGAATTTGGAAAGCTATATTGGCCACCAAAATGGCCTAGAAAATCTTTTGTATTTTTCAAACATACTTTTTAAACCATTTGTGTAAATCATTCAAAACTAGTGAAATCGAGAATTTTATAAATCAATGATTTCTGTATTTTATGTATTGTAAAAGTTTGATCGCTATTCAAAACTTTCATAATTTCAATCATATTTCAAAATCATTCGTTTTATTTAATCAAAACTAAAGAACTTAACTATTCGTCACTATTTGAAAAAATATATATTAAATTCATAAAATCAAATGTCTTTAGAAATCTCATTTGTAAACATTATAAATTTTGAAACTAAGTCTAATTTTATTAAGAACTCATTTCCCAGATTTGTAGTGGAAAAATGTAATATTGGCATATTTTTACGAAAATCACAACAAATCATTTTGCTAAAACCATGTTTTGCTAAAATCAATATTTAATGTAAGATAAAACATCAATAGGCAATTTAAAACCTCAAAAACTAAGCCATATCTTTGTCTAAAACTTATTTTCATTATTGAAACGAAAAAGAGTGATTTTGTCAAGTTTTATTAAAATCCAAGTTTCATGCATAATCTTAATCAAATACTAATTTATGCAATTTTTAAAACTTAATGTCATGCAAGCGATTCATGCAAATCAGAATGAAAAATCCCCAAAGTAAGTATCATGCCACAGTCTATACTCAAACTTATTACAATCCCAAAATAACAAAATATTAAAGATAAACTTTAATTACTTTAATTTAAAAAGAATTTCGAGAAACTCCTCCAAATGCCGTCATCAAATCCTAACCTCGGGCTTATATGTAAAATTAGAAAATTAAAGGGGAGTGACCTATAAAGCTCAGTGTTAGTCTTAACTCAAGTAATAAGTAGGAATTCAATATACAAATCAAGTAACAATGAGAACTTACTTATCATACAAATTAATCAATTTTTTATGCACATGATCATGACATTGCAATTTTATAAAACAATTATGCAAATTTCTTTTAAAATATCCTACCCATCACCGCTACACTCCAAAATCGAGTTCCCCAAAACTTATCCATCCAAACACTCCAATTTGTGGACAAGCCACCAGTAATGCAGACAAGCTACCAGTAATGTGGTCAAGTCACCAGCAATGCAGATAAACCGCCAGTAGTGCAACAAGCTGCCAGTGATGCAAATAAACTGCTAGAAATGCAGACAAGCTACCAGTAATGTGGACATGCCACCATTGATGTGGACATGCCACCAGTGATGCAGATAAACTGCCAGTACTTCCTCCTTACACATGTCCCAACCCCATGCATGTGATATGACCACAATAAACATTTTCACTTTGTTACAAAATAACACTTTAGGCATATAAATCATACTCATCAAAACATTTAACACTTAGTATCATAGAGGCATGTTTTGACAAGCAAATCACATATTATCACGATGTATCAAAACATCACATTTTAATAGTCATGAATAATCATATATGTCATAATATTACATAACATGAGAGTGAGAACAACATCATTTTCAAATCAGCAATAAACGTAACCATAAAACATACTTCCACAAAATAGTTGGTTCAGAATGACTTACTTGTATTATTCGTTTTGACTGATTTATTCTCCCATTTTAGAATACTTAAAGTATTCTTATAAGACAAATATTAAGTAATAATATTTTATTTAGGCATTTTTACTGATATATATATATAACTTGTATTAAGGTAGACCCACACCTAATCTAAAGAACTCCAATTCGAAAAACTCATTTTAATGCCCACTTCCAGATTTAATTAGATCTATCTCAAATCTAAACACAAAATGAATAATCCATCATTGAATTGTCACTTAATTTATCCTTTTAAATAAGAATTATTTGATATTGATTTCCAATACCACACTTACACTTATACAACTAGAATCGAAGATGTGATTCACTTCCCAAAAGTTAAAGGTGTTCCAAGTTGTTAGCAATCAATCCTTCAACACACGAATAATATACAAGATGTTAATATTGAAGAAAAATGATATTTAACACTACAACTACATTCGTTCATTGATAAAAAATGATAAAGTGATGATCTATACCAATATCATCCCATACTTACGTTAATACTATTTGACTAGAAGGATTGACAGTTCACCAGAGTCTTAATTAGAATAAGGAGTATAAACCATGGAAAAATCAACATCAAAATAGAAGAATGGGTATAAGATTTTAGTGACAGTTTAAGAAAATACAAGAAGAATAGAAATTTGATTATGACTAAAGATTTGAAGAGAAAATGGATAATGGAGAAAAATGATTACTAACGATGGTGGTGGTGCTGTACTGCGGCGGCGAGGCCGACAGTGGTGCGATAGTGGAAGAAGAGAGTGAGAAGAGTAGGATGGGTGATGAAGTGGTGGTGTTTAGGTCGAATGATGGTGGCTAACAGTGGAGGAAATGAGGTCAAAATCAAAATAATAGTGGTTCAAGGTGGTGCAAAAGGGGAGGAAGAGAGAAAAGAGAGGAGAGGAGAGGAGAAGGATGAAACAAATGAGAGAATAGACTCTCCCTAAGGTGGAGATCATCCATAGCAAGTCAACAAGGGGAAAAAGGAAGGGAGTGAAAGGTAGGAAAGAAAAGGACAGAAAGGGAATATGTGAAGTAAAAAGAGGGTTAAAGGTGGAAAGTTGAATAACTAAAGGAGGAAAGAATCTTTTCCTATATGGCAACACTAGTGGATGAAAAAAGGGGGATGACCAAATATTTTTATGAACAAAATCAAATAAAAATTATGAGAGTGGGGAATTGAACATAAGACCTTTAAGAACTAACTAAGCACTTAACCACTTGACTACTCACTAGCTTATTATAATTCCTACAACATTTATTTTAAAAACATGGTGTGGCCTTTTACTAAGGTTCGAAGTAAAATTGCATCACAAAGAAAAATAATGTAAGAGAAGGGATTCGAACACAAATCATCAGGGACATCTCCACCACTACTTGATTACTAGACTTGATACTTATTTATTAACAATATGCCAAGGTCATCTAAAAAAAAAATTCGTGCGTGACGCTCTCAGTTCAATAACCCAATTTTTACTAACCCAGATTTTAGGATGTGACATACGTAGTTTTAAGTAACGAAAAACTGAAAAATGGGGTAGCTTTGCACTCAAAACTTGATATGAGTAAAGCATATGATAGGGTTGACTAGCCTTTCTTACGGATTATACTATTCAAGATGGGGTTTGTTGTCTCATGGGTGGATTTTATTTTGCATTTTATCATCATTGTTTCCTACTCTATCATTTAGTAATGGGGAGGTAGATGAGACTTTTAAACCAGAGAGATGACTTAGACAGGGAGATCCACTGAGCCCTTATGTCTTTTAAATTTACAGTGAAGCATTGTCTTTTCTTATGAGATTGGGAAAAGGTGAAGGACTAATGTTGGGAGCTAAAGTGCGTCGATAAGGACCCATGATTAGTCATTTATTATTTGTAGATGATTGTATATTGTTTGGGGAAACTACTGAAAGTGGGGTCTATTATTGGAGAACGATTCAAAGTCAGTTATCAGTTACCTAAATCTTAGCTCTGACTGAGTTGTGCTTATTTTGTTTCTCCTTTAATTATCTACTTTCTGTTATGATCGTGCTAAGATTAGTGTTGCACTTTTTTCGTTAGTTTGTTATGGTGTAAAGCCTATTTATAGGCCTATCATTTGTTTCATTGAGTAGTGGAATAATACAACAATTTTAGTCAAACAAATCCTCTCTTTCTTTTGCGTGACTTTAAGTCTCTTCTTTTTGGTTTGTTACTTGAATTAAATTCAAGTCTATTCCTGTGTGACTATTTCTTAGGTTATTGACAATTATCACCAACATTTGTGGTATCATAGCCAGGTTCGTTTGTAACTAGGCGTGCAATTAATGGTGACTAACGACAATGTCGTGAATGATCTCAGTTGTCAAATTCAATCTTCAAAGGAGAAAGTTGTGAGTTCTGAAGCATCAAGATGAAGACCTTGTTCAAGTCTCAAGATCTTTTGGATTGAGAATGATTATGATGAATAGGATGAAGAGACGGGATTAAGTTGCTTATGAGATGGTTTTTTTTTTTAAATTACTGTAGCAACTATTGCGAAAGAAGCTTGGGGAATCTTGCAAGCATCATTTCAAGGCTCCTCTAAGGTAATCATGATAAAACTTCAATCTCTTCGTCGAGATTTTGAAACCTTGTAGATGAAAGGTAGAGAGTCAGTGCATGATTTTTTATCTAGAGTTGCTGCAATTTTCAACCAGATACGGTCCTATGGAGAAAATATTACTGATCAAATGATTGTAGCAAAAATTATAAGGAGTCTTACTCCTAAGTTTGATCATGTAGTGGTTGCCATCGAAGAGTCTAAAGACCCGGAAACATTCATATTTGATGAGTTGATGGGATCACTACAGTCCCATGAGGCAAGGCTGAACAGGTCAGAAGAGAAGACTGAAGAAAAGGCTTTTCATGTGAAGGGGGAGGCATCACCTCAAAGAAATGAACAAAAATGGCGTGGTAAAGTTAGATCTCGAGGGAGAGAAGGTCATAGTAGAGGACGAGGTCAGGTGATAAGCACCAAAATCAAACTCAGCAACGAGATAAAAGAAGGTTTATCCAATGTTATTATTATAAAAGGTTTGGTCATTTGAAGATAGATTGCTGGAAAAGACAAAGG
The DNA here is from genome assembly GCA_025506655.1 of Gossypium rotundifolium. Classification (NCBI taxonomy): domain Eukaryota; kingdom Viridiplantae; phylum Streptophyta; class Magnoliopsida; order Malvales; family Malvaceae; genus Gossypium; species Gossypium rotundifolium. The sequence goes on from CP106725.1 coordinate 53,267,352, forward strand.
CAAGGTCAAGTAAGTTATGTAGAGCAAGAAGATGAGGTGATCAAATTTTTAATGGCTTATCAAAAAGATACAACAAGTCACAGCAACATTTAGTTTCTGGACAGTGGGTGCTCGAATCACATGATCAGCATAAAGTCATTGTTCAAGGAGTCTGATGAGACCTTTAAAAAATAAGTAACAATTGAAGACAACAAGAAGATTCAAGTGGAAGGGAAGGGCAATGTTAGTTTGTCACAAAATCTATTGAGTGTAGAGCAACTCATGGCTACTGGATATTGTATTATGTTCGATGATGTCTCTTATGTGATCAAAGATAAAAAATTAGATTAAATCATCGTTGATTTTTGCATGAGACCAAACAAACTATTTTCGCTTGAAATTTCTGATGTTGAAAACCATGCACTTGTTGTGAAAGAAACTAGTGAGTCAAGATTATGGCATTTAAGGTATGAGTATTTGAATGTACAAAGGTCTGAAGTTGATATGTTAAAATTAAATGGTTTTTGGGTTGCCTAGAATTGAGTCTTTAGAGACATGTATACGGGAAACAATGTAAGAAACCATTTCCTGTAAGGAAGTCTAGAAGGGCAACTAGGTTTCTTGAGCTTGTACATGCTGACTTGGTTGGCCCCATGAAAACACAATCATTTGGTGGGAGTAGATATTTTTTTTATTCATACATAACTAAAGTTGGATGAGTTAGGTGTATGTTTTACAGTCCATGTCGGAAACATTTGAAATATTCAAAAAATTCAAGGCACTTGTGGATAAGCAAACTAGACATTGTATTAAGACACTACATACAAATAGAGGCGATGAGTTTGTGTCGCTAGAGTTTAATAATTTCTGTGAAGAACAAGTCCTGAGAAGAGAATTAACTACTCCATACATTCCGGAGCAGAATGGTGTTATTGAACGAAAGAATCGGACAGTTGTAGAAATGGCAAGAAGCATGTTGAAAGCCAAAGGGCTTCCAGATCAATTGTGGGGAGAAGTTGTTGCAACTGCAGTCTACTTATTGAATCTATCACCAAGGGTTGTTCCCAATCAAACACCATATGAGGCCTAGTATAGGAGGAGACCTTGGGTAAGCCATTTAAAGGTTTTTGGTTGTGTTGCTTATACTTTAGTTGACTCACATAAACACAACAAACTTGATGAGAAATCAACAAAAAGCATTTTTGTTGGTTACTATTCTTAGTCTAAAGCATACATGTTGTATAATTCTATTGGTGGTAAGATAATAATCAGCAGAATGTGATTTTCAATGAAGATGCAAGATGGATTTGGGAAAAGAGTGTAAGTGATATTAAATTTGAAATTGCAAATGAAGATGAAGCTCCACAAACTGAAGTATTACAACCTCCTTCTCCAAATCTTTCATCTCCTTTAACTTCATCAAATGCATCTTCAAGCAGCAAAAGTTCATCTAATGATGAAACTCCTTCAAGGAAATATAGATTTTTGGCTGAAATTTATGCAACGATGTAGGCCCTGTTTGTTGTTAACCCTACAACTTTTGAAGTGTTAGTAGGCAAAGAAGAGTGGAGAAATGCAATGAAAGAAGAAATTATAGTAATATAACGCAATGAGACATGAAAGCTTGTAGATCTTCCCAAAGACACAAAAGTAATTGGAGTCTAATGGGTCTTTTGAACCAAGTTCCAAGTAAATGGCAACATTCAAAAACACAAAGCATGACTAGTAGTGAAAGGGTATTCAAAACAACCAGGAATAGATTTTGATGGCACTTTCTCTCTAGTTGCACGGTTTGAAGCTATCAGAATTGTATTGGCGTTGGCTGCACATTTAAAAAAGGTTGTGTATCAGTTTAATGTTAAGTCGGCATTTTTGAATGGGGACTTACAAGAGGAGGTTTATGTTGCTCAGCATGATGGAGTCATGGTCAAAGGCAATGAGGAGAAAGTGTACAAGTTGCAAAAAGCTCTCTACGGACTGAAGCAGGCCCCGTGTGTATGGTACAACAAAATTGATGCATACTTTCTCAAAAATGGCTTTGAGAGAAGCAAGTATGAGCCTAATCTTTATTTTAAACAGTAAGGTGCTCATGATTTTCTCGTTATTTGTCTTTATGTTGATGATATGATCTACATGGGTTCCTCCTGTCTTATAAATAAATTCAAAGCTTGTATGGAAAATAAATTTGAAATGACAGATCTTGGAGTGCTGTAATACTTTCTTGGGCTTGAGGTGAAGCAAGTCAAAGATGGCATCTTTATGTCACAAAATAAATATGCTATTGGTTTGCTCAAAAAATTCAACATGTTGGGTTGTAAAATTACAATGACACCAATTAATTTGAATAAGAAGTTGAAGAATGATGATGGTATTGAAGCAACAAATGCATGGAGTTTTAGAAGTCTAGTTGATGGCTTGATTTACTTGACTAATACAGGGCCTGATATTTCTTTTGCTATTGGAGTTGTTTCCAAAGTTCATGCATTATCCATCAAGACATCATTTTGGAGCTGCAAAAAGGATCTTACGATATATTGTTGGAACTCTTAATTTTGGACTATGGTATAATAATGTTATAGAGTTCAAATTGAGTGGTTATACAAATAGTGATTGGGTTGGGTGCTTGGAGGACAAAAGAAGCACATCTAGTTATGTCTTTGGTTTTGGGTTAGCTACTGTTTGCTGGAGTTCCAAAAAACAAGCTTAACAACTTAATTTTCATCAGAAGCTGAATATATAGCTGCAACTTCATCAACTTGTCAAGCCCTATGGTTAAGAAGTATCCTAGTGAATGTCAATAAAAAATAGAAGGAAGCAATTGTAATTTACGGTGACAATCAAGCAGTGATTTCCATGTCCAAAAATCCATCCTTCCATGGAAGAACCAAGCATATAGATATATGGGTGCATTTCATTTGTGATCTTGTGTCAAATGAATCGGTTGTTTTGAAATACTACAACACGAATGAGCAGGTGGCAGATATTTTAACGAAGTCTCTCCCTAAAGATAAACATGTTTATTTTAAGCTCCAATTTGGTGTTTGCAACTTTGAATCAAGGGAAGTATTGGAGAATGATTCAAAGTCAGTTATCAGTTACCTAAATCTTAGCTTTGACTGAATTGTGCTTGTTTTGTTTTTTCATTAATTATCTACTTTCTATTGTAATCGTGCTAAGATTAGTGCTACACCTTTTACATTAGGTTGTTATGTTGTAAATCCTATTTATAGCCCTATCGATTGTTTCATTGGGTAGTGGAATAATATAACAATTTAAGTCAAATAAATCCTCTCTTTATCTTGTGTGAATCTGAGTATCTTTTTTGGTTTGTTACTTGAATTAAATTCAAGTCTATTGTAAACTTATCTTTGTTCACTAGTTGTTTGTTAAAAGTCTTGTGTAACTATTTCTTGGTTATTGACAATTATCCCCAACACCTATATCATGAATAATATTTTGAAGGAATATGAAATTTGTTCGGGACAATGCATAAATTTTGATAAATCCCTTATTTTCTTTAGCATAAATGTCTAAGAGTAAGTAAGGCTCTTAATCTCTCATATTTTGAATGTATGTTATACATCAGACCCAAAAAAGTATCTTGGGCTTCCAAGTATGGTGGGACAACAAAAAAACTAGCTTTCCAACATTTGAAAGACGTGATGTGTAATCGTATTAATAGCTAGTGTATTAAACCCCTCTCTTAAGGAGGTAAGGAGGTTTTATTGAAAGCATTTTACAAGTCATCCTTACATATTTGATGTCATACTTTTATTGCGTAGTTCTTTTCATGTCGAAATGGAATGTACCATTAACAGAATTTGGTGGTAGAAACATAAAGGAAAACGGGGGATTCATTGGTGCCAGTGGCAAAAATTATGTGTACTTAAGGAAAAAGGTGGATTAGGGTTTAAGTGCCTAGAAAAATTCAACTTGGCTCTTCTTGCTAAGTAGGGCTATATGTTGCATGTTTATCCAGGCTCTTTATTGGCACCCACACTAAAAGAAAAATATTACCCGACGTCTACCTTTTTAGATTCGAGTTTAGGAAATTATCCATCATATACCAAGATGAGCATCTAAGCCACGAAGGAATTTCTTCAATCAAGAATGTGTCGGCGAGTGGGAATAGAACAAACATATCTATTTGGAATGCTGATTGGATGTAACACTTGTCATCCGTCTCCATCACAAGATTAGGGTTACGAGATGTTATGGTAATTAACAAGTCAAGAATATTTAATTTCAACTCAAAATTCAATTTAAACAATCATTAATAGATAAACATTCGATAATCATGCTAATCATACAAAAATGAGACTTAAATCTAGCCTATGAAACTCTATAATTAATTCAAAAACAAGCAGGGACTAATTCGAAACAAAATAGAAAAGTAAGGTAAAAATAGAAAAGACCGTGTGGCCAGGCCGTGTGACAGGTTTAGGTTGTGTGGCACTATAGGACATGGTCGTGTTGATCAATCGTATGCAAGGACCAAAACCATGTAGGTGAAGTCACATGGTCGTGTCTTTTGACAATGTAACAAACTATGGCCGTATGTGCTGATTGATAACTAAATCACACAGACCACATGGTCGTGCCATATACCCGTATGTGGCATACAACCGTGTGTCAAGCCGTGTTTAACTCTTGTGAACCTAAATTTACCCTTCAATACAAGTCATACCAGATCATGCTTACTTAGACCACAAGTATGCCATTAATCAATCATTCAACCTATTCAAATCACACAAAAAATATATCAAAACATGCCATTTACCTAATTCTAATCAATATGCCATAAGGCACCATCACAAACAACATTCTAGTCTAATATTCAACTTCAATTTCTACCAAAATTGAACTTAATTAAATAAGGCCATATAAGGTGACAATATGTTGTAATCCAATCACCAATTAACATTCATTGCCAAAGCATGTGCATCACATATTAGTTATCAAGAGAAAACCATACATATATACCAATTCATAGCATCCAAAACAACTCCAACCAAAGTATAACCTATTCAAACATTACCTATCACATTTGATTCATCTATATGCATTTCATTCCATCATATTTATATACTCCATCACATTTCAAGCAAATATCACATCCAAATCTCTAAACCAAGCTATGATCCACACATCATTTACCACAAACACTCAACTTATATATATAAATACAAAATATGCCACTTATAAAGAATACTTATAAACAAATGCAATATACTCCTATTACATGCCACATATCCTAACATAAATGTTTCAAACTCTACCGAAAGAAAGTTGGATAATGTGATCTTCAACTTGATCCGATTACCCGTTTTCATAAAATGATATCTACAAGGAAACATGAAAAATGACACGAGTCATTTAATCATCTCATCTGTACGATATCAATCATTATCAACTCAAGATATAATATCGGAAATCATGAAAACGTATACAAGTCATCCACAAGGCATCATAACCAAATGTCAAATATATATCATCAACATGTCATTTAACCATTGAAATTCAGCCCGATGAACGGATGAATATAGATATGGATATGTAGTTATCCACCCAAGACACACCAAAACACTCAACCAAGACAATCCAACCAAGAACACGTTTGGGCACCAAGTATCAAGCCCGTAGGCTTTACATTCACCTCTAATAACAAATAAGAATCACTGTAAATATAACTCGGTAATCCGCAACAAATGTCGAACTCCGATATATTCAGTATACAATAACAAGTCATGAATCATCATCTTATCAAAAGTCAATCCCATACAGTACACAAAATAATTTATTGGCATGCCAATTGTATCCTATCTTATGTTCATATGGGCTCAATACACGTAACTATATAACAATTTACATTTCAATCCATTTTCTCAACAATTCAATCATAATATTTTAGTTTATAACCCATGTCATCAAATTAAAAATTTCAATAATAATATTATAAAAATACAGAATGATACCGTATGAACTTACCAGGTCTAAACAACAAAGATGGCAACATTAGGGACTAATCAACAATTTTTTCTTTTCCACGATTATCTACTAGTTCTTGATCTATATAGTAATTTTATTTCAACTATCAGTCCCAAATACTTTTTAACAATTCATTTGATTCATATGACTTATTAGTGACATTTTACACAATTACCCTAAAATTTTGCATTTTATTCAATTTAGTCTCTAAAACCAAAACAACCTTATTTTCACAATTTAATCCCAAACCTATAGTGTTTAATTCTTAACCATCTCTAAAGAACTATCAAATTCTAAAATTTTACAAGAATACCCAACAAATTTCAATATTTAATAATTTTAGTCCCTAAACTCAAACCTATTCAAAATCACTTTACAAATTAGTCCTAATTCATCATCAAGCTTCAAGCTAAAGCATTAACATATAAAAAGCTTTAAGAACATCAATGAAAAGTTTTTAAAACATTGACAATTTCACAAAATAGTCCATGGGCTAGTTGGGTTAAGCTACAGTGATCTCAAAAACATAAAAATTCATGGAAAATGAATGAAAATGGACTTACATGCATGAAAAAAATACAAGGTCGAAGCTCCTAAGATTTAAAAATGGTGTTTCCATTTGCAAAATAAAAGAATGAAGAAGATGAATGCTTTTCCCTTTTTGTTTTATTATTATTAAACTTTTAACATTAGTTTAATATAAAATTTTAATCATAAAACTTAATTAATCAAGTCCAAAATTGGTCACTAACAATAAGAATGGCTAAATTGTCATTAAATCCATGCAATAATGTTTTCCCATCCATTTGGCCTAAAAAAAAAATAGCAATTAACTTTTTCAACTTTTACGATTTAGTCATTTTTCTTTAATTAACTAATCAAACATCAAAATTTCTAGACCAAATTTTAACATGACACTAATGACCTCTTAAATATTAAATAATTAATATTTAGAGACTCACACATCAAAGATGTAGTCTCAAAACTACTATTTTTGGTACCATTGGAAAACAGGATATTACATTGGCTCCTCGGTTCTGTAGATTACAAAATCTGTAGATTTGTTAATAATCTTTCACTAACAATTAATTCTGAATTGATAGAGCCTACATTGAGACAATGGAGGGAGGAGCATATTACTAATATATTTTCGAACAAATATGCAGAACGTATTTTATGCATTCCCCTTTCTCGGCACCCATATGAGGATAGGTTGGTTTGGCGAGGTGAAGCAACTGGTAAATATTCGGTGAGGAGTGGTTACAAAATTTTGATACAAAGTGGTGTTAACTCCGTGTCTATCAACAATCAGAGCATCTATATGCTATTTTACACGAAACTCTAGCAGCCTGATTTACTAGATAAAATAAAGATTACAAATTGGAAGGTCTTTAATAATTACATTTTCACTCTCAATAACCTATTTTACAAGTGACTTGGAAATTCTATGGTGTGTCCTAGATGCACAAATGATTTTGAAACCCTTGAGTTTGCTTTCCGAGGATGTATCATTGTTAAGGGAGTATGGAACAAATTAGGAATACAATGGTCACATGAGGTTTCAGAGCTAGAATATAGGGAGTGGATGACTTATCTATTCTCAACTATTTCTAGAGAACAAATGAGGCAAGTGGCCTATGCTATTTGGGTAATCTGGTCAGCAAGAAATAAGGCATTACATGAAGGATAAAATAGTCAACTCAAGAAATAGTGAATCTTACTAACTCATCCATCTGGGAACTAAAAAGCCATAAATGAAAAATTACCAGAAGAGTTGAGTCAGAACGATGGAGTCCACTGGAATCACCCTCGATCAAGATCAATTTCAATGTCACTTTCTGTAACACCCCAAACCCGGCCCAAACACCACGACCGGATCCAGCATGTCACTAAGAAGATTTTATAAAACATGTCGCATTTTCGGAAAACATTTTTTGAACTTAATCAATTATTTGGTAAACATCAGTAAATTAGTAAAATATATAATTTTTGATTAATGCCTTAGTGATGAGAAAACCTAAATTTTCCTTTGATTTTTATCATTTCAATACATGCCTTAGTTTAGATTTTACGTAGAATTTAAATGTCTAAAAAACCCGAAAACCCAAAAAACATAAAAGAAAAAAAATAGCGGTGGCCTTATTACAATAAATATAAACCAAACTAATTAAAATATTAAATATAAATAGACTAAATAATGTCCTTTGCGATTATCCAAAATGAACTCTTGCATGGCCACCTTGCGCTCCTCTCCAATTGGTCCAATGTGCTAAGTGCTACCTGAAAAGTGTTAAACAACTGGGTGAGTCACAAGACTCAGTATGCATCCCTCATGCACCATCAGATTGGGCCTTAGCCTACAGAATAGAATAATAGAATATCATATAATATGAATTATGTGAAGCCTATCCCAATCCTAGATCCATCCGCTACACACCACCCTTACCTGCCAATCACACCATTGGGGATTTCTACAATCAACCCACACCGCTACACACCATCGATGGCAGTCATGCTACAGTTAACTACTCATCGTCAGATTTGTGACATAGTTACCAGAACAGATCGTGGCAAAGCCACTACAACAGAACACTTCCCCTTTCATATACATCAATCGCCGAACCCCGAGCAAACAAAGAAATCGGCATGCATGTAGATAACACTCAACAGAATTAATTACTTAATAGTCACAAAAGTCACTAACCTGATGAATCGCCTTTACCCTCTACGGGTTTTCAACAGCCATGCTGAGATTTCGGCATTTAACAGAATATAGATAAATTCATATATATAACAGACAAAAGAGATGGTGTGAGAAATTACACACCTGATAACATGTAGTACTACTCTTTATGTCAATACCCTCGCTAATTGGAACCACTATTCTCTGTCTACGCTCTAGATCGATTAAATCCCCAAAGAACGCGAAGATAAGGCTCCCCCTACAATCGGCCAAGGGTTATTAGTTAACCCGTTTTATACGTTTAGTTGAATAGATTTTCTTACCTAAAACCATTAGATCCCATAAGTAGTATGATTCAAGTGCAACCGATTTAGAAACCTAGGCGATTATCAAATCCCGGAATGCTGCCCATAAAAGAAAAGACGAGATTAGTCAACCATCTAGCCATTCGGCTATGGTCTCAAAAAGTCGAAAAAGATTGAAAGAATAACATAATCGACACTTACCCCTTCAGAAGGTTTCGGCTACCCCTTGCAGGAAGATTCAACAATCTAAGGAGAACAGATCTAGGAATTTTGGCTTTTAGGAAAATCTCGAAAAAGGTGAACAAGAGGAGGGTGATGCATTTTCAGCTTTTAAAAGAACTGAGTGAAGAGTTTCGGTGGAGGGGCTTAGAGATTTTTGGCTAAAGGAGCAAATAGGAGTGTGCTTTCGGCTTTTAGTGGATGGAAGAAAAGATGAACAAGTGGGTAGGAGAATTGACTTGGAAGAAAAGAATGGAAAAAAGATTTGACAAAGAGAGAAAAGCGAGAAAGCTTTCAGAAAAACTGACAAAATTTCGGCATTTACTACCTCTAACTAGCCGTCCCCCTCTACACACACAGTCCAAATTTCGGCCACCTCTAACCTCCTGGATAGCCTCTCATCTTTTCCCTTATCTTTATCCGAACTCACATCCAAAAGAGTCCTACATCACACCACTCCCTCCCCCTTTATCTGTTCATTATCCATTTTTTCCCAAGTCAATTATCCTCCTAATTAATAGCCATAATGCCATCCCACCTAACTCCCTTTAAGTGCCAAAATTGGCCCAATTTCTTGGGCCTCATGTGGCCACACTTGGGCCTCCTCCCTTGCCACTGACGCCCCTTATAGCTCCCCCTTGCTGCGCCTCTTGCTTTGGGCCACAAGCCCACCTTGATATTTAAACTATAGAGACTATCTTTAAAGCACTAGAGTGTCTACACAGAAATTTAGCCAAGGTCTCAGCCCATTCCTGAGCCCAATCTGGACTCCTAACCCTCAAATTAGTACTTTAAACAATCAACACACAAAATGCACAGGCCCATTAACTCAGGATGTTACAGTTCTACCCCCCCTTAAAATAAATTTCGGCCTCAAAATTTACCTGATCAGAAGAGATGGGGATATTGCTATCGCATAACATCCTCTGGCTCCCATGTCGCTTCCTTCGTGCCGTGATTTCACCACAAAACCTTGACCAAAGGGACGGACTTCCTTCTCAACACCTTTACGTCTCGATCCAAGGTTTGTACTGGTTCCTCTTCAAAAAACAAGTCTGGCCTTACTTTAATCTCTTCCACTGGCACAATATGCGATGGATCAGAACAGTCATGCCTTAGCATTGTGACGTGAACACGTCATGTATCTGCTCTAATTATGGAGGTAACTCCAGTCGATACGCCATTGGTCCCACACATTCTAGTACTCGATAAGGTCCAATAAACCGGGGACTTAACTTACCCTTCCGACCAAACCTCATTACCTTCTTCCACGGTGACACTTTCAAGGAGACTTGATCTCCTACTGCAAATTCCAACTCCTTATGCTTAAGATCCGCGTAAGATTTCTACTGATCAGACGCTTCCTTCAATCGAGCCTGAATCAACCTAACTTTCTCTTCCGTCTTTGAAACTAGTTCTGGACCCAACACCTGACGCTCACCCAACTCCGTCCAACAAGTAGGAGTGCGACACTTTCGTCCGTACAACACTTCATAAGGCGCCATCTGAATACTAGATTGATAGCTGTTGTTGTACGTGAATTCTGCCAAAGGTAAATACTCCTTCCAACTACCCCTGAAATCAATGATGCAACCTCTTAACATATCCTCCAAGATCTGGATTACCCTCTCAAACTGACCATTAGTCTACGGATGAAAAGCGGTACTGAAGTCCAGCTTGGTTCCTATTGCCTGATGCAAAGCCTTCCAGAATCGTGACGTGAACCTAGGGTCTCTATCCGATATAATTGACACAAGTATACCATGAAGTCTCACAACCTCAGCCACGTATAGCTTAGCAACCTTTGCAGAGAATAGTCAACACGAACCGGTATGAAATGAGCAGGCTTCGTTAGCCGATCAATAATCACCCAAATCGAATCCTTCTTAGTGGGCGTAAGAGGTAACCCACTTACAAAATCCATCGTGATTCTTTCCCATTTCCACTACGAAATCTTCATCGGCTGCAATAACCCCAAAGGCAACTGGTGTTCCGCCTTCACCTGCTGACACGTCAAACATTTACCCACAAATTCTGTTACCTCTCGCTTCAGACCTGGCTACTAGAAATGCTTTCGTAAACCCCATTTCATCTTAACCCCTCTAGGATGTATAGCGTATGGGCTACTATGTGCCTCTTGAAGAATCATTTGCCTTAAATCCACATCCCTTAGCATATATATTCTCTTACGAAAACATAGAACCTCATTACCATCAAAACCATAGTCTTCTCCTTCACCATTCTGCACTTGTCGGAGTCGAGCACTTAAGACATTGTCTAGAAGCTACTTCTCTTTAATTTGATTTGTCCACGTTGGTCTCACTTGGAGTTCAGCTACCAAACTACCATCCTCATATAGACTGAGATGAGCGAACATCGCCCTCAAATCCGCTATTGCCTTTTTACTCAGCGCATCTACCACCACATTAGCCTTACCCGGATGATATTCGATCGAACAGTCATAGTCCTTCAAGAGTTCAATCCACCTACGTTGTCTTAGATTCAACTCCTTCTAGGTAAGGAGATACTTCAGGCTCTTATGGTCAATGTAAATAACCGACTTCTTCCCGTACAGGTAGTGTCTCCATATCTTCAGAGCTAACACCACCGCAGCCAATTCCAAATCATGCGTAGGGTAATTCAACTCATGCGGTCTTAATTGTCGGGACGCATATGCAATAAACTTCCCATCTTGCATCAGCACATATTCTAAACCCGTGTGTGACACATCACAGTAGACGGTAAACTCTTTTCTCGCCTCTGGCTGAATTAACACCGGTGCTTCTGTCAAAATTCTCTTCAACTTCTCAAAGCTCTCCTACTATTTGTTGGTCCAAACAAACGGTACTCCCTTCCTCAACAACTTAGTTAAAAGTGCCGCAATTAATGAGAACCCCTCAACAAACCTCCTGTAGTACCCCGCCAATCCCAAGAAACTTCGAATCTCTGCCACTGACTTCGGCGATTTCCAATCCAGTATAGCTTCTATCTTCCGAGGGTCAACCCTAGCTCCCTCTGCAGAAACCACATGCCTTAAGAAAGTCACTTCCCTTAGCCAGAACTCACACTTACTGAACTTAGTGAACAACTGCTTCTCCCTTAGAATTTGTAACACACACGAAGATGTGTATCATGCTCCTCTTCGGACTTGGAATAAACCAGAATGTCGTCAATAAACACCACAATAAACTGATCAAGGTATGGTTAGAACACCCGATTTATCATATCTATGAATACTGTTGGCGCATTCATTAACCCGAACGGTATCACCAAAAATTCATAATGATCGTAGCGAGTTCGAAACGCCGTCTTATGAATGTCCCCTTCTTTTACCTTTAACTGATGATATCTCGAACTTAAATCTATCTTCGAAAAGATTGAAACTCCTTTAAGTTGATCGAACAGGTCGTCGATTCTTGGCAGCGGGTACTTGTTCTTAATTGTTAACTTATTCAATTGACGGTAGTCAATGCACATACGCATGGATCCGTCCTTCTTCTTCACAAATAGGATCGGTGTTCCCACGGAGACACACTCGATCGGATAAAACCTTGATCCAATAGTTCCTGGATTTGAGCTTTGGTTCCACCAACTCCTTCGGCGCCATTCTATAAGGAGCAATAGACACCGGAGCCATACCCGGGAGTAGCTCAATTCCAAACTCCACTTTGCGATCCGGAGGTAACCTTGGCAGCTCCTCAGGAAAAACGTTCGCGAAATCCTTTACCGTTCTAACCTCCTCAACAGTTACCTCATTAGCATTCAAAGCACTGATAAAGGCTAGAAATGCATTTCATCCTTTCCGCATCATCTTAATAGCCTTCAATGCAGATACTACGTTGGACAAATAATCCCTTCTTTTCCCTAGCACAACCATCTCTCCGCCTTCCGGGGTACCCAACACCATGCGCTTAGTCTCACAATCCAGCTTAGCACGATGTTTATCCAACCAATCCATTCCCAAGATAAGGTCAAACTCCCCAAACGGTGATTCCATTAGGTCTGCCGGAAACACTACTCCTTGAGTCTCTAAGGGTACACCCCTAAATAGTTTGTCCACTATCCTAGATTGTCCTAGCGGGCTAACCACAGTAATCTTCCTAGTAGTTGTTTTAGATTCTATACTTAAAGTCTCAGATACCGAGCATGCAATGTAAGACTAGGTTGATCCAATGTCAATCAAAGAAAGAAATGGATTATTAGCAATAAAAAATGTACCTGTTATGATGTCTGGTGCGTCACCATCATCCTGTCGACAAGCTGCATAAACTAGACCCGGCTGTCTTGTGTCTACATTACCTGCACCCCTACCAGGTGCTCCACGACCCCAACTGAACCCATTTCCTCCTCTGACTGGGCCACGACCCCTCGGTAATGGCTGACCACCTCTCCTAACCTGATCAAAACCTCGTTCAACTGGTCATTTTTGATCCACCGTGGCGGTCCTTTATCATATGCTCCATGGATCTACACCTGAAGCATCCATCAGTTCTCCTTCTGCACTCCCCGAAATGTACTTTCCGCACAAGTTACAAGATCGATTCTGACCCCCCATAGTAGATGTCGGAGCACGAGTTAGCCCATCAAACCTAGGCCTTTTTCTGAAAATTCCCAGATGATCCCTACGGCCCAAAATTCCTCTTATTCCGATTTTGATCCTTATCCTTATTCTGCTTCTCAGTCCGCTTCACCTCCTCAAATATTTTAGCTTTCTCAACCAGAACCGTAAAGTCCCTTTCTCGTTGCGGTGCTACCAACACTCTCAACTCATCCCGCAATCCATTTTCGAACGCCATAGTACGACAATGCTCATAGTACAAACGCAAAAACTAGTACTGGACACAGTTACTTCCTGCACCAAATTTAGGAATGCCTTCCTCTGCGCATCCACATAACTGGCCCCAACATACTTTCCCTGAAATGACTCCTTAAAGAAATCCCAGTCAATCCAGTCTACGACAGTACCCTCCTTTACCGTGAGCCACCATTGGTAAGCCTCGTCTCGAAGAAGAGACACGACCCCTTTCAATTTCTCCTCCATAGGGAAGTCTAGGTCATCCATTATGCGCTCACTCGCCTCTAACCAATACTCAGCTGTGTTAGAGGCTACGCCAGAAACACCCCTAAACATTTTCGTTCCGTTGGCTCGGAGTCGTACATATATAGATTTTTGAGCTCCTGATCCGTGCCTGCCCCAGCAACTCTCTCAAGGACTCGTAACATCGCTTGAGATACCGCATCATCTCCGCCGTCTAGTCTTGAAATTCTCCCTCCACAGCTGGTAGATCCGACATCTCGTTTCCTGACCCATGGCCAGACCCTACTGGCTCTGACACGGTCATCCTACCCCTACCACGACCACACGACGGACGTCCTCGACCCCTTGTACTCATTCTTCCAATCGACGTTTATCTGATTAGAAATTTTATGAATTAATAATTCTTTCTTCAACTGATTAATACGGACAGTCTTATGGAAAGTAATTTTAACAGTAATTCTTTCAAATTCGGATTCTATCTACAAGTTCAATTCTCAAATCAGTCTTTCCTAGTTATAGAGTTCCCATTCAATCATACAAACAGTATCCACGAACTTACATTCATCACCTAGGGGTATTTGGGTTATTTCACTACCTAGGGGTATTTTTGTAATTTTAATTTTTTACCTATAGGGGTATTTTTGTAATTTTTCAAAATAAGTTGTCTTGGTGATTTTACAAAATAGGGATATTTCAGTAATTTTACAATCCGGGAGTATTTTGGTAATTTTGCAAATTTTGGTAACTTTCATAAATCAGGGGTAATTTAGTAATTCTCAACAAGGGTACTTTGGTAATTTTTCAAACAAGGGTATTTTGGTCATTCTGTAAAATCAAGGGTATCTCGGTAAATTTCCTCAACCTAGGGTTTTTGGGATAATTTACAAAAAATTAGGGTCATATAAGTAATTTTACAAAAATAGGTCTTGGTCCTTTCGGGTTTTAGTTATAAATTTTAGCTTTGTCAACAAGTCCTTGTGGCTAAGGTGACAGAAATACTACGCACCAGGTAAGATTCCAGAAAAGAGGAGGTGAGTCACTAGGACTGCTTAAATACCAAGCTCTTCTTGGATCCAATCCTAGACATGCGTATGCTTGTTTCCACACCTTAACTTTGTGACTTGCTCACAGACATGTTTAATTAGGGAAATTAAGTCTTATGAAGTGTAAAGATTTGTTTAAGCTAAGCCTAAAATCCATCAAATTCTAATTAAAATAATCTACGTCCCATAAAGCCCATCAAGCCCACATACCTATATAACACACGGTGAGTTCAGAATACTTACCTGGCGGACTTAAACCGGAGACGCAGGTGGCATGCCGAGAAAACCATCCTGTATCATTTATAAACATGTATGTTTCCAAAACCCATCTTTAGAAAACATTTTGAGCCCAAAACCCCAAAGTCGAATTTTGAACCGGGCTCTGATACCAATTTATAACACCCAAACCCGACTCAAACACCACGACCGGATCCGGCATGTCACTAAGAAGATTTTATAAAACATGTCGCATTTTCGAAAAATATTTTTGAACTTAATCCTTTATTCGGTAAACTTCAGTAAATTAGTAAAAAATATAATTTTTGATTAATGCCTTAGTGATGAGAAAACCAAAATTTTCCTTTGATTTTTATCATTTCAATACATACCTTAGTTTAGATTTTACGTAGAATTTAAATGTCTAAAAAAAACCCGAAAACCTGGAAAAACATAAAAGAAAAATAATAGCCAGTGGACTTATTACAATAAAATATAAACCAAACTAATTAAAAATATTAAATATAAATAGACTAAATAATGTCTTTTGCAGTATCCAAAATGAACTCTTGCATGGCCACCTTGCGCTCCTCTCCAGCCCGGTCCGATGTGCTAAATCCTACCTGAAAAGTGTTAAACAACGGGGTGAGTCACAAGACTCAGTGTGCATCCCTCATGCACCATCAGATTGGGCCTTAGCCCACAGAACAGAATAACATAATATCATATAACAGGAATTATGCGAAGCCCATCCCAATCTTAGATCCATCCGCTACACACCACCCTTACCTGCCAATCACACCATTGGGGATTTCTACAATCAACCCACACCGCTACACACCATCGATGGCAGTCATGCTGCAGTTAGCTACTCATCGTCAGATTTGTGACATAGTCACCAAAACAGATCGTGGCAGAGCCACTACAACAGATCGTGCCAGAGCCACTACAACAGAACACTTCCCCTTTCATATACATCAATCGCCCAACCCCGAGCAAACAAAGAAATCTGCATGCATGTAGATAACACTCAACAGGATTAATTACTTAATAGTCACAGAAGTCACTAACCTGATGAATCGCCCTTACCCTCCACAGGTTTTCAACAGCCATGCCGAATTTCGACATTTAACAGAATATAAACAGATTCATATATATATAATAGATAAAAGAGATGCTGCGAGAAATTACACACCTGATAACACGTAGTACTACTCTTTATGTCGATACCCTCGCTAATCAGAACCACTGTTCGCTGTCTACGACTCTAGATCGATTAAATCCCGAAAGAACGCGAAGATAAGGCTCCCCCTACAATCGACCAAGGGTTATTAGTTAACCCGTTTTATACGTTTAGTTGAATAGATTTCCTTACCTAAAACGATTAGATCCCGAAAGTAGTATGATTCGAGTGCAACCGATTTAGAAACCTAGGCGATTATCAAATCCCAAAATTCTGCCCATAAAAGAAAACACGGGATTAGTCAACCATCTAGCCATTCGGCTATGGTCTCAAAAAGCCGAAAAAGTTTGAAAAAATAACATAATCGACACTTACCCCTTCAGAAGGTTTCGGCTACCCCTTGCAGGAAGATTCGGTAATCTCAGGAGAACAGATCTAGAAATTTTAGCTTTTAAGAAAATCCCGAAAAAGGTGAACAAGAGGAGGCTGATGCGTTTTCAGCTTTTAGAAGAACTGAGTGAAGAGTTTCGGTAGAGAGGCTTAGAGATTTTTGGCTGAAGGAGCAAATAGGAGTGTGCTTTCGGCTTTTAGTGGATGGAAGAAAAGATGAACAAGTGGGTAGGGAGAATTCGGCTTGGAAGAAAAGAATGGAAAAAAAGATTTCGGCAGTAGAGAAAACTGAGAGAAAGCTTTCAAAAAAACTGACAAAATTTTGGCATTTACTACCTCTAACTAGCCGTCCCCCTTTACACACACAGTCCAAATTTCGGCCACCTCTAACATCCTGGATAGCCTCTCATCTTTTCCCTTATCTTTATCCGAACTCACATCCAAAAAAGTCATACATTACACCACTCCCTCCCCCTTTATCTGTTCATTATCCATTTTTTTCCCAAGTCAATTATCCTCCTAATTAATAGCCATAATGCCGTCCCACCTAACTCCCTTTAAGTGTCAAAATTGGCCCAATTTCTTGGGCCCCATGCGGCTACACTTGGGCCTCCTCCCTTGCCACTAACGCCCCTTATAGCTCCCCCTTGCTGCGCCCTTTACTTTGGGCCACAAGCCCATCTTGATATTTAAACTACAAAGACTATCTTTAAAGCACTAGCGTGTCTACACAGAAATTTAGCCAAGGCCTCAGCCCATTCTTGAGCCCAATCTGGACCCCTAACCCTCAAATTAGTACTTTAAACAATCAACACACAAAATACACAGGCCCATTAACTCAGGATGCTACACTTTCCAAAGCCACACAAAGAAACCTTGTTCGGGAATAGTGGGAAGAAACTCAAATGGGTCTATTTTGGGGTCGAGAATAATCATCAACCACATACCTCTGTGGAGGCGCTTGCATGTCTTCAGATGGTTCAAATGGGTCTGGATCTGAGACATAGTGAGGTGGAAATTGAAGGTGATGCCCTTGCAACAGTGAAAAAGATAAATGCAAATGTTGAAGATGCGTCGATTATCAGTTATTTTATTAAAGATTTGAAAACTCTAAGCGAAGGTCATGGAAGATGCCATTTCGTACATACTGCAAATTAAAAGAATGGACTGGCACATTTATTGGCAATAGAAGGAATTAAAAAAAGGGAAACAACTTATCTGGTGGGAGAGGTGTTGGCTTTTTTTGCTGATGAAGTGGAGAAGAAAAAACGATAGACCAATTCGTCGAACTAACTTCGATTGGCGTAAAGCAATGATCGTCCCTAATTTAGTCTACATGGGAAGGGATGATGGATCTTCTAAGGGACTCCTGGTGTTCTAAACTTTCTGATGCCTACGAGAGGTTGGGTGAGTTCTATCAATCAGCTGGATTCACCTTGTGATTTTGGAAATGTTTCATTTTGTCTTGAGTTTTTATTTATCTGTTGTCTTTATCTCCAAACGTTATGCTTTGTTTTGTGCCAGTTTGAATAAATGGGTTCTAGTTGTTTTACATAAAAAAAATATTTTTCAACAGATTGAAAATACATTAAAAAAAAGTTTTTATACTTAAATAATACTAAGATATATGCAACTTAACAAGCAAATGCCTTTAAAATAGTTGTAAAATTAACAAGAAAATAATAGTTATACAATATGTAAACAATAACAACAAAATAGTAGTAATAAAATAGCAAAATGACACCAAAACAGTGACAAAATGGTTGCAAACAGTAGCAGAAAAAAATTTAGGCAAATTCAAGCCAGGCTAAGAAATCTTATTCGAGGCTCGACGGGTCTTATTTTTTGTCTAAACTTATTTTTCAGGCCTATATTTTTCTCAAATCCTTCCACTTTCTGGGTGAGTCTTTGGGTCTAAACAGGTGGCTCGACTCATAATTAGATTTATTTATAATTAATCAATAACTAAAATATATGAAAAAATAATACTCCATCCAAAAATAGGATTAAAAACTTCTAAGAAAAGAAAAGGGCTTATAATCCTTCATTTTCTTTCATTTTACTTTTATTAATACTCATAATAGAGGAAGAAATGTTGCCTTATTTTCTCGTTCTTTTTTCATTTTCCATCGATTCAGTTTTATTAATATTGTATATATATATATATATATATATATATATATATAAAAGCTGAAGGAAATTGATTAAAGAAGAATAGTTTTTTTTTTTTACTTACGAAATCAAAATGTGAAGGAAAACTTTTTTTTTTGGAAAGTGGCATAATAGGGGGTAGTTTGATCAGAATGTGAAATGTAGTTTTCCTGTTTTGGCCACTAGTGTCAATTGATGTTTTAGGTTTTCCTATTCTAGTAAATATATAAAAGACAAAATAAATGAAAAAGAGATCAAGTTTCATGGTTATCCAAAATACTCCACGTTTACTACTTGTTTATCACTACTCTTTCAATTTTAATATTGGATAAGATTACTGTATGTTTTTCTACTACTTTTCGGATTAAATTTTATATATACTTCAATGCAAACATAATCATACTTTGACTTGACTTTATGCTTAGTATTAAATATTTTATGCGCTTTACTTGGATTAAAGTATAAGTTTTAAATTTTATTAAATTTATTAATATTTTCATAAAATCTAATATATATATATATATATATATATATAATGAGATTAAAACTTATGATATCATGGTCTATATTATTATTATTTTAATTAAAATTATATTGGTTTTAATTTTCTTTTTGTTACATAAAATTTTCACCTACATCATAAGTTTACCATAATATAATATAACATAATTAGAAAATTGGTCAAACTAAACTGAATTTAAAGTCTTGAGTGTTGGAGCTTAAACTTAATTCATGTTGCCTTTCGTTTCATTTTTTTTATTTCGATAAGATTAAGAAAAATTGAGAAATTAAAATCAATTCAAGAGGTGTTTGAATCATTTTAGTTCATTAGTTAGAAAATAGCAGATATCCAAATTAAATTGAATATTTATTTTATTTAATTTATAATTTATTTTTATTGATGTAAAATAAATATTTTTAATTAAAATAGTTAAAATATTTGAAAATTACTATATAAAATAAATTTTTAAAAATTATATGTAAAAGTTATTAGTTATTTTTATGTATTTAAAAATATGAAAATAAAATTGAGACTTTATTAAATAATATTCAAAAGTTTATTGTGTTGATTTAAATTTAAAATAAAATAAAATATAAAAATCACAAATGATTCAAAATTTAAAAATTTAAAAATTTATCCAACCAAATGAAATTGAACCTAAGAATATGGGTAATGTGAAGGAAGAAGCGAAGGCGGTTAGGCATTGAAATAACGTGGGCTAGGATTGCCGCCAAAAACAGCGGCAAAAATAAAAAAATCCGACCAAACTGTTTTCACCACGTGCACATTTAACACGTCATCCTCTCCTACGCCTCACGTGCTGCCAAAATCTCCGTGTGCTGTAATTAATTTATCACTTCAGTTAAATTATGAAGTTGATTTAAAAGCACAATAGCGCTTTTTAGCAGACATAACCGCCCCTCCAACCAATCTCTTATTTCCACGTTAACAATATTATAGATTCGATATTTTTAATTAAAATTAGAAATTTTACCCCATATTATTATTATTATATATAGTTTTAAAATAACCTAAAATCATAATAAAATCTAATTTTAGAATTAATAATAATATATACCATGCATTAAAATAAAAAATAAATTTAAATAAATACATCAAAATAAAATATTAAATTTAAAATTATTTATCATAATATTATCATTTTATGAGTTTATGTTCTCAATTAATGACATTATTAATATATACAAGTAATATAAATAATAAAATTAAAATGTATAAATACTAAAATAAAACTATAATTGAAGTGGTTAAAAAGATTCTATAGATAAATATAGCATGGGTTTAAATCTCGACATTCATAACTTTTTATTATTATAATTTTATTTTTTTAAAATGAAAAAAGTCATGATAATAATATAATTTATTTAAAATATATAAAAATTTAATAATCTTTTAATAAATTAATATCGAATTAACTCATCACATCTATTAAATAAAAATTTAAATAATAAAACCTAAATTAATTCAACTTCAAATTTAACCAAGATGGTTGTAATTTGAAATTAGGGAGAGATTCTGTAAAAGAGAAGACATTAGGCAGAGATGAATTAAAAAAGAAAGAAAGAAAGAAACGAGGTCTTTTTCATATTTATTTTGCAACTTGGGATTGATTAATTATGTCTGTCCGTTAAAATCTTTAAAATCTTAAATGGCTAAGGTTTTACTTTACTTTTTATAGTACTACTTTTCATTCTCTCGCTCTTGTGTTGTGTTTTCCTTGAATATTGGAAAAAGCCAATTTTTTTTCCCTTTTTCAATTTTGAATAGTATCAAAATAGAAGATATAAAAGGTGCTTTTGGAATTCTGGGCTTTGGTATTTGTGGTCTAATGAATTATTTCTGGGAAAGTTGGGTGGTTTTTAGTTTGGAGAAAGTTGGATTCTTTTTTGAGAGATGGATGATGAATTTGCTAAGCTTGTCCGGAGGGTGAACCAACCCAGGTATTGCTTTTCGTTTTTTGGATTTTTGATGGGACAGTATCAATTTTTATTTGAATTTGTTCAAGGGTCTGTCAAATTTTTCTCTTCTTTTTTCCTCCCAAGTTTTTAGAAAATAAAATTTTCAGTTTTTTCAAGTTATCCTTTTTCTTATCGTTATTGTTTCAATCTTTTTATTTAATTTTCTCTTCTTTTTTTCTTTCTGCTTTGTGTTGATCAAAGCTATTTTTCTTCTCTCTTTTTTTTCTTAGTGTTATTTTCATGGTAGCCAATTAGAGTTCCAAAATCAAGAGCGGCAATTGGACTTTCTGTGCCAAAATGACATGTTTCCTTGAAGGCTCTTTTATTTGATTAGTTGAAAAAAAAAAGTAGGGTTAATATGAGATGTATGCTTATTTTTGTTGCAGAGTTGTGATTGACAACAATGCTTGTGAGGATGCCACTGTTATCCAGGTAAGCTTCTTGCCTCTGCCTTTGCTGTAATTAGGTTATCTTATGTGGCTAATTAGTTGCTTAGATCTCTGTTTATCAACCTATCTATAATGGTTTAAATATGAATTTTGCTGGTTAGGTTGACAGTGTCAACAAACATGGGATTCTCCTGGAAGTTGTCCAAGTGCTTACGGATATGAATCTTACAATAACAAAGGCATACATGTCATCTGATGGAGGATGGTTTATGGATGGTAAGGTTCTTTTTCTTAAAACCTGCTTGAATTGTATGTTAAATCCCGGGTTAACCAGTTACTTGTATGTTTCAGTCTTTAATGTTGTTGACAATGATGGCAACAAAATCAGAGATAAGGAAGTTATGGACTATATTCAGAGTGTAAGAACTTACCTCATCCTTACTGTTTAATGTACTGGCTTATCTTATATAGTCTGTTTTGCAGAGAATTGAAACTAGTGCTGGCTTTGTGCCGTCACGGAGAGGCTCTGTAGGCGTGATGCCTGCAGAAGAGCATACATCGATTGAACTTGCTGGCACTGATAGGCCTGGTCTATTATCTGAAGTATGTGCAGTTCTTGCGGACCTCCATTGCAATGTTGTAAATGCTGAGATATGGACCCATAATGCTAGGGCAGCTGCTGTAGTTCACGTGACAGATGATTCAATGGGCTGCGCAATCAGTGATCCAAAACGTCTCTCAACGATAAAGGAATTGCTTTGTAATGTTCTCAAAGGAAGTGATGACTTGAAAACTGCAAAAACAACGCTTTCAGCTCCAGGTGTTATGCACAGGGAGAGAAGGTTGCATCAAATCATGTTCGCAGACAGGGACTATGAAAGGGTCGAGAAGGCAGGAGTTAGGGTGGGAGAGGAAGGGAGTTCAAGACCTCAAGTCACTCTGTTGAATATCGAGAAAGATTACACTGTTGTTACCATGAGATCAAAAGATAGGCCGAAACTATTGTTTGATATAGTCTGCACTCTCACAGATATGCAATATGTTGTTTTTCATGGAATGGTGAACACAGGAAGGATCGAAGCTTATCAGGTGAGTTGGTTTCAGTGAAATAGCTGGTAAAAAAATGACAATAGCAAACCCTTTTTATTATAGTCACTATTAGCCAATGGTCAACTTTAACAGTTGACAAGTTGATGCTATTGAAACCACTAGCGTAAGATTGATGCTGCGTTGTAATCCAATTTGTATTGGAATTCTACTCAGTTAAGCACAAGTTGTTATTGCTTACAATTGCATCTTAACAGTGGTAAACTGTTTTTTCCCCTATTTCCCACTAAACAGAACTTATGTTTCGTTGTAGGAATTCTACATCAGACATGTAGATGGGCTCCCCATTAGCTCGGAAGCTGAGCGTGTTCGTGTTATTCAATGTCTAGAAGCAGCCATTGAGAGGAGGGCATCTGAGGTATAAAAAAACCAGCTTGGCACAACTCCACATGTACACACACACACATGGAATAAATAAAACCAAAAGAAACCAAGAAAAATGATTATGGTAAGCATGGTTTCATGATATTACAGTACCCTTGATCATTTTCATGGTACAGGGGCTGGAACTAGAATTGTGCACAGACGACAGACTTGGACTCCTGTCTGACATCACCCGTATATTCCGGGAAAACAGCTTGTGTATCAGGAGAGCATTAATTTCAACAAAAGGTGGCAAGGCCAAGGACACCTTCTATGTCACAGACGTGACAGGAAATCCAGTTGATCCCAAGATCATCGATTCTATTCGTGCACAGATTGGACATACCACATTACAGGTGAAACGTAACTCAAGTCTTGCACCAAAACCACCTCATCAGGAGACAACAATGGGTCATTTCTTTGGAAATCTATTCAAAGCTCGAACTTTTCAGAATTTCAAGTTAATCAG
This sequence comes from Gossypium rotundifolium, assembly GCA_025506655.1. Classification (NCBI taxonomy): domain Eukaryota; kingdom Viridiplantae; phylum Streptophyta; class Magnoliopsida; order Malvales; family Malvaceae; genus Gossypium; species Gossypium rotundifolium. The sequence goes on from CP106725.1 coordinate 53,291,356, forward strand.
ATCTTACTCTTGAGACATCTCCTCTTTGAAGTAGATATATTTGTACAGGAATAGCAGATATTAAACCAAAAGATATACATAGGGAGAAAACACTGTAAATATTTAGCTTCTCCCTTGCTTGGTTTCCAATGGCCTGATACTGCAAAGGAAAAGAAAAAACATCAGCCAGTCACTATACTGTAAAAGTTACTGCTGGTATTTGTATATCTCACTGTATCTATTGTAAGTAACATTTGTATAGTTTAATAAAAACATGGCTAGAAGTTTGTATAGAAGCATGGTGTGAAAATATCAACTCTAATGCAGATCGGATGGTTTATAAAGGGATTTTATTCTCAAAAGGCGCCTCGCACCAAGACAGTATACCTGAGTTTTTTTTGTAAAGGGATGAGTGTTTTCCAATGATAAAACCACTATTAGTCTATTATCAGGATCGATCGATCGAACAATCATCTTTCTCCCAAATCGCATTTGCCCCCATGTCTACAGCTGTCTCGTAACTCTTTTCTGATCCAGTCATGAGAACAGTGACTGACTTAGCAACTAGAATAGGCCGAGCATTGATCTCCGCATCCAACCATGCAACCCCAAATACGACGTGGACTCCGTCTCTCGAACAGACCCTTCTCCGACTTGGTTGTCGTGAGTCGCTGACTCCTTCACTTGTCGCTCGTGTCATCGACTCCTTCCCCTCCACTCACTATTCTCTTGCTCTCGGCTTCTTCAACTGGGCCTCTCGGAAACCTGGATTTTCCCATGATTCAATCTCTTATCAGTCAATTCTCAAATCTCTCTCGTCTTCCCGCCAATTTAATGCCATTGAAACCCTCTTAAAGCAAGTCAAAGCTCAGAAACTCTCTCTTGACCCCTCGGTTTATCGCTTTATAATTAGTTCTTTGATCAAAGGAAAGAAAACCCAGACCGCAATCTGGGTTTTTAATGAAGTGAACTCTTTGAGTGCAGAGCTGGGATCTGAATTATGTAACTCACTTTTGGCTACTTCAGTTTCAGATGGTTACTTTGTTGAGTCCCAGAAAGTGTTTGATGAAATGTTTCAGAAAGGTATTGTTTTTAATACAATTGGGCTTGGTTTGTTTATTTGGAGTTCCTGTAAAAATGGTGAATTGAGTAAAGTTTTAAGTTTGTTAGATGAAGTGAAAAAAGGAAGTTCTTGGGATTTTAATGGATCAATCATCGCAGTTTTGGTAGTTCATGGACTTTGTTTCTCTTCAAGAGAATCAGAGGCTTTTTGGGCATTGGATGAGTTGAGGAGCAGAGGCTGCAAGCCTGATTTTATAGCTTATAGCATTGTAGCAGAAGCGTTCAGAATGACCAACAATGTGTTTGAGAGGGAGTTGGTTTTGAAGAAGAAGAGAAAGCTAGGTGTGGCTCCAAGGAGTAATGACTATAGAGAGTTTATCTTAGGGCTGATCCTGGAGAGGCGGATAAGTGAAGCAAGGGATTTAGGTGAAGCCATTGTGAGTGGCAATTTTCCTATTGAAGATGATGTTTTGAATGCATTGATAGGATCAGTTTCCAGGATTGATCCTGGTTCAGCAATCATGTTTTTGAATTTCATGGTTGGGAAAGGGAGATTACCCACTTTGTCAACCTTGAGTAATTTGAGTAAGAATTTATGCAAGCGTAGCAAGGGTGGTGAATTGTGGGAAGTTTACCAGGTTTTGTCTTCACATGGTTATTTCTCGGATTTGGAGAGTTACAATGTGATGGTTTCATTCTTCTGCAGGGCTGGGAGATTAAGGGAGGCTTATAAGGTTCTTCAGGAGATGAAGACAAAAGGGTTAAGCCCGAATGTCTTGTTTTACAATCATCTTATGGAAGCATGTTGTAAAGAAGATTTGGTGCGTCCTGCCAAAAGGCTGTGGGATGAGATGTTTGCAAGTGGGTGCCCAGGAAACTTGAGTACATACAATATCCTCATTGGAAAGCTTTCACAGATAGGGGAAGTTGAAGAGGCTACGCGCCTTTTTCGTTATATGGCAGAGAAAGGGGTAACACCGGATGCTACAACATATACAGCTCTTCTCGAAGGACTTTGTCAAGAATCAGATTTTAAATCTGCTTTTGAAATCTTCAATAAATCGGGTGAACAGGATGCGAGGCTTGCACAAACAATATTGGGCACTTTTGTCATACATCTCTGCAGAAAAGGTAATGTTCCAAACCTTATCATACAGGTTACATATTCATTTAGAAATTAACATGGTTTAACAAACATGGTATGCTTCTTGCAGGTCAGTTTCCTGTTGCTTCTAAGTTGCTGTGTGTTCTAAATTCTGATATAGCTCATTCAGATACCCATGTTGTTATGCTGAAATGGTTAGCTGATGCTAAGGAGATTCAATTAGCGATTAAACACATACAACGGGTTCGAGGTACCTCACCTTCAATTTTGCAAGCTATATTCGGCAAGCTTGCTGCCTCTGTTTCTTCTACTTCGGGACCAAACTCTACTGAGCAGTTGCTTCAAGCAATACAGGAGGAAGGTCCGGTTGATTGCAAAATCTACTAGCAAGAGCAACTATATGCTATGGAACCCCCCCACTTAATCGTAAAATAGAACTCAAAAAGAGGTAGGGAGCAAATCCATAAGAGAGATACTGCTTGATAGCTTTTTACTCTTATTTATTCTTATTGTCAGCAGTTTTCTTAAGAATTTTGCCTTCAGGTATTCAATCATTTTTCCTCCCCATCATTTTCCTTTGTTATTTTCTCTTCCTTTTCTATATTGTTGTAGATATCCAAATGTTGATTTGCAGTTGGAATTTATTTTAGGGTAGATTATCAAAATAGTTACTTTTGATTGACTTAGTTACATGTTTTTTTTTTGTTTGTATATGTGACAGACAAAAATGACATGCTTCATATTTGCTTATTTTATTTGTATAGTATAGGCAACCAACAATAACAAACAGGTTTAGAGGTTGGTGTTTTCATCTCTTCTTTTTCTTTTCTTTTCTTTGTTCTGTACTTCTCCTCTCTTTTCTGATGGTAAAAAAAAAAAAGGAAAAAAAAAAAAAACAAAACAATTGTTGCTTGTTTTTAAATTGGAAAAAATTAGGTTTTAGGACAAAATTTTGTATTTTATTTTCAAAAATTTTTTTAACTTTTCTCGTGACATTCACGTTGGTATTTAAAATTCATTTTAACTATTAAGTCGAGCTGTTGTTTGAGAGGTAATAGATCTATAACATCGCACACTCAGTCTAGACGTTATAACTAGATATTAAGATATTACGCCTCTTGTTTGAAAACCCAAATTAAAATTTAATTTTAAAAATCGTGTGATCTAAAAATATTATTTTTTGAAAATATTTACATGTTTTTCTTTATTAGAAAATCACACACAAAACTTATTTATTTCACGAAAAAGCATTTAATTTGATACGTTGTGCTGGAGAGGAAATTTTGGAGTTAATAATTTGAAAACCGTAATTTCGATAAGTAAAAACGTATAACTTTGTCGATTGTGCATATTTTGAAACTTTTGTTATTAACTTTCGTCAAACCCATTTCAAATTTACAGCGAGAAACCTTAACTTGTTTACTTTTGAAACCCAAGCATTTATTTTAGTTGACAAAAATCATGTAAAAATATTTAATTAAATAACAAAAGCCACCACAAAAACTCAAAATCAAAATTAAATCTAGAAATTAGTCCGAATATCCTAATTCAGTTGATTATTTGAAATGGTGAAATAAATGGGTGAGCTAAAAAGCTTAGTGTCCAACTTAACTCAAACAAAAACATAGATAACATAAGAAACAAATCAAAACATCACAGAGAATTTCACCAAATTCAAATGGTAAAATTGTGCATGTATGCTTATGTCAATACGGTATTTTCAGAAAACATATGTAAATTTTTCAAAAAACTTCCTCCCAACTCCGCTACACACCAAAAAGAGTTTCCCAAAACTCGTCCATCTAAAAATACACCAACAGATAATTGTGGACAATGTCACCAGAGTTACAGTTAAAATACCAGATCAAATATATGTAGCCAAACCACTATATTGCTGTCAAGTTGCCAAAACAGATATGTGTGGTCGAGCCACTATATTTGTAGTAAAGTTGCTAGAACAGATATGTGGTTAAACCACTAGATAATGCAGATCATTAAACTGCCAAAACTTCATCCTTACTATATTATCACAACCCCATGCAATGTGACATGGCATGCAAATACAGAATCAAAGAGTAAGCATGTTCAACATGCAATCGTATATTTAGTAGAATTAAGCATGTTGAACATGCAATCGTATATTTAACAGAATTCAGTAGGCATGAATTTTCACGCTTTGCAAAACAAATATGTTAGATTTCAATAATTATCAAACACTTAAATCAGAATAATCACAATGTCTTAAATCAGAATAATCACAATGTGACATGCCATGAGAATTGGAACAAAACATAGCTCATCAGTAAACGCATATACTTAGCTAATCAGAAACATGCTAACGATGCTCACAATTTTACATATAACCAAATTTTATGAGGCAACATACCTCCAGAATTTATACAACCATATCAAAACAACAGTTTTTATTTAATAGACATTTTACATATCACTTAACAAATTCTACAAAATTATTGACCTCGAACTGCACTTCAAAACACAACCCTAATTAAATTTTACTGAAAGTGGGCCCACATGTCTTGGCACACGGTCCACTTAACCCAACCCATGTGGCCTACACGGTCGTGTGGCATCGACAGTGAATTTTGGTTTTATGTCATTTATTATTTTTTTTGAGATTTTCGTTACACACCTTACTATTTTTGAAAAATGACGATATGACACACCTCCAAACCCTAAAAACAACATTTAAAACGGACTAATTAGCATTGATACACCAAAATCCAATCAATTTACTTGGCCACAAGTGATAAGCATTTGGCCCTAACACTGAAAATTAGCCTCTACAAGGCAGTTGGATACTTACCCAAAGATGCAACTGCTCCTAAACTCAATTCGCCAACAAAGTGCTCGACTCAAAAACTCCACCTAGTAGAAACACGAAACGATTAGGCCATCAAATTGGCCAACCAATCACAACCACCTACCAACCTTAAAAAAAAAAAAATGCCAAAACAAAAACTTAAAGCAAAGTACCACAAAACTTACCACAAATGACTGGAACAGATCCTCAACGAACAATAACATCGACCAAAACAAGGTCACTTTAACAAATAAGGACAACAAGATGGAAAATAACAGTATAAAGAAGAAAACAAGGGAAGAAAAGAAAGAAACAGAGAGAAGCGACATAACATACAGTGATAAAAGGGAGAGGACAAAAAATGGGAAAGTGGGGAGACGACAAATGAGATAGAGAAGAATTAGGAGATATTTTAGGGATAATTTTTAAAAAGAAGAGTTTTAAAACTAATTACTCATATCCCACAATTTGATATCCTACCAGATTTATCTGGTATCCAAATTCAACCTCCCTTTCAACAACTTGGATGGCACATATAAGGATTATAGCAAAAAGTGTTCCACTTTTGCGCCCAATAAGATTGGATCTCTAAGTAAGTTGAACCAGTACACTCATTCTTATTCACAATTGAACAAAATTAATAGATAAGCTTAATATCCAAAATTAGGTGTTGAGATAAAAATAATAAAAATTCAAGATAAGGGATTTTAACATAGGACCTCTGATACACAAACACAATACTTTAACCACTAAATCAGACCAATTCACTTGACGCAATTTCACAACATTAACTAAACATATGGCGTGACCACTCTCTTGGTTCATTAACCAATTTTTACTAACTTGGTTTTTGGGATGTGACAAGATTTAAACGACAGAATGACCATTACGTAACAAAATAATAGTGTAACATTTTAAATATAAATGACTAAAAAGTAATTTGAGACAAACAAAAATGACTATTTTAGTAGTTTACCTTTTTTTTTACTTTTAAAAGTTAAATTTTATTTTAAAATTGAAAAAAATTAGTATATAAAAGTAAAAATTTGTTTTCAAAACATATTTGTTATGGACTTGAGGTTATCTATTCAAACTTGAAGGCCTATTCAAAATTTGTAAAGATTTGGATAAAAAAATTTAAGCCCAAGATTTGGAGAAAACATTTCAAACCCATACTTAACTTGGCTCAATCCGACTTTGACTCAACCCAAAATTTAATATATATATATATATATATATATATAACAGGACACAAGCATTTAAAAAAATATCGATTGAGTCAAATATCGATTGAGTCTTAGTTTGATTGGCATGAGCATTGTTGTCAATGCAGGAGGATTTGGGTTCGAATGTGCTAAAGCGCATTATCCTTCTATTCATGTGTTAGGTAAGGGCTATGGGTAGTTCTAGGCATTATTTTAAAAAGAGAAGAAATGATTAGAATCTATAATGAAATTATTTAAAAAAAAAAAAATCAATGTAACATCATAATATTGTTGTCCTTGGTCGTGAGAGGAATCTCTTTCTTCCTTCTTGTACTGCTTCCAATCCCTTCGTGCTTCTTTGACATGCACTTGAAGTTGAGTTCAAAAAATTTGTTTTGGGTTTGCAATTAAAGTAGTTAATACTTTATCGATGGACATATTATTTTATTATTGGAAATGGTACATATTCGTCCATTCTAATATACCGTTTCAGAATTAAAAATATATTTTTTAAAATATTTAATATATTATATTTTAATATATAAAATTAAATAAATGATATTAAATAAAAATTTAAATATAAAACATTCATCATTCACTAATAAACTCCACATATAAAAATCTTATCATTCAATAAAAATAAATTATCTCAGCCAAAAAACACTAGAACAAAGCCATTCACTTTTGAAAAAGCTTCAGAGATAACTTTAGCTCATCAATGTTTAATAGTGGCGCAAGCTACATTAAAATCCACTTCAATTACTAAAAACATACAAGGCTAGAATCAAATTACAGGCATTTACAACCTAATTTGTAACCTAATGTAGGACAATCATACTACTTAATAGCATAAGCTTGACTTATTGGATGTCAATTATAGCCACAATTCCTCTCTGGATGACCCTGCAAATTCTACACACATACATAACCAATGCAATTTTCAAACATCACGAGTTGAAAATAAATACTTGAGAATAAAAAAAAAAAAGAGAAAAAAAAAAAAATATACACTTGAGAATAAAGAACTACAGACTAGTAATTCTCCAAGTAACTCAAACAACATGAGCTGAAAGTAGAGAGACCAAACAAATTAGTTTGAACTTTGAAAGAGTTGTTTGGCCTGTGAAATTTTTGGGATTTAAAGACACTTTTTTCCCTTTCCTATAAAAGAAGGTAAATTGTTTGGGATAAACCTGGGTTAAGCAACGAACAAGTAAAATAATGAAGAAATTGAAAAGATCGAACACAAATATTTTACATGGAAAAACCCCTCCAAAGAGGATAAAAAATCATGGGTAAAGAAAATTTCACTAAAACGGAAAAAATAAAAAGAACAAAAGAGGGAGATAAAACTAAACCTTGAAAGCTAAAATAAAAACCTTTAAATCGTAAACACAAAATTTTCTAAAGCTTGTAAAAGTTAATACTTAATGTGTAATGAGTTATTTTTCTAGGGTAGAAAAAAGGGTCTATTTATAGGTTAGATTTGTAGGTCAAATAATATTAAAATAACCTACACTAATCAGAGTTTAAGTGGGAAACTAATGTTAAAATAACCTATACTAATCAAAATTTAAGTGGTAAACTAAAAACAGAGCTTAACTAGGAGAAGAAAAGCCGAAAATACGAGGCCTAACTCTACAAATCTCTACATTGACTAGTATTTCCACAATGCCTTCTTTGCCAAAGCCTGCCATGGGCTTATCTCGAACTATGTAGGATATTAACTGAGTTGAAGTTGTACTTAGAAGTTGGAAGACTTTTAGTCTTTGACTTGTGCACTGCCAAATCAAAACTGACCTGGGTTTGATTTCCATGAATGCAATGCCATATATTTTCAAAACTTGCACCCAAAAGACCTCTTATATGAAATGATCATATATTTTTCCCTTCTATGACCAAGTTATCTCCGCTTCAAACGATTCGACTTCGACTCCTTAACAGACGAGGGAAGTCCTATTTCATCGGTTACAGTTGATCCTTCCAGAACATAAAGATTGCCAATATTTTTACCTTTCATCAAAACGAGAGCCCCACGGGATATCTTAATTCCGCTTGACTCGATGTTAATTTTACAACCCTTCGAGTCCAAAATTCCCAAGGAGATGAGATTTTTCTTTAAGTCAGGCATATGCCTGACATCTGATAGTGTACTAATTATCCCGTCATGCATCCTGATCTGAACAGTACTAATATCAATTACCTTACTGGATGAACCATTCCCTATGCACATGATAAACCGTAAAAGTAACATATTTTAACTCCATATTTAATAGGCTTTTGGATGATTTAGCCCTTGAATTATGTAAAAAGGTGCTTTTAATCCTTTCTTTTCATGTTTATACTCAAGAAAGCACCCGAGGATAAAAAGAACACAAAACGGGTTTAAAATAGAGTAATTGGGCCTCAAGCAAGAAACCAACACGGCCTGGCCCAAAGCCTGCATGACCGTGTCTCGACGATTACCTAGAGCATGGTCCAACTCACGAGTTGCACGGCCGTGCATCATTTCATTACCACACACGGGCGTGCCTGGTGATCTACATGGACGTGCCCAAAATGACAGAATCAAGGCACGACCCAACCCTAAAATTACATGGGCGTGTGCCATGGGCGTGCCCCTGCCGTGGGAATGAGCAATTTCACTCGGAATTGGATGCTTGAAGCCAAAGAAACATACTCCTAAGTCTACTCAAACACCCTAATAGTAATTATACTTGAAGGAGATACTTAGGAGCCAAGTATAGCATCCCAAAGCCTATATAAACAACCCAAGGCAGGCATTAAAGGGAGCTTTTGGCGAGGCTTTTTTTCAAGCATTCATCTTTAGGAAGTCACTTGAAGATAGCCAGTTGATCCATCTCAAGAAGTCGGAACTCCATTCAAGACGGAGGATCTCTTCTTCAATTCCTTCAGGGGGTTTTAGGGAGTTCTTATGTTTTGTTTATTCTTTACTTTGAGATGTTTTCATATTTAGTTATGCACTAAACCCCTCATATACCTGAAGGGGATGAAACCTATGATGGATTTTGTTATTTGATTTCTAAATTATATGATAAGTACTTGGTTTGTTCTTAATTATGTTACTTAATTCAATCTGATGTGTTTAGGTGGAAGAGGAATTGACCTTACCTAAGAGTAGATCTAGCATAATTGAGCGGAGTTGATCGGGCACCTAGAGATAGGGTTACGAGATTTTGCCAGATTAGGGTGAAACCTAATATGGGAATCTATTGATCGATTTACTGCTTCTTTAGGGGGTTATTATAAGAGAACGAGAGTTTCACTAATTAACCTAAGGTTAGACGTTATTCGCCTCGAGAGAGGGTTTAATATAGGTTAGGGGGTCTCACGGATCAAGCTAAGTAAAGAAATCATATGGTTTGGGGAATAAATAATAAGTGAAGTCATATGTGGATTCTTTCCGAGGGTGTCGTCTTTATCAACTGAGTTTTCTTAAAGTCTTTCTCCAATTCAATCTTTTGTCTTTGCATTTAGTTTAAGTATTTTGTTAGTTTAATAATCCAATCACTCCATATTTTAGGCTAAATAATAGAAAGAAAGTGAGTAGTAGTACTTTTAGGTTCCCTTGGGTTCGATAAGATATTCTTGCCTGAGTTGTACTACTGTTCGATAGGTGCACTTGCCTCTATTGTTGTCGCATGATCGATCTCTGAGTTTGATCATTCTTTATAAATATTAAAACTCGACTGTTTGACACGATCAAGTTTTTGGCGCCGTTGCCCGGGAACTTCTAAAATATTAAGAAAGCTCTATTTCTATTACTTTAGCCTTTTTTTTTTAATTTTTAAATTTCTCTCTTATACATATATTTTTGTTTTTGTTTTTCTAAATTTCTTTCTTTCTTTGCATATCAGGTACTTATAGTTTATGACTAGATGAAATCCGGAGGACCATTAGAATCTGAAAGTGACATTGAGGCTCTTCGCTCGTAAATCGTAGAAAAATAAGACGAGCCCTAGACTATCAAAGAGAAGAACAAAGAAAGATCCAATCCTCTTGAAAGGATGGACGAGAACAATCCACCAAATATGCAAGAACGAGAATGCTCGTGTACTATGTATGATTATGCTAAACCTAATTTGACAGAGAGAATCTAGTATTATTAGGCCCTTATAGCGCTAATAATTTTGAATTAAAGCCTAACACAATACAAATGATTCAACAATTCGTTCAATTTGATGGTTTGCAGGATGAGGATCCAAACACTCATATATCTAATTTTTTAGAATTCTATGATATTTTTAAAATAAATGGCATTTCTGATGATGCCATACGCCTTCGGTTATTTCCTTTTTCATTAAGGAACAAAGCAAAGCAGTGGTTGAACTCGTTACCACGAGGGTCAATCACCACATGGGATCAAATGATCGAAAAGTTTCTTTTAAAATATTTTCCACCAGCCAAAACGGCTAAATTTAGGAATGATATATCTTCTTTTGTGTAGAATGATGCAGAAACATTATATGATGCATGGGAAAGATATAAGGATCTCTTAAGGAGATGCCCACACCACGGATTACCTTTGTGGCTTCAAGTCCAAACTTTCTACAATGGTGTGAATTCTCCAACTAGGCAAATAATTGATTCATCAGCCGGTGGAACTCTAAATAATAAAACTCCTGAAGCGGCTTACGATTTTATTGAGGAGATGTCGTTGAACACCTATCAATGGCAAATTACAAGGGCTAAACCGACAAAATTAGCGGAGATTTTAACATAGACGCAGTGATAATGTTGTCAACACAAATGGAGTTAATGAATAAAAAGCTTGATTATGTTCTTCACAGGTACATCCAGTCATGCAATGCGAAGCGAGTGGGAATGTGGCGAATTCTGAGTACCCACTTTACCAACCAGGAGCAGAAAACGAGCAGACAAACTATATAGGTAACAATTTCAGATCTAATAATAATCCTTATAGTAACACTTACAATACAGGTTGGAAGAACCACCCAAATTTTTCGTGGGGAGGACAAGGAAATCAAAGGCAACAACCCACTCCAAATTACCAAAATCAGCCCTATCCACAGGAAAAGAAGCTGAGTCTTGAAGAGATATTGAAAAAGTTCATGGTAGCTATAGATTCTCATCTCCAAATGATGGAAGCAACACTTGATGAACAACAAATCTTACTCAAGGAAATCAAGACTCAGGTGGGAGAGCTCATTATGTCAGTGGGAATACTTACTGAAATAGTATGTGAATTAAGGACGAAAATTTCTTCCAAAAACATAGAGCAAGTAAGGGCAGTCACACTAAGGAGTGGCAAAGAGCTAGTTGGACCACAAAGAAAGACACCACATGATGACATTAAGAAAAAAATGTAGAAGTTGAGAACAACAATACATTGCATAGAGAGAATAGAACACAAATTCCATATCTAGAAAAATTGAAGAAAGAAAAATTGGATGCTCCATATGGTAAGTTCCTTGAACTCTTTAAACAGATACATATTAACTTACCTTTCATTGAAGCTATTTCCCAAATGCCCAAATATGCAAAATTCTTAAAGGAACTTCTCACAAACAAAAGGAAGCTTGAGGAAGTATCAAAGGTGGAGCTTAATGAAGAATGTTTAGCCCTTCTCCAAAATAGACTACCACGGAAGTTAAAAGATCCAGGGAGTTTTACTATTCCCTGCTTAATTGGTAGTTTAAACATCACGAAAACCTTAGCAGATCTAGGCGCTAGTATCAACTTAATGCCTTATCGATTGTTTAAATGGCTAGATCTTGGGGAACCAAAACCCACTAGGATGAGCATTCAATTAGCGGATAGATCTATTAAATATCCTAGAGGGGTTATTGAAGACATCTTGGTAAAAATTGATAAATTTATTTTTCCCGTTGATTTTGTTGTGTTAGACATGGATGAGGACATTAATGTTCCTTTAATCTTAGGGCGTCCTTTTTTAGCCACTGCTAGAGCTATTATTGATGTAAGGGATGGCAAACTAGCATTAAGGATAGGTGATGAAGAAATTATTTTCCAAATTTATGATGTCATGCGATATTCTAAAGAGTAAGATGATTCCTATTATTTTGTTGACACTACTTATCATATTATTAAAAATTCATTATAGGAAATCCTGCACGATGACACGATGGAATTGTGTCCTCCTCAAGGAGAGGGGAAGAGGACGAAGATAATGAGACTAGTTTGAATACATCATCATTCAGACAAATGAAAGAAGAGAACATTGAAGAAGATGACGTATTAAAACAAAAACCCTCCATCGAAGAGCTGCCCAAATTGGAATTAAAACAGTTACCAAAACATTTAGAATATGCATTCCTTGGGGACAATTCTACATTACCAGTAGCCATCTCTTCAGAACTAGACCCCAAGGAAAAGGAGGAGCTGATAAAGGTACTAAGAGAACACAAGAAAGCCATAGCTTGGAAAATTTTCGACATCAAGGGAATAAGCCACGCATTCTGCACTCACAAAATTTTAATGGAAGAAGAATATAAACCGTGTGTGCAACCTTAGAGACGATTAAACCCCAACATGAAAGAAGTGGTCAAATATGAGGTAATTAAACTTCTAGATGCAGGAATAATTTATCCTATTTCTGACAGCACTTGGGTAAGTCCTGTGCAGGTAGTTCCAAAGAAAGGAGGAATGACGGTAGTGCCCAATGAAAAGAATGAGTTAATTCCCACAAGAACAGTTACAGGTTGAAGAGCCTGTATAGACTATAGAAAGCTGAATGATGCTACCAGAAAAGATCACTTTCCTCTACCCTTCATTGATCAAATGTTAGAAAGACTATCCGAGCATATGTACTACTGCTTCTTGGACGGACTCTCCAGTTATTTCCAAATTCCCATAGCTCCTGAAGACCAAGAAAAGACAACATTTACATACCCATACGGTACGTTTGCTTATCGATGAATGCCCTTTGGATTATGTAATGCTCCTGCCATTTTTAGCGTTGTATGTTGGCAATATTTGGCGAACTCGTAGAGGACATCATGGAGGTATTTATGGATGATTTCTCGGTATTCGGTTATTCTTTCCAACTTTTCCTTAAAAATTTAAAACAAGTTCTAATTAGATGTGAAGAAACAAACCTTATTCTGAATTGGGAAAAATGCCACTTCATGGTTAGAGAAGGGATTGTTTTAGGACATAAGATTTCTAGAAAAGGGATTGAGGTAGATAAAGCGAAAGTTGAAACCATAGAAAAATTACCTCCTCCTAGTTCAGTGAAGGCTATTAGAATCTTCTTAGAATATGCAGGTTTTTATAGAAGATTCATTAAAGACTTTTTTAAAATAGCTAAGCCTTTGACAAAATTACTAGAAAAAGATGTCCCTTTTAATTTCAATCAGGAATGTTTAGATGCATTTAATGTCCTTAAAGATAAATTAATAAATGCAACAATTATAATCGCGCCTGATTGGAATTTACCCTTTGAACTAATGTGTGATGCAAGTGACTTTGCAGTAGGAGCAGTTTTAGGACAACGAAGAGACAAGCATTTTCAGCCAATTTACTACGCTAGCAGAACATTAACACCCGCGCAAGAGAATTACACCACGACCGAGAAAGAACTGCTAGCTGTAACTTTTGCTTTTGAAAAATTTAGAAAATATCTAATATTATCAAAAGTTTTCGTTTACACTGACCATTCAGCTATTCGTTATCTTTTAACCAAACCTGATGCAAAACCTAGACTCATACGATGGATTTTACTATTACAGGAATTTGATCCGGAGATCTGAGGATAAGAAGGAGCTAAGAATGGCGGCAGATCACCTCTCAAGACTCAAAAATCCACACACCAAAAAGCTTGATGAACAAGAAATAAATGATTCGTTTCCTGAAGAACAACTCTTTTCTTTAATGCATTCTGAAGTACCATGGTTTGCAAATATTGCGAATTATTTAGCAGCTAACGTCTTGCCAAGAAAATTAACACATCACCAAAAGAAGCGATTCTTCGCTGATGTGAAAAATTATTTTTGGGAAGATCCCTTTCTTTTCCTCATATGTGCAGATCAGGTAATTCGAAGATACATTACAAAGAGAGAAGCAAGTAAAATCCTAGAACATTGTCATTCAGGACCATCAGGGGGACATTACAGTGGTATTAAGGCAGCACACAAAATACTCGAATTAGGTTATTACTGGCCCACTTTATTTAAAGATGCCAACAGGTACTTTACTACGTGTGATAAATGCTAAAGAACAGGTAATATTTCTAAACGTGATGAAATGCCTCAAACATATATGTTGTCATGTGAAATATTTGATATATGGGGTATTGATTTTATGGGACCTTTCCCTAGTTCATTTGGAAATAAATACATCCTAGTAGCAGACCAATGATGCCAGGGTAGTAGTTAAATTTCTCAAGAAACTATTTTTTCCGATTTGGGACACCTAGAGCCATCATTAGTGATAGGGGTACCCATTTTTGTAATACGCAATTTGAAAAAGTTCTAAAGAAATATGGATTATGTCATAGAACAGACATCCCATATCATCCTCAAACTAGCGGACAAGTTGAGGTAACAAACCGAGAGCTTAAGCGCATCCTAGGAAAAACGGTTAAATCAAATAGAAAAGATTGGGCAGTTAAGGTAGATGATGCTTTATGGGCCTATAGAATAGCATTCAAAACACCTCTAGGAACATCCCCATACAAACTTGTATACGGGAAAATCTGTCATCTACCATTTGAGCTAGAACACAAAGCTTTTTGGGTAACAAAATTTTTGAATACTGACCTCACAATTGCAGGAAAGAGAAGAATGATGTAGATGAACAAGCTAGGCAGAAGCCTATGAAAACTCAAAACTATACAAGGAAGCAACAAAGCGACGCCACGATGCTCGTCTCAAGCGATCAAAACCATTCGAAGTAGGAGACCTGGTCCTACTATATAATTCAAGGCTTAAACTATTCCCGAGAAAACTAAAGTGAAGATGGTCAGGCCCATTCATGATCAAAACAATCTTTCCATATGGCACCATTGAAGTAACTCATTTCACAAAGGGCACATTCAAGGTAAATGGTCACCGACTTAAAATTTATAATGGTGCAGATCCTAGAAATATCAGAGAGGAGCTTTTGCTCCACGGAACCTCCTTTAATATCGAAAACAAGGAAAGTCTAGCTTAAGACTATAAACAAGCGCTTCTCGGGAGGCAACCCGAGTGCTAACACACTAACATTAACTTGGTCTTTCTAAAATCTTTCTAAAATGATCTAACAAAAATGCAGGCATTTTAACACTACCTTGAACACGGGCGTGCTAAAAACCGTGTATAAGGCAGGGGACACACCACGGGCATGGTAGGATCCGTGCACAAACAGGGAAAATTTCATTTCAACAAACACGGGCTACGATATAAGACACGCCCGTGCCGTTCAAACGTGCGAGGTTACTGACTTATTCAGCATAAGTTTCGCACTGCCGTGTCCCTCGACCGTGTGAAGCTACTGACTTATCGAGCACGGCTAGAACACGACCGTGCCCACGACCGTGCAAACATACTGACTTATTAAGCACGAGCTACACACACCCATTCAACCTAACCGTGTGAATCACAACATGGGCGTGGCAAACATCGACACGGCCGTGGCAAACCCATCTAAACGCGCCTAAAACCCAAAAAATCGTGAAAAGCATGGGCTAGTTTAAAAAGGCAAGGGCGTGTCGAAAGACCGTGCCTCAGACCCTATTTATAAGAATAATCGTCCTCTTCCCCAAACCCAAACCAGAAAATTAGATTCCACCACCCCCACTTCTTCAAATTCGGCCACCAAATCACCCACATCCCCCCAACTTACCTCCTTCCAGTAATTCTTCTCAAAATACTGATCAAACCCAACCACACGCCCGCAGCACACCTCCTTACCAGGCCGCACTCATGCTGAAGAACCCAACACCACCACCGTGTGCCCCACCCATGCTTGCCAACCACCACCGTGCCTGGTTCTTTTTCTTTCACATTTTTCACATATTATCTTAATTTTTGTTTGATTTTAGACTTAATTCATATTGTTTAAAGTTTATCTTCATTCTTGTCTAAGTCTTTATTAAAAACATGATTCTTTATTTTTCTTGGTTCTTTTATTCTTCTTTTTGGTTGCTTTAATCTATTTTTATTGTTGATTTCACTATTTAACAAATTATCGATTTACTATGAACAAATGTTAGATTTTCCGGCCTCACCTCATGGAAGAATTGATGTTCTAATGCAAATAATAGTTAAAATCATGATTTTTATGCAACATGTTTATTATTATTATTATTATTATTATTTTATTAACCATGATTGTAGTTAGGAATTAGTATAATAAATAAATGAAATTTTAGTTATTAATGTCATTTAGAGGTTGGCTGATTTTAGTATTTGTTCTTAAATAAATATTTAATTTGCTATTGATTTTTTCTTATTGTTTAGGAAAATTCTTGCTTATATAAAGGAAGTATTTTTCAGGTATTATGTCGTCTTCACACGTTAAAAAGCCATCCCGAGCAAGAAAAGGAAGGGGCCCGGATCATCATCAGGAAATGCTTCTACTGAACTCCGACATCCATTCCTCAAATTCCCTCAACCAACTCAGGAAGAACGATACAAAATATTTCGGGATAGACCCCTCGTAACCGGTAGATACATCGATTGGAATGCCTTGTAACAAGTCGGACTCGTTGGAGATGTTCGAGCTCTCATCTCAACGGAACCATGGGAGCAATTTTTTGCGATTGTAGAACCCACATACTTGGAACTCACTCTCGAGTTCTGTACCACATTCACCCTACAGAAGGTAATGACACAATTTGAAGATGCCGGCACAATCCAATTCTACCTAGGGGGCACAGTACGTCGATTAAGCGTACCTCAATTCAGATCGGCACTCAGACTTTATACGCCAGAATTTATAGAAGAAAATCCACTTTTCGAGTTAAACAGAGAACTCCACTGCACCCCTATCGTATGTTGGTGCAACTTACAACCCACTAAACGCGACTACAACCCGAGTCGCCCAAAGCGACGCCTTCCTCCGGCTCTCGGTATCTTCATGCTATTCTTGCTCATCTGTTATTACAGTCGCAAAGAAAGCACTGGTGTCGTCAAAAAACAAGATGTTTATTTCTTATCATGCATGTCCGAAAAACATGTTTTCGATGTGGCATACTTCATTGCATGCGCAATGCAGCACCAAACCGATCAGCAAAGGAAAGGAATCCTATCAATGGGGCCTTACATCACGAGACTAGCCCGACATTTCGATCTCCTCAATACTGACAATCAGATTGCCTCTCTCATACTGATAGGAACATGGCACCTCAAGGTATCTCGACGATGCTCCACATGAAGATGATCAAGCACCGTCAAGGAACTGATCCCCTTCAATACAGACTTGCCACAACCGAGGAGGAGCCTGAGGACATCATTGATGATGTCCTACCACCCCAAGCCGTGAGACCATCCTATCCAAAGACCTCGATGGCGATATCTCTGACGCCTCACACGATTCGAAAGCGAATCTACACCTAGCAGTTCATCGACATCGCTCGACGTTTTGATGGGATCGAGGCTACCCTTCAGCAAATCTTCCATCACTTCCACATATCACCACCAACACCTCTCTTTCATATATCTATCATTTACTTCCTTTATTTTAAAACTTTTCATTTGATGTCGCGTTTAAATTTGAACTTTTACTAGTATTAAAATTTTTCCTTTCCTCTCATTTACCATTGGCTATCTAATTTCTTAAGAATCCCTAACCAATCATATACTAAAAGCTCGTTAACAAAGTGACTTTGCAGAATTACATACCTTACACACACAAACTCTGGGATCATCCAGATTTCAGGGAGTATTACTTTCCCCACTTATCTTTTTGATTTGGCACATAAATTTCATTATCTATCTTTGTACATTGAGGGCAATGTACATCTTAAGTGTGGGGGTAATAGTGCCTAACTTTTTGCATAATTCTCAAAACCCTAAAATTAGTCTTGATCTTAAGTATTTTTCTCATATTATTAATTAGGATGAAATTTCTAATGATTTATGATTTTTATTGATATGCTTTAGAATAAGTCTTAGTTAATTGTGCATTGATAATTAAATTTGAAGAATACTAGAGAATCGAGCATGATAAGCCTACTTTCTAAAAATTAAAATTGATAGGTTGTTGAACCTAATTTGAGTATCACCTTGAAGTTCAAAATTTATAAGGATTGATGTCAAAACACCTATAATTTTTTATGAGATTTTGAGCCTTATAAAGCATGTACCCTTTTTCGTGCTCACTTTAATTGATTATGAGTGTGTCAACTTTGAACTGTTATTCTAGAACTTGCCTCGTTTACACATGTCGAGACCACATTAATGATTTGATACACTGAGATGATAAAGGCACCTCGGTTTTAACCCGTTCACTACACTAAAAAGCCTACCCATACAAATTAACCCCTAGTGAACCCCATTGAATCCTAACAAACTTTTTATTGACTCACCCACTAATATTAACCCAAAATCCCTTGGTATTTGTTATCAACATTCCTTTGACTACCCCTTTATCGAGAATTGATTTGATCAATTACCGAATTAGGTTATTCAAAGTTCCTTTTATTATGTTTATTTTGGTTTGTTCTTAAAAAAACAAAAAAAAATCCAAGTATATTCAATATTTGTAGTATATAAAAGAGCTTAGAGCATTTAAACTCCAATTGTTGAAGAAAAAGCTCGTATTAAAGTATTATAAAATTTTAAGTGATGAAAATACTCTTATTATAGAGTAATTATCAATAGTAGATATTATTAGTTTTTCATTCAATGTAAATATTCATATTTAGTTCATTATTTTTAGATTAGGTAATTAGTCAATTCAATCTCTATTATAACCTCTAATTCAGCCTGTATCCACACCTTTTAACCCTAGCCCTGTTACAACCTTGATTAGGGACCTTTTGATCTGTGTATCATCTCATATAAAGTGGTGGAGATTTGATTTTCAGGCAAGCTTATGGGATTAACTTTTCAGGTTCGACTTAGAGCGCTTATTCTTGAACCTTAAACACCTTTGAGTGATTTGAGTGAATCTTTTGTGAGGATGTCAATCCTTGTCGGCTTTGAATTAAAGGTAATCACTTAGATAAGGGGAGATACCTATGTTTTCATGCCATAAAAAAGTGACTTATCGTAATTGAATCTTTAGGGTTCTTTGAGTTGAATTATCCATGTATAAATTATCTATGAATTATGATGAGACATTGTCGATATGAATTATGAATTATGGAAAGTTCATTTTAATTGTAAGTTGAGAATTTTACTTGAGGATAAGCAAAAGCTTAAGTGTGGGGGTATTTGATAAACCGTAAAAGTAATATATTTTAACCCCATATTTAATAGGCTTTTGGATGATTTAGCCCTTCAATTATGTAAAAATGTGCTTTTAATCCTTTCTTTTCATGTTTATACTCAAGAAAGCACCCGAGGATAAAAAGAACACAAAACGGGTTTAAAACGGAGTAATTGGGCTTCAAGTAAGAAAACAACATGGCCTGGCCCAAAGCCTGCACGATCGTGTCTCGACGATTACCTAGAGCACGACCCAACTCATGAGTTGCACGGCCGTGCATCATTTCATTACCACACACGGGCGTGCCTGGTGATCTACATGGCCATGCCCAAAACGACAGAATCAAGGCATGACCCAACCCTAAAATTACACGGGCGTGTGCCATGGGCGTGCCCCTGCCACGAGAATGAGCAATTTCACTCGGAATTTGATGCTTGAAGCCAAGAAACATACTCCTAAGTCTACTCAAACACCCTAATAGTAAATCTACTTGAAGGAGATACATAGGAGCCAAATACAGCATCCCAAAGCCTATATAAACAACCCAAGGCAGACATTAAAGGGAGCTTTTTGGCAGAGGCTTTTTGTCAAGCATTCATCTTTAGGAAGTCACTTGAAGATAGCAGTTGATCCATCTCAAGAAGTGAACTCCATTCAAGACGGAGGATCTCTTCTTCAATTCCTTCGAGGGGTTTTAGGAGTTCTTATGTTTTGTTTATTCTTTACTCTTGAGATGTTTTCATATTTAGTTATGCACTAAACCCTCGAGATACAGAAGGGATGAAACCTATGATGGATTTTGTTATTTTATTTCTAAATTATATGATAAGTAATTAGTTTGTTCTTAATTATGTTACTTAATTCAATCTGATGTGCTTAGGTGGGGGAGGAATAGACCCTACCTAAGAGTAGATCTAGCATAATTGAGCGGAGTTGATCGGGCGCCTAGAGATAGGGTTACGAGATTTTGCCGGATTAGGGTGAAACCTAATATGGGAATCCATTGATCGATTTACTGCTTCCTTAGGGGGTTATTATAAGAGAACGAGAATTCCACTAATTAACCTAAGGTTAGACGTTATTCGCCTTGAGAGAGGGTTTAATATAGGTTAGGGGGTCTCACGGATCAAGCTAAGTAAAGAAATCATATGGTTTGGGGAATAAATAATAAGTGAAGTCATAGGTGGATTCTTCCTGAGGGTATCGTCTTTATCAACTGAGTTTTCTTAAAGTCTTTCTCCAATTCAATTTTTTTCTTTGCATTTAGTTTAAGTATTTCGTTAGTTTAATAATCCAATCACTCCATATTTTAGGCTAAATAATAGAAAGAAAGTGAATAGTAGTACTTTTAGGTTCCTTGGGTTCGATAAGATATTCTTGCACGAATTTGTACTCTTTGTTCGATAGGTGCACTTGCCTCTATTGTTGTCGCATGATCGGTCTGAGTTTGATCATTCTTTATAAATATTAAAACTCGACTGTTTGACATGATCAGCGCACAACTCCACCTTCAACTGAACTCTATGTGGAGAACCAGTCCTTGTTGGGACACATGTTGAAAGAACATCCCGAATCCAGGATCCACTCGGACGTAAGCTCAAAGTTTTCACTTATTGACACCAATAAGAAATCATCACCCTTGTCATTGACCAAATTAGCATCAGCTAAATCCTCCTTGTTGCTTTCAGCAGCCCTTTTATTTCACAGTTTGTAACAATCTACCTTGATGTAACCTAACTTCTTGTCTCGCTTCCTTGGTGTTACCAAAACTGAGACTTGCCTATCTGACTTGATGTTCGAACCAAACTCATTGTCGAGTTTGTATTTGCTCAACAGATGACCCTTTACATCCTTGAATAAGAGATTATCTCTGCCATAAATCAGAGTTTTTGTAACACCCCTAACCCGAGACCGCCGCCAAAATAGGGTTAAGAGGCATTACCGAACAACCACAATAACATACATCCATTCCATGACACATAGTCCATCATTAATCATACATGCTCAATATAAACATATGGTCCCTCATCTAGGTCTTCGAGACCTTAATCAAATGTTAGAAAGGGGTCGGGACAAAACTAAACACTTACGAAAGTTTTGAAATTTTCAAGCATTATTCAGCACTGTTGATGTCACACGCCCATGTAACCAGACCGTATGCCTCCCACGGTTACCAGACACATCCATGTATCCAGGCCGTGTCAAACAGAGAATGTTTATTCACTTCTTTACACGGCCATTAGGCACGCCCGTGTGCTAAGGTCGTGTACTTTTAGTCAATTATACTGACTTATTCACACGGTTACTAGGCACGCCCATGTACCATGGCCGTGTGCTCTTAAGCTAGCTACTGACTTTGCCCCACGGTCAATAGGCACGCCCGTGTGCCATAATCGTGTAGGCAAAATAGGCCATGTGCAAGGCCAAATTGCCATCCACAATAGGATCATACCTATAAGCATCAATACAATACAAATTCATGCTTTCAAATGCATTCAATCATACCATTTCATGCATTATTCAATCACCAACTAAACCATTCAAATTGACAAAATGTACATCTCTAAACCTATGTAATTCAAACATCATGCAATCCATATCAAAGTTCATCTTCAAACCACATCTTTTCGAATCAACTAAGTCATGAAATATACCACATTCATAGCTAATTCATCAATTCTACATCATTCAATTTCCAAGCCAAATCAGATGGCAAGGATTAGCCTTTCAAAACATATCATAACATCTAGCCTATACATGCCATATTTCACCTATATACATTTTTCCAAAAGTACCAAAATAGATTGTCGATAGTGTGATTTGAGATGCTGACAATTCCTAAATTTGAGCTAGCTTTACTGACACTGTAACAGAGAAACAATCACACAGTAAGCTTTCAAAGCTTAGTAAGTTTGAAATACAATACAATTATCTCATCAAATCAAACCAATGTACATATTAAATCATCACATAGATAATTTACATTTGATACACAAATTCAACCATATCAAGTACTCACATAGTATTCCATTCATCTACTTTCAATCTCTTCAACCACATAAGTATCATACATACCTTTTCCAACACTTAGTTGCTCACCAACCATGCTATTCAACCATTCGACTTTACATTCCGATCCACCCTTGCTAATCTCTTGCTTTATTCGCACACATAGTGCCAATTCGTAAACGAAACGTAAATGTCATCGCACACTTAGTGCCAAATCATTAAACCGAGCTCATATCGTTATCGCATACACAATGTCAATTCAATAAGCCAAAGCTTTTATCATCTCGCACACACAGTGCCAATCGTCTCTATCCCGATTCTAATTTCGCACACTTAGTGCCTCTAATTCAATTCGCACATAGCATTTCTAATATCATAATTATATAGATATTCATTCAATTCACATCGCATAGAACATAAGTTAACAACATGTATTATATCAAAACTTACCTTAGACATCGAACTATCGAAACGGTCGATTAATCGAGTACTTTATCTTTGCCTCGATCTCGATTCGATCCTCTCCTCTCTTGGTCTATACACATTCAAATTCAGTCCATTCAATCACCAAATCATTCATTTTAATCCAAACACACATATTTAGGGCATTTTACAAAATAGCCCTCACATTTTCACATTTCGACACTTTAGTCCCTAATTCATAAAATCATCAAAGACACATAATTAGCTTACACCCAGGCCTAACTGAATTCTCACTATACTCATACAGATCCACACATTTTCTTTATTTCACAATTTAATCCTTCATTTACTCATTTTCTCAATTAAGTCTAAAATGCTCAATTTCACTAAAAATCCCAATTCAAAATATGTTAACCCAACACCAAGTTTTCATATTTCACTATCAACTAGCACATAGCTCAAGCATTCATCAATGGATCATCATAAGAACATCATCAATTCACAAAATTACAACATGGGTTAGCTAGAGCACGAAGCAACGATTACGAAAACGTAGAAATTATCAAAATCGACTCAAAATCATACCTCAATCAAGATAAACAATGGCCGAATATCACAAAGCTTTTCCTCATTCTTTTCTTTTGTGTTTTCAGTGGATGAAGATGAACATATTCATCTTATTTTCATCTTTTGTTTGTTTAATAAACATATTTTAATCTAATTACTATATTATCCTTTCTTTAAACATATAAGACAAATAAACCACAAGGTGATTTTGTCATTTAACCATCCACTAACTTAATATTGGGCTAATTGCCTCATAAGCCTCCATATTATAAAGACAACCACAATTAAACACTTAGCAATCAGCACGCATCATTTTATACTATATGCAATTAAGTCATTTCTCACAATTTGACACACAGTCGATAAAATTATCACACATAAATTTCACATAGGCTAAATCACATACTATTCACACAAAAATAATATTAAATTATCATTTTGACCTCAAATTTGTGGTCTCAAAACCACTGTTCCAACTAGGGCTAAATCGACCTGTTGCAACTCTCCCCCTTAGGGATTTTCGTCCCCAAAAATCTTACTAGTGAATAGTTATGGATAATACTCTTTCATAATGTCCTCTATCTCCCACGTAGCCTCTTCAACTCCGTGTTTGTACCATAACACTTTTACTAAGGAAATTCTTTTATTTCTCAACTCTTTAGTCTCTCGTGCCAAAATTTGGTTCGGTTCTTCACTATACGACAAGTCCGACTGGATCTCAACCTTAGTAGGAGCAATCACATGAGATGGGTCTGATATGCATCGTCGAAGCATTGACACATGAAACACGTTATGAATCTTTTCTAACTCAAATGGCAACAATAATCTATACGCAACTGGCCCAACACGCTCGATAATCTCATATGGTCCGATAAACCTCAGACTCAATTTGCCTTTTCTACCAAATCGAAGTATTTTCTTCCACGAAGATACTTTCAAAAACACTTTGTCTCCAACTTCAAACTCAATATCCTTCCGTTTTAAGTCTGCATAAGACTTCTGATGATCTGAGGCTACTTTCAAGCTGTCACAAATTACTTTGACTTTTGTTCAGTTTCTTTAATAAGATCAACTCCGTGAATCTTATTCTCACTTAGCTCAGTCCAATACAATGGAGTTCGACACTTTCGACTATAAAGAGCCTCATATGGCACCCTTTTGATATTAGATTGAAAACTGTTGTTGTACGCAAACTCAATCAACGGTAAATGGTTTTCTCACACACTTTCAAATTTAAGAATATAGCATCTCAACATATCTTCAAGAAACTAAATGATCCGCTCGAACTGACAATCCATTTGCGGATGAAACCCAGTACTGAAATGTAATTTTATGGCTAAAGCCTCTTGTAATTTCTTCCAAAATCGCAAGGTAAATCTCGGATCTATATAAGATATAATAGATAACAGAATTTCGTGTAATCTCACAATCTCGACAATATACAATTCAGCCAATCTATCGAGTGAATAATCTGTTCTCACTGGAATGAAATGGGCTAATTTTGTCAATTTATCAACAATCACCTAGATTGCATCTTTTTTTCCGGAGATAAAGGCAATCCCGACACAAAGTCGATCGTGATTCTTTCCCATTTCCACCAGAATCATAACCGATTGCAACAATCCAGATGGAATCTGATGTTCAGCTTTAACTTGATGACAAATTAAAGATTTTGACACAAAGTTAGAGATGTCTCGTTTCATACCATGCCACCAATAAAATTGTTTCAAGTCATTGTACAATTTTGTACTCCCCAGATGAACAGTCAAACGACTATTGTGAGCTTCCTTCAAAATTATCTAAATTAACTCTGATTTTTTTGGAACACAAATCCGATCTCTAAATCTCAAACAATCATCACTATCAACTCAAAGTTCTGATTTATCATTCGATTCACATTGAGTTCGTTTAGCCATTATTTCAACATCACTTTTCTAAGCATAAAAAATTTGATGTACAAACATCGACTTTACTTTCAACTTGGCCAAAATCGCACTATCATCACACAGATCTTTCTGAGCATTCATTACTCGCAAAGCACATATAGACTTTCGAATCAAAGCATCAGCTACAACATTAGCTTTACCCTAGTTGTAATCTATCACAAGCTCGTAGTCTTTCAACAACTCTAACCATCTTCTCTATCACAAATTTAATTTTTTCTGAGTCATCAAGTACTTCAAACTCTTATGATTAGTATAGATGTGACATTCTCCCCAAACAGATAGTGATGCCAAATCTTCAATGCGAACACAATCGCAGCCAATTCAAGATCATGTGTTGGGTAATTCTTTTCATGTAGCTTTAACTGTCTCGAAGCGCAAGCACTTTCCCTTCTTGTATCAACACACAACCCAAACCATTCAACGAGGCATCACTGTAAACTATGAATTCTTTTCTCGATTCGATTGAACTAACACTAGTGCATCTGTCAACAACACTTTCAACTGCTCAAAACTCTGCTTGCACTTTTTTGACCACTCGAATCTAACATCTTTCTGTAGTAACTTTGTCAACGGAGTTGCAATCGTCGAGAAACCTTTCACAAATAGTCTATAATATCCTGCTAGTCCTAAAAAACTATGGACTTCAGACACATTTTTCAGAGGCTTCCATTCTAATATAGTAGAGATTTTACTCGGATCAATTCGTATCCGACAGTTGATACACTATGCTCCAAAAATCGACCTCACATAACTAAAACTCACATTTGCTAAACTTTTCGTACAACTGTTTCTCACGTAGAGTTTGTAGCACGGTTCTCAAATGCTCGGCATGCTGCGTCTCATCACACGAATAGATCAAACTATCATCAATGAACACCACAACAAAGCGATCCAAATACGGTTTGAATATCCGATTCATTAGATCTATAAACACTGTAGGAGCATTTGTTAATCCGAAAGGCATCTCTAAGAATTCGTAATGTCCGTACCTTGTTCTGAAGGCAGTTTTCGGCACATTGGATTCTTTAACTCTCAACTGATAGTAGCCCGATCTCAAATCTATTTTAGAAAACACTGTAGCTTCTTTTAGTTTTCAAACAAATCATCGATACGAGGAAACAAATATTTGTTCTTTATTGTTACCTTGTTCAATTATCGATTATCGATACACATTCTCATAGTACCATCTTTCCTTTTCACAAACAATACAGGAGCTCCCCAGGGTGAGAAACTCAGTCGTGCAAATCCTCTATCAATCAACTCTTGCAACTAAGATTTCAACTCTTTCAATTCGGTTGGTGCCATTCTATATGGAGATATTGAGATTGGAGTAGTCCCCAAAACTAATTCAATTCCAAATTTAACTTCCCGAATCGGAGATAATCCCGATAGTTCTTCAGGAAACACATCTGGAAACTCACTAACCATAGGCACAGATTCAACTTTCTTTTCTGACACTTTTGTATTAATCACATATGCCAAATAGGCTTCACAACCCTTTCTCACATAGTTCATAGCTTTCTTCGCAGATACAATAGCCAATAATCCTTTCATATCACTGGATTCAATTCAAACTATCTCACTATTCTGACTTTTCAACTCAATACTCTTTCTTTTGCAATTCACGATGGCATTATGAAGAGTGAGCCAATCCATACCCAAAATTATATCAAATTTATCGAATGGTAGTAACATCAAGTTGGCCGAAAAACATATATTACGAAACATCGATGGGCAATTCTTGTACACCTTATCCACCAAAACACACTTCCCTAAGGGGTTCTGTAACATCCTAAAAAAAATAGAATATTATTTTATTATTTGTGTTGGCTTGGGTATGAATTTTGTGTTTAGCATAGTATGGTGTAGGTTTGTTTTTATTAATAAAGCTAGAATAATTATTAGTATTAAAAATTTAATGAAGTGAACTAGGTGATCTTGACACTTAAGATAATTTAAGTATTAAATTCTAACACATGAGGAGTAAGTGGCAAGGTGGCTATGATGCATGAAGGGTTGCTTGAGGGAAGAGGTTCGAGTAGCATGGATTGTGTTGGAAGACTTTATTTTTATGCACATTTGCTATAAGTGTCGTCCAAGTTATGCATTTGGTAAGTTGGACTTTAAAATTTTTGGCAAGTTGAATGATAGTTTAGGCAAGCTTGATGTTTGGGAAAGAAATCAATGGTTTTAAGGCTAATGGGAGAACATAAGGCTTGGTTTAAGGTAAGGTTTTTGGAAGCTTTTTAATGGTTATTTGTCCATGAATGTGGACGGGTTCATGGACTAAGGGGGGTTGACTTAAGTTTTGTGAGTGAATATGAGGGAAATAGGGTGCCGAAACTTCTTTGTAGTTAGGTGACATTTTTGGCTAGTTTTGTAAGTGTTAGTCTCTATTTTTTTTTTGTGTCAAGCCTAAATATCCCTTTTTCCTTGTCAATTTCTTCCTAATACTTTTGGTTGAAACAAACCCGATAACCCAAGTAGAATTGACAATTTACTCACTTAGTCTTTAAGCAAAATTACATTTGTTTCTTTTCTCTTTTTCTTTTTGGGAACCGAAACCATACTCTCCCATATCTTTCTTTTTCTTTGCCATTTCTTTGCTCAAAGCCAAAAGTATCTATCTCCTCTCTTTCATCTCTTTCTTTTCTTCTTTCAAACTCTTGTAGTAAAGCCTTTTCATTTTTTCTTTGCCAAATTTCTCTCTTCCATTTTACTTTTCTTTTCTTCCTCTTTTCCACTCTAATAGAATCTCTCTCTCTCATTTTGATTTTCTTTGCCACTCACGTACTTTATTTCTTTTCTCCACATATCTTTTGCTATCTTCATTCAAAACCATAGCCAAACTTTCCACTCTCTTTTGGTGTGGATTTGGCGAATATCATCAAGGGTAGGATTTCATTGGTTTTCTTCAATCGGTTTTGAAGATAGGTAAGTGTTCATGGCTGAATTTCCTATTAGTTCTTTTCTCTTTTCTATGCCGTTTTCTTGTGGACAAGGTCGAACTTTTGGGCATTGTTTGTAAGATTCTAACTATTTTAGGAACCAATCATTCTTATAGACTCTTTGGGACTTCGGAAGCAATCGATCTAAGCCCACTCCATTAGCAATCGAAGTTGGTAAGTCAAGTGGTAAGGATTCTATATTCTTTAAGTTGTTTGAGAAAGCCTAAGGCTATTAGGATTAAGATATGATGTTGGCCGAATGGTCTTGATTATATGATGTTGGCCGAATGGTCTTGATTAAAGTGTTGTGGTTTGGCCGAATGTAGGACAAAGTGATCTAGTGCGGTAGATCGGATCTTTGGATGTTAGTGATTGCGTTGGTGAAAGGTGTGTACCTTACACACTTTATAATTTGATTAGGTATATGTTTATATAATATTAATTTACTAATCATATTATCAAAGTGGAAAACGATGAGATCTTGATATGATACCATGATGGTAT
The DNA here is from genome assembly GCA_025506655.1 of Gossypium rotundifolium. Lineage (NCBI taxonomy): Eukaryota > Viridiplantae > Streptophyta > Magnoliopsida > Malvales > Malvaceae > Gossypium > Gossypium rotundifolium. The sequence goes on from CP106725.1 coordinate 53,320,284, forward strand.
AAATGAGGATTTGGGTAAGTCCATTTCAATATGATGTTAATATATGTTGATTGATATCATGATCTATTATTTAAATTTGTTATGTGATCATATCAAAGTATGATGGCATGATTGATACTCTTAATACATTGGTTTGGGAATATGAGTGGAGGGGGAAGGATTTGATATCCGTGTCTTTGGACACCAGAGGTTTGGCACCTCCAGTGATTTGGTATCACATTTGTGTCTTTGGGACACCAGAGGTTTGGCACCTCATAGCGACTCGTCCCTACGGTCTACTTTCTAGCACCACCGTGGGTTGGCCCCACTTTTGAGATATGGGATCGTCGCCGGTGATTTGGTATCACATGTGGGTTGGCCCCACAACTTGATTATTCGTGACTTTGATCACCGGTGATTTGGTATCACATTTTTGGATATCGTGACTTTGGGTCACGGTGGTTTGGCACCACCGGTGGTTTGGTACCACGGGGTAGAAAAGGAGTTAAGGATGGCTAGGTTGGGTGCATTATATATTTATATATGTTGCTTGATTATAAATTGTGTAAGAATGTTGCATTAATCGGGGAAGGATTTATGCTTTGAGTCTTGGTGACTCACCTTCTCCTTATCATTTCGGTGATTCGTGAGATCGCGGATGAGGCCGGATGAACTCGAGGAGGCCATGCAATAAAATTTGATTTTTCATGAACTTGATTTGGGGTACTTTAATTTATTTTAATTTAGTTTTTGTTTATTTTGGGTTTGTAATAAGGCCTCTTTAATTATGTTTTGGATTATTTTTATACTTTGGATATGTGTTAAATATGGCTTATAAATTATTTGGTTAATTTAATAATTGAGCCCAAAGTTTTCTAAAATAATAAAAGCATAATGGTTTTAAAATCTTACCATCGGGTAATATAAATCGTTTGATAGTAAAATCTGATTAAGTGTTTTCTACAATTTTAATGATTTCCAAATATTAAGTTTCTACATTCAAAATGCAAATGGTTTTCAAAGTAATAATTGAGTTTTCTTAAAATGATATAAATGTTTTCTAACTTATGATTTATCAACTAAGTTTTAAAGTTTTATTTATGAAATTACAAAAGTAAATTATCGTTTAAACTTATTATACACCGATTTCTACAAATATAGAATTATCAAAGAGTTTTTCACAAAATTTTAAATTGTTATTTGATTCTGTTCAAAATGTTTTCCTCAGTGACATACCAGATTCGGTCGTGGTGTATTGACCAGGTTTGGGGTGTTACAAATTGGTATCAGAGCTAAGTTCAAAAGCTCGACTGTGGGCCCAAGGCCCAAAATGATTTAAAGTATAGTTTTAAAATGTTTGGAAAAGCATGACACCGAGTCTCCAAAGACCGATCCTTTGGTAAGTACTTCAATTTGTTGATTTTTGATATGATGATGGTATGATTGTATAGTAGTAGGAACTACTCTAGAGACCCAAAACTATAGGTTGGATGTACTCACGAAAACAACTTCTTATTAAAACTATTCAAAAAACTGTGTTTTAAAAATAGTGGAATAATGACTAATACATAAAATTTTTAAATCAGCTAAGTTAAGACTTTAGACATGAGCACTCGAGGTTGGGGTCGTGTTATGCGTGGATCTTGGTAGGGTAGGATGGGCGTGTGCGAGCCAGTGAGGTCAGGTCAAGGATCCGAGAATGAGGTACCACTACCCCTACCACCCGCAGTTGGAGTTGAGCATCAGGATCAAACGGGGGATGACGTAGTGTCTCAGGCGATGCTGCGAGTTCTTGAGAGGGTAGCTGGAATAGGTAGAGGCGCGAAAGCTTGGAAATCTGTACCTGAGCGACTCCGAGCCAATGGAGCTGAAGTATTTCGAGGTGTTTTGGGTGTAGCTCCCAGTACGACCGAATATTAGCTAAAGGCGACGGAGCAAATCATGGATGACTTGGACCTGAATGCTGAGGAAAAATTGAAAGGGATAGTGTCACTTCTTCGGGATGAGTCATATCAGTGGTGGCTCACGGTGAGGAACAGTGCTGTGGCAGAGGATCTCACTTGGGACTATTTTAAGGCAGCGTGTCAAAAGAAATATATTGGGTCCAGTTACATTGATGCGCAGCGTAAGGCATTTTTGAGTTTGGTCCAAGGGAGTAAGTCCGTATCAGAATATGAGGTTGAGTTCTTAAGATTGAGCCGGTATGCTGGAGGTATTGTGGCTTCGAAACACGAGCGATGTGTCCGGTTCGAGGATGGTTTAAGAGATGAGTTGAGGTTGCTGATTGCTCCACATTAGGAGCGAGAGTTTGCTGCGTTGGTTGAAAAGACTAAGATTACTGAAGGAATAAAGGAATCTTTAAAGTAGAATCACGACAGGAACAAACATAAGAGAAGTTTTGGATCATCCGGTCGGTAGATAATTCTCGAAGAGGTTAGGCGAATGGGCGAATCAATCTAGGAGGCTCATTCGCTAATCAAGGATCGACCGATGTAAACCGATGTGGAAAATATCATTGGGGCGAATGTTGGACCGGAGGGAAGGATGTTTTGAGTGTGGCTCGCTAGATCATCGTGTGAGGGACTGTCCACGTAAGCTAGCCAGAATCGGTCGAGGTCAAGGTCATGCTCAGTTCAGAAAGGAGGGACCGTCACCACAGAGAGGTCGTGGTAATGGTAGAGAAGTAATGGTTACGGTCGAGGCCACGAGCATCAGAGGTACAAGTAACATTGAGGCAAGATAGCTGGATTGGTGTATCTGTGGCGTCGAGAGGAGGGTGGCGCATCGGACGTTATAACCGGTACGTTCTTAATTTTGGTGTTCCATATACTACTTTGATAGATGTGGGTTTGGCGATTCAGTATGTTGCTAGTAGCATAGTAGAGACCTTGAGCTTAGATTTTGAGGCGCTTCTAGGAGGATGACGAAGATTTAGTCCTCTAGGTCACTCTGTAGAAGTAAATAAGTTGTATAGAGATGTACCCTAGAACTCTAAGGGTAGTGTTTGTGGTGATCGATGGAAATACCATTTGGGAGTTCGATCGATTCTTGGGATGGACTGGTTGGTCAAGTACCAGGCAAGTTTGGATTGCGCTGCTAAGCACATGGTTTTGAAGACAGCTGAGGGAGAAGAGGTGGTTATGATAGGTAGTAGAAGAAATTATCTATCGAAAGTGGTATCTGCGTTGAAAGCAGTGAAGTTGGTCAGGAACGGCTGTGAGGCATTTGTGGTTCATGTATGTGCTTTGGAAGCTAAGGAGTCAACTGTGGGGAATGTTTGAACTGTAAAGGAATATGCTAACGTATTTCCAGAAGAACTTCCGGGACTGCCTCCGGATCGTGAAGTCAAATTCGGTATAGATCATTGCAAAGCGGCACCAGTGTCTATAGCTCCGTATAGGATGGCACCGAAGGAATTAGTGGAATTGAAGGCTCAGATTCAAGATTTGTTGGATCGAGGTTTCATTTGACCAAGTGTTTCGCCTTAGGAAGCGCTGGTACTTTTTGTCAAGAAGAAGGATGGTACGATGCGGATGTGTATAGACTACCGCCAGTTGAATAAGCTGACGATCAAAATCAAGTATCCTTTACCGAGGATAGATGACTTGTTTGATCAACTTAAAGGAGCAGCGGTTTTCTCCAAGATTAATTTAAGGTGCGGATATCATCACTAAAGGTGAAAGAGGTCGATAACCATAAGACGACATTTCGCTTTTCGGTATGGGCATTACGAGTTTACGGTAATGCCTTTTGGATTGACTAACGCCGGCGACTTTCATGGACATGATGAATCGAGTATTTTAGCAGTTTTTGGACTAGTTTGTTGTAGTATTTATAGACTATATTTTGGTATACTCCAAGTCAGAGGAGGAGCATGATGCGCATTTGTGAGTTGTGTTGCAGATTCTGATGGAAAAGTAGCTTTTTGCTAAATTTAGTAAGTGCAAATTCTAGCTTAGGGAGGTGACTTTCTTGGGTCATGTAGTATCGGTGAAGGGGATTAGAGTGGATCCTCGAAGGATCAAAGCAATGTTGGATTGGAAGCCGCCTAAGTCGATGCATTTGAGATTCGAGTTTTCTAGGTCAGCGGGGTATTACCAGAAGATTTGTAGAGGATTTTCTTTGATAGCAAAGACCGATGACCAAGTTGTTGAGGAAAGGAGTTCCATATGTGTGGACTGAGAAGCAGCAAGAAAGCTTCGACAAGTTGAAGAAGATTCTTATTGAAGCTCCGATTTTAATTCAACCTGAGGCAGGCAAGGAATTCACGATTTACTGTGATGCATCACATACTGGTTTGGGATGTATGCTGATGTAGGAAGGGAAGGTAGTGGCTTATGCATGTCAACAGTTGAGACCACATGAAGTTAATTATCCGACGCATGACTTGGAATTAGCTGCAGTGGTTTTCGCTCTGAAGGTTTGGAGACACTATTTGTATAGTCTACACGGATCACAAGAGTCTTAAGTATCTTTTGACTCAGAAGGATTTGAACTTGAGGCAGCGTAGATGGATTGAGTTGTTGAAGGACTACGACTGTTCAATTGAGTATCATCCGGGCAAGGCTAACGTGGTGGCAGACGTGTTGAGCCAAAAGGTTGTATCAGACTTAAGATCGATGTTTGCTCGACTTAGTTTATACGACGATGGGAGTCTCTTGGCAGAATTGCAAGTCAAGCCGACTTGGTTAGAGCAGATCAAGAAGAAAGCAGTTAGAAGATGATGGTTTGAATGATCAAGGTTCTGAGTTCGAATGGTGGTTTAGAAATTATAGTTTGTCCGGTGATGGAGTGTTGTGTTTTCAAGGAGAGCTTGTATGCGAAAGATGTTGAGTTGAGGCAAAGGATTCTTCGGGACGCACATAGCGGCCCATACGCTATGCATCCTGGAGGTAGCAAGATGTATCGGGATTTAAGAGAGTAATTTTGGTGGCAGTGCAGGCGGAGGTAATGGCGAGTTTGTGGGTAAATGTCGGCGTGTCGCCAGTCAAAGCGAGCATCGATTCGTCTGGATTACTTCAGCCGGTGAAGATTCCACAGTGGAAGTGGGAAAGGATCACTATGGACTTTGTCAGTGGATTACCTCTTATGCCTAGTAAGAAGGACTCAGTTTGGGTGATTGTGGATCGTCTGACTAAGTTAGCACATTTCATTCCGGTAAGGGTAGATTACTTGCTTCATAAGTTAGCTAAGTTGTATGTGGCGGAGATAGTGAGGTTGCATAGTGTACTAGTGTCGATCATCTCAGACAGAGATCCTAGATTTACGTTGAGGTTTTGGAGAGCGTTACATCAGGCTTTGGGTATGCGGTTGGATTTTAGTATCGCATTTCATCCATAGTCTAACGGGCAGTCGGAAAGAGTTATTCAGATCTTAGAGGACATGTTGAGAGGTTGTGTTTTGGACTTCAGAGGCAGCTGGGAAGAGTTTTTACCATTAGCTGAGTTCGCATACAACAATAGTTATCAGGCAAGCATTAAGATGGCACCATATGAGGCGTTGTATGGTAGGAGGTGTCGCACACCTACATGCTGGACAAAGTTGGGTGAGTGTCAGATGTTAGGACTAGAGTTGGTTACAGAGACTGAGGACAAGGTTAAGATGATTCAGGCTCGTCTGAAGGAAGCTTTGGATAGGCAGAAGTCATATGCCAATCTCAAGCAGAGGGATATAGAATTTACCGTGGGTGACCAGGTCTTTTTAAAGGTCTCGCCATGGAAGAAAGTGTTAAGATTTGGGAGAAAATGCAAGTTGAGTCCAAGGTTTATTGGACCGTATAATGTGTTGATCTGAGTGGGACCATAGCCTATCATTTCGAGTTGCCGCAGTGAGTCGATTCACGATGTGTTCCATGTCTCCATGCTTAGACGCTATCATTCTGATCCATCGCATGTTGTGTCAATAGAGGAATTAGAGGTGAGTCCAAATTTGACAGTGGAAGAAGAACCAGTGCAGATTCTAGATCGAGAAGTGAAAGTTTTGCGTAAGAAGTCAGTTCCTTTAGTGAAGGTCTTATGGCGGAACCATGGCGTAGAAGAAGCTACGTGGGAACCGGAGGATGTTATGAGACAGCAGTACCCTCAACTCTTTTGATCAGGTAATTTCGAGGATGAAATTTTCTTAAGGGGGTAGAATTGTAACATCCTAAAAAAAAATTAGAATATTATTTTATTATTTATGTTGGCTTGGGTATGAATTTTGTGTTTAGCATAGTATGGTGTAGGTTTGTTTTTATTAATAAAGCTAGAATAATTGTTAGTATTAAAAATTTAATGAAGTGAACTAGGTGATCTTGACACTTAAGATAATTTAAGTATTAAATTCTAACATATGAGGAGTAAGTGGCAAGGTGGCTATGATGCATGAAGGGTTGCTTGAGGGCAGAGGTTCGAGTAGCATGGATTGCGTTGGAAGAGTTTATTTTTATGCACCTTTACTATAAGTGTCGGCCAAGTTATGCATTTGGTAAGTTGGACTTTAAAATTTTTGGCAAGTTGAATGATAGTTTAGACAAGCTTGATGTTTGGGAAAGAAATCAATGGTTTTAAGGCTAATGGGAGAACATAAGGCTTGGTGAGGTTTTTGGAAGCTTTTTAATGGCTATTTGTCCATGAATGTGGACGGGTTCATGGACTAAGGGGGGTTGACTTAAGTTTTGTGAGTGAATATGAGGGAAATAGGGTGTCGAAACTTCTTTGTAGTTAGGTGACATTTTTGGCTAGTTTTGTAGGTGTTAGTCTTTGTTTTTTTTGTGTCAAGCCGAAATATCCCTTTTGCCTTGTCAATTTCTTCCTAATACTTTTGGTTGAAACAAACCCGATAACCCAAGTAGAATTGACAATTTACTCACTTAGTCTTTAAGCAAAATTACATTTGTTTCTTTTCTCTTTTTCTTTTTGGGAACCGAAACCATACTCTCCCATATCTTTCTTTTCTTTGCCATTTCTTTGCTCAAAGCCAAAAGTATCTATCTCCTCTCTTTCATCTCTTTCTTTTCTTCTTTCAAACTCTTGGAGAAAGCCTTTTCATTTTTCTTTGCTTGAATTTCTCTCTTCCATTTTACTTTTCTTTTCTTCCTCTTTTCCACTCTAGTGAATCCTCTCTCTCTCATTTTGATTTTCTTTGCCACTCACGTGCTTTATTTCTTTTCTCCACATATCTTTTGCTATCTTCATTCAAAACCATAGCTGAAACTTTCCACTCTCTTTTGGTGTGGATTTGGCCAAATATCATCAAGGGTAGGATTTCATTGGTTTTCTTCAATCGGTTTTCGAAGATAGGTAAGTGTTCATGGCCGAATTTCCTATTTGTTCTTTGCTCTTTTCTATGCCGTTTTCTTGCGGACAAGGCCAAACTTTTGGGCATTGTTTGCAAGCTTCTAACTATTTTAGGAACCGATCATTCTTATAGACTCTTTGGGACTTCGGAAGCAATCGATCTAAGCCCATTCCATTAGCAATCGAAGTTGGTAAGTCAAGTGGTAAGGATTCTATATTTTTTAAGTTGTTTGAGAAAGCCTAAGGCTATTGGGATTAAGATATGATGTTGGCTGAATGGTCTTGATTAAAGTGTTGTGGTTTGGCCGAATGTAGGACAAAGTGATCTAGTGCGATAGATCGGATCTTTGGATGTTAGTAATTGCGTTGGTGAAAGGTGTGTACCTTACACACTTTATAATTCGGTTATGTATATGTTTATATAATATTAATTTACTAATCATATTATCAAAGTGGAAAATGATGGGATCTTGATATGATACCATGATGGTATAAATGAGGATTCGGGTAAGTCTGTTTCAATATGATGTTAATATATGTTGATTGATATCATCATCTATTATTTAAATATGTTATATGATCATTTCAAATTATGATGGCATGATTGATACTCTTAATACATTGGTTTGGGAATATGAGTGGAGGGGGAAGGATTTGATATCCGTGTCTTTGGACACCAGAGGTTTGGCACCTCCAGTGATTTGGTATCACATTTGTTTCTTTGGGACACCAGAGGTTTGGCACCTCATAGCGACTCGTCCCTACGTTCTAGCACCACCGTGGGTTGGCCCCACTTTTGAGATATGGGATCTTCGCCAGTGATTTGGTATCACACGTGAGTTGGCCCCACAACTTGATTATTCGTGACTTTGGTCACAAAGTGATTTAGTATCACATTTTTGGATATCGTGACTTTGGGTCACGGTGGTTTAGCACCACCGGTGGTTTGGTACCACACGGGTAGAAAAGGAGTTAAGGATGGCTAGGTTGGGTGCATTATATATTTATATATGTTGCTTGATTATAAATTGTGTAAGAATGTTGCATTAATCGGGGAAGGATTTATGCTTTGAGTCTTAGTGACTCACCTTCTCCTTATCATTTCGGTGATTCGTGAGATCGCGGATGAGGAGCTGATGAACTCGAGGAGGCCATGCAATAAAATTTGATTTTTCATGAACTTGATTTGGGGTACTTTAATTTATTTTAATTTAGTTTTGTTTTATTTTGGGTTTGTAATAAGGCCTCTTTAATTATGTTTTTGGATTATTTTTATACTTTGGATATGTGTTAAATATGGCTTATAAATTATTTGGTTAATTTAATAATTGAGCCCAAAGTTTTCTAAAATAATAAAAAGCATAATGGTTTTAAAATCTTACCATCGGGTAATATAAATCGATTGATAGTAAAATCTGATTAAGTGTTTTCTACAATTTTAATGATTTCCAAATATTAAGTTTCTACATTCAAAATGCAAATGGTTTTCAAAGTAATAATTCGAGTTTTCTTAAAATGATATAAATGTTTTCTAACCTATGATTTATCAACTAAGTTTTAAAGTTTTATTTATGAAATTACAAAAGTAAATTATCAGTTTAAACTTATTATACACCTGATTTCTACAAATATAGAATTATCAAAGAGTTTTTCACAAAATTTTAAATTGTTATTCGATTCTGTTCAAAATGTTTTCCTCAATGACATACCAGATTCGGTCGTGGCGTATTGACCGGGTTTGGGGTGTTACAGGTTCGATACTCTAACCACAAATTTAGTAGACTCAACAGGTAGCATCTTATTCAATACTAAATTCACACACACATAGGAATGAGTTGATCCCTGATCTATTAATGCAATCACAGTATCAAATATAGTAAAAGTATCGATTGTGACGTCTGGAGATGACGCTTCTTCTCGTGCTTGTATAGCATAGGCTCGGACAGGAGCTCTCGTCTCTGATCTCATAGTTGTATCGGTTGTCCCTCTCTAGCCTTCACTCACATTTTTGGTGTTTCTGGGTGGTCTACCCCTAGTCGTCACATTACTCGGTCTTTCATTCTGAACATTTTCTTCCTCAGCCAACTTTGGACAATCCCGTATAAAGTGATCTCGTGATCCACACTTATAACATGCTCTATTATTATACTTGCCCCAACACTCTCCCACATGTCGTCTCCCACATTGTCTACACTCAGGCTTGCTACTTTTAACATTGCCAACACTTGATTCAATCGGAGCTTGAGTTCGTGGACCGACACTTTGTCTCAAACGATCTCTACTTGGATGTCCAAACGAAGCATTTGAACGATTTCTTGCATCTCTAAATCTCTTCGTCGAAGGTTGAGAAAACTTACTCATCGATCTTTTTCTTTCATCACGAGCATCAGAATCAGCTTTCTTCTTTTCTTTACTGAGCTCCTCAGCTTTGCATTCTCTTTCAACTAACACAACAAATTCATTTATATCAAGTATCCCAACCAAAAATTTAATGTCTTCATTCAATCCCTCTATGAAGCATTTGCACATAGTAGCTTCGGTTGAAACACATTCTCTCGCGTATTGACTCAATCTTACGAATTCCCGCTCGTACTTAGTAATGGGCAAACGACATTGTTTCAGCTCAAAAAATTCTTTACGTTTCTGATCAATGAAGCGTTGATTGATATACTTCTTTCTAAACTCGGCTTGAAAGAAGTCCCAAGTGATTCTCTCTCTCAAAACCACAGATATCATCGTTTTCCACCAATTATAGGCCATATCCCTCAACAACGAAATAACATATTTTATACATTTGTCCGAGTCAACGACATCTTATTAAATACCCAAATCATATTCTCGAGCCAAAACTTGGCTCGCTCAGCATTGTCATCAGATGTGGCCCTAAACTCTTCAGCCTCGTACTTACAAATCTTGTCCACAGGAGGTTTATTCAATCTAATCGGATCTACAACTTGTGGCACAACATGTACTTGTGGGGGTGGAGGTTATGGAGCAGCCGGATTCGTTTGAACAAACTCCGTAAACCACTCGCTCATCATTCGGAAGAAGGCTTGCTTAGCCTCTCCTCCCTTTCCACTATCATTCAGCCTAGATGTGGCGGCATTGTCCCTTAAGCGGGAGCAGGCGTATTACTCTCTACGTCGTCAGCAACTGCTTGATTGGGATCTATTACTATATGAAATTGCATTTATAAATGTCAGAATTTATTACACTGTCGCAATTTCATATATGGCATGTATAGCTAGACTCACACACACTACATTAGTCGAGAATCGACTAAATCGTAGCTCTGATACTAATAAAATGTAACACCCCTAACCCGAGATTGCCGCCTGAATAGGGCTAATAGGCATTATTGAAAAACCACAATAACATATATCCATTCCACGACACATAGTATATCATTAATCATACATGCTCAATATAAACATACAGTCCCTCATCTAGGTCTTCGAGGCCTTAATCAAATGTTAGAAGGGGTCGGGACAAAACCAAACACTTACGAAAGTTTTCAAATTTTCAAGCATTATTCAACACTGTTGAGGTCACACGTACGTGTAACCAGACCGTGTGCCTCCCACGGCTACTAGACACATCCATGTATCTAGGCCGTGTCAAACAGGACATGTATACTGACTTCTTCACACGGCCATTAGGCACGCCCGTGTGCTAAGGTCGTGTACTCTTAGGCAATTATATTGACTTATTCACACGGTTACTAGGCACGCCCGTGTACAATGGCCATGTGCTCTTAAGCTTGGTACTGACTTACCCCACAGTCAATAGGCACGCCCGTGTACCATAACCGTGTAGGAAAAATAGGCCATGTGCAAGGCCAAATTGCAATCCACAATAGGATCATACCTACAAGCATCAATACAGTACAAATTCATGCTTTCAAATGCATTCAATCATACCATTTCATGCATTATTCAATCACCAACTAAACCATTCAATTTGACAAAATGTACATCTCTAAACCTATGTAATTCAAACATCATGCAATCCATATCAAAGTTCATCTTCAAACCACATCTTTCCCAATCAACTAAGTCATGAAATATACCACATTCATAGCTCATTCATCAATTCTACATCATTCAATTTCCAAGCCAAATCACATGGCAAGGATTAGCCTTTCAAAACATATCATAACATCTAGCCTATACATGCCATATTTCACCTATATAAATCTTTCCAAAAGTACCAAAATAGATTGCTGATAGTGTGATTTGAGATGCTGACGATTCCCGAACCTAAGCTAGCTTTACTGACACTATAAACAGAGAAGCAATCACACAGTCAGCTTTCAAAGCTTAGTAAGTTCGAAATACAATACAATTATCTCATCAAATCAAACCAATGTACATATTAAACCATCACATAGATAATTTACATTTGATACACAAATTCAACCATATCAAGTATTCACATAGCATTCCATTCATCTACTTTCAATCTCATCAACCACATAGGTATCATACATACCTTTACCAACACTTAGTTACTCACCAACCATGCTATTCAACCATTCAAATTTACATTCTGATCCACCTTTGCTAATCTCTTGCTTTGTTCGCACACATAGTGCCAATTCGTAAACGAAACGTAAATGTCATCGCACATGTAACAGCCCGATTTAGGGCTTAGTTAAAATAGTGGTGCGAGACCATGAAACCGAGATGAATTTATGAGTTTACAAGGTTTATGTTATGTTTGCATGCTAGTATGAAAGTTTCATGAAGTAATTTTGTTAAATTGTTGTTGAATGGTCCAAAAGGACTAAATTACAAAAGTTACAAAATATGAGTTTCTAGAAGCTTTTTGTATGAAATAGCTTTAGAATAATAATTAGGAGCCTTTAAATAGCAATTTTCCCAAAATTTAATTTTTGGACAAAAATTAGCCTTGAGATGGTGTTATAGAAATTTTTAGCGATAAGGGCATTTTGGTCGTTTATGAATTAAACGATTAAAACAGGAAAAAGATAAGAAAAATCTATTCATCTTCTTCCCCCATTGTCGAAAATTTGAACGAAGCCATAGCTAGGGTTCTTCAATTTTTCAAGCTTGCTAGTAAGTGCTCCTAAGCCCAGTTTTTGATATTCTTCGTATTTTCGAAGTTCTCGTATTATGAATTAGCCCTTTTTAGCTATTAAATGAGCTAAGATGCATGTCCAAAAAAATTTACCCATGAATGAAATGCATGCTAAATGATGTTTTATGGAAGTTTAAGAGAGGTTGATGTTAGATAAACATCTTTTCCTTAATGAATTTCATGAAAAATGATAGTATGGACCATTTTGTAATAGTTATAAAATTTGGTCATACCTACTAGAAAGAGAGAGAATTGATGATTGTTATAGTAGAGAAAATGATTCAGTTAAGCATGAAGTTTAAGAAAGTTGCATGAAAATCATATTACGAGCCTAGAGGCAAAAGTGCAAATATCAGAAAGTATAGGGGCAAAATAGTAATTTTGCCAAAGTATGAGTTATGAGTCAATTTGGTCAATATGATTATTAAACGATCTATTTATGATTATAGATCAAGAAAAATGAAGCTCGGATCGAAACCGAGGCAAGAACAAAGTCGAGGACTAAATTGCACAACTACATACATTTTGTATATTAAGGTAAGTTTGTATGATTTCTAAGCTTTATGATTTCTATCATTGAATTTCTTAGTATAATGTACATTGTTATTAGGAAATGTTTAATGTTTTGCTAAATAAAGAAATTAATGAGATTAATTACGAGCAAGTCCCAATGGAATAAGAATTGCCAGGATACTCGATCCATCACATGAGACAAGTAAGTCCGTATAAGACCATGCCAAGGCATGGCATCGGCAATCAAGCAAGTTATCATGTAAGTCCAAGGCAAGCTTGGCATTGAGATATCATAAGTCCAAGGCAAGCTTGGCATTAGAGATATCATGTAAGTCCAAGGCAAGATTGCCATTGATGCAAGAAGAGATATTCCATGTAAGTCCATACTTAGAATATGGCTTTGGTATCAAGATCATGGAAAGAGATTTAGTATCCTCGGTTAATCGCAGAAATTCATTGGGCAAATGAGTAAAGTTAAAATGTGATAACAAGAAAGCTAAAAAAAAGCAAAGTTATCATCTAGCTGAAATTGAGTATTAATTATCATATGAATGATGAGTTAGAGATCATAATTATTATGTTTAAAAAAATGCTGATCAATGTGATCAAGTGGTACAGGTATCTTGTTTACCTTACAAGTATGAGAATAGTAAATATCATGAGACTAGTAAGAATCATGTATGAGTAAGTAAGCTTTATAGCTGAAAATTATGATACCATTGTTATGTTAAATGGATTATATTAATAAAGTTATTCTTTTATGAATTGTACATGCACACTTACTAAGCTAAATGCTTACATCTTTAATTCTTTCTTTCTATGTAGTCCTACCAAGCTAATTTGTGGATCATCGGAGTCGGAGCTCGTAGCATACTATAAACCCTTATTTTGGTATAGCCAAATTATTTTACTAAGTATGGCATGTATAGGAAGCATTCATTTTGAAAACATGTTTTGAGAAAAGCCATTGTATAGACTATCAAGTTTTTTATTCTTTTGTATATGGCTAAGTGGTTGGCCAAATGGTTTAAGTTGGTTTGTATATAGAAATCAATGAAATACATAGTATTATTCATGGAAGATGTGTTATTGTTGATTTGAGTATAATCTTTATTTTAGGGTGGTAAATGGCTTGGTAAATATCCTTTAAGCGCCCATACAGTTAGACCCACGGGCGTCTGTCTCTGGTCAGTGTAAACCCACACTTTAATGTTTTAATTCAGATATGCCACGGTTATCACTGCAGTGGTGTGTATGAGCAAATGTAAGACACACGGTCAAAGCATGGGCATGTGCCCAAGTCGTGTGATTGAAGTCAGTAGCCTCCCACGGTTGTGAACACTGGCGTGTTAAGGCCATGTGATTGAAGTCAGTAACTCCCCACGGTTGTAGGCATGGGTGTGTCTAAGGGTACACGGGCGTGTCCCAAGTAACATGGGCGTGTGAACCCTGCTTCAAAATTTAGTTTTCGATTAAGTGTCCGAAAGTTTTAGGATAAGTGTTTAAGGCCTCTTAAGCTCATAATACGTATGATTTGACCAAGAAAGAAATTTTTTAAGTCAGATAATAAAAAATTTATAACCCGTAAAAGTATGTTCTAGTAAGTCAAGCATAGTAATGCCTCGTATCTAGTTCTAGCATCGAACTCGGGTATGGGGTATTACAGCACACTTAGTGCCAAATCATTAAACCGAGCTTATATCGGTATCGCACACATAGTGTCAATTCAATAAGCCAAAGCTTTTATCATCTCGCACACACAGTGCCAATCGTCTCTATCCCGATTCTAATTTCGTACACTTAGTGCCTCTAATTCAATTCTACACATAGCATTTCTAATCTCATAATTATATAGATATTTATTCAATTCACATCACATAGAACATAAGTTAACAACATGTTTTATATCCAAACTTACCTCAGACGTCGAACTATCAAAACGGTCGATTAATCAAGTACTTTATCTTTGCCTCGATCTCGATCCGATCCTCTCCTCTCTTGGACTATACACATTCAAATTCAGTCCATTCAATCACCAAATCATTCATTTTAATCCAAACACACATATTTAGGGCATTTTATAAAATAGCCTCACATTTTCACATTTCGGTACTTTAGTCCCTAATTCATAAAATCATCAAATACATATAATTAGCTTGCACCCATTGTAACACCCCAAACCCGGTCAACACACCATGACCGAATCTGGCATGCCACGGAGTGATAACCTTTTAAAAGCGAAAATTTGTCGGATAATTTCTTAGAAAACCCATTTTGTAGTATGAAAAGTTTAAAAATCCTTGCTGGAAATCTACTTATTGTTGCAAGTTTTTAGAAAACATTCGAGTTATCTTTGTTATCATAATTTATGTGGTATTACCCGATGGCAACGCTTTTAAGAAAAACGTAGGAGTTATAGTTTTGAAAACATTGCTTTTTACTGGTTAACTTAACAGAACCATAAATTCAACATAGTCAAAATAATAGCAAATAATAAAGAAAAACCCAAAATAAAACTTAGCGGCCATATTACAAAACCCAAAACCAAAATTTAAAGACAATTAATGAAATTGAAATAGTAACTAAAAGAAATCAAAATCCAACGAACATGCATGGCCGCCTCGAGTCCTCCCGGCTCCATCTCCGCAATCTATTCATCTGCAAAATATAAGGGAAAGGGTGAGTCACCAAGACTCAGTGTATAAATCCCCAACCCGATAGTGCATTCACTTACACAAGCTATCAGTAATAACATGCAAATCATGCAAATCATGCAACCCACAACCTAACCATCCAATCTCCTTCAACTACCCCGTGTGGTCAAAACCACTGGTGGTCAAAACCACTGGTGACCGAAGTCACAAATCAAGTGATGGGGCCAACCCATCGTGTGGTCAAAACCACTGATGACAATCCCATAAATAAGCTCGTGGGGCCAACCCACTGTGGTACCAAACCACTGGGACGAGTCACAAATCGATATGTGGTCAAAACCACTGGTGGTCAAAACCACTAAGACTTAGTCACAATTTATAATATCAAGACGGGGCCAACCCGTCGTGTGGTCAAAACCACTGGTGACAGTCCAAAATAAATCATCCCCCTCCTCTCATCAAACCCATCATCATGTTCATATCAATCGTGGCATAAAACATATGATGATGCAATTAACGTATAGCATAGCATATAACCATTACATGATGATGTATAGCAAAAATCACATGACAGGGGACTTACCTAAAATCCAAGCACATACCCACAAGACATAATCACCGATTTCATTGCTAAAACAATATTATATTAGGCATATTATACTAATAAAGTGTGTAAGCGTTACACAACTGACTATACACAAAATCCCGAAACTACGCGATAGTACGAGATCCCGAAACGTGTGTCCTCACTGCACCTACAATCGGCCAATACCACCCTTTAGATTTAAAGCCATTTGGCTTATTCACAAAATCCAGAAGGATGCGTCACACTTTAGTAGTACTCACCTTAGTGCCGATTTGGTTTCCAACCAAATCCCGAAGCTACACAATAATCCCCTTTGCAATCGGCCAAACATAGAACACACAAATGGTTAGCCTTTGGCTTTTGAACGATTAGGAAATAGATCTTGAAATGTTTAAACCTTACCTAGATCGACCACCAAATCCCGGAGATTCGGCTACACACCTTCCTACAATCGATTAACACCACATCAACTCTCATAACCATTCGGCTATGATTAACAAATCCCAAAAGGAATAAACCATACCACAAGAACCACACCTACCTTAACGTACAAGATCTCTCTGGCTTTTACAAAGATTCGGCCCTAACATCTAAAGATAGAAGAATCGACAACCAAAAGAGAAGGTGAGATTACTAAAAGATTCGGCCATAAACCGAAAGAGAGAAAGAGAAAGGCAGTAATGAAATAACAAAGACTTACCACACCAAGATTTAGGATTCAGCAAAGAGAATCAAGAAGAGATGAGTGTCGGCACTTGGGATGATGAAAAGAAAATGCAAGAAGAGAGGGGTTTATGAGCAAGGTATTCGGCCAAGATGAATGAGAGGACTTTTGGCACAAAGGGTTTGAAAGAGAGAAGAGAAAAGATAAGTGTAGAGGGTTCGACTATGGTGTTTCGGCTTCAAGGTTTCAAGAAGAAAAGAGAAAATTATTGTGACTCACAATTTCGGCCAGGAGAACTCAAAAGATGGCCACTCACACCCTCCAAATTCGACACTACCCCCTATCCATGATCGAAACTATACTCCCCTCCAAAGTCCCATATTCGGCCAACTCTCTTCAAATGAGTTTGAAAATATCCCAACTCCTCAATTCCCCCATCTAAATCTATTTGACTCCCTCTATCCTTATCCCCCAGAGTCCAACCTGAGCACTCCTCCTTCTAGCTTGTGGCGTCAAAAATAAATAAGTAGAAAGGGATTTCTGCAGCTCGAACCAAGGTCCCCCTTGCTCCCTGTGGCGTCACCTCCCTTGTGACTTAAGTGGCACCTCCTTTCCACTTTACCAAGACACTTCTTGTGCCTAAAACTCCCAATAATTCCTTTTAACCCCTAATTCTTCTAGCTCCTTCTTCTTAAGTGCTAAAACAAAATTTTTAGCCATGTTCGAGACTAACCCAAGATCATGCCTAGACCCCAAAACATATCAAACCAACACAAAGATACTTACCAACACATGCAACCACATGAAAAATGCAGAGACCCCATTTTAAGGATGTTACACCCATGCCTAACCGAATTCTCACTATACTCATACAAATCCACACATTTCATTTATTTCACAATTTAATCCTTCAATTACTCATTTTATCAATTAAGTCTAAAATGCTCAATTTCACTAAAAATCCCAATTCAAACTATGTTAACCCAACGCCAAGTTTTCATATTTCACTATCAACTAGCACATAGCTCAAGCATTCATTAATGGCTCATCACAAGAACATCATCAATTCACAAAATTACAACGTGGGTTAGCTAGAGCACGAAGCAACGATTACGAAAACATAGAAATTATCAAGACTCAAAATCAGACCTCAATCAAGATAAACAATGGCTAAATATCACAAAGCTTTTCCTCCTCCTTTTCTTTTGTGTTTTCGGTGGACAAAGATGAACATATTCATCTTATTTTCATCTTTTGTTTGTTTAATAAACATATTATTAATCTAATTACTATATTATCCTTTTATTGAACATATAAGACAAACAAACCATAAGGTTATTTTGTCATTTAACCATCCACTAACTTAATATTGGGCTAATTGCCTCATAAGGCCTCCACATTATAAAGACAACCACAATTAAACATTTAGCAATCAGCATGCAACATTTTATACTATATGCAATTAAGTCGATACACAGTCGATAAAATTATCACACTTAAATTTTACATAGGCTAAATCACATACTATTCACATAGAAAATAATATTAAATTATCATTCCAACCTCAGATTTGTGATCTCAAAACCACTATTTCGACTAGGGTCAAAATCGGGCTATTACAGTTTCCCTAAAAGACTTGTATAAAAAGGGTAAAGAGGACAATAATAATATAGGTTGATCTTTATCTTTAATTTGAGCCTCAACATTTTTGAATAATTTTAAAAAGTAATAAATTGACTGATGTGATCTTTAAGGTGCTCACTATGGTTCATGTGAAATGTGTACAACTGTTGTTTTAGTACTAATCGATTAGCTAGATACTTTGCCAGCATAAAGGATTTCGAACCTTTTCCATAAGGTGAATGCCATTTTCTTTATCAAAACCTTCTGCAACACATTATTTGTTAGAAATAATTGAATCGTAGATAGAGCCTTTTTATCTAACATATCCCATTCTGATTTATCCATGTCATGGGCTTCTTCTTTGTAAGGACCTTCTCAAGATCTCCCTGAATCAAAATTGCCATCATCCGAACTTGTCACAGATTGAAATTTGTGATGCCATCAAATTTATCAATATCAACCTTATTGCTGCCATCTCTGAATGAGTTGATTCCGGAAATTGAACTGACTCTGATACCAATTTGTTGGGGATAAATTCGGTTTAAGCAACGAGCAAGTAAAATAATGAATAAATTAAAAATACCGAACACAAATATTTTATGTGGAAAACCCCCTCCAAAAAGGATAAAAAAACCACAGATAAAGATAATTTCACTAAAACGACAAAAACGAAGAGTACAAAAGATAGAGATAAAACTAAACCCTGAAACCTAAAATAAGAACCTTTAAAACGTAAACACAAAATTCTCTGAAAGCTTGTGAAAGGTAATACCTAAATGTGTAATGGGTTATTTTTTTAGGGTGGAAAAATGGCCTATTTATAGGCTAAATTTGTAGGTCAAATAATATTAAAATAACCTACACTAATTAGAGTTTAAGTGGAAACTAAAATTAAAATAACCTACACTAATCATGGTTTAAGTGGTAAAGTAAAAACAGAGTTTAACTGGGAGAAGAAAAGTTAAAAAATACGAGGCATAACTCCACATAAATTGGTAAATGTGAGGGAAATAGTGGGTTTATTTTTTAAATTATATTTGAGTTTTATATTTTAAAATTTAAAGTCGGTCAAATTTTTTTGGCTTGTAAATTAAGAGAGAAAACGAACCTATGGTAGCAACCCTCTATTGTCGATTAGGGTAAGTGAGGTAGAGGAAGACTTTCATGTAGTGCAAGCCAATGTGTGCCAAAATTGCGGTCAAATGGACCAAGTCTTGCAATTGTTGCAAAACAACTTAGAGGGTTTGAAAGAGAGAAGAGAAAAGATAAGTGTAGAGGGTTCGGCTATGGTGTTTCGGCTTCAAGGTTTCAAGAAGAAAAGAGAAAATTATTGTTACTCACAATTTCGGCCAAGAGAACTCAAAAGATGGCCACTCACACCCTCAAAATTTGACACTACCCCCTATCCATGATCGAAACTATACTCCCCTCCAAAGTCCCATATTCGGCCAACTCTCTTCAAATGAGTTTGAAAATATTCCAACTCCTCAATTCCCCCATCTACATCTATTTGACTCCCTCTATCCTTATCCCCAGAGTCCAACCTGAGCACTCCTCCTTCTAGCTTGTGGCGTCAAAAATAAATAAGCAGATAGGGATTTCTGCAGCTCGAACCAAGGTCCCCCTTGCTCCCTATGGCGTCACCTTCCTTGTGACTTAAGTGGCGCCTCCTTGCCACTTTACCAAGACACTTCTTGTGCCTAAAACTCCCAATAATTCCTTTTAACCCCTAATTCCTCTAGCTCCTTCTTCTTAAGTGCTAAAACAAAATTTTTAGCCATGTTCCGGGACTAACCCAAGATCATGCCTAGACCCCAAAACATATCAAACCAACACAGCATACTTACCAACACATGCAACCACATGAAAAATGTAGAGACCCCATTTTAAGGATGTTACAGTTCTACCCCCCTTAAAAATAATTTCGGCCTCGAAATTACATAGTCAGAAGAGTTGAGGGTATTGCTACTGCATTACATCCTCTAGTTCCCACGTGGTCTCCTCCGAACCATGGTTCCGCCATAACACTTTCACCAGGGGTTCTGACTTCCTACGCAAGACTTTGACATCCCGATCCAAAATCTGTACTGGTTCCTCCTCGAAAGACAAGTTCGAGCTTACCTCAATCTCTGCAACCGGCACAACGTGTGATGGATCTGATCGATAGTGCCTAAGCATTGAAACATGGAAGACGCCGTAAATCTGACTTAACTCTGCCGGTAGCTCGAGCTGATAAGCTACCAGTCCCACTCGTTTCAACACCGTGTACGGCCCGATAAACCTAGGGCTTAGCTTCCCTTTTCGCCCAAATCTCAACACTTTCTTCCATGGTGATACTTTCAGAAAAACCTTATCACCTACTGCATACTCTATATCTCTGCGTTTAAGATCAACATAAGACTTCTGCCTGTCCGACGCTTCCTTGAGACGAGCCCGAATCACCTTAACCTTATCCTCAGTTTTTGCCACCAACTCCGAACCCAAAACATGCCGTTCACCCAACTCTGTCCAGCACGTAGGAGTACGACACTTCCGTCCATACAGTGCCTCATATGGTGCCATCTGGATACTTGCTTGATAACTATTGTTATAAGGGAATTTTGCCAATGGTAGATACTCCTCCCAACTACCACTGAAATCCAGAACACAGCCCCTTAGCATGTCCTCCAGAATCTGAATTACCCTTTCAGACTGTCCATCGGATTGTGGGTGAAAAGTTGTGCTGAAATCCAACCTCGTACCCAAAGCTTGATGCAAAGCTCTCCAGAACCTCGACGTGAACACAGGATCCCTATCCGAAATAATTGACACGGCACTCCATGTAACCTTACAATCTCGACCACATACAACTTGGCTAACTTCGAGCAAATAATCAACCTCATGGGGTATGAAGTGAGTGATTTGGTCCGACGATCTACAATCACCAGGTGAGTCTTTCTTGCTAGGCGTGAGGGTAGCCCATCGACAAAGTCCATGGTAATCCTTTCCCACTTCCACTGAGGAATCTTCACCGGCTGAAGTAAACTTGACGACAGTTGATACTCAGCTTTGACCTGCTGACACGTCAGACACTTACCTACAAACTCAGTCACTTTCTGCTTCAACCCTGGCCACCAGAACTGCTTTTGCAAATCTCGGTACATCTTGCTACCTCCAGGATGCATAGCGTATGGGCTACTATGTGCATGAAGAATCCTTTGCCCCAACTCCACGTCCTTCGGTATACAAGCTCTCCCTTGAAAACACAACACTCCATCGTGAGTCAAGCTGTAACCTTTCAGCCCATTACTCTGTACTTGCAACCTCCGAGCACTCAAACCCTCATCCACTAACTGTTTCTCCTTTAATCTGCTCTACCCAAGTCGGCTTTACTTGCAATTCTGCCAACAAACTCCCATCGTCATACAGACTAAGGTGAGCAAACATTGCTCGCAAGTCTGTTACCACCTTACGGCTCAACGCATCAACTGCTACGTTAACCTTACTCGATAGTACTCAATCGAGCAATGTCGTAGTCCTTCAACAACTCGATCCACCTTCATTGTCTCAAATTTAAATCCTACTGCGTCAAAAGATACTTGGACTCTTGTGGTCCGTGTAGACTATCGACTTTTCTCCATACAAATAATGCCTCCAAATCTTCAAGGCAAAAACCACTGCAGCCAATTCCAAGTCATGCGTCGGGTAGTTACGCTTATGCGGTCTCAGCTAGTGAGACGCATACGCCACTACCTTCCCTTCTGACAAGACACATCCCAAACCAAGATATGTGATGCGTCACAAGAGATCGTGAATACCTTTCTCGCCTCAGTCGTGCAGGCAGTGGAGCTTCCATCAAAATCTTCCTCAACTTATCGAAACTTTCTTGCTGTTTCTCCGTCCACACAAATAGGACTCCTTTCCTCAACAGCTTAGTCAACGGTGCCACAATCAAAGAAAATCCTTCCACAAATCTCCGGTAATACCCTGCCAGACCTAGAAAACTCTAAATTTCTGCAACTGACCTCGGCGGTTTCCAATCCAACACCGCCTCAATCTTGCGAGGGTCCACTCTAATCCCTTCAATAGACACTACGTGACCCAAGAAAGTTACTTCCCTAAGCCAGAATTTGCACTTACTAAATTTGGCAAATAACTGCTTCTCCCTCAGAATTTGCAATACCACCTGCAAATGTGTATCATGATTCTCCTCAGTCCTTGAGTACACCAATATGTCGTCTATGAATACTACGAAAAACTGGTCTAAGTACTGCTAGAACACCCGATTCATCAAGTACATGAATGCTGCTAGTGCATTGGTTAATCCGAATGGCATTACCAGAAACTCGTAATGCCCATACCGAGTACGGAATGCCGTCTTATGGACATCAACCTCCTTCACTTTGAGTTGATGGTACCCCGACCTAAGATCTATCTTTGAGAAAATTGATGCACCCTTAAGTTGATCAAACAAGTAGTCAATCCTGGGCAACGGATACTTGTTTTTGATTGTCAACTTGTTTAGCTGGCGGTAATCTATACACATTCGCATCGTACCGTCTTTCTTCTTAGCAAAGAGCATGAGTGCTCCCCAAGGAGATATACTTGGTCGAATGAAACCTCGGTCCAACAACTCCTGGATTTGAGCCTTCAGCTCCACCAATTCCTTTGGCGCTATCCTATACGGGGCTATAGACACTGGCGCAGTTCTGGGTAACAAGTCTATACGAAATTCAACTTCCCGATCCGGAGGCAGACCAAAAAGTTCTTCTAGGAATACATCAGCGAATTCCTTCACTGTTCGGACATTCTCCATTGCTGACTCCTTGGTCTCCAGTGCACACACCCGAACCAGAAACGCCTCACAGCCTTTCCTGACCAGTTTCTCTGCCTTTAGTGCAGAGACCACATTCGATAAGTACTCCCTCCTATTACCTATCATCACCACCTCCTCACCTTCCATTGTCCTCAACACCATGCGCTTAGCCGCGCAATCTAAACTTGCCTGGTGCTTCACCAGCCAATCCATCCCGAGAATTAGATCGAACTCCCCAAACGGTAGTTCCATCAAATCAGCCAAGAACACGACCCCTTGAAGTTCTAGGGGTACATCCCTATATAGTTTACTTACTTCTATCGAGTGACCTAAAGGGCTTATCACAGTCATCCTCCTAGAAGAAATCTCCGAGTCTAAGTTCATAGTTTCCACTATGCTACTGGCTACATATGAGTACGTCAAACCCACATTTATTAAAGTATTATAAGGTAGTCCAAAGATTAAGAACGTACCGGTTATGACGTCCGATGCGTCACCCTCCTCTCGACGCCTCGTTGTATAGACTAATCCAGGCTGTCTCGCCTCTGACCACCGCACCTCGCCGGTGCTCACGGCCTCTACCAGAGCCATTACCTCCCCTGACACACGGCCCCTCTGCAGCTCTGACCATCCCTCCTATTTTGAGTGCGGTTCGATCCCAGATCGCAATCTACCGATCTTGTGGACAATCCTCACTCGGTGCTCCATCGACCCACACTCAAAACATCCTCTGCTTTCGATCAGCATTCCCGTGTGAGACTTTCCACACCAAGGCACATCGTGGCGCCCATCGAGTATTATCGTTAGTAGGCCTAGCGACTTGATTCGACCCACTATATCTACCCTATTTACGGTGATTCCCGCTGACCCGGATGATCCAAAGATTCCTTTATTCCATCCCTTTCACGATTTCGTCTAACCGATTGTTTCACTTCCTCAAGAACTTTGGCCTTTTCCACTAAGATCGTAAATTCTCTCTCCTCTTGTTGAGCAATCAAGTAGCCTCGAGATCATCCCTTAATCCATCCTCGAACTCGACGATCGCTCATGCTCATTGCTATGATACCCGAGCATATCGGCTCAACCTTAAGAATTTTACCTCATACTCGTCACGGACTTATTCCCCGAACCCGACCTCGAAACGCCTTCCTCGTGCATCAATATAATTGGTCCCGGCATATTTCTTCTGATATGCTACCTTAAAATAATCCCAAGTGAGATCATAAGCTACAAAGCACCATCCCGAACCGTGAGCCACCACTGGTATGACTCATCCCGAGAAGCGACACTATCCTTTCGCTTTTTCCTCGTGATCAGATCCAAGTCATCCATGTTTCGCTCTGTTGCCTCTAACCAATACTCTGCCGTACTGGGCGCCACACTAGAAACACCTCAAAATACCTCGGCTCTATTGGCTCGGAGTCGCTCAGATACGAATTTTTGAGCTCCGTACCCCCTACTACTCGACCACTCTTTCTAGCACTTGCGGCATCGCTGCGACATCGCATCCTCCCCGTTTGATCTTGATACTCAACACCAAAGAATGGTGGTGGTGGTATCTCATTCTCGGACCCTTGACCGCACCGAGCGGTTTCGATATGGTTATTTAAGCCCACCTGGCGTCCTCGTACATTCCACCATGTCCCTAGTACTCATATCTATAGTCGCGGTTTATCATTTTAAGAGATTTTATGAATTAGCTTCTATTTCACTGATTACCCACGAATAAGTTTTATGTAGAGAAATTTGGTAGTGGTTTTTTCGATCATCACACAGTTTTCAGTTTAATTTCCTACCCTCATTCTACGTGTAGGGGTATTCTCGTCATCTCACTACCCGAGGGTATTTTTGTAATTAGCTTATCGGGGTATTTTAGTGATAAAATAGGGTTAATTCAAAAACTTTTACCAATCGTAGATACTTCAAAAAAAATTCCAGAGATCGGGGTATTTTGGTAATTTCATAAACCAGGGGTATTTTCATAATTTTCATAATCTAGGGGTATTTTCGTAAAAATTTCTTTTTTTAAAAAAATATGGTTCCAGGTGATTTTACAAAATAAGGGTATTTTGAAAATTTCAATTCAAGGGTACTTCGGTAATTCTCCATACTGAGGGCAATTTGGTAATTTTATAAGTCAGGGGTAATTTGGTCATTTTTCAAATCAGGGGTAATTTGGTCTTTTTCCAAATCGAGTCTGTGGTAATTTCAAAACTAAGGTTTAAAGTGTTTGAAGCAAAGCAATTTGGTCCCTTTCGGGTTTTAGTTATGAAGTTTAGCCTGTGAATAAGTCGTCTTAGCTGGGGTGAACCGTCACTACGCACTAGGTAGGATTCGAGTGGAGAGGAGGTGAGTCACTAGGACTGCTTAAGTACCAAGCTCCCCCTGAATCAAATCCTAGACATGCGCATAACCAGTTGCCACACCCTTGGCTCGATGACGTACTCACAGGTTTGTTTAGTAGATCATTAAGTCTTATGCATTTTATGTTCGAGTAGGCTATTCCTAGGGTTCAACAATTCCTAATCTACTAATCTAAGATCCCGAAATACCCATTTCCCCAACATATAATTCACACAATGATGGAAATACTTACAGGCGGATTGGAACCGGAGACTCGGTGCCATCTTTGTTCAACCCATCCACAAAACTTTTCAAAGTCAAATTTAAAACATTTTGGGCCTCAGACCCACAGCTGAGCTTTTAAACTTGGCTCTGATACCAAAATTGTAACACCGCAAACCCGGTCAACACACCATGACCGAATCTGGCATGCCACGGAGTGATAACCTTTTAAAAGCAAAAATTTGTCGGATAATTTCTTAGAAAACCCGTTTTGTAGTACGAAAAGTTTAGAAATCCTTGCTGGAAATCTACTTATTGTTGCAAGTTTTTAGAAAACATTCGAGTTATCTTTGTTATCATAATTTATTTGGTATTACCCGATGGCAACGCTTTTAAGAAAAATGTAGGAGTTATAGTTTTGAAAACATTGCTTTTCTTGGTTAACTTAATGAACCATAAATTCAACATAGTCAAAATAATAGCAAATAATAAAGAAAACCCAAAATAAAACTTAGCGCCATATTACAAAACCCAAAACCAAAATTTAAAGAAAATTAATGAAATTGAAATAGTAACTAAAAGAAATCAAAATCCAACGAATATGCATGGCCGCCTCGAGTCCTCCCGGCCCCATCTCCGCAATCTATTCATCTGCAAAATATAAGGGAAGGGGTGAGTCACCAAGACTCAGTGTATAAATCCCCAACCCGATAGTGCATTCACTTACACAAGCTATCAGTAATAACATGCATAATCATGCAAATCATGCAACCCACAACCTAACCATCCAATCTCCTTCAACTACCCCGTGTGGTCAAAACCACTGGTGGTCAAAACCACTGGTGACCGAAGTCACAAATCATGTGATGGGGACAACCCATCGTGTGATCAAAACCACTGATGACAATCCCATAAATAAGCTCATGGGGCCAACCCACTGTGGTACCAAACCACTGGGATGAGTCACAAATCGATATGTGGTCAAAACCACTGGTGGTCAAAACCACTGGGACTTAGTCACAATTTATAATATCAAGACAGGGCCAACCCGTCATGTGGTCAAAACCACTGGTGATAGTGCAAAATAAATCATCCCCCTCCTCTCATCAAACCCATCATCATGTTCATATCAATCGTGGCATAAAACATATGATGATGCAATTAACGTATAGCATAGCATATAACCATTACATGATGATGTATAGCAAAAATCACATGACAGGGGACTTACCTGAAATCCAAGCACATACCCACAAGGCATAATCACCGATTTCATTGCTAAAACAATATTATATTAGGCATATTATACTAATAAAGTGTGTAAGCGTTACACACCTGACTATATGTGAAATCCCAAAACAATGCGATACTACGAGATCCCGAAACATGTGTCCTCACTGCACCTACAATCGGCCAATACCACCCTTTAGATTTAAAGCTATTCGGCTTATTCACAAAATCTTGAAGGATGTGTCGCACTTTAGTAGTACTCACCTTAGTGCCGATTTGGTTTCCAACCAAATCCCGAAGCTACACAATAATCCCCCTTGCAATCGGCCAAACATAGAACACACAAATGGTTAGCCTTCAGCTTTTAAACGATTAGGAAATAGATCTTGAAATGTTTAAAACTTACCTAGATCGGCCACCAAATCCCAGAGATTTGGCTACACACCTTCTTACAATCGATTAACACCACATCAACTCTCATAGCCATTCGGCTATGATTAACAAATCCCGAAAGGAATAAACCATACCACAAGAACCACACCTACCTTAACGTACAAGATCTCTCTAGCTTTTACAAAGATTCAGCCCTAGCATCCAAAGATAGAAGAATCGACAACCAAAAGAGAAGGTGAGACTACTAAAAGATTCGGCCATAAATCGAAAGAGAGAAAGAGAAAGGCGGTAATGAAATAACAAAGACTTACCACACCAAGATTTGGGATTCGGCAAAGAGAATCAAGAAGAGATGAGTGTTGGCACTTGGGATGATGAAAAGAAAATGCAAGAAGAGAGGGGTTTATGAGCAAGGTATTCGGTCAAGATGAATGAGAGGACTTTTGACACAAAGGGTTTGAAAGAGAGAAGAGAAAAGATAAGTGTAGAGGGTTCGGCTATGGTGTTTCGGCTTCAAGGTTTCAAGAAGAAAAGAGAAAATTATTGTGACTCACAATTTCGGCCAAGAGAACTCAAAAGATGGCCACTCACACCCTCAAAATTCGACACTACCCCCCATCCATGACCGAAACTATACTCCCCTCCAAAGTCCCATATTCGGCCAACTCTCTTCAAATGAGTTTGAAAATATTCCAACTCCTCAATTCCCCCATCTACATCTATTTGACTCCCTCTATCCTTATCCCCTAGAGTCCAACTTGAGCATTCCTCCTTCTAGCTTGTGGCGTCAAAAATAAATAAGCAGAATGGGATTTCTGCAGCTCGAACCAAGGTCCCCCTTGCTCCTTGTGGCGTCACCTCCCTTGTGACTTAAGTGGCGCCTCCTTGCCACTTTACTAAGACACTTCTTGTGCCTAAAACTCCCAACAATTCCTTTTAATCCCTAATTCTTCTAGCTCCTTCTTCTTAAGTGCTAAAACAAAATTTTTAGCCATGTCCAGGACTAACCCAAGATGATGCCTAGACCCCAAAACATATCAAACCAACACAGCATACTTACCAACACATGCAACCACATGAAAAATGCAGAGACCCCATTTTAAGGATGTTACACCCATGCCTAACCGAATTCTCACTATACTCATACAAATCTACACATTTCATTTATTTCACAATTTAATCCTTCAATTACTCATTTTCTCAATTAAGTCTAAAATGCTCAATTTCACTAAAAATCCCAATTCAAACTATGTTAACCCAACATCAAGTTTTCATATTTCACTATCAACTAGCACATAGCTCAAGCATTCATTAATGGCTCATCACAAGAACATCATCAATTCACAAAATTACAACGTGGGTTAGCTAGAGCACGAAGCAACGATTACGAAAACGTAGAAATTATCAAGACTCAAAATCATACCTCAATCAAGATAAACAATGGCTGAATATCACAAAGCTTTTCCTCCTTCTTTTCTTTTGTGTTTTCGGTGGACAAAGATAAACATATTCATCTTATTTTCATCTTCTGTTTGTTTAATAAACATATTATTAATCTAATTACTATATTATCCTTTCATTAAACATATAAGACAAACAAACCATAAGGTTATTTTGTCATTTAACCATCCACTAACTTAATATTGGGCTAATTGCCTCATAAGGCCTCCACATTATAAAAACAACCACAATTAAACACTTAGCAATCAGCATGCAGCATTTTATACTATATGCAATTAAGTCCTTTCTCACAATTTGACACACAGTCGATAAAATTATCACACATAAATTTTACATAGGCTAAATCACATACTATTCACACAGAAAATAATATTAAATTATCATTCCAACCCCAGATTTGTGGTCTCAAAACCACTTTTTCGACTAGGGTCAAAATCGGGCTATTACAGTTTCCCTAAAAGACTTGTATAAAATGGGGTAAAGAGGAAAATAATAAAATAGGTTGATCTTTATCTTTAATTTGAGCCTCAACATTTTTTGAATAATTTTAAAAAGTAATAAATTGACTGATGTGATCTTTAAGGTGCTCACTATCGTTCATGTGAAACATGTACAACTGTTATTTCAGTACTAATCGGTTAGCTAGATACTTTGCCAGCGTAAAGGATTTCTAACCTTTTCCATAAGGTGAATGTCATTTTCTTTATCAAAACCTTCTGCAACACATTATTTGTTAGAAATAATTGAATCGTAGATTGAGCCTTTTTATCTAACATATCCCATTCTGATTTATCCATGTCTGTGGGCTTCTTCTTTGTAAGGACCTTCTCAAGATCTCCTTGAATCAAAATTGCCATCATCCGAACTTGCCACAGATTGAAATTTATGATGCCATCGAATTTATCAATACCAACCTTATTGCTGCCATCTCTGGATGAGTTGATTTGAAAATTGAACTGACTCTGATACCAATTTGTTGGGGATAAATTCAGTTTAAGCAACGAGCAAGTAAAATAATGAATAAATTAAAAATACCGAACATAAATATTTTATGTGGAAAACCCCCTCCAAAAAGGATGACAAAACCACAGATAAAGATAATTTCACTAAAACGACAAAAACGAAGAGTACAAAAGATAGAGATAAAACTAAACCCTGAAACATAAAATAAGAACCTTTAAAACGTAAACACAAAATTCTCTGAAAGCTTGTGAAAGGTAATACCTAAATGTGTAATGGGTTATTTTTTTAGGGTGGAAAAATGGCCTATTTATAGGCTAAATTTGTAGGTAAAATAATATTAAAATAACCTACACTAATTAGAGTTTAAGTGGAAACTAATATTAAAATAACCTACACTAATCAGAGTTTAAGTGGTAAAGTTAAAACAAAGTTTAACTAGAGAAGAATAGTTAAAAAATATGAGGCATAACTCTACATAAATTGGTAAATGTGAGGGAAATAGTGGGTTTATTTTTTTAAATTATATTTAAGTTTTATATTTTAAAATTTAAAGTCGGTCAATTTTTTTTTTTGGCTTGTATATTAAGAGAGAAAACCAACCTATGGTAGCAAACCTCTATTGTCGATTAGGGTAAGTGAGGTAGAGGAAGACTTTCATGTAGTGCAAGCCAATGTGTGCCAAAATTGTGGTCAAATGGACCAAGTCTTGCAATTGTTGCAAAACAACTTAGCCTCTAGCATAGCTAGTAATACCGAACCTAATCCGAAAAGGTAAGGGAAGGAACATGACAAAGAGATCACCCATAGATCAGGGTTTGTGGTTAAGGAACCTATTTATCAAATTATGGGGAGAAAGAAGTTAGTGAGAATGATGAGAGCACCCGCACTCCTAGTGTTGGAGATGGATGGAAGAGAAAGAAGGACCTAAAAGAGAGCCCAAATAAGTAGAACCAGAGGATAGAACCGTTCCACCACCACCACCACAAAACCTAATGCCCATACCATTTTCTTCACGTCTAGAAGAGAAAAAGAAGAAAGAGAGTAAGGAGTTATTGCAATTCCTCAATATGTTTAAGGCCATGAATGTGATCCTCCCCTTATTAGAACTCTTTGAGAAAATTTCCCAAGACGCCAAATTCCTTAGGGATGTTATGTCCATAGGAAGAAAATAAGGAGAGGATAGGAAATCACTCTTAATGAGGAATGCATCGTAGTAGTGTCTAGAAGAGTTCCTCCCAAGCTCAAGGATCCCAGTAGCTCACCATCCCAATTGATATAGGTAGAGTGTGGCGCCTCAAACTCGAACAGGATGGTCCGACCCCAAATTTCTAACATCAAATTAGCCACCAAAGAGACTTTCCGTCAAACACCACAAAACACATCATTCAACCAATCACACCTCACATAATTATTCATTTAAATCTGTAAAGTCCTAAAGTTATGCTTTCGCTTCGCTACTCTGATCAACAATCAACAGCAAGACTAATTCACAATTTAATATTTAATAGACATTTACTTTGAAAACTTTAGTGAGTATACATGCATGCAATAAGTTTAAAAGGTTGTATTAGTAAGGACTTTGGAAAACATTTTATTTAAAAACATATGTTTAGATTTAAATCGTAATATGATAAATAGTTGAAAAACTCCATTTCACATGGTTGAAAATAGTATAGTAGAGTAATACGTTTAAATGTTGTTTAGGAAAATTCATTAAAACATCATGCGTCTCTTGATAAAATCACATATAATTTGTCCAGTTTTAATTAGTTCAAAGGCAACCTACTATTTATGTAATTTTTCCAATTTTATATTCCATGCAAATTAAGCTCATGATTAATTTCCAAATCACACATAAAACATATAAGACTTACTTCGATAACCAGCGGCTCTCCAACCTACACTTACAACTTAGTCAAACAATTACTCATACCATTCATCAAGCATTCACAATCTACCATTCAATCATTTATATGAAGTAGTAATAAAAGTTCCAAATCAAACCAATTAAAGAGCCAATAATGTGCAATTACAACCCAATGATTGTAATAAAGTCTAATTCTAAATCCTACTATTTGGTCCCACATTGCCTTCCTTAATTGGATTTGGGAACACATACATACCAAGGAATAGCCTCGTTATGGATCACTTGGATGGCTCACTTCCCCACCTCTTCACAAGCTAAATCACTGCAATGATATAAAAGAGTAGGTGAGCTTATGAAAGCTCAGTGAGTGCTCAAATATACCATAAATAAACACATTAGTCAAGTTAGGTGAAATATGCATGCTTAAATGATCCACTTTTTATCACAGCTCGCACAAGATAACAGTTCACACAAATTAAATGGTTCACATAGAATAGGCAGTTCTCATAAAGTAACAGTTCATACACTATAGCAATTCATTCAATACAATAATTCATTCATACCACATCATAACTCATATATCTCAAATAATGATAAATTGGCATTTTTGTGATTATGAGACATATAGGGGACTCTATCACTGAAACACCCCAAACCCGACCCACAAGCCCTGACCGGATCTGGCATGCTTCTAAAGAAAATCCATTCAAATCTTGTTTGAAACTTTGTTAAAAACTTGTGTGTTTTTGAAATCAATAGTTGATTTGGGTTGGGCTCGAAATTTTAAAGCCCATGTCGCTTAGGTGTTAAAACATTTAATATCATCACTTAAGAAAAATTTATTTTTAACTTTAATTTGATAATAATCGAATCATACTAAGTAATTTAAAAACATGCTTAACAATTTAGTACCGAAGGCCTTATTACATCAAATAAACCCGAAATAATTCAAAACTTAAATATAGAAAGAAAACTAATAAAACAAAGCATTCTCTGGGCTTTGCATGGCCTCCTCTGAGCTCCTGCCGACCCGGTCCATCACTGATCACCACCTGAAAAATAGTCCCACAAGGAGTGAGTCAAACAGACTCAATGTGTAACCACAACACTAAGGCCCAACAAATTATGGCATACAAAATCATACATACAAATATAAAAGCATAAATGATGATGCAAACCCGAACCCAAACCTAAATGACATCCGCTACACGTCTTTCGTACCAACCATCACACCGTGGGGACTACTAAGTCAACCCTCCATCCGCTACACACCATCAAAGGCAGTCGCTGTAGTCGACGTGCTCATCGCCCTTATGATTTCGTGGCATAGCCATCATATATAAATTCGTGACATAAGTCACCACATACTTATATTGTGACAAAAGTCACCACATTCTTATATTGTGACATAAGTCACCACATACTTATATTGGGGTATAAAACCACCAATTCACTTCCCCTTTTCATATCACCCATATGCCCCATGTCATACAACTATGCATTAACCATATCATATTCCTTATTCACATTCTTATAATTTCATGTATATGTCATAGCAAAACTTACCATACTCATAGTAGGAGTAGGAAAACCGTACTGAGTACTTTGTACCATTACATGGTACCTTAGCCATAATCTTACACTTTTATATTAGCACATATAATAAATTAAAGCCGTAAATCTATCAAGATTTAGTGTGGGGTACACACCTGATTTACTTAGCAAATTCACTCCAAATCCGAAAATCCAATCTCTTGCTTTAGATCTTTTAATACCTATATTCTACCAATCCCATTCAGATAGTAAAAGCCATTCGACTATAAAACCAAATCCTAGTAGGATTGTTGTAATCAAATTCTTACCTTGGTGCCGATTGGATTAAAATCAAATCCAAACTTTGAAATCCTTCTACCTTGTATTCTACCAACATTAGATCACCTAAAAGATTAGTTTGACTTTCTAAATGAATAAGGAATAGACTTAAAGCATCAAATATGGCCTTGGCGATTGTACTTATGCACTTACCTTACGATTTTCAAATCCGAAAAGTATCCCTTGCCTTAGGTGTGCTGTCGAAATCCCCATGGTTACATGTTAGATCAATTTCTAACATTTAAACACATTAAGAATGGCCTATGGGCGAATATCATCTTACCTTAAATCTTAAAAATCTTGAAAGATCTTTTCTTGAAGTCGACACACCTTTGCTTGATTTCCACAAGGTTTCGGCTAGATGATAATAGGGAGATTCGTCTTCTAGTGCTAAAGAGGAGATGTTGATTGGCTTAGACAATTGATTCGAATTAGATCTTGATGGAATGAAAAGAAGAAATCGCAAAGAAAAGAAATCCCAAAACTTACCGAATCACTAAGGAACATGCGGCCTATGGTGCACCTTCGGGAAACTAAACCACCTTTGTAGATTCGATTTTGAGGCTTAGAAAAATTCGGCTATGGTGGTTTTTGATTAACAATCGGCTACTGCTAGAAAAAGGCTTATCTTTGGCTTTTGGTGAGTTATGAAAAGAAAAAGAGAGTTGATGATGAAGATTCGGCTAGAGGGAGAGTTGAAAGAAAAAGTTTGAGAGAAAGTAAGAAAGATGATAAGAAATTCGGCAATGGATTAGGATGAACTTGTTTTCGGCTTTTGACAAAAGAAGAGAGGAAGAGAAGAGAATTTGGCAGAGAGAAAAGAAGAATGTTGAATGGCCTTAGTTTTCCTCCTTTTGCCAAAATTACTGGGCCTAGAGAGTCCCCTATTCGGCCATCACTTATTTTCCTACCTTAGCCGAAATTCCAAAGGAGTTTGACCTCATCTAAGACTCTTTCCTCAGTCTCCCTATGCCGTCCATCTCCTTACCTTAGGAGTCCCAAAATTTTAACCCATTATTTTGGGCTTCATGTGGCCAAACTAGGCCCAAATCATCCTCCTAAGTAATGCCACCCTCATGCCCTATTTAATGTTACTAAATTTTTGGGTCGCAAGTCCAACTTGCTACTAATTTAATAATCCAACATCAATTACTACTAATACTTATTTATCGACCTCTTAACCTGTGTTTTAAAGTCCAAACTTGAGCCCAATTATATGTCTTATTTCCTTATTTATTTTCTTAAGGCCACTTTGCTTCAGTTCCCTCTTTTAGACTCAAAACTCGATATTTTTCTAAAGCATTTTCCTTATGTTTCAAGATTCTAAAATTCACATAACACATTCATAAGACATGCTATTTCATATAATTTAGCAATAATGCATAAGCCCTAATCCGGGATATTATAGTTCTACCCCCTTAAAATAATTTCGTCCTCGAAATTACCTGACTAGAATAGGTGGGGGTATTGCTATCGTATTGCTTCTTTCGGCTCCCACGAGGCTTCCTCCGATCCATGATTTCACCACAACACCTTGACCAAAGGGACCGATTTCCTTCGTAGCACTTTCACATCTCGTTCTAGAATCTGAATCGGCTCTTCCTCGTAGGACAAGTCTGGCCTTAGCTCCACCTCTTCAACCGAACTACGTGAGATGGATCCGATCGGTATCGACGTAGCATGGAAACATAGAATACGTCGTGCATCTGTTTTAATTCCGATGGCAACTCTAATTGGTATGCCACTGGTCCGATTTGCTTCAATACCGATAGGGTCCTATGAACCTTGGACTTAGCTTCCCTTTTCGACCAAATCTAATCACCTTCTTCCAAGGCGATACTTTAAGGAACACTTGATCTCCCACATCAAATTCAATCTCCTTTCGTTTGAGATCTGCGTACGACTTTTGTCTATCGGATGCCTCCTTTAATCGAGCTCGAATTACACTAACCTTCTCCTCAGATTCTGCCACAATTTCTGGACCCAAAATCTAACGTTCTCCTAACTCCGTCCAACATGTAGGAGTGCGGCATTTTCGACCATACAACGCCTCGTATGGTGCCATCCAGTATCTTGGCACGATAGGCATTGTTATAAGTAAATTCCGCTAGAGGCAAATATTCTTCCCAACTTCCCCGAAATCTATCACTGACCTCTTAACATATCCTCTAACACTTGAATCACTCGTTCGATGGCCGTCATTTGTGGATGGAAAGTCGTACTAAAATCCAATGTAGTGCCTAAAGCCTGATGTAATGCTTTCCAAAATCGAGACGTGAACCTCGGATCCTTATCCGAGATAATTGACATCGGTACTCCATGCAACCTTACAATTTTTGCCACATACAACCTTGCCAACTTTTGTAGGGAGTAGTCAACCTGTATTGGAATAAAATGTGTGGACTTTGTCAGCCGATCCACTATCACCCATACCGAGTCCTTCTTAGTAGGCGTAAGGGGAAGCCCACTAACGAAGTCCATGGTAATTCTTTCCCACTTCTATTAGGGAATCTGTATTGGCTGAAGCAATCCTGACATAACTTGGTGTTCAGCCTTAACTTGCGTCGTCAAGCACTTCCCTACAAATTCGGTCACTTCGCTTAAGGTTAGGCCACCAAAATTGTTCCTTAAATCAGACATTTTATTACCTCCGGATGCATAGCATAGGGCTACTATGCAATTCGAAGTATTCTTTGCCTAAGTTCCACATCCTTGACATCTGAGACCTTACCCTTGAAGCACAATATTCCCTCGTCATTAACACCATAATCCTCCAACTCTCCATTCTGTACTTGCTGTAGCTTAGCACTTAGGTCCTCATCAGCCAACTGTCCCTCTTTCACCCCATTCAACCACGTCGGCTTGACTTGCAACTCTGCCAATAGGCTCCATCATCATACAAACTCAAGTGTACGAACATCGCCCTCAGATCTAACACAACCTTCTGACTTAGGGCATCCATCACTACATTCGCCTTGCCCGGATGGTACTCTATTGAACAATCATAGTCCTTGAAGACTCCACCCACCTTCACGCCTTAAGTTTAACTCCTTCGAGTCAACAGATACTTAAGACTTTTATGGTCTGTGTAGGTCACCGACTTTTCTCCATAAAGATAATGTCTCCACACCTTAAGGGCAAAGACTACTACTGCCAATTCCAAGTCGTGCGTCGAGTAGTTAACCTCGTGTGGCCTTAGCTGTCGAGACGCGTAAGCGACTAATTTTCCATCTTGCATAAGGACACCTCCCAATCCTGTATGGGAAGCATCACAATACACTACAAAATCCTTTCCTGCCTCGGGCTGAATCAAAATCAGAGCTTTAGTCAAGACCTTCTTGAGCTTCTCAAAGCTCTCCTGTTGCTTATCAGTCCATATGAAAGGCACTTCCTTCCTTAACAACTTTGTCAGAGGCGCGGCTATCGACGAGAACCCTTCCACGAACCGTCTGTAATAGCATGCCAATCCTAAGAAACTTCAAACTTTCGTCACTGACTTAGGAGGTTTCCAATCCAAAACTGCCTCAATCTTCAGAAGATCCACCCTTATTCCTTGGCGAGATACTACATGTCCTAAAAACGTCACCTCCTTCACCAAAATTCACACTCTTTGAATTTGGCATAAAGCTTCTTCTCCTCAACACTTGCAACACAACTCGGAGGTGCTCATCATGTTCATCCTCAGACTTCGAGTACACCAAAATATCGTCTATGAACACAACAACAAACCGATCCAGATAGGGTTGGAAAATTCAGTTCATCATGTCCATAAACGCGACTGGGGCATTGGTCAAATCGAACGGCATTACCAAAAACTTATAATGCCCGTACCTTGTTCGGAAAGCCATCTTATGGATATCAGCCTCCTTCACCTTAAGTTGATGATATCCAGACCTTAGGTCGATCTTCGAGAATACTGCGGCCCCCTTAAGCTGATCGAACAAGTCATCTATCCTTGGTAATGGATACTTATTCTTGATGGTCAGCTTATTCAACTGACGATAATCTATGCACATGCGCATAGTTTCGTCCTTTTTCTTCACAAATAAGACCGGTGCTCCCCATGAAGACACACTGGGTTGAATGAACCCACGGTCAAGCAATTCTTGGATCTGAGCCTTGAGCTCCACCAACTCCTTTGGTGCCATTCTGTATGGGGCAATAGACACAGGGGCTGTACCCGGTAGTAGGTCAATTCCAAACTCCACCTCCCTGTCTGGGGGTATTCCTGGTAATTCCTCCGAAAACACATCTTCAAAATCCCTTACCGTTCTAACTCCACTAACACCTTTTTCCTTTCTATCTAACGCACTTACGAAGGCTAAAAACGCCTCGCACCCTTTACGAACCATCTTTTCAGCCTTTAGCGCCGAAACTACATTAGACAAGTAGTTTCTTCTTTCTCCTATCATAATGACCACCTCATCCTCTGGGGTCCTTAACTCCATCCACTTAGCTGCATAGTCCAACACGGCCTGATGCTCCACTAGCCAATCCATTCCAAGTATGAGATCGAACTCCCCGAAGGGTAATTCCATTAAGTCGGCAAGAAATACCACTCCTTGAAATTCCAAAGGTACTCTCCGAAACAACTTATTCACCACTACAGTTTGACCTAGTGGGCTTACTACGGTCATCTCTCTACTGGATAGTTCAGAGGCTATGCCTAGAGTTTCAACTACTCTACATGCAACAAAAGAATGGGTCGAGCCCACATCAATCAAAGTAACATAGGGTTTGCCAAAAATAAGAAACGTACCGGTTATGACGTCCGATGCGTCATCATCTTCCCTACGACGAATCGCATACACTAAGCCCGACTGTCTTGCCTCTGTATTACCACCACCTCGACCTGATGTTCCACGTCCTCTTTCGGCACCATTTCCTCTGTTATTCGGACCACGACCCACCGAGGCTCTTGTCCACCTCTACCGGCTGATTAACATTACGAGCTCTTGGTTGATTCCCTCTAGTCTCATCGGACGATCCTTAATCATATGGTCCTTTGACCCACACTTAAAACATCCTCCGTCTTTTCCAACATTCACCTAAGTGCTTCTTCCCACATTGTTCACAAGTAGGGTACTGCCTTCCAGTAGAAGCTTGCTGACCTCGCGGCCCTTCAACTCTAGGCCTCTTTTGCTCATTCCTAGATGGCCTTGACAATCCAAATCCTCTCTTCTGCCTATTTCGATCAGAGTTCTGCCTTACGGACTCCTTGATACCCTCGGCCACTTTGGCCTTTTCCACAAACATAGTAAATTCTCGCTCCTATTGCGGGGCTATTAATAATCTTAGGTCATCTCTTAGTCCGTCTTCAAACCGGACACACCGCTCATGCTCAGTCGACACTATGCCTCGAGCATAACGGCTCAGCCTTAGGAATTCAGCCTCGTACTCAGCTATGGACTTGTTTCTTTGAACCAGTCCTAGAAAAGCCTTTCTCTGGGCATCAATATAATGAGTGCCAACATACTTCTTCTGGTATGCTGCTTTAGCATACTCCCACGTGAGTTCCTTAGTTGTAGCACCATCTCGCACCGTGAGCCACCATTGATATGACTCATTGCGGAGAAGCGATACCAATTCTTTCAGCTTTTCCTCATCAGTTAAGTCGAGCTCATCCATAATTCGTTCAGTCGCCTCCAACCAATACTCAGCGGTATTGGGTGCTACACTTGATACACCGCGGAACACTTCAGCTCCGTTGGCTCGGAGTCACTCAGGTATCGACTTTCGAGCTCCCATGCATCTACCTACTCCTGCTACCCTTTCCAAGACCCGCAGCGTCGCTTGTGACACTGCATCATCCCCCGTCTGGTCCTGATATTCCATATTAGCGGCTAAGGGTGGTGGTGGTGGCATTTCATTTTCAGATCCTTGACCCGATCGAACGGGTTCTGACACATTCATTCGGCCTCTACCATGGTCTCGCACGCTATGGCCACGTCCTCTTGAATTCATACTTGCGTTTATCTGATTAAAGAATTTTATGTATTAGTTTTATTCCACTGATTCAGCACGAACAGTTTTATGTTTAATAGTTTTAAGGAGTAGTTCTTTCGATTCATACACATACAGTCTCACATCATTCACCTAGTCACACGTATGAACTTGCGTCCATTATAGAGAAATGTTGTAATTGTCGTTGTTCGTTGTTTTCCACTACCTAGGGATATTTTCGTAATTTTATCCTATAGGGGTATTTTGGTAATTTTTAAATTAGAGTATTTGAAAATGTCGTAAAATAGAGGTTGTTGATATTTTACAAAATTAAAATACTTGTTGGAAAATTTTCAAGGGTAAAATGGTAATTTATACACTAGGGGTATTTTTGTAATTTTACAAGTTAGGGTCATTTCGATAATTTTTGCAAAGATATGGTTCCTAGTGACCTTCAAAACAAAGGCATTTTTGAAGATTTCTAATTTGAGGGCACTTCGTTGATTTTTCCTTACTGAGGGTATTTTGGTCATTTTGTAAGTCAGGGGTAATTTCGTATTTCAAATCAGGGTTTCTTTGATATTTTGTGAAGTTTTTTTTGGATATTTTTGCAAAACCAGAAATTTTTATTGAAATCAGGGGTAGTATGGTAATTTTGAAAATCAAGGGCATTTTAGTATTTTTTACCACTAAGGGTATTTAGGTAATTTATAAATTAAAATTCTTAGAAAGTTTTTCCAAAATAATAATTTTCATAATTTCAAAAGGGTAGTTTGTTGACTTTTTAAAACTAGGGTTTTCATAAAAATGTGGCTAGTCCCTTTCGGGTTTTATTTATTGGGTTTAGCAGTGACTAAGTCCTCTTGGTTAGGGTGAACGAAGCTACGCACTGTAGGATTCGAGTGGAGAGGAGGTGAGTCGCGGACTACTTAAATACCAAGCTCCCACAGAAACCAATCCTAGACATGCACACAATGGTTACCACACCTAACTCGTGACTTAGACACGGGTTTGTTTAATTGTGCCTTAGAGTTTTATGTATTTGTTGGGGTAAACTAGTCCTAGGGTTTAATTCCTAATCCACTAGTCTCGTCCCTATATATCCCTACATACAAATCACAAAAGAATTAGGAGTACTTACGGTGGACTTGGTCTGAGTCTCGGTGCCATGCCGTAAAGCCTGTTTATTTCTTAGAAAAGTCTATTTTCAAAAGAGAGAAAAGCGTTTTGGGCCTAAAAGCCCTCAAGGCCGAGTTTTGAATCGACTCGATACCAAACTGAAACACCCCAAACCCGCCCACAAGCCACAACCGAATCGGCATGCTTCTAAAGAAAATCCATTCAAATCTTGTTTGAAACTTTGTTAAAAACTTGTGTGTTTTGAAATCGATGAGTTGATTTGGGTTGGGCTCGAAATTTTAAAGCCCATGTCGCTTAGGTGTTAAAACATTTAATATCATCACTTAAGAAAAATTTATTTTTAACTTTAATTTGATAATAATCGGATCATACTAAGTAATTTAAAAACATGCTTAACAATTTAGTACCGAAGGCCTTATTACATCAAATAAACCTGAAATAATTCAAAACTTAAATATAGAAAGAAAACTAATAAAACAAAGCATTCTCTGGGCTTTGCATGGCCTCCTCTCGAGCTCCCCTTAACCCGGTCCATCACCGATCATCACCGAAAAATAGTCCCACAAGGGTGAGTCAAGCAGACTCAATGTGTAACCACAACACTAAGGCCCAACAGTTATGGCATACAAAATCATACATAAAAATATAAAAGCATAAATGATGATGCAAACCGAACCCAAACCTAAATGCCATCCGCTACCGTCTCCGTACCAACCATCACACCGTGGGGACTACTAAGTCAACCCTCCATCCGCTACACACCATCGAAGGCGATCATTGCAATCGGCGTGCTCATCGCATCTTATGATTTCGTGGCATAGCCACCATATATAAATTCGTGACATAAGTCACCACATACTTATATTGTGACAAAAGTCACCACATTCTTATATTGTGACATAAGTCACCACATAAGTCACCACATACTTATATTGGGGTATAAAACCACCAATTCACTTCCCCTTTTCATATCACCCATATGCCCCATGTCATACAACTATGCATTAACCATATCATATTCCTTATTCACATTCTTATAATTTCATGTATATGTCATAGCAAAACTTACCATACTCATAGTAGGAGTAGGAAAACGTACCTGAGTACTTTGTACCATTACATGGTACCTTAGCCATAATCTTACACTTTTATATTAGCACATATAATAAATTAAAGCCGTAAATCCATCAAGATTTAGTGTGGGGTACATACCTGATTTACTTAGCAAATTCACTCCAAATCTCAAAAATCCAATCTATTGCTTTAGATCTTTTAATGCCTATATTCGGCCAATCCCATTTGTATTAGTAAAAAGCCATTCGGCTATAAAACCAAATCCTAGTAGGATTGTTGTAATCAAATTCTTACCTTGGTGCCAATTGGATTAAAAATCAAATCCCGAAACTTTGAAATCCTTCTACCTTGTATTCGGCCAACATTAGATCACCTAAAGGATTAGTTTCGGCTTTCTAAACGAATAAGGAATAGACTTAAAGCATCAAATATGGCCTTGGCCGATTGTACTTATGCACTTACCTTACGATTTTATCCCGAAAAGTATCCCTTGCCTTAGGTGTCTGTCAAAATCCCCATGGTTACATGTTAGATCAATTTCTAACATTTAAACACATTAAGAATGGCCTATGGGCGAATATCATCTTACCTTAAATCTTAAAAATCCCGAAAGATCTTTTCTTGAAGTCGACACACCTTTGCTTGATTTCCACAAGGTTTCGGCTAGATGATAATAGGGAGATTCAGCTTCTAGTGCTAAAGAGGA
Source organism: Gossypium rotundifolium (assembly GCA_025506655.1). Lineage (NCBI taxonomy): Eukaryota > Viridiplantae > Streptophyta > Magnoliopsida > Malvales > Malvaceae > Gossypium > Gossypium rotundifolium. The sequence continues at coordinate 53,362,689 of CP106725.1, forward strand.
TATATTGATTGGCTTAGACAATTGATTCGGATTAGATCTTGATGGAAAGAAAAGAAGAAATTGCAAAGAAAAGAAATCCCAAAACTTACCGAATCACTAAGGAACATGCGGCCTATGGTGCACCTTCGAGAAACTAAACCACCTTTGTAGATTTGGTTTTGAGGCTTAGAGAAATTTGGCTATGGTGGTTTTTGATTAATAATCGGCTACTGCTAGAAAAAGGCTTATCTTCAGCTTTTGGTGAGTTGTGAAAAGAAAAGAGAGTTGATGATAAAGATTGGCTAGAGGAAGAGTTGAAAGAAAAGTTTGAGAGAAAGTAAGAAAGATGATAGGAAATTGACAATGGCTTAGGATGAACTTGTTTTGACTTTTGAAAAAAAAGAGGAAGAGAAGAGAATTTGGCAGAGAGAAAAGGAGAATGTTGAATGGCCTTAGTTTTCCTCCTTTTGCAAAAATTACTAGGCCTAGAGAGTCCCCTATTCGACCATCACTTATTTTCCTACCTTAGCCGAAATTCCAAAGGAGTTTGACCTCATCTAAGACTCTTTCCTCGTCTTCCTATGCCGTCCATCTCCTTACCTTAGGAGTGTCGAAATTTTAACCTATTATTTTGGGCTTCATGTGGCCAAACTAGGCCCAAATCATCCTCCTATGTAATGCCAACCTCATGCCCTATTTAACGTTACAAAATTTTTGGGTCGCAAGCCCAACTTGCTACTAATTTAATAATCCAACATCAGTTACTACTAATACTTATTTATCAGCCTCTTAACCCAGGTTTTAAAGTCCAAACCTGAGCCCAATTATATGTCTTATTTCCCTTATTTATTTTCTTAAGGCACTTTGCTTCAGTTCCCTCTTTTAGACTTAAAACTCGATTTTTTTCTAAGGCATTTTCCTTATGTTTCAAGATTCTAAAATTCACATAACACATTTATAAGACATGCTATTTCATATAATTTAGCAATAGTGCATAAGCCCTAATCCGGATATTACAATCACCACCTATAAGTGGACTCTATCACCACAAATTGGATAAACAAATCTCTTTATAACGCCTCACTTTTGGACTCAAAGAGCCCTACGCTGTCTCTGATATAAGTTGTAACGACCAATTTGGGCATAGTAGAATTGGGCCCATTGGGCCTTGGGCGTAGGAGCATCTAAAAATTTTAAAAATAAGAGAACGGCCCTAATGCAAGTTGGACCTATTAGGTGAGTGATTTTGGAAGGTTAGGGGGCTTCTATGAAGTCCCAGGATCAAACTTGGGCTTTAGGAAAATTTTGGTTTTAGGTGAGTAAAACCTTGGAAGTTAGTAAGTAGGCTTTAAGAAAAAATGTGGAGAAAAATGTCACAAGAGGAGCTTGTGGTGTTGTGGCAAAGTGGCGCCACTTAGGAAGCAAGGGAGTGACGCCACAGGGAAGCAAGGAGGTCCAAGGTTCAAGCCTTGGCTGGCATTTCATTTTGATTTATTTTTTAACTGAACTTGGACTTTGTCTCATAGATTTGTATTTAGTTGTGCATGATATTAGACACAAGGAAGTGAGCGGTCTAGTGGCAAGGTGTCATTAAGGTTGCAAGGGAGCCTGGGTTCAAATCTCATGACAAGCAGGGGAGTATTTATTTTGCGGATTGGATAACCAGAGTATGTGTTGGATTTAAACTCTACTGAAGAAGGGATCCCACATCGGAAAGCTAGCAAGAGGGAAGGTGAGAAGCTGTCTATGAGGAGAGGAAGCATACCTTGGTGGGCATTTGGGCATAGGAGCATTGGTCTGAATTAGCAGGACTCCTAACAAGTGTGTATCTCAGACTACTAGTCAGAAGCGGCAAATGCCGAAATGCTGGTCACACGACGATGGTAGTCACATGAGCGTGTGGGCGCACATGTGGGAGCTTCGACGCGATAGTCGAGGTCACCATGAGTATTCTTGTGGGTTGACGTTGTTTGGGCCGAGGGCCCATATGAATAAATTGTATGATTGTGTAGTAGGTAGTGAACTGGTCTATGTGAATCTCATATCTATGGCTAGATTTGGGCTAAATGGGCCAAACGAACGTGTGGGTCCATTTGGGTCGAGATGGGTCCCTAGGCCTATTTGCATCATTACATTTGTTTAGAATATCTCAGTTTGTAAAATTACCGAAATACCTCTAGTTTGCAAAATTACCGAAATACCCCTGGTTTGCGAAATTACCGAAATACCCTTAGTTTGTAAAATTATCGAAATACCCCTGGTTTGCGAAATTATCGAAATACCCTTGGTGGGTAAATTACTGAAATACCCTTGGTGGGTAAATTACTATTATACCCTTAGGGGTTAATTAGTACGATTGTGTGCATTCTATTTAATTGGTTGTAATGGTAATTTATTTCATACATCATTTTTGGTAAATGCTTTGCATACATGACATTCGGCATGGGATTGGGATATTGATAATCGGAGGAAGTATATTCTGGTGGCTTTGCCACATATTTTGGTAGCTTTGCCACAATCTGTTTGGTGGCTATGCTACGTATATTCTGATATCTGGTGGCTTCACCACAAATTCTGTGATGAGCAGCTTGACTTTCATCGAGGTGTGTAGCGGATGGACGGGTCGATTTAGAAATCCCCACAAGTGTGTTGGGCTGGTACGGGTGGTATAGCGAATGGATTATTAGGTTGGGCAGCATGCATTATCTACTTTATCATGTTAATAGGGCTAAGGCCTAGATTGTACTGAATAGGGCTTCGGCCCAGTCTATTTTCGTATAGGCTCGGGCCCAATTAATGGCCGATTAGGGGATTACACATTGAGTTCTTATAACTCACCCTCTACTTTAATCTTGCAAGTGATCCTTAGCATTGAGGATTTGGAGCTGAGGAGGACTCTGTGGTGGCCGTACATCATAACCTTAGTAAATTTTCGTTTTACCTTATTTTGAGTTTTATTTTGATTTGGGTTTAATTTTATGTAATAAGGCCATTGGTTTTTAATTTTCCTTTAAAAATTTTAAACTTTTAATTTGTTAGATGTTTGAATATTGAGTTTTCTTAAAACGACAATAACTGTTTGCAAAATATCACATCTTTGCAATTCACTGAACCTGGTTCCTGCTATAAACAAAGTTTCAGGAGACGATAATGATATCAACGTTTTTACAAGAAAACCATAAAAATGAATCTGGTTTTTCACAAACAACAAAGCTCGAAGTTTCAAAAGCAATGCAAACTTTTTAACGAACTCGCAACTTTTCAAACAACCCTTCTATGTGACATGGTAGATCCGATCATAACGTCTAGGTCGGGTTTGGGGTGTTACATAAGTGTAGCACGAATGCTCACACTCTCCAACACTCTCGACTCATAGAGCCCTGCACTGTCTCCGTTGAATGGCGCTATGTTTGACTTTCCTTATCCCTCCAACACTATCTTGGTACAATGCCTATCGCAATAATAAGGATGAGTACTCACAATCCTATATTGCAAACATAACATAGTTCACATATCATTCATGACATAACTCACATAAATCATTATTCGCAAATTGCATTTAGTATAAGGTACGCAATAGCTTAGCTTACATACAACTTAAAATCTCATAATACACTGTTTGACAAATTAATACAGTTCGTCATATTAACACAGATCACCAAATTAATTCGCCAAGTTAACATGGTTCACAATATAACACAGTACACAAATATAATCGGCTCGCACTACGGTTGAGCTCGCACCTAGCATTTCACAAGAATATAATTTTGGACTAATCAGAGCTTGCATTACCATAGAGCTCGTAGTTTACATATTGGTTCGTGCATGCATAGATGTACATTATCAGTAAAATTCGCATGCTATAAGAGTTCACATTATTTATTTTTTATTATTAGTTTGCAAGCATTACAAAACCCATATACATATATATTATATAAAACAAGACCCATCCATGCATATATATATTATATATATAATAAGACCCACGCATATATATTATATACACATACCTTTTTAAAACATTAGCTCGCCTTTAATATTATGCTCTCACACACATGCAATAATTAAATGCACAATTCACACACACTTATCATGTCAAGTACATGGTTTATAGCTATGACCTGTGTAACACCCCTAACCCGTAACTGTCGCCGAATTAGGGTTAAAGGCGTTACCAGATAGATCAAAAACTTTCCTAACATTTCATACATTTCATTCATGAATCATACACACACTGTCCCTTAAATAGGTCAACGAGACCTTAAACATGCTTATAACCCGGGTCGGGACTAAAACGAAACATATACAGAAGTTCTCGAAAACTTAAAAACTTTTCTCAAATACAGGGGATACACACCCGTAGGAGAAAATCGTGTGCCCTCCACGGCTGCTAGGCACACCCGTGTGTCCTCCTCGTGGTCGAAACTGACTTAGCACCACGACCACCAAGCACGCCCATGTACCCTGGCCGTGGTCAATCTTGCCAAAACCACACGGCTACCAAGCACCCTCGTGTGCTAAGGTTGTGTACTATAAGGCCATATACTGACTTTCTCACACGGCTTCTAGGCACGCCCGTGTGCTATGGCCATGTGTTCTTAAGCTAGCTACTGACTTTATCCCACGGTCACAAAGCAGGGCTATGTGCCTTAACCGTGTGACAAAAATAAACCATTTGCAAGGCCAAAATGCCACCCACTTAGGTCATACCTACAAGCAACATTTACCATTCCATTTCATGCATAAATGACAACCAATAACATACCAAAATAACCATTCAAACCATGCATTTAACCAATTTCAATTATGACAAATTTATGCCATATTAATTGTTCAATACATAATAACAATAAAGTTATATTATTTACGTACAACTTATCTCAATGTACAAAAAGTGGGCGACTAAATTAAATTAATCTACTAACTTGATCTTCCCCCAATCTAAATTTAAACTACGTTTTTTTATCTATAATGACAAATTCACTTATTTAATCACTGCCTAATTCGTTTTGAATTCTATGATGAGTCTACGTGTTTTCGGTGATTGTTTTATTCATGTTTCTATTATTCTGGTTGATTGTTTTAATCATTTCTTTGGTTTTCGCTCGGTGGAATTTGTTTTCTTTATAGTTATTGTTCCCGAAATTTTTCTCGCTGGCATTTGATTTGAAGTTTTGATTGGCGATGTCTTATCAATCGTCCTTCCTGCTGCTGATGAGTTACTGTCTCACGGTTTCTTGGTAATGTTTTCTCACTTTGGTTTTATCCCCTCGTCATTTTATTGACTTTTCTTTTTCTTGTTTTCTTTTCGAAATCTGATCCCTGTTTTTGGGTTTTCTTTTTTTCATTGTTTACGTGGTTTTGTGCGGGTCCCACGGTGGCCTTTATTTTTTGACCCTTGCGTTTTTTTACGTTCTTGCATGGTTTTTTACGTTCTTGCATGGTTTTAGGCTTTTTTGGTTTTAGCAATATTTCGTTTCCAGTTTCATGCATGATTGGAAATTTAAACGATAAGGTTGTCCGTATTTGTTTTGTAGTTCCTTTTTTTTCTTTCGTATTTTTTTTCGTTTGTTTTGTTATTTCTTTTTTTTGTTGTTTTGTTTTTTATTCTCCCGTCGTGGCTGCTTGGCCTGTAGGACGGCGTTTGAGTCTTTTTTTTTTCTTGTTTTGCTTCTTGTTATTTTACTGTGTTGTTTTGAGTTTTCCCTGTCGATCATTGAGATATCGGTGCTTCTGAGCTTTCCCTTGTTTGTCTTTGTCTGTTGATCTATAATCTAGTTTCTTGGTTGTACATTCCTTTTTCCTTTTGGTCTTGTGCATTGCTGTTTTCCTGTTAGGTTCTTTGGTGGTTTTGCGATGGATGAACAATCCGGAAAAGAGAGTGGAAATATGGAGGATGATATCAATGTGTTAATGGAAAGATTAAAATTTTCGGATGAAGAATCAATCAAGGTGACTCGATCCAAGGATGCTGGTAATACTCAAGGGTTTGAATCTTGGGCTATGGGTAAAATAATGGCGGCGGAAAAAACCTAATAGGGAGGCGATGTACAGGGTTTTCAGATCGCTTTGGTATACCAAAGAAGAGGTGAATTTTGTGGCACTGAAAAACGACGTGATCATCGTGAAATTTTGATGTTTGGAGGATAGAAATAGGATCCTTAACCTCATGCCATGGATTTTCGACAATTGCTTGTTTTCGATGATACCATTCGAGAAAGGGAAAGACATCGAATCATATGAGTTCAATAAGTCTCCTTTCTGGATAAGAATATTCAACATTCCTTTGGAACTAATGGATCGCCAAACAGCTGTTGAGATGGGGAGGATTATAGGAGAATTGGTGGCAATAGATTGGAAAGATAGAGATGGTGGATTGACGGAATTTATCAGGATAAAAGTTATGATAAACATATTAAAACCTTTACGGTGAATTGTAAAATTGATTGATAGAGAAGGGACTGAAACTATTTGTACGGTGAAGTACGAAAGACTCCCAGATTTTTGTTTCCTTTGTGGAGTTATTGGTCATAAAAAGGAAAAGTGTCAGGACATGGTTGGTTCGGTAGAAGTAAACAACTCAAGTTTCCAATATGGAAATTGGTTAAGGGCTATACTTACTCCCCTGAATCAAGGCAGGGGTAATTGGCGAAATGGGGTTGAAGTAATAACGACAAAATCTACAATGCTTGAAGACATAAATGTTAGCAAAATGGACTCTAGGGAGGAGAGCGGGCAACTGGTCCAAAAGAGTAGGGATAGGGGAAGTGAGGAGGAAATTATGTCGGTTTCTCCAGTTGAAAGAAGGTTCCATAGAACTATACGTGATGGAATGGGACGTTTCAAAAGCAAAAGGAAAAGATTGAGGGGACCAGTAGGAGAAAATACAGATGAGAGCCCTGCTAAACTGGCTAAAAGAAAACTGCTAGATTGTGTTTCACCTTGTAAGGCGGTGGCTGGCGACCAGCCCTGCCAGGAGCCATGAAAATCATGTGTTGGAACTGTCGGGGTTCGGGGAACCCTGCGATAGTTCGCGAGCTGAAGCAACTCATTGTTGCTAATATCCCCGACATTGTCTTGTTAAGTGAAACTAAGATTAATGCTAATAGTATATCTCGTGTTAGCTTTATTTGCAGGATGGAAGGGTGTCTGGCTGTTAGTGCAGAGAGAAAGAGCGGGGGGTTGGCTTTGATGTGGAAGGAAGGGGCTAAAGTCACGATTCACAGCTATTCTAAATTTCACATTGATTCTTTGGTTGGTCAGGATGATGGGATGAGTCTTAGGTTTACGGGATTCTATGGCAACTCTAATTTCGTATTGAGAAATCAGGCTTGGGAAGAGTTGAGAAGAACCAAAAGTATTATTAGGGAGGGTTGGATCGTGGGTGGAGATTTCAACGACATCCTGAATGATACTAAAAAGAACGGTGGTAGAAGGAAACCAAAGACTGCTATGACCGAGTTTAGTGAGCTATTGGAGGACCTGTCTTTGAGCGATATCAAAACGAGGGTTGGCTGGTTTACTTGGAGCAACAATAGAGAAGGGTCGGGCCTTGTGAAAGAGCGGCTTGACAGCTTCGGAAGATATTGTTGAGACGATGCCTTTCATCGAGACCAAGGTGGTTCGCCAATCCAAGTCCGATCATGATGCTATCCTTTTGGATACCGTTGGGAGTAAGCCGAGAGAGAGAGACAGGGACCCTAAACAGTGGTTTAGATATGATATGTGCTGGTCAAAGGAGCAAGAAGCTAAAGACATTATCAAAAGCATTTGGTCAAAGAAGGAGAGGAATTTTATTGAGAAAGTCGTGGACATCCGGGAGAAGCTTGGCCCATGGCAATACAATCATTATAAAAAGATGCGGAGAAAGATCAATGATCTCGATAGGAAAATTTGCAATATGATAGATAGACCTAGTAATATGAACATTTGAGGCTCCTTAAGCTGGCGCGGGGAAAACTTGGTCACCTTTACAACATGAAGGATAAGTATTGGGCTCAAAGACCTCAGAACCAATGGCTAAGAAAGGGGACGGAATACTCGTTACTTCCATGTCCGTGCTACCAGCCGAAGAAGAAGAATTACATTGAGAAATTAAAGGATTCGAATGGGGTGTGGCATGATGACAGTAATGAGATTTGTAACGTAGTTAGGAACTATTTTAATGATCTTTTCAAGTGCTCGATTGATCCTAATGAGTTGTTTAACCTGCACTTTATTCCTTGCTGTGTGATTGATAGTATGAACAGGAACCTAAGCAAAGATTTTACGGACGAGGAGATACTGAAGGCCTTTAATCTAATAGATCCAAGGAAGGCCACGGGCATCGATGGTCTCCCTGGTAGTTTTTTTAAAGATAATTGGTCGACGGTGGGAAATGATGTTCTCAAGTTTTGTCATGAGGCTTTGAGGGACACTTTTAACATTCACAACATTAATGAAACTCTAATTGTTTTGATTCCTAAGATTGATAATCCTTATGAAATGTCTAACTTCCATCCTATCAGTTTATGCAGGGTCATTTACAAAATTATCTCGAAAGTGTTAGCTAATCGTCTCAAAGAAATTCTCCCCTCGTGCATAACTCAGAACTAAAACACCTTTGTGCCTGGCCGGATGATTCATGATAATGTGCTTATTGCACATGAACTCATACATTATCTTCGCAGCTCCAAAAACGGTCTGAACAAAGGATGTGTGGTCAAGCTCGAAATGAGCAAAGCATATGACAGGGTGGAGTGAGGCTTTCTTGAGAAGGTCATGTTAAAACTCGGTTTCTCGAGGGATTGGGTCAAAAAAATTATGCATTGTGTCTGAACAGTCAAGTACAAAGTCAAATCAATTCGAGCCTCACCGATGTTATAATACCTGAGAGGGGACTTCGCCAAGGAGATCCCTTATCCCCCTATCATTTTCTTTTTTGCATGGATGCCTTACCTCGCATGCTCATCAATGCCCAAGAAAATCTTAATATTAAAGGCATTCGAGCAAGCAAGGATGGGCCTAGAATTAACCATTTTTTTTGCTGATGATGCCCTTCTATTTGTTAGGACCCACCGAAGTGAAGTGGAAGCGTGTATGAAGATCCTGGACAAGTTCGGGAAAATGTCTGGTCAAAGCATTAATGTTGACAAATCCATGGTCTGTTTTAGTCCGAAAACTCCTACCCATCAAAGAGATGCTGCGAATGGTCTCTTCCATATGAAAGTGGTGGATAACCTGGATAGCTACTTGGGGCTTCCGATCCCAGTTGGCAAGAAAAAGTTAGATGCCTTTAAGAGTATTGTGAATCGCACAGCCAACAGAATCAACAGTTGGTCGAAGCGTTTGTTGTCTAGCCGGTAAGGAGATTTTTGTTAAGGTCGTTATCCAGTTGATCCCCACTTACGATTTCTCTATTTTTTTGCTCCGAATGGAGTGCTCGCAGATATCAAATCTATAATTAGTTGGGTTTGGTGGGGAGGTGGTTAAAAAAACAAAGTGTGGAGCAAATTATTGTGGGATCGTTTATGCCACCCCAAAGGCATGGGGGAATTGGTTTCAAGGACCTTCATCTCTTTAATGTTGCTCTCTTGGGCAGGCTAGTGTGGCGTCTCATCGAGTGCAAAGGCACCCTATGTTACAAGGTTTTTAGCGCTAAGTATTTTTCGAACGGTGATATTTTCCATCCAAAGAAGATTGACAAACCTTCTTTTACATGGCAAAACATTTCCAAGGTAGCTGGAATGTTGAGCGAAGGTTTTGGTTGGAGCGTGGGAAATGGAAAGAGCATCGACATTTGGAAGGACAATTGGGGCTTCGAGGGTCTTTCGGGATCTTCTATCCGTTTGGACAGTAGGTTGGTGTTGGAGAGAAATGTTTCCGATTTAATGGTTGAAAAGGGAAGGTTGGAAAGAGGACAGGATTTTGGAGTTATACGGTGAAAGCTTGAAGGACCAGATTTGCAAAATCCCCAATTCTCATGTAGACCATGCAGACCAACGTGTCTGGTTCCATAACCCTTGGGGTTTTTATTCCACTAAGGCGGCTTATTGTTGGTTATTACTCAAGCAGATCAGTTCGGTCCTCATCGTATATTTTCGAGGATGATTTGGAAGCTAAAAACTCTTCCCAAAATTTGAGTTTTTTTTCTGGAAATTGGGCCATGATATTTTGCTACCTACGACAATATCGCTTCCATTCAAAGTGGCTTTAGCAGCTTGTGCCCAAGATGTGGTAAGGAGAAGGAGACACTTATTCACGCTATGAGAGATTGCCCTATGGCTAGAGGGCTGTTCTGGAGTATGGAGGGCGTAATAATAGATTGCTCGACGAGGTTTTCTTTCGTTGTATTGATTGGATTGAAGAGGCTATGCGTGTCTTGGATAAAACGGCTGCAGCATATTTTATAATGGTTCTTTGGAATATCTGAAGCAACAGAAATAATCGGGTTTTCAGGGGAGTCGATGAAGAGGCCAGAGTTATTTGGGAGAGAGCTTCTTGTCTGAGTAATGAATTTCAAATCTTCAACCTTATTGAAACACCTATGCTGCTAATAGTTAGTGAGGACAGGGGGTGGAAGAAACCCGAGGCAGGGTTGGTTAAAATTAATTTTGATGCTGCGTTTAAAGGAAACCACACGTGTTTCGGTTTAGTAGCCAGAGACAACGATGGATTCGTCCTTGGTGGGAGTATGGGCAAGCTGAACAATGTGAAGAATGTCGAGTGGGTAGAAATGAAAGCCCTGGAGGAAAGCATCAGGTTTGCGCGGTCAAAAGGCTGGAGAAAAGTGAATTTTGAGATTGATTGCGTCAGCATAGTCAATAGGTTTAACAAGAGAAATGTTGACTTGACCATTATGGGTAGTTGTATGCGGCATCTGTTTATGTTTGCTGATTCCTTTCTTTTTTTCACCATTACTTGGGCGCCTAGATCTTGTAATAAGGTTGCTGACACTTTATGTAATTTGGTTAAAAATGATTTTTGTACTATGGATTTCGACGTGGATTACCCGTTAGAAATTCATACATTATTTTGAGAGATGCAATAAATTGAGGTACCCGTTTTGGGTCGTTTCTATAAAAAAAGCTATAAAGGTTCCAAAAACACAAGAATTAACAAAAAGCAACCACCAAAATCACTTACTTGCAAGAGAAAAGCTTGGCTGAAATTTAAGCTCTCAAAACCCTTTTTTTGTTGAGAATTTTGGTGGTGAAGAGAAGACGATAGCCTCCTATCTTTTTGTTTTATTTTTTTATTAAACAAGTCACCTAATGTCACCTTATTTTGACCATTTTATGACTTTGTCTCCTTTTAGAAATTTCATGTCCAGCCACCATAAGTTTATTGGTCTATTTACTCAATAAGGACCTATACTTTAGTGTTCCATAGCTATTTAACGCCTTTAGCTTGTAGAATAAAACTTTCGCACCTTATGCGATTTAGTCCTTTTTCGAAATTAATCAAGTAATCATTAAAATTATTTCACCAAAATTTTCAAGTACTGATATAATCATGCTATAACACATAAAATAATATTAAAAATAATTTCTCGGCCTCGAATTAGCGGTTCTAAAACCACTATTCTGAATAACCCCAAAATCGGGTTGTTACAATTCTCCCCCTTAGGGATTTTCATCCCGAAAATCTTACCAGTGAAAAGGTTTGGGTATTGATCTCTCATAGTCTCCTCGAGCTCCCATGTGGCCTCTTCAACCCCATGTCTATGCCATAACATTTTCACGAGTGCTATACTTTTATTTCTCAATTGCTTGACCTCTCGGGCCAAGGTCTTTATCGGCTCTTCGCCATAAGTCATGTCTGATCGAATCTTAACCTTTGTTGGTGAAAGAACATGCGAAGGGTCAGAATGGTAACGGCGCAACATCGACACATGGAAAACATTGTGGATCTTCTCTAACTCGGATGGCAAGGCTAGTCGATAAGCTACCGGTCCAATTCTCTCAGTCACCTCATAAGGTCCAATAAAACGTGGACTTAATTTTCCTTTCTTACCAAATCTGAGGACTTTCTTCCACGGGGATAATTCAAAACACCTTATCACTGACTTGAAACTCAATTTCTTTTCATTTCAAATCCGCGTAGGATTTGTCTATTCGAAGTGGCCTTTAAACAGTCATGAATTACCTTTACTTTCTCTTTGGTCTCTTTGACTAAGTCAACCCCATGAATCTGATTTTCTCTGAGTTTGGTCCAATACAAGGGCGTTCGACACTTATGCCCATACAAAGCCTCATAAGGCGCCATTTTCAAACTCGACTGATAGCTATCGTTGTAGGCAAACTCTACTAGCGGTAAATACTTTTCCTAGCTGCCTTGAAATTCAAGGACACAACACCGCAACATGTCTTCAAGAATTTGAATTACTCTCTCCGACTGACCGTCGGTTTGCAGATGGAAAGCCATGCTAAAATTCAACTTTGTCCCCAAAGCTTCTTATAACGTTTCCCAAAATCGCAAGGTAAACCTCGGATCTCTATCCAAAATAATTGACAAGGGCACTCCATGGAGTCTCACAATTTCGGAAACATACAAATCAACTAATTTTTCAAGCGGATAATCCATATGCACCGATATAAAATGAGCTGACTTTGTTAGTCTATCAACCACAACCCATATGGCATTTTTCTTCTTTGGTGTCCAAAGCAACCCGGACACGAAATCTGTAGTAATATGGTCCCATTTCCATTTGGGAACCACCGCAGGCTGAAGTAAACCCGAAGGTACTTGGTGTTCAGCTTTCACTTTCTTAAAAATTAGGCACTTAGAGACAAACTCTGAAACGTCTCTCTTCATTCCTTACCACTAATACATTTTCTTCAAGTCATTGTACATTTTCACACTACCCGGATGGATAGACATACAACTGCTATGTGCCTCATGCAAAATTTTCTAAATAAGCTCATCGTATTTGGGTTTACAAATTCTATCTCAAAATATTAAACAGCTATCTGAACCAATCTAAAAGTCTAATTCTATATTCGTCTCGCACTGTGTTATCTTAGCTTGCAATTCTTTATTACCTTTCTGAGCTTCGTAGATCTCTTGTAAAAATATTGGTTTCGCTCTCAACTCGGCTAAAATCGAACAATATTCGGTTACTAACAACTAAGAGTTGATAGCCCTCAAGGCAAATAATGACTTCTTACTCAAAGCATCGGCGACCACGTACGCCTTTCTTGGGTGATAGTCAATCACCAGTTCGTAATCTTTTATAAGCTCTAGCCATCTCCATTGGCGAAGGTTCAGTTCCTCTTGAGTCATCAGAAACTTTAGACTTTTATGGTCGGTGAATACTCGGCATCTCTTGCCATACAAATGGTGTCTCCAAATCTTCAGTGCGAACACTAAGGTGGCTAACTCTAAGTTGTGAGTCAGATAGTTTTTCTCATGTGGCTTTAGTTGTCTCAGGCATATGCTATTACCTTGCCTTCTTGCATGAGCATCCATCCCAATCCATTCAAGGATGCGTCGCTATACACTACGAATTCTTTTCCGATTCTGGTTTCACTAAAATTGGAGCTTCAGTCAACAAAGCCTTTAGTTTCTCGAAACTCTGTTGGCATTTTTTCGTCCATTCGAACTTGACATCTCTCTGTGGCAGCCTCGTGATCGGAGTAGCAATCATTGAGAATCCTTTAATGAATCATCTGTAATAACCCGCTAAGCCTAGAAAGCTTCTAATCTCTGATACATTCCTTGGCGGTTTCCACTCAACAATAGTCGAGATCGTACTCGGCTCAACTCTAATTCCATCACCTAACACGATGTGTCCTAAGAATCCGATCTCTCGGAGCCAAAACTCACTTTTACTAAACTTGGCATTCAACTGCTTATCTCTTAAAGTCTGCAAAAATATTTCTTAAATTCTCCACGTGCTCACTCTCATCACGAGATTAAATTAATATATCATCGATAAAAACAACAACGAACTTATCTAAGTATGGTCGAAAAATACGATTCATTAAATCCATAAAAGCGTGTAACACCCCAAACCCGACCTAGACGTCATGGCCGGATCTAGCATGTCACATGGAAGGGTTGTTAAGAAAGTTGCGTGTTTGTAAAATGTTCGTATTCTTTAAAACTTTGAGTTTAGGTGTTTGTTATTAAAAACCCGTTTAGCTCAATGTCCATTTTCGAAAAGTTTTGATTAGTTTGAAAACTGCTTTTATTAGGAGAATCAAGTTTGAATTATTGGTAAAATCTTGTTTTTAATAGAAACCATCTTTAGTGAATTTGAACATGTGATGTTTTGAAAACTGTTTTCGACGTTCAAGAGAACCCGATGTTCATTCAATTAAAGTTTGGAAAACCGTTCGTTAACATTTTGGTAAAACCAACAGGTATTAAGGTTTTAGGAAAATCCCATATCGGACATTTAATAATAAGCAAAAACCAAATAAAATACCAAAGGCCTTATTACAAAACATAAACCCAATTTAAAATAAAATTTAAGGTAAAGGAAAACGGGAATTACTAAAGAAACGATGTATGGCCACCACAAAGTCTGCCTCGGCTCCAAATCCTCAATGCTGGGGATTACCTGCAAAATTAAAGCAGAGGGGTGAGTTACGAAAACTCAGTGTGTAATTCCCTATTCGAAAAAAACTGGACCTAAGCCCACAGAAGCAAATTGGTCCTTAGCCCATACGGAATTACAATGGCTCAAAGCCCATACAACAATAAACTGGGCCTTAGCCCTATTAGCAAGATAACACAGATAATACATGCAATGCAACTCAGCCCAGCCTAATGTTCCATCCGCTACACACCACCCGTATCCAGCCTAACACACCTGTAGGGATTTCTACAATCAACCCTCCATCCGCTACACACATCGATGGCAGTCACGCTACTCATCGTCGAAAATTGTGGCAGAGCCACCAGACTATCGAAATATATGTGGCATAGCCACCGAACCAAAATGTGACAGAGTTACTGAAATATATGGCAGAGCCACAGAAATACACTTCCCCAATCATCAAAATCATCCAATCCCATGCAACATACTATGGCATAATATTTAATGCATGCATGAACGTACCGATATAGCAGTTACGCAGTTTACATAGTCATGCCAAATCTACCCGAAAGGGTATAATCGTAAATTTACTCATCTGGCTATTTCCAAACTTACCCGCTAGGTATATCTCGTGAACTTACCCATTAAGGGTATTTCAGCTTTTAACTATTATAAAGAATATTACATTGCGAAACAAATAAAGGTGTGAGTTTACACACCTAATTGCGTGGAGAATTAGACACTCTCGATTGACGTCACCCTCACTATCTCGAACAACTATGATTTGCTTATTCGAATCGGATGTTGACTCCCTTCCACAACTCAGCGGAAAATCCCAAATTGCTGACACCCTACGCAGTTTGAACTTAGGAGTAGAGGCTACGAGTCCACTCCCCTTGGGCTCCCTTAACGCAACCCCCTAGACTGGTTATCCTTTGCCTCCATGAAGAGAATTCGATCAGTAACGTACCACAAAGAGAAATGGTGGTTGTCTAACAAGAGGTTTCGGCTCTCACCACCACTTCTCGAAGTTTGAAAGATTAATGAGCAAAGAAGAGAGTTGCTTGATCCCTACAACAATCGGCCTAAACAAAGTTGTAGATTCGGTTAAAAGAAAGTGAGCGAAACAAGAGAAGTCGACATTAAACCAGAGAGAGAATTCCCTACCTTGACCAGCGAGGAACTGACGTTCCACAGTTCGGCTATGGCATGTTGAGAGAAGATAAGAGGGGATTACTGAGGACTAGAATAAAGAGAGATAGCCGCTTGGCTATACACAACATAAGGCCGAAAGAAAAGGAAGAAGAGAAGAATAACTGTTACCTTATGATTTCAGATGATTCGAATAAGGGAGGAGTGTATACCTTCGGCCTTAAAACTGAAAGAAGCAGGATTCCAAGATCAAAAGAACACCACGCCTTAGGTTATAGCAAATCAGCAACAGGTAGAAATAAAGGCAAACCGATTTAATGAAGAGCAAGAGAAGACTTGATCAAGAAGGCTATACCAAATGAAAGATCAATAGAGAACACAAGTGGCCTTGATAAATGTAGAAGAGGTTCGACTAAAAGAAGAGAAAAAGGCTAGAAGAGAATTCGACGATGGTATAACAAAAAAAATGGAAGGGTGTGAGAGATGATTCAGTCAAGAGGAAAAGTAAATAATTCGGCTAGAAAGAAGAGATGAAATGTTGAGAGATTCGACTATAACAAGGAAAGGTTAGGAAAAGAAGTTGACTAATACTGCTCAAGCAATCATCAAGTAATAAAATTGCTTGAAAATAAAAAGAAGAAGAGAAGAAATAAGGATGTGTTGCGTTTGGTAAAGAAAAAGTGAAGCAAAAGATCGAAAATACAAAAGAAAAAGAAAGAGTTCCCAAAATGGGTTGCGGTTTTACTCTCTCAAATAACACTTGAAGAACGGCACCCATACACTAACAAAAATAAAAAATGCTCCCTAAGCCCCTCTCCCACTTTCGGCCAAACACTTCACACACCCACTCCCACGATTCTCTCCTTGATTTCCTCCCCCACTTACTCTCTATCCACCATTTGAAATGGTTGGCCAAGTCCCAGTCCTCAATCTCCTCTACAACATCAATTTAAACTCGTTTGACCAATTCAACTTCTCTTTGGTAGAGTCCCACGCCTACTCCACCACCTCTCCACCTTGGACACAAAAATAAAGCTCTTTGTTGCAGCAGATGGGATTCGAACACTCTCCCCCTTCCATGATCCCATGAGACGCCAACCACTAGGCCACCTTGCTACTTGTGCCATCCGAGACACAACAATTATTCTTAAGGCCTGCTTCCACTAGCTCTCCCCCCTTAAGTGCCCAAAAAGCAAAATTTTACCAAAGCTTTGGCTCTAACCCGAGCCTCCCTAGGACCCCCAAACACACCCAAACTACAAGCTAAACGAGCTAAATGCATGCAATAACACAAAAATGCCAGACACTTAATTTTAGGATGTTATAGTTCTACCCCCTTAAAGAAATTTTGGCCTTGAAATTTACCGGATTAAAAGAGGTGAGGGTATTGCTATCGCATCGCCTCCTCTGGCTCCCACGTGGCTTCCTCTGAACTATGATTACGCTATAACACTTTTACCAATGGAACCGATTTCCTCCTCAATACCTTAACATCTCGATCTAAAATCTGCACTGGCTCTTTTTCAAAAGACAGATTAGGTCTTACCTCAATTTCTTTCACCGTCACTATGTGAGATGGATCTGAACGGTAGCATCTCAACATCAAAACATGGAAGACATTATGTATTTGACTCAATTCCGGGGGTAATTCAAGATGATAAGCAACTGGTCCCACACGTTTCAACACCCGATAAGGCCCTATGAGTCTAGGGCTCAACTTGCCCTTCCATCTAAATCTTAAAACCTTTTTCCATGGTGAGAGTTTTAAGAAGACATGATCCCCCACTGCTAATTCAATCTCTCTACGCTTCAAATCCGCATATGACTTCTGTCTATCCGAAGCTTCTTTTAACCAACCCCGAATCAATTCAACCTTTTCCTAAGTCTCTAAAATCAATTCTGGACCCAACAACCGTCGCTCACCTAATTCAGTCCAACAAGTAAGGGTACGACACCTACGGCTATACAACGCCTTGTAGGGTGCCATCTGGATGCTGGATTGGTAACTGTTGTTGTACGCAAATTCCACCAACGGTAGATAATCTTCCCAACTACCCCCAAAAGTCAATCACACAGCCCCTTAACATGTCTTCCAGAATCTGAATTACCCTTTCCGACTGACCATCAGTTTGTGGGTGAAACGCTATGTTGAAATCTAGCCTCGTACCCAAAGCTTCATGTAATGCTTTCCAAAATCAAGACGTAAATCTAGGGTCCTTGTCCTATATGATAGACACTGGTACTGTAACACCCCTAACCCGTGTCCGTCACCAGATTAAGGTTATGAGGCATTACTAAGCATATTTCATTTATCATAGTTATCTATACATTATCTTTCAATTTCTTTGATACAATCGGTGACTAAAATACTTTCTTATTCTTTACTTGTTTAGCATATAAATAAACATCCGAACATTTCACCAAACATCTACTTATCATCTGACGAACAAATTTTTTTTTTTTTGACACTCAAATCACATACATCGAGCCAACTAACATTTACGAGTAGACATAGCTATAATGATTTATTCATATAATACAAATATGAACTCTCAAATTTACAATTCACTAACCTAAACCTAATCGAACCTAACATACAATACATCATTGTTGAATATATCATGAGATCAACTTAACCATATCACCGAATTCTATATCAATAATACAAACATCAATTTGCATATCAAACACATTACCAAGTTAATATACTACATGCTTTAACCTGTAAACATCCTTTGCTTCACCTTATTAGCTAAACACATTATCAATTACCACACCATATATATACATAGGCCATTCGATTTTCGTTCAAACATGAACTAAGCCATGAATAAAACCATACGTCCATAGTAATGTTATGTAAGTCATTATCATATAGAACTTAAATTATCCAAAGGAACTAAGCCTTTTTCACAAGGCTATATTATAGTTATATACAACACCCAAAATATCATAGTTTAACATTTTAGTCTAACCTATACATGCCTTTGAATCGAACTAAGTTAGATATACCAAAAGATTTGATAGTGCGATTGACTTCTCAGCTGATCCTTCGAGTCCATAGCTTGATTCAAAGATGTATAAAACAGAGATAGACAAGGACACACACACGGTAAGCTTATTAGCTTAGTAAGTCTTAGCGATGATTTAAAGCAGTTCTGGCAAAAGCATTTATGTCTTACACATAAGCTCAATATAACAAATTCTCATACTTAAATTACTTGTAACTTTAACTACTATACCTAGGATACCAATTGCCGATTACATACGTAGGGGATTACATAAATAATTAAATGAATATACTTATAAGAACCCATCTTAATCATACACAAGCTTTCGCATTTCCAAGTATCCATATGGCAAATTACTTGCATATACCTATAAATGTCACAACCAAGTACATGGAATATTTACCTTCCATTAATTTATTAGCTCACTATCATAGTACACATACGAATTTCATACCTCATTCTTAGAATTAAGACTTTCACTTTCAAGCATCAAATTTACTAGATTCATTTCATGATCTCATTACTTTATAAATGAAATTCAAAGTTTAACACTCACCGGTACATTACCTGCTAAGCCTTAGCTGAACTTTACATACTGGCCCTAGGCTCTGAAACTCAAAGTCCGTAACTTAAAACTCCAAGCATTAAGCACGCTAGAGCAATAAGCCGAATATGTCACCTAACACGAGGCACCGCCAGCAATAAGCCCGAATATGTCACCGGCACGAGGCCTGCTAGGCAATAAGCCCGAACTATTTATCAAATCAATTCATCAACTTACATTTCTTAACACGTACATCCCTATCAATTCATATTCACAAAACCAATTCACTTGTCAAACCAAATATACTAATTCATGTTATCTTGCAAAACATAATCATTCCAATGTAGAACATACACATTCGGCTAACACCTATATCTTACTCAATTTAATCAATTAATTTCATCTCACACTTTCATAATTATTTCTTTAATGAACTTTAACTTAAGAACTTACCTTGAATGTCGATAGACCGTGTAAATCGGCTATTCGAGAACCTTCGTCTTTCCCTGATCCAATTCCGTTTTTCTTTGCTCTTGATCTAAAACACATTAAATTCAGCTCATTCAAGTACATTTCACTTCAATTTAGTCCCAAAACACATAAACATGCAAATTACCATTTTACCCCTAAGGTTTTACATTTTTACTATTTAGTCCTAATTGCACAAAACACAAAATACACACAATTTGCCAAGACTATACAAGGGTCGAATATTCCTAAGGACTTTACAAGCCCTCTCATTTCATTTATTTTGCAAATAAGTTCCTCTAAAATTTTATTTTTATAAAATAGCCCTAAATACAAAATTTCACCAAAATTTCTAATACAAAACTTGTAAATCTTTAACACATCTTTAATCTAAACCATCAAATATCAAAACCATAAGAACACATCAATGGCCGAACCTCATATACACATAATTCTCAAAAATTCAAGCATGGGTCGGGTAATATACGAAGCAACGATCTCAAAAACGTAAAAATTAACAAAAACCAACTAAAAACTCACCTTGAATTTTAGCTTAGAAATGCCGAAAATTAAAGGGTTTCAAAGCTTCATTCATTTTCCCACATTCGGCCAAAGATGGATGGAAAAGGATGATGGCTTATTATTATAATCTTTTAACATATAAAGTAAATAATATTTAATTACTAATTTAACCTTCAAAATAAAATAAAACTAATATATAACTTAAGGTTAGTCATGACAAATGCCACCCACTAACCTAAAAATGGGCTAATTGCCCTTTTAATGCCCCACTTTAAAAAGCCATCATCAATTAGGCACTTTTCACTATAACATGCAACTTTTACGCTTTACGCAATTTAGTCCTTTTGTTAAATTAACACACAAACGATTAAATTTTTCTACGAAACTTTCACACACATAAATTCACATATAATGAGCATAGAATATAATATTTAAAAATATTTCTGACTCGGATTCGTGGTCCCGAAACCACCGTTCGATTAGGGTCAAATTCAGACTATTACAAGTACCCTATGCAGCCTCATGATTTATGCAACATACAGCTTGGCCAACTTCTGTAACGAATAGTCGGTACGAATCGGTATGAAGTGTGCGGACTTAGTCAACGATCAATGATTACCTACACTGAATCTTTCTTAGTAGGCATTAGGGGTAGCCCACTAACAAAATCCATCATTATCCTCTCCCACTTTCAAAGTGGAATCTTCACCGGTTGAAGCAACCCCGAAGGCAACTGATGCTCCGCCTTCACTTGCTGACATGTCAAACACTTACTCACAAAGTCAATAATTTCCCGTTTCAGACCAGGCCACCAATACAGTTCCGTAAGTCTCGATACATCTTTCTTTCACCTGGATGCATAGCATATGGGCTACTATACACTTCCCGCAGAATCATCTGCCTCAACTCAGAGTCCATCGGCATAAAATTCTTCCACGAAAACATAGCACCCCTTCACTGTTCAACCCAAAATCCACTGCCTCCCTATTTTCCACTTGTTAAAGTCGAAAACCCAATGATTTATCCAACGATTGCTTCTCTTTACTCTGACCTACCCATGTCGGTTTCACCTGAAGTTCCGCTAACAAGCTGCCATCTTCGTAAAGGCTGAGATGAGCAAACATCGCTCTCAAATCGATATCACCTTAAACTCAACGCATCTACCACCACATTGGCTTTACCCGGGTGATACTCAATCGAGTAGTTATAATCTTTCAACAATTCTATCCACCTCCGCTATCTTAGATTCATCTCCTTCTAGGTAAGGAGATATTTCAGACTCTTATGATCCGTGTAGATAATTGACTTTTCTCCGTACAGATAGTGTCTCCATATCATTAGGGTGAACACCACTGCAGCTAATTCCAAATCATGAGTGGGATAGTTCATCTCATACGACCTTAGTTGATGAGATGCATACGCTACCACCTTCCCTTCTTGCATTAACACACAACCCAAACTTGTGTGCGATGCATCACAATAGACGATAAATTCTTTGCCAGCCTCAGGCTGAATCAACACTGGTGCCTTAGTCAAAATCTTCTTTAACTTCTCAAAACTTTCCTATTGTTTATCGGCCCAAACAAACGGTACTCCTTTTCACAATAACTTGGTTAAAGGTGCAGCAATCAATGAAAACCCCTCAATGAACCTTTGTAGTACCCAACCAAACCCAGAAAACTTTAAATTTTTGACACTGAATTTGGTGGTTTCCAATCCAATATAGCTTTGATCTTTCAGGGATCAACCCTAATTCCTTCGGCAGAAACAACATACCCTAAAAAGGTTGCTTCCTTCAGCCAAAACTCACACTTACTGAATTTGGCATACAATTGCTTCTCTCTCAAAATCTGCAGAACTATCGAAGATGCAGATCATGCTCTTCCTCTGTCCTCGAATACACCAGGATGTCGTCTATGAACACTACCACAAACTGGTCTAGATAGGGTTGGAAGACCCAGTTCATCATGTCCATAAAAGTGGCTGGTGCATTAGTCCACCCGAACGACATCACTTGGAACTCGTAATGCCCATAACGAGTTCAGAAAGCAGTCTTGTGACGCCTACTTGACCCTCAATTGATGGTACCCCGATCTCAAACTATCTTCGAGAAAATTGAAGCTCCTCGCAGCTGATCGAACAAGTCGTCAATCCTTGGTAGCGGGTATTTGTTCTTAATTGTCAATTTGTTCAACTAACGATAGTCAATGCACATACGCATCGACCCATCCCTTTTCTTCACAAACAAAACTGGCGCTCCCCACGGAGATACACTTGGTTTGATAAAACCTCGGTCCAACAACTCTTAGATTTGAGATTTTAGTTCTACAAGCTCCTTCGGTACCATCTTATAAGGAGCGATGGACACTAGAGCCATTCCTGAAAGTAGCTCAATGCCAAATTCCACCTCGTGGTTCAGAGGTAACCCGAAAGCTCTTCAGGAAGACGTCGAGAACTCTTTCACCATTCTGACATCCCCTACATACACTTCTTTGTCATCCAATGTACTAACAAAATTTAAATTTGTTAGGAGTCGTCACACTATTATATCACATATATGGCATGAATAGCTAAACTCATACTCATACTAGGTTAGCCCAAGAATCGACTAAAACATAGCTCTGATACCACTAAATGTAACACCCCTTACCTGTATCCTATGCCAAAATAAGGTACGAGGCGTCACCTAACTTAATAACATGCATACAAACATTTTCGAGTTATGAAATTTCGTTCAAATTTAAAACTTTTCAAACTTCATCTTGAAGTCCCTAATATAGGCCTACGAGGCCAAAACATACTTTAGAAATGGTTCGGTACTAAACCAGGCACTTTAGAAAATTTTGGAAAATTTCACTAAAAATAGGGGCACATGCCCGTGTGGCAAGGGACACGCCCGTGTAGGCAGACCGTGTGATCACACATGCCCGTGTCCCTAGCTGTGTGGATTTATTTTTCAATTTGAACCTACAGGGGTTTTCACATGGCCTGGTACATGCCAGTGTCCATGGCTCTTGTCCCTCACACGGCCATGACACGCCCGTGTCTCCACCTGTAGGTTAAATCCTTGACAATTTGTTTCTGACGTCAGCAACACTTTAGGGTTACACAGCCAAGGCATACGTCCATGTGCTAGGTCATGTGGAAAATTTAAATTTCGCATTTAAGGTGTAGACTTCACATGTCCTGGGTACATGCCCATGTATTATAGCCGTGTCATCCACACGGTTGAGACACACGGCCGTGCCTCAGCCCGTGTGGTTACTACTGGGCATTTTGTTTTACCAAATTAAGGTGCAGGGGACACACGGCTGGACTGCATGCCCATGGAGCAGACCATGTGTCACACATGGCCTAGACACACCCCATGTGTCTACCCGTGTGGACAAAAACAAGGCTATTTGCCAAGCCCTTTTGCCACCCTTACTTGAACCAACATAAGCCGCATCAAGTAACACCAATCCACACATAAACATCTGACCAAATCAGCCACAACCAAGACATACACACATCAAGGCCACTACACTCCATTCACATGCAAAACTTATCACATACCTTATCAATCCAATCATGCGACTTACTCATTCATGTATTAACACACCATATATTTCACCATGCAAATTGCACATTCATGAAAAAAATCATCATTTACATATATCAATAACAAGTATTAGCCACTATCCATGGCCTTATACAAAATGAATCAATCTTCAAGACAAGCCAACACATTTGGCCAAAACAATATGACACTTGACAAAAGACCAAGTCCCTATACATGCCATACTCAAAATGATAAATCTAACTGTACCAAATGTACAGATTGATAATGTGATCGAGCCTCCAACGCCCTTTGATCCTCCAGCTAGCTTGGCGATACTATAAGAAAATGGAAAGGAAAAGGAGTAAGCATAAAGCTTAGTAAGTTGCATGTAAATAAGTAACAACATCAACCATGCATCTTTAAACACATAGCATATTATAAACCAGCACAACATTCTTGATTTAGGAATGGTAGATTTACTACATATTTACACATCACAAGTATAAGCCAAAGATTACAAGATCGTCCTGAAATCATTCTTGTAGATAGAATTTACTCAATTTCATCCTTACCATTAAGGCATCATAATTAAGCTCATATGTCATGAGTTTCGAGTAAGAACATGTACCACTCACAACATGATTATATTCTTTCATATCTTTATCATAAGATTTAAATAACCCGTGGAAGTAAAGGATATCCGTTAAGCCTCATGTAACACCCCTTACCAGTATCCCTCGCCGAAATAGGGTACAAGGTATTACCTAACTTAATCACATATATCCGATCATTTTTGAGTCACAAATTTCCATTCAAATTTAAAAATTTTTATTCATAATCATATTGTCCCTATTACGGGCCTACGAGGCCTAAAACATGCTTTTGAAGCAATTCAGGACTAAACCGAGAACTTTGGAAAATTTCACAACACTTAGAAATTTTTTCTTCAAAATAAGGTCACACTCAATATGCATCCTCAACAACTCTTATACATGCATAATTATATCTAATTATCATACCATACCATTGAGCCAAACTTAGCCATTCGACATCAAGACTACTAGCACATTCAACCATTAGGTATTTAGGCTATAACGCATAACTCATCTTGTATCATGCAAACACATTTCACATCAAAATACATTAGCATATAAATAATATATATATATATATATATATATATATGCTTACAATCAATTCGCTAATATAAGCCAATTAGCATGGTTGCATACTATAATAACCTTTAACCATTATAAGCCAATGCATTTGGCCAAAACATAATAACATATACACAAAATGACTAAGTCCCTAAACATGCCATAGAATTAAATTTCTTAAAGGCACTGATACCAGTCAAAAGCTTGATAGTGTGATAGAATCTTAGGCGATCTCCAACCCGAGCTAGCCTCTGTGACACTATAGGAAAAAGGAAAGGAAGGGGGTAAGCATTATAGCTTAATAAGTAGGTATGTAAGTAATAAGTGATTTATTAACAGGCTTTTATAAATCTTCACAATATGTTCTCAAGATAATACAATCATAATTGTACATAGTTCCACTATTTATTCATATTCATCTCAAGCTGTCTACTCGAGTCACAGTCACTAAATTATTTGTATCTCTAGATACAGAACTCCAAATTAAGATCCGTTAATTTTAACTGAAACTAGACTAACATATATTATTACCATAAAATTTTCAAAATTTTTGGTTTATCCCATAAGTACATTTTATTCTTTAAAATCTTACCTTTTCTACTGTCTGATAGTTTCAACCCTTCTTCACTAAAAATTAATTATCTCATCATACAGAATTTGAATAATGTTCCAATTTGTTTCTCTTGAAATTAGACTCATTAAGAAATTTAATCATATATACTATAAACCATAATTATTTTTATACAATTTTAATTATTTTTGAAAGTTGAAACAAGGGATTAGACATCATTCTAACCCTATCTTACAAAAATTTGAATATCACAGAATATGAAATTATTTTGTTTACACCATTTCTTTTATATGAAAATAGACTCATTAAGATTTAATTTAATATCTTATTCAACCTATAGTTCTATTTCCACCATTTTTGGTGATTTTTCAAAATCACACAACTGCTGTTGTCCAAAACTATTTTGTTGCTAAATTTACTCTTTCATAATTTCACTTACTCCATTTCATCTTACTGAAGGTTCGATCAAATATTGAGCACATTGTTCATAAATTTTCACACTTATACCTGCACTTATTCATCACATAATCATATTCAATTACACTTAGTCGTTACATGATCACATGTATTTTCACTTAGTCAATTTCCCGTTGAACTCATCGGAATAATAACAAATACACGATGGCCTACACATAGTACCACCCCTGTAGTCGAAGCTATCTAGTGCACATAGTAGCCTGCACTTAGTACTAAACATGTGACCAAAACCATCACTTACACATAGTGGCCTGCACTCAGTACCACACATGTGATTGAAGCTATCGGGTACTCTTAGTAGCCTGCACTAGTACTACACATGCGACCTATCCGTCTGGTACACGTAGTAGCCTACACTTAGCACTACACATGTGACCTAAAACCATCTCGTAGCTCTTTTGTACAAATAGTGGCCTACACTTAGTACCACACATGTGACCTAGCTACCTCATTCGTATCTTTTCTATTCCGAAGGTTTAACCAGGAATTCTCACATTTCAACATTTTACCAATTCATCCATAATCAATCACAATTCATAATTTGCATCAAATAATTACTCCATATTCAAACATATCTCATATAATATAAAAAAATATTAAAACATAAATAAAAAATGATGTATTATTTACATACAAACTTACCTCGAAAGCAAAATCGGTGAAAAGGACTTATTCGTCAATTACTCATTTTTCCCTCGTTCTAGTTCCAAACCTCGTTTTCCTTGATCTATAATATCAAATTTAATTTATTTATTAGTCACATTATTCAATGTGACCCAAAAATCATATTATGGAAAAATTACATTTTTGCCCCTAAAGTTTCACATATTTACAATTAAGCCCGTATGCTCATAAAATGATTTTTATTCAACTTCCTTGTATTTTAAGCCTAGCCGAACCATTTTCATAACTATAGCAGTCCAAAATTTCCATTTATTCACACACTTGCACACATTTTACAACTTTTTACAAACTAGTCCTTTTTGACAATTTCACCAAAAATCACTTAGTAAAAGTCGTTTATTACACATCGAGGATTCATATTCTACCATTAAACATCAAAACACAAGCATTTCTCATATGGGTAAATTTTCAAACGTCAACCGTAGCTTAAATAAATGGTAGAAATAGAGAGATCGTGTTACGAGAATTTCAAAAACGTAAAAATCATTAAAAAATGGGGCTAGAACGGACTTACAATCGGGATTGGAAGCTTGAAAAACCCTAGACATGGTTTTCCCTTGTGAAATTCGGCCATGGGGTTGAAGATGGACAAAAATTGGCTTTTAATTTTGTTTTTTTCATTTTAATTACTAAATGACCAAAATGCCCCTAATTTAAAAATATTTTATTTCACCTACTTCATGTCCATTTTTGTCCAACAAATTAACCAAAGGTCTAATTATCATTTAAGGACCTCAAATTTAAAATTTCATAACAATTGGATACCTTTAACATGTAGAACTCAACTTTTGCACTTTTTAGAATTTAGTCCTTTTGACTAAATTGAGTGTCCAAACGTCGAAATTTTTGAATGAAATTTTCAAGAAATCATTTAGTGAAATCGTAGACCATAAAAATGTAATAAAAATAATTTTTTCCTCTTAGATTTGTGGTCTCGAAACCACTATTCTGACTAGGCCCAAAATTGGGCTGTTACACCTCACACAAGAGGGTAAAATGCCGATGCCATGTCCCAGACATGGTCTTACACTGGCTCACATATCGACGCTGATGTCATGTCCCAAACATGGTCTTACACTAGCTCTCGTCTCAATGTCGATGCCATGTCCCAGATATGATCTTACACTGGCTCTCACAATGTGGCCAATGCCATGTCCCAGACATGGTCTTACAGTAGCACACATATCAATGCCAATGCCAAGTCCTAGACATGGTCTTACACTAGCACACATATCAACCAAATGTCATGGCATGGATTTCCAATCTATTCCTAAGGTTCAATCGGGAGTTTTTACTACATCAATTCTCATCATGCATATTCACAACAATAATCAAACACTTTATGCCATATTAATTTTTCAATACATAATAACAATAAAGTTGTATTATTTACGTACAACTTACCTCGGTATACAAAAAGTAGGCGACTAGATTGAATTAGTCTATTAGCTTGGTCTTCCCCCGGTCTGGGTCTGGACTAAGTTTTTTTTTTATCTATAATGAAAAATTCACTTATTTAATCACTACATTAATCAAGACAATCTATAATTCATACCTGGGCAAAATTACCATTTTGCCCTTAGACTTTCGTATAATTACGATTTTGCCTCTAGGCTCGTAAAATGATTTTAATCAAATTTCCTCCTTTAACAATCCTAGCCGAACCTTTATTACTCTTATAGAAACTCAAAATTTTCAATTATTTCATACATTTACAACTTATTTTATAAACTTCACAAAATGGTCCTTTTAGGTGTTTTTATGAAAACCCTTTTCACAAAAGTTGTTTATTTAACAACCAAGATTCATTTTCTTTCATAAATACTCAGAAAACATCACAAATCCTCTCATGGTAAATCTATATACTATCAACCATTTGGCAAAATAGTCCCCTCATTAGCTAGATTAAGCTATAGGGGTTCCAAAAACACAATAATTAACAAAAAAAAACAACCACCAAAATCACTTACTTGCAAGAGAAAAGCTTGGCTGAAATTTGAGCTCTCAAAACCCCTTTTTTTGCTGAGAATTTCTATGGTGAAGAGAAGATGATAGCGTCCTATCTTTTTGTTTTATTTTTTTATTAAACAAGTCTCCTAATGTCACCTAATTTTGACCATTTTATGACTTTGTCTCCATTTAGAAATTTCATGTCCAGCCAACATAAGTTTGTTGGTCTATTTACTCAATAAGGACCTCTACTTTAGTGTTCCATAGCTATTTAACGTATTTAGCTTGTAGAACAAAACTTTAGCACCTTATGTGATTTAGTCCTTTTTCGAAATTAAGCAAGTAATCACTAAAGTTAATTCACCAAAATTTTCATGTACTCATATAATCATGCTATAACACATAAAATAATATTAAAATTAATTTCTCTGGCCTCATATTAGTGGTTTCGAAGCCACTGTTCTGACTAGCCCCAAAATCGCGCTGTTACACAAAAAAACTCATAAAAACTTAGAAGAAATTAAAAGGAGGTTTTCGATCTTGATGGAAATCTACTTTGGGAGTGGCTTCAATGGCATTCTTTGAGTCGTTTTCTTGATATTCTCTAATGGCTCCCATATCTATTCTTCTATTTGGTATTTATAGACTTTAGAATACTCAGAAAGCCTAAAAATTGAGTTTTTCCGCGTGTTTGGGAAGCAGGTTTGAAATCGACACGGGCTAGCACATGGGTGTGTGTCCAACTCGTGTGGCTCTTGAAATATGCTATTTTTCTCTTATTTTTCTCATTTTGCTCCCAAATTCTCAACTAACTATAAGAACATGAATTAAATGGATTAGGATCATGAAATTCACCAATTTGTATAAATAATAATCCAAAAACGCATTAAGAATGGTATTAAAATATGTTAGTTTTATCATTTATCAAATATCCCCACACTTAAGCATTTCCTTGTCCTCAAGAAAAATCCTCAACTCACATTAAAATTAATCTTTCTAAACTTATAATTCTCATCAATAATGTTTCGAAATAATTTGCAAATAATAATGCATTGACAATTCAACTAAAAAGGCACTAAAGATTCAAACAATCCAAGTCAAAATTTTTAAAGCGCAAAATCATAGGTATCTCCCCTTATCTAAGTATTTACCTTTAATTCAAAATCGACAAGAATTGACATCCTCACTAAAGATTCACTCAAATCACTCAAAGTGTTTAAGATTCAAGAATAAGCACTCAACAGTCGAACAAGAAATGTCATTACCATAGGCTTGATTGAAAATCAAATCTCTACCACTATAAAATGATATGACACACCAATCAAAAGGACATAGGTTGTAATGGAGCGTAGGTTAAGGGTGTGGAGAAATGTTATAAAAATTTGTTATAATCAAGATCAAGTTGATAAATTACCAAACTAGAAAAAATAAAACAATTGCTGAATTAAAAACAAGTGCATCAATCAAAATAATTCAAGAATGAAAACGAGGTTCTTCTTAAAATATAAATTTAACTGTTCAAGCTCAATCAACATCGAACTAATTAATAATCGATAAATAAATATTTTTTTCTTTTTTTCCTTTTTTATGAGAACAAGAAGAAATAATTCAATAGATTAAATAGAAGAACATAGTTGATCGTGTGTCAGAGTCTTAAAAATTTATATAATGAAAGATCTAGCCTAAAAACTAACCGTGACAACAACTTGAGGCAAGCACACCTATGGAACAATAGTATAGTTTAGTGTCAAGACTAGATTATCAAACCCAAAGGAACTAAAAGTACTAATACAAACTTTCTTTTTATTATTTAACCTAAGAATTAAAGGAATTGTTGTTTAACCTAAAATTAACTAACTACTAAGCTAAAGATGCTAAGACACAGAGAAGTAATTGGGGAAAATACTTGAGGGAAAAAACCAATTGATTAAGACAATACCCGAGAAAGAATCTACCTAGACTTCACTTGTTATTTAACTCTGAACCAGACGATTTATTCACTTGACTTGATCCGTAGGATTCCCTAATTTATATTAATACCTCTTTTGAGGCTACTAACATCTAACCCTAGGTTGATTAATTGAAATCTCTTTCTAATTAAAACCCCTAGAATTGCATTAACTCGATTTATGGACTCCCATATTAGGTTTGACCCTAATCTGGCAGATTTTTGTCATCCTATCTCTAGGGTTCCGATCAACTCCGCTTAACTATGCTAGATCTACTCTTAGACAAGGTCTATTCCTCCTCTACCTAAGAGCATAAATGCTTGAATCAATATCCTGAAATATCAAAACAAGAATTAAGAACACATAGTTAAGAACAAATCAAGTACTTATCAGACAACTCAGAAAACAATAACAAGATCCGTCTTAGGTCTCATCCCCCTTAGGTTAGTTCATAATTATAAAAGAATACATCTCAGAAGTAAATATAAAATAAAACATAAGAAAAACCCTAAAACCCCTTGAAGGAATTGAAGGAAAGATCCTCAGTCTTGAGTATGATTTTGACTTCTTGAGATGAATCAACTGGCTTTTTTTGGAGTGATGGCTCTTTGGCCTAGCTGAACCGCCCCCCTAAAGGTTGGCCTCTAGGGTGTTTATATAGGCTTTTGGAATGTCTTTCTTTGCCTCTAAGTACCCTAATTCGAATGGAACTCTTCTTTGTTGTGGCAAGGACACGCCCGTGTGGCATGGCCATGTAAATCGAATCCAGCTCGTAGTCGATCTGCTAAAGAGGCACGGCTATGTGTTTTAGGCCCATGCCATGTCGATTTCGTACTTTGGCCCATTTTCTTTGTTTTGGCCCGTTTCTCATTCTTTTCATCCTTCGGTGCTCTCTTGAGTATAAAACATGAAAACGAAGGATTAGGAGCACCTATTTCCATAATTAAAGGGATAAATCATCCATAAGTATGCTAAATGTGGGATTAAAATATATGTATATTATGGTTTATCAAATACCCCCACACTTAAGCTTTTTCTTGTCCTCAAGCAAAATTCTCAACTCACAATTAAAACGAACTTCCTTAATTCATAATATTCAGCGATAATGTTTCATCATAATCCATAGATAATTTATACATGGATAATTTAACTAAAAGAGTCCTAAAGATTCAAACAATCAAAGTCATAAGTTTGTAGCACAAAAAATATAGGCGTTTCCCTTTATTTAAATAATTACCTTTAATTCAAAATTGACAAGAGTTGACATCCTCACTAAAGATTCACTCAAATCACTCAAAGTGTTTAAGGGTCAAAATAAAGCACTCATCAGTCAAACATGAAAAGTTATTACCATAAGCTTGCATGAAAATCAAATCTCCACCACTATAAAATGATATGATACACAGATCAAAAGGTCTTTAAAGGGTTGTAATGGTGTTTAGGTTAAAGGTGTGGATAAAGGCTGAATTAAAGGGTTAGAATCAAGATTGAATTGACAATTTACCTAACTAGAAAAATGAACTAATCCAAAATAATTACATCAATTGAAAATTTCAAACTAATAATACGAGCTTTTTTCTTCAAGATGTCGAATTTAAAAATATAAGCTCACTTAATCACGGAACTAGTAATGAATATACTTCGAATTTTTTTTAAGAACAAATCAACAATAATAAAAAAACTTTAACAACTGAAGTATAGAAAATAGTTAGGCAACTACTCAAAATCAAATCTCAACAAAAAGGGTAGTCAAGAGGAATGGTGATAACAAATACAAGATGGGTTTTAGATTAATATTAGTAGGTGAATCAATAAAAGGGTTGTTAGGATTAAAAGGGTTCACTGGGGGTTAATTGTGAAGGTAGGATTTTAGTGGAGTAACTGGGTTAAATCCTAAGTGCCTTTATCATCTCTGCATATCAAATCAAAGATGTGGTCTTGACATGTATAATAAAAGCAAGTTCTAGAATAACAAATCAATGTTGACACACTCATAATCAATAAAGTGAGCACGAAAAGAATGTATGCTGTAAAAGGTTCAAAACCTCACAAAAATTATGGGTTTTTAATATCAACCTTGTAAATTTCAAACTTCAACGTAATAATTAGATTCAGGTAGACAACCTAACAAAATTATTTTAATTTTTGAAATAGACTCATCATGCTTGATTCTCTAGTATCTTAAAGTTTAAATCATCACTGTATAATTATCAATGACTTTATCTGAAACATATCAATAAAAATCATAAATCAACAGGAATTTCATTCTAATTAGTGATATGAGAAGATTACTTAAGGCAATATATCATTCAGGGATTTGAGAATAATGCAAAAAAGTTAGGAACTTTTCTAAATAAATTTTTACCCCCACACTTAAGATGTACATTGCCCTCAATGTACAAAGATAGATAGTAATCATTTATTAAGAAAATTAAAAGAGAGGGAGAGAAGTGAAACTTCCTGAATTTTTGGATGGATTCCTTGAGTTGGAAGTGTGGAAACTTGATTTGGAGGTGAAAGATAAGTTGGAGGGAGCACCTCTAATTCCTGTGCTAGATGAAGAAATTGGGAATCTCGTGAAGAGTTAGTCAGGAAATAATAAGAATAATTCTAAATATACTAATTATATATTTAAAGAAAAGAAAAATAAAAAGAAAGAGTGTAAAAAGTCAAATAAGACTAAAAAAAATGATTAATGGACTGAAAGGTCCTTATTGTTAGATGGTTCGCGAGGTGGGTGTGATTTCTAAGGTCGTGGTGTATGATTCCCAAGCAGCCTAAAGAACCTAAAACCAAGAAACTAAAATAAAATAAAATAAAATAAACTTAATAAAATAAAAATAAAGATAAGGAAAATAAAGGAGAAGAGAAAGGAAAAAGAAAGATTAAATGGACTCAAATGTCCTTTACATGTTGAGTTAATGAAGCGGCCGGCATGAACTTATGTAGATCGGTCTCGCATAGGGAGATTGGGATAGGATCCATCCGTTTCTTCGACATGGATGAAGTGTTGATCCAAGGTTTGGAAAACGAAGAAGGAGGAAATGAAAAGGGAGGAGAGTGTAAAGGTTGTGGAAGAAGGGAATGAAGATTAGGTGAGAAGGGGAGTAAGTGGTTTAAATAAAATTTTCAGTCCGGTACATCCCCACGCCCGTGTTTCATTTACGTGTCGTGTCACATGGCTGTATCGCACGGCCGTACGGTGGTTTATTCATTTCTCCCACGCTTGTTATTTAGGTCGACACGTCCGTGTTGATAAAACAGTGTCTACCACGGCTGTGTCGTACGACCATGGTGTTTAGTCGGAGCCTTTGGCTTGAAGATATTTTTTGTCCTGTTTCGTACTATCTCCATCATGCCAGTATTAAAATCTATAGTATCCACATGGCCACGACCATGGCCGTGTGCAAGGCCGTGTGGTACGAAAATCTACGCTTCATTAACTTGGTTAGTTTTTAGTTAGGTGCTAAAAGAAAGGGAATAGGAATAAATGTGATTAGTGCTCGGGTTGCCTCCCGAGAAGCACTCGTTTAAAGTCTTAAGCTAGACTTACCTCTCATCTGCTTGATCATGGTGGTTTGAAGAGGTGAAAATCTTTTCTCATGCTATCTTTATATAGTTTGAGTCGAGTGGCATTTACCTTAAAAGTGCCGAATGTAGAATTGCTTACCTCGACTGTGCCTTATGGAAAGACATTAAGTACCTTAAAAGGGATCTCTTCGTTTATCTTGAGGTCTGAAGTGGCGATTCGAGGGTCTATTTTATCTAACAATACCTGATCTCCTATTTTGAAGTTATTTCATGTTCCTATAAGCTCGTCTGGGGGTTCCTTCAGTTTTCACTTCATGTGGTTTTGATTCCTCCTTGAAATGTGCCTTCCACTCATCTAGTTCAACAATATGAAGCCTTCATTCCTCATGAGTTATTTCCTTGTTGGTATGAGTTCTAGGATCTGGCTCAGATGTGTGGTTCTGTAGTGCTTCCTGAAAAGAAGGTTTAACTGAATGGTTATCAATAGAATTTACGTTCTCACCTTTATTACTCGATGTCCTAGCTGAGTCGAGAGCTTGAAGACTGATTGATTCATCACCTACACAAAATGTGAGTTCGCCTGTACTAACATCAATTTTAGATCTGGAAGTTGTTAAAAAGGCCTTCCTAAAATTAAAGAAACTGTATTATCCTCATCCATATCTAAAACAACAAAGTCTACGGGGAATATGATTTTGTAAATTTTAACGAGTACATCTTCAATTATACCCCTAGAAATTCTAATAGTCTTATAAGATAATTGAATACTCATCCTAGTTTGTTTGGGTTTCCCTAGACCTAGTTGTTTAAACATTTTATAAGGCATAAAATTTATGCTTGCCCCTAAATTAGCTAACGCGTTATTAATAGTTAAACTACCAATTAAACATGGAATTGTAAAACTCCCTAGATCTTTTAATTTTCGTGGTAGTCTGTTTTGAAACATTGCTGAACACATGTGTTTAACTCTACATGCGATTCCTTGTCTAACTTCCTCTTGTTTGTCAAAAGCTTTTTTAAAATTTCTTAGAATCTGGCATCTGCGAAAGAGCTTCAAGAAACGGTAAGTTAATATGTAATTTCTTTAAAAGTTTAAGAAACTTACCGAACCGTTCATTAGAATTGTCTTTCTTCATCACATCGGGATATGGTATACGAGTTTGGTATTCTTTAATTACTTTTGGCTTTTCTTGGCTTTCCTCAATCTTACCTTCACTTACCACAGGTTCTTGCCTTGGCTCAGGTTCAGAATCTACTAGCCCTTCACTATTCTGAGCGGTTATGGCTTGAAGTTGCTCTTTTGGGTTGGTCTCAATGTTACTTGCCAAGCTACCTTGTGGTCATTCAGAGATCAGCTTAGTGAGTTTCCCTAACTGGTTCTCGATTCCTTTGATTGATGCTTGTTGATTTTTAAATGTTGTTTCGATTTTTTGGAAACGAGTATCTGACACTGCTATGAATTTTGTCAATATCTCCTCAAGGTTAGGCTTCTTTTCTTGTGGGTAGGGCTGTTGTTGAAAGTTTGGAGGAAGTTGTTATCTCTGATTTCCTTGACCACCCCATGAGAAATTGGGGTGGTTCCTCCAACTTGGATTATAAGTATTACTATAAGGGTTATTTTGAGATCTAAAATTGTTACCCGTATAGTTTATCTGTTAGCTTTCCATGCCAGGATTGTAGGGTGGGTACTCAAGATTCGTCACACCTCCTAGATTTGAGTCACATTGCATTATTGGGTGTACCTACGAGGAACCACATAAACCATCAATCTTTTTATTTAACATCTCTACCTGATTTGATAGCATGGTGACTGCGTCGACGTTGAAAACTCTGGCTGTTTTTGTTGGCCTTGTCCTTGTAACTTGCCACTGATAGTTGTTCAGTGATATCTCCTCTATAAACTCATAGGCCACTTCAGGAGTTTTGTTATTTAGGGTTCCGTCAGCTGCTAAATCAATCAGTTGTCTCGTTGAAGGGTTCACACCGTTGTAAAAAGTTTGGACTTGTAGCCACAAGGGTAATCCATTGTGTGGACACCTTCTCAATAGATCTTTGTATCTCTCCCATGCATCATATAGTATTTCTAAATCCATCTGCACAAAAGAAGAGATATCATTCCTTAATTTGGCCGTTTTGGCAGGCGAAAAATATTTTAATAAAAATTTTTCGGTCATTTGTTCCTATGTAGTGATTGATCCTCGTGGAAGAGAATTCAGCAACTGTTTAGCTTTATTCCACAAAGAAAAGGGAAATAACTGAAGACGGATGGCATCATCAGAAATGCCATTAATTTTGAAAGTATCGCAAAATTCTAGGAAATTTGCCAAGTGATTATTTGGATCTTTATCATGCAAACCATCAAACTGAACAAATTGCTGTATCATTTGTACAGTGTTAGGGAAGAAAATTTTGAGGTTTGGACGGAAGGGCAAGCTAAGTCCCAGATTCTCGGGCCTTATCGGGTATTGAAACGTGTGGGACCAGTGGCGTACCAGCTTGAGTTGCCTTCAGAATTGAAACAGATACATGATGTATTCCATGTCTCGATGTTGAGGCGCTATCATTTGGATCTGTCTCACATTGTGCCAGTGGAGGAGATTGAGGTAAGACCAGACCTGTCCTTCAAAGAAGAACCTGTGCAAATCTTGGACCGAGGCATTAAGGTTCTAATAAGAAAATTAGTTCCTTTGGTCAAAGTCTTGTGGCGGAATCACGGTGTAGAAGAAGCGACGTGGGAGCCAGAGGATGTTATGCGACAGCAATACCCTCATCTCTTTTGACCAAGTAAATTTTGAGGCCGAAATTTCTTTAAGGGGGTAGAACTGTAACATCCGGGAATTAGGGGCTTTGCATTTATTATGTTTCTATGTGTTTGGTATGTTCTATCTGTTAATTTGTTATGTTTAGGGTTCCCAGGATTGAGCTTGAGCCTTCATGAAAATTTCATTTCTGGGCACTTTAGGGGAGAGCTAGCTGGGACTGGCTTTAAGGATCTTTGCTTGTGTTTATTGACACAAGAAGTGAAGTGGTAAAGTGGCAAGGTGTCGCCTAGGAAGCAAGGGGGATGACGCCTCAAAGGGAACTTGGAGGAG
The DNA here is from genome assembly GCA_025506655.1 of Gossypium rotundifolium. Classification (NCBI taxonomy): domain Eukaryota; kingdom Viridiplantae; phylum Streptophyta; class Magnoliopsida; order Malvales; family Malvaceae; genus Gossypium; species Gossypium rotundifolium. Next base: position 53,399,841 of record CP106725.1, read on the forward strand.
GTGAGAGCAGGTTCGAGTCGCATAGTCTGCCTTTTTGGAGTTTATTTTGGCATTGGGATGGAGAGGTGGTGGATTCAACTTGGACCTTGAAGAGTGGGAGTTGAATAAGTCAAATATTTTAAATGGGTGGCCATGAGAGAAAGGTGGAGTTTGAATCATTCAAACCAATTCAAATGATGGGAGGAGAGTGAATGTAGGAGACGATCAAGGGATTTGGTGGCTTGTTGGGGGGTTGTTGATTGAATGTGGCATGGTGGAAGGGGGAGCTTTTGGTTTTGGGGGCTAGGTGAGGTGTATGTGTCAAAATTTGTTTTAGGCATTTCTTTCTTTCTTTTCTTGGGTGCACTTTTGGTCATTTGGTGTGTGTGTGCCGATTATTACAAGCTCGTTTGAGTCTCTTTTCTTATTTGTTTCTTTTCTTCCTATTCTCCTATTGTGCCAAAATTCTTTAGGGGTATCTAGTTTATTCTTTGCAATTTGGGCATTGGTATTTCAACTTGTGCTTAAACTGAAACTTCAACTCTCTGTGTGGTTATTCTCTCTTTGTTTTCTTCCTCCTTTCATCTTTCTTTCTCTTCAACCGAACCTTGTGTCCTTATTTTCTTTTCACCGTTGTTCACTTGTTCTTCTTCCTAACTGAAATACCTTTTGTTTCTTCTTCTTCTTGTTCTTTTTGTAACACCCTGAAAATGGGCCTATGTATTTTGATTTAATTATACGAAATGGCATGACTTATGTATTATGAATGTATGATCAACATTTTTGGTAACTTGAAAATGTTAAGTTAAAATAGGAAAGTGAACATTTTGGAAACCTGAAAATGTAAGGAAATGATTTAGAAATGTTAAGTAAAAGAGGAAACTAAAACAAGGTGGCCTTAAGAAAAATTGATAGAAGAAATTTGACACAAACATAGGCTTGTTTAAGTGGCTTGGAGGCACCACTTAAGGCCAGGTAAGTGACGCCACCCACATATGCAATTGGGCTTGTGTTCGAGCCACAAGGAAAGCAAAAAGAAGTTTTATTTTTGCTACAAGGTAGGAAGAAGTGGACGGCAATAAGGCACTAAAGGGAGGTGTTTTATTTTTGTTAAAATTCGGCAAATAAGATGGATAAATGATGGATTATTCTTAAATAATTTTAAGTGAAGAGATAAAGAGAAAAGCTAGGAAAGGCTAGTGTTTGAGTGTTAGCCGAAAACTCAATCTCTTCTCCTCTTTTTCATTTGTGCCGAAATTCTAAGCAAGAAGTGTCCATCTTTTACTTTGTTTCTTTTCAACTCTTCTCTCTTGAAAATTTCCTAGCAAACTCTCTCCTTTCTCTCTTATTTTGCTATAGCTGAATTTCATTAAACACTTAGGCCTCCCTATCGTCTACTCTTTCTTTTCCAAAACCCTCACTCGTTCTCTTTTCTTTTCTTTAACCTATCTAGCCAAAACACCTTGTGTTCTAGCCAAAATCTTTTCCATCTTCATTCTTGAAAGTGAGCAACATATTTTCTTCTTCTCATAATCTTCCAAAAGTCGAATATAAATCCTCTAGCCTTAGCCAAATCTTTGAAGGACTTAAAGCAAAGGGGTGTCGATTTCTTCAAGTAAGGTAAGATCTCATTCAGTTTCATCTTTTTTTTTCTTTTAAGATTAACCGAAACCAAGAAATCTAACCCCATTATTGTGTTAGTTGAAACTTGGAAAGAAGGCTTTGGGATGCATCATAAGTCGACCATAAGGAAGAAATCTTCCAAGATCTAAGGTAAGGAATATTCACCAAGGCCTATTCTGGTGTTTTAGATCTAGTTCATAATTATTCAAAATAGCCGAAACTAACAAGTTAATAGATCTAAGGATCAGCCGATTACAAGGAAGGAGAAGTTCTTTTCCCGAAGGTACACCATAGGTCGCGTGTTTCTTAGTTATTTGGTGAGTTTCGGGATTCGAAAATCCACAAGGTAAGTACCTATAGCATTCAGCCAAGGCCTGTATTGATACTAAGATCTATTTTTTACATGTTAAAAAGCCGAAACTAACCTATGTAGAGATCCAGTGTTTGGCCGAATACAAGGAGGAGAATAGCAAAGTTTTCGGGATTTGAGTGATAAGCAAATCAGCATCAAGGTAAGTTTTAGTGTAAAAATCCTACTAGGATTTGATTTTGTGGCCGAATGGGTTTTCATTAAAAACTTTAATATGGGCCAAATGTAGGAAGTTAAAGATCTAAGGCAGTAGATCGGAATTCGGGATTTCAGTGAAATTGTTAAGTGAATCAGGTGTGTACCCCACACTTCTTTTTAATAAGATTTATGGCAATAATTAATATGTCCATGTTTATAAGAATGTGAATTAAGGCATGATTTTGCATATTGTGTATGAAATATGGGGGCATATGGGTTATATGAAAAGGGGAAGTTAATGTGGTGACCTAAGACCACGAAATCTGAATGTGGTGACCTAAGACCACGAATTCTAAATGTGGTAACCTAAGACCACGAATTTTTATAAGGGCGATGAGCACGTCGACTGCAGCGACTGCCTTCGATGGTGTGTAGCGGATGGAGGGTTGACTTAGTAGTCCCCACGGTATGCAGGTTGGTACGAAGGATGTGTAGCGGATGGCATATAGGTTTGGGTTCGGGTTCGGGTTGCATCATTATTTCCTATCTGTTATATGAATATGCATGTAATATGTGAACATATGCCTAAACTGTTAAATTTTAGTGTTGGTTACACATTGAGTCATTTGACTCACCCTTGTGGGATTATTTTAGGTGACGATCAATGATGGATCGGTAGGCAGATGCTTAGTGGAGGCCATGTGAAGTTGATTTCTTTTATTTGGACTATTTTACTTTAAGTATTTTGAATTTAAATTTTGGGAATTATTTGATGTAATAAGGCCTTAGTAGAACTATTTTATTCATTTTTATTTATTAAGCTTACAAACTTTTATTTATTAAAAAATTAAGTAAATCTATTTTTAAAACAAAGCCCAAACATTTTGTCACCTAAAGTAAAGGATTTTAATAATGAAATAAACTTGTTTTCATCTCAAGCCCAACCCAAAATGATCTTCCTTCCAAATCACACAAGTTTTTCCTAAGTAACAAAAGAATTTGAAACGGTTTACACCGGGGAACATACTAGATCCGGTCAAGGCTCATGGGCCGGGTTTGGGGTGTTTCACTTTTGGTCATAGCCGAATCTCCCTAGCCATTTGCTTCTTGTTCTTCATAGCTAAAATAGTAAGTGTCTTAACTGAAACTCATTTCCTTTCTTTTAGAACCTTTCTTCTTTGCCTTATTACATACATTTGTAGAAGCCGAATCCTCTTGTTACATCAAGTGTGGGCACCCTCCTATTGATTTTTCTAGTAGTTGATTATAGTCTCTCCACTCGTCAATTTGTTGGTTCGGTAATGAGTTTCTTCCCTTTTTCTTTTCATTCATCTTCCGTATTCTCTTAGTCTGATTAAATGGGAGTTCTGACTTACACTTTGGGGCACTGGCCAATTGTAGACGGTGGTGGTTCTAGCATCTCGTTGTCGTGTGGCCTGTGTTCAAGGGGATCTTTTCAATTTCTTAGGCCAATCAGTTGGCGTTTGGCTTTTGTTAATCTAGGTAAGGGACTTCTTCGGTATGAGTATCTATTCTTTCGTTCTTTTCATTGCTTTAACCTGGTTCTCTGATCAAAATCTATCATCGATTCGAATGCCAGTCAAGGGAAGGAGGGGGTTGGACTCTTAGTCCCTACCCCTAAGTTCAAAAAACTTACGGTATCGGCAGTACGAGACTTTCCACCAGGTTGTGGACCGGCTTCGAATCTGGGTAGATAGATCTCGGTTGTTCCTTCATCTGAAAGTGTCGACAATATTGAGCGTTTAATTCTTCATGTTTACAGGTGTGTAATTTCCCACACATTCTTTTGTATGTTATAATAATTATATGTGTTGTTTAGAAAGCCGAAAACGCAACAATAGTTATTGTGTTACCCATAGAGGGTATTAATCGTAACACCAGGTGAGTTATTCCATGATTATGCCTTATAAGTATTGTCATTGGCATGAATTTACGTATGCTTTGAATATTTTAATTATGCTATTATATGTTGCATTCATACCAATTTGATTGTATGTTACATGGGCACGGGGATATGATAATGATGAAAGGGGCAGTGTTTTCGGTGGCTATGCCACATACTTCAGTGACGTTGTCACAATTAATTCGGTGGCTCTGCCACATACTTCAGTGACATTGTCACATAATATCGGTGGCTATGCCACATATTTTGGCAAAAGTAGGTGACTGCAGCATGATTGCCATCGATGGTGTGTAGCGATGAGAGTCGATTGTAGAAATCCCCACTGGTGTGATTGGCAGGAATGGGTGGTGTGTAGCGGTTGGATATTTAGGCTGGGTTGGATTTTGCATCATTTTGCATATGCTATCTTCTATACTGTACTGTAGGGCCAAGGCCCAATCTATTTTCGAATAGGCTCTGCCCAATGCGATTATGTAAAGGGGCTAAGGCCCATATGATTTATAAATGAGCTTGGGCCCAGTGATGGTGCTTGGCAATTGCAAACTGAGTCTTTTGACTCACCCTTTTTGGCTTAACATTTTTTGCAGGTAATACATAGTGCAGTGGACTTGGGCTAGAGAGGACTACGAGGTGGCCATGCACGATTTTTCTCAAAATAGAACTTAATGTAATAAGGCAACTATTAATTTGGTTTAATTTTCGGTTTAAACTTTGGACATTTTGTATACAAAATAATCACTAAGACGTTTTCTTTACAAAATGCAAATGAAAGTTTTTCTCACAACTTAATTAATGATTTTATAACAGATTTTGACGACAAACTTCTAGATTAATCTAATGTAACAACATGTGTTTTCAAATGTAACCTAAACACAAGGATTAGGCTAATTAAAATTTTACTTAGATGATAATTGAGTTTTCAAACGAACTACTAAACTGGAGGTTTCAAAAAGAGATGTAAAAAAAAAAAATTCTGGAGTTCGCGAAGTTTTATAAATTCTTCCCAAGTGACATACCAGATCTGGTCGTGGTGTTTGGGCCGAGTTTGGGGTGTTACAGGGGAAATATTGTTGGGAAAACTCAGTTGATTAAGACCTAGACTTCACTTGTTATCTAACTCTGAACCAGATGATTTATTCACTTGACTTGATCCGTAGGATTCCCTAATTTATATTAAACCCTCTCTCGAGGTGAATAACGTCTAACCCTAGGTTGATTAATTGAAATTTCTTTCTAATTAAAACCCTTAGAATCCCATTAACTCGATCTATAGACTCCCATAGTAGGTTTCACCCTAATCCGACAAAATCTCGTCACCCTATCTCTAGGCACGCGATCAACTCCACTTAATTATGCTAGATCTACTCTTAGACAGGGACTTTTGCTCCACCATCTAAGCACATTCAAATTAAATCAATATCATAGAAATATTAACACAAGAATTAAGCAAATATAATTAAAAACAAATCAAATATTTATCATATAGTTTAGAAGACAATAACAAGATCCGTCTTAGGTTTCATCCCCTTCAGGTATCTAAAGGGTTTAGTTCATTACAATAAAAGAAAACATCTCAGAAGAAAAGATAAAAGAAAACATAAGAAATCCCTAAAACTCCCTGAAGGAATTGAAGGAGAGATCCACCGTCTTGAGTATAATTCCAGCTTCTTGAGATGGATCAACTGGCTATCTTTGAGTGATTCCCACAAATCTGACCTTTTCAGCTTGGCTCCTTGGCCTAGCTAACCGCCCCCTTGAAAGTTATGCTTATGGTGTTTATATAGGCTCTTGGAATGCTTTACTTGGCCCCTAAGTATCCTAATCTGAGTGGAATTCCTACTAGGGTGTTTGAGTAGGCTTTGGAATGTGTTTCTTTGCCTCTAAGTACCCTATTTCGAATGAAATTACTCTTTGCCATGATAGGGACACGGCCATGACACACCCCATGTGAATTGATTTCAGGCCGTGGTTGAGTCTACTGAAGAGACACGCCCGTGTGTTTTGGGGTCCAGGTTGTGTTAGAGTAAATTAGGGAGGCACGGCCGTGTGGTCTTGGGCCCAGGCTATGCCGATTTCTTCTTTGGCCCAATTTGGTTCATTTTGAGCCCATTTCTCGTTCTTTTCATCCCTAGGTGCTTTCCTGAGTATAAAACATGAAAAGAAAGGATTAAGAGCACCTTTTTACACAATTTAGTGAATAAATCATCCAAAAGTATGCTAAATGTGGGATTAAAATATGTTACTTTTACGGTTTATCAAATACCCCCACACTTAAGCTTTTGCTTGTCTTTAAGCAAAATTCTCAACTTACAATTAAAACGAACTTTCCACAATTTCATAATTCTCATCAACAAAGTCTCATCATAATTCATAGGTAATTTATACATGGATAATTTAACTCAAAGAGTCCTAAATATTCAAACAATATAAGTCATACATTTTGTAGCTCGAAAACATAGGTGTCTCCCCTTATCTAAATAATTACCTTTAATTCAAAACCGATAAGGATTGACATCCTCACAAAAGATTCACTCAAATCACTCGAAGTGTTTAAGGTTCAGGAAAAGAGCACTCATAAGTCGAACCTGAAAAGTTAATCCCATAGGCTTGCCTGAAAATCAAATCGCCACCACTGTAAAATGAGATGATAAATAGATCAAAAGGTTTTTAACAGGGTTGTAATGGGGCTAGGGTTAAAGGTGTGGATAAAGGCTGGATTGGAAGGTTAGAATCGAGATTGACCTGACAAATTACCCAACTTTAGAAGAAGAATTAAACTAAAAATCTGAATAATTACATCATATGAAAATACTAATAATACGAGATTCTTCTTCAAGATATTGAAATTAAGCATATAAGCTCACTTAATTACAGAACTAATAATGAATATACATCGATTTTTTTTTTAGATAACGCTAGCACAGATTACATAAGAAAGAACTTCTATAACTGAAATAATATAATTGAGCAACTTATCAAATCAAGTCTCGATAGAAGGGTAGTCAAAGGAATGGTGATAACAAATACAAGCGGGGTTTTGGGTTAATATTAGTGGGTGAATCAATAAAAAGGGTTGTTAGGATCAAAGGGTTCACTAAGGGTTAATTGTGAAGGTAGGATTTTTAGTGGAGTGAGTGGGTTAAAAACTAGGTGCCTTTATCATCTCATATATCAAATAAAAAATGTGGTCTTAACATGTATAATCGAGGCAAGTTCTAGAATAACATTTCAATGTTGACACACTCATAATCAAAAAGTGAGCACGAAAAAGAATGTATGCTCTGTAAGACTCAAAATCTCACAAAAATTATGGGTGTTTTTTATGTCAACCTCATAAATTTCAAACTTCAAAGTAATATTCAAATTCAAGTAGACAACCTAAAAAAAATTTATTTCTAAAAAATAGACTTATCATGCTTGATTCTCTAGTATCTTAAGTATAAAGCATCAATGCACAATTAATTATGACTTACTCAAAAATATATCAATAAGAATCATAAATCATCAGAAATTTCATCCTAATTAGTAATATGAGGAAATTACTTAAGAATTAGATATAATTTAGGGATTTGAGAATAATGAAAAAAGTTAGGCACTTTTACCCCCCACACTTAAGATGTACATTGCCCTTAATGTACAAAGATAGATAAATAATCATGTGATACTGAAATCAAAAGAGAAGGGGAGAAGTGACACTTCTTGAATGTTTTCTAGGATCATTACTCTCGGCCTGATTTGGAGGAGGAGGCGGTGGTGCTGTGGTGGATGCCAACAGTTACTGTACTAGATCAAGAAATTGGGAAACTCATGAAGGATTAGCCAAGAATTATTAAGACACATTTAAAATAAACTAATTATGTATTTAAGGACAAGAAAACTAAAGGGAAAGAAAACATAAAGTAAGATAAAATTAACATAAAAGATGAATGGACTGAGGAGTCCTTATTGTTGGATGGTTCGCGAGGTGGGTGTGATTACTAAGGCTGTGTTGAGTCGGTGGTCGTGGTTCCGGTGTGATTCCCTAGCAGCCTGAAGAACCTAAAACCAAGAAAATAGAATAAAATAAACTAAATTAAGCATAAGAGAGTCAAAGAGAAGGAAATTGAAGCGAAAGAGAAAAGTAGAATAAAAGTTAAATGGTCCCAAAGACCCTTGGCTTGTAGAGTGGATGAAGCGGCCGGCATGAACTTATGTAGGTCAATCTCCCTCTGGGAGATTATGTTTGACTTTTTCCTCTTCTTTGACATGGATATGTGTAGGCTCTAGAGTTTAGATACTTGTTATGGAGAGGAGAGAAATTTGAGAAAAAGAAGGAAGAAAGAAGATGAGGAGCAGGTGAGAAAGAAGGGAAGAGGGGTGGCCTTAAATATAGTTTCAAGTCTGGTACTTTCCCACGCCCGTAGACCGTGGGCGTGTTGTTTTACATGGCCACCTTGCATGGCCGTGTGTCTAGATTGCCACGTCCGTTGGTGATAAGTCAGTGTCATCCACGGCCGCATCGCACGGACGTGGCATTTTGTTGGTGCCCGTGAGGTGATGGTTGGAGTCCGTGAGTCAAAGATTTGATTATTTCTAGTTCATACCTCTTCTGCCATTGTCAGTACGGAGATTCTGGACTTCCACAAGGCCACGGCCACGGCCATGTGCAAGGCCGTATGATCTAGGAATCTGCACTTTTGGATAGATTAAAACTAGGTGTTTAAGACGAAGAGAAGAAAACAAACTAAAATGAAAACAAATGTGTAAATAAATACGGTTAGTGCTCGATTTGCCTCCCGAAAAGTGCTCGTTTAAAGCCTTAAGCTAGACTTTTCTCGTATTCGTAAAAATTAGGGTGGTTTAAAAGTTTGAATATCTTCCCTCATGCTATCAGTTTTATTTTCTTTATAAAGTTTAAGTCGAGAAGTGTTTACCTTAAAAGTGCTGAATATAGGATTGTTTACCTCGACTATTCCGTATGGGAAAATATTATGTACCTCAAGAGAGATTTCTTCATTCGTGTTTAGGTCTGATGTAACGATGCGAGGATCTGCTTTATCTAACAGTACCTGGTCTCCTAGTTTGAAGTGGTTTGTTGTTCCTACGAGCTCTTTTGGGGGTTCCTTCAGTTTTTTTTATGCGGTTCCGATTCCTCTTTACAGTGTGTCATCCACTCTTCTAATTTATCAATATTAAGGCTTCGTTCCTCATGTAATTCTTCTTTGTTGGCATGGGGTCCATGATTCGGCTTAAGTTTGTAACCTTGTGGTGTTTTCTGTGGTGAAAGTTGAACAACTTGGTTATCAACTGAATTTACTTTCTCACCTTCATCAATTGATGTCTTGGTCGAGCCAAGAGCTTGTAGACTAACCGATTTGTCACCTACACGAAATATGAGTTCTCTTAGCCAACATCAATTTTAATCCTAGCAGTTGCTAAAAAGGGTCTTTCTAGGATTAAAGGAATCGAATTGTCCTCATCCATGTCTAAGACTACGAAATCTATTAGGAAATTTTTTTTTTCAATTTTTACAAGAACATCTTTGATAATACCCCTAGGAATTCCAACAGTTTTATCAGCTAATTGAATACTCATCCTAGTTTGTTTGGGTTTACCTAGACCTAGTTGTCTAATCAATTTATAAGGCATGACATTTATACTTGCCCCTAAATTAGCTAAGGCATTATCAACAGTTAGTCTACCAATTAAACATGGAATTGTAAAACTCCCTAGATCTTTTAGCTTTCACGGTAGTCTATTCTGTAACATTACCGAGCATACTGCGTTTAATTCCACATGTGGCTCCTCGCCTAACTTACGCTTGTTTGTCAAAAGTTGTTTTAAAAATTTCCTTGAATCGCATGTAATATCCGGGTTAAGGGCTATTTTATTTTGGCATTGTTGCATGTTAATGGCTTGCTATGTTGTTGTTTGTGTGGTTTGGGGCTTAGGCATGAGGCTAGGAGTGAGCTGAGTAGGTGGTAAAATTTTAATTTTTGGGCTTTAGGGGATAGGAGCTGAAGGAGCTGGGTCTTATATATATTATTTGGTGTTCTTGAGCACAAGAAGGGAGCTGGTGGAGTGGCAAAGCATGCGCCACATGGAGAGTGTGGTTGGCGTCAACTGTAGGAGGAAGGGGTCCTGAGTTCAAGCTGCGAAAATCCCACACTTTTGCATCCATTTTGACGGCATGAAGGGAAGAGTTGTAGGAAGTTTGAACTCTGCCTTGGACTTTGTCAACTCTTTCAAATGGTGGGTGGAGAGTGAAAATAGGAGGAAGACTTGGTCATAGTTATTTGAATTTGTGGTTTGGGAGTGAATGGGGGGAGGTTGGCCGGTTTTAAGGAGATTTTGGGGGAAAGAGTGGCAGGTTGTTAGTGTTGGAGAGTGCCGAAATTCCCTTGGACCTTGGGTGCATTTTTGGTCATAGGGGGAATAGCAATTAAGTTCTTTCTTTTTGTCAAACCAAGTGGATTTTCATTTAGTCAAAAGCTTGCAAAGAAAGCTCTTCACTTGCAAATAGCCTAAGCCGAACCTTTTTGTGTTTCTTTTCATTTTGGAAAACGAACCCAAGTGCTTTCATCTTTACTGAATTTGCTTGTTGCTTCCATCATTCTTTATTTTTTTTAGAAGCCGAATGTCTCTCCTATTTCTCTTTCTTCTTTATTTGAGTTAAATCGAAAACCCAAACACTGGTGTGCCAAAATTTTTCCTTGTTTCTTTCTTCTTCTTTTCATTGTGCAAAGCCGAACCTAGCATCCCATTTTCAACTCTTTTCTCTTTTGAAACCTTGTTAGCCGAAAGTCTCCCCTCTCCATTTCCTTTTCTTTTCCAAGAAAGAACCGAAGGTGCTTACTTTCTTTCTTTCTTCCCATTTCGATTCTTGGCCGAATTCATCTATACTCTCTTTTCTTTTTCACACAAAATCGAGAGCACCCCACCATTCTGCGTTTGATATTCTTTCTTTTTCAAAACCTATTAGCCGAACCTTACCACAACCTTTGCCGATTTCTTCCTTGTCTTTAACTTTTCTTTTCTTGATTAAGGGTGCTAGCCGAATCCTCTCTTTCTTTCTATAGTTTCTTTATTGACGGATATCAAAGGAGGAGTGTGACCTCGTTGGAGTCTTGTTCAATCGGCCTAGTAAGTGGTAGGTGTTTGGCCGAATGGCCATTTTCTCTCTTTCTTGTGCTTTGTCAATCTTTGGTGTTTGAGAGTCGATTTCGGCAGTTGTTAAAAAGAGTAACGTTCAATTTTGGTAATCGCTTTATGTAGGGCCTTTGGATTTTGAAGCAGCCGATTGGAGAAGTCAAGTGGTAAGTAGGGTAAGAAGTTATCATGTTAGTCTATTCTTTTAGAATGCTATAAGCTAAAGTTTCGGATGAATTAACCACTTTCCTTCTAGGGTGAAGTGATTTCGAAAGAACCATTGTTGGGTTCGGTTTGGTAGGAAACCAAATCAAGGTTAAGGTAAGTGGTAAATATACCCTTTGATTTATTTGGTTATGGCGAATGGTTTAAGGAACTAACCCATAGTTGGCCGATTGTTTTAAGGAGCAAGAGGATTGAGGGCTTTAGATCGGTTCTTTGGGATTGAGGCTTATGATATATCGGTGTGTAAACCAACACACTATCTTAACTAAGTAATGTGATAACTTTGTTTGTGAAAATGAAACAGTGTGGTTGATTATTTCGATACCCATTGAGGTATGGATACGGATTCGGTAAGTCCGTTTCATTATGAAATATGTGATGATCTACGATATCATGATTATGGGTGTATATTCATTGAGATGCCATATTGAGCATGTGAGCATGATAGCATGATTGCGATTTTGCATCTAGTATGATATGTGATTGGGTGATATGAGAGGAGGGGAGTATGATATCCGTGTCTTTGGGACACTGTGTCTTTGGGACACCGGAGGTTTGGCACCTCCGGTGGTTTGGTACCACGTATTTTGTGACTTTGGGTCACGGAGGTTTGGCACCTCGGCGTCTCGTCCCAGTGGCTTAGTACCACAAATGGGTTGGCCCCACAGTTGATTATACGGATTGACGCCATGATTTGGTATCACACGATGGGTTGGCCCCATCATCGGATTTATGACTACGGTCACCGGTGATTTGGCATCACTGCTGTGTCTTTGGGACACGGAGGTTTGGCACCTCATTGCGACTCGTCCACGTGGTTTGACACCACCAGTGGGTTGGCCCCACTTATGAGATACTGGGATTGTCACTAGTGATTTGGTATCACACGATGGGTTGGCCCCATCATTGGATTATTTGTGACTTTGGGTCACCGGTGGTTTGGTACCACAAGATGGATATCGTGACTTTGGGTCACTAGTGGTTTAGCACCACCGGTGGTTTGGTACCACACGGGTAGAAAAGGTGATATGGTTGGCTAGGTTTGGGTGCATTACTTGCATTATTCATTATGATATGTGTGTTGGCATGTTATCTGGGAGAGAGGGAATTATACACTGAGTCTTGCGACTCACTCTCTCCTTTGACATTTCAGGTGGCACTTAGAGGCGGACATGGAGCCGGGACGGACTCGAGGTGCTCACGCCATGCTAATAAAGGATTTGCTCAGACTTTATAAAATTTGGTACATTAGTTATTTATTTCTATGTGGTTTTATTTTGGGTTGTAAAAGGCCTTTTTAAAAATTATGGTTTGCTTGTTTATACTTAAAGTAAATGTTTAATATGCCTTAACGAATTAATTGGGTTAAAATGTGCTAACATTTGGAAAGATAACGATTTCAAAACTACAAAAGCGACATTTTAAACTATACCATCGGGTATCACACTAAGATTTGGAATAAAGAAGAGCTCAAATGTTTTCTAACTTAAACACGATTTTCCACTAAGACAGAATGTTTTTGTAACAATGATAAACAACTCAAACTTCTTAACGAGATAAACCTGTTTTGTCTACCCATTGGAGTAAGTTTTTAAGATTTCCGGGTTTTCAAATACATCATCAAATTTCAATCAAACCTACTCAAGTTTTTCTTCAAATGCACAACCTAGTGAAGTGTTTTTCTCCAACTTTTAAATAGAAACCTAAACCTCTCAAACCCTTTTTCCCTATAACATACCGAATTCGATCGTGGTGTACTGACCGGGTTTGGGGTGTTACATTTGTGGTATCAGAGCCAAGTTCAAAGGCTCAACTGTGGGCCCGAGGCCCAAAATGTTTTAATACTATAGTTTTTGAGTATTCTGTTTTAAAAGTATGGTTTGAAAGGCATGGCACCGAGTCACCGGCACCAATCCGCCCAGGTAAGTACCCCATACTATTGTTTGTGGTAATGGTATTGATAAGATTGAATGGCTAGTGATAGTAAGACTACCTTAGAGACTGAAACTGATAGGACTCTGTGGACTCGCGAAAATGAAACTTCTTTAATAAGCAATATTCATAAGGCTTTGCTTTTAAACAGTGGAATAATGATCGATGCATAAAATTCTTTAATCGCATTGAGATTTAGTCATGAGTACCGAGGTGGGCGTGGGACGTGGGCGTGGTCACAGTAGGATGATGATTTCGAACCCGTGGGTTACGGTGAAGTCGAGAATGAGATCTGGGTTCGCCACCAGCTAGAGGTGGTGAGTTCAAGAGCGGAGGGATGATGCGGTGTCACTGAGCGATGTTTGCGAGTGTTAGAAAGGGTAGTGGAGTAGGTGGAGGTGTGGGAGCTAGAAAATCATGCTCGGCGACTTGAACAAACGAAATTTGAATTCTTTCGGTGTCTCGGGTGTTGCTCCAAAGATCTTCTTGAGTATTGCTCGAAGCGACGAAGCGGATCATGGACGATCTGGACCTAAGCTGCTCAAGAGAAATTAAAGGGATCGTATCACTTCTCGAGATGAGTCATACCGATGGTGGCTCACGGTCAGAGACAGTATTACATTGAAGATCGACTTGGGACTATTTTTGGGCCGCTTATCGGAAGAAATGCGTCGGGGCTAACTATATTAATGAGCAATGAAAGCATTTACGAGGTTAGTTCGAGAGCAAATCTGTGTCAAAGTCTGGTGAGTTTCTCGGTGAGTCGGTATGCGAGGTATGGTGGCAATCGAACATGAGAGGTGCGTTCGTTTCGAGGATGGCTGGGGACGAACTAAGGTTGATAATTGCGCCCGGAGGGCGTGAATTTGCTATCCTAGTTGAAAAGGCGAAGGTAGCCGAGGGCATTAAGGAATCGTGAGGCGGTATGGATAGGAACCGACACAAGAGGAGTTTTAGATCTTACGGGTCATCAAGAAATTAGCGAAAAGGGCTAGACCAAAGTGGGCGAATCGATCGGGTAGGTTTGTTCTTTGCTAAGGGGACCGCCATGATGTAACCGTTGTGGAAAGGCTCATTGGGAGGATATTGGGTGATGGTAGAAATTTGTTTTGAGTGTGGTTATTTGGACCACTGTGTGAGGGACCTGTCCGCGCAAGTTAGCTAGGATTGATCAGAGAATCGGTACGTACTCGATCTGAAATAACGGACCACCACCGCAGAGGGCCGAGGTAATGGCGAGAGGAGGTAATAGTTCAGTCGGGGCCGTGGAGTCACAAGGCAGGAGGTGCAGTACTTCGAGGCCGGACAACCGGCTAGTGTATGTTCGAGGCGTCGAGAGGAGGCGGCCTTGCACCGGACGTCATTACTGCAGTACATTTTTAATCTTTGGTTCTCCATTTCTTGCTTTAATTGATGTGGGTTCAACACATTCATATGTTGCAAGTAGCATAGTGAAGACCATGGAATTAGACTCGAGATATCTTAGGCGGATGTAGTAATAAGCCCTCAGGTCACTCTGTAGTGGTAGATAAAGCGTATAGAGGCGATACCTCTAGAACTCGAGGGTGGTATTTGAGGCGATCCGATGGAGCTGCCGTTTGGGGAGTTCGATCGATTCTTGGGATGGATTGGTGGTTAAGCACCGTGCAAAGTTGAATCTGTGACTAAGCGCATGGTTCTGAAACACGGTGAGGGTGATGAGGTAGTTACGATCGGTAATAGGAGGAATTATCATCCAATGTGGTATCGCTCTGAAGCCAGAAGATGGTCGAAAAGTCGTGAAGCATATGTGGTTCATGTGTATGCCTTGGAGGCTAAGGAGTCTTTGTGGAGACAGTTGCATAGATTAGGAATATCTTGATGTGTTTCTGAGGAGCTTCGGGTTTACCACGGATCGAGGATAGAGTTTGGGATAGACACATTGCGGAGCTAGCTCGTATCTATTACTCCGTCTGAGATGGCACCTAAAGAGCTAGTGGAGCTTAAGGCTCGAGATCCGGGAGTTATTGGACCGAGGCTTTATCGGGCCAAGTATTTCACCATGGGAGCGCCTTGGTACTCTTTGTCAAGAAGAAAAGCGGTACCATGCGGATGTGTATAGACTACCGCCAACTGAATAAGTCGACGATCAAAACAAGTATCCCTACCTCGGATAGATGACTTGTTTGATCAGCTGAAGGGGGCATCGATTTTCTTGAAGATCGACTTAAGATCTGGGTATCACCAGTTAAGGGTAAAGGAGGCGAATATCTGTAAAACGACATTTCGTACTCGGTGTGGGCACTTTGAGTTCTTAGTTATGCCGTTTGGATTGACTAACGCGTCGGCAGCTTTCATGGATCTGATGAATAGGGTGTTCCAACAGCATCTAGATCAGTTCGTAGTGGTTTTTTTATCGACGACATCTTGGTATATTCAAGGACTGAGGAGGAACATGATGCCCATTTGCGGGTGGTATTGCAGATTCTAAGGGAGAAACAACTTTATGCGAAATTTAGCAAATGTGAGTTTTGGCTTAGGGAGGTGACGTTCTTGGGTCATGTAGTATCGGCTGAGGGGATTAGAGTGGACCCTCGTAAGATAGAGGCAGTTTTGGATTGGAAGCCGCCAAGGTCAGTAGCGGAGATTCGGAGTTTTCTGGGCTTGGCAGGGTACTATCGAAGATTTGTAGAGGGTTTCTCATTGATCGCAGCTCCGATGACTAAATTATTGAGAAAATGGGTTCCGTTCATTTGGACTGAGAAGCAACAGGGAGAGCTTCGATAAGTTGAAGAAGATTTTGTGAAGCTCGGTTACGATTCAACTTTGAGGTGGTAAGGAATTCACGGTGTCTTGCGATGCATCACATCTGAGTTTGGGTTGTGTCTTGATGCAGAAGAAGGAAGGTTGTGGCTTACGCATCTTGGCATTGAGGCCACATGAGGTAAATTATCCAACGACGATCCGGAGTTAGCGGCTATAGTATTTGCCTTAAAGATATGGAGGCATTACTTATGCGAGAGAAAGATCGATAGTCTATACGGACCATAAGAGTCGAAGTACCTTCCGACTCGAAAGACTTGAATCGAGGCAGTAGCCGATGGATTGAGTCATTGAAAGACTACGATTGCTCAATTGAGTATCATCCGGGCAAGGCTAACGTTGTGGCGTACGCGTTAAGCCGTAAGGTTGTTTCAGATTTAAGAGCTGTTGCCCACTTGAGTTTGTACGATGACGGAAGTATTTCGCGAAGCGCAAGTTAAACCTACTTGGGTTGAGCGGATCGAGAAAAGCGGTTGTTGGATGAGGTTACGAGTCGCGAGAGGACACAAGTCGAATGATGGGTTAAAGGGTTCTGACTTGTCTAGTGATGGGGTTACGTGTTTTCGGGGAAAGCTTGTATGCCGAGAGATCTTGAGTTAAGGCAAAAGATTCTTGGGATGCACATAGCGGCCCTACACTATGCATCCTAGAGGTAGCAAAATGTATAGGGATCTCGAGAGAACGATTACGGTGGTAAGATGCGAAAAAGGAGGTGATGAGTTTGTAGGAAGTGTCGACATGTCAAGAAGTCAAAGTGAGCATCGACTACCGTCTGGGTTGCTTGACCGGTGAAGATTCCTTAGTGGAAGTGGGAAAGGATAACTATGGATTTCGTCGGTGGATTACCGCTTACCGAGCAAGAAGGATTGATTTGGGTAATTGTGGATCGATTGACTAAATCGACTCACTTTATTAGGTGAGGTGGACTACTCACTTCAGAGGTTGGCGGTTTGTATGTGTCGAGATTGTGAGGCGCATGGGGTGCCGATGTCGATCATCTCGGATAAGGATCGATTCACATCAAGGTTACGGAAGGCCTTTGCATCGGACGACTGGGTACACGGTTGGATTCGACCTGACATTTCATCCATGAGGCGAGGCGATCGGAAAGGTTATCTGAGATCTTGGAGGATATGCTACGAGGTGTGTATTGGATTTGAGGGTAGTTGGGAGGAATATCTACCGTTAGGTGAGTTCGCCTACAACAACAGATTACCAGCGAGCATCAAGATGGCACCATCTGAAGCGTTATGCGGTAGGAAGTGTCGCTCACCTACTTGTTGGGCGAGTTAAGTGAGCGTCGGTTGTTGGGACGAGTAGAATTCTTTGAGATCGAAGACAAGTTTAAGTTGATTGAGGCATGGTTGAAAGAAGCTTGGACCGACGAAGTCCTACCGATCTTAAGCGGAGAGATATTGAATTCTTGTGGGGATCAAGTTTTTCTGAAAGTCTCACCGTGGAAGAAAGTGTTAAGGTTCGGAAGGAAAGGCAAGCTAAGTCCAAGGTTTATTGGGCCGTATAAGGTACTGAAACGAGTGGGACCAATTGCATATCAGCTCGAGTTGCCAGTGAGCTAAGTCGATTCACGGCGTGTTCCACGTTTGATGCTTTGGCGGTATCGTTCCGATCCGTCACATGTGGTAACGATAGGAGAGATTGAGGTAAACCGGATATGACCATGGAGGAAGAGCTGTGCTGATTTTAGATCGGGATGTGAAGGTTCTGCGTAAAAGTCTGTGCCCTTGGTTAAGGTTCTTTGGCGGAATCATGGCGTGGAAGAAGCTACGTGGGAACGAGGATGTGATGAGACGACAATACCCGCAACTCTTGACCGTGTAATTTCGAGGTCGAAATTATTTTAAGGGGTAGAAGCGTAATATCCGGGTTAAGGGCTATTTTATTTTGGCATTGTTGCATGTTAATGGCTTGCTATGTTGTTGTTTGTGTGGTTTCGGGGCTTAGCTGTAGGCTAGGAGTGAGCCTGAGTAGGTGGTAAAATTTTAATTTTTGGGCTTTAGGGGATAGGAGCTGAAGGAGTTGGGTCTTATATATATTATTTGGTGTTCTTGAGCACAAGAAGGGAGCTGGTGGAGTGGCAAAGCATGCGCCACATGGAGAGTGTGGTTGGCGTCAAGCTGCGGGAGGAAGGGGTCTGAGTTTAAGGCTGCGAAAATCCCACACTTTTGTATCCATTTTGACGGCATGAAGGGAAGAGTTGTAGGAAGTTTGAACTCTGCCTTGGACTTTGTCAACTCTTTCAAACGGTGGGTGGAGAGTGAAAATAGGAGGAAGACTTGGTCATAGTTATTTGAATTTGTGGTTTGGGAGTGAATGGGGGGAGGTTGGCCAGTTTTGAGGAGATTTTAGGGGAAAGAGTGGCCGGTTGTTAGTGTTGGAGAGTGCCGAAATTCCCTTGGACCTTGGGTGCATTTTCGGTCATAGGGGGAATAGCAATTAAGTTCTTTCATTTTTGTCAAACCAAGTGGATTTTCGTTTAGTCAAAAGCTTGCAAAGAAAGCTCTTCACTTGCAAATAGCCTAAGCCGAACCTTTTTGTGTTTCTTTTCATTTTGGAAACCGAACCCAAGTGCTATCATCTTTACCGAATTTGCTTGTTGCTTCCATCATTCTTTATTTTTTTTTAGAAGCCGAATGTCTCTCCCATTTCTCTTTTTTCTTCATTTGAGTTAAACCGAAAACCCAAACACTGGTGTGCTGAAATTTTGCCTTGTTTCTTTCTTCTTCTTTTCATTGTGCAAAGCCGAACCTAGCATCCCATTTTCAACTCTTTTCTCTTTTGAAACCTTGTTAGCCGAAAGTCTCCCCTCTCCATTTCCTTTTCTTTTCCAAGAAAGAACCGAAGGTGCTTCTTTACTTTCTTTCTTCCCATTTCGATTCTTGGCCGAATTCATCTATACTCTCTTTTCTTTTTCACACAAAACCGAGAGCACCCCACCATTCTGCGTTTGATATTCTTTCTTTTTCAAAACCTATTAGCCGAACCTTACCACAACCTTTGCCGATTTCTTCCTTGTCTTTAACTTTTCTTTTCTTGATTAAGGGTGCTAGCCGAATCCTCTCTTTCTTTCTATAGTTTCTTTATTGACGGATATCAAAGGAGGAGTGTGACCTCGTTGGAGTCTTGTTCAATCGGCCTAGTAAGTGGTAGGTGTTTGGTAGAATGGCCATTTCTCTCTTTCTTGTGCTTTGTCAATCTTTGGTGTTTGAGAGCCGATTTCGGCAGTTGTTAAAAAGAGTAACGTTCAATTTTGGTAATCGCTTTATGTAGGGCCTTTGGATTTTGAAGCAGCCGATTGGAGAAGTCAAGTGGTAAGTAGGGGTAAGAAGTTATCATGTTAGTCTATTCTTTTAGAATGCTATAAGCTAAAGTTTCAGATGAATTAACCACTTTCCTTCTAGGGTGAAGCCGATTTCTGAAAGAACCATTGTTGGGTTCGGATTTGGTAGGAAACCAAATCAAGGTTAAGGTAAGGGTAAACTGATATACCCTTTGATTTATTTGGTTATGGCCGAATGGTTTAAGGAACTAACCCATAGTTGGCCGATTGTTTTAAGGAGCAAGAGGATTGAGGGCTTTAGATCAGGTTTTTTGGGATTGAGGCTTACGATATATCAGGTGTGTAAACCAACACACTATCTTAACTAAGTAATGTGATAACCTGTTTGTGAAAATGAAACAGTGTGGTTGACTATTTCGATACCCATTGAGGTATGGATACGGATTCGGGTAAGTCCGTTTCATTATGAAATATATGATGATCTACGATATCATGATTATGGGTGTATATTCATTGAGATGCCATATTGAGCATGTGAGAATGATAGCATGATTGCACGATTTTGCATCTAGTATGATATGTGATTGGGTGATATGAGAGGAGGGGGAGTATGATATCCGTGTCTTTGGGACACTGTGTCTTTGGGACACCACAGGTTTGGCACCTCAGGTGGTTTGGTACCACGTATTTTGTGACTTTGGGTCACGGAGGTTTAGCACCTCGGCGTCTCGTCCAGTGGCTTAGTACCACGATGGGTTGGCCCCGATTGATTATCTGAGATTGGCGCTTGATGATTTGGTATCACACGATGGGTTGGCCCCATCATCGGATTTGTGACTACGGTCACGGTGATTTAGCATCCTGCGTGTCTTTGGGACACGGAGGTTTGGCACCTCATTGCGACTCGTCCCGTGGTTTGACACCACCGTGGGTTGGCCCCACTTATGAGATCTGGGATTGTCGCTAGTGATTTGGTATCACACGATGGGTTGGCCCCATCATTGGATTATTTGTGACTTTGGGTCACCGGTGGTTTGGTACCACAGTATGGATATCGTGACTTTGGGTCACCGGTGGTTTGGCACCACGGTGGTTTGGTACCATACGAGATAGAAAAGGTGATATGGTTGGCTAGGTTGGTGCATTACTTGCGTTATTACATTATGATATGTGTGTTGGCATGTTATCTAGGAGAGGGAATTATACTTTGAGTCTTGCGACTCACTCTCTCCTTTGACATTTCGGTGGCACTTAGAGGCGGACATGGAGCCGGATGGACTCGAGGTGCTCACGCCATGCTAATAAAGGATTTGCTCGGACTTTATAAAATTTGGTACATTAGTTATTTATTTCTATGTGGTTTTATTTTGGGTTGTAAAAGGCCTTTTTAAAAATTATGGTTTGCTTGTTTATACTTAAAGTAAATGTTTAATATGCCTTAACGAATTAATTGGGTTAAAATGTGCTAACATTTGGAAAGATAACGATTTCAAAACTACAAAAGCGACATTTTAAACTATACCATCGGGTATCACACTAAGATTTGGAATAAAGAAGAGCTCAAATGTTTTCTAACTTAAACACGATTTTCTACTAAGACAGAATGTTTTTGTAACAATGATAAATAACTCAAACTTCTTAACGAGATAAACCTGTTTTGTCTACCCATCGGAGTAAGTTTTTAAGATTTTCGGGTTTTCAAATACATCATCAAATTTCAATCAAACCTACTCAAGTTTTTCTTCAAATGCACAACCTAGTGAAGTGTTTTTCTCCAACTTTTAAATAGAAACCTAAACCTCTCAAACCTTTTTTCCCTGTAACATACCGGATTCGGTCGTGGTGTACTGACCGGGTTTGGGGTGTTACATGGCATCTGTGAAAGAGGTTCAAGAAGCAGTAAGTTAATATGTAATTTCTTTAAGAGTTTAAGAAACTTACCGAACTGTTCCTCTCAGCCTCTCTTCAACGCTTTGGGATAAGGTATGCGAGGTTGGTACTCTTTGATTACCAGTTTTGGCTTTTCTTGTGTTACCTCAAATTTACCTTCTTCTACCTCACTTTCTTGTATTGAATTGGGTTCATCTGACCCTACATTTTCCTGAGCTATTATGGCTTGGATTTGCTCCTTTGGGTTAATCTCAGTGTTGCTTGGTAGACGCCCTTGCGGTCATTTGAAAATTAACTTTGCAAGTTGTCCAACTGACTTAGTAATTTCCCCAACTAACTTAGTAAGTTCCCTAACTTGGTTCTTGATCCCTTCAATCGATGTTTTTTGGTTTTTAAGTGTTGTCTCAATGTTTTGGAAATGATTTTCTATGGCTACCATGAATTTTATCAGCATTTCTTCAAGGTTCGGCTTCTTTTCTTGTGGATATGGCTGATTTTGGAAATTTTGAGGAGGTTGTTGTCTTTGATTTCCTTGATTTCCTTAACCTCCTCATGAAAAAATTGGGTGGTTCCTCCAACCTGGATTATAAGTATTACTATAAGGGTTATTATTAGATCTAAAATTATTACTGTATAGTTCATCTTTCGCTTCGCGTGCGGTTGGTAGGGTGGGTACTCGAGGATTCGCCAGTTCCACTTGTGTCGCCTTTGCATTACTAGATGTACTGCGAAGAACGAAACTATCAAGCTTTTCATTCATCATCTCTACCTACATTGATAGCATGGTTACTGCGTCGAGGTTGAAAACTCCGGCTAATTTTGTTGGTTTTGTCCTTCTAACCTGCCATTGATAGTTATTCAGTGACATCTCTTCAATAAACTCGTAGGCCGCTTTAGGAGTTACATTGTTGAGGGGTTCCACCGGTAATTTGAATCAATTAGTTGCCTCGTTGAGGGGTTTACACCGTTATAGAAAGTTTGGACTTGGAGCCATAAGGGTAAACCATGGTGCGGACACCTTCTCAAGAGATCCTTGTATCTCTCCTTTGCGTCGTATAATGTCTCTAAATCCATCTATACAAAAGAAGAGATATCATTCCGTAATTTGGCCGTTTTGGCTGGTGGGAAATAGTTTAATAAAAATTTTTGGTCATTTGATCCCATGTGGTGATTGACCCTCGTGGTAACGAGTTCAACCACTGCTTGGCTTTATTCCTTAATGAAAAGGGAAATAACTAAAGATGTATGGCATCATCAGAAACGCCATTTATTTTGAAGGTATCATAGATCTCTAAAAAATTAGCTATATGAGTATTTGGGTCTTCGTCCTGCAAACCATCAAATTGAACAAATTGTTGAATCATTTGTATAGTGTTAGGCTTTAATTCAAAATTATTAGCAGCTATAGCAAGCCTAACAATACTCGATTCTGCTCCTGTTAAATGAGGTTTAGCATAATCCTACATAGTACGCGGAACATTGTTTTTTGCCACATCTTGTGGTGGTGGATTATTCTTGTCCATCCCTTTAGTAGGATTGGATCTGCCTTGTTGTTCTTCTTCTTTGTAATTTAGGGCTCGCCTAATTTCTTTGCGATTCCTGCTAGCGGTAGCTTCAATATCACTGTCGTATACTAGTGGTCCTTTCGGGTTTCTTCTAGTCATAAACTAGAAGTACTGTGTTGGAAAAGAAAGAAAGAAAATTAGCAAGGTTAAAACTAAAATAAAAATAAAAATAAAAATAAAAAAATTGCGGGAAAAAAATAAAAATAATGGCTAAAGTAATAAAAATAGGGCTTTCTTAATATTTTAGCTCCCCTGCAACGGTGCCAAAAACTTGATCGTTGTTTTGTCGAGTTTTAAAATTTATAAAGAGAATGATCGAACCTGGAAACTAACTCTAACAACGACTTAAGACAAGTGCACCTATCGAATAGTAGTATAGCTTAGGCAAGACAGAATTGTCGAACCCAAAGGAACTAAAAGCACTAATACTAACCTTCTTTCTATTATTTAGCCTAAATATTAAGTGCTTGATTGTTTAATCTAAATTAACTAACTACTAAGCTAAAGATGCAAAGACAAAAAGAATAAATTGGGGAAATACTATTGGGAAAACTCAGTTGATTAAGACGATATCCTTAGGAAGAATCCACCTAGACTTCACTTGTTATCTAACTCTGAACCAGACGATCTATTCACTTGACTTGATCCGTAGGATTCCCTAATTTATATTAAACCCTCTCTCGAGGCGAATAACGTTTAAGCCTAGGTTGATTAATTGAAATCTCTTTCTAATTAAAACCCCTAGAATCCCATTAACTCGATCTATGGACTCCCATATTAGGTTTCACCCTAATCTGGCAAAATCTCGTCACCCTGTCTCTAGGCACGCGATCAACTCCGCTTAATTATGCTACATCTACTCTTAGACAGGGACTTTTGCTCCACCACCTAGGCACATTCAACTTGAATCAATATCCCAAAAATATTAACACAAGAATTAAGCACACATAATTAAGAACAAATCAAATATTTATCATATAGTTTAGAAAATAATAACAAGATCCGTCTTAAGTTTCATCCCCTTCAGGTATTTGAAGGGTTTAGTTCATTACGATAAAAGAAAACATCTCAGAAGAAAAGATAAATCAAAACATAATAAATCCCTAAAACTCCCTCAAGGAATTGAAGGAGAGATCTGCAGTCTTGAGAATAATTCCGGCTTCCTGAGATGGATCAACTGGCTATCTTTGAGTGATTCCAACAAATCTGACCTTTTCGGCTTGACTCCTTGGCCTAGCTAACCGCCCCTTGATGATTATGCTTAGGATGTTTATATAGGCTCTTGGAATGCTTTACTTGGCCCCTAAGTATCCTAATCTAAGTGGAATTTCTACTAGGGTGTTTCAACAGGCTTTAGAATGTGTTTCTATGCCTCTAAGTACCCTATTCCGAATGAAATTGCTCTTTGCCATGACAGGGACATGGCCATGGCACACGCCCGTGTGAATCAATTTCAGGCCGTGCTTGAGTCTGCTAAAGAGACACGCCCGTGTGTTTCGGGGTCCAGTCCGTGTTAGAGTAAATTAGGGAGGCACGGCCGTGTGGTCTTGTGCCCGGGCCGTGCCTGTCGAAACCATCCTTTTCTACCGGGTTTTGGAAAAAAAGGGATCGACTTTAGAAATATGGAAATGGAATCGCCACCGATCTTTTATTTAAGATGTGATCGGATCACCTTGGGATGAAATATTTTAATAAAACGTTTTTATTAAAATAATAATTTTGGTCTACGAAATCTAAGAAAACGGGTTCGGGAGTCGGTTACACACGAGGAAGGATTAGCACCCTCGTAACGCCCAAAATTGGTACCGAATTGATTAATTAATATCCTGATGTTGAAAATTTGAAAAGATTCTAGATTACAATCCATTTACTTAATATATATTTGGATAGAATCATATTGGATGCCAAAGCTTCTTATTTCGAAGAAATAAAATGCCGTACTCAGTAAGTTAGGGCACCACACCTTATATTCTCGAAATTAGGTTTATCCTTCGACATTCAATACTCGTACATTTAAAAATAAGAAGGATATTCAATTATTTGGGTCAAATGAAAAATCGCCACCTAGTAAGTTAGGGCATTATTTCTCATAATTTTCGAATACGAAATATTGCCTTTGTTCTTTTGAAATTCTTATCTCGAGATGATAAAATATCACACCCAGTAAGTTAGGGAGCAATATCTCAACTTCCTGAGAATAAGTTTTTTATTTAAAATCATGCATTTTGATTTAAGAGAGAAATGATACTCGGTTACTAGGTTTTAAACGAGGAGAACCAGAACTCAGTAAGTTAGAACATGAGTTTCTCGAAACCCCTAAACACGAGCATTGCCTTATTTCAGAAAAACTTTAAATAATAAGAAAAATGATCTTTAAAACTAAAGTGACATTAAACACAATTTTTCATAATATGCAATGGAATACTAATATACAAAGCCAACATCAAATATTACAATGATGAATCACAGATAATTAACGGCTACAAATTAAAAAAATGTAATCCATACAATGGTAACAATCGCTTGACACAATTTCAACAATATCTATTGAAGAAAAATGGGGCAAAACAAAATAATATATGTAAGAGTTTAGAATAGATAATATATATAATTATTTTAAATAACCGATAAAACTAACTTTAATAACCATTATATTAAAACATGTTAAAATAAATAATACATATAAACAATAATTTAAGAAAAGCAGTATAAATATATTTTATGTCATATGATAAAATAGTTTAAAATCTAATTAATACATGAGTCAAAAATGCAAGGAGTGTATATGAAAACAAAAAGGCATTTAATTGAAGCGAAATAAAAATAAAAGACTATTTTTTTAAAAAAAATTACATATGCGGAGATCGATTTGAAAAACGCGTGGGCTAATAGGGACTAAATCAGAAAATATTTTTGAAGCTCAAAACGAAGCGCTCAAGTAGGACTAAATTGAAAACACGCTTAAATTATTGAGGCTAAATTTAAAATAACAAATAATAAATAGTTAGGGTCTAACCGAATAACAACTCAGAGAAGGGGGACTAATCGCGTAAATTGTCCATCACCGCGAAAATACGCGGGTCCTATGGACATCGAGTCGGGTTGGTTTGAACCGAGCCTCTACGGCGTCATTTCGTGCGATTTTAAAAGGTTACTAAAAGCCTAAAAACCATCCAAAAATCAGCCTTTCCCCTCTTCTCTTTTGAAATCCAAACCCATAGCCCCTCTTTCACCCTTTCCTTCACCGCAATTTGGAGCCTCTTTGCTCAACCACTATAACGCCACCATAAACGGTGGGTAATGGTGCAAGAAGGCCCAATTTAACTGACCCACGTCTTCGTCTAGCCCCAATCGTGACGGAGAAGACAAGGACTGGATCTTATAAAGGTAACCCCTTTTTCATTTTTCCCATACAAATAGAATAGAAAAGAAATGTTATAGAAACTGGATTCGAAAAGATAAAGAGGAATATAGTAAAAAAAACCAACCTTTTTTTTTTTTTGTTCCTCTTCCTATATTCTCTATATGCATATATTTGTGAGCGTAACCCGGATACAAGGAATTTGATTCGGTTTTATATCTGAAAAGCCTAAGTCAAAAACCTCAAAAACAAAACAAAAATAAATACATTTTTTTTGCTGTCATTTGTAGTTGTTGTCATCTGGTTTGTAGGTACGAAGGTGACGTGGTTTGTCTGAGAGGTCTTTGTGATGACGGAGGCTACATGGGGGAGCGGTGGTGTGCGTAGGGAACGCGCGACGCGCCTTGTTGTGAGCTTTGGAATCTTTAGGGTTTTAGCCTGAAAGAATCATTTGGGCCATTTGGGCCGGTTCTAGAATTAGATTGTGTATTTGGGTTCAATTTGGGCCGATTGGGCACTACTACTTTGTAAATAAGGACTGTGGACTTTTTATTGGATTTTTTAAATTCAAATTTGGTTTTATTTTGGTTTAATTTGACACCCGGGCAAATTTGGGCTCTTACAACTGTCCCTCTTTGCTCATTGTCATGTAACGAGAATGGAGCAAAGACTTTAAAAGGGAAAATTTCCCCGGTCTGGTCGAATCTTGACTTCATTCAGTGCTTTTCTTCTTCGAGTAGCTTCATTTCATCCCACTATATCTTCAAGGGCATGAAAACTAGTGCTTCGATCCAATTCGATGTAATTTCCTGGAGAAGAGATTTGTAGCTTCAATTTGCTCCGTCAGAACTTCGAGGTGATAAGAATTTAGAGAGAAGAGATTTGAGACTTCAATCTTCTTACTGAAACTTCTCAGAAATAAAGTTTGATCCTCAATAACCTCAAGGAGAAGGTATTTGTAGCCTCCATATACTCCACTGGGACTTCGAGGTGATAAGAATTTAGAGAGAAGAGATTTGTAAGTTCAGTCTTCTTACTGAAACTTCTCAGAAATAGCTTGATCCTCAATAACCTCAGGGAGAAGGGATTTGTAGCTTAAATCTATTCCACCACTGTGGACAAGACTTGCCGTTCGATCTTGGTCCACTACTGCTTAGGGTGATAAGATCTACAATTTTTGACCTATTCCTTCTTTGGTCGAGGAGATAGGGTTGGTGGCATCATCGGTTCCACTCTTGCTAGGGAGACCAGATTTGTCGTTCGGTCTTGGTCCGCTACTGCTTAGGGTGACAAGATCTACAATTTTGACCTATTCCACCGTTGGTCAGGGAGATAGGGCTGGTGGCTTAAATCAGTTCCACTACTACTTAGGGAGACCAGATTTGCCTTCGATCTTGGTCCACTACTACTTAGGTGACAAGATCTACAATTTTTAACCTATTCCAACTGGTTAGGGAGATAGGGCTGGTGGCTTAAATCGATTCCACTACTGCTTAGGGAGACCAGATTTCCATTCGATCTTGGTCCACTATTGCTTAGGGTGACAAGATCTACAATTTTTAACCTATTCCACTGCTGGTTAGGGAGATAGAGCTGATGGCTTAAATCTGTTCCACTACTGCTTAGGGAGACAAGATTTGCCGTTCGATCTTAGTTCCCTACTGCTTAGGGTGACAAGATCTACAATCTTTGACCTATTCCACTACTGGTCAGTAGATAGGACTGATGTCTTCAATCTGCTCCTGCAACTTTAGGATTGCCAGATCTGGTATCTTCGATCCAATTCGCTTAGGAAGGAAAGATCTTCAAATTCACCGATGTTGTGACAACATCCTCTAGGGGGCCTGTCCTGTAAAATCAATTTTTTGTTTGTGCTTATGCAAAATGGTTAGGATGCAATGATTAGAATGAATCTAATGCTCCTAACGAAATGTATTATGGACAACATTTGTATGAATGCAGAAGTCATAAGAATGGTCTTTTTACAAAGATTAGGATGCAATGATCAGAATGAATCAAATGCCCCTAAGTAGTTGTGTCTTATGGATGACATTTGTATGAATGCAGAATGTCATGAGAATGATTTCTTGCAATGATTAGGATGAAATGATCGGAATGAATCAAATGCTCCTAACTAAATGTGTTTTGCATGGATGCAAAATTTCATGAGAATGATCCCTTTTTAAAAGTTTAAGGTGTCATCACTCATTATTAAGGCTTTATCACTGATGTATTATGATGCCATCTTGTTCGACTGGTATTTTCAATAGAAAACCCAAGAAAATGATTATCTTGTTCAACAGATTTTCCCCACTGTAACTTTAGGGTTCATCTCATTGTGACTTAGCGGTATAGGATCTGAATCTCTTCCATCTATCCCACTGCGACCTCGAAATGTAGGATTTGTTTCTTCTTCAATCCATCACATTTCTATTCAAGGGTATAAGATCTATATTATCTTCCATTTATTCCACTATAACTCGGGGGTATAGGGCCTGTAGCTTGTTCCATCAACTGATCACTCCTCGGGTGACCCAACCAGATGTGTATGCATGACGCTCGCGTGAATGCAGAATATCAATTTTCTCCGGAGAATGATTCTCAATTTACACTTGGGTTAACATTGCCTGTTTTCGTCGAGATTGTATCACCAACTATTTTTAATAGAAAATACAATGAGATAGCCTCAGTTTAGACTCTTCCTTAAGCTTGGTGACTTTTAAACAATAGTCCTATTTTGAGTTCTTGTATTATTCAGAAATTTCCAGAGTAATATATAAAACTCATTTTATGAAAATATTATTAGTCCACTAATCGTTATTTCAATGCAAAATGCCTAAAAAAGATCATAACCATGGACAAGAAGGAAATTAATTAGGAGCATAGCTTGAAACAAGCAATCTAAACAAAGATAGCAATCACAATTAAGAAGGAAATTTATTTTAAACATATTTTTGAAAGGAATAATATAATCACAAATAACAAATTTAAAATGGGTAAAATAGAAACTAGGTGCCCCAGATATCGCAGTCTGAGCTTCTCTTTTCCAACTTCTTGAGGACCATTTTAAGCTCAATATGTGTTTAAGAGATCTGGAGTACTTTGTCGATGCCCCAAGACGTATCATACTTCTTCATTATTAATTTAGGCATAGCAGGACTGCTATATGCCCCCTTTGATCAAAATTTGAGCCGCCCTTTTTGGGTTTTCAACTCAAATCCCCTTTGGTCTCAAAGCGCCCTTTGTGGGTTTTCGCCTTGGCCTCTCCTTTTTCTTTCTTCTTGTTTTATGCTAAAAATTTCTATTCTTTTTTTTATTTTTTTGAATTCTTTTTATTGAATCTGAATTCTCTGGATTGGGCAAGTCTCTGCCATCCATTTTGTTCAACGTCTCCAGAACAAACTTTTTTTTTCCATTTTTCTCTAAAATCCTTTTGTAGATGAAGGATTTTCTTCAATATCCGGTCACCATTTGGGAATTTTCTAGGATGAACCTCTTTGTCGCAAACCCGCATCATCTGACTGTAATGGATAACTATTAACTTTTCCACACAAATTTGATTGATCAAATCGGGATTGGATACATTCTGCCTGTAACATCCTAAAGTTGGGCCTAGTAGGATTGGGCCCATTGGGCTTTAGGCGTAGGAGCGTTTAAAATTTTTAGAACAAGAGAACGGCTTTAGTGCTAGTTGGACCTATTAGGTGAGTGATTTTGGAAGGTTAGAGGGTTTCTATGAAGTCCTGGGGTCAAACTTTGGCATTAGGAAAAAAATTTGGTTTTAGGTGAAAACAAAACCCTGGGAGTTGGTAGGTAGGCTTTAAACTTTGGCATTAGGAAAAAATTTGGTTTTAGGTGAAAAAAAAAACCCTGGGAGTAGGTAGGTAGGCTTTAAGAATAAAATATGGGGAAAAATGACATAAGTGGAGTGTGTGGTGTAGTGGCAAAGTGACGCCACATAAGAGACAAGGGGGTGACGCCACAAGGAAGGAAGGAGGTTCAAGGTTCAAGTCTTGGCTTTTGCATTTTGGTTTTCTTTTTAAATGGACTCTAGAATTTTGCCATAGGGTTATATTTAGTTGCGCATGGTTTTAGACACAAGAGGAGCTCATGGCTTAGTGGCAAGTGGCGTGAATTGGCTGATGGGAGAGCTTGGGTTCGAATCTCATGACAACCAAGGGAGTATTTATTTTGCGGATTAGACGGGAAGAGTTTGAGTTGGATTTAAACTCTACTGACGGAGGGATCCCACATCGAAAAGATACAAAAAAGGAAGGTGAGAAGCTAGCTATATATAGAGCTGCCTAGGAGGAGAAGGAGCATTCCTGGTTGGCATTGGGCATAGGAGTGCTCGGAGCGCGGTTTAGCAGCTTCAGAATCCCTATCAGGTGTACAACTCTCTCTCTACTCCAGTTGTAGAGCGGCAAATGCCGAAATGCCGGTCACACGATGATAGTCGCAACACGAGCATCCGAGCGCACGTGTGGGAGCTTCGACGCGATAGTCGAGGCCACTATGAGTATTCTTGTAGGCGTGGGCTGTTGGGCTACGATGGCCCGAAAGGGGCCAAGTAGGCCCAATAGGCCCAGGGGCCCATATGAGTAAATTATATGATTGAGAAGAAGATAGTGAACTAGACTATATGAATCTCATATATGTGGCTAGGTTTGGGCTAAATGGGCCACACGAGTGTGTGGGCCCACTTGGGCTAAGAATGGGCCTTAGGCCCATTAGCATCATTATCTCTGTTTAGAATACTTGAGTCGTTCGAGGCGACAGTGGACCTTCTATTGGGTCGTTAACACCCTGATTTGTAAAAATACTGAAATACCCCTATTTATAAAATTACTAAAATACCCCTAGTTTATAAAATTATCAAAATACCCACGATTTGTGAAATTACCAAAATACCCCCAATTTGCAAAATTACTGAAATACCCCTGATTTGTGAAATTACCAAAATACCCTTGGTTTACGAAATTACCAAAATACCCCTAGTTTATGTAATTATGAAAATACCCTTGGTGGGTAAATTACGAAAATATCCTTGGTAGGTATATTACAGAAATACCCTCGATGGGTAAAATAACCAATATGCCCTTGGAGGGAAAAAATGATGAAAACGCCCGTACATGTTATATGATTATTCTTGTATGTGATTTATGATTGTTATCGTATGGTTATTATTGTATGTTGCAATCATGTGTTATTATGTTGCATGGGAATGGATTATTCAAAAGGGTAAGTGCAGATAGGATCGCATGGTCGCTGACGATATGTGGATTCATAGAAGGCTTTAGCCACTTAGAAGCTATCTTTGCATCGATAAGTTAGTGCATAGCGATGCTACATAAGGAGTGTAGGGATGGGTGGGTCGATTAAATCCCACAAGAGTGCGAGGTTGGATAGGAGGCAGGCCTTGAGGTTGGTATGGGCATTAATGCATTGCATATGTGGTTTTATTTGAGATGGGCTCAGGCCCAAATAAATATGATTTATGACATTTATGGGTTAAGGCTCAACTGAGGGTTCTATGGGCTAAGGCCCAATTGCCACCGTTACTAAAATGGGCTTCGGCCCAAACTGTTGTGATTCATGTTCTTATTGATGAGGGTTATGCACACTGAGTTTTTGTAAACTCACACCCTCTTTTTAATTTTTCTTAGGTAATCCTCGAGAAAGATTCGACGTCTTTGGAGGACTTGGAGGTAGCCACACTACTGAGCGATTTGGACTCTAGTATTTTACTTATTTTTAACTTGGGTTAATATTTTGTAATAAGGCCTCTCTTAAATTATGGTTTTAGTTTTGGATTTTAGTTTATTATGTCTTAAATCGCTAAACTTTGTATCACGATTTTCCAAAACAATATCGCTTTCAAAATACTACGCTTTTGCGAATAGGTCGTAAACATCACGTTTTCATAAGTCAGTCATTTTAATTTAGTTTCGCAACAAACAAAGTTTTTTAGGTAATAACTTTTTAATAAATGTCGATTAATAATGAACAAACGCAAATTGGGACTTTAGTTTTTAATATCAAGAAAGGTTTTCAAATGGAACCATGGTTTCTCGAAATGCACCCCAATGTGACACGCCAGATTCGGGCCTAACTTCTAGGACGTGTTTGGTGTGTTACATTTAGTAATATCGAGCCTAGGTTGCAAAACTCGAAATTTGTGAGATGGGTTTTAGTGTTTATTTTAAAGATGTTTACAAATTATTTTTAAGTAGTTTTGAAAGGTTTTTGTGTGGCACACCGAGTCTCTAGCGTCGGACCAAGTAAGTTCACTTATCTATTTTAAACTGTTACTGCTCTAGGTAGATACTAGGCTTACTTTAGATGATAGACTATATTGAGGCCCGTAGGAGACTAAAACTATAGTGAGCTGGCAATTTCGAAAATAACTCTTAACTACTACTTCCATAAAACATTTGTTTAATTATTAGAACTATGAGCTAAATTCATAAAATTTGTAATTTAGATAATTAGGACTAGAGTGCGCAGCAGAAGCGTAGTGGTATATCTGGTATTGTGCGGCAAAAGATAGTTGGAAATTTCGAGGATGAAATTTTAAGGAGGGTAGATTTGTAACATCTCAAAGTTGAGCCTAGTAGGATTGGGCCTATTGGGCTTTAGGCGTTGGAGCGTTTAAAATTTTTGAGAACAAGAGAGCGGCTTTAGTGCTAGTTGGACCTATAAGGTGAGTGATTTTGGAAGGTTAGAGGGTTTCTATGAAGTCCTGGGGTTAAACTTAGGCTTTAGGAAAAAAATTGGTTTTAGGTGAAAAAAAACCCTGGGAGTTGGTAGGTAGGTTTTAAGAATAAAATGTGGGGAAAAATGACATAAGTGGAGTGTGTGGTGTAGTGGCAAAGTGACGCCACATAAGAGACAAGGGGGTGATGCCACAAGGAAGGAAGGAGGTCCAAGGTTCAAGTCTTGGCTTTTGCATTTTGGTTTTCTTTTTAAATGGACCCTAGAATTTTGCCATAGGGTTATATTTAGTTGCGCATGGTTTTAGGCACAAGAGGAGCTAGTGGCTTAGTGGCAAGTGGCGTGAATTGGTTGATGGGAGAGCTTGGGTTCGAATCTCATGACAAGCAAGGGAGTATTTATTTTGTAGATTAGACGAGAAGAGTTTGAGTTGGATTTAAACTCTACTGACAGAGGGATCCCACATCGGAAAGATACAAAGAAGGAAGGTGAGAAGCTAGCTATATATAGAGCTGCCTACGAGGAAAAAGAGCATACCTGGTTGGCATTGGGCATAGGAGTGCTCGGAGCGCGGTTTAGCAGCTTCAGAATTCCTATCAAGTGTGCAACTCTCTCTCTACTCTAGTTGTAGAGCGGCAAATGTCGAAATCTGGGTCCTGCAGCGATGGTAGCCACACGAGCATCTGGCCTGC
This sequence comes from Gossypium rotundifolium, assembly GCA_025506655.1. Lineage (NCBI taxonomy): Eukaryota > Viridiplantae > Streptophyta > Magnoliopsida > Malvales > Malvaceae > Gossypium > Gossypium rotundifolium. The sequence goes on from CP106725.1 coordinate 53,433,482, forward strand.
GTGTGGAAACTTTAACGTGATAGTCGAGGCCACCATGAGTATTCTTGTAGGTGTGGGCTGTTGGGCTACGATGGCCCGAAAGGGGCTAAGTAGGCTCAATGGGCCTGGGGCCCATATGAGTAAATTGTATGATTGAGTAGAAGATAGTAAACTAGACTATATGAATCTCATATATATGGCTAGGTTTGGGCTAAATGGGCCACACGAGTGTGTGGGCCCACTTGGACCGAGAATGGGCCTTAGGCCCATTAGCATCATTATCTCTGTTTAGAATACTTAAGTCGTTCGAGGCGACAGTGGACCTTCTATTAGGTCGTTAACACCCTGATTTGTAAAAATACTGAAATACCCCTGGTTTGTAAATTTACTAAAATACCCCTAGTTTACAAAATTATCGAAATACCCCTAATTTGTGAAATTACCAAAGTGCCCCCGATTTGTAAAATTATCGAAATACCCCCGATTTGTGAAATTACCAAAATACCCCTAATTTATGAAATTACCAAAATACCCCCAGTTTATGAAATTACGAAAATACCCTTGGTAAGTAAATTACGAAAATACCCTTGGTAGGTAAATTATGAAAATACCCTTGGTAGGAAAATTACGGAAATACCCTCGATGGGTAAAATGACCAATATGCCCTTGGAGGGCAAAAATGACGAAAATGCCCCTACATGTTATATGATTATTCTTGTATGTGATTTATGATTGTTATCGTATGGTTATTATTGTATGTTGCATTCATGTGTTATTATGTTGCATGGGGATGGGATTATTCGAAAGGGGAAGTGCAGATAGGATCGCATGGTCACTTGACGACTGTGGATCCAAGAAGGCTTTAGCCACCGAAGCGACTATCTTTGCCACCGATAAGTTAGTCATAACCAGGTGCTACATAAGGAGTGTAGGGATGGGTGGGTCGATTATCCCCACAGGAGTGCAGGGTTGGAAAGGAGACGGAGTGCAGGGTTGGTATGGGCATTAATGCATTGCATATGTGGTTTTATTTGAGATGGGCTCAGGCCCAAATAAATATGATTTGTGACATTTATGGGTTAAGGCCCAACTGTGGCTTCTATGGGCTAAGGCCCAATTGCCACCGTTACTGAAATGGGCTTTGGCCCAAACTATTGTGATTCATGTTCTTATTGATGAGGGTTATGCACTGCTGAGTTTTCGTAAACTCACACCCTCTTTTAATTTTTTCTCGGGTAATCCTCGATAAGCGGTTCGACGTCTTTGGAGGACTCGGAGGTGGCCACACTACGAGCAGTTTTGGATTCTAGTATTTTACTTATTTTTAACTTGGGTTAATATTTTGTAATAAGGCCTCTCTTAAATTCTGGTTTTAGTTTTGAATTTTTAGTTTATTATGTCTTAAATCTGCTAAACTTTGTATCACGATTTTCCAAAACAATATCTACTTTCAAAATACTACGCTTTCGCGAATAGGTCGTAAACATCACGTTTTCATAAGTCAGTCATTTTAATTAAGTTTTAGCAACAAACAAAGTTTTTTTAGGTAATAACTTTTTAATAAATGTCGATTAATAATGAACAAACGCAAACTGGGACTTTAGTTTTTAATATCAAGAAAGGTTTAATGGAACCATGGTTTCTCGAAATGTACCCCAATGTGACACGCCATATTTGGGCCTAACTTCTAGGCCGAGTTTGGGGTGTTACACTGCCTCATCCAACTTCAGTTCTGATAAAACTCAGAAAAAGGAATTTTGAATTCAATAGGCGAAACAAATGAGAAATGTGTTGCCTCGATGACATTCCTGGCCAATGTTTGATAAGCATAGACGGTAAATAGTAACTTCTGTATGTCAATCCTTACAAGTCTCGGTGTTTTTTGATCTTTTATTTTTCTTTTGGGTGCCTTTCTTTGCCTTTGTGATGTATTTTGATCTTTGAACAGACCTCAAACTTTTAACATTGTGCGGTTAAATATGATCTTTTCGACATTTTTTTGTCGGTATTCTTTCTTTCTTTTTTTTTGTGCTTTGATGACTATCGACTTTGTAATATTGGAACATAAAGCGACTTTTACCATCTTAGTGAAGTAATCGACATCCACGAAAATGAATTGATGTTGGCTAGAAACTCTTGATGAGACTGGCTGGATACCATCTATGCCCCACATGTAGGAAATCTTATTTCTGCGTTGAGCTAGGCTTTGATCTTCCTCTCCTTTTTGGCTCACGGAGTAGGATCTATTTTTCATCCAATATTAACAAATCAGAAGATATGTTGTAATTATTGTCATCTTCAAAGTCTTGAGATCCCTTAGACCCATATTTCATTCAAAAGGGGAGTCCATAACAGCATCGCTCATGTCATTGATATTTGGGGACCCATTGTGGGTACGAAGGTAAATTCTAGAAAGATGATTCCAATAATGGTTATTTGTATGGTTTGATCATGAATAAAGAATCAAAGAATATTTGAATAGTAATCCAAAGTATGAAAGAATCTATAAATAGAAGGAATGGAAGAATATTTTCTCAAAAAGATGCTATTTATTGAAATAAGGATTCTGAACACAAGCTTATTTCACAAAATGACTCTTAGCATGTTTTGAACATTACTCTAGATTAGCCTTAAAAATACATGTCTCTTCTAGAGTCCTATTGTTCAAAAACACTCTCAAGTATGTAAAGGTCGATGCTTGTAAAACTTTTATTCTTTGGTTCACTCTTTGGATATGCCATTGGTGTTCTAACTTCCCGGTTTCTAGGCCTCTGATGACTTCTTCAAGGAATCGCAACTCTCTTGCCCCTCCTTCAATTATCGCAACTTACTGCTCCAGTCGACTCATCGAACTTCAAAACCCCTATTTTAATAAGCCTCTCCACCAATTTTTTAAATGCAATGCAGTTATCGATTGAGTGACCCATTATTCCCGTGTGATACTCGCATTGAGCATTCGAATCATACCATTTGGGGTATGGGGGTTGTATTAGTTCCATGTAATGAGGAGCCACCTTATGTACATCAAATAGGCTTTGATACAACTCCCTATATGCCATTAGAATTGGTGTAAACTGGAGTTGTTTTACACTGGATTCTTGTCTTGATGATCCCTGATGGCCAGTGGTCACAGCCCTTGGTTGACCTATAGTGACTAATTTAGGATGCTTGCTCAAGCTGTTCACTTCATTTTCTATATTTCTCGGGCTTGATCTTTTGACACTTTCTCCCGCCTTTATCTTTCCATTCTTTATGGAATTCTCAATCATTTCTCCAGTCATTACGATGTCTGAGAAGCTCTTTGTGGCGCCCCTAGCATATGAGTGATAAACGAGGTCTTCAACGTATTAATAAAGAGTATTGTGGTCTCTTTCTCCAAAAGTAGTGGCTGGACTTGGATGGCAACCTCTCTCCACCGCTGCGCATACTGTATAAAACTTTCATTCGCCCTTTTCTCCATGATTTGAAGAGTAATTCTATCGGGAGTCATGTCTGTCACATGACTGTACTATTTTATGAATGCTTGGGCTAAATCTCTCCATGAACCAACTCTGTCACGACTCAACTGGTTATACCATTTGGCTGCTGCTCCCACCAGGCTATCCTGGAAGCAATGTATCAACAGTTGGTCATTATTAATGTACCCCGTCATTCTTCTACAAAACATGGTAATATGAGCCTCGGGGAAACTTGTCCCATTATACTTATCAAATTCAGGCATTTTGAACTTGTATGGGAGCACCAAGTCTGGGACCAAGCTTAAATCCTTGGCATTGATTCATAACAGCTATCAGCACTTTCTAAAGCCTTAAACTTCCCTCCAATTGTTTATATTTGTCTTCTAGATGTCTTGGTAATTCTGCTTTTGTCCTCTCTCCTTCAGCTATTTCATCCAAATCAGGGACATTAGTCATGATTGGATTATCTCCTGAACCTAAGCCAAGTTGGGGGTTCATTGAAGCATCAACTTGGAATTGTTGAGGCCTGATCGTGATTGATGGCCTTTGTACAGTCACTTCAGGTAGTGCTTGCACGTGTGGTGGAGTAAAATTCTAGGGATATTGATGATACTCAGTATTCTCCTCAATATTAACCATGGGGCTTTTTGCTTTATCCATAAACCTCTTCAACAGCTGCGTCATCTGAGTCATCATATTTCTCTGCAATTCCATCATTTTGCCATCATATCCAGCTGAATCTTAGCAAGTTGCTCCTACATTTGTGCTTGCATCTGTTTTTGCATTTCCTTCTGCATTTGTTCCAACCTCTCTAGTCTTTTATCCATTACTTTAGTCTTCTAGGTTAACTGAAAATATTTCACCTAATCAGGGTCATTTTGTAAAAACTAATGAAAATGATGCAATGTGATAAAAATAGCATAATGCAAATGATGTAATGTACATGCATGCAATGAAAATGCATGGAATGAATGCAATGCAATCAAAACAAAATGAGACACGTTAGTGCAATAGAAATAAAAAACATAGAACACCTGACTGGGTGACCACTACGGTTTGGCGTGGCTCTATCTAGGGTAGGCTCCTAGGGCTGCTATATACGGCTTGGTTCTAAAGAATGGGTACCTGAACCAACAGATTTCTCAATCCTCACCCATTATAGGCTCATACGGAACGAGTTCATTTCATGGGAATACATTTTCCTATGGCTGCACGGAGATAAAATCTCACAAAGACATAAGTACGGATATATCCCGAAAGCGATTCACTATCCTGCAAGGAGGTGAAAACCTCACGAATGAGTAGCTTCTCACTCCCACTTAAAAAGGTGTGACCCGGAGGTCATGCAATATGATGCAAAAATATTTTAAAAAATTTACAGTAATCACAACAATATGAATGCAATAATAGGATTGTAATTTTTCAAATCAAATTTTTGATTTTTGAAGAAAGGACAAAAATTAATCAATTTTACGACTTGACTATCTTTTAGTGTCCCCAGGGGAGTCGCCAAGCTGTCGAAACCATCCTTTTTTATCGGGTTTTGGAAAATAGGGATCAACTTTAAAAATATGGAAATGGAATCGCCACCGATCATTTATTTAAGATGTGATTGGATCACCTTGGGATAAATTATTTTAATAAAATATTTTTATTAAAATAATAATTTTGGTCTACAAAATCTAAGAATACAGGTTTGGGAGTCAGTTACGCATGAGGAAGGATTAGCACCCTCGCAACGCCCAAAATTGATACCAAATTGATTAATTAATGTCCTGATGTCGAAAATTTGAAAAGATTCTAGATTACGATCCATTTACTTAATATATATTTGGACAGAATCATATTGGATGCCAAAGCTTCTTATTTCGAAGAAATAAAATGCCGTACTCAGTAAGTTAGGGCACCACATCTTATATTCTCAAAATTAGGTTTATCCTTTGACATTCAATACTCGTACATTTAAAAATAAGAAGGATATTCAATTATTTGGATCAAATAAAAAATCGCAACCCAGTAAGTTAGGGCACTATTTCTTAAAATTTCTGAATATGGAATATTGCCTTTGTTCTTTTGAAATTCTTATCTCGAGATGATAAAATATCACACCCAATAAGTTAGGGCGTAATATCTCAACTTCCTGAGAATAAGTTTTTTATTTAAAATCGTGCATTTAGATTTAAGAGAGAAAGGATACTCGGTTACTAGGTTTTAAACGAGGAGAATCGAACTCGATGAAGTTAGAGCACGATTTTCTGAAACCCTAAACACGAGCATTGCCTTATTTGGAAAAACTTTAAATAATAAGAAAAATGATCTTTAAAACTAAAGTGACATTAAACACAACATTTTCATAATATGCAATGGAATACTAATATACAAAGCCAACATCAAATATTACAATGATGAATCACAAATAATTAATGGCTACAAATTAAAAATGTAATCCATACAATGGTAACAATCGCATGACACAATTTCAACAATATCTATTGAAGAAAAATGGGACAAAACAAAATAATATATGTAAGAGTTTAGAATAGATAATATATATAATTATTTTAAATAAGCGATAAAACTAACTTTAATAGCCATTATATTAAAATAAGTTAAAATAAATAATACATATAAAAATAATTTAAAAAAAAACAAGCAGTATAAATATTTTTTATGTCATATGATAAAATAGTTTAAAATCTAATTAATAAATGAGTCAAAAAATGCAAGGAGTGTATATGAAAACAAAAAAGGCATTTAATTGAAACGAAATAAAAAAAGACTATTTTTTAAAAAAAAAATTACATATGCGGGGATCAGATTGAAAAACGCGTGGGCTATTAGGGACTAAATCAGAAAATGTTTTCGAAGCTCAAAACGCAGTGCTCAAGTCAGACTAAATTGAAAACACACTTAAATTATTGAGGCTAAATTTAAAAAAACAAATAAGAAACAGTTAGGGTCTAATCAAATAACAACTCAGAGAAGGGGGACTAATCGCGTAACTTGTCCATCACCGCGGAAATGCGCGGGTCTTGTGGACATCGGGTCGGGTCGATTTGAACCGAGCCTCTACGGTGTCGTTTCGTGCGGTTTTAAAAGGCTACTAAAAGCCTAAAAACCATCCAAAAATCAGCCTTTCGCCTCTTCTCTTTTGAAATCCAAACCCTAACCCCTCTTTTACCCTTTCCTTCAGCCGTAATATGGAGCCTCTTCGCTCAACCACTAAAAGGCCACCATAAATGGTGTGTAATGGCGCAGGAAGGCCCGATTTAACCAACCCACGTCTTCGTCTAGCCCCAATCGCGACGGAAAAGATGAGGACTGGATCTTACAAAGGTAACCCCTTTTTCATTTTCCCATACAAATAGAATAGAAAAGAAATGTTATAGAACTGGATTTGAAAAGATAAAGAGGAATGGAGTAAAAAAAAAAAAACTTTTTTCTCTTTTTTTTTCCTTCCTCTTGCTATATTCTCTATATGCATATATTTGTGAGCATAACCCCGATACAAGGACTTTGATTCAGTTTTTATATCCGAAAAGCCTAGGTCAAAAACCTCAAAAACAAAATAAAAATAAATACATTTTTTTGCTGCCATTTGCTGTTGTTGTCATCTTATTTGCAGGTACGGAGGCGACGTGGCTGTACGGAGGCGTTGGTGGTACAAAGGTTTCATGGGGGCACGTGTGGTGGTGCACATAGGGGCACACGCGCAGCGCTGTGAGCTTCTGGAGCCCTTAGGGTTTCAGTTTGAAAGAATCATTTGGGCCAGTTCTAGAATTGGGTTGTGTATTTGGGTTCAGTTTGGGCTGTTTGGGCACTACTTTTTTTTGTAAATAAGGACTATGGACTTTTTATTAGATTTTGTTTAAATTCTGCTTTGGTTTTATTTTGGTTTAATTTGACGGGCCCGGGTGAATTTAGGCCCTTACAGTGCCAATTTCTTCTTTGGCCCAATTTGGTTCGTTTTGAGCCCGTTTTCCTTTCTTTTCGTCCCTAGGTGCTTTCCTGAGTAGAAAACATGCAAAGAAAGGATTAAGAGCACCTTTTTACACAAGTTATGGAATAAATCATCCGAAAGTATGCTAAATGTGGGATTAAAATATGTTACTTTTACAGTTTATCACATATAGATACTTATCATTATATAACCTTATAAATATACCAAAACAAATTATTACTAGTCATTCCAATGGCTATATTAGAAACAAAATTTACAAGCCAACAATGGCCAAGTTAACCTATACATGCCATTATACCAAAATAAGTTTACTATTTATACCAAAATAAGCTAGCGGATAGTGTGATGACGCTTCAACCGATCTCCAACCTTCGCGAGCTTTTGTACACTATAAAACAGAGAAAATAAAACCTAGTAAGCATATAAGCTTAGTAAGTTTGTTTAACATGAATTAAAACATATCAATCACATTTATTAATATTTAAGCATACAATTAACATGCTTTTCATCAATTTGGCAAGCTTACCTAAACACATATACTCAATCAAGCAAGTTAGTCATATAATACATTTACACATCAAATAAGCATTGATGAGCTCATCGTATAATCCTTCATCAAATAATTCAAAATCATTCAGAACATATTTCTATTTATCTCATCATTTTCTCATGTCGAGAGTTTTATCCATTGAATTATTGAAATATCGATGGATATTCAAATAGTACACTCATGGTGTACAATTCCATAAACCGTCAATTCTTAATCAGGGGTACCTATTAAGGTACTTAATCAGGAAGCATACTCCCAAGCTACATAACAGGTTACTCAGAAGAGTCATCTAACATGTAACACCCCAAACCCGGCCTAGAAGTTAGGCTCGAATCTGACATGTCACATTAAACATTATTTTCATTGAAAACCTTTCTAAAGAAAAGTTAAGTAAAATCTAGTTTTCTTTCAAAACGAGGTGTATCCAAAAAACCCATTTCCTTGTACTATGTAAAATAAATCTCCTTTGACAGTGGAAGCTCGTTCTTAAAACATAATTATTTCCAAAAACTTGAGATATGCTTAAAGGAAATCAATCTAGGTTCCATTTCAAAGTTATAATGCATAGTGGAAGTAATGGAATACTAACTAGAGGGAAAGCCTTTTTACAATTTGAAATGAAATAACTTAAAATAAATAACTCAAAATCTAGAATTTAGATATTAAGAAAGCAGGTCTGATCATCTTGCTAGTTGGCCACCTCTGAGTCCCTCCATCTGTCGAACCGCCTACTGTGGATCACCTGCAAAAAATAAAATAAGGAGTGAGTTTTTGAAAACTCAGTGTGTACGACCCTCCTCAAACAAATAGCATACATATCATATTATTAACAAAATATTGTCATATATGCAATGCAGTGTAAACCCTCCCCAAATAATCCATCCGGTACACTTTGTCTCCGTCCAACCGAAACACTTATGTGGGGATTTCTAAATCGACCCACCTATCCAATACACTACAAGGGTAGCCCGGTTGCAGTACTACCTAACATTGCAACAAAGCTGCTAATCATATAATAGGCTTAAAAAGCCATTGGTGGATCCACGGTCGTCAAGCAACCATGCGATCCTCATATACTTCCTCCGTTCCATAATTCCCACCCATATGCATCCTAAACAGAATATCATATGAATGCAACAAATATACGAGTAACATCCACAAAGTTTACATTCAACACATAGGGGTATTTTGGTAATTTTGCAATTCAGGGGTATTTCTCTAATACCACCCTACAGGGGTATTTTAGTAATTCTTAACAATAGCCCGTCAACAAGACCTCGTGGCTAAAGTGAATAGACACTACACACCAGGTAGGATTCCAAAAAAGAGGAGGTGGGTCATTAAGACCGCTTAAGTTCCAAGCTTTCCCTAGATCCAATCCTAGACATGCATATGCCCATTGCCACACTTAAACCTTATGACTTGTTCACAGTCGCACTTAATAGATTATTAAAGTTTTATGTAAGGTTAATTTACCAAATACTAAGCCCAAGACCCCTTACAAAGCCCCAACAAATTCACATACGTTCATATGGCCCACCAGGCCCAATCTCATTTGCATGGCCCATTAGGCCCAAATCACATTCATATGGCCCGTCTGGCCCAATCACATTCGTATGGCCCATCTGACTCAAATCAAGTCCAAGCCATGTAACCAGCATGACTAGCTTAGCACTTATTACCAAATCATCAATTCGTCAATTTTGAGCCCACGACCCATTGGGCCCATTTTGCCCATTTTGCCCAGTTGGCCATAACACGACCCAAGTCCATGATATCACTCATGGGGTCTCTGTTATCGATTCCATTTCCCTCATACGAGTGTTCGCACACTCGTAAGACCATCGAAGCCAAACTTTTGAGATTTCGAGATTTTCTAATCCATTGTGTGTGTATAGTGTATGTACAAACTTGACAACAAAACGCGTTGCGATCTCCTTAGCCACGATCCTACAAACAATGTCACTCAATGATTAATCACATATACTTATCGAATACTTTACCAAAAGCCGAAGTCTCACCTTAACCTTACTTGAAACACCAAGCCTTAATAGCTTTCCCTCGATCACTACTCACGAGTACTTTTTAAATCTGCATAAATCTTAATAATTAAAAGCTGAACCATAAGTGACTTATATAAATCTTAAGTCACCCTTACATTACTTACGACCATTCGGCCAACCTTCAAAACCAAAAGTGAAGAATACTTACCCAAATCCCGAAACATATAAAGAGTAATTCGTCAGAAATCTGAAGAACATAGATTCGATATCAATCCCCTAACAAAATCAGTTAAGAAAGAGTGAGGGAGAGGAGAAGTCGGTTCTAGCAAGATCAATTGAAAGATTAAAGTACTTACACAAGAATCAACTAGGTTGAAGAAATAGTGACGACACAAAAAGAATTTCGGCAAAGGGAGGGTGGAATTATTCGGCTTTAGAGGGTTTGGAAAAGGTAACAAGAAGAAAAGAAAAAGATCAAATGTGCTCGTGTGATGGTAACTACAGGATATTCGGTAAAGAAAAGAAAGACTGACCTATTTGCAAAACTCTCCAAATGTCGACAGTCACAATGAAAATTCATAATACCCCCTAAAAGACCCAAAAGTGGCACTCGTCTACCCTCCTAAGCCGAATTTATACACTTCCTACTTCCCAAAACGGCACCAATTCTTCACACTTCTCAGCTCCTAACTTTTCTCCCTGATAACTCCTCAATCTCATCCTAAGTTTTCTCCATGATAAGCTCCTACAATCTCTCCTTGATTTCCTCCACAACCATCTTACAAGACCAATTCAAACTCTCCAAAGCTAGAGTTCAAATCCAACACAAACTCTGGCCGTCCAATCTATAAAATAAATACCCCAATAAAATACAATGCCACTACTCGAAACTTGGACTCCCTTGCCTGCTAATGACGCCACCTTCCTGCTCCCTAAGTGGCGCCACTTATTTCTTATTTTGCAATTCTTTCACTTCACGAGCTAAGATACAAATCGGTTCTTCCTCATAAGTCATATCAGATCAGATTCCAATCTCGAATGGAGGAACCACATGTGATGGATCGGATCTATACCGACGAAGCATTGACACATGAAATACATTATGAATCTTTTCTAGTTTTGGTGGCAACAACAACTTATAAGCAACTGGCCCAATTCGTTCGATAATCTCATACAGTTCGATGAACCTCAGACTTAATTTACCTTTACGTTTGAATCGGAGTACTTTCTTCTATGGAGATACTTTCAAAAATAATTTATCATCGATCTCGAATTGAATGTCTTTTCTTTTCAAGTCTGCATAGGACTTCTGACGATCAGACGCTGCTTTCAAACTATCACGGATCAATTTCACTTTTTGTTCTGTGTCTTTTATCAAATGTACCCCTTGTATCTTACTTTCACTGAGCTCAGTCCAATACAGCGGTGTCCGACATTTACGTCCGTACAAAGCTTCATAAGGTTCCATTTTAATGCTCGACTGAAAACTATTATTATACGCAAATTCAATCAATGGCAAATATAGTTCCCATGTACTATCGAACTCAAGGATGCAACATCTCAACATATCCTCAAGAACCTAAATAATCCATACGGACTAACCATCAGTCTGCGGATGAAAAGCTGTACTGAAATGCAATTTCGTGCCTAAAGCTTCTTGCAATTTCTTCTAGAATCGTGATGTAAATGTCAGATCTCTATTAGATAAATAGACAATGGCACTCTGTACAATCTCACAATATCAGAAATCTAAAGCTCAGCTAGCTTATCAAGTGAGTAATCAAATCATATCGAAATAAAATGGGCAGATTTTGACAATCGATCAACTACGACCCAAATTGCATCTTTCTTTCTCAGAGTCAACGACAATCTAGAGACGAAGTCCATCGTCACTCTATCCCATTTCCACTCGGGAATCAAAATCTGTTGTAGCAAACCAGGTGGAACATGATGTTCAGCTTTAACTTGCTGACAGACTAAACATTTCGACACAAAGTCAGAGATATCTCTTTTCATACCAGACCACCAATAGTGTTGTTTCAAATCATGGTACATCTTTGTACTTCCCGGATGAACGGATAAGCAACTATTATGAGCTTCATTCAAAATCAATTGTAATAATTTGAAATTTCTCGGAACACAGATTCATTCTTGAAATCTCAAGCAATCATCATTGTCAACTCAAAATTCAGAATCGAAATTCAAATTACATTGAGCTCATTTTGCTACCATTTCATTATCAACTTTCTGAGCATCACATATCTATTGTAAAAATAATGGTTTCGCTTCCAATTCAGCTAAAAATGAACCATCATCAGATAGATCTAATTGAGTATTCATAGCATGTAATGCAAACAATGATTTTCGACTCAAAGTATCATCAACAACATTTGCCTTACCTGGATGATAATCTATTACAAGCTTGTAATCTTTCAACAGTCCTAACCATCTTCTCTGTCACAAATTCAAATATTTTTGAGTCATCAAATACTTTAGACTTTTATGATTAGAATAAACATGGCATTTTTCACTGAAGAGGTAATGACACCAAATTTTTAAAGCAAACACAATCTAGCTAACAAAAGGTCGTGTGTCGGATAATTCTTTTCATACAGCTTCAATTGTCTTGAGGCATAGGCTATAACTTTTCTTTCCTACATAAAAACACATCCCAAACCATTCAATGAAGCATCACTATAAATTACAAACTCTTTACTCGATTTTGGATGTGTCAAAACTAGAGCTTCGGTTAAAAGGGCTTTCAACTGATCAAAGCATTTCTGACATTTATTAGACCATTCAAATTTTACATCTTTCTGAAGAAATCTAGTCAATGGAGTAGTTATAATCGAGAATCTTTTTACAAATCGACAAAAATAACTAGCTAATCCCAGAAAACTACGAACATTCAGACACATTCTTCGGAGGCTTCCAATCTAAAATAGCAGAAATCTTACTCAAATCAACTCGTATACCAGATGCTGATACAATATGTCCCAGAAAACTAACTTCTCGCAACAAAAATTCACATTTACTGAACTTTGCATACAATTGCTTGTCTCACAGAGTTTGCAACACAATTATCAGATGTTCAACATGTTCAGTTTCATCTCACGAATAAATTAAAATGTCGTTAATGAGTACAAAAAAATTTGATCTAAGTACGGTCAGAATATTCTGTTCATTAGATCCATAAAAACAATAGGAGCATTAGTTAGTCCAAAAGGCATAACTAAAAATTCATAATGCTCATGCCTCGTTCTGAGAGCAGTTTTAAGAATATCTGAATCTTTTACCTGCAACTGATAGTATCCCAATCTCAGATCTATCTTTGAAAACACAGTGGCTCCTTTAAGCTGATCAAATAAATCATCAATTCTGGCCAGAGGATATTTGTTCTTTATGGTCACCTTGTTCAACTGACGATAAATAAAGCAAATTCTCATCATGCCATCTTTCTTTTTCACAAACAGAACAGGAGCACCCCAAGGTGAGAAACTAGGTCTTGCAAACCCTCTATCTGTCAATTCTTGCAACTGTGACTTCAATTCTTTTAGCTCTGTTGGTGCCATTCTATACGGAGCTATCAAAATAGGAGTCGTTCATGGTAACAGATCAATACCAAATTCAACTTCACGATCAAAGGTAATCCCGGTAATTATTCAGGGAACACATCAGGTAATTCACAGACAACTGACATTGATTCAACTTTATTTTTAGTCATTTTCGAGTTAATCACATAAGCAAAATAAGCTTCATAACCCTTTTTTCATATAACTCTGAGCATTTAGCTCTGATATCACAGCTGGTAACCCATTCAAGTCATTAGATTCAATCTAAACTATTTCATCATTCTGACATCTCAAATCAATAGTCTTTCTTTTGCAATTCACAACAGCATCGTGCAATGTTAACCAGTCCATACCCAAAATTATATTGAACTCATCAAAGGGTAATAACATCAGATCAACAGGAAAACAAATATCTCTTAACATCAATGGACAGTTCTTGCATACTTTACCAAACATGACACTTTTACCTAAGGGGTTCGATACTCTAATAACAAATTCAGTAGACTCTACAGGCAAAGCCTTATTAGATACTAAGTTCATACATATATACGAATGTGTAGAACCTGGGTCTATCAATGCAATCACAAAAGTATAATGGAGAGTAAATGTACCCGTTATAACATCCGAAAATGAAGCTTTTTCATGAGCTCGGATGGCATATACTCTGGCAGACGCTCTAGCTTTAGATCTCGCAACAGTGTCTTTCGTAGTTAGAGAACTACCACTAACATTTCTTACCTTTCGGGAAAGTCTACCTCTAGTTGAAACATTATCAGATCTTAGATTTTGAACAATCTCTTGCTCAACACACTCTGGGCAATCACGAATGAAATGATCTAACGATCAACATCTGAAACAAGCTCGATCATTTAATCTACAACTTCCCGGATGCCTTTTACCACAATGCTTACATTCAGGTCACTCAGATCAAACATTTCCAACACTGGCCATTAAAGTAGAAGGAGTTTTAGAATTTGACTGTGATCTAGCTCTATCTCTCGAATTTGAATGTCCCACATTAGTTCTAAAATGGCTATGCTCATCTCTAAATTTCTTTGAAGTAGACTGAAATGATTTGCTCGAAAATATCTTTCTCGCATCTCTGACTTCAGACACAACTTTTCTTTTATCTTTCACGAGTGCTTTGCCTTTGCACGCTCGATCAACAAACACTACAAACTCTTTTATTTCTAGAATCCTAACAAGCAAACGAATATCTTTATTGAGATCATCTTCAAATCTTTTACACATTATTTCTTCAGTTGAAACACATTCTCGAGCATATTGATTAGTCTTATGAACTCTCGTTCATACTCGATAATAGACATGCGACCTTGTTTCAATTCTAGGAATTGTTTTCGATTCTGATCAATAAATTTCTGACTGATACATTTCTTTCAGAATTCAGACTGAAAGAAATCCCATGTAACACATTCTTTTGGAACAACAGAAATCATAGTCTTCCACCACTGATAAGCTGCATCTCATAGTAAAGAAACATCGCATTTTATGCATTCTTTAGGAGTCAATGTAATTTCATCAAATATCGAATCGTGTTTTCAAGCCAAAATTCATCTTTCTTGGCATCGTCTTCACTAGTGGCCCTGAATTCTTCAGCCCTATACTTGTAGATCTTACCAACAGGAGGCTTGTTCAATAGATTTAAGTTCATAACCGGAGGCTCAACTAAAGTCTGAGGAGGATTAGGCAGGGGCAGAGGTTGTGAAATAAGCTGGATTATCTCTTACATACTGAGTGAACCACTCACTCATCATTTGGAGGAAAGCTTGTTTAGCTTCTCCCTCTTGATCGCTAGTAGCCAGTCTCGAATCATATGGCGTTGTCCCTTGAGCGAGTAGGCGTGTTACTTTCAACGTCATCAGTTATGGCTCTTTCGGGATCCATTACTATACGAAAACTCATTTTTACATACGTCAGGATTCATCATACTATCACATTTCATTAATATGGCATGTATAGCTAGACTCTCATACTCTACGTTAGTCCAAGAATTGACTAAACTGTAGCTCTGATACCAATCAAATGTAACACCCCTAACACATAACTATCATCGGTTTAGGATTAAAGGCATTACCAGACAATTCAGATCTTTTATGGACAATTCATAATATTATTGAACGAATCAAATCAAAGTGTCCCTTGAGTAGGTCCATAAACATGCTTTAGAATAGGGCCGAGACTAAACCGAACACATACAAAAATTCTCAAAAATTTAAAAATTTTTCTAAGTTACAGAGGTCACACGCCATGCAAGGCGGTGTGTACCTCCCTGACCTTAGACACTTTGTGTGTCTAAGCCGTGTCAAAACAAGGCATACATACTGACTTGTCCCCACGGATGGAGACACGCCCGTGTGTCTCACCCATGGTTGAGCCTGACTTGCACCACATGGCCAGTCACAAGCCCGTGTGTCTAGCCCGTGGTCGAGCCTAACTTGTTTTGAAATAAAACCATGATGGACACGGTCGAGCCACACGTCCGTGTACTCAACCGTGTGGGCAAATATATGCCATTTGTAAGGCCAAAATGCCACCCACACTTGGGTCATTCATCTAAGCACATAAAAGCATCATCACATACACAATTGGCTACCCAAAACACATCAATTATGCTTCATTTCTACTCAATTGTGAACCTAACAACCACACCCACTTATAAAGCCTTTGATTCAATCCAATCACATACATTTCAAGGTATAATCTATCATAAACATACCATTAGTAATATGCTAACTATGCATTACTAAGCTTACCATTACCAAATCCATTTCACTAGCCATCAACTCATATCAAAACCAAGCATTATAAAGCTTGATCACACATACACTACACCATCATTTAACTAGCCATATAACATGGCTATGTCATATGTCAAACATATTCCAAAATAACTAGCCTATACATGCCATATTTAACATATACATGATCATAAGGTACCAAAATGTGATTTGAGTAGTGTGATGACGATCCTCGATGATTCCCGAGCCCTCAGTAGCTTTAACGATCTATAAAACAGAGCAAATACACACAAAGTAAGCTCTCAAAAGCTTACTAAGCCATATACAAATAAACTTAGCATAAAATGCACATAGCCACATTGAAATAACGACATTAATGTTTCTCATTAGCAAATTCATCACATATCCTTTAGGTAATTTGTTTAGCCATAACTTACTCACATTCCATAGCTCAAAGTATCACTTTACTCATAACTTATTCAAGCTTGTATTACATATTATCTCATCAAATCTATACACATATTCACTTTAGTAATCTCATTTGAACACTTACTTTTCCAACGTACCTGAATCATTTATACATTTCACATAGACACTCATTTTTCAGACTTGCTCGTTGAACCATTTGGAATCTAATAGGATACTCAGAGTGCTCGGAATAGTCGTACAATGCCGACATCCCAGACGTGGTATTACAAGTACTTAGATATCGATGCCACTATTGCAGACAGGGTCTTACACGAATCAATACGATGCCAATGTCCTAGACATGGTCTTACACGTAAATCTCATATCGACGCCAACGTCCCAGATGTGGTCTTACATGATCCCACTTATCAAAAAAAAAAAAACCTATGTCATGACATATGTAATCCTATCTATTCCTAAGTTCGTACGGGACTTATCGGACATAGATAAACTATCGAAACTATCTAAAATTCCATATACATAACATCTCGAGCGTATTCAACACACGATAAATTTCATATATGCACAATTAACTCAATTCAAATACATTTATTTGTATATCGACTTACCTCGGATTCGGGTATACGAAACGAACTCGACTACTCAATTATTTTTGATTTCCCGCGATCTAAGTCCATTTTCTTCGGTTCTTGATCTATACATATTCAAATTTAACTCATTTATTCACTAATTCATTCAATTCAATCCAAAAACACATATTTAGGGAAATTTACAAATTAGCCCTCACATTTTTACATTTGGACATTTTAGTTCTTATTTCATAAAATCACAAAATACACAAAATCACTATATACCCATGCATAGCCGAATTTTACTCATGCTCATCTAAGTCCATATATTTCTTTTATTTTACAATTTAGTCCCTCAAAATATTATTTTCTCAACTAAGTCCAAAATACTCAAAACTATCAAAACTTCAAAGACAAAACATGTTAATCTAACACATATATTTCATATTTCATCATCAAACATCACAAAACTCATATATTCATCAATGGAACTTTTCAAAATCTTTATCAAATTACAAAATTAAAGCATGGGTTTTGCTGTATACAAAGCAACGATTATAAAAACGTAGAAATTATCAAAAACTGACATAAAACATACCTTAATTTTTTGCTTCAGGCTAGCCGAATGTTCAAAGCTTCAAACTTTCTTTTCTTTTCTTGTTTTCGATGGACAAAGATGAGTATATGGCTTATTTCATGCTTTTAGTTTTATTAATTAACATTTATTTTACAAATTACATATTTAACCTTATTATTTACATATGAAACATTTATATATTAAAGTTATTCTAGTCCATTGCCGTCCACTATACATAATAATGGCCTAATTTCATTTTAAGGCCCTCTAATTCAAAAGCCAACTCAATTGAGCACTATAACAAATAAAATGTCATTTTTACTAATTATGCGATTTAATCCTTTTGTCAAAATAAGCACACAATCAGGCAAATCAATTCACGGAACTTTATCACATGCTTAATCACATACAATAGACACAGAAAATAATATTAATATATTTTTCTAACTCAGATTTGTGGTCCCAAAACCACAGGGTCTTAACCGAACTGTTATAAGATATCTCTAAAGAGATACTATCAGGAAGCACCGGATAAGGTAACAGAGAGTTCAAGCGAGCTTAACAGGATGCTCATGAAGAGATGCGTTTGTGTATGCAATATATGCAGGATCACAACCGATCGTATATCAGGATGCTCACAAAGAGCTGTGGTAGTGTGTGACACATGCTAAATCACTACCGATCAGGATGTTCGTAGGAACTATATAACGTGATGCTCGAGAGTGCTTTATCAGGATTACTCGTCCAAGCTAAATCCTGTCTACAACATATGCAAGATCACTTTCAATGTGGGAAAATCACATATATCCATTGAAATTCAATATTCAAACAGAATGTAACATTTTCGAGACTTATTTCATTCATATGTATATTTCATGCATTTATAACATTCTTATAATTCACACAAGCACATATCATATTCAATTCAAATACAACATTCAATTCAAACATAATAACATGTATAAGTAAATTACACGAACTTACCTTAATAGTCGTTCGTACAAGAAATTCTACTAATCTGAAACATTTTTTTCTCGATCTAGCTTTAAATTTGAGTTTTTCGGATCTATATAAATGAATTTAATCATCAATTTATAAATTTCATATTCAATTGGATTCATTGGACATCATAGGAAAAATTAGCATTTTGCCCCTAAACTTTTCATAAATTCCAATTTCGTCCTTAGGCTCGGAAAATGAAATTCATGCAATTTAATCCTTATTCTAAGCCAAACCAAAATTTTAATATAACATTTATAGCACATGTATTTCATAAGATTCATAATTTTTCTTCAATTTTCACAACTTTACAATTTAATCCTTAAATCACATTTTCATCAAAAATCACTTTGTAAAAGTTGTTTATCTATCAACAACCTTTCATTTTCTACCATGAATTTCAAATTTTCACCATATTCATCGATAGAAAAAATTCTATATTTTGACAACTGATAAACCATAATTTATACATATTCTAACCCCATGCTTGGCTTATTTTGGATAAATTTTCATTAGATTTGATGAATTAGATGATTCTAATCCCTTAATTTCATGTTTTACACCCAGGAGAGCTTAGAGAGTCTAAAAGAACAAGAAACAGGCCAAAACGAGACAAAATGGGCCTACCTTAGGAATCAACACGGCCTGGGCTATCAAACACGATCGTATGTCACGAGCAGAATTGAACACAACCTGAATCAACGTACACGAGCAGACCATACGGCTGTGTGATACTAGCAGAAGCGAGCACAAGTGTGTTATACGGGCATGTCTGTAACATCCTAAAATAGGGGCTATTAGGTTTGAATTGTTTTGCATGTGTATGGCTTGATTGTGCATTAATTAAAGTGTTTTAAGATCTAGGTTTAAGCCAAGGGTAGGCCCGAGTTGTAGGAAAAATTTTTGTTCTAAGTGTTAGTTAAAGGAAGCTAAGGGGAGCTAGGCCTTAAGGGAATTAATGTGGAGGTTAAGACACAATAATTCACTTGGCAAAGTGGCAAGGGAGGTGCCACTTAGGGTCTTGGAAAGTGACGCCACAAGTAGTGTGAGGGGGACTTAGGTTCGAATCCCATGGATAGTCTTAAGGTGATTTTTTTTATTTTGGACTTGTATGACATGTGATGGTCAAACTTTAATTAAGGTAAGGTTTGGCTATTTTCTTTTATGGATAGTAGACTAAGGAAAAAGGTAAGTGTTAATTTAAGGAATGAAATCCTAAGTTTTGGAATGATAAGGGGACATAAGGCTTGAAATAAGGGATAGAATTTCTTAAACTTTGGGAAAGTAGAGGATTATAAGGCACGAATCAAGGGCTTTAAAATTATTTCATGGCCATTTTGACCATGAACCTGGTCTATTTTGGGGCTAGGGGTTGGTAGAATATTGAAAGGGAATAGGGATAGTTGATCAAATTCTTTAGCAAATTGGGCACCATTTTCTTTTCTCTCCAAAACCTCTCTTCCTAGCCGAATGTGTCTTGGGCTATTGGTAAAATTTTGCTTTGGTTTTGGCTATTATTCTTGACCAAATTGGTATTATTTTCTTTTCCCTCTCAAGCTCTTTTCCTATTTGTGCCGAAATTACTACCATTGAAAGGAGCATTATTTTTCTTTCATTTTATTCTTTTTCTTCCTTGGTTGAAACTTATAGTCATCATTCTCTCTTTCCCTCATCTTCTTCTTTTCTCTTCTTTTCTTTTCTTTTTACTTTGCTTAGGTCGAATCTCCCTTTGGATACCAAAGCTAAATTGCATCAAGTCTCAACCTTCTCTTTTCTTTTCACAATCCATCAAAACTGAAAGCACAAGTAAGCCTTAGCCGATTTCTCCATCTCTTTCTTCTTCCAAAGTCAATCACTCCTCTATAGTACCCGAATATCTCTGTGGTTCCAAGGTAAGTGAACTGTGATATTCGGCCAAAGGCCATTTTTTTTTGTAAGCCGTATGGGTTGAAGCCGATTCTAACATAGTTACGTAGGAGGGAGTTCAGCAAATTGCAAGGTGCAAATCATTTAGGCTTTGGGTTTCGAGATTTAATTGACTGTGTCGAAAAAGGTGTGTAGTTATCGCCTTGATCTCCTGTTGTTTGGATTTGTTGCTATGTATATATATGTATAAGATGTTTATGATAGCCAAAAATAATGGCTGAGATGGTGGCTACCCATAGTGGGTATTCGGTTAACTAGGTCAGTTTTATGATATTATTTTACCATGGTATATGTATGGAATTGTGGTAAGCATGTGATGTATGCTCATTGGAATTTTACTATTATTTGGCCATGATACTGGCATATACATAGGGATTGGGATATGATTATTGAAGGTCAGGGTGTACATTTATGTAGGTGGTTTAGTGATGGCTACGAGCCTCACGTGGATTGATGATCGGCTCTGTGCCTCATCGTGGTTGGTATCGACTTTGTGCCATATCGTGGTTGGTGATGGCTATGTGCCTCATCGTGATTTGATGTTAGCTACGAGCTACATCATGGATTAGCGTTGACTGAGGTCACGTTGTGGATTATACTGTGATTTATTTCACGTGGACCAGTGGCTTGACCACTTGGTGGATGGAATTGCTTGCCAAATTGGTGTGTAGAGGTTGAAGGGTTGATTTAGTAATCCCCGGTGTGTGGTGGTGGATACGGGGTGTGTAGAGGATGGACCCTAAATTTGGGTTGGGTGCATTTGCATTATTATTTGATATGTGGATTGGTGTGGTTTGGGCTAAGCCCATGTGTGGAAATCGTGGACTAATTACACACCGAGTCGGTTTGACTCACCCAATTTTTTACCAAACAATGCGGTGATACATGATTCTTGGACCAAAATTTGGAGTGGATCTGAGGTGGCCATGCGTAAGATTTTTCATTGTTTTATGTACTTTATATTTTCTGTATTTTGAGTAAATATTTATTTTAATAAGGGCCACTTAAAGTATTTGGGGACTTTTATTGTGTTCGAGTTGGATTGACGATCGAGATGATATTTGGAATGTTTTATTTTAGAAAGTAATTTACATCATCAAAACTTATATTAAAGTTTTAATTCAAAAATTTGTAACAACATAATTTTACGTAGAATTTTAAATACACAATGTTTTTATAAATGACAGAAAATTTTTATGTTTTCACCCTTATGACAAATTCTTTTCAAACTTTTTCCTCAGTAGCATTCTAGATTCAACCGTAGCATTTGGGCTAGGTTTGGGGTGTTACAATTTGGTATCAGAGCCCGATTCCAAACTCAGCTTTGAGGGTTTTGGGTCAAAAAATATTTTTCAAAGATGGGTTTTTCAAAAACATAGACTTTCATGAACTATTTCAGTTTATTACGGCATGGCTTTGTATCTCGTCTCAAAGTCCACGAGGTAAGTAACCCTAACTATTGAAGTGATTGGTATGTGAAATTTTATGGGCATTACGGGATCATAGATTAGTAGATTAAAAGATATTGAACCCTAGGACTAGTTTACTCCAACACAAAATACATAAGACTTAAATACAACCAAACAAACCTATGAGTAAGTCACCGAGTTAAGGTGTGGCAACAGTTGTGCGCATGTCTAGGATTGGATTCGATAAGAGCTTGGTATTTAAGCAGTCCTAGTGACTCATCTCCTCTTCACTCGAATCCTACCTGGTGTGTAGCGGCGGTTCACCCTAACCAAGAGGACTTATTCATCGGTTAAACCCGATAATTAAAACCCGAAAGGGACCAACTACACTGTTTTGTAAAAAAATTACCTCAAATTGAATACAAACCTTAGTTTTGTAAAAACTACACTATTTTGACTAAAATATCCTAGTTTGGAAAATTTACTAAATTACCCCTGATTTACAAAATTACCAAAATAACCTCGATTTCTGAAATTTCCAAAAATACCTTTGATTTGGAAAATTTTTCAAAATAACCCCAAAATTTGTAAATTCTGGAATGCCTTTGATTTGTAAAGATTTTCGAATTAATCTCGATTTATTACTAAAATACCCCTGTAGGATGAGTTACGAAAATACCCCTGGGTTGGAAACGGATAAAATACCCATAGTAGTGTAGTGGATGTTGTGGATGAATGAATGTGACTCTCTGAATTAGAGTAGTAAACTTGAGATGAAAACTTTAGTTGATCGAAAGAACTACTACTAAAAACTTCTTTACATAAAATTGTTCACGGATAATCAGTGGAACAAAAGACTAATGCATAAAATTTCTTAAATCAGATTAAATCGCGAAGTAGATATGAGTTCTAGGGGCGTGGTTGTCGTGGGCGAGGTAGAGGTAGGATGGCATGTTTGAAACCGGTTGGAGTGCAGTCAGGTTCCAAAATGAGGCACCTTCTCTGGATGTAGGGCAAAATTTCAAGAGCAAACCGGAGGAGATGACGTGAGATCGCGAGCTATCTGTGAGTTTTAGAGTGAGTAGCGAGGAGCTAGTATGGGAAATGGGGCTCGAAAGTCGATGGTGAGAGACTTAGATCAACCTGAGCTGAGGGTTTTAAGGGAGTGTCTAAGGTAGCTCCGAATGTAGTGGATTATTGGTTAGAGGCAGTCGAGAGGATCATGGACGATTTGGACCTTCTCCGAGGAAAAGCTAAAAGGTCTTTGTTTATTGATTCGAGACGAGGCTTATCAGTGGTGGCTCACTGTCAAGGAGAGTATCCCTACGGATCGAGTGGATTGGGGGTATTTTAAGGTTAAGTTTGAAGGGAAATATGTTGGAGCTAGCTACATCGACTCTTAAAGAAAGGCCTGAATTTAGTGCAAGGAAATAAGTTGGTAGCTGAGTATGAAGCGGAGTTTCTGCGGTTAAGTCGGTAGAGGGATTGTAGCTACTGATTACAAGCGGTGTGTTAGATTTGAGGATGGGTTGCGAGATGAGCTACGAGTGTTGATAGCACCACATCAGGAGAGGGACTTTGTAGTCTTAGTGGATAGAGCTTGGATAGCTGAGGAAGTCGAGAGGGCCGAAAGGTAGAATAGAGATAGGGATAGGAATCGGGATAAGATGAGTTATGGATTGTCAGGATCATCTAGGAATTTTCAGAAAAGACCAAAGGTTGAGAATTCTGTACGTGCACCTGTACCAGTTTCTGGGAATCAGAGTCGTCCATGTGCTTAGTGTGGGAGAGCTCATGCAGAAGAGTGCTGGGGAAATAGCAAGGAATGTTTTTGGTGTGGGTCTAAGGCTCATTTGGTTAGGAATTGTCCTCAGGAGATGGATAGGTCTTGGATAGTAGGCCAGGGTTATGTGCAGCCGGGCAGAGGTGGTCAACATGCGACAAGGGGTCGTGGTCCGAACCATGGAGGGAATGGTTCTGGCTGAGGTCGTGGAGCATCAGGCAGAGGTTTTGAGGGTGTAGATGCGAGACAGCTAGGGTTAGTTTAGACAGTCAGGTGTCGCGAGGAGGAAGATGTGCCAGATGTGATAACAGGTACGTTCCTTATTTTTGAAATACCCTTTATTGCCTTGATAGATATCGTGTCAACTCATTCCTGTACTGCTGGTGAAGTATCTAGAACTTTGAGTGTGAACTTTGAGGCTATACCTAGAAAGTATGTTAGTTTTATTAAGATTAGAGTGCGCAGTAAGAGCATAGCATAGTGAGTTAGGATGCACGACTGTTAGTTAGTTGGAAATTTCGAGAACGAAATTTCTTTAAGGAGGGTAGAACTGTAACATCTTGAAATAGGAGCTATTAGATTTGAATTGTTTTGCATGTGTATGGCTTGATTGTGCATCAATTAAGGTGTTTTAAGATCTAGGTTTAAGCCAAGGGTAGGCTGAAGTGTAGGAAAAATTTTTGTTTTAAGTGTTAGTTAAAGGGAGCTAAGGGAGCTAGGCCTTAAGGGAATTAATGTGGAGGTTAAGACATAATAATTCACTTGGCAAAGTGGCAAGGAGGTGCCACTTAAGCTCTTGGAAGGTGACGCCACAAGCAGTGTGAGGGGGACTTAGGTTTGAATCCATGGATAGTCTTAAGGTGATTTTTTTATTTTGGACTTGTATGACATGTGATGGTCAAACTTTAATTAAGGTAAGGTTGGACTATTTTCTTTTATGGATAGTAGACTAAGGAAAAGGTAAGTGTTAATTTAAGGAATGAAATCCTAAGTTTTGGTATGATAAGGGGACATAAGGCTTGAAATAAGGGATATAATTTCTTAAACTTTGGGAAAGTAGAGGATTATAAGGCACGAATCAAGGGCTTTGTTTTGGAAATTATTTCATGGCCATTTTGACCATGAACATGGTCTATTTTTGGGCTAGGGGGTTGGCCGAATATTGAAAGGGAATAGGGGATAGTTGATCAAATTCTTTAGCAAATTGGGCACCATTTTCTTTTCTCTCAAAACCTCTCTTCCTAGCAAGAATGTGTCTTGGGCTATTGGTAAAATTTTGCTTTGGTTTTGGCTATTATTCTTGACCAAATTGGTATTATTTTCTTTTCCTCTCAAGCTCTTTTCCTCTTTGTCCCAAACTACTACCATTGAAAGGAGCATTGTTTTTCTTTCATTTTATTCTTTTCTTCCTTATTTGAAACTTATAGTCATCATTCTCTCTTTCCTCATCTTCTTCTTTTCTCTTCTTTTCTTTTCTTTTACTTTGCTTAGGCCGAATCTCCTTTGGATACCAAAGCTAAATTGCATCAAGTCTCAACCTTCTCTTTTCTTTTCACAATCCATCAAAAATCGAAAGCACAAGTAAGCCTTAGCGATTTCTCCATCTCTTTCTTCTTCCAAAGTCAATCACTCCTCTATAGTAGCGAATATCTACGTGGTTAAGTGAAGTGTGATATTGGCCAAAGGCCATTTTTAACCCTTATGGGTTGAAGTCGATTCTAACATAGTTACGTAGGAGGGAGTTCATCAAATCGCAAGGTGCAAATCATTTAGGCTTTGGGTTTTGGGATTTAATCGAATGTGCCGAAAAATGTGTGTAGTTATCGCACTGATCTCCTGTTGTTTGGATTTGTTTCTATGTATATATATATACATATAAGATGTGTATGATAGTCGAAAATAATGGCTGAGATGGTGGCTACCCATAGTGGGTATTCGGTTAACCAGGTCAGTTTTATGATATTATTTTACCATGGTATATGTATGGAATTGTGGTAAGCATGTGATGTATGCTCATTGGAATTTTACTATTATTTGGCCATGATACTGACATATGCATAGGGATTGGGATATGATTATTGAAGGACAGGGTGTACATTTATGTACGTGGTTTAGTGATGGCTACGAGCCTCACGTGGATTGATGATCGACTCTGTGCCTCATCGTGGTTGGTATCGATTTGTGCCATATCGTGGTTGGTGATGGCTATGTGCCTTATCGTGATTTGATGTTAGCTACGAGCTACATCGTGGATTGACATTGACCGAGGTCATGTTGTGGATTATCTTGTGATTTATTTCCGTGGACCGATTGGCTTGACCACTTGGTGGATGGCATTGCTTGCCAAATTGGTGTGTAGAGGTTGAAGGGTTGATTTAGTAATCCCCGGTGTGTGGTGGTGGATACGGGGGTGTGTAGAGGATGGACCTAAAGGTGGGTTGGGTGCATTTGCATTATTATTTGATATGTGGATTGGTGTGGTTTGGGCTAAGCCCATGTGGAAATCTGTGGACTAGTTACACCTTGAGTCGGTTTGACTCACCCAATTTTTTTACCAAACAATGCGGTGATACATGATTCTTGGATCAAATTTGGAGCGGATCTGAGGTGGCCATCGAAGATGTTTTCATTGTTTTATGCACTTTATATTTTAGTATTTTGAGTAAATATTTATTGTAATAAGGGCCACTTAATGTATTTGGGGACTTTTATTGTGTTTGAGTTGGATTGATGATCGAGATGATGTTTGGAATGTTTTATTTTAGAAAGCGATTTACATCATCAAAACTTATATTAAAGTTTTAATTGAAATTTATAACAACATAATTTTACTTAGAATTTTAAATATACAATGTTTTTATAAATGATGTAAAATTTTCATGTTTTAACCCTTATGACAAATTCTTTTCAAACTTTTCCTCGGTAGCATTCTAGATTGATCAGTAGCGTTTGGGGGTTTGAGGGTTATTCTGTTGTCCCTGCAGTATCAAAATTTAATTCTATTTAGAATAGGCCACTTGTGGGCCAAGAGAGGTGTTACAAAGCCTATACAAATACCCTAGGGGCTAACCTAAAAAGGGACGCTGAATAAAAGGCAAAAATACTTGAAGATAGCCGTCGGAGCAGCTTGGAAGAAGAATCTCCATTAAGACTAAAGATCTCCCATCAAGTTCTTTAGAAGTTTTTGGGTTTTCTTATGTTTTGTTGTTTTCCTTATTTTAAGATGTTTCCCCCATTAGTATGAACTAAATCCTTAGATACCTAAGGGGATGAAACCTAAGATGGATCTTATTATTATTTGATATATAAGATAAATACTTATTCTTATTCTTGATTGTGGGTTCTTATTCTTGTTTTGAAAATCCAGGTCATTGATTCAATTCAAATGTGCTTATTCAGAGGAGCAAAAGTCCTTGTTTAAGAGTAGATCAACACAATTAAGTGGAGTTGATTGCAACCCTAGAAATAGGGCGATGAAAATTTGTCAGATTAGATTCAAATCTAATAAAGAAATCCATAGATCGAGTTAATGCAATAATTGAGGTTTTAATTAGAAATAAATTTCAATTAATCAACCTAGAGTTAGTTGTTTTTAGTCTTGAAAAAGATATTAACGTAAATCAGCGATTTCTACGAATTAAGTCAAGTGAATAAATCGTATAAATCAAAAGTAATAAGCGAAGTCTAGGTCGATTCTTCCTTAGGTATTACCTTTATCATATAAGTTGTCTAAAAGTGTTTTTTAAATTCGTTCTATGTCGTGTTTTTAATTAAGCTTTTAGTTTAAAAGAAATCATTCCATTCTTGGGCTAGATATAAAAAGATAGTAATTAAAATAAATCCAGTTCTATCTTATTTGAGCTTAAAATGGATAAATTCACAACTTTAGAAGAAGCTCGTGTTATTATGATAAGTTTTCAATTGATGTCGTAACATCCTGAATTAATGGGCCTATGCGTTTAGAGGGTGGATATGTTTAATGTGTTAATTTGAGTGTTTGGGGTTTAAATTGGGCCTAAGATTGGGCCAAAGCCTTGGTTAAAATTCCTGTTTGGGTACCATGGGGTTTAAAAGATGGTATCGGTGCTTTTGGTTGCAAAATGGGCTTGTGGCCCGGTAGTATGTGGTGTTGCAGGGAGTTATAGTTGGCGCCAATAGTAGGAGGTGAGGCCCAAGTTTTGCCGCAAAGAGCCCATGTCTTTGGGCCATTTTTCGGCACTTAAAAGGAGCAAGGATGGGATGACAATGAGGCTTAATTTTAGGAGGGATTTAATGATTGGGATAATATGGATATTGTGCTGATAATAGTAGGGAGAGGTGGTGTTATTTAGGCCTTTTCTAAAGGTATGAATAGATTAAGATAAAGGAGAAAAGATAGGAGCTATCTGCTGAGAGTAGTGTTGGCCGAAATTCCTTCTCCTAGAGGGGGAAAGAAATCAGTTTCTTTATGGCAAAGGGGTGCCAAAATTTCCCCTATTATTTGATTAATTGTTAGTTATCAGGAAGGGCACTTTCGGGTTTTGATAAGTAAGTGCCAAAATTCTCTATGAATAGGGGTGGTATCTCTTCAATTTCAGCATTTGAACCCTATTCTTTTCCTCATTCTCTGTGCCAAAACTCTCAGTCATTCTCTGCAATTTCTTTTCTTCTGAATTCTTCAAAAGTCGAAACCTCTCACTTCACTTTCTTTTCCCTTCTTTTCTCTTGTGCCGATTTCTCCATAAAGTCGAAATCTCTAAGCCTATTCTCTCATCTTCACTTTCATTCAAAAACTGAAACTCTGAACTTTCTTCTCATCTCCATAGCTAAAAGCCGAATCTACATAGATTTCTTCCTATCATCTTCTCTCTTTTTGATTTTCTCAAAAGTTAAAAATTCTTGGAGAGTTGTCGAATTCTCTATTAAGGTAGGTGTCGATCTCTTCTGTTCTTTTCTTTACTTTTGGATTTGGAGGCCAAAGCGAAAGGCTTATAGGCGTGGTAAGGTTATCTTTTGAATAATGATTGGATT
The DNA here is from genome assembly GCA_025506655.1 of Gossypium rotundifolium. NCBI lineage: Eukaryota > Viridiplantae > Streptophyta > Magnoliopsida > Malvales > Malvaceae > Gossypium > Gossypium rotundifolium. The sequence goes on from CP106725.1 coordinate 53,462,466, forward strand.
GTTCTTGTGTTCACATCATGGGCGACACCTCGGGAAATCAGAGTAGATCGAATTATATAGATTTTGAAAGCCAGAATCTATTAGTCTCTAAGTATCCTATCTATTTCAGGATTTCAAGGTAAGGAGTTTTCATTTGATTTCTGTTAGATTCGTTATCGTACTTAAGATCTTAATCATACGATATTGTTTAACAACCCTATTTCGTTATAGTAGTTCTGATAAGGACTTTTGATGGAATCAACTATGGATTAGGCAAAGGAGAGGATTGGGTCCGTAAGCCCAATCCTTAAGTTTAAGAAACGAGCGGTGTCTGCTATTCAAGATTGGCCATCGGGTTGTGGACCAGGTTCTGAATAGCATCTTAGGCAAACTAGCAGTCGTATCGGCTTCTGATAGTGTAGACATAGAGAGTGTTGTCTTAATGGTAACCAGGTGTGTAGGTCTCTATCACACTCATTAATTTGTATTATATGTATGTTGTGGGCTAAAAGCTGGAAAGAGAGGTCGTATGAACAGTCGTATGCCCATAAAGGGTAGGCAAGCGATGCCAGGTACGTAATCATAGAAACTCCTCTATGTGTATCGAAGTATGAGAAAGACTACAATCTATTTAGATAATTTAATGTTTCGATTGTTGTATGTATGTATGCATGGGATGGGATTGATTGATTTACGGAAGGGGAGCAGGTCGCGAGGAGATCGGTGGCTTTGCCACATAGGTCACATAGTGATCGGTCTATATGACAGGCAGCATAGCTGTCGAATACTATAATGTATTACTGAGGTCGCATAGTGATCGGTGGCTTTTCCACAAAGGTCACATAGTGATCGATATGGTGTGTAGCGGATGGAGGGTTGATTGTAGAAATCCCCTCAATGTAAAGGTTGGTACGGGGGTGTGTAGAGGATGGACTCTTAGGATTGGGATGGGCCATGTTGCATGAAATATTCTGTTGCCATTGTGTATGGGCCAAGGCCCATAATGTGTTTTTGGGCCCAAGGCTTTTATGTGTTTTCGAGATTTGCACACTAAGTCTTGGTGACTCACCCTTTTATTTTCCCTAACTTTTCAGATGAGCAGTAGATCGTGGACATGGAAGCCGAGGCGGACTCGAGGGGCCATCAAGATTATTGTCTACATAAACTGTTTTCGAATTTTCATTTGAATTTTAATTTTTGGAATATTTTTGTAATAAGGTCTCCATTACTTAGGTTTGTGATTTGTTTTTTTTTTTTATGTTAAGTTTTTATAAACTTATGTTTTTTTTTTCCTTAAAGTCTTAATTATAAAATGAAATGGTAAATGGGCTTTTCAAACACAAACAATACGAACGCTTAAAGTTGTTTCAAAAATTTCACAATTATTTGATTAATCGGCTATAATAAACTAAGATTTTCAAAACCCTTCAAGGCAAAGTTTTCAAGTTTCAACCCGTAGCATACCAGATCCGATCATGACGTATGGGCCGATTTTGGGGTGTTACATTTTTGGTATCAAATCCCAGTTCAAAAATTGGGCTGTGAAATGGGTCCAGTAGTGGTTTGTAAAAATGATGTAAGTTTGAGAAAAATGCAGTTGAGATATGGCCTTCAAGTCTACCGGCACCCGATCCATGCAGGTAAGTATTCTAACTCTTGATGTGGTGTGTATTGTTGGGCTTTAAAGGGACGTAGGCTAGTATGTTAGAATTGATGGGCTTTAGGTTTAGTATAAACAATTCTCCAAATTCCATAAAATTTAATTTCTAATTAACATGTTTGTGGACAAGTCATAGGGTTAGGGTGTGGTAACAGGCAAACGCATGTCTAGGATTGGATCTAAGAAGAGCTTGGAATTTAAGCGGCCCTAGCGGCTCACCTCCTCTTTTCTAGAATCCTACCTGGTGCGAAGTGTTTGTTCACTCTAACTGAGAGGGCATGTTGACGGGCCAAAACTTATAACTAAAACCCGAAAGGGACCAGCCACCCTATTTTTTAAAATTATCCCTAGTCTTCTAAATTTTTAAAATACCCTTGATTTGTGGAAACTTCTCAAAAATACCCTGGATTTGTAAAAAATACCAAAATTTATAAAATTATCGAAATACCCCCATTGACAAAATTATTGAAATACCCCCAGTTGACAAAAATTACCGAAATACCTCCAGATTACAAAATTACCAAAATACCCCTATTTTGTAAAATAGCCAAGATACCTTATTTTGGAAAATTACGAAAATACCCCTATAGGATAAAATTACGAAAATACCCCTAGGTAGTGAAATAACGAAAATACCCCTAGGTAATGAATGTGAGTTCATGGACGCTGCTTGTATGTAGATGTGTGATGGATGTTGTATGTATGTGTATTCCAAAACTAGGAAATATAGACTTGAGAACTGAACTTTGTAGATAGAATTCAAATTCGAAAGAAATACTGTTAAAACTACTTTCCATAAGACTATCCGTTATTAATCAATGGAAGAAAATATTAATCCATAAAACTTCTAATCAGATAAATCACGAACGGTAGAATGATCACGAGAGGACGTGGTGTGCATGGCCGAGGTAGAGGTAGGATTGCTGTGTCAGAACCCGTAGGGTCTGGTTACGAGTCAGGAAATGAGGTACCAGTGCCACCAGCTATGGAGGCAGAATTTCAAGATCAGACGGTTAGGGATGATGTTGTATCTCAGGCTATGTTAAGGGTTTTGGAGAGAGTAGCTGGGGTAGGCATGGGCACAGGAGCCCGAAAGTCTGTGTCGGAGCGACTTAGAGCCAATAGGGCAGAGGTGTTTAAGGGAATTTCTGGTGTAGCTCCTAGCACAGCAGAGTATTGGTTGGAAGTAATGGAGCATATAATGGATGATCTTGACTTCACGAAAGAGGAGAAGCTGAAGAGAGTGGAGTCTCTCTCCGGATGAAGCGTATCAATGTGGTTAAGATGGTACCGTAGCTAACGGTATCACCTGAGATTACTTCAGAATGGCGTTCTAGAGTAAGTACATTGGAACGAGCTATGTGGATCTTGTGACGAGAAGCGTTCTAAATCTGGTTTAGGGAAGTAGGTCGGTGGCGGCGTATGAAGTAGAATTCTTACGCCTTAGTCGTTATGCTCGGGGGATAGTGGCCACAGAGCACGAGTGATGTGTTCGTTTTGAGGATGCCCTGAAGGATAATCTACGTGTGTTGATAGCTCCACAACGAGAGAGGGAATTTGCTGTGCTTGTGGAGAAAGCTAAGATAGTTGAGGAGGTGAAACGGACGGAAAAGCTGAACCGGGATAAAGATAGGGGTGGAGGTAAGAGAAATTTTGGATCATCAGGGACAGCCGTGCGTACTCAGAAGAGGCCTAGATCGGATGGACCGAGACGGGCTGAAAGACCTGTTGTTGCTATCCAAACACGAAAGTGTGCTCGATATCGTAAGTTCCACGTAGGTGAGTGTTGGGCAGGTAGTGGGAAGTGCTTTAGGTGTGGATCTACGGATCATCAGATAAGAGACTGTCTTAAGCCACGGGATGAGGTAGGACCCCCAGGGTAGGGAAATGCTCAGCCGGGTAGAGGAGGTCAGCAGCCGCAGAGGGGTCATAGTCTAACCAGAGGTGGCAACAATTTTGGTCGAGGTAGGGAGCACCGGTAGAGGCGTGAAACTTGAGGTGAGGCAGCCGGGGTTGGTCTATGCTATCGATGTCGAGAGGAGGCTGATGCACCGGATGTTATAATCGGTACGTTTTTAATTTTTGGATTACCTTATCTGCATTGATTGATATTGGATCGACACACTCATATGTTGCTAGTAGTGTGTCCGGTACTTTAAGTTTAGATTCAAATTACCCTAGGCGATGCGATGAATTAGCCCATTAGGATAATCTGTGGTAGTAGATAAACTTTTTCGGGTGGTACCTTTAGAAGTTTAGGGAATAGTTTTCCTAACGGATCTGATGGAATTACCGTTCCAGGAGTTTACCTTAATATTAGGCATGGACTGGCTGATGAAGTACCAAGCTAACTTAGATTGTGCAGCCAAGCGTATGGTGTTAAGAACCCCTGAGGGAGGTGAAGTGTTGGTGATAGGAGAAAGGGGAATTGTCTGTCAAATGTGGTGACTGCCCTAAGAGCAGAAAGGATGGTGAGAAAAGTGTAATATTCGAGATTTAGGGGTTATGCATTTTAACTTAAATGCATGTAGTGGCATGCTTGTGTATAATTTGTATGTGTTTTGGGGGATTCGAGAACCTTGGGGTGCAGGTAGAAGCTTTAGAAAATATTTGATTTTTTTTAAGCATTGAAAAGAGAGCTAAGGAGCTAGGCCTTAAGGAGATTAGTATGTGGATTAGGACACAAGGCTGAAATGGTAAAGTGGCAAGGAGGCGCCACTTAGAGCACAGAGAGTGATGCCTCGGGAAGTGTAAAGAGGCCTAGGTTCGAGTAACCCAGGTCGCGTTTTGGAGCTTTTATTTTTTAGCAAGGAGGTGCAGTGGTGGACGGCACAAGGACTCTGAATGGATGAGTGAAAGACCAAGTTAAATCCATTTGAATGTGCGGATAAGAGAGGGGATGGGAGGTGGACTCATTCAAACTCTTTGAATGAGAGGTGGAGAGGAAAAAGTAAGAGGAAAAGAAGGGATTTGAGAAGAGGGGAAGAGTTGGCCGGAAAAGGGACTTTGGGGGGCATATTCGGTCATGCATAGGGGAACTAAGTGCCGAAATTACTTAAGGGGTTCTAGGTGCATTTTGGTTCTCTTTTCTTTCCCTAGTGTTGTGCCGAAAGTAGTAGTCAGAGAACTTTCAAAACTTTTTTTGCATTAGCCAAATTCAAGAAGACCATTAAGGTCACTTTCTTCTTCTATTTTCTTCTTCTCTTTTTCTTGTCACGATTCTTCACAAGCCAAAAGTCCCATTGCATCTTTACTCTTTGAAGCCGACTTGTCCAGTAGCATCAAAGGCCGAATCCTATCATCATTCCATTGTTGATTCAAAATCGATCCTTTTTCCATTTTAACTCTCAAAGTCGAATACCCTTTTTCCCTGTGGCCGAATTTCTCTGTGTTTCCATGCAAGGGTGCAATCGATCTCAACATTGTGGTAAGCGTTAACTGTCATTCGGTTTCTTTTCCTTTTTCCTTTGATTAGCCAAAATCTAGGAATCTAATCCCTCTTATTCTCTTTTGGCCGAAACCATGAAGGAGATCTTTCGGGATTCTTGTAGCTGACGATTGAAAGGTGATTTTTCGAGATTTGGATATTCAAGGTAAGTAGGATATAACATTCGCCAAGGGCCACTTTTATAGGTTTTATGTAATAAAGTCAATCTAACATAAGTCATGTAGGGATTTGACAACCTTCAAGGCGGTGATAGATTAGGGACTTAATCAAGCAAGGTAAGGGGTTGGAGTATTGGCCAAAAGCTATACCTTTTAGGTGTTAGCCGATTCTAATCGTGATGTTATAGGAAGAGTTCGACAGAGATAAAGGAGGAGTGTCAGGATTGAAAGCGTTGTTCTCAGTGTTATCTGGTGTGTAGCCCTACATTAATTTCCCAATAGATTAATAGTGTTACTGTTAAATGTGTGTTAATAAAAATACGGGTAACATGGCTAAGGGTACCATTCAATGGTACAATGCATTCAAGTACGTTACCCCTAACTCTCAGTTAATAATGCTTATAGGCATTGATATGGAAATATGTGTAATTTCATTATGACTTTGGGGTAAGGTACATTGCATGATATTTGAATAATATGTATGTTGCATGGGCATAATGGGTGAAATGATAAGAGGAAGTGTTCAGGTGGTTTTTACCACATTATCCGGTGACTTATGTCACATATTATGAATCCAAATGACTCTGTCACATTATCTGTGGCTATGCCACGATTATAAGGGCGATGTGCGATTGACGCAATGAACGCCTTCGAGGGTGTGTAGCGGATGGAGGGTCGATTTAGTAATCCCACGGTGTGATTGGTGTACGGTGGTGTGTAGAGGTTGGATATCTAGGTGGGTTTGGGTTGCATCATTGCTTATATTTGTTTGTATGTGACTTAATATGCCTTAATCGATTAGGAATACGTGTTGGTTGTTGCACATTGAGTCATTGACTCACCCTTCGTGGGCTAACATTTTGTAGGTGATACTCAGTGAAATGGACCGTGTCGGCAGGGGCTTTGTGGTGGCCATGCTTAGCTCAACATTCCGGGTTTTCTTATGATTAAACTTATCACGTTTTCTTATTATGTTTTGGGATTTATTTCAATTTTGTTTTGTTGTAATAAGGCCATTACTATTTAACTGTTTTATTTATGCATTTTAATTTTTATTCTGATACGATCAACATCAAACAAATGGTTAAAATTTTTTCGTAAAACAACTTCAAATGTTTTGACACCTAAACACCTACGATTTTCAACTTAGTATAAGCTCTAAAATTCGGCATTTCTTTTAACTGGAAATTTTTGAAACATGAAGATAACGTTTTAATGAAATACAAACTTTAATAACAACATGGTTTTCAACTTGATCATAACACAAATCTATTTTTCTTCAAAACCACCTAATTTTCCAAAATGACAAAACGAGACTTAGCTAAGTTTTCTTAAGGAACATGTCAGACTCGATCGGGGTTTGTGGGCTGGGTATGGGGTGCTTCAATTTGGTATCAGAGCCCGATTCAAAACTCGGCTTGAAGGGATTTTTGGGCCCAAAACATTTTATGAAAGTGAGTTTACTAAAAGATGAGCAGGTTTTCTGGCATGGCACCTGTGCAGATTAGTAGATTTGTATGTGCTTTGTATGTGGGTATTACGGGATTGTAGATTAGTAGATTAGGAGCTATTGAACTCTAGGATTAGCTTACTCCAACACAAAATTACATAAAATTTAAAGACTAATTGAACAAACACATGAGTGAGTCACCAGAGTTAAGGTGTGCAGCAGTTGTGTGCATGTCTAGGATTGGATTAGGGGAGCTTGGTATTTAGCAGATCCTAGTGACTCACCTCCTCTTCGCTCGATTCCTATCTCAGTGCGTAGTGATTGGTTCACCTTAACCAAGAGGACTTACCCACAAAGCTAAATTCAATAATTAAAACTCGAAAGGGACTAGCTACAGACTTTTTATAAAACCCTAGTTTTAAAATCACCAAATTACCCCGATTTGCAAAAACTACCTTAGATCGAAAAATTACCAAAGTACCCGATTTGTAGAAATTACCAAAATACCTCAATTTATAAAATTACCATACTACCCTCAATTTTTACCAAAATATTCCTATTTTGCAAAAATACCAAAAACCCCTATTTTGCAAAATTTCAAGATACCTTGATTTGGAAAATTACCAAAATACCCTTATAGGACAAATTACAAAAATACCCCTAGGTTGGAACGGACGAAAATGCTCAAAGTGATGAACGTGTGTAGTAGATACTACTGAATGAATGTGATTCTCTGAATTAGGGTAAGAGATTAGAATGAAAACTTTGTAATGATCGAAAGAACTACTACTAAACTTCTTTACATAAAACTTGTTCGTAGGTAATCAGTGGAACAGAAGCTAATACATAAAATTTCTTAAATCAGATTAAATTGTGATCATAGACATGAGTTCTAGGGGACGTGGTCGTAATGTGCGTGGGCATGGTAGAGGTGGAATGACCGTATCGGAACCAGTTAGGCCTGGTCAAGGGTCCGAGAATGAGATGCCACCACCACCAGCTGCTGGTGTTGAGTATCAGGATCAGACGCGGGATGATATAGTATCGCAGGCGATGCTACGAGTTCTTGAGAGGGTGGCTGGAGCAGGTGGAGGTATGGGAGCTCAAAAATCTATATCCGAAGCGACTCTAAGCCAATAAAGCTGTGGTATTTCGAGGTGTATCGGTGTGCGCTAATCTGGTGAGTATTGGTTGGAAGCGATAAATGGATCATGGACGATTTGGATCGATTCTCGAGGAGGCGAAAGGGTGGTGTCACTTCTCGGGATGAGTCATATCGATGGTGGCTCACGGTTCGGGATAGTGCTGTAGCGGATGATCTCACTTGGGAGTATTTCAAGGCGGCATATCAGAAGAAGTATATTTGGTCTAGTTATATTGATGTGTAGAGGAAGGCATTTCTGAGGCTAGTTTAGGGGAGTAAGTTCCGTAGCGGAGTACGAGGCAAAATTCTTAAGGTTGAGCTGGTATGCTCGAGGTATCATGGCTACAGAGTATGAATGATGTGTCAGGTCCGAGGATAGACTGAGGGATGATTTGAGATTGCTGATTGCTCCACAGCAGGAGCGGGAGTTTATCGTGTTGGTAGAGAAGGCTAAGGTAGCCTAAAGGGTCAAGGAATCTGTGAGACAGAATTCAGATAGGAATAAACAAAAGAGAGGTTTTGGATCATCAGGGTTATCCAAAAGTCTCTAGAAAAAACCTAGAGTGGATGGGCCACGAGATCGACAAGTTACTGTGGGAGGTCAGTATCGTTCGTGTGCTCAATGTGGAAAGATGCACCCGAGGGAGTGTTAGAAGAGGACCAGGGGATGTTTTAAGTGTGGGTCCAAAGACCATATGATTAGAGACTGTCCGATGGATACAGATAGGGTCGATCAGCAGGTCACGATTTTAATCAGACTGAAAGAGGTGGACAGCAGCTATCGCGGGGTCGTGCTTCGGTTGGCAGAGGTAATGGTTTTGGAAGGGGTCGGGACACGGGAAAAGGTGTTGGTAACACAGAGGTGAGACAGTCAGGTCTGGTATATGCAGTTCGTCAGAAGGAGAATGGTGACACATCAGACATCATAATCCGGTACGTTCCTTATAGATGATAAGCCTTTCTTTGCTTTAATTGATGTTGGCTCGACCCACTCATATATTGCATGTAGAGTAGCTGAAACACTAGGTGTAATATCTAAATTGTCGGTTAGGGAGATGATTGTAGTGAACCCGTTAGGTCAAACGGTAGTGGTGAATAGGATATTCCAGAGTGTGCCTCTAGAGATTCAGGGAGTGGTATTTCCTACCGACTTGATGGAACTACCTTTTGGGGAATTTGATCTCATTCTAGGCATGGATTGGCTAGTAGAACATCGGGCTAAATTGGATTGCGTAGCTAAGCGAATGGAGTTGAGGACTCCGGAGGATGAGGAGATAATTATGATAAGAGAAAGAAGAAACTATTTGTCTAACATAGTCTCTGCGTTGAAGGCTAATAAGATGGTTCAGAAAGGGTGCAAGGCATTTCTGGCCTTCGTTAGTGCCTTGGATGCAAGAGAAGAGGGGCTTGGTGGAGTTAGAATAGTAAGAGAATTCATGGATGTCTTTCCGGAGGAGCTGCCTAGGTTACCCTCGGACAGGGAGGTGGAGTTCAGAATTGATTTACTGCAGATACAGCTCTTGTGTCAATTACTCCGTATAGGATGGCGCCAAAGGAGTTGGTAGAGCTTAAGGCCCAGATCCAAGAGTTACTTGATCGTGGGTTTATCCGACCTAGTGTGTCTCCATGGGGAGCACCGGTCCTATTCATGAAAAAGAAGGATGGGACTATACGCATGTGCATAGATTACCGGTAGTTGAATAAGCTGACGATAAAAAACAAGTACCCGTTGTCGAGGATAGACGACTTGTTCGATCAGCTTAAGGGGGCGGCAGTATTTTCAAAAATAGATCTAAGGTCAGGATATCATCAACTTAAGGTGAAGGAAGTAGATATCCATAAGACAGCTTTCTGGACTAGATACGAATATTATGAGTTTTTAGTAATGCCATTCGGATTGACGAATGCCCCAGCCGCGTTCATGGATATGATGAACCGGGTTTTCCAACCCTACTTGGATCAGTTCGTCATTGTGTTTATAGACGATATTCTGGTATATTCCAAGTTTGATGAAGAGCATGATGCGCATCTCCGGGTAGTATTGCAGGTGTTAAGAGAGAAGAAGTTATATGCCAAGTTTAGCAAGTGCGAATTTTGGTTGAAGGAAGTTGTTTTTGGGTCATATGGTGTCTGCGGAAGGTATAAGGGTGGATCCCCGGAAGATTGAGGCAGTGCTAGATTAGAAACCATCTAAGTCTGTGGCTGAGGTTCGCAATTTCTTGGGGTTAGCAGGCTACTACAGAAGATTCGTAGAAGGTTCTCATCAATAGCAGCTCCTCTGACGAAATTGTTAAGAAAGGAGGTACCTTTCGCATGGGCGGATAAGCAGCAGGAGAGTTTTGAGAAGCTTAAGAGAGTATTGATAGAGGCTCCAGTTTTGATTCAGCTGAAAGCAGGGAAGGATTTTGTGGTGTATTGTGATACTTCTCACACAGGACTGGGATGTGTTCTAATGCAAGACGGAAGGTGGTCGCTTATGCATCTCGGCAATTGAGGCCACACGAGGTTAACTATCCGACGCATGATCTGGAGTTGGCAGTAGTAGTATTTGCTCTAAAAGTGTGGAGGCACTATTTGTATGGAGAAAGGTCGGTGATCTACAAAGACCACAAGAGTCTGAAATATTTGTTGACTCAGAAGAAGCTGAATTTGAGACAGCGAAGGTGGGTGGAGTTGTTGAAAGACTATGACTGTTCAATAGAGTATCATTCGGATAAGGCGAATGTGGTGGCAGATGCCCTAAGTCAAAAAAATAGTGTCAGATCTGAGGGCGATGTTTGCACACCTGAGTCTTTATGATGGAAGTTTGCTAGCAGAGTTGCAGGTGAAGCCGACATGGCTAAGTCAGGTAAAGGAGAAACAGTTGGTAGATGATGATCTGAGTGCTAAGCTGCTGCAAGTGCAGAATGGGGAGTTAGAAGACTATGGTGTAAACAACGATAGAGTGCTGTGTTTTCGGGGCAAGGTCTGTATGCCAAAGGATGAGGAGTTAAGGCAGAGAATTCTTCAGGAATCACATAGTAGCCCTTACGTTATGCATCCTGGAGGAAGTAAGTTATACAGGAATCTACGAGATCAGTTTTGGTGGCCCGGTCTGAAACGAGAAGTTATAGAATTTGTGGGGAAGTGCTTAACGTGTCAGCAGGTTAAGGCTGAACACCAAGTACCTTCGGGATTGCTTCATCCAATAAAGATTCCGCAGTGGAAGTGGGAGAGAATTACCATGGACTTCGTTAGTGGGCTTCCTCTTACGCCTAATAAGAAGGACTCTGTATGGGTGATAGTAGATCAGTTGACGAAGTCTTCATATTTCATACCAGTGTGGGTTGACTATTCTCTGTAGAGGTTAGCGAAGTTGTATGTGGCAGAAATTGTGAGGCTGCACAGAGTGCCAATGTCAATTATTTCGGATAGGGATCCGAGGTTCACGTCGAGGTTTTGAAAAGCACTACATCAGGCTTTAGGCACCAGGTTGGACTTCAGCACCGCATTTCATCCGCAGTCAGATGGCCAATCTGAGCGGGTAATTCAAGTGTTAAAGGATATGTTAAGGGGTTACGTGATAGACTTCAAAGGAAGCTGGGAGGAGTTCTTGCCTTTAGCGAAGTTTACGTACAATAATAGCTATCAAGCAAGTATTCGGATGGCACCGTATGAAGCACTGTATGGACGAAAGTGTCGCACTCCTACACGTTGGACAGAGTTGGGAGAACGTCAGGTTTTGGGTTCGGAGATTGTAGCAGGATCGGAAGAAAAGGTTAAGGTAATTCGGGCACGGTTGAAAGAGGCATCTAACAGACAAAAGTCTATACAGACCTCAAGCGGAAGGAGATAAAGTTTGCAGAAGGGGATAAGGTGTTTCTAAAAGTTTCACCATGGAAGAAGGTAATGAGATTTGGTCGCAAGGGAAAGCTAAGTCCCAAGTTTATAGGACCTTATCGGGTTTTGAAGCGGGTTGGACCGGTGGCATATTAGTTAGAGTTGCCTTCGGAATTGAAGCAGATGCACGATGTGTTCGACGTTTCGATGCTACATCATTACCGATCGGATCCATCACATGTAGTGCCAATTGAGGAGGTGGAGCTGAGACCAGATTTGACCTATAAGGAAGAGCCGATTCAAATTCTGGAACGAGATGTAAAGGTGCTACGGAGGAAATCAGTTCCTCTAGTCAAAGTGTTATGGCGTAACCATGGATCGAAAGAAGCTTCTTGGGAGCCAGAGGAAGCAATGCGACAGTAATACCTCACCTATTCTAGCCAGGTAATTTCGAGGCTGAAATTATTTTTAAGGGGGGTAGAACTGTAATATTTGAGATTTAGGGGTTATGCATTTTAACTTAAATGCATGTAGTGGCATGCTTGTGTATGATTTGTATGTGTTTTGGGGGATTTGGGAACCTTGGGGTGTAGGTAGAAGCTTTAGAAAATATTTAATTTTTTTTAAGCATTGAAAAGAGAGCTAAGGGAGCTAGGCCTTAAGGAGATTAGTATGTGGACTAGGACACAAGAACTGAGCTGGTAAAGTGGCAAGGGAGGCGCCACTTAGAGCACAGGAGAGTGATGCCTCAGGGAGTGTGAAGTGGCCTAGGTTCGAGTAACGCAGGTCACGTTTTAGAGCTTTTATTTTTCGACAAGGAGGTGCAGTGGTAGACGGCACAAGGACTCTGAATGGATAAGTGACAGACCAAGTCAAATCCATTTGAATGTGCGGCTAAGAGAGGGGATGAGAGGTGGACTCATTCAAAATCTTTGAATGAGAGGTGGAGAGGAAAAGTAGGAGGAAAGGAAGGGATTTGAGAAGAGGGGAAGAGTTGGCCGGCAAAGGGACTTTGGAGGGGGCATATTTGGTCATGCATAGGGGAGCTAAGTCTCGAAATTACTTAAGGGGTTCTAGGTATATTTTGGTTCTCTTTTCTTTCCCTAGTGTTGTGCCAAAAGTAGTAGTCAGAAAACTTTCAAAACTTTTTTTGCATTAGCCGAATTCAAGAAGACCATTAAGGTCACTTTCTTCTTCTATTTTCTTCTTCTCTTTTTCTTGTCACAATTCTTCAAAAGCCGAAAGTCCCATTGCATCTTTACTCTTTGAAGCCGACTTGTCCAGTAGCATCAAAGGCCAAATCCTATCATCATTCCATTGTTGATTTGAAATCGATCCTTTTTCCATATTAACTCTCAAAGCCGAATACCCTTTTTTCCCTGTGGCCGAATTTCTCTGTGTTTCCAAGCAAGGGTGCAATCGATCTCAACATTGTGGTAAGGGTTAACTGTCATTCGGTTTCTTTTCCTTTTTCCTTTAGTTAGCTAAAATCTAGGAATCTAATCCCTCTTATTCTCTTTTGGCCGAAACCATGACGGAGATCTTTTGGGATTCTTGTAGCCGATGATTGAAAGGTGATTTTTTTGGGATTTGGATATTCGAGGTAAGTAGGATATAACATTTGGCCAAGGGCCACTTTTATAGGTTTTATGTAATAAAGCCAAATCGAACATAAGTCATGTAGGGATTTTGACAACCTTCAAGGGCAGGTGATAGATTCTGAGACATAATCAAGCAAGGTAAGGGGGTTGGAGTATTCGGCCAAAGGCTATACCTTTTAAGTGTTAGCCGATTCTAATTGTGATGTTATAGGAAGGGTTCGACAGAGATAAAGGAGGAGTGTCAGGATCGAAAGCGTTGTTCTCAGTGTTATCAGGTGTGTAGCCCTACATTAATTTCCCGATAGATTAATAGTGTTACTGTTAAATGTGTGTTAATAAAAATACGAGTAACATGGCTAAGGGTACCATTCAATGGTACAGTGCATTCAGGTATGTTACCCCTAACTCTTAGTTAATAATGCTTATAGGCATTGATATGGAAATATGTGTAATTTCGTTATGACTTTGGGGTAAGGTACATTGCATGATATTTGAATAATATGTATGTTGCATGGGCATAATGGGTGAAATGATAAGGGGAAGTGTTCCGGTGGTTTTTACCACATTATCCGGAATAGAAATTTTTATCCTATCAAGAACCTTTTTCATAAAATCTCGTCTACTAATACAATACAATAAGTTTCTATTCCAACACGGAGCCAAAAGGACAACATACAGGATGGGTAGAAGAAGTTGTAATGCTTGGCTCGATCCATGATCCGAAACCGTGGTATATAGGATAGAAAAGAATAGACCAATCCTAAGGATCCATACATAGGATTAATTATGGACCCAGAGAAAATTTGAGTTGTGTTTAGTCTTTTATTTTGTATTTAAGATCTTGTATATCTAGATAAAATATATCTATAAAAATATAGATAATAGAATCGGCTCAATCCTTTTAGTAAAAGATTGGCCGAGTTTAATTATAATTCAACAAACCGATAAAGAATTACTCGGATTACAAAGTATCCATTGCTTCAAATTCAAATTTGATTTATGAAGCTACTTTACTCTATCTAATTTATCCACCGCCTTGAATTCAAATTTGATCGCTTCCATACTTCAAGCAATGAGCTAGTTCAGGACTCCATTTGCTAGCCTCACGGATAATTTCATTACCCTTATGTCACATATTATGAATCCGGTGACTCTGTCACATTATCTGGTGGCTATGCCACGATTATAAGGGCGATGTGCAGTTGACTGTAGTGACTGCCTTTGAGGGTGTGTAGCGGATGGAGGGTCGATTTAGTAATCTCCACGGTGTGATTGGCAGGTACGGGTGGTGTGTAGAGGTTGGATATCTAGGTGGGTTTGGGTTGCATCATTGCTTATATTTGTTAGTATATGACTTAATATGCCTTAATCGATTGGGAATCTGTGTTTGTTGTTGTACACTGAGTCTGTTGACTCACCCTTCGCGGGCTAACATTTTGCAGGTGATACTCAGTGAAATGGACTGGGTCGGCAGAGGCTTTGTGGTGGCCATGCTCAGCTCAACATTTCGGGTTTTCTTATGATTAAACTCATCACATTTTCTTATTATGTTTTTGGGATTTATTTCAGGTTTTGTTTTGTTGTAATAAGGCCATTACTATTTAACTATTTTATTTATGCGTTTTAATTTTTATTCTGATACAATCAACATCAAACAAATGGTTAAAAAAATTTTCATAAAACAACTTCAAATGTTTTGACACCTAAACACCTACGATTTTCAACTTAGTATAAGCTTTAAAATTCGGCATTTCTTTTAACTGGAAATTTTTGAAACATGAAGATAACGTTTTAATGAAATACAAACTTTAATAACAACACGGTTTTCAACTTGATCATAACACAAATCTATTTTTCTTCAAAACCACTTAATTTTCCAAAATGACAAAACGAGATTTAGCTAAGTTTTCTTAAGGAACATGTCAAACCGGTCGGGGTTTGTTGGCCGGGTATAGGGTGTTTCAAAAAGGATGCGAGGTAGTTTTAATATTTGTACGGGCTTTGGAAGCCAAAGACCTAACTGTTGGGGATGTTAGGACGGTGAAGAAATTTCCTGACGTTTTACCAGAAGAGCTTTCGGGATTACCTCCGGATCGAGAAGTGGAGTTTGGAATCGATCTTCTTCTAGGAATAGCGCCGGTATCTATTGCTCCTTATAGAATGGTGCCAAAGGAGTTGGTGGAATTGAAAGCACAAATCTAGGAGTTGTTGGATAGAGGGTTTATTCGACCTAGTGTGTCGCCTTGGGGAGCATCAATGTTATTTGTTAAGAAGAAGGATGGTTCAATGCGTATGTGCATTGACTACCGTCAGCTGAACAAGTTGACTATCAAGAACAAGTATCCGTTGCCAAGGATTGATGACTTATTCGATCAATTGAAAGGGGCATCAGTGTCCTCAAAGATCGATCTGAGGTCAGGATACCATCAGCTCAAGGTCAAGGAGGCAGATATTCATAAGACGGCTTTTAGAACTCGCTATGGACATTACGAGTTCATGGTGATGCCATTTGGGTCGACTAATGCACCAATAGCATTTATAGATATGATGAACTGAGTGTTCCAATCCTATTTGGATTGGTTTGTCGTGGTATTTATTGATGAAATCTTGGTTTACTCAAGATCAGAAGAGGAGCACAATTCATATCTGCGAGTGGTTCTATAGATTTTGAAGGAGAAGTAGCTTTATGCCCAATTCAGCAAGTGCAAATTCTGGCTTATGGAAGTTACTTTTCTAGGTCACGTTGTGTCGTGAGAGGGATTAGGTGGACCTCAAAAATAGAAGTGGTGTTGGATTGGAAGCCACCTAGATCTGTGGCGAAAATTTAGAGCTTTCTTGGCTTGGCCGGGTACTACAGAAGATTTGATGAAGGATTTTCTTTGATTGCAGCACCTTTGACTAAGTTGCTACGTAAAGGAGTTCCGTTCGTTTGGTCTGATAAGCAGCAGGAGAGTTTTGAGAAGTTAAAGAGGATTTTGACGGAGGCTCCAGTGTTGATTCAGCCGGAGGCTGGGAAGGAGTTCGTAATTTACTGTGATGCTTCACACACGGGATTAGGATATGTGTTGATACAAGATGGAAAGGTTGTTGCATATGCATCTCGGCAGTTAAGACCGCATGAGTCGAATTATCCCACCCATGATTTGGAATTAGCGGCGGTAGTGTTTGCCTTGAAAATTTGGAGGCGTTATTTGTAGGGGAGAAATCTTTCATTTACACAGATCATAAGAGTTTAAAGTACCTTTTGACTTAGAAGGAGTTGAATCTAAGGCAGAGGTGGTGGATCAAATTGTTAAAGGATTATGACTGCTCGATCGAGTATCATCCGGGTAAGGCTAATATGGTGGCAGATGCCTTAAGTCGGAAGATGATCACTGACTTGAGAGCAATGTTTGCTCACCTTATCTTATATGATGATGGGAGTTTATTGCCTGAATTTCAAGTCAAACCCTCTTGGTTCGGTCAAGTTAAGGAGAAGCAGCAGACTGATGAGTTGCTAAAGAAGAAGTTTCGGTAGGAGCAAGTGATGAATCAACTGAATTTAGTGTGAATGAGGAAGGGCTATTATGTTTCCAAGGGAGAGTGTGCATGCCGAAGGATCCTAAATTGAGGCATAGGATTCTACAAGAAGTGCATGGTAGTCCATATGCTATGCACCCCAGAGGGAGCAAGATGTATCGGGATTTGTGGGACCAATTCTGATGGCCGGGCTTGAAGCGTGAGGTAACTGAGTTTGTGAGTAGGGGTTTGACCTACCAGCAGGTCAAGGCAGAACATCAGTTACCATCAGGGTTGTTGCAGCCAGTGAAGATTCCACAGTGGAAGTGGGAAAGGATCACAATGGATTTTGTTAGTGGGCTACCTCTCACGCCTACTAAGAAAGATTCGGTCTAGGTGATTGTAGATCGCTTGACGAAGTCTGCTCATTTTATGCCGGTACGAGTCGATTACTCTTTACAAAAATTGGCTAAGCTATACATAGCGGAGGTAATAAGGTTGCATGGAGTACCAGTATCGATCATATCAGACAGGGACCCTAGGTTCACGTCGCAATTTTGGAAGGCATTGCATCAAGCGTTGGGTACGAAGTTGGATTTTAGTACGACGTTCCATCCTCAGATCGATGGATAGTCTGAGCGGGTGATTCAGATCTTGGAGGACATGTTAAAGGGCTGTGTCATTGATTTCAGGGGTAGTTGGGAGGAGTTTTTGCCGTTGGCAGAGTTTGCGTACAACAACAACTACCAGGCTAGTATTCAGATGGCGCCCTATGAAGCGTTGTATAGACGAAAGTGTCGTACTCCTATTTGTTGCACGGAACTAGAGGAACGTCGAATTTTGGGTCTAGACTTGGTCACCGAGATGGAGGAGAAGGTTGAGATAATTTGCACTCGACTAAAGGAAGCCTCAAACAGACAAAAGTCCTATGCTGATTTGAAGCGTAAAGACATAGAGTTTACAGTGGGAGACAAGGTAATTCTAAAGGTGTCACCGTGGAAAAAGGTGTTAAGATTTGGACGGAAAGGTAAATTAAGTCCCAGATTCATCGACCTTATCAGGTGTTGAAACGAGTGGGACTGGTAGCCTATCAGCTGGAGCTACCTGCTAAGTTAAATCAGATCCATGATGTATTTCACGTCTCTATGTTAAGACGTTATCATTCGGATCTGTCACATGTAGTGCCTATGGAAGAAATCGAAGTAAGACCTGACCTATCCTTTGAAGAAGAACCAATAGAGATCTTGGATCGTGATGTCAAAATGTTGCAAAGGAAAAAGGTTCCGTTGGTTAAGGTTCTATGGAGGAATCACGGCTCTGAGGAGGCTACGTGGGAACCAGAGGAAGCAATGTGCAAAGAAGACTCCATCTGTTTCGACCTGTAATTTTGAGGCCAAAATTTCTTTAAGGGGGTAGAACTGTAACATCCTGAATTAATGGGCCTATGCGTTTATTGGGTGGATATGTTTAATGTGTTAATTTGAGTGTTAGGGTTTAAATTGGGCCCAAGATTGGGCCGAAGCCTTGGTTAAAATTCCTATTTGGGTACCATGGGGTTTAAAAGATGGTATCAGTGCTTTAGGTTGCAAAATGGGCTTGTGGCCCAGTAGTATGTGCTGTTGCAGAGGAGTTATAGGTTGGCGCCAATAGTAGGAGGTGAGGCCCAAGTTTTGTCGCAAGGAGCCCATGTCTTTGGGCCATTTTTTGGCACTTAAAAGGGGAAAAGAGGGGATGGTAATGAGGCTTAATTTTAGGAGGGATTTAATGATTGGGATAATATGGATATTGTGCTGATAATAGTTGGGAGAGGTGGTGTTATTTAGGCCTCTTCTAAAGGTATGAATAGAATAAGATAAAGGAGAAAAGATAGGAGCTATCCACGAGAGCGGTGTTGGCGAAATTCCATCTCCTAGAGGGGGAAAGAAATAGGTTTCTTTATGGCAAAGGGAGTGCCGAAATTTCCCCTATTATTTGATTAATTGTTAGTTATCAGGAAGGGCACTTTCGGGTTTTAATAAGTAAGTGCCAAAATTCTCTATGAATAGGGGTGGTATCTATTCAATTTCGCATTTGAACCCTATTCTTTTCCTCATTCTCTGTGCCAAAACTCTCAGTCATTCTCTGTAATTTCTTTTCTTTTGAATTCTTGAAAAGCCAAAACCTCTCACTTTACTTTCTTTTTCCATTCTTTTCCTCTTGTGTCGATTTCTCCATAAAGCTAAAATCTCTAAGCCTATTCTCTCATCTTCACTTTCATTCAAAAGCCGAAACTCTGAACTTTCTTCTCATCTCCATAGCCGAATACCTCCTATTCTCTTTTGTCGATTTCTCCACTAAAAGCTGAATCCGCATAGATTTCTTCCTATCATCTTCTCTCTTTTTGATCTTCTCAAAAGTCAAAAATTCTTTGGGAGTTGTCAAATTCTCTGTTAAGGTAGGTGCTGATATCTTCTGTTCTTTTCTTTACTTTCAGTTTTGGAGGCCAAAGCTGAAAGGTTTATAGGCGTGGTAAGGTTTTCTTTTGAGTAACGATTGGATTATTCTTGTGTTCACATCATGGGGCGACACCTTGGGAAATCAGAGTAGATCGAATTATCTAGATTTTGAAAGCCAAAATCTGTTAGTCTCTAAGTATCCTATCTATTTTGGGATTTCAAGGTAAGGGGTTTTCATTTGATTTCCGTTAGATTCGTTATCGTACTTAAGTTCTTAATCATACGATATGGTTTAACAACCCTATTTCGTTATAGTAGTTCTGGCAAGGACTTTTGATGGAATCAAATATTGATTAAGAAAAAGAGAGGATCGGGTCCGTAAACCCAATCCCTAAGTTTAAGAAACGAACGGTGTCTACTGTTCGAGATTGGCCACCGGGTTGTGGACCGGCTTCTGAACAGCTTCTTAGGCAAATAGCAGTCGTATTGGCTTCTGATAGTGTCGACATAGAGAGTGTCGTCTTAACGGTAACTAGGTGTGTAGGTCTCTATCACACTCATTAATTTGTATTATATGTATGTTGTGGGCTAAAAGTCAAAAAAGAGGTCAGATGAACAACATGTCGTATGCTAAGAAAGGGTAGGCAAGGGATGCCAGGTACGTAATCATAGAAACTCCACTATGTGTATCGAAGTATGAGAAAGTCTGTGATCTGTTTAGATAATTTAATGTTTCAATTATTGTATGTATGTATGCATGGGATGGGATTGATTGATTTACGAAAGGGGAGCAGTGTCATGAGGCGATCGGTGGCTTTGCCACATAGGTCACATAGTGATCGGTCTATATATGACAAAAGATAGTCATGTCGAATACTATAATGTATTATTGAGGTCGATAGCGATCGGTGGCTTTGCCACAAAGGTCACATAGTGATCGATATGGTGTGTAGCGGATGGAGGGTTGATTGTAGAAATCCCCACGGTGTGAAGGTTGGTACGGGGGTGTATAGAGGATGGACTCTTAGGATTGGGATGGGCCATGTTGCATGAAATATTCTGTTTCCATTATGTATGGGCCAAGACCCATAATGTGTTTGTGGGCCTAAGGCTTTTATCTATTTTGGGATTTGTACACTGAGTCTTGGTGACTCACCCTTTTACTTTCCCCAACTTTTCAGGTGAGCAATAGATCGTGGACATGGGAGCCAAGGCGGACTCGAGGGGCCATCAAGATTATTTTCTACATAGACTATTTTTGGATTTTCATTTGAATTTTAATTTTCGAGAATATTTTTGTAATAAGGCCTCCATTACTTAGGTTTTCGATTTGTTTTTTTTTATGTTAAATTTTTATAAACTTATGTTTTTTTCCTTAAAGTCTTAATTATAAAATGAAATGGTAAATGGGCTTTTCAAACACAAACAATGCGAACGCTTAAAGTTGTTTCAAAAATTTCACAATTATTTGATTGACCGGCTATAATAAACTAAGATTTTCAAAACCCATCAAGGCAAAGTTTTCAAGTTTCAACCCGTAGCATACCAGATCCGGTCATGACGTATGGGCCGGGTTTGGGGTGTTACAGATGTAATTATTCAGTATTAGTCTATTGTTCTAGTTAGGTAATTTGACAATTCAATCTTGATTTTAACCCTTTAATTCAAGCTTTATCCACACATTTAACCCAAGCCCCATTACAACCGTTTTAAAAGACCTTTTGATTTATGTATCATCTCATTTTATAGTGGTGGAGATTTGATTTTCATGCAAGCCTATGGTAATAACTCTTCATGTTTGACTTTTGAGTGTTTTTTCTTGAACCTTAAACATTTTGAGTGAATTGAGTGAATCTTTTGTGAGGATGTCAATTCTTTTCGATTTTGGATCAAAGGTAATTATTTAGATAATGGGAAACACCTATGTTTTCGTGCTACAAAAATTTGTGACTTAGATTGTTTGAATCTTTAGGACTCTTTAAGTTAAATTATCCTTGTATGAATTATGTATGAATTATGATGAGACATTATTGATGAAAATTATGATTTGATGAAGTTAATTTTAATTATGAGTTGAGGATTTTGCTTGAGGACAAGCAAAGGTTTAAGTGCGGGGATATTTGATAAACCATAATTTATACATATTTTAACCCCATGCTTGGCTTATTTTGGATGAATTTCCATTAGATTTGATGAATTCGATGCTCCTAATCCCTTAATTTCATGTTTTACACTTAGGAGAGCTTAGGGAGTCGAAAAGAATGAGAAACAGGCCAAAATGGGACAAAATGGGCCTACCTTAGGAATCAACATGGCCTGGGCTATCAAACACAGTCGTGTGTCACGAGCAGAATTGAACACGACCTGGATCAACGTACACGGGTAGACCATATGACTGTGTGATGCTAGGAGAAGCGAGCACGAGCATGTTACACGGGCGTGTCCCTGTCGTATCAAAGTTTAATTCTATTCGGAATAGGCCACTTATGGGCCAAGAGAGGTGTTCCAAAGCCTATATAAACACCCTAGGGGCTAACCTAAAAGGGGACACTGAATAGAAGGAAGAAAATACTCGAAGACAGCCGTTGGGAGAAGCTCGGAAGAAGGATCTCCATTAAGACTGAAGATCTCCCATCAAGTTCTTTAGAAGTTTTTGGTTTTCTTATGTTTTCTTGTTTTCCTTATTTTAAGATGTTTCCCCATTAGTATGAACTAAATCCTTAGATACCTAAGGGATGAAACCTAAGATGGATCTTATTAATATTTGATTTATAAGATAAATACTTTTTCTTATTCTTAATTGTGGGTTCTTATTCTTGTTTTGATAATTCAGTTATTGATTCAAGTCAAATGTGCTTATTAGGAGGAGCAAAAGTCTCATTTAAGAGTAGATCAACACAATAAAGTGGAGTTGATTGCAACCCTAGAAATAGGGCTTAATTAAAATCCATCTGATTAGAGTCAAATCTAATAAGGAATCCATAGATCGAGTTAATACGACAATAGGGTTTTAATTAGAATGAAATTTCAATTAATCAACCTAGAGTTAGTTTTTTAGTCTTGAAAAGATATTAACATAAATCGGAGATTTCTACGGATTAAGTCAATTAAATAAATCGTATAAATCAAAAGTAATAAGTGAAGTCTAGGTGGATTCTTCCTTAGGTATTACCTTTATCATATAAGTTGTCTAAAAGTATTTTCCAAATTCGTCCTCTGTCTTGTTTTTAATTAAGTTTTTAGTTTAAAAGAAATCACTCTAATTCTTAGGCTAGATAATAAAAAGATAGTAATTACTAGTAGTCTTGGTCCTTGTGGATACGATATTACCGGTCTTACCATAACTATACTAATGAACGATAGGTGCACTTGCCTTTATTGTGAACGTAGTTATTTAGAGACACATCAATAACTTTTCAAATTAATCCCCCAAAATAGATAGATTAGACTATCCCGATTTTAAAAATATAAAAATTACTAAAAACGGGACTTGAATACTTACCCAATTAAGCTTGATTAGTTTATTCTCTCTCCTAGGGTTTCCATGCAAATTTTGGGGAAGATGATATAAAAATGATTATATTTCTATTATCATCTTTTAATAGCCTTTTCTATTTTTTCCATGGATGAATCACCAAAAATATCTACTAACTTTTCTTTAATGGTCTAATTACCATATTAGGACCTCAAGTTTTGAATGCCATAGCTATTTAAACCTTCTAGCTACTAGAATTCAATTTTTACTTTTAATGCAATTCGGTCCTTTCCATAATTAAGCACATAATTGGTAAAATTTTCTTATCAAAATTTTCATGTGACATTCCTATCATAATGCAAACCATGAAATAATATTAAAATAAATTTTCTTTTTAGCTCGAATTTGTGGTCCCGAAACCACTATTTCGATTTCGCTGAAAATGGGCTGTTACAACTCTCCCCCCTTAAGAATTTCGTCCTTGAAAATCTTACTAGTAAAGAGATTTGGATATTTCTTTCTCATGGTATCCTCCGGCTCCCAGGTAGCTTCTTCTGTACCATGTCGTTGCCAAAGAACTTTTACTAAAGCCACCTTTTTGTTTCTTAACTCTTTTGTTTCATGGGCCAAGAATTTAATCGGTTATTCACTGTATGTCATATCAGGCTGAGTCTCGGAGAAATAACATGTGAAGGATCCGATCGATACCGTTGCAACATAGACACATGAAAAACATTATGAATCCGATCAAGTTCTGGTGGTAAGGCTACTCGATATGCAATAGGTCCAATTCTTTCTGGGATTTCATATGGCCCAATGAACTGTGGACTCAATTTTCCTTTACGGCCAAACCGTAGAACTTTCTTCCAAGGTGATACTTTTAAGAATACCTTATCACCAACCTAAAATTCTATTTCTTTCCGTTTAAGATCAGCATAGGACTTTTGACGATCAGAGGCTGCTTTCAAGCTATCTTGAATTACCTTTATACCTTTTCTTCTGTTTTACAAACTAAGTCAACTCTGTGTATCTTTTTCTCACTAAGTTTTGTCCAGTACAATGGAGACCATACAGAGCTTCATACAGTGCCATTTTAATACTGGATTGATAACTATTATTGTAAGCAAATTCAACTAAAGGCAGAAATTGTTCCCAAATACCTTCAAATTCCAAAATACAACACCGAAACATATCTTTCAAAATGTGTATTACACGTTCGGATTGACCATCGATGCTGGGATGGAATGCGAGATCGAATCAGAATCGTACCTAGAGCTTCTTGTAGCTTTCTCCAGAATCATGATGTAAATCGAGGATCTCTATAGAAATAATGGAGACAGGCACTCCATGCAATTTAACAATTTCAGAAATATATAATTCAGCAAATCTATCTAAGGAATAATCAATATGTACCGAAATAAAGTGTGCCGATTTTGTTAACCAGTTAATGATTACCCAAATGGCATCTTTCTTATTCGGAGACAAGGGTAATCCCGATACAAAATCCATAGTAATTCTTTCCCATTTCCACTTTGGTATTGTAACTGGCTGTAATAATCCTGATGGCACCTGATGTTCAGCTTTTACTTGCTAACATATCAACCATTTAGATACAAATTCAGAAATATCCCATTTCATTCCCGGCCACCAGTACATCTTTTTCAAATCATTGTACATTTTGTTACTACCAGGATGAATGGGCATGGTACCATTATGAGCTTCATATAAAATATTCTGTACTAGTTTCATGTTCTTCAGTATACATATTCTACCTCTGAATATTAAAAAATCCTCAAACCCAATCTGAAATTCTGAATTAGAATTTAATTCACATTGTACCCGTTTAGCTCGTAGTTCATCATCACTTTTCTGAGCTTTAGAAATCTACTGCAAAAGCATCGGTCTAGCTTTTAACTCAGTTATGATTGAACCATCATCAGATAACGACAATCAGGTATTCATTTCTTATAAAGCAAATAGGGATTTTCTGCTCAGAGCATCTACAACCACATTGGCTTTTCCTGGATGGTAGTCAATAACCAAATCATAATCTTTCAATAACTCAAGCCACCTACGCTGTCTTAAGTTCAAGTCTTTCTACGACATTAAATACTTCAAACTTTTATGATCAGTAAATATGTGACATTTTTCACCAAACAGATAATGCCACCAGATTTTCAATGCAAACAAAATGGCTACCAATTCAAGACCATGTATCGGATAATTTCTTTCACTTGGTTTTAGCTGTCTTGAAGTATAGGCTACTACTTTACCTTTTTGCATCAATACACAGCCTAAACCATTTAATGATGCATCACTGTAAATTACAAATTCCTTACCCGATTCAAGCTGAACTAACACAGGTGCTTCTGTCAATAAGGCTTTCAACCTATCAAAACTCTGCTGACATTTATCAGACCACTTGAATTTCACATCTTTCTGCAACAAACGAGTCATCGAAGAGGCTATCATTGAGAACCCTTTTACAAACCTCCGATAATATCCAGCAAGTCCCAGAAAACTTTTAACTTTGAACACATTCTCTGGTGGCTTCCAATTAACGATAGCTGAAATTTTGCTTGGATCTACTCGAATACCTTCTACATATACAATATGTATGAGAAAACCAGCTTCCGTAACCAAAATTCACATTTACTAATTTTGGCATACAATTGCTTCTCATGCAAAGTTTGCAACACTATTCTCAAATGATCAGCATGCTCATTTTCATCTCTTGAATATACCAAAATATAATCAATAAATACCACCACAAATTTGTCTAGATACAGTCCGAAAATTTTGTTCGTCATATCCATAAACATTGCAGGTGCATTTATCAAACCGAATGGCATTACAAGAAACTCATAATGCCCATACCTAGTTCTGAAAGTTGTCTTTGGTACATCAGAATCTTTTACCCATAGCTGATAATAGCTAGAACAGATATCAATCTTTGAAAATATAGTAGCACCTTTCAACTGGTCAAACAGACCATCAATTCAAGGCAATGGGTACTTTTTCTTTATTGTGACTTTGTTGAGCTATTTGTAATCAATGCACAGCCTGAACGATCCATTTTTCTTCTTTACAAACAGAACCGGTGCACCCCAAGGTGAGAAACTAGGTTGAGCAAAACCTCTACTAATCAGTTCTTGCAACTGTGCTTTCAACTCTTTTTAACTCAGTAGAAGTCATTCTATAGGGTGCTATAGATATCGGTGTTGTCCTCGGTACAAGATCTATAGAGAACTCTACTTCTCTAACCGGTGGTAAACTAGGTAATTCCTCCGGAAATACATCAGGAAATTCACAAACAACCGGCACTGACTGAATCTTTGACTCAGATACTTTATTATCCAACACATATGCAAGATAAACATCATAACCCTTTCTGACATATTTCTGTGCTGATATTGCTGAAATCACATTATATAACCCATCCAATTTATCGGATTCAACATGGAGTAACTCACCATTCTGACATTTCAACACAATATACTTCTGTTTATAATTTACCACTGCATCATGCTGAGTTAGTCAATTCATATCCAGAATAAATCAATTTCATCAAAGGAAAATAACATCAAATTAGCCGAGAAATAATATCCTTTTACCATCAACGGGTAGTTTTTACAAATTTTATCTACCATAACACACTGGCATAAGGGGTTTGATACTTTAACCAAAAATTCAGTAAATTCAACTGGTAAATTTTTAACAGACACTAATTTCGTGCATATGTATGAATGTGTTGAAGCAGGATCAACCAAAGAAGTAATATTAGTATCAAGTAAAGAAAATGTACCAGTAATGACATCTGGTGTAGAAGCATCTTCTCTAGCACGAATAGCATATGTTCTTGCCGGTGCTTGTGCTTTAGATTTAACTATTGTATCCCTTGTAATACCTCGACTACCACTAACATTGCTAGGGTGACAGAGTGGTCTGCCTCTCGAGGCGAGACTACTCGGCTTTGAAGTTTGTTCAATATCTTTTTCAATCCTTTTCGGGCAATCTTAAAGGAAATGATCAAGAGAACCACATCGGTAATAGGCTCCACTTCTCAAACGACATTCCCCAAAATGAAACTTATTGCAATATTTACATTTCGGTTTGGGATTACCGACACTTCCAACACTGGTTATAGATGGAGACGAGGTCCTCGTGTTAGAGCATTGAAAGCCCCGCTCTTTTCTAGAATATCCGTAAAGGTGGTAGAACGATCATGATACTTCTTTGAAACAGATGATTGTGATTTACCCAAAAATCTTTTACCAGAAATCTGCGCTTCTATCTCTGCTTTTTTTTTCTTTACTTAATTCTTCAACTTTGTGTGCTCGATCAGCAAACACCATATATTACCTCAATTCAAGGATTCCAATCAACAGCTTAATGCCTTCATTTAAGCCTTCTTCAAAATGTTTGCACATATCAGCCTCAGTTGGAACCCACTCTCTAGCATACTTGCTCAACTGAACAAATTCCCGCTCATACTCAGATACAGTCATGTTTCCCTGTTTGAGCTCCAAAAATTCTTTCCAAAAATTCTTTCTTTTTCTGATCCAGAAATCTCTGACTGATATACTTCTTTCTAAATTCAGTTTGAAAGAATTCCCATGTAACATTTTCTCTCGGTGTAACACCCCAAACCCGACCCAAAAGTTAGGCCCGAATCTGATGTGTCACATTGAAGAAAACGTATAAAGGATTTGTGATTCGTACCAAAATAAGTTTTGTTAAAATAAAAAAAAAAGTTTGATTTGAGACATTTGATAAAATACTACTATCCTTGAAGATTGATTGATAAATCGATAGATTTGAACTAATAATCTTATAAAACGTGACTTTTGAAAACGACGTTGAAAATTCGGAGAAGATTTTCGTGTTAAAAATATTTGTAAAAGTTTATTATGAAATCTATTTGTTAATCGATTTTGGAAAACCTTTATTTAGGTGTTTAGAAAATTCCCATTTAAAATAATTTAAGTAAAATAATAAGTATATCAAGCATAAAGCAAATAATAAAATACTCCAGAGGCCTTATTACAACATAAAACCCAAAATAGTAAAGTGAACGAAAATTCTAAAGTATGGCCTCCACCGAGTCATCCATGGCCCAAGTCCTCGTCACTGAGCATTACCTACAAGGGCTAAGAAAGAAAGGGGGTGAGTTACAAGAACTCAGTGTGAAATCCCCTTACCGTTGTTCACTGGGCCAAAATCTCATTAAGCAATTATTTGGGCCTAAGCCCACATACAATAATAATAATGTAATGAATATAACATGAATATGAAATGCAATTCCCAAACCAAACCTAGTTTTCCATCCACTACACACCACTCGTACCAACCAACACACCTGTGAGGAGCTTTAGTCACCCACCCCGCCAACACACCAAACGTAAGCATTAAGCCATTTATTTCAAATTTGTGGACAAGCCACCATATTAACAAAATTTACGTGGCATAGCCACCATACAGATTGTGACAGAGCCACCAAATATGTGGCAGAGCCACCAAAATTATGTAGCAAAGCTACCAAAACTTCTCTTCATCATTATCCCATCCCATGCAATTCATGTATATGCATCATACATACCAAATCATGATATTTACAAATATAATAACAATAATTAAAAATTCAGAAGTTTATGACAAACAAATTGGCCCAATAACACTTTGCAAAATCGGCCCATTAGAGCAATATATCAAATCGGCCCATTTTATCACATATCCATTCGGCCCATTTAATCACATATCAATTCGGCCCATTTAGTCACATATCAAATTGGCCCATATAGCAAAATATCAGATCGGCCCATATTGCAAAATATCAGATCGGGCCATATAGCAAAATATCAGATCAGCCCATATAGCAAAATATCATATTGGCTCATTAATCAATATGTCCAATCAGCCCATAAGGCAATATGTCAATTCAGTCCATTAAGCAATATTGTATTTCGGCCCTTAAGGGGCATTTTGGTAATTCGGTAATCTTACCCACTAAGGGTATTTCGGCAATTCGGCTCATAAGGGCATTTTCGTAAATTGGTAATATTACCCACTAAGGGTAATTTGGTAATTTCGCAATCTAGACTTAACTACTAATTTGGGGATAAAAATTTAAATTGTCCATCTGCGTCGTACTGACTAAATTGACTATAACTTGAGTTAGGAAACTCAAAATCTAAATCCGTAAATTTTCCTTGAAACTAAACTCATATATCTTCTTAGTAAAAGTTTTTCCAGAATTTTTGTCTCAACCATTTAGTACATTTTATTCCTTAAAGTTTCCCTTGTTTCACTGTCCAACGATTCTGACCTCTTTTATCCAAAATTCTAATATCTTAGTGTACAGTTTTTATATGTTGTTCCCACTTGTTTCTATTTAAAATAGACTCACCAAGGAATCTTTACATATAAACTATAACTCTTAATTCACTTTGTACAATTTTATACGATTTTTCCAAGACAGATCAGGGAACCACGAAATCATTCAGAACCAGTCTCACTAAAATTAACATATCTCAGAATATAAAATTCCTTTTCCTTCTCTGTTTCTTCCTTATAAAAATAAACACAGTAAGCTTTTATTCAGTATCTCATTCACTATCTAATTCCCTTTGTTCAATTTTTTGTGATTTTTCAAAAGCATATCACTGCTTCTAATTGAAACTGTTTTATTACAAAATACGTTTACCACTACGATCATACGCACGCCCGAGTGATCACAGATGCCGGTTTCCTGTTTTCTTTGGTATTTCGACCGATTCACAGAATATTTCATACAAACTTTCAGATATATGTGAGATTACACACCATTTCAAACATATATTCAGAAAGTGCGAGATTACACACCTGATTTCGATTTCCTAACGAACCACTCGTCATTGACCTAGAACAATACCAACCAAAAGTTAGCCTAAAATTTCCAAAAGATTTCGTATCACTTACAATTGAATCACTTACCACAATGTCCGAAGGTAGAATATATCGAGTGATTAAGTACCTAAAACATATGGTCAATAAATCATCCTTCAATCCGATTAATACAATAACCAAGGAAGTTATTGAAAATGACTATGAGAGAGCTTCCTTACCTTGAACAATGAAATTCCCATTTCACACGATCTTCCTATGGCTAAGGTCGATTAAGCGATGCGGTAGCAATTGGCACTCTGCTATACCACGATTAATCAAATATTGAATGTAAGTACGGATGAGAAGAAAGGTAGAAAAGAAATGAGAGTTCGGTTTATAGAGAAAATGAAAATTAATATTCAGCTATGTGAAATGATCAAACAAAAGTTTGTGATTAAACGATGGTGTCAGGTTGAGAAGAGAAAGAATTAGAGAAATGGGTAAAAGAAAAAGAAGATGGGAGGTTGGATGAATGATGAATGTTTCGGCTGTCAAGAGGGAGATAAACAAGAGATGAAAATCTTGATCAAACAAAAGAGTAAGAAAATGCACAAATGTGCTAGGAGAATTCGGCCAAAGTAAAATGAAAGAAGAAAAATATGGTCACCAAGGCTAGTAATTTCGGCACAAAGCAAAAGAAAGGATTGAGAGAAAAAAACACCAAATTGTGCAAAAGTGATTTTTGGCCTAACAACATAAAAAATCCTACCAAAGGACTAAGCGAATTTCGGTTATCACACAATAGCCCCCAAAACCGTCCACATACATGCTTTAAAAGTCAAAAACTTTGCCAACTATCCTTTCGAAAACATTTTCCCTTGAAAGATGCCACATGTTCCCCCTACATTCCCTTTCCCTTTTGATTCCTTTCCCTAACTTCAACCTTGCCTTATTCATTTAGCCACCTTACCAAAAATGATGAAGTCCACCCTTGCCATAATTACTCCTTGACCGACATATTAAAGAAGGGAAGCAAAAATAAAAGTCAAGATGCACACAAAGTGATTTGAACTCCTTCCCTCAAGGTACTACAAGTGACGCCATAGCCTTTTTACTAATAGCTCAATTATGTTAGCTATTTAATCAATTATTTCCATATGCTTTGAGGTCACTTACTCTATCTCCCTAAAGTGCTAAATGCCAAAAATTTTCACTAGGTCCAATTAAACCCGAGACTTCATAGAAACCTTGTAACCTTCCAAATTCACTTAACTAATAAGTCCAATTTGCAATAATGCCACTCTCTTGTTCTCAAAATTTTAAACATTCCTACGCCCAAGGCCCATTGGGCCCAATCCTACTAGGCCCAATTTTGGGATGTTACAATTCTACCCTCCTTAAAGAAATTTCGTCCTCAAAATTTCCAACCATCTACTAAACGCATCGCTCAAAATCACACCACTATGCTTTTAGCACTCTGATCTTAATAACACTAATGTACTTTTAACAAAATCTTGCATCCTCTTTCACACAACCCAAACATCTAACCACAGAAGCAAGCAGTAATCTACCACTTATAACTAAAATTTTCTACATTCAATCATCACATCAAACCAAAACATACTTGACTTGATGTTGATAAACTAATCCCGAGCCTTATGCTCCTTAGACCCGCATCTCAAGCATGCTCCTAACCTCCTCCAGCATTCTCCCGGATGATGCCTTCTACAATAATCGCAAGCGGGAAAGTTTGATCGTGCCTTGTCATGCTTTACAAAATGAGACTTCGGCTCCAAAGAACCACGATCTCTTTTCTTCTTACAGTCCACAGACCCAACTCGAAGTGCTTCACTGATTTCCTTAACCTCCTTCAATACCTTCTTAACTATCTGAGTCAGCTCATCAACCCAAACTCGATCATGAGATCCTGTCTCAGCCACTAACGATGTCTGCACCTCCTTTTCGGGCACATACCTTGGTGTTGAAGATCTAGCCCTAGCACCTCGGCCTCTACCACGTCCACGTCTACCGCGTCCGCGTCTTTTAGCGCTCATGTTCACTAAGTCGATATAATCTGATTAAGAGTTTTATGAATCATTATGCTATTCGATGTTTATTAAACGATGTTTTATGGAGTATGAGTAGAAAAGTTATTTTCGAGAGTCAAATCCGCATCCTAGAGTCTCAGTCTCTATAGTTTCAACTCCTAAAGCTAACAGTTCTAGAAGATTCTACTTTGTAGAATTTTCGTAACACAATAATCATAAAATGAAAACAAATACTTACTTGACTTGGTGCCAGATACTTGTGGTGCCATACTTCCTTTTGAAACATGCATTTAAAATTTACAATTCAAAACAACTTTGGAAAACGTTTTTGAAACCAAACCACAGTCGAGTTTTGAACCAAGCTCTGATACCATAAAATGTAACACCCCAAACCCGGCCCAAAAGTTAGGCCCGAATCTGATGTGTCACATTGAAGAAAATGTATAAAGGATTTGTGATTCGTACTAAAATAAGTTTTGTTAAAATCAAGAAAAACAAGTTTGATTTGAGACATTTAATAAAATACTACTAACCTCGAAGATTGATTGATAAATCGATAGATTTGAACTAATAATCTTATAAAATGTGACTTTTGAAAATGACGTTGAAAATTCGGAGAAGATTTCTGTGTTAAAAAATATTTGTAAAAGTTTATTATGAAATCTATTTGTTAATCGATTTTGAAAAACCTTTATTTAGGTTTTTAGAAAATTCCCATTTAAAATAATTTAAGTAAAATAATAAGTATATCAAACATAAAGCAAATAATAAAATACTCCAGAGGCCTTATTACAACATAAAACCCAAAATAGTAAAGTGAACGAAAATAGAAATCTAAAGTTCCAAAATGAAACACCATTTCTGAAGTATCGCCTCAACCGAGTCATCCATGGCCCAAGTCCTCGTCACTGAGCATTACCTACAAGGGTTAAGAAAGAAAGGGGGTGAGTTACAAGAACTCTGTGTGAAACACCTTACCGTTGTTCATTGGGCCAAAATCTCGTTAAGTAATTATTTGGGCCTAAGCCCACATACAATAATAATGTAATGAATATAACATGAATATGAAATGCAATTCCCAAACCAAACCTAGTTTTCCATCTGCTACACAACACCAGTACCAACCAACACACCTGTGGGGAGCTTTAGTCACCACCCTGCCAACAAACCAAACGTAGGCATTAAGCCATTTATTTAAAATTTGTGAACAAGCCACC
The DNA here is from genome assembly GCA_025506655.1 of Gossypium rotundifolium. Classification (NCBI taxonomy): domain Eukaryota; kingdom Viridiplantae; phylum Streptophyta; class Magnoliopsida; order Malvales; family Malvaceae; genus Gossypium; species Gossypium rotundifolium. The sequence goes on from CP106725.1 coordinate 53,495,262, forward strand.
AGATTAACAGAATTTACGTGGCATAGTCACCAGACAGATTGTGATAGAGTCACCAAATATGTGGCAGAACCACCAAAATTATGTAGCAAAGCTACCAAAACTTCTCTTCATCATTATCCCATCCTATGCAATTCATGTATATGCATCATACATACCAAATCATGATATTTACAAATATAATAAAAATAATTAAAAACTCAAAATTTATGACAAAAAAATTGGCCCAATAACACTTTGCAAAATCGGCCCATTAGAGCAATATATCAAATCGGCCCATTTTATCACATATCTAGTTCTTACTGTTCATATGTTATGATATGAATATACCACACCAATTCGTTATGTATAGATGATGAGATTCCATTGATACAGAGCCAATTCCAATAGACTTATTGGAGGGTCCCATTGGCGTGCATCCAGTAGTAATTGAACCTACAAATTCGCCAATTATGAGTTGGGCGCTTTAACCATTCAGCCATGGATGCTTAGCAGGGATCCTCGTACATGGTGAATAACCAAATTCCAATTGAAATGAAATCTTTAGGATAAATCAATGCAATTTAGGAGGAATCAATGAAAGGACATCAATTCAAATCTAACGTAAGAATAAAGTAAGATAATAAAGAAAGTGGATTATCTTATCATATACACCTATTTTATTTGATTTATAAAGAAAATGGGCCAAAACTTATCTTTCTTTAATTTCATTTTAAATTTCATTTTATTTTAAAAATGTAAGAAAAAGCCCCTTCGTTAGAAATTAGAAGTTAGAAAAGGCACACTAGAAAAAACGAAGGATGGCTGGAATCTACACATTGATTTTTTTTCGCAATTTTTGTTGAACCGTATGCATCAAAAGGTGCCTGTACGGCTACTAAGAGATACAATTTTATCATAATCAACCGACTTTATCGAGAAAGATTACTTTTTTTAGCCCAAGAGGTTGATAGCGAGATCTCGAATGAACTTAGTCACATATCAAATTGGACCATATAGCAAAATATCAAATCAACCTATATAGTAAAATATCATATCGACCTATATTGAAAAATATCAGATCGGCCCATATAGCAAAATATCAGATCAGCCCATATAGCAAAATATCATATTGGCCCATTAATCAATATGTCCAATTTCAGCCCTTAAGGGGCCTTTCGGTAATTCGGTAATCTTACCCCCTAAGGGTATTTCTGTAATTCGGCCCATAAGGGCATTTTCGTAAATTGGTAATATTACCCACTAAGGGTAATTTGGTAATTTCACAATTTGCATCGTACTGGCTAAATTGACTATAACTTGAGTTAGGAAACTCAAAATCTAAATCCGTAAATTTTCCTTGAAACTAAACTCATATATCTTCTTACTAAAAGTTTTTCCAGAATTTTTGTCTTAACCATTTAGTACATTTTATTCCTTAAAGTTTCCCTTGTTTCACTGTCCAACGATTCTGACCTCTCTTACCCAAAATTCAAATATCTCACTGTAAAGTTTTCATATATTGTTCCCACTTGTTTCTATTAAAAATAAACTCACTAAGGAATCTTTACATATAAACTATAACTCTTAATTCACTTTGTACAATTTTATACAATTTTTCCAAGACAGATCAGGGAACCACGAAATCATTCAGAACCAGTCTCACTAAAATTAAGATATCTCAGAATATAAAATTCCTTTTCCTTCTCCGTTTCTTCCTTATCAAAATAGACACAGTAAGATTTTTTTTTGATATCTCATTCACTATCTAATTCCCTTTCTTCAATTTTTTTGTGATTTTACAAAAACACATCACTGCTTCTAACCAAAACTGTTTTATTACAAAATATGTTTACCACTACGATCATTCGCACGGCCGAGTGATCACGGATGTCGGTTTTCAGTTTTCTTTGGTATTTCGATCGATTCACAGAATATTTCATAAAAAATTTCAGATAGATGTGAGATTACACACCATTTCAAACATATATTCGAAAGTACGGGATTACACACCTGATTTTGATTTCCTAACGAACCACTCGTCGTTGACCCAGAACAATACCAACCAAAAGTTAGCCTCGGATTTCCAAAAGATGTCGTATCACTTACAATTGAATCACTTACCACTATGTCCGAAGGTAGAATATATCGAGCGATTAAGTACCTAAAACATATGGTCGATAAATCATCCTTCAATCTGATTAATACAATAACCAAGGAAGTTATTGAAAAAGACTATGAGAGAGCTTCCTTACCTTGAGCAATGAAATTCCCGTAAAACTTTAGCGAATTCACAAGATCTTCCTATGGCTAAGGTCAATTAAGTGATGTGGTAGTAATTGGCACTCCGCTATACCACGATTAATCATCGCGGCCCATTTTACTCAAATTTAGCCCAAAGGCCCATTTTATAGCAAGATCAAATAATAATCATACAATGTTACATGGATATACTTATGAAATGAAATGCAAGCCCGCCCAACCTAAATATCCATCCGCTACACACCCCCGCATCAACCAAGACACCGTGGGATTACTAAATCGACCCTCCATCCGCTACACACCATCGAAGGCGATTCTTCGCAGTCAACATGCACATCGCCCTTATTGTGGCAAAGCCACCAAAAGCAGATGTGACCGAAGTCACCGATCAAGTCCAAATATGTGACCAAGCCACCAGAGTCAAATATGTGACCGGCCACCGAGTCAAATATGTGACCGAAGCCACCGAGTCAAATATGTGACCGGCCACCGAGTCAAATATGTGACCAAGCCACCAATTCACATATGTGACCGAAGTCACGTAATTGTGGTAAAACCACGAATACTTCCTCCTTTATTAAACATACCCATATGCCCATGCACATACATATCAATTCATATTTTCATGCTATTTATCTACAAATCATAATATAGTCATGCTTATTTCATATTAATGCATATAACAAAATAAACGGAATATTGAGGTAACATACCTGAATTTTGTATACCAATGATTGGTATCCACAAACAAACATATTATCATATAATCACTTTTTAATAATATAATTCTATGGAAATTTTAATGTATGGTTACACACCTAGTAACAGTGAGAACAATACTCTCTAGCTCGTCCACACCTAAATGATTAACACACTCGGTTAGTATAAACTATTGTTAGCAAAAACTATACTTATAAACGATAGATCTAAATCCTTACCCTGATTCACGAATGAGCGAGTTATTTGCGGTTTTTCTCCACTAGATGGATCAAAACCACCGATATTCCACCAACGTAGAGTGGTTCGGTTATACGCGACTACTTGAATAACCGATCCTCGTTAGCGTAAGGTCCACAACCCGGTGGAAAGTCTCTAACCCCGAATCGCTCTTCGCTTGTAATTCGATGGTAAAGGAATACCTCCTTCTTCCAAACACTTGAACGGCTCTTTTCTTACCTATCTTGATGATCTTAGATCGCTCCTTGATGATTCGAATGGTCACTTAAAGGTTGTCTTCAACAAGGATTTTGATAAATCTTTTCAAAAGATTGGCTTTGATCACTTGGAGGTTCGGCTTTGAAAAGAAGAAAAGAAAATGATGATTCGCCTTCACAAAATAAAAGAATAAAAATGGTGGTTTTAATATGATGGTTTGGTTTTGAAGAATAGAAGGAAGAGAATGAAAGAGAAGGAAGTAAAGAGAAAGATGAGAAGAAAATGATAATGGTGATTTCGCAATGAGAGAAAGATAAGAGAAAAATAAGATGAAAAGAAAAGAAAAGAGAATAGGATCAAAGAGAAGAGAGATTGACTATGGAACTTAGATGCATTGCAAGAGGAGAGAAAATGAAGAAGAATAATGGTGCTTAAACTTTGTGGTTTTGGTTTCAAAATAAAAACATTGAATGTAAGTACGGATGAGAAGAAAGGTAGAAAAGAAATGAGAGTTCGATTTATAAAGAAAATGAAAATTTATATTCGGCTATATGAAATGATCAAACAAAAGTTTGTGATTAAAAGATGGTGTCAGTTTGAGAAGAGAAAGAATTAGAGAAATGGTTAAAAGAAAAAGAAGATGGGAGGTTGGATGACTGATGAATGTTTCAACTATCAAGAGGGAGATAAACAAGAGATGAAAATCTTGATCAAACAAAAGAGTAAGAAAATGCACAAATGTGCTAGGAGAATTCAGCCAAAGTAAAATGAAAGAAGAAAAATATGGTCACCAAGGCTAGTAATTTCGGCACAAAACAAAAGAAAGGATTGAGAGAAAAAATCACCAAATTGTGCAAAAGTGATTTTTGGCCTAATAACATCAAAAATCCTACCAAAGGACTAAGCAAATTTCGGCTATCACACTATAGCCCCCAAAATCGTCCACATACATGCTCTAAAAGTCAAAAACTTTGCCAATTATCCTTTCCAAAACATTTCCCCTTGAAAGACGCCACATGTTCCCCCTACATTCCCTTTTCCTTTTGATTCCTTTCCCTAACTTCAACATTGCCTTATTCATTTAGCCACCTTACCAAAAATGATGAAGTCCACCCTTGCCATAATTACTCCTTGACCGACATATTAAAGATGGGAAGCAAAAATAAAAGTCAAGATGCACACAAAGTGATTCGAACTCCTTCCCTCAAGGTACTGCAAGTGACGCCTTAGCCTTTTTACTAATAGCTTGATTATGTTAGCTATTTAATCAATTATTTCAATATGCTTTAAGGTCACTTACTCCATCTCCCTAAAGTGCTAAATGCTAAAAATTTTCACTAGGTCCAATTAAACCCGAGACTTCATAGAAACCTTGTAACCTTCCAAATTCACTTAACTAATAAGTCTAATTTGCAATAATGCCATTCTCTTGTTCGTAAAATTTTAAACATTCCTACGCCCAAGGCCCATTTGGCCCAATCCTAGTAGGCCCAATTTTGGGATGTTACACTCGGTACCATAGAAATTATGGTATTCCACCAATGATAAGCTGTGTCTTTCAGTAAAGATATTGCACATTTCAAACATCCAGCTGTTGTGCAAGATAATTAATCTAAAACCCTGATGGTATTTTCCAACCAAAACTTAGTTCTTTTCGAATTATCATTAGCAGTAGCTCTAAATTCTTCTGCCCAATATTTACAGATTTTATTTACCGGAGGCTTACCAGTTCTAACGGGTTCAGCACCCAGTGGCATATCTGGAACCGATTGAGGAGTAGGAGGGGGAGGTTGTTGTACAACAGGATTTGTTCTCAAATACCCACTAAACCACTCATTCATTATTTGGAAGAAGGCTTGTTTTGCCTCCTCACTTTGGCCCTCATATTCGGGCCTTCTATTACTAGATGCAACTCTTTGAACTGAAACTGAAGCATTGCTCTCAGCCTCTTCGGATTCAGCTTTAGATTGGTTGGATGACATTTACTATATGAAAAACACATTTAAAATGGTCAGGATATATCACACTATCACAAATTATATAATGGGATATACAGCTAAACTCATACTTGCTACATTCAGTTTGAGAATCGACTAAACTGTAGCTCTGATACCAATAAATGTAACACCTCTAACCCGTATCCTTCGCTAAAATAGGGTTACAGAGTATTATCAAAGTTTATAGAACAATTACAGATAATTCATATTACTTACTATTCAATTTTCGTAAGTAGTCTTATTGTCCCTTGAATGGACCCTCGAGGCTCAATACAAATGTGGAATCGAGTCGAGACTAAATCAGAATCTCAGAGAATTTTTCGTATAATTCTAAAATTTTCCCTAAAAGCATGGCTCACACACCCGTGTGGTTAAGGGACATGCCCATGTGACCATAGGACACGCCGCCGTCTTTATGATTGTGTCTAACCCGTGTAACTTTGTGTCTGCCCCCGTGTAACTTTCGTATGAAAAATTAGTTCAAAAATTAGTTGCAGGGTTCACACGGCTTTAACACACGCTCGTGTTCTAGGCCGTGTAGCACACACAGCCAAGAAACACTCCCGTGTCTCTGCTCGTGTGCCTAATTTTGAGCATTCTATTTCTTAATTTTAAGATTCAGGGGACAAACGGCCAGACCACACACCCATGTACCAGGCCATGTGTCACACACGGTCAAGACACGCGCCTGCATGTCTACCCGTGTGGACAAAATAAAGCCATTTCCTATTTTTATTTCTCACCCAAATTTAAAAATAACCTACACCAATAATTCAATCATTAAATCCAAGTCAATTCTAACATCTAATATGATATATTATCATATGCATTCATGTTTATATTCTTACCTTTGTTTAATCTATATATTAAACATAACTTGATCAAACATACTTAATATACTTGTCATGTAACATCCTGGAATTAAGGGCTTTGAATTTAATGATTGTTGTGTGTTTTCATGCTCTGTTTGTTATATTGGTGAGTTTGGTGGTTCTAGGAAGGTTCGGGGTTAAGCTTGAGCCTTGGTGGAAATTTTTGTTTTAGGAAACTTAAGGAGGAAGCTTGTAGAGGTAGGTCTTATGTGTATTTGTGTGTATTTGATGACACAAGTAGAGTGTGTGGTGAAGTGGTAAGTGACGTCTAGGAAGCAAGGGGGGATGACACCTCAAGGGGAGCTGAGAGGAGAAGGGAGCGGGTTTGAGTCTCTCAACTTGCATTTTAGAGTTTCTTTTTGGCTTCAGGATGGAGAGGTGGTAGATTAGGCCAAGAATCTTCAGGTTAGTTGTGGAATGGGTCAACACATTTGAAATGAAAGGAGGAGAGGTGTTGGAAGAGGAAGAATCGGTCAACACTTTTGAATGGGGAGTGAGAGTGAAAGGTGGAGGAATTTGTGGGATGTGGAGAGAGGGAGAGAGGTTAGCTGAATTTGGGAAGGTGTAGGGGGTGTGTGTGGGCGGTTTAACTTGGTAGGTAGGGACTGAATCTCCATTGGTAGCCCTTAGACATTGTGTTATGCATATTCGGTTATCTAGTGTGTAGTGCCAAAATTGTTCCAAATAGGTGCTTGTGTTGGTTCTTTTTCATTTTCTTCCAATATCATTCTCTTCACTCGTGAGCATTGTCGAATTGCTGAGGGGTTCTCTCTTTTTCTACTTTTTCTCTCTCACTTCACATGTTAGCCGAAACTCCTTGAAGCCCCCTTGCTGAATCTTTTCTTCTTCTTTGTTTTTCTTTAACACCTTAGCCGAACTTAGTTTAACCCTCATCTCCTCTCTTGCCAAGTTGAAAGCCCTCTTTCTTTTCTACTATTTTCTTTCCCTAGCCGACTCATCTTAAACTCATCTGCTTCATAGCCAAACCTTGTTGTCCATTTTCTTTTTCTTCTCCTTTCTCTAATCATTCTCTTTTGCAAAGCCAAAATTCTCTACTTCCTAACTCTTCTCTTTTCTCCGTTAGATAGCCACCACATATCTTGTTAGCCTTTTCAATCGGTATCTCGTTGCTATTTTTGGTAAGGGATTCTTCTTCTTCTTTTTTTTGTTCTTTCTATTTCCTTTCTCTTATGGTTTATTAGACCAAAAGTGTTGACTTGTTTCCTTTGGGGTATTGGCCGATTGTAGAGGGGCTCATTCTTGAATTCTTTTCTTTGTCTAGCTTGCATTTGGGTGGCTTTGGGCAAGTTGGTTGTTGGATGAAAGGCTGTCTCTTTTTTTTTTTAGTATTTGGGAATCGGTTTTGACTTGGGTTTTATCTAGGGACTCATTCGGTTTCACAAGCCAACCTTCTGGTGTTCGATTTCATTGTTCAAAGGTAAGGTATTCTCTTTTAGTTCTATTCATCTTCTTTACTCCTATTCGACAAACCAATCACTCCTTCTTCCATAACGTGTTCTCTCATTCTTAATGGTTAGAAGCCGTATATCAAGGAGAGAAGTGCTAAGACTTCTCAGGTGGTCGAAAGTTCTTTTCCAAGCAGTCTTGCTTATTCGTGTTAATACAAAGGTAAGGAGTTACCCTTAGTTCTATTCGATTGGTTATTCAGCGATTGATTCACCACCTTAGCCAGATATCGTTGTTAGATAACCATTGTTTTCTGTTATGGTATCGTATTGATAAAGTATCTCCATGGAAGAAAGTGTCAGTCAATCTAAGGAAGGGAGCGAACTGCTAGTTGTGGCTCCTAAGTTTAAGAAGCATGATGTGTCGGCGGTTCAGGATTTTCTGCTGGGCTGTGGAAGAGAGTCGACGTCTGCTTGGGATAGGCAAATAGCTATTGTCTCTGCTAGTGAAATCGTCGATGTAGAAAGCTTAGTATTACTCATTATCAAGTGTGTATCACTCACACTTTTCTTATAGTTGTGTTATTAACCGTATTGGCTAAAAGTCGGAATGACTAAATTGAGAGTCAAGATACCCTTGTGGGTAAGGCTGGAGACACCGGGTAAGTTCTTTGATGATGATATTTTGATTTATGCATGTATGTCATAATTAACTGTTTCACATTGAGAATATGTTGCATTCATAATTAGCATGATGGAATGAGCATGGGCTTGGGATTGAAGGAATGGGGAAGTGATAATCAAGTGACTATTGTCACGAGTGGTCTAAGTACCACAGTGGTTAAAACCACGTATACGTAAATTAGTGACTTGTCTCAGTGGTGTAAGACCACAGTGGGTTGGCCCCAAGAATATATGAAATTATCAGAGACCGTCACGGTGGTCTAAGACCACAGTGGGTTGGCCCCATGATTATATATATATTAGTGAATTTGTCACGAGTGGTCTGGGACCATGGTGGTCAAGAACCACAATGGCATAATGCCACGGGCGTTTGGATGGAGACCTAAATTAGGTTGGGCTACATTGTATATATGTGACATATGTCATACTGAATGGGCTAAGGCCCGATTTGAGTTATATGGGGATTTGCACAATGGGTCTTGAAGACTCACCCCTTCTGCTATATTTTGAAGGTAATCAGCAGATCGCGAGTTTTGGACCGAGGCGGACTTGAGGTGGCCATGCGTTGCGATTTCTTTAGTAAATTTATACTAAATTTTGAACTTATTTTTATTTTGGGATTTTAATTTGTCATAAGGCCGCTTTAACTTTATTCTGGAGTTTTGATTAAATGCTAATTTTATATGTGTCATGAACTGTTTAAAAATGGGGTTTTCTTAAAAACGTAAGTAAAGGTTTTCCAAAATATCAACGTATGGATCACAAGCATGAAATAATTTAATTTGGGGTTTTCTTAATCCTACAAATACTACTTTAAAAAGATCATGAACCTCAACACCGATCTCAATTGTCACCTTATAAAATATTCCAAGTCTGGCTTTTACAATAAACCCGTTTTTAACTCCAAGTTGTTTTGATATAAAGTTGGTAAAATAGTCTCAACAAAATTTGTAAATAGCCCTTAAACATGGATTCACTAAACGAAAGGTTTTTCTTAAGTCGCAAAGTTCTTTAAAAAAATGTTTTTCAAAAACTACCCCTTACGTAACAATCCAGATTTGGTTGTAACATTTTGACCGGGTTTGGGATGTTACATGTCATATAGATACTTATCATGATATAACCTTATAAATATACCAAAACAAATCATTACTAGCCATTCCAATGGTTAGATTAGAAACAACATTTACAAGCCAATAATAGCCAAGTTAACCTATACATGCTATTATACTAAAATAAGTTTACTATTTATACCAAAATAAGCTAGCGGATAGTGTGATGACACTCCGACCGATCTCCAACCTTCGCGAGCTTTTGAGCACAATAAAATAGAGAAAATAAAACCTAGTAAGCATATAATGCTTAGTAAGTTCATATAACAGGAATTAAAACTTACTAATCACATTTATTAATATTTAAGCATACAATTAACATGTTTTTCATCAATTTGGCAAGTTTACCTAAACACATATACTCAATCAAGCAAGTTAGTCATATAATACATTTACAAATCAAATAAGCATAGATTAGCTCATTGTATAATCCTTCGCCAAATAATTCAGAAACATTCAGAACATATTTCTATTTATCTCATAATTTTCTCATGTCGAGAGTTTTATCCGTTGAATTATTGAAATATCAATGGATATTCAAATAGTACACTCAATGTGTACAATTTTGTAAACCATCAATTCTTAATCAGGGGTACCTATTAAGGTACTTAATCAGGAAGCACACTCTCAAGCTACATAACATGTTACTCAGAAGAGTCATGTAACATGACACTTATCCTAGCTAATCAGGAAACTCATAAGAGTTTTTCTCAGGAAGCTTATAGAGCTTATTAGATATCTCTAAAGAATACTATCAGGAAGCACCAGATAAGGTAATAGAGAGTTCAGGCGAGCTTAACAGGATGCTCATGAAGAGCTACGTTTGTGTCCGCATTATATGTAGGATCACAACCGATTGCATATCCAAACACTCACAAATAGGTAGTGTCCAACACATGCTAAATCACTACCGACCAGGATGCTCACAGGAACTATATAACAGGATGCTTGAGAGGGCTATGTCAAGATTACTCGTCCGAGCTAAATCCTGTCTGCAACAAATGTAAGATCACTTTCAATGTGGGAAAATCACATATATCCATCGAAATTCAATATTCAAATAGAATGTAACATTTTCGGGACTTATTTCAGGCATATGTATATTTCATGCATTTATAACATTCTTATAATTTACACAAGCACATACCATAATCAATTCAAATACAATTCACACATAATAACATGTATAAGTAAGTTACACGAACTTACCTTAATAGTCATTCGTACAAGAAATTCTACTAATCCGAAACTTTTTCTTTTTCCTCGATCTAGCTTCGAATTTGAGTTGTCTGGATCCATATAAATGATTTTAATAATCGATTTATCACAATTCTTATTCAATTGGATTCATTTGACATCCTAGGCAAAATTACCATTTTGCCTCTAAACTTTTCATAAATTCCAATTTCGTCCCTAGTCTCGAAAAATGAAATCCATGTAATTTAATCCTTATTCTAAGCAGAATCAAAATTTTTAATATAACATTTACAGAACATGTATTTCATAAAATTCAAAATTTTTCTTCAATTTTCACAACTTTACAATTTAATCCTTAAATCACATTTTCATAAAAATTCACTTTGTAAAAGTTGTTTATCTATCAACAAAATTTCATTTTCTACCATAAATTTCAAATTTTCAGCATATTCATCCATGGAAAAATTCTATACTTTGATAACATTTCAAATTAATCCCAAAAATAGATAAATTAGGCTATCCCGATTTCAAAAATAAAAAAAATTACTAAAAACGGGACTTAAATACTCACCCAATTAAACTTGATTAGTTTCTTTTCTCTCTCCTAGGGTTTCCATGCAAATTTTGGGGAAGATGATATAAAATAAGATGATATTTCTATTATCATCTTTTAATTATTTTAGTTTCCAATTTAGTCCTTAGCCTTTTCTAATTTTTCCTTGGATGAATCACCAAAAATATCTACTAGCTTTTCTTTAATGGTCTATTTACCTTATAAGGACCTCAAGTTTTGAATTCCATAGCTATTTAATCCTTCTAGCTACTAGAATTCAACTTTTACATTTTATGCAATTTGTCCCTTTCCGTAATTAAGCACATAATTGGTAAGATTTTCATATCAAAATTTTTATATGGCATTCCTATCATAATGCAAACCATGCAATAATATTAAAATAAAATTTCTTTCGGGCTAGGATTTGTGGTCTCGAAGCCACTCTTCCAATTTCACTGAAAATGTGTAACACCCCAAACCCAGTCAACACACCACGACCGAATTTGGCATGTTACGGGGTGAGAATGTTAGAATAAACTAGTTCCAGTTAAATTTTATTGAAAACTCTTTTATCGTTCTTTTAGAAAAACTCTATACAAGGGGATGTTAAAAACGTTCTTGTGTTGCTTTAAAAAAATCCAGAGAACTCATGCTTGAAAATCCATTTGTTGTTACTAGTTGTTGAAAATTTAGATTTGAAATCATCTTTGTTAACTTTGTCATTACCTTGTGAATAATGTCACCCGATGGTAACGTTGAAAAAACCTGATATAGAGTATAATTTTGTAAACATCGATTTAATACCGGTTAATAAAGCAAATCAAGTTGTAAATCATATGTATGAGATATTTAACATATAGCCTAGAAATAAAAACCCAAACCAATACTTAGCGGCCTTATTACAAACCAAAACCAAATTGATGTAAATAAATAAAACTAAAATAGTAACTTAATAATCAAAACCCAAACTAGCATGCATGGCCGCCTCGAGTCCTCCCCGGCTCCATATCCGCAATCTACGCCTCATCTGCAAAATATAAGGGAAGGGGTGAGTCATCGAGACTCAGTGTATAAATCCCCAACCCGATAGTACAAGCACTTACACAAATCATTAGTATAACATGCAAATCATGCAACCCATAACCTAACCATCCGATCTCCTTTATCTACCCCTGTGGTCCCGGTGGTCAAAACCACCTTGGTGACCATAGTCACAAATCATATAAGTGTGGTCAAAACCACTGGTGACCGTAGTCACAAATCATATGGTGGGGCCAACCCACCGTGTGGTCAAAACCACTGATGACAATCCCGTAATCAACATGTGGGGCCAACCCACTGTGGTACCAAACCACTAGGACGAGTCACAATATGCATATGTGGTCAAAACCACTAGGACTTAGTCACAAATTATAACATCAAAGACGGGGCCAACCCGTCATGTGGTCAAAACCACTGGTGACAGTCCAAAATAATTCCTTCCCCCTCCTCTCAACAATCCCACCATCATGTCCATATCAATCGTGGGATAATAACATAGAATGATGCAAATAACACATGGCATAACTTAGACAATGACATGATAGCCTATAACAAGATCCATAATTAGGGGACTTACCTGGAGTCCATGTTCATGCCCACAAGGCATAACTATCGGTTTTAATGGCTATAACAGAAACACAATAAACATGTCAAACTAACAAAGTGTGTAAGCGTTACACACCTGACTATTTGTAGATCTAAACGAAGTACCCAAACGTTAGCCTTCACTCTACCCTACAATTGGCCAACTCACACTTTTAAGATTAAAGCCATTCGGCTAATCACCAAAATCCCGAAGATGTGTCACACAAAGGTACACTCACTTTAACGCCGATTTGGTTTCCAACCAAATCCCAAAGCTACACGAAGAACCCCCCTTTACAATCGACTAAGCCCTAACATAAAGATAATCAGTCTTCGGCTTTAACACATCATTAGGAATCTAAAGGCCATTCGGCCATATCATAAATCCCAGAACCAAAAGAAATTGTTACCACTTACCTTTTTAACAGTTCCAACCACCAAGCACCAACGTTTGGCACCCCTAAGTAACCTTAAAGGTTTTGGCTACCAACATGAAACAAGAATGAAGTTCTTAATACAGATCTTTAATAAAAGATCGGATAGAAGAGAAGCCACTTACCAAAAGATTTGGCTCTTCAAAGAGGATTAGAACACGTGAGAAGAGAAGGGAATGAGGCTAAGGGTATTCGACCAAAATACTAGATGAAAATAAAAGAGAAACAACAAGGCTTTCGGCTTTTGAAGATGGAAGAGATGGAGAGGAAATAGACCCAAGATTTGGCAAAGAAAAAGAAAGAACTTTTGGCACAAGAGACTTAAAAGAAGAAAAAGATGTTGACTAGAGAATAGGTGTTGGTTTCGGCACAACAGAGAATAAAGAGAAAAGAATGTGGTTGATGGGGTTTTGGAAAAAGTGTGAGAGAAAAGAAAAGAAGATAATGGGGAGAGGGAGATTTGGCAAGATGCCTAAGAGTCAAATGGTGCAACAAAAGAAGAAATCGGCTAGCCTAAAAGGGGGGTTTCAGCTTAGCTCACAACTGAATGCTCTATTGCATAAGCTACCTGAAAATGTCACTAGAAATTTCGGTACACCCTCCCCTAATCTCCTAACCGATTAGTCTTCTTCAAACAAGAGTCTAAATTTTGGCAAACTCCCTGAATCACTCCGACCAACCATTCAAATGAGTTTGAATCTCACAAGCTCCTAAATTCTCTCTTCTCCACCAGTTTAAATTAGTTTGACATAATCAACAGTTATCTGACAGAGTTTGAGCTGAGCACAACTCCTCCCTCCTTGGCGTCAAAATAATAAGTAGAAAACGAGATTTCTGCTGCTCAAACCTGAGCTCTCCTTCCTTGCCTGTGGCGTCACCAACCAAGCACCTTAGTGGCTCCTCCCTTACCACTTTGCCACTAGGTTGTTCGTGTCACAACACACCAAGAATATCCTTTAACCCCTAACTTCCTTAGCTCCCTATTCCTAAGTGCCAAAACAAAAAATTTTAGCCATGACTCAGTGCCTAACCCGAGGTCATGCTTAGGCCTCAAAACATGCTAAACTAGCATAGTAAGCATATTGTCACATGCAACACATGCAAAATGCAGAGACCCCATTTTAAGGATGTTACAGTTCTACCCCCTAAAAAAATAATTTCGGCCTCGAAATTACTCCGTCAAGAGTTGGGGTATTGCGCGCATCACATCCTCTGGTTCCCACGTAGCCTCCTCTGTACCATTGTTCCGCCATAACACTTTCACTAAGGGAACTGACTTCCTACGCAAGACCTTGACATCCCGATCCAAAATCTATATCGGTTCCTCCTCGAAAGACAAGTCAGGGCTCACCTCTATCTCCTCAACTGGTACCACATGTGACAGATCTGATCGATAATGCCTATGAGCATTGAAACATGAAAGACGTCGTGAATCTGACTTAACTCTGCTGGCAACTCAAGCTGGTAAGCTACCGGTCCTACTCACTTCAATACCGTATACGGTCTGATAAATCTAGGGCTTAGCTTCCCTTTTCACCCAAATCTCAACACTTTCTTCCACGGCGATACTTTCAGAAAAACCTTATCACCCACTGCATACTCTATATCCCTACGCTTAAGTTCGGCATAAGACTTCTGTCTGTCCGACGCTTCCTTAAGATGAGCCTGAATCACCTTAACCTTATCCTCTGTTCCCAGTCCAACATTCTCCCGTGTGAGACTTCCCACACCGAGCACACCGTGGCGGCCACTGAGTATTAGCAGCAGAGGCCTAGCAGTTTGATTCGGCCCACTATATCTACCCCATTTCTGTTGATTTCCCGTAGACCCAGATGGTCTGGAATTCCTTTTATTCCATCCCCTATCCTAATTCCGTCTTACCTACTGTTTCATTTTCTTTGCAACTTTGGCCTTGTCCACTAAGACCGCAAACTTTCTCTCCTACTGTGGAGCAATCAGTAATCTTAGATCATCCCTCAATCCATCCTCGAATCTGACACATCGCTCATGCTCCGTAGCCACGATTCCTCGAGCATACCGACTCAACCTTAAGAATTCTGCCTTGTACTCCGATACGGACTTATTCCCCTGAACCAGCCTTAGAAACGCCTTCCTCTATGCATCAATATAACTGGTCCCAACATACTTCTTTTGATAAGCCACCTTAAAATAATCCCAAGTGAGATCATCCGCTGCAGCACCATCCCAAATCGTGAGCCACCACTGGTATGACTCATCCTAGAGAAGCGACACTACCCCTTTCAGTTTCTCTTCCGCCATCAGATCTAAATCATCCATGATTTGTTCCATTTCCTCCAACCAATACTCAGCCGTATTGGGCGACACACCAGATACTCCTTGGAATACCTCAGCCCCATTGGTTCAGAGTCACTCAGATACAGATTTTGAGCTCCCGTACCTCCACCTGCTCTAGCCACTCTCTCAAGCACTCACAGCATCGCCTGCGACACTGCATCGTCCCCCATCTGATCCTGGTACTCAACCCCAACAGCTAGTGGTGGTGGTATCTCGTTCTCTGACCCTTGACCAGACCTAACGGGTTCTGATACGGTCATTTTGCCTCTACCACAACCCCACAAATTACGACCACGCCCCCTAGAACTCATATCTATGGTCGCGATTTAATCTGCTTTAAGAAATTTTATGCATTAGCTTTTGTTCCACCGATTACCCACGAATAAGTTTTATGTAAAGAAGTTTAGTAGTGGTTCTTTCGATCATTACAAAGTTTTCGTTTCAAGTCTTCTACCTTAATTCAGTGAATCACATTCACTTATCAATAACATCCTCCACCCACACTCCACTTGTAGGGGTATTCCCGTCATTTCACTACCCGAGGGTATTTCCATAATTTTAACCTATCGGGGTATTTCAGTAATAAATCAGGGTTTTATTCGAATACCTTTACAAATCATAAGTATTTCAAAATTCTAGAAATCAAGGGTGTTTTGGTAATTTCATAAACCAGGGGTATTTTCATAATTTTCCAAAAGAAGGTTCCAGGTGATTTTACGAAATATGGGTATTTTAGAAATTTTTAGTTCGGGGGTACTTAGGCAATTTCTTTCCATACCGAGGGTATTTCAGTAATTTTAAAAATTAGGGGTTATTTGGTCAATTTACAAATCAAGGGTACTTTGGTAATTTTGAAACCATAGGTTAATTTTAGGGTTGTACAAAACAAGGTGGCTGGTCCCTTTCGGGTTTTAGTTATTGAATTTAGCCTGTGAATAAGTCGTCTCAGTTAGAATGAACCATCACTATGCACCAGGTAGGATTCGAGTGTAGAGGAGGTGAGTCACTAGGACTGCTTAAATACCAGGCTCCCCCTGAATCCATTCCTAGACATGTGCACAGCGATTGCCACACCTTAATTTTAGCGACGTACTCACAGGTTTGTTTAGTTGATATTTAAGTCTTATGAAATTTTGCGTTAGAGTAGGCTATTACTAAGTTTCAATAACTCCTAACCTACTAATCTACGATCAAAAAATACCTATTTCTCCCACTTTCAAATCACACAAGGGTTAGGGATACTTACCTGTGCGGATTGGTGCCGGAGACTCGGTGCCATGCTGTTCAAACCATGTACATTTCCCACAAAACTTTTCAAGACCCTACTTTTAAACATTTTGGGCCTCGGGCCCACAGCCGAGCTTTTGAACTTAGCTTTGATACCAAAATTGTAACACCCCAAACCCGGTCAACACACCACGACCGAATCTGGCATGTTACGGGGTGAGAATGTTAGAATAAACCAGTTCCAGTTAAATTTTATTGAAAACTCTTTTATCGTTCTTTTAGAAAAACTCTATACAAGGGGATGTTAAAAACATTTTTGTGTTGCTTTAAAAAAAATCCAGAGAACTCATGCTTGAAAATCCGTTTGTTGTTACTAGTTGTTGAAAATTTAGATTTGAAATCATCTTTGTTAACTTTGTCATTACCTTGTGAATAATGCCACCAGATGGTAACGTTGGAAAAACCTGATATAGAGTATAATTTTGTAAACTTCGATTTAAATCCGGTTAATAAAGCAAATCAATTTGTAAATCATATGTATGAGATATTTAGCATATAGCCTAGAAATAAAAGCCCAAACCAATACTTAGCGGCCTTATTACAAACCCAAACCCAAATTGATGTAAATAAATAAAACGAAAATAGTAACTTAATAAACAAAACCCAAACTAGCATGCATGGCCACCTCGAGTTCTCCCCGGCTCCATATCCGTAATCTATGCCTCATCTGCAAAATATAAGGGAAGGGGTGAGTCACCGAGACTCAGTGTATAAATCCCCAACCCGATAGTACAAGCACTTACACAAATCATTAGTATAACATACAAATCATGCAACCCATAACCTAACCATTCGATCTCCTTTATCTACCCTGTGTGGTCAAAACCACTGGTCATCAAAACCACTGGTGACTGTTGTCACTAATCATATAAGTGTGGTCAAAACCACTGGTGACCATAGTCACAAATCATATGGTGGGGCCAACCCACCGTGTGGTCAAAACCACTGATGACAATCCCGTAATCAACATGTGGGGCCAACCCACTGTGGTACCAAACCACTGGGACGAGTCACAATATGCATCTGTGGTCAAAACCACTGGGACTTAGTCACAAATTATAACATCAAAGGCAGGGCCAACCCGTCATGTGGTCAAAACCACTGGTGACAGTCCAAAATAATTCCTTCCCCCTCCTCTCAACAATCCCACCATCATGTCCATATCAATCGTGGCATAATAACATAGAATGATGCAAATAACACACGGCATAACTTAGACAATTACATGATAGCATATAACAAGATCCATAATCAGGGGACTTACCCGGAGTCCATGCTCATGCCCACAAGGCATAACTATCGATTTTAATGGCTATAACAGAAACACAATAAACATGTTAAACAAACAAAGTGTGTAAGCGTTACACACCTGACTATTTGTAGATCTAAACGAAGTACCAAAACGTTAGCCTTCACTCTACCCTACAATCGGCCAACTCACACTTTTAAGATTAAAGCCAGTCGGCTAATCACCAAAATCCCGAAGATGTGTCACACAAAGGTACACTCACCTTAATGCCGATTTGGTTTCCAACCAAATCCCAAGCTACACGAAAAACCTCCCTTTACAATCGACTAAGCCTTAACATAAAGATAATCAGTCTTCGACATTAACACATCATTAGGAATCTAAAGGCCATTCGGCCATATCATAAATCCCGGAACCAAAAGAGATTGTTACCACTTACCTTTTTGACAGTTCCAACCACCAAGCACTAACGTTCGGCACCCCTAAGTAACCTTAAAGCTTTCGGCTACCAACATGAAACAAGAATGAAGTTCTTAATGCAGATCTTTAATGAAAGATTGGATAGAAGAGAAGCCACTTACCAAAAGATTCGGCTCTTCAAAGAGGATTAGAACACATGAGAAGAGAAGGGAATGAGGCTAAGGGTATTTAGCCAAAATACTAGATGAAAATAAAAGAGAAACAACAAGGATTTCAGCTTTTGAAGATGGAAGAGATGGAGAGGAAATAGACCCAAGATTTGGCAAAGAAAAAGAAAGAACTTTCGGCACAAGAGACTTAAAAGAAGAAAAAGATGTTGACTAGAGAATAGGTGTTGGTTTCGGCACAATAGAGAATGAAGAGAAAAGAATGTGGTTGATGGGGTTTTGGAAAAAGTGTGAGAGAAAAGAAAAGAAGATAATGGGGAGAGGGAGATTCGGCAAGATGCCTAAGAGTCAAATGGTGCAACAAAAGAAGAAATCGGCTAGCCTAAAAGGAGGGTTTCGGCTTAGCTCACAACCGAATGCTCTATAGTATAAGCTACCCGAAAATGTCACTAGAAATTTCGGTACACCCTCCCCTAATCTCCTAACCGATTACTCTTCTTCAAACAAGAGTCCAGATTTCAGCAAACTCCCTGAATCACTCCTGACCAACCATTCAAATGAGTTTGAATCTCACAAGCTCATAAATTCTCTCTTCTCCACCAGTTTAAATTAGTTTGACTTAATCAACAGTTATCTGACAGAGTTTGAGCTGAGCACAACTCCTCCCTCCTTGGCGTCAAAATAATAAGCAGAAAAAGAGATTTCTGTTGCTCGAACCTGAGCTCTCCTTCCCTGCTTGTGGCGTCACCAACCAAGCACCTTAGTGGCGCCTCCCTTGCCACTTTGCCACTAGGTTGTTCGTGTCACAACACACCAAGAATACCTAACTTCCTTAGCTCCCTATTCCTAAGTGCCAAAACAAAAAATTTTAGCCATGACTCAGGCCTAACCCGAGGTCATGCCTAGGCCCCAAAACATGCTAAACTAGCATAGTAAGCATATTGTCACATGCAAACACATGAAAAATGCAGAGACCCCATTTTAAGGATGTTACAAAATGGGTTGTTACTGATGTACCTGTGTAGAATGATATAAACCATCAATTTTCTTATTAAGTACTTCTACCTAGTGTAATAGGCCAATTTAGCCCGGGCCCATATAAAAAAATAATAAACCCAAAATAATAAAATAAAGTCCACGTCCACTCCAAAATATATCATTTGGCCCGATCAGAATGGCCCATTACTTGAAAAGATTGAAGGTCCATCTACAAGCTTGACGTATATGGAAACATAATCTTCAAGGATATGCAATCTTAGGTATGATATGCAATCCTAGAAGATATGACATGTAATCTTAGAAGATATGATTTTGTAATCTTAGAGGTTTAATTTGTAGATATCTTTTAATCTTAGTCGTTGATGTAATTGATCTATACCTTTGGATTTAGGGAAGCTCAACTATAACTGTAACATCCTGAATAGGGCCTATGCATTTTCAGTTTGATTGTATGAAATGACAAGCTTAGGCACTAAGAATAAATTTTGATATTTTGGAAACACGGAAATGCATGAAAATGGAAACTCGAACATTTTGGGAAACACGAACATTTTGGAAACTTGAACATTTTGGAAACTTGAACATTTTGGGAAACTGAACATTTTGGAAACTTGAACATTTTGGAAACACGAACATTTTGGAAACTTGAAGATGTAAGAAAAATGGCAAATTCTGAACCGATCGAAAATTTTAGGAAACTTAGAAATAAGGCGGAATGACAAATTTTAAAGTTCAAAATAGGAAATAAGGGCAAGAGGGCCTTAAAAGAAAAAGTTGGTGAAATTTGACACACAATCGAGCTTGGAAAAGTGGCACGAAGGTGTCACTTAGGGCTTATGGAAATGGCTCGAGTTGAGTCACTTGGAAAGCAAATAATGAAGGTTTTATTTTGCTTCCAAGGCTAAGAGGTTAGACGGCACAAGCTTCTAGAATTAGAGGAGTTTTAATTCCATAAATATATGATAAAATAAGTGATAAATAAGGGATTTTAATTGAAGAGATAAAGGTGGATTAAACACTTTTAATTTAATTAGGTGATAATTAAAGGAGATAATATTATCACTTGGGGGAGTAGTGGCCAAGTCATGGACTCTTGGTCCAACAATTTCGATTAAAGGAGGAGAATTGAGGCTATTCTCTCATCTTTTCTAGCCTTGCCGAAATTTTGCTAACTCTCTCCCCCTTTCGCGAATTCTCCTTAAGCAAGAAACCATCCTCTCTTCTTCTATTTCTTCTTTTTTCTACTATCAAAGCCGAACCTTTATTGATTCTAAGTAAAGAAGCAATCGATTAAAGGCATCAAGGTAAGGTTAAGCTATTCGATTTCCTTTCTTTTCTTTTCTAAATGCCGAAAGTTAAAGTACTAATCCCAAATCTTGTTCATGGCCGAATCTACAAGGGGACCCTCAGGTTTCTATACTTTTCTGAATATAGGGATCAAAGATCCAAGGTAAGTGAGATATACATTCGGCCAAGGCCAAATCTTAGGTATTCAAATCAAATTAATCAAACACTAATGGATTCAGTGGAATTAGGATTTGGCGATTCAAGGAAGAGGAAGGTGAAGTTTCGTGATTTAAAGTTCATAAGGTAAGCATCTAAAGTATTCGCCAAGGTTTGTGTGATTATCTAGATCAGTTCTTTAATTATTGAAAAGCCGAAAACTAACCCACATTGAAATCCAAGTTGGCCGAATATCGGTAAAGGAAAAACCAAGTTTTGAGTTTGAATAAACACCAAATCGGCCTCAAGGTAAGCCTTTTACAAATCCTACTAGGATTTGGTTTTGTTTCAAGCCAAATGGGTTTATTAATGTGTCTTATATGATGGCGAATATAGGAGTTAGCGAGATCTAAAGTTAGATCGGGATTTTCGAGATCTCAAGGAACCTTTTAAGCAAATCGGTGTGTACGCACACTAACTTTCGATATTTCATATGGCAATTATTTTATTATGTGATTATTAGTAAGAATATGAATATGGCTAAGTACCCTAATGTGGTACAAAAGTACTCAGGTTCGTTTCCTACTTCCGATAGGATTATGAAATATGCTATTCTATAACATGTGAAAATACGAATATGAATGTGAATTTAATTATATGCATGATTATTAATTTTGGGGCATTCGGGTTTATGTGAAAGGGAAGAAGGTGTTGACTTGGTCTCACTAGCGTTATATGGTGACTACGGTCACAAATATTTGAATATGGTAACTCGGTTACATTATCGAATTTGGTAACCGGTTACAACATTTTGAATATGGTGTCTTATGACACAAATTATATAGGCGATGAGTACGTCATTGCGGTATTGCCTTCCGATGGTGTGTAGCGAGATGGAGGGTTGACTTAGTAGTCCCACGGTGTGGCAAATACGGGTGGTGTGTAGCGGATGGACCATTAGGCTTGGGTTGGGTTGCATCATAATTTATTTTATATGAATATGAAATTGATTTATGAACATGTATACCGATTTGTTGAATGTTAATCTTGTGTGCACATTGAGTCATTGACTCACCCGTTATGGGAAATATTTTGGTGATGAGCAGTGTGATGGAGGCGGTAGACCTTGAGGTGGCCATGATCCATTTGAAGATTCTATTTAAATTTGGACTTTATTTATGTTTAGTACCCTTCAATTTTATTTTTTTGGGTTTTATTTGATGTAATAAGGCCATAAGGCCCAGTGGATTTTCTTATTCGCTTTTCTTTAAATTATTATGTTCTGAACTATTATGATTAAAGTTAAGTGATTTTTCTTAAAACCTTAAAAATTATTTTGTCACCTTAATAAAATTGGATTTATAAATTTAATTAAATGGGTTTCCAATCTAAGCCCAACTCAAAATAAGAGTTTTTCCAAAATTTTACAAATTTTCTCTAAGTACTGAAAATTCTCGAAACCAGTTTACTTTAGAAACATACTAGATCCGGTTCAGGCTCGTGAGCCGGGTGTGGGGTGTTTCAATAAATAGAGGCCTCTCCCTTCATTGTAAAAGACTTGAGTTTGGAGCAATAATAATTCTTAAGAGCATTTACTCAAATTTCTCCCTCTCTTGCTTTCTTATTTTCTGTGGCTTGTTCTTATTTTGTTCTTCATTCATCTTCATTTCTTTTTAAGTTGCTCTCATTTAAGTTGGATTTTGGTGGAGGAATTTCGTTGAATCTTCATATTGTGAGAGTTAGGCTGACTTAAGCGTTTTTTTAACCTTTTTTATTTATCCATTTAATTTTTAATCATTAATTATTCTTTTACTTTTATTTGTTTATTTATCCATCAACATTCTTATTTACATATTGTTCATTCATTTTACCATTCTTATCATTCTTTTATTTTCTTCCATTAATTATATACTTATTTGTAATGCCCCAAATTTGGGCCTAATATAATTGGGCCTATTGGGCCTTGCGAGTTGGAGCATTTAAAATTTTTGAGAACAAGAGAATGACACTAGTGCAAGTTGGATCTATTAGGTGAGTGATTTTGGAAGGTTAGGGGGCTTCCATGAAGTCCGGGTTCAAACCTGGGCTTTAGGAAAATTATGGTTTTAGATGAATAAAACCCTGAGAGTTAGTAAGTAGGCTTTAAGAATAAAATGTGGAGAAAAATGACATAAAAGGAGTTGTGGTCTAGTGGTAAAAGGCGCCACATGGGAGACAAGGAAGTGACTCCATAGAGGAAGCAAGGGGTCCAAGGTTCAAGTCTTGGCGCTTGAAATTCATTTTGATTTCTTTTTAAATGAACTTAGAATTTGGCCCATAGGCTTATATTTAGTTGCGCATGTTTTAAGTCACAAAAGGAGCTTGTGTTGTGGTGTCATGTAGTGTTTGTAGCATAAGAGAGGGTAAGGGTTCGAATCCTATTGCAAGCAAAAAGGGATATTTATTTTGCTAAGTTGGGGCGACAGGTGGTTGTGATGGAATTAAACTCTCTGCTGAAGGAGGGATCCTACGTCGGGAAGCTAGCATGAGGGAAGGTGAGAAGTTGGCTTTAAATAGAGCAATCTATATTAGGCATACCTTGGTTGGCGGTTGGGCATAGGAGTGTTTGGAGCTCGGATCAACTTGATTCCTATAAGGTGTGAATTTCGCACTACTTTAGCTGTAGAGTGGCAAATGCCGAATTACAGGTCACACGACGATGGTAGCCACACGAGCATGCGAGCACACGTGTGGGAGCTTCGACGCGATAGTTGAGGCCATCATGAGTGTTGTTGAGGGTTTAGGCTGTTTGGGCCACGATGGGCCGAAAGGGGCCATGTGGGGCCAATAGGGCTGTGGGCCCATATGAATAAATTGTATGATTGTGTAATAAATATTGTACTGGACTATTTGAATCTCATATATGTGGCTAGATTTGGGCTAAATGGGCCACACGAGTGTGTGGGCCCATTTAGATCGAGAATGGGCCCTAGGCCCATTCGCATCGTTATCTCTGTTTAGAATACCTTGGTTTACAAAATTATTGAAATATCCTAATTTATGAAATTATCGAATTACCCCGATTTGCAAAATTATCGAAATACCCTCGATTTGCAAAGTTACCAAAATACCCTCTACGAGTAAAATTACCGAAACACCCTTCATGGGTGAAATTACCGGAATACCCTTTATGGGTAAAGTTATCGAAATACCCTCGATGGGTAAAATTACTAAGATTACCTTACGGGGCAATATGTCCGTTTTACCCCTAACCGCCTAAATGACTGTTACGCCTTTAGAGGTAGTTTAAATGATGATTATGTGATATTTATATAATTGTATATGATTGTGATACACTGCATACATGACATATTGCATTGGGTTGGGTTTTTCTGGTTTGGAGGAAGTACCATTATAGTGGCATCGCCACGTATTCTGATTCTTGTGGCTCAGCCACATATACCGTTGTTAGCAGCTACGCTGGACCATTGGAGAGTTTGGCTGGTGGGTCGACATGGTCCCCACATGGAGAGTTTGGTTGGTATGGGTTGGGTTACATGTCCATTGCATTGATATGATTTTAGGGCTTAGGCCCAGATTGATACCGAATAGAGCTTAGGCCCAGATTGTTATCGAATAGGGCTTAGGCCCAGACTGATACCGTATGGGCTCAGGCCCAGACTGTGACCGTAATAGGGAATTACTCTGAGTTCTCATAACTCACCCCTTTCTTTTAACCATGCAGGTAATTCCCAACCTTAGAGGATTTGAAGCTGCGGAGGACTCGAAAGTGGCCACACGTTGAATATGGTTTAAAGACTAAACTTAGCAATTTTAGTTTAATTTAGTTATTTTAAATTACTAGGTTAATAATTTCTGTAATAAGGCCATTATTTTTTTCCTTTTTAACTTGTATTGGGTATTTCTTTAAATTACAATCTGCTGGGCTATTAAACACGGGTTTTTAAAAACTATAACCACCACTTTCAAAATATCATGTATTCGTAACTATTTAAGTCAGACTTCTACAACAAATAAGGTTTTTTTAGATAATAAAGTTTTTGCAAGGGAATGACTTTGAGCAAATCTTGTTTTGTTAATAAGCAACGAAAATTGGGGTTTTTAAACGGTTGGAAGTTTTACACTGAAGAAGGGTTTTCAATGAAAACATGGTTTTCAAAAAACACTTCAATGTGACACGCCAAATTCGGGCTTAACTTCTAGGCCGGGTTTGGGGTGTTACATTATTTGTTTTTAATATTATGTCACACATGTTGTTTATTTTTTTAAAACTCGTGTTATAAGTCATCCATTTTAAATTGTTTGATTATTTGTTTTAAATTTTCTTTTCCATATATTATCAATTGCAATTTTTTTATACTATCTATTTTATATACCATTTATTTTTAAGATGTTTTGTGTATAACTTTTCTAAATTCCTTATTACACAATATTTATTTTTAAACTCATTTATATATTATTACTTTAAATATTACCTATTTTCATTTTTTTTATATATTTGATCGCTGCAAAACAGTCTAGTTTTAAAATTTATAAAGGATAATCAAACCTGTAGACTAACTATGACAACGATAGAGGCAAGTGCACCTGTCGAACACTAGTATAGCTTTGGCAAGAATATCTTATCGAATCCAAGGAACCTAAAAGTACTACTACTCACTTTCTTCCTATTATTTAGCCTTAAATATGGAGTGATTAATTAACTTATCTAAGACTAATGAAATACTTAAACTAAATGCAAAGACAAAAGAATAAACTGAGAAAAGAATTTGGAAAACTCATTTTGTTGTGTGTTTTCCATGCTCTGTTTGTTATTTTGGTGAGTTTGGTGGTTCTAGGAAGGTTTGGGGTTAAGCTTGAGCCTTGATGGAAATTTTTGTTTTAGGAAACTTGAGGGGGGTAGCTTGTAGAGGTAGGTCTTATGTGTATTTGTGTGTATTTGATGACACAAGTGGAGTGTGTGGTGAAGTGGTAACTGACGCCTAGGAAGCAAGGGGGGATGACGCCTCAAGGGGAGCTAGGAGGAGAAGGGAGCGGGTTTGAGTCTCTCAGCTTGCATTTTGGAGTTTCTTTTTGGCTTCAGGATGGAGAGGTGGTAGATTCAGCCAAGAATCTTCAGGTTAGTTGTGGAATGGGTCAACACATTTGAAATGAAAGGAGGAGAGGTGTTAGAGGAGGAAGAATCGGTCAACACTTTTGAATGGGGAGCGGAGAGTGAAAGGTTGAGGAATTTGTGGGATGTGGAGAGAGAGAGAGGCTGGCCGAATTTGGGAAGGTGTTGGGGGGGTGTGTGGACGGTTTAACTTGGTAGGTAGGGGCAGAATCTCCATTGGTAGCTCTTAGGCATTATGTTATGCATATTCGATTATCTAGTGTGTAGTGCCAAAATTGTTCCAAATAGGTGCTTGTGTTGGTTCTTTTTCATTTTCTTCCAATATCATTCTCTTCACTTGTGAGCATTGCCGAATTGCTGAAGGGTTCTCTCTTTTTCTACTTTTTCTCTCACTTCATATGTTAGCCAAAACTCCTTGAAGCTCCCTTGTCGAATCTTTTCTTCTTCTTTGTTTTTCTTTAACACCTTAGCCGAACTTAGTTTAACCCTCATCTCCTCTCTTGCCAAGCCAAAAGCCCTCTTTCTTTTCTCCTATTTTCTTTCCCTAGTCGACTCATCTCAAACTCATCTGCTTCATAGCCAAACCTTGTTGTCCATTTTCTTTTTCTTCTCCTTTCTCTAATCATTCTCTTTTGCAAAGCCGAAATTCTCTACTCCCTAACTCTTCTCTTTTCTCTGTTAGATAGCCACCACATATCCTGTTAACCTTCTCAATTGGTATCTCTTTGCTGTTTTTGGTAAGGGATTCTTCTTCTTCTTTTTTTTTTGTTCATTCTATTTCCTTTCCCTTATGGTTTATTGGATCGAAAGTGTTGACTCGTTTCCTTTGGGGTATTAGCTGATTGTAGAGGGGCTCATTCTCAAATTCTTTTCTTTGTTTAGCCTGCATTCGGGTGGCTTTTAGTAAGTTGGTTGTTGGCTGAAAGCCTGTCTCTTTTGTTTAGTATTTGGGAATCAGTTCTGACTTGGGTTTTATCTAGGGACTCATTCGGGTTCACAAGACAACCTTCTGGTGTTCGGTTTCATTGGTCAAAGGTAAGGTATTCTCTTTTAGTTCTCTTCATCTTCTTTACTCCTATTCGATAAACCAATCGCTCCTTCTTCCATAACGCATTCTCTCATTCTTCATGGTTAGAAGCCGTATATCAAGAAGAGAAGTGCTAAGACTTCTTAGGTGGTCGAAAGTTCTTTTCCAAGCAGTCTTGCTTATTCGTGTTAATACAAAGGTAAGGAGTTACCCTTGGTTCTTTTCGTTTGGTTATTCAGTGGTTGATTCTCCACCTTAGCCTGATATCGTTGTTAGACAACCATTATTTTCTGTTATGGTATCGTATTGATCAAGTTTCTCCATGGATGAAAGTATCGGTCAATCTAAGGAAGGGAGAGAACCCCTAGTTGTGGCTCCTAAGTTTAAGAAGCGTGATGTATCGGTGGTTCAGGATTTTCTATCGGGCTGTGGAAGAGAGTCAACATCTGCATGGGATAGGAAAATAGCTGTTGTCCCTGCTAGTGAAAGCGTCGACGTAGAAAGCTTATTATTACTCGTTATCAGGTGTGTATCACTCACACTTTTCTTATAGTTGTGTTATTAACTGTATTGGCTAAAAGTCGAAATGACTAAATTAAGGGTCATGATACTCTTACGGGTAAGGTTGGAGACACCAGGTAAGTTCATCGATGATGATATTTTGATTTATGCATGTATGTCATAATTAACTGTTTCACATTGAGAGTATGTTGCATTCATAATTAGCATGATGGAATGAGCATGGCCTCGGGATTGAAGGAATGGGGAAGTGATAATAAAGTGACTATTGTCACGAGTGGTCTAAGTACCACGGTGGTTAAAACCACGTATACGTAAATTAGTGACTTGTCTCAGTGGTCTAAGACCACAGTGGGTTGGCCCCACGAATATATGAACTTATCAGAGACCATCACGGTGGTCTAAGACCACAGTGGGTTGGCCCCACAATTATATATATATTAGTGACTTTGTCACGAGTAGTCTGGGACCACGGTGGTCAAAAACCATAATGGCATAATGCCACAGGCGTTTGGATGGAGACCTAGACTAGGTTGGGCTACATTGCATATATGTGACATATGTCATACTGAATGGGCTAAGGCCCGATTTGAGTTATATGGGGATTTGCACACTGGGTCTTGAAGACTCACCCCTTCTGCTAAATTTTGCAAGTAATCAGTAGATCGCGAGTTTTGGAGCCGGGGCAGACTCGAGGTGGCCATGCGTTGCAATTTCTTTAGTAAATTCATACTAAACTTTTAACTTATTTTTATTTCGAGATTTTAATTTGTAATAAGGCCGCTTTAACTTTATTTCGGAGTTTTGATTAAATGCTGATTTTATATGTGTCATGAATTGTTTAAAAATGGGGTTTTCTTAAAAACGTAAGTAAAGGTTTTCCAAAATATCAACGTATGGATCACAAGCATGAAATAATTTAATTTGGGGTTTTCTTAATCCTACAAATGCTACTTTAAAAAGATCACGAACCTCAACACAAATCTCAGTTATCACCTTATAAAATATCCCAAGTCTGGCTTTTACAATAAACCCATTTTTAACTCCAAGTTGTTTTGATATAAAGTTGGTAAAATAGTCTCAACAAAATTTTAAATAGCCCTTAAACATGGATTCACTAAACGAAAGGTTTTTCTTAGGTCGCAAAGTTCTTTAAAAAAATGTTTTTCAAAAATTACTCCTCACGTAACAATCCAGATTTGGTCGTAACATTTTGACCGGGTTTGGGGTGTTACATGTCGTATAGATACTTATCATGATATAACCTTATAAATATACCAAAACAAATCATTACTAGCCATTCCAATGGCTAGATTAGAAACAACATTTACAAGCCAATAATGGCCAAGTTAACCTATACATGCTATTATACTAAAATAAGTTTACTATTTATACCAAAATAAGCTAGCGGATAGTGTGATGACACTCCAACCGATCTCCAACCTTCGCGAGCTTTTGTGCAACATAAAATAGAGAAAATAAAACCTAGTAAGCATATAATGCTTAGTAAGTTCATATAACAGTAATTAAAACTTACTAATCACATTTATTAATATTTAAGCATACAATTAACATGTTTTTCATCAATTTGGCAAGTTTACCTTAACACATATACTCAATCAAGCAAGTTAGTCATATAATACATTTACACATCAAATAAGCATAGATTAGCTCATCGTATAATCCTTCACCAAATAATTCAGAAGCATTCAGAACATATTTCTATTTATCTCATCATTTTCTTATGTCGAGAGTTTTATCCGTTGAATTATTGAAATATCAATGGATATTCAAATAGTACACTCAAGGTGTACAATTCTGTAAATCGTCAATTCTTAATCAGGGGTACCTATTAAGGTACTTAATCAGGAAGCACACTCTCATGCTACATAATAGGTTACTCAGAAAAGTCATGTAACATGACACTTATCCGAGCTAATCAGGAAACTCATAAGAGTTTTACTCAGGAAACTTATAGAGCTTATTAGATATCTCTAAAGAATACTATCAGGAAGCACCAGATAAGGTAATAGAGAGTTCAAGCGAGCTTAACAGGATGCTCATGAAGAACTACGTTTGTGTCCGCATTATATGCAGGATCACAACCGATTGCATATCCAAATGCTCACAAATAGGTAGTGTCCAACACATGCTAAATCACTACCGATCACGATGCTCACAGGAACTGTATAACAGGATGCTCGAGAGGGCTATGTCAAGATTACTCGTCCGAGCTAAATCCTGTCTGCAACATACGTAAGATCACTTTCAATGTGGGAAAATCACATATATCCATCGAAATTCAATATTCAAACAGAATGTAACATTTTCGGGACTTATTTCAGGCATATGTATATTTCATTCATTTATAACATTCTTATAATTTACAAAAGCACATACCATAATCAATTCAAATACAATTCACACATAATAACATGTATAAGTAAGTTACACGAACTTACCTTAATAGTCATTCGTACAAGAAATTCTACTAATCCAAAACTTTTTCTTTTTCCTCGATCTAGCTTCGAATTTGAGTTGTCTGGATCCATATAAATGATTTTAATAATTGATTTATCACATTTCTTATTCAATTGGATTCATTTGACATCCTAGGCAAAATTACCATTTTGCCTCTAAACTTTTCATAAATTCCAATTTCGTCCCTAGTCTCGAAAAATGAAATTCATGTAATTTAATCCTTATTCTAAGCAGAATCAAAATTTTAATATAACATTTACAGCACATGTATTTCATAAAATTCAAAATTTTTCTTCAATTTTCACAACTTTACAATTTAATCCTTAAATCACATTTTCATCAAAATTCACTTTGTAAAAGTTGTTTATCTATCAACAACATTTCATTTTCTACCATAAATTTCAAATTTTCAGCATATTCATCCATGGAAAAAATTCTATACTTTGATAACATTTCAAATTAATCCCAAAAATAGATAGATTAGACTATCCTGATTTCAAAAATAGAAAAATTACTAAAAACGGGACTTGAATACTTACCCAATTAAACTTGATTAGTTTCTTTTCTCTCTCCTAGGGTGTCCATGCAAATTTTGGGGAAGATGATATAAAATAAGATGATATTTCTATTATCATCTTTTAATTATTTTAGTTTCCAATTTAGTCCTTAGCCTTTTCTAATTTTTCCATGGATGAATCACCAAAAATATCTACTAACTTTTCTTTAATGGTCTAATTACCTTATAAGGACCTCAAGTTTTGAATTCCATAGCTATTTAATCCTTCTAGCTACTAGAATTCAACTTTTACATTTTATGCAATTTGGCCCTTTCTGTAATTAAGCACATAATTGTTAAGATTTTCATATCAAAATTTTTATATGGCATTCCTATCATAATGCAAACCATGCAATAATATTAAAATAAAATTTCTTTCTGGCTCAAATTTGTGGTCTTGAAACCACTCCAATTTCATTGAAAATGGGTTGTTACATGATGTACCTGTGTAGAATGATATAAACCATCAATTTTCTTATTAAGTACTTCTACCTGGTGTAATAGGCCAATTTAGCCCGGGCCCATACAAAAAAATAATAAACCCAAAATAATATAACAAAGTCCAAGTCCACTCCAAAATATATCATTTGGCCCGATCAAAATGGCCAATTACTTGAAAAGATTGAAGGTCCATCTACAAGCTTGACGTATATGGAAACATATTCCTCAAGGATATGCAATCTTAGGTATGATATGCAATCCTAGAAGATATGATATGCAATCTTAGAAGATATGATTTTGTAATCTTAGAGGTTTAATTTTTAGATATCTTTTAATCTTAGTCGTTGATGTAATTGATCTATACCGTTGGATTTAGGGAGGCTCAACTATAAATAGAGGCCTCTCCCTTCATTGTAAAAGACTTGAGTTTGGAGCAATAATAATTCTTAAGAGCATTTACTCAAATTTCTCCCTCTCTTGCTTTCTTATTTTCTGTGGCTTGTTCTTATTTTGTTCTTCGTTCATCTTCATTTCTTTTTAAGTTGCTCTCATTTGAGTTGGATTTTGGTGGAGGAATTTCGTTGAATCTTCATATTGTGAGAGTTAGGCTGACTTAAGCGTTTTTTAACCTTTTTATTTATCTGTTTAATTTTTAATCATTAATTATTCTTTTACTTTTATTTGTTTATTTATCCATCAACTTTCTTATTTACATATTGTTCATTCATTTAACCAATCTTATCATTCTTTTATTTTCTTCCATTAATTATATACTTTATTTGTAACGCCCCGAATTTGGGCCTAGTATAGTTGGGCCTATTGGGCCTTGGGAGTTGGAGCGTTTCAAAATTTTTGAGAACAAGAGAACGACACTAGTGCAAGTTGGATCTATTAGGTGAGTGATTTTGGAAGGTTAGAGGGCTTCCATGAAGTCCTAGGTTCAAACCTGGGCTTTAGGAAAATTTTGGTTTTAAATGAATAAAACCCTGGGAGTTAGTAAATAGGCTTTAAGAATAAAATGTGGAGAAAAATGACACAAAAGGAGTTGTGGTCTAGTGGCAAAAGGCGCCACATGGGAGACAAGGAAGTGACTCCATAGAGGAAGCAAGGGGTCCAAGGTTCAAGTCTTGGCACTTGAAATTCATTTTGATTTCTTTTTAAATGAACTTAGACTTTGGCCCATAGGCTTATATTTAGTTGCGCATGTTTTAAGTCACAAAAGGAGCTTGTGTTGTGGTGTCATGTAGCGTTTGGAGAATAAGAGAGGGCAAGGGTTCGAATCCCATTGCAAGAAAAAGGGATATTTATTTTGCTAAGTTGGGGCGACAGGTGGTTGTGATGGAATTAAACTCTCTACTAAAGGAGGGATCCTACGTCGGGAAGCTAGCATGAGGGAAGGTGAGAAGTTGACTTTAAATAAAGCAATCTATATTAGGCATACCTTGGTTGGCGGTTGGGCATAGGAGTGTTCGGAGCGCGGATCAACTCCAGATTCCTATAAGGTTTGAATTTCGCACTACTCTAGCTGTAGAGCGGCAAATGCCGAATTACCGATCACACAATGATGGTAGCCACACGAGCGTGCGAGCACACGTGTGAGAGCTTCGACGCGATAGTTGAGGCCATCATAAGTGTTCTTAATGGTTTAGGCTATTTGGGCCACGATGGGCCAAAATGGGCCATGTAGGGCCAATGGGCCCGTGGGCCCATATGAATAAATTGTATGATTGTGCAGTAGATATTGTATTGGACTATGTGAATCTCATATTTGTGGCTAGATTTGGGCTAAATGGGCAACACGAGTGTGTGGGCCCATTTGGGCCAAGAATGGGCCCTAGGCCCATTCGCATCGTTATCTCTGTTAGAAT
Source organism: Gossypium rotundifolium (assembly GCA_025506655.1). NCBI lineage: Eukaryota > Viridiplantae > Streptophyta > Magnoliopsida > Malvales > Malvaceae > Gossypium > Gossypium rotundifolium. The sequence continues at coordinate 53,528,422 of CP106725.1, forward strand.
ACCTTGGTTTACAAAATTATTGAAATACCCCAATTTATGAAATTATCGAATTACCCCGATTTACAAAATTATCAAAATACCCCCGATTTGCAAAGTTACCAAAATACCCTCTACGAGTAAAATTGTTGAAACACCCTTCACGGGTAAAATTACCGGAATACCCTTTATGGGTAAAGTTATCGAAATACCCTCGATGGGTAAAATTATCGAGATTCCCTTACAGGGAAAAATGTCCGTTTTACCCCTAACTGCCTAAATGACTGTTACGCCTTTAGTGGTAGTTTAAATGATGATTATGTGATATTTATAAAACTGTATATGATTGTGATACACTGCATACATGACATATTGCATTGGGTTGGGTTTTTCTGGTTTGGAGGAAGTACCATTATAGTGGCATCGCCACGTATTCTGATTCTTGTGGCTCAGCCACATATACCATTGTTAGCAGCTACGCTGGACCATTGGAGAGTTTGGATGGGTGGGTCGACATGGTCCCCACATGGAGAGTTTGGTTGGTATGGGTGGAGAGTTTGGTTGGTATGGGTTGGGTTACATGTCCATTGCATTGATATGATTTTAGGGCTTAGGCCCAGATTGATACCGAATAGAGCTTAGGCCACGATTGTTATCGAATAGGGCTTAGGCCCAGACTGATACCGTATGGGCTCAGGCCCAGACTGATACCGTATGGGCTCAGGCCCAGACTGTGACCGTAATAGGGAATTACTCTGAGTTCTCGTAACTCACCCCTTTATTTTAACTGCGCAGGTAATTCCCAACCTTAGAGGATTTCAAGCTGTGGAGGACTCGGAAGTGGCCACACGTTGAATATGGTTTAAAGACTAAACTTAGCAATTTTAGTTTAATTTAGTTATTTTAAATTACTAGGTTAATGATTTCTGTAATAAGGCCATTATTTTTTTCCTTTTTAACTTGTATTGGGTATTTCTTTAAATTACAAACTACTGGGCTATTAAACACAGGTTTTTAAAAACTATAACCACCGCTTTCAAAATATCACGTATTCACAACTGTTTAAGTCAGACTTCTAAAACAAATAATGTTTTTTTAGATAATAAAGTTTCTGCAAGGGAATGACTTTGAGCAAATCTTGTTTTGTTAATAAGCAACAAAAATTGGGGTTTTTAAACGGTTGGAAGTTTTACACTGAAGAAGGGTTTTCAATGAAAACATGGTTTTCAAAAAACACTTCAATGTGACACGCCAAATTTGGGCCTAACTTCTAGGCCGGGTTTGGGGTGTTACATTATTTGTTTTTAATATTATGTCACACATGTTGTTTATTTTTTTAAAATTCATGTTATAAATCATCCATTTTAAATTGTTTGATTATTTGCTTTAAATTTTCTTTTCCATATATTATCAATTGCAAATTTTTTATACTATCTATTTTATATACCATTTATTTTTAAGATGTTTTGTGTATAACTTTTCTAAATTCCTTATTACATAATATTTATTTTTAAACTCATTTATATATTATTACTTTAAATATTACCTATTTTCATTTTTTTATATATCGATCATAAAAAAGCAGTCTAGTTTTAAAATTTATAAAGGATAATCAAACACAGTAGACTAACTATGACAACGATAGAGGCAAGTGCACCATCGAACGATAGTATATCTTTGGCAAGAATATCTTATCGAACCCAAGGAACCTAAAAGTACTACTACTCACTTTCTTCCTATTATTTAGCCTTAAATATGGAGTGATTAATTAACTTATCTAAGACTAATGAAATACTTAAACTAAATGCAAAGACAAAAGAATAAACTGGGAAAAGACTTTGGAAAACTCAGTTGAGAAAAATGATACCCTCGAGAAGAATCCACCTATGACTTCACTTATTATCTGACTTTCAATTCATATGATTTCTTTTACTTGGCTTGATCCATGAGACTCCCTAACCTATATTAAACCTTCTCTCAAAGCGAATAACGTCTAACCTTAAGTTAATTAGTTGAACTCTCGTTCTCTTATAATAACCCCCTAAGGAAGTAGTAAATCGATCAATGGACTCCCATATTAGGTTTCACCCTAATCAAGCAAAATCTCAGTAACCCTATCTCTAGGCGTCCGATCAACTCCACTTAATTATGCTAGATCTATTCTTTGGTGGTCTATTCTTCCTCCACCTAAGCACATCAAATTAAATTGAGCAACATAATTGAGAACAAACTAAGTATTTATCATATAAACTGAAAGAATTAAATAAAAAAATCCATCATAGGTTTCATGCCCTTCAGATATCTGAAGGATCTAGTTCATAATAAAATAAGAAAACATCTCAAGAGAAAAGATAAAACAAAACATAAGAAATCCCTAAAACCCCCTGAAGGAATTAAAGGATAGATCCTCCGTCTTGGGTAGAATTCCGACTCTTCAAGATGGATCAACTGGCTATCTTCGAGTAATTCCCTAAATGAGTAAAGCTCTGGCAGAAAACTTTGCTAAAACCTGCCGCCCTTGAATTGTTGCCTTGGATTATTTATATAGACGTTTGGGATGCTTTACTTGGCTCCTAAGTACTTGTAATTCAAGTGAAATTCATCCTAAGTGTTTGAGTGGACTTAGGATTGCATTTCTTGGGCTCCAAGCATCCAATTTCAAGTGAAATTACTCTTTCGTGGTACGGGCACGGCCTTGACACGCCCGTGTAAATTGTGGTCCACCCCGTGTCTCTATTCTGTCGATTTAGGCACAGCTTTGACAAACCCGTGCAATATCTGGGTAGAGGCCGTGCTTCGGGTCTGCTAATTGGGGCACGACCATGTACATCGAGGTCAAGTCGTGTTGGGATTTTTGTTGACGAGGCACGATCGTGTAAATCAGGGTGTGACCGTGTGTAATCTAAATATTGGGGCATGGCCGTGTGGCATGAAGTCCAGGCCGTGCTGACTTTTTGGGTTGGCGCACTTTGGTCCGTTTTAAACCCGTTTTGCGTCCTTTTTATCCTTAGGGTGCTTTCTTGAGTATAAGACATGAAAAGAAAGGATCATAAATTAAGGATAAATTCATCCAAAAGCATACTAAATGTGGGATTAAAATATGTTGCTTTTACGGTTTATCAAATACCCCCACACTTAAGCTTTTGCTTGTCCTCAAGCAAAATTCTCAATTTACAATTAAAACGAACTTTCCAAAATTCATAATTCCCATTGAAAATGCCTCATCATAATTCATAGATAATTTATACATGGATCATTTAGCTTGAAGTGCCCTAAAGATTCAAACAAGATAAGTCATAACTTTGTAGCATGAAAACATAGGTGTCTCCCCTTATTTAAATAATTACCTTTGATTCAAAATCGATAAGGATTGACATCCTCACTAAAGATTCACTCAAAGCACTCAAAGTGTTTAAGGATCAAGAAAAAGTGCTCAAAAGTTGAACCTGAAAAGTTGATTCCATAGGCTTGCCTGAAAATCAAATCTCCACCACTGTATATGAGATGATAAACATATCAAAAGGTCTTTATTAGGGTTGTAACAGAGCTTGGGTTAAAAGGTGTGAATAAAGGCTGAATTAGGGGGTTAGAATCGAGATTGAATTGACTAATTACCTAATCTAAAAATAATGAACTAAATATGAATATTTACATCGAATGAAAAGTAATAATACCACTATTGATAATTACTCTATAATAAAGAGTATTTTCTTCACTTTAAAATTTGATAATACTTTAATATGAGCTTTTTCTTCAACAATTGGAGTTTAATTGCTCTAAGCTCTTTTATACTACTAATATTGAATAAACTTGGATTTTTTTTTTAAGAACAAACTAAGAAAAACTTAATAGAAGGAACTTTGGTAATTGAAATAACCTAATTTGGCAATTGATCAAGTCAATTCTCGATAGAGGGGTAGTGAAAAGAATGTTGATAACAAATACAAAGGGATTTTGGGTTAATATTAGTGGGTGAGTCAATAAAAAGGTTGTTAGGATTCAACGAGGTTCACTAGGAGTTATTTATGTAGGTAGGCTTTTTAGTGGAGTGAACGAGTTAAAACCTAGGTTCCTTTATCATCTCAGTACATCAAATCATTATTGTGGTCTCAACATGCATAAACGAGGCAAGTTCTAGAATAACAGCTCAAAGTTGACACACTCATAATCAATAAAAGTGAGCATGAAAAATAATATATGCTCTATAAGGCTCAATATCTCACAAAAATTATGGGTGGTTTGACATCAATCCTTATAAATTTTGAACTTCAAGGTGATACTCAAATTAAGTTCAACGACCCATCAATTTTTTTTTTAATTTTAGAAAGTAGACTTATCATGCTCGATTCTCTAGTATCCTTCAAATTTAATCATTAATGCACAATTAACTATGACTTACTCTAAAACATATCAATAAAAATCATAAATCATTAGAAATTTCATCCTAATTAATAATATGAGAAAAATGCTTAAGATCAAGACTAATTTTAGGGTTTTGAGAATTATGCAAAAAGTTAGACACTATTACCCCCACACTTAAGATGTACATTGCCCTCAATGTACAAAGATAGATAATGAAATTTATGTGCCAAATCAAAAAGGGAAGTGGGGAAAGTAATACTCCTTGAAATCTAGATGATCCCTGGCGTCTTTGGTGGTGGTGATGGTGTTTTCTATGGCCCTGGTGAAGTGGCTACCGAGAAGCAATTTTCTAGATGAAGAAATTGGGTAGCCTGTGAAGATATAGCCAAGAGATCTCGAAAGCTGTGGTGTGTGATTCCCTAGTAGCCTTTAGAACCTAAAACTAAGAAACTAATATGAAATAAATTAAATTAAGTAGAAAAGAAGTATAGATAAGGAAAATAAAGAAGACGAGAAAAGAAAAATAGAACCAAAAAGGTTTTTGAGACCCTTGGCATGTCAATTAAGTGAAGTTGCCGGCATGAACTCATGTTGAGGTCTCCTCTAAGGAGATGATGCTTACGTTTCTTCGGCATGATCTTTGTGTTACTCAAGTGTCTTGGATCTTTTCTATGAATAGGAAGAAAAATTTGAAAGAAAAGAGAAAGAAGGAATAAGAAAGAAGATGGGACAAAGAGTATGGGCTATGGGGATTTAAATAGGATTTCAAATTTGGCACGTTCCCATGCCCGTGTACCGAGGGTGTGTCGATTCGCACGGCTGTATTGCATAGCCGTGTTGTGGGGTGTGTTGTCCTTCCACGCCCATTTTGTTGGTTTGCACACCCATTCCTAAAAAGCTAGTATAGGAGCACAGTTGGAATGCACGGGCGTGCGACTTATTTTTGATTGGTTATGATGAGGAAAAAGTAGGGAGAGGTAGTTTCGGGTGGTGGAGGGTGTGGGTATGGTGGAAATTTTGGGGAAGGAGGCTGAGAATTGTGTCTAGGGTTTAAAATGGGGGAGGGTTTTTTTTCGGTTAATTTTCTTATATAAGGAGAGGAACATTGCCACCTGACACGGTCGTGTTAAATTTGAACTGCCCGTGCTTTTCGCGATTGTTTGGAATTGGGCGCGATTTAGGGTCTTTAGCACGCCCGTGTGATAATTTGACACCCCGTTCTCGATAAGTCAGTATGTTCACATGGTCACGGTACACGCTTGTGTTCCAGCCATGCTCAATATGTCAGTAGCCTCACACGGTTATGAGGCACACTCGTGTGATTTTATCACAGCCCGTGTTGGAAAAGAAAGGTTTTCCCTGTTTATGCACGGTTATGGGCACGCCCGTGTTCAAGGCCGTGTTAATGATCCTGCATTTTTGTTAGACTTTGCAAAACAAAGTTAATGTGTTTAGTGCTTGGGTTGCCTCCTGAGAAGCGTTCGTTTATAGTCTTAAGCTATACTCTCCCTATTTTTAGTTCTAAAGGAAGGCTCATGGAGCATAAACTCCTCTCTTGTATCTCCAAGATCTGCACTATTATAAATCTTAAGTCGGTGACCATTTACCTTGAATGTACCTTTAGTGGGATGAGTTACCTCAATGGTGCCATATGGAAATATTGTTTTGATCATGAATGGGCTTGACCATATGGATTTTAACTTCCTAGGGAATATTTAAGCCTTGAATTATATAATAGGACTAGGTCTCCTACTTCGAAATGTCTTGATCGCTTGAGGCAGGCATCATGACATCGCTTTGTTGCTTCTTTGGACAACCTTGAGTTCTCATAGGCTTCCGTTCTCCATTCATCTAACTCATTTATCTACATCATTCTTCTCTTTCCTGCAAGGTCAACGTCAGTATTTAAAAATTTTATTGCCCAGAAAGCTTTGTGTTCTAACTCGAATGGTAGATGACAACTTTTCCCATATACGAGCTTGTATGGGGATGTCCCTAGAGGTGTTTTGAATGCTATTCTATAAGCCCATAAAGCATCATCTACTTTAACTGCCCAATCTTTTCTATTTGATTCAACTATTTTTTCTAGAATGAGCTTAAGCTCTCAGTTTGCTACCTCAACTTGCCTACTAGTTTGGGGATGATAAGGGGTGGCTGTTCTGTGGCATACTCCAAATTTCTTTAAGAATTTTTCAAATTGTGTATTATAGAAATGAGTACCCCTATCACTGATGATGGCTCTAGGTGTACGGAATCGGGAAAATAGTCTCTTGAGAAATTTAACTACAACCTTAGCATCATTGGTAGGTAAGGCTTCCGCTTCTACCCATTTTGACATGTAATCAACTGCTACTAGGATGTATTTATTTCCAAATGAACTTGGGAATGGTCCCATAAAATCAATACCCCATACGTCAAATATTTCATATGATAGCATATATGTTTGAGGCATTTCATCACGTTTAGAGATGTTACCTGTTCTTTGGCATTTGTCACACGAGGTAACATACCTATTGGCATCTTTAAATAGAGTGGGCTAGTAAAAACCTGATTCAAGTATTTTCTGTGCTGTCTTAATATCACTGTAGTGTCCTCCTGATGGTCCTGAATGACAATATTCTAGGATTTTGCTTGCCTCTGTCCTTGCAACGCATCTTGAATTACGATCGCACATATGCACGACAAGAAAGGATCCTCCCAAAATAATATTTCACATCGACAAAGAATCGCTTCTTTTGGTGATGTGTTAATTCTTAGTAGGATGTTAGGCTGCTAGGTAGTTTGCAATATTTGCAAACCGAGGTACATTAGAATGTGTTATAGAAAAGAGTCATTCTTGAAATGAATCATTTATTTCATGTTCATCAAGCTCTTTGGTGTGTGGATTTTGAGTCTTGAAATATGATCTGCCACGAGATTCCTAACTCCCCTCTTATCCTGTATTTCCAAGTCAAATTCCTGTAAGAGTAAAATCCATCGTATTAGTCTAGGTTTTGCACTAGGTTTGTTTAAAAGATAACAAAGAGCTGAATGATCAGTGTAAACAACAACTTTAGATAATATTAGATATTGTATAAATTTGTCAAAAGAAAAAACTACAGCTAGCAATTCTTTCTCAGTCGTGGTGTAATTTTCTTGCACGGGTGTTAATGTTCTGCTAGTGTAGTAGATTGGCTGAAAATGCTTGTCTCTTTGTTGTCTCAAAACTGCACCTACTGCAAAGTCACTTGCCTCACACATTAATTTGAAGGGTAAGTTCCAATCAGTTGCAATTATAATCGGTGCATTTATTAATTTATCCTTAAGGACATTGAATGCATCTAAACATTCCTGATTGAAATTAAAAGGAACATCTTTTTCTAGTAGTTTTGTTAAAGGCTTAGCTATTTTAGAAAAATCCTTAATAAATCTTCTATAAAAACCTGCGTGTCCTAAAAAACTTCTAATAGCCTTGACTGAGCTAGGAGGAGCTAATTTTTCTATGGTTTCAACTTTTGCTTTATCTACCTCAATTCCTTTACTAGAAATCTTATGTCCTAATACAATCCCTTTTCTAACCATAAAGTGGCATTTCTCCCAATTTAAAACAAGGTTTGTTTCTTCACATCTCGTTAAAACTCGTTTTAAATTCTTAAGGCAAAGATGGAAAAATTACCGAATATCGAGAAATCATCCATAAATACCTCCATGATGTCCTCCACGAGTTCGTCGAAGATTGCCAACATGCAACGTTGAAAAGTAGCAGGAGCATTACATAATCCAAAATGCATTCTACGATAAGAAAACGTACTGTATGGGCATGTAAATGTTGTTTTTTCTTGGTCTTCAGGAGCTATGGGAATTTTAAAGTATCTGGAGAGTCCATCCAGGAAGCAGTAGTACATATGCCCGGATAATCTTTCTAGCATTTGATCTATGAAGGCAAAGGAAAATGATCTTTTTGGTGGCATCATTCAACTTTCTATAGTCTATGCAGACTCTCCATCCTGAATCTGTTCTTGTGGGAATTAACTTATTTTTTTCATTGGGTACTACCGTCATTCCTCCTTTCTTTGGGACTACCTGCAGAGGACTTACCCAAGTGTTTGTCGAAATAAGATAAATTATTCTGCATCTAGAAGTTTAATTACCTCGGCTTTGACCACTTCTTTCATGTTGGAGTTTAAACGTCTCTGAGGTTGCACACATGGTTTATATTCTTCTTCCATCAAAATTTGTTGGGTGCAGAGTGTGGGGCTTATTCCCTTGATATCAAAAATTTTCCAAGCTATGGCTTTCTTGTGTTCTTTTAGTACTTTTATCAGTTCCTCCTTTTCTTTGGATTTTAATTCTAAGGAGATGATTACTAGTAGTGTAGAATTGTCTCCAAGGAATGCATATTCTAGGTGTTTTGGTAACTGTTTGAGTTCCAATTTGGGTGGCTCTACGATGGAAGGTTTTTGTTTTATTTCATTATGATTCTTGATGCTTTCTTTTCTCCGTTGTTCATATGATGACATTTTCAGATTGTCTTCATCTTCTTCCCCCTCTTCTTGAGCCAGACATAATTCCAATGTGTCACCTTGTATAATTTCCTGTAATGAATTCTTTAAAATATGATCAGTAGTGTCGATGAAATAACATGAATCATCTTGTTCTTTAGAATATCGCATGGCATTACAGAGTTGAAAGATAATTTCTTCATCACCTATTCTCAGAGCTAGTTTACCATTACCTACATCAATAATAGCTTTATCAGTGGCTAAAAAGGGACACCCTAAGATTAAAGGAACATTAATGTCTTCATCCATGTCTAACACAACGAAATCAACAGGAAAAATAAATTTATCAATTTTGACCAAGACATCTTCAATAATTCCCCTAGGATATTTAATAGATCTATTGGCTAATTGAATTCTCATCCTAGTGGGATTTGGTTCCCCAAGATTTATTCGTTTAAATAATTTGTAAGGCATTAATTAATACTAGCGCCTAAGTCTGCTAATGATTTCTTGATGTTTAAACTACCAATTAAGCAAGGAAGAGTGAAACTCCCTGGATCTTTTAATTTCCATGGTAGTCTATTTTGGAGAAGGGCTGAACATTCTTCATTAAGCTCCACCATGGATACCTCCTCAAGCTTCCTTTTGTTCGTAAGAACTTCCTTTAAGAATTTTGCATACTTCGGCATCTGTGAAATAGCTTCAACGAAAGGTAAGTTAATATGTATTTGTTTAAAGAGTTCGAGAAACTTACCATATTGATCATCCAATTGTTCTTTCTTCAATTTTACTGGATATGGAATTTTTTTTATTCTCTGTAGGCAATGGATTATCGTTCTCACCTTCTACACTCATTTTCTTGATAATTTCATATGGTGTCTTTCTTTGTGGTTCGTTTAACTCTTTTCCACTCCTTAGTGTAACTGCTTTTACCTGCTGTGTGCCTTTGGAAAAAAATCTCTATCCGTATTTCACATAATATCTCAATAAGTAGTCCAACCGACGTGATGATTTCTCTTACCTGAATTTTGATTCCCTCGATTGATCTTTGTTGTTCATCGAGTGTTTCTTTAGCCTTTTGAAGACGAGAGTTTGTAGCTATCACCAATTTTGTCAAAATCTCTTTGAGGTTTGATTCCCCTTCCTGTGGATAAGGTTGTTGAAAATTTGGAGGAAAATCATGTCTTTGATCATTCTACGAGAAGTCGGGATGGTACCTCCATCCTGTAGTATAAGTGTCACTATAAAAATTATTTTGACATCTAGAGTAGTTAGTGGACTTGTTTGTTTTTCATGCCATATCCGTAGGGTGGGTACTCAGGATTTGCCACGCCTCTCAGATTCGAGTTATACTACATTATTGGGTGTACCTGGGAGAGATTATTCAAACCATCAATCTTTTTATTCATTATTTTGAATTGATTAGATAACCCGGTGACCACGTCGAGGTTGGAAATACTGGTTGCTTCAGTAGGAATTGTCCCCATGCCTTGCCACTGATAATTATTCAGTGCCATTCCTTTGAAAAACTAGAATTATCTATCAAAATTTAAATAAAAGAAAAGTTGGCAAAGTAAAAATAATAATAATGGATAAAGTAATAAAAATAGAGCTTTCGTAATATTTTAGAAGTCCCCGGCAATGGCGCCAAAAACTTGATCGCTGCAAAACAGTCTAGTTTTAAAATTTATAAAGGATAATCAAACCTGTAGACTAACTATGACAACGATAGAGGCAAGTGCCCCTATCGAACAGTAGTATAGCTTTGGCAAGAATATCTTATCGAACCCAAGGAACCTAAAAGTACTACTACTCACTTTCTTCCTATTATTTAGCCTTAAATATGGAGTGATTAATTAACTTATCTAAGACTAATGAAATACTTAAACTAAATGCAAAGACAAAAGAATAAACTAGGAAAAGACTTTGGAAAACTCAGTTGATAAAAATGATACCCTCGGGAAGAATCCACCTATGACTTCACTTATTATCTAACTTTCAATTCATATGATTTCTTTTACTTGCTTGATCCATGAGACTCCCTAACCTATATTAAACCTTCTCTCGAAGCGAATAACGTCTAACCTTAGGTTAATTAGTGGAACTCTCGTTCTCTTCTAATAACCCCCTAAGGAAGCAGTAAATCGATCAATGGGCTCCCATATTAGGTTTCACCCTAATCCGATAAAATCTTGTAACCCTATCTCTAGGCACCGATCAACTCCGCTTAATTATGTTAGATCTACTCTTAGGTAGGGTCTATTCCTCCTCCACCTAAGCACTTCAGATTAAATTGAGCAACATAATTAAGAACAAACTAAGTATTTATCATATAAACTGAAGGAATTAAATAACAAAATCCATCATAGGTTTCATCCCCTTTAGGTATCTGAAGGATCTAGTTCATAATAAAATAAGAAAACATCTCAAGAGAAAAGATAAAACAAAACATAAGAAATCCCTAAAACCCCTGAAGGAATTGAAGGAGAGATCCTCCGTCTTGAGTAGAATTCTGACTCTTCAAGATGGATCAATTGGATATCTTTGAGTAATTCCCTAAATGAGTAAAGCTCTGGCAGAAAACTCTGCTAAAACCTGCCACCCTTGAATTGCTGCCTTGGATTGTTTATATAGACGTTTGGGATGCTTTACTTGGCTCTTAAGTACTCGTAATTCAAGTGAAATTCATCCTAAGTGTTTGAGTGGACTTAGGATTGCATTTCTTGGGCTCTAAGCATCCAATTTCGAGTGAAATTGCTCTTTATTGAGGCAGGGGCACGGCCTTGACACGCCGGTGTAAATTGTGGTCCATCCCGTGTCTCCATTCTATAGATTTAGGCACGACTTTGACACGCCTATGCAATATCTGGGTAGAGGCCGTGCTTCGGGTCTGCCAATTGGGGCATGGCTGTGTACATCGGGGTCAAGCCATGTTAGGCTTTTTGTCGATGAGGCACGGTCGTGTAAATCAGGGTGTGACCGTGTGCAATCTAAATATTGGGGCACGGCCGTGTGGCATGAAGTCCAGGCCGTGCCGACTTCTTGGGTTGGCTCACTTTGGTCCGTTTTAAACCCGTTTTGCTCCCTTTTTATCCTTGGGTGTTTTCCTGAGTATGAGACATGAAAAGAAAGGATTAAGAGCACCTTTTACATAAGACATGAAAAGAAAGGATTAAGAGCACCTTTTACATAAATTAAGGATAAATTCATCCAAAAGCATACTAAATGTGGGATTAAAATATGTTACTTTTACGGTTTATCAATATTATTTGTTCCAAACTTATACATATATTACGCTTTTATATATATAATTTATTTATTGATTTGTATATTGTTGATTTCAAATTTCTTTTTCCTTATTATTCATTTTCAAATTCATTATTTTTAAATTTGTTTATATTTTATTTTGCCTTATATTTTTTATACTCTTTGTTTTAAATTCTTTGGTCTTTGATTATTGATGCTAGTATTTAAATAATTGCCATTATGTATTTCATAAATTGTTTATTTGTATTTTCACATTACCGTTTTTTATCAAATCTTTTACACATCGTTTTAATATTACGTCAATTTTCCCCAATTTAAAAAAGAAAAAATTTAAAAATAAGGCAATATTCGGTACTTTAGAGCTTTGAGAAAATCGTGCCCTAACTTACTGGGTTTCGATTTTTTGATCAATGCTTGAATATCCTTTTAAACTTTAATGCATGAGACAAGCTTAGTTTCGAAGGTTAAAATGTCGTATCCTAATTTTCTGGATGTGACATCTTATTACTTCGGGACAAGGAGGTCTTAACATGAAATTTGATTTATTCAGGTTTTTAAAGAGGATCATATTTTAAAATCTTTTTAAATTTTTGACATTAGGATGTTAATTAATCAATTAGGTACCAATTTTTGGGCGTTACGAGGGTGCTAATCCTTCCTCGTGCATAACTAACTCCCGAGCCTCTTTTCTCAAATTTTGTAGGCCAAAATCATTATTTTAATAAATCAAAATGTTTTATTAAAATGATTAATCTCAAGGTGACCCGATCACACCTCTAAAAAGATTGGTGGTGTAACATCCTTAAATTGGGGTCTTTGCATTTTACGTATCGCTTGTAGATAGTAGGGCTGTTGTGTTTGTTTAGGGTGTCTTAGGGCTTAGGCTAGAGATAGGCTAGAGCCTTGTGGAAAATTTCATTTTTTGGGCTTCTAGTAGAGGGGAGCTGATTGGGCTAGGTGTTAAGGGAAATTATTGGAGCGTTTAGACACAAGAAGTGCCTTGGAGAAGTGGCAAGGCGCCACTCAGTGCTCAAGGAAGTGATGCCTCAGGAGAGTGGGAGAGCCTTGGTTTGAGCTGCGAAGATCCCTTCACCTTGTTATTTTGGCCTTAAAACAAGGAGAGTTGCATTCAATTGGGACTCGGTGGATGGGTGTTGAAGGGTCAATGATTTGAATGTGTGGAGGAGAAATTTAAGGTGTTGGACTCATTCAAATTTGTTTGAACAAGTGGAAGAGAGAAATTCAAGGAGTGAAGGGGGGGACGGCATAGTGTTTGAGGGGAGTTGGGATGTGTAGCCGAATTTGGGAGGAGCTAGAAGGGGGTTAAGCATTTGGTTGTGTGTGGTAGGATGGTGGTCGAATGTGCTTTAGGGAGAGTGTATATTCGGCTAGTTAGGGGGCATTTAGAACTCTTTTTGTCCCATCTTTTTTTTTTTGCGATGATTTCTCATTCTCTTTTCTCTCAAAGCCTTAACCGAATTCTTCTACTCTTCTTCTCATTTTGTGTCAAACTGAAACCATCACCCCTCCCTCTCTATTGGCTTCTTTTCTTTCTCTTCTTTTGGATCCATAGCCAAATCACCTTACCATTATTTCCCCTCATTCCTTTTCAATTGCTTCTTATGGCCGAAACCCCCTAACCCTCTTCTCACTTTCGGTTTCTTGCAAAACCAAATATCTTTGCTCATATTTCCATTTCTCTTCTCGCGTTTCTCTTAATCTCCTTAGGTGCCAAAATCTATTTCCTCTTCCGGTTCTCCAAGCCGTAATCTTTTCCCATATCACACCTTTAGTGAAAGCCGAATACTTCTTGTCCATACCTCTTCTATCTCTTTTGTGTTTTCTTCTAATCTCTTTGAAAGTCGAAACTTGTTTCCTATTTCTCTTCTTCTCTAGTTGTGCACTCTCAAAACCAAAATCTTAAACTCCTTTCCTCTATTCCATTTTTTTAGAAGCTGAAACCCCGCAACATTTCGTTGAAGATCTTTTATCCTACTTGTGGTTCTCACACCGGTTTCCCTCTCGTTTTAGCCATTGTCGATTCTTACTAAAAGGTGAGTAGACGAATCTGTCAGACTAAGGTAAGGGGGCGATTTATTTTAGTTCGTGCTATCTCTCTCTCTTGGATTTTTATGCTAAGGCCAAATGGCTATTTGGCCTAACGGTGTTGTTTGGCCGAATGCAGGGGGTGTGGTGACACCATCTGGTGGAGTTTTGGGATTCATTGGTTGTGAGTCACGTTTGGAACCTTGGGTTCTTGTCGATTCAGGTAAGGGTTCTAGTTTTGGATTGTAGTTCCTTATGTTTTAGTTCACTGCGTGAACCCGATTTAGTGATAAGATGTGTTATGGATTTGAAGGCTAACCAAACGTCAGGAGGGATTGGATCTAAGATCCCAGCCTCAAATTTCAAGAAGAGGGCTGTATCTACGATTCTCGATTGGCCACCAAGGTGTGGACTAGTATCGAAACAGGAGAGTAGGCAGATCGTGGTAGTGTCGGCTAACGATAGTGTCAACGTAAAGAGCGTTGTATTGCGAGTAATCAGGTGTGTAACACTTACACACTTCATAGGTTAATATGTTATTATCTTGTGATTTGTCCAAAGCTGGAATAATGGTAGAAAGTAATGTGTTATGATGTGTTACCCTTGTGGGTACATGTGAGGACTCCTGGTAAGTCCATTCTGACTTGGCTAACATTGATTGCCTCGGTTAAGGTTGCATATGCCATGTTATGTTATTTCTGAATATTAAGCATGATTATTTTTCCATGAAAAGCATGTTCATAAAGATGGGTGATGAGAGGAGGGGAAAAGTATGTTCTCAGATTATCACCAGTGGTTTTGACCACATAGTGGGTTGGCCCGCTTATTATAAAATAGTGACTAAGTCTCAGTGGTTTTGACCACCAGTGGTTTTGACCACACATGTATTAATTGTAACCTCGGTCACCAGTGGTTTTGACCACATATATATTATTTGTGGCCTCGGTCACCAGTGGTTTTGACCACATATATATTATTTGTGACCTTGGTCACCAGTGGTTTTGACCACACGGGGTAGACACAGGAGTTTCGGATGGTTAGGTTTTTGGATACATGATATGCATATACACTTATGAAACTGTGTAAGGGCTTATATCTTTGGGATGGGGACTTATACACTGAGTATCGGTGACTCACCCCTTCCTTTCTATTTTGCAGATGATTCTTAAATCGCGGATGGGGAGCCAGGATGGACCCAAGGTGCCATGCACGGTATTTTGGGTTTTGTATTAAATTATTACCTCAGACTTAATTTTTATTAAATTTGGCTTTTGGTTGTAATATTTAACTATTATTTCGGGATTATTTACTTCGTAAAACATCTTTGCATTTGAGTTAACCACTAAAGCACGTTTAAAATGGGAAAGAATCAATAAAATAAATATTTTCCAAAAACCATAATGAATTTTGAAATTTTTCTAAAACTTTACCAACGGGTAAATGACAAACGTATGATATCAACAAGTTAACTCGATTCTCTTTAAAAAGAAAATTTGAAGTGGTTTAAGCTTTTGATTCAAACCAATTTCGGTTTCCAATCAAACAAGACATTTTTTTCAACTTAAGGCGATAACTGGTTTTATCAAAGACAAGCTCTCTGTGACATACCAAATTCGGTTGTAGTGTGTTGACCGGGTTTGGGGTGTTACAGGTGGCGACTCCATTTTTGTTTTAAAAGTCGACCCCATTTTCAAAAAAAATGGTTGCGATAGCTTGGTGACTCCACTGGAGACCAATAAGAAAGTCAAGCCATAAAATTGATTATTTTCTGTCCCTTGTCGGAAATTTGAAAATTTGATTAGAAAATTATGATCCTATTGTTGCATTTGTTTGTGTCATTGCATATGATTGTATTTTTTTGCGTACATTGCATTGCATGACCGATGTGGCTGCACCTTTAAGTAGGAGTGAGAAACTATACCTTCGTGAGGTTTTCACCTCCGCATAGGTTAGTGGATTGCTTCCGGGATATATCTGTACCTATGTCTTCGTGAGGTTTTCACTTTCGCATGACCATAGGGAAATGTATTCCCCTGAACTGAACTCGATCTGTATGAGCCTATAATGGGTGAAGATTGAGGAATATGCTAGTTCAGGTACCTTTTCTTTAGAACTAAACCACATGTAGAAAACCTAAGGGCTTACCTTAGGTAGAACTATGACAAACCCTAGTGGTCACCCAGATAGGTGCCCTATTTTGTTATTTATTTCTCTTGTACTAACGTGTTCTCTTTTGTTTTGATTGCATTGCATTCACATCATAGAAAAGAGGTGTTGATTCAAATTCGATGGCTAAATAGAAGAGTTTTTCATGAGAAATAGATTTCTTGATAAAGTGGATTATAATATGGTCATCCAAATATGATCCAAGTAAACGCAACAAGAGAAGACTGATAGTCCGTGAAGAAATACAAGACTTTATTGCCCAAGGATTCAAGCTGACAAAAACTATTCGAGAATCACCACATCTTGTCTTTCTTGAAGAGGCTAACAAGAATTGTGGAAATAAGTGAGCAGTGAGTCATGACCCAGATCAAGTAAAAAGAGCTAGTAGAGACATTTATTAGAAAGTTCGCGAGATTGGACCTTAATATCTGGATAAGAAGAAAGGGATCAATGTCTTCGCTTGGAATATGAGGAAAAGGCGTATAAATATCCGTTTTATGTAAAGGAATTTATTTTCTAGAAAAGTTGATCTAATGGAATTGAATTCAAAATCAACGCCTCTCTTTCTTTTTTCATTCATTTCGTGCATTTGCAATACATCGCATCATATGCATTAAAATCCATAGAAGGACCCTAATTAGTTGAAGTTATTTCAAAAAAAGAAAGAAAGTTAATTTTGAAACTAAACATCGTTACGGTACTCGTGCTAAGACGAGAGATATGGATCAAATACTCGAACAGTTCCAAAGATACATGCAAGACCAGCTACAAGAGCAGTTGGCAAAGATCCAACAAGATATGAGGGAACAAATGAGGGAAGCCCAAATGAATATGGTGGCTCAAATGACTCAGCTACTGAATGGGGCAATGGACAAGGGAAAAGGCCCCATGACTAATGCTGGAGAAGATAATGAGGATTATCGTCAGGATTTTACCCCACCGCATGTACAAACACAACCTGAAGCATATCCTTGAAGGCCATCTGTTACAATTAGGCCTCAACAAGGTCAAGCTGATATTGGGGTGCCCATGAATTTCGAAGTTGGCTCAGGATCTAACCTAGGAGATAACCCTGCTAATCCTGTTATCCCTGATTTAGATATAGTGGAGAGGGAAGGGATGAGAATTAAATTACCAAGGCAGTTAGATGACCGTTGTAGATGGTTAGAAGAAAAGTTCAAGGCCTTGGAAAATAATAATAATCACCATAGAATTGATGCTAAAGACTTGAGCTTTTTTCCAGATTTGGTGCTTCCTCACAAGTTCAAAATGCCAGAATTTGAGAAGTACAATGGGACTAGTTGTCCTGAAGCCCATATTACCATGTTCTGTGGACAGATGACTGGGTATGTTAATAACGATCAACTGTTGATCCATTATTTCCAAGATAGCTTGATGGGGGTAGTGTTCAGGTGGTACAACCAATTGAGCCTTGCTAGGATTAATTCTTGGAGAGACCTAGCACAAGCATTTATGAAACAATACAATCATGTGACAGACATGACGCCTGACAGAATCATCTTACAAAACATGGAGAAGAAATCAAATGAAAGCTTCAGACAGTATATACAAAGAAGGAGGGAAGTTTCCATGCAAGTTCAGCCACCGCTCTTAGAAAAGGAAACTACAATGCTTTTTATCAATACTTTAAAGGCCCCATTCATTACTCACATGATAGGAAGTACCACAAAGAGCTTTGAGGATATAATAATGGCGGGAGAAATGATTGAAAATGCCATAAGGGGTGGCAAGATATAAACAAGGGAAAACACCAAAAAGGTCAGTTCCAAGGAAAAAGGAGAACGAGGTGAATAATACAAGTACATTTAACAAAGGGTACTTGAAGTCAATTACTATCAGCCAACCAAAAGTAACCACTAACTATCTAAGCTCTTCAAGACAGGAATCCAATTCGAGGCCAAATACAGAAAAGCTCCAGTTCACACCCATCCCGATGACATATAAGGAGTTGTATCAGAATCTTTTGATGTGCATGTGGTGTCTCCATCCTACTCGGAACTCGTGCAACCTCCGTTCCCAAAATGGTATAATGAGAAGGCCCAATGCGAGTACACGCGGGAATAACGGGTCACTCAATTGAAAATTGTACTACATTTAAAAAGTTGGTCGAAAGGTTAATTAAAATGGGAATCGTGAAGTTCGACGTTTCATCATAACCTGATCACTTTGATGAGGCAGTAAATGCGATAATTGAAGGAGGAGACAAGAAAGTTGCGACTCCTTAAAGAAGTCAAAAGCAAAAAGGGAACTAGGAACGAAGTTTCCAAGCCCTTGCATACTTGAGAGTGTTTTGAATAATGAGACTGTGGAAGAGATCCCTGTATTTTTAGAGCTAATGTAGAGTAATATTCAAAACATGCTTGTTTCCTTAAGCCTAGAGGCAATAAGATCCCTTTTGTGAAATAGGCTTGTGTCTGAAATTTTTATTTCAATAAAATGCATCTTTTTGAGCAAATATTCTGTAATATCCTGAAATAGGGGTTAATTTTTATTAAATTATTTTGGATAAGTGTGGTCATTGTGGTGTTGATTGAGGTATTTTAGGTGCTAGTTATAAGCTAAGGGAAGGCTCGAGCTATAGGAAAAATTTTGTTTTTAAGTATTAATTAAGGGGAGCTAGGCGAAGGAGGCCTTAAGGAAAATTTTGGGAGTTCTTGGACATAAGAAATGCCTTGGTAAAGTGGTTGCAAGGCGCCACTTAGGGCCTTGGTGAATGACGCCATGTGCAGTGGGCAAGGGGCCTTGGTTCGAGTCTTGATGGCAGCAAAATGGGTGGCTTTTATTTTGCATTTTTCGACGTTAAGGGAGTGAGGTTTTAAAGGAATAAGTGGTGAAGTTTATGACACAAAGAGTATCCGGGAAGAGTGGCAAGGGCGCCACCTTGGGTCTTTGTAAGTGTGCGTCAAAAAGGACTTCAAGGAAGGGTTGAACCATGTGGGCGACAAATGAGTGGGGTTTTATTTTTTGCATGTGACGTTAAGGGGAAGGGAGAAGTGGACGGCACATGGGTTTACAAGGATGAGATAAGGCTTTTTTTTTTAAATTTTGGCTAGGATATATGATAAAGGTTTATTTATTTTAAGCTAAGATTAGAAGATAATTATGGATTTATTTTATAATATTTGAATGGGTGTTAAAGAGATAAAGAGGGAAAGA
The DNA here is from genome assembly GCA_025506655.1 of Gossypium rotundifolium. Taxonomy (NCBI): domain Eukaryota; kingdom Viridiplantae; phylum Streptophyta; class Magnoliopsida; order Malvales; family Malvaceae; genus Gossypium; species Gossypium rotundifolium. The sequence goes on from CP106725.1 coordinate 53,547,897, forward strand.
GAGTGGGACGGCATGGGACTTTGTAAAGGTGGGGATAAGCTTTGGGATTTCTTTTAAAATTCGGCTAGAGTAAGGATAGTTGCTTTTATTTATTCTATTTATCTTAAGTGGGTAGGTAAGGGACAAGGGTGGATTATTTTATTTTTATTATTTTATTAAGGTGATAAAGGAAAATGTGGGATTTGATAAGGTGGTCGATTGTGGGTCTCCTTGGGTTAGTATATTCGGTCATTTAGGGGGGGATTAAGTGCCGAATTTTTGGGAGTGATCATCTTTGATATATATTTTTTCTTCTTCTTTAATTTTCTTTGTGCCGAAACACTAAAGGCTATTCTTCTTCTCTCTATTTGCTCTCTTGAGGCCGAATGTTTCATGACCATTTGAAGACCATAGCCGAATTATTATAGCATTCACCTATTCTTCTCAGAGTTTTATTCAAAAGCTGAAAGTGTTAGTACCTATCCTTCTTCTTTTTCTATTTACTTTCAAAAGCCGAAGTATTTCTTTGTGATATCCGAATCCTCTAAGCATAAATTCTCTCCACGTTGGCGTGATCTCTCTTCACCATTCAAGTGCCGAAATCTTTCTCTTTGGGGTCTAAGAGCCATTTCTCTGGGAGTGCTTTGATAGTGGTAAGTATTTCTTTAAGTATTCGGTTTGGGCTCTTATTCTATGGTATGCCGAAATTAGTTTTTGGCCTTGGTATTTGGGTTGGCCGAACCTTAATAGGGCCTTGATTTCATGTTTTGCTATTGTGTAGCTAAGGGAAGATAACGCTAAAGGAGTAAGGTTTCTCTCGGATTGGATACATCAAGGTAAGTGATATGTGGTATTCGGCCAAGGGCCATCTTTTTAAATTGTTGCTTGTAGCCGATTCTAACATGTGGTATATAGGATTTCAACCACTTCAGGAACAAGCCGACATTTTGGGATTTAGTTAGCAAGGTAAGTGATCTAGGACTTTTAGCCATAGGCCATTTTATGAGGTTAAGTGTGACCGATTTTTATTATGGTTATTTAGGGGGCAAGTCGACAGAAGTAGGGCAAGTATTCGGGATTTGGATAAGTAAGGAGGATATCGACAGGCATAAGGAAGTTTCGGGATTAAGTAGACTGTATCAAACAGGTGCGTAGTTATTGCACTGTCTCTTGAATGCTTAAATGAATGTTTAAATGTGTTAATATGTATATGTGATATGATGTGAATGGTAGCCGAAATAAGGGCTACAATGGTGGATACCCATGATGGGTAATCGATTAACCATGTCGATATTTTATGACGATAATTTACATATGATATATGTATGAAAATGTGATGGCATGTGACGTATATCATTTCAAGTGATACATGGTCATGATACATTTATATGCATGGGGCACAGGATCGAACAAAGAAGGGCAGGGTGTACATATTTATGTCGTGGTCTAATGTTAGCCTTGTGCTACATTGGCGCTTGATGTTAGCTATGTGCTTCATCAAGGGAGGTGTTGGCTAGGTGCCACATCTCGGCGGTTGATAGCTGTGTGCATCACCGTGGACTGATTGATATGTGGGATCACTTATGTGATCGGTGGCTCAGCCACGGCCTTGGGCGGCAGGTCTGCCAAGGTAAGATATGTGGGATCACTTCGTTGATCGGTGGATTAGCCACGGCCTTGGGCAGCAGGTCTGCCAAGGTAGGTGTGACGGATGGCCTTAAGTTGGGTTGGGTTTCATGTTGCATGATTTTGTATATGGACTGTGTGGATATGGGTCAAGCCCATATGTGGAGACATGTGAAGTAACTATGCCTTGAGTCATTGACTCACCCAAATTTTTCCAACATCGCAGGTGATGCATAAAGCTTGGACCGGGTTGGAGTGGATACAAGGTGGCCCATGCAGAAGATGATTTTAGTTATTCCAGACATTTTATATTTTTCAGTATTTTGAGTATTCATTTATTGTAATAAGGGCCATTTATGGTATTTATTCTATTTTATTTATGCTTAAGGTGGGATTACAAATGAACTACTATTTGGGAAGTTTTATTTTTAAGAACTCGTATCTTCAAAATATATCGTTAAAGTTTTAAATCGGACAATTTGTAACAACTTAGCCTTTTTTCAAATTTTAAATACACAATGTTTTACAAAAGACAATGAATTTTCATGTTTTAACTCTAAGTCGAAAATCATTTCAAGCGTTTTATAGTGGCATTTCAAATTGATCGTAGTGAATGGGCCGAGTTTGGGGTGTTTCTGATTTGGTATCGAGCCAGTTCAAAACTCGACTTTGAGGATTTTGGCCCAAAAACATTTTTTCAAAATGGCCTTTTCAAAAATATGGATTTTCGTGAAATTTTTCAGGGTTATTCTGGCATGGCACCTGTATCTCCGACCCGAAGTCCACTAGGTAAGTACATCTGACTATTGAAGTGATTTGTGTGTGAATTATATGGGCATTACGGGAACATAGATTATTGAATTAGGATCTATTGAACCCTAGGACTAGTGCACTCAAACACATGCATAAGACTTAAAAGCCTAATTGAACAAACCTGTGAAGTAAGTCGCCGAGTTAAGGTGTGGCAACCATTGTGCGCATGTCTAGGAGTGGATTCGATAAGAGCTTGGTATTTAAGCAATCCTAGCGACTCACCTCCTCTTCACTCGAATCCTACCTGATGCGTAGTAATGGTTCACCCTAACCAAGGGACTTATTCATGGGCTAAACCCCTAACTAAAACCTGAAAGGGACTAGCCGTATTTTTATGGAAACCCTAGTTTTAAAATCCCTAAATTACCCTTTAAATTGTAACAAAAGATTTTTGTGAAAATTTTTCCAAAACATCTCCGATTTACAAAATTACAAAATGCCCCTGGTTGTAAAATTACTAAAATGCCCTTGGCTTGGAAAATTTTTATCACCATACTACCCTCGATTTTAATAAAATTTTCTTACTTTGCAAAAGTGCCCAAAAATCCTATTTTGTGAAAATTCAAGATACCCTGATTTGGAAATTTACCAAAATAGCCCCGATTTCTGAAATTTCTGCAATACCTTGATTTGGAAAATCTTTCTTTCAAAATATCCATGAGTTTGGAAAATTTTGAAATGACTTTTGGTGATTTTCAAATTGACCCCGATTTATTACCAAAATACTCCTATAGGAAAAATGATGAAATTACCCCTGGGCGGGGAAATGGATGGAATGCTCAAGGAAGTATCATGGATGAATGAATGTGTCTTTATTGAAGGATGTGAATGTGATTCTCTGAATTAGAATAGTGAACTTATAACATCCTAGATTAGGGGTTATGCGTTTGTGCATAATTCATGAGTAATAGGTTTTAGCGGTGTTTGGAAGTGAATTAAGGGTTTTAAAATCCTAGGATGGAAGAAAGCTTTGGACAATTATTGGTTTTAAGTTAAAAACAAGAAGTGATGTGGAAAAGTGGCAAGGACGCCACCTAAGGTGCAAGGGTTATGGCAACAAGTGAAGTACTTTGAGGGAAGAGGTTGAATCCCATTATGTGCATTTTGCTTAATAGCATGTTTCTTGTGATATGTGGTGTGCATTTTAGAACCTTGAAAATGTAAGAAATGTATGGAAATGTATATGTAAGGAAATGTATGGAAATGTATGAAAATGTATGGAAATATATGGAAATATGGAAATGTATGGAAATGATGGAAATGTATGGAAATGTAAGGAAATGTATGGAAATGTAAGGAAATGTAGGAAATGTCCTATAAATGTAAGAAATGATTTAGAAATGTTAAGTTTCAAAAGAGGAAAGTGAACATTTTGGAAACTTGGAAATGTTAAGTTAAAAGAGGAAAGTGAACATTTTGGAAATGCTAAGTTAAAAAGAGGAAAGTGAACATTTATGGAAACTAGGAAAATGATTTAGAAATGATTCAAAGAGGAAAGTGAACATTTCGAAACTAGGAAATGTAAGGAAATGTCAAGTTTAAAGAGCCAAACGAAAATTTTTGGAAACTTAGAAATGACTTAGAAATGTCGAGTTTTAAAGTTTAAAAGAGGAAATTAAGGCAAGGTGGCCTTAAGAGAAAAAGTATGTGAAATTTGACACACAAACAGGCTTGGAAAAGTGGCCTGAAGATGCCACTTAGGGCCTCTGGAAATGGCGCAACATGCAAGTGTATTTGGGCCAGGGATCGAGTCACTTAGGAAGCAAATAAAAGAAGTTTTATTTTGGTACAAAGAGCAGAGAGGAGTTTTATTTCCTTTAGAATTTCGGTTAAATAGGAGATATGTAACACCCCAAACCCGGTCTATGCATTGAGACTAGATTTGGTTTGTTACATGAATCGAGCTATTTTAAATCTCTAATGAGTTGAAAGCTACAATATTTATTTCTGAGGTTTAAAATTTTGAAGAGTATTTGAATTTGATAAATATTTGAAAACATTAGTTGAAAATCATTGTATTATCAAAAACCTTTAGGTAATTTGTTAAAGAGTTAAATAAAATATTTATAAAAGAATTTCATATACTTGAAAACCCAAATTTATAAAAACATCATGTAATCATAGCCCAAAATTAAAAGTCCAAAGTATAGCTTAAAGCCCAAACACACATAAAATCCATAAGTTATTTATAGAGGCCCTTATTACAATAATCCATAATAGTAAAAAATTTTACTTATTAAAAGTTCAGAGTTTATATAACTCTCTTTTGCAGTATGGCCTCCACAAAGTCATCCTCGGCCCAAGTCCACGTCAATTTCCATTACGAGATGGAAAAAAAAATTAAAGGGGTGAGTTACTTAGAACTCGATTGTGTAACTCACTTACCACCATTATTGGGCGAGATCATCAAGGTATTATCTTGGGCTTGAGCCCAATTCTGAAATTCAACAATTTATCATAAAATAAAATTATTTAAAGATGCATGTAAAATGAATTTCCCAACCAAACCTAATATCCATCCGCTTAACACCCCAGTACCAACCATCACACACTGTGGGATCAAGTCAACCCACCCCTTGACACACCAATCGTAGGCATTAAGCCTTTTTATAATTGTGGCAAAGCCATAGAACTAGAGGCAATAAGCCATATTTATTTTTGTGGCAAGGCTACGAACTAGAGGCAATAAGCCATATTTATTTTTGTGGCAAGGCCCATAGAACTAGAGCAATAAGCCATTATTGTGGCGATTGCCACCGAACTAGATTTTCCATTCTTCTCTTCATATATCCCACCCATGCAATTATCGTGTATAACAAAATATAAAAATTTCTTTATAATGCATAACATGGTGGGTTTATCGTTAAACATTTCATTTGGCCCATAAACATAATTTAGCAATTTGTCCATTTAGCAGTTTAGTGGGCTTTGGCCCATTTATCGAACTAGAGTATTTTGGCCCAATTTATCGAACTAGAGTATTTTGGCCCAATTTATCGAACTAGAGTATTTTGGCCCAATTTATCGAACTAGACTATTTTGGCCCAATTTACGAAACATACAACTTACATAATAATAAGTAATTTTTCGAGGGCATTTTCGTAATTTTCACGATTTAGTCATTTTCGTATTTTCGTCAAAATATCAATTTTTACGTTTTTACCGATCTAGTCGTTTTATGATTTTACTTCAATATCGAAATTGACATCCAGCGAGAAATAGTGTGAAGTTACACACCTCGATCTTGAGAGTACTAATCCTTCTCGCTCCTCGGCACCTAAAACATATTTCGATCCGTTAGAATACTATTTTGTAAAATATTCTTAATCGATAATAGATCCAAAATCTTACCCTCTTGATTTTGAATCACTTGATTTTGGCTTCTCCTCGTTTATTGGTTCGTTAGTAGTGTGAGAATCCACCAACGTATAATGGCTCGGAAGTTCGTACTACTTCGAATAGTTGACTCCTTTCGGAAGATGGTCCGCAACCCGGTGGAAAATCCCGGACTGCCGAAACCGCTCTTCGTTTAAATGGGGGATTTATAGATCCGCCCCTCTTAACGTGACTAACCACCGCCCTTTTCTTCCCTATTTTGAAAGTCTTCACGATCAAAGGAATATTAGTTAAATCTAATATAATATCGAATAGTACTAGAGGTTTTAAAGAGTGGGATTTCCTTACCACAATAAAAGCGTTTCCAACGTTCTACGGTTCTCCGATCACTTGAGTTCGATCTTCCGTTATCGCACTAAATAATAACGAAAAGCGTTATTAGAATGAACGTTATATCGATTCAAAAAGTCCTTCATAACACCATTAATATTGGCCATAATACCATTAGTAAATCGAAAGCGAAAAAAAAAACCCTTACCTATAATCCACGATCAAAAGAAAGGATTGAAAGCGATGCTTATGAGAGTTGGAGAATTGACTATGGGCACTCTAGCATTCGGCCATTGAAGAAAAGGAAGAAAATATGAGTGAAAAGAAATAAAGATGAGAGAAGAATGATGATGATGTTGTTTTGATTTTCAAAGAGAATGGAGAATAAAAGAAAGAAAGAGATGAGTTTTGAGAGCAATGTATATTCGACAATGGGGAGAATAAAAGAAAAGAATGGTCTTTTAGGTATTGGTAAAATCGGCACTAAGAGAAAGGCACAAAATTGAACACTAAAGTGAAAAGCAAAAATGACCAATTGGTTAAAATAATCAAGGCTTACCAATGATCAATTTCGGCTAAAGGGAAAAGAGGTTGAGAAGAAGAAAAATTCTGCACTAGGTTGCTAGGAATGACCAAAGAGAAAATGAAATGCTTAGCCAAAACTAACACAAAATTTGGCTCCTTCTCTATACCCAATTGCCGTCCCAAGCATGGTCAATAGCCATGATTTTGTTTCCAAAATTCTTCCTTGATATGTGCCTTATGTCCCCTATCTTTCCTTAAGTTTTGATTCCATGCCATAAGTTAGTTGTTTCCTTAATCCTTTGATACACTAACCAAAATAACATGGTCAACACTTACCATATATGTTCTTGGCCGACACTCACTATACATGGGCAAAAAATTAAAAACAAAAATTTATCTAAATGCTAAACAAGGGATTGAACATCTTCCTCTTGCTAGAACTCATGCTAACACCACCATGCCATGTACTCACTTATGTCACTCCTTAACACTTAATTTAACTTAAGTCTTAATGACATTTGCTTCTCTTCAATAAATTCTCAATTATTAAATTTTACTCCTTATCCTAATTATGCTATACTCCTCTTTAGAACTTCAATAAGCACTAAAATAAAAGTAAGGAATTTTCCTTTGAAATCTAAACACCAATTCATGCAATATAAAAACACTTTCGATTTTTAGGGTGTTACAACTCCACCCTCCTTAAAGAAAATTTAGTCCTCGAAATTTACAGTTGAAAGAGGTGAGGTATTGTTGCGAATTGCATCCTCGAGCTCCCACGTAGCTTCCTCCACTCGTGGTTCGCCATAAAACTTTGACTAACGACACGGTTTTCTTTCTTAGCACCTTGACATCTCGGTCTAAGATTTCCTTGGTTCTTCTTCAAAAGACAAATCGAATTCAACTCCAATTCTTCTACCTGGGTATAATGTGCAAAGGATCCGATCTATAACGCCTCAACATGGAAACATGAAAAACATTATGAATTTGATCCAATTAGGAGGTAACTCAACTGATAAGCCCTTTGGACCAACATGCTTGACACGATAAGGTCCAATGTATCTAGGACTTAGCTTGCCTTTCCTTCCGAATCGAAGATCTTTTTCCAAGGGAGACCTTCAAGAAAACACGATCCCCATATTATACTCGATGTCCCTTCGCTTCGGATCTGCGTCGACTTACATCTATCCGAGGCTTCTTTCAACCGTGCTCGAATAACTTTTACCTTATCCTCATCTCGGATATCATCTCGGGACCTAACATCATCTTTCGCCCAACTCGGTCCAACAAATAGGAGAACGACACTTACGACCATACAATGCCTCGTAAGGTGCCATCTGAATGCTAGGCCGATGAAGTTTGTTGTTATCTGTGAATTACGCGGTGGTAGATAATCCTCCCAACTACCCCTAAAAGTCGATTATACATCCTCTTAACATATCTTCCAATATCTGAATTACTCTTTCCGATCGACCATCGATTTGAGGATGAAAAGCCATACTGAAATTCAACTTTGTCCCCAAGGTTTCATGTAGAGCTTTCTAGAATCGTAATGTAAACCTAGGGTCCCTATCCGATATAATAGATCTGGTACCCCATGCAACCTCACAATTTGAGATCGTCTGAGTTTAGCCAATTTACGCAATGAATAATCCAGTATGAACTGGCGGAAATGAGTAGTCTTAGTCAACCGATCAACAATTACCCAAACGGAATTTTTCTTAGTAGGTGTTAACGGTAACCCACTAACAAAATCCATAGTTATCCTCTCCCATTTCCAAAGAGGAATCTTTATCGGTTGCAACAATCCAGGCGGTAATTGATGTTACGCCTTCACTTGCGACAAGTCAAACATTTTCCCACAAATTACGAAATCTCACGCTTCAACCACGGCCACCAATCATTTCACGGAGATCTCGATACATCTTATTTCCTCCGGGATGCATAGCATAAGGCTACTATCGCCTCCGTAGAATCGATTGCCTTAGATCCGAGTCCTTGAGCATACATACTCTTCCTCGAAAACACAACACACCCTCCGTGTTTATTCCAAAATCCTCGATTTCACCATTTTCAACTTTTTGAAATAAAGGTCCCAACTTCTCATCGATGTCATTTTTCCTTGATTTGTTCCGTACGGAGGCTTCATCGAGTTACGCTAACAAGCGCCATCCTCGTCTGAGACTCAAATGGGCAAACAATGCTCTCAATTACGATCTTGTCTTACGGCTTAGCGTCGGCTACCGTTAGCCTTTCGGGATGGTATTCGATTGAGAAATCATAATCTTTAATAATTCTACCCATCTTCTTTGTCTCAAATTTAACTCCTTTTGGGTGAGGAGGTATTTAAGACTCTTGTGATCCGTGTAGATTATAGATTTCTCACCATAGAGATAGTGCCTCCAAATCTTTAGAGCAAAGACAACGGCATAACTCTAAATCATGCGTAGGGTAGTTTACTTACGTGTGGTCTCAATTGGCGAAGCATATGCCACCACTTTTCCATTTTGCATCAACACACAACCCAAACCCGTGTGAGACGCATCACAATAAGCAAGTGAATTCTTTTTGACTCTCGGCTAAATCAAAGCTGGAGCTTAGTCGGGATCTTCTTCAATTTCTCGAAACTCTCTTCGCTTTTCAATCCAAATATCGGAGCTCCCTTTACAGTTTAGTTAGGGTGTAGCAATCAACGAAAACCCTCTACAAAACGTCTATAGTATCAAACCAAACCAAGAAACTCGAATTTCATTCTACGATGTTGGTGGTTTCCAATTGAGAATAGCCTCAATTTTACGAGGATCCACCCTTATTCCTTGGTGATACTACATGACCAAGGAAAGTCACTTCCTTTAGCCAAAATTCGCATTTACTAAATTTGGCATACAATTGCTTATCACAAGTAGTTGTAATACTATCCATAAATCTTTGGTCATGTTCCTCCTCATTCCTCGAATAAACCAATATGTCATCTATGAACACTACTACAAAGCTGGTCTAAATAGGGTTGAAAGACTAGATTCATCATGTCCATAAATGCAATTTGGTGCATTGGTTAGTCCAAACGGCATCACTACAAACTCATGAGTGTCCGTAACGCGTCCGAAATGCCGTCTTATAAATGTCCACTTCTTTCACCTTGAAATTTGGTGATAACGACCTTAAATCAATTTTGGAGAAAGCGAAGCTCCTTTTAATTGATCAAGCAGTCGTCAATTCTCGGCGAGAGGATACCGATTCTTGATCGTCAATTTATTCAATTATGCGTAGTCAATGCACATACGCATCGATCCATCCTTCTTCTTGACGACAGGCGGTGCTCCCCACGGAGACACACTTGGTCGAATAAATCCCGATCCGATAATTCTTGAATTTGAGCTTTGAGCTCACCAACTCCTTGTGCCATTCTATAAGGAGCAATGGACCTTTGGGTCGTCCGAGCAAAAGCTCAATGCCAAATTCTACTTCCGATCTGGAGGTATACCGGGAAGTTCTTCGGAAATACATCGGAAATTCCTTCATCGTCCTCACATCATCCACGAGATAACTCTTTAGCATCCAAAGCACGGATAAAGGCTAGGAATGCTCCATATCCTTTCCGTACCAACTTCTCGCCTTTAATGCGAAACCACATTTGCGGATAGTTCCTTCGCTCACCAATCATTATGACTTCCTTATCATCGAGGTTCTTCGACATTTGTTTTTCAGCACAATCCACTTGCGCCCGATGTTTAACCAGCCAATCCATGCCCAGAATGAGATCGAACTCGTGAAAGGTAGTTCCATCAAGTTTGCTACGAATACCTCTTCTTGAATTTTCAAGGGCACGTCTTTAAACATTTTATTAACGATTCATCGAAGCATCCTAAAGGACTAATTCTTGTCATCTCATTTTCGGTAATTTGATTCTAAATTCAAGTTTCCAGATATGGCACTAGCTACATATGAATGGGTAGAGCCAATATCTATTAAGGCAATAACAGGTACATCAAAAATGAAGAACGTACCAATTATCACATCTGGTGCATTGCCGTCCTCGCGGCGTCTAACTGCATAAACCAGTCCAGGCTGTCTTGCATTTGCATTTCCTCTAGGACCATTGCCTCGACCTGGTGCACCTTGACCACGACCAGCTCCATTACCACCACGACCTCTCGGTGGCTGCTGATTACCCCTGGCCGGCTGTGAATCATTATTACGGACTTCTTGAGTCGTATCCATACGTCGAGGACAATTTTTGTATTGATGATCCATTGAACCGCATTTGTAGCATGCACCCGTTTTCCTCCAACATTCTCTAAAATGTCTTTTCCCACACTCAGTGCAATCTCGACTTCGATTATTTGCTACTAGGGTTCTACCTTGAAGCGATTCATCATTTCGAGGTTTCTTGGAATCTCCTAGAAGAACCATTCTGTGTCTCTCTCTTGTTTGGGATCTTTCGATTCTGGTTCGAATTCTTAGCCTCTTGGCTATTTTGGCCTTCTCCACAAGAGTCAAAAATTTCTAACTTTGTTGTGGAGCAATCGAACCCTCGACTCATCATTAAGTCCATCCTCGAAAGCGTACACAACGTTCGTGATCTGTTGCTACAATTGTTGGGCATAACGGCTCGGGCGTAAAACTTCGACTTCATATCTTGCCGGTCTTACTTCCTTGGACAAGATTGAAATTCCTTCCTTGGCGTCTACATAACTTTCGTTCCAATGTATTTTCCTTGGGCGGCTTTAAAGATTCCCAATTAATCGATGCGACTTGATTGCCTTCTTGAGCAGTGAGCCACCAGCGTCGCCTCATCTCTTAACAAAGATCTGCTCCTCTCGGTTTTTGCTCGACAGTACATTCCATATCATCCATAATTAGTTCCACCGCTTGAGCGATGATTCACCACATTCGAGCTACACGGAGACTCCTCTAAAAGTTACGCATTATTTGCTTTAAGTCGCTCTGAAATTGACCCACGAGTTGTTGGCCCAATTCTAGCTCCAATGACCCTTTCCAAAACTTCGCAACATTGCTTGAGTCAATGCATTATCTTCTTCCATGTGATCGCGTGATCCGTCTCACTTTCAATTGGCGCAAGTCGTCCACTTAAACATATGATTTGGTGCTTGATCGCGACACCTCGGCCTCTACCACGCCCACGTCTATCGCGTCACGACCCGTCCTCTAGTGCTCATGATAACTTGTTCGTTTATCGATTACAAGTTTTATGAATCGAAAATTTGTTTGGTGTTTATTAACAATATTTTATGAGATTTGAGATATAAAGTTGTTTTTCGCAACATATCCTATAGTCTCAATCTCTACGGTTTTTCACATCTAAAACTAGAAGTTCTAGAGTGTTCCTATGATCATAGTAATCATTAAGCAATAAATACTTACTTGACTTGTTGCCGGATGCTCGTGGTGCCATACTGATCTTTAAAATATCATTGAGCGATTTCATACAAAAATTAATTGCGAACCCAAACCACGGTAGAGTTTTTGAACGGGCTCGATACCACTAAATGTAACACCCCAAACCGGTCTATGCATTGAGACTAGATTTGGTTTGTTACATGAATCGAAACTATTTTAAATCTCTAATGAGTTGAAAGCTACAATATTTATTTCTGAGGTTTAAAATTTTGAAGAGTATTTGAATTTGATAAATATTTGAAAACATTAGTTGAAAATCATTGTATTATCAAAAACCTTTAGGTAATTTGTTAAAGAGTTAAATAAAATATTTATAAAAGAATTTCATATACTTGAAAACCTAAATTTATAAAAACATCATGTAATCATAGCCCAAAATTAAAAGTCCAAAGTATAGCTTAAAGCCCAAACACACATAAAATCCATAAGTTATTTATAGAGGCCCTTATTACAATAATCCATAATAGTAAAAAATTTTACTTATTAAAAGTTCGAGTTTATATAACTCTCTTTTGCGATATGGCCTCCACAAAGTCATCCTCGGCCCAAGTCCCGTCAATTTCCATTACGAGATGGAAAAAATTAAAGGGTGAGTTACTTAGAACTCGATGTGTAACTCACTTACCACCATTATTAGGGCGGATCATTAAGGTATTATCTTTGGGCTTGAGCCCAATTCTGAATTCAACAATTTATCATAAAATAAAATTATTTAAAGATGCATGTAAAATGAATTTCCCAACCAAACCTAATATCCATCCGCTAACACCCCGTACCAACCATCACACAGTGGGATCAAGTCAACCCACCCCGCCAACACACCAATCGTAGGCATTAAGCCTTTTTATAATTGTGGCAAAACCACCGAACTAGAGCAATATGCCATATTTATTTTTGTGGCAAGGCTACGAACTAGAGCAATAAGCCATATTTATTTTTGTGGCAAGGCCACCGAACTAGAAAGCAATAAGCCATTATTGTGGCGGTGCCACCGAACTAGATTTTCCATTCTTCTCTTCATATATCCCACCCCATGTAATTATGCGTGTATAACAAAATATAAAAATTTCTTTATAATGCATAACATGGTGGGTTTATCGTTAAACATTTCATTTGGCCCATAAACATAATTTAGCAATTTGTCCATTTAGCGGTTTAGTGGGCTTTGGCCCATTTACCAAACTAGAGTATTTTGGCCCAATTTATCGAACTAGAGTATTTTGGCCCAATTTATCGAACTAGAGTATTTTGGCCCAATTCTGAAACATACAACACATAATAATAAGTAATTTTAGAGGTATTTTCGTAATTTTCACGATTTAGTCGTTTTACGTATTTTCATCAAAATATCGGTTTTACATTTTACCGATCTAGTCGTTTTACGATTTTACTTCCAATATCGAAATTGACATCCAAGCAGAAATAGTGTGAAGTTACACACCTCGATAAGAGTACTAATCCTTCTCGCTCTCGGCACCTAAAACATATTTCGATCCGTTAGAATACTATTTAGTAAAAATATTCTTAATCGATAATAGATCCAAAATCTTACCCTCTTGATTTTGAATCACTTGATTTTGGCTTCTCCTCGTTTATTGGTTCATTAGTCGTGAGAATCCACCAGCGTATAATGGCTCGGAAGTTAGTACTACATCGAATAGTTGACTCCTTTGAATATGGTCCGCAACGGTGGAAAATCTCGGATTGTCGAAGCGCTCTTCGTTTAAATGGGGATTCTGATCCGCCCTCTTACGTGACTAACCACCGCCCTTTTCTTCCCTATTTTGAAAGTCTTCACGATCAAAGGAATATTAGTTAAATCTAATATAATATCGAATAGTACTAGAGGTTTTAAAGAGTGGGATTTCCTTACCACAATAAAAGCGTTTCCAACGTTCTACGGTTCTCCGATCACTTGAGTTCGATCTTCCGTTATTGCACTAAATAATAACGAAAGAAGCGTTATTAGAATGAGCGTTATATCGATTCAAAAGTCCTTCATAACACCATTAATATTAGACCATAATACCATTAGTAAATCGAAAGCGAAAAAAAAACCCTTACCTATAATCCACGATCAAAGAAAGGATTGAAAGCGATGCTTATGAGAGTTGGAGAATTGACTATGGGCACTCTAGCATTCGACCATTGAAGAAAAGGAAGAAAATATGAGTGAAAAGAAATAAAGATGAGAGAAGAATAATGATGATGTTGTTTTGATTTTCAAAGAGAATGGAGAATAAAAGAAAGAAAGAGATGAGTTTTGAGAGCAATGTATATTCGACAATGGGGAGAAGAAAAGAAAAGAATGGTCTTTTAGGTATTGGTAAAATCGGCACTAAGAGAAAGGCACAAAATTGAACACTAAAGTGAAAAGCAAAATGACCAATTGGTCAAAATAATCAAGGCTTACCAATGATCAATTTAAATTAAAGGAAAAGAGGTTGAGAAGAAGAAAAATTCTACACTAGGTTGCTAGGAATGACCAAAGAAAATGAAATGCTTAGCCAAAACTAACACAAAAATTTGGCTCCTTCTCCATACCCAATTGCCGTCCCAAGCATGGTCAATAGCCATGATTTTGTTTCCAAAATTCTTCCTTGATATGTGCCTTATGTCCCCTATCTTTCCTTAAGTTTTGATTCCATGCCATAAGTTTGTTGTTTCCTTAATCCTTTGATACACTAACCAAAAATAACATGGTCAACACTTACCATATATGTTCTTGGCCGACACTCACAATACATGGGCAGAAAATTAAAAACAAAAATTTATCTAAATGCTAAACAAGGGATTCGAACCTCTTCCCTCTTGCTAGAACTCATGCGCCAACACCACCATGCCATGTACTCACTTATGTCACTCCTTAACACTTAATTTAACTTAAGTCTTAATGACATTTGCTTCTCTTCAATAAATTCTCAATTATTAAATTTTATTCCTTATCCTAATTATGCTATACTCCTCTTTAGAACTTCAATAAGCACTAAAATAAAAGTAAGGAATTTTCCTTTGAAATCTAAACACCAATTCATGCAATATAAAAACACTCAGATTTTTAGGGTGTTACAAGATAAATAATAGATTTAATTATCATTATTTTTAGGAGATAATTGTTGGATTAATTCTTTTAATAAAGTTATAATTCAAAGGATAAAGTTATCAAAATAGAAGAGTGGTGTCCAAGTAATGGATTCTGAGTAGTAAATTCGGCTATAAAAGGAAAAGAGAGGCCATTCAGCATTATTTTCTCTTCCTTGATAACCTCTGCCGAATTCTCTTAAGCAACTATTCTTTTCTTCTTCATTCTTCTCCTCTCAATATTCCAAAAGTTGAAACTTGTGTGACTACTCTCTAGGTCTTAATTTGAATCTTTGAGGACTCAAGAAAAGAAATGTCGATTACATAGATTAAGGGTAAGGTCGGTGAGTTATCGATTTCCATTCTTTTCTTCTAAGATTAAGGCCAAAACTAGAAATCTAACCCCATTATTGTGTTAGTCAAAACTTGGAAAGAAGGCTCTTCGGGATTTACTAAGTGTCGACTACAAGGAAGGAGAAGTTCTTTTCCCGAAGGTACACCATAGGCCACGTGTTCCCTAGTTATTCGGTGAATTTTGGGATTTAAAATCCACAAGGTAAGACATGCAAATATTCGGCCAAGGCCTATTTTTGGTGTTTTAGATCTAGTTCATATTTATTCAAAAGCCGAAACTAATTTGTTAAAGTGATTTAAAGTTTTGCCGAATATAAGAAAGAGTATAGTGAAGATTTCGGGATTTGGCACCAAGGTAAGTTTTACTAATCCTACTAGGATTTGGTTTTATAGCCGAATAGGCTTCATGCTAACATATTAAGGTTGGCCGAATGTAGGGACTTGAGATCTAAGGCTTTTGATTGGATTTTGGGATTTCGATTGAAATTGTTAAGCAAATCGGTGTGTACCCACACTATATCATAATATGTTTTATGGCTACGTTTAATTAATATATGTGATATTAAGAATATGAAAGTGGCTAAGGTACCATGTTATGGTACAAAGTACTGAGTGCGTTTCCTACTCCTACTAGGATTATGAAATATGTTAATTGTAACATGAGAATAAGAATAAGAATGTGAACTCGGCATATTTATGCATATTACTATTACATGGGGCATATGGGTTTATTTTTGGGGAAGTGAATGTGGTGACCTAAGACCACAAACACGGTGACCTAAGAGCGTGATATCTGAATGTGTGACCTAAGACATGAATCTATATGGTGACCTAAGACTATGAATCTGAGCGTGGTGACCTAAGACCACGAAGACCTAAGACGCGATATGGAGTGTAAGCGGAAGGAGGTTGACTTAGTAGTCCCTACGGTGTGCGAGGATGGTGCAGTGGTATGTAGCGGATGGCATATAGGTTTGGGTTTGGGTTGCATCATATTGTTTAAATGCTTTATGAACATGAATGATATTGCATGCGAAATATTAAATTTTAGTGTTGGTTACACATTGAGTCTGTTGACTCACCCGTTGTGGGATTACTTTTAGGTGATGACCGGTGATGGACCGGGCTGACAGATGCTTAGTGGAGGCCATGTGAAGTTCAAATTTCTTTTATTTGGACTATTCTACTTTAAGTATTTTGAATTTAAATTTTGGGAATTATTTGATGTAATAAGGCCTTGGTAGAATTATTTTACTCTGTTTTTAACCTTTATTTATTAAAAGATTAAGTAAATCTATTTTTAAAACAAAGCCCAAACTTTTTGTCACCTAAAGTAAATGATTTTTAATAATGAAATAAACTTGTTTTCATCTCAAGCCCAACCCAAAACCATCTTTCTTTCAAAACACACAAGTTTTTCCTAAGTAACCAAAGAATTTGAAACGATTTACACCGGGGAACATACCAGATCCGGTCAAGGCTCGTGGGTCGGGTTTGGGGTGTTTCAGAACTTGAACTAAAACTTTGATTGATCGAAAGAACTACTTCTGAAAACTTCTTTTCATAAAATTTACTCGTGGATAAACAGTGAAACAAAATTTCTAATGCATAAAACTTTTTAATCAGATTAAGTCGCGACATTAGAAATGAGTTCTAGGGGACGTGGTCATCGTGGATGCGGTAGAGGAAGAATGGCTGTATCGAAACCCGTTAGGTCGGGTCAAGGATCTGAGAATGAGGTACCACCACCACCAGCTTTTAGTGTTGAGCAGAAAGATCAGATGGGGGATGATCTTTGTATGACGCAGCGAGTCTTGCGAGTTCTTGAGATGGTGGCTGGAGCAGGTGGAAATATGAGAGCTAGGAAGTCCATACCCGAGCGACTTTGAGCCAATGGAGCTGAGGTGTTCCGTGGTGTATCTGGTGTGGCACCCAGTACTGCTGAGTATTGGTTGGAGGCGACCGAACGGATTATGGATGAGCTCAATTTAACGGCTGAGGAGAAAGTGAAAAGAATGGTGTCGCTTCTTCGCGATGAGTCATATCAGTGGTGGCTCACAGTTTGGGATAGTGCTACGGCTGAGGAACTCACTTGGGAATATGTTAAGATGGCGTACCAGAAGAAATATGTTGGTACTCATTACATTGATGCGTAGAGAAAGGCTTTTCTAGGGCTGGTTCAAGGGAACAAGTCCGTGGCGAGATACGAGGCTGAATTCCTAAGGTTAAGCCGATATGCTCGAGGAGTAGTGGCTACGGAGCATGAGCGATGTGTCCGGTTTGAGGACGGACTAAGGGACGATCTGAGGCTGTTAATAGCTCCATAGCAAGAGCGGGAATTTGCTATGTTGGTAGAAAAGGCTAAGGTAGCCGAAGGAATTAAGGACTCTGTAAGACAGAACAGAGATAAGGATAGGAACCAAGAAAAGAGAAGTTTTGGACCGTCAGAATCGTCTGAGAGCTTCCAAAAAAGACCGAGGGTTGAGAATTTAGTTCGTGTTGCTAAGCCAGCTACTGGAAATCCAGACCGTCCGTGTGTTCAGTGTGGAAGGTATCATGTTGGCGAGTGCTGGAATCGGGATCGAGAATGTTTTAGATCCAAGTCTAAGTCTCATCTGATTAAAGATTGTCCTCAGGATCTGAATAGGGCTCGGACAGTAGGCCAAGGTTATGTGTAGCCAGGCAGAGGTGGTCAGCAAGTGACAAGGGGTCGTGGTCCGAACCATGGAGGGAATGGTACCGGCCAAAGTCGTGGAGCACCAAGCGGAGGTGCTGAAGGTTCTGATGCAAGGCAGCCAAGGTTGGTTTATGTAGTCGGCCGTAGCGAGGATAGTGATGTGCTAGAGGTGGCAACGGGTAAGTTCTTATTTCTGGAATATCCTTCAATGCTTTATCTGCTATAAGGTTAGTTCGTTCTTATGTTGCTAGTGAAGTGTATGGAACCTTGATTGTGAACTTAGAGAATGTGCCTAGAAAGTGTGATAGTTCTTCAAAGATCAGAGTGCGCAGTAGTAGCGTAGTGTGGTAAGTTAGGATGTACGACTATTCGTTAGAAAGTAATTTCGAGGACGAAATTATTTTCAAGGAGGGTAGAATTATAATATCCTGAAATAGGGGTTAATTTTTATTAAATTATTTTGGATAAGTGTGGTCATTGTGGTGTTGATTGAGGTATTTTAGGTGCTAGTTATAAGCTAAGGGAAGGCTCGAGCTATAGGAAAAATTTTGTTTTTAAGTATTCATTAAGGGGAGCTAGGTGAAGGAGGCCTTAAGGAAAATTTTGGGAGTTCTTGGACATAAGAAATGCCTTGGTAAAGTGGGCAAAGGCGCCACTTAGGGCCTTGGTGAATGACGCCATGTGCGATGGGCAAGGGCCTTGGTTCGAGTCTTGATGGCAGCAAAATGGGTGGCTTTTATTTTGCATTTTTCCGACGTTAAGGGAGTGAGGTCTTAAAGGAATAAGTGGTGAAGTT
Source organism: Gossypium rotundifolium (assembly GCA_025506655.1). Lineage (NCBI taxonomy): Eukaryota > Viridiplantae > Streptophyta > Magnoliopsida > Malvales > Malvaceae > Gossypium > Gossypium rotundifolium. The sequence continues at coordinate 53,566,835 of CP106725.1, forward strand.
TATGACACAAAGAGTATCTGGGAAGAGTGGCAAGGGACGCCACCTTAGGTGCTGTAAGTGTGCGTCAAAAAGGGAGCTTCAAGGGAAGGGGTTAGAACCATGTGGGCAGCAAATGAGTGGGGTTTTATTTTTTTGCATGTGACGTTAAGGGGGAAGAGGAGTAGTGGACGGCACATGGGTTTACAAGGACGAGATAAGGCTTGTTTTTTTTTTTTAATTTTGGCTAGGATATATGATAAAGGTTTATTTATTTTAAGCTAAGATTAGAAGATAATTATGGATTTATTTTTATAATATTTGAATGGGTGTTAAAGAGATAAAAGAGGGAAAGAGAGTGGGACGGCATGGGACTTTATGAAGGTGGGGATAAGCTTTGGGATTTCTTTTAAAATTCGGCTAGAGTAAGGATAGTTGCTTTTATTTATTCTATTTATCTTAAGTGGGTAGGTAAGGGACAAGGGTGGATTATTTTATTTTTATTATTTTATTAAGGTGATAAAGGAAAATGTGGGATTTGATAAGGTGGCCGATTGTGGGTCTCCTTGGGTTAGTATATTCGGTCATTTAGGGGGGATTAAGTGCCGAATTTTTGGAAGTGATCATCTTTGATATAGTTTTTTTTCTTCTTCTTTAATTTTCTTTGTGCCGAAACACTAAAGGCTATTCTTCTTCTCTCCATTTGCTCTCTTGAGGCCAAATTTTCATGACCATTTGAAGACCATAGTTGAATTATTATAGCATTCACCTACTCTTCTCAGAGTTTTATTCAAAAGCCGAAAGTGTTAGTACCTATTCTTCTTCTTTTTCTATTTACGTTCAAAAGTCGAAGTATTTCTTTGTGATAGCCGAATCCTCTAAGCATAAATTCTCTCCACTTTGGCGTGATCTCTCTTCACCATTCAAGTGCCGAAATCTTTCTCTTTGGGGTCTAAGAGCCATTTCTCTGGGAGTGATTTGATAGTGGTAAGTATTTCTTTAAGTAATCGATTTGGGCTCTTATTCTATGGTATGCCGAAATCAGTTTTTGGCCTTGGTATTTGGGTTGGCCAAACCTTAATAGGGCCTTGATTTCATGTTTTGCTCTTGTGTAGTCAAGGGAAGATAACGCTAAAGGTGTAAGGTTTCTCTCGGGATTGGATACATCAAGGTAAGTGATATGTGGTATTCGGCCAAGGGCCATCTTTTTAGATTATTGCTTGTAGCCGATTCTAACATGTGGTATATAGGATTTCGACCACTTCAGGAACAAGCTGACATTTCGAGATTTAGTTAGTAAGGTAAGTGATCTAGGACTTTTAGCCATAGGCCATTTTATGAGGTTAAGTGTGACCGATTTTTATTATGGTTATTTAGGGGGCAAGTCGACAGAAGTAGGGCAAGTATTCGGGATTTGGATAAGTAAGGAGGATATCGACGGGGCATAAGGAAGTTTAGGGATTAAGTAGGCGTATCAAGCAGTGCGTAGTTATCGTGACTTGTCTCTTGAATCTTAAATGAATGTTTAAATGTGTTATATGTATATGTGATATGATGTGAATGGTAGCCAAAATAAGGGCTAAAATGGTGGATACCCATGATGGGTAATCGATTAACCAGGTCAGTATTTTTATGATGATAATTTACATATGATATATGTATGAAAATGTGATGGCATGTGACGTATATCTGTTTCAAGTGATACGTGGTCATGATACATTTATATGCGTGGGGCTTGGGATCTGAACAAAGAAGGACAGGGTGTACATATTTATGTACGTGGTCTAATGTTAGCCTCGTGCTACATTGGCGCTTTATGTTAGCTATGTGCTTCATCAAGGGAGGTGTTGGCTAGGTGCCACATCTCGGCGGTTGATAGCTGTGTGCATCACCGTGGACTGATTGATATGTGGGATCACTTATGTGATCGGTGGCTCACCATGGCCTTGGGCGGCAGGTCTGCCAAGGTAAGATATGTGGGATCACTTCATTGATCGGTGGATTAGCCACGGCCTTGGGCAGCAAGTCTGCCAAGGTAGGTGTGACGGATGGCCTTAAGTTGGGTTGGGTTTCATGTTGCATGATTTTGTATATGGACTGTGTGGATATGGGTCAAGCCCATATGTGGAGACATGTGAAGTAACTATGCACTGAGTCTGTTGACTCACCCAAATTTTTCCAACATCGCAGGTGATGCATAAAGCTTGGACCGAGGTTGGAGTGGATACAAGGTGGCCCATGCAGAAGATGATTTTAGTTATTCTAGACATTTTATATTTTTCAGTATTTTGAGTATTCATTTATTGTAATAAGGGCCATTTATGGTATTTGTTCTATTTTTATTTATGCTTAAGGTGGGATTACAAATGATATACTATTTGGGAAAGTTTTTATTTTTAGCAACTCGTATCTTCAAAATATATACGTTAAAGTTTTAAATCGGACAATTTGTAACAACTTAGCCTTATTTCAAATTTTAAATACACAATGTTTTACAAAAGAGAATAAATTTTCATGTTTTAACTCTAAGTCGAAAATCTTTTCAAACGTTTTTCGCAGTGGCATTTCAAATTCGGTCGTAGTGAATGGGCCGGGTTTGGGGTGTTACATATTCTTTTAATTTTATCATTTCATACTGTACAAACAATTTTTCTTAGTTTTTTTTTTCTTTTGTTTGTTCTTTGGACTTTCTTTCAAGTATTCTTTCATTCTTCATTCATGACCATAATCATTCTTTGAATCATTTATTCTTTGGAATATTCCTTCAAACCTACAATAGGTCTCCAGATATCAACGATGTGAGCAATGCTACTACTGACTCAGAGACTCCTTTCGAGTAAGATATGTGTCTAGATGAATCTCAAGACTTTGAAGATGACAGAGATTGTAACCTATCTTCTGATTTGTTAAGAATGGTAGAACAAGATGAAAAAAAGACCCTACTCTACAAAGGGTTAGTGGGTATTATGAGCCTACAAAATAGGTGAAGATTGTAGCCTAGCTCACCACAGAAATAAGGCGAGACATCATTCAAAGATGTTTTTGCACGATCATATCAGGACACGCCTGGGCTACTGAAACTCGGGTACGCTAAAATCTTAAAAGAGGTCCATAAGGATGTCAGAAGGACACATGCTAATGGTTTTACAATAGCCAAGCTAATCAAGAAGTTTGGGTACTGCTAATATACATAGAAGGAGATGGCATCAGTTATGCCATATTTAAGGAGACAATATTTATATGCCTTATTAATTTTTTCACAGACTTTCTCTATGTAGGGCTGAAACACCCCAAACTCGGTCAAAATGCTACGACCGAATCTGGCGTGTCACTGGGAAGAAAACGTCTTGAAAACCAATTTATCGACTTTATTTGAGAAGAAAAACATTATATAGTTATAAAAACGAATTTGGATTGAGTGAATTGTTAAACATTTTGAAGCTTAGCTTAGCAAAATAGAATTGCCTTGTTGCTAACCCTTGTTTGTTATTTACCCGGTGTATAACTTCAAAAAATCTCAAAAATTTTACTCAAGTTTGTAAAAACGTCCATTTCATAAATCAGTTGGCATCCTTTTTAGTTTAACAAAAATTTAAGGGAAAAACAGAACGAATAATAAATCCCAAAGTAAAGTTTACGTGGCCTTATTACAAAGCTGAAATCCAAACTTAAAGTAAAGAAAAACTAAATCCAAAATAAACATTGAAATAGAACAAATGTTGAGCATGGCCACCACGAGTCCACCCCGGCTCCAAATCCACGATCTAGGCATTATCTGTAAAAAGTAACAAAAGGGGTGAGTCATCGAGACTCAGTGTGTAATTCCCCATCCCCAAAGATGTTAAGCTTTTACATAGATTCATATTCAAATATGCATGTCATGCAACCCATCCAACCTAAATATCCATCCGAGTCTCCCAAATCTATCCCTTATGGCACCTAGCCACTAGTGGTACCTAACCACTGGTAACCGAAGTTACAAATATTCATGTGTGGGGCCAACCCACTTGTGGTACCTAACCACTGGTGACGATCTATTATATCGATACATGGGGCCAACCCACTGTGGTACCTAACCACTGGGACAAGTCACAAAAAAAAAAGCACATGTGGTACCTAACCACTGGTGGTTCCAAACCATTGAGACTTAGTCACGGAATCATGATATGTGGGGCCAACCCACGTGTGGTACAAAACCACTGGTGACAGTCTAATAAAACATACCTTCCCCCTCCGCTCATCATACCCATTTTCATGCATATTCTTTTCCATACCATATGATCATGATTATTACTTAAAGAAAAGATATAACATGACACACACAGGTTTAACATAGATAAATCACGTTATCCCTCATAATAGACTTACTCGGAGTCCTTGCTTATACCCATAAGGGTAACATAATGGTTCCCACAGTTACTTCTGCTTTTGACAAAACACAACATTAACATATCAAACATATGAAGTGTGTAAAAGTTACACACCTGATTACTTGCACTAGAACACCCTTTACTTCAACACTATCATCAAACAAGACTACCGCTATCTACCTACGATCTTGCTCCGATGTCGGCCAACAAGCCGGTGGCCAATCTCGTCTTCTTGTCTTCGCTTCGCTTCTTGAATTTAGGGGCTAGGTTTACAGATCCAACCCTTCCTAATGCTTGGCTGGCATTTGAGTCCAGAACAACCCTTGGTCACTAAACCGAATTTAAACGATAAGACCAAATCTAAGAGATTAACATAACACTTAAAATGAAACCGTTACCTAGATCGACAAATCCCGAAAATCCTCAAGAAAGCTTCACCATCCTACCTACAATCGGCCAAGCATCCAATCATTAGACCAACCTGATGATCGCACCTACACAAGTACCTGATGTGATTCGGTAAAAGAGAAAGGGTAAGGGAGTGGCCATTCGGCCGAACCTATTACCAACACATACCTTCGGCTTTCCTCAAAGTTCAGCACAAGAGATCACAGCGAGGAAGATTCGTCTTCTAGGCACAAAGAGTGAAAACCAACAAGATATCAAGGAAGTGATTCGGGTTAGAATAGAGATGAGAAAGAAAAGAGATAGCAAATAAGAAAATGACGGAGAACTTACCAATCTTGCGATGATGATTCGGCTATGGTGAAACTTCGAGAAAAGATGCTGAACTTTGAAGGTTTCGACTGTGGGAGAAGAAGATATGGGCAAGGGTATTGACTTTTGGAAAAATTAAAGAAGAGAAGAGAGAGAGTTAGAGAGTTTCGATTTTGAGAGCAATTAAGAAAAGAAAGAGAGAACCCACAGAGAAAGGGAATTTGACTTGAAAGAAGATAAGAAAGAAAAATAGATGAAGAAGATGAACACTTTTGCCTACTAATTTTGGCATACCAAATGATTTTCTCCCCTTCCGAGTTTGATTTTGGCCAACTCTGCCTCCACATGATAGCTCTTATCCTCCTTGTTATCTAAATCTACAACTTCCTTCAAAGAGGCCTCCTTAGCACCAACTCCTCCCCTCATATATCAGCATATTATCCACATAAATAAAGCATTTAAATCTCCTATTTTCTAGCCTTTGTGCCGTCCTCCCCTAGCCCCCTTAGAGTGCTGAATTTGACCCAAGAGAATCGGCTCCAAGTGGCCAACACTTGGGCCCAATCCTTCCCCTTAATGACGCCACTTTTTGGTTCTCTTGCAGCACCACCAGACTTTGGGCCACAATCCCACTATGCTAATTTTAAACCCAAATACCTATTTTTAAACCCTATAATGCCCCAACAGAAAATTAACCAAGGTCTCAGACCAAACCTGAGCCCAATCCACACCTTAAATTCTCAATCTAACACATTAAACACACACTCAATGCACAGGCTCACAACTCATGATGTTACAGTTCTACCCCCTTAAAATAAATTTGACCTCGAAATTACCTGACCAAAAGAGTTGAGGGCATTGCTGTTGCATAACATCCTCCGGATCCCATGTGGCCTCTTTTGATCCATGGTTTGGCCACAATACCTTCACCAAATAGACTGATTTCCTATGCAATACTTTGTCATCTAGATCCAGGATCTGTATGGGTTCCTCCTCAAAAGATAAGTCTGGGCTTACTTCAATTTCTTCTACCGACACAACATGAGACGGATCTGAACGATAGCGTCTAAGCATGGAAACATGAAACACGTTATGAATCTAACTCAATTCTGGTGGCAACTCGAGCTGATAAGCCACTGGTCCCACACGCTTCAACACCTGATAAGGCCCGATAAACCTAGGGCTCAGCTTGCCCTTCCGACCAAATCTCAACACTTTCTTCCATGGCGACACCTTCAAGAAAACCCTGTCACCCTCTGGAAATTCTATATCCTTCCTTTTAAGATCGGCATAGGACTTTTTCCTGTCCGAAGCTTCCTTCAAATGAGCTCGAATCAGCCTAACCTTATCTTCTGCTTCAGCAACCAACTTTGGACCCAACAACTGCCGCTCCCCCAACTCTGTCCAACACGTAGGGGTACGACACTTCGACCATATAGCACTTCATATGGTGCCATCTGAATACTTGCCTGGTAACTATTGTTATACGCGAATTCGCCAATGGTAGAAATTCTTCCCAACTACCTCTGAAATCCAAGACACAACCCCTTAACATATCTTCCAAAATCTGGATTACCCTCTCCGACTGTCCATCCGACTGGGGATGAAATGTCATACTGAAATCCAATTTTGTACCTAATGCCTGATGCAATGCCTTCCAGAATCTTGACGTAAATCTAGGGTCTCTATCTAATATAATCGACACTGGCACCCCGTGCAACCTTACAATCTCTACTACATATAGTCTAGCTAACTTCTGAAGAGAGTAATCCACAAGTACAGGTATGAAATGAGCAGACTTTGTCAGACGATCAACAATTACCGGACCGAATCTTTCTTAGTAGGCGTAAAGGGTAACCCATTAACGAAATCCATCGTGATCCTTTCCCATTTCCACTGCGAAATCTTTACTGGTTGCAACAACCCTGAAGGTAACTGATGTTCGGCTTTGACCTGCTGACACGTTAAACATTTACTTATAAATTCAGTTACCTTCTGCTTTAGGCTCGACCACCAAAACTGCTCTCGCAAATCCCGGTACATCTTACTACCTCCAGGATGCATAGCATATAGACTGCTATGTGCCTCCTGAAGAATCTTCTGCCTTAACTCCATATCCTTAGGCATGCAAACTTTCCCCTGAAAACACAACACTCCATCGCTGCTCAAACTATACCCCTCCAATCCACCTCTCTGCACTTGCAAACACCAAGCGCTTAAGACTTCATCTACCAATTATTTTTCTTAACCTGGTTCACCCATGTTGGCTTCACTTGCAGTTCCGCTAGCAGACTTCCATCATCATACAGACTAAGGTGGGCAAACAAGGTTCTTAACTCTGCCACAACCTTACGGCTCAAGGCGTCAGCTACCACGTTAGCCTTACCTTGATGGTACTCAATCGAGCAGTCATATCCTTCAACAACTCGATCCATCTCCGCTGTCTTAAATTCAAATCCTTCTAAGTAAGGAGGTATTTCAAACTCTTATGATCCGTGTACACAATAGACTCCTCTTCATACAAGTAATGTCTCCAAATTTTTAGGGTGAAAACCACTGCAGCCAGCTCCAAATCATGTGTCGGGTAATTCACCTCATGAGGTCTCAATTATCGAGAAGCATATGCTACTATTTTCCCCTCTTGCATCAGTACACATCCCAATCCTGTATGCGACGCATCACAATAAATCGTAAACTCTTTCCCTACTTCAGGTTGAATCAACAGGAGCTTCCGTCAAAATCGTCTTTAACCTCTCAAAACTTTCTTGTTGCTTGCCTGACCACACAAATGAAACCCCTTTCCTCAGGAACTTGGTTAGTTGTGCTACAATCAAAGAAAACCCTTCCACAAACCTTCTGTAATATCATGCTAAACCCAAGAAGCTCCGAATCTCTGCCACAAACTTTGGTAGTTTCCAATCTAATTCAACTTTAATCTTCCGAGTGTCCACTCTAATCCCCTCAGCTGACACTACATGACCTAAGAAGGTAACTTCCCTGAGCCAGAACTCGCACTTACTAAACTTTGCGTATAACCGCTTTTCTCTTAGAATCTGTAAAACCACTCGCATATGTGCATCGTACTCCTCCTCGATTTTGAGTACACCAGAATATCATCTATAAATAATACGACGAACCGATCCAAATATGGTTGAAACACCCGATTCATCATATCCATAAACGCTGTAGGTGCATTCGTCAATCTGAACGGCATCACCAAGAATTCATAGTGACCGTAACGAGTACGAAAAATTGTCTTATGGATATCCGCCTCCTTGACCTTAAGCTGATGATACCCCGACCTCAAATCTATCTTGGAAAAGACTGAGGCTCCCCTAAGTTGGTCGAGTAGGTCATCTATCCTTGGTAACGGATACCTCTTCTTAATTGTCAACTTATTCAGCTGACGGTAATCTATGCACATTCGCATCGACCCGTCCTTCTTCTTAACAAAAAGCACAGGCGCTCCCCATGGCGATACACTCGGACCGGATGAAACCTCGATCCAACAATTCCTAAATTTGCGCTTTCAGCTCCACTAACTCCTTTGGCGCCATTCTATACAGAGCAATAGACACTAGCGCTGTTCCTGGTAGAAGGTCTATACCAAACTCCACTTCACGATCTGAGGGTAAACCCGAAAGCTCATCTGGAAACACATCGGTGAATTCTTTCACCATTCGCACATTCCCCACGATTGATTCCTTATTCTCCAAGGCACAAACATAAGCCACAAATGCCTCACATCCTTTCCTCACCATTTTCTCAGCCTTCAAGGTAGACACCACACCAGGTAGGTAGTTTCTTCTCTCACCTATCATCATCACTCTCCACCCTCGACCGTCCTCAGCACCATGCGCTTAGCTGCACAGTCCAAGCCCGCTTGATACTTTGCTAACCAATCCATCCCTAAGATTAGATAGAACTCTCCGAATGGCAGTTCCATCAAATCAGCCTGAAACACTACCCCTTGAAGTTCTAGGGGTACATCCCTATACAGTTTGTTTACCACCACAGAGTGTCCTAGAGGGCTAATTACCGTCATCTCCCTAGAAGAAGTCTCACAGGCTAAGTCTAAAGTTCCCACTATACTACTAGTAACATGAGAGTGCGTCGAACCAGCATCAATCAAAGTAGTATAAGGCAACCCAAAAATTAAAAACGTATCGGTTATGACGTCCGGTACGTCGCCCTCCTCACGATGCCTCACTGCATAGAACAACCCAAGCTGTCTTGTATTAGCATTTCCAACACCCCTACCCGGTGCTCCACGGCCTCGTCCGTTACCATTTCCACCCCTGGCCGAACCTCGACCCCTCTGCGGTTGCTGACTATCTCTCTGAATTGCGTACGTCCTTGACCCTCAGCCTGTGTCCTAGCTGGCCTCTGTGGACAATCTCTTATCGATGATCCATTAACCCACACTCGAAGCACCCTCTATTACCTGTCCAACACTCCCCCAAATGAGACTTCCCACATCGAGCACACTGGGGTGGCCACTGAGTAGCAGCAGCAGGCTTTGCAGCTTGATTTGGTCCACCAAATCTAGCTCTTTTCTGAGAACTCTCAGCAGACCCTGATGGCCCAAAACTCCTTTTATACCTATTCTATTCTGATTCTGTTTCTTGGTTTGTTTCACCTTCTCAGCAATCTTGGCCTTTTCTACAAGAACGATAAATTCCCTCTCTCGCTGCGGAGCAATCAACACCTGCAACTCATCCTTTAATCCGTCCCCAAACCTAACACAACACTCATGCTCCGTAGCCATGATACCCCAAGCATACCTACTTAACCGCAAGAATTTTGCCTCGTACCCAGATACCGACTTACTCCCCTGCACCAAATTCAAAAATGCCTTTCGTTGTGCATCTATATAGCTAGACCCAACATACTTCCTCTGGTAAGCCGCCTTAAAGAAATCCCAATTGATGTCATCGGCCATCGCACCTTTCCTGACCGTAAGCCACCACTGATAAGACTCATCCTGGAGAAGAGACACTATCCCTTTCAACTTCTCCTTAGCCGTGAAATCCAAATCATCCATTATGCGCTTTGTTGCCTCTAACCAATACTTTGCTGTGTTGGGAGCTACACCCGAAACTCCCCTGAATACCTCTGCTCCGTTGGCTCAGAGTCGTTCAGACACCGATTCTGAGCCCCTGCACCTATGCCTGCTCCAGCAACCCTCTCCAAGACCCGTAGCATTGCCTGCAACATCGCGTCATCACCATCCGTTTGCTCACAAACTCGGTGCCCACTGTGGTGGCTGGTACCTTATTCTCGACTCATAACTAGACCTCTCTGGTTACGACACGATCATCCTACCCCTACCACGACCACGCACATTATGCCCACGTCCTTGAGTGCTCATGACTAGCATTCACGATTTTATCTAATTAGAAATTTTATAGATTAGTAACTCTTTCTTCCACTGCTTAACAACGAACAGTCTTATGAAAGGGAGTTTTAACAGTGGTTCTTTCGCATTCGAACTATGTCTACATAGCTCAGTTCTCAAGTCTGTACTTCCTAATTCTAGAATTCACATTCAATCAACATCCAACTGCGCACCACATGCACGTATCAATCACACAAGTACATTCATGGACTCACATTCATTTCCTAGGGGTATTTTCGTAATTTTAACCTACAAGGGGTATTTTCGTAACTTTTCAAAATGAGGTATCCTGGTGATTTTTCAAAATAAGGGTATTTTGGTAATTTTGTAATTCGGGGGTATTTCGTAAATCAGGGGTAATTTAGTAATTTCTCAAACAAAGGTACTTTGGTAATTTTCAAGCAAGAGTATGTTGGTTATTTTACAAAATCAAGGGTATCTCGGTAAAATTTCTCAACCTAGGGTAATGTGGACAATTTTACAAAATCAGGGACATATAAGAAATTTTACAAAGATAAGGTACTGGTCCCTTTCGGGTTTTAGTTATAAAGTTTGGCCCATCAACAAGTCTTCGAGGCTAAGGTGAACAGTCACTACGCACCAGGTAGGATTCCAGAAAAGAGGAGGTGAGTCACTAGGACCGCTTAAATACCAAGCTCTTCCTGAATGCAATCCTAGACATACGTATGCCTGTTACCACACCCTAGTCCTTTTGACTTGTTCACAGACATGTTTAATTAGGGAAGTTAAGTTTTATGGAATTTAGGAGTTTGTGTGACTAAGCCTATAGTCCATAAGCCCTAGCATACCTATCTACATCCCTACCAAATCCATTAAACCCATCATATATATATCACATCAAAGGTTAGGATACTTACCTGGGTGGATCGGTGCTGGAGACTCGGGTGCCATGCTTTTCGAAGTATGCATCTCCCTGAAAATCATTTTACACACCCTTCATTGAAAACATTTTGGGCCTTATACTCACAACCAAGCTTTTGAACCGGGCTTTGATACCAAAATGTAACACCCCAAACCCGGTCAAAATGCTACAACTGAATCTGGCATGTCACTGGAAAGAAAATGTCTTGAAAACCAATTTGTCGACTTTATTTGAGAAGAAAATCGTTATGTAGTTATAAAAATGAATTTGGATTGAGTGAATTGTTAAACATTTTGAAACTTAGCTTAGCAAAATAGAGTTGCCTTGTTGCTAACCCTTGTTTGTTATTTACCCGGTGTACAACTTTAGAAAATCTCAAAAATTTTACTCAAGTTTGTAAAAACGTCCATTTCATAAATCACTTGGCATGCCTTTTTAGTTTAACAAAAATTTAAGGGAAAACAGAACGAATAATAAATCCCAAAGTAAAGTTTAAGTGGCCTTATTACAAAGCTGAAATCCAAACTTAAAGTAAAGAAAAACTAAATCCAAAATAAACATTGAAATGGATCAAATGTTGAGCATGGCCACCAAGAGTCCACCTTGGCTTCAAATCCACGATCCAGGCATTATCTGTAAAAAGTAATGGAAGGGGTGAGTCACCGAGACTCAGTGTTTAATTCCTCATCCCCAAAATATGTTAATCTTTTACACAGATTCATATGCAAATATGCATGTCATGCAACCCATCCAACCTAAATATCCATCAAGTCTCCCAAATCTACCCCTTGTGGCACCTAGCCTTGGTGGTACCTAACCCTTGGTAGCAAAGTTACAAATATTCATGTGGGGCCAACCCACTTGTGGTACCTAACCACGGTGGCGATCCCTTATATCGATCGTGGGGCCAACCCATGTGGTACCTAACCACTGGGACAAGTCACAAAATAAGCACATGTGTTACCTAACCTTTGGTGGATCCAAACCAACGAGACTTAGTCACAGAATCATGATATGTGGGCCAACCCGTGTGGTACCAAACCACTGGTGACAGTCTGATAAAACATACCTTCCCCCTCCGCTCATCATACCTATTTTCATGCATATTCTTTTCCAAACCATATGATCATGATTATTACTTAAAGAAAAGATATAACATGACACATACAGGTTTAACATAGATAAATCATGTTATCCCTCATAATAGACTTACGGAGTCCTTGCTTATACCCACCAGGGTAACATAATGGTTCCCACCATACTTCGGCTTTTGAGAAAACACAACATTAACATATCAAACATATGAAGTGTGTAAAAGTTACACACTTGATTACTTGCACTATAACACCCTCTACTTTAACACTATCGTCAAATGAGACTACCGCTATCTGCCTACGATCTTGCTCTGATGCTGGCCCAGAACTCGGTGGCCAATCTCATACTGTTGATACTGCTCGTTTCTTGAATTTAGGGGTTGGGTTTACAGATCCAACCCTTCTTAACGCTTGGCTGGCATTTGAGTCAATAACAACCCTTGGTCACTAAACCGAATTTAAACGATGAGACCAAATCTAAGAGATTAACATAACACTTAAAACGAAACCCTTACCTAGATCGACAAATCCCAGAAATCCTCATGAAAGCGTCACCACTCTACATACAATCGGCCAAGCATCCAATCATTAGACCAACTCGATGATCGCACCTACACAAGTACCTGTTGTGATTCGGTAAAAGAGAAAGGGTAAGGAAGTGGCCATTCTGCTGAACCTATTACCAACACATACCTTCGGCTTTCCTCAAAGTTCAGCACAAGAGATCACAGCGAGGAAGATTTAGCTTCTAGGCACAAAGAGTGAAAACCAACGAGATATCAAGGAAGTGATTCGGGTTAGAATAAAGATGAGAAAGAAAAGAGATAGCAAAGAAGAAAACGATGGAGAACTTACCAATCTTGAGATGGTGATTGGCTATGGTGAAACTTTGAGAAAAGAATTTGAACTTTGAAGGTTTCATTGTGGGAGAAGCCTAATCCGCACCTCAAATTCGCAATCTAACACATTAAACACACACTCATGCAGGGCCCACAACCCGTTGGCCAATGATATTGCTCGTTTCTTGAATTTAGGGGTTGGGTTTACAGATCCAACCCTTCTTAACGCTATGGCATTTGAGTCAATAACAACCCTTGGTCACTAAACCGAATTTAAACGATGAGACCAAATCTAAGAGATTAACATAACACTTAAAACGAAACCCTTACCTAGATCGACAAATCCCAGAAATCCTCATGAAAGCGTCACCACTCTACATACAATCGGCCAAGCATCCAATCATTAGACCAACTCGATGATCGCACCTACACAAGTACTGATGTGATTCGATAAAGAGAAAGGGTAAGGAAGTGGCCATTCTTTGAACCTATTACCAACACATACCTTCGGCTTTCCTCAAAGTTCAGCACAAGAGATCACAGCGAGGAAGATTTAGCTTCTAGGCACAAAGAGTGAAAACCAATGAGATATCAAGGAAGTGATTCGGGTTAGAATAAAGATGAGAAAGAAAAGAGATAGCAAAGAAGAAAATGATGGAGAACTTACCAATCTTGAGATGGTGATTCGGCTATGGTGAAACTTGAGAAAAGAGGCTGAACTTTGAAGGTTTCGACTGTGGGAGAAGAAGATATGGGCAAGGGGTAATCGGCTTTTGGAAGAAATTGAAGAAGAGAAGAGAGAGAGTTAGAGAGTTTCAATTTTGAGAGCAATTGAGAAAAAGAAAGAGAGAACCCACAAGAGAAAGGGAATTTCGGCTTGAAAGGGAGAAGATAAGAAAGAAAAATAGATGAAGAAGATGAACACTTTTGCCTACTAATTTTGGCATACCAAACTGATTTTCTCCCCCTCCTTGAGTTTTATTTTTGGCCAACTCTACCTCCACATGATAGCTCTTATCCTCCCTTGTTATCTAAATCTACAACTTCCTTCAAAAGAGGCCTCCTTAGCACCAACTCCTCCCCTCATATATCAGCATATTATCCACATAAATAAAGCATTTAAATCTCCTATTTCCTAGCCTTTGTGTCGTCCTCCCCTAGTCCCCTTAGAGTGCCGATTTGACCCAAGAGCATGGGCTCCAAGCGACCAACACTTGGGCCCAATCCTTCCCCTTAATGACGCCACCTTCTGGTTCTCTTGCAGCACCACCAGACTTTGGGCCACAAGCCCACTATGCTAATTTTAAACCAGATACCTATTTTTAAACCCTATAATGCCCTAATAGAAAATTAACCAAGGTCTCAACCCAAACTTGAGCCTAATCCGCACCTCAAATTCTCAATCTAACACATTAAACACACACTCAATGCACAGGCCCACAACCCGGTGGCCAATCTCGTACTGCTGATATTGCTCGTTTCTTGAATTTAGGGGTTGGGTTTACAGAACCAACCCTTCTTAACGCTTGGCTGGCATTTGAGTCCATAACAACCTTTGGTCACTAAACCAAATTTAAACGATGAGACCAAATCTAAGAGATTAACATAACACTTAAAATGAAACCCTTACCTAGATCGACAAATCTCGAAAATCCTCAAGAAAGCGTCACCACCCTACCTACAATCGGCCAAGCATCCAATCATTAGACCAACCCGATGATCGCACCTACACAAGTACCTGATGTGATTCGATAAAAGAGAAAAGGGTAAGGGAGTGGCCATTCGACCAAACCTATTACCAACACATACCTTGACTTTCCTCAAAGTTCAGCACAAGAGATCACAGCGAGGAAGATTCGGCTTCTAGGAACAAAGAGTGAAAACCAATGAGATATCAATGAAGTGATTCGGGTTAGAATGAAGATGAGAAAGAAAAGAGATAGCAAATAAGAAAATGATGGAGAACTTACTAATCTTGAGATGATGATTCGACTATGGTGAAACTTCGAGAAAAGAGGCTGAACTTTGAAGGTTTCAGCTATAGGAGAAGAAGATATGGGCAAAGGGTATTGACTTTTGGAAGAAATTGAAGAGGAAAAGAGAGAGAGTTAGAGAGTTTCAGTTTTGAGAGCAATTGAGAAAAAGAAAGAGAGAACCCACAAGAGAAAGGGAATTTCGGCTTGAAAGAGAGAAGATAAGAAAGAAAAATAGATGAAGAAGATGAACACTTTTGCCTACTAATTTTAGCATACCAAACTGATTTTCTCCCCCTCCCTGAGTTTGATTTTTGGCCAACTCTACCTCCACATGATAGCTCTTATCCTCCCTTGTTATTTAAATCTACAACTTCCTTCAAAAGAGGCCTCCTTAGCACCAAATCCTCCCCTCATATATCAGCATATTATCCACATAAAGAAAGCATTTAAATCTCCTATTTTCTAACCCCCTTAGAGTGCCAAATTTGACCCAAGAGCATGGGCTCCAAGTGGCCAACACTTGGGCCCAATCCTTCCCTTTAATAACGCCACCTTCTGGTTCTCTTGCAGCACCACCAGACTTTGGGCCAGAAGCCCACCATGCTAATTTTAAATCCAGATACCTATTTTTAAACCCTATAATGCCCCAACAAAAAATTAACCAAGGTCCCAGCCCAAACCTGAGCCCAATTCGCACCTCAAATTCTCAATCTAACACATTAAACACACACTCAATGCACAGGCCCACAACTCAGGATGTTACAAGGGCAGGTCAATCTCGAAAAATTTCTAGTATACATCGATTTATCTTAGTGGTCGTTGATTACTTCACTAAGAAGGAGAATGTAGATGCACATGTCAATTTTACAAGGTCGACAGTAAAAAAATAAAGGATCAGGCGCCGACAAAGAATGCCAAAAAGGACAATGTCAAAAGTTTGTAGTCTGTTCAAAGATCAGACGCCATATCATAAGAGCAACAAAGGTAGTCAAAAAGAAAAAAAAAAAAATAAAACAAGGATTGTAGGAAAGATGACCGAGACTTGTAATGATTGGCATAAAGAAGTTACCATTTATCCTCTTGATAAATCATAATATACACATATTTTAATCCCACATTTAGCATACTTTTGGATGATTTATCCCTTTAAATATGGAAATAGGTTCTCCTAATCCTTTGTTTCCATGTTTTATACTCAGGAGAGCTCCAGAGGATGAAAATAAAGAGAAATGGGCCAAAGTATGAAATCCACGCGACCTGGACCTCGAGTCACACAGCCGTGCCTCTTTAGCAGGACCGACCATGGCCTATAACTCGAATTACACGTGCGTGTCCCTTCCATAGCAAAGAAGAGTTTCATTCGGATTAGGGTACCTAGAGGCAAAAAAGACATTCCAAAAGCCTATATAAACACCCTAGAAGCCAACCTTTAAGGGGCGTTCAGATAGGCCAAAGAGCCAAGCTAGAGGGGCCGAATTGTGGGATTCACTCGAAGAAAGCCAGTTGATTCATCTCAAGAAGCAGGAATCATACTCAAGACTAAGGATCTCTCCTTCAATTCCTTCAGGGGGTTTTAGGGTTTTCTTTATGTTTTGTTTTATATTTTCTTCTGAGATGTATTCTTTTATGATTATAAACTAAACCCCTCAAATACCTAAGAGGATGAAACCTAAGACGGATCTTGTTATTGTTCGTTGAGTTGTTTGATAAATACTTGATTTGTTCTTAACTATGTGTTCTTAATTCTTGTTTTGATATTTCAAGATATTGATTCAAGCATTTATGCTCTTAGGCATAGGAGGAATAGACCCTGTCTAAGAGAAGATCTAGCATAGTTAAGCGGAGTTGATCGCAACCCTAGAGATAGGATGACGAAAATCTACGGATTAGGGTCAAAGCTAATATGGGAGTCCATAGATTGAGTTAATGCAATTCTAGGGGTTTTAATTGGAAAGAGATTTCAATTAATGAACCTAGAGTTAGATGATAGTAGCCTAGAGAGAGGTATTAATATAATTTAGGGAATCCTATGGATCAAGTCAAGTGAATAAATCATCTAGTTCAGAGTTAGAGAACAAGTGAAGTCTAGGTGGATTCTTCCTCGGGTATTTTCTTAATCAATTTGTTTTTCCCATAAGTATTTTCCCAATTCATTCTTTTTGTCTTAGCATCCTTAGCTTAGTAGTTAGTTAATTTTAGGTTAAACAACAATTCCTTTAATTCCTAAGTTAAATAATAAAAAGAAAGATAGTATTAGTACTTTTGGTTCCTTTGGGTTTGACAATCCTATCTTGCCACTAAACTATACTACTATTCGATAGGTGTGCTTGCCCCAAGTCGTTGTCATAGTTATTTTTTAGGCTAGATCATTCATTATATAAATTTTTAAGAATCTAACACACGATCAAGTTTTTGGCACCGTTGCCGGGGAACTGAAATATTAAGAACGCTCAATTTTTATTACTTTAGCCATATTTTATTTTTGTAATTAAATTTTATTTTTACTTTTCTAATTTTCTTTTTCTTTTTATCTGTTTCTAGATGGTCCCTCTAGTTTATGACTAGAAGGAACCTGACAAGACCCTTAATTTACGACAGTGATATTGAAGGTACTATTCGCAGAAATCGTAGAGAAATAAGGTGAAGCTTAAATTACATAGATGAAGAGCAAGAGAACAAAATTAATACTACCGAAGAGATGGCTGAGAATAATCATCTACCTCAAGAGGTGGCCGAAAGTCATGCTCCTCGAACTATGTATGATTATGCTAAACCTAATTTAACAGGAACTAAGTCAAGTATTGCTAGACCTGCTTTAGCTGCTAATAAATTTGAACTGAAACCTAACATTATACGAATGATATAGCAAATTGTTTAGTTTGATGGTTTGCAGGATGAAGATCCAAAAAATCACTTGGCAAATTTCCTAGAATTTTGCGATACTTTCAAAATTAATGGCGTTTCTGATTATGCCATCCGTCTTCGGTTATTTCCCTTCTTTTTGAGGAACAAAGCTAAACAATGGCTAAATTCTCTTCCACGAGGATCAATCACTAAATGGGAACAAATAACCAAAATTTTTTATTAAAATATTTTTTGCCAATCAAAACGACCAAATTAAGGAATGATATCTCTTCTTTTGTGCAGATGGATTGAGAAACACTATATGATGCATGGGAGAGATACAAAGATCTATTGAGAAGGTGCCCACACCATGGATTACCCTTGTGGCTATAGGTCTAAACCTTTTGCAACGGTGTGAACCCTTCAACGAGACAACTGATTGATTCAGCAGCCTGTGGAGCCCTGAATAACAAAACTCCTGAGGCAGCCTATGAGTCTATGGAGGAGATGTCACTGAACAACTATCAGTGGCAAGTTACAAGGACAAGGCCAACAAAAACATCCGGAGTTTTCAACCTCGATGTAGTCACCATGGTATCAAATCAGGTAGAGATGTTAAACAAAAAGATTGATTGTGTGGTTCCTCGCAGGTACACCCAGTAATGTAATGTGACTCAAATCTAGGAGGTGTGGCGAATCCTGATTACCCACCCTACAATCCTGGCATGGAAAGCGAACAAATAAACTATACGGGTAACAATTTTAGATCTCAAAATAACCCTTATAGTAATACTTATAATCCAGGTTGGAGGAACCATTCCAATTTCTCATGGGATGGTCAAGGAAATCAGAGACAACAGCTTCCTCCAAACTTCAAATAATAGCCCTACCCACAAGAAAAGAAGTCAAACCTTGAGGAGATGCTGACAAAATTCATAGCAGTGTCAGAAACTCATTTTCAAAACACAGAAACAACACTTAAAAATCAACAAGCATCGATTAAAGGAATCGAGAACTAGTTAGGGCAACTCGTTAAGCTGATCTCCGAACGACCACAAGGTAGCTTGCCAAGTAACACTGAGACTAACCCAAAAGAGCAACTTCAAACCATAACCGCTCAGAATAGTGAAAGGTTAGTAGATTCTGAACCTGAGCCAAGGTAAGAACCTGTGGTAAGTGAAGGTAAGGTTGAGGTAAGCCAAGAAAATCCAAAATTGGTAATTAAATAATACCAACCTCGTATACCATATCCCGATGCGATGAAGAAAGATAATTTAGATGAATAGGTCGGTAAGTTTCTTAAACTTTTAAATAAATTACATATTAACTTAACGTTTCTTGAAGCTCATTCGTAGATGCTAGATTCAAGGAAATTTTTAAAAGAGATTTTGACAAACAAGCGGAAGTTAGACGAGGAATCGCATGTGGAACTAAATGCAGTATGCTCAACAATATTGCAAAATAGACTACCAAAAAATTAAAAGATCTAGAGAGTTTTACAATTCCATGTTTAATCGGTAGTTTATATATTGATAAAGCTTTAGCTGATTTAGGGGCAAGCATCAATGTTATACCTTATAATTTGTTTAAACAGCTAGGTCTAGGGAAACCCAAATAAACTAGGATGAGCATTCAATTAGCTGATAAACTATTAGAATCCCTAGGGGTATAATTGAAGATGTACTAGTGAAAATTGAAAAATTAATAATCCTAATAGACTTTTGTAACATCCTGAAATTCAAAATTTTATGTTTTGAAGTATATCATGCGATAGGCTAGTTAAAAATGTTAATTGTGTATGTTTAGGGGTCCTAAGAAGGCTCGGGGTTGAGTTGGGCCTTAGCAAAATTTTTGTGTTTAAGCACTTTAAGGAGAGAAGGTAAGTGGCATCAAGACTTAAGGAAATAAATGTGTATTTTGCTAGCACAAGTGAAGCACATGGTGGAGCGGTGTGGCATCAAGTGGAGAGTATGGAGGGAAGGGATTCAAATCCCACCTATTGCAAATTATGGATTTATTTTGTGCTTTCTTTCCAAGTGTCAGCCATGGTTCTAAATATGGTAAGGGAGACTTTTTATTGATGGAAAGAAGACTAAGAAAATAAGGTAAGGAGGAAAACAAGGGAAAAGGAAGGAAAGAAATAAAAGAAAAAGGCAAGGGAGGGAACATGTTGGCCGAATATTAGGAGTTGCCTAAGAAAGAATTTTGGTCAACAATTATCTTTTTGGTAAAGATGATACACGGTTTTGGGAGGGGGCCTTGGAAGCCGAATTTTTACAATAGTCATTTGGCAAATTTTGGTACTTGTAAGGCTTGTTGTCTTTTAGCATTTTGGTATTCTCTTTTTCCAATTCTTTCCCTTTGCTTGCCGAATTTCTAAAGCCATATGTTCATCTCATTTTCTCTTGTTTTGGCCGAAACACTCTAGCCATTGTTCATCTTATTCCCTTGTTGTGCCGTAACCCTCAATCCATCTTTGTTCATTCTTCCTTTGTTGCTGAAACACTCACCTCATTTTGATCATCTTCTCCTTGGTGATAGCCAAACTCCCTAACACTTCTTCTCTATTTTTCTTTCTCTTTTCTCACTATTTCTTTTATTTTCTCCATTTTTCATTTGTTAATAATATTTGAAGGCCGAAACTTCCTTGTCCTTTTCTCTCCATTAGTTGAAACGGTAAGTGATTCTATTCTACTCTGTTCATTTTCTTTTTCCCTAGTCAAATGTGTGTCTATTAACATTCGGATGTTTCACTTTGTTCTAAACGAAATACCATTCTCTCCTAATCCCTCATATCTTGATCATCTTCTTGTTTTAGTATTGTAGTGGAAAGTCAAATCTCATATCCTTGTCTCATCCGTAGCCATAAGTTAATCGGTGGAAATCGGGTTCATCATCATTAAGGTAAGGAGTTTCTTCTTGGATTTTTTGTTATATCTCTACTCGGCTATGTTGCAAATTGGATCGAAATTTTGACTAATCGATTATTTTAGGGACCAAATCACTCGATATTCTCTACTTGTTAATCCTTCAAAAATATTGGTAAGCCGAAACCTCTCCTTAGATAAATACTTTTACTCATCATAGTATTTTTCTAACCGAGACTTTTTCAATGGAGGCAAGTGGTAATGATTTGAAAGGAAAAGCATTTGGAGAACACAAAAGGAGTGGATTTGCAATTCCTACTCCTAAGTTCAAATGAAGGGCGATATCGGTAGTTCGGGATTTTCCACCGGGTTGTGGACCATCGTCCGGTGAGAATAGACAAATCGTGGTCGTTCATGATATTGAGGGTAAACATTTCATTAGATCGTCTGATTTAGATTTAGATTAATAAAATCACGTTTGTTGGTTAATCGAGTGTAATGGTGATTTAGGTGTCGACGATCAAGAAGGTTTAATCCTTATTGTAATCAGGTGTGTAATCTCACACCGAAATCTCGTAAATCTGTGATTTATCATCATGTTAGAAAAATTGATTGATGTTGTTTAAGAACTTAATAACGGTAAAAGGATATGAATCTAGTGATTTGCTTAAACATCGTTCATACTAAGATTTGTCAAAATTGGAGTTGATTTGTAAAATTACGAAAATACCCTTAATGGGCCGTTTCTATCAAAATGCCTTAACGGGCTAAATTGCTTAAATACCTTTAAAAGTGTTGATTTACCAAAATGCCCTATGGGTCGAATTACGAAAATGCCCTTAATGGGCCGATTTGCTAAAATGCCTTAGTGGGCCGAATTAGTATTGCTTTAATGGGTCGAATATCCGAAATATTTCATTAGATTAATGGATATTATATTTGTGGATATTTTATTATGTATGTTGCATTTCCACATTTTGCATGGGGTGGGAAAATGGTATGGAGAGCAGTGTAGCCTTGTGGCATTGCCACAAAATGTTCATTTTAATGCTTACTTATGATTTCGGTGGCAAGGCCACAATAAAAATATATGATAGCAGCTTGACCGCAAACTTTGGTGTGAGCGGCGGGGTGGGTTGACTTGATCCCCACAGGTGTGGTTGGTTGGTCGGGGGTGTGATGGATGGATTGGTTGGGTTGCATTCATTTACTTCATTTTAATTATGTTATGTTAATGGGCTTCAGTACAAGATATTCTTATATGGGTTCAAGGCCAGTGGATGACGGTAAGGGGGATTATGCATTGAGTTCTAGTAATTCACCCCATTTTCTTAAACCTTGTAGGTAGTACTCAATGACGAGGACTTGGGGCCATGGATGACTCGATGGAGGCCCTACTTAATAAATGATGTTTGCAAACATTAGTAAACTTCTTTTTTTTTCGAATTTCGTTACTTTTACTATTTTGGGTTTTAAAGTTGTAATAAGGCCTCTGGGATATTTTTATTTTTGCTTTATGTTTAGTCGTACCTATTATTTTGCTTGAATTATTTTTAAATGGGGATTTTCTAAAATCATAAATAAAGTTTTTCTAAAATTGATTAACAAATGCTTTTCATAAAAAATATGTACAAATAGTTTAACTCGGAGTTTATTTCAAAATTATCAATAACATTTTCAAAATTTACGATTTTAAAAGATCATTGGTTAAAATATCGATTCTTCAATCAACCTCTCAAAAATTTGTAGTATTTCATCAAATATTTATAAACCGAACTTGTTTTTCTTAACCAAATAAAACCTATTTGAGTACAAATCGCTAGTTCTTATTACATTTTCTTCATGTGACATGTCAGATCCGATCGAAATGCATGGGCCAAATTTGGGGTGTTACAACTTTTATGGTACCAGAGCCCGATTGTAAAACTCAGCAGTGGTTTGGGTTCAAAAGCATTTTCCAAAGCTGTATATAATTTTAAAATGCATGTTCTAAAGGAAGTATGACACCACGGGTATCCGGCACCAAGTCAGGTAAGTTTATGTTTTCATTTTATGATTTTTCTGGTATGACTGTAGAAATACTCTAGAACTTTTAGCTTTAGGAGCTAAAACTATAGAGATTGAGACTTTAGGATACGTTTTGTAAAAATGACTTTACTTCCTATACTTCATAAATCATTGTCTAATAAAACATTGAATAGTATACTGATTCATAAGACTTGTAATCGGATTAAATCGTATTAGCAAACATGAGCGGTAGAGGACGTAGACGCGGTAGACGTGGCCGTAGGAGAGGCCGAGGTGCTAGAGTTGTATCTGAGGTATCGGGACATATGCCAGAAATGGATGCCTCTGTGTCACCAGTGATTGAAGCTGGGTCACACGATCGAATGAGAGAGGACGACGCTCTATCTCAAGCGATGTTGCGAGTTTTGAAAAGGGTTACTGGGGTGAGAACTGGATCGGCAGCTCGTGGGTCGATATCTGAGCGACTCAGATTGAATGGGGTCAAAGTTTTTAGGGGTATTTCAGGTGTAGCCTCTAATGTAGAGGAGTACTAGTTGGAGGCGATGGAGCGTATTATGGACGACTTGGATTGCACCGCTGAATAGAAACTGAAAGGAGTTGTGTCGTTGATGAGAGACGAAGCGTATCAGTGGTGGCTTACTATTCAAAAAGGCACTCAGGCTGATTGTATTACCTAGGAATTCTTTAAGATAGCATTCCAAGGAAAGTATGTCAGGGCTAGCTATGTGGATGCCCGAAGGAAGGAATTCCTGAATCTAGTCCAATGAGGTAAAGTCCGTGGCAGCATGCGAGGCGGAATTTTTGCGTCTTAGTCGGTATGCTTGGGGAATAGTACTAACTAATTATGAACACTGTGTGCATTTTAAGGACGGTTACGTGATGAGTTGTGGGTACTGATAGCCCTATAGAAGGAGAGGAATTTTGCCACACTTGTGGAAAAAGCTAAAATAGCTGAGGAGGTTAAACACTCGGAGCAGCAAAATTGGGACAAGGATAGGGGCAGGAACAAGAGAGACTCCGGGTACTCAGGTCCTGCTAGAGGGTTTCAAAAAAAGCCTAGGAATGAGGAGCCAGCTCGAGTCAGAGTTCAAGCTACTACTAATCAGTTACAGCCTTGTGCGAATTGTGAGAAACTTCACTCAGGAGAATGCTGGAAAGAACTGGTGATTGTTTCAGATGTGGATCCAAGGACCATCGATTTAAGGATTACTCTCGAGAGCCACGCCGGACTCGGTGGTTAAGTAATAGATTTTCCTGACCCATTGGAGGCGCCGGTGACCATTGAGAGGCCGTGGGCCAGGTCAAGGTGGTAATGGCGTAGGACGAGGTCAGGGTGCACTGGGTAGAGGTACTGGTAATAGGGGTAACACAGAGGCAAGATAGCCAGGTTTGGTCTATGTAGTCAAACGTCGAGAGGATGGCGATGCACCGAATGTCATAATCGGTACATTCTTCATATCTGATGTACCTGTTACCGCTTTGATAAATATAGATCCACCTATTGTATGTTGCATGTGCTGTGTCTGGAACTTTGAATATTAGATCTGAGATTGCTGCTAGAGAAACAACTGTGATTAGCCCTTTAGGACAATCGGTAGTAGTAAATAAGTTTTTTAGGGATGTGCCCTTAAAAGTCCAAGGGGAAGTATTTCTGGCGAATTTGATGGAACTACCATTCGGTGAGCTCGATCTCATTTTGGGCATGGATTGGCTGGTTAAACACCGTGCCAACTTGGATTGTGCTGCAAAGTGGATTATACTAAAAACTTCATAGGATAAGGAAGTGAAGATGATAGGTGAAAGAAGAAACAATCTATCCAATGTGGTATCTGCTTTAAAAGCAAAAAAGTTGGTACGAAAAGGGTGTAGAGCGTTTTTAGCCTTTATCAGTGCTTTGGATGCCAAAGAGTTGTCAGTTGAGAGTGTTAGAACAGTGAAAGAGTTTGCAGACGTCTTTCACGAGGAGCTTCCAAGATTGCTTCAGATCGGGAAGTGGAATTTGGCATTGAGCTGTTGCCAGGAATGGCTCCGGTGTCTATTGCTCGCTTATAGAATGGCGCCAAAAGAGCTGGTGGAGCTTAAAGCTCAAATTCAAGAGTTGTTGGATCGTGGATTTATTCGACCAAGTGTGTCACCGTAGGGAGCGTCGGTCTTGTTCTGTAACAGCCCAAAATAGGGCCTAGTCGGAACAGTAGTTTTGGGACCACAAACCCGAAGTAAAAATATTTAATTTATGATTGTTTTAGAGTCTATGATATGTTTTGGTAATGATGTGTAAATTTTGTTAAGTAATTTTATCGATAAAGTGCCCAATTTTATTATTGGGATTAAATTGCATTAATTGCAAAATATGAGTTCTAGAACATAAGTACTTGATTTAAATGTGGGTTTAAACTAGAGGTCTTTAAATGGAAAATAGACCATCATATTTTGTTATGGACAAAACTAGTCATGGAAGGGTAAAAATTGAAGGTTTAGTACAAAAGGCATTTTTGTCATTTGGGTGTTTTAAGGCATAAAAGACAAAATTTAAACCCAAAAATCTGCTCGTTCTCTTCTCCATGCTGCCGAAATTTTCATGAAGCCATGGCTAGGGTTTCAAGCTTTTTCAAAGCTCAATTGTAAGTGCATTTGAGCCCCGTTTTTAATGTTCTTCATATTTTTGAAATCCTAGAAGCTTAATCTTTCTATTTATACCATTTATTTGCATGAAAAAGGAAGTTTAAAAATTGACCCATGCTAGAGATTTGTGCATTTTGATGTTTAATGGTAGAATAAGGGTGCATGAGGTTAGGAGAACGATTTTTGCTAAGTGATTTTCGTTGAAAATGGTTAAAACGGGTTAATTAGTAAAAGTTGTAAATGCTCCTAATAGTGTGAAATAATAAGAATTTGAGGTTGCTTTGGAGGAGAAAAAGGTTCAACTGACTTTATATTTCATAGAAATTGAATAAAAATCATATTATGAGCCTAGGGGTAAAATTGTAATTATGAGAAAGTTTAGGGGCAAAATTGTAAATTTACCATACTATGATTTTTGTATGAAAATGAGTAATGTGAGTGATAATTAAGTGAAATGTGACATTTTAGATCAAATAAATCGAGATTTGGACCAAGTACGGGAGAATGTCAATCAAAATGACCGATCCGCGTTGAGGTAAGTTCATATGGATAGTCTATAGTGAACGATTATTAAATTTGAATTGAGATGATGTATTATTTTATAAATGTATGTTATCTAATCATGAATTTATGCAAGTACGAGATTGGATTGAATGATCAATCGTGAGAAATGCAGGGTCAAGTACATTCGTACTACGACTCGTGATGAATTGATAGAAAAGACCATGGTTGGACCATGGCAATGAGTGCGTCAGTGTAAGACCATGTCTAGGACATGGCATTGGCCTCAAGTTGTGCCAGTGTAAGACCATGACTGGGACATGGCATCAACACCAAGATGAGTATGAGCTAGTGTAAGACCATGTTTGGGACGTGGTATCGGCTCGAGACATGTGCTAGTGTAAGACCATGTCTGGGACATGGCATCGACACAGGCCAGAGGAGAGTCAGTGTAAGACCATGTCTGGGACATGGCATCGACACTGATATGTGATCCCATGTAAGACCATATCTGGGATATGGCATTGGCGTCCTACCAGGTGTATGAGATATCCCAAACATCCCTAATATTACAAGTAGTTCAATGGAAATTCAAGGAGTATGCTCAAGATAAGTAAGAGTAGGATATGTGAGTATTATGACTAGGCACAGTTATGTATACGAGACTCATAAATAATGTGCTCGAATTATGATGTATTATTGATAAGGATGCAAACGAGTAAGATGTTTCTATGATCACTTTATTGTTATGTACCAAGTTATAATATGCTTTGGTGTAAGTGTGTATAAATGAAAGTGACACAAAGAATTAATGAATGAGTGAAATTGACATTAAAACAGTTGTGGGCAGCAGCGTTAGTATAACTTTGAAAAAATCACCATAACTAGTGGAAATTGAATTAAAGGCTAGATGAGATATGAAATTAAAGCTTAATGATTCTATTTTTCCATAAAAGAAACAAAGTAAGCAAAAGAAGTGTGAATTATGAGGTATTTGAATTTTAGTGAGACAGGGTCAGAAGGAGTTTTGGAATCCCCTGTTCCAACTTTGAAAAATCAGTAAAAATTGTACAAAAAAATTATGGAGTATAATTCATATGCTTGAAATCCTTAATAAGTCTACTTTCAATTTAAATAAACAAGAACAACATATGACTTTTATACAAGGAGAAAATTGATTAGTAGTGAAGAAGTGTCAGAACTATTGGACAGCAAAATAGGGGTAAATTTAATGAATAAAATGTACTAATTGGCTAGACCAAAAATTATAAAATTTTTATGGTGAGATGTTATGTGAGTTTAGTTTCAGGAAAAATAAATGGTCCTTCATTTGGATCTCTATAGCTCGAGAAATAAATAATTTAGTGACAGTGACTCAAGTAGATAGATTAATGTGAACATGAGTAACAAGATGTAAGCATGTGATATAATGATTATATCATCTTAAGAAATTATTGTGAGGATTTATCCATACAAGTTTATTAATTTCTTATTATTTTTATATGAACTTACTAAGAATTTATGCTTACTTCCCCTCTCTTTTCCCTTGCCTTGTAGTATCGCCAAGTTAGCTCGGGGATCGGTGGACATCAGAGATTCGCTCACACTATCAATTGGAACACTTGATATATCTAGATACATTAATTTTTGGGTTATGGCATGTATAGTAGGCTTGGTCATTGTAACACCCTTAACCCGTATCCGTCGCCGGAGTAGGGTTACGAGGTATTACCCAACCTTAACACTCATCAAATGCACTTTAATACATGTTACCACTTAAATATAGTATACCAATCATACTATCGAAAAGAAAGCAGTATCCCTAGTCAAATATCAAGACATTTAGTAATACTTCACAAATAAAATCATTAACAACTAGTGACTCATTACTCATTGAATCATTCACCATCAAAGACTAAATAAGCATACAGTAATAATCAGTTTACTTTTTTTTAAACGCATACATCATTATGTATTTCAGAAATTTCTCATTTCATTATCACTTAAGATCATACCATTCAGATATGTAACCATTTTGCATTATAACATAACATGTACATATAAATCTCAACTGATTCATCAATTCACATTTTCATTCATCCCATTCAAGAATGACCATTACTTACGTACATATATATATACTTATGTAATTATAACCACATAATCATACCTTAAAACTCATTTCACATAACCGAATATAGTTAGCATTCAAATGTAAACCTAAACTCCAAACCAAGATCAATTCATAACCTAGTATTTTATTTATGCATTTAACATACAATACATGCAAATAATGATACCTATGTTCATTCAATTCTTAAATACATGATATGCATGAATCAAACATAATTTACATGCATTTATGAGTACCATAGGTACTCATTATCAAGTATAAAATTTTACTCTAAATGCTTACCACAAAGCTATACATATTTAAGCATTATCAAATGACATTACAAGTATAAACATATATATACATTTTACAATGCTTAAACAAGTCAACTAAAACAAAATAAGATAGCTTATCCTTGTACATTCACATTTACTCCTTTATACCTAAGTGCATATCCCAATATTACATCATATATATAAGTCATATGATCATTTTCTGTATGATTTAAAGCATGACCTAGATCTCATATCTAATGGTATTTTAATGCAAGCTACCATATCAAATATGAAACTTAAACTTAACCAAAAGCAACAAATTTTATTCGCAAGGCCATATTTATATTTACAAACCGACATCATTCATCATTTATCAAAACAAAGCCTATACATGCCTTTGATTCAAAAGTTTACAAAACATAACTATACCAAAGAGAGTGATAGTGTGGTCACTGTCTTGATGATCCCCAGGCTCGTGGTTGAATTATTGATCTACAAAATAGAGCACAAACATAAGCAGAGTAAGCTCACGGCTTAGTAAGTCTTAAGCGACTTTACAACTCAACTTGGTATTCAATTAGATTGAATAGAATAACATTATCAACATTTATGAACCGACAAAGCACATATATACTACCATGGCCGATTATCAATGTTCACACCTAGTGAAATAATATTCAACATACACTTAAAATATGAAACTTATCAATGGTACCCAGATTGCTAATCAATACATATATATTTTCTCTTCAACCGAATAATACTTTCTGTGTACATTTAAAATAAGGTACATATTTGAATATATATATACATTTATCTATATGTATAGCTCATGGCGAACCTATATAGGTATAATTCTCATATCAATATAATAAGCTCAAGTAAGCAAGTAAACATATCAACTCAATGTCTTTTCTAATCACATATCTTAAGTACCAAATATATATAAACACATTTCTATCAACTTGATTATTCAAGAAGCATCACATATATCATAAACTTGATTCAATACATATCTTTTGGTCGAACACTATAGTAATAAACCTTGGCTTATTCAGTTATCGTCATAACTAGACCATTTCATTCATAAGCATAAGCTCGCATTAAAATCATTGGTATAAAAACTACTAGACCAAAGGTTCAAGATTTAAACACCGGCACGAAGCCTGCTAGGCATTAAAGCCCGAAATAAATCACCGGCATGAAGCTTGCTAGGCATTAGAGCCCGAAATAAATCAAACGCACGAAGCACGCTAGCATCAAAGCACGATATGTAACACCAAAGACAAAGCTCGCTAGCATCAAAGCCCGGAGCATCGCTAGGCTTAAAGCGATAAATAACATCAAGACGAGGCACGCTAGGCTTAAAGCTCGATAAATAACCCAATCAACATTCCCATACACATTACTTAATGCTACAATCACATCCATCTCAGATACTTTATTTTACAATTTCATGTTAAACCGAACATAATTATCCACATCACATTCAACAAATAAATTTACTACAATTTCATACCCCACATTCGCCTATATATATTTTCATGCCTTAAACACCAAACTTTATCATGTACTACTTTCATAAATAGTTTCTCGATATAAATTTGCTTAAGGACTTACCTCGGTTGTCATAGGCCAGTGCAAATCGGCTTATTCGAGAACCTTCATCTTTCCCCGATCTAAATCTGCTTTTCTTTGTTCTTGATCTAAAACACATTAAAATTTAGCTCATTCAAGCACAATTCATCTCAATTTAATCCAAAACACTTAAATAGACAAATTACCATTTTGCCCCTAATGTTTCCCATTTTACAAATTAGTCTTATTTACACAAAACACAAAATATGCTAAATCTCTCAACACTATAGTTAGGCGAATCCTCTACATAGCCATCTAAGTTCATGCATTTCATTTATTTTGCATTTTAACCCTCACAAATTTATTTTCTTAATTTAGCCTTATTTATTCCAAATCACCAAAATTTTCATTACAAAACTTGTAAATCTTTAACATATATTTAATCTAAAACCATCAAATATCAAAACCATATAAGCATGTTAATGGCTGAATCCTATATACATAATATTTTCAAAAATTTAGGCATGGGTGGGTAATATCTGAAGCAACGATCTCAAAAACGTAAAAATTTTCAAAAACTAAACAAAGTACATACCGATTTAAGCCTCCCTAATGCCAAACCTTAAGCTCAAACAATGGTGTTTTCTCTTCTTACATTTGGCTATGAGAGAATAAAGATGATGGTGGCTTTATTTTATGTTTTGTTTAATATATATATACATTAACATTATTATAATATACTAACATAATCTTATAATAAAAAAAATTAAACTAACATATATTTTGTAGTTGGTGTGGCCCATTGCCGTTCCTTATCATAGTTTATGGGCTAATTGCCCTTTAGGACACCCACTTAAAAAGCCACAATCAAATTAGTACTTTTCACTTTAGCACATAACTTTTACGCTTTTCTCGGATTAAATCCTTTTCATCAAATTAAGCACTTAAACGATAAAATTTTTCTATGAAATTTTCACACACATTAATCCACATATAATAAACACAGAATATAATATTAAAATATTTATCAGGTTCGGATTCGTGGTCCCAAAACCACCGTTTTGATTAGGGTCAAATTCGGTCTGTTACAGTCATTTTGTCACATAAGTCATATTTCTTATGGCCTAAAATGTTGGCTCTTATTTAATAAATTTTTATTTTTTATTAAGGCTATTTGGAGATGGCCAACATTGATGGTTGTTACACGCCTATGATGTGGTTATTCATGTATGTAGTAATTGCACAATTGAGATATTGTGGGTGTAGTCTACAAATGATTTCATGAATGGCGATGTGTATGAGAATGTGTATGCAAAAATTGGATATTTGGATGTTCAATTATAAGATGATACACTGTAATATCCCGGGTTAGGGGCTATTTTATTATGGCTTTGTTTGCATGTGCCTGGTGTGCTATGTTGTTGTTTTGATGTTTTTGGAGCTTAGTTGTAAGATAGGTGTAAGCCTGAGTGGTGGGAAAAATCTTTGCTTTTAGGCTTAGGTGGGAGGAGCTGGGGTTTATAAATATTATTGGTGAATGATAGCACAAGAAAGGAGCTAGTGGAGTGGCAAGTTAGGCACCACTAAGAGCTTGGATTGGCGTCACTTGCAGGGGGGAGAGGTCCTATGTTCAAGCTGCAGGATGCTCACATTTTAGCTTCTATTTTGATGGCATGGAGGGGAGAAGTTGTAGGCAGTTTAAACTCTGCCTTGGACCAAGTCAACTAGTTTGAATGGGTGGTTGTGAGTGTTTGGGGAGTAGTGGCTGAATCTTGGGGAGCTTTTGGGGGGTGAGTGGCCGATTTTGGTGTAGTAGGAGTGTGCCGAATTTCATTTTGGCAATTTTGTGCATTTTCGGTCAAAAACATTGGTAAGCTAAATTCTCCTTTAGTCAAAAAGCTAGCCGAAATTTCAAGTGTGTTTCTTCATCTTTTCTCCTTAAACCAAAAGTCCAAGCATCTTCTTGCCGAAATTGCTTTGCTTCTCTTGATTTGGTGTGTGGCTGAATGTTCCTTCCCATTTCTTCCTCTATCTTCATTCGTGTAAGTCGAAGCTAGTACCCCTTTTCTTCTCATACTTTCTTTCTTCTCTTGGAACCTTGATAGCCGAAACTCCATTCTCCAAGATACCTTCCTCCATTTCTTTTTCTCTCAAATCGAAAGCACCCTCCCTCTATTCATCTTTTATTTTCTTTCTTTTCCAAAAACTCCTTAGCCGATTGTCTCCATTTATTTCTTCCCATTTCTCTTAAACCGAAACCCCCTCAACTTGTCCTTCAAACCTCCTTTTCTTCTCTCAAACCCCATTGTCGAGCTTCTATTTCTTCTCACCTCTACTCTCCCTTTCTTTCTACTCAAGCCGTACATAAGCGTGTTAAACACCTTGGCCGAATCCTTTTTCCTTCTTGTTTAAGTGTTGGCCGAATCTTTCCTCTCCTAATAGTCATCTTGTGGCTAATTTTTGGGAGTAGTGTTGGTTCTCATCTCATGTTTTCCAATCGTTTGAAGAAGGTAAGTGCTTGGCTGAATGGCCATTTCTCCCCTCTCTTATTCTTTATTGATTTTGGGTTTGATTAAGGGCCGTTTTCGGCATTTGTTGAAGGGAGTTAACCTTTTGTTTTGATAACCGATTTCTTTATAGAGCCTTTGGATTTTGGTGGCAACCAAGTGAAGCAGTCAAACGAGGCCTTTATCTTAAGTTGATTGATTGGTAAGTGATGGTGAGATTTTGGTTCATGGTCTAATCATTAGTTTCATTTAATCAAGTCTCCAAGGGACTAACTGTTTACATTTTAGGGAGGCCAATTGTTAGAGGAACCATTGTTGGTTCGGGTTTGGTAGGAAACCAAACCAAGGGTAAGGTAAGGGTTCAAACGCTAACCCCTTTGGTTTAATGGTTTTGGCCGAATGGTCTAGGTGCTAATTTCATGTTTGGTCGATTTTAGGAGCAGGGTAATCGAGGGGTTTAAATCGGTTCTTTGGGATTAAGCTTGCGTTTTAGCAGGTGTGTAAGCTAACACACTTTTTACTTAGTAATATGTTTAATAAACCTGATTGCCTATTAAAGCTTAACGATATGATAGATTGATATGATACCCTACGGGGTATGTGCACGGATCCGGGTAAGTTCGTTCCATTACAAGTTCTATTAATGATATATGCTATTATGATTGTTGATGTATGTGATATGAGATGCAAAATATTAAAACATGTTAGCATGATTGTATGACTTCACACGATTTGCATTAGTATGAGATGTTAATGGGTGATATGAGAGGAGGGGAATATGATATTCGTGTCTTTGGGACACGGAGGTTTGGCACCTCCGGTGGTTTGGTACCACGATTGATTATTGTGACTTTGGGTCACAGAGGTTTGGCACCTTCGCGTCTCGGCCCCGGTGGCTTAGCACCACAAAGGTTGGCCCCACGGTTGATTTTATGGGATTGCGCTAGTGATTTGGTATCACACGATGGGTTGGCTCCATCATTTGATTCGTGACTACTGGTCACCAATGATTTGGTATCACACTTGTGTCTTTGGGACACCGAGGTTTGGCACCTCATAGCGACTCGTCCACGTGGTTTAACACCACCGTGGGTTGGCCCCACTTTTGAGATCTGGGATTGTCACGGTGATTTGGTATCACACGGGTTGGCCCCACGATGGATTTTCGTGACTTTGGGTCACTAGTGGTTTGACACCACATTGATGGATATCGTGACTTTGGGTCACCAGTGGTTTGGCACCACCGGTGGTTTGGTACCACGGGGTAGAAAAGGAGTTACTGGATGGTTAGGATCGGGTGCATTAATTGTATTGCTTTGTTATGATGTGTGTTAGTATGTTGCATATACCGGGAGGGGGATTTATGCACTGAGTCTTGCGACTCACCTTCTCCCTTATCATTTCAGGTGACACTTAGATCGCGGACACAGAGCCGGGTGGACTCGAGGTGACCATGCCATGAATAAAAGACGGATTTGCACTGATTTTAAACTTGGTTCTTTGCTTTATTATTTTTCATTTGGATTTGTTGGGTTTGGAAAAGGCCTCTTTAAAATTATTCTTTGGTTGATTATATGCTTAAATCTGATTTCAAATATGCCTTAACAAATAATTGGGTTAATATTGAGTAAAACTTGGAAAGATAAGGTTTTCAAAACTACAAAGCGACATGTTTTAAACTTTACCATCGAGTAATACGCTCTAATTTAAAATGAATGCAACTCGAATGATTTCCAAATTTAACCTAAGTTCAGAATGTTTTCAAGCAACTAAAAAGGATAAACTCGAATTTCCAAATGATATAAATTGATTTTACTATTAGACTCAACTAAGTTTTCAAAATTCTCGGGTTTTCAAGTACACTTTTTTTTAAACAATCATGCTTAAGTTTTCTACAATAACAAAACATACGAAAGAGTTTTCATCAGACTTTTAATCGGAAACCTAAACCTCTCGAATACATCTCCCCTGTAACATACCAGATTCAGTCGTGGTGTATTGATCGGGTTTGAGGTGTTACAATTGTGGTATCAGAGCCAAGTTCAAAGGCTCGGCTGTGGGCCCGAGGCCCAAAATGTTTTAAATTTTGGTTTTAAGTGTTTTGGTTTTAAAGAACATGGTTTGAAAGGCATGACACCGAGTCTCCGGCACCAGTCCGCCCAGGTAAGTACCCCTTACTATTGCTTGCGATTTCGATGTTGATGAAATGTGATTGGATGACTAGTAATAGTGGATTACTTTAGAAACTGAAATCAATAGGACTCTGTGGACTTGTGAAAATGAAACTTCTTTAATAAGCAATATTCATAAGACTTTGCTTTTAAATAGTGGAATAATTACTGATGCATAAAATTCTTTAAATCAGACAAGTAGAGATCTTAGTCATGAGCGCTAGAGGTGGATGTGGTCGTGGACGTGGTCGAGGTAGGATGACAGTTTCTGAGCCCGTAGGATCTAGTCAGGGGTCAGAGAACGAGATACTGGTACCGCCACTAGCTGGAGGTGGTGAGTTTCAAGATCAGACTGGGGATGACGCAGTGTCACAGGCGATGCTGCGAGTTCTGGAAAGGGTAGCTAGAGTAGGTGGAGGTGCAGGAGGTAGGAAATCTGTGCCTGAATGACTCCGAGCAAACGGGGCTAAGGTTTATCGAGGTGTTTCTGGTGTTGCTCCCAGCATGGCTGAATATTGGCTGGAAGAGACAGAGCGGATCATGGACGATCTGGACCGATCATCAAGAGAAATTAAAGGGATAGTATCACTTCTTGAGATGAGTCATACCAGTGGTGGCTCACGGTTCGAGACAGTGTTGCAGTAGAAGATCTTACTTGGGATTATTTCAAGGCTACTTATCAGAAAAAGTACATTGGAGCGAGCTACATCGGCGTGCAGCGAAAAGCATTTTTGAGGTTGGTTCAGGGGAGTAAGTCTGTGTCAGAGTACGAGGCTGAGTTCTTGAGGCTGAGTCGGTATGCTAGGGGCATAGTGGCTACTGAACACGAGAGGTGTGTTTGTTTCGAGGATGGGTTAAGAGACGAGTTAAGGTTGCTAATTGCTCCACAGCAAGAGCGTGAGTTTGCCGTCCTGGTTGAGAAGGCTAAGGTAGCAGAAGGGGTTAAAGAGTCCGTGAGGTAGACTTGGATAGAACAGCATAAGCAGAGTTTTGGATCTTTCGGGTCGACAGGTAATCCTCAGAAAAGGGCTAGACAGAGTGGGCCAAATCAGTCTGGTAGGGTCATTGCTGCTAATCAGGGACCGCCACAGTGTAACCGTTATGGGAAAGCTCATTGGGGAGGATCTTTGGACCGGTGGAAAATGGTGCTTTGAGTGTGGCTCTCGGATCACCGTGTGAGGGACCTGTCCCGTAAGTTGGCTAGGATTCATCCGAGAGTCGAGGGCGTACTCGATTCAGAATAATGGACCGCCACCGCAGAGGGGTCGTGGTAATGGCAGAGGAGGTAATGGTTACGGTCCGTGGCCGTGGGCCGTAGGGCAAAGGTGCAGTAGTTCGAGGCCGCATACTGGGCTATGTATGCATCTGAGGTGCCGAGAGGAGGGCGACATACCGGACGTCATAATCGGTACGTTCTTAATCTTTGGTTCTCCATTTACTGCTTTGATTGATGTGGGTTCAACGCATTCATACGTTGCAAGTAGCATAGTGAAGACCATGGATCTAGACTCTGAGATATCTTCTAGGAAGATGACCGTAATTAGCCCTCTAGGTCACTCTGTAGTTGTAGATAAGCTGTATAGAGATGTACCTCTAGAACTCCAAGGGGTAGTGTTTGTGGCTGATCTGATGGAACTACCGTTTGGGGAGTTCGATCTGATTCTTGGAATGGACTGGTTAGTTAAGTACCAGGCGAAGTTGGATTGCGTGGCTAAGCGCATGGTTCTAAAGACGTCGGAGGGTGATAAAGTGGTTATGATAGGTAATAGGAGGGACTACCTATCCAATGTGGTATCTGCTCTGAAGGCTGAGAAGATGGTCAGAAAGGGCTTTGAAGCATATGTGGTTCATGTGTATACCTTGGAGGCTAAAGAGTCTGCTGTAGAGAAGGTTCGGACAGTTAGGGAATTTGTTGATGTGTTTCCTGAGGAGCTCCCAGGTTTGCCACCGGATCGTGAGGTAGAGTTCAGAATAGATTTGTTACCCGGAACCGCGCCAGTGTCTATTGCTCCGTATAGGATGGCGCCAAAAGAGTTAGTAGAGCTTAAGGCTCAAATCCAGGAGTTGTTGGACCGAGGCTTTATCAGGCCAAGTGTTTCACCTTGGGGAGCACCGGTACTCTTTGTTAAGAAGAAAGACGGTACTATGCGGATGTGTATAGACTACCGCCAATTGAATAAGCTGACGATCAAAAACAAGTATCCGTTGCCACGGATAGATGACTTGTTTGATCAATTTGAAGGGTCGATGAAGATTCTCAAGATCGATTTGAGGTCTGGGTATCACTAGTTAAAGGTGAAGGAGGCGGATATCTGCAAGACGGTGTTTCGTACTCGGTATGGGCACTATGAATTTCTGGTAATGCCGTTTGGGTTGACTAACGCGCCGGCAGCATTCATGGATATGATGAATAGGGTGTTCCAACAGTATTTGGATCAGTTCGTCATAGTCTTTATTGATGACATCTTGGTGTATTCAAGGACTGAGGAGGAGTATGATGCGCATTTGTGGGTGGTATTATAGATTACGAGGAGAAAGCATTTCTATCTGAAGTTTAGTAAATGCGAGTTCGGCCGAGAGGTGACCTTCTTGGGTCATGTAGTGTAAATTTGAGGGATTAGAGTGGATCCTCGAAGATTGAGGTAGTTTTGGAGTGAAAGCCGCCTAAGTCAAGAGTCGAGATTGAGTTTTCGGGCTTGGCGGTGATACTACTAGAAGATTTGTAGAGGATTTTCGTTGATCGCAGACCGATGACCAAATTGTTAAGAAAAGGGATTCCATTTGTGTGGACCGAGAAGCAAAGGAGAGTTTCGATAAGCTTAAGAAGATTTTGGTGAGGCTCGGTTCTAATTCAACCCGAGGCGGAAAGGAATTCAAGATATTGCGATGCATCATATCTGAGTTTGGGTTGCGTCTTGATGCAGAAGCGAAGGTTGTGGCTTACGATCTCGGCAATTGAGGCCACATGAGGTCAATTATCTAACGCACGATCTGGAGTTAGCGGCTGTAGTCTTCGCTTTGAAGATTTAGAGGCATTACTTGTACGGAGAGAGATCGATAGTCTATACAGATCACAAGAGTCTGAAGTACCTTTTGACTTAGAAGGATTTGAATCTGAGGCAGCGCAGATGGATTGAGTTGCAAAAGACTACGGCTGTTCAATTGAGTGTCATCCGGGCAAGGCTAATGTGGTGGCAGATGCATTGAGCCGTAAGGTTGTTGCAGACTTAAGAGCGATGTTTGCCCACTTGAGTTTGTATGATGACGGAAGTATTCTGGAAGAGCTGCAAGTTAAACCTACTTGGGTTGAGCAGATCAAGGAAAAACAGTTAATGGATGAGGTTTTGAGTGCGCAGAGGTCACAAGTGCATAATGGTGGTTTGGAGGGTTACAGTTTGACTAGTGATGGAGTGCTGTGTTTTCAGGGGAGAGCTTGTATGCCAAAGGACGTTGAGTTGAGGCGGATGATTCTTGAGACGACATAATGAGCCCTACACTATGCATCCTAGAGGCGATAAGATGTATCGAGATCTAAAAAAGCGATTTTAGTGGCCGGTGCAAAGAGGAAGTGACAGAGTATGTAGGGAAGTGTCTGACATGTCAGCAGGTCAAGGCCGAACATCAGATGCCGTCAGGGTTGCTTCAGCCAGTGAAAATTCCACAGTGGAAGTGGGAAAGGATAACTATGGATTTCGTCAGTGGATTACCTCTTACGCCAAGCAAGAAGGATTCAGTTTGGGTAATTGTGGATCGTCTGATTAAATCAGCTCACTTCATTCCAGTGAGGGTTGATTACTCACTTAAGAGGTTAGCGGAGCTGTATGTGTCAGAGATAGTGAGGCTACACGGTGTGCCAGTATCGATCATCTCGGATAGGGATCCCAATTTACATCAAGGTTCTAAAAAGCATTGCATCAGGCTCTGGGTACACGGTTGGATTTCAAAGACGGAGATTTCACCCGCATGTCGACGGGCAAATCGGAAAGGTTATCTGAGATCTTAGAGGATATGTTACAAGGTTGTGTCCTGGACTTCAGAGGTAGTTGGGAGGAGTTTCTGCCATTAGCCGAGTTCGCCTACAACAACAGTTACCAAGCAAGCATCAAGATGGCACCATATGAGGCATTGCATGGTAGGAAGTGTCACTCACCTACTTGTTGGACAGAGTTGGGTGAACGTCAGTTGTTGGGACCAGAGTTGGTTGCTGAGACCGAAAACAAGGTTAAGTTGATTCAGGCTCGGTTGAAGGAAGCTTCGGACCGGCAGAAGTCTTATGCCGATCTTAAGCGGAGAGATATAGAATTTACTATGGGAGATCAAGTTTTCCTGAAGGTCTCGCCATGGAAGAAAGTGTTAAGGTTCGGAAGAAAAGGCAAGTTAAGTCTGAGGTTTCTTGGGCCGTATAAAGTATTGAGACGAGTGGGACCAGTAGCTTACCAGCTTGAGTTGCCAGCAGAGCTAAGTTAGATTCACGACGTATTTCACGTTTCAATGCTTCGATGTTATCGTTCAGATCCATCGCACGTGGTAGCAGTGGAAGAGATCGAGGTAAATCTAGATTTGACCATGGAAGAAGAACCTGTGCAGATTCTAGATCGGGATGTGAAGGTTCTGCGTAGGAAGTCTGTGCCATTGGTAAAGGTGCTATGGCGGAATCATGGCATGGAAGAAGCTACGTGGGAACCTGAGGATGTGATGAGACAGCAATACCCGCAAATCTTCTGACCAGGTAATTTCGAGGCCAAAATTATTTTTAAGGGGATAGAACTGTAATATCTCGGGTTAGGGGCTATTTTATTATGGCTTTGTTTGCATGTGCACGGTGTAATATGTTGTTGTTTTGATGTTTTGGAGCTTAGTTGTAAGATAGGTGTAAGCTTTGAGTGGTGGGAAAAATCTTTGCTTTTAGGCTTAGGTGGGAGGAGCTGAAGGAGCTGGGGTTTATAAATATTATTAGTGAATGATAGCACAAGAAAGGAGCTGGTGGAGTGGCAAGTTAGGAACCACTAAGAGCTTGGATTGGCGTCACTTGCAGGGGGGAGAGGTCCTGTGTTCAAGATGCAGGATGCTCACATTTTGGCTTCTATTTTGACGGCATGGAGGGGAGAAGTTGTAGGCAGTTCAAACTCTACCTTGGACCAAGTCAACTAGTTTGAATGGGTGGTTGTGAGTGTTTGGGGAGTAGTGGTCGAATCTTGGGGAGCTTTTGGGGGGTGAGTGGCCGGTTTTGGTGTAGTAGGAGTGTGCCGAATTTCACTTTGGCAATTTTGTGCATTTTCGGTCAAAAACAATTGGTAAGCTAAATTCTCCTTTAGTCAAAAAGCTAGCCAAAATTTCAAGTGTGTTTCTTCATCTTTTCTCCTTAAACCGAAAGTCCAAGCATCTTCTTGCTGAAATTGCTTTGCTTCTCTTGATTTGGTGTGTGGCCGAATGTTCCTTCCCATTTCTTCCTTTATCTTCATTCGTGTAAGCCGAAGCTAGTACCCCTTTTCTTCTCATACTTTCTTTCTTCTCTTGGAACCTTGATAGCCGAAACTCCATTCTCCAAGATACCTTCCTCCATTTCTTTTTCTTTCAAACTGAAAGCACCCTCCCTCTATTCATCTTTTATTTTCTTTCATTTTCAAAAACTCCTTAGCCGATTGTCTCCATTTATTTCTTCCCATTTCTCTTAAACCGAAACCCCCTCAACTTGTCCCTTCAAACCTCCTTTTTCTTCTCTCAAACCCCATTGCCGTAGCTTCTATTTCTTCTCACCTCTACTCTTCCTTTCTTTCCACTCAAGCCATACATAAGCGTGTTAAGCACCTTGGCCGAATCCTTTTTCCTTCTTGTTTAAGTGTTGGCCGAATCTTTCCTCTCCTAATAGTATCTTGTGGCTGATTTTTGGGTGTGGTGTTGGTTCTCATCTCGTGTTTTGCAATTGTTTGAAGAAGGTAAGTGCTTGGCCGAATGGCCATTTCTCCCCTCTCTTATTCTTCATCGATTTTGGGTTTGATTAAGGGCCGATTTCGGCATTTGTTGAAGGGAGTTAACCTTTTGTTTTGATAACCGATTTCTTTATAAAGCCTTTGGATTTTGGTGGCAACCAAGTGAAGCAGTCAAACGAGGCCTTTATCTTAAGTTGATTGATTGGTAAGTGATGGTGAGATTTTGGTTCATGGTCTAATCGTTAGTCTCATTTAATCAAGTCTCCAAGGGACTAACTGTTTACATTTTAGGGAGGCCGATTGTCAGAGGAACCATTGTTGGTTCGGGTTTGGTAGGAAACCCAACCAAGGGTAAGGTAAGGGTTCAAACGCTAACCCCTTTGGTTTAATGGTTTTGGCCGAATGGTCTAGGTACTAATTTCGTGTTTGGTCGATTTTAGGAGCAGGGTAATCGAGGGGTTTAAACCGGTTCTTTGGGATTAAGCTTGCGTTTTAGCAGGTGTGTAAGCTAACACACTTTTTACTTAGTAATATGTTTAATAAACCTGATTGCCTATTAAAGCTTAACGATATGATAGACTGATATGATACCCTACGGGGTATGTGTACGGATCCGGGTAAGTCCGTTCCATTACAAGTTCTATTAATGATATATGCTATTATGATTGTTGATGTATGTTATATGAGATGCAATATTAAAACATGTTAGCATGATTGTATGACTTCACACGATTTGCATTAGTATGAGATGTTAATGGGTGATATGAGAGGAGAATATGATATCCGTGTCTTTGGGACACGGAGGTTTGGCACCTCCCGGTGGTTTGGTACCACAGATTGATTATTGTGACTTTGGGTCACGGAGGTTTGGCACCTCCGCGTCTCATCCCGGTGGCTTAGCACTACAGTGGGTTAGCCTCACGGTTGGATTTATGGGATTGACGCTAGTGATTTGGTATCACACGATGGGTTGGCCCCACCATTTGATTCGTGACTACGGTCACCAGTGATTTGGTATCACACTTGTGTCTTTGGGACACCAGAGGTTTGGCACCTCATAGCGACTCGTCTCGTGGTTTAACACCACCGCTGGTTGGCCCCACTTTTGAGATACTGGGATTATCGCCATGATTTGGTATCACACGTGGGTTGGCCCCACAGATGGATTTTCGTGACTTTGGGTCACCGGTGGTTTGGCACCACATTGATGGATATCATGACTTTGGGTCACCGGTGGTTTGGCACCACCGGTGGTTTGGTACCACACGGGTAGAAAAGGAGTTACTGGATGGTTAAGATCAAGTGCATTAATTGTATTGCTTTGTTATGATGTGTGTTAGTATGTTGCATATACCGGAGGGGATTTATGCCTCGAGTCTTGTGACTCACCTTCTCCATTATCATTTGGTGACACTTAGATCGCGGACACGGGCTTGGGTGGACTCGAGGTGACCATGCCATGAATAAAAGACTTGATTTGTAATCGATTTTAAACTTGGTACTTTGCTTTATTATTTTCATTTGGATTTGTTTGGGTTTGTAAAAGGCCTCTTTAAAATTATTCTTTGGTTGATTATATGCTTAAATCTGATTTCAAATATGCCTTAACAAATAATTGGGTTAATATTGAGTAAAACTTGGAAAGATAAGGTTTTCAAAACTACAAAGCGACATGTTTTAAACTTTACCATCGGGTAACACGCTCTAATTTAAAATGAATGCAACTCGAATGATTTCCAAATTTAACCTAAGTTCAGAATGTTTTCATGCAACTAAAAAGGATAAACTCGAATTTCCAAATGATATAAATTGATTTTACTATTAGACTCAACTAAGTTTTCAAAATTCCCGGGTTTTCAAGTACACTTTTTTTTAAACAATCATGCTTAAGTTTTCTACAAGAACAAAACATACGAAAGAGTTTTCATTAGACTTTTAACAGGAAACCTAAACCTCTCAAATACATCTCCCCAGAACATACAGATTGATTCGTGGTGTATTGACCGGTTTGGGGTGTTACATACATTGATGAAATGGATACAAGAGAGTTTGTGTTTTAGGGAGGCGGCTTGGAAAATAGCCACCTTTCAGGCCACATGGGCAGAGACACGGCCATGTATCTCAGCCATGTACAGACATGGTTTAAGGGTACAGGCGTGTTGAGGCCGTGTAAGGGACACAGGCCAGGGACACGAGCGTGTGTCTAGCCGTGTGTAATAAGTCAGTGTCGACCACGGGTGAAAAGCACGGGCATGTCTCAGGGGCACACGGGCATGTCCCTTAAGCAACATGGGCGTGTGGCGCCTGTATAGACAAAAATTTTCTAAGTGTGTAGAAGTTTTCGATTAATTTTCAAAACCTTCAGGAAGTATGTTTAAGGCCTCGTAGGCCCAGGATGACTAGGTTATGAGTTTGAATAGAAAGCATTTAAGCCAAAATAAAATTTTATAGCCCGATGTGATATGTTTAAGTAGGTAAAATTACGTAATACTTTGTTTTCGGTTTCAGCTTTGGACCAGGGTAAGGGGTGTTACATGTTCATTAAGAAAAAGG
The DNA here is from genome assembly GCA_025506655.1 of Gossypium rotundifolium. Classification (NCBI taxonomy): domain Eukaryota; kingdom Viridiplantae; phylum Streptophyta; class Magnoliopsida; order Malvales; family Malvaceae; genus Gossypium; species Gossypium rotundifolium. The sequence goes on from CP106725.1 coordinate 53,610,077, forward strand.
ATGGGTCGATGCGTATGTGCATCGATTATAGACAGTTGAACAAGTTGACGATCAAGAACAAGTATCCATTACCAAGGATCGATGATCTATTCGATCAGCAGCAAGGAGCTTCGGTTTTCTCAAAGATAGACTTGAGATCTAGGCATCACCAGTTAAAAGTCAAGGAGGTGGATATTCATAAGACTGCGTTTCAAACTCGTTATGGACATCACGAGTTTTTAGTGATGCCGTTCGGGTTGACTAATGCACCAGCTACATTTATGGACATGATGAACCGGGTCTTCCAACCCTATTTAGACCGATTTGTGGTGGTGTTCATAGATGACATCTTGGTGTACTCAAAGACTGAAGAAGAGCGTGATTCACATCTATGAGTTGTATTACAGATACTAAGGGAGAAGTAGCTATATGCCAAATTCAGTAAGTGTAAATTTTGGCTAAGGAAAGTGACCTTTTGGGGGCATGTTGTATCTACTGGGGGAATTAGAGTTGATCCCCAAAAGGTCAAGGCTGTGTTGGACTAGAAGCCACCGAAATCAGTGGTTGAAATTTGGAGTTTTCTAGGTTTGGCTAGGCATTACAGGCATTTTGTTGAGGGTTTTGTTGATTACTACACCCCTAACTAAGCTATTGCGTAAAGGAGTTTCGTTTGTGTGGTCAGATAAGCAGCAAGAGAACTTTGAGAAATTGAAGAAAATTTTGACAGAAACGCCAATATTGATTCAGCCTAAGGCTGGTAAGGATTTTATTGTTTATTGTGATGTGTCACACACTGGCTTGGGATGTGTGTTGATGCAAGGGGAAAAAGTGGTGGCTTATGCATCTCGTCAATTAAGGCCGCATGAGATAAATTATCCCACTAATGATTTGGAGTTAGTTATAGTGGTGTTTGCTCTGAACATTTGGAGACACTATCTGTATGGGGAGAAGTTGATTATCTATACGGATCATAAGAGTCTGAAATACCTCCTTACCCAGAAGGATTTGAACTTAAGACAACGATTGTAGATAGAACTGTTGAAAGATTATGACTTCTCAATCGAGTATCACCCAGGTAAACTAACGTAGTGGCTGATGCGTTGAGTCGTAAGGTGATATCGAACTTGAGAGTGATGTTCACTCATCTCAGCCTTTATGAAGATGGTAGCCTTTTAGCCGAACTTCAGGTGAAGCCTGCATGGGTAAATCATATTAAGGAAAAGCAGTTGTTAGATGAAGTGTTGGATTCTCAACTTCAGCAAGTGGAAGGTGGTGAGATAGGGGATTTTGGATTGAATAGTGATGGAGTATTATGTTTCCGTGGAAGAATTTGTATGCCCAGGGATTTGGAATTAAGACAAATGATTCTGTGTGAGGCGCATGGTAGCCCATATGCTATGCAACCCTGGGGAAATAAGATGTACCGAGACCTCCGTGAGCAATATTGGTGGCCAGGGTTGAAATGGGAGGTTACTGATTTTGTGAGTAAGTGCTTGACATGTCAGTAGGTGAAGGAGGAACATCAACTACCTTCAGGGTTGCTACAACCGGTGAAAATCCCACTATGGAAATAGGAAAATATAACGATGGACTTTGTTAGTGGGTTACCCTTAACGCCTACTAAGAAAGATTCTGTATGGGTGATAGTGGATCGGTTAATGAAGACTGCTTATTTCCTACCTGTTCGTACGGATTATACGTTGCAGAAGTTTGCCAAGTTGTATATAGTAGAAGTCGTGAGATTACATGGGGTACCAGTGTCGATTATATCGGACAGGGATCCTAGGTTTACATCACAGTTTTGGAAGGATTTACATGAAGCTTTAGGAACAAGACTAAATTTCAGCATGGCGTTTCATCCGCAGACAGATGGTCAGTCGGAGAGAGTAATCCAGATTCTAGAAGATATGTTAAGAGGCTGTGTGATCGACTTCAGGGGTAGCTGGGAAGATTTCCTACCATTGAAGGAGTTTGCATACAACAACAGCTATCAATCCAGCATCCAGATGGCACCCTACGAGGCACTGTATGGTCGTAGGTGTCGTACTCTTACTTGTTGGACTGAGCTGGGGGAACGACAGTTATTGGGTCCTGAGTTGATCTCGGAGACGGAGGAAAAAGTTAAGGTAATTCGGGCACAGTTAAAAGAAGCTTCGGACAGATAGAAATCATAAGCGGATCTGAAGTGTAAGGATATAGAGTTTGCGGTAGGAGATCAGGTCTTTTTGAAGGTCTCACCTTGGAAGTAGATCTTAAGATTTGGATGGAAGGGCAAGTTAAGCCCTAGGTTCATCGGACCATATCGTGTACTGAAGCGTGTTAGGCCAGTGGCTTATCAGTTGGAGTTACCTTCGGAGTTAAGTTAGATGCATAGTGTATTTCATGTCTCGATGTTAAGGCGTTATCACTCAGATCCATCTCATATCGTGCCAGTGGAGGAAGTTGAGATAAGACCTGACTTGTCTTTTGAAGAGGGGCCAATACAGATTTTAGATCGGGATATTAAGGTGCTAAGAAGGAAGTCGGTTCTGTTAGTCAAAGTTTTATGGCGTAATCATGGGACAGAGGAAGCTATATGGGAGCCAGAGGACACGATCCGGCAACAATATCCTCATCTCTTCTAATCAGGTAAATTTTGAGGCCAAAATTTCTTTAAGGGGGTAGAATTATGACATCCTAAAATTCAGAATTTTATGTTTTAAAGTACATCATGCGATAGGCTAGTTAAAAATGTTAATTGTGTATGTTTAGGGGTCCTAAGAAGGCTTAGGGTTGAGCTGGGCCTTAGCAAAATTTTTGTGTTTAAGCACTTTAAGGAGAGAAGGTAACTGGCATCAAGACATAAGGAAATAAGTGTGTATTTTGCTAGCACAAGTGAAGCACATGGTGGAGTAGTGTGGCATTAAGTGGAGAGCATGGAGGGAAGGGGTTCGAATCCCACCTATTGCAAATTTTGGATTTATTTTGTGCTTTCTTACCAAGTGTCGGCCATGGTTCTAAATATGGTAAGGGAGACTTCTTATTGATGGAAAGAAGACTAAGAAAATAAGGTAAGGAGGAAAACTAGGGAAAAGGAAGGAAAGAAATAAAAGACATGGGCAAGGGAGGGAACATGTTGGTCGAATATTGGGAGTTGCCTAAGAAAGAATTTTGGTCAACACTCATCTTTCTGGTAAAGATGATACATGATTTTGGGAGGGGGTCTTGGTGGCCGAATTTTTGCAATAGTCATTTGGAAAATTTTGATGCTTGTAAGGCTTGTTTTCTTTTAGCATTTTGGTATTATCTTTTTCTAATTCTTTCCCTTTGCTTGCCGAATTTCTAAAGCCATATGTTCACCTCATTTTCTCTTGTTTTGGCTGAAACACTCTAGCCATTGTTCATCTTGTTCCCTTGTTGTGCCGTAACCCTCAATCCATCTTTGTTCATTTTTCCTTTGTTGCCGAAACACTCACCTTATTTTGATCATCTTCTCCTTGTTGATAGCCAAACTCCCTAACACTTCTTCTTCATTTTTCTTTCTCTTTTCTCACCATTTCTTTTATATTCTCTCTTTTTCATTTGTCAATAATATTTGAAGGCCGAACATTCCTTGTCCTTTTCTCTCCATTAGCCGAATCGGTAAGTGATTCCATTCTACTCTATTCATTTTCTTTTTCCCTAGCCGAATGTGTGTCTATTAACATTCAGATGTTTCACTTTATTCTAGACCAAAATACCATTCTCTCCTAATCCCTCATATCTTGATCATCTTCTTATTGTAGTATTATAGTGGAAAGCCGAATCTCATATCCTTGTCTCATCCTTAGCCATAAGTCAATCGGTGGAAATTGGGTTCATCATCATTAAGGTAAGGAGTTTCTTCTTGGATTTTTGTTATATCTCTACTTGACTATGTTGCAAATCGGATCAAAGTTTTGACTAATAGATTATTTTAGGGACAAAATCACTCGATATTCTCTACTTGTTAATCTTTCGAAAATAATGGTAAGTCGAAACCTCTCCTTAGATAAATATGTTCACTCATCATAGTATTTTTCTAACCGAGACTTTTTCAATGGAGGCAAGTGGTAATGATTTAAAAGGAAAAGTGATTGGAGAACACAAAAGGAGTGGATTTGCAATTCCTACTCCTAAGTTCAAAAAAAGGGCGGTATCGGCAGTTCGGGATTTTCCACCGAGTTGTGGACCATCATCCGGTGAGAATAGACAAATCATGGTCATTCACGATATTGAGGGTAACCATTTCATTAGATCGTCTAATTTAGATTTAGATTAATAAAATCTTGTTTGTTGGTTAATCGAGTGTAATGGTGATTTAGGTGTCAACAATCAAGAAGGTTTAATCCTTACCGTAATCAGGTGTGTAATCTCACATCGAAATCTCGCAAATCTGTGATTTATCATCATGTTAGAAAAATTGATCGATGTTGCTTAAGAACTCAATAACGTTAAAATGATATGAATCGAGTGATTTGCTTAAACATCGTTAATACTAAGATTTTTCAAAATTGGAGTTGATTTGTAAAATTACGAAAATACCCTTAATGGGCCGTTTCTATCAAAATGCCTTAACGGGTTGAATTGCTTAAATACCTTTAAAAGTGTTGATTACCAAATGCCCTATGGGTCAAATTACGAAAATGCCCTTAATGGGCCGATTTGCTAAAATGCCTTAGTGGGCCGAATTAGTATTGCTTTAATGGGTCGAATATCCGAAATATTTCATTAGATTAATGGATATTATATTTGTGGATATTTTATTATGTATGTTGCATTTCCACATTTTGCATGGGGTGGGAAAAATGTATGGAGAGTAGTGTAGCCTGGTGGCATTGCCACAAAATGTTCATTTTAATGCTTACTTATGATTTCGGTGGCAAGGTCACAATAAAAATATATGATAGTAGCTTGACCGCAAACTTTGGTGTCAGCGACAGGGTGGGTTGACTTGATCCCCACAGGTGTGATTGGTTGGTCAGGGGTGTGATGGATGGATGGGTTGGGTTCCATTCATTTACTTCATTTTAATTATGTTATGTTAATGGGCTTCGGTCCAAGATACTCTTATATAGGTTCAGGCCCAGTGGATGACGGTAAGGGGGATTATGCACTGAGTTCTAGTAACTCACCCAATTTTCTTAATCCTTGTAGGTAGTTCTCAATGACGAGGACTTGGGGCCATGGATAACTCGGTGGAGGCCCTACTTAATAAATGATGTTTGCAAACATTAGTAAACTTCTTTTTTTTCCCCCGAATTTCATTACTTTTACTATTTTGGGTTTTAAAGTTGTAATAAGGCCTCTGGGATATTTTTATTTTTGCTTTATGTTTAGTCGTACCTATTATTTTGCTTGAATTATTTTTAAATGGGGATTTTCTAAAATTATAAATAAAATTTTTCTAAAATTGATTAACAAATGGTTTTTATAATAAATATGTACAAATAATTTAACTCGGAGTTTCTTTCAAAATTATCAATAACATTTTCAAAATTTACGGTTTTAAAAGATCATTAGTTCAAATATCGATTCTTCAATCAACCTCTCAAAATTTTGTAGTATTTCATTGAATATTTATAAAGTGAACTTGTTTTTCTTAACCAAATAAAACCTATTTTAGTATGAATCGCTAGTTCTTATTACGTTTTCTTCATGTGAAATGTCAAATCGATCGAAACGCATGGGCCGAGTTTGGGGTGTTACAACTTTGTTGTTTTAGACAAGAATGAGGACAATAGTATCCCCTTAATTTTAGGAAGACCCTTCTTAGCAACTGCCAGAGCTAAAATTGATGTTGGTACAAGTGAACTCACACTTCGTGTAGGTGACGAATCAATCAGGCTTCAAGCTCTTGACTCAGCTAGGACATTGAAAGATAAAGGTGAGAGCGTAAATTCTATTGATAACCATTCAGTTAAACCTTCTTTCAGGAAGCGCCACGAACCACACATCTGAACCAGATCCTAGACCTCATATCAACAAGGAAATGATTCATGAGGAATGAAGGCTTCAGATTGATGAGCTAGACGAGTGGAAGCTACGTGTTAAGGAGAAACTGAAGGAACCCCCAGACGAGCTTATAGGAACATCAAATCACTTTATAATAGGAGATCAGGTACTGTTAGATAAAACAGACCCTCGAATCACCATATCAAACCTGAATACAAACGAAGAAATTCCAATTTAAAGTAATCAGTGTTTTCCCTTATGGAACAGTTGAGGTAAGTTATTATACATTCAGTACTTTTAAAGTAAACGCTACTCGACTCAAACTATATGAGGATAGCATGAGAAAGGATTTTTCACTCCTCAAACCACCATGAATGTGCAAATGAGAGGTAAGTCTAGCTTAAGACTTTAAATGAGCGCTTCTTGGGAGGCAACCCGAGCACTAACCCCATTTATTTTTATTCTCTTTCTTTTAGCACCTAACTACAAACTAACCAAGTTAATGAAGTGCAGATTTCCACACCACATGCCCTTGCACACGGCCGTAGCCATGGTCGTGTGGATACTACGAATTTCTATACTGGTATGGCAGAGATAGTACGAAACAGGTCGAAAAATATCTTCAAGCCATGGGCTTCGACTAAACACCACGGCCGTGCGACACAACTGTGGCCAACACTGTTTTATCAACACAGCATGCCGACATGAATAACAGGCGTGCGAGAAACTAATGAACCACCACACGGCTGTGCAATACGGCTGTGTGAAATGACATGCCCATGAAACACGGGCGTGGGGATGTACCAGAGCTGAAAATTTTTGAACCACCTACTCCCCTTTTCACCTACTCTCCATTCCCTTCTTCCACAACCTTTACACTCTCCTCCCTTTTCATTCCCTTCTTCTTCATTTTCCAAACTCTTGATCTATACTTCATCCATGTCGAATAAACAGAAGGATCCTAACCTAGTCTCTCTGTGCGAGACCGATCTACATAAGTTCATGCCGGCCGCTTCATTAACTCGACAAGAAAAAGACCTTTGAGTCCATTTAATCTTTCTTTTTCCTTTCTCTTCTCCTTTATTTTCCTTATCTTTATTTCTCTTATACTAAGTTTATTTTATTTTATTTTAGTTTCTTGGTTTTAGGTTTTTCAAGCTGCTTGGGAATCATACACCACGGCCTTATAAATCAGACCCACCTCTCGAACCATCTAATAATAAGGACCTTTCAGCCCATTAATCGTTTCTTTTAGTCTTATTTCATTTTTTACACTCTTTTTTTTATTTTCCTTTTATTTAAATATATAATTAGTATATTTAGAATTATTCTTATTATTTCCTGGCTAACACTTCATGAAATTCTCAATTTCTTCATATAGTGCAGGAATTAGAGGCACCCCCTCCAACTTATCTTTCACCTCCGAATCAAGTTTCCACACTTCCAACTCAAGGAATCCATCCAAAAATTCAGGAAGTTTCACTTTTTTCCCTCTCTTTTAATTTTCTTAATATATGATTACTATCTATCTTTGTACATTGAGGGCAATGTACATCTTAAGTGTGGGGGTGAAAATTTATTTAGAAAAGTTCCTAACTTTTTGCATTATTCTCAAATCCATGAATGATATCTTGTCTTAAGTAATTTTCTCATATCACTAATTAGAATGAAATTCCTATGATTTATGATTTTTATTGATATGTTTCGGATTAAGTCATTGATAATTATACGGTGATGATTTAAATTTTAAGATACTAGAGAATCAAGCATGATGAGTCTATTTTCAAAAAATTAAAATTTTGTTAAGTTGTCTACCTAAATCTAATTATTACCTTGAAGTTTAAAATTTACAAGGTTGTCATAAAAAATCCATAATTTTTGTGAGATTTTGAACCTTTTAGAGCATACATTCTTTTCGTGCTCACTTTATTGATTATGAGTGTGTCAACATTGATTTGTTATTCTAGAACTTGCTTCGATTATACACGTTGAGACCATATCTTTGATTTGATATACTAAGATGATAAAGGCACTTAGTATTTAACCCACTTACTCCACTAAAAGCCTACCCTCACAATTAACCCCTAGTGAACCCCTTTGATCCTAATAACCCTTTTATTGATTCACCCACTAATATTAATCTAAAACCCATCTTGTATTTGTTATCACCATTCCTCTTGACTACCCTTCTATCAAGACTTGATTTGATCAGTTGTCTAATTATTTCATTTCAGTAGTTGAATTCTTCTTATATTATGTATTTACTTGATTTGTTCTTAAAAAAAAAATTCAAAGTATATTCATTATTAGTTCCGTGATTAAGTGAGCTTATACGTTTAAATTTGACATCTTGAAGAAAAAGCTCATATTATTAGTTTCAAGTTTTCAATTGATGTAATTATTTAGGATTAGTTCATTTTTCTAGTTAGGTAGTTTTTCAATTCAATCTCGATTTTAACCCTTTAATTCAGCCTTTATCCACACCTTTAACCTAAGCCCCATTACAACCTTTTAAAGACCTTTTGAGCTGTGTATCATCTTATTTTATAGTGGTGGAGATTTGATTTTCAGGCAAGCCTATGGTAATAACTTTTCATGTTTGACTGATGAGTGCTTTATTTTGACTCTTAAACACCTTGAGTAATTTGAGTGAATCTTTAGTGAAGATGTCAACTCTTGTCAATTTTGAATTAAAGGTAATTATTTAGATAAGGGGAAACACCTATATTTTTCATGCTAAATGTCGAAACCATTTTTTTTAAAACGGAGGTCGACTTGGATTTTTGAAAATGAAAATGAAAAACTTAGGAGTCGCCACCAATCCTTTTTACGGAGGTGTGATCGGGTCACCTCGAAAAGCATTTGTTTTTAATAAACAATTTGATTTATCAAAACAACGATTCTAGTCTATGAAATTCAGAAAATGGGTTCGGGAGTCAGTTACGCACGAGGAAGGGTTAGCACCCTCGATACGCCCAAAATTGGTACCTAATTGATTATCTAAGATCTTAATGTCAAAAATTCAAAAATATTTGAAAAGACGATCCTATTTTATTTTTAAAACTTGAACAAATCAAGATGGATGATAAGACCCTTTTGTTTCGAAGAGATAAAATGTCATACCCAGTAAGTTAGGGTATGACACTTTGGGTTCCCGAAACTGAGCTTGTCTTTTCACTTTAGAACTCAGATTTAAGTTTGAGGAGGATTTCGTCATTTGTCAAATGAGAAATAGGAACTCAGCGATTTCTCAAAATTCCAAATACGAAATATTACCTTTATTTTAAAAACTTATCTCGAGGTATTTAGGTGCCATGGCCAGTAAGTTAGGGCACAACACCTTGAATTTCCGAGAACAAGTATTTTATTCACAACTTGTATTGCGATTTAAAAGGGATATTCCGTTATTCAGATTGAATGAGAAAAACTGGAACCCAATAAGTTAGGGCATGATTTTCTCAAATCTTTAATACGAAATATAAATTATTTTAAAAAACTTGATGCACCGTGTAACACCCCAAACCCGGCCCAAACACCATAACCGGATCTGGCATGTCACTAAGGAGATTTTCAAGAAAAAAAATGTCGAAATTTTGGAAAAATATTTTTCTTGAGTTTAACCTTTTATTCGGGAAAACTAAATGGTTGAATTATTTGTAAGAGATATACATGTTATATTAATGCCTTAGTTTAAATGTCAAATAATAATAAAAGCCCAAAATAAAACCAAAAAGAAAAGGAAAAAAAATGTAAAGTTGGTGGCCCATGGCTTTATTACAATGAAATTTAAAACCCACTAATTAAAAATAACAAAAATAATTAAACTAAGTAGAGTCTTTTGCTGAATCAAGATATTCTCTCGCATGGTCACCTTGTGCTCCTCTCCAGCCCGGTTCGATGCACTAGGTGCTACCTAAAAGATGTTAAATAATAGGGTGAGTCGCGAGACTCAGTGTGTAACCCTCGTGTACCATCAGATTGGGCCTTAGGCCCACAGAACAGATAACAGAGCACAATATATCAGAAAATATGCAAAGGCCAACCCAATCCTAGGTTTCCATCCGCTACACACCATCCTAACCTGCCAATCACACCATTGGGGATTTCTACAATCAACCCACACCGCTACACACCATCGATGGCAGTTATGCTGCAGTTAGCTGCTCATCATCAAATCATAGAAATAGCCACTACAACAGATCATGGCAAGAAGCCACTACAATAGATCATGGCAAAAGCCACTACAACTGAACACTTCCCCTTTCATCAATCACCCAACCCCGTGCAATCACAGAAATTGACATACATGTAAAACATATCATCTCAACAGAGACATTCATTTATGAATGATAGAAATCACTAACCTGGTGGTTCGCCATTACCCTCTTCGGGTTTCAACCGTCATGCCGAGATTTTGGCATTTAAGAGAATATAGAAGATTTATATACATGTACTAACAAACAAATCTGAATGGTGTGAAAAGTTACACACCTGATAAATACGTAGGACTACCCTCTATGTCGATACCCTAGCTAATCGGATCTACTGCCCTTTGTCTACAACTTTGCTCAAAAGCGCGAAGATAAAGTTTCCCCTACATTCAACCAATGATTACTATGTACCCGAATTTATATGTTTAACTAAACAAATCTCCTTACCTAAATCAATTGAATCTCGGAAGTAGGGTGATTCAGGTGCTACCAATTTAGAAACCTACGCGATTTGATCTCCTTCAAATCTCGAATGCTGCCCATGAAAGAAAACACAAGATCAATCCACCATGTAGCCATTCACTATGGTATCTAAAAGCCAAAAAAAGATTAAAATCTCACGAATCGACACTTACCTTTAGTTTTCTTCAAGATTCGGCAATCATAGGAGGTGAGATCTAGGAATTTCGGCTTTTAAGAAAATCATGGAAAGGATGGACAAGAAGAATGCTGTCTAACAAAGGGTATTCGGTCAATGTTCTTGAAAGAGAAGAAACAGAAAATATTAGTGTTTCGACAACTAGTGAAGCTTTAGAGGGTTTCGGTTTTTGGTAGCAAAAGAAACAAAGAGCCTTATTTGTCAAAATTAGGAGAAAAAGAGAAGAGAGAGAGAAGATCAAGACTGTGCTTCAGGAAAAAATAATGAAAATTCGGCATTCTTTGACACTATCTAGCCGCCCCCCTTTACACACACAGTCCAAATTTTGACCACCTCTAGCCCCCTGGATAGCCTCTCATCTTTTCCCTTATCTTTATCCGAACTCACATCCAAAAGAGTCTTACATCACACCACTTCCTCCCTCCTTTATCAGCTTAGTATCCATATATTTTAAACATTAAAAATCCCTAAATATTAGCCTTGTTGTCGTCCCCCCTTACTTCCTTTTAAGTGCCAAATTTGGCCCAATAACTTGGGCTCCAAGCAATCTCCATCCACTAGTGACGCCACCCTTCACTCCCTTATGGTGCCATCCTACTTTGGGCCTCAAGCCCAACTTGATATTTTTAAACATAGATACCTACCTTCAAATCCTATGGTGACTAAACAGAATATTTTAACCAAGGTTTCAGCCCATTTCTGAGCCTAATCTGGAACCCTAACCCTCAATTTAATATTTTAAACCATCGACACACATAATGCACCGGCCCATTTAATTAGGATGTTACAGTTCTACCCCCTTAAAATAAATTTTGGCCTCAAAATTTACCTAATCAGAAGAGATGGGGATACTGCTGTCGCATAACATCCTCTGGCTCCCATGTCACTTTCTCCGCGCCGTGGTTTCACCACAAAACCTTGACCAAAGGGACGGACTTCCTTCTCAACACCTTTAAGTCTTGATCCAAGATTTGCACTGGCTCCTCTTCAAAAGACAGATCTGGTCTTACTTCAATCTCTTCCACTGGCACAACATGTGATGGATCAGAACGATAACATCTAAGCATCGAGTCATGGAATACGTCGTGTATCTGCTCCAACTTCAAAGGTAACTCCAATCGATACGCCACTGGGCCCATACGTTCTAGCACCCGATAAGGTCCAATAAACCGTGACTTAGCTTACCCTTCTGACCAAACCTCATTACCTTCTCCCACCGTGATACTTTCAAGAAGACTTGATCTCCTACTGCCAATTCCATCTCCCTTCGTTTAAGATCTGCATACAACTTTTGCCGATCAGACGCTTCCTTCAACCAAGCCCAAATTAACCTAACTTTCTCTTCCATTTCAGACACTAGTTCTGGACCCAACACCTGACGCTCACCCAACTCTGTCCAACAAGTTGGGGTACGACATCTCTTTCCGAATAACACCTCATAAGGCGCCATCTGAATACTAGATTGATAACTATTATTGTACGCGATTCTACCAAAGGCAAATACTCCTCCCAGCTTCCCCTAAAATCGATGATGCAACCCCTTAGCATATCCTCCAAGATCTAAACTACCCTCTCAGACTGACCATCAGTCTATGGATGAAAAGTGGTGCTGAAGTCTAGCCTTGTTCCCATTGCTTGATGTAAAGCCTTCTAGAACCATGACATGAACCTAAGGTCTCTATCCGATATAATCGACACAGGTACACCTTGCAGTCTCACCACGTCAGCCACATACAACTTAGCCAACCTTTGCAGAGAAAAGTCGACATGAACTGGTATGAAGTGAGCAGACTTCATCAGCCGATCCACAATCACCTAAATTGAATCCTTCTTAGTGGGCGTAAGGGGTAACCGACTAACAAAATCCATCGTGATTCTCTCACATTTCCACTGTGAAATCTTTATCGGTTGCAACAACCCCGAAGGTAGCTGGTGTTTCGCTTTCACCTGCTGGCACTTCAAACATTTACCCACGAATTCTATTACCTCTCGCTTCAGACCTGGCCACCAGAATTATTCTCGCAAATCCCGGTACATCTTAACCCCTCTAGGATGCATAGCATAAGGGCTACTATGCGCCTCCTAAAGAATCATCTTCCTTAACTCCAAGTCCTTTGGCATACAAACTCTCTTACGAAAACATAGGATTCTATCACCATTCAAACTATAGTCCTCTCCTTCACCACTTCACACTTGCCAGAGTCGAGCACCCAAAACATCGTCTAAAAGTTGCTTCTCCTTGATCTGACTTGTCCACATAAGTCTTACTTGGAGCTCAGCTACCAAACTTCCATCCTCATCTGTACTAACATGAGCGAACATCACCCTTAAATCCGCTATCGCCTTTCTACTCGGATCGTCGCCACCACGCCTTACTCGGATGATATTCAATCGAGCAGTCATAGTCCTTCAAGAGCTCTATCCACCTACGTTGCCTCAGATTCAACTCCTTCTGGGTAAGGAGATACTTCAGGCTCTTATGGTCTGTGTAAATAACCGACTTCTCCCCATACAGGTAGTGCCTCCAAATCTTCAGAGCAAACACTACCGCCGCCAATTCTAAATCGTGTGTAGGGTAGTTCAACTCATGCGGTCTCAACTATCGAGATGTATATGCAATAACTTTTCCATCTTGTATCAACACACATCCTAAACCCGTGTGTGACGAATCACAGTAGACGGTAAATTTTTTTCCTGCCTCTGGCTGAATTAACACTAGCTCTTCCGTCAAGATTCTCTTCAGCTTCTCAAAGCTCTCTTGCTGTTTGTCGGTCCATATAAACGATACTCCCTTCCTCAACAAATTAGTTAAAGGTGCCGCTATCAATGAGAACCCTTCAACAAATCTTCTGTAGTACCCGGCCAATCCTAAGAAACTTTGAATCTCGCCACAGACTTCGGCGGTTTCCAATCCAATACGACTTCTATCTTTCGAGGGTCCACCCTAATTCCCTCTACAGAAACTACATGCCCTAAGAAAGTCACTTCCTTGACCGTAACTTACACTTCATGAACTTTATGTATAAACCGCTTCTCCTCGAATTTGTAACACCACACAAAGATATGCATCATGCTCCTCCTCGGACTTGGAGTAAATCAGGATATCATCGATGAGCACCACGATAAACTGATCAAGATACGATTGAAATACCTAATTCATCATATCCATAAATGTCACTGGCACATTCGTCAACCCAAACGACATCACCAAAAATTCGAAATGACCATACCGAGTTCGAAATGCCATCTTATGAATGTCTCCTTCCTTTACCCTTAACTGATGATATCCTGACCTTAAGTCAATCTTAGAAAAGACCAAGCTCCTTTGAGCTGATCGAATAGGTCATCGATTCTTAGCAATGGATACTTGTTCTTAATCGTTAACTTATTTAGTTGACGGTAGTCCACGCACATACGCATGGATCCGTCCTTCTTCTTCACAAACAGGATCGGGGCTCCCTACGAAGACACATTCGGTCGGATAAAACCACAATCCAACAGTTACTAGATCTGAGCTTTGAGTTCCACCAACTCCTTCGACGCCATCCTGTACGGAGCAATAGACACTAGAGTTATACCCGGAAGTAGCTCTATTCCAAACTCCACCTCGCAATCCGGGGGTAATCCTGGCAACTCCTCAGGAAAGACATTTGTGAAATCCTTGACTGTTCGAACCTCATTGTCAGTCACCTCCTTAACATCCAAAGCATTGATAAAGGCTAGAAATGCATTGCATCCTTTCCAATCAGCTTAACTACCTTCAATACCGATACTATGTTGGACAAATAGTTCCTTCTTTCTCCTAACACAACCACCTCCCTGCCTTCTGGGGTATTCAACACTATGCGTTTAGTCTCACAATCCAACTTAGCATGATGTTTAGTCAACCAATTCATTCCTAAGATAAGATCAAACTCTCCAAACGGTAACTCCATTAAGTCTACCGGGAACACTACCCCTTGAGTCTCTAAAAGTACGTCTCTAAACAGTTTGTCCAATACCCTAGATTGTCTCAGAGGGCTAACCATAGTCATCTTCCTAGTAGTTGTTTTAGAGTCTAAACTTAGGGTCTTAGATATCGAACATGCAACATAGGAGTGGGTTGACCCAATATCAATCAAAGTAAGGTATGGGCTATTTGCAATAAGGAACGTACCGGTTATGACGTCGGTGCGTCACCATCCATCCGTCGGTGAGCTGTATAAACTAGACTTGGCTGCCTCGCGTCTACATTACCTGCACCCCTACCAAGTGCTCCACGACCCCTTGGTACTGGTTGACCACCTCTCCTAACCTGATCAGAACCTCATCCCGCGGGTTGTGCCTGCTCCACCTATGGACAATCCTTAATCATATGCTCTGAGGATCCACACCTAAAGCATCCACCGGTTCTCTGCACTCCCCATAATGCACCTTTCCACATGAAGGACATGATTGATTCTGACCCGTCAGAGCATGAGCTGGTCCATCAGACCTAGACCTTTTCTGAAAATTTTTGGATGATCCCGACAGCCCAAAATTCCTCTTATTCCTATTTATATCCTTATCCTTATTCTGTTTCTCATTCCGCTTAACCTCCTCAAATATCTTAGCTTTCTCAACCAAAATTGTAAAGTCCCTTTCCCAGCTGCGGTGCTACTAATACCCTCATATCATCCCTTAGTCCATCCTCGAATCGTACGCAACGCTCATAGTCAGTCGACATAATCCCTCGAGCATAACAGCTCAACCGCAGAAACTATGCCTCGTACTCAGATACAGACTTACTTCCCTGTACCAAGTTCTGGAATGCCTTTCTCTGCGCGTCCACATAACTGGCCCCGATGTACTTTCCTTGGAACGACTCTTTAAAGAAGTCCCAACTAGTGCGGTCTGCGAAAGTACCTTCCTTCACCGTGAGCCACCACTGGTAGGCCTCGTCTCGAAGAAGAGACACGACCCCTTTCAACTTCTCCTCCATAGTGAAGTCAAGTTCATCCATTATGCACTCAGTTGCCTCCAACCAATACTCAACTATGTTAGGGGCCACACCAGAAACTCCCTTAAACATCTCCGCTCCGTTGGCTCGGAGTCATTCAGACATAGACTTCCGAGCTCCTGAACCCGTGCCTACTTCGGCCACTCTTTCAAGGACCCGTAGCATCACCTGAGACACTGCATCATCTCCACCTGTTTGGTCCTAAAATTCTCCTCCACATTTGGCGGATCCAGATCTCGTTTCTCGACCGTGACTGGACCTATTGGTTCGGACACAGTCATCCTACCCCTACCACGACCACATGGCGGACATCCTCGACCCCTTGTACTCATGCTTTCGATCGACGTTTATGTGATTAAGAATTTTATGAATAATTAATTCTTTCCACTTATTAACCGCGAACAATCTTATGTAAAATCATTTCGATAGTAGTTCTTTTGAATTCGAATTCTATCTACAAGTTCAGTTTTCAAGTCTATATTTCCTAATTCTAGAATTCTCATTCAATCATCATCAATCAGAACATCACATACACGCATCAACCACACAAGCAACATCCATGAACTCATATTCCTCTCCTAGGGGTATTTTCGTCATTTCACTACCCATGGGTATTTTGTAATTTTACCTACAGGGGTATTTTCGTAATTTTTCAAAATAGAGTATCTTGGTGATTTTTCAAAATAAAGGTATTTTGGTAATTTCTTGAAGCAGGGGTATTTTGGTAATTTTGCAATCCGGGGTATTTCGGTAATTTTACAAATCAAAGGCATTTTGGTAATTTATTACAAAACTAGGGCATTCTAGTAAGTTTGTGAAAATAGGGTGGCTGGTCCCTTTCGGGTTTTAATTATAAATTTTGGCCCGTCAACAAGTCCTCATGGCTAAGGTGAACAGACACTACGCACCAGGTAGGATTCTAATGAAGAGGAGGTGAGTCACTAGGACTGCTGTAACACACCAAACCCCGCCTATGCATTAAGCCCGGATTTTGGCATGCCACACAATTTGAATGTGCATTCAAATCATCAACGATGTAGGAAATCAAATCTTCAAAACGATTAAGAGAATGACTTTATCGAAAATCGAGGTTTATTTGAAATCCATGATTAAAAACACAAGAGTTTATCATTTGATTTACGTGAATAGTAGTTGATTAAAATTTTAAATTTATTTAGTCGAAATATTTCATCGAAGAGTTTTAAAAGAATTTCCTAAGTTTGGTGATATTTAAGAAAAACCTTTATTTTATGCGAGAGTTTTAGAAAACATTTATGAAAACTAAATCAGTCCAATTTAGGAAAACTAAAACATAATAAAATCCATCCACATAATAAAATCCATGAAAATAATTAAAGAGGCCTTTTCACAATTTCCACACTTGGCCAACTTGTCAAAATAATAACATAGCCCAAAATATCACTTTCTTTAACAAAATAGCCCATTAAGGGCAAATCCGTAATTATTTTCCACAACCTCAATTTCAGTTTCATGCATTCACATAAAAAGTGTTAATATAACGTATTTTCCAATTTTACCAGATTTACGATTATTATTTTAACGCTTATGGTATAGTATAACCCATGAGATAAGTGTGAAGTTACACATCTGATTACGGTGAGAACTATACTTTCCCGCTCATTGATATCTAAACACGCATCACGATGGATTAGAACACTAATATTTAATATAAAACTATACTAATGATTAACGATCTAGATCCTTACCCTCAGAATCTCAAATGACAACTATTTGCGATTTCTCTCCGATCAATGGTTTAGAACCACGAACAAACAATGGCTCGGGGGTACGAACGACTTCAAATAATTGATTTTCGCTGGATGAGGGTCCACAACGTGGTGGAAAATCTCGATTCTTCAAAAGCGACCCTTCGTTTGAATCTAGAGGAATAGCAAATCCACCCTCTTTGAACACTATTCACAACCCCTTTTGAACCTATCTTGTTTGCCTCCATTGTTAAATAAATGTTAGTCAAACTAATATTCCCTTATCACCACCAATTGATTTTAAGAGCGAAAGCAGCTTACCACAGGATTCTTTCGTTCAAAAGGTGAAAGTCGATTGATAGAGTCCCTATGATAGAATAGATTAATCAATACAATCTTATCAAAATAGAAAGATAAAATAAAATCCCTTTTTGAAATGATCCCTTACCTTGGTGATGAAATCTCCTTTTCCACCGATCTATAATAGCTATGATCAACTAAAGATGTAGAAAAGAAATCGGCACTCCACTATATCACTACAAAGAAAGAAGGATTTGATTGGAGGAGAAAAGATTAAAAATAAAAAGAAAGATTCGGCTATGATAAAACAAAGGAGAGAAAAGAATGATTCGACTATGGAGGTAGTCTAACATTCGGCCAAGGGAGAAGAAAATATTGAAAGTATGGCTGAAAAGAAAATTAAATGATGAAAGAAAGAGAATAAGGATGAGAGATTTATGATTTAATTTTCAAAATAAAAGAAAAGCAAAGGGAGAGAGTTTGAAACAATGGTGCATTCGGCCAAGGGAGAGGAGAAAGAGATGATGTGTGTGTTTTATGTTTTAGGCACTAGATGAGAACACAAAATGGGATACTTGAGTGATTAGCAAAATGACCAAATGGTCAAAAAGAAATGACTAAATAAAGCCCAACAAAGTTGTTTCCTCCAAGCTCAAGACACATTCGGCTATGGGAGAAAGAAAAAGAGAGGAAAGATGTTTTAGGAGAGCAAAAAAATAAAAATTTTGACCAAAAGAAATCCCAACAAGCTACCATCCTACCCCCATACTAACCACCAAAATTTAGCTCCCCCTATAGTCCATGAAACCGTCCAAATACATAGACACTAAACCAAAGTTTTGCCATCAAAAACTTTCCAAGACAATCACCATACATTAAGCCTTGTGTTTCCCCATTACCTTAAATCATGAGATTCTTTTCCTTAAATTTTAGTTACCTTTTCCTTTGGTCTTCTTGCCATAAAATGATATCCAACTCATCCTAATCCTTATCCATGACCGACACATTGGAAGAGGAAACAAAATAAAACAAAACTCAAATGCACAACCAAGGATTGAACCTCTTCCTCAAGCAAACATACATGGTGCCATATCCCTTTTACCACTTGCTCATCTTATGCTAGTTTTGACACTTAAATTTACTTAAACCTCAAGGTCACTTGATCCACTTCAATAAAGTACTCATTACTAAAATTTATTCTAATTCTGAATAATTCCCAAGTCTTCTCAAGACTATATTAAACATGCAAAATTTTAATTATACACAAGCTAAGCACCAAAAACATGCAACATATCGATACTCAGATTTTTAGGATGTTACAACTCTACCCTCCTTAAAGAAAATTTCGTCCTCGAAATTTACTTGGTTAAAAGAGGTGAGGATATTGCTGTCGAATTGCATCCTCAGGCTCCCACATAGCTTCCTCCGCTCCGTGATTACGCAAAAGAACCTTAACCAATGGCACAGTCTTCTTTCTTAACACCTTAACATCGCGATCTAAGATTTTCACTGGTTCCTCCTCAAAAGACAAATCTGGCCTTAATTCCACTTCTCTACCGGTACTATGTGTGACGGATCCGATCTGTAGCACCTCAGCATAGAAACATGGAAGGCACTATGAATCTGACTCAACTCCGGAGGTAAATCAAGTTGATAGGCCACTGGTCCTACACGCTTCAACACACGGTACGGTCCAATGAACCTAGGGCTCAACTTGCCCTTCCTTCCAAATCTGAAAATCTTCTTCCAAGATGAGACTTTCAAAAAGACCTGATCTCCCATCACAAACTCAATATCTTTATGCTTTAGATCCGCATACGACTTTTTCTATCTGAAGCTTCCTTTAATCGCGCTCGAATCACCTTTACCTTTTCTTCCGTCTCAGATATCAGTTCAGGACCCAACAACTGTCATTCCCCCAATTCAGTCCAACAAGTAGGGGTACGAAACCTACGATCGTATAACGCTTCATAGGGTGCCATTTGGATCTTTGGATTGGTAGCTGATATTATCTGCGAACTCGCCAATGGTAGAAAATCCACCCAACTTCCTCTAAAGTCGATCACACATCCTCGTAACATGTCTTCCAAAATCTGAATCACTCTTTCTGACTGACCATCTGACTGGGGATGAAAAGCCGTACTGAAGTTTAACTTTGTTCCCAAAGCCTCATGTAAAGCTTTCCAAAACCGTGATGTAAATCTAGGATCCATGTCCGATATGATAGACACTGGTACCCCATGCAACCTCACGATTTCAGATACATATAGTTTAGCCAACTTCTACAACGAGTAATCTGTATAAACTGGTAGAAAATGAGCAGTCTTCATTAATCGATCTACTACCACCCAGATAAAATCTTTCTTAGTAGGTGTTAAGGGTAACCCACTAACAAAATCCATCATTATCCGCTCTCATTTCCATAGAGGAATCTTTACCAGTTACAATAAACCCGATGGTAATTGATGTTCCACCTTCACTCGTTGACAAGTCAAACACTTTCCCACTAAATCAATAACCTCCCGCTTTAACTTTGGCCATCAATACTGTTCACGGAGATCCCGATACAACTTATTTCCTCCGGGGTGCATAGCATAAGGGCTACTATGCGCCTCTAGAAGAATCATTTGTCTCAAATTTGAATCTTTGGGCATACAAACCCTTCCACGAAAACACAGTACATCATCCTTGTTCAAACCAAAATCCCCTATTATACCACTTTCAGCTTGTTGTATTAATGGACCCAACTTTTCATCGGATAATTGCTTTTCCTTGATTTGCTCCAACCATAGAGGTTTCACCTGAAGTTCCACTAGTAGATTGCCATCTTCATACAAACTAAGATGAGCAAACATTACTCTTAACTCTGATACAACCTTACGACTCAACGCGTCTGCCACAATGTTAGCCTTTCTAGGATGGTACTCGATTGAGAAATCATAATCCTTTAATAGCTCCACCCATCTCCGTTGTCTTAAATTCAACTCCTTTTGGGTAATGAGATACTTAAGACTTTTACGGTCCGTATAAATGATTGACTTCTCACCGTAGAGATAGTGTCTCCAAATCTCTAATGTAAATACCACCGCAGCCAACTCCAAATCATGAGTAGGATAGTTGACTTCATGCGGCCTCAACTATCGAGAAGCATAAGCTACCACTTTTCCACTTTGCATCAATACACATCCTAAACTCGTGTGTGATGCATCACAGTAAATGGTAAACTCTTTTCTGGCCTTAGGTTGAATCAGTACTGGCGTTTCTGTTAGAATCTTCTTCAGTTTCTCGAAACTTTCTTATTGTTTATCGGTCCACACATACGATACTTCCTTTCACAACAGCTTAGTTAGGGGTGCAGCAATCAACAAAAACCCTTCAACAAAGCGTCCATAATAACCAGCCAAACCCAAGAAACTCGAATCTCGACCATCGACTTGGCGGTTTCCAATCCAACACGACCTCTACCTTTCGAAGATCAACTCTTATTCCTTCGGGCTAACACTACATGACCCAAGAAAGTCACTTCCTTCAACCAAAATTCACACTTCTCGAATTTGGCATAAAGTTGCTTATCTCACAAAATTTGCAACACAAATTGCGCAAATGTGAGTCATGCTCTCTTCATTCCTCGAATATACCAAGATGTCATCTATGAACACTACTACGAACCGGTCTAAATAGGGTTGAAAGACTCGATTCATCATGTCCATAAATACAGCTGGTGCATTGGTCAAACCAAACGCCATCACTGAAAACTCATAATGTCCATAGCGAGTTCGGAATGCCGTCTTATGAATATCTGCCTCTTTCACCTTGAGTTGATGATAACCCGATCTCAAATCAATCTTGGAGAAGACTGAAGCTCCTCTCAGTTGATCAAACAGGTTATCAATTCTCGGCAATGGATACCTATTCTTGATCCTCAACTTATTGAACTGCCTATAATCAATGCACATACGCATCGACCCATCCTTCTTCTTGACGAACAAAACTGGTGCTCCCCACGGAGACACACTTGGTCGAATAAATCCCCGATCTAGTAGTTCTTGAATTTGAGCTTTAAGCTCTGCTAACTCCTTCGGTGCCATTCTATAAGGAGCAATGGACACCGTAGTCGTTCCGGGCAAAAGCTCAATGCCAAATTCTACTTCTCGATCTGGAGGTAGACCCGGAAGTTCTTTGGGAAAGACATCTGGAAATTTTTCACCATTCTCACACCTTCTACCGATAAATCCTTGGCTTCCAAAGCACTGATGAAGGCTAGGAATGCTCCATACCCTTTTCGCACCAACTTTTCTGCCTTAAAAGTAGATACCACATTTGCCAAAAAGTTTATTTGCTCGCCTATCATTATTACCTCCTCATCATCCACAGTCCTTATTGACATCTGCTTTTCGGCACAATCCAATTGTGCCCGATGCTTCACCAACCAATCCATGCCCAAAATAAGATCAAACTCGTCCAAAGGTAATTCCATCAAGTCTACTAGAAATATCTCTCTTTGAATCTCCAAGGGCACATCTCTAAACAATTTATTCACTATTTTCGACTGTCCTAAAGGACTAATTACCATCATCTCTCTATCGGTAATCTCAGATCTAATATTTAGGTTTCTAGATATGGCACTAGCAACATACGAGTAGGTAGACCTGATATCTATCAAAGTAGTAACAGGTACATCAGAGATGAAAAACGTACCAGTTATCACATCAGCTGCATCGCTGTCTTCACGATGCCTGACCGCATAGACCAATCTTAGCTGTCTTGCCTCCGTGTTACCTCTAAAGCCATTACCTCAACTTAGTGCACCTTGACTACATCCGTTACCATTACCACCACGACCTGGTCCACAGCCTCTCGGTGGCTGCTGAGTACCTCTAGCTGGCTGAGCATTAGGGTTATGAGCTTCCTGAGTCGTATCAGTCCATCGAGGGCAATTCTTATACTGATGATCCTTGGAACCACATTTATAGCAGGCACTAGTTTTCTTCCAACATTCTCTAGGGTGATGTCTTCCACAGTCGGCACATTCTCGACTCTGATTGGTAGCCACAGGTGCTCTAGCTTGAGCTGGCTCGTCATTTCGTAGCCTCTTTTGAAACCTTTTAGAAGAACCTGAGTACTTGAAATCCCTCTTGCCTCTGACTTTTTCCCTATTCTGGCATTCTGAATTCTTAGCCTCTTTGGATATCTTAGCTTTCTCTACAAGCGAGGTAAAAGTCTATACTTGTTGTGGGGCTATCAGTACCCACAACTCATCATTCAGCCCATCCTCAAAGCGTACACAGCGCTCATGATCAGTCGGCACTATTATGAGAGTATAACAGCTCAAGCGAAAAATTCCGCCTCGAAAGTTGCCACCGTCTTACTTCCTTGAACCAAATTCAGGAATTTCTTCCTCCAGGCATCTACATAACTTGTCCCGATGTACTTCCCTTGGAAAGTAGCTTTAAAGAAATCCCAAGTAACCAATGCAGCTTCGGTGCCTTCTCGAACAGTAAGCCACCATTTATACGCCTCGTCTCTTAGCAAGGACACGGCTCCTCTCAGTTTCTGCTCGATGATGCACTTTAGATCATCCATAATTCATTCTATAGCCTCAAGCCAATATTCTGCCACATTCAGAGTTACACCGGAGACACCTCTAAAAACTTTTGCACCACTAGACTTGAGTTGTTCCAATATTAATCCACGAGCTACTGGCCCAGTTCTAGCCCCAGCTACTCTTTTAAGACTAGTAACATTGCTTGAGTCAAAGCATTATCCTCATTCGCATGATCATGAGATCCAGTCTCGCTCCCAAATGACTCAGGTGCATCCATTTCTGGCATATAACCTGGTGCTTCAGACACAGCACCTCGTCCTCTACCATGGCCACGTCTACCACATCCACGACCACGTCCTCTAGTGCTCATAATGACTAATTTGATTTTAATCTGATTACAAGTTTTATGAATCAGAATACTATTTCAGTGTTTATTAATGATATTTTATGAGATATAAGAGATAGAGTTGTTTTTGCAATCACATCCTATAGTCTCGATCTCTATAGTTTTCAACACCTAAAATTAGAAGTTTTAGAGTGTTCCTAAGATCTTATCACAATAATAAACATTTAATAAACAAATACTTACTTGACTTGGTGCCGGATGCTTGTGGTGCCATACTACTTTTAAAACCTAAAATTTAGAAATTTAAGTAGTTTTTAAACAAAAATCATTGTTGAACCCAAACCACAGTCGAGTTTTGAAACTGAGCTCTTGAAACACCCCAAACCCGGCCTATAAGCCTAACCGGATTTGATATGTTCCTCGAGTAAAACTTTAATTAAATCTCATTTTGTTCATTAAGAAAATATGACGGTTTCGTATAAAATGGATTAACTTAATGATCGCGTTGAAATCGTATTGTTAAATAAATTTGTATCTTCTTAAAACGTTATTTTTAAGAGAAAATTTTAAGTTAAAAGAAAATCAATTTTTAATGAAAAACTTTTATTATTATAAAAACATAGGTGTCAAAAAACAGTTTAAGTTATTTTTTGAAAATCATTTAATTATTTAGTAATAATTGTTCGTGGCGATTAAAAATCTAGAATGCAAAATTAAAAGCAGTTCATAGCGGCCTTATTACAAAAATATCAAAACCTATAATAAATCCTAAGTATTAAAAATAAACTTAATAGGTTTAATTAAGATAAACTCCAAAATACTTTGTTGAGCATTGGCCATCACGTAGTCCTCGCTGACCCGATCCATCGCGCTAAGAGTCACCTGAAATATATCCCATAAAAGGGTGAGTCATAGACTCAATGTGTAACAAAACACTAAAAGCCCAATTGATCATGGCCATTAAGCCCATTTAAAACATATTTAGCCATAAGCCAATTTTATATCAAATCAAATAAAAATCACATAAAAATCATATAGATAAAATGAAATGCAAACCCAAGCCCACCTAAATATCCATCCGCTCCACATCACCCGTACCTACCAATCACGCCGTGGGGATTACTAAATCGACCCTCCATCCGCTACACACCATCGAAGGCAGTTGCTGTAGTCAACATGCACATCGCCCTTATAATTTTGTGGCATGGCCACCAGACAATTGTGATCGAAGTCACCAGATTCAAAATATGTGACCGAAGTCACCAGATTCAAAATATGTGACCGAAGTCACCAGATTCAAAATATGTGACCGAAGTCACTGGATAATGTGGTAAAACCACCAGAACAATTCCGCTTTATCAATAACACCCATATGCCCATGCACATACATATTATTCAGTTTTCATGCCATTTACCCCAAAATCATAGTAGAATCATATTTATTTCATATTTATGCATATAGCAATATTAACGAAGTATTGGGGGTAAACATACCTGAATATCGTGTACCACTGAATGGTACCCGCAACCATTATCATACATATTTTCATACAAATCATATTTATTTTAGATCTATGAGAAATTTAGTATAATGTTACACACCTTAAGACAGTGAGAACGATACCTTCTCGCTCGTTGACACCTAATTAATTATCACACTTGATTAGAACACGCTAATACTTATAATCTACACTATTGATGAAAGATCTAATTCTTTACCCTCAAAATCTCGGATAACTGTTTTATTTGGTTTCTCTCCAATTGATGGATCAAAACCCGATGACAACCCATGAACAAAAAGTGGTTCGGGTGTACGTAGGACTTCAAATAAATGATCTTCATTAGCAGAAGGTCCACAACCCGGTGGAAAATCTCGGATCCCCAATACAGCCCTTCGTTTGAAGTTTGAGGGTATAACAGAACCACCCCTCTTCCAAACACTCCTTACCACTCTTTTCGAACCTATTTTGTTAGTCCCAAAGTCTTACGTTTACGAGAAATGTCCGAGTGATAGAGTCCCCTAAAATGAAGTCGATTAGTAATCTATCTAAAAACGATTTAACCAATAATATAACAATCCTTACCTTGAATAATCCCAAATGATCTCTCCTTAATCGATGGCTACAAAAAGAATCCTTAAAATCCCCTTCAAAGATTCAGCCAAGGAGAAAAATAAAAGAATTAGATTTCTAAAATCGGCTATTCCAAAAGAAAATAAAGAGAACGATTGATAGAATATCCTTACTCGTAACACGGAGATTGATTCACCCTTACTTGAACTATAGAGGGATTCGGCCTTAACAATTAAAAAGAAAAGAAATGATGATTTCGGTTTGGAGAAAAGAGAAGAGAAAAGATAGTGTTTTTGGCTATGGTGGTTTTAGTTTTTAATAAAAGAAAAGAAATAAGAAAATGAAAATGGAGGATGGTTCGGTTTTAACAAAAGAGAAGAAAAAGAATGGTGCTTTCGGTTATGATAGAAGATGGTTTCGGTTGAAAAAAAGAAGAAGAAAAGAGAAAGAAAGAGAAAGAGAAAGAAAGAAAATGAGAATGCCCTTTTGTGCTAGTATGATTCGGCACTAGAAAGGAAGAAAAGAAAAGAGAATCGTCTTCTAAAATTCTTTGGTGTTTTCGGCAATGAGGGAAAAAGAGAAATGTTTTCCAACTTTTTGGTGCTTTTGGCTATAGAGGACAAGAACTTGAGAAAATAGGCACTTAAACCGAAATGGTCAAAAATGAAAGCCAAAACAAAGCAAAACTTTTACCTAATGTCATTAACAAATTCGGCTAAGAAGAGAGCTTTTGGAGAAAGGTGAAAAGATGCACAAAATGTTAGAATTTTGGCCAACTATCACCCCTAATGCTATTTCAAAATTCGGCCAACACCCTTGCCAACATGATCCCCCTTTTTCCTCCTCATTTATTCCCTATCATCCCCTTAATTCCTATCACAATTAAACCAATCCCCCTTAGCCCTTATGCCATCTAGGTTCATGGTCAAATGACCATGACAAAGCTTCCAAAACATCTTCCACTCTTCATGCCCTTTGTCCCCTAATCCTTCCATAACCTCATGATTCCATACCATAACTTCTAACTTTCCTTTTCCCCTTGGTCTACTATCCAAAAATAAAAGAAAGTCCATCCATTCTAGATAAGGCTTGACCGACACTATAGGAAAGAAAGCAAAAAATTAAAATTCTTCCAATTGCTAGCTAGGAGATTCAAACATCTCCCCTCATGCATTCACCCATGCACCAACACCACCTTGCCAAATGACTTGTTATGCTTAAAACCTCATGTCAAATTTTCTTAAAGCCTAACTTGCTTAGTTCCATCTTAAGTCTTAAAAATTTAATATTTCTCTAAGGCATTCTCTTACATACTGAAGTTCCTAAAACTTCCAAAGTACACTCGACTACACATAGGCATGCAACAACATACAATTAAGTTAAAAATGCATAGCCCCCAATTTCTGGATGTTACAACTCTGATACCATAAAATGTAACACCCCAAACCCGGCCTATACATTAAGCCCAAATTTTGGCATGCCACACAAATTGAACGTGCATTCAAATCATCAACGATGTAGGAAATCAAATCTTTAAAATGATTAAGAGAATGACTTTATCGAAAATCGAGGTTTATTTGAAATCTATGATTAAAAAGACAAGAGTTTATCATTTGATTTACAGAATAGTAGTTGATTAAAATTTTAAATTTATTTAGTCGAAATATTTCATCGAAGAGTTTTAAAAGAATTTCCTAAGTTTCAGTGATATTTAAGAAAAACCTTTATTTTATGCGAGAGTTTTAGAAAACATTTATGAAAACTAAATCAGTCCACTTTAGAAAAACTAAACCATAATAAAATCCATCCGCATAATAAAATCCATGAAAATAATTAAAGAGGCCTTTTCACAATTTCCACACTTGGCCAACTTGTCAAAATAATAACATAGCCCAAAATATCACTTTCTTTAACAAAATAGCCCATTAAGGGCAAATCCATAATTTTTTTCCACAACCTCAATTTCGGTTTCATGCATTCACATAAAAAAGTGTTAATATAACGTATTTTCCAATTTTATCGGATTTACGATTATTATTTTAACGCTTAAGGTATAGTATAACCCATGAGATAAGTGTGAAGTTACACACCTAATTACGGTGAGAACTATACTTTCCCGCTCGTCGATATCTAAATGCGCATCACGATGGATTAGAACACTAATATTGAATATAAAACTATTCTAATGATTAACGATCTAGATCTTTACCCTCGGAATCTCAAATGACAACTATTTGCGATTTCTCTCCGATCAATGGTTCAGAACCACGAATAAACAATGGTTCGGGGGTACGTACGACTTCAAATAATTGATTTTCGCTGGATGAGGGTCCACAACCCGGTGGAAAATCTCAGATTACCGAAACAACCCTTCGTTTGAATCTAGAGGGAATAGCAAATCCACCCCTCTTCCGAACACTATTCATAACCCTTTTTGAACCTATCTTGTTTGCCTCCATTGATAAATAAATGTTAGTCAAACTAATATTCCCTTATCACCACCAATTGATTTTAAGAGTGAAATCAGCTTACCACAGGATTCTTTCGTTCAAAAGGTGAAAGTCGATTGATAGAGTCCCTATGATAGAATCGATTAATCAATACAATCTTATCAAAATAGAAAGATAAAATAAAATCCCTTTTCAAAATGATCCCTTACCTTGACTAATGAAATCTCCTTTTTCCACTCGATCTATAATAGCTATGATCAACTAAAGATGTAGAAAAGAAATCGGCACTCCACTATATCACTACGAAGAAAAAAGGATTTGATTGGAGGATAAAAGATTAAAAATAAAAAGAAAGATTTGGCTATGATAAAATAAAGGAGAGAAAAGAATGATTCGGCTATGAAGGTAGTCTAACATTCGGCCAAGGGAGAAGAAAATGTTGAAAGTATGGTTGAAAAGAAAATTAAATGATGAAAGAAAGAGAATGAGAATGAGAGATTTATGATTTAATTTTCAAAATAAAAGAAAAGCAAAGGGAGAGAGTTTGAAACAATGGTGCATTCGGCCAAGGGAGAGGAGAAAGAGATGATGTTTGTGTTTTATGTTTTAGGCACTAGATGAGAACACAAAATGGGATACTTGAGTGATTAGCAAAAATGATCAAATGGTCAAAAAGAAATGACTAAATGAAACCCAACAAAGTTGTTTCCTCCAAGCTCAAGACACATTCGGCTATGGGAGAAAGAAAAAGAGAGAAAAGATGTTTTAGGAGAGCAAAAAAATAAAAATTTTGACCAAAAGAAATCCCAACAAGCTACCATCCTACCCCCATACTAACCACCAAAATTTAGCTCCCCCTATAGTCCATGAAATCGTCCAAATACATAGACACTAAACCAAAGTTTTGCCATCAAAAACTTTCCAAGACAATCACCATACATTAAGCCTTGTGTTTCTCCATTACCTTAAATCATGAGATTCTTTTCCTTAAATTTTAGTTACCTTTTCCTTTGGTCTTCTTGCCATAAAATGATATCCAACTCATCCTAATCCTTATCCATGACCGGTACATTGGAAGAGGAAACAAAATAAAAACAAAACTCAAATGCACAACCAAGGATTCGAACCTCTTCCCTCAAGCAAACATACATGGTGCCATATCCCTTTTACCACTTGCTCATCTTATTCTAGTTTTTGACACTTAAATTTACTTAACCTCAAGGTCACTTGATCCACTTTAATAAAGTACTCATTACTAAAATTTATTCTAATTCTGAATAATTCCCAAGTCTTCTCAAGACTATATTAAACATGCAAAATTTTAATTATACACAAGCTAAGCACCAAAAACATGCATCATATCGATACTTAGATTTTTAGGATGTTACAACTGCTTAAGTACCAAGCTCTCCCTAGATCCAATCTTAGACATGCGTATGCTTGTTACCATATCCTAACTCAATGACTTATTCTGGGTTTGTTTAATTAGGAAATTAAGTCTTATGAAGTGTAAAGATTTGTTTAAGGTTTGTTTAATTAGGGAAATTAAGTCTTATGAAGTGTAAAGATTTGTTTAAGCTAAGCCTAAAATCCATCAAATTCTAATTAAAATAATCGAGTCTTTGGGCGGTGGCCAAAACCGAATGGTTGGCCTTAGTGGGGTTGGTCAATGCTCTATAGACTATAAGTGATGTGTTTTTTTCTATTGTAGCCAATAAGGGAGCATTTAGGGGTCGTTCAGATTCGGTTACTCAAGGTAAGGGTTAGGTGCTATTCGCCAAAGGGTCCTCTTTTCATGGATTTTTGTTATAAACCATATTTGGCATTTGTGGTAACCGATTCTAACCTTGACCATTTAGGAGTTTCAGCGATGATTAAGGAGCTTAGGGTTTTCAAGACTCATCGGTAAGGATGAGTAGTTTATGATTATTCGTTTAAGATCTGTATTACCAAGTTTTGATTAGATATCGTTATGGATGCGAATACCGGTCAAGGTGAGCAAGGGAAAGTCCTCGTTCAAGTTTAAGAAGAGGTCGATTTAATTTGTCGAGATTGGCCACGGGGTGTGGGCGTACAACGGAAAACGAAAGGCGATAACGGTAGTCTCGCTAAACGATAGTGTCGGGATCGAGGATTAGAGCTTGAGGTTATAAGGTGTGTGATTAACCCATCGATTTCGGGTATATGATATGTATGCGATAGGTGTATGTGTTAAATATGTGTTAATAAGTGCGGTGACTATGTGAAGCGGATACCTTAAAGGGTATGTCGATAAAAAAGTTAGTATCAAAACTGTTGAGATGTGGTTATTAATAAGTGTAT
Organism: Gossypium rotundifolium; assembly: GCA_025506655.1. Lineage (NCBI taxonomy): Eukaryota > Viridiplantae > Streptophyta > Magnoliopsida > Malvales > Malvaceae > Gossypium > Gossypium rotundifolium. Next base: position 53,640,617 of record CP106725.1, read on the forward strand.
GTGAGTATGTCATGAATATGAATGTGTGCACGAATATCATGTACATGCTTTATTCATTATGTCATTATATTATGTTACATGTGCATGGGTGGGTTGTTTAAAGAAGGTGCGGTGTACTTGATGCGTGGTTGATGTCACTTTGTGCTACATCGTGGATTGGCGCTGGCCGAGGTCGCGTTGTGGATCTTTGTGATTTAGTTCACGTGGTTACCTTGATTGATATCGGCTTTATGCCATATCGTGGCTTGATGGATTGTTGTGTGCTCCATCGTGGTTTGGTGTTAGCTATACGCTACATCGTGGTTGGCATTGGTTGCCTTTTGGAGATAAAAGGAGAGGGTGACTCGATAGTCCCCCGGTGTGTGGTAAATGGTTAAGGGGTGTGTAGCGGATGGACCTTAGGATTGGGTTGGGTTTCATGTTACATTGTTTTGTTATGAAATGATATGGAAATGGGCCAAGCCCAATATGACATGTGGATAGGTATGTTTTGGGAACATACGTGGAAATGGGCCAAGCCTAGTCGGTGGATGATGAGAAAAGGGCCTAGCCAGTGCTTGAATATGATTTGATTGTGGGCCAAGCCCAGATTGTGGTAATATCCATGTGATTATATTTTTATGTTACATTTGATAATTGGGTTAATTTGTGACTAACATGTGGGTGGATATCGGTGGTTTAATTACACACTGAGTCATTATGACTCACCCAAATATTTATCCAACATCGCTGGTGACTTGTTGACCGGACGGGTCGGAGAGGATGCAAGGTGGCCCATGCAGAAGGAGATCAATTTAATTATTTTTAAGTAATTTTAATACTAAGTGTTTTGTTTAATATTGGTTGTAATAAGGGCCACTTTTGATTTAAAGTACTTTATTTATTATTGAAGCTTATATTATGCTTAGATATATTTTCCTTACAAATGATTTATCTTTTAATAAAATATAATAAAGTTTTAATTCACATATTTTATAATGAGCTTATATTAGTAAATAATTTCTAATGGACACATTTTTCAAAAGTTAACAAAATTTTCAAGTTTTATTCTAAAGACAAAGATTTTCCATCGTCATTCCGCAGTGACATAACCAGATCCGGTCAAGGCTCGTGGGCCGGGTTTGGGGATGTTACAGATTGGTATCGAGCTTGTTCAAAACTCGGCTTTGAGGGTTTTGGGCCCAAAAACATTTTCAAATAGGCTTTTCAAAATATGGGCTTTTATTTCAGGTTTTTCTGGCATGGCACCTGTACCTCCGGCCCGAGTCCACCAGGTAAGTACTTCGGACTTTTGAAGTGCTTTACTATTATGAACTGTTATGGGCTTAGTTGGGCTCGTAGAATAGAATGATAGGGCTTTTGGACCCTAGGACTAGTCTACCCAAACATATGCATAAGACTTAAGGTTACTAAACAAACACCTGAAGTAAGTCAGAGTGTTAAGGTGTGGCAACTTTGTGTGCGCATGTCTAGGAGTGGTATTCAGTGGGAGCTTGGTATTTAAGCGATCGTGACTCACCTCCTCTCCACTTGAATCCTACCTGGTGCGTAGCTACGGTTCACCTTAACCATGAGGACTTGTTCACAGGCTGAACCAATTATTAAAACCCGAAAGGGATTAGCCTTGCTGTTTTAAAATTCTTGGTTTAAAATTTTCAAATTTACCCTTTTTGGTTTGTAGACCCTAAATCTGGTTTTTAAAAAAAATGTTTTTTTTCGATTTACCAAAATTACCAAAATGCCCCTAGCGGCAAAATTACAAAAATACCCTCGTGTTGAAAATTACTAAAATGCCCCGACTTTCAAAATTTCGAGTTAACCCTAACTTTAATAAAATTCTCTCACTTTGCAAAAGTATCCAAATTTTTGTATTTCAAAATAATACCCAGACTCTTGAAATTTACAAAATTACCTGGATGACAAAATTACTAAAGTACTTCGGTTTCCAAAATTCTTTGTATCTCTAATTTGACAAATTTTCGAAATGCCCCCGATGTGAAAATTTCAAAATGTCTTGGTTTATTAAAGTTCTAAATTTTTTTTCTCGGTTTATTAGAAAATGTCCACAGAGGAAAATGACGGAAATACCCCAGGGTAAAGCAGTGAAATGTCCAGAATAGTGAATGTGTGTGGTAGATACCATTGAATGTGCCTTCTTGAGAAAGGAATGTGTTCTTGTTGATGAACGGATGTGTGTGAATGTGATTCTTGAACTAGAGTAGTAAACTCGAATGAAACTTTGTGTGATCGAAGAACTACTTAAATATCTTTCATTCCATAAAATTTGCTCGTGGTTAAATATTGGAACAATTACTAATGCATAACACTTCTTAATTAGATAAATCAAGACGATAGAGATGAGTTCTAGGGGCCAGTAGAGGTAGAATGGCGATCGGAACCGATAGGGTCCAGCCATGGGTCGAAGTGAAGTCCGCTTGATGGTGGCAGCGGAGGAACAAGATCGACAGGAGAAGATGTAGCGGTGTCGCAAGCTATATTCTGCGTGCTCTGCAAGTGGCAAGAGCTGGTATGGGAGCGAGCTCGAAAGTCGGTGTCGGAAAGGCTTAGATCGAGCAGGGCGAGATCTTTAGAGAGTGTGGGAGTAGCTCCTAACGTGGCGGAGTATTGGCTAGAGGCGGTCGAAAGAATCATGGATGATTTGGACCGCACGGTGAAGAAAAGTGAAGGGCTTTGTTTGTTGCTTGACGAAGCTTATCGTTGGTGGCTCACGGTCAAACAAGGTGTCTGCGGCGGATCATTGGATTGGGATTTCTTTAAGGCCAAGTTGAAGGGAAGTATGTAGGAGCGAGTTATTTGGACTCGCAAAGGAAAGCGTTCTAAATCTAGTACAAGGGAATAAGTCGATAGTAGAGTACAAGCGGAGTTTGTGCGACTAAGTCAAGACGCCAAAGGAATCGTGGCTCACTGATTCGAAAAGAAGTGTTCGATTCGAAGATGGGCTACTGAGATGAGTTGGAGTTGATCGCTCCTTACGAGAGAGAGACTTTGCCACTTTAGTGGAGAAAGCTCGGATTGTCAAGAGGTTAAGAAGACTATCGGGGAGAACCGAGAGAAGAATAGGAGCGAGAATAAGAGGAATGTTGGACCATCGGTATCGTTGGGTAATGTTCAGAAAAGACCAAGGACCGAGAACCCTGTAAATGCACTTGTACCAGTGGATCGGAATCGTCATTGTGCTTGGTGTGGAAGACCTCACATAGGAGAGTGTTGGGAAATAGTAAAGAATACTTTCGGTGTGGATCTAAGGCACATCCGGTTAAGAATTGTCCTCGGCGACGAGGGTCGTGGTTCAAGTCATGGAAGGAATGGTTGTAGTCGAGTCAATAGAAGATGTGATATCGGGTAAGCTCCTTTGTTTTGGAATATTCTTTAATTACTTTCCTTGTTTGTAAGTTAGCTCTTTCTTGTATGATCCGGATCTTGAGAGAGAACTTAAAAGCTGTCTTGGGGAGTATGATAGACTAAGATCGAGTCTTGCTGGAGAAGTAGAATAGCGAGTTATGATTATCCAGTAATAAGTGATTTCGAGGACGAAATTATTTTAAGGAGGGTAGAATTGTAACACCCTGGTTTAGGGGCTAGATAATTTAAGTATAATTTAGGTGTTGGTAGGTTTTTGGGTGTGTTTGGAGGTGTTTTAGAGGTTTTAAGAATGCTCGGGTAAAAGGGGAAGGTTTAGGAAAAGTTTTAATTTTAGGTGTAAAAAGGGGAATTAGGGCAAGTAGGCTTTAAAATAAATTGGTGGAATTTAGGACACAAGAAAGGAGTTGGCAAAGTGGCATGAAGGCGTTGCTTGGGGCTTGGGAAGGTGACGCCTAAGGGGTAAAGGTTATTTCAACAAGCAATTTTGTGTTATTTTGTCGTCGAAATAATGGGCTAAGTATGCCTTAAAATTTATGGTGTGGCTTGGTGTACATGGAAGTTCAGTTGGCAAAGTGGCATTCATGCGCTACTTAGGCGCTGGAGGGGATGGGAGGTCGCGGTTTCGAGGGCTTGCAGCAGCATTTTGGGCGTGTTTTCTTTTATATGCGGTTATGGGCTGGAGTAGGAAGGGTTTAAAATTAAATGTTGGGGCTTTATGGCATAAAAATCAAAGTGGCGAATGGCTGGTAGCTGCTTGCTATGTTGGCTACCTCAGTGTCCTGTGTTGAATCAGAAAAAAGCAGTGGTTTTTCTTTTATTTTGTGGTGGGCAAGGCAAATGGACGGCACATGGAGTCTTCATGGACAGGCTGGTGGTGTTTCAAAATCGGTGGAAGATAAGGATGAGTTTTATTTTTTTATTTTGTATTTTAAGTTGAAGGAGTGATAAGGGTTGGTTATTTTAATTATTTTAGATAAGTGTAGAATTATTTTAGAATTAGAAAATAGGTGATAATGGTTGCTATTAGATTATTTTATTATTTTGAATTGGATGGTATTGAGTGAATTTAGGAAAGAATTTTGGGTTTGGTGGAAGTCTTGGCGAATGGGGGGCCTTGGAGTGCTTGGTCGGCGTTGGAGTCGTCTAGGGGAGGGGGTGCGAATGCTTTATATAGGAGAGCACCCTTTTGGAAATTCTTTTTCCTCTTTGAATCTCCAAACCGAAAGTGCACTCTCTCTTGTGCCAAATTTCTTCCACTATTCTCTTCCTATTACTTCCATTCTTCCAACCTTATTTCTTACTTTTCTTGACTAGGCGAAACCTTGAGCCTTTCTATTTCTCTCTTTTATTTCACCAAAGCTTAAAGCCAAACCTTGTTCACCATTGAGTCTATTTTGTTCGTGATTGAGGCAAACTCCCTTGAATCTCCGCAGAAGCACGTAGGTGGTAAGTGTACTTTTGTGATCAATCGATTTATGTACCCTCTCAGTAGTGGCCAAAACCGAATGGTTGGCCTTAGTGGGGTTGGCGAATGCTCTATAGACTATAAGTGATGTGTTTTTTTCTATTGTAGCCAACGCAAGGGAGCATTTAGGGGCTGTTCAGATTCGGTTACTCAAGGTAAGGGTTAGGTGCTATTCGGCCAAAGGGGTCCTCTTTTCATGGATTTTTGTTATAAACCATATTTGGCATTTGTGGTAACCGATTCTAACCTTGACCATTTAGGAGTTTCAGCAGTGATTAAGGAGCTTCCGGGTTTTCAAGACTCTGTCGGTAAGGATGAGTAGTTTATGATTATTCGTTTAAGATCTGTATTAACCAAGTTTTGATTAGATATCGTTATGGATGCGAATACCAGTCAAGGTGAGCAAGGGAAAGTCCCTGTTCCGAAGTTTAAGAAGAGGTCAGTTTCAGCTGTACGAGATTGGCCACCGGGGTGTGGGCGTACAACGGAAAACGAAAGGCAGATAACGGTAGTCTCGCTAAACGATAGTGTCGGGATCGAGGGATTAGAGCTTCAGGTTATAAGGTGTGTGATTAACCCATCGATTTCCGGGTATATGATATGTATGCGATAGGTGTATGTGTTAAATATGTGTTAATAAGTGCAGTGACTATGTGAACCGGATACCCTTAAAGGGTATGTCGATAAATGAGTTAGTATCAAAGCTGTTGAGATGTGGTTATTAATAAGTGTATGTGAGTATGTCTATGAATATGAATGTGTGCACGAATATCATGTACATGCTTTATTCATTATGTCATTATATTATGTTACATGTGCATGGGTGGGTTGTTTAAAGAAGATGCGGGTGTACTTGATGCGTGGTTGATGTCGACTTTGTGCTACATCGTGGATTGGCGTTGGCCCGAGGTCGCGTTGTGGATCTTTGTGATTTAGTTCGCGTGGTTACCTTGATTGATATCGGCTTTATGCCATATCGTGGCTTGATGGATTCTTGTGTGCTCCATCGTGGTTTGGTGTTAGCTATACGCTACATCGTGGTTGGCATTGGTTGCCTTTTGGAGATAAAGGAGAGGGTGACTCGATAGTCCCCGGTGTGTGGTAAATTTGGTTAAGGGGTGTGTAGCGGATGGACCTTAGGATTGGGTTGGGTTTCATGTTGCATTGTTTTGTTATGAAATGATATGGAAATGGGCCAAGCCCAATATGACATGTGGATAGGTATGTTTTGGGAACATACGTGGAAATGGGCCAAGCCCGATGAATGGATGATGAGAAAAGGGCCTAGCCAAAGGCTTGAATATGATTTGATTGTGGGCCAAGCCAGTTGTGGTAATATCCATGTGATTATATTTTTATGTTACATTTGATAATTGGGTTAATTTGTGACTAACATGTGGGTGGATATCGATGGTTTAATTACACCTTTGAGTCATTATGACTCACCCAAATATTTATCCAACATCGCAGTGACTTGTTGACCGGACCGGTTGGAGAGGATGCAAGGTGGCCCATGCGAGAAGGAGATCAATTTAATTATTTTAAGTAATTTTAATACTAAGTGTTTTGTTTAATATTGGTTGTAATAAGGGCCACTTTTGATTTAAAGTACTTTATTTATTATTGAAGCTTATATTATGCTTAGATATATTTTCCTTACAAATGATTTATCTTTTAATAAAATATAATAAAGTTTTAATTCACATATTTTATAATGAGCTTATATTAGTAAATAAAAGCCCATCAAGTTTTATTCTAAAGACAAAGATTTTCCATAGATACTTAACACACAATGGTTTGGGATGTTATACTTAAGCCCATAGATACTTAACACACAATGGTTCGAATACTTAAGCGGACTTGGTAGAATGTGCCAGCTAATGCAGACTGTATCATTTATAAAAATGCATGTTTCAAAGCCCATCTTTAGAAAATGTTTTGAGCCCCAAAACCCCAAAGATGAGTTTTAAACCGGGCTCTGATACCAATTTGTAACACCCCAAACCCGGCCCAAACACCATAATCGAATCTGGCATGTCACTAAGGAGATTTTCAGGAAAAAAAAATGTTGAAATTTTGGAAAAAAATATTTTTCTTGAGTTTAACCTTTATTTGGGAAAACTAAATGGTTGAATTATTTGTAAGAGATATACATTTTATATTAATGCCTTAGTTTAAGTAAAACGTAAAGTTTAAATGTCAAATAATAATAAAAGCCCAAAATAAAACCAAAAAGAAAAGGAAAAAAAATGTAAAGCTGGTGGCCTATGGCCTTATTACAATGAAATTTAAAACCCACTAATTAAAAATAACAAAAATAATTAAACTAAGTAGAGTCTTTTGCTAAATCAAGATATTCTCTCGCATGGCCACCTTGCGCTCCTCTCCAGCCCGGTCCGATGCACAAGGTGCTACCTGAAAGATGTTAAATAATAGGGTGAGTCGCGAGACTCAGTGTGTAACCCTCGTGTATCATCAGATTGGGCCTTAGGCCCATAGAACAGATAACAGAGGACAATATATCAGAAAATATGCAAAGGCCAACCCAATCCTAGGTTTCCATCCACTACACACCAACCTAACCTGCCAATCACACCATTGGGGATTTCTACAATCAACCCACACCGCTACACACCATCGATGGCAGTCATGCTGCAGTTAGCTACTCATCGTCAGATCATGGAAATAGCCACTACAACAGATCATGGCAAGAAGCCACTACAACAGATCATGGCAAAAGTCACTACAACTGAACACTTCCCCTTTCATCAATCACCCAACCCGTGCAATCACAGAAATTGACAGACATGTAAAACATATCATCTCAACAGAGACATTCATTTATGAATGATAGAAATCACTAACCTGGTGGTTCGCCTTTACCCTCTTCGGGTTTCAACCGTCATGTCGGGATTTCGGCATTTAATAGAATAGAGAAGATTTATATACATGTACTAACAAACAAATCTGAATGGTGTGAAAAGTTACACACCGATAAATACGTAGGACTACCCTCTATGTCGATACCACCGCTAATCGGATCTACTGCCATTTGTCTACATCTTTGCTCAAAAGCGTGAAGATAAAGTTTCCCCTACATTCGGCCAAGGATTATTATGTACCCGAATTTATATGTTTAACTAAACAAATCTCCTTACCTAAATCAATTGAATCTCGGAAGTAGGGTGATTTAGGTGCTACTGATTTAGAAACCTACATGATTTGATCTCCTTCAAATCCCGAAATGCCGCCCATGAAAGAAAACACAAGATCAATCCACCATGTAACTATTCGACTATGGTCTCTAAAAGCCGGAAAAAGATTAAAATCTCGAAATCGACACTTACCTTTAGTTTTCTTCAAGATTCAGCAATCACAGGAGGTGAGATCTAGGGATTTTAGCTTTTAAGAAAATAACAAAAAAGATGGAAAAGAAGAATGCTGTCTAACAAAGGGTATTCGACCAATGTGCTTGAAAGAGAAGAAACAGAAAATATCAGTGTTTCGGCAATTGGTGAAGCTTTAGAGGGTTTCAATTTTTGGTAACAAAAGAAAAGAAGAAAATAAGAGCCTTATTTGCCAAAATTGGGAGGAAAAGAGAAGAGAGAGAGAAGATTAAGACTGTGCTTTAGGAAAAATAATGAAAAATCGACATTCTTTGACTCTATCTAGTCGTCCCCCATTTACACACATAGTCCAAATTTCGGCCACCTCTAGCCTCCTGGATAGCCTCTCATCTTTTCCCTTATCTTTATCCTAACTCACATCCAAAAGAGTCCTACATCACACCACTTCCTCCCTCCTTTATCAGCTTAGTATCCACATATTTTAAACATTAAAAATCCCTAAATATTAGCCTTGTTGTCGTCCCCCCTTACTTCTTTTTAAGTGCCAAATTTGGCCCAATAACTTGGGCTCCAAGCAACCACAACCTGGGCCCTCTCCATCCACTAGTGACGCCACCCTTCACTCCCTTATGGCGCCATGCTACTTTGGGCCTCAAGCCCAACTTGATATTTTTAAACACAGATACCTACCTTTAAAACCTATGGTGACTAAACAGAATATTTTAACCAAGGTTTCAGCCCATTCCTGAGCCCAATCTGGACCCCTAACCCTCAATTTAATATTTTAAACCATTGACACACATAATGCATGGGCCCATTTAATCAGGATGTTACACGCCGAGTAAAGGTTAATGCGACAAGTAGTATAATGTGAGAATGTAGTGCTATATGCGTGACAGGATAAATGCGTTAATAAAATAATGATATGAAATTCAAATAATACACTAATATGGGTGATACTAATAAGTTAATAATAATAAAGTGAAAATAATAATATAGATAATAATAAAATGAAAAGAATATGTTAATTAATGATAATAGTAATATATTAATAATAGTAGAAAATGATAATAAAATGATAATGATAGGAAATATAATAAATAATAATAGAAAAGGGTAAAACATAAAATATAATGATAATAATAAAAGCAATAATATTAATAATGGTAACAAATATAATGGTAATAAAAGAATAATAAAGAATAATGAAAGTAATGGAAATAATACTAGTAATAAAAATAAATAGGAAAGCAAAAAATTTTATAATAAACAAATAATAGTAAAATAAATATAAAATGATGACATAATAATAGTAATAATTGTAATACAGGAAAATATAGTTATAATAAAAATCAAAATAATGGCAATTATAATAATAAAAATAATAATACTAATAATATTAATAACGAATAGTAGAAGTAAAAGCAAATAAATAATAGCAATCATAACACTAATAATAATAGTAATAAAATAAGAATATGGGAAATAATAATAGTGATTGAACTGGATAAAATTATAATAATAATAAATATAATAGTAATGATAATAATAATAAATATAAAGAAATAAAGTAAAATAAAATAAAAATAATAACAAAGTAATGGTAATAATAATAATGTTAAATAAATAATAATAATAATAATGACATCATTAATAGTAATAATAATAAAAATATTAAATAATAATAATACTAATAAAAATTGTAAAATAACTAAAAAGGGACTAAATTGAATTTAAAACAAAAGTTTAGGGTTAATTCGAAATGAATAAAAAAAGAAAAGGACCTATTTGAAGCGCGCGGATTACATGGGGGACTAAAATGGGCAATAACGCTTCCCCTCCAAAAAAGCACAGCATAGGCGAGGACTTAATTGAAAACCAAATAGACTTTCGGGGCAAAATTAAAAAATGAAAACTTGATTGCAAAATTATGAAAAGGCGGAGGGACTTTGAGTGTAAATACCCCATTTTTTAAAAACACACGGACCCTAAGGTTGGAGCGGGTCGGGTCACGCGGGTCGGATCAAAACGACTTCGTTTTGGGCATTATGGACGCCGACCAAAATGGCGTCGTTTTGTATTGTTTATATAAGTTAAAAAAACCCGAAAAAAATCCCTTTCAGCTGCTAAAGGAGAAAAAAAATTTAACTCCCTTTTATCTTCTCTGCAGGGTAGGGGCACTTGGCCGAAATCTAGCCTCCAGACCACCGCGTCTTCGTCGCCGACACCGGCGCCAGCCACCGCGCATAGTGGCCGGAATTTCAAAAAAGGGTAAAATTTGTGAAACACCCCAAACCCAGCCAAAAAAGCCTAACCGGATTTGATATGTTCCTCGAATCTAACTTTAGCAAATTCTCGTTTTATTTAAGAAAAACTTGATGATTTTGTAGAAAATAGATTTAACTTAATATATTAGGTTGAAATCAAATTGTAATGTAAATTTATGTCTTTTAAAACATTATTTTTAGAAGGAATTAATAAATTAAAAGAAAACCAAATTTAAGGAATTTACTTTAAAATATATATATATTAGTGACAAAAACATTTTTTTTAAATTATTTATCGAAAAACCATTTAGTTATTTAATAGATATTTGTTCATGGCATAATAAAAGTCCAAACACAAAAATTAAAAGCAGGTTTATAGTGGCCTTATTACAAAATAGCAAACCCATAATAAAGTCTAAGTAGTGAAATTTAATAAGTTTAAATTGGAAAATCTTCAAAATACTTGATATGAGCATTGGCCACCACGAGTCCTTGTTGTCCCGATCCATCGCACTCTGAATCATCTAAAAGTTATCCCACAAAAATGGGTGAGTTATAAACTTAATGTGTAACACATACATTAAAAAGCCCATTTTATCATAGCCTCAAAGTCCATTAATTACACATATGGCCATAGGCCCATTTAGCTCATATTTAGCCCAAAGGCCCATTTTCATAACAGATCAAATAATAATCATTTAAAACACATGGATATGTACATATAATGAAATACAAACCCGGCCCACCTAATATCCATCCGCTACACACCACCTGTACCAACCAACACACCGTGGGGATTACTAAATCGACCCTCCATCCGCTACACACCATCGAAGGCAGTTGCTGCGTTTAACATGCACATCGCCCTTATAATTTTGTGGCAAGGCCACCAGACAAAATTGTGACCGAAGTCACCGGATTTCAAATATGTGACCGAAGTCACCAGATTCACATATGTGACCGAAGTCACCAGATTTCAAATATGTGACCGAAGTCACCGGATATTGTGGTAAAACCACCAGAATACTTCCCCTTTATCAAATTCACCCATATGCCCATGCACATACATATTATTCATTTTTCATGCCATTTACCCCAAAATCATAACAAAATTATACTTATCTCACAATTATGCATATAGCAAAATTAACGAAATATTGGGGTAAACATACCTGAATATCGTATACCCTTTGAATGGTATCCAAAATCATTATTAAACACATTGTCATAAAATCACATATAAAAATAGATCTATGAGTTTTTATTGTAAGGTTACACACCTTATGACCGTGAGAACGATACTCTCGCTCGTCAACACCTAGTTAATTATCACACTTGGTTAGAAAATACTATTACTAATAAAACTATATTTATTGACGAGAGATCTAAATCCTTACCCTCGAATTCTCGAACAACCGTTATTTGTGGTTTTTCTCGCTAGATGGATCAAAACCCGCAGATATCCCACCAACGTAAAGTGGTTCGGTTGTACGTACTACTTCAAATAACCGATCTTCGTTAGCGAGAGGTCCACAACCCGATGGAAAATCTCTTACTGCGATCTGACCCTTCGTTTGAAGTTCGATGGTAAAATAGTGCCTCCTCTCTTCCAAACACTCCGCACTGCTCTTTTCTTACCTATCTTGTTAGTCTTAAATCACCCCTAAAAATAAGATTGATTAGTAGTCTATCTAAAGAAATTGATATAACCAAAGGGATAATCTTACCTTGGATGATTTGAAAAGTCACTTCTTAAAGTTGGCTTCAACAAAGATCCTTAAAAATCCTTTCCAAGGATTCGACCTAGGAGAGAAAATAAGAGAATCATGATTCTAAATTGGCCAAAGTAAAAAGAAATAATGAAAACGATTGACGAAGAGTCTTACTTACCCACTTGAAGATTGGCCTAAAACAAAAGAAGAGAATAAAATGGATTTGGTAGTTTGGTTTGCACAAAAGAAAAGAGAAAAAGTTGGTGATTTATGGCTAAAATGGTTTTGGTTTTCAAAGAAAGAAAAGGAGAAAGGAAATCAAAATAGAATATGATTCGGTTGGAAAAGAAGATGAAAATAGATGTTGATTGTTGGTTTTAGTAGAAAGTAGTTTGGTTGAGAGAAGGAAGAAAGAAAATGAAATTGAAAGAAGAGAGAAATAGAAGATGAAGAAAAGATGATGATGAAAGTGATTTCAAAAGAAAAGAGATAGGTTTAAAGACCTATGCACATTCGCCAAGAGGAGAAATTGAAGAAAATGGTTCTTTGAACTTTGGTAGATTAAACAATGAAGGAAAAAGAAAAGAAATGATTCTTGAAGACTTGTAATTTGGTTACAAAGAGAAAGAAAGGTGTTTTGATTAGGAGAAAAGAAACTAAAAGACCTTTCAAACCAAAATGGCAAATTGCAAGATAACCAAAAGAAGAGAAAAGACTTCTCTTTTGTGTAGATAAGCATTCGGCTAGGAAGGGAGCTTTTGGAGAAAATTGGTCAAAATGAAAGCCAAAACAAAGAGAAATTTTACCTAAACTCAATGACAAATTCGCTAGGAGAGAAACTTTTGGAGAAATGAGAGAAGATGCACAAAATGCAATAGCTTTTGGCCAACTATCACCCCTAACTCAAGTCAAATTCGGCCAACTAGGAAGCCAACATAATCCCCCTTTTTCCTCCACAATTCTTCCCCATCAACCCTAAGATTGCTATCACCATTAACCACCCTCTTTAGCCCCTAAAACCGACTAGGTTCATGGTCAAATGACCATGAACAAGTTTCCAAAACATTGCCCATATATCAAGCCTTTTGTCCCCCTATCTTATCATCCTATCTTGATTCCATGCCATAAGTCTTTAGCTTGCCTTTTTCATATGGTCAAATAGCCAAAATTAAAAGAATGCTCATCCATTCTAGAAGAACCTTGGCCGACACTATAGGAAGGAAACAAAAATAAAAATTCTCCCATTTGCTAGCTAGGGGATTCGAACCTCTCCCCTCAAGCACTCATCCATGCATCCTAACCACCTTGCCAATTACTCATCTTATGCTTAAAACCTCTTGTCATTATTTCTTAAAGCCTAACATGCTTAGCTCCATCTTAATTATTAGAAATTAAAAAATTTCACTAAGCATTCACTTAATTAATGAAGTTCAAAAATAAACTTCGAACATACTCAATCATAATTAAGCTTGCAACATCATTTAATTAAGTAAGATGCATAACCCCTAATTATCGAGGATGTTACGGTTCTACCCCTTAAAATAATTTCATCCTCAAAATTACCTGGTTGGAATAAGTGAGGGTATTGTTGTCGCATCGCTTCCTCCGGTTCCACGAAGCTTCTTCGATCCATGATTACGCCATAATACTTTGACGAGAGGAACCGACTTTCTCCGTAAAACCTTTACATCTCGTTCGAATTTGAATTGGCTCCTCTTCATAGGACAAATCTGGTCTTAATTCCACCTCCTCAAGCTGGCACTACATGAGATGGATCCGGCCGTAGGTAGCGTAACATTGAAACATGAAACACATCGTGCATTTGCTTCAACTCCGAAGGTAATTCTAACTGATATGCCACAGATCCGACCCGCTTCAAAACCCGATAAGGTCCAATGAACTTGGGACTTAGCTTCCTTTTGCGACCAAATCTCATCACCTTTTTCCAAGGTGAAACCTTTAGGAAAACTTGGTCCCCACAGCAAACTCTATTTCCTTCCGCTTTAGATCTGTGGTACGACTTTTTTCATCGGATGCTTCCTTTAAGCGAGCCGGATTACCTTAACCTTTTCTTGATTCACCACTATTTACGGACCCAAAATCGACGTTCCCTAATTACATCCAACACGTAGGAGTGCGACACTTTTGCCCATATAGTGCTTCATATGGTGCCATCCGAATCTTGGCTTGGTAGCTGTTGTTGTCACATAAATTCGCTAACGGTAAGAATTCCTCCCAACTTCCTTGAAATCTATCACACAACCCCTTAACATATCTTCTAAAATTTGGATTACTCATTCAGATTGGCCGTCCGAATGAGGATGAAATGCCGTCCTGAAGTCCAATCTGGTGCCCAAAGCCTGATGCAATGCTTTCCAAAACCGAGACGTAAACCTCGGATCCCTATTCGAAATAATCGACAATGGCACTCCATGCAATCTCACAATCTCACCACATATAACCCGCCAATTTTTGCAAAGAGTAATCAACTCAATCGGGATAAAATGTGCGATTTAAGTCAATCGGTCCACTATCACCCATCTGAGTCTTTCTTAGTAGGCGTAAGAGGAAGCCCACTAACAAAGTCCATGGTGATTCTCTCCCACTTCCACTGTGGAATTTTTATCGGTTGAAGCAATCCCGAAGGTACTTGATGTTCAGCCTTGACTTGCTGACACGTTAAGCACTTTCCTACAAACTCCGTAACTTCCCGTTTAAGACCAGGCCACCAAAACTGATCTCGCAAATCTCGGTATAACTTACTTCCTCCAGGATGCATAGCATAGGGGCTACCATGCGACTCCTGAAGAATCTTTTGCCTCAATTCCTGATCCCTCGGCATACAGACTTTACCTTTGAAACACAAGACCCCATCACTGTTAATACCAAAATCTTCCAATTCCCCATTCTGTACCTTCCGAAGTTTTGCACTCAGATCATCGTCTATCAACTGCCTCTCTTTCACTTGACTCAACCATGTCGGCCTAACTTGTAATTCTGCCAATAAGCTTCCATCATCGTAAAGACTAAGATGTGCAAACATCGCCCTTAAATCTGACACCACTTTCCGACTTAAGCGTCTGCCACCACATTTGCCTTGCGGGTGGTACTCGATAGAAACGGTCGTAGTCTTTCAACAACTCTATCCACCTTGTTGCCTCAAATTTAGTTCTTTCTGAGTCAGTAGATATTTCAGACTCTTGTGGTCCGTGTATATCACTGACTTTTCCCCATATAAATAATGTCTCCAAACTTTAAGAGCAAAGACTACAGCTGCCAACTCCAAATCATGCGTCGGGTAATTAACCTCGTGTGGTCTCAACTGCCGAGACGCATACGCAACTACCTTCCCGTCTTGCATCAGAACACATCCTAATCCCGTGTGAGAAGCGTCACAATACACGACAAAATCCTTTCCTGCCTCAGGCTGAATCAAAATAGGAGCTTCAGTCAAAACCTTCTTGAGCTTCTCAAAACTCTCTTGTTGCTTATCAGCCCACACGAAAGGTACTTCCTTTCTCAATAATTTCGTTAGAGGTGCAGCTATCGATGAGAATCCTTCGACGAATCTTCTGTAGTAGCCTGCTAATCCCAAGAAACTGCGAACCTCAGTTACGGACTTAGGTGGTTTCCAATCTAGCACAGCCTCAATCTTCCGAGGATCCACCCTTATCCCTTCTGCAGACACCACATGGCCTAAAAACGCAACCTCTTTCAGCCAAAATTCACACTTGCTGAATTTGGCATACAGCTTCTTCTCCCTTAAAACTCGTAACACAATCCGAAGATGCTCATCATGTTCCATCTCGGACTTAGAATACACCAGGATGTCGTCTATGAATACCACGACGAATTGATCCAAGTAGGGCTGGAAAATCCGGTTCATCATATCCATGAACGCAGCTAGGGGCGTTCATCAATCCGAATGGCATTACCAAAATTCATAATGCCCATATCTAGTCCGAAAAGCCGTCTTATGGATATCCACTTCTTTCACTTTAAGCTGATGATACCCCGATCTTAGATCAATCTTTGAGAATACCATGACTCCTTAAGCTGATCGAACAAGTCGTCGATCCTTGGCAAAGGATACTTGTTCTTGATGGTCAGCTTATTCAACTGCCGGTAATCTATACACATCCTCATCGATCCGTCCTTCTTCTTCACAAATAGAACCGGTGCTCCCATGGAGACACACTAGGTCGAGATAAATCCACGATCAAGTAACTCCGAATCGAGCCTTAAGCTCAACTAATTCCTTGGTGCCATTCTATATGGAGCAATAGAAACTGGCTATTGTTCGGGCAATAAATCAATCCCGAATTCTACCTCACGATCCGGAGGCAAACCTGGAAGTTCTTCCGAAAAAACATCTACAAATTCATTCACAGTCCTAACTCCTTCAACAGTTGCTTCTTTAGCCTCCAAGGCACTCACCAACATCAGGAAGGCTACACATCCCTTTCTAACCATCTTTTCTGCCTTAAGAGCGGATACTACATTAGATAAGTAGTTCCGTCTCTCGCCCATCACTACAACTTCTTTGTCATCAAGAGTTCTTAAGGACATTCGCTTAGCAGCACAATCCACATTTGCACGATACTTCACAAGCCAGTCCATGCCTAAGATCAGGTCGAATTCTCCAAATGGCAACTCCATTAAATCAGCCGGAAACTGCATCCCTTGAACTTCTAAAGGCACTTCCTTAAAAAGTTTGTCTATAACTCATCATGCATCCTAAAGGACTAAATACGATCATCTTCTTAAATGCGATCTCGAAGTCACATGCAAAGTCCCAGATACTTCACTAGCGATATAAGAGTGAGTTGACCCTATATCTATCAAAGCAATAAAGGGCAACCCAGAAATCAGAAACGTACCTGTGATAACATCAGGTGTATCACTATTCTCTCTGCGATGAACTGCATATACCAGACTTGGCTGTCTCGCCTCAGAGCTACCACTGCCTCTGCCTGAAGTTTCGCGACCTCTACCAGAACCATTACCCATTCCATTTGAACCACGACCCCTTATAATTCATTGTTCACCTCTCCCGACTGATTTACCTACGACTTCTTGGCGGTTCTTTTACGAATTCTTGGGCAATCCTTGATCATATGGTCTTTAGATCCACCCTTGAAACATCCGGTCTTTTCCAACACTCTCCCGGGTGCATTTTTCCACATTGGGCACAAGCACGATGTTGTCCACCGTGTGATCTCTGACCTCATGGTCCTTCATTTCTTGGTTTCTTTTGAAAATTCTGGATGACCACGAAGACCCAAAGCTTCTCTTATTTCTATTCGACCTCTGTCCCGATTACATCTTTCATCCGCTTAACCTCTTGAGCTATTCTTGCTCTTTCTACTAAGATTGCAAAATCTCTTTCCCGGTGTGGAGCAATCATCACTCGCAGTTCATCTCTAAGTCCATCCTCAAATCTGACACACCGTTCATATTTAGTAGCTACTATCCCTCTGGCATATCGGCTAAGTCGTAGAAATTCTACTTCATACTCAGCTATCGACTTACTGCCTTGCACTAGATTCAGAAATGTCTTCCTTTGGGAGTCAATGTAGCTAGCTCCAACATATTTTCCTTCGAATTTAATTTTAAAATACCCCCAATCCAGTCGATCCACAGGGGTACTTTCCTTGATAGTGAGCCACCTTTGGTAGGCCTCATCACGGAGTAGTGAAATAGCACCTTTCAATTTTTCTTCAGCAGTGTAGTCTAAATCGTCCATAATCCTCTCGACTGCTTCCAACCAGTATTTCGCTACATTTGGAGCTACTCCAGATACTCCCCTGAAAACCTCAGCTCCATTTGATCTTAGTCTCTCACTCTTGACTTTGAGACCCATTTCAAGACTAGCTTACGCTACTCGTTCTAAAACTTCATGACACAACTTGTGATACTGCGTCACCTCCTTCATTTTGCTCTTGAAAATCCACCCCAATAGTCGGTGGCGGAGCTTCATTTTCGAAACCTTGACCAGATCTAACTGGTTCCAACACAGCCATTCTTCCTCGTCCACGTCCACGACGACCACGTCCCCTAGAACTCATGTCTACTACGTGTCTTATCTATTTTTACGAAAAAGTCTTATGTATTAGAGTCTTTTCACTTCTTATTAAAAGAAAGTTTTATGAAACAGATATTCAGTGGTTTTTCCGTAGTAGCACACATACACCTAGGGTCCATGTCTCTAAAGTTATAGTTTCCTTAAGCTTATCAGACTTTCATATCACTTTATCAATAAAGATACATACCTGATGGATCTGGGCTGAGAACTCGGGTGCCATGCTCTTATAAAACCATTTTAACTTAAGAAAACTTTCAGAAAGTCATTTGGGCCATATTTTGAAAACGTTGTGGGCTTCACAACCCAAGGCCGAGAGTTTAAAACTGGGCTCTGATACCAAGTTGAAACACCCCAAACCCGGCCCAAAAAGCCTAACCGGATTTGATATGTTCCTCGAATCTAACTTTAGCAAATTCTCATTTTATTTAAGAAAAACTTGATGATTTTGTAGAAAACAGATTTAACTTAATATATTAGGTTGAAATCAAATTGTAATGTAAATTTATGTCTTTTAAAACATTATTTTAGAAGGAATTAATAAATTAAAAGAAAACCAAATTTAAGGAATTTACTTTAAAATATATATATATTAGTGACAAAAACATTTTTTAAATTATTTATCGAAAAACCATTTAGTTATTTAATAGATATTTGTTCATGGCATAATAAAAGTCCAAACACAAAAATTAAAAGCAGGTTTATAGTGGCCTTATTACAAAATAGCAAACCCATAATAAAGTCTAAGTAGTGAAATTTAATAAGTTTAAATTGGAAAATCTTCAAAATACTTGATATGAGCATTGGCCACCACGAGTCCTTGTTGTCCCGATCCATCGCACTTCTGAATCATCGAAAAGTTATCCCACAAAAATGGGTGAGTTATAAACTCAATGTGTAACACATACATTAAAAAGCCCATTTTATCATAGCCTCAAAGTCCATTAATTACACATATGGCCATAGGCCCATTTAGCTCATATTTAGCCCAAAAGCCCATTTTCATAGCAGATCAAATAATAATCATTTAAAACACATGGATATGTACATATAATGAAATGCAAACTCGGCCCACCTAATATCCATCCGCTACACACCACCCATACCAACCAACACACCGTGGGGATTACTAAATCGACCCTCCATCCCCTACACACCATCGAAGGCAGTTGCTGCAGTCAACATGCACATCGCCCTTATAATTTTGTGGCAAGGCCACCAGACAAAATTGTGACCGAAGTCACCGGATTTCAAATATGTGACCGAAGTCACCAGATTCACATATGTGACCGAAGTCACCAGATTTCAAATATGTGACCGAAGTCACCGGATATTGTGGTAAAACCACCAGAATACTTCCCCTTTATCAAATTCACCCATATGCCCATGCACATACATATTATTCATTTTCATGCCATTTACCCCAAAATCATAACAAAATTATACTTATCTCACAATTATGCATATAGCAAAATTAACGAAATATTGGGGTAAACATACCTGAATATCGTATACCACTGAATGGTATCCAAAAATTATTATTAAACACATTGTCATAAAATCACATATAAAAAATAGATCTATGAGTTTTTATTGTAAGGTTACACACCTTATGACCGTGAGAACGATACTCTCTCGCTCGTCAACACCTAGTTAATTATCACACTTGGTTAGAAAATACTATTACTAATAAAACTATATTTATTGATGAGAGATCTAAATCCTTACCCTCGAATTCTCGAACAACCGTTATTTGTGGTTTTTCTCCACTAGATGGATCAAAACCCACAGATATCCCACCAACGTAAAGTGGTTCGGTTATGCGTACTACTTCAAATAATCGATCTTTGTTAGCGGAGGGTCCACAACCCGGTGGAAAATCTCTTCTGCTCATACAACCCTTCGTTTGAAGTTCGATGGTAAAACAGTGCCTCCTCTCTTCCAAACACTCCGCATTGCTCTTTTCTTACCTATCTTGTTAGTCTTAAATCACCCCTAAAAATAAGATTGATTAGTAGTCTATCTAAAGAAATTGATATAACCAAAGGGATAATCTTACCTTGGATGATTTGAAAAGTTACTTCTTAAAAGTTGGCTTCAACAAAGATCCTTAAAATCCTTTCCAAGGATTGGCCTAGGAGAAAATAAGAGAATCATGATTCTAAATTGGCCAAAGTAAAAAGAAATAATGAAAATGATTGACGAAGAGTCTTACTTACCCACTTGAAGATTCGGCCTAAAACAAAAAGAAGAGAATAAAAATGGATTTGGTAGTTTCGGTTTGCACAAAAAGAAAAGAGAAAAAGTTGGTGATTTATGGCTAAAATGGTTTTAGTTTTCAAAGAAAGAAAAGGAGAAAGGAAATCGAAATAGAATATGATTCGGTTGGCAAAGGAAGATGAAAATAGATGTTGATTGTTGGTTTTAGTAGAAAGTAGTTTCGGTTGAGAGAAGGAAGAAAGAAAATGAAATTGAAAGAAGAGAGAAATAGAAGATGAAGAAAAGATGATGATGAAAGTGATTTCAAAAGAAAAGAGATAGGTTTAAGGACCTATGCACATTCGGCCAAGAGGGAGAAATTGAAGAAAAATGGTTCTTTGAACTTTGGTAGATTCGGCAATGAAGGAAAAAGAAAAGAAATGATTCTTGAAGACTTGTAATTTCGGTTACAAAGAGAAAGAAAGGTGTTTTGATTAGGAGAAAAGAAACTAAAAAGACCTTTCAAACCGAAATGGCAAATTGCAAGATAACCAAAAGAAGAGAAAAAGACTTCTCTTTTGTGTAGATAAGCATTCGGCTAGGAAGGGAGCTTTTGGAGAAAATTGGTCAAAATGAAAGCCAAAACAAAGAGAAATTTTTACCTAAACTCAATGACAAATTCGGCTAGGAGAGAAACTTTTGGAGAAATGAGAGAAGATGCACAAAAATGCAATAGCTTTTGGCCAACTATCACCCCCTAACTCAAGTCAAATTCGGCCAACTAGGAAGCCAACATAATCCCCCTTTTTCCTCCACAATTCTTCCCCATCAACCCTAAGATTGCTATCACCATTAACCACCCTCTTTAGCCCCTAAAACCGACTAGGTTCATGGTCAAATGACCATGAACAAGTTTCCAAAACATTGCCCATATATCAAGCCTTTTGTCCCCCCTATCTTATCATCCTATCTTGATTCCATGCCATAAGTCTTTAGCTTGCCTTTTTCATATGGTCAAATAGCCAAAATTAAAAGAATGCTCATCCATTCTAGAAGAACCTTGGCCGACACTATAGGGAAGGAAACAAAAAATAAAAATTCTCCCATTTGCTAGCTAGGGGATTCGAACCTCTCCCCTCAAGCACTCATCCATGCATCCTAACCACCTTGCCAATTACTCATCTTATGCTTAAAACCTCTTGTCATTATTTCTTAAAGCCTAACATGCTTAGCTCCATCTTAATTATTAGAAATTAAAAAATTCACTAAGCATTCACTTAATTAATGAAGTTCAAAAATAAACTTCCAGAACATACTCAATCATAATTAAGCTTGCAACATCATTTAATTAAGTAAGATGCATAACCCTAATTATCGAGGATGTTACAATTTGTATTTTTTATAAAATTTTAAATAATAATATACATATATATATGTCGAAGAAGAGAAAAATAAAAAAATGTTTTGAAAATAATAAAAAGGGAAAAAATTCACCTCTTTCGCCTCTGTTTTTGATTTTTAGTAGTTTCCTTAGTAATGAATCTATGTTCTATTGTGTTTTAATCTGTGCTTGCTGGTTTTGAATATAAAATTTTATTTGTATTTCGTTTTGAAATTTCTCTATTTTTATTATTTTTTTTTCAATCCTTTTACAATAGGTTTTCGATTGGCTTTTATAGCCATTTTTTACAATTGCTTTCTATCATTTCTTTTTAATTTCTGCATGCGCAAGTGGAAAGGGTAGTGGAGACCAAGGGCGGTGGCAGAAGCGGTGGACGTGATGGGTGCCAGGGGTCAGAAGGTAGACACCCTAGGTGCAGCGCACCTAAGGTTTGGTTATCTTTTGTTGTTTTGTTTTGTGTTTGTTTTGGGTATGGGCTTCTGATGTGGGCTAGGGTTGTTGGTTAAGGGCCATTTGGGTTTTGGTTGGTTTAATGGTTTTTAGGTGTTATTGGGCGGGGCAAATTATGGGTCTTACAGTTGCCCCTCTTTGCTTGTTGTCGTGTAACTGGAATAGAGCAAAGACATAAAGAAGGTCCAAATTCGCCCGGTCTTGCTGAGTCTTGATTCTTCTGTGCTCTTATTTTCAGGTAGCCTCATTTCAGTCAACCACATCATGTTGTTTTGATCCACTCCATTGCCACTTCGTAGAGACAAGACTTGCAACTTCAATCTTCTCCACTGCAATCTTCAGAAGTATAGGAATTGAGGCTTCGATCTGCTCGAATGTAATTCCAATGAGAAGAGATTTGTAGCTTCAAATCTTCTCTACTGAAACTTCAAAGAAATAAGGATTGATCCTCATTATAAACTCAAGGAGGTAGGATTTGTAATCTCAACCTACTCCACTGGAACTTTGAGGAAATAAGAATTCAAGGAGAAGAGATTCATTGTTTCAATCTTCTCTACTGAAACTTCAAAGAAATAAGGATTTATCCTCATTGTAACTCAATGAGGCGGGATTTGTAATCTTAACCTATTCCACTGGAACTTCGAGGAAATAAGAATTCAGGGAGAAGAGATTTGTAGTTTCCATCTTTTATACTAACACTTCAAAGAAATAAGGGTTGATCCTCATTGTAAACTCAGGGAGGCGGGATTTTTAAACTCAACCTACTCCACTAGAACTTGAGGAAATGAGAATTCGGGAGAAGAGATTCGTAGGAGAAACTTCAAAGAAATAAGATTTATCCTCATTGTAAACTTATTTGTAATCTCAACCTATCTTGGAACTTGAGGAAAAAGAATTCAGTGAGAAGAGATTCGTAGTTTTAATCTTCTCTCTTGAAACTTCAAAGAAATAAGGATTTATCCTCATTGTAAACTTAGGTTTGTAATTTCAACCTAGGAACTTGAGGAAATGAGAATTTAAGGAGAAGAGATTCATAGTTTCCATGAAACTTCAAAGTAAGAATTTATCCTCATTGTAAACTCAGAGAGGCGGGATTTGTAATCTCAACCTATTCCACTGGAACTTTGAGGAAATAAGAATTCAGGGAGAAGAGATTCGTAGTTTCTATCTTCTCTACTAAAACTTCAAAGAAATAAGAGTTGATCCTAATTGTAAACTCAGGGAGGCGAGATTTGTAATCTCAACCTACTCCACTGGAACTTCAAGGAAATGAGAATCCAGGGAAAAGAGATTCGTATTTTCCATATTCTCTATTGAAACTTCAAAGAAATAAGGATTTATCCTTATTGTAAACTCAGGGAGGCGAGATTTGTAATCTTAACCTACTCCGTTGGAACTTCGAGGAAATAAGAATTGTGGTTTTGATCTGTTTCACTACTGTTTAGTGAGATAAGATCTGCAATCTTTAATTGATCTACTTGACTACTATTATCTCGAGGGAACAAAATCTAAAATCTTTGATATTGCTACACCGTTCTCTAAAGAACATATCCTGTAGAATTAGTTTTATGTTCTTACGCTTATGCAAATGATGAGGATGCTATAATCGGAATGACTCAAAGGCTCCTAACTACATGTGTTATGAATGATATGAATGCATAAATTTCATGAAAATGATTCCTTTTCAAATTTTTAAGGTGTTATTGTTATTCATCAAGGCTTTATCCCTAACGTATTATGCTGCCTTCCTGCTCGGTTGGTATTTTGACAGTAAACCCGTAGAAACGATCATATTTCACTCAACCGGTTTTCCCCACTATAACTTCAAAGTTTTCCATGATACCTCTGGGACCTGGGGCTTGTACCATCTTACTATGATTCAGGGGGTAAAACTTTTCCAATCCATCCCACCGCCATTCAGGGGTAGAGAACTTATTCAATCAACTGATCACTCCCTAGGAAATACACCCAGATGTGTATTCATGATATTCGTATGGATACAGAATATCATTCTTCTTGAGAATGATTCCCCTCTTACGCTTGAGTTGATATTTCTCTCTGACGTAATATTTTGTCATTTTGCTTAATCACCATTTTTGAAAAAATCCAAAAAGGTAACGTTAATTTGTACTCAGATATTTCCAACCCTTAAGCTTGGTGAATTCTAAACGATAATGCTATTTCAGGCTCTTGTATTATTTAGAAGTTTCCAAAGTAATATGAGAAACTCCTTTTATGAAAGTATTATTAATCCACTAATCATTATTTCAATGCAAACTACTTGAAAAAGGTCGTAACAATAGACAAGAAGGAAATTGATTGGGAGCATAGCTCGAAACAAACAATTTAATCAAAGCTAGGAAATGCAATCAAGAAAGAAATTTATTGGTAGTGTATTTTGAAAGGAATAAGATAATCACAAATAACAAATTTAAAATGGGTAAAATGGAAACTAGTTGTCCCAAATATCGCATCCTGAGCTTCTCTGTTCAAACTTCTTGAGGACCATTTTAAGCTCTATATGTGTTTAGGGGATTCGGAGTACTTTATCAATTCCCCAAGATGTAACATACTTCTTCATTGTTAATTCAAGCATAGCAAACTACTGTATGCCCCACTTTCGATCAAAATTTGAGCCACCCTTTTGGGTTTTCAACTCAAATCCCCTTTGGTCTCAAATCGCCCTTTGCGAGTTTTTACCTTGGCCTCTCCCTTTTTTTTTTTGGAAAACTTTTTATTGAATCTAAATTCACAGGATTGGGTAGGTCCTTGCTATCCATCTCGGTCAATATCCATGCTTCCCCAGAACATGCCTTATTTGCTGCATAAGGTCCTTTTCTGCACTTTCTTCTGAAGTCCCTTTTGCATGGGAAAAATCTTCTTCAAAGCCCTATCATGAAATTTTCTAGGGTGAGCATTTTGTTGTAAGGTTGCATCATCTGACCGTGACAGATATCTTTTAATATTTTCTCTTCAAATTCAACTGATCATATTGGATCCATTCTACCTCATCCAATTTCAGCTCTTGACAAGACTCAAAGAAAAGGAATCTCAACTTCAATGGGCAAAATCACTTTCTTTTCATGAACCAATGAGAAACGTGTTGCCTCGACGAAGGTCCTGACCGATGTTTAATAAGCGTAAAGTGTAAACGTAATTTCTATATGCCAATCTTTACAAATCTCGATCATTTTTCCAATGATTCTTTTTTTTGTTGTTTTTTTTATATATTGAGAGTGGGGTTTGATGACAGTCGACATTATAAGATTGGCATAAGAAGTGACTTTCACCCTTTTGGTGAAGTAACCAACAACCATAAATATGAATTGATGTTGGTTAAAAGCTTTTGAGGAGATTGGCTTGATAACGTCCATGCCCCACATTTAGGGAATCTGTGAGGAAATAGAGGAGGTGCATAAGTCTTGTATTCATCCATCTGACATTTATGGCATAATTGATGCAATTCCCCTTTCTCGGTAAACCAGTAGCTTGAACCTCTTTGATTAGCCTGGCCATTGTAGAACCATTAACATGGGTTCTTTGAACCCCAATCTCAACAGTATACCCATGTTCAGTAGCTTGGCATTCCTTGATATGATCATGCGAAAACATCTTGAATTCTTGAAAATAGCTCAATGGTGTGTCACCTTATTTTTGTGGTAAGTTAGGCTTCGATCTTTACCCCTTTTCCTAAGCTCGCAAAGTACACTGACCTTTTGCATAGTAGAGTCTATTCTCACTCATTCTACCATCCTTAAAAAATCAAAAGATAGGCTACAATCTCCGTCATCTTCAAAGCCCTTAGATCCCCTAGACCCATATCTCATTCAAAAAGGGAGTCAGTAACAACATCGCTCATGTCATTGATATTTGGGTACCTAGGTACGAAGGAAAAAAATCCAAAGAATAAATGATTCTAAGGATGATTATTTGTATGATATGGTTATGAATAAAGAATGAAAAAAATGTATAGTATGAAATGTAAAGAATGAAAATATTTACTTAGAAAGATGCATTTTATTGAAATAAAAATTCTGGACAGAAGCCTACTTCACAAAAGAAATCTTATTGCTTCTAGGCTTAAAGAAACAAGTATGTTTTGCACATTACTCTAGATTAGCTTTAAAAATACATGTTTCTTCCACAGCCCCATTGTTCAAAACACTCTCCATTACGTAAAGGCAGATGCTCGAAAAACTTTTAATCCTCGGTTCCCTCTTGGGATATGCCATTGGTGTTTTGATTTCTCGATTTCTAGGCTTCTGATGACTTTTTAAAGGAAACACAACTCTCCTGCCCCCACTTTTAATTACCACATCTTACTGTTTCGTCATCGAACTTCAAAATACCCATATTGATGAATTTTTCCATCAATTTCTTGAAAGTAAAAAAATTTTCTATCGAGTGCCCTATGATCCCCGTGTGGTACTCACACTGAGTGTTTGGGTCATACCATTTTGGGTATGGAGGTTGCATCGGTTTTGGATAGTGGAGGGACACAACGTGCGCATCAAATAAACTTTGATACAACTCCTTATACGTCATTAGGATCGGCGTAAATTGGAGTTTTTTAGTGTTTTGCCTTGTGCGAGATTCTTTTCTTGATAAACCTTGATACCCAGTAGTCACTGTTTGTGGCTGATTAATAGTAATCGACTTTGACTACCCCATGTTTGTATTATTCACTTCATTTTCTCTCCTTCTTGTGACCATTCCCTTGTCACTTTCTCCTGCCTCTATCATTCCATTTTTTATGGCATTCTCAATCATTTCTCTAGCCATTACAATGTCTGAGAAGCTCTTTGTAGCGCTCCTTAGCATATGAATGATAAACGAGGCCCTCAGTGTATTAATAAAGAGCATGGTCATCTCTTTCTCTAAGAGTGGTGGTTGGACTTGTGTTGCCACCTCCCTCCATCGTTGGGCATACTGCCTGAAGCTCTGGTTTGCCTTCTTCTCCATGTTTTGGAGTGTAATCCTATCGGGTGCTATGTCTGTCACGTGGCTGTATTGTTTTATGAAAGCTTGAGACAAGTCTTTCCATGCACCAATTTGGGAACGGGTTAACTGATTGTACCATTTGGCTACTACTCCCACAAGACTATCTTGGAAATAATGGATCAACAGTTGGTCATTATTAATGTACCCCGTCATTCTTCTACACAACAATGTAATATGAGCTTCGGGGCAACTTGTCCTATTATATTTCTCGAGTTCAGGCATTTTGAACTTGTATGGAAGCACCAAGTCTGGGACCAAGCTTAAATCTTTGGCATCAACTCCAAAACAGCTATCAACACTTTTTGTCACCTTAATCTTCTCCTCCAACCATTTACATCTATCTTCTAGCTGCTTTGGTAATTCTACTTTTGTCTTCTCTCCTTCAATTATTTCATCCAAATCAGGGACATTAGTATTGATTGGATTATCTCCTAAACCTAAGCCAGTTTGGAGATTCATTGAAGCACCATCATAAAATTATTGGGGCCTGATCGTGACATGTGGTCTTTGTAAAGTTACTTCAGGTTGTGTTTGCACATGTGGTGGAGTAAAACTAGGGGGATATTGAGGATACTTAGTATTATTCTCAATATTAACCATGGGGCTCTTTCCTTTATCCATAAGCCCATTCAAAAGCTGCGCCATTTGAGTCATCATATTTCTCTAAGATTCCATCATTTTGTCCATCATATCCTACTGGATCTTAGCAAACTGCTCCTGCATCTATGCCTGCATTTGTTCTTGCATATCATTTTGCATTTGCTCAAATTCTTCTATTCTTTTATCCATTGACTTATTTTTTTCTCTTATGCCGTGGGGATGCGTATGTGGTAAGGTTTTGTCGGTTTCCAGGTGGCTAAAATAATTTTACCTAATTAGGGTATTTCTACAAATTTTAATGCATATGATGAGATGTAATGCAAATGCATGAAATGAAAATACGTGGAATGAATGCAAAAAAGAAAGAAAGGCATTGGTTCTAAATTCAATTCCATTAGAAGAACTTTTCTAGAAAATAAATTCTTTCACATAAAATGGATTACGTATACAACTTTGTCCTCATAGTCCAGGTGAAGACACCAAGCCTTTTCTTCGTATCCGGATGTTATGGTCATCTCCCGTGAACTTCTTCAATAGATTCCTCTTCTAACTTCTTGTTGTTTGATCCAAGCCGAGACTTTTCACTTACCTATCCCTCGCGATGCTCATAAGCTTCTTTAAGAAAGTCGAGATGCGATGACTCTTGAATAATCTTTGTCGGCTTGAATCATCGGGCAAAATCTTGTATTCTTCTGTGGACTATCAAACTTCCCTTATTGTTAACTTGGACTATATTTGGACGACCGTATTATAATCCACTTTACCAAGAAATCCATTTCCCTATGACAAACTCTTCTATTTAGCAATCGAATATTAATCAATACCTCCCTTCTATGATGATGCAATGCAATGCAATCAAAACAAAAGAAAAAGAGTTAGAATGAGAGAAATAAACAACAGATAATACATGTCCGGGTGACTACTAGGGGTTTGTAATGGCTCTACCTAGGGTGGGTTCCTAAGTTTCGCTATATGCAGTTTGGTTCTAAAGAGAGGTACCCGAACCAGTAGATTCCTCAATCCTCACCCATTATAAGCTCATACGGACCGAGTTCAGTTTAGGGGAATACATTTCCCTATGACCATGCGGAGATGAAAATCTCACAAAACACATAGGTACGGATGTATCCCGGAAGCAATCCACTAGCCCATGCAGAGGTGAAAACCTCACGAAGGTGTAGTTTCTTACTCCCACTTAAAAGGGTAAAAATCATACGATTATGCAATATGATATGCGAAAGTGGACTAAGTGTGATGAAAAGGCCATAAAATAAAACAAAACAAGTCAGTATTTCACACACAGCTTAAAACAAGTAAGAAATAAAGCACCTACTCGGGTAACCACTAGGGTTTGGCGTGGCTCTACCAAAGGTGGGCTTTTAGGGCTTGCTATATGGGTTCGTTTCTAAAGTAAAGGTACTCGAACTAACAGATTCCTCGATCCTCACCCATTATAGGCTCATATAGATCAAGTTCAGTTTAGGGGAATACATTTCCCTATGGTTGCACAGAGATGAAAATCTCATGAAAACATAGGTATGGATGTATCCCGAAAGCGATTCACTATCCTGCACGGAAGTGAAAACCTCACGAAAGAGTAGCCTCTCACTCCCACTTAAAAGGGTAAGGCCAAAATGGCCCTTATTCAATATGATGTGAGACTCAAACCACAATAGTCATATGAAATAGCAAAACAAAAATGCAATAATAGGATCGTAATTTTCAAATTGAATTTTCAATTTTAGACAACAAGCCAGAAAACAATTAATTTTACGGCTCGACTTTCTCATAAGTCCCCAGCGGAGTCGCCAAGCTGTAGAAACCATTTTTTGTAAAACGGGGTCGACTTTGGTTTTGAAAATGAAAACAAAAACGGGAGTCGCCACCAATCCTTTTTGCTGAGGTGTGATCGGGTCACCTTAAAAAGTGGTTGTTTTTAATAAATAAATTAATTTATCAAAATAATGATTTCGGTCTACGAAATTCAAAAAATAGGTTTGGGAGTTGGTTCTGCACGATGAAGGGTTAGCACCTTTGATACGCCCAAAATTGGTACCTAATTGAGGTCTTAATGTCGAAAATTTAAAAAGATTTAAAAATATGATCCTCTTTTATTTATAAAACATGAACAAATCAAAATGGATGATAAGACCCTCTTATTTCGAAGAGATAAAATGTCATACCCAGTAAGTTAGAGTACGACACTTTGGGTTCCCGAAATTGAGCTTGTCTTTTCATTTTAGAACTCAGATTTAAGTTTGAGGAGGATATTCGTCATTTGTCAAATGAGAAATAGGAACTCAGTAAGTTAGGGCTCGATTTCTCAAAATTCTAAATACGAAATATTAACTTTATTTTAAAAAACTTATCTCGGGGTATCTAGGTATCATGGCCAGTAAGTTAGGGCACAACACCTCGAATTTCCGAGAACAAGTATTTTATTCACAACTTGTATAGCGATTTAAAAGGGATATTCCGTTATTCATATTGAATGAGAAAAACCGGAACTTAGTAAGTTAGGGCACGATTTTCTCAAAACTTTAATATGAAATATAAATTATTTTAAAAAACTTGATGCATCGAGTAAAGGTTAATGTGACAAGTAGTATAATGTGAGAATGGGTGCTATATGCATGACAGGATAAATCGTTAATAAAATAATTCCATGAAATTGAATAGTACACTAATATGGGTGATAATAAGTTAATAATAATAACAAAGTGAAAGTAATATATATATATAATAATAAAATGAAAATAATATGTTAATTAATGATAATAGTAGTATATTAATAATAGTAGAAAATGATAATAAAATGATAATGATAGGAAATATAATAAATAATAATAGAAAAGGGTAAAACATAAAACTATAATGATAATAATAAAAGCAATAATATTAATAATGGTAACAAATATAATGGTAATAAAAGAATAATAAAGAATAATGGAAATAATGGAAATAATACTTGTAATAAAAATAAATGGGAATATAATTTTTTATAATAAACAAATAATAGTAAAATAATTATAAAATGATAACATAATAATAGTAATAATAGTAATACGAGAAAATATAGTTATAATAAAAATTATAATAATAAAAATAGTAATACTAATAATAGTAATAAGGAATAGTAGAAGTAAAAGAAAATAAATAATAGTAATCATAACACTAATAATAATAGTAATAAAATAAGAATAAGGAAATAATAATAGTGATTGTACTAGGATAAAATTATAATAATAATAAATATAATAGTAATGATAATAATAATAAATATAAAGAAATAAAGTAAAATAAAATAAAAATAATAACAATGTAATGGTAATAATAGTGTTAAATAATAATAATGATATCATTAATAGTAATAATAATAAAAATATTAAATAATAGTAATAATAATAAAAATTACAAAATAACTAAAAAGGACTAAATTGAATTTAAAATGGAAGTTTGGGGTTAATTCAAAATAAATAAAAAAAGAAAAGGAGCTATTTGAATCGCGCGGATTACATGGGAGACTAAAATAGGCAATAACTCTTCCCCTCCAAAACGCGCAGCATAGGCGAGGACTTAATTGAAAACCAAATACACTTTCGGGGCAAAATTAAAAAAATGAAAACTTGATTGCAAAATTATGAAAAGGCGGAGGGACTTTGCTCGTAAATGCCCCATTTTTAAAAAACACGTGGATCCTGAGGTTAGAGCAGGTCGGGTTGTAACATCCTAGAACTGGGCCTAGTAGGATTGGACCCAATGGGCCTTGGGGTGTAACAGTCCGAATTTGACCCTAATCGGAACGGTGGTTTCGGGACCATGAATCCGAGTCAGAAATATTTTTAAATATTATATTCTTTGCTTATTATAAGTGAATTAATGTCTGTGAAAGTTTCGTAGAAAAATTCAATCGTTTGTGTGTTCAATTTAACAAAAAGGACTAAATCGCGTAAAGTGTAAAAGTTGCATGCTATAGTGAAAAGTATCTATTTGATGATGGCTTTTTAAAGTGGGGCATTAAAAGGGCAATTAGCCCATTTTTAAGTTAGTGGGTGGCATTTGTCATAACTAACCTTAGGATATATGTTAAGAAATTATATGTTAAAGGTTAAATAGGTAATTAGTTAAATAAATTATTATATGTTAAAATAACATAAAACAAGCCATCATCTTTTTCACTTTTCATAGCCGAATGTTGAAGGAAGAAATAAGCTTTGGAGTTCTTTGATTTTCGGCACTTTTAGGCTAAAATTCAAGGTTAGTTTGATTTGGTTTTTGTTAATTTTACGTTTTGAGATCGTTGCTTGATCGATGGTGACCCATGTTAGAATTTTTAGATTTGAGCATGTTTAATATTGGCTATGGTTAAATGTTGGTGTTTTATGATGTTGGATGGAAAAATATTAAAGCTATGTTAGAAATCTACAAGTTTTGAAATGAAAATTTTAGTAATTTTGAATGAATTGGGCTAAATTACAAAATAAAAATTTAGAGGACTTTGCAAAATAAATGAAATAAATGGACTTGTATAGTCCCTAGGAGTATTCGGCCCTTGGGTGTTATTGTGAAATTTGATATATTTTGTGTTTTATGTAAATAGGACTAAATAGTAAAACTATGAAATATTGGGGGTAAAATGGTAAATTATCCATTGATGTGTTTTGGGATTAAATTGTAATGAAATGTACTTGAATGAGGTTATTTTGATATGTCTAGATCAAGAACAAAGAAAATCGATTTGAATCGGGGAAAGACAAAGGTTTGAATAGCCGGTTTAAGTCGTCAGTTGTCAATTGAGGTAAGTCCTTAAGCAAGTATCGTAAAGAATTATTCTGAACATAGTATATGATGATGTTTGAATATTTAAAGCATAATTATACATGTTGGCCGAATGTGGAGTATGAAATTGTAGTGAAATTAATTTGGTAAAAACAAGGTGAATATGTATGTGTGGATTAATAGGTGAAAGAAAAAGGAAGAATATGAGATGGATAATAGTTTAGTACTAAGTACTGTGTATAAAAAAAGTTAAATGTGATGATATTCGGGCTTCGAGCCTAGCAGGCTTAGTGCCGGTGATATATTCGGGCTTCGTGCCTAGCAGGCTTAGTGCCGGTGATATATTCGGGCTTGAGCCTAGCGAGCTTAGTCTTGAGTGACATATTCGGGCTTGAGCCTAGCGAGCTTAGTCTGGGTGATATATTCGGGCTTCGAGCCTAGCAGGCTTAGTGCCGGTGACATATTCGGGCTTATTGCCTAGCAGGCTTAGTGCCGGTGATATATTCGGGCTTCGAGCCTAGCAGGCCATGTGCCGGTGAAATAGTTCGGGCTTATTGCCTAGCGAGGCTTAAATGGGTGTTTAACCGGACCTTGAGTCTAGCGGGCCTAGTGCCGGTGTTTGTGATTTGGGTAAATGCTTAGTAGGTTCTAAACCGATGAATTGAAATTTCAAGCTTGGGGTATGTAACAACAAAGTTATGAAACAAATTGAGAAAATCTAAGTTTTCGATAATGAATCATATTAATTCGACCTTGAGGTATGTATCTTCTTACTTATATCTGCATTTGAAGTCGGTGAGTAAGTATATTATTGAGGAAGCAAATGTATTATACATTGAGTGTTTGATGTTATATGTATATTATACCATATGGAGATTAAATACTGTAAGTGTGAAAGTGGTTGAAATTGTTAGCATATGTATATTATACTTATATACATATATTATTGTGTATTGGATCATAAGTTTGGTTGTGCTATTGGGATTAGGTATAAATGAAATTGTTAAGTATGAAAGTGGTTGAAATTGTTAGCATATGTATATTATACTTATATACATATATTATTGTGTATTGGATCATAAGTTTGGTTGTGTTATTGGGATTAAGCATAAATGAAATTGTTAAGTATGAAATCAAATGGACGTTGTATGTATTTATATGAATAGCTAGTCGTATGTGAATAGAATGCATATTACGATTAATAGTCTTTGATTATGCAAATATTTTTGCCACTAAAATGTTCGGAGATAGTGCGTTTTAAGTATATGGCTAGTGAAAGTTAAAGGGAGATAACGACATACGGCAATAGTGAAGTTTATTAGTTAAATCATTCTATTTGATACTAGGTCCAAATTGTCAATTAAATTTGCATAATAATGCTCGAATGTTTAGTTGAATATTGAAATTGGCTTGAGACTTACTAAGCTAGCAAGCTTATCATGTGAAATGTTTCCTCTATTTTATAGTTTAGGTGCAAGCTACAAGCTCTTGGGATCGTTAGGAAAGTCACTCACACTATCAATCTACATTTGGGTACTCTTTCATTTTGATTTTTAAGCGAAGGCATGTATAGGAAAGACTTGGTCTTTGTTTGATGAAATCTTAAGGTTCATGTATATAATAGCCATGCGAATATGGCTAAATTTTTAGTTAAATCTGTTGTTGTGTCTTGATATGTATGTTGGTTTATGATGGCAATGTTTATGCATTCTTAATCAAAGTTTAATCGTTTTGTTAAGGAAATGTTTGTATATGAAATGAATCCTTGAATTAGGGATGTAGGTAGGTTCGGTTAGAAGCTAGTCTTTCATAAAATGCAACAAAACAGCAGTGATGTGAGTTAGAAAAATCACCAAAAATAGGGTATATTGAATTAGAAGGTGAATGAGATATGAAATTAAACCTTATTGTGTATATTTTTACATAAAAGAAATAGAGTAGGCAAAAGATTTATATATTATGAGATAATTAAGTTTTAGTGAGACCTGCTCTGAATGAATTCATGAGTCACTGTTCTGTTTTGTAAAATTGTCAAAAATTGTAAAAAATCATTAAGAAGCATGGTTTATATGTGTAGAATCCTTAATGAGTCTATTTTTCATTGGTATAAACAAGAACATTATAGGAAATTTGTGCAATGATATAACTGTATTTTTGTAGAGACAGGTCAGAATTGTCAAGCAGTGTAATAAGGGTAACTTTGATGAATAAACTGTACTAATTGGCCACATGAAAAATTCTGGAAAAATTATGGTGAAAATTTATATGAGTCTAGTTTCAAGGAAAATTTATGGATATAAATTTTGAGTTTTGAAACTCGAGTTATGGTCGATTTAGTCAGCATGATGCAGTTGGACAGCTTTAAAATCTCACACCCAGAGTTAATAGTCAAGTCTAGTAATGGTTAATTCAAAATAGTTTAGAAAGCATAAAATTTTGTGACTCTTTGTAAGGTGATTAACTGTAATATGGATTTGAAATTTACAGTGGTTGCTTGTGATTATTAAGTCATACGTTAGTATATACAATTTTAAAGCAAAGTGTTTAAATTTTGTTAAGTAATGCCTTGTAACCCTAATCCGTGACTGATTCACGGGTTAGGGGTGTTACATTTGATTGGTATCGAGCACGGTTTAGTCGATTCTAGGACTACCGTAGCGCTTGTGAGTCTAGCTATACATGCCTTAATTATATATATTTGATAGTGTGGTGACTTGACAATTGAACGTGTTTTATATTGTAAATGGATCTTGATCTGATAGAGCCGTGTGAGATGATGTAGAGAGTGTAGCGCTGATCGGCATACGTAAATCGGCGCCGATAGACTCTCGATCTGTTTCGAGTAGCCATGAGGGGGAGGCTAACTACTAGATGATGAACGAATGATTTACTCCATATATCTGGACTAACCCGACTGACAACAACCTTCACCCCCGAATAGTCTAACTCCGATACCTATGGTACCTCCGATAGTAAATTCGATTAGATTGGACAGACATCCTGTAGATAAAATCAGAAAACAAGGAGTCGAAGAGTTTAAAACTAATGACGATGATGATGCAAAACGAACTGGGCTGTGGTTTGATAATACTATTCGAGTGTCCGATGAGTTATCATGTACTCCAGAGGAAGGTTTAAGAAGTGTAATATCACTATTGAGGGACACCACACTGGTGGAATACACTAGTATTGGTGGACTCGAAAGAGAAAGTGATTTGGGAATTCTTCCAGACTGAGTTCCATAAGAAAGATATCAGTTAAAGATTCTTGAATTAAAACAGGGTCGAATGAGTATTTCTGAGTATGAACTGGAGTTTGTGAGATTGAGTTAGTATGCATGAGAATGTATACCCTCAAGCTATAATGTGCAAAAGATTTGAAGATGGCTTAAAATATATATATAAATATATATATATTGGTTGCTAGTTGAGATTTTAAATAGAAGAGTTCGTTGTACTCGTGGACCAAGCTTACTGGTGAGGCATCCAGAAGATGTAGATTTAATGACGAGCTTGCTTGGATGTGGATCGCTGATCATTTTATTTGAGAATGTCTGAGTCATCAAGCGGTATTCGAATTTGAGATCGATAGCGTGCTTGTGAGAGGTAGACCTTGAAAGAATGTAAGAAACATCGGTGGTAGTCGAGAGAACTATGAGAGGCAGTGTTATCGAATCTGAAGCGAGTGCTGTCAGTGTATGCTATCAAGCTTGAGAGAAGCTTCATCATTTGATATAATAAGCGGTATTTTTACTCTTTTGGTATACGTAATTGCTTTGATAGACCTTGGTTCTACACATTCATACTTGTGCATGAACTTAGTATTCATTAAGACTTTGCTGTAGAATCTCTTGAGTTGCCATAAAAATCTTGAACCCCTAGATAAAAGTGTCATGGTTGATTATATATGCAAGAACTGTCCATTAATGTTTGAGATATCCGTTTCCGTGATCGATGCTCTTGCCATCTAATAAATTCTATATTATTCGGGTATGGATTGGTTATTTGTGTATGATGCTTGTGTTAATTACAAAAGATAGGTGATAAATTTGAGATGTCCGAATTATGAGATTATAAAATTGAGTCGGATGATTTGAATGGATTGCCTCTTTGTAATATCAATATCGAAAGCTAAAATTATGTGAAAAGAGTTGTGAAGCATATTTTACTTATGTGATTGACTCGGGAATATCGAGAAGAAAATTTATTCAATGCCTATTGTTTGTGAGTTTTCTAATATGTTTCACGAAGAGTTCTGGGTTTGCCTTTGATTGTGAAGTTAAATCTATTATTGAGTTGTTGTGGAAGCTGTGGATGATCCTTTATTTATTCACTTGATAAAAGAAGCATCTTGAACTTTGAAATTTTCTTACAAACTTTGGGAAAAGAACAAATATATATATATATATGATATTGAGGAGAATGTGAATTGATTGTCTGAAGTTAGTTTTACGGGACATATTGTGTCGACTTTTGGAATCGATTAGATCGATGATAGTTACTCTGTTGATGAGGCGCTTTGGAAAGATGTCGGTTTGGATGACGGAAAAGTGTTAGAAAAGTTTCGATCGGTTGAAGGCCCTTTTGATTTAAGCTCGGTGTTAGTTTAGCTTTGAATCGAGTAAAGAATTTGTTGTATTTAGTGATGCTTCTTTATGGATTGTGTTTTGATGCAAGAAGGCAAAGTCGTAGCCTACGATTCGAGACAATTGAAGTCGCATGAAAGAAATTATCGACATGTGAGTTGGAACTATGACTATTATGTTAGCGATGAAGATTTGGCGTTATTACTTGTTAGGGAGAAATGTCATGTTTATTCGGATCATAAAGTTTAAAATAATTGATGACTCAAAAGATTTGAACTGCATCGGAGAAGATGGCTTGAGATATAAAAAAAATTATTATGAGCTATTGTTAGATTATCATTTGGGCAAAACAAATGTTGTGGCTAATGGTGCGAATAGAAAGTCATCGTTGCATTACGGGCTTTGAATACTCAGTTGGACTTGTCTTATGATAGTTACGTAATAGAGGAATTGAGAGAAAACCGATGTTTTTACAACATATATATATATAAAGCTCGAGAAATTTGATAATAAATTGTTAGTGAATCGAGCTCAATGTGAAGTGAATTAAGTCCGAATTTCAAAAGTTTTGATGATTGTCGAGATTCGGGATCATGATTGTATTACGAGAAATTGAGTTAATTCCATCGATTGAATAAAGCATATAATAGTCGTTAAGCTGTTCATCCAGGAAGTACTAAAATGTATCATAATTTGTAGCAACACTTGGTGGTTTGGTATGAAATGAGACATTTTTTATTTGGTTTTAAAATGTTTAGTCTGTCAACAAGCGAAAGCCGAACATCAAGTTTCATCGGATTATTACACCAATTTTGATTTTTGAGTGGAAATGGGATAAAGTAACAATGGACTTTGTCTCACGATTGGCCCCGACTCAGAAAGAAAGATGTGATATGGGTTAAAAAAAAATCGTATACCTACTGTATTAAATGAACTCGGTGAGAATAGGTTACAGGGGTTGGTTTGATAAAGGATCTGAGCGAAGTGAAATTGATCCGAGATTGTTTGAAAGCAGTATTTGATCATCAAAAGTCCTTTATAGACTTGGAACAACAAGATATAGAATTTGAGATCGACGACAAAGTATTTCATGTTTCAATATTTCGTAAATATCGGCCTGATCCGTCACCTGGGATTGCCCCATCTGAAATAGAGATCCGAACTAATATGACATATGAAGAGAGCTGATCCATATCTTAGCCGTGAGATATAGGAGTTGAGAAATAAGAAATGGCAGCCTGAAGATTCAATGAGGCAACAATATCCGACTTTGTTTAACGCTAAGATTTTCGGGGACGAAAATCCCTAAGGGGGGAGAGTTGTGTGATCAATTTGACCCTAATCGAAGCGGTGGTTTCGGGACCATGAATCCGAGTCGAAATATTTTTAAATATTATATTACATGCTTATTATAAGTGAATTAATGTCGTGAAAGTTTAGTAGAAAAATTCAATCGTTTGTGTGTTCAATTTAACAAAAAGGACTAAATCGCGTAAAGTGTAAAAGTTGCATGCTATAGTGAAAAGTATCTATTTGATGATGGCTTTTTAAAGTGGGGCATTAAAAGGGCAATTAGCCCATTTTTAAGTTAGTGGGTGGCATTTGTCATAACTAACCTTAGGATATATGTTAAGAAATTATATGTTAAAGGTTAAATAGGTAATTAGTTAAATAAATTATTATATGTTAAAATAACATAAAACAAGCCATCATCTTTTTCACTTTTCATAGCCGAATGTTGAAGGAAGAAATAAGCTTTGGAGTTCTTTGATTTTCGGCACTTCTAGGCTAAAATTCAAGGTTAGTTTGATTTCGGTTTTGTTAATTTTACGTTTTGAGATCGTTGCTTCGATCATTAGCTGACCCATGTTAGAATTTTTAGATTTGAGCATGTTTAATATTCGGATATGGTTAAATGTTGGTGTTTTATGATGTTGGATGGAAAAATATTAAAGCTATGTTAGAAATCTACAAGTTTTGAAATGAAAATTTTAGTAATTTTGAATGAATTGGGCTAAATTGCAAAATTAAAAATTTAGAGGGACTTATTTGCAAAAATAAATGAAATAAATGGACTTGTATAGTCCCTAGGAGTATTCGGCCCTTAGGTGTTATTGTGAAATTTGATATATTTTGTGTTTTATGTAAATAGGACTAAATAGTAAAAATGTGAAATATTGGGGGTAAAATGGTAAATTGTCCATTGATGTGTTTTGGGATTAAATTGTAATGAAATGTACTTGAATGAGGTTATTTTGATATGTCTAGATCAAGAACAAAGAAAATCGGATTTGAATCGGGGAAAGACAAAGGTTTCGGAATAGCCAGTTTAAGTCGTCCGTTGTCAATCGAGGTAAGTCCTTAAGCAAGTATCGTAAAGAATTATTCTGAACATAGTATATGATGATGTTTGAATATTTAAAGCATAATTATACATGTTGGCGAATGTGGAGTATGAAATTGTAGTGAAACTAATTTGGTAAAAACAAGGTGAATATGTATGTGTGGATTAATAGGTGAAAGAAAAGGAAGAATATGAGATGGATAATAGTTTAGTACTAAGTCACGTGTATAAAAAAAGTTAAATGTGATGATATTCGGGCTTGAGCCTAGCGGGCTTAGTCTTGGGTGATATATTCGGGCTTCGTGCCTAGCAGGCTTAGTCTTGGGTGATATATTCGAGCTTCGTGCCTAGCAGGCTTGAGCCTAGCGAGCTTAGTCCGTGATATATTGGGCTTGAGCCTAGCGGGCTTAGTGCCGGTGATATATTCGGGCCGTGCCTAGCAGGCTTAGTGCTGCAGTGACATATTAAGGCTTCGAGCCTAGCAGGCTTAGTGGGTGATATATTCGGGGGCCGTGCCTAGCAGGCTTAGTCTGGGTGACATATTCAGGCTTATTGCCCAGCGAGGCTTAGTCGGTGATATATTCGAGCTTGAGCCTAGCAGGCCATGTCTTGGTGAAATAGTTTGGGCTTATTGCCTAGCGGCTTAAATGCGGTGTTTAACCGGATCTTGAGTCTAAGGGCCTAGTGCCGGTGTTTGTGATTTGGGTAAATGCTTAGTAGGTTCTAAACCGATGAATTGAAATTTCAAGCTTGGGGTATGTAACAATAAAGTTATGAAACAAATTGAGAAAATCTAAGTTTTCGATAATGAATCATATTAATTCGACCTTGAGGTATGTATCTTCTTACTTATATCGCATATGAAGTCGGTGAGTAAGTATATTATTGAGGAAGCAAATGTATTATACATTGAGTGTTTGATGTTATATGTATATTATACCATATGGAGATTAAATACTGTAAGTGTGAAAGTGGTTGAAATTGTTAGCATATGTATATTATACTTATATACATATATTATTGTGTATTGGATCATAAGTTTGGTTGTGCTATTGGGATTCGGTATAAATGAAATTGTTAAGTATGAAAGTGGTTGAAATTGTTAGCATATGTATATTATACTTATATACATATATTATTGTGTATTGGATCATAAGTTTGGTTGTGTTATTGGGATTGGCATAAATGAAATTGTTAAGTATGAAATCAAATGGACGTTGTATGTATTTATATGAATAGCTAGTCGTATGTGAATAGAATGCATATTACAGTTAATAGTCTTTGATTATGCAAATATTTTTGCCACTAAAATGTTCGGGAGATGGTGCGTTTTAAGTATATGGCTAGTGAAAGTTAAAGGAGATAACGACATACGGCAATAGTGAAGTTTATTAGTTAAATCATTCTATTTGATACTAGGTCCAAATTGTCAATTAAATTTGCATAATAATGCTCGAATGTTTAGTTGAATATTGAAATTGGCTTGAGACTTACTAAGCTAGCAAGCTTATCATGTGAAATGTTTCCTCTGTTTTATAGTTTAGGTGCGAGCTACAAGCTCTTGGGATCGTTCGGAAAGTCACTCACACTATCAATCTACATTTTGGGTACTCTTTCATTTTGATTTTAAGCGAAGGCATGTATAGGAAAGACTTGGTCTTTGTTTGATGAAATCTTAAGGTTCATGTATATAATAGCCATGCGAATATGGCTAAATTTTTAGTTAAATGCTGCTGTTGTGTCTTGATATGTATGTTGGTTTATGATGGCAATGTTTATGCATTCTTAATCAAAGTTTAATCGTTTTTGTTAAGGAAATGTTTGTATATGAAATGAATCCTTGAATTAGGGATGTAGGTAGGTTCGGTTAGAAGCTAGTCTTTCATAAAATGCAACAAAACAGCAGTAATGTGAGTTAGAAAAATCACCAAAAATAGGGTATATTGAATTAGAAGGTGAATGAGATATGAAATTAAACCTTATTGTGTCTATTTTACATAAAAGAAACAGAGTAGGCAAAAGATTTATATATTATGAGATAATTAAGTTTTAGTGAGACCTGCTCTGAATGAATTCATGAGTCACTGTTCTGTTTTGGAAAAATTGTCAAAATTTTACAAAAATCATTAAGAAGCATGGTTTATATGTGTAGAACCCTTAATGAGTCTATTTTTCATTGGTATAAACAAGAACATTATAGGAAATTTTTGAAATGAGATAAATGTATTTTTGTAGAGACAGGTCAGAATTGTCAAGCAGTGTAATAAGGGTAACTTTGATGAATAAACTGTACTAATTGGCCACATGAAAAATTCTGGAAAAATTATGGTGAAAATTTATATGAGTCTAGTTTCAAGGAAAATTTACGTATATAAATTTCGAGTTTTGAAACTCGAGTTATGGTCGATTTGGTTAGCATGACGCAGTTGGACAGCTTTAAAATCTCACACCCCGAGTTAATAGTCAAGTCTAGTAATGGTTAATTCAAAATAGTTTAGAAAGCATAAAATTTTGTGACTGCTGTAAGGTGATTAACTGTAATATGGATTTGAAATTTACAATGGTTGCTTGTGATTATTAAGTCATACGTTAGTATATACAATTTTTAAAGCAAAGTGTTTAAATTTTGTTAAGTAATGCCTTGTAACCCTAATCCGGTGATGATTCACGGGTTAGGGGTGTTACATGGGGGTAGTAGCGTTTAAAATTTTTGAGAACAATAGAATGGTACTAAGGCAAGTTGGACCTATTAGGTGAGTGATTTTGGAAGGTTAGGAGGCTTTTATGAAGTCCCGGGTTAAAGTTAGGCTATAGAAAAAAATTTGGTTTTAGGTGGAAAAAACCCTGGGAGTTGGTAGGTAGGCTTTAAGAATAAAATGTGGGGAAAAATGGCAAGTGGGGTGTGTGGTGTAGTGGCAAAGTGATGCCACTTAAGCAGCAAGGGAGTGACACCACAAGGAAGGAAGGAGGTCCAAGGTTCAAGTCTTGGCTTTTGCATTTTGGGATTTCTTTTTAAATGGACTCTAGAATTTTGCCATAGGGTTATATTTAGTTACGCATGATTTTAGACACAAGAAAGTGAGTGGTCTAGTGGCAAGGCGTCATTAAGGGTGCAAGGGAGCTTGGGTTCGAATCTCATGACAAGCAAGGGAGTATTTATTTTGCGGATTGGATGAGAAGAGTTTGAGTTGGATTAAAACTCTACTAACGGAGGGATCCCACATCGATAAGATACAAAGAAGGATGAGAAGCTAGCTATATATAGAGCATTCTATGAGGAGAGTTAATATACCTTGGTGGGCGTTTGGGTGCAGACCTAGAGGATAATCGCCAATAGCAGCGAAGGAAGGGCTACTAGAACGTGAGGTACACGGTAAGGTTACGGTGAGGTTTCGATTTCTGATAAGTGTCTATTAAGTTACGATTAATCGTTAGGTGATGTCGATTGTAGGTTCGTGACTAAGGGGTTTATAGTGAGGTTACCAGGTGTGTACAAACACTACACACACGATATCAGCAATGCTGAAAAGCCGAAAAATTGAAAAGCTGAAAGTGGCTAAATGGGCCCGGTGGGCTCTGAGGCTAAGTTTGATGAAATGGTTTGGTTGGTTATACGAATTGAATTAGTCATGCATGATACATGAATTGGATTTGTTTTGGGCCTAATAGGCCATATGATGAGATTTGGGCCTGATGGGTCGTAAGGGAGTGATTTGGGCTTGATGAGCTTATGGGGACGAAGAAATGTATGTTAGGGTTTATGGACCTTAGGTCTAGTTTGAATAACTCTTAAATTCCATAAGACTTAATTTTTCTAATTAAACATGTCGTGAACAAGTCATTTGGGTTAGGGTGTGGCAACTGCACACGCATGTCTAGGATTGGATCTAGGGAGAGCTTGGTACTTAAACGGCCCTAGTGGCCCACCTCCTCTTTTCTGGAATTCTACCAGTGCGTAGTGTCATTCACTTTAGCATGAGGACTTGTTGATGGGCCAAAGTTCATAACTAAAATCTGAGAGGGACCAAATACCCTTATATTTGTTAAATTACGAAAATACCCTTGGTAGGTAAATTACAAAAATACCCTTGGTAGGTAAATTATGAAAATACCATTGATTGGTAAATAACAAAAATACCCTCGATGGGTAAAATGATCGATATGCCCCTATAGGGCAAAAATGACGAGAACGCCCCTATATGTTATATGATTATTCTTGTATGTGATTTATGATTGTTATCGTATGATTATTATTGTATGTTGCATTTATGTGTTATTATGTTGCATGGGGATGGGATTATTCGATAAGGGAAGTGCAGATAGGATCACATGGTCGCTTGACGACTGTGGATCCACCGAAGGCTTTTAGCCACCAGCAGACTATCTCAAGACCGATAAGTTAGTGCCGCAACCGGTGCTACATAAGGAGTGTAGGGATGGGTGGGTCGATTAAATCCCACGAGTGTAGGGTTGGACGAGAGAGCAGTGCGTGGTTGGTATGGGCATTAATGCATTGC
Source organism: Gossypium rotundifolium (assembly GCA_025506655.1). NCBI lineage: Eukaryota > Viridiplantae > Streptophyta > Magnoliopsida > Malvales > Malvaceae > Gossypium > Gossypium rotundifolium. The sequence continues at coordinate 53,684,751 of CP106725.1, forward strand.
ATATGTGGTTTTATTTGAGATGGGCTCAGGCCGGATAAATATGATTTGTGACATTTATGGGTTAAGGCCCAACTGAGGCTTTTATAGGCTAAGGCCCAATTGTCACCAGATTCATTGAAATGGGCTTCGCCCAAACTATTGTGATTCATGTTCTTATTGATGAGGGTTATACACTTTGAGTTTTCGTAAACTCACACCCTCTTTTAATATTTTTCTCGTAATCTTGATGCGATTCGATGTGCTAGAGGACTCGGAGGTGGCCACACTACAGCAGTTTTGGACTCTAGTATTTTACTTATTTTTAACTTGGGTTAATATTTTGTAATAAGGCCACTCTTAAATTCTGGTTTTAGTTTTGGATTTTCAATTTATTATGTTTTAAATCTGCTAAACTTTGTGTCACGGTTTTCCAAAATAATATCTGCTTTCAAAATATTACGCTTTCGCGAATAGGTCGTAAACATCACATTTTCATAAGTCAGTCATTTTAATTAAGTTTCCGTAACAAACAAAGTTTTTTTAGGTAATAACTTTTTAATAAATGTCGATTAATAATAAACAAGCATAAGCGGGACTTTAGTTTTAATATCAAGAAAGGTTTTCAAATGGAACCATGGTTTCTTGAAAAGCACCCCAATGCGACACACCAGATTCGGGCCTAACTTCTAAGCCGGGTTTGGGGTGTTACATTTAGAGGTATCAGAGCCTAGGTTGCAAAACTCGGGCTGTGAGATGGGTTTTAGTGTTTATTTTAAAGATGTTTAGAAATGATTTTTAAGTAGTTTTGAAAGGTTTTTGTGTGGCACACTGAGTCTCCAGCATCGGACCAAGTAAGTTCTCTTAACTATTTTAAATTGTTATTACTGTAGGTAGATACTGGGCTTACTTTAGATGATAGACTATACTGAGGCCTGTAGGAGACTAAAAACTATAGTGAGCTGGCAATTTCGAAAACAACTCTTAACTACTATCTCCATAAAGCATTTGTTTAATTATTGGAACTATAAGCTAAATTCATAAAACTTGCAATTTAGATAATTAGGACTAGAGTGCTTGCAGCGTGAGTGGTATATCCAGTATTGTGCGGCTATGAGATAGTTGGAAATTTTGGGGACAAAATTTCCTTAAGGAGGGTAGATTTGTAACATCCTAGAACTGGGCCTAGTAGGATTGGACCCATTAGGCCTTGGGGGTAGTAGCAGTTAAAATTTTTGAGAATAAGAGAAAGGTGCTAAGGCAAGTTGAACCTATTAGGTGAGTGATTTTGGAAGGTTAGGAGACTTTTATGAAGTCCCGGGTTAAAGTTAGGCTATAGGAAAAATTTTGGTTTTAGGTGAAAAAAACCCTGGGAGTTGGTAGGTAGGCTTCAAGAATAAAATGTGGGGGAAAATGACAAGTGGAGTGTGTGATGTAGCGGCAAAGTGATGCCACTTAAGGAGCAAGGGAGTAACACCACAAGGAAAGAAGGAGGTCCAAGGTTCAAGTCTTGGCTTTTGCATTTTGGGATTTCTTTTTAAATGGACTCTAGAATTTTGCCATAGGGTTATATTTAGTTGCGCATGATTTTAGACACAAGAAAGTGAGTGGTCTAGTGGCAAGGCGTCACTAAGGGTGCAAGGGAGCTTGGGTTCGAATCTCATGACAAGCAAGAGAGTATTTATTTTACAGATTGGACGATAAGAGTTTGAGTTGGATTTAAACTCTACCAATGGAGGGATCCCACATCGGTAAGATACAAAGAAGGAAGGTGAGAAGCTAGCTATATATAGAGCATTCTATAAGGAGAGTTAATATACCTTGGTGGGCATTTAGGTGCAGACCTAGAGGATAATCGCCAATAGTAGCGAAGGAAGGGCTACTAGAATGTGAGGTACACAGTAAGGTTATGTGAGGTTTTGGTTTCCGATAAGTGTATATTAAGTTATGATTAATCGCTAGGTGATGTCGATTGTAGGTTCGTGACTAAGGGGTTTACAGCACGTGAGGTTACCAGGTGTGTACAAGCACTACACACACGATATCAACAATGCCGAAAAGCTAAAAAGCCGAAAGTGGCTAAATGGGCCCGATGGGCCCTAAGGCTAAGTTTGATGAAATGGTTTGGTTGGTTATCTGAATTGAATTAGTCATGCATGATACATGAATTGATTTGTTTTGGGCCTAATAGGCCATATGATGAGATTTGGGCCTAATGGGCGTAAGGGAGTGATTTGGGCTTGATGGGCTTCGGGGACGAGACATGTATGTTAGGGTTTATGGACCTTAGGTCTAGTTTGAGCAACTCTTAAATTCCATAAGACTTAATTTTTTTAATTAAACATGTGTGAACAAGTTCTGTGGTTAGGGTGTGGCAACAGCATACGCATGTCTAGGATTGGATCTAGAGAGCTTGGTACTTAAGCGGCCCTAGTGGCCCACCTCCTCTTTTCGAATCCTACCGGTGTGTAGTGTCTATTCACTTTAGCCGCGAGAACTTGTTGATGGGCCAAAGTTCATAACTAAAATTCGAGAGGGACCAAATACCCTTATATTTATTAAATTACGAAAATACCCTTGGTAGATAAATTACGAAAATACTCTTGATTGGTAAATTACGAAAATACCCTCGATGGGTAAAATGACTGGTATTCCCCTAGAGGGAAAAACTAGAGAGAACGCCCCTACATGTTATATGATTCTTCTTGTATGTGATGTATGATTGTTATCGAATGATTATTATTGTATGTTGCATTCATGTGTTATTATGTTGCATGGGGATGGGATTATTCGAAAGGGGAAGTGCAGATAGGATCGCATGGTCGCTTGACGACTGTGGATCCACTGAAGGATTTTAGCCACCGAGCAGCTATGCTGCACCGGTAAGTTAGTGCCGCAACCAATGCTACATAAGGAGTGCAGGGATGGGTGGGTCGATTAAATCCTCACATGAGTGCAGGGTTGGACAGGAGACGGAGTGCAGCGTTGGTATGGGCATTAATGCATTGCATATGTGGTTTTATTTGAGATGGGCTCAGGCCCATATAAATATGATTTGTGACATTTATGGGTTAAGGCCCAACTGAGGCTTTTATAGGCTAAGGCCCAATTGTCACCGTTACTAAGATGGGCTTCGGCCCAAACTATTGTGATTCATGTTCTTATTGATGAGGGTTATGCACATCGAGTTTTCGTAAACTCACACCTCTTTTAATGTTTTTCTCGGGTAATCCTTAGTAAGCGATTCGACGTCTTTGGAAGACTCGGAGGTAGCCACACTACGAGCAGCTTTTGGACTCTAGTATTTTACTTATTTTTAAATTGGGTTAATATTTTGTAATAAGGCCTCCTTAAATTCGGTTTTAGTTTTGGATTTTCGGTTTATTATGTTTTAAATCGCTAAACTTTGTATCACGATTTTCCAAAGCAATATCCGCTTTAAAATACTACGCTTTCGCGAATAGGTCGTAAACATCATATTTTCATAAGTCAATCATTTTAATTAAGTTTCCGCAACAAACAAAGTTCTTTTAGGTAATAAATTTTTAATAAATGTCGATTAATAATAAACAAATGCAAACTGGGACTTTAGTTTTTAATATCAAGAAAGGTTTTCAAATGGAACCATAGTTTCTCGAAAAGCACCCCAATGTGACACGCTAGATTCGGGCCTAACTTCTAGGTAGGGTTTGGGGTGTTACATTTAGAGGTATCGAGCCTAGGTTGCAAAACTCAAAATTTGTGAGATGGGTTTTAGTGTTTATTTTAAAGATGTTTACAAATGATTTTTAAGTAGTTTTCAAAGGTTTTTGTGTGGCATACTAAGTCTCTAGCGTTGGACCAAGTAAGTTATCTTATCTGTTTTAAACTGTAATTACTGTAGGTAGATACTGGGCTTACTTTAGATGATAGACTATACTGAGGCCCGTAATAGACTAAAAACTATAGTGAGCTGGCAATTTCAAAAACAACTCTTAACTACTACTTCCATAAAGCATTTGTTTAATTATTGGAACTATGAGCTAAATTCATAAAACTTGTAATTCAGATAATTAGGACTAGAGTGCTGTGACAAGCGTAGTGGTATATTCAGATTGTTTGCGGTTATGAGATAGTTGGAAATTTCGGGACAAAATTTCTCTAAGGAGGGTAGATTTGTAACATCCTAGAACTGGGCCTAGTAGGATTGGACCCAATGGGCCTTGGGGTAGTAGCGTTTAAAATTTTTGAGAACAAGAGAAAGGTACTAAGGCAAGTTGGACCTATTAGGTGAGTGATTTTGGAAGATTAGGAGGCTTTTATGAAGTCCCGGGTTAAAGTTAAGCTATAGGAAAAATTTTGGTTTTAGGTGAAAAAAATCCTGAGAGTTGGTAGGTAGGCTTTAAGAATAAAATGTGGGGAAAAATGACAAGTGGAGTGTGTGCTGTAGTGGCAAAGTGATGCCACTTAAGGAGCAAGGGAGTGACGCCACAAGGAAGGAAGGAGGTCCAAGGTTCAAGTCTTGGCTTTTGCATTTTGGGATTTCTTTTTAAATGGACTCTAGAATTTTGCCATAGGGTTATATTTAGTTGCGCATGATTTTAGAAACAAGAAAGTGAGTGGTCTTGTTGCAAGGCGTCATTAAGGGTGCAAGGGAGCTTGGGTTCGAATCTCATGACAAGTAAGGGAGTATTTATTTTGCGGATTGGATGATAAGAGTTTGAGTTGGATTTAAACTCTATTAACGGAGGGATCCCACATCAGTAAGATACAAAGAAGGAAGGTGAGAAGCTAGGTATACATAGAGCATTTTATGAGGAGAGTTAATATACCTTGGGGGGTGTTTGGGTGCAGACCTAGAGGATAATCGCCAATAGTAGCGAAGGAAGGGCTACTAGAACGTGAGGTACACGGAAAGGTTACGTGAGGTTTCGGTTTCTGATAAGTGTATATTAAGTTATGATTAATCGTTAGGTGATGTCGATTGTAGGTTTGTGACTAAGGGGTTTACAACACGCGAGGTTACCAGGTGTGTACAAACACTACACACACGATATCGACAATACAGAAAAGCCGAAAAGTCGAAAGTGGCTAAATGGGCCCGGTGGGCCCTGAGGCTAAGTTTGATTAAATGGTTTGGTTGGTTATGCGAATTGAATTAGTCATGTATGATACATGAATTGATTTGTTTTGGGCCTAATAGGCCATATGATGAGATTTGGGCCTAATGGGCCGTAAGGGAGTGATTTGGGCTTGATGGGCTTATAGGACGAGACATGTATGTTAGGGTTTATGGACCTTAGGTCTAGTTTGAACAACTCTTAATTTCCATAAGACTTAATTTTCTAATTAAACATGTCGTGAACAAGTCATTTGGGTTAGGGTGTGGCAACGGCACACGCATGTCTAGGATTGGATCTAGGGAGAGCTTGGTACTAAGCGGCCCTAGTGGCCCACCTCCTTTTCGGAATCCTACCTAGTGCGTGAGTGTGTCATTCACTTTAGCCATGAGGACTTGTTGATGGGCCAAAGTTCATAACTAAAATTCGAGAGGAACCAAATACCCTTATATTTGTTAAATTATGAAAATACCCTTGGTAGGTAAATTATGAAAATACCCTTGATTGGTAAATTACGAAAATACCCTCGATGGGTAAAATGGCCGATATTCCTTAGAGGGCAAAAATAACGAGAACGCCCCTACATGTTATATGATTATTCTTGTATGTGATGTATGATTGTTATCGTATGATTATTATTGTATGTTGCATTCATGTGTTATTATGTTGCATGGGGATGGTATTATTCGAAAGGGAAGTGCAGATAGGATCGCATGGTCGCTTGACAACTGTGGATCCACCGAAGGCTTTTGGCCACCGAGCAACTATGCTGCACCGATAAGTTGGTGCCCCAACCGGTACAGCATAAGGAGTGTAGGGATGGGTGGGTCGATTCAATCCCCACAGAAGTGCAGGGTTGGATAGGAGATGGAGTGCAGGGTTGGTATGGGCATTAATGCATTACATATGTGGTTTTATTTGAGATGGGCTCAGGCCCAGATAAATATGATTTGTGACATTTATGAGTTATGGCCCAACTGAGACTTTTATGGGCTAAGTCCCAATTGTCACTGTTACTGAAATAGGCTTCGGCCCAAACTATTGGGATTCATGTTCTTATTGATGAGGGTTATGCACACCGAGCCAGAACTCACACACTCTTTTTAATATTTTTCTCGTAATCCTCGAAGCGGTTCGACGTCTTTGGAGGACTCTGAGGTGGCCACACTACGAGCAATTTTGGACTCTAGTATTTTACTTATTTTTAACTTGGGTTAATATTTTGTAATAAGGCCTCTTAAATTATGGTTTTAGTTTTGGATTTTTAGTTTATTATGTTTTAAATATGCTGAACTTTGTATCACGGTTTTCCAAAACAATATCTGCTTTCAAAATACTATGCTTTCGCGAATGGGTCGTAAACATCACATTTTCATAAGTCAGTCATTTTAATTAAGTTTCCGCAACAAACAAAGTTTTTTTAGGTAATAACTTTTAATAAATGTTGATTAGTAATAAACAAACGCAACTGGGACTTTAGTTTTTAATATCAAGAAAGGTTTTCAAATGGAACCATGGTTTCTCGAAAAGCACCCCAATAGGACACGCTAGATTTGAGCCTAACTTCTAGGCCGAGTTTGGGGTGTTACATTTAGAGGTATCAGAGCCTAGGTTGCAAAACTCGAGCTGTGAGATGGGTTTTAGTGTTTATTTTAAAGATGTTTAGAAATGATTTTTAAGTAGTTTTGAAAGGTTTTTATGTGGCACACCGAGTCTCCAGTGTCGGACCAAGTAAGTTCTCTTATCTGTTTTGGAACTGTTATTACTGTAGGTAGATACTGGGCTTACTTTAGATTATAGACTATACTGAGGCTCGTAGGATACTAAAAACTATAGTGAGCTGGCAATTTCGAAAACAACTCTTAACTACTACTTCCATAAAGCATGTGTTTAATTATTGGAACTATGAGCTAAATTCATAAAACTTGTAATTCAGATAATTAGGACTAGAGTGCGCAGCAGAAGCGTAGTGGTATATCCGATATTGTGCGGCTATGAGATAGTTGGAAATTTCATGGACAAAATTTCTATAAGGAGGGTAGATTTGTAACATCCTAGAACTGGGCCTAGTAGGATTGGACCCAATGGGCCTTGGGGGTAGTAGCGTTTAAATTTTTGAGAACAAGAGAAAGGTACTAAGGCAAGTTGGACCTATTAGGTGAGTGATTTTGGAAGGTTAGGAGGCTTTTATGAAGTCCTGGGTTAAAGTTAGGCTATAGGAAAAATTTTGGTTTTAGGTGAAAAAAACCTTGGGAGTTGGTAGGTAGGCTTTAAGAATAAAATGTGGGGAAAAATGACAAGTGGAGTGTGTGGTGTAATGGCAAAGTGATGCCACTTAAGGAGCAAGGGAGTGACGCCACAAGGAAGGAAGGAGGTCCAAGGTTCAAGACTTGGCTTTTGCATTTTGGGATATCTTTTTAAATGGACTCTAGAATTTTGCCATAGGGTTATATTTAGTTGCGCATGATTTTAGACACAAGAAAGTGAGTGGTCTAGTTGCAAGGCATCATTAAGGGTGCAAGGGAGCTTGGGTTCGAATCTCATGACAAGCAAGGGAGTATTTATTTTGCGGATTGGACGAGAAGAGTTTGAGTTGGATTTAAACTCTACTAACGGAGGGATCCCACATCGGTAAGATACAAAGAAGGAATGTGAGAAGCTAGCTATATAGAGAGCATTCTCTGAGGAGAGTTAATATACCTTGGTGGGCGTTTGGGTGCAGACCTAGAGGATAATCGCCAATAGGAGCGAAGGAAGGGCTACTAGAAGTGAGGTACACGGTAAGGTTACGGTGAGGTTTTGGTTTCTGATAAGTGTATATTAAGTTATGATTAATCCTTAGGTTATGTCAATTGTAGGTTCGTGACTAAGGGGTTTACAGCACGCGAGGTTACCAGGTGTGTACAAACACTACACACACAATATCAGTAATGCCGAAAAGTCAAAAAGCCGAAAGTGGCTAAATGGGCCCAGTGGGCCCTGAGGCTAAGTTTGATGAAATGGTTTGGTTGGTTATACGAATTGAATTAGTCATGCATGATACATGAATTGTATTTTTTTGGGCCTAATAGGCCATATGATGAGATTTGGGCCTAATGGGCCGTAAGGGAGTGATTTGGGCTAGATGGGCTTATGGGGACGTAGACATGTATGTTAGGGTTTATGGACTTTAGGTCTAGTTTGAACAACTCTTAAATTCCATAAGACTTAATTTTTCTAATTAAACATGTCTGTGAACAAGTCGTTGGGTTAGGGTGTGGCAACGGGCACACGCATGTCTAGGATTGGATCTAGGGAGAGCTTGGTACTTAAGCGGCCCTAGTGGCCCACCTCCTCTTTTCTAAAATCCTACCTGGTGCGTAGTGTTTGTTTACTTTATCCACGAGGACTTGTTGATGGGCCAAAGTTCATAACTAAAATCTGAGAGGGACTAAATACCCTTATATTTGTTAAATTACGAAAATACCTTTGGTAGGTAAATTACGAAAATACCCTTGGTAGGTAAATTATGAAAATACCCTTGATTGGTAAATTACGGAAATACCCTCAATGGGTAAAATGATCGATATGCCCGTAGGGGGCAAAAATGATGAGAACGCCCCTACATGTTATATGATTATTCTTGTATGGGGATAGGTTTATTCGAAAGGGGAAGTGCAGATAGGATCACATGGTCGATTGTGACTGTGGATCTACCGAAGGATTTTAGCCACCGAGCAGCTATGCTGCACCTATAAGTTAGTGTCGCAACCGGTGCTACATAAGGAGTGTAGGGATGGGTGGGTCGATTAAATCCCCACAGGAGTGCAGGGTTGGACAGGAGGCAGAGTGCAGGGTTGGTATGGGCATTAATGCATTGCATATGTGATTTTATTTGAGATGGGCTCAGGCCCAGATAAATATGATTTGTGACATTTATGGGTTAAGGCCCAATCGAGGCTTTTATGGGCTAAGGCCCAATTGTCATCAGCATGAAATGGGCTTTGGCCCAAACTATTGTGATTCATGTTCTTATTAATGAGGTTATGCACACCGAGTTTTGTAAACTCACACCCTCTTTTTAATATTTTTCTCGTGTAATCCTCGAAGCGGTTCAACGTGTTGGAGGACTCGGAGGTGGCCACACTACAAGCAGTTTTCTACTCTAGTATTTTACTTATTTTTAACTTGGGTTAATATTTTGTAATGAGGCCTCTTTTAAATTTTGGTTTTAGTTTTGGATTTTCAGTTTATTATGTTTTAAATTTGCTAATCTTTGTATCACGGTTTTCCAAAATAATATCTGCTTTCAAAATACTACGCTTTCGCGAATAGGACGTAAACATCACATTTTCATAAGTCAGTCATTTTAATTAAGTTTCCACAACAAACAAAGTTTTTTTAGGTAATAACTTTTTAATAAATGTCGATTAATAATAAATAAACGCAAACTGGGACTTTAGTTTTTAATATCAAGAAATGTTTTCAAATGGAACCATGGTTTCTCGAAAAGCACCCCAATGTGTCATGCTAGATTCGGGCCTAACTTCTAGGCCGGGTTTGGGGTGTTACACGAGTCACGTGGGTCGGACCAAAACGACATTGTTTTGGGGCTTATGGACGCCGACCATAATGGCGTCGTTTTGTGTTATTTATATAAGTTAAAAAACCCAAAAAAAATCACTTTCAACTCCTAAAAGAGTAAAAAAATTTCTATCCCCCTTTTGTCTTCTCTGCAGGGCAGGAGAGCTTGGCCGAAATTCGGCCATCAGACCATCAGCCTCTGTCACGCAAGCCATTGCATCGGCCACCACAAGACGGTGGCTAAAATTTCAAAAAAGGGTAAATTTTGTATTATTTTTTTATAAAATTTTAAATAATAATATATATATATATATATATGTCGAAGAAGAGAAAAATAAAAAAATGTTTCGAAAATAATAAAAAGGGGAAAAAAATCACCTCTTTCGCCACTGTTTTTGTTTTTTAGTAGTTTCCTTAGTAAGTAATCTCTGTTCTATTGTGTTTTAATCTGTGCTTGCTAGTTTTTAAATATAAAATTTTCTTTGTATTTCGCTTTGAAATTTATCTATTTTTATTGATTTTTTTCCAATCCTTTTAAAATAGGTTTTCGAATGGCTTTTATAGCCATTTTTTACAATTACTTTTTGTTATTTCTTTTTAATGTTTGCAGGTGCAAGTGGCAAGGGCGGTGGCAGAAGCGGTGGACATGATGGTGCCAGGGGTCAAAGGCAGACACCCTAGATGCGACGCTCCTAGGGTTTGGTTATCTTTTGTTGTTTTGTTTTATATTTTTTGGGTTTGGGATTCAGATGTGGGCTAGGGTTGTTGGTTAAGGGCCATTCGGGTTTGGGTTGGTTTGATGGGTTTTAAGTTTTATTGGGCCGGGCAAATTATGGGTCTTACACTAAAAACTATGGCTTTGATTGTTTGAATCTTTAGGACTTTTTGAGTTAAATTATCCATGTATAAATTATCTATGAATTATGACGAAACATTATCGATGAATATTATGAATCGAGGAAGTTTGCTTTAATTGTAAGTTTAGAATTTTGCTTGAGGACAAGCAAAAGCTTAAGTGTGGGGGTATTTGATAAACCATAATATATACATATTTTAATCCCACATTTAGCATACTTTTGGATGATTTATCCCTTTAATTATGGAAATAGGTGCTCCTAATCCTTTGTTTTCATGGTTTATACTCAGGAGAGAACCAGAGGATGAAAAGAACGAGAAATGGGTTGAAAACGGAGAAAATGGTCCAAAGTACAAAATCCACACGGCTTGGACCCCGAGTCACACAGCCATTCTCTTTAGGAGGATCGATCACGGCCTATAACTCGAATTACATGGGCGTGGCACACGATCGTGTCCCTACCATAACAAAGAAGAGTTTCATTCAGATTAGGGTACTTAGAGGCAAAGAAAGACATTCTAAAATCCTATATAAACACATTAGAGGCCAACTTTTAGGGAGGCATTTAGTTACGTCAAATAGCCAAGCCAGAGGGGCCGAATTGTGGGATTCACTTGAAGAAAGCCAGTTGATTCATCTCAAGAAGTCGGAATCATACTCAAGACTGAGGATCTCTCCTTTAATTCCTTCAGGGGGTTTTATGGTTTTCTTTATGTTTTGTTTTATATTTTCTTCTGAGATGTATTCTTTTATGATTATGAACTATGACGAATCTTGTTATTATTTTCTGAGCTGCATGATAAATACTTGATTTGTTCTTAACTATGTGTTCTTAGTTCTTGTTTTGATATTTCAGGATATTGATTCAAGCATTTATGCTCTTAGGCAGAGGAGGAATAGACCTTGTCTAAGAGTAGGTCTAGCCTAGTTAAGGGAGTTGATCACAACCCTAGAGATAGGATGACGAAAATCTGCCGGATTAGGGTCAAACCTAATATGGGAGTCCATAGATCGAGTCAATGCAATTCTAAAGGTTTTAATAAGAAAGAGATTTCAATTAATCAACCTAAGGTTAGACATTAGTAGCCTCGAGAGAGGTATTAATATAAGTTAGGGAATTGTAACACCTCTCACCCATGTCTGTTGTCACGATTTGGGTTATGAGGTATTACCTAATAACATGCACTTAAAAATAGACATTTCGATTAGACATTCATTACTTCCATGTTTCAAATGAAATACATTAATACACTTATCTTATTCAAAATTTCGAACCTTAATACTCCTGAGTTCAAATCAAACATATGTCAATAATTATATATGTTACAATCTTATAACACACCATAATATATATATATCAAATATATAAATACATTGCATGCACAAGACATACTATTTTCTATTTCTGAATATTCACCTATCAAAGATCCAGTCTATGTTCGCATATAACAAAACCAACTTCACAAAATTTTCTCTTTATAATAACAAATTAATCACATATGTAATTATGATAACTTATACATGTTCGAATCTATTATTGTAACTTATACAAACATATATGTATGGTACGATATTTTCCATAAATTCAAAAGTTAAATCTTAAACATTAAAACACGATAACATCTCTTTAAATGCCCAAGTCCATAATTACTTCAATGAAATTCCATTTACAAAGACACCACACCTATCATATACATAAAACAACTCATTCACCACCTTGCTTACGAGACATAGTAACCAAATGTTAACTAGAATTAACCCATAGCTGAATTGATAAAACAAACACTCTTAACACTTGATTTAAGAAATCATAATGACCACGCTAAATTTTAATGATCCAATTCAAATCATTTTCGTATGACTAATATACATAAACATACATTCGAAAGTTATATATATATCAAGACTAATCCCATTCTTAATAAATTCCTACCTATGTCCATTTCCAACAGTTAACAAAATTTACACCTAATGACCTCACGGCAATCATTCATGCACAAACATACCTATTCAGCATGAAACATATATATATATATATATATATCATCCTCATTCATATTCCAAACAAAACATTCACGCATATCACATCAAGGATAGATTTATACCATCGAGCATCAACATTAAGAACAAGCCACTTTCGCATGGCTTTTACACATTATCATAATATCATTTGAAAACTTAGCTAGCCTATACATGCCTTTGATTCAAAAAGTAAACAAAACATATATATACCAAAGAGAGTGATAGTGTGGTCGACTTTCTTGATGATCCCCTGAGCCCGTAGTTGAATCAATGATCTATAAAACGAAACAATGAACACACACAAGTAAGCTCACTAGCTTAGTAAGTCTTAAGCAAAGGATAAGTCACTAATCAAGCACTTTAACTTTTTTTTTTCAATAAATGTAAAACATTGTATATGTATTTTTCGATATGCAATTGATACAAAACCAAATACTAGTGATGTATTAACTCAATTACTTATACTTCACTACCATCAACCTTTAACTCGTCAAAGCACAAAGTACATATAGTACATGTAGATTACCAGCTCAAATTCACATAACACCATTCTTAACATAATATTTCAACTCAAGTAACATTAATCACAACTTACCTTACTTCTGATGAATTCAATGGGACTTAAGCTTACCTGAGTTTTTAACTCAATAGTTTCACTATGTTACACCTCGATAAATTATGGTTTCTTCTTTTAAAGTATCACCAGCATTAAGCTCGCTAGGCACGAAGCCCGAACATATCACCAAGACTAAGCCGCTAGGCTCAAGCCGAATATGTCACCAGCACTAAGCCTGCTAGGCACAAAGCCCGAATATGTCACCGGCACTAAGCCTGCTAGGCACGAAGCCCGAATATGTCACCGGCACTAAGCCTGCTAGGCACGAAGCCCGAATATGTCACCGGCACTAAGCCTGCTAGGCAATAAGCCCGAATCAAATCACCGGCACAAGGCCTGCTAGGCAATAAGCCCGAAATAATTCATAAACCAGTCCATCAAATTTCATTCCTTAACACTTTCATCATTAACTAAACATATACACAATGCACATTCACATATCACCACTAATGTACATATTCTTATCATATATACAAAAACACATCTAATCCATTTTAAAGCCTTTACATTCGGCTAATACATATATTCATACTCAAATTTATCAAATAATTTCATTGAACCTATTCATAAATAATTCTTTAACATACTTTAGCTTAAGGACTTACCTCGACTGTCGACGGACAACTTAGACCGGCTATTCGAGAATTTTCGTCTTTCCCCGATCCAATTTCGTTTTTCTTTGCTCTTGATCTAAAACACATTAAATTTAGCTCATTCAAGTACATTTCAATTCAATTTAGTCCCAAAACACATAAACATGCAAATTACCAATTTACCCCTAAGGTTTCACATTTTTACTATTTAGTCCTAATTGTACAAAACACAAAATACACACAATTTGCCAAGACTATACAAGGGCCGAATATTCCTAGGGACTTTATAAGCCCTCTCATTTCATTTATTTTGCAATTAAGTCCCTCTAAAATTTTATTTTTACAAAATAGCCCTAAATACAAAATTTCACCAAAATTTCTAATACAAAACTTGTAAATCTTTAACACATCTTTAATCTAAAACCATCAAATATCAAAACCATAAGAACACATCAATGGCCGAACCTCATATACACATGATTCTCAAAAATTCAAGCATGGGTCGGGTAATATACAAAGCAACGATCTCAAAAACGTAAAAATCAACAAAAACCGAAGATTAAACTTACCTTAATCAAGCTTTATAATTGTCAAAATTCAAAGCTTTCCCTAACCCCTTTTCTTAGTTTATATTCGGCCTTGAGAAAAGTAAGATGATAATGGTTTCATTTTGATAATAATAATAACATATATTACTTATTTATCAATTTACTAAACTAACCTTTTAATAATAAAAATTCAAAACATAACCATAAGGTCATGTAAGACCATTACCGTCCACTATCATGAATAATGGGCTAATTTCCCTTTTTGGACTTCCATTTATAAAGCCACAATCAATTTGGTGCATTTTACTATAGTTTGCAACTTTTACCATTTACGCGTTTAAGTCCTTTTTCTAAATTAAATCCACAAACAATAAAATTTTTCTACGAAACTTTCACACACATTAATTCACATATAATAAATTTAAAATATAATATTTAAATATTTCTCAGACTCGAATTCGTGGTCCCGAAACCACCGTTCCGATTAGGGTCAAATTCGGTCTGTTACAACTCTCCTCCCTTAAGGATTTTCGTCCCCAAAAATCTTACCGTTAAATAACGTCAGATATGGTTGCCTCATTGAGTCCTCAGGCTCCCACGTAGCCTCTTCAACTCCATGCCGATTCCATAGTACTTTCACTAATAGAATCCTTCTGTTTCTTAACTCTTTCATTTCTCGAGCTAAGATACGGATCGGTTCTTCCTCAACGTCATATCGGGTTGGATTTCAATCTCGATGGAGCAATCACATATGACGGATCCGATCCAGATTCACGAGCATAGAAACGTGAAATACATCGTATCTTTTCTAATTCGAGGGTAACTTCAACCTATAAGCAACAGGCCCAATACGTTCGATGATTTCATACGGTCTGATAAATCTCGGACTCAGTTTGCCTTTTCGACCAAAACGAAGTACTTTCTTCCACGGAGATACTTTCAAAAATACCCGATCTCCGACTTGAAATTCTATATCTTTACGTTTCAAATCAGCGTAAGACTTTTGACGATCTGATGTAGCTTTCAAACTATCTTTGATTATAGCCACTTTCTGTTCAGTCTTTTTAATCAAATCAACCCCTTGTATCTTGTTCTCACTGAGCTTGGTCCAGTACAATGGCGTATGACACTTACGGCCATATAGAGCTTCATAGGGTGCCATTTTGATACTTGATTGAAAATTGTTATTATAAGCAAATTCAATCAAAGGTAAGTACTTTTCCCATGTACCTTCAAACTCGAGAACGTAACATCTCAACATGTCCTCAAGTGTTTGAATGGTTCACTCAGATTGACCGTCTGTTTGCGGGTGAAAGGTGGTGCTAAAATGAAGTTTAGTACCTAAAGCATCCTGTAACTTCTTCCACAATCGTGATGTGAATCTCGAGTCTCTGTCTGAGATTATAGAACTCGACACACCATGTAATCTCATGATTTGAGATATATACAACTCAGTAAGTTTATCGAGTGAAAAGTCCATACGAACCAGTACAAAATGAGCTGATTTGGTCAATCTATCTACTATAACCCAGACTGCATCTTTCTTGCTCGGTGTCATAGGCAAACCAGATATAAAATCCATAGTGATTTTATCCCATTTCCATTCAGGTATCATGATCGGCTGAAGCAACCCAGAAGGCACTTGATGCTCGGCTTTTACTTGCTAACAAATTAAGCACCTTGACACAAATTCAGATATATCCCGTTTCATGCCAGGCCACCAATAAAACTGTTTCAAATCATTATACATTTTCGTGCTACCTAAATGTATCGATAATAAACCACTTTGAGCCTCACTCAGAATCATTTGAATCAACTCCAAGTTCTTCGGAACACACATTCGGCTTTTAAAGTTCAAACAGTCATTTGCATCAATTTGAAACTCGATTCAGATCTTTTCACACTAAATTGTCTAGCAATCAAATCTTTGTCAACTTTCTATGCATCACAAATTTACTGAATAAACATCGGTCTTGCTTGTAACTCGGCTATGATCAAACCATCACTAGACATAACCATTTGTACGTTCATCGCACGAAGAGAAAATAATGATTTTTGACTTAACGCATCTACAACAACATTGGCTTTTCCCGGATGGTAGTCAATCACCAACTCATAGTCTTTCAACAATTCTAACCATCTACGTTGTCTCAAGTTTAAATCTTTCTGAGTCATCAAATACTTTAGACTTTTATGATCCGAATAAACATGACATTTCTCACGAATAAGTAATGACGCCAAATTTTCAATGCGAAAACAATGGTCGCTAATTCGGATCGTGAGTCGATAATTTCTTTTCGTGCGGCTTCAATTGTCTCGAAGCGTAGGCTATAACTTTGGCTTCCTGCATCAAAACGCAACCCAACCCATTCAAAGAAGCATCACTAAAAACAACAAATTCTTTACCCGATTCAGGTTGAGTTAACACTAGAGCTTCGGTCAAAAGAGCTTTCAGCTGTTCAAAACTTTTCTGACACTTTTTCGACCACTCAAACTTGACATCTTTCTGTAGTAGCCTTGTCAAAGGTGTAGCTATCACAGAAAAACCTTTTACAAACCTTCTGTAGTATCCCGCAAGGCCTAGAAAGCTTCGAATCTTGGAAACATTCTTTGGTGGTTTCCAATCGAGTATAGCTGCTATTTTGTTTGGATCCACCCAATACCGATCTTTGAAACAACATGACCCAAGAAGCTGACTTCATTCATCCAGAACTCACACTTACTAAACTTTGCATACAACTGTTGATCTCGCAAAGTTTGTAGCACTAATCTCAAATGCTCGGCATGCTCGGTTTCATCTTTGGAGTAGATTAGTATATCATCAATAAACACTACTACAAATCGATCCAAAAACTGTCTGAAGACCCAATTCATTAGGTCCATAAAAATAGCAAGTGCATTAGTGAGTCCAAAAGGCATAACCAGAAACTCAAAATGTCCGTACCTCGTCCGGAATGCAGTCTTTGGCACATCTGTATCTCGACTCAAGAATCGATAATAACCCGATCTCAAATCTATCTTGAAAATCTCAAGCCCCTTTCAACCGATCAAACAAATCATCAATCCGAGGTAAAGGTACTTATTCTTTATAGTTACCTTATTCAGTTGCCAATAATCAATACACATTTGCATCGTTCCATCTTTCTTCTTCACAAAAAGTACTGGTGCACCCCAAGGAGAGAAACTCAGTTGTGCAAAACCCCTATTTGTTAACCCTTGCAACTGTGCTTTCAACTCTTTTAACTCAGTAGGTGCCATCCGATACGGAGCTATCGAGATCGGAGTCGTTCTCGATGCTAATTCAATGCCGAACTCAATCTCTCGTACTGGTGGTAAACCCGATAGTTCTTTAGGAAACACATCTGGGTATTCACATACAACCGGTACAGATTCAATATGCTTTTCAGACACTTTATTATCTAGTACATAGCCAAATAAGCTTCGCACCCTTTTCTCACATACTTTTGGGCCAACATCGAGGATATTACTGTAGGAAACCCACTTAAATCACTGGATTCAATCCTGATGATCTCACCGTTCTGACATCTCAAATCAATAAGCTTTTTTTTTCAAATCAACACTGCATCATGTGAAGTTAACCAGTCCATTCCCAAAATTATATCGAACTCATCAAAGGGCAACAACATTAAATTGGCTGGGAAGCAAGAATCCCGAATCATCAACTGGCAACCTCTACACACTTTATTAACAAGTACACATCTACCCAAAGGGTTGGACACACGAATCACAAACTCAGTAGACTTAATTGGCAGAGTCTTACTGAATACTAGAGTTTCACACACATATGAATGAGTCAAACCAGGATCAATCAATGCAATCACAGTAGTATCATAAAGGGTGAAAGTACCGGTAATGACATCGGGGGAGGAAACATCCTCTCTAGCTCGTGTAACATAAGCTCTAGCTAGAGCTCTAGCCTCTGATCATATTGCAGTGTCCTTCATCCCTCTCTAACTGCCACCTACATTGCCTGAATGTCTGAGTGGTCTACCCCATGCTGGCGCACTGCTTGGTCTAGTGTTCTGAGTTGTATTTTGCTCTGCTAACATCGGGCACTCTCGAATAAAATGATCCGACGATCCACATTTAACGTAGGACCGATCACGAACTCTACAACTCCCAGGATGCCATTTCCCACAATGTTTACACTCAGCCCGATTCTGTGGAACATTACCGACACTAGCTATTGAAATGGCTCGGGAACTCACTGGAGGTCGATGACATCTAGGCAAGTCTGAAGTGGCTTTATGTCGACTGGGGTCATCTCTGAACTTCTTATGCACAGAATGGAAAATTTTACTCGATGATCTTTTTGAGTGTCTCTAGCTTCTACTTCAGCTTTTCTTTTCTCCTTTCCGAGCTCTTCGGCTTTACAAGCTCGCTCAACTAATGTCACAAACTCTTTGATTTCAAGAATGCCAACAAGTAACTTTATGTCTTCATTCAGACCGTCTTCAAATCTTTTACACATAATGGCTTCGATAGATATACACTCCCGAGCGTAACGGCTCAATCTGACAAACTTTCGTTCATATTCTGTCACAGTCATGCGGCCCTATTTTAATTCTAGAAATTCTTTCCGTTTCTGATCGATGAATCTCTGACTGATATATTTCTTACGAAACTCAATTTGGAAGAAGTCCCAAGTTACTTTTTCTTTCGGAACTATGGATACCAGTGTGTTCCACCAGTGATAGACAGTGTCTCGAAGGAGAGATATAGCACACTTTAGGCATTCATCTGGAGTACAAGATAACTCATCGAGTACCCAAATAGTGTTATCAAGCCACATATCGGCTCGCTTTGCGTCATCATTATCATTGGCCTTGAATTCCTCAACCCCATATTTCTTGATTTTATCAACGTGAGGCCTGCTAGATCTCATCGGATCTATCATCGGGGGTGCTGAAGGTACCGAAGTTAGATTATTCAGGGGTGGAGGTTGTTGTACAGCCGGATTAGTCTGAATAAATTGGGTAAACCATTCGTTCATCATCTGATAGAAGGTTTGTTTAGCCTCCCCCTCATGGCTACCCAAAACTGGTCGAGAGTCTAATGGCGTTGATCCACGTGCGAGACTAGGCGCAACGCTCTCCACATCATCAGCTACGGCTCTATCGGGATCGGAATCCATTTACTATATATAAAATACAATTGAAATTGTCAGAAGTCACCACACTATCATATATACAATTCAAAGGCATGTATAGTTAGACTCTTACTCACTACGGTAGTCCTAGAATCGACTAAACCGTGGCTCTGATACCAATTAAATGTAACACCTCTCACCCGTGTCTGTCGCCAGATTTGGGTTATGAGGTATTACCTAATAACATGCACTTAAAAATAGACATTTCGATTAGACATTCATTACTTCCATGTTTCAAATGAAATACATTAATACACTTATCTTATTCAAAATTTTGAACCTTAATACTCCTGAGTTCAAATCAAACACATGTCAATAATTATATATGTTACAATCTTATAACACACCATAATATATATATATATATATCAAATATATAAATACATTGCATGCACAAGACATACTATTTTCTATTTCAAAATATTCACCTATCAAAGATCCAAATCTATGTTCACATATAACAAAACCAACTTCACAAAATTTTCTCTTTATAATAACAAATTAATCACATATGTAATTATGATAACTTATACATGTTCGAATCTATTATTGTAACTTATACAAACATATATGTATGGTATGCATATTTTCCATAAATTCAAAAGTTAAATCTTAAACATTAAAACACAGACAACATCTCTTTAAATGCCCAAGTCCATAATTACTTCAATGAAATTCCATTTACAAAGACACCACACCTATCATATACATAAATCAACTCGTTCACCACCTTGCTTACGAGACATAGCAACCAAATGTTAACTAGAATTAACCCATAGCTGAATTGATAAAACAAACACTCTTAACACTTGATTTAAGAATTCATAATGACCACGCTAAATTTTAATGATCCAATTCAAATCATTTTCGTATGACTAATATACATAAACATACATTCGAAAGTTATATATATATCAAGACTAATCCCATTCTTAATAAATTCCTACCTATGTCCATTTCCAACAGCTAACAAAATTTACACCTAATGACCTCACGGCAATCATTCATGCACAAACATACCTATTCAAAGATGAAACATATATACATATATATATCATCCTCATTCATATTCCAAACAAAACATTCACACATATCACATCAAGGATAGATTTATACCATCGAGCATCAACATTAAGAACTAGCCACTTTCGCATGGCTTTTACACATTATCATAATATCATTTGAAAACTTAGCTAGCCTATACATGCCTTTGATTCAAAAAGTAAACAAAACATATATATACCAAAGAGAGTGATAGTGTGGTCGACTTTCTTGATGATCCCCTGAGCTCGTAGTTGAATCAATGATCTATAAAACGAAACAATGAACACACACAAGTAAGCTCACTAGCTTAGTAAGTCTTAAGCAAAGGATAATTCACTAATCAAGCACTTTAACATTTTTTTTCAATAAATGTAAAACATTGTATATGTATATTTCGATATGCAATTGATACAAAACCGAATACTAGTGATGTATTAACTCAATTACTTATACTTCACTACTATCAACCTTCAACTCGTCAAAGCACAAAGTACATATATTACATGTAGATTACCAGCTCAAATTCACATAACACCATTCTTAACATAATATTTCAACTCAAGTAACATTAATCACAACTTACCTTACTTCTGATGAATTCAATGGGACTTAAGCTTACCTGAGTTTTTAACTCAATAGTTTCAGTATGTTACACCTCGATAAATTATGGTTTCTTCTTTTTAAAGTATCATCAGGCATTAAGCTCGCTAGGCACGAAGCCCGAACATATCACCCAAGACTAAGCTCGCTAGGCTCAAAGTCGAATATGTCACCGGCACTAAGCTCGCTAGGCACGAAGCCCAAATATGTCAGGTACTAAGCCTTCTAGATTAATATGTCACTAAGGCACAAAGCTCTGAATATGTCATCGGCACTAAGCACGCTAGGCAATAAGCCGAATCAAATCATCGGACAAGGCCGCTAGGTAATAAGCCCAAATAATTCATAAACCAGTCCATCAAATTTCATTCCTTAACACTTTCATCATTAACTAAACATATACACAATGCACATTCACATATCACCACTAATGTACATATTCTTATCATATATACAAAAACACATCTAATCCATTTTAAAGCCTTTACATTCGGCTAATACATATATTCATACTCAAATTTATCAAATAATTTCATTGAACCTATTCATAAATAATTCTTTAACATACTTTAGCTTAAGGACTTACCTCGACTGTCGACGGACAACTTAGACTGGCTATTCGAGAATTTTCGTCTTTCCCCGATCCAATTTCATTTTTCTTTGCTCTTGATCTAAAACACATTAAATTCAGCTCATTCAAGTACATTTCAATTCAATTTAGTCCCAAAACACATAAACATGCAAATTACCAATTTACCCCTAAGGTTTCACATTTTTACTATTTAGTCCTAATTGTACAAAACACAAAATACACACAATTTGCCAAGACTATACAAGGGCTGAATATTCCTAGGGACTTTATAAGCCCTCTCATTTCATTTATTTTGCAATTAAGTCCCTCTAAAATTTTATTTTTACAAAATAGCCCTAAATACAAAATTTCACCAAAATTTCTAATACAAAACTTGTAAATCTTTAACACATCTTTAATCTAAAACCATCAAATATCAAAACCATAAGAACACATCAATGGCCGAACCTCATATACACATGATTCTCAAAAATTCAAGCATGGGTTGGGTAATATACTGACATAACGATCTCAAAAACGTAAAAATCAACAAAAATCAAGATTAAACTTACCTTAATCAAGCTTTATAATTGTCAAAATTCAAAGCTTTCCTAACCCTTTTCTTAGTTTATATTCGCCTTGAGAAAAGTAAGATGATAATGGTTTCATTTTGATAATAATAATAACATATATTACTTATTTATCAATTTACTAAACTAACCTTTTAATAATAAAAATTCAAAACATAACCATAAGGTCATGTAAGACCATTACCATCCACTATCATGAATAATGGGCTAATTTCCCTTTTTGGACTTCCATTTATAAAGCCACAATCAATTTGGTGCATTTTACTATAGTTTGCAACTTTTACCATTTACGCGTTTAAGTCCTTTTTCTAAATTAAATCCACAAACAATAAAATTTTTCTACGAAACTTTCACACACATTAATTCACATATAATAAATTTAAAATATAATATTTAAATATTTCTCGAACTCGGATTCGTGGTCCCGAAACCACCGTTCCGATTAGGGTCAAATTCGGTCTGTTACAGGAATCCTACGGATCAAGTCAAGTGAATAAATCGTCTAGTTCAGAGTTAAATAACAAGTGAAGTCTAGGTGGATTCTTTCTCAAGGATTGTCTTAATCAATTGGGTTTTCCTACAAGTATTTCCCCAATTCATTCTTTTTGTCTTAGCATCTTTAGCTTAATAGTTAGTTAATTTTAGGTTAAACAATAATTCCTTTAATTCTTAGGTTAAATAATAAAAAGAAAGTTAGTATTAGTACTTTTTGTTCCTTTGGGTTCGACAATTCGGTCTTGCCACTAAACTATACTACTTTTTGATAGGTGCGCTTGCCTCAAGTCGTTGTCACAGTTAGTTTTTAGGCTAGATCATTTATTATATAAATTTTTAAGACTCTGACACACGATCACCTCTATGATTATCTAATGTTGGCCAGGACCTTTACCGAGGCAACATCTTGCCCATTGGTTTATGGAATGGAAGCATTTTTTCCAATTGAACCTAATCGAAGAAAAGGTTAAAAGTTATGCATCACGGTCAGATGATGAAAGCTTACGACAAAGAGGTTCATCCTAGAGAATTCCACGAGGGGAACCTGATGCTGAAAAAGATCTTTCTTATACAAAAGGATTTCAAAGGAAAGAAGATGCCAAACTGGGAAGGACCGTATGTAGTAAAAAAAGGCCTATTCTAGAGGAGCATTGATATTAACTGAGACGGATGGCAAAGACTTGCCCAATTCGGTGAATTCAGGTTCAGTCAATAAGTATTTTACCTGAAAGGGGAAAGGCCAAGGTGAAAACCCACAAAGGGTGCCTTGAGATCAAATTCAAAAAAGAAAAAGAAAAAGAGGAGAGGCCAAAGCGAAAACCCTCAAAGGGCGCTTTGAGACCAAAGGGGTTTTGAGTCAAAAACCCAAAAAGGGCGGCTCAAATTTTGATAGAAAGTAGGGCATGTGGTAGTCTTGCTATGCCTAAATTAACAATGAGGAAGTATGCTACATTTTGGGGCATTGACAAAGTACTCGAATCCCCTAAACACATATTGAGCTCAAAATGGTCCTCAAGAAGTTCGTATGAGAAGCTCATGATGCGATATCTGGGGCATCTAGTTTCCTATTTTACCCATTTTTGAATTTTCTATCTTTGATTACCTTATTCTTTTCAAGATATGCCCTAATCAATTTCTTTTTATTGCATTGGCTATCTTTGATTAATTGTTTCGAGCTATGCTCATGATTAATTTCCTTCTTGTCCATTGTTGTGATCTTTTTCAAGAGTTTTATATTGAAATAACGATTAATGGACTAATAATACTTTTATAAAAGGAGTTTCGCATATTACTCTAGAATTTACTAAATAATACGAGAATCTGAAACAAGACTATTGTTTAAAACTCACCAAGCCTAAGGGTTGGAAATATTGAAAGATGATTATCTCTTCAGATTTTTATTGGATAAGACATTTCATCGATGATACCATCTCGAAAAATGGCAAGCAATGTCAACCCAAGTGTAAAAGGGGATCATTCTTGGGAAAAGAAAAATGATACTGTGCATTCATGCAAATTTCAGGCACATACATCTGGTCATTACACCTAGGGAATGGTGTAACAAATCAAATTGATTGAAGATGGATACAAATTCTATACCTTTGAGTGGTAGCAAAAAGGATGGAAGAAACCAAATGTTTTTTCCTTCAAGTTGCAGTGGGAGGTACAAACTTTATGTCCCAAGGTTCAAGTGGAGTGGACTTAGAATTACCATGGGGCAAATTATTTGAGCAGAATATGATTGATACTTCGAGAGGAACGAGGATGAAGAACAAATAAGTGATGACAACTTGAGTAGAAATCATGCTCATAACATTTCTGCTTTCATATATCATAGCGCGTCTAATTAGGAGCATTTGATTCATTTCGATTGGGGTATCTTAATTATTCGACATAAGCATATACCCATTCTATAGGTTATGTCCTCTGTAGGACAATGTAGTAAGGTAGATTGAAGCTTTTCGCCTGCCTCCCTAAGTTAGCAGCGGAGCAGGCTGAAGATAGCAGATCTTATCTTCTTGAAGTTGCAGGAAGTAGATCAAAGATATTAGCCTGCATCCCTAAAGTTGTAGCAGAGCAGACTGAAGACATCAGATCTTATCTTCCTAAAGTTACAAGAAGCAGATTGAAGACATTAGCCTGCCTCCCTGAAGTTGCAGTGGAGTAGACTGAAGACAGCAGATCTTATCTTCTTGAAGTTGTAGGAAGCAGATCGACGATATTAGCCTACCTCATTGAAGTTGCAGCGTAGCAGACTGAAGACAGTATATCTTATCTTCTTGAAGTTGTAGGAAACAGATCGAAGATATTAGCCTGCCTCCTTGAAATTACAGCAGAACAGACTGAAGACAGCAGATCTTATCTTCCTAAAGTTGTAGGAAGTAGATCAAAGATATTAGCCTGCCTCCCTAAAGTTACAGCGGAGCAGACTGAAGACAGCAGATCTTATCTTCCTGAAGTTGCAGGAAATAAATCGAAGATATTAGCCTGCCTCTCTAAAGTAGCAGCGGAGCAGATTGAAGACAGCAGATATTATCTTCCTGAAGTTCCAGGAAGCAGATTGAAGATATTAGCCTACCTCTCTGAAGTTGCAGCGGAGCAGACTGAAGACAGTAAATCTTATCTCCCTAAAGTTGCAGGAAGCAGATCAAAGATATTAGCCTGCCTCCCTGAAGTTGCAGTGGAGCAGACTGATGATAGCAGATCTTATCTTTCTGAAGTTGCAGGAAACAGATCGAAGATATTAGCCTACCTTTCTGAGTTTGTAGCAGAACAAACTGAAGATAGCAGATCTTATCTTCCTAAAGTTACAGAAATCATATCGAAGATATTAGCCTGCCTCCCTAAAGTTGCAGCAGAGCAGACTGAAGACAGCAGATCTTATCTTCTTGAAGTTGCAGGAATCAGATCAAAGATATTAGCTTACCTCCCTGAGTTTGCAGCGGAGCAGACTGAAGACAGCAAATCTTATCTTCCTAAAGTTGTAGGAAGCAGATCGAAGATATTAGCCTGCCTCCCTAAAGTTACAGCGGAGCAGACTGATGATAGCAGATCTTATCTTTCTGAAGTTGCAGGAAGCAGATTGAAGATATTAGCCTACCTCTCTGAGTTTATAGCGGAGCAAACTGAAGACAATAGATCTTATCTTCCTGAAGTTGCAGGAATCATATCGAAGATATTAACTTTGCCTCCACGAAGTTGCAAACAAGCGATCGAAGACAATAGATCTTATCTTCCTGAAGTTACAGGAATCAGATCAAAGATATTAGCTTGCCTCCCTGAGTTTGCAGCGTAGTAGACTAAAAATAGCAGATCTTGTCTTCCTGAATATTGCAGTGAAGCAAGATCAAAGACACTAGTCTCACTTTCCTGAAGTTACAGTAGGATGGATTCAATCTACAAGAGCAGGTCTTATCTCCCTGAAGTTGTAGTAGAATAAGATTAAAGCTACAGATTCAATCTCCTTGAAGTTGCAGTTGGGTTAGAGACTACTTGAAGAAGATGAGGATCAAGAAGTTAAGGCTCGACAAGACCGAACAAAATTGGTCCTTTTATAGTCTTTGCTTCATTCTCGTTACACGATAATGAGCAAACAGGGGCAACTGTAATAGGCCAATTTAGCCCGGGCTCATACAAAAATAATAATAAACCCAAAATAATAAAACAAAGTCCAAGTCCAGTCCAAAATATATCATTTCACCCGATCGAAATGGCCCATTACTTGAAAAGATTGAAGGTCCATCTACAAGCTTGACGTATATGGAAGCATAATCTTCAAGGATATGCAATGTTAGATATGATATGCAATCCTAGAAGATATGATTTTGTAATCTTAGAGATTTAATTTGTAGATATCTTTTAATCTTAGCTGTTGATGTAATTGATCTGTACCGTTGCATTTGGGGAGGCTCAACTATAAACAGAGGCCTCTCCCTTCATTGTAAAAGACTTAAGTTTGGAGCAATAATAATTCTTAAGAGCATTCACTCAAATTTCTCCCTCTCTTGCGTTCTTATTTTATGTGGCTTCTTCTTATTTTGTTCTTCATTCATCTTCGTTTCTTTTTAAGTTGCTCTCATTTGAGTTGGATTTTGGTGGAGAAATTTCGTTGAATCTTCATATTGTGAGAGTTAGGCTGACTTAAGCGTTTTTTAACCTTTTTTATTTATCCATTTAATTGTTTAATCATTAATTATTCTTTTACTTTTATTCATTTATTTATCCATCAACTTTCTTATTTACATATTGTTCATTCATTCAACCATTCTTATCATTCTTTTATTTTCTTCCATTAATTATATACTTTATTTGTTTTTGATATTATGTCACACATGTTGTTTATTTTTTAAAACTCGTGTTATAAATCATCCATTTTAAATTGTTTGATTATTTGCTTTAATTTTTTCCATATATTCTCAATTGCAACTTTTTTATACTATCCATTTTATATACCATTTATTTTTAAGATGTTTTGTGTATAACTAATTCTAAATTCCTTACTACACTATTTATTTTAAACTCATTTATATATTATTACTTTATATATTACCTATTTTCATTTTTTATATATTATTTATTCCAAACTTATACATATATTACCTACTTTTTATAAATATAATTTATTTATTGATTTGTATATTGTTGATATCAAATTTCTTTTCCCTTATTATTCATTTTCAAATTCATTATTTTAAAATTTGTTTACATTTTATTTTGCCTTATATTTTTTTTTAATTTTATACTCTTTGTTTTAAATTCATTAGTCTTTGATTATTAATGCTAGTATTAAAATAATTACCATTATGTGTTTTATAAATTGTTTATTTGTATTTTCATATTGCCATTTTTTTATCAAAGTTTTTACACATCATTTTAATATTGCGTCAATTTTCCCCAATTTTTTAAAAAAATTTTAAAAATAAGGCAATATTTGGTACTTTGGAGCTTTGAGAAAATCATGCCCTAACTTACTGGGTCTCGATTTTTTTGATCCAAACAACCGAATATCCTTTTTAAACTTTAATGTATGAGACAAGCTTAGTTTCGAGGGTTAAATTGTCGTATCCTAACTTACTGGATGTGACATCTTATTACTTCAGACAAGGAGGTCTTAACATCAAATTCGATTTATTCAGGTTTTTAAAGAGGATCGCATTTTAAAATCTTTTTAAATTTTCGACATTAGGACATTAATTAATCAATTAGGTACCAATTTTTGGGCGTTACGAGGGTGCTAATCCTTCCTCATGCGTAACCGACTCCCAAGCCCGTTTTCTTGAATTTTGTAGACTAAAATCATTATTTTAATAAATCAAAATGTTTTATTAAAATTATTAATCTCAAGGTGACCCGATAACACCTCGAAAAAAGATTGGTGGTGAATCCATTTTCGCTTTAAAAGTCGACCTTGTTTTTCAAAATAAAAATGATTGCGACAACTGGTTTGATAACATGGTGACGCATCTAAATTAAAGACATCGACTACTTTCATCGGTTTTGTCCTCATGACTTGCCCCTAATAATTATTCAGTGCCATCTTAATAAATTCATAAGTCACTTCGGGTGTTTTATTGTTAAGTGTTCCACCAGCTGCTGTATTGATCAACTACCTTGTTGAGGGATTCAAACCATTGTAGAAGGTTTGAACTTGTAACCATAAGGATAACCCATGGTGAGGGCACATTCTCAATATATTTTCGTATCTCTCCCATGCATCATATAAAGTATCTAGTATCTAAATCGATCTGAACAAAGGAAGAGACAATATTCCTCAACTTGGTTGCCTTAGCCTGTGGGAAGTACTTCAGGAGGAACTTCTCGATCATTTGAGCCCATGTAGTGATGGAACGTAGTGGTAAAGAGTTTAACCACTGTTTAGCTTTGTTCCTCAATGAGAATGGGAACAACCGTAAGCGAATGGTGTCATCAATGGCACCATTAATCTTGAAAAAGTATCACAGATTTCCAAAAAATTTTGAAACACCCTACACCCTACCACGAGAATGGATGGATCGGTATGTTCCTCAAGTAACCGGTTCAAATTCATTCGAATACTTTGAAAGCGTGTGTTTTGGAAGATAGTTTGTTGTGGGTTGGGCTCGAGTTGAAAACAAATTTATTTTATATCAAAAACCCATTTGTTTGGGTGACAAAATGTTTAAACTTATTTTAAATTAAATGGGCTTATTCTTTATAAAGCCCTAAATTCATAACATAGTAATTAAAGCGAAATAAAAATCGTCACGATGGCCTTATTACATAAAACGAAACCCAAAAATAAAATTATACAAGACTTAAAATAAAATAAAGATTCAAATTAAATTAAACTTCAAAATTTGAACATGGCCAACACAAGTTCTGTAGTCTTGATCCATTCTTGCTCATCACACAAACATGTTCCCACAGCGGGGTGAGTCGATAGACTCAATGTGTAACCAACACCAAAACATAATAGAAATAGGCACACCATACATATCATATTCATATAAAATTCAAGATAATGATGCAAACCCAAACCCAAACCTAGGTCCATCCGTTACACCAACCTTAGCAGACTCCTGCCAAGGTAGTAGCTAATCCACCGATCACAACCAAGTGATCCCACATATCTTACCTCGGCAGACTGCTTGCACAAGGTAGTGGTGAGCCACCGGATATTTGTGTTATGAGACACCAAATTTAGATAATGTAACAAGAAGTTACCACATTCACTTAATGAGACCAAGTCATCACATTCACTTAGTGAGACCGAAGTCATCACATATTCTTAGTGAGACCGAAGTCATCACATATTCTTAGTGAGACCAAAGTCACCACATATTCTTAGTGAGACCGAAGTCATCACATATTCTTAGTGAGACCGAAGTCATCACGTTTCACTTAGTGAGACCGAAGTCATCACCTTCACTTCTCCTTTCTCAAATAACCCGAATGCCCCATATTATTCATATCAGCATATCATATTTAAATTCACTTTCATATCACTTTTCACATGTTAAGTATAACATATTTCATAATCCTAGTAGAAGTAGGAAAACGTACCTGAGTACTTTGTACCATAACATGGTACTTTAGCCACATTCTTACACTTTCATATTAACATATATATCATAATTAAGCCATAAAACTATTAAAATTAGTGTGGAGTACACACGGTACCTTAGCCATATTCTTACACTTTCATATTAACACATATAATGAATTAAAGTCGTAAATCAATCAAGATTTAGTGTAGGGTACACACAGTACCTTAGCCATATTCTTACACTTTTATATTAGCACATATAATAAAATTAAAGCCGTAAATCTATCAAGATTTAGTGTGGGGTACACACAGTACCTTAGCCATATTCTTACACTTTTATATTAGCACATATAATAAAATTAAAGCCGTAAATCTATCAAGATTTAGTGTGGGGTACACACCTGATTTGCTTAAAACTTTCCTTGAGATCCCGAAAAGCTTGATCTAATGCTTAGATCCTTAATCCCTTGTTGCCGATTTCCCTATTATTCAAATCCCGAAATTGATCTCTTGCTTTCTTTAAGGATGTTGAAATTCCTTAAATCTTTTAAATCCCGAAACTCTCTTCTTGATTAATGGAGATGCCAAAATACCTTAGATCTGAAATCCCGAAATTCACCCTTTATATTGAAATCGATGATCCTCCCGACACCACTTAGATTAGGCTTAGAGACTTGATGAACAATCGGCTATGATCCCTTATGTATTCGATTTCAAAGATGAAAGAAGAGAGGGATAATAGGCTTAGAAGGAATCGAGTAGGATGCTAAAAGAAAAGAAGTAAAAGAATGGATGCTCAAGAAGAATTTCGGCAGAGGGAGAGGAGAAAGAATATTTGGCAAAAGAAAGAGAGGAGAATGAATAATGAATAGCCTTAGTCTCATCCTTTTATAGTAGAAATTAGGCCAAGAATCCTTTGCTTGGCCACTACTCTTCCTTATGTGATAACTTTATCTCTTTAATTTTAAAACAAATAAAGTATAATCCTTATTATCTTCTAATTAGCGAATTTAAAAGAGAGTGAAACTCCTCTTTGCAAGCCTTGTGCCGATCCACCTCTTGGGCTTTTAGAAGCAAAAGTAAACCTTATTTTATTTGCTTCCCATGTGACTTGAACTCAGCCCAACACCCTTGTATGTGGCACCATTTCCAAAGGCCCTAAGTGGCATCTTGAGCCACTTTTCCAAGCCCGTTGTGTGTCAAATTTCACGTATTTTTCTTTTAAGGCCTCCTTGCCTTAATTACCTCTTTTAAACTTTAAAACTCGACATTTCTAAGTCATTTCTAGGTTTCCAAAATTTTCGTTCGGCTCTGTAAACTTGACATTTCTTAGGTTTCCTAAAATGTTCACTTTCCTAATTTAGCTTAGTTTCCAAAATGTTTACTTTCCTCTTTTAGCTTAGGTTTCCAAAATGTTCACTTTCCTAATTTACTTAGGTTTCCAAAATGGTCACTTTCCTATTTTTTTTATGTAACATTTTCATACATTCTCAAAGCTTCAAAAATATTCAAAATTTATTCAAAACTCATAAAACATGTCATTTCAGTATATTTAAGCCAAAAATGCATAGGCCCTTTTTAGGATGTTACAGTTCTACCCTCCTTAAAATAATTTAGTCCTCGAAATTACTTACTAACATCGTACAATCCTTTTCACCGTGACTATGCTTCTACAAGACTCGATCTTAATAGAACCATCATACTTTCCAGCACAATCTCTAAGTTCACGTCCCTTAGAACTCATTTCTAACGATTGCGTTTATCATTTAAAATTTTATGCATTAGTACTTGTTTCACTAGATTATCCGCGAAGAAATTTTATGATGGAAATTTTAGGAGTGGTTCTTTCGTATCATACATGCACACAGTTTTCCATTCATTCATTTCAAGAGGCGTTGTAATTTCATTGTGATTATTTTCCACTACCCGGGGTATTTTCGTAATTTGTCCTCTGAGGTATTTTGTAATTTCTCAAAATAAAAGTTTTGGATGATTTTGTCAAAAAGTATTTTGAAACTCTTAAATTCCTAGGGTATTTTAAAAAATTTTAAAATCCGGGGGTAATTCGGTAATTTTGGACCTCAGGGGTATTTCGATAATTTTTCACAAATCAAGGTGAATTTGAAAAAGGTGTAAAACTTTGATGGTTCTTTTTGAGAATGGCATTTTTCAAAATAGTGATGTTGCAAAATTTTGAAAATCAGGGTTATTCTGGTAATTTTGTTGGTTAGGGCCAATTTTGTAATTTCACCACTAGGGGTATTTTAGTAATTTTTCCTAGTCTGGGCTTTTTCACAAAAAGATTTCCAAAATTTGGTTCTAGTTGATTTCACAAAAGAGGGATATTTTGAAAATTTTCTATTTGGAAATTTTTTTTCATCTGGAGGGTATTTTGGTAATTTTCAAACTAGGGTATTTTGGTCATTTTTCAAAGCGAGGGTATTTTGGTTTTTTTTTTTAAACAAGATTTTAATTATTTCAAAAAAATGGCTAGTCCCTTCGGGTTTTAGTTATCGAGTTAAGCTTTGTGAGTGTGTCGTTTCATTTAGGATGAGCAGATTACTACGCACTGGTAGGATTCAGTGAGTAGGAGGTGAGTCACTAGGATCGCTTAAATACCGGTGCTCCCACCGAATCCAATCCTAGACATGCATATAATGATTGCCACATCCCTTGCTCATTGACAACTCACAGGGTTGTTGAAGAAATTATTAAATCTTATGTATTGTTGGGGTACACTAGTCCTAGGATTCAAGTACTTAATCTCTATTCTACGTTCCATTCCATTTCTACCCTTCTATAATTCACATAATCACAGATAGATAGAGGTACTTACCCGGTGGATCATGGGTCTGAGACTTGGGTGCCATGCCATCAAACCCGTCTACTTTCGAAATATTTTCAGTAAAACTCATTTGGGCTTGTTTTGAAAACGTTTTGGGCCTTAGGCCACAGTAGAGAGTTTAAAAGCGGGCTCGATATAAATCAAACACCCCACACCCGCCCACGAGAATGGACCGGATCGGTATGTTCTCAAGTAACCGGTTCAAATTCATTGAATACTTTGAAAGCGTGTGTTTTGGAAGATAGTTTGTTGTGGGTTGGGCTCGAGTTGAAAACAAATTTATTTTATATCAAAAACCCATTTGTTTGGGTGACAAAATGTTTAAACTTATTTTAAATTAAATGGGCTTATTCTTTATAAAGCCCTAAATTCATAACATAGTAATTAAAGCGTAAATAAAAATCGTCACGATGGCCTTATTACATAAAACGAAACCCAAAAATAAAATTATACAAGATACTTAAAATAAAATAAAGATTCAAATTAAATTAAACTTCGTTTGAACATGGCCACCACAAGTTCTGCAGTCCGATCCATTTCGCTCATCACCAAACATGTTCCCTACAACGGGTGAGTCGATAGACTCAATGTGTAACCAACACCAAAACATAATAGAAATAGGCACACCGTACATATCATATTCATATAAAAATTCAAGATAATGATGCAAACCCAAACCCAAACCTAGGTCCATCCGTTACACCAACCTTAGCAGACTCCCTGCTCAAGGCCGTGGCTAATCCACCGATCACAACCAAGTGATCCCACATATCTTACCTCGGCAGACCTACTGCACAAGGCCGTGGCTGAGCCACCGGATATTTGTGTCATGAGACACCACATTTAGATAATGTAACCGAAGTTACCACATTCACTTAATGAGACCGAAGTCATCACATTCACTTAGTGAGACCGAAGTCATCACATATTCTTAGTGAGACCGAAGTCATCACATATTCTTAGTGAGACCGAAGTCACCACATATTCTTAGTGAGACCGAAGTCATCACATATTCTTAGTGAGACCGAAGTCATCACGTTTCACTTAGTGAGACCGAAGTCATCACCTTCACTTCCCCTTTCTCAAGTAACCCGAATGCCCCATATTATTCATATCATGCATATCATATTTAAATTCACTTTCATATCACTTTTCACATGTTAAGTATAACATATTTCATAATCCTAGTAGAAGTAGGAAAACATACACAGTACTTTGTACCATAACATGGTACTTTAGCCACATTCTTACACTTTCATATTAACATATATATCATAATTAAGCCATAAAACTATTAAAATTAGTGTAGGCATACATGGTACCTTAGCCATATTCTTACACTTTCATATTAACACATATAATGAATTAAAGCCAGTAAATCTATCAAGATTTAGTGTAGGGTATACATTACCTTAGCCATATTCTTACACTTTTATATTAGCACATATAATAAAATTAAAGCAGTAAATCTATCAAGATTTAGTGTGGGTACACATACCTTAGCCATATTCTTACACTTTTATATTAGCACATATAATAAAATTAAAGTCAGAATCTATCAAGATTTAGTGTGGGTACACACCTGATTTGCTTAAAAGTTTCCTTGAGATCCCGAAAAGCTTGATCTAATGCTTAGATCCTTAATCCCTTGTTGCCGGTTTCCCTATTATTCAAATCCCGAAATTGATCTCTTGCTTTCTTTAAGGATGTCAAAATTCCTTAAATCTTTTAAATCCCGAAACTCTCTTCTTGATTAATGGAGATGCCAAAATACCTTAGATCTGAAATCCCGAAATTCACCCTTTATATTGAAATCGATGGATCCTCCCGACACCACTTCGTAGATTCAGCTTAGAGACTTGATGAACAATCGGCTATGATCCCTTATGTATTCGGTTTCAAAGATGAAAGAAGAGAGGATAATAGGCTTAGAAGTAATCGACTAGGATGCTAAAAGAAAAGAAGTAAAAGAATGGATGCTCAAAAGAATTTGGAGAGGAGAGGAGAAAGAATATTTGGCAAAAGAAAAGAGAGGAGAATGAATAATGAATAGCCTTAGTCTCATCCTTTTATAGCGAAATTAGGCCAAGAATCCTTTGCTTGGTCACTACTCTTCCTTATGTAATAACTTTATCTCTTTAATTTTAAAACAAATAAAGTATAATCCTTATTATCTTCTAATTAGCCAAATTTAAAAGAGAGTGAAACTCCTCTTTTGCAAGCCTTGTGCCGTCCACCTCTTGGGCTTTTAGAAGCAAAAGTAAACCTTATTTTATTTGCTTCCCATGTGACTTGAACTCAGGCCCAACACCCTTGTATGTGGCGCCATTTCCAAAGGCCCTAAGTGGCATCTTCAGGCCACTTTTCCAAGCCCGTTTGTGTGTCAAATTTCACGTACTTTTTCTTTTAAGGCCTCCTTGCCTTAATTACCTCTTTTAAACTTTAAAACTCGACATTTCTAAGTCATTTCTAGGTTTCCAAAAATTTTCGTTCGGCTCTGTAAACTTGACATTTCTTAGGTTTCCTAAAATGTTCACTTTCCTAATTTAGCTTAGTTTCCAAAATGTTTACTTTCCTCTTTTAGCTTAGGTTTCCAAAATGTTCACTTTCCTAATTTACTTAGGTTTCCAAAATGGTCACTTTCCTACTTTTTTTTTATGTAACATTTCCATACATTCTCAGGCTTCCAAAAATATTCAAAATTTATTCAAAACTCATAAAACATGTCATTTCAGTATATTTAAATTTTCCAAATGAGTATTTGGATCTTCGTCTCGCAAACCATTGAACTGAACATACTATTGTACCATCTGAATTGTGTTCGACTTCATTTCAAAGTTATTTGCAGCAATGGTTGGTCACACAATACTCAATTTAGCCCCAATTAGAGTGGGCTTGGCATAATCGTACATAGTACGAGGAACAGGAGCTGCAGCAGCTGCAAGAGGTAGCTGAATATTCTGGTTATCACCCATCTCTGCAGTAATAATAATGTCCTCTTGTTCGTCTACTATAAGTTTTCGACTTTGCCTTTCTTCTCTACGATTTTTGCGAGTTGTACTTTCAATTTTAGTATCGAAAAGTAATGGTCCTGACAAGTTTCTTCTAATCATAAACCAAAAGAACCTGCCAGAAGCAAAAAAGAAAAAGAAAAAATTAAACTGTAAAAATTAAACTAAAAAATATAATAAAAATAAAAAGGGCTAAATTAATAAAAATAAAGTGTTCCTAATATTTCAGTCCCCGGCAATGGCGTCAAAAACATGATGTGTGTTTTTTGTACTAACTAAAAATACGACTAAGACATGATGTGTGTTTTTTGTACTAACTAAAAATACGACTAAGGCAAACACACCTATCGAACAATAGTATAGCTACAGTGAGTAGAGATATCGTATCCACGATGACTAAAATTATTAGTAATTACCATTTTCTTATTATTTGCTCTACAATTTGGAGTGATGAGTTTTAATCTAAAATTATTAAACTAATTTAACTAAGAACGCAACAGAGAATGAATCAGGACAATAATCGAAAGATAACCAATGAGAGAGAAAATACCCAGGAAAGAATCCACCTAGACTCCTATTATTATTAATCTAATTTAAACGATTTATTCACTTGGTGTCTTGATCTGTAAAAATCCCTAAATTATGCTAATATATCTTTCGAGAGTAAGAACAACTGATTCTAGATTGATTAATTGAAATCTCTTTCAAATTAAAACCCCTATTGTTGCATTAACCAAATCTACAGATTCCTGTATTAGATTTGACTCTAATCTGGTAGATTTATGTCATCCTATTTCTAGGATTGCATGCAACTCCACTCAATTATGCTAGATCTACTCTTAAACAAGGACTTTTGCTCCAATGAATTAAGCACATTAAACATGAATTAATATCCCAAAAAATTAAAACAAGAAATACACACACATAATTGAGAACAAGAATTAAGTATTTATCATGTAAAACATCAATTAAATAATAGAATTTTTCATAGGTTTCATCCTCCTGAGGTATCTAGGGAATTAGTTCATAATTCTGAATAAAACATCTTAAATTCAGAAAAACCATAAGAAAAAAAAACTCATAAAAACTTCGAAAGAAATTAAAATGAGGTCTTCGATCTTGGTGAAAATCTTGTAACAGCCCGATTTTAGCTAAATCAGAACAGTGGTTTCAAAACCAAAAATCTGATATCAAAAAATTATTTTAATATTATTTTATGTGATTACAGCACGACAA
The DNA here is from genome assembly GCA_025506655.1 of Gossypium rotundifolium. Classification (NCBI taxonomy): domain Eukaryota; kingdom Viridiplantae; phylum Streptophyta; class Magnoliopsida; order Malvales; family Malvaceae; genus Gossypium; species Gossypium rotundifolium. The sequence goes on from CP106725.1 coordinate 53,721,610, forward strand.
CATCTATGTGTGAAAATTTTGTGAGCTAATTTTATCGTTTAATTGCTCAATTTGATAAAAAAGACTTAATTGTGTAAAATGTGAAAGTTGCATTCTACTTGTTAAAGGTGTCAAATAGCTTTGGCTTTTAAATATGATGGCTTTAAATGGTAATTAGACCATTTTAAATTTTAGTGGACTTTTATGGACATTATTTAAGTGATTTTAAATGTTATAAGTCAAGGTTAATTTTGGTATTTGTTAAATAATGTTAATATTAGTAAAACAAAAGGAAATTTTTATTCACATCATCATCTTTCCAACTGAAAATTAGAAGGGAGAACACCATTGTTAGGGTTTTGAAGGTTCTGCCATTGTTCTTGCTATTTGTAAGTCTGTTTTTGCTCAGTTTTTAATGCTTTATATGTTTTTTAGATCGTTGCTTCGTGTTCTAGCTAGCTCGTACTTTTAATTTTGAAACTGTTAAATATTTTAAGAGTTTCCATTGATGAGCTTATGTATTCTTTGGTTTTTGAAGATGAAATATGAATTTTTGATGATAGATTTTCATGTTTTGTAAAGTGATTTTTGATGAAATTGCATAAGAAGGATTAAATTGTGAAATATACAAATTGAGTGGTTGAAATGTAAAATAAATGAAATTTTTGGGCTGGTAGGGACTTATATGAAATTCGGCCAAGCTTGGGTTTATTGAAATTATGTGAATTTTGTGTATTTGTGAAATAGGGACTAAATTGATTAAATGTGAAAGTTTAGGGGCTAAAGTGAAAATAGGCCTAAATGTTCGATTTGGACTAAATTGAATGAGTGATTGATTAAAGAAGTTAATTTTGATTATATTTAGATCAAGAAAAGAGGAATCCAGAATTAGATCGGGGGAAAAGCAAGATTATCGAGTAATTGACTCATTTCACCATTTCCGTACTAGAGGTAAGTTCGTATGTGACGATTTCTTATTAAATGTATGTTAAATGCTTTGATGTTGCCTAAATCGTGATTATGAGATTTTTTATTAATGTATGAATTTTCAATACGATTCTATGGATATATTCGAAGATGGAATCGACAAGCTAAAAGTCTCGGTTGAACCTTAAGAATAGATTTTGGACACTGATATATGTTATAAGATATACCGATATAGCTTTGGGCCATGCATATCAGATGTGTTGGCTTCGGGCCATGATATCGACACTACGGGTGCGAGTGATACCTTGATTTGGCTACGGGCCATAGTATAGGTACTCTGGGATAAGTTACCTTGATTTAGCTTTGGCCCATGGTATAAGTACTTATCGAATGAGATTCTTAAGTATCTGACTTCTATTCCGAGTGGTTTAATAAGTAAATGAATGATGTGGTTGACAAAGAGGTTAGTATGAGGGTATACAGGTACGTACAAAACCTATTCGAGTATTAAATAGAGAAAGTTCGATGAGATGGTATTTGATCATGTTTTGAGACATGAGAAAGGTTTGTAGTTAATGTGTATATGGTGATGTTGTGAATAATTGGTTGTGTAATAGCTCGACTTAAGGCCTAGTCGGAATAGTGGTGCGAGACCACAAATCCAAAGTAAAAATATAAGTTTTATGATTTTTATAAGGTTTATGGGATGATTTCATGATTGTGTGAAAATCTAATGAAGAAATTTTATTAATTAGTGATTAACTTGTCCATTAGGACTAAATTGCAAAGAATGGAAAATATGAGATTCTAAAAGATTTAAGTATGAAATAGAATTATGAAAATTACTAGAGGTCCTTATTTAGCAATTAGACCATTATATTTGATGATGGACAAAAATGGACATGGGAAGGAAAAATCTCAAGAAAGGACCATTAAGGGCATTTTGGTCATTTGGTTAATAAGAGAATTAAAAGGGAAAATAAAGCCAAAATTGATGTCCATCTTCTTCACCATAGCCGAAATTCTCAAGCTCTGCATATCTAGGGTTTCTTCAACTTCTAAGCTTGGTAATCAAGAAATGCGAAGCACAGGTTGAAATCGAGGCAAGAACAAAATCGAGGACTAAATTGAGCATCGATACACATTTTGAGATTTGAGGTAAGTTTGTATGAAATTGAAGTTTTATAATGTTTTGATGTTTGAAACTACTTAATATTACGACAATGTATGTTATTGCTATGAAAAACCAAGTGATGAAGCCTCGATGAGGAAACAGTGAAAATAAGTTATGTAATGAAAATACCCATATTTTGCATTGAATAGATAAGGTCCCGTGTAAGACCATTGATCGTGTCCAAACTAACTATGAGAATGAATAAGGCAAGAGCACCAATTGTTTGATAGTATAGTTATGGCAAGACCGGAAATATCATATCCTCAAGGACCAAGAGTATTAGTAATTACTATCTTTCTATTATTTAGCCTAAGAATTAAGAGAATTGATATTTAATCTAAAACTAACTAGTTACTAAGCTAAAGGTTCTAAGACATAGAGAATGAATTGGGGAAATACTTTTGGGAAAAACCAATTGATTAAGACAATACCCAAGGAAGAATTCACCTAGACTTCACTTGTTATCTAACTCCGAACCAGACGATTTATTCACTTGACTTGATCCATAAGATTCCCTAATTTATATTAATACCTCTCTCGAGGCTACTAACGTCTAACCTTAAGTTTGTAACATCCTAAATTAGGGGTTATTTGTGATTGTATTGTTGTGCATATGATTGGATTGCTGTAATACTATTTATGGTGTAATAAGACTTAGCTATGGACCTTGAGTAGGCTCGAGTGGTAGAAAAATTCATTTGTAAGCTTTTATAAGACAAAGAGCCATAGTAAATAGGGGTTACAAGTTTTAAAAAGGGAATATTTGACACTAATAAGGCCTTGGAAAAGTGGCAAGGGTGCCACTTAAGTCTTTGGAATTGACGCCACCAAGAGGAGCAAGGAGCCTAGGTTCGAGTTGTAGAATTCTCTTTTCTCCTCTTTATTTTTACGACAAGAGAGAGAGAAGTGTTCACTCAAACTCTTTCGGGATAATAAGGATTTTATTTGAATAATTTTAAATGATTGGCCAAGAGTGATTCAAGGTGTTGGCGAATCTAAGACTCCTTGTTGGAGAGGAGTAAGCGGCAAGGAGTGTGTAAAGGGTGGTGGCGAATTTTCTTTAGGCACCTAGCTTGACATTTTGGCTAACACATACCAAAAACCAAAACCATTGATCCTCTTTTCTTCTTCTTAGCCTTTGGCGAATCTCCTACATTCTCATCTCCCATCTATTTCTTTTCTTCTTTCTCAAACCAAAACCACCATTAATCCCCTACTTCTCTTTTTCTTGTTTGCTTAAAATCGAAAACCTCTCTACCCTCCCCTCTTGAATTCCCCACCTTCTTTTCCTTCTCTTTTCTTTCTCTATTAGCCGAATCTCTTCCACTTTTGTTGTCAAATCTCCCTCTCCCATTAGATTCACTTGGCCAAATATAAAGATTGGTATACATCTCTTGTGATTTTTTTCAATCGGTTTGAGAAGGTAAGTGTTTGCCGAAACTCTTCTCCCATATTCTCTTATTCTCTGTCGATTTGGATGAAGGGAAAAGCCGAGATCTAGCATTTATTGATGATTTGGCTAACCACTTTTTGAAATCGATTTCACCTAGGAACTCAGGGATTTTCAAAGTAGTAGATCTGATCCTCTATTCTCTGCTAATTGATTTGGTAAGTTCTCGATGAGGATTCTCTTTAGTCTTTCCATTAGATACTTGGAAAAGCCGAAAGCTAATCACTTGTATGGATCTAAGGTTTGGCCGATTGCAAGGAATCCAGTGTGTGGCTTCGGGATTTGGTTGAAAACCAAATCGGTTCAAGGTAAGTGCCACAAATGAGTCTTCGGGTTTTAGCTATTATAGCCGAATAGGCCTATGGCACTAACTTTGATGTTGGCCGAATATGGGGTCAAGGGATAGAGCACAGTAGATCGAATCTTCGGGATCTAGGATTCGCGTTAGTAACAGGTGTGTACTTACACATTTCATAACTAAAATAACTGCTAATAAATTGTGTATGTTATACTAGATTTGTGTAGATCTGGATTTGATACCATAAAGGTATGAGCAAGGATTCGGGTAAGTCCGTCTCAATATGAGCTTGCAATATAATGCATGTGGATGCATGACATATTTGGTATATGTGATACATAAAAATATGGCCTAAGATAAATTCAGTACATGTTATTATTTAAGCATGTTTGGCATGATTTCTTTTATATGCACATCGTATCATGGTGGGTGATTTGAGTGGAGGGGCAAGTGATATTCGTGTCTTCGGACACCAGTGGTTTGGTACCACATTTTGTGACTTTGGGTCACTAGAGGTTTGGCACCTCATAGCGACTTGTCACGTTGGTTTAGCACCACGATGGGTTGGCCCCACGGTTGATATTATGGGATCATCGCCATGATTTGGTATCACACGTGGGTTGGCCCCACAACTTATTATTTGTGACTTTGGGTCACGGTGGTTTAGCACCACCGTGGTTTGGCACCACAATATTGATGGATATCGTGACTTTGGGTCACCAGTGGTTTGGCACCACCAGTGGTTTGGTACCACACGGGGTAGAGAAAGGAGTTATGGATGGCTAGGTGGGGTGCATGTTAAACTTAGTTATGATTTGTGTATGATGTTACATTAAACCGGGGGAAGGGTTACACATTGAGTCTTGGTGACTCACCTTCTCCTCTAACTTTTTCAGGTGACTCGTAGATCGCGGATGAGGAGCCGAATGAACTCGAGGTGGCCATGCAATGGAAAATTTGGTTTAGTAGACTATGGGTTTATTTTCATTTTATTTTTTATTATTATTCTTATTTGTTCAAGTTGTAATAAGGCCTCCTAAAATTTCGCTTTGATTATTTTACCTGTTTTAGATGAAACTTCCAAACTACTTAATGGCTTAAATATTTTTCTTAAAATCAAGTTTTCCTAAATCCAAAGCGTAAATGTTTTCTTCTGTGCCATCGGGTACATTGACAAAATTGATAATAATAGGATTTAATAGATTTTTAAATAAGGAAGCAAAGTGTTGGATTCTCGCATAACCCACAACTTTTTACTTAAAACAAGACAATATCTTTCCTAAATGTGAATCAACAAAAAGGGGTTTCTCAAAACATTTTCTATATGGCATGCCAAATTCGGTTGTAATGTTTGGGCCGGGTTTGGGATGTTACAAAGTTGATTAATTGAAATCTCTTTCTAATTAAAACCCTTAGAGTTGCATTAACTCGATCTGTGGACTCCCATATTAGGTTTGACCCTAATCCGGCAGATTTTCGTCATCCTATCTCTAGGAGTGCGGTCAACTCCGCTTAACTATGCTAGCTCTACTCTTAAATAGGGACTTTTGCTCCACTACCTTAGCACATCAATACTTGAATCAATATCCTGAAATATCAAAACAAGTATAAAGGACACATAATTAAGAACAAATCAAAAATTTATCATATAGTTCAGAAAACAATAACAAGATCCGTCTTAGGTTTCATCCCCCTTAGGTATTTAAGGGGTTTAGTTCATGTTTATAAAAGAATACATCTCAGAAGAAAGATTAAAACGAAACATAAGAAAAACCCTAAAACCACCTAAAGAAAATTGAAAGGAAGATTTTCCATCTTGAGTATGATTCCGGCTTCTTGAGATGAATCAATTGGCTGTCTTCGAGTAAATCCCACAATTCAGCCCTCTCTGGCTTTGCTTCACGCCCTCCTTTATAGGATATACTTAAGGTGTTTATATAGGATTTTGGAACGCCTTTCTTTGCCTCTAAGCACCTTTTTTGAGTGGAATTAAAACAAGTCACAGCAGGGACACGCCTGTGGCGCACGCCCGTGTGAATCGAGCCTAGGACCATGTTCAAGTATGCTAAAGTGGCACGACCGTGTGGTGAACTCCAGGCGGTGTTGATTTCTCACTTTGGCCTGTTTTGTCCATTTTTGGCCCGTTTCCCATTCTTTTTGACTGCCTAATCTCTCCTGAGAATAAAACATGAAATTAAGAGATTGGGAGCATCAAATTCATCAAATCTAGTGAATATTCATCAAAAATTAAGCCAAGCATGGGGTTAAAATATGTGTAAATTACGATTTATCAACCATGTCTGGGATATGGCCTCAACACTAAAAGAAGGTCTCGTATAAGACCATGTCTGGGACATGACATCGTCATTCATGTACAATCTCGTATAATACCATATCTAGGATATGGCATCGACATCGAGCTATAAGATCCTGTGTAAGACCATATCTGGGATATGGCATCGGCATCAAGAGGTGATCCCATGTAAGACCATATCCGAGATATGGCGTTGGCATCAAGGTTTATGCATGATGAGTCCGAATATACTATGATAATCTGATTTGTTCATAGGCAAAAAAGTTAAGTATGTGAAATGGTGTAGAGCCAAATTCATTTATGGATGACCTTAAATTTCATTCATAATAAGAATGATGAAGATTTGAGTTTATGTTTATGTTAGCATATGTGCTAAGTCATGTGATTAAGGGATATAGGTACTATGAGTAAGTACAAGTTACTAAATCATAATATGATATGAGATGGGTAAGAATGAATGTGAGTAGGTATGTTTAAGCATTTGAGACATGTGTTGCTATTGTTTCATAAAAAGGATGAATTTGGTTTGAGCAATTATGTTGCTTTAGAAATTCATGCAAATTTCCTAAGCTATATGCTTACCCCTCTCTTTTTCCCTTTTTCCTTGTAATTTTGCCAAATAGCTCTGATATCATAGAACGTTAGAGCTCGGATCACACTATCAGCTGTTCTTTTGGTATAGTAAAGTTAATTCATTTTGAGTATGGCATGTATAGGAACTTGATCATTTTGTGTCATGTTATGTTTGAAGGCCAAAAGGTTGGCTATTAATTCTTTACATTCATTTTTGTAAATGGCCATGATGAATTGGCCAATATTGTCAAGTTCATGTTCCAAGTTTGATGAATATAATGAAATGCATGTTCATGCAAGATATTGAGTAAAATATGGATGAAATGAGTGATAATTTAAGGATTATTCATAGTTTGATATTGTCATATTATGTGCTTCTTGTGATGAAATGAACGATTTTATGTTTAAGGGTGGCAAAGAGGCTTGGAAAATAGCCCCTAATTGTCCACACGGGTAGACACACGAGCGTGTGTCTAGGCTGTATGTGACACACGGTCAACCCGTATGGGTGTGTTGATAGGTCGTGTGTCCCCTACATTTTGATTGCGAGAATTTGATTCGTCACAAGGGCCACCACACGAGCGTGTTATTAAGGGTTTGATGAAGTCATAAACAGAGAGCTCCAAGGGTGAAGGACACGGGCTATTGACACAGGCTTGTGTTTGGCCGTGTGAAATTGCTTGTAGGTTAGAAAATAAAATAAATTCCACACGGGCTAGTGATAAGCCGTAAAAGTAACATATTTTAATCCCATATTTTGTGTGCTTTTGGATGAATTTATCCTCGATTTGTGTAAAAAGGTGCTCTTAATCCTTTCTGTTCATATCTTATACTCAGGAGAACACATAAGGATAAAAAGAACGTAAAACGGGCTTAAAACAGATCAAACTGGGCCAACCCAAGAAGGCAACACGGCCTGGGCTTTATTCCACACAGTCGTGCCTTGCTATCCACCTAGAACACGGCCTGTCACCAATTTACACGGTCGTGTCTCATCGACAAAAAGCCCAACATGGCCTATCCACGATTTGCATGGTCAGGCCCCAATCGACCTCAACTTGCAAGCACGGCCGACCCTCAAAATCAATAGAATAGAGACACGGGCTGAGCCTCAATTTACACGGGCGTGCCTTAGCCGTGCCCCTGCTGAGAAAAGAGCAATTTCACTCGAAATAAGATGCTTGGAGCCCAAGAAACGCAATCCTAAGTCTACTCAAACACCTAGGATGAATTGTACCTGAATTATGAGTACTTAGGAGACAAGTAAAGCATCCCAAAGTCTATAAAAAACCCCAAGGCGGCTATTCAAGGGGTCAATTATTGATCAGAGTTTTCTGCCAAGCCTTTCTCGTTCAGGGATTGTCTCAAAGATAACTAATTGATCCATCTCGAAGAGTCAGAGTTCTACTCAAGACGGAGGATCTCCTCTTCAATTCCTTCAGGGGTTTTAGGGATTTCTTATGTTTTGTTTTATCTTTTCTCTTGAGATGCTTTCTTGTTTAGTTATGAACTAAACCCCTCAGATACTTGAAGAGGATGAAACCTATGACGGATTTTGTTATTTAATTCTTTCAGTTTATATGATAAATACTTTGTTTGTTCTTAATTATGTTGCTTAAATTTATCTGATGTGCTTAGGTGGAGGAGGAATAGACCCTGCTTAAGAGTAGATCTAGCATAATTAAGCGAGAGTTGATCGGCGCCTAAAGATAGGGTTACGAGATTTTACCGGATTAGGTGAAACCTAATATGGGAGTCCATTGATCGATTATCGCTTCCTTAGGGGTTATTATAAGAGAATGAGAGTTCCACTAATTAACCTAAGGTTAGACGTTATTCACTTGATAGAAGGTTTAATATAGGTTAGGGAGTCTCACGGATCAAGCTAAGTAAAGAAATCATATGAATTGAAAAGGTAGATAATAAGTGAAGTCATAGGTGGATTCTTCCTGAAGGTATCGTCTTTATCAATTGAGTTTTCTGCAAAGTCTTTTCCTAAAGTTTCGTTCTTTTGTCTTTGTATTTAAGTTTAAGTATTTCATTTGTTTTAGATTAATAAACCAATCACTCCATATTTTAGGCTAAATAATAGAAAGAAAGTGAGTAGTAGTACTTTTAGGTTCCTTGGGTTCGATAAGATAATCTTGCTCGAGCTATACTCTTTGCTCGATAGGTGCGCTTGCCTCTATCGTTGTTGCGATCGACCTCTGTGTTTGATCACTCTTTTATAAATATTAAAACTAGACTATTTTGCAGCGATCAGCTAGGGACATGGGCGTGGGAGATCACACGACCTACCCACACGGGCGTGTCCCATGTCACACAGCGTGTGACCCTTGTTTGAGTATAAAATTTGAAAGAGTACCAAAGTTTCCTGATGAACTCCAAAACTTCTCAGAAGTAAGTTTAGGGCCTCGTAGGCCCATAATGTACACGTTATGATTAAGAACAAAATTTTTTAAGTTGGAACGAAATTTTATAGCTCGAAAATGCATGTTCAAGTAAGGTTAAGTATGGTAATGCCTCATATCCTGTCCTAGCGTCGGGTATGGGTAAGGGTGTTACTTTTAGTGGTATCAGAGCTACGATTTAGTTAATCTAGGATTAACGTAGCATAAGCATGAGTCTATCTATACATGCCATATGTAAGAGTATTTGTGTAATGATAGTGTGACGACTCTTGACGATTTGAATTGTGTTTTTATATAGTAAATGGATCCTGATCCTGATCGAGCTGCAGTCGATGATGCTGCAAGTAATGGGCGACTCCCACGCAAGGGACGCCCCAATAGAGAGTAGACCCGAGACTTTAGGTCAGGGAGAAGAGGCCCGATGAGCCAAAGAATTTAGGGCTAGTAAAGATGATCATCCGAAAAGAGCCAAATTTTGGCTTAAAATACCATCAGGGTATTTGATGAATTATCTTACACACTTGAAGAGTGCATGAAGTGCGTGGTTTCTCTTTTGACAGATTCCGCTTATCAGTGGTGGAATACCCTTTTGTAGGTAGTACCAAAGGAAAGGATCACATGGGAGTTCTTTCAAGAAGAGTTTTGAAAGAAGTATATCAGTCAAAGGTTCATTGACCAGAAAAGAAAGGAATTCTTTGAACGAAACAAGGAAAGATGGCGGTAACTGAATACGAGCGCGGGTTTGTGAGGCTCAGCAAGTATGCTCGGGAATGTGTGTCCTCTGAAGCTATCATGTGTAAGAGGTTTGAGGACGGACAAAATGAAGATATTAAATTATTTATTGCTATCCTCGAGTTAAAGGAATTTGTTGTGTTAGTGGACCGGGCTTACAAGGCTGAGGAATTAGTGAAAGAGAAAAAAAATATGAGATGGAGTCTCGACTCAAGAAAGAGACAATTGAGTAAGTCATTTCAGTCTTCGTCCAAGAAGTCGAGAGATTTCCTACCTGAACAGCTACTTCTGTTAGGTTCTCAAGCAAAAGTAAGAGTAACCTGTACTCAGGGTTTAAAGCTCAGACTACATCAGTTGCTAGTGTTGGAAACGCTCAACCGAGTAGACCGGAGTACCCGCAATGTGGCAGACGTCATTCTGGCGAATGTCGAGCAAATGAGAAGGCTTGTTTTAGGTGTGGGTCTCTAGACCATTTTATTAGAGATTGTCCAGAGGGGGATGAGAAAGAGAAGCCTCGGAATGCAAGACTAGGAGGCATTACTAGAGGAAGACCACAGAGAAACCCAGGAAGCGGGGCAAATACTAAGAATACGCACAAAGAGCAGGTTGCAAGATCTGAAGACTGCTTCCGAGGACCTATGCCATTCGTGCTCGCGAAGAGGCATCATCTCCTGATGTGATTACGGGTACCTCTTTTCTCTATGATACTAAAGTTATTGCTTTAATAGATCCGGGATCTACCCATTCATATATCTGTATGAAATTAGTATCTAGATTGAGTATGCCCATAGAGTCCACAGAATTTGTGATAAAGGTGTCTAATCCTTTAGGAAAAAGTGCATTAGTTGATAAAGTATGAAAAGATTGTCCATTGATGATTAGAGGTCATTATTTTAAGGCAAACCTCATGTTATTGCCATTTGATGAATTCAATACTATTCTTGGTATGGATTGGTTAACTGCTCATGATGTGACAGTAAATTGTGGAAAATATATTGAGTTAAGATGTGAAAATGGGGACACTCTTCATGTTGAATCAGATGAACAAGACAGATCGCCGGTAGTAATCTCTCATATGTCATCTCAGAGGTATATAAGAAAATGGTATGAGGCATATCTTTCTTTTGTGATGAATGCCAAGGAAATCGAATTAAAAATTGAATCATTTTGATAGTATGTAAGTATCCAGATGTTTTTTCTTGAGGAATTGCCAAGACTACCTCGGTTAGAGAGGTTGAGTTCGGTATTGAGTTAGATCCCAATATAGTACCGATATCAATTGCTCCTTTCAGAATGGCTCCAACGGAGTTAAAGGAATTGAAGGCACAATTGCAAAAGTTAACGGACAAAGGTTTTGCTAGACCGAGTTGTTCTCCATAGGGTGCTCTAGTGTTATTTGTGAAAAAGAAAGATCGCTCCATGAGATTGTACATAGATTACTGATAGCTTAATAAGGTAACCGTGAAGAACAACTACCCGTTGCCAAGGATCGACGATTTGTTTGATCAATTAAAGGGAGCCACTGTGTTCTCCAAGATAGACTTGAGGTCCAGCTATTACCAGTTGAGAGTAAAAGATTCAGATGTGCCAAAAATAGCATTTCGGACGAGGTATGAGCATTATGAATTTTTAGTCATGCCTTTTGGATTAACTAATGCCCCTGCGGTGTTTATGGATTTAATGAACCGTATCTTTTGGCCATTTTTGGACAAGTTTGTTGTGGTTTTTATTGATGATATACTGATATATTCTCGGGATGAGCATGAGCATGCTGAGCATTTGAGGACATTTTTGCAAATTCTATGAGATAATCAGTTGTACACCAAGTTTAGCAAAAGTGAATTTTGGCTCAAGGAAGTTGGATTTCAAGGACACATTGTAACGGGAGATGGGGTTCGAGTTGACCCAGGTAAGAATTCAGCTATTATGGATTGGAAACCGTCGAAAACTGCATCTGAGGTCAGAAGTTTTCTAGGCTTAGCTGGTTACTGTAGGTAGTTCGTCAAGGGATTTTCCATGATAGTGACCCAATGACGAAACTGTTACAGAAAAATGTAAAGTTTGAATGGAAGGAAAAGTGCCAATAGATTTTTGAGAAATTAAAGGCAATGTATACAGAGGCTCCAGTTCTAGATACAAGAAGGCAAGGTGATAGCATATGCCTCCAGATAGTTAAAGCCACATGAGAAGAATTACCCGACACATGATTTGGAATTGGCCGCCATTGTGTTTGTGTTAAAGATATGGAGACACCATTTATATGGTGAAAGTTTCGATTTTCACCGATCATAAAAGTTTAAAGTATTTGATGACTCAAAAGGAATTGAATTTAAAGCAACAAAGATTGTTAGAGTTGATAAAAGATTATGATTTAGTCATTGACTACCACCCGGGAAAGGCGAATGTAGTCGTCGATGCTTTGAGTAGGAAATCCATATTTGCTTTGAGGGCTATGAATACATGGGTGAGTTTATCCAATAACAGTTCAATTCCAGCTGAGTTGAGGGCTAGACTGATGTTCCTCCTAGAGATTTATGAGGCACAGAAAGATGAAAGTGACTTACAAACCAAAAGAGTTCAATGCGAGTCGGGTGTTGAGTCTGATTTTTGGATCAGTTCAGACAGGTGTTTGATGTTCAGAGAAAAGGTCTGTGTGCCGAGGAATGATGAACTTGTCCGAAAGATTTTATACGAGGCACATAATAGATGTCTATTTGTGCACCTGGGTAGCACCAAGATGTATAATGATTTGAAGAAATGGTATTAGTGGCCGAGCATGAAGAAAGATATATCTGAGTTTGTATCAAGATGCTTGATTTTTTAGCAAGTAAAGGATGAACACCAAGTACCCTCGGGTTTGCTTCAACCTATAATGGTACCCGAGTGGAAATGGGACTAGGTTACCATGGATTGTGTAACGGGTTTGTCGTTGACACCGAGTAAGAAAGATGCTATATGGGTTGTAGTCGATAGACTTACGAAGTCATCCCATTTTATACCTGTACGAGTTGATTACTCACTTGACAAGTTAGCAAACTTGTATGTTTCAGAGATAGTAAGGCTTCATGGAGTACCATTATCGATTATATCGGATAGAAATCTGAGATTTACGTCCAGATTTTGGAAAAGGTTGCAAGAGGCCTTGGGCATAAAGTTGAATTTTAGTATGGCTTTCTACCCCCAAATAGACGGTCAGTCGGAGAGGTTGATACAGGTACTTGAAGATATGCTCCGATGTTGTGTTCTTGAATTTCAAGGTAGTTGGGAAAGATATCTACCGTTGGTGGAATTTGCCTACATTAACAGTTTTCAGTCAAGCTTGAAAATGGCACCTTATGAGGCTTTATATGGGCGTAAGTGCTGAATGCCTTTATATTAGACTAAACTTAAGGAGAACTAGATTCACGGGGTTGATTTGGTTAGAGAAACCGAATAAAAGTAAAGGTGATTTGAGATTGCTTAAAAGCTACTTCTGATCGACAAAAATCCTATTCGGATTTGAAAAGGAAAGAAATTGAGTATCAAGTCGGTGATAGAGTATTCTTGAAAGTATCACCATTGAGAAAAGTTCTTAGATTTGGCAGAAAAGGCAAATTGAGTCTACGTTTTATCAGACCATATGAGATCACCGAGAGGATAGGGCCGATAGCTTATAGATTGGCTTTGCCACCTGAGTTAGAAAGATTCACGATGTATTTCATGTGTCTATGTTACAATGCTACCGATCAGACCCTTCGCATGTGATCACACCGACAGAGGTTGAGATTTAACCCGACATGACATATGGTGAAGAACCAGTCAAGATCCTAGCATGAAAAGTCAAACAGTTGATAAATAAGAGTATAGCTCTCGTAAAAGTATTGTGGCAAAGACATGGGGTAGAAGAGGCTACATAGGAGCCTGAGGACGCAATGAGGAACCAATACATAAACCTTTTCACTGGTAAGATTTTCAGGGACGAAAATCCCTAAGGGGGAAAATTATAACTGTCCGACTTAGGGCCTATCGGAATAGTGGTGCGATACCACAAATCTGAAGTAAAAATATGAGTTTTATGATTTCGATAAGGTTTATGAGATGATTTCATGATTGTGTGAAAATCTAATGAAGAAATTTTATTAATTAGTGATTAAATTGTCCATTAGGACTAAATTACAAAGAATGGAAAATATGAGATTCTAGAAGATTTAAGTATGAAATAGAATTATGAAAATTATTAGAGGTCCTTATTTAGCAATTAGACCATTATATTTGATGATGGACAAAAATGGACATGGGAAGGAAAAATCTCAAGAAATGAACATTAAGGGAATTTTGGTCATTTAGTTAATAAAAAATTAAAAGGGAAAATAAAGCCAAAATTGATGTCCATCTTCTTCACCATAGTTGAAATTCTCAAGCTCTGCATAGCTAGGGTTTCTTCAACTTCCAAGCTTGATAATCAAGAAATGCAAAGCCCGGATCGAAATCGAGGCAAGAACAAAATTGAGGACTAAATTGAGCATCGATACACATTTTGAGATTTAAGTTAAGTTTGTATGAAGTTGAAGTTTCATAATGTCTTGATGTTTGAAACTACTTAATATTACGACAATGTAAGTTATTGCTATGAATAACCAAGTGATGAAGCCTCGATGAGGAAATAGTGAAAATAAGTTATGTAAAATCCCGAATAAAGATTCGGAATAATGAAAATACCCATGTTTAGCATTGAATAGATAAGGACCCATGGAAGACCATGTTTGGGATATGGCCTCGGAAACAAAAGAAGGTCTCATATAAGACCATGTCTATGACATGGCATCAACATTCATGTACGATCTCGTATAAGACCATATCTGGGATATGGCATTGACATCGAGCTATAAGATCCCATGTAAGACCATATCTGAGATATGGCATCGAGATCAAGGGGTGATCCCATGTAAGACCATATCCAGGATATGGAGTTGGCATCAGGGTTTATGCATGATGAGTTCGAATATCCTACCATAATCTGATTCGTTCATGGGAAAAAGAGTTAAGTATGTGAAATGGTATAGAGCCAAATTTGTTTATGGATGACCTTAAATTTCATTCATAATAAGAATGATGAAGATTTGAGTTTATGTTTATGTTAGCATATGTGCTAAGTCATGTGATTAAGTTATACAGGTACTATGAGTAAGTACAAGTTATGAAATCATAATGTGATATGAGATGGGTAAGAATGAATGTGAGTAAGTATGTTTAAGCATTTGAGGCATGTGTTGCTATTGTTTCATGAAAAGGATGAATTTGGTTTGAGAAATTATGTTGCTTTAGAAATTCATGCAAACTTCCTAAGCTATATGCTTACCCCTCTCTTTTTCCCTTTTTCCTTGTAGTTTTGCCAAGTAGCTCGAGAATCATAGAACGTCAGAGCTCGAATCACACTATCAGCCGTTCTTTTTGTATAGTAAAGTTAATTCATTTTAAGTATGGCATGTATAGGAACTTTATCATTTTGTGTCATGTTATGTTTGAAGGCCAAAGGGTTGGCTATTAATGCTTCACATTCATTTTTGTAAATGGCCATGATGAATTGGCCAATATTATCAAGTTCATGTTCCAAGTTTGATGAATATAATGAAATGAATGTTCATGCAAGATATTGAGTAAAATATGGATGAAATAAGTGATAATTTAAGGGTTCTTCATAGTTTGATATTGTCATATTATGTGCTTCTTGTGATAAAATGAACGAGTTTAAGTTTCAGGGTGGCAAAGAGGCTTGGAAAATAGCCCCTAATTGTCTACACTGGTAGACACACGGGCTTGTGTGACACACGGTCAACCCATATGGATGTGTTGATAGGCCGTGTGTCCCCTGCATTTTAATTGCGAGAATTTGATTCGTCACACGGGCCACCACACAAGCGTGTGCCTTGGCCATGTGTTATTAAGGGTTTGATGACATCATAAATGGAGAGCTCCACGGGTGAAGGAAACGGGCATGTATAGGCTGTGTAAGGGACACGAGCTATTGACACGGGCTGTTGACACGGGCTATTGATAGGGGCATGTGTTCAACCATGTGAAATTTCCTGTAGGTTCGAAAAGAAAATGAATTCCACTCGAGCTAGGGACATGGGCGTGTGAGATCATACGGCCTGCCCACGCGGGTGTGTCCCATGTCACACTGGTGTGTGACCCCTTTTTGAGTAAAAATTTTCAAAGAGTACCAAAGTTTCTAGATGAACTCTAAAATTCCGAAAGTAAGTTTAGGGCCATTTAGGCCCATAATGTACACATTACGATTAAAAAGGAAAAGTTTTAAGTTGGAATGAAATTTTATAGCCCGAAAATGCATGTTCAAGTAAGGTTAAGTACAGTAATGCCTCATTTCCTGTCCTGGCGTAGGACATGGGTAAGGGGTGTTACAAGTTGATTTTTATTTATATGATGAATTAAGTTATTCACATATGATCTTACTAAGCTATGAAGCTTACTTTGTGTTATTTTTCTTTGTTTTATAGTGAATCAAGGCTAGCTCGGATCCGGGAGTCGTCGGGAACATCATCGCACTCTCTGACATCTATTTGGTACTTTTGAGTTGTTTATATATATGGTTGATAAACCATAATATACACATATTTTAATCCCACATTTACCATAGATAAACCATAATATACACATATTTTAATCTCACATTTAGCATACTTTTGGATGATTTATCCCTTTAATTATGGAAATAGGTGCTCCTAATCCTTTGTTTTCATGTTTTATACTCAAGAGAGCACCGGAGGATGAAAAGAACAAGAAAAAGGTCGAAAACAGAGAAAATGGGCCAAAGTATGAAATCCACACGGCCTGGCCCCGAGTCACACAGCCTTGCCTCTTTAGCAAGACCGACCACGGCCTATAACTCGAATTATCAGGCGTGGTACACGGACGTGTCCCTGCCATAGCAAAGAAGAGTTTCATTCGGATTAGGGTACTTAGAGGCAAAGAAAAACATTCCAAAAGCCTATATAAACACCCTAGAGGCCAACCTTCAAGAGGCGTTCAGCTAGGCCAAAGAGCCAAGCTAGAGGGGCCGAATTGTGGGATTTACTCGAAGAAAGCTAGTTGATTCATCTCAAGAAGCCGGAATCATACTCAAGACTAAGGATCTCTCCTTCATTTCCTTCAGGAGGTTTTAGGGTTTTCTTTATGTTTTGTTTTATAATTTCTTCTAAGATGTATTCTTTTATGATTATGAACTAAACCCTTCAAATACTTAAGGGGGATGAAACCTAAGACGGATCTTGTTATTGTTTTCTGAGCTGTATGATAAATACTTGATTTGTTCTTAACTATGTGTTCTTAATTCTTGTTTTGATATTTCAGGATATTGATTCAAGCATTTATGCTCTTAGGCAGCGGAGGAATAGACCCTTTCTAAGAGTAGATCTAGCATAGTTAAGCGGAGTTAATCGCAACCCTAGAGATAGGATGACGAAAATCTACCGGATTAGGCTCAAACCTAATATGGAAGTCCATAGATCGAGTTAATGCAATTCTAGGGGTTTTAATTAGAAAGAGATTTCAATTAATCAACCTAGGGTTAGACATTAGTAGCTTCGAGAGAGGTATTAATATAACTTAAGGAATCTTACGGATCAAGTCAAGTGAATGAATCGTATGGTTCAGAGTTAAATAACAAGTGAAGTCTAGGTAGATTCTTCCTCGGGTATTATCTTAATCAATTGGTTTTTCCCTCAAGTATTTTCCCTAATTCTTTCTCTGTGTCTTAGCATCTTTAGCTTAGTAGTTAGTTAATTTTAGGTTAAACAACAATTCCTTTAATTCTTAGGTTAAATAATAAAAAAAAGTTAGTATTAGTACTTTTGGATCCTTTGGGTTCGACAATCCGGTCTTGCCACTAAACTATACTATTGTTTGATAGGTTGCGCTTGCCTTAAGTCGTTGTCACAGTTAGTTTTTGGGCTAGACCATTCATTATATAAATTTTTAAAGTTGGCTTGTAAATAATGTTAATATGGTTGTGTGTTTAGCTATTAGAAATGGCTTGTAAATGTATATGATTTGGTTGTATATATAGCCATGAGTGATGGCTTATTTTGGCATGTTTAGAATGAAAATTATGATGGTTATATAGTTGCAAATGGTTAAATTGATTTATGGAGTTTAATGCTTGAGAAATGCTTTGGTGAAGTATGATTTTAGAAGTTGAGTTGATAAGTATTTAATAGGTATTTAGCATTGATTTGAGTATTGAATTTGGTTGAAATTGATATGGTATGAATCATGCTTTTGGTTGATGATTTTGGATACTTATTGGTTGATGAAATGGTTTTGGTTGATTAGGTGAGCATGAGTAAGGGTGGCAAATTGGCATTGGAAATGGCCTATTTTTGTCCACATGGGCAGCGACACAGGCGTGTTTCTCAGTTGTGTGCGACACACGATCATACTATATGGCTATGTGTACCCTAGTGTTGAAATTAAATTGAAGTTAGTATGCTCCACATAGTCTCACACACGGGTGTGTGACCGGCCATGTGGCAAAAGTCAGTATACCCCCTAAATGGCACACGGCCTAGCACACTGGCATGTGACTTGGCTGTGTTGCATAAGTCAGTATACCCTACAGCTTTGGTACAGCCTAGTACACAGTGTGGCACATAGGCATGTGAGGCCAATTCGAAGGGCACACGAGCTAGACACACACGCGTGTGATCGGCCGTGTGACCTAAGTCAGTATGTATGCCCTGTTTCCACACAGCCTGTGACATAGGCGTGTCTGAAGCCGTGTGAGGTACACGGCTTGTTCACACGGGTTTGTGACCCCTAAATGATTGAAAAATTTTTAATTTTTTCAAGAATTTTTATGTTATCGGTTTAGTCCCAAACCACTTCTGAAGTTTATTTAAGGCCTCGTAGGCCCGTATAAGGGACAATGTGATTGTATTAAATGATTTATGATAATGATTGCTCTATGTTTGTATGCTATAGGTTATGAATTAATCGATAATACCTCGTAACCCTATTCTGATGGTGAATATAGGTGAGGAGTGTTACATTTATTGGTATTAGAGCTACGGTTTAGTCCATTCTAGGACTAACGTAGCATGTGTGAGAGTCTAGCTATACATGAATATATACCCTTCGATAGTGTGATGATTCCTGACAGCTTAAATTGTGTTTTCATATAGTAATGGATCCAGAATAAGTTGTAGTCGATGATGTAGAGAGTAATGCGCCCGCTCCCTAATAAATCGTAATATGAACATATTTTAATTCCACATTTAGCATACTTTTGGATGAGTTTTCCCTTTAATTATGGAAATAGGTGCTCCTAATCCTTTGTTTTCATGTTTTATACTCAGGAGAGCACCAGAGGATAAAAAGAATGAGAAACGGGCTGAAAACAAAGAAAATGGGCCAAAGCACAAAATCTACACGGCCTGGTCCCAAGACCACACGACCGTGCCTCTTGAGAAGAGCCAAACACGGCCTGAACCCCAAAAAACATGGCTGTGCCTCGTCAACAGGTTCGAACATGGCCTGGCCTCGAGTCACATGGGCGTGTGCCATGGGTGTGGCCCTGCTGCAGGAAAAAAGAATTCTATTCGGATTAGGATACTTTCGGGCCAAGTAAGGCATCTCGAAGCCTATATAAACACTTTATGAGGCAACCTAGGGGTTCGACGAGAGATCGATAGAAGCATTCTATCCAGGCTTTTCGGGCGTTCAGCTAGGCCAAGGAGCCGAGCCAGAGAAGCTGAATATAAGGATTTACTTGAAGAAATCTAGTTGATTCATCTCAGGAAGCCAGAATCATACTCATGATGGAGGAACTCTCCTTCAATTCATTCAGGGGGTTTTAGAGTTTTCTTATGTTTTATTTTATATTTTCTTCTGAGATGTTTTCTTTTACTATTATGAACTAAACCTTCAGATACCTGAGAGGGATGAAACCTAAGACGGATCTTATTATTGTTATCTAAGCTGTATGATAAATACTTGATTTGTTCTTAACTATGTGTTCCTAATTCTTGTTTTGGTATTTCTGGGATATTGATTCAAGCATTTATGCTCTTAGGTAGAGGAGGAATAGACCCTGTTTAATAGTAGATCTAGCATAGTTAAGCGGAGTTGATCGCACTAGAGCTAGGATGACGAAAATCTACCGGATTACGGTCAAACCTAATATGGGAGTCCATAGTTCGAGTTAATGCAATTCTAGGGGTTTTAATTAGAAAGAGATTTCAATTAATCAACCTAGGGTTAGATGTTAGTAGCCTCGAGAGAGGTATTAATATAACTTAGGGAATCCTACGGATCAAGTCAAGTGATTAAATCGTCTGCTCAGAGTTAGATAATAAGTGAAGTCTAGGTGGATTCTTCCTCGGGTATTGTCTAAATCAATCGGTTTTCCTCTCAAGTCTTTCCTCAATCTTCTCTTTGTCTTCGCATATTTAGCTTAGTAGTTAGTTAAGTTTAGATTAGATAAACAAATCCCTTAATCTTAGGCTAGATAATAGAAAGAAAGTTAGTATTAGTACTATTGGATCCTTTGGGTTCGACAATCCGATCTTGCCATTAAACTATACTATTGTTTGATAGGTGTGATTGCCTCCATTGTTGTCTTAGTTAGTTTCTAGGTTCGATCATTCTTTTTATAAATTTTTAAGACTCTGAAAATACGATCAAGTTTTTGGCTCTGTTGCCGGGGAACTGAAATATTAAGAACGCTCAATTTTTATTACTTTAGCCATTTTTTATTTTTTTATTTTTGCAATTAAACTTTATTTTTTACTTTTCTGAATTTTCTTTTTCTTTTTCTCTTTTCCTAGTAGGTACCTCTAGTTTATGACTAGAAGGAACTCGATAGGACCACTACTTTACGACAGTGATATTGAAGGAACCGTACGCAGAAATCATAGAGAAGTAAGGCGAGGCTTAAATTACATACAAGAAGAGCAAGAAGACAAAACGAATGCCACCGAAGTAATGGCTGAGAATAATCCGCTACCTCAGGAAGTAGCCGATCATCATGCTCCTCGAACTATGTATGATTATGCTAAACCTAATTTAACAGGAGTCGAATCGAGTATTATTAGACCCGCTATAGCCGCTAATAATTTTGAACTAAAACCTAACACTATTCAAATGATTCAATAGTTTGTTCAGTTTGATGGTTTGTAGGATGAAGACCCGAATACTCATTTAGCAAATTTTCTAGAATTCTGTGATACCTTCAAAATAAATAGCGTTTCTGATGATGCCATTCATCTTCAGTTATTTCCCTTTTCTTTAAGAAATAAAGCTAAACAGTGGTTACATTCTCTTCCACGAGCATCAATCACTACATGGGACCAAATGACCAAAAATATTTTACTGAAATATTTTCCACCAGCCAAAACGGCCAAATTAAGAAATGATATCTCTTCTTTTGTGCAGATGGATTTAGAAACATTATACGATGCATGGGAGAGATATAAAGATTTGTTGAGAAGGTGCCTACACCATGGTTTACCCTTGTGGTTACAGGTCCAAACTTTTTACAATGGTGTGAATTCCTCAACCCGGAAGTTAATTGACTCAGCAACCGGTGGAACCCTGAATAACAAAACTCCTGAGCCAGCTTACAAATTTATAAAGGAGATGTCACTGAAC
Source organism: Gossypium rotundifolium (assembly GCA_025506655.1). Lineage (NCBI taxonomy): Eukaryota > Viridiplantae > Streptophyta > Magnoliopsida > Malvales > Malvaceae > Gossypium > Gossypium rotundifolium. Next base: position 53,743,114 of record CP106725.1, read on the forward strand.
AACTATCAGTGGCAAGTTACAAGGACAAGGCCAACTAAAACAGCCAGAGTTTTCAATCTCGATGCAACTATCAGTGGCAAGTTACAAGGACAAGGCGAACTAAAATAGCCGGAGTTTTCAATCTCGACGCAACTATCAATGGCAAGTTACAAGGACAAAGCCAACTAAAATAGTCGGAGTTTTCAATCTCAACGTAGTCACAATGCTATCAAATCAGGTAGAGATGATGAATAAAAAGATTGATGGTTTGTGTGGTTCTTTGCAGGTACATCTAGTTATGCAATGTGACTCAAATCAAGAAGGTATGGCGAATCCTGAGTACCCACCCTACAATCATGGCATGGAAAGCGAACAGATAAACTATACGGGTAACAATTTCAGATCTCAAAATAACCCTTATAGTAATACTTATAATCCAGGTTGGAGGAACCACCCCAATTTCTCGTGGGGTGGCCAAGGAAATCAGAGACAACAACCACCCCCTCCAAACTTCCAACAATAGCCCTACCCATAGGAAAAGAAGTCGAACCTTGAAGAGATGCTGACAAAATTCATAGCGGTGTCTAAAACTCGTTTCCAAAAACACCGAGACAATACTTAAAAATCAACAAGCATCGATTAAAGGAATCAAGAACCAGTTAGGGCAACTCGCAAAGTTGATCTCTGAACGACCACTAGGTAGCTTGCCAAGTAACACTGAGACTAATCCAAAGGAGCAAATTCAAGCCATAACAGCTCATGACAGTAAAGGTTTAGTAGAATCCAAATCTGAGCCAAGGCAAGAATCGGTGGTAAGTGAAGGTAAGATTGAGGTAAGCCAAGAAAAGCCAAAACCAGTAATTAAAGAATACAAACCTCGTATACCTTACCCCAATGCGATAAAGGAAGACGACACAGAAGAACAGTTCGGTAAGTTACTTAAAATCTTAAAGAAATTACATATTAACTTACAGTTTTTTGAAGCTCTTTCACAAATGCCAAATTCAAGGAAATTTTTAAAAGAGCTCTTAATGAACAAGCGAAAGTTAGAAGAGGCGTAGCATGTGGAATTAAACGCAGTATGCTCAATAATGTTACAAAACAGACTACCACGAAAATTAAAAGTTCCAGGGAGTTTTACAATTCCATGTTTAATTGGTGGTTTATCTGTTGATAATGCTTTAGCTAATTTAGGGGCAAGCATCAATGTTATGACATCTAAAATGTTTAAACAGCTAGGTCTATGGAAACCCAAGTAAACTAGGATGAGTATTCAACTAGCTGATAATTGAAGATATACTAGTTAAAGTTGACAAATTCATATTCCCCATAGACTTCGTTGTTTTAGATATGGATGAAGACAATAGTATCCCCTTAATTTTAGGAAGGCCTTTTCTGAAAACTATAAGATCTAAAATTGATATTAGTATAGGTGAACTCATACTTAGTGTAGGTAACGAATCAATCAGTCTTCAAGCTCTCGACTCAGCTAGGACATCGAGTAAGAAAGGTAAGAATGTAAATTTCATTGATAAGCATTCGATTAAACTTTCTTTTCAAGAAGCACCACGGAATCACACCATTAAGCCTGATCCCATACCTCATGCCAACAAAGAAATATCTCATGAGGAACGATGACTTCAGATCGATGAGCTAGATGAGTGGAAGACACATTTTAAGGAGAAACTAGGAATACACGAAGTGAAACCAAAGAAACCCCCAGAAGAACCTAAAGGAACACCAAATCACTTCAAAATAGGAGATCAGGTACTATTAGATAGAATAGACCCACGAATCACCACATCAAACCTGAAGACAAACGAAGAGATCCCCTTTACGGTACTTAATGTTTTCCCTTACGTAACAGTCGAGGTAAGTAATTTTACATTCGGTACTTTTAAAGTAAACTCTACTCGACTAAAACTATATAATGATAGCATGAAAAAGGATTTTTCACTCCTTAAACCACTGTAAAGGTACGAATGAGAGGTATGCCTAGCTTAAGACTTTAAACGAGCACTTCTCGGGAGGCAACCCGAGCACTAACCCTATTTATTTTTATTTCTTTTTTTTAGCACCTAACTGCAAACTAACCAAGTTAATGAAGCACAGATTTCCACACCACACGGCCTTACACACGGTCGTGGCCATGGCCGTGTGGATACTACAGATGTTAGCTCTGGCATGGCAGAGATTGTACGAGACAGGATGAGAAAAATATCTTCAAATCACGGACTCAACTAACACCACGACGAGTAACACAGCCATGGCGACACTATTGAACCAACACAGGTATGGCAATCCAATGCAAGGCGTAGGAGAAGCAATTGAACCACCACATGGCTGTGCGATATAGCCGTGGGACATAACATGCCCGTGGGACACGGGCGTGGGGATGTACCAGAACTGAAAATTTCTATTTAAAACACCCCTCTCCCCTTCTCACCCACTCCCTATTCACTCTTTACTCCCTTCCATCTTCACTTTCCTCCTTCTTCATTCTCTAAAGTCTTGGTCTACTCTTCAATAATGCTGAAGAAACGGAAAGATCCTAGCCCAGTCTCCCAGTGTGAGACTAATCAACATAAGTTCATGCCGGCCGCTTCATCCACTCGACAAGCCAAGGGTCTTTGATGTCATTTAGCTTTTATTTTTCTTTTCTCTTCTCTTTTATTTTCCTTCTCTTTGACTTTCTTATGCTTAATTTAGTTTGTTTCATTTTAGTTTCATGGTTTTAGGTTCTAAAGGATGCTAGGGAATCACACACCACGGCCTTAGAAATCACACCCATCTAGCGAACCATCTACCAATAAGGACCTTTCAGTCCAGTAATCAGTTCTTTTAGTCTTATTTCCCTTTCTACACTCTTTATTTCTATTTGTCTTTTCTTTAAATATATAATTAGTATATTTTGAATTATTTTTACTATTTCTGGCTAATTCTTTACGAGTTACCCAATTTCTTCATCTAGTAGAGATTGTCAACGGCCACCACACCACGACCACTGCTAACTCGAGGATCTCACCCAAAATTCAAGAAGTTTCACTTCTCTCCCTCACTTTTGATTTTCTTATTATATGATTTTTATCTGTCTTTGTACATTGAGGGCAATGTACATATTAAGTGTGGGGGTGAAAATTATTTAGAAAAAAGTGCCTAATTTTTTGCATTATTCTCAAAACCCTGAATTATAATCTGTCTTAAAGTAATTTTCTCATATAACTAATTAGAATGAAATTCCTGTTGATTCATGATTTTTATTGATATGTTTTAGATTAAGTCATAGTTAATTGTGCATTGATAATTTAAACTTCAAGATACTAGAGAATCAAGCATGATGAGTCTATTTTCAAAAAATTAAAAATTTTGTTAGGTTGTCTACCTGAATATAATTGTTACCTTGAAATTTGAAATTTACAAAGTTGATATAAAAAACCCATAATTTTTGTGAGATTTTGAGCCTTTTAGAGCATACATTCTTTTCGTGCTCATTTTTTTTATTATGAGTGTGTCAACATTTAATTGTTATTCTAGAACTTGCTTCGATTATACATGTCGAGACCACATCTTTGATTTGATATACAAAGATGATTAAGGCACTTAGGATTTAACCCACTTACTCCACTAAAAGCCTACCCTCATAATTGACCCCTAGTGAACCCCTTTGATCCTAACAACCCTTTTATTAACTCAACCCACTAATATTAACCCAAAACCCATCTTGTATTTGTTATCACCATTCCTTTTGACTACCTTTCTATCGAGACTTGATTTGATCAGTTGCCTAATTATATTATTTTAGTTGTTAAAGTTTTATCCTATATTGATTTGTTCTTATAAAAAAATTGAAGTATATTCATTATTAATTCTATAATTAAGTAAGCCTATATGTTTAATTTAAACATCTTGAAGAAGAAGCTCGTATTATTAGTATTACAAGTTCTCAATTGATCTAATTATTTAGTTTATTAGTTCATTTTTCTAGTTAGGTAATTTGTCAATTTAATCTCGATTCTAACACTTTTAATTCAGCCGTTATCCACACTGTTAACCTAAGCCCCATTACATTCCTTTTTAAAGACCTTTTGATTTGTGTATCATCTCATTTTACAGTGGTGGAGATTTGATTTTCATGCAAGCCTATGGGATTAACTTTTCATGTTTGACTAATGAGTGCTTTATTTTTTAACCTTAAACACCTCGAGTGATTTGAGTGAATCTTTAGTGAGGATGTCAACTTTTGTCGATTTTGAATTAAAGGTAAGCATTCGAATAAGGGAAAACACTTATGCTTTCATGCTAAAAACTCATGACTTTGATTGTTTGAATCTTTAGGACTCTTTGAGTTGAATTATCCATGTCTAAATTATCTATGAATTATGATGAGGAAATATCAATGAATATTATGAGTAGAGGAAGTTCGTTTTAATTGTGAGTTGAGAATTTTGCTTGAGGACAAGCAAAAGCTTAAGTGTGGGGGTATTTGATAAACCGTAAATATTTTAATCCCACATTGAGCATACTTTTGGATGATTTTCCCTTTAATAATGGAAATAGGTGCTCATAATCCTTTATTTTCATGTTTTATATACAGGAGAGCACCGGAGGAAGAAAAGCACGAGAAATGGGTCAAAAACAGAGAAAATGGGCCAAAGCACGAAATCCAGACGGTGTGGACCCCAAAATACATGGTTGTGCCTCATCAACAGGTTCGACCACGGCCTGGCCTCGAGTCACACGGACGTGTGCCATGGGCATGACCCTACCGTAGGAAAGAAGAATTCTATTCAGATTAGGATACTTTCGGGCCAAGTTAGGCATCTCGAAGCCTACATAAACACCCTATGAGGCAACCTAGGGGGTTCAACGAGAGTTCGACAGAAGCCTTCTGTCAGGGCTTTTCGGGCATTCAGCTAGGCCAATGAGTCGAGCCAGAGAAGCTGAATAGAGGGATTTACTTGAAGAAATCCAGTTGATTCATCTCGGGAAGCTAGAATCATACTCAAGACGGAGGAACTCTCCTTCAAGTCCTTCAAGGGTTTTAGGGTTTTCTTATGTTTTGTTTTATATTTTCTCCTGAGATGTTTTCTTTTACTATTATGAACTAAACCCTTAGATACCTAAGAAGGATGAAACCTAAGATGGATCTTGTTATTGTTATCTAAGCTGTATGATAAATACTTGATTTATTCTTAACTACATGTTCTTAATTATTTTTTGGTATTTTCGGGATATTGATTCAAGCATTTATGCTCTTAGGCAAAGGAGGAATGACCCTGTCTAAGAGTAGATCTAGCATAGTTAAGCAAATTTGATCGAAACCCTATAGATAGGATGACGAATATCTACTGGATTAGGGTCAAACCTAATATGGGAGTCCATAGATTGAGTTAATGCAATTATAGAGGTTTTAATTAGAAAGAGATTTCAATTAATCAACCTAGGGTTAGACGATAGTAGCCTCGAGAGAGGTATTAATATAACTTAGGGAATCCTACGGATCAAGTTAAGTGAATAAGTTGCCTGGTTTAGAGTTAGATAACAAGTGAAGTCTAGGTGGATTCTTCCTCGGGTATTGTCTAAATCAATCGGTTTTCCTCTCAAGTCTTTCCTCAATCTTCTATTTGTCTTCGCATATTTAGCTTAGTAGTTAGTTAATTTTAGATTAGATAAACAAATCCCTTAATTCTTAGGCTAGATAATAGAAAGAAAGTTAGTATTAGTACTTTTGGTTCCTTTGGGTTCGACAATCCAGTCTTGCCACTAAACTATACTACTATTCGATAGGTACGCTTGCCTCCATCGTTGTCTTAGTTAGTTTCCATGTTCGATCATTCTTTTTATAAATTTTTAAGACTCTGACAATATGATCACTCATGCTCAAGGGGCAGCGCCATCAAAGTCTAGGCATGTAACGAGTAGCCACAAGGGAGAGGCTAAGCAAGCCTTTTTCCAAATGATGAACGAGTGGTTCATGGAGTTCGTTCGAATGAATTTGGCTGCTCAACAACCTCCACCCCCACCTGTTCCTCAACAAATCCCTGTTGTTCCTCAAGTTGTAGATCTGATACGATTGAATAATCCACCAGTAGATAAGATACATAAACATGGGGCTGAAGAGTTCTAGGCTACTGTTGATGATGATGCTGCAAGAGTGAGTCTTGACTCGAAAATACGATTTGGGTATTCGATGAATTATCTTGTACTCCAGATAAATGTATTAAATTTGTTGTATCTTTGTTTAGAGATATTGCTTATCAATGGTGGAACCCATTGATATCTGTGGTTCTGAAAGAATGGGTTACCTAGGAATTCTTTCAAACGGAGTTCCGAAAGAAATATATAAGTGAGCGATCCCTTGATCAAAAGCATAAAGAGTTTCGAGATTTAAAACAGGGCTGCATGGTTGTCATTGAGTATGAAAGAGAATTCGTATGGTTAAGTAAGTATGCTCGAGAGTATGTGTCTACTGAGGAGGCTATGTGTAAACGATTCATTGGCGGGTTGAACGAAGATATAAAACCACTAATCAAAATTCTAAAGTTGAAAGAATTTGTTGTTTTGGTTGAAAGGGCTTGTAAAGCGGAGGATTTTAGCAAAGAAAAGAGAAAAGCAAATTCAGAAGCTAGAAACTCGAGAAAAATATCAATGAATAAGCCGTATCAATCTTCGTCAAAGAAATCTAGAGATTCGTACGCTTGTCAAAATGTTTCAAATGAATTTTCAAATAGAGATCGTAGAAAACAATACTCGGTTCTAAAGCTCAAGATACATCAGTGTCGAGTGTTGGAAATGTGCGAGACAACAAACCCAAATGTCAGTAGTATAGGAGACGATATTTTAGAGAATGGTGGAATAAAAATAATAAAGCTTGGTACAAATGTGGTTCGTTAGATCATTTCATCCGAGATTGCCCTGAGCTAGATGAGAAAAGTAAAGTTCAAAATGTGAGACTGTAACACCCCAAACCCAACCCATACGATACGACCGAATTCGGTATGTCATAGGGTGAAGTAAAATCGAGTCTAGTTAAATTTAGGAAAAAAATCAGAGATTTTAAAAAACTTTTTGATTATTACGTAGTCTTGAAAACATCGCAGTATATTATAATGAAACTCTCAATTTTTGAAACCGATCGTTCATTATTTAAGTTGATTCTTGGAAAGAAAAAGATCCGTTTATGTTACCTTATATTTAAGAGAACACTCCACTTTCACTTTATAATTAAACTGCCGTAGTGTCGGATGTGATATAAACAGTAACTAATAAAGATCAAAGTTTAGCTTTGAGAGGCCTTATTACATAACAAAAGCCCCAAGTTAAAATAAACTTATAGTAATGCTAAAACTATAAAGGAAAGAAAACGAGATTATGGCTTCCACGAGCCCGCCACGGCTCCACATCCACGAGCTATTGCTCACCTGAAAAGTTAAAGAAAGGGGGGTGAGTCACCAAGACTTAGTGTGTAAATTTTCCCACATTATACATACAGCGTGTAGCCCACATTCACACATTGGCCTTAGCCCACATATCAACATACAACATATGAATGCAATTAGCCCAACGCAAACCTAGTTTTCCATCCTCTACACACCAACCCGTACCAGCCTATCACACCGTGGGGATTTCTACAATCAACCCTCCATCCGCTACACTCCATTTCGACAGTCATGCTGCCAATTATACACGATCACTAAGTGACCAAATAATTCAACGTGGCACAGCCACCGATCACTAAGTGACCAATTAAAATATATATATCATGGCAAAGCCACCAATCATGATGTGACCAAAAGTAATGTATGAACATATATATATATATATCGTGGCAAAGCCACCGATCACTATGTAACCAATTAATCATGCACTTCCCCTTCATATCAAACCCGTACCCCATGATATACGTACAAATCCTGACGAATGTAGCATGCTATTCATAACACATCATTTTGCCATTCATACATTCGGCTATGCAAAGAAAACGATATAGTCACATACCTGGCAATTCTAGCCTTACCCCTAAGGGCATCACGACTGTCTACACAGCCCTTTTTTCAGCTTTTCAGCCCATATAAATGTTAGTACAAATAAAGTATAGTGTGTAAAGGTTTACACACCTAGTAACACGCAAAATGACACTCTCTATTTCGACACTATCCCTAGCCGTCAAAACTATTATCTGCCTACTATTCTGCTCAGAACCCGGCCCACAACCGGTGGCCAATCTCGAATAGCAGACACCGCACGCTTCTTGAACTTTGGGGCTGGGACTACAGATCCAACCCCCTCTTTTGCCTGCTCAATGTTAGATTCCATCAAAGATCTTATTAGATGCTACTATCAGAAATCCTAGTTGTCAAACCTCAAAGTAGGGTTATGGTACCAAGTATGACAGTGAACCTAAATACCATCCAAAGAGAACCCTTACCTTGAAATCCTGAAAGAAGTAATACGGTTCGAAGGTTAACAATCTCTGGCTTAGAAACCTAGGCGATCAGATCTCATTCAAATTCCAGAATGCCACCCAAACAGAACACGAGATCAGTGAGAAACATCAATCTAAAGATGGCCTTAACAACCAACTAACCATCCAGCTTTGGCCTCCAAAAACAGAAAGAGATTATAAACATTAACAAAAGTTGACACTTACCTCAGCAGAAGATTCGATTAACACTTAAGAGAATTCGACACTAGCCCAATAGTGAACAGGATTCGACAATGATTAAAGTAGAAAAGAACTGGTTGAGAAAATCGAAAAGAAAGATAAAGATACTTCAAATAGAGGCTTAGGCATTTTCGGCTTTTCAAGAGCAATCGGTTATGGTACGAAAGTGGAGATGAGAATAGAGTTAGGAGTTTTTGGCTTTGGCAGAAAAAGAGAAGAAGAACCCTCAACTACTGAAAATAGGAGGAGAGAAAAAAACTATGCTCTTCGAAAAACAATGAAAATTCAGCACACCCTTAGCCACATCTAGCCGATTTCCCTCCTTGCACTCAGTGTCCCACAGTCGGCCACCTCTTCCAGCTCTATCCTGTCCCATATTTTCCTCTTATCCTCATCTTCCTATCTTCTAACTCAATCCACACTCACTCCGCAGAGTCTCAAATTAAACCACCTCTCCACTCCTCAAAGATATTATAAAAAAACACTCTTTTGCTTACCATGGATTGAACTCACGCCTCCAAACCCCTTGTGGCGTCACTTACCTATACCCTTAGTGGCACCTCCTTGCCACTTTACCAATTAAATTCTTGTGCTAATTTCCCCACTCAAGTACCCTTAAGGCTCACTTCACCTAGTTCTCCCTTCCAGTGTCTGAAAATAAAATTTCTACCAAGGCTCAGGCTTAACCTCAAGCCTTCTCAAAAGCTCTAAGCACACCAGAAACACACACACAGCATGGCATACACACACAACACATCACAAATGCAGAGGCCCCAATCTAGGATGTTACAGTTCTACCCTTTTAAAAGAATTTCGTCCCCGAAATTACCTGGTCAAAAGAGGTGAGGGTATTGCTGTCATATTACAATCTCTGGCTCCCATGTAGCTTCCTCTGACCCGTGATTCTGCCACAGAACCTTAACCAAAGGAACCGATTTCCTTCACAAAAATTTAACATCCTGCTCTAAGATCTGAACTGGTTCTTCTTCAAAAGATAAACCAGGCTTTACTTCGAGTTCCTCCAACGGTATCACATGAGATGGGTCTGAACGGTAACGTCGCAACATTGATATATGGAACACATCATGAATCTTACTTAGCTCCACAGGTAGCTCAAGCTGATAAGCAACTGGTCTTACACTTTTCAACATCCGATAAGGCCCGATAAACCTAGGGCTTAGCTTACCCTTCTGTCCAAACCTTATAAGTTTCTTCCACGGTGATACCTTTAAGAAAACCTGATCACCCACTGCAAATTCTATGTCCCTCCACTTCGTGCCGGTAGGGACTTCGCTCGTCCGATGCTTCCTTCAACCTAGCCCGGATCAACTCAACTTTACTCCCCATTTCCAATACTAGTTCCAGACCCAATAATTGTCGTTCACCCAATTCCATCTAACATGTAGGAGTACAACACTTTCGCCGTACAACGCCTCATATGGTGCCAATCGAATGCTACATTGGTAGCTGTTATTATATGTGAATTCTGCCAATGGTAGGAATTCCTCCCAACTACCTTTGAAATCGATAATGCAACCTCTCAACATGTCTTCCAAAATTTGTATCAACCTTTCAACTGTCTCGTCCGTCTATGGATGAAACGCCATACTAAAATCTAACTTTGTACCTAACACTTGATGCAATGCCCTCCAAAATCTTGACGTAAACCTAGGATCTCTGTCCGAGATGATGGACACAGGTACTCTATGCAACCTCACAATCTCCGCTATATACAACTTAGCCAACCTTTGTAGAGAGTAATCAACACGAACCGATATAAAATGAGCGGACTTCATCAATTGATCTACGACTACCCATATCGAATCCTTCTTAGTAGGCGTAAGGGGTAGCCCGCTAACAAAATCCATAATGATTCTCTCCCATTTCCATTGCGGAATCTTCACCGACTATAATAACCCCGAAGGCAACTGATGCTCTACCTTTACCTGCTGACATGTTAAACATTTACCCACAAATTCGGTTACCTCCCGCTTCAGACCTGGCCACCAAAATTGTTCTCATAAATCCCCGATACATTTTACTTCCTCCTGGATGCATAGCATATGGGCTACTATGCACTTCTTGAAGGATCATCCACCTCAATTCCATGTCCCTCGGCACACAAACCTTCTTTCAAAAACACAGAACCCCATCATCATTCAGATTATAGTCCCCTACTTCACCATGTTGCACTTGAGATAGTCGGGCACTCAAGTCATCATCCTGTAACTACTTCTCTTTAATCTGATTTATCCATGTCGGCTTTATATGAAGCTTAGCTAATAAACTCCCATCCTCATACAAGCTCAGATGAGCAAACATTGCTCTCAGATCCGAGATTACCTTCGACTTAGCGCATCCGCCACCATATTAGCTTTACCCGAATGGTATTTAATCGAACAATCGTAATCCTTTAGTAGTTCAATCCACCTCCTCTGCCTCAAGTTCAACTCCTTCTGGGTGAGGATATATTTCAAGCTCTTATGATCTGTATAAATGATGGACTTCTCTCTATATAAATAGTGTCTCCAAATTTTCAAAGCAAAAACCACCGCCGCCAATTCTAAATCGTGGGTGGGATAATTCAGCTCATGCGGTCTTAACTGTCGAGACGCATAAGCAACCACTCTTCCACCTTGCATCATCACACATCTTAACCCGGTGTGTGATGCATCACAATAAACCACGAACTCTTTTCCAGCCTCCGGTTGTCAAAACTCGAGCTTCTGTCAACACCTTCTTCAGTTTTTCAAAGCTTTCTTGTTGCTTGTCACCCCACACAAAAAGTACTCCCTTCCTCAACAACTTGGTTAAAGGTGCCGCAATCAAGGAGAATCCCTCAATGAACCTCCTATAATAACTAGCAAGACCCAAGAAACTCTAAATTTCCATCACCGATCTGGGTGATTTCTAATCCATGATAGCTTCAACCTTCCGGGATCAACTCTGACCCCTTCTGTCGACACAACGTGTCCTAGAAAAGTAACTTCACTTAACCAAAATTCACACTTACTGAATTTTGCATACAATTGTTTCTCTCAGATTTGTAGTACCACTCGTAGATGTGAATCATGCTCCTCCTCTGACCTTGAATATACCAGGATATCATCTATAAATACTACCACGAACCGGTCCAAATAGGGTTGGAACACCCGATTCATCATATCTATAAACGCCGCTGGTGTGTTGGTAACCCAATTGGCATTACCAAGAATTTGTAATGGCCATAATGGGTCCTGAAAGCTGTCTTATGAATATTCGATTCTTTGACCTTAAGCTGATGGTATCTTGATCTCAAATCTATCTTTGAGAACACTGACGCCCCTTTTAGTTGATCGAACAAGTCATCAATCCTTGGCAGTGGATACTTGTTCTTGATAGTCAACTTGTTCAACTGATGGTAGTCAATGCACATACGTATTGATCCATCCTTCTTCTTAATAAATAGCACCGGCGCTCCCCAAAGTGATACACTTGGTCGGATGAAACCCCGATCCAACAATTCCTGAATTTGGGCTTTCAATTCTACCAACTCCTTCGGCGCCATTTGATATGGTGCAATGGATACTGGTGCTGTTCCCAGAAGAAGATCAATTCCAAATTCCACCTCACGATCCGGTGGTAGTTCGGGAAGTTCTTCTGGGAAAACGTCAGAAAACTCCCTTACCGTTCTAACACTCCCCACAGTTGAATCTTGCACCTTCAAAACACAAACAAAGGCTACGAACGCCCTACACCCTTTTCTCATCATTCTTTCAGCCTATAGAGCGGATACTACGTTAGACAAGTAGTTCCTCTATTCACCTATCACCACCACCTCATCCTCCTGACTAGTCTTTAGTACCATACGCTTGGCTACACAATCTAGATTCGCTCGATATTTCACAAACCAGTCTATACCCAAGATTAGATCGAACTCTCCAAAAGGCAGTTCTATTAAATCCGCCAAAAAAACTACCCTTGCACTTCTAGAGGTACATCCCTATACAGTCTATTCACCACTACCGACTGACCTAGTGGGCTAATTACAGTAATCTCCCTAGGAATAATCTCAAAGTCTATACTTAAAGTTCCAGAGACTATACTAGCAACATAAAAGTGCGTCGATCCAATGTCAATTAATGTAGAAAAAAGGCAAACCAAAAATTAGGTACGTACCGGTTATGACATCCGGTGCATTCCCCTCCTCTCGATGTCTTGCTACATGGACCAACCCCGGCTGTCTTGCTTCGATGTTCCTTGCACCTCGACCTTGTGTTCCACGGTCCCGACCATAACCACACCCCCTCTGGCTGGACCGCGATCTCTCTGCGGTTGTGGACCTCCTCTACCAGGCTGAGTGTTAGTCTGTCCTACCGGCCCTATGCCACCTTGATCCTGTGGACAGTCCTTAACCTAATGATCCGAGGACCCACACCTAAACCTATCCAGCATTCACCCGAATGAAATTTATTACACCGGCCCACCTCTGAGGTCGACGATTACCCCTAGATCCCACACCCTGACTCAGCCCATCCATCTTAGGTCTTTTCTGGAAATGCCCCTTTGACCTGACGACCCAACATTCCTCTTATTCTTATCCCTGTCTCTATTATTATTCTGCTTTTCAGTTCGCTTAACTTCCTTAGCTATCTTAGCCTTTTCCACTAAAATCATAAATTCGCGCTCTCGTTGTGGAGCTATCAACACCGCAGATCATCCCTCAAGCCATCCTTAAATTAAACACAACGCTCATGTTCCATGGCCATTATCCCTCGTGCGTAATGACTCAAACGTAGGAATTCTGCTTCATATGCAGCTATCGATCTATTTCCCTAGATCAGATTCAAAAATTCCCTACGCTGCGCATCCACATAACTTGATCCGATATACTTACTCTGGAATGCCGACTTGCAGAACTCCCAAGTAATGCAGTCAACCACTGTACCATCCCTGACCGTAAGCCACCATTGGTATGCCTCATCCCGGAGAAGAGACACCACTCCCTTCAACTTCTCCTCTTTCATGAAGTCGAGATCATCTATTATACGCTCCACTGCTTCCATCCAGTACTCAGCTGTACTAGGAGCTACACCGAAAATTCCCTTAAACACTTCTTCCCCATTGGCTCTAAGTCACTTCGGCATAGATTTTCAAGCTCCTGTACCTATGCCTACTCCTGCAACTCTCTCCAACACTCAGAGCATCGCCTGAGACACCACATCGTCTCCGCTCGTTTGGTCCTGATACTCTGCCTCCACAACTGGGGGCACTGGTACCTCATGTCCTGACTCATGACCGAACCCTACCGGTTCTGACACAGTAATCCTGCCTCTACCTCGTCCACGCACACCATGCCCCTAGTGCCCATTTCTACGTTCACGATTTATCTGATTAAAAAATTTTATGGATCAATAATTTCTTCCACTAATTAATGACGAACAATCTTATGGAAAGTAGTTTCAATAGTAGTTTTTTTGAATTCGAAATCATGTCAATAAGGTTCAGTCTCAAGTCTGTATCTCTTAGTTCTAGAAACCACATATATTAAACATCCATATGCATCCCAAATAAAGTATCACATAAATGTATTAAACACAAACGTAACATCCATAAACTCACATTCGTCACACAAGGGTGTTTTCGTCATTTCACTACCTAGGGGTATTTTCATAATTCTACCTTACAAGGGTATTTTTTGTATTTTCGCAAGATAGGATGTCTTGGTGATTTTACAAAATAGGGGTATTTTGATAGTTTTACAAACCAGGTGTATTTCGGTAATTTTTTTACAAACCTAGGGTATTCTAGGTAATTTACAGAACTAGGTATATAAGTAATTTTATAAAGATCGGGTATTGGGTCCCTTGCGGGTTTTAGTTATGAACTTTGGCATATTAACAAGTCCTTGCGGCTAAAGTGAACAGACACTACGCACCAGGTAGGATTCTAGTGAAGAGGAGGTGGGCCACTAGGATCGCTTAAATACCAAGCTCTCCTTAGATCCAATCCTAGACATGCATCTGTCCGTTGCCACACTCCAACACAACAACTTGTTCATGGACATGTTTAATCAGAGAAGTTAAGTTTTATGGAATTTAAGAGTTGTGTAACTAGGCCTAAGGTCCATAAACCCTAGCATACCTATCTATGTCCCCATAAAGCCCATCAAACCCAACATGCATACCATATCAAGAGTTAGAATACTTATCTGCGTGGATCAGGTGCCACTAGACTCGAAGGACATATCTCTCCCAAAGCCATTTTTTTAAATGTACATCAATCTATAAAACACTACTGGACCCATTTCACAACCCGAGTTTTAAAACTGGGCTCTGATACCAAAAATGTAAACCCCAAACCTGACCCATATGATACGATCGAATCTGTTATGTCATAGGATGAAGTAAAATCGAGTCTAGTTAAATTTAGGAAAAAAATAGGAGATTTTAGAAAACTTTTCGATTATTACATAGTCTTAAAAACATCGCAATATATTATAATGAAACTCTCAATTTGTGAAACATGTCATTCTTTATTTATGTTGATTCTTGGAAAGAAAAAAGACCCTTTTATGTTACCTTATATTTAAGAGAAAACTCCGCTTTCAGTTTATAATTAAACTGCCGTAGTGTCAGATGTGATATAAACAATAACTAATAAAAACCGAAGTTTAGCTTTGAGAGGCCTTATTACATAATAAAAGTCCAAAGTTAAAATAAACTTATAGTAATGCCGAAACTATAAAGGAAAGAAAATGAGATTATGGCCTCCACGAGCCCGCCACGGCTCTACATCCACGAGCATCTGCTCACCTGAAAAGTTAAAGAAAGGGGGTGAGTCACCAAGACTCAGTGTGTAAATTTTCCAACATTATACATACGACATGTAGCCCACAGTCACACATTGGCCTTAGCCCACATATCAACATACAACATATGAATGCAATTAGCCCAACCCAAACCTAGTTTTCCATCTTCTACACACCAACCCGTACCAGCCTATCACACTGTGGGGATTTCTACAATCAACCCTCCATCCGCTGCACCCCATTTCGACAATCATGCTACCAATTATACACGATCACTAAGTGACCAAATAATTCAACGTGGCACAGCCACCGATCACTAAGTGAACAATTAAAATATATATATTGTGGCAAAGCCACCGATCACAATGTGACCAAAAGTAATGTATGAACATATATATATATCGTGGCAAAGCCAGCGATCATTATGTGACCAATTAATCAAGCACTTCCCCTTCATATCAAACCCGTACCCCATGATCTACGTACAAATCCTGAAGAATACAGCATGCTATTCATAACACATTATTTTTCCATTCATACATTTGGCTATGCAAAGAAAACGATACAGTCAGGTACCTGGCAATCCTAGCCTTACCCCTAAAGGCATCACGACTGTCTACACAGCCCTTTTTCTGGCTTTTCAGCCCATACAAATGTTAGTACAAATAAAGTATAGTATGTGAAGTTTTATACACCTAGTAACACGCAAAACGACACTCTCTATGTCGACATTATCCCTAGCTGTCACAACTGCTATCTTCCTACTATTCTATTTAGAAGCCGCCCACAACTCGGTGGCCAATCTCGAACAGCAGACACCGCACGCTTCTTGAACTTTGGGGCTGGGACTACAAATCTAACCCCCTCCTTTTCCTGCTCGGTGTTAGATTCCATCAAAGATCTTATCAGATGCTACTATCAGAAATCTTAGTTGTCAAACCTCAACGTAGGGTTATAGTGCCAAGTATGACAGTGAACCTAGATACCATCCAAAGAGAACCCTTACCTTGAAATCCCGAAAGAAGTAATACGTTCGAAGGTTAACGATCTCTGGCTTAAAAACCTAGGCGATCAGATCTCCTTCAAATCCCAGAATGCCGCCCAAAATGAACATGAGATCAGTGAGAAACATCAATCTAATGATGGCCTTAACAACCAACTAGCCATCCGGCTTTGGCCTCCAAAAATCGAAAGAGATTATAAACATTAACAAAAGTTGACACTTACCTCAACAGAAGATTCGAATAACACTTAGGAGAATTCGGCACTAGCCCAATAGTAAACAGGATTTGGCAATGATTAAAGTAGAAAAAGAACTGGTTGAGAAAGTAAAAAAGAAAGATAAAGATGCTTCAAATAGAGGCTTAGGCATTTTCGACTTTTCAATATCAATCGGCTATGGTTTGAAAGTGGAGATGAGAATAGAGTTAGTTGTTTTTGGCTTTGGCAGAAAAAGAGAAGAAGAACCCTCAACTGCTAAAAATAGGAGGAGAGAAAAAAAACTATGCTCTTCAAAAAATATTGAAAATTCGGCACACCCTTAGCCACATCTAGCCAATTTCCCTCCTTGCACTCAGTGTCCCACATTCGGCCACCTCTTCCACCTCTATCCTATCCCACATTTTCCTCTTATCCTCATCTTCCTATCTTCTGACTCAATCCACACTCACTCCTACAGAGTCCCAGCCGAAACCACCTCTCAACTTCTTAGGCGCATATTATAAAAAAAACACTCCTTTTGCTTAACATGGGATTCAAACCTACTCCCTCCAAACCCCCTTGTGGCGTCACTTACCTATACCCTTAGTGGCACCTCCTTGCCACTTTACCAATTAAATTCTTGTGCTAATTTCCCCACTCAAGTACCCTTAAGGCTCACTTCACCTAGTTTTCCCTTGTAGTGTCTGAAAACAAAATTTCTACCAAGGCTCAGGCTTAACCTCAAGCCTTCCCAAAATCTCTAAACACACCAGACACACACACACAACATGGCATACACACACAACACATCACAAATGCAGAGGCCCCAATCTAGGATGTTACAGAGACCATGTTATATGTCGACTAGAGAAGACCACTAAGAAATACTGGGAATGTGAGTGGCAGCCGAAGGGTGACAAGAGACTCTACTGTGATATCTGAGGCCAAAGCACCTACTAGAGCCTACGCTATTTGCACTTGCAAAGAAACGTCATCTGTAAATGTTATCACCGATACTTTCACTCTTTATGATACTAATGTGATTGCATTGATAGATTCAAGATCAACCCATTCTTATAGACGTATGAATTTAGTATCTAGTAAGACTTTGCCTGTAGAGTCTATTAATTTTGTGATTAGAGTATCGAACCCCTTAGGCAAATGTGTTTTGGTTGACAAAGTCTGCAAGATTGACCGTTAATGTATCGGGATTTCTATTTTTGGCTAATCTAATGTTGTTTCCATTTGATGAATTTGATATGATTCTGGGTATGGATTGGCTAAAGATGCATGAGGCTATAGTAAATTGTAGACGAAAGACAATTAAATTGAAATGTCAGAATAATGAGACTATTAGAATTGAATCTGATGATCTGAATAGTTTTCCAGTTGTGATCTCGTCTATGTTAGCTCAAAGATTTGTGAGAAAGGGGTATAAAGCTTATCTTGCATATGTACTTGATATGAAAGTGACAAAAACAAAGATTGAATCAATACCAGTTGTGAGCGAATATCTAGATGTATTTCCTGAAGAGTTACTGGGTTTACCACCTATCAGAAAAGTTGAGTATGGTATTGAATTTGTACCGGGAACAACGCCAATACCGATAGCTCTGTACAGAATGGCTTCGACAGAGTTAAAAAAATTGAAAGCTCAGTTTCAAAAATTGACGGATAGAGGTTTTGCTAGATCGAGTTTCTCTCCCTAGGGTGTATCGGTGTTATTTATGAAAAGAAAATTGTACGATGAGAATGTGTATAGACTATTGACAGCTCAACAAAGTGACGATCAAGAATAAATACCCTTTTCCATGAATAGATGATTTGTTTGATCAATTAAAATGGGCAACTGTGTTTTCAAAAATTGATTTGAGATCGGGTTATTACCAGTTGCGAGTTAAAGACTCTGATGTGCTAAAGACTGTATTTAGAACAAGGTATGGACACTACAAATTTCTTGTTATGCCTTTCAAACTAACAAATGCACCTGTTGTTTTTATGGACTCTATGAACCGAATTTTTAGGCCATACTTAAACCGATTCGTAGTTGTGTTTATTGATGATATTTTGATTTACTCTCGTGATGAATCTAAGCATGCCAAGCTTTTGAGAATCGTATTACAAACTTTGAGAGATAAACAGTTGTTTGCAAAGTTTAGCAAATGTGAGTTTTGGCTACGAAAGGTTGGTTTTTCGGGACATATAGGTTCAACTGAGGGTATCAGAGTTGACCCAAGCAAAGTTTCTGCGATTATAGATTGGAAACCTCTAAAAAATGCATCCTAAGTCCATAGTTTTTTGGGACTAGCTAGATATTATAGACGATTTGTGAAAGGTTTCTCGATGATTGTGACTCCGATGACAAGATTGCTTCGAACTGTTGAAAGCATTATTGACAGAGGCACCCATGTTAGTTTCGCCTAAGTCGGGTAAAGAATTTGTAGTTTATAGTGATGCATCATTAAATGGCCTGTGTTGTGTTTTGATGCAAGAAGGAAAAGTTGTAGCTTATGCCTCGAGATAGTTGAAGCCACATAAGAAAAATATTTGACACACGATCTAGAGTTAGCCGCGATAGTGTTTGCATTGAAAATTTGGCACCATTACTTGTTTGGTGAGAAATGCCATATTTATACCGATCATAAAAGCTTGAAATATCTGATGACTCAGAAAGATTTGAATTTTCGATAGCGTAGATGGTTAGAATTGCTAAAAGACTATGAATTAGTGATTGACTATTATCCAGGGAAAGCGAACGTAGTTGCTGATGCTTTAAGCCAAAAGTCCTTATTTGCTTTACGTACGTTGAACACACAATTAGCCTTGTCTGATGATGGTTTGATAGTAGTCGAATTGAAAGTGAGACCATTATTTCTACAGCAGATTTAACAGGCTCAAAATTTTGATAATGAATTGCAAGCAAAATGAGTTTAGTGTGAGTTGACTTCTAATTTAGAGTTTCAAATAGGGCCTGATAACTATTTGATGTTTCGTGATAGAATATGTGTACCAATAAATTTTGAGCTCATTCGGAAGATTCTAAATGAAGCACACAATAGTTGTTTATTAGTACATCCAAGAAGCACTAAAATGTATAACAATTTGAAACAACTTTATTGGTGGCACGACATGAAACGAGATATCTCATAATTTGTTTCAAAATGTTTGATTTGTCAGCAAATCAAAGCTAAGCATCAAGTTCTGTCAGGTTTATTATAGCCTATTTTGATTTCCAAGTGGAAGTGGAATAGAATAACAATGGATTTTGTATCGAGTTTTCCCTTATCTCCAAGAAAGAAAGATGTAATCTGGGTTGTTGTTGACAGATTGAGGAAATCAATTCATTTAATTCCGGTATGTACAGATTTCTCGCTTGATAAATTAGCTGAGTTGTATATCTCAGAGATTGTTCGATTGCACGGAGAGCAATTATCTATTATTTTGGATAGGGATCTGAGATTCACTTTATGATTTTGGAAGAAATTGCAAGAAGCTTTAGGTATAAAGCTGCATTTTAGCACTGCATTTCACCCACATACGGATGGTCAATCCGAATGAGTTATTTAGATATTTGAGGATATGTTGCGTTGTTGCATTCTTGAGTTTAAAGGTAGTTGGCAGAAATATCTAACGCTGATTGAATTTGCTTACAATAATAGCTTTCAATCGAGTATAAAGATGGCACCATAAAAAGCTCTATACGGTCGTAAATGTCGAACAACGTTGTACTAGACTGAGCTTAGTGAGAATAAGATTCACAGGGTTGATCTGATCAGAGAAACAGAAGGAAAAATGAAAGTGATTCGTGATAGTTTGAAAGCAGCTTTAGATCGATAGAAATCATACGCAGACTTGAAATGGAAAGATATTGAGTTCCAAATCGGGGATAAAGTGTTTTTGAAAGTATCGTCGTGGAAAAAAGATATTGCGATTTGGTTAGAAAGGGAAATTGAGTCCGCAATTCATCAGGCCGTATGAGATTATTGAGCGAATCGGGCTAGTTGCTTATTAACTATCTTTACTATCTAAATTAGAGAAAATACAAAATGTGTTTCATGTTTCGATGCTTCTACGATACCGATCCAACCCATCACATGTCATTTCCCCGAGCGAGGTTGAAATTAAATCTGATATGTCGTATGCTAAAGAACCGATTCAAATTTTAGCTCGTGAGATCAAAGAGCTGAGAAATAAGAGAATAGCATTAGTAAAAGTATTACGGCATCGACAAGGGGTCGAAGAAGCTACATGGGAACCCGAGGATGCTATGAGAAAACAATACCCGAACCTATTCATTGGTAAGATTTTCGGGGACAAAAATCCATAAAGGAGGAGAGTTGTAATAGCCAGTTTTAGCTAAATCAGAATAGTGGTTTCAGAACCACAAATTCGATGTTAGAAAATTATTTTAATATTATTTTATGTGATTACAGCATGACAGCATGTATGTGTGAAAATTTCGTGAGCCAAATTTTATCGTTTAATTGCTCAATTTGAGAAAAAGAACTTAATCGTGTAAAATGCAAAAGTTGCATTCTACTTGTTAAATGTGTCAAATAGCTTTGGCTTTTAAATATGATGGCCTTAAATGGTAATTAGACCATTTTAAATGTTAGTGGACTTTTATGGACATTATTTAAGTGATTTTAAATGTGATAAGTCAAGGTTAATTTTGGTATTTGTTAAATAATTTTAATATTAGTAAAACAAAAGGAAATTTTTATCATATCATCATCTTTCCAACTGAAAATTAGAAGGAGAACACCATTGTTAGGGTTTCAAAGGTTTGGCCATTGTTCTTGCTATTTGTAAGTTCGTTTTTGCTCGCTTTTAATGATTTATATGTTTTTGAGATCGTTGCTTCGTGTTCTAGCTAGCCCGTACCTTTAATTTCAAAATTGTTAAAGATTTTAAGAGTTGGCACTGATGAGATTATATATTCTTTGGTGTTTGAAGATGAAATATGAATTTTTTATGATAGATTTTCATGTTTTGTAAAGTGATTTTTGATGAAATTGCATAATAAGGGTTAAATTGTGAAATATACAAATTAAGTGGTTGAAATGTGAAATAAATGAAAGTTTTGGGCTGCTTGGGAGTTATATGAAATTTTTCCAAGCTTGGGTCTATTGAAATTATGTGAATTTTGTGTATTTGTGAAATAGGGACTAAATTGATTAAATGTGAAAGTTTAGGGGCTAAAGTGCACATAGGCCTCAATGTATGTTTTGGACTAAATTGAATGAGTGGTTGATTAAAGAAGTTAATTTTGAATATATTTAGACCAAGAAAAAAGGAATCCAGAATTAGATTGGGGGAAATTCAAGATTATGGAGTAATTGACTCATTTCGCCGTTTCCGTATTAGAGGTAAGTTCATATGTGACAATTTCTTATTAAATGTATGTTAAATGCTTTGATATTACCTAAACTATGATTATGATATTTTTATTAATGTATGAATTGTCAATATGATTCTACGGATATAATCGAAGATGGGATCGACAAGCTAAAAGTCTCGGTTGAGCCTTAGGAATAGACTTTGGATACTGATGATATGTTATAAGATGATATACTGATTTGGCTTCAGGCCAAGATATTGGCACTACGGGTGCGAGTGATACCTTGATTTGGCTACGGGCCATGGTATAGGTACTCCGGGATAAGTTACCTTGATTTGGCTTCAGGCCATGGTATAGGTACTTATCGATTAAGATTCTTGAGTATCCAACTTCTATTCCGAGTGGCTCAACGGGTAAATGAATGATGTGGTTGAGATTGAGGTTAGTACGAGGTGATACAGGTACGTATAGGACCTATTCGAATATTAAATAGAGAAAGTTCGATGATATGGTATTTGATCATATTTTGAGACATAAGAAAGGTTTGTAGTTAATGTGTATTTGGTGATGTTGTGTATAATTGGTTGATTTGTATTTATATGATGGATTAAGTTATTCACATATGAGCTTACTAAGCTATGAAGCTTACTTTATGTTATTTTTTTATGTTTTATAGTGAATCAAGGCTAGTTCGGATCTGGGAGTAGTCGGGAACATCATCGCACTATCAAGCATCTATTTGGTACTTTTGAGTTGTGTATATATATGGTATATGGCATATATAGGCTAGTTGTGGTATTTTGATTGTGTTTATAACCATGAGAGTGGGCTTGTAAATGATGTTAATATGGTTGTGTGTTTAGCTATTAGAAATGGCTTGTAAATGTATATGATTTGGTTGTATATATAACCATGAGTGATGGCTTATTTTGGTATGTTTAGAATGAAAATAGTGATGGTTATATAGTTGCAAATGGTTAAATTGATTTATGGAGTTTAATGCTTGAGAAATGCTTTGGTGAAGTATGATTTTAGAAGTTGAGTTGATAAGTATTTGAATAGGTATTTGGCATTGATTTGGGTACTGAATTTGGTTGAAATATATATGGTATGAATTGTGATATTGGTTGATGATTTTGACTATTTATTGCTTGATGAAATGGTACCATTTTGGTTGATTAGGTGAACATGAGTAAGGGTGGCAAATTGTCCTTACAAATGGCCTATTTTTTACCACACAAGTAGAGACACAGACATGTGTCTCAGTCGTGTCCGACACACGGTCATACTACACGGCCATGTGTCCCTTGGTGTTAAAATTAAAATGAATTCAGTATGCTCCACACTGTCTCACACACGGGCATGTGACCGGCCGTGTGGCAAAAGTCAATATACCGCCTAAATGGCACACGGCCTAGCACACTGGCATGTGACTTGGTCGTGTTGCATAAGTCAGTATACCCTACAGGTTTGGCATGGCCTAGTACATGGACTAGCACACGGGCGTGTGAACCCAATTCGAGGGGCACACGGGCTACACACACGAGCGTGTGGTCGGCCGTGTGACCCAAGTCTGTATGTATGCCTTGTTTCCACACGGCCCTATGTCTGAAGCCATGTGAGGCACACGGCTTGTTCACACAAGCGTGTGGCCCTTAATGATTGAAAATTTTCTAAATTTTTCAAGAATTTTGTATGTTATTGGTTTAGTCCCGAACCACTTCTAAAGTTTGTTTAAGGCCTCGTAAGACCTTATAAGGGACAATGTGATTATATTAAACGATTTATGATAATGATTGCTCTACGTTTGATAAATGTATGATATAGGTTATGAATTGATCGGTAATACCTCGTAACCCTATTTTGATGGTGAATACAGGTGAGGGGTGTTACAAATATGCTTCAAAGATGGCTCCAATGGTGTTCTTTGAGTCATTTTCTTGATATTCTTTAATGGCCCCCATATCTCTTCTTCTATTTGGTATTTATAGACTTTAGAATACTCAAAAAGTTTAAAAATTGAGTTTTTTCGCGTGTTTGGGAAGCAAGTCACGAAATTGACACAGGCTGGCACATGGGCTTGTGTCCAGCAGGTGTGGCTCACATGGGCGTGTGTCCAGCCCATGTTACTCCTGAAATATGCTATTTTTCTTTAATTTTCACCCTTTTGCTCCCGGATGCTCATCTAAGTATAAGAAAATGAATTAAAGGGATTAGGAGCATCAAATTCACCAATTTGCATAAATAATCATCTAAAACCACATTAAGAATGGGATTAAAATATGTTAGTTTTATAATTTATCAACACAAATAGGTATTTTGGATCATTTTGTAATCCTCCTTCAACTACTATTTATCATATATATTCAAACTATTTCAATTAATATAAATGAATAATTTCCCAATAATTTCAATATGCTTCTAGCATCCTAAATCTTTCAAGGATTTTAATATAAAGTTTACTATATAGTGATTCATAAAAGGTTGTAACAACAACCATTAGACACAAGTTAAATATTTTATGAATTGTCAAAATAATACATCTAAAAGTTATTGCATCCACCATAAAAGAATATTATTTTTTTAATAATCAATGTCAGGTTTTAGCGAAAAACTTCATATTTTTATTCTGCTTTTACAAAACTACTTTATTTTCACCCTCACTGGTTTTATACCTTTAGATATTTGGACTACTAGTCCAAAAACTCCCCGAATTTAATTGTACTTGAGTTGTGTCTTTCTATTTTGATCAATTTATCCCATATCTATATTTCTCAATAGATTTATTCAAGATCCTCCATTTATTTCATTATTTCAAAAATAATATTGCATACAAAATCATTGTCGACCACTTTTATTATTTGATTCTACATTTTCTCAAATTGACATAACTTATCGAGATATCTTATTTTTATTATTTTAATCTTTAATTTCAGGTACCTGAATTTCTTCTAGAGTTTTGCTTATTAGTTATGTCTTAGGTCTCTTCTGGAGTACCTTCCTCCGTTATATGACCATCTAGAAAAAATTTCATCTTTGGAACCGATCAATCTATTATTTATTCTCACTAATTGTCGTACTCGGAATTTGGTTCAAATTAAAATATTAGATGGTATATTACACCGATTATTCTAACTAATTTTGTAAAGACATCTGACAACTAACTTGTAATGAGTTATCCTTGTTGAACTTATGGTTCAAATTTGTAACACCCCTTACCCGTATTCAGCACCAGAATAGGGTACAAGGCATTACCGGACTTACAACACAAGAATTCACACAATTCTAAGTCATAAATTTATGTCCAATTTAAAACCATTCATAATCAATCATAAAGTCCCTAATACAAGCCCATGAGTCCCATAACATGCTTTGGAAACGGTTCCAGACTAAACCGAGAACTTTAGAAATTTTTATAAAACTTATAATTTTTTTGCTAACTGCAAGGCTCACACGCCTGTGTGGTCCAAGGGACACACCTGTGTTACCCTAGGACACGCCTGTGTTACCTAGGACACTCTCGTGCTTTAGATCGTGTTCAATTTAGGGTGCTCTATGACTTGTGCCACATGGCCGTGCCACACGCCCGTGTGCTAGGACGTGTAGCATACACAGCTGAGACACATGCCTGTGTGCTCAATTCTAGACATTTTGTTTCTCAAAATTAACCGTGTGTCACACACGCCCGTGTCTCACACATGCCTGTGTGTCACACACACCCATGTGTCTACTCGTGTGGACAAAATAAAGGCACTTTACCAAGCCATTTGCCACCCTTATTCACACATACACTTACACCAATTCAAGGCACAAAACATAACATACTTAGGCAACCAAAACATCCACAATTATGACCAACACATGCCAACACAATATCAACATCCATCATATTCACAACAATTATTAAGCCATAATTGACTGCTTTCAAGATACCTAATTGTACACCACTTTATCATCTCTTCAATAGACCACATTGCCAAACATTTCACATTCATGTCATAAGTCACATTTATATCATTCACCAAGCATACCATGACCATATCACCAAAGACATTGTCACAGATATATATATATACTTAGGCTTACAACCATGATAGCCCAAATAAGCCAATCGACATGGCCAAATATCAAAACAAGCATTTGACAATCACAAGGAAAAACATTGGCTATAATCACAATGACACATTTAACAAAAATGACTAAGTCCCTATACATGCCATACTTTCAAAATACTAAGATCATCAATACCCAAAACGAGAGGGTTTGATAGTATGATCCGAATCTCCGACGATCTCTGATCCCGAGTATTGTTTACCCTTACTTCTATTTGAAAACCCAGTTGAAGTGGCTGATCGAGTAGTGAAATCTCTTGACTTCTTGGATGAGGATTGGAATGACTTACTCAATTGTCTCTTCATCGAGTCACGGGACTTGATTTTAGCCTTTCTTTTCTCTTTGACTAGTTTCTCGGCCTTATAGGCTCTATCTACTAGCACAACAAATTCTTTTAGTTCTAGGACACCGAACAAATAAATGGACCTCCCCATTTAACATGTCCTCAAACCTTTTACACATAATGGCTTCTGTAGATACGAACTTTCGAGCGTATTTACTAAGTCTTATGAACTCACGCTCATATTCGGTCATCATCATTCGACCTTACTTTAGCTCAAGGAATTCCTTTTTTTTATGGTTGATGAACCTTTGACTAATATGCTTCTTCTGGAACTCTTCTTGGAAGAATTCCCAATTAATTTTCTCCCTTGGTACAACCAGCACAAGGGTATTCCACCATTGGTAAGTGAAATATCTCAAGAGAGTCACCACACACTTAATGCACTCTTCAGGTGTGCAGGATAAATCATTGAATAACCTGAGGGTATTTTCAAGCCAGAATCCTGCTTTTTCTAGATCATCATCTTTGTTACTCGAAATTCCTCTACTCCTTGCTTCCGAATTCTATCAACCGAGGATTTTTCTTTCTTCTTGATGTGTAGGTAAAACTAATTTATCTCATTTAGAAGTTTAATTTGTTTCTTATTATTACTATACCAATTTGACTTAGTAGAAAATCAAGTTTAAGTTAGAAAAACATTTGAGTCCCCTTTATTCCAAATCTTAGTGTGATACCCGATGGTATAGTTTAAAATGTCGCTTTTGTAGTTTTGAAATCGTTGTCTTTCCAAGTTTTAGCACATTTTAACCCAATTAATTTGTTAAGGCATATTAAAAATCTACTTTAAGCATGAACATAGCAAAACATAATTTTAAAAGGCCTTTTACAAACCCAAAATGAAACCAAATAGTAATAAATAGGCTAATGTACCAAATTTTATAAAGTCTGAGCAAATCCTTATTTAAGCATGGCATGAGCACCTTGAGTCCATCCCGGCTCCATATCCGCGTCTAAGTGTCACCTAAAATATCAAAGGAGAGAGAGTGAGTCGCAAGACTCAGTGTGTAAATCCCCCTCCCGATAATACAACATGCTAACACACATCATAGCAAAGCAATACAATTAATGCACCCGCCCTAACCATCCATTACACCTTTTCTACCCGTGTGGTACTAAACCATCGGTGGTGCTAAACCACCGTGACCCAAAGTCACGATATCCATAATGTGGTGCCAAACCATGGTGACCCAAAGTCACGAATAATCCAATGATGGGGCCAACCCATCGTGTGATACCAAATCACTAGCGACAATCTCAGATCTCACAAGTGGGGCCAACCCACGGTGGTCTCAAACCACGTGGACGAGTCGCAATGAGGTGCCAAACCTCGGTGTCCCAAAGACACAGTGTGATACCAAATCACCGGTGACCGCAATACAAATCCGGTGATGGGGCCAACCCATCGTGTGATACCAAATCACTTGGCGTCAATCCCAGATAATCAATGGGGCCAACCCACCGTGGTACTAAGCCTTTGGGACGAGACGCCGAGGTGCCAAACCTCTGGTGACCCAAAGTCACAAAATATTGTTTGTGGTACCAAACCACCGGAGGTGCCAAACCTCCGGTGTCCCAAAGACACAAGTGTCCCAAAGACACGGATATCATACTCCCCTCCTCTCATATCACCCAATAGCACATCATACTAAATGCAAAATCGTGCAATCATGCTATCATGCTCACATGCTTAATATGGCATCTCAACGAATATACACCCATAATCATGATATCACATATCATCACATATCTCATAATGAAACGAACTTACGAATCCGTATCCATACCTCAATGGGTACCAAATCACCAACCACACTGCTTTCATTTACACAATCGAGTTATCACATTACTCGCTTAAGAAAGTGTGTTAGTTTACACACCGGAATAGCGAAGGTTTTAATCCTAAGAACTGGTCTAAGTCCTTTGATCACGCCAACAACCCCGATCCTACAATCGACCAACAAGGATTAACTCTTAAACCATTCGCCAAAAGTAGATAAACCAAAGGGGTTGCGTTAAGCCTTACCTTGTAAATGGTTTGGTTTCCTACCAAACTGAACCAATAATGTTTCTTTACCAAACGGTCACACCCTAGAAAAGAATAACAGTTAATCTCCTAATGACTTGACTTAAAGAAAACTAAACGGAATCGAATACAAGCACTCGTTCTTACCACCACTTACCGATTGCTTATCAGAGAAAGAAAGCTCCTTCTTGCTTGCTTCCGAAATCCAAAAACCCTGTAACACAAACGGTTACCCACCAAAGAGTTAACTCCCTTCCAACAGGTACTGAAATCGGCCCTTAAACACATTAGAAAATCGACAAAGCATAAGAAAGGGAAGAAATGGCCATTCGGCCAAACACCTACCTCCTACTAGGCCGATTGAAACAAGAATCTAACAAGAGGAATAGGTTCGGCTAACACCCTTAATCAAGAAGAGAAAAGTTTTTTTTAAAAAAAAAAAAGAAGAAATCGGCAAGGGTTGTAGTAAGGTTCGGCTAAAAATGGTTTTGGAAAAGAAAAAATAGATTGAAGATATGGAGGGTACTTTCGGTTCAAAGTAAAAGAGATGGAGGATAAGGTTTTGGAAAGATGTGTTACGGTCAAGAAGGAGAGAGAAAAGCTAGTTTCGGCTTCAACACTTGGAAAGAACAGAAAGAGATGCACATTCTGGCTACCAAGATTTCCAAATGAGAAAAAGAAAGAAAATGTGAAGAAGAAAGTGTTGTAGTTTAGACAAGTGTAGGTGCTTGAGGTTTCGGTTTACACAAGATGCAAGTGGATATGAGAGCAATATTCGGCCACACACACTAAGTAAAAAGATGCAAAGCAATTTTGGCAAAACAACACTTGGACTTTCGGTTTAAGGAAAACAATTGGAAAAAGAAGAAGGCACTTGGGGTTTGAGCTTGCTTTGACCAAAGAGTGAATTTGCTTCCCCAAAAATGCCTTTTTGACCGAAAAACACAAAATGAAGAAGGGACTTTCGGCACTCCCACTCTCTCACAACACTTACCAACCGGCCACTCCCCCAAACACTCTCCAACCACCGGCCAAACTCCCCCCAAACACTCCCAAGCCACCAATTCAAATTACCTTGACCAAGTCTTCCTCCACAATTTGCTCTCCACCCACCGTTTGAATAGGAAGACTTAGTCCAAGGCGAGTTCGAAGCGCTACAACTCCTCCCTCCATGCAGTCAAATGGGACAAAATGTGGGATTTTCGCAGCTTGAACACAAGACCTCCTCCCTTGCAATTGACGCCACACACAAGCTCCAAGTGGCGCATGCTTTGCCACTTTGCCAGCTCTTCACTTGTGCAACAACTCACCAAATAAAATACATAAGACCCAGCTCCTTCAACCCCTAACACATAAAGCTCAAAAACAAAAATTTCTCCTACCACTCGAGCTTACACCTAGCTTATAACCAAGCCCCAACAACATCGAAATAACAACATAACACATCAAGCACATGCAGCAAAGCCAAAATAAAATAGCCCCTAACCCGAGATATTACGGTTCTACCCCTTAAAAATAATTTCGCCTCGAAATTACCCGATCGTAAGAGTTGAGGGTATTGTTGCCTCATCGATCCTCGGGTTCACACGTAGCTTCTTCCACGCCATGATTCCGCCTAAAGAACCTTAACCAGAGGCACGGACTTCCTCACGAGAACCTTCACATCCCGATCTAAAATCTATCGGGCTCTTCCTCCATGGTCAAATCTGGTTTACCTCGATCTCTTCCATCGCCACCACGCACGATGGATCGAACGATATCGCTCGAGCATCGAAGCGTGGAACACGTCATGAATCGACTTAGCTCTGCGGCAACTCGGTGATATACTCTGGTCCCACTCGCTCGATTACCTTATACGCCTAATAAACCTCGGACTTAGCTTGCCTTTCCTCCCGAACCTTAATACTTTCTTCCACGGTGAGACCTTCAGAAAAACTTGATCTCCCACAGCAAATTCAATATCTCTCCGCTTAAGATCGGCATAGGACTTCTGCCGGTCCGAAGCTTCCTTCAATCGAGCCTGAATCAACTTAACCTTGTCTTCGGTCTCAGCAACCAACTCTGGCCCCAACAACTGACGTTCACTTAACTCTGTCCAACAAGTAGGTGAGCGACACTTCCTACCGTACAACGCCTCATATGGTGCCATCTTGATGCTTGCTTGGTAACTATTATTGTAGGCGAACTCAGCTAACGGTAGATACTCCTCCCAACTACCCCTGAAGTCCAATACACAACCTCGTAACATGTCCTCCAAGATTCAGATAACCCTTTCCGATCGCCCGTCGATCCATGGATGAAATGTCGTTGAAATCTAACTGTGTACCCGAGCTCGATGCAACGCTTTCCGAACCTTGATGTAAATCGGGATCCCTATCCGAGATGATCGACATCGGCACCCGTGCAGTCTCACTATCTCGACACATATACTTCGCCAACCTCTCAAGTGAGTAATCCACCTCACCGGATTAAAGTGAGCCGATTTAGTCGGTCGATCCACAATTACCCAAATTGAATCCTTCTTGCTCGGTGTAAGCGGTAATCCACAGCGAAATCCATAGTTATCCTTTCCCACTTCCATCGAGGAATCTTTATCGGTCAAGCAACCACGACAGAATCGATGCTCACCTTGACCTCTTGACATGTCGACACTTCCTACAAACTCTGTCACTTCCTTTTTCGCATCGGCCACCGGAATCGTTCTCCGAGATCCTATACATTTTACTACCTCCGGGATGCATAAGCGTAGGGTGCTATGTGCATCTGAAGAATCTTTGCCTTAACTCGGTGTCTCTCGGCATACAAGCCTTCCCCAAAAAACACAAGACCCCATTACTAGACAAAGCAGAACCCTCCAAACCATCATTACGCACTTGTGTCCTCTGCGACTCAAAACCTCATCCATCAACTGCTTTTTTCTCGATCATTCAACCCAAGTAGGCTTAACTCGCAGCTCTGCTGAATACTCCCCGTCATACAAACTCGGTGGGCAAACAACGCCTTAATCTGAAACAACCTTACGGCTCAACGCGTGCGCCACAACGTTAGCCTTGCGGGATGATACTCAATTGAGCAATTATAGTCTTTTAGCGGCTCAATCTATCTGCTACATCTCGATTCAAGTCTTTACGAGTCAAGGTACTTGAGACTCTTATGATCCGTGTAGACTATCGATCTCTCTCCGCACAAGTAATGCCTCCATATCTTCAAGGTAAAGACTACAGCCGCAAACTCCAGATCGTGCGTTGGATAATTTGCCTCATGTGGCCTCAGCACGGGACGCGTAAGCCACAACCTTCCCTTCTTGCATCAGACACAACCCAAACCGTATGTGATGCATCGCAAAGACATCGTGAATTCCTTACCGACCTCAAAGTTGAATCGAACCGAGCGGTCAAAATCTTCTTCAACTTGTCGAAGCTCTCCTGCGCTTCTCGGTCAAATAAACGGAACCCTTTTCTTAATAATTTGGTCGCCGGTCTTGCGATCAACGAAAATCCTCTACAAACCTTGGTAGTATCCTCGCCAAACCCGTAAAACTACGAATCTCACTCTTGACCTAGGCGGCTTTCAACCCAAAAGCGCCTCAATATTTCGAGGATCCACTCTAATCCCCTCGGTAGATACTACATGACCCAAGAATGTCACCTCCTAAGCGTAACTCACATTTACTAAACTTCGATAAAGTCGTTTCTCCTCAAAATCAGAATACCACCCGCAAATCGCATCATGCTCCTCCTCCGTCCTTGAATATACCAAGATGTAAATCGATAAAAACCACTACGAACCGATCTAATCTATCGTTGGAACACCCTATTCATCATATCCATGAAGGATGCCGCGTTAGTCAACCCAAACGGCATAACTAAGAACTCAAAGTGCCCATACCGAGTACGAAATGCCGTCTTGCGGATATCCGTCTCTTTCACCTTTAAGCGGTGATACCTGCACCTTAAATCGATCTTCGAGAAAACCGACGCACCGCCGGTGATCAAACAAGTCATCTATCCGAGCGGCGGATACTTGTTTTCGATCGTCGACTTATTCGGTTAGCGGTAGTCTATACACATCCGCGATAGTACCGTCTTTCTTCTTGACAAAGAGTACCTAAGGCGCTCCCAAGGTGAAACACTTGGCACGATAAAGCCTCGGTCCAACAACTCCCGGATCTCGAGCCTTAAGCTCCACTAACTCTTTAGGTGCCATCATGCACGGAGCTATAGATATCTTGGCGCAGATTCTGCAATGATCTATCCCGAACTCTACCTCACGATCCGTGGCAAACCCTAAGCTCCTCAGAAACACATCAACAAATTCCCTAATCGCTCAACTGTCTCCACAGCAGACTCTTTAGCCTCTAAGGCATACACATGAACCACATATGCTTCACGCTTTTCTCGACCATCTTCGGCTTTGTAGTAGATACCATATTGGATGATAATTCCTCCTATTACCGATCGAACTACTTCATCACCCATAGTTGTTTTGTAACCATGCGCTTAGCGCAATCCAACTTCACGGTACTTAACCGGCCGGTCCATCCGAGAATCGATCGAACTCCCAAAAGGCGCTCCATCGATCGACCAAAAGCACTACCCCTTAAAGTTCTAGAGGTGCGCCTCTATCAACTTATCTACAACTACAGAGTGACCTAAAGGGCTTATTACGGTCATCCGCCTAGAAGATATCTCGAGTCTAAATCTATGGTCTTCACTATGCTACTTGCAACATACGAATGTGTTGAACCCACATCAATCAAAGCGATAAATGGAGAACCAAAGATTAAAACGCATCTTGATGACGTCCGGTCGTCGCCTCCTCTCGATGCCTCGCCGCATACACTAGCCCCCCGACCGTCTCGCCTACGTAACTCACTCTGCACCTGCTCTGCTCCACTACCACCAGAACCATTACCTCCTCTCGCCATTACCTCGGCCCCTACGGTGGTGGTCCGTTATTCTGTCTTGTGTATGGCCACGACCCTCGGGTCAATCCTAGCCAACTTATGCGGACGGTCCCTCACACGATGATCCAAATGAGCCACACTCAAAATAGCCTTTTCCACCGTCAACATCCTCCCAATGAACTTTCCCACAGCGGTTACATCATGGCGGTCCACGCCTTAGCAAGAACAAACCTATCCGACCGATTCGCCCACTCGGTCTAGCCCTTTCTGCGGATTACCGATGACCCGTAAGATCTAAAACTCCTCTTGTGTGGGTTCCCATCCATGCCTTGCCTCACAGACTCTTTAATACCCTCGGCTACTTTCGCCTTTTCAACCGAGCGGCAAATTCACGCTCCTGGCGGCGAATCAACAATCTTAATTCGTCTCGCAGCCATCCTCAAAACGAACACACCTCTCGTGTTCAAGAGCCACCATACCCCCGCATACCGACTCGACCTCGTAAACTCGCCTCGTGCATTACGATTTGCTCCTCGAACTAACCTCGTAAATGCTTTCCGCTGCTCATTAATGTAGTTAGCCCCAACGTACTTTTTTCGGTAGCGACCACGAAATAATCACAAGTCGATCTTCCACGCAAAGATCGTCTCGAACCGTGAGCCACCACCGGTATGACTCATCTCGAGAAGTGATACTATCCCTTTAATTTTTCTTGCAGCCGGTCTAGATCGTCCATTATCCGCCTGCCGCTTCCACCAATATTCAACGATCTTAGGAGCAACACCCGAGACACCCAAAGAATTCACCTCGTTTGTTCGAAGTCGCCAGCATGTATTTCTAACTCCTGCGCCTCCACCTACTCCGCCTACCCTTTCTAACACTCGCAAAGATCGCTCGTGACCTGCGTCATCCGATCTGTTCACGAAACTCACCACCTCCAACCGGTGGCGAAACCCAGTATCTCATTTTCGACCCTTGACCAGATCCTACGGGTTTAAAAGCGTCATCCTCTGCGACCTCGTCCACGACCACGTCCACCTCGGGTTCTCATGACTAAATCTCGTCTGATTTAAAGAATTTTATGAATCAGTAATTATTCCACTATTTTAAAGCAAAGTCTTATGAATATTAAAGAAGCTTTGTTTTGCGAGTCCACTCGATCTATCGCTTTTAGTTTCTAAAGTAGTCTTACTATCACTAGCCATCCACCACATCTCATCAATATCACAAGCAATAGTAAGGGTACTTACAGGCGGATTAGTGGGAGACTCGGTGCCATGCCTTTCACACCATAATTTTAAAACATAACACTTAAAGCAGACTTTTGAAAACATTTTGGGCCTCAGCCCACAGTAAAAGCCTTTGAACTTGGCTCGATACCACAATTGTAACACTTAAATCCGGTTAACACACCACTAGAATAACGGTATGTTACTGAGGAAAAAGGATTTTGAAAAATAGGTTTAAGTTTAGATGTTTGATGAAAACACTTCGCAAAATTGTGCATTTGAAGAAAAACTCGAGTAGGCTTGATTAAAATCTGACGGTGTATTTGAAAACCCGAAAATTTTGAAAATTTAATTAGATGTGTAGGTAAAACTAATTTATCTCATTTAGAAGTTTAAGTTGTTTCTTATTATTACTATACAATTTTGACTTAGTAGAAAATCGAGTTTAAGTTAGAAAAACATTTGAGTCCCCTTTATTCCAAATCTTAGTGTGATACCCGATGGTATAGTTTAAAATGTCGCTTTGTAGTTTTGAAATCGTTGTCTTTCCAAGTTTTAGCACATTTTAACCCAATTAATTTGTTAAGGCATATTAAAATCTACTTTAAGCATGAACATAGCAAAACATAATTTTAAAAGGCCTTTACAAACCCAAAATGAAACCAAATAGTAATAAATAGGCTAATGTACCAAATTTTATAAAGTCCGAGCAAATCCTTATTTAAGCATGGCATGAGCACCTCGAGTCCATCCGGCTCCATATTCGCGTCTAAGTGTCACTGAAATATCAAAGGAGAGAGAGTGAGTCGCAAGACTCATTAGTGTAAATCCTCCCGATAATACAACATGCTAACACACATCATAGCAAAGCAATACAATTAATGCACCCGCCCTAACCATCCATTACACCTTTTCTACCCGTGTGGTACCAAACCACCGGTGGTGCCAAACCACGGTGACCCAAAGTCACGATATCCATAATGTGGTGCCAAACCACCGTGACCCAAAGTCACGAATAATCCAATGATGGGGCCAACCCATCGTGTGATACCAAATCACTAGCGACAATCCCGTATCTCATAAGTGGGGCCAACCCACGGTGGTGTCAAACCACGTGGACGAGTCGCAATGAGGTGCCAAACCTCCGTGTCCCAAAGACACAAGTGTGATACTAAATCACTAGTGACCGCGATACAACCGTGATGGGGCCAACCCATCGTGTGATACCAAATCACCTGGCGTCAATCCCGTATAATCAACTATGGGGCCAACCCACCGTGGTACTAAGCCCTTTGGACGAGACGCCGAGGTGCCAAACCTCTGGTGACCCAAAGTCACAAAATACCGTTTGTGGTACCAAACCACTGGAGGTGCCAAACCTCTGGTGTCCCAAAGACACGGATATCATGCTCCTCCTCCTCTCATATCACCCAATAGCACATCATACTAAATGCAAAATCGTGCAATCATGCTATCATGCTCACATGCTTAATATGGCATCTCAACGAATATACACCCATAATCATGATATCACATATCATCACATATCTCATAATGAAACGGACTTACCCGAATCCGTATCCATACCTCAATGGGTACCAAATCAGTCAACCACACTGTTTCATTTACACAATCAGGTTATCACATTACTCAGTTAAGAAAGTGTGTTAGTTTACACACCTGGAATAGCGAAGGTTTTAATCCTAAGAACCGATCTAAGTCCTTTGATCACCTCAACAACCCTGATCCTACAATCGACCAACAAGGGATTAACTCTTAAACCATTCGGCCAAAAGTAGATAAACCAAAGGGGTTGCGTTAAGCCTTACCTTGTAAATGGTTTGGTTTCCTACCAAACCCGAACCAATAATGTTTCTTTACCAAACGGTCACACCCTAGAAAAGAATAACAGTTAATCTCCTAATGACTTGACTTAAAGAAAACTAAACGGAATCGAATACAAGCACTCGTTCTTACCACCACTTACCGATTGCTTATCAGAGAAAGAAAGCTCCTTCTTGCTTGCTTTCGAAATCCAAAGACCCTGTAACACAAACGGTTACCCACCAAAGAGTTAACTCCCTTCCAACAGGTATCGAAATCGGCCCTTAAACACATCAGAAAATCGACAAAGCATAAGAAAGGGAAGAAATGGCCATTCGGCCAAACACCTACCTCCTACTAGGCCGATTGAAACAAGAATCTAACAAGAGGAATAGGTTCGGCTAACACCCTTAATCAAGAAGAGAAAAGTTTTTAAAAAAAACAAAGAAGAAATCGGCAAGGGTTGTAGTAAGGTTCGGCTAAAAATGGTTTTGGAAAAGAAGAAAATAGATTGAAGATATGGAGGGGTGCTTTCGATTCAAAGTAAAAGAGATGGAGGATAAGGTTTTTGGAAAGATGTGTTACGGTCAAGAAGGGAGAGAGAAAAGCTAGTTTCGACTTCAACACTTGGAAAAGAAAAGGAAAGAGATGCACATTCGGCTACCAAGATTTCCAAATGAGAAAAGAGAAAGAAAAATGTGAAGAAGAAAGTGTTGTAGTTTCGGCAAGTGTAGGTGCTTGAGGTTTCGATTTACACAAGATGCAAGTGGATATGAGAGCAATATTCGGCCACACACACACTAAGTAAAAAGATGCAAAGCAATTTTGGCAAAACAACACTTGGACTTTCGGTTTAAGGAAAACAATTGGAAAAAGAAGAAGGCACTTGGGGTTTCGGCTTGCTTTGACCAAAGAGTGAATTTGCTTCCCAAAAATGCCTTTTGTGAAAAACACAAAATGAAGAAGGACTTTCGCACTCCCACTCTCTCACAACACTTACCAACCGCCACTCCCCAAACACTCTCCAACCACCTACCAAACTCCCCAAACACTCCCAAGCCACCAATTCAAATTACCTTGACCAAGTCTTCCTCCACAATTTGCTTTCCACCCACCGCTTGAATAGGAAGACTTAGTCCAAGGCGAGTTCGAATCGCCTACAACTCCTCCCTCCATGCCGTCAAAATGGAACAAAATGTGGGATTTTCGCGACTTGAACACAAGACCTCCTCCGTTGTAATTGACGCCACACACAAGCTCCAAGTGGCGCATGCTTTGCCACTTTGCCACTCTTCACTTGTGCAACAACTCACCAAATAAAATACATAAGACCCAAATTCCTTCAAATTTCTAACACATAAAGCTCAAAACAAAAATTTCTCCTACCACTCGAGCTTACACCTAGCTTATAACCAAGCCCCAACAACATCGAAATAACAACATAACACATCAAGCACATGCAAAGAAAGCCAAAATAAAATAGCCGTGAGCAGGGATATTACACTACCTCTACCACTTGGGGAGCTATAGGGGTAAGCTGAGGAATAGGAGGGGTGTAGAAGGTTGTGCATTACGATTTGCTCAAAAAAATTTAGTGTACCAGTTGCTCATCATATGGAGAAAGGCTTCTCGAGCCTCTTCTCCTTGACCCAAAGTCTCAGGTCTACTTTCTACTGGCGTTGTCCCTTGTGCGAGAGCCAGTGCATTACTTACAGCATCATCGGTCGTAGCTCGGTCAAGATCCATTTACTATATAAAAACACAATTTAAATCGTTAGAAGTTGTCACACTATCATTATGTAAATACTCATATGTATGGCATGTATAGCTAGACTCATACTTCCACTACGTTAGTCCGATAATCGACTAAATTGTAGCTCTGATACCACTATATGTAACACCCCTTACCCGTATTCAACACCAAAAATAGGCACGAGGCATTACCGGACTTAACTTACTCAAACCTAAAACATTGGGTCACAAAATTTCTTTTCAACTTAAAACTTTGCATTCAAAATCATAATGTCCCTCTTATAAGTCTTCGAGACCCTAAACTTACTTACAGAGTGGTTCGAGATTGAACTAGAAAATTTTGAACACTAAGAATTTTTTTACACAAAACAGGGCCACACGCCCGTGTGGAAGCCTTTGGTCACACATGCCCATGTCCCTAGTCCATGTGGATTTTATTTTCATTTCAAACCTACAGGGGTTTTCACATGGCCTAACACACGCCCGTGTCCATAGCCCGTGTCACTCACATGGCTATGACACGCCTGTGTCTTCACCCGTGTGTGAAAAACTTGAATTTTGTTTATAATGTCATCATACCATTTAGGTCACACGGCCAAGGCACACGCCCATGTCCTTACACAGTGTGGCGAATTAAATTCCCAAATTTGGGTGTAGACTTTACACGGTCTAGGCACAAGCCTATGCTCTATGGCTATGTCTCCCACACGGTTGAGACACACGGTCGTGTCTCAGCTGGTGTGTTTACTACTGGGTATTCTAACTTGCCAACCTAGTATGCAGGGGGACACACGGCCTATCAACACGCCCTTGGGGTTGACCGTGTGTCTACCGTGTGGACAATTATAAGGCTATCTACCAAGCCAATTGCCACCCTACAAAGTAACCACACTTATACCATTTCAATGCAACATACATCATGGCCATAAGGCACTTTTAATACCCAAAATCAAGACATCCATACATAGGTTTACACTACATTCATCATGTGCATACTTTACTCATTATTCAACCCATCACACAAGCATACACTTCATGAACTTCATCATCATTGAATATATAAAAATTATCCAGTATTGGCCAATTTCCAGTGGCCATTTACAAAATGAATTGAATGACATTAATAGCCACACATTGGCTAACCAATATGACATAACACAAAAATAACTAAGTTCCTATATATGCCATACTCAAAATTAATCAAACTTTGCTATACCAAAGATAAGTTGATAGTGTGATTTGAACACCGACGTCCTACGATCCTCGAGTTAGCTTGGCGATACTATAAGGAAAAGAGAAATGAGAGGGGTAAGCATGAAGCTTAGTAAGTTTGCATGAAATAGATAGCAACATAAAAGTTCATGATAATATCCATTCATCACATTAGATAATACACAAGTTCTCAAGTTCATCAGTATAACTTAGTCATGCTTACTTTTACCAAATACATATCTCATATCGATCATATTTCTCGCAAGATACTCACATGTACCTGTATCACTTCATCACATAACTTTAGCACTTTTATTCTCTTGGGCATATGCCTAGCTCTTTGCTATCTCTAACATAAACTTAGTTCTTTACTCGTTGAACTACTTGGAATATCGAAGATACTCAATCTCATCATACATGTAACACGATTCCAATGCCATATCCCAGATACAGTCTTACAGGGGATCACATCTCGATGCCGATCCATATCCCAGATATGGTCTTACACGAGATCATATATCGATGTCGATGCCATGTCCCAGACATGGTCTTACATGAAATCTCCCTTCGGTGCCGATGCCATGTCCTAGACATGGTCTTATACAGGACCTTCTTTATCTCATGTTATGATAATGGTATCCTTACTATTCCTAATGTTCAATCGGGGCTTCAACTCAATATAATAGCATTATACTTTCATTGAGGCATCATTAATCAATTTCATAGAAATAATAAATATTTCTCATGATATCAAGAAATTAAGAATATAATAGCATTATGTAGCTTTAATTTCACACAAACTTACCTCGGTACCAAAATATATGTGGAATCGTTCAATTTAGTCCACCACATTGTTCTTGTCTCGATTTTGGTCCAGACTTCATGTTTCTTGATCTATAATAATAATTTCACTTGTTTAATGATCACATTGACTAAAATATCTCATGAATTATACTTTGGCAAAATTACCATTTTGCCCTTTGACTTTCACAAAAATTACGATTTTACCCCTAGGCTCGTAAAATGAAATGTGTTCATTTTTCACACACCCAAGCCTAGTGGATTCATATTCCCTCTTATAGAAACTCAAGATTTCAATTATTACACACATTTTCTACCTATTTTACAAACTTTACAAAAAGGTCCATTTAGGTTTTTCTATGGAAGCACCTTTCACAAAAGTTGTTTATTTAACAACTAAGAGTCATTTTCTTCCATAAAATTTCAGAAATCAACACTAATTCTCTCATGGAAAAACCCTAGGTTTTCAACCATTTTGCAAAATAGTCCTCTCAATAGCTAGCTCAAGCTACAAGGGTCTCAAAAGTACAAAAAATTATCAAGGAATGACCATTAAAATACTTACTTGCAAGAAGAAAACCTTGGCTGAAATTTTTAAGTTCTCAATCCCCTATTTTGCTGAAAATTTTGGTGGAGAAGATGGAGAGAAAAGATGATAACTTTCTTTTCTTTATTTTATTTTATTTCTAGACAATTTATCACTAAAACCTCACCTAATACATTGACAATCTTATTTCTTTGTCCCCTATGACCAGGTATCAACCTTAGAAAGGTTTAATTGCACATTAGGGACCTCCAATTTAATATTCTATAGCTATTAGACACCTTTTGCTTGTAGAACAACACTTTCACACTTTATGCGGTTTAGTCCTTTTTTTCAATTAAGCATGAAATCGCTAAAATTAATGCACCAAAATTTTCATGCATACATATAATCATGCCATAACTCATAAAAATAATATTCAAAATAATTTTCTCTGACCTCGAATTAGTGGTTTCGAAACAACTGTTCTGACTAGCCCCTAAATCGAGCTGTTACATAACTGCTTACCCAAAGTTTCTTATAATTTATTTCAAAATTAAGAAGTGAACTGTAACACCCCAAACCCGGTCAATACACCACAGAAGAATCGGTATGTTACAGGAAAATGTGTTTGAAAGGTTTAGGTTTAGGTTAAAAGTATGATGGAAACTCTTTTGTATGTTTTGTTCTTGTAGAAAAACTTGAGCATGATTGTTTAAAAAGCGATAGTGTACCTGAGAACCCGGGAATTTTGAAAACTTAATTATACATTTAAGTAAAACAAATTTGTCACATTTGGAAATCCGAGTAATTTCTTTGTGTCGATTTAAACATCTTTTTTTCCTTTGACTTAGTAAGAAACTATTCTCAGGTTTGAAAACACATTTGAGTTACATTCGTTTTAAATTACAACGTGATACCCGATGGTAAAGTTTAAAACATCTCGCTTTGTGATTTGAAAACCTTATTCTTATTTTTCCAAATTTTAGCCAGTTCTAACCCAATAGTTTGTTAAGACATATTTGAAATCAAGTTTAAGCATATAATCAACCAAAGCATAATTTTAAAAAGGCCTTTTACAAACCCAACAAAATCCAAATGAAAAATAAATAAAGCAAAGTACCAAGTTTAAAATCAGTGCAAATCGACTTTTATTCATGGCATGGGCACCTCGAGTCCACCCTACTCGTGTCCGCGATCTAAGTGTCACTGAAATGATAAGGAGAAGGTGAGTCGCAAGACTCAAAGTGCATAAATCCCCCCAGATATGCAACATACTAACACACATCATAACAAAGCAATACAATTAATGCACCGATCCTAACCATCCGTAACACCTTTTCTACCCGTGTGGTACCAAACCATCGGTGGTGCCAAACCCTTGGTGACCCAAAGTCACGAATAATCCATCGTGGGGCCAACCCACGTGTGATACCAAATCACCGGCGACAATCCAGATCTCAAAAGTGGGGCCAACCCACGGTGGTGTTAAACCACGTGGACGAGTCGCTATGAGGTGCCAAACCTCCGTGTCCCAAAGACACAAGTGTGATACTAAATCTTTGGTGACCGCATCCACGAATCGAATGATGGGGCCAACCCATAGTGTGATACCAAATCACTAGCGCCAATCCCGTAAAATCAACCGTGGGGCCAACCCATCGTGGTGCTAAGCCACTGGGACGAGACGCGGAGGTGCTAAACCTCCGTGACCCAAAGTCACAATAATCAATCTGTGGTACCAAACCACCGGAGGTGCCAAACCTCCGTGTCCCAAAGACACGGATATCATATTCCCCTCCTCTCATATCACCCATTAACATCTCATACTAATGCAAATCGTGTGAAGTCATACAATCATGCTAACATGTTTTAATATTGCATCTCATATCACATACATCAACAATCATAATAGCATATATCATTAATAGAACTTGTAATGGAACGGACTTACCCGGATCCGTGTACATACCCCATAGGGTATCATATCAATCTATCATATCATTAAGCTTTAATAGGCAATCAGGTTTATTAAACATATTACTAAGTAAAAAAAGTGTGTTAGCTTACACACTTGTTAATACGCAAGCCCTGATCCAAAAGAACCGGTTTAAATCCCTCGATTACCTTGATCCTATAATCGGCCAAACACGAGATTAGCACCTAGACCATTCGGCCAAAACCATTAAACCCAAGGGTTAACATTAAACCTTTACCTTGCAAATGGTTTGGTTTCCTACCAAACCCGAACCAATAATGGTTCCTCTGACAATCGGCCTCCCCCCTAAAACACAAACAATTAGCCTCACAAGCCTTTGGCTTAACAAACTCTAAAAGAAAGACCATTAAAGCAACCTCTTACCACCACTTACCCAACGATCGACCAAAGGTAAAGGCTTCACTTGACTGCTTCACTTGATCGCCAACAAAATTCGGAGACCCTAAAATGAAGTGATTACCAAAATAAAAGATTAACTTCTTTCAACCAAAACCAACATCGGCTTTAACCAAACCGAAATAGACAACAAACAAGGAGAAAGAGATGGCCTTTCGCCAAAACTCACCTTCTTCAAACGATTGAACCACCAAACGATATTATCACCACACACAAAAATCGCCACAAGATAACTATTAGGAGAGGAAAGATTCGGCCAACACTTTTAACAAAAAGGAGAAGAGGTTTCGACTTCACCCAAAGGAAGAGAACACAAGAGAAAGATGGAGAGAAAAGGGGTTGATATTCGGCCAATCAACAAAAATAGAACAAAAAGAAGAAAGGTACTTTCGATTTGAAAGAAAAGGGAATGGAGGAAGGTATTTTGGAG
Organism: Gossypium rotundifolium; assembly: GCA_025506655.1. Classification (NCBI taxonomy): domain Eukaryota; kingdom Viridiplantae; phylum Streptophyta; class Magnoliopsida; order Malvales; family Malvaceae; genus Gossypium; species Gossypium rotundifolium. Next base: position 53,786,640 of record CP106725.1, read on the forward strand.
AATGGAGATTCGGCAACACAAGGGAGAGATTCGGCTAGAGTCTTTGAAGGTACAAAGCAAAAGAAATGCAGTTCAAAAAGGAGAAGAGAAATCGACAAAGGTTGAAGAAAGGTTCGGCTCAAGAGAAATGGAGAGAATTAAGTGGAGAATTCGGCTAAGATGGCAATGTGAATTCAGCACAAGTGCTTCAAGAGAAAGGAAATGAACGCATGAGAAGAAGGGGGATACTAGTTTCGGTTTACACAAAATGAAAATAAGAAGAAAATATGGAAGAGAGCATTTGGCCACAAACACCAAATGTAGAAAACACAAGTGCAAAATTCGGCAAGTAGAGTTGCTTGAGGTTTCGGTTTCAAGAAGCAAAAATGGAAGAGTTTTTCTTGAAATTCGGCTTAGGCTATTGACAAAAAGAGAAAGAACTTTGGCTTACTAAACTTGACCAAAATGTACCAAAATGCCAAGGTAAAATTGGCATACTCCTACTACACCAAAACCGCCACTCACCTCCCAAAGCTCCCCAAGATTCGCCACTACTCCCCAAACACTCACAACCACCCATTCAAACTAGTTTGAACTAGTCCACCTCCACAAATCACTCTCCACCCACCATTCAAAGTGGTTGACTTGGTCCAAGGTAGAGTTTGAAGCGCCTACAACTTCTCCTCCTCCATGCAGTCAAAATGGAAGCAAAAAGAGAGCACTGCAGCTTGAACACAGGACCTCCCTCGCAAATGGCGCCACACACACAAGCCTCAAGTGGCGCCTATCCCGCCACTCCACCAGCTCCTTTCTTGTGCTAACATTTACCAAATAAAACCTTTAAACCCCACTTCCTCAGCTCCTCTCACCTAAGCCTAAAACTAAAATTTTTCCTACCACTCTGGCTTACACTAGGCTTACAACTAAGCCCCAAAACATCAAGAACAACAACATTGCAGACCAATTATATGCAAACAAAGCCACAACAAAAATAGCCCCTAACCCGGGATATTACAATTCTACCCCCTTAAAAAATAATTTCGACCTCAAAATTACCTGGTCAGAAGAGTTGCGGGTATTGCTGTCTCATCATATCCTCGGGTTCCCACGTAGCTTCTTCCACGCCATGATTCCACCATAGCACCTTTACCAAAGGCACAGACTTCCTACGTAGAACCTTCACATCCCGATCTAGAATCTGCACAGGTTCTTCCTCCATGGTCAAATCTGGATTTACCTCGATCTCTTCCACTGCTACCACGTGCGATGGATCTGAACGATAACGCTGAAGCATTGAAACGTGAAATACGTCGTGAATCTGACTTAGCTCTGCTGGTAACTCAAGCTGGTAAGCTACTGGTCCCACTCGTCTCGAAGACTTATACGCCCAATAAACCTCGGACTTAGCTTGCCTTTTCTTCCTAACCTTAACACTTTCTTCCATGGCGAGACCTTGGAAAAACTTGATCCCCACAAGAAACTCTATATCTCTCCGCTTAAGATCGGATAAGACTTTGCGGTCCAAGCTTCCTTTAATCAAGCTCAATCAACTTAACCTTGTCTTTGGTCTCAAAGAACCAACTCGTCCCAACAACCGACGTTCACCCAACTCCGCCCAACAAGTAGGTGAGCGACACTTCCTACCATACAACGCCTCATATGGTGCCATCTTGATGCTCGCTGGTAACTATTGTTGTAGGCGAACTCACTAATGGTAGAAACTCTTCCCAACTACCCCAAGTCCAAGACACAACCTCGTAACATATCCTCTAAGATCTCAGATAACCCTTTTCGATCGCCGTCCGACCGCAAGTGAAATACCTGGTCTTTGAAATCCAATCGTACCCAGAGCCTCGATGCAACGCTTTCGTAACCTTGACGAATTGATCCCTATCCGAGATGATCGACATCGCACACCGTGTAGCCTCACTATCTCGACACATATAGCTTCGCTAACCTCTCAAGTGAGTAATCCACCTCAAGGGATAAAGTGAGTCGATTTAGTCGACGATCCACAATTACCCAAACTAAATCCTTCTTGCTTGGCGAAGAGGTAATCCACGACAAAATCCATAGTTATCCTTTCCCACTTCCTTTGTGGAATCTTCACTAGTCAAGCAACCCCGACGACATCGATGTTTGGCCTTGACCTGCGACATGTCAAGCACTTCCCTACAAACTCGCTACTTCCTCTTGGACCTTACCACCAAAATGCTCTTTAGATCCCGATACATCTTATCGCCTCCGGGATGCATAGCATAGGGGTTGCTATAAAGGCCCTGAAGAACCTTCGCCTTAACTCAATATCCCCGGCATACAAGCTCTCCCCTGAAAACACAGCACTCTATCACTAGACAAACTGTAATCCTCCAAACCACCATTCTGCATTTGTGATCGTCGCGCACTCAAAACCTCATCCATTAACTGTTTTTCCTTGATCTGCTCAATCCAAGTAGGCTTAACCTGCAGCTCTGCCAGAATACTTCCGTCATCATACAAACTCAAGTGGGCAAACATCGCTCTTAAGTCTGCAACAACCTTACGGCTCAATGCGTCTACCACCACATTAGCCTTGCCTGGATGATACTCAATCGAACAGTCGTAGTCTTTTAGCAACTCAATCCATCTGCGCTGCCTCAGATTCAAATCCTTCTAAGTCAAAAGATACTTTAGACTCTTGTGATCTGTGTAGACTATCAATCTCTCTCCGTACAAGTAATGCCTCCAAATCTTCAAAGTGAAGACTACAGCCGCTAACTCTAGATCGTAAGGCGGATAATTGACCTCATATGGCCTCATTTGCCGAGATACATAAGCCACAACCTTCCTTCCTACATCAAGACACAACCCAAACTCGTATGTGATGCATCGCAATATATTGTGAATTCCTTTCGCCTCAAAGTTGAATTAGAATCGAGCCTCACCAAAATCTTCTTAACCTTATCGAAACTCTCCTCATTGCTTCGGTCCACACAAATGGAATCCCTTTTCTTAACAATTTAGATCAACGAAAATCCTCTACAAATCTTAGATAGTATCCCGCCAAGCTCAAAAACTCGAATCTCACCATCGACTTAGGTGGCTTTCAATCCAAAACTGCCTCAATCTTTCGAGGATCCACTCTAATCCCCTCAGTCGACACTACATGACCCAAGAAAGTCACCTCTCTAAGCCAGAACTCGCATTTACGAAACTTCGCATAAAGCTATTTCTCCCTCAGAATCTGTAATACCACCCGCAAATGCGCATCATGCTCCTCCTTAGTCCTTGAATACACCAAGATGTCGTCAATAAAAACCACGATGAACTAATCCAAATACTGCTGGAATACCCTATTCATCATATCCATGAATACTGCCGGTGCGTTAGTCAACCCAAACGGCATTACTAAGAACTCATAGTGCCCATACCGAGTACAAAACGTCGTCTTGCAGATATCCACCTCTTTCACCTTTAACTAGTGATACCCAGACCTTAAATCGATCTTTGAGAATACCGATGCACCCTTGGTGATCAAACAAGTCATCTATCGTGGCGGCGGATACTTGTTTTTGATCGTCGACTTATTCAATGGCGGTAGTCTATACACATCCGATAGTACCGTCTTTCTTCTTAACTTAAAAGAGTATCGGCGGCCCCAAGGTGAAACACTTGGCACGATAAAGCCCGGTCCAACAACTCGGATCTCGAGCCTTAAGCTCTACTAACTCTTTTGGCGCCATCCTATACGGAGAAATAAACACCGGCACTGTTCGTAATAAATCTATTAGAACTCTACCTCACGATCCGTGGCAAACACGAAGCTCCTCCTAAACACATCAAGAAATTCCCTAACCGTCTCAACCTTCTACATGCAGACTCTTTAGCCTCCAAGGCATACACATGAACCACATATGCTTCACGACCCTTTTCGACCATCTTCTCACCTTCAGAGCGAGATACCACGTTGGATAGGTAGTCCTCCTATTACCTATCATGACCACTTCATCACCCTCCGACGTCTTTAGAACCATGAGCTTAGCGCAATCCAACGTCGTTCGGTACTTAACCAACCGGTCCATCCTAAGAATCGATCGAACTCCCCAAATGGTAGTTCCATCAGATCAGCCACAAATACTACCCCTTGGAGTTCCAGAGGTACATCTCTATACAGCTTATCTACAACTACAGAGTGACCCAGAGGGCTAATTACGGTTATCTGCCTAGAAGATATCTCAGAGTCTAAATCCATGGTCTTCACTATGCTACTCGTAACATATGAATGCGTTGAACCCACATCAATCAAAGCAGTAAATGGAGAACCAAAGATTAAGAACGTATCGGTTATGACGTTCGGTGCGTCGCCCTCCTCTCGGTGCCTCGCTGCATACACTAGCCCAGCCGTCTCGGCCTCGAACTACGCACCTCGCCGGTGCTCCACGGCCCGACCGTAACCATTACCTCCTCTGCCATTACCACGGCCCCTCTGCGGTGGCGGTCCATTATTCCTGAACTGAGTACGGCCCTGACTCTCGGACTAAATCCTAGCCAACTTACGTGGACAGTCCCTCACACGGTGATCCAGAGCCACACTCAAAGCACCCTTTTCCACCGGTCCAAAGATCCTCCCCAATGAGCCTTCCCACAACGGTTACCTTTGTGGCGGTCCACGATTAGCGAGAATGACCCTACGGTGATTTGGGCCCACTGTCTAGCCCTTTTACGAGGATTTCGATGACCGGAAGATCCAAAACTCCGCTTTTGCTGCTCCTATCCAAGTTCGCCTCACGGACTCTTTAACCCCTTGGCTACCTTAGCCTTCTCAACCAGACGGCAAACTCATGCTCCTGCTATGGAGTAATCAAGAACCTTAACTCGTCTCTCAAACCATCTTCAAACGAACACACCTCTCGTGTTCAAGAGCCACAATGCCCCTAGCATACCGACTCGACCTCAAGAACTTCGGCCTCGACTCGACACGCACTTACTCCCCGAACCAACCTCAAAATGCTTTTTTTGCAAGTGTCGATGTAGTCGGCTCCAATGTACTTTTTCTAATATGCACCTTGAAATAATCCCAAGTAAGGTCTTTCATTGCAAAGATCGTCTCGAACCGTGAGCCACCACCGGTATGACTCATCTCAAGAAGTGATACTATCCCTTTAATTTATCTTGAGCGATCAGTCCAGATCATCCATGATCCGCTCTATTGCTTCCAACCAATACTCCGCAGGCGGGAGCCACACCAGACACACCCCAAATACCTCAATTGCATTTGCTCAAGTCGCCAGCACGATTTCCTAGCTCCTACGCCTCGCCTACTCAGCCTACCCTTTTCCGAACTTCAGAAGATCATCCTGTGACATCGCTGCGTCGTCCCGATCTATTCCTAAAACTCACCACCTCCAACTTGGTGGTGGTACGGTGATCTCATTCTCGATCCCGACTGATCCTATGGGTTCAAAAGCGTCATCCTACCTCGACCACGCCCACGACCACATCCACCTCTAGCGCCATGACTAAGATCTCTACTTGTCCGATTTAAAGAATTTTATGCATTAGTAATTATTCCCTTGCTTAAAAGCAAAGTCTTATGAATCTCGCTTATTAAAGAAGTTTTGTTTTCGCAAGTCCACGAGTCCTATCGCCAGTTTCTAAAGTAATCCACTATTGCTAGTCATCCACTCACATTTCATCAACATCAAATCGCAAGCAATAGTAAGTGGGTACTTACAGGCGGATTGGTGCGGAGACTCGGTGCCATGCCTTTCAAACCATATTCTATAAAACCAAAGACACTTAAAACCAGAATTTAAAACATTTTGGGCCTCGGGCCCACAGCTGAGCCTTTGAGCCTGGCTCTGATACCAAAATTGTAACACCCCAAACCCGATCAATACACCATGACCGAATCTGGTATGTTACAGGGAAAATGTGTTTGAAAGGTTTAGGTTTCCGGTTAAAAGTCTGATGGAAACTCTTTTGTATGTTTTGTTCTTGTAGAAAAACTTGAGCATGATTGTTTAAAAAGCGATAGTGTACTTGAGAACCCGGGAATTTTGAAAACTTAATTATACATTTAAGTAAAACAAATTTGTCACATTTGGAAATCCGAGTAATTTCTTTGTGTTGATTTAAACATCTTTTTTTTCCTTTGACTTAGTAAGAAACTATTCTCAGGTTTGAAAACACATTTGAGTTACATTCGTTTTAAATTACAACGTGATACCCGATGGTAAAGTTTAAAACATCTCGCTTTGTGATTTGAAAACCTTATTCTTATTTTTCCAAATTTTAGCCAGTTCTAACCCAATAGTTTGTTAAGACATATTTGAAATCAAGTTTAAGCATATAATCAACCAAAGCATAATTTTAAAAAGGCCTTTTACAAACCCAACAAAATCCAAATGAAAAATAAATAAAGCAAAGTATCAAGTTTAAAATAAGTGCAAATCTGACTTTTATTCATGGCATGGGCACCTCGAGTCCACCCCGGCTCCGTGTCCGCGATCTAAGTGTCACCTAAAATGATAAGGGAGAAGGTGAGTCGCAAGACTCAGTGCATAAATCCCCCTCCCGGTATATGCAACATACTAACACACATAATAACAAAGCAATACAATTAATGCACCCAATCCTAACCATCCGTAACACCTTTTGGTACCCCACTAGTGGTACCAAACCACTTTGGTGACCCAAAGTCACGATATCCATCAATGTGGTGCCAAACCATTGGTGACCCAAAGTGATGAATAATCCATCTGTGGGGCCAACCCATGTGTGATACCAAATCACTGGCGACAATCCCGTATCTCAAAAGTGGGGCCAACCCACGGTGGTGTTAAACCACAAGGACGAGTCGCTATGAGGTGCCAAACCTCCGTGTCCCAAAGACACAAGTGTGATACCAAATCATTGGTGACCGTAATCACGAATCGAATGATGGGGCCAACCCATCGTGTGATACCAAATCACTAGCGTCAATCCGTAAAATCAGCCCGGGCCAACCCATTGTGGTGCTAAGCCATTGGGACGAGACACGGAGGTGCTAAACCTCCGTGACCCAAAGTCACAATAATCAATCTGTGGTACCAAACCACTTTGGAGGTGCCAAACCTCCGTATCCCAAAGACATGGATATCATATTCCCTCCTCTCATATCACCCATTAACATCTCATACTAATGCAAATCGTGTGAAGTCATACAATCATGCTAACATGTTTTAATATTGCATCTCATATCACATACATCAACAATCATAATAGCATATATCATTAATAGAACTTGTAATGGAACGGACTTACCGGATCCGCACATACCACGTAGGTATCATATCAATCTATCATATCGTTAAGCTTTAATAGGAAATCGGGTTTATTAAACATATTACTAAGTAAAAAAAGTGTGTTAGCTTACACACCTGTTAATACGCAAGCCCTAATCCAAAAGAACCGGTTTAAATCCCTCGATTACCTTGCTGCTATAATCGGCCAAACACGAGATTAGCACCTAGACCATTCGGCCAAACCCATTAAACCCAAGGGTTAACATTAAACATTTAGCTTGCAAATGGTTTGGTTTCCTACCAAACCCGAACCAACAATGGTTCCTCTGACAATCGGCCTCCCCCCTAAAACACAAATAATTAGCCTTACAAGCCTTTGGCTTAACAAACTCTAAAAGAAAGACCATTAAAGCAACCTATTACCACCACTTACCCAACGATTGTCCAAAGGTAAAGGCTTCACTTGACTGCTTCACTTGATCGCCAACAAAATCCAGAGACCCTAAAATGAAGTGATTACCAAAACAAAAGATTAACTCCTTTCAACTAAAACCAACATCGGCTTTAACCAAACCGAAATCGACAACAAACAAGGAGAAAGAGATGGCCTTTCGCCAAGACTCACCTTCTTCAAACGATTGAACCACCAAACGATATTATCACCACACACAAAAATCGACCACAAGATAACTATTAGAGAGGAAAGATTCGGCCAACACTTTTAACAAAAAGGAGAAGAGGTTTCGGCTTCACCCAAAGGAAGAGAACACAAGAGAAAGATGGAGACAAAAGGGGTTGATATTTGGCCAATCAACAAAAATAGAACAAAAAGAAGAAAGGTACTTTCGGTTTGAAAGAAAAAGGAATGGAGGATGGTATTTTGGAGAATGGAGTTTCGGCAACACAAGGGAGAGATTCGGCTAGAGTCTTTGAAGGTACAAAGCAAAAGAAATGTAGTTCAAAAAGGAGAAGAGAAATTGGCAAAGGTTGAAGAAAGGTTCGGCTCAAGAGAAATGGAGAGAATTAGGTGGAGAATTCGGCTAAGATGGTAATGTGAATTCGGCACAAGTGCTTCAAGAGAAAGGAAATGAACGCATGAGAAGAAGGGGGATACTAGTTTCGGTTTACACAAAATGAAAATAAGAAGAAAATATGGAAGAGAGCATTCGGCCACAAACACCAAATGTAGAAAACACAAGTGCAAAATTTGGCAAGTAGAGTTGCTTGAGGTTTCGGTTTCAAGAAGCAAAAATGGAAGAGTTTTTCTTGAAATTCGGCTTAGGCTATTGACAAAAAGAGAAAGAACTTTGGCTTACTAAACTTGACCGAAAATGTACCAAAATGCCAAGGTGAAATTCGGCACACTCCTACTACACCAAAACCGGCCACTCACCCCCCAAAAGCTCCCCAAGATTCGGCCACTACTCCCCAAACACTCACAACCACCCATTCAAACTAGTTTGAACTAGTCCACCTCCACAAATCACTCTCCACCCACCATTCAAAGTGGTTGACTTGGTCCAAGGTAGAGTTTGAACTGCCTACAACTTCTCCTCCTCCATGCCGTCAAAATGGAAGCAAAAGAGAGCACTCTGCAGCTTGAACACAGGACCTCCCCCTGCAAATGGCGTCACACACACAAGCCTCAAGTGGCGCCTATCCTGCCACTCCACCAGCTCCTTTCTTGTGCTAACATTTACCAAATAAAACCTTTAAACCCCAGCTTCCTCAGCTCCTCTCACCTAAGCCTAAAACTAAAATTTTTCCTACCACTTTGGCTTACACTAGGCTTACAACTAAGCCCCAAAACATCAAGAACAACAACATTGCAGACCAATTATATGCAAACAAAGCCACAACAAAAATAGCCCCTAACCCGGGATATTACATGAACCGTAAGCTGTAGATTTCTAATGAATATATTAAAGACTGACATTTCAAATAGCTTGACCATTTCAGGAACTTATATCTTATTTTCGTTCCAACATCATCACTAGCTGTAACAATTCTAAAGGTATTTGATGTTCGATTTTAAACTGTTGAGAAATCAAACATCTAGATATAAATTTAGAAATCTCACGTTTCATCCTCAACCATTAATACATTTGTCTCAAATCACTGTACAATTTATTTTTCCCTAAATGAACAAACAAGCTACCTCTGTGAGCTTTGTGCAAAAATTATCCGTAAGTTCTGGATTTTTCGGTACACAATTTCTACCTCAGAATAATAAACAATCACCAAGTCCGACATGAAATTTAAAATTAGAAGTCGACTCACACTGTATCGTTTGGCTCACAATTCCCTATCATATTTCTGAGCTTCTCAGATTTGTAATAAAAACATCAATTTAGCTTTTAACTCAGCTAAGATCAAACTATTATCAGGCAAGATCAATCATGTAACCCTCGTTCACAAGGTAAACAAAATTTTCCACTCAACCCTCTGCAACTATATTTGCTTTTCCCAAAAGTTAACCAATAACTACTCATAATTTTTTTCAATAGTTCGCGGCATCTCCACTGTCTCATATTCAGATCTCTCTGTGACATCAGATATTTTAAACTCTTATGATCATTAATAATGTGACACATTTCACTGAACAAAAGATGTTGCTAGATTCTCAATGCAAACACAATAGCGGCCCACTCTAAGTTGTGTATCGGATAATTCTTTTAATATGACTTTAACCGTCTGGAAGCATAATCTACTACTTTACATACTTGTAGTAAAACACATCCCAATATGTTCAATAATGCATTACTAAAAACCACGAATTCTTTACCCGATTTAGACTGAACCAGAACTAGTACTTCAGTTAACAATACTTTCGCTATTTAAAACTTTCCTAACATGTATCAGACCATTCAAACTTCACAAATGTGATCACTTCAATAATCAGAACAACTTTAACTAATAATAACGTCTTTCAATTAGAAATAATCTAATAGAAATATGTTTCTGTATCATGTCTCCTAGAACATGAATTCTTCATTCAAATTGTTCATCTATTTACCCACTAATGTACGAAATTTATTTCCATACCTGAAGATAAACTGAAATGCATATAACTCAAAATACTTTTTAACTAAATAATTTCTCATTTCGAAACAATTGAGTTGATCTCAACTATCAAACAATGTTATTTTAAAGTAATCTCTTCTTCATGTTGTTAGAGCAACTCAAACATACAATCTTTCATATTTCCTTTAACATGCTAGTCAAGATCTTTACAGACTGCATTAGCTCAATGAAACATAATATCCCGATTTAACTCATTGACCTTAATCAAGTGACCTGAGAAAAGAAAACCATTATACAAATTCAAGCTTGAGCTTCCACTGTCTATACTTTTGCCAATGTCAATCCCTTTCACGAAAACTAGAAAAAACCTGAGACCAGCATCACCATGCTCTCATGATCAAACTAGAAATTATAACCATAATAAATATAATTGTTTCCGATCACTGAATACCTTTAAATATAAGCCATGTTTGATAAATCAAACAGTAAAAATGATAAGAAAATCGAGATAATAGAATCCAAGATGTGAGACCATACTGAATTTCTGAGAACTCAACCCATATTGAATAATAAAGATCTTAATGATTCCTCGGAGAAAAACCAGGAGAAAAACACAGGAATTAGTTGTGACAAAGACAATATATTTTCCATATATATATGTAAAACAAAACAACAACCATTAGAAACAGAATAATAGTCTCATATAAATTTCACCATCAAGTTTTATACCAAACGTAATAGAATAGAATCCCAAAGAAGATAAAGAATTGTCGATCATAACCCAACTAGGCCAACAGTGCTTTCGTCTAACATTATAGTTAGCTAGCATTCTCATACGATAGGAATTTCATTTGAAAACGAATAGTTACATATACCTCTAAAATAAATGAACACATAGAATACCAGGAAGAGATCGTCACAATCTATTCAAATATAACTGTTGTACTCAGATATCTTTACAACTCAAATGTCATTCTACTGATCATTACAGCCATCCCTACTTCCACATTATTTCATTCACTAACGAAAGTCGATTCAGTAGAAGTTTTAGTTAACACATTCTATAGACATCATACCTGAATGAGTCGATTAGTCGAGATTAACTTCTTCTTTAAAAGCGAAATTACGTAACCCGAATGACCTTCTGAAAAAATCTAATATCCCTTCTAGATCTGTCCTTACTCAATAACCCATTCTCAGTTCTAACTTCATTATTAATCATTTGGCCACTGAACTCTTTGGTTTCACACTTGTTAGTTTATAAAATCTAAATCTTGTGGGTTTCCTTGTACCATACTATACTGGTAAAGGGGTCAAGATTGTAAAGCCTCTAAATTTAGCTCTCATATATACACACATATAACATAATATATATCATCAATACAATATTATGAACTTTTATCCTTATGTTTATGAGTTTCAACTCATCACAAACATATCTTTACTTAGATACTTGAGTATCAATTCCAATACTAGCAGAATTAGCTCGATTGGGATCCATTAACTAAATGAAAACACAATTGAAATTGTTAGGAGTCGTCACACTATCACAATTTATATATGGAGTGTATAATTAGACTCTAACACACGCTAGGTTAGTCCAAGAATCGACTAATCCATAGTTATGATACAACTAAATGTAACACCCATTACCCGTATTCAGCGCCGAAATAGGGTACGAGGCATTCTTGGACTTACAACACAAGCATTCACACAACTTTGAGTCATAATTTTACGTCTAATTTAAAACCATTCATAATCGACCGTGAAGTCCCTAATACGAGCCCACAAGGCCCATAACATGCTTTGGAAATGGTTCGAGACTAAACCAAGAAGTTTAAAATTTTTTACAAAACATAGAAATTTTTTGCTAATTGCAGGGCTCACACGCCCGTGTGGTCCAAGGAACACACCCGTGCTTCAAACCGTGTTCGATTTAGGGTGCTCTTTGACTTGTGCCAAATGTCCCTACCACACGCCCATGTGCTAGGCCGTGTAGCACACAAGGCTGAGACACACGCCTGTGTCTCTGCCCGTGTGCTTAATTCTAGACATTCTGTTTCTCAAAATTAAGGTACAAGGGACACACGGTCGGAACACATGCCCGTGGGTCAGACAGTGTCTCACACACACCCGTGTGTCTACCGTGTGGACAAAATAAAGGCTATTTACCAAGCCATTTTCCACCGTTATTCACACATACACTTACACCAATTCAAGACACAAAACATAACATACTTAGGCAACCAAAACATCCACAATTATGACCAACACATGCCAACACAATATCAACATCCATCATATTCATAACAATTATTAAGCCACAATTGACTACTTTCAAGATACCTAATAAATAGTACACCACTTTATCATCTCTTCAATAGACCACATTGCCAAACATTTCACATTTATGTCATAAGTCACATTTCTATCATTCACCAAGTATACCATGACCATATCACCAAAGACATTGTCACATATATATACTTAGGCTTACAACCATGGTAGCCCAAATAAGCCAATCTACATGGCCAAATATCAAAACAAGCCTTTGACAATCACAATCCAACACATTGGCTACAATCACAATGACACATATAACAAAAATGACTAAGTTTCTATACATGCCATACTTACAAAATACTAAGATCATCAATATGCAAAATGAGAGGGTCTAATAATGTGATCCATATCTCCGACGATCTCTAATCCCAAAACACTATAAGATAAGGGAAAGAAAGGAGGGTAAGCTATATAGCTTAGTAAGTTCATATGAAAATAATACAAAACATTATTCATACATTTGACATATAAATAACTTAACATATATTAATATAAATTTCATTAAAACTTCATAAACACAACTTACTCAATCACATTCTTACTAATAGCTCATCATATGAATAACATAACATATATCAACATAAATTTCATTAAACTTCATGAGTATAACTTACTCAATGATATTCTTACCAATAGTTCATCATATACTGAATCCATATCCTTCGAGTTTTTCGTACATACCTATACCAACTCGTAACATAATCACATACTTTCTTATCTTTGACATACCCGTTGAACCACTTTCACAGAATTCTTGCACATAAGTGCCACATAAGTAGCCAATGCTACCACAAATCTCATAACACATATAGGCTCGCTCTCAAGCTATACTCGGGCCTGCTCACACAAGCTGCCAATCGAGACGTAGCTACATGGTGCTAATCACACAAGCTGTCAAGTATCCGCAACATATGCTGGTATACCTAGCCACCGGTAAGACGTACAGGTTCAGCACCCTGGTCATATAATAATCACATAATCACATGGGTTCCTAGTGAAAAGCCACTTGTATCCTAATCTATTCCAAAGGTTCAACCAAGATTTCTCTCTTGCTGGAACTTCGTTGAATATGCTCATGGAATCAATCATACAATCCATGCAATATCAAAACATTAAAATACAAACATAACATTGCATCATTAACATACGAACTTACCTCAATACAAAAATAGCAAAAATGGACCTAATCGTCAAACACTTTTGTTTTCCCCTGATCTAGACCTGAACTTTATTTTTCTTGATAATCGAGCTTGGAAGCTTGGAAAACCCTACCTATGTCTTCTCCTTGTGAAATTCAGCCATGGGGGATGAAAATAAAAGGTGAACATCTTTTATTTGTTAAATTTTGTCTTTATTAACCAAATGACTAAAATGCCCTTAATGAAAAACTTTAAAATTTCACCTAACCATGTCTATTTTTGTCCATACTATAGTATAATGGTCTAATTACCATTTAAGAACCTCCAATTTTAATCTCATAGCATTTAAACACCACTAGCTTCTAGAGCAAACATTTTTCATTTATTACAATTTAGTCCCTTTAACTAAATTGAGTACTCAAAGGTCAAAATTTCTGAACGTAAATTTCATGAAATTATTCCACAAAACTGTAGACCATAAAGAAATAATAAAAATAAATTTTTCTTCGTTGAATTTGTGGTCTTGCAACCACTGTTCTGACTAGACCCAAAATCGGGCTATTAGAAAATTACTCTCCCCTTAACTCATTACAAGTTATTATTTCTCTCTCCCTAATGTTAGGAAAACTATAGAATCAAAATTATAATCACAAATAATGTCATAATTGAATCTCCAATACATTCAAAACATCTAATAATACAAAGAGACTTGTAATTAATATATATTCCCAACTTTCTTTGAGGATTACTCATCTTTGTGCATTGTGGTGGAGCAATTGGAACATATATGCACATACAAAAATTCAAAGATGAGAAATATTTAGCTTTTAGTCAAAACCAATTGTAATGGGGAGTATTTATAACTTATTGGCTTGATGCGTACAACACGTAAATCAACATAGTCTCATGTTGAAATAGTAAGCTTACTTCTCATAAGTAATGGTATAGACATTAACCAGAGGTGGTCAATCAATAATTTCTCTAAACCATTATGCGCATATATAACAAAATTTTACAAAAGTTTTTCAAATTCAATCAATAAAAGACTTATAACAGCCCAGTTTTAGCTAAATAAAAATAGTGGTTTTGAAACCATAAATTCAATGTCAAAAAATTGTTTTAATATTATTTTTGGTATTTAAAGCATGTTATTTGATAAGTGTGAAAATTTCGTGAGCTAATTTTATCGTTTGATAGGTCAATTTGATAAAAAGGACAAAATCGCGTAAAGCAAAAAACTTGAGTTCTAATAGCTAAAGGTGTCTAATAGCTATAGAACCTTAAAGTTAAGGTTATTATGTTGTTATTCAACCATTTATGGGATAGTGGATGATAGTGGCATGGCATTATTGAAATTTGAATTAGTAATAAGGTTAAATAGGTAAATGAGTATTTAAGTTATAATTAAAATAAAACAAAAACACCAAATGGATTCATTCATCTTCCTTAACCGATTTTCACATGAAGAATAGCCATTTTTAGGGCTTGATATTTGACCACGCTTTCCTAGCTCATTACGGTACGATTTTTGTCTCGTTTTTAATGATTTATATGTTTTTGAGATCGTTGTAACTAGTACTAACCAGCCCAGGGACTAATTTGTGAAACTGTTAAAGATTTTGAGAGTTTCCATTGTTGAAGTTATGTGTTCTTTGATTTTTAATGTTGAAATATGAAAGCTTGATGATAGTTTTACATGTTTTGTTAAGTGATTTTTGATGAGAATGCATAATAGGGATTAAATTGTGAAATGTGCAAATTGTGTGGTTAAAATGTGAAATAAATGAAAGTTTTGGGCTGCTAGGGACCTATAAGTAATTCTTCCAGGCATGGGTTTTATTGAAATTATGTGAATTTTGTGTTTTGTGAAATAAGGACTAAATTGTATAAGTTGTGAAATACTTGAGGCAAAAATGTAAAAGTGCTTTAAAATGTAATATGGTCTAAATTGAAAGAATATGTGATTGAATAAGTTAATTTTGAATTCATATAGATCAAGAAAGGAATAATTCGGATCTAGATCGGGGGAAAAGCAAGGTTATCGAGTAGTCGATCTATTTCATCAAATCCGTACACGAGGTAAGTTCGTATAATTGAACTTAATTGTGCATTTGTTTAATTGATGGATAGAATTGAGATTTTACATATTCCATTAGTTAATTTTGGAGATATTGAATTTAAATGTAACGTTTAAGTCGACGAGATACTGAATAAGACCATAGTTGGGCTATGGCAAACCCGTAATAGGACCATAACTAAGTTATAACATGTGAATGAAAGACCACGGCAGGGCCTTGGCAATGTATGTGTAAGACCATAGTTGGACTATGGCATCGAAAAATTGACGTACTTATGTCGTAAGCATTTATAAAATCAAAGTTATTCGATAAATGAATTGGTGAGAATAAATATGTATCAATACAAGTATGTACAGAAAACTGTTCGAATGATGAATTATAAGAAGATGAGAACTTATGAGTTACTTTATAGTTAAAATTTATGTTATCTCATTGATTGAGGTTTTAATTGCAAATCATGTATCTATTTGGATGTGTTAATGAATGATGTTGATTATTTCATATATACATACAAACTTACTAAGCTTTATAGCTTACTTTGTTTATTTTCTTCTATGTTCTATAGTAAATCGAAGCTAGCTCGGAACCGGGGATAGTCAGGAACTTCATCGCACTATCAGACATCTATTTGGTACTTTTGACTTGTGTAAATATGGTATATGGCATGTATAGGCTTGTGTCATTTTGGTATGTTTGATGGATATGTACTTTGGCCATTTGGTTGGCGTAAGATGATGAACATGATGATGTTATAAATGTGCAAATGGTTCTATTTTGAGTTTGGTAAATTGACTTATGTTATATGATTGAAGTTGATAATTTGAAAGTTATGTGTTTGTGAATTAATGCTTGATAATGCATGTTTTAAATGAATTAGTAAATTGAATTGTATATGTGAATTAGGTATGTAATTAAATGGCAAGTTGTGACATATTTGTGACTTGCATGGTGGGAGATAGATATAGTAAGATTTATGTATTGGTTAATAACTTTTGGCTGCATATTTGTGCCTTAAAATGGTACCATTTGAACTTGTGTAAGTATGTGCAAAATGGGGTGGCAAATTGGCCTTGCACATGGCCTATTTTTGTCTACACGGCTAGACACAAGCGTGTGTCTCAGCCGTGTGTGACACAAGGTCATGTTACACGGCCATGTGTCCTCTGGTGTTGAAATTGAATTAATGTTAGTATGCTCCACACGGTCTCACACAAGGACGTGTGACTAACCGTGTGGTACAAGTTAGTATACCCCCCTAAATGGCACAGGGCCTAACACAAGGGCATATGTCTTGGTGTGTTGCATAAGTCAGTACACTCTATAGGTTTGACATGGCCTAGCACACGGCCTGGCCCACGGGCGTGTGTAACACTCTTTACCCGTATCCAATACTAGAACAGAGTATGAGACATTACCATACTTAACTTGCTCAAACATACAACATCGAGACATACCATTTCATTTCGACTTAAAATTTCTCATTCGAGATCATAACGTCCCTACTATAGGTCTATGAGACCCTAAACATACATACGGAATGGTTCTGGACTAAACAGAAAACTTTTGAACAATTAGAAAATTTTTGCTTAAAACAAGGTCACACATCCGTGTAGTTAGGGACACGCCCGTGTGGGCAGGCCGTGTGGTCACACATGCCCATGTCCCTAGTCTGTGCGGATTTTATTTTTCATTTCGAACCTACAGGGGTTTTCACACGGCCGAACACACGCCATTGTCCCTCACACGGCCATGACACGCCCGTGTCTTAGCCCAGCATAAAAACCTTGACATTTTGTTTCTGATGTCATCATCCCCATAGGGTCACATGACCAAGACACACACCGTGTCCTTAGACCGTGTGGCGAATTAAATTCCTAAATCTAGGTGCAAACTTCACACGGCCTGGGCACATGCCCATGTTCTATGGCCGTGTCTTCCACACGATTGAGACACACGGATGTGCCTCAACCGTGTGTTTACTATAGGGCATTCTGACTTGCCAACTTAGCATGCAGGGGGACACATGGCCTATCAACACACCCATGGGGCTAACCGTGTGTCACACACGGCCTAGACACATGCCCGTGTGTCTACCCATGTGGACAATTGTAAGGCTAACTACTATGCCAATTGCCACCCTGAAAAGCAACCACACTACATTCATCATGCACATACTTTACTCATTACTCAATCACTTACACAATCTTGTAATTCTTGAATTTCATATAAAACTTAAAAAGTATTGGCCAATTCCAATGGCCATTTACAAAATGAATGAGTAGGACTAATAGCAACACATTGGCTAACAAATATGACATATCACAAAATAACCACGTTCCTATACATGCCATACCTAAAATTAGTCAACTTTACTATACCAAAAGAATAGTTGATAGTGTGAATCGAACTCCGACTTCCTTCGATCCTCGAGCTAGCTTGGCAATACTACAAGGAATAGGGAAAAGAGAGGAGTAAGCATAAAGCTTAGTAAGTTTGCATGAATTAAATAGCAATATAATTGTTCATGATAACATCCATTCATCACACTAAATAATACACAAGTTCTCCAGCATATCGACATAACTTACTCATGCTTATTCTTACCAAATCACATATCACATTTTGCATTCATTTCTCGTAAGTTACTCATGGGTACCTGTATCACTTCATCACATAACTTTAGCACTTTTACTCTCTTGAACATAGAATTAGCTCTTTGTTGTCTTTAACATAAACTTTGTTCTTTACCGGTTGAACTACTAGGAATGTTGAAGGATACTGAATTTCATCTTACATGAAACACGATGCCAATGCCATATCCCAGACATGGTCTTGCATGGCATCACATCTAGATTTCGATGCCATATCCCAGATATGATCTTATACGGGTTCTCATATCGATGTTGATGTCATATCCCAAATATGGTCTTATACGAAATCATATATCGATGTCGATGCCATGTCCCAGACATGGTCTTATACGGACCTTCTTTATCTCATGTTGTGACAATGGTATCCTTGCTATTCCTAATGTTCAACCGGGACTTCTACTTAACATAATATCATTATACTCTCATCGAGGCATCATTAATCAATTTCATAGAAACAATATACGTTTCTCATGATATCAAGCAATTAAGAATATAATAGCATATGTAGCTTTAGTTTCACACAAACTTACCTCGATACCAAAATATGTATAGTTGTTCGATTTATTCCACAATTTTGTCATTTCCTCGGTTTCGGTCTGGACTTTGTGTTTCTTGATCTATAATGACAATTTCACTTATTTAATGATCACATTGACTAAAATAACTCATGAGTCATACATTGGCAAAATTATCGTTTTGCCCTAAAACTTTTACAAAATTATGATTTTACCCCTAGGCTTGTAAATCGAGTCTAATCAGATCTCCTCCTTTAACAAGCCTAGATGAAAATTTATTACTCTTATAGCAACTCACAATACCAATTATTACACATTTACCACCTATTTTACAACCTTTACAAAAAGGTCCTTTTAGGTGTTTTCATGGAAACAACTTTCACAAAAGTTGTGTATTTAACACCCAAGACTCATTTATTTCCATAAAAATTTAAAAAACAACATAAATTCTCACATGGAAAAACCCTAGACTCTTAGCCATTTTACAAAATAGTCCCTCATTAGCTAGATCATGCTACAAGGGTCCCAAAAGTACAAAAATCATCAAAAATAATCATCAAGATGACTTACTTGTAAAGGTGAGGAGTTGCTGAAAATTTTCAAGTTTCCATGGCTATTTTTCTTGGGAAAATTCAGTGGAGAGAAGCATCAGAAAAGATGATGTCTTTTCTTCTCTTTGTTTTTTAATATTACATCAATTAATCACCTAATTTCCACCAACTTTGACCTATTTTCATTTCTTTGTCCCTTATGGCCGCCACTCTATCTTAAGGGTCTAATTGCACTTTAAGGACCTCAAATTTAATATTCTATAGCTATTTGACACCTCTGGCTTGTAAAATAAAACTTTCGCACTTAATGCGATTTAGTCCTTTTTGCAATAAAGCATGAAATCGCTAAAATTAGTGCACCAAAATTTTCATACACCCATATAATCATGCTATATCACATAAAAAATTATAAAAATAATTTTCTTCGATCTCAGATTAGTGGTTTCGAAACCACTGTTCCGACTAGCCCCAAAATTGGGCTATTACAATTCTCCCCCTTACGGTTTTCATCCCCAAAAGTCTTACCGGTAAAAAGGTTGGGAAATTGGTTTCTCATAGCCTCCTCAGGCTCCCATATAGCCTCTTCTACCCCATGTCTTTGCCATAGTACTTTCACAAGGGCTATACTTTTGTTTCTCAACTGTTTGACTTCTCGTGCCAAAATCTTAACCGACTCTTCGCCATAAGTCATGTCGGGTGAATTTCTACCTCTGATTGTACAATCACATGCGAAGGGTCTGATCGGTAGCGACATAACATAGACACGTGGAAAACATCATGAATATTTTACAACTCAGATGGAAAATCCAAACGATAAGCTACTGACCCTATCCTTTCAGTAATCTCATACAGTCCGATAAAGCGTGGACTCAATTTACCTTTCTAGCCAAATCTGAGAACTTTCTTCCATGGTGACACTTTTAAAAATACCTTATCCCCAACTTGAAACTCAATCTCTTTCCGTTTCAAATCCACGTAGGACTTTTGTCTATCTGAGGCAGCTTTTAAACAATCACGTATCACTTTTACTTTCTCCTCAGTTTCTCTAACCAAATTGACCTCGTGAATCTGACTTTCTCTAAGTTCTATCCAATACAATGGTGTTTGGCACTTACGCCCATACAATGCTTCATAAGATGCCATTTTTAAACTCGATTGAAAGCTGTTATTGTAGGCAATTTCCACTAACGGTAAATATTTTTCCCAATTACCTTGGAATTCCAAAACACAGCATCGAAGCATGTCTTCAAGTATTTGTATTACCCTCTCCGACTGCTCATCGATTTGTGGATGAAAAGCTGTACTAAAACTGAACTTTGCGCCCAAGGCCTCTTGCAACTTTTTCCAAAATCGTGATTTAAATCTCGAATCTTTATCCAAATTATCGATAATGGTACCACGTGTAACCTCACAATTTCTGACACATACAAATTCGCTAACTTATCAAGCAAATAGTCAATGCATACTAGTATAAAGTGGGCCAACTTTGTGAGTCTATCAACCAAAAACCATACAGCATCTTTCTTTTTCGGTGACAAGGGTAAACCCATCAAAAATCCATAGCAATCAGACCCCATTTCCACTCGAGAACCATAATAGGCTGAAGTAGACCCGAAGGTACTTGGTTTCAGCTTTTACTTGCTGACAAATCAAGCATTTCGATACAAACTCGAAAATATCTTTCTTCATACTCAGCCACCAATACCATTTCTTCAAGCCTTTATACATTTTTGTGCTACCTGGATGTATAGATAAACATCCGCTATGTGCCTCATGTAAAATTTTCGAATAAGCTCATCATCTCTCGGTACACAGATTCTGTCTTGGAACATCAAACATCCATCAAAATTAATCCGAAAGTCTGACTCAACACCTGACTCACACTAAACTCTTTTGGCTTGCAAGTAACTGTCACCTTTCTGAGCTTCCCAAATCTCTTGGAGAAATCGGCCTAGCCCTCAACTCAGCTAGGATACAACCATCATCTGACAAAGTCATCCACGTATTCATGGCTCTCATTGCAAACAAGGACTTCCTACTCAAGGCATCAGTGACCACATTCGCCTTTCCTAGATGGTAGTCAATAAGTAGCTCGTAATTCTTTATCAACTCCAACCATCTTCGTTGCCTTAAATTCAAATCCTTTTGAGTCATCAAGTACTTTAGGCTTTTATGATCGGTGAATATCTGACATTTTTCACCATACAAATGGTGTCTCCATATCTTCAATGCAAATACGATAGCGGCTAGCTCTAAAACATAGGTTAGGTAATTCTTCTCATACGATTTTAACTGTCTAGAGGCATATGCTATCACCTTGCCCTCTTGCATAAGTACACAGCCCAATCCATTCAAGGATGCATCACTATAAACCACAAATTCTTTTCCTGGTTCAGGTTGCACTAAAACTAGAGCCTCAGTCAACAATGCCTTTAGTTTCTCGAAACTCTGTTGACACTTTTCTTTCCATTCAAACTTTACATCTTTTTGTAATAACCTCGTCACCGAAGTAGCTATCATGGAAAATCCCTTGACAAACCATCGGTAATAGCCATCTAGGCCCAAAAAACTCCTAATATCAGATACGTTCCTTGGTAGCTTCCAATCCACAATTGCTGAAATCTTACTCGGGTCAACTCTAATTCCATCTCCCGAGACAATGTGCCCCAAAAATCCAACTTTTTAAGCCAAAATTCGCTCTTACTAAACTTGGCATATAACTGATTATCTCGTAAGATTTGCAAAACCGTCCTCAAGTGCTCAGCATACTCATTCTCATCATGAAAGTAGATCAACATATCATCAATAAAAACCACAACAAATTTATCCAAGTATGGCCTAAAGATGCAGTTCATCAAATCCATAAACATAGCATGGGCATTTGTTAAACAAAAAGGCATGACTAAAAACTCGTAGTGACCATACCTTGTCCGAAATGCGGTTTTTGGCACATCAAAGTCTTTGACTCTCAACTGGTAATATCCAAACCTCAAGTCTATCTTGGAAAACACTGTGGCTCCCTTTAACTGGTCAAACAAATCATCAATCCTTGGCAAGGGGTATTTGTTCTTTATGGTTACCTTATTAAGCTACCGGTAATCTATACATAATCTCATGGAACCATCTTTCTATTTCACAAATAAAACAGCAGCACCCCACGAAAAATAACTTGATCTTACGAATCCTTTATCCATCAACTCTTGTAACTGTGCCTTTAATTCTTTCAGCTCGATTGGAGCTATCTTGTACGGAGTAATTGAAATAGGGGCAGTACCAGGGGCTAATTCAATGCCAAATTCAATCTCTCTAACCGGAGGCAACCCTGGCACTTCTTCTGGAAATACATCTAGATACTTACATACTATGGGCACTGATTCAATTCTTAACTTAGTCTCTTTGGCATTCATCACAAAGGAAAAATAAGCTTCATATCCTTTTCTTACATATTTTTGAGCAGACATATGAGAAATCACTACAGGCAATCTGTCTTGATCATCTGATGCAATACGAAGAATATCCCCATTTTCACTTTTTAACTCAATAAATTTCCTTCCACAATTTACTATCACATCATGAGTAGTTAACCAATCCATACCAAGAATTACGTCGGATTCATCAAATGGCAATAGCATGAGATTTGCCAGAGAATAATGGCCTTTAATCATTAAAGGGCAACCTTTGCATACTTTATCAACTAACACACATTTGCCTATGGCGTTTGACACCTTTATTACAAATTATGTAGACTTTACAGGAATGTTCATGCTAGAGACTAATTTCATGCAAATATACAAGTGGGTAGATCCCGGGTCAATTAAAGCAACAACATAAGTGCCATAGAGAGAAAATGTACCCATGATCACATCAGGAGATGGTGCCTTTTCGCGAGCGCAAATAGCATAAGTCCTCGCAGGCGCTCTACCCTAGATCTTGCAGTCTGCTCTCTAGGTGTATTCTTACTACTCGTTCCACTTCCTAGATTTCTTTGTGATCTTCCTCTAGCAGTACTTCCTGATCTTGCACTCTAGAATTTCTCTTTCTCACCCAACTCGAGGTAATCCCTGATAAAATGATCTGGGGATCCACACTTGAAACAAGCTCTCTCATTTGCTCGACACTCATAGGGGTGACGTCTACCAACTGTGGACATCCCGGCCTACTTGGTCGAGCGATACCAACACTAGCAATTGAAGTGGTCTGAGCTTTAGACCCCAAGTACTATTTACCCTTACTTCTACTTGAAAACCCAACTGAAGTGGCTGATCGAGTAGTGAAATCTCTTGACTTCTTGGATGAGGATTGGAATGACTTACCCAGTTGTCTCTTCCTCGAGTCACGAGACTCAATTTCAGCTTTTCTTTTTCTTTGGCTAACTCCTCGACCTTGCAAGCTCTATCCACTAACACAACAAATTCTTTTAGTTCTAGGACACCAACATACAATCGGATATCCTCATTTAGTCCATCCTTAAACCTTTTTCACATGATGGCCTAGGTGGACACGCACTCTCGGGCATACTTACTAAGCCTTATGAACTCACGCTCATATTCAGTCACCGTCTTTCTACCTTGCTTCAGCTCAAGGAATTCCCTTCTCTTTTGATCAATAAATCTTTGGCTAATGTACTCCTTCCGAAACTCTTCTTGGAAGAACTCCTAATTAATTTTCTCCCTTGGTACAACTGACACAAGGGTGTTCCACCACTAGTAGGTTGAATCTCTCAATAGAGATACCACACATTTCATACACTCCTTGGGTGTACAGGACAATTTATCAAATACCCTAATGGTATTTTCAAGCCAAAATTCTGCTATTTCTGGATCATCATCCTTGTTAGCTCGAAATTTCTTAGCTCCTTGTTTCTGGATTCTATCAACAGGGGGTTTTTCCCTTCTTACTACCTCTACCACTTGGGGAGCTACAGGGGTAGGGTGAGGAATAGGTGGGGGTGGAGGGGGTTGCGCATCGGGTTCATATGAATGAACTCCGTATACCATGCATTCATCATATGGAGAAAGGCTTCCCTAGCCTCTTCTCCTCATCTCTAACTTACAGTTGTTGGTCTATTTTCATTTTTATTTTCAGTTGGCACCGTCCTTTGGGCTGGGGCTGGTGCGTTACTTTCTACATCGTCCGCCACAGCTCTATCAGGATCCATTTACTATATGAAAACACAATTAAATCATCAGGCGTCGTCATCCTATCATTATGTAAATACTCATACGTATGCCATGTATAGCTAGACTCATACTTATGCTACGTTAGTCCGAGAATCGACTAAACTGTAGCTTTGATACCACTAAATGTAACACCCCTTACCCGTATCCGATGCTGGAACTGAGTATGAGGCATTACCATACTTAACTTGCTCAAACATACAACATCGAGACATACCATTTCATTTCGACTTAAAACTTCTCATTCGAGATCATAACATCCCTATTATAGGTCCACGAGACCCTAAACATACATACAGAATGGTTTGGGACTAAACCAAAACTTTTGAACACTTCAAAATTTTTTTCTTAAAACAGGGCCACACGCCCGTGTGGTTAGGGACACGTCCGTGTGGGTAGGCCGTATGGTCACACACGTCCATGTCCCTAGTCCGTGTGGATTTTATTTTTTATTTCGAACCTACAGGGGTTTTTGTACGGTTGGACACATGCCCATATCCATGGCCCGTGTTCCTCACACGGCCATGACAAGCTCGTGTCTTCACCGTGTAAAAAACCTTGACATTATGTTTCTAACGTCATCATCCCCATAAAGTTACACGGCCAAGGCACATACCCATGTCCTTAGACCGTGTGGTGAATTAAATTCCTAAATTCAGGTGTAGACTTCACACGGCCTGGGCACACGCCTATGGTCTATGGTCGTGTCTTCCATACGGTTGAGACACACGGTCGTGCCTCAGCCTCTGTGTTTACTACAAGGCATTCTGACTTGCCAACTTAGCATGCAGAGGGACACATGGCCTATCAACACGCCCATGGGGCTGACTGTGTGTCACACAAGACTTAAACACACGCCCGTGTGTCTACCCGTGTGGACAATTGTAAGGCTAACTACTAAGCCAATTGCCACCCTGAAAACAACCACATTACACTCATCATGCACATACTTTACTCATTACTCAATCATTTGAACAATCTTATAATTCATGAATTTCATCATCATTGAATACATATATAAAACTTAACAAGTATTGGCCAATTCTAATGGCCATTTACAAAATGAATAAGTAGCACTAATAGCCAACACATTGGCTAACAAATATGACATATCACAAAATAACCACGTTCCTATACATCCCATACCTAAAATTAATCAACTTTACTATACCAAAAGAATAGTTGATAGTGTGAATCGAACTCCGACTTCCTTCGATCCCCGAGCTAGCTTGGCGATACTACAAGGAATAGGGAAAAGAGAGAGGTAAGCTTAAAGCTTAGTAAGTTTGCATGAATTAAATAACAATATAATTGTTCATGATAACATCCATCCATCACACTAAATAATACACAAGTTCACAAGTGCATCGACATAACTTTCTCATGCTTATTCTTACCAAATCACATATCACATTTTGTATTCATTTCTCGTAAGTTACTCATAGGTACCTGTATCACTTCATCACATAACTTTAGCACTTTTACTCTCTTGAACATAAACTTAGCTCTTTGTTATCTTTGACATAAACTTTGTTCATTACCCATTGAACTACTAAGATTGTCGAAGGATACTCAATCTCATCTTACATGTAACAAGATGCCAATGCCATATCCCAGATATGGTCTTACAAGGGATCACATCTCGATGCCGATGCCATATCCCAAATATCTTGTTATACGAGATCTCATATCGATATCGATGCAATATCCCAGATATGGTCTTATACAATATCATATCAATGTCAATGCCATGTCCCAAACATGGTCTTACACAAGATCTCTATTTGATTCCAAAGCCATGTCCTGACATGGTCTTATATGAGACCTTCATATCTCATGTTGTGACAATGGTATCCTTGTTATTCCTAATGTTCAACCGGGACTTCTACTTAACATAATATCATTATACTCTCATCGAGGCATCATTAATCAATTTCATAGAAACAATATACATTTCTCATGATATCAAGCAATTGAGAATATAATAGCATATGTAGCTTTAGTTTCACACAAACTTACCTCGATACCATAATATGTATAGTTGTTTGATTTATTCCACAATTTTTTCCTTTCTTTAGTTTTAGTCCAGACTTTGTGTTTCTTGATCTATAATGACAATTTCACTTATTTAATGATCACGTTGACTAAAATAACTCATGAATCATTCATTGGCAAAATTACTATTTTGCCCTTAAACTTTCACAAAATTACAATTTTACCCCTAGATTCGTAAATCGAATCTAATTATATTTCCTCCTTTAACAAGCCTAGATTAATATTTATTACTCTTATAGAAACTCACAATACCAATTATTACACGCATTTACTACCTATTTTACAACCTTTACAAAAAAGTCCTTTTAGGTGTTTTCATGGAAACATCTTTCACAAAAGTTGTGTATTTAACACCCAAGATTCACTGTTTTCCATAAAAATTTAGAAAAAACATAAATGCTCACATGGAAAAACCTTAGACTCCTAACCATTTTAATAAATAGTCCCCTCATTAGCTAGATCATGCTACAAGGGTCCCAAAAATACAAAAATTATCAAAAATAATCATCAAGATGACTTACTTGTAAAGGTGAGGAGTTGCTGAAAATTTTCAAGCGTCCATGGCTGTTTTTCTTAGGAAAAATTGGTGGAGAGAAGGATGAGAAAAGATGATATCTTTTCTTCTCTTTATTTTTTTATATTACATCAATTAATCATCTAGTTTCCACCAACTTTGACCTATTTTCATTTCTTTGTCCCCTATAGCCGGCCACTCTATCTTAAGGGTCTAATTGCACTTTAAGGACCTCCAAGTTAATATTCTATAGTTATTTGACACCTCTATCTTGTAAAATAAAACTTTTTCACTTTATGTGATTTAGTCCTTTTCTGCAGTTAAGCATGAAATCGCTAAAATTAATATACCAAAATTTTCATACACTCATATAATCATGCTATATCATATAAATAATTATAAAATTAATTTTCTTTGACCTCAAATTAGTGGTTCCAAAACCACTATTCTGACTAGCCCCAAAATTGGGCCATGAAAGCGTGTGTGGCCACTTCGAAGGGCACTTGGGCTGGACACACGGGCGTGTGGTTAGCCGTGTGAACCAAGTCAGTATGTATGCCCTATTTCCACATGGTTTGAGACATGGACGTGTCTTGAGCCATGTGAGACACACGGCCTGTTCACACGAGCGTGTGACCCTTGTATAGTTGAAATTTTTCTAAGTTTCTAAAATTTTTTTGAGTTATCGATGTAGTCCCAAACCACTTTTAAAGCATATTTAAAGCCTCGTAGGCCCTTATTAGGGACAATGTGTTTATGATTAAATGATATTTGAATATGAATGCATAAATGTATGAGTTATGTATGTTAAATGATGTGTACTGATCGATAATACCTTGTAACCCTACCCGGCGACGAATTCGGATTAAAGGTGTTACACTTGTTGGTATCAAAGCTACGGTTTAGTCGATTCTAGAAATAACATAGAATGTAGCTATACATGCCATATATAACATGTTATAGTGTGATGAATCCTGACATTATAAACTATGTTTTCGTATAGTAATGGATCTCGGACGAGCTGTAGCAGATGATGTTGAGAGAAATGCGTCAGCTCCCGCTCATGGGATAGTGCCTTCGAATCTAGACCCGTGTCGAGTAGTCACAGAGGTAAGGCTAAAGAAGCATTTTTCTAGATGATGAATGAGTGGTTCACTCAATATGTTCGGACAAATCTGGTTGCTCAACAACCTCTACCCCCTCCTATTCCCCAAGCTATACCTGTAGCTCCTCAAGGTGTCGAGCTTTTAAGATTGAATAAGCCTCCAGTTGATAAGATCCGTAAACATGGGGCTGAAGAGTTCAGGGCTAATGTTGATGATGACCCTGAAAGAGCTTGAGTTCTAGCTTGAAAATACTATCCGAGTGTTTGATGAACTTTTGTGTATGCTAGTTCAATGCTTAAAGTGCGCTATTTCTCTTCTAAGAGAATCTGCGTATCATTGGTGGAATACTTTAGTGTCGGTAGTGCCGAAATAGCGATTACCTAGGAATTTTTTCAGATGGAGTTCCGAAATAAATACATCAGTCAACAGTTCCTTGATCAAAAGCATAAAGAATTTTTAGAATTGAAATAGGGCCGTATGACTAACCAAGTACGAGACAGAATTTGCACAGTTAAGTAAATATGCTCGAGAGTATGTTTCGACTGAAGAGATAATGTGCAAGCGGTTTGTTGATGGGCTGAACAAAGACATTAAACCTCTAGTCGGGATATTGGATTTAAAAGAATTTGTTGTGTTAGTTGGACGTGCTTGCAAAGCTGAAGAACTGGACAAAGAAAAGAGAAAGGCTGATTCGGAAGTTAGAGATTTGAGAAAAATATTGATGAATAAACTCTATCACTCTTCATCGAAGAAATCCTAAGATTCGTATAGTCAATCAAATGCACCGATGGAGTACTCTAATAGAGATTGTGGGAAGCAATTTATGGGTTTAAAAACTTCAGCTATGTCAGTGGCAAGTGTGGGTAATGTTAGACCGAACAAACCTGAATGTGGATGATGTGGAAAACGACATTTTGGAGAGTGTAGATTGAATGATAAAGCTTGTTTTAGATGTGGTTCACATGAACACTTCATTCTAGATTGTCCTGAGTTAGATAAGAAAGATAAATCTCAGAGTGCAAGACAAAGCAACACGACTGCAAGAGGAAGACCATTCCGTAATGTTGGAAATGTGAGTAGTGGTAAAGGTAACACAAGATACTGCTATGAGATCCAAGGCCAGAGCACCTGCTAGAGCCTACACTATTCGCGCTCGCGAAGAAGCATCATCTCCAAATGTTATCAGAGGCACTTTCGCTCTCTATGATACTAATGTAATTGCATTGATAGATCAAGGATCAACTCATTCTTATATATATGTATGAATATAATATCTAGTAAGACTTTTCCTGTAGAGTCTACTGAATTTCTGATTAGAGTATCGAACCCCTTAGGCAAATGTGTTTTAGTTGACAAAGTCTGCAAGATTTGTCCATTAATGTATCAAGATTTCTGTTTTCTGGCTAATCTGATGTTGTTTCCATTTGATGAATTTGATGTGATTCTGGGTATGGATTGGCTAACGATGCATAATGCTATAGTGAATTGTAGACAAAAGATAATTAAACTGAAATGTCAGAATGATGAGACTATTAGAATTAAATCTGATGATCTGAATAGTTTGTTAGTTGTGATCTCGTCTATGTTAGCTCAGAGATTTGTGAGAAAGGGGTGTGAAGCTTATCTTGCTTATGTACTTGATACGAAAGTGACAAAAACAAAGATTGAATTAGTACTAGTTGTATACAAGTATCCAAATGTATTTCCCGAAGAGTTACCGGGTTTACCACCTATTAGAGAGGTTGAGTTTGGTATTGAATTAGTACCAGGAACAACGTCAATATCGATAGCTCCGTACAGAATGGCTCCGATAAAGTTAAAAGAATTGAAAGCTCAGTTGCAAGAGTTGACAGATAAAGGTTTTGCTAGACTGAGTTTCTCTCCTTGGGGTGCACCAGTGTTGTTTGTGAAGATGAGAATGTGTATAGACTATCGACAGCTCAACAAAGTGACGATTAAGAATAAACACCCTTTTCCACGAATAGATGATTTGTTTGATAATTAAAAGGGGAAACAGTGTTTTTGAAAATTGATTTAAGATCAGGTTATTACTAGTTGCAAGTAAAAGACTCAGATGTACCAAAAATGCATTTAGAACAAGATACGGACACTATGAAGTTCTTGTCTTGCCTTTCAGACTAACAAATGCACTTGCTATTTTTATGGACTTGATGAACCAGATTTTTAGGCCGTACTTAAACCGATTCAAAGTTGTGTTTATTGATGACATTTTGATTTACTCTCATAATGAATCTGAGCATCCCGAGCATTTGAAAATCATGTTACAAACTTTGAGAGATAAACAGTTGTTTGGAAAGTTCAGAAAATGTGAGTTTTGGTTACGAGAGGTTGGTTTTCTAGGACATATAGTTTCAGCCGCAGGGTATCTGAGTTGATCGGAGCAAAATTTTTCCAATTATAAATTAGAAGCCTCCGAGAAATGTATCTGAAGTTCGTAGTTTCTGGGATTAGCTGGCTATTATAGACAATTTGTTAAAGGCTTCTCGATGATTGCTACTCCGATGGCACGATTACTTAAAAATGATGTTAAATTTGAGTGGTCAGAAAAGTGTTAATAGAGCTTCAAGCAGTTGATAGCATTATTGACAGAGGCACTAGTGTTAGTTCAGCCTAAGTCGGGTAAAGAATTTGTAGTTTTCAATGATGCATCGTTAAATGGCCTAGATTGTGTTTTGATGCAGGAAGGCAAAGTTGTAGCTTATGCATCGAGACAGTTGAAGTCGCACGAAAAAATTATCCAACACACGATCTAGAGTTAGATGCGATAATGTTTGAAAATTTGGCGTCATTACTTTTTTGGTGAGAAATTCCATATTTATACCGATCATAAAAGCTTGAAATATCTGATGACTCAGAAAGATTTAAATTTGCGACAGTGGAGATGGCTAGAATTGCTAAAATACTATAATTAGTGATTGATTATCATCCAGGGAAAGCGAACGTAGTTGTTGATGCTCTGAGCCGAAAGTCCTTATTTGCTTTACGTGCTTTGAACGCACAATTAGCTTTTTCTGACGATGGTTCAATAGTAGCCAAGTTGAAAGCGAGACCGTTATTTCTACAGCAGATTTGTGAGGCTCAAAAATTTGATAATGAATTGCAAGCAAAATGAGCTCAGTGTGAGTTGACATCTGATTCAGAGTTTTGAATAAGGACTGATGATTGTTTGATGTTTCGTGATAGAATATGTGTACCAAGAAAATCTAATCTCACTAGGAAGATTCTAAATGAAGCACACAGTAGTTGTTTATCAGTACATTCGGGAAGCACGAAAATGTATAACGAATTGAATCAACTTTATTAGTGGCACGGCATAAAATGAGATATCTCAGAATTTATTTCAAAATATTTGATTTGTCAACAAGTCAAAGCTGAGCATCAAGTGCCGTTAGGTTTATTATAGCCTATAATGACTCCAGAGTAGAAATGGGATAGAGTAACAATGGATTTCGTATCGGGTTTACCCTTATCTCCGAAAAAGAAAGACGTGATCTGGGTTGTTGTTGACAGATTGACGAAATCAGCTCATTTCATTCCAGTACGTATATATTTCTCGCTTGGTAAATTAGCTAAGTTGTATATTTCCGAAATTGTGAGATTACATGGTGTTCCCCTATCTATTGTTTCGGATAGAAATCCAAGATTTACTTCGCGATTTTGGAAGAAATTGCAAGAAACTTTGGGTTCAAAGTTGCATTTTAGCACTGTGTTTCACCCGCAAACGGATGGTCAATTCGAATGAGTTATTCAGATACTTGAGGATATGTTGCGTTGTTGCATTCTTAAGTTTGAAGGCAGCTGGGAGAAATATCTACTGCTGATTGAATTTGCTTACAATAATGGCTTCCAATCGAGTATAAAGATGGCATCGTATGAAGCTCTATACGGTCGTAAATGTCAAACACTATTGTATTGGAGTGAGCTCAGTGAAAATAAGATTCACGGGATTGATCTAATCAGAGAGACTGAGGAAAAAGTGAAAGTAATTCGCGATAGTGTGAAAGTAACTTCGGATCGACAGAAATCGTATGCAGACTTGAAACAGAAAGATATTGGGTTCCAGATTGGGGATAAAGTGTTTTTGAAAGTGTCACAGTGGAAAAAAATATTGATGTTTAGTCAAAAAGGAAAATTGAGTCTACGATTCATCGGACCGTATGAGATTATTGAGCGAGTTGGGCCAGTGGCATATCGACTATCTTTTCCGTTTGAGTTAGAGAAAAATCATAATGTGCTTCATGTGTCAATGCTTTAACGATATCGATCCGACCCTTCACATGTCATTTCCTCGACTGAGGTTGAAATTCAGTTTGATATGTCATATGTTGAAGAACCGATTCGAATTTTAGCTTGTGAGATCAAAGAGCTGAGAAATAAGAGAATCACATTAGTAAAAATATTATTGCATCGACACGTGGTTGAAGAAGCTACATGGGAACCCGAATATGTTATGGGAAAACAAAACCGAACCTATTCACTAGTAACATTTTTGGGGACGAAAATCCCTAAGGGGGAGAGTTGTAATAGCCCAATTTTAGCTAAATCAAAATAGTGATTTCGGAACCACAAATTTAATATCAAAAAATTATTTTAATATTATTTTCGGTGTTTACAGCATGTTATTTGATATGTGTGAAAATTTCGTGGGCTAATTTTATCGTTTAATAGGTCAATTTGATAAAAAGGACTAAATTGCGTAAAGTGAAAAACTTAAGTTCTAATAGCTAAAGGTGTCTAATAGCTATAGAACCTTAAAGTTAAGGTCCTTATGTTGTTATTAAACCATTTATGGTATAATGGATGATAGTGGCATGTCATTATTGAAATTTTGAATTAGTAATAAGGTTAAATAGGTAAATGAGTAATTAAGTTATAATTAAAATAAAACAAAAACACCAAATGGATTCATTCATCTTCTTAACCGATTTTCACATGAAGAATAGCCATTTTTAGGGCTTGATATTTGACCAAGCTTTCCTAGCTCATTAAGGTACGATTTTTGTCCCGTTTTTAATGATTTATATGTTTTTGAGATCGTTGCAACTAGTACTAACTAGCCCAGGGACTAATTTGCGAAAATTTTAAAGATTTTGAGAGTTTCCATTGTTGAATTTATGTGTTCTTTGATGTTTAATGTTGAAATATGAAAGCTTGATGATAGTTTTACATGTTTTGTTTAGTGATTTTTGATGAAAATGCATAATAAGGATTAAATTGTGAAATGTGCAAATTGTGTGGTTGAAATGTGAAATAAATGACAGTTTTGGGCTGTTAGGGACATATAAGTAATTGGGCCAAGCATGGGTTTTACTAAAATTATGTGAATTTTGTGTTTTGTGAAATAATGACTAAATTGTAAATGTTGTGAAATACTCGGGGCAAAAGTTTAAAAGTGCTTTAAAGTGTAACATGGACTAAATTGAAAGAATATGTGATTGAATAATTTAATTTTGAATTCATATAGATCAAGAAAGAAATAATTTGGATCTAAATCGGGGGAAAGCAAGGTTATCGAGTAGTCGGTCTGTTTTATCAAATCCGTACATGAGGTAAGTTCGTATAGTTGAACTTAATTGTGCATTTGTTTAATTGATGGATAGAATTGAGATTATATGTATTCCATTAGTTAAATTTGGAGATATTGAATTTAAATGTACAGTTTAAGTCGACGAGATACTGAATAAGACCATAACCAGGTTATGGCATGTGAATGAAAGACCACGACAGGACGTTGGCAATGTATGTGTAAGACCATAGTTGGACTATGGCATCGAAAATCGACGTATTTATATCGTAAGCATTTATAAACTTAAAGTGATTCGATAAACAAATTGGTGAGAATAGATATATATCAGTACAGGTATGTACAAAAAACTGTTCGAATGATGAATTATAAGAAGATGAGAACTTATGAGTTACTTTGTAGTTAAACTTTATGTTATCTCATTGATTGAGGTTTTAATTTCAAATTATGTATCTATTTGGATGTGTTAATGAATGATGTTGATTATTTCATATATACATACGAACTTACTAAACTTTATAGCTTACTTTGTTTATTTTCTTCTATGTTCTATAGTAAATCGAAGCTAGCTCAGAACCGAGGATCGTCAAGAACTTCATCACACTATCAGACATCTATTTGGTACTTTTGAGTTGTGTAAATATGGTATATGGCATGTATAGGCTTGTGTCATTTTGGTATGTTTGATGGATATGTACTTTGGCCATTTGGGTTGGTGTAAGATGATGAACATGATGATGTTATAAATGTGCAAATGGTTCTATTTTGAGTTTGGTAAATTGAATTATGTTATATGATTGAAGTTGATAATTTGAAAGTTATGTGTTTGTGAATTAATGCCATGTTTGTAATGAATTAGTCAATTGAATTGTATATGTGAATTAGGTATGTGTAACAGCCAGATTTAAGGGCTAGACGGAACAGTGATCTCGAGATCACTAATCGAGATTAGAGAAATTTATTTTCATGATATTTTGTGAATTAGATTATGATTGTGTATGTACATGAGAATTTAGGTACTTTAATTTTAGCGATTTCATGTTTAATCGCGAAAAAGGACTAAATTGCATAAAGTGCGAAAGTTACATTCTATAGGCTTAAGGTACCAAATAGCCATAGGTTGTTAATTTGAGGTCTTTAAAAGGCAATTTAGCCCTTTGAGAAGGCTTGGCCGGCCATAGACTAGCATAAGAGACAAATTTGTCAATGTTGGTCAAAGTTGGTGATAGTACGTGGACTAATTAATAGTTTAAGAAGGAAATAAAAGATATCATCTTTTCTCCTTCACCTTCCACCAAAAATTAGCAGCAAATAGAGGGTAGAAAGCTTCAAAAATTTTAGCACACTCATCCCTTTTACAAGTAAGTGTTCTAGTGATCTTTTCTTGAAAATAGTTGTACATTTGAAACCCTAGAACTTAGCTTTCAAATGATGGGACTATTGTGCAATATGGTGAAAAGTTTAGAGTTTTACCATGAGAGCTTTTGTAACACCCCAAACTCGGCCCAAAAGTTAGGCCCGAATCTGGTGTGTCACATTGAAGAAAACGTATAAAGGATTTGTGATTCATACTAAAATAAGTTTTGTTAAAATCAAGAAAAACAAGTTTGATTTGAGACATTTGATAAAATACTACTGGCCTCGAAGATTGATTGATAAATCGATAAATTTGAACTAATGCTCTTATAAAACCATCTTTGCGATTGTTAAAAACTTGTTTGAGAATTACAGCCTCTTTGTTAAAACCCAAAACACTTAAGCAATTGGTATCTACTTAAAAACGTAATTATCTTTAAAAACCTTTTTGGGTTGCAAAAACATATTTGAATTAAACGATTTACGAAAATATGATGTTTGGAAATAGAGTTGCAGAAATCTTTTGAAAACATTGCGAAAATGTAGATAAAATACAAGTATTTTTGAGAGGTTAATTGATGAGTCGAAAATAGAGGCAATGAACTTTAACCGTGACTTTTGAAAATGTCGTCGATAATTTGAAAGAGAATTTTCGAGTTAAATCATTTGTGAAAGTTTGTTATGAAAATCATTTGTTAATCTATTTTGGTTTACTTAAGTTTTTTAAAAAATCCCGTTTAAAAACAATTCAAGCATAATACTAAGTACGAAAAAAACATAAGCAAAATAAAATATTCCAGAGGCCTTATTAGAACACAAAATAAACCCAAATGTAATATCCCGGGTTAGGGGGCTATTTTATTTTGGCTTTGTTGCATGTGCCTGGTGTGCTATGTTGTTGTTTTGATGTTTTTGGGGCTTAGTTATAAGCTAGGTGTAAGCCTGAGTGGTAGGAAAAATCTTTGTTTTAGGCTTAGGTGGGAGGAGTGAAGGAGTGGGGTTTATAAATATCTTTAGGTGAATTTTAGCATAACAAATAAGCTGGTGGAGTGGCAAGTTAGGCGCCACTAAGGGCTTGGATTGGCGTCACTTACAAGGGGGAGAGGTCCTGTGTTCAAGCTGCAGAGTGCTCCCATTTTGGCTTCTATTTTGACGGCATGGACGGGAGGAGTTGTAGGCAGTTCAAACTCTGCCTTGGACCAAGTCAAATGTTCAAATGGTGGGTGGAGAGTGAATTTAGTAGGGAGACTAGTTCAAACTAGTTTGAATTGATGGCTTGGAGTGTTTGGGGGAGTTGTGGCCGAATGTTGGGGAGATTTTGGGGGGAGTGGACGGTTTGGTATGTGGGAGAGTGGGAGTGCCGAAACTCCTTTTCCATTTTTGTGCATTTTCGGTCAAAAGCTTTTGGTAAGCCAAATTCTCCTTTAGTCAAAAAGCTAGTAAATTTCAAGTGTATTTCTTCATTTTCCTCCTTAAACTGAAAGTTCAAGCATTTTCTTGAAAACTTCTTTGTTTCTCTTGATTTGGTGTGGTGAATGCTCTTTCCCATTTTTCTTATTTTCATCTTGTGTAAACCGAAGCTAGTATCCCTTCTTCCCATCGTGCATTGCCTTTCTCTTAAAACTTGTGTGAAACTCCATTCTCCAAAATACCTTCCTTTTCTTCTTTCAAACCGAAAGCACCTCCCTCTTTTCATCTTTATTTCCTTTCTTTTCCAAAACTTCTTGGCGAATCTTTCTTCAACCTTTGCCAATTTATTTTCTCCTTTTGAACCGCATTTCTTTTGCTTTGTACCTTCGAAGACTCTAGCCGAATCTTCCTTTGTGTGAAGCCGAAACCTTTCTCCTTTTTGTTAAGGGTGTTAGCCGAATCTTTTCTCTCCTAATAGTTCTTCATTGCCGAATATTAGAGGAGTGTTGACCTTGTTGGGCCTTTGTTGCAATCGGTTTAGAAGAAGGTAAATGCTTGGCCGAATGGCCATTTCTCCCCTCTCTTGTGCTTTATCGATTTTGGATTGCTTAAGGGCCGATTTCGGCATTTGTTGAAAGGAGTTAACCTTTGGTTTTGGTAATCGATTTCGTTATAGGGCCTTTGGATTTCGGAAGCAAGCAAGAGGAGTCTTCCTTCTCTGTTAATCGCTGGGTAAGTGATGGTAAGAGGTTGCTTTAATGGTCTTTCCTTAGAGTTTGTTAAACCAAAGACTAGTGAGGCTAATGGATTGTGTTTTAGGGGGAGGCCGATTGTCAGAAGAACCATTATTGGTTCGGGTTTGGTAGGAAACCAAACCATTCGCAAGGTAAGGATTCAAACGCTAACCCCCTTTGGTTTCTATTTTGACCGAAAGGTATGGGTGCTAATCTATGTTTGACCGATTCTAGGAGCAAGATAATCGAGGATTTGGATCGGTTCGTTGGGTTAAGCTTAGTGTTAGCAGTGTGTAAACTAACACACCTTTTCTTTGAGTGATATGTTAATAACCTGATTGTGTAAAGTGAAACAGTATGGTTGAGTGATGTAATACCCAATGAGGTATGGATACGGATTCGAGTAAGTCTGTTTCATTACGAGATCTGTAGTGATATATGATATCATGATTTTGGTGTATGTATTATGAGATGCCATGTTGAGCATGTGAGCATGATTGCATGATTTGCATGATTTGCATTAGTATGATATGTTATTGGGTGATATGAGTGGAGGGAATATGATATCCATGTCTTTGGGACACGGAGGTTTGGCACCTCCGGTGGTTTGGTACCACGATTGATTATTGTGACTTTGGGTCACGGAGGTTTGGCACCTCCGCCTCGTCGGTGGCTTAGTACCACGATGGGTTGGCCCCACGGTTGATTTTACGGATTGATGCTAGTGATTTGGTATCACACGATGGGTTGGCCCCATCATATGATTCGTGACTACGGTCACCAAATGATTTGGTATCACATTTGTGTCTTTGGGACACCAGAGGTTTGGCACCTCATAGCGACTCGTCCCTGTGGTTTAACACCACCGTAGGTTGGCCCCACTATTGAGATACGGGATTGTCGCCAGTGATTTGGTATTACACGTGGGTTGGCCCCACAGATTGATGATTTGTGACTTTGGGTCACCAGTGGTTTGGCACCACATTGATGGATATCGTGACTTTGGGTCACCAGTGGTTTGGCACCACCAGTGGTTTGGTACCACACGGGGTAGAAAAGGTGTTACGGATGGTTAGGATCGGGTGCATGAATTGTATTGCTTTGTTATGATATGTGTTAGTATGTTGCATATCTGGGAGGATTTATGCACCTGAGTCTTGCGATTCACCTTCTCCTTATCATTTCGGTGACACTTAGATCGCGGACACGAAAGGGGTGGACTCGAGATGCCCATGCCATGAATAAAAGTCGAGTTAATCGATTTTAAACTTGGTACTTTGCTTTATTTATTTTTCGTTTGGATTTGTTGGGTTTGTAAACGGCCTTTTAAAATTTTACTTTGGTTATCTTTATGCTTAAAGTTACTTTCAAATATGCCTTAACAAACTAATTGGGTTACAACTTGCTAAAACTTGGAAAGATGAAGTTTTCTTCAAATTGCAAAGCGAGATGTTTTAAACGTTACCATCGGGTATCACACTGTAATTCAAGATAAATGAAACTCAATTGTCTTCCAAACTTGAATGTGATTTCTTATTAACTTAAAAATGTGTTTAAGCAACAACAAGGATTACTTAAATTTCTAAATGAGATAAACTGCTTTTACTTACATATCTGATTAAGTTTTCAAAATTTTTGGGTTTTCAAATGCACCATCGATTTTAAAACAGTCATCCTCGAGATTTTTTTCAAGTACAAAATTTAGCAAGATGATTTTATCAAACTCCTAAACTTAAACATAAACCTCTCAAATACCTTTTTCCCTGTAACATACCAGATTCGGTCATGGTGTATTGACCGGGTTTGGGGTGTTACAATTGTGGTATCAGAGCCAAGTTCAAAGGCTCGACTGTGGGCCTGAGGCCCAAAAAGTTTTAAATACTGGTTTTAAGTGTTTTGTTTTAAAAAGAATATGGTTTGAAAGGCATGGCACCGAGAATCCGGCCCCAATTTGCCCAGGTAAGTACCCCTTACTATTGCTTGTGATTTTAATGTTGTTGTGAGTGGATGACTAGCAATAGTGGATTACCTTAGAAACTGAAACTGATAGGACTCTGTGGACTTGCGAAAACAAAGCTTCTTTAATATTCATAAGGCTTTGCTTTTTAAACAGTGGAATAATTACCGATGCATAAAATTCTTTAAATCAGACAAGACTTTTGTCATGAGTACACGAGGTGGACGTGGTCGTGGACGTGGTCGGCGTAGGATGACAGTTTTTAAACCCGTAGGATCTGGTCAGGGGTCAGAGAATGAGATACCGGTACCACCACCGGTGGAGGTGGTGAGTTTGAGAACAGACCGGGACGACCAGATGTCACAAAGCGATGCCGCTGGTTCGGAAAGGGTAGTTGGAGTAGGTGGAAGCACAGAGCTAAAAATACATGCTGGCGACTCCGAAACAAGCGAAATTTGAGGTATTTAGGTGTGTCGGTGTGGCTCCCGACGACGGAGTATTGGTCGAAGCGACAGAGCGAGATCATGGACGATCTAGAACGATCGCTAAAGAGAAATTAAAGGGATAGTATCACTTCTTGAGATGAGTCATACCGGTGGTGGCTCACGATTCGGGACAATGACTGCGTGAAGATTTAACTTGGGACTATTTGAGTCGCTTATCGAAAAAGTACGTTGGAGCTAACTACATTAATGAGCAACGGAAAGCATTTACGAGGTTAGTTCAGGAGTAAATCGTGTTAGAATCTGGCGAGTTCCTCGGTGAGTCAAGATGCTAGGGGTATGGTGGCTCTTGAACACGAGAGGTGTGTTCGTTTGAGGATGGCTGCGAGATGAATTAAGGTTCTTGATTGCTCCCAGCCATGAGCGTGAATTCTTTATCTGGTTGAAAAGGCTAAGGTAGCCGAGGGTATTAAGGAGTCTGTGAGGCAAGGCATGGATAGGAACAGACATAAGAGGAATTTTGGGTCTTCGGGTCGTCGGTAATCCTCGGAAAGGGCTAGACCGAGTGGGTCGAATCATCCGTAGGTTTGTTGTTGCTAGTCGGGGACCACCGTAGTGTAAGATTGTGGGAAAGCTCATTGGGAGGATGTTGGTGGTGGTAGAGGATGTTTTGAGTGTGGCTCATTGGACCACCGTGTGAGGGATGTCCGTAAGTTGGCTAGGATTCAATCCAGAGTCGGGGCCATACTCGGTTCAGAATAATGGACCAACACCATGAGGGGCCGTGGTAATGGCGGAGGAGGTAATGGTTACAGTGGGGCCGTGGAGCACCGGCAGAGGAGGTGAGTAGTTCGAGGCGATGACTTGAGCTAGTGTATGCTGAGGCGCCGAGAGGAGCAACGCATGCCGGACGTCATAACCCAGACGTTCTTAATCTTTGGTTCTCCATTTCTTGCTTTGATTGATGTGGGTTCAACGCATTCATATGTTGCAAGTAGCATAGTGAAGACCATGGATCTAGACTACGAGATATCTTCAGGCGGATGACCGTAATAAGCCCTCTCAGCCACTCTGTAGTTGTAGATAAGTTTGTATAGAGATGTACCTCTAGAACTCAAGGGGTAGTGTTTGTGGTCGATCGATGGAGCCGCCGTTTGGGAGTTCGATCGATTCTCGGGATGGACTGGCTGGTTAAGTACTAGGCGAGGTTGGATTGCACGGCTAAGCGCATGGTTCTAAAGACATCGGAGGGTGATGAGGTGGTTATGATAGGTATTAGGAGGGACTACCTATCCAATGTGGTATCTGCTCTGACTCGAGAAGATGGTCGAAAGAAATGTGAAGCATATGTGGTTCATGTGTATGCCTTGGAGGCTAAAGAGTCTGCTTGTAGAGGCAGTTTGAGACGATTAGGAATTTGCCGATGTGTTTCTGAAAGAGCTTCCAAGTTTGCCACCGGATCGTGAAGTAGAGTTGAATAGATTTGTTGCGAAGCGCCGGTGTCTATTACTCCGTATAGGATGGCGCCAAAGGAGTTAGTGGAGCTTAAGGCTCGAGATCCGTGAGTTGTTGGACCGGGGTTTTATCGGGCCAAGTGTTTCACCTTGGGGAGCCGGTATTTTTATTAAGAAGAAGAGCGGTACTATGCGGATGTGTATAGACTATCGCCAATTGAATAAGTGACGATCAAAAACAAGTATCCGCTTCCACCAGTTGATGACTTGTTTGATCGGTGAAAGGTCTGGTGATATTCTCGAAGATCGATTTGAGGTCCGGGTATCACCACTAAAGGTGAAAAAGGCGGATATCGCAAGGCGGCGTTTAATTACTCGGTATGGGCACTATGAATTTACGGTAATGCCGTTTGGGTTGACTAACGCTGGCGACATTCATGGATATGATGAATAGAATGTTCAGTGATGATTTGGATCGGTTCGTCGTGGTTTTTATTGCGACATCTTGGTGTATTCAAGGACCGAGGAGGAGTCACGATGCGCATTTGCGGGTGGTATTGCGATTCGAGGGAGAAAGACTTTATGCAAAGTTTAGTAAATCGAGTTAAAGCTTAGAGAGGTGGCGTTCTTGGGTCATGTAGTGTCGGTGAGGGATTAGAGTGGATCCTCGAAAGATTGAGGCGATTTTGGATTGGAAGCCGCCTAAGTCGAAGAGTTGAGATTCAAGTTTTTGGGTTTGGCGAGGATACTACCAAGATTTGTAGAGGATTTTCGTTGATCGCAGACCGATGACCAAATTGTTAAGGAAAGGGTTCCGTTCATTTGGGTGAAGCGGCAGGAGAGCTTCGATAAGTTGAAGAAGATTTTGGTGAAGCTCGATTCTAATTCAACTTTGAGGTGAAAGGAATTCAGATTTATTGCGATGCCTCACATATGAGTCTGGTTGTGTCTTGATCGGGAAGGAAAGGTTGTGGCTTATGTATCTCGGCAGTTGAGGCCACATGAGGTCAATTATCTGACGCACGATCTGGAGTTAGCGGCTGTAGTCTTCGCCTTGAAGATTTGGAGGTATTACTTGTACAGAGAGAGATCGATAGTCTACACAGATCACAAAAGTCTGAAATACCTTTTGACCCAGAAAGATTTGAATCTGAGGCAACGCAGATGGATTGAGTTCCTAAAAGACTACGACTGCTCGATTGAGTATCATCCGGGCAAGGCTAACGTAGTGGCAGACGTGTTGAGCCGTAAGGTTATTTCGGACTTAAGAGCGATGTTTGCCTATTTGAGTTTGTCTGACGACGGAGTATTCTCGCGAGTGCGAGTTAAGCCTACTTGGGTTGAAGCGGATCGAGAAAAGCAGTTAATGGATGAGGTTTTGAGTCTTGAGAGGTCACAAGTGCGAGAATGGTGGTTTGGAGGTTCTGATTTGTCTAGTGATGGAGTCTTTGTGTTTTTAGGGAGAGCTTGTATGCCGAGGATATTGAGTTAAGGCAAAAGATTCTTCAGACGCTCATAGCAGCCCTACGCTATGCATCCTAGAGGTAGCAAAATGTATAGGGATCTCGAGAGCGATTACGGTGGCCAAGTCCAAGAGGAAGTAGCGAGTTTGTAGGAAGTGTCGACATGTCGGAAGTCAAGGCCGAACATCGGATCTTTGTCGAGGTTGCTTGACCGGTGAAGATTCCACAGATGGAAGTGGGAAAAGATAACTATGGATTTTGTCGGTGGATTACCTCTTACGCCTAGCAAGAAGGATTGATTTGGGTAATTGTGGATCGATCGACTAAATCGGCTCACTTTATCCGGTGAGGTGGATTACTCACTTGAGAGGTTGGCGAAGGTGTATGTGTCGAGAGATAGTGAAATTGCGGTGTGCAGTGTCGATCATCTCGGATAGGGATTCGATTCACGTCAAGGTTACGGAAAGTGTTGCTTGAGCTTTAGGTACGGTTGGATTTTAGCACGCGTTTCATCGCATGATCGGCAGGCGATCGGAAAAGGTTATCTGATCTTAGAGGATAAGTTACGAGGTGTGTCTTGGACTTGAGGGTAGTTGGGAAGAGTTTCTACCATTAGCTGAGTTCGCCTACAACAACAGTTACCAAGCAAGCATCAAGATGGCACCATATGAGGTGTTGTATGGTAGGAAGTGTCGCTCACCTACTTGTTGGACAGAGTTAAGTGAACGTCAGTTGTTGGGACCAGAGTTGGTTGCTGAGACCGAAGACAAGGTCAAGTTGATACAGGCTCGATTGAAAGAAGCTTTGGACCGGCAGAAGTCTTATGCCAATCTTAAGCGGTAAGATATTGAATTTGCGGTGGGGGATCAAGTTTTTCTGAAGGTCTCACCATGGAAGAAAGTGTTAAGGTTCGGAAGGAAAGGCAAGCTAAGTCCGAGATTTATTGGGCCGTATAAGGTACTGAGACGAGTGGGACCCGTAGCATATCAGCTTGAGTTGCCAGCAGAGCTAAGTCAGATTCACGACGTTTTCCACATTTCGATGCTTAGGCGGTATCGTTCAGATCCATCGCATGTGGTAGCAGTGGAGGAGATCGAGGTGAATCCGAATTTGACCATGGAGGAAGAACCTGTGCAGATTCTAGATCGGGATGTGAAGGTTCTGCGTAGGAAGTCGGTGCCCTTGGTTAAGGTACTATGGCAGAATCATGGCGTGGAAAAAGCTACGTGGGAACCCG
This sequence comes from Gossypium rotundifolium, assembly GCA_025506655.1. NCBI lineage: Eukaryota > Viridiplantae > Streptophyta > Magnoliopsida > Malvales > Malvaceae > Gossypium > Gossypium rotundifolium. Next base: position 53,830,636 of record CP106725.1, read on the forward strand.
AGGATATGATGAGACAGTAATACCCGCAACTCTTCTGATCAGGTAATTTCGAGGTCGAAATTATTTTTAAAGGGGTAGAAGCGTAATATCCGAGTTAGGGGCTATTTTATTTTGGCTTTGTTGCATGTGCACGGTGTGCTATGTTGTTGTTTGATGTTTTTGGGGCTTAGTTATAAGCTAGGTGTAAGCTTGAGTGGTAGGAAAAATCTTTGTTTTAGGCTTAGGTGGGAGGAGTGAAGGAGTGGGGTTTATAAATATCTTTAGGTGAATTTTAGCATAACAAATAAGTGGTGGAGTGGAGTTAGGCGCCACTAAGGGCTTGGATTGGCGTCACTTGCGGGGGAGAGGTCCGTGTTCAAGCCGCAGAGTGCTCCCATTTTGGCTTCTATTTTGACGACATGGAGGGAGGAGTTGTAGGGTTCAAACTCCGCCTTGGACCAAGTCAAATGTTCAAATGGTGGGTGGAGAGTGAATTTAGGAGGAGACTAGTTCAAACTAGTTTGAATTGATGGCTTGGAGTGTTTGGGGAGTTGTGGCGAATGTTGGGGAGATTTTGGGGAGTGGACGGTTTGGTATGTGGGAGAGTGGGATCAAACTCCTTTTCCATTTTGTGCATTTTGGTCAAAAGCTTTTGGTAAGCCAAATTCTCCTTTAGTCAAAAAGCTAGCAGAAATTTCAAGTGTATTTCTCCATTTTCCTCCTTAAACCAAAAGTTCAAGCATTTTCTTGTCGAAAACTTCTTTGTTTCTCTTGATTTGGTGTGGCCGAATGCTCTTTCTCATTTCTTCTTATTTTCATCTTGTGTAAACCGAAGCTAGTATCCCCTTCTTCCCATACGTGCATTGCCTTTCTCTTAAAACTTGTGCCGAAACTCTATTCTCCAAAGTACCTTCCTTTTTCTTCTTTCAAACCGAAAGTACCCTCCTTCTTTTCATCTTTATTTCCTTTCTTTTCCAAAACTTCTTAGCCGAATCTTTCTTCAACCTTTTCCGATTTATTTTTTCCTTTTGAACCGCATTTCTTTTACTTTGTACCTTCGAAGACTCTAGCCGAATCTTCCTTTGTGTGAAGCCGAAACCTTTCTCCTTTTTGTTAAGGGTGCTAGCAGAATCTTTTCTCTCTAATAGTTCTTCATTGCGAATATTAGAGGAGTGTTGACCTTGTTGGGCCTTTGTTGCAATCGGTTTAGAAGAAGGTAAATGCTTGGCGAATGGCCATTTCTCCCCTCCTTGTGCTTTATCGATTTTGGATTGCTTAAGGGCGATTTGGTATTTATTGAAAGGAGTTAACCTTTGGTTTTGGTAATCGATTTCGTTATAGGGCCTTTGGATTTGGAAGTAAGCAAGAGAGTCTTCCTTCTCTCGTTAATCATTTGGGTAAGTGATGGTAAGAGGTTGATTTAATGGTCTTTCCTTAGAGTTTGTTAAACCAAAGACTAGTGAGGCTAATGGATTGTGTTTTAGGGAGGCCGATTGTTAGAAGAACCATTATTGGTTCGGGTTTGGTAGGAAACCAAACCATTACATGAAAAGGATTCAACGCTAACCCCTTTGGTTTCTATTTTGACCGAAAGGTATGGGTGCTAATCTATGTTTGACCGATTCTAGGAGCAAGATAATCGAGGGATTTGGATCGGTTCGTTGGGTTAAGCTTGCGTGTTAACAGGTGTGTAAACTAACACACCTTTTCTTGAGTGATATGTTAATAACTTTGATTGTGTAAAGTGAAACAAGTATGGTTGGTGATGTAATACCCAATGAGGTATGGATACGGATTGGGTAAGTCTGTTTCATTACGAGATCTCGTAGTGATATATGATATCATGATTTTGGTGTATGTATTATGAGATGCCATGTTGAGCATGTGAGCATGATTGCATGATTTGCACGATTTGCATTAGTATGATATGTTATTGGGTGATATGAGTGGAAGGGAATATGATATCCGTGTCTTTGGGACACGGAGGTTTAGCACCTCCGGTGGTTTGGTACCACGATTGATTATTGTGACTTTGGGTCACCGAGGTTTAGCACCTCGCGTCTCGCCCCAGTTGGCTTAGTACCACGATTGGGTTGGCCCCACGGTTGATTTTATAGGATTGACGCTAGTGATTTGGTATCACACGATGGGTTGGCCCCATCATATGATTCGTGACTACGGTCACCGGTGATTTGGTATCACATTTGTGTCTTTGGGACACCGAGGTTTGGCACCTCATAGCGACTCGTCCTTGTGGTTTAACACCACCAGTGGGTTGGCCCCCTTGTTGAGATCTGAGATTATCGCCAGTGATTTGGTATCACGTGGGTTGGCCCCACAAATTGATGATTTGTGACTTTGGGTCACCAAAGTGGTTTGGCACCACATTGATGGATATCGTGACTTTGGGTCACGGTGGTTTGGCACCACCGGTGGTTTGGTACCACACGGGTAGAAAAGGTGTTACGGATGGTTAGGATCGGGTGCATTAATTGTATTGCTTTGTTATGATGTGTGTTAGTATGTTGCATATATCGGGAGGGGGATTTATGCACTGAGTCTTGCGACTCACCTTCTCCCTTATCATTTCAGGTGACACTTAGATCGCGGACACGGAGCCGGGGTGGACTCGAGATGCCCATGCCATGAATAAAAGTCAGATTTGCACTGATTTTAAACTTGGTACTTTGCTTTATTTATTTTTCGTTTGGATTTGTTGGGTTTGTAAATGGCCTTTTTAAAATTTTACTTTGGTTATCTTTATGCTTAAAGTTACTTTCAAATATGCCTTAACAAACTAATTGGGTTACAACTTGCTAAAACTTGGAAAGATGAAGTTTTCTTCAACCGCAAAGCGAGATGTTTTAAAGCGTTACCACGGGTATCACACTTGTAATTCAAGATAAATGAAACTCAATTGTCTTCCAAACTTGAATGTGATTTCTTATTAACTTAAAATGTGTTTAAGCAACAACAAGGATTACTTAAATTTCTAAATGAGATAAACTGCTTTTACTTACATATCGATTAAGTTTCAAAATTTTCGGTTTTCAAATGCACCATCGGTTTAAAAGCAGTCATCCTCGAGATTTTCTTCAAGTACAAAATTTAGCACGATGATTTTATCAAACTCCTAAACTTAAACATAAACCTCTCAAATACCTTTTTCCTGTAACATACCAGATTCTATTAGTAGGCGTATTGACCGGGTTTGGGGTGTTACACCAAAATAGTAAGAATAATAAAGTGAACGAAATCAGGAAACTAAAGTTCAATAAAAACCATTTCCGAAGTATGGCCTCCATCGAGTCATCCATGGCCCAAGTCCACGTCACTGAGCATTACCTACAAGGGTTAAGAGAAAAGGGGGGTGAGTTACAAGAACTCAATGTGAAATCCCCTTACCGTTGTTCACTAGGCCAAAATCTCACTAAGCAATTATTTGGGCCTAAGCCCACATACAATAATAATAATGTAATGAATATAACATGAATATGAAATGCAATTCCCAAACCAAGCCTAGTATTCCATCCGCTACACACCACCGTACCAACCAACACACACGTGGGAGCTTTAGTCACCCACCCCGCCAACACACCAAACGTAGGCATTAAGCCATTTATATCAAATTTGTGGACAAGCCACCAGAATAACAGAATTTACGTGGCATAGCCACCAGACAGATTGTGACAGAGTCACCAAATATGTGGTAGAGCCACCAAAATTATGTAGCAAAGCTACCAAAACTTCTCTTCATCATTATCCCATCCAATGCAATTCATGTATATGCATCATACATATCAAATCATGATATTTACAAATATAATAACAATAATTAAAAATTCAGAAATTATGACAAACAAATTGGCCCAATAACACTTTACAAAATCGGCCTATTAGAGCAATATATCAAATTGGCCCACTTTATCACATATCTATTCGGCCCATTTAATCACATATCAATTTGGCCCATTTAGTCACATATCAAATTGGCCCATTTAGTCACATATCAATTCGGCCCATTTAGTCACATATCAAATTGGCTCATATAGCAAAATATCAGATCGGCCCATATAGCAAAATATCATATTGGCCCATTAATTAATATGTCCAATCGACCCATAAGGCAAAATGTCAATTCAGTCCATTAAGCAATATCGTATTTCGGCCCTTTAGAGGCATTTCGATAATTCAGTAATCTTATCCACTAAGGGTATTTCGGTAATTCAGCCCATAGGGACATTTTCGTAAATTGGTAATATTACCCACTAAGGGTAATTTGGTAATTTCGCAATCTAGACTTAACTACTAATTTGGGCATAAAAATTTAAACTGTCCATCTGTGTCGTACTGACTAAATTGACTATAACTTGAGTTATGAAACTTGAAATCTAAATCCATAAATTTTTCTTGAAACTAGACTCATATATCTTCTTACTACAATTTTTCCAGAATATTTGGCTTAACTATTTAGTACAGTTTATTTCTTAAAATTTCCCTTGTTCCACTGTCCAATGATTCTGACCTCTCCTTCCTTAATTTCAAATATCTCACTGTACGGTTTTCATATACTGCTCCCACTTGTTTCTATTGAAAATAAGCTCACTAAGGAATCCATACATATAAATTATATCCAATAATTCACTTTGTACAATTTTATATAATTTTTCCAAGACAGATCGGGGAACCACGAAGTCATTCAGAACCATTCTCACTAAAATTAACATATTTCAGAATATAAAATTCCTTTTCCTTCTCCATTTCTTCCTTATCAAAATAGACACATTAAGCTTTTATTTGATATCTCATTCACTTTCTAATTCTCTTTCTCCTATTTTTCGTGATTTTTCAAAAACACATCACTGTTTCTAACCGAAACTGTTTTATTACAAAATATAATTACCACTACGATCATACGCACGCCCGAGTGATTACGGATGCCGATTTTTTGTTTTCTTCGGTATTTTGACCGATTCACAGAATATTTCATACAAACTTTTAGAGAAGTGTGAGATTACACACCATTTCAGATATGTATACGAAAGGTACGGGATTACACACCTTATTACGGGATCTGTAACACGATACTTTTCACGGCACCTAAAAGTACAATTGGTCAACAATTAGTCCAAACCCAATTTTCCACTTCAACCAAATATTTTGATTGATTAACAATCTATATCACTTACCAACAATCCGAGTCTCTTATTATGAGGGAATGATCGAGCGATTTAGTCCCTAAAAAAATAATCAATTAGTCACAACCACTATCTCGTTAAGCAAAATAACCGGTCAACGAAAAGATCCAAAAAGAACCATGATGAATCCCTTATCTTAACAATATTAGTTCCGATTCCTAACGATTGTACAATGGCTATGAATGAGTCAAAGTTTCGGCCTTCCACTATAACTCGATTGATCAAACGAGTGAGTGTCAACACAAATGAGTAGAAATGATTAAAAGAAAGGAAAAGATGTATCCAGGTGTTTGGAGTGTTTCGGTCAACACCAAAAGAGATATGAACCAAAGAGAAATGTGAGTATTTCGGTAACAAGAAGAATGGTGAAAGATGGATTAAGTTTTCGGCACCCAAGGAAGAAGTGAAGAAAATATGCTCACTAATGGCTTGTAAATTCGGCACAAAGCAAAAGAAGGAGTTTGGAGAAAAACATAAGATAGTGCAAAAGTGATTTTTGCCTAACAACACCAAAATTCTACCAAATGACCAAGCAAAATTCAGCTACCTCCCTTTCCCCCAAAACCTTCCATATACATGACCATAATGGTCAAAAGCTGGCCAACCATACCTTCCATAACACTTCCCTTGAAAAAGGCCACATGTTCCCCTTACTTGCCCTTTTCTTTTGATTCCCTTCCATCCATTCTTCCTTACCATATTTCCTTAGCCACCTTGCCTTATTTTCTTCCTCAATCTCCTCTCCATCACCTCAATCTCCTTTCCATCTCCATGATTTCCTCCATGAATCTCTCCACTACCCCTTATCATCTCTTCTCCTTTTTGGCAAAAATAAAACTCCCTTGCTTTCCATGAGATTCAAACCCTAGTTCTCCCATCAGCCAATTCACACCACTTGCCACTAAGCCACAAGCTCCTCTTGTGTCTCCTAAATGCACCCATTTATTCCTAGGTCCTTCTTCCATCAGCCATATCCACTAAAAGTCCAAAAATGAAAATTCTTCCTATGGCCTAACTTGAACTCGAGACTTCATAGAAACCTCGTAATCTTCCAAATTCACTTAACTAATAAGTCTAATTTGTAACAACGCCATTCTCTTATTCTCAATTATTGTAAACAGTCCTACGCCCAAGGCCCATTGGGCCCTATCCTACTAGGCCCAAGTTTGGGATGTTATAGCTTTCATTGTTATTTGCTGCATTTTTATAGAAGAAAATGAGTCTTGGTTGTTTGATGAACAACTTTGGTGAAAGGTGTTTTCATGAAAACACCAAAAAGAACCTTGATGAAAAGGTTATAAAATTTGTAGTAAGTATGTAAAATGTTGAGTTTTGATGATAGCTATAAGAGTATTAAATGTTCAACTAGGCTTGTTGAAGATAGAAATGTGATTAGAATTCATTTCGAGCCTAAGGGCAAAATGGTCATTTTGCCAAAGTCTAGGGGCAAAATAGTAATGTTGCCAAAGCATGACTATTAAAATGCTTTATTAATGTGAGTGTTAAAATGAGCTAATTTTCTATTATAGAGCAAGAAGAACCGAGAATCCACTTTGATCAGGGAAAGAATAAAGTCTCGGACTATACCGTCGAGCTAGCTCATTTTTAAATTGAGATAAGTTTGTATGTGATTAATGCAACATTTGTGTTATCATAATTGAGAATGCGTGGTATCATATTGATGCATGGTACTCTACTAAATTGATGTTGAATATGATGTTGAAGTCCTAGTGGACTATAATGAATATGAAAATGCTATCATCGAGATGAGAAATGGGTAGGGTCTAATATAAAACAATGTCCGGGGCATGGCCTCGGCACCGAGTTTAGATCCCGTATAAGACCATATCTGGGATATGGCTTCGGTAATAAATATAAAAATCGTATAAGACTATATCCGGGATATGGCATCGATACTTGATGTGAAAGTCCATATAAGACCATATCCGGGATATGGAATTGGCATTTAAAAGTGACTTCATGTAAGACCACTTCGGGGATGTGGCATTAGCTTCGTACCTACATGAATGACAATGAATAGGCATCTTTGACTATCCCTAGTAATTAATGGGATAAGTAGATGAGTTTAGAAGTAGAAATGAGAATTGTACTAAAGTCATGTGAATGAGTGAATACAGGTACTCGTGAATGAGTCACGAAGAAATGATTACGATGTGTGGCACGGTATGTGCTAAATAAGGGCAAATGTAAGTAAGTATGGCAAGAAACCTATGACTTGTGTATGGTTAGTTAATGCCATGGATGGATTATATTATGACCCTATTGTTGCTATTTATTTCCATGCAAACTTACTAAGCTTTATGCTTACCCCTTTCATCTCATTGTAGTTTTGCCAAGAATAACTCGATGAACACGGACGTAGGAGTTTAGAAATCACACTATCAACATCACTTTGGTATAACAATTTAGACTTGTTTGAATATGGCATGTATAGGATGTGGGTATTTTGTTAATTTGTAATTGTTAGCCAAAGTATTAGTTGTTTATGCTACTAAAGTCATTTTGTAAATGGTCTTAAGTTAGGCCAATACTTGGCATATTCTTATGCTTAAATGAAGATGATTTTCTTGAAGTATATGCCCTTGTGAATGGACAATTTAATGAGTTCTTAGATGTGCCTTTGGGTTATGAGTTGTGTTGTTTTGAATTGGAGTATGTATGTGTGCAATGTAGGGTGGCAAAGGGCTTGGTAGATAGCCATCTAATTTTCCACACGGGTAGTCACACAGCGTATGTCTAGGCCGTGAGTGACACACGGTCAGCCCTATGGGCGTATGGATCGACCGTGTGTCCCATTACATGCTACGTTTTTAGTATGCTCTACGGGCAGAGACATGGCCATGTGTCTCAACCGTGTGAGAGACACAGCCTAGGACATGGACGTGTGCCCAGGCCATGTGAAGTCTGCATGTTAATTGTAGAATTTAATTCGACACACGGGCATGTGCCTTGGCCGTGTCACCATATTGAGATGATGACGTCATAGTCAGAATGCCAAGGTTTTGGCACACGGGCTAAGACACAGGCATGTCAATGTTGTGTGAGGGACACGGGCCAGGGACACGGCATGTGTCCGGCCGTGTGAAATTGGTCAGGATCGACCACGGGTGGAAGACATGGGCATGTCTTAGGGGCACATAGGCGTGTCCCTAGACCAACACGGGCGTGTGGCCCTTGTTTTGAGGAAAAGTTTTCCAAGCTCGTAAAAAGTTCCGGATAGATTTTGAAACCTCTCGAATGTAGGATTAGGGCCTCGTGGGCCAAGAATGAGCAAGTGATGGGTTTAAATGAAATTTTATAGCCCTATTTGAGACGTTTAAGTGAGATAAGTTAGGTAACGCCTTAAACCTGGTTCCGGCTTTGAACATGGGTAAGGGGTGTTACAGTATGTAATTAAATGGCAAGTTGTGACATATTTGTGACTTGCATGGTGGGAGATAGATATAGCTAGATTTATATATTGATTAACGACTTTTGGCTACATATTTCTGCCTTGAAATGGTACCATTGGTACTTGTGTAAGTATGTACAACATGGGGTGGCAAATTGGCCTTGCAAATGGCCTATTTTTTTCCACACGGGCATGTGTCTCAGCTGCGTGTAAGACACGATCATGTTACACGGCCATGTGTCCCCTGGTTGAAATTGAATTGAAGTTAGTATGCTCCACACGGTATCACACACGAGCGTGTGACTGGCCGTGTGGTACAAGTCAGTATACCCCCTAAATGGCACATGGCTTAGCATGCGGGTGTGTGACTTGGCCGTGTTGCATAAGTTAGTATACCATACAGGTTTGACATGACCTAGCACAAGGCCTGGTACACAAGCGTGTGTGGCCACTTCGAAGGGCACACGGGCGTTTGGTTAGCCATGTGACCTAAGTCAGTATGTATACCCTGTTTCCACATAATCTATGGCATGGGTGTGTCTAGAGCCGTGTAAGGCACACGGCCTATTCACACGGGCGTGTGACCCCTGTATAGTTGAAATTTTTTGTAAGTTTCCAAAATTTTTTTGAGTTATCGGTGTTGTCCCGAACCACTTCTAAAGCATGTTTAAGGCCTCGTAGCCCTTATTAGGGACAATGTGTTTGTGATTAAATGATATTTGAATATGTATGCATAAATATATGAGTTATGTATGTTAAATGATGTGTATTGATCGGTAATACCTTGTAACCCTACTCTGGCGACGGATACGGGTTAGGGTGTTACCAGACTGAGATATAAACTCATCAGTATTAGCAAAATGAATTGTCTTAATTACATGATCTGAAATTAATTATTTAAACAAGCAATCTTGCAAACAACAGATTAAAAGTTGATAACACATACGTGATTGTTTTGTAGATGCATCTACCAAAATCATAAAATATCAAAATCATCCACATGGTGGATGAATGAGCCCATACTTATTTTAGAAATGCAAGACATTAAATCTCAACTTTAGTTAGTGAGTTTCTAAGAATCAATTTTCATTGAGAACAAACAACAAATGAGAATTCTTTAAATTAAAGAATCTTCTGGTTCTTTAATAAATGTCCATATGAATTCTCATTAATTAATTTCGCATCATATATGATCCAAGATGGTTTAACTAGTCATGCCAAGTAGTAAATGCATTTTATTAGTAAACTTTTGGTTTACTTTAACCTTCATTTCAATTGTACTAATAATGTCAATATAAATTTTGACAAATTGATAATTTTACTGTCATTCCTTTTATTTTGTATCCACATATAAGTACTATTGTGACATTTACTACTGGAAATGTCTAAATCAATGTGAAGTTTACAATGCCACTAAGTCAACAAAATAAATATAATTTCTAAACAATTATATGTAATATTCATTTCAGTGAATATGCCAAAATCTTCAAATGCAGGGCATTTGGTCTAGTGGTATGTTTCTCGCTTAGGGTACGAGAGGTCTCGAGTTCGATTCAAAATATAAATAACCCAATCCTCTTTTGATTCATATGAAATATAATTTTTTCCTCATTCACATTCTCAATATGAGATCCATTATAAACATCTTTGAGAACCAATGGAGTAACCATCTCTTCTAGCGCTTTCGACTAATTTTATACTACCAAATATTGGAATAACTTTGGTTTATACTTTCTTTTGCGTTCACTTCGAGGAATGCAATAGATTTACTAGGACGAATATGCATAGATTTCAAATCAAAATCTATCTATCCATGTTGTCATGATTAGTCTTCAATTATAATAAACATTATATAATAAATAAATCATAGTAAAATATACTTGAGATTCTTTAACATCATTGTTATCACGTTGACTATTATCACGAGCACTATTACAAGTAGTAAAACAATTTTGTTTTCGTAATAACATTTATAATCTAATAGTAAAAAATCATTTAATAAACAAAATCAAAATTTTCATATACGATGCTTGAAAGTTATCCAATACACATTGTATAAAATTTCAATGCCACATATATGTTATAAAATCTTATGATGCTCTAATCAAATATTTATAAATTCAATTTAAAAGATATAATACAATAATTTCAAGTATATTTAATAATAATAATTTAATCATAAAAATTTTAATCATCCAAATATCATACATACTATAATTTTATAAAAAAAAAAATCTCAATTTAAAAGAAACCTTAAAGTAATAATATTTTTAATAAAATAAATTTATCAAAATCAATCAACAAAGGAGAAAAACATACCGCGTAAGGATTATATAAATTTCTTTGCATATGATTACTCATAATGCGCAGGCCTCAATTAAAGACTGGAATAATAGTAACTCTAGAAGGCAATCGACAACAACTTGAGTAGTAAATTTGAGTGACCGGCTATTGTATTGGTTGTTGCTTGAAAGAGGTGAGACTTGGTGAAAGCGAAAAAATTTGTGACTTATGGAGAAAAACAATTAAAAGAGAATCGTGCTGATAATATATTATAAAATAAAAGGATAGAAAGTAAAGAACAAAGAAAATGGGAGAGTAAAATAGAGAGTGTATTTTATTGATTGATCAGATATACAAAGCTTCTCCAAAATCTCTATTTATAGATATAAAAATTATAAATGAAATAGAGATATACATCTAATGACTATAAAAATTTAATATACATTCAAATTTATTTTGATCTTAATAAACACCCACTTAATAAAATATTCATACAAAAAAAATACTTTTTCTAACTTTAATCACAAGCACACCCTAAATCTCCAAGGAAAAAGCATGAAAATTGAAAAAGAAAAAGAAGAAGAGAACCTCCATAGGGAAGAAAGCTGGTGGCAGGCAGCAACAAGAGAGCTGATGGGGGGTTCATTTTTCCTCATTTCTTTCCTTTAAAAATCACACAAATGGCCCCCCAGTCCACATAAAACAAATTTAAGCACAAGCTCATCAGCACAATTTTCATATACCATGATTCAATGGTTCCAATGAAATCACTTATCAAATATATTGTCGAAATAATGTTTTCATAAAAAAAATTTGAAAATGATAAAATTACTTTTTATGGAAAATTTATTATTTTACCCTCTTTTTTTTTTTTAACTTTTGTACACTTTCTTCTCAATAGGCAACTATCAATTCCAAATATCATAATTCACTTAATTCACTTATAACCATCCATATATGATGAAATTGCATTTTCCTCTTTCTCTCGATAAAATTAAAAATTTATAATTTAATCTTTATATTTTATAATCTTTTCTATTTAGCCTCGAAAGTGATATTCACCATACCAATTCATATTCCAATTCACGTCAAATAGACATAAAAACTCTTATTTTCTTTTTGGTTGAATTTGCATTATAATCCTTGAACTTTTCAAAATTTGTGATTTAATTCTTTTATCACCTTTTCTCTTCTAAAATTATTTTCATTAATTTCCATATCCAAAATCATTTTATTTCAAAACAAATATTTTATCTAGAAATTTTTTAATTTTCTTGAACATTCACTCTATCCGTATCAAAATAGTGCCATGTACCTAGTTGGAAATTTTGTGATGTTACAAATATAGTCTGAGAATATGCAAATGATATGCTATTATGTTGACATAATTCCAGTTTTGAAGCAGTTCTTCACAGTTTTCTCAATGATAGAAGTCAAACTTGGGTAAATATAGGAAGCAGCCATGAACCACTGTTAAAAGTTTATGATTTCTTGTTGATGTACTGATTTTTGTTTTTGTTTTGTTTTTCTCTTCACAAAGTATTGATTGCAACACTCCAACGAATTTGTTGTCCAAAAATAATGCTTACTTTTCGCTTACTTGACCCATTTCGATTCCCAAAAAAAAAAAAAAAAAACAGTGGTAGTTGAAGAATATATTATTCCGAAGTTTTCTTTAGTAGTTAAGCTATAACTAATCCATCAAGATTATATATGAATGGTTTAAGCAACTTTTGATTTTTAAAACATTTTGAACACTTAATATTAGAGAGAAGCTGATTACTAATTCATAGAGTAAATCACAAGATATAATTTACGATTTCGTATTCAAAGCATTAATTTGAGTGATGAGCAAGCTAAGAAATATCTTGTGATCATTGAGGACCAAATTAGCTTGCAACTAAACAGTCTTAATGAAAAATAGATAACAAGTTTAATGAGAAAAAAGAAAATGTGTGTGAAATGGGAAAATGATAGAAAGAAAGAATTGGGATGCCAACCCCCAACAACCTATCCACATTTGCGCACGCCAGACTCCTTTGTCTGGTGTGACCAGTAGCCTACCCAAACCATATTGACCAATACCCAAAATCTTCTGTCCAATGAAACATAGACACATGACCTTCCATGTCATTTTCATTTCCTCAAACACATACCACCAAAATTCTGACTCGGTTCCCTTGTAGACTTACCCTCTTCATCCATTCCACTACAAATTTATGAGTGGCCTCCACCATCGAGCCAATGCAATCCTTGGTTTTCTAGTTTTAACTTTTTGTTTGCTGCAATTCCCTCAAACGGCCAATCATTGTTTTCTTCAGTTTACTCTGAAAAATTTCAATATCTCTTTTAGCTTTCCACATGGTTTGTTTTTACTAATCTCCTCCATCAATTCTGGCATTTAGACGCATTAAATATAGACCAATTTTCCTTGTTGTTTTTTTTCCTGGCTTTATATCCTCTCATGTTCTTATTTTATGATCCAGGGTGTAGACGTTATCGAAGGTTCAGCTATAATGGAGAAGAAGTCCAATGGCAAAGTGTCCCAGCTAATTAGTGTGAAGCAAGGAGAGCCAACCCTGGTTTCTCCCGCTGAAGAGACTCCAAAGGATCTATACTTTCTCTCTAATCTTGACCAAAACATTGCCGTCATTGTTCGCACCATATACTGCTTCAAGGCGGATGAAAAAGGGAACGACGATGCTGGTGAAGTGATCAAGGATGCATTGAGAAATGTTCTTGTTCACTACTATCCCCTTGCTGGGCGGCTAACCATCAGCTCTGAGGGTAAACTTATTGTGGACTGCACTGGAGAAGGGGCTGTGTTCGTCAAAGCTGAAGCTAACTGTACGATGGAGGAGATTGGAGACATAACAAAGCCTGATCCTGAGACTCTTGGGAAGTTGGTTTATGACATTCCTGGTGCAACAAACATACTGGAGATGCCACCTCTAGTGGCTCAGGTATGTCAAACTTCTCCACTAACACAATGTGCATATTGCAACTCTAATCTGTTGACTGTATGCTCGCCACTTAACAAGTTTAAGTTCAACATGTGAAAACTTACTTCTTATGATGACCATCAAGCATTTATAAACCTGAATACCATCAGCAATATTCATCTTGTACAGGTAGTTTTCATCACTACGACAAATCTATTAAGAAATTTACAAGTGACATGTTAATTTTTCAAGTGACGCTATGATTTTTATCTCACCTTTTATTTGTGTCATTAACTCAAATTTTTATTATGTACAAATTCTCAAATGTTGTGTTTTATTGAGAAATTTTTGTTCTATGCTAATAAAATATGTTGTGATTTGAACCCATGTGTTGACTTGATGATCAAGGGTGTTCACCGCTGTAAGTGTGATATGAGTTTGAATCGTGCTAGTTATATTTGTTGCTTGGGCTTTATCTTGTTATTGTAATTCACCAAAATTTGGTCCCTAAATGTTTGATATATTATTTACCGGTCACCAAAAAAAAAAAAAATACTATCAAATTTGTTCGACAATGTATTTTTTTTTTTTTTCAGTTGTGATTCATGATTAATTAAATGTTCTCTCTTACGTGACTCTCTTCCAAGTATATCTATTGTGCTTGTTATGTCTAAAATTGTTGGTCTCTCTGTTTTATAAATTTTGATATCTATTAGTAGTGGCTTTGATTATATATATATATATATATATGTGTGCGCGCGCGCTTTTTACATTCACCTCTGGAGAAAGAGGATTACTCAAATTGATATGTGTATCTGAACTGAATGATAAATTTAATTTTGCAGGTGACCAAGTTCCAATGCGGAGGATTTGTCCTTGGCCTGTGCATGAACCATTGCATGTTTGATGGCATTGGTGCTATGGAATTTGTCAACTCGTGGGGTGAAACAGCCCGAGGTCTTCCGCTTTTTGTTCCTCCATTCTCCAACAGAACTATTCTGAAAGCCCGCAGTCCTCCTAAGATAGAGCATCTGCATCAGGAATTTGCTGAGATAGAGGACAAGTCCAGCACTGGTGATCTCTACAAAGACCAAATGCTCTATAGATCTTTCTGTTTTGATCCTGAGAAGCTACAAAAACTGAAGAAATATTCTATGGAGGATGGGGTTCTTGAAAAATGCACTACTTTTGAAGCTCTTTCAGCATTCGTATGGAGGGCTCGGACCAAGGCACTTAACTTGCTATCCCACCAACAAACCAAGCTTCTCTTCGCGGTTGATGGCAGGCCTAAATTCGACCCACCTCTTCCAAAAGGCTACTTCGGCAATGGCATTGTATTGACAAATTCCATATGCCAAGCTGGTGAGCTATTGGACAAGCCAATTTCACATGCTGTAGCTCTAATTCAGGATGCAATTAAGATGGTTACGGATGGTTACATGAGATCAGCCATAGATTACTTTGAGGTAACCAGAGCCAGGCCATCTTTGTCGTCAACCCTGCTGATCACTACATGGTCTAGGCTATCTTTCCACACTACGGATTTCGGATGGGGAGAACCTGTTCTATCAGGGCCAGTTGCATTGCCTGAGAAGGAAGTCACATTGTTCCTATCTCATGGCAAAGAGAGGAAAAACATCAACGTTCTTTTGGGGTTGCCAGCTTCTGCCATGAAGGTCTTCCAAGAACAGATGATGGTTTAGATAACTATAAATATCTGCAGAATATTCAGCTTTTTCTATACCACGTTAGTCCCTTGACATGCAGCACCAACCGAAGCAGAATCATGCATGAACAAGTAAAGGGTAAAAGGGGATGTGAAAGGTGAAAATCTGCAGTGTGGGGGTGGTTTCTCGTTTTTCTTTGAATATGGGTTTTTATTTATTTATTGGGAACTGAAGTTATGTATGTATGTTTTAAAAGGTTAATGTTACGTATGTCTTATATATTTTCATTCTTTATAATCAATTTTTCTATTTTTTTAAACATATACGTACATAAGACAGAAGTCGCAGTTAGTTCACCTAAACGCATGCATTATTGCTTTTTGTTATTCAAAAAAGTAAACAAGAAGCATACATCGGGCTTCAGCAGTGTCCCACAATCTCTAATTTTAATAAAATATCATCAAATTATTTATTTGGATTAATAAAAACTTAAAAGTTTTTAACCCAATGTTTTAACAGTGGGGAGATGAAAAACTATACACTATTTTAAGTTTTAACAGCAACTTAACTTCAGTTATTTTAACCATCCTTTCATTCATATAGGCCAACACAAAAATAAGAGAATAATGTATTTTAGTATATTTAAACTCGCGTTTTCATGCACTGACAATAATGTCGATATCAATCGAGCTAATACTTAATCTGTTATATTATGTTATATATATTATATAATTTATAACACTTATATAATAAATCTATGATAATATATAATACTATTATAATGTAAACATTAAAAAAGAATGTTAAGATACTATGTATATTTTTTAATAAATAAAAATATATAAAATTTTAAATATTGAATTTAATATAACATAAATATATATATTTATATTTAATTTTTTCTTTTAAATAATATAGACAAACCTAAATGAGTTTAGATTAACCATTTATATAAATAGATAAGTTTGGACAAAATTTTAGACATTGTATATCAAATCAAATTAAATTTTGACATTCATAAAGTGTAATAATATTATGCTTAAACTTGATTAAAAGGTGGATTGGGTTTAATTTAGGTTGGGAAGAGCAATTGCTTAGTTGCTTTTGACATGAAAGCTTCAATTTAGAAATGGAGGTTTCCATCTGTCCCAAATGAAAGGATAAGGAAGAAAAGAGTGTGAAAGTGGCGGACTAGTCATGCTGGAACATGTGGCATTTACCTCTTGGGATATTGCCTTTAGTAGTATTCTAAATTATGGTAAAGCAGAATAAATTGGTCCTCCACCTGGAATTTTCTTCTTCTGCTGTGTCAAACAACTAATGGTCCACAATATGGAGATGTCGCTTTAAACTCACCAAATGTGAGTTTTAAAATACTGCTCTCTGGTGTCTTTTTCTTTGAGTTTAAAAACAATAAATAAGTAAATTGATAGAGTAAAATAGTCTCTTTGTGAAAATATTGTACCAATAAATGTTTTTCTTGATATTTTGGTATATTAGTTATAATCATAATTTAATTCTCCAATTTTATATATTTATTTAATTTGGTTTCACTATTTTATTTGGAGCCAAATCACCATAAACTTTTCATTGTTGATGTTTACAAACTAAAAAATAAATAAATTAAAAACTCCTAAATAAAATTATAATTTCAAAACTATGAAAAAATCTTTAAAATACAAAATGTAAAAATTCAAAAAAAAAAGAATATAAAAATTGTAACATATTTTTAGAAATGCAAAATAATTTTAAATTGGGTTAATATACTATTTGGCACCTGAGTTTCTCTTCAATGTTCTATTTGGCATCTAAGTTTTCTTTACCCAATTTGGTACTTAAGTTTGGCTTCAATGTTCACTTTGATACCTAAGTTTTTTTAATTTGATACTTGAGTTTTTTTTTAAATCTCAATTAAATACCTGATTTTAGTTTTAATATTTAAATTGATACCTGAATTTGTGTGTGAAGAATAGGAGGGAAGTCCCTAAACTAATTATTAACAAAATTATATAGTATGAGCAGTTGAACTAGGAGTAATTGAAGAATGCAAGTAAAATACCCCAGTAGTTTGTTTTTGGGTACATAATACCTCACTAGTTAATTAGTTTATTTGAAAGAAATGTAATAATGAATAACATAAAATTCTAACAACAGATACAGTAGCTGTTTTTTGGGACATGAATATAAGCATTTAAAATTTAGTATTTGAGATTCATAAATTATTTTATTCTAACAAGTCACAAACTCTTGAAGATGCCTTCCTCTCTGATTGGTGATTCAAAATTAGGTTGAGAAGCTAGGTTTTCATTTTATTTTGGATTTTGAAGTTTTCTCTTTATAATTTTATTTTATTTTTGAATTCTGAAATTTATAGAATTTTTGGTGAGAATTTAAATTTATAGAATTTTTAAATTTTGATGAGCTTATTTTTCATAATTTTTGGATTATAATTTTATTTATGATTTTTAAACTTTTGGAATTTTTTATATTTTGAATTCTGAAATAAAATAGTAATGACCAAATTAAATAAAGGCGTAAATGTTAAATATTAAATTTATTATTATGTTTTATATATAAAATACCAGGGAATTATTTATCACTATCATCTAATGTAAATGGATTCATGCTTCCAATTCCAAAGGAGATTTGCAAAAAGATATTATGGCTGAAATATCCAAAGGTATAAATCTGATACAGTACTGAAGAGGGTTTGACATTTTAGTCCCTAGCTAGCAGAGCATATCATCAGCCCCAATCAGTATTGAGAAATGAAGTTAGGCATGTATTAGAGGGGCAAGACTTAGCTTATATAGTAGTGTGTAAGCAGCATTTGGTGTCAGAATTCTTCAATGATTGACAAGAAACAGAATAATCCGGGATTCTTTTGATGAAATTATAATGGTGGAATACTGGATCTCCTAGGAGGTATATCAACTTTATCAGCTGCAAAACCTTGGAGATAACAGCTCTCGTTTTTCCAGATTATTGTGGGAAATGATCAACAACATCTAAGCATCAGAGTATGATCGTACTAGAAAGTGATTCAGTACTGGATTTGGAAGCTGGACTATGATTGGTCACTGTTTTTTCTCTTCTTGAAAGTTGAAAAGAACTTGCAATGGATAAGCAAAATGTAAGAGTATCTTCACGATTTTAAGCTTTTTTTCAGAGGTCTTTTTTTTTTTTTTTGGAATAAAACCTATATCTTTTTTCAGATTTCATTAAAAGACTGTTGTTACTCATATCTTTGGTGACATCATACATTACATAAACTGTAACTAAAAACCAATCCAATCCAAATAAAATAAGGTAAATATTCATGTGTGTCCACATGCTTGACCTGGGCACAATTTACTGTGCTCACACAAGGCATAAAAACAATGCAAGGATGAAAATGCTTAGTACTAGATTGCCCTTTCTTCTTCTTTAAAGAGCACCAAATAATGCTGCAAGGCAAAAGGGTATTTAAAATTTAAGGTTTCTCCATCTCTTGTATTATGTGCAGACTGAGAAATGGAAAGAACCTTCACACAGGATAGCTAAGGATGAGGAGATTGGATTTATCTTCAAAAACAAAAGGCTTTTTTGTGTGTTTAAAAAGAGATAAATTGGAAAAGTTGCCAAAAGAAATATTCTTATGGATGTTGTAAAGGAGGGTTGCTTTACTTCCCACACAAGGCAACATTTCTTTTTGATGGTCTGAAACTCAATGCAGTTAGGCTGTAAATGCAGAGATTGGGGTGTCTGGATTTGATAGCTATCTGATCAGTAGTGCTTCTGTGACCAGGAATGTTGCATGAAGTAGATGAGGTCCCAACTAAGCTTGCCTGGCAAGATGATGCAATGGCTGCCTCTGCACATGCGATCCCATCAACTGATGGTATTTCCAATCTGTAAACTCCATGTTTATCTGTAGTTCTGTTGACTGAGAATGATACTTGTTCTCTTGTTTTTGGAACAAATGCCCTGAAGTTGCAGGTTATTTGAACTTCTGCACCTGGTTTGCACAATATCTCGATAATTAGAACCATGCTTTCTTTTAACTTAGTAAATAATACCCAAAGAACAAAACAGCAAAACTTGAAAAAACCATAGGTCGTTGTTGAGAAATTTCACCTGGTAAGAAGTAGCTGTGTCTGGAGAAGCTGTTGTTGGAGCAAATGTCACAATAAACAAGGCCCATGACAGTGATCTGGGCATTATTTTTTGCTGGCTCAGGTTTCAAAGAGAATGCCTTAATGAACAGAGAAGAAAAAAGGAAGAGAATCATTAGGTTCATGGCAGCAAATTTTGGGAGATGAGAGACAAACTTCCACATAACTTTTCCCCTATGAATGGTTGGCTTCAATGAATAGCTTATAGAGCATTTACCATGAAGTTGAAGAGTTTTGGAGTGTGGATAGAGGATAGTAGTAGTAGTAGTTGGTGGAGATACAACTGTAAGCAAAAGTGGAGGAACTTTATCCTTTTTCACAAGAAAACATAGACATGTGAACGTATTTTGGCAATATGTGGACTTGATGGGGTTGGAGAGAGAAGAGAGTAGCTTGTTTTATGTGGGTTAGTGCCTTCATTTGTCACATTCATTGTGGGGTTTTATTTTTTAGACCAAATGTTTATAATAAGCTCAAAATCACTTGCTCAAGATTCTCCCTAGCTCAAATTAGCATGCAAAAAGACTAGTTAGCAAAGAATCTTATGCAATAATACAATGTCATCATGCAACTCTAGCAAGGCATAAGCAAGACTCCCTTTGATGCTTAACAGAAAGATTTAGCTCAAAGAGTCCAACAATTACTCCGAATTTAATGCTTACAAGTCACGCATGCATTGCTGATGGTTTAAATGAGTGGGAGGAGGCATTTAAGAAAAAAAGAGGGCTTCACATCACATGTAGGGTAAAGGGAAAACATTAAAGTTGTTCACGTGTTGTTCTGAAGAAAAAATAGTGAGGGATAACGGGATAAAAGTTGCATCAACTGTGATATCAGTCCTAGCAAAATCATGAATCAATTGAAACTTGAAAACTGAGTGGAATACCTACAAAAGAGAAGATTTTCTGGGTTGGAATCAGCTAAACCTTCCACTATCTCGTGTTCTTGATTTTCGCCTTCCGTGGTTGAAGCAGCTGACTCGTTGCTTGCTTATCTGTTTTAATGGAGTGAGTAAAAGGGGCATGTAACACGGCTATCCAGAACTATGGAGTCAAAAGCATGTAGAGAAGGGTAATTTAGGAGCAATAATTGAGGCTAACTCAGGCACTGAACACCCGTGAACAAAAAAATGGTGAAATTTGGGGTCATGATAAAGCTATGAAGGGGTTGCAGTGCAAAGGAATCACATGGCATTGAGTTGCTTATTTATAATTGCTAGAATGGACGGATTTAGCTTAGCTGTAGAGGTATTTTTGATAAACTAGATGTGGGGGATGAAATGTTTTTTTTAATTTATTTGTTTGTTTTGGAGACCAAGACAGAAATGGGAGGGATCAAAGTAAATTCAGTTGGTGAAATACTAAATTCATATGAAGTAAGAAACCAAGCCTGCGTTTCAATGTAATTTAGTTGGTGAAATACTAAAGCAGCAATACTTGTGAAGATATATGAATGTCCTGTAGTGACATGTGAAGTAACATTGAAGGCAGTTCCACATGCAAAGTCAAACTACATGGCACAAATGCATGGAAGCACTACAGCAAAATGACTTTTAGCGGCGTTTTTTTTTTTTGTCTTTAGCGGCGTTTATAAGCGACACTAAAAGTGTTTGTGCGCTTTTTCAAGCGCCGCAAAAAACGCCGCTAAAAAAGCGCCACAAAAGTTAGTGGCGTTTATTGCGAAAAATACCGCTATAGGTCTTGACCTTGAGCGCTTTAAAAAGCGGACCTTTAGCGGCGCTTTTAAGCCGCTAAAAGGCGGACCTTTAGCGGCTTTTTTAAGCGCGCTTAAAGACCGGACCTTTAGCGGCGGCTTTTAAGAAACGCCGCTAAAGGTCTGGTCTTTAATGACGCTTTTCATAATAAACGCCTCTAATTTGCACAAATTTGCGATCTTATTTTTACGCAATATCCTACCCTCCGCATTAAAACCAACCAAAAATAAGAAGAATTGCATATAATTCCAACCAAATGACAAATAAAACATTGAAATCTCACCAAAAGCATTAAATCTAAACGATACTTCAAATTTAATAAAAGATCTATGATATTTATTAATAAATGAATAATAAATCAAACAATTTTACAATAATGTTAATTGTAACAATGTTAAAAAAATCTTACAACAATAAAACAAATGTCAAGAGGCGACCTCTGCATCTTCTTCTGGAACAATGCATCATAGTCTGCATTGTATGGTGGAGTTCTTCATACTTTTTCTTTCGCTCGCCTCCCTTGCTTTGCTTAGCTCTAAGTTGAGCAATATGCTCGCTTCCCTTCTTGCCTCCATTCTAAGCTGAGAAATTTGCTCAGCTGTGCTCGCTTCCATCAGAGATATCTGGTCTTTCAGTCTCTGAACTTTAGCTCGAGATTGACTCCCGGAAGGCATGTATTGCCGGGAGCCGGATCCAAAATATTGAGTCGGGGTAACACCTAATCCTTGACATCGAACCCGACCATACCTTGTAAGACCCAAAACATTAGTGATAATTTTGTTATAAATATACTCAAGATTAACAAAACTATCAATCGAAGTAGTCGTACCTTTCAGGACCCAAAACATCGCAATAATTACATTATCAATCTCCTCGAGATTAACAGAATCACACACAAACAACGACTTCATACTCCGCCTTCTTCTCCTTTAGTTTATCCTAATAAATCAATAAAAAGTTAGAAAGCGAAATATATAATAAAAAGGAATGGAACATAACTTAAAATTATAAATTTACAACTACAAACGATGAATTAAACTATTGTAATTAAACATTATAAATATTTATAATAAATCAAATTTTATTAAGTGAATATACCAAAATTTGCAACCTCGGTGTCATCGGAGATCCATCCTTCTTCCTATGCGTAATGTCAAAAAGTCAAGGCGTCCAACTTTTGGCTTTGACGAAACTTCCTACATTATAGCGAAAAATATAATTTAATAGTATAAAGTAATTAATATTTGAAAGAAGTAATAAATTATAATACCTCGGCCTCACTACGAGCAAAACTTACGGAACTCGGTAATGCGTGAATTGTTGTTTCTATCTGCTATTTGTTCCAACTCGCTCACGGTCCTACATAATGGAATTTGAATTATGTATATAGTAAATCGATAAACCAAAAATTTATAAGACTTTGAAAGTACGTAATACCTCTCCTTTCTTTGAATTTGAATCTAACTTGATCTTCCCATTGGTACCTCAAGATTCCGTGGGACATTTCGTAATTTTAAATCGAGGCTTATATCTTTCTTAAAATATTATTTTTTAGGCGCTTTTATTGTCTCTCCATTTTTTACCCAACGTCTTCTTAACATAGTCATCGGAGATCTCTAAAGCAAATTTACCCTAGAAAAAAAATTTTAAAAAAGTTAATATAAATGAAGGTTAAATTAAAGTATTATAAATTACATTTACCTTTTATTACCTTAATATTGTCGAGAGCCTGATTTTTGTTGGCATCAGGCACGTGATGCCATGATTCGTAGTTAATGGGCAACATATTCGCATTTCATGCTACAATGCCCAAATAGCCTGCGAAGAGTCGAGCTTCAGATCCGATAGGCTGGCCATGATCGTTTCTCCTTACTTTAACACGGTCGTTAGGCTCTAAGTCGTATAAATCTGTAAGTAATGTACGTCCCTGAGCTCTGCTCGTCCCACCATCCTCAGCTGAAAAATGATATATTATTATATTAAAATTGAAAAATGAATAAAATTCAACATGCATGTAAAATAAACTTAACATTACTTTGGATTTGTCCATGCTTGTCATCTATGTCCGGCAGACTAGAAGATCCAACAACTGTATCCTATCCACTATTTACTTCTTCTGGATTTAGAGTACTCTGGACAATATTTAAACCTCGTAATCGTCTTCTAGGCATTTTCCCTGCAATACACATAAAATAGTTCAAAATTTTAGTAACAAATAACAACAATAATAGGACATTCAAAGCAGTTAAATTATGTAACATGACCAACATGAAAATTATAATATAACATATAAATAATAAATCGTTAAATCTTGTTACATCATATTTCAGTAAATATCTTCGTCCACATCCGACGAACCCATTGAAATTGTTGACTAGTATTAGGGATATTTTCGTTAAATCTTGTTCGGAAAAGGCAAAGTTTACGATCTTTCGACTATGTCATCTCTACTTCCACCGCCAATGTTGAACAAGTCTCTAGGGTGTTTTGGAGTACAACATACCAACCTCATCGTTGGATCTTGGGAGTAAAAACTTGTTTAACTTGTGAAGAAAACACATACGGCTCGTCCATCGGTTGTTCTCGGTGTGAATCAATCGAGAGAAGTTCACCATTGTAAAGCCATATTGATCGTTTTTAATTCAGCGAGCCGTATTCACATCATTAATCACCTCGAAATAAGATAATTTTGCAATTGCCGTAATAATCCAACTCAATGATGTCGATAATAAGTCCGTAATATTCCAAATTCCCTCTACCGGATTCATCGTCCCTAGCACTAGCATAACTTGTAATTGAAGATTTAACAACAATTCCGCAATTTTGGGTTTCTTCAATCTCTCGCGATTCCTTGTATGAAATCATGATCCATTGATGAGGAAGCCACTATATCTTTTAACTATTCTGTTTGGACCTTGTGAAAGCCATTTAACGTCGTCATTTACTTCATTCGACTCCAAACCTATTGAGTCGAAAGTAAATCGAGTAATTATGAATGTTATGAGAAAACATTATTACTTGTCAACGAAAATTTAAATTGCATACCATTTGGCTTAATCATTCATGAAATGATTCTATGAACAACTTATTAATTTCTCGTCGATTTAATCTTGGGATCGTGAGCGAGCTCTCAATATATGTTTGTACTCACTACGGTAAAAAATATTTTACTTTGTTAGAAGACAAATAAATTATAATTGATGAGAATTTATCAAATTCTAGAACTTACTTAGAAATGGTTCCATTGAATCGTGATGAAAAGAACGTGTCGATGTGCTTGGACCCACGATCTATCGTCTAATTACGTAATTTTGACTTTGTCGATCGGTTCTCGAAACTTTGAAATAAATAAGTTCCACCAAATTATGATCGATGAGCCCAAACATTTCTACTTGGTCATTCATTCTTGTTCCAACATCATCCAAATACCTCGAACAAAATTCATACATTCCTCGGCAAGTAGCCATCGGCAATTGATCCTTCGGATAACGCTTATTGCGGCGATATGATTTCAATTTGGAAAGGAACCTAAACACGGTATACAACATTATCAAAAGTTACAACTATTATGGGCATTGTGCTGAATGAAGGAATATTTTGTAAATAAATTAAGACCTTTCAATGGGATACATCCATCGATAGAAAACAAGTCCACCAAGAAGTGCTTCACGCGGGAGATGAATTAACAAGTGCACCATAATAGTGAAGAAGGAAGGCGGGAATATCTTCTCCAGATTGCATAAAGTCAATGCGGCTCGGTCTTGTAGTCTCTCTAATTCTTGAACATTCAAAACTTTACCACAAATGCCTTTCATAATATTCTACAGTTCAATTACAGGAGCCGTCACCTTTTTCGACATACAGCACCGCATGGCAACTGGCAGTAAGTCTTGCATCAAGATGTGATAGTCATGCGATTTTAAGCCATATAGTCTTCGATCCTTAAGACTCACACAGCGATATATTTGATGCATACGCATCCGGGACCTTTATATCCTTCAACACCGTACAGAACACTTCTTTCTCCATCTTCGACATTGAAAAAATAGTAGGGGGCAACCGATATTTCATATTCGAAAATGCTCGGGGATGAAGCTCACATCGAATTCCTATGTGGACTAAATCAAGTCAACTCTGAAAATTATCTTTCGATTTTCCATCGACATTCAAAATAGTCCCAATGATATTCTCGCAGACATTTTCTCTATGTGCATGACATCAAGATTATGACGTAAAATCGATGCTTCCAATAAGGTAACTCGAAAAAATACTTCTTTTTTCCACAAGTTCGCCTCATTAGGATCGTCCTCTTCATCGATTCATCATCGATTCATCCCTGTAACAAATAACAACAATAATAGGACATTTAAAAGCAGTTAAATTATGTAACATGACCAACATGAAAATTATAATATAACATATAAATAATAAATCGTTAAATCTTGTTACATCATATTTCGTAAATATCTTCGTCCACATCCCGACGAACCCATTGAAATTGTTGACTAGTATTAGGGATATTTTCGTTAAGTCTTGTTCGGAAAAGGCAAAGTTTCGATCTTTCGACTATGTCATCTCTACTTCTACCGCCAATGTTGAACAAGTCTCTAGGGTGTTTTGGAGTACAACATACCAACCTCATCGCTTGGATCTTGGGAGTAAAAACTTGTTTAACTTGTGAAGAAAACACATACGGCTCGTCCATCGCTTGTTCTCCGGTGTGAATCAATCGAGAAGTTCACCATTGTAAAGCCATATTGATCGTTTTTAATTAGCGAGCCGTATTCACATCAGCCTAATCACCTCGAAATAAGATAATTTTGCAATTGCCGTAATAATCCAACTCAATGATGTCGATAATAAGTCCGTAATATTCCAAATTCCTCGACCGGACTCATCGTCCCTAGCACTAGCATAACTTGTAATTGAAGATTTAACAACAATTCCGCAATTTTGGGTTTTCTTCAATCTCTCGCGATACCTTGTATGAAATCTGTATCCGTTGATGAGGAAGCCACTATATCTTTTAACTATTCTGTTTGGACCTTGTGAAAGCCATTTAACGTCGTCATTTACTTCATTCGACTCCAAACCTATTGAGTCGAAAGTAAATCGAGTAATTATGAATGTTATGAGAAAACATTATTACTTGTCAACGAAAATTTAAATTGCATACCATTTGGCTTAATCATTCATGAAATGATTCTATGAACAACTTATTAATTTCTCGTCGATTTAATCTTCGGGATCGTGAACGAGCTCTCAATATATGTTTGTACTCACTACGGTAAAAAAATATTTTACTTTGTTAGAAGACAAATAAATTATAATTGATGAGAATTTATCAAATTCTAGAACTTACTTCCGAAATGGTTCCATTGAATCGTGATGAAAAAGAACGTATCGATGTGCTTGGACCCACGATCTATCGTCTAATTCTGTAATTTTGACTTTGTCGATCGGTTCTCCAAACTTTGAAATAAATAAGTTCCAGCCAAATTATGATCAGTGAGCCCAGCATTTCTACTTGGTCTGTTCATTCTTGTTCCAACATCTTCCAAATACCTCGAACAAAATTCATACATTCCTCTGGCAAGTAGCCATCGGCAATTGATCCTTTCGGATAACGCTTATTGCGGCAGTATGATTTCAATTTGGAAAGGAACCTAAACACGGTATACAACATTATCAAAAGTTACAACTATTATGGGCATTGTGCTGAATGAAGGAATATTTTGTAAATAAATTAAGACCTTTCAATGGGATACATCCATCGATAGAAAACAAGTCCACCAAGAAGTGCTTCACGTGGGAGATGAATTAACAAGTGCACCATAATAGTGAAGAAGGAAGGCGGGAATATCTTCTCCAGATTGCATAAAGTCAATGCGGCTCGGTCTTGTAGTCTCTAATTCTTGAACATTCAAAACTTTACCACAAATGCCTTTCATAATATTCTACGTTCAATTACGAGGCCGTCACCTTTTTCGACATACAAGACCGCATGGCAGCTGGCGATAAGTCTTGCATCAAGATGTGATAGTCATGCGATTTTAAGCCATATAGTCTTGATCCTTAAGACTCACACATAGCAATATATTTGATGCATACGCATCCGGACCTTTATATCCTTCAACACCGCATGAACACTTCTTTCTCCATCTTCGACATTGAAAAAAATAGTAGGGGCAACCGATATTTCATATTCGAAAGTGCTCTGGGATGAAGCTCACACCGAATTCCCATGTAGACTAAATCAAGTCAACTCTGAAGATTATCTTTCGATTTTCCATCGACATTCAAAATATCCCAATGATATTCTCGCAGACATTTTTCTCTATGTGCATGACATCAAGATTATGACGTAAAATCTGATGCTTCCAATAAGGTAACTCAAAAAAAATACTTCTTTTTTTCCACAAGTTCGCCTCATTAGGATCGTCTTCTTCATCAGATTCATCATCAGATTCATCCCTAGATCTTCTATTTCTTTGTGGGTTGGCCGGTTGATTCATCTTCCCATAAATGAAATTTATATCTTTCAACATTAATAATATTTCGGATCCACCGGTCTCACTGAAGGAGCTGGTTTGAACTCTTGATACCATCAAACCGAGCACTCTGAAATCTAAATGTATGATTTTTCGGTAACCACCGATGATGCCCCATGTAAGAAAACTTTTTCATTATATAACCATTGCGAACATGTCTGCATTGAAAGACAACACGGACAAGCATAACGTCCTCGGTACTCCAACGGATAAATTAGCATAAGCGGGGAAGTCGTTAATAGTCCATATTAAAGTCGCACATAAATTAAAGTTCTCTTTTCTCATTGCATCGTATGTCTGAACACCAGCCCATATTTGTTTTAACTCGTCAACAAGTGGTTGCAAATATATGTCAATATCATTCCCCACCCTTTCTCTCCGGTATAATCATAGACAAGATAAAAGAAGATTGTTTCATGCAAACCCATGGAGGCAAATTGTATGGAACAAGCACCACGAGCCAAATCATTGACGTTGTGCTCATGAGTTTGTAAGGTTAAATCCATCGGATGCTAGCCCAAGCCTCACACTCCGAGGATCACTTGCAAAGCTTGGAAATTTGGAGTCAAACGATTTCCAAGGTAAAGAATCTGCAGGATGCCTTAACAACCCGTCATCTATTCGTCCATCACGGTGCCACGTCATTGATTCAGCTGTCTTCGACGACATGAAAAGCTATTGAAGCCTTGGTATTAGCGAAAAATACCGTAAAACCTTAACTAGCTGCTTCCTTGACTGTGTATCGTGTTCATCCTCGTTAACTTCCTCTGTATTTCTATTAATCCAATGGGATTGGCCTCATACATGACAGCACTGTTGATTTATCCGGTCGCCCCAATACAACATGCCGTCATTTGGGCAACTGTGAATTTTGTTATAGCCAATGCCCAAATCCATTATCAATTTCTTCATGTCTTTGGAAGATTGAGGGATTTTTGCAAACGGAACATTTCTTGCGAAACTCTAACAAAGACATTGTCAACGATTTTCGGTCCACCCCCAAACATTTCAAGTGAAAAAGACGAATCTGAGAATGACGGTTTGGAAAATTTTGATCCTCATACGCTTCTTCATTCATTTCACCAAGTAATGTGTAGAACATCGCCGCTTCTTCATTTGGCTATTTATCCGGTACACTTCTTCTTGTTTCGGTGAAAGTATTTCCACCAAAATTATGATCATCGGTTGCACCCAAGTCAGGTGGAAATGTCCCGAAACCATCACTGCGCATATTAAAAGTATCCCGTAACATGCCTTCCATGTTATCGTCTCTAACATTCTGATTGAAAGCACTATGAGGATACCTTAGATTCATCGATGAAGATGCTCCACTAGATATACACTCTCCATGAAAAAACCATTTTTTGTACCCCCGGACAAAAACAACTAGATGTTCGTAGACCACTTCACGATAATGCCAGTTAATATTGCAGCACGTCTTACACGGGCAAAGAATCATATTCTCTTGACTTGCATTTTGAAATGCGAAATTCAGAAAAGTTTCTACTCCATTTCGATAGCCGTTGCTTACCCTTGACAATTTCATCCAACTCCTATCCATTTCGTAGTTGTTGAAGACTAAAGTTGACAGTAAATTACACGGCTAAATTGTTAATTAATAATTTATGTAAGTTATGATATAATCATATATATAACTGAGTACTATGTAAGTTATGTAAATAATGTAAGTTATGAAATTTGATCTTAAAATTAGGTAAATTTTGTATTCTTTTAGATTCATCATACGTGGCATTGTTACACCTAGGGAGGATCCATTATATCTCACTATGAGATATAAGGCAACCCGTCAGGTTTCTAGCCTATATACATTGAATCATTTTTTTTCTGTACAAGTATTATGTAAGTTATGAGATTTGATATTAACATTAAATTATGTAAGTTGTGAAATTTGATCGTAAAATAATGTAGGTTATGAAATTTGATCTTAAAATTAGGTAAGTTTTTTATTCTTTTAGATTCATCATACGTGGCATTGTTACACCTAGGGAGGATCCATTATATCTCATTTGTGAGATATAAGGCAACCCGTCGAGTTTCCAACCTATATACTTTGAATCATTTTTTTTCTGTACAAGTATTATGTAAGTTATGAGGTTTGATATTAACATAAAATTATGTAAGTTATGAAATTTGATCGTAAAATAATGTAAGTTATGAAATTTGATCTTAAAATTAGGTAAATTTTGTATTCTTTTAGATTCATCATACGTGGCATTGTTACACCTAGGAGGATCCATTATATCTCACTTTGTGAGATATAAGGCAACCCGTCGAGTTTCTGCCTATATATTTTGAATCATTTTTTTTTCGTACAAGTATTATGTAAGTTATGAGGTTTGATATTAACATAAAATTATGTAAGTTATGAAATTTGATCGTAAACTTATGTAAGTTATGAAATTTGATCTTAAAATTAGGTAAGTTTTGTATTCTTTTAGATTCATCATACGTGGCATTGTTACATCTAGGAGGATCCATTATATCTCATTGTGAGATATAAGGCAACCGTCGAGTTTCCAACCTATATACTTTGAATCATTTTTTACGTACAAGTATTATGTAAGTTATGAGGTTGATATTAACATAAAATTATGTAAGTTATGAAATTTGATCGTAAAATAATGTAAGTTATGAAATTTGATCTTAAAATTAGGTAAGTTTTGCATTCTTTTAGATTCATCATACGTGGCATTGTTACACCTAGGAGGATCCATTATATCTCATTTGTGAGATATAAGGCAACCCGTCAGTTTCAAACTATATACATTGAATCATTTTTTTACGTACAAGTATTATGTAAGTTATGAGGTTTGATATTAACATAAAATTATGTAAGTTATGAAATTTGATCGTAAAATAATGTAAGTTATGAATTTGATCTTAAAATTAGGTAAGTTTTGTATTCTTTTAGATTCATCATACGTGGCATTGTTACACCTAGGAGGATCCATTATATCTCCTTTGTGAGATATAAGGCAACCCGTCGAGTTTCACCTATATACTTTGAATCATTTTTTCTCGTACAAGTATTATGTAAGTTATGAGGTTTGATATTAACATAAAATTATGTAGGTTATGAAATTTGATCGTAAAATAATGTAAGTTATGAAATTTGATCTTAAAATTAGGTAAGTTTTGTATTCTTTTAGATTCATCATACGTGGCATTGTTACACCTAGGGAGGATCCATTATATCTCACTGTGAGATATAAGGCAACCCGTCAGGTTTCCTGCCTATATACTTTGAATCATTTTTTTCTGTACAAGTATTATGTAAGTTATGAGGTTTGATATTAACATAAAATTATATAAGTTATGAAATTTGATCGTAAACTCATGTAAGTTATGAAATTTGATCTTAAAATTAGGTAAGTTTTGTATTCTTTTAGATTCATCATACGTGGCATTGTTACACCTAGGAAGGATCCATTATATCTCACTTTGTGAGATATAAGGCAACCCGTCGAGTTTCCAAATTTATATACTTTGAATCATTTTTTTTCTGTACAAGTATTATGTAAGTTATGAGGTTTGATATTAACTTAAAATTATGTAAGTTATGAAATTTGATCGTAAACTTATCTAAGTTATGAAATTTGATCTTAAAATTAGGTAAGTTTTGTATTCTTTTAAATTCATCATACGTGGAATTGTTACACCTAGGGAGGATCCATTATATCTCTTTGTGAGATATAAGGCAACCCGTCGAGTTTCCAAACCTATATACTTTGAATCATTTTTTTACGTACAAGTATTATGTAAGTTATGAAGTTTGATATTAACTTAAAATTATGTAAGTTATGAATTTTGATCGTAAACTTATGTAAGTTATGAAATTTGATCGTAAACTTATGTAAGTTATAAAATTTGATCATAAAATTAGGGTTTAGGGTTTGATCTTAAGGTTGAAGGTTTTGAGTTTAGGGTTTAATATTTAGGGTTTGGGGTTTAAGGTTTAGTGTTTAGGGTTTAGGATTTGGGGTATTAAGGTTTAGGGTTTAGGGTTTAGGGTTTAGGGTTTAGGGTTTAGGGTTTGGGGTTTAGAGTTTAAAGTTTGAGATTTAGGGTTTAAAGTTTATGGTTTAAGGTTTAAAGTTTACGATTTATGGTTTAAGGTTTAGGGTTTAGGGTTTTAGGATTTGGGGTTTAAGGTTTGGGTTTTAAGGTTTGGGGTTTAGAGTTTAAGGTTTGGGGTTTAGGGTTTACGGTTTAAGGTTTATGGTTTAAGATTTAGGGTTTATGGTTTAGGGTTTAGGGTTTAAGGTTTAAAGTTTAAGGAGTTTTAGGGTTTAGGGTTTAGGGTTTATGGTTTTGGGGTTTTGGGTTTTAAAGTTTGGGGTTTGAGGTTTGGATTTTGGGATTTAAGGTTTAAGGTTTATGATTTAGGGTTTTAGGTTTTAGGGTTTAAAGTTTTAGGGTTTAGGGTTTAGCATAAACCACAAATATAACTTAGCAAATAATATTCAATTATTACAATTTAAATATAACTTAGCAAATATTACAACTGAAAATGATGAAAGCATAGAAACCTATAAAAAGTTTACTTGCTTTATGTACCGCTTCTTAACTCTGCTGAAACAATAGACGCTTTTTCCCCTGTTATTGTTCAAGTTTTGATGATTGACTTGAACTATTTGGCACCATAAGATGTCGATAAATTAACAAATCCTATTCAGGTTGAGAATTAAGATACAACAAGTCGAATAAGAATATAAACTTTTCTCCCCTTGAGGAAATGAATATACAATAGTTGCTAAGCGAAATCAAACTCAAAGGACAAAAGAGCTACCGAACCCACTTGTTTTCATTATAAGTACCAAAAAACCCTAAATCCCATCCAAAAGAATGAATGAAAGGGTTTGCACCATTGAGCTTTGAAATTAATAGATGGAAAAGAAGAAACATATATAACCTAAGTATACTTTCAAGTATAAATGGCCAATAACAAATAACATCGAGCAATCAATAGATTACCATTCACATAATAAATTTAAAAGATAGCAAGAAAAAACTAACTAATGGCATGCATTACGCTCATATCCGAGTCAATTTTTGTAACCTCAAAGCGCACACCAAAGACATGAAATCAACGTGGATTTGCCTTAAAACATCCAATCTCCTTTCTTTCGATTATTTAAAGAATTAAAACACACCAGCCCCTCAACCAAGCAAAGGCTTCAATGCTTTCTTATGACAAATAAGAAACTTATGGATGGAATTAAGTCTTAGACTATGCAATTTTCATCTTAAAATTATTGGAGAGGGATAATCCAAATCCAGTTCTTAAAATTCTTAAACTAACTCAATGAAGATACCGACTTCACTTTCAATTCAAGAACTAAACTCTTATCAATGGTGAAAACCCTCATCACCTCCCAAATTCCGACCCCCACCGCCCCCACCGGAGTGGCTAATACAGTTTCTTCATCTGCTAAATAAATTTTTTCTTCTAATTCCTAAAATTTTTTTCCAAAAAATCAAGAATGGGGAAAAAATTCACTTCAAAAACTATTCAAATCAAATTCAATAGCAACCGTATTTAAGATCGAATCAAGAACATACCTCTTAAGGATGAAACACTAGGTTCCTCGATAAACAAGAAAACTCGATTCCTCCTCCTAAGTCGCAAAAAGGGAAGCGTTGACTAAAATTAACCCCTAATAAATATTTGAGCAAACAAAATAAAAAGAAACTATTAAATACTCGATCGTGAAGTGAATCGTACCAAGGTGGTCGAAACTAGAAGGATTGTGAGAGCAGAAAGTGATAGGAAAAGAAAAAAGTAAGAGATTGGAAATCAAAGCAATGTAAGCAGATTTAGGAGATTGGGAAGTATTTTGCACCAGAAATTGAAGAAAGATTTGGGGATTGGGAGGGGAAACGCGAAAGGGGATTAGGGATTTTGGGAAATTAGAAAATGGAGGAACAGAATAGTCTTAGGCAAATAAAATGGATGGAAAAAG
This sequence comes from Gossypium rotundifolium, assembly GCA_025506655.1. Lineage (NCBI taxonomy): Eukaryota > Viridiplantae > Streptophyta > Magnoliopsida > Malvales > Malvaceae > Gossypium > Gossypium rotundifolium. The sequence goes on from CP106725.1 coordinate 53,864,520, forward strand.
AACGACGCCGTTTCAATAGAAAATTTAACCCTATTGCGGCGCTTTCCAATAAACGCCACTAAAAATTTCTAGAAAAAACGCAGTCGTTTTTCTTCCATATTGTGGCATTTTGGGCTAAAACGCCAGTAATAACATGGACCCTTTTTACGGCGTTTTCCGTTAAACGCCACTAACGATACTAACTGTGCCACAAAAAACGATGTCGTGAAGCTTAATGTAAATATATATTTGCGGCATTTTTCAGGAAAACGCCACTAAATATAGACTTATAGCGGCGTTTTATAACTAGCGCCACTAATACTTGATGATATTTGTGGAGTTTTTACTAAGCGCCCGAAAAAAAAATGTTTAAACGATCTTTGTTTTGCATTGTCTTGATATATTTTGTGGCGTTTTATTCACAAACGCCACTAATTCATACAACAAATTTTCAAAGCATAGTCTTCCAATCTATTGATGGGTTTTGTATGCGTTTTGTATAAAACGCCGGTAATTTTAATATCATTTAATCTATATATTTTTATACTATTATTAATTAATCCAATTACTTAGCAAATATTTATAAATTTAAAATATATCAGTCATATACCCATAAATCTTTAAAATTATTTTAATAAAAGTATTAGTGCTAATAATAATAATATAATTTTATATAAAAATTTCATAATATCTCTTTTACGGTTATATAATAAATTATTTAATATATAAATTAAAAACTTAAGCCCAATTCGATATATAACCCCAAATCTAAACTTCAAACCCTAATAATATCTAATACATAATCCCAAACCCCAAACTATATATATAATAATTTTAATATTATAATTCATATTATCTATTTTACAATTATATAATAAATTATTTAATATATAAATTAAGGATAAAAATTTGAACCTATTTTAAAGAAATAAACATTAGGGTAATGGATACATATACCATTCGGGGTTATGGGAAGACAGTTTCAATACAATAAAAGGAAGGATTAAACGATGGTTACGTTGGATCCAACGACTTAAGATTCTGAGATTCTAGGGATTTGAATTAGAAGAAACTGATTTCAAGGATTTTGGTTTCGGAATTGAAGGTCATATACCTTAAACCCTAAACCCTTAATCTTAAATCCTAAACCCTATATCATAACTCCTAAACTATCAACCCTTAGCCTTTAACTCTAAACCCTAAACTGTAAGCCTTAAACCATTAAACCCTATAAAACTTTAAATACATAACCCCAAACTCTAAACCCTAAAACATCTTAAACCCAAACCCTTAAACCATAAACCTTTATAAACTCCAAACCCTAAACACCATAAACCATAAAACCCTCAATCATAAACCCTTACAAATATATAAACCCTATAACCACAAATACTAAACCTTAAATCGAAAACTCTAAACCACTAAAACACTAAAGTATAAACATTAACCCTTAAACCATACGACCCACATCTTACACCCTAAATGCTAAACCCTTAACACTAAGGCAAAAATTTTCAACACTCAACGTAAATTAAAATTGAATTATTATAAAATGATCAAAACAACGCTTTTTTATTATTTTGAAATAGATTGAATAAAAAACGCCGCAAATTTTTACACTTTTATATTTACATGAAAACAGCGTCATTTTGTTTTGAAATAAAAATTATGTTGTGGCGTTTTTGTTAAAAACGCCACTAAAGATCACATTTAGCGGCGTTTTTATAACAAACGCCACTATAAGTCAGACTTTAGCGGCATTTTTTCAAAAAACGCCGCTAAATTTATCCCATTTTTACACTGTAATTAAAACGACGTTGTTTCTGTTTTGAAAGATTAGTGGCGTTTTGCTAAAAATGCCGCTAAAGATAACATTTAGCGGCGTTTTTGTAAAAAACGCCACTAATTTTTTCCCATTTTAACATTGCAATTAAAACGTCGTCGTTTTTGTTTTGAAATAAAAAATATTTTCGGCGTTTGGTAAAAAGCGCCGCTAAAGGTCCAAGCATTAGCGGCGTTTTATAAAAAACGCCCCTATAGGTCAGAGATTTAGTGGTGTTTTCTTAAAAGCGCCGCTATACGTTGGAGATTTAGCGGCGTTTTCTCGAATGCGCCGCTATATATCGTTTTTAGCGGCGTTTATTTAAAAAACGCCGCTATTGATCGTTTTGTTGCGGCATTTTCCTTCAAACGCCACTATTGTGTAATATTGGTGGCGTTTTTGTTTAAAATGCCACTAAAAACGCCGCTAAAAGTTTGATTTGGTGTAGTGAAGGCTTGAATTATATATATATATATATATATATGCATTTTACGGTCTATATTTAGAATTAATAGTTGCTCCTCCAATAATATTGTCTCCAAAGTTCGAACATGTGTTCTCTTATTGAGAGTGTAAACTATTGCACGTAACCACTTATTGATAGATATTTATTTTACAAGTGAATTACGATAAAATTGTCTCGATGCTTATATTATTTTCATATCTTAGAATAATATAAATTTTCCGCAAAAAAAAAATATTATAAATTTATATTAATTTTTATACTTCAATTATTTATTTTATATAAATCTTGACATATTTGTATATTCGTAATATATAGGTTATTTTACATGTTTTACTATGTTTTGCATAATTTAACTTAATGTTTCACTTGAAAAATATACATGTATACTTGTTGAGTAATGTGATGTGATCAATGTTGTATTTAATCAAAGTGACTAAGATGCATGAATCTAGTAAATCAAGAGTCAATGCATGAATAGAAACTAATAGTCACTTGCAACAAATATATAAATAGTTGTATATAATGAAACCATTATAGTAGAAGACGTGGTAGAAGAGTGTAAGAAAATATGAAGTGAGAAAAAATAAAATAAAATTCATTCCATCTTCTTTTCACTAGGGGTGAAGCCAGAACAATTTTTAAGGCGGATAAAATTTTAATTTTTTATAGTTTATATCTTTATAATTTATAAAGGATTAAATCAAATTTTTATAATTTTATGGGGGCCAAAGTGCAATTTTTCCTTTACTAATTTAAAATTTTTAAAGAATTCCAAGGGCCAAAATTACAATTTTACATTTTAGGGGGCGGGGCCCATGCCAACCCCCTAGCTACGCCCCTGCCCTTCACCATCTCTAGATTCTTTCTAATAAAGTGATAACCAAAGCTAGAGATCCTTACAAAGTGAGAGAGTATGTGTGAAAATAAAATTGGTTATGGCTTCCTCAAGCACAATCTACAACAATGTTCAAGTTCCTACCTGCAAAGGTGAAATTATTAAATTTGGGCAATCAAAATGGAAACACTATTCATTTCTTTGAATATCTTAGAATTAGTCAAGAAACTAAGAAGGCTATGAAGATCCAAAAGATACTATAGAAGAACAACTTGAAGAATTAAATAATAAGAAGGTCACGGATGACAGAGTTCTCAAGATGATCCAAAGAGGAGTCTTGAAAGCCATATTTCCCAAAATCATGAGTGCAAAGAAATCCAAAGAAACATGAGACATTCTACAATAAGAATTCAAAGGAGACACAAAAGTGAGAATTGTTAAACTCCAATCTCTCAAAAGAGATTTTGAGAATGAAAAAAAATGAAAAAGAATGAAAGCATAAATGAGTATAATAATAGATTGTCAGAGTTGATGAATCAAATGAAGTCACATTGAGACATGATAGATGATTGTAGAGTTGTTGATAAAATTCTAATAAGCCTAACGGAAAATTTTCATCTCATGGTGAACATTTTTTGAAGAAACTAAGGTTCTGCCAACCATGACTGTTCAAAGGTTGTTAGGTTCACTAAGATCCTATGAGCAAAAATTGTTACGTCGCCTAGAAAAAATCTGTTAGGAGTACGTTTCAATCCAAGCTTATCACTAATTCTAGAAATAGTGAGAAATCTTCAATACAAAATAAAGATGAGCCTTCTATAGATGGAAGATATGGAAGAGGCTAGAGGCATCGTGTGGACGAGGCAATAACAGTGGATCCAATAAATGTTGAGAAATATATAAAAAGAATAGTCATGAAAAGAAGGATAGTAATAATAGAGGCAAGCCACAATGCTACAATTGCAATAAATTTGAACATGTGCAAAAAGATTGTCATATTAGTAATCAACAACAAGCAACATTTACCGAAGAAGAAAAGAATGATGAAAACATGTTCTTTTCTTTTCATAAGGCTTCTAAGGAGCAAAAAAAAATTTATGGTATTTGGACAATGGTTGCAGCAACCCCATGATGGGAGATGCTTTCCTCGATATGGACTCCACAATTCATCCAAAGGTGAAATTACGTAATGGTGAATGTGTTGAAGTTCAAGGCAATGACAACATTAGAGTCAAAATGAGTAAAGGAAGCAAGGTTATCCATGATACTCTTTATCTGCTAGCATTAGATGAAAATTGAGATTTGACAACTTTTGGAGCATGATTATTCTCTATCCTTTGAGAACCGAGCGTACAAAATCCTTTATTTGGAATGGAAAATTTTAGCTAAAATCAAATGAATAATAATAAAAGCTTTTCATTATCTTTTCAGTACTAGAAGAGTTTTATCTTGACATTCAAAGAAGAAAATGAATCTTGTTTGTGGCACAAGAGACTTGGGCACTTGAGTTGCAAAAGTCTTAAGTTGCTTGCTCAAAAGAAAATGGTGTATGAGTTGCCAACAATTGAAGAAAAAACTATTGCTTGTGACGGTTGTATGCTTAAAAAATAACACCATTAACCATTTCTAAAGGAAGGACCATGGAGGCTTAAAGGAGTGCTTGTAACACCCCTAACCTGTACCCGTTGCCAGATTAGGGTTACGGAGCATTACCGTGCAATCAAAACGTCTAAACACAATATCATTCAATATTATAAACATATCATAAACCAATCATGCATACACATACTGTCCCTAAAATGAGCCCCCGAGGCCCAAGAAATACCTTTGAAAATATTCGAGACTGAATTGAAAACATTTGAAAAGTCTAAGAAAAGTTCACAAAATTCTGGGAAATAGAGGTCACACGGCCGTATGGCCAAACATGGGCCTCACACGGTTGAGACATACGTCCGTGTCTCAGGCCATCTAACCTTCGAATTAGGAATGCATGGTCGTGTCCCAGCCGATGTCCTCACCCGTAAAACTCTCTGAGTAGGGTCACACGGCAGTGTCACATGCCCGTGTAACTCTCGAAATAACCCCACACACCTGTGTGCCATGCCATGTACTAGGTCGTGTAACTCATTGATTTTCATACAAAGGAACCTTCAAGAGACACATGGCCGTGTTGCCAAGCCATGTGTCACACACGGCTGAGTCACATGCCCGTGTTTTAGACCGTGTAGGCCTAAAATTCACCAAAAACTAGCCATTCCCAACACCAATTCATGCATAATCATTTGAACCATTTGTGCACACCTACAAGACATCAAACCATATCTAAACATACATACATATATATATATATATATATATATTTTAAGACCCTAAATTCAACTAACCAATATGCCATTTAAAAGCACCTCAAATACACACAACAACACTTACATAAACATGCATGTTTTACCACATTTCAATCATCAATAACTAGATCAAAACTTACAAATCATGCCACAATTGACCATTATCATATCATCTCAAAACATACCATTTTAATGTTCTAATATCAATCAGCCAATGTGCCATTCATAGACACCAAAATTAAATCAAGACATCAACCACTAAAACATATTAACATATATCCATTTCTTGCATAATAAATTAGTTCAATCATATATCAAAACATACCACAAGTATTAACTTCCATACTATTCTAATTACACCAAAAAGAAACCTATTTACAAGCATGATAGAATAGCTAATGACATAGTTAGTAAAGTATCAAATTGTATCTAACCAACATATTTAGACACATATACATGCCACTACCCTAAGGGACACAAAAACTACCAACTTTGATGGATAGTGTGAGTCGGTTGATTGATCCTTCCAAAATGTCAGCAATAGATCTCTACAAAATAATCCACAAGAATCGATAAATTTACATAACTTAGTAAGATCATAGTATTACATTCAATTTAACACAATTAGATACAATCCATGTACTACTAGCCTTTAAGGTTTCTAGAGTATAAACAACACACGTAAATGCGTTCAAGGGTACTGAAGTACAAACATGGGCATGTATGTGCAAACAGGGGTACCGAAGTACAAACAAGGGCACATATGTGCAAACAGAGGAAAGAAGTACAAATAAGGGAACGTATGTGCAAACATTCAATAATTAGATATCGACCTTTAACCAATGAACCATAATATGGAAGTACAAATAGAAATTCATTTACATATTAAAACACTATGAACTTAACTAATATTCAATTCTGAACAACTCACATGGGCTAGTCCGCTATTTTCCCTTTTCCTCGATTATTGTCTTTTTATCCAAATTTTGATATGCAATAAAATCAACTTAACTGAATGTCCTAGCTCCTTTCTATGGTGAATTTCGGTGGAGATGAGATGAAATGAAGAAGATGGACATGTTTTCTTATGTTATTTTTAGTTTTAATTACTAATTTACCTTTTTACCTTTTAAAAATTATAAAAATTTCAATAATACCAAATCCATGTACATACACTATTAACATATATGGTATAATTATCAATCAAGTCCATTAACATTCGCTTATAAAGCTATTTGACTCTCTTAACAATTAGAATTCAACTTTTTTACTTTTTATGATTTAGTCCTTTTCACTAAATTAAGCATTTAAACATTAAAATTTCTTAACGAAATTTTAATACGACCCTAATAAAATCTTGTAAACACTAAATAAATAATAAAATAATAATTTACTCATCAGATTTGTGGTCCCAAAACCATTATTCAGATTCCACTGAAAACGAGTTATTACAACTTTCCTCCCCAAAGGAATTTTCATCCCAAAATCTTACTAGAAAATAAGTTCGGGTATTGCACTTTCATAGCTTCTTCTGGTTCTCAGGTAGCCTTTTCTATTCTGTGTCATTGCCTTGAGAACTTTAACTAAAGCTATATTTTCATTTCTTAATTCTTTAATTTCCCGAGCTAGAATTTTGATCGGTTTTTCACTGTATGTCATATCAAACTGAATCTAAACATCAACTAGGGATATCACATGTGAAGGATCTAATCGATATTGTCGTAACATCAACACATAAAATACATTATGGATCTTTTCCAACTTTGACGGCAAGGCCAATTGGTAAGCTACTGGCCCAATCCTATCAATAATCTCGTACAGTCCGATAAACCACGGGCTAAGCTTTCCTTTCTGACCAAATCAAAGGAATTTCTTCCAAGGCAATACTTTCAGAAATACTTTGTCACCGACATGAAACTCTATATCTTTTCTTTTCAAATTGCATAAGATTTTTTTACGATCAGAAGTCGCTTTCAAACTGTCATATATCATTTTGACATGTTCTTCGGTTTCTCGAATCAAATCAACACCGAATAACTTTTTCTCGCTCAGCTCAGCCTAGTATAACAGAGTTTAGCATTTTTGACCATATAAAGCTTCGTACGGTTCCATTTTAATGCTCGCCTAATAACTATCATTATATGAAAATTCTACCAACAGCAGAAATCTCTTCCGACTACCTTTGAACTCTAAAATACAACATCGAAGCATATCTTCAAGTGTCTAAATAACTCGCTCAGACTGTCCATCGGTCTGTGGATGAAACGTTGTACTAAAATGCTTTCGAGTACCTAGAGCCTCATTTAACTTGCTTTGAAATCGAGACGTAAATCGTGGATCTCTGTCAGAAATAATAGAAACTGGCACACGTGTAGTCTAACTATCTTGGAAACATACAACTCTATAAATCTCTCAAGTAAAAAATCTGTACGCACTGGAATAAAATACGCATATTTCATCAAATGATCTACAATGACCGATATAGTATCTTTCTTTCTTGAAGGTAGAGGTAACCCCGATACGAAATCCATTGTAATACATTCCTATTTCTATTCTGGAATCATCATAGGTTGTAATAAACCAGAAGGTATCTGATGTTTGGCTTTAACTTGCTGACAGACCAAGCATTTTAGTACGAACTCTAAAATCTCTCATTTCATGCTTGGCTACGAATGCATCTGTTTCAAATCACAATACATCTTCGTGCTACCTAGATGAATGTAATATGTACTACTGTGAGCCTCGAATAGAATATCATGTTTCAAATTTAAACTATTTGGAATAAAAATTTTATTACGGTAACACAATATACCATCATCACTAATATTGTATTTAGTAGTCAAATTATCCCGAACCAGGCTTAATTTAATTATCAACTTTAGATCGTTATTTTGCAATTCCTGAATTTGTTGCAGAAACAAGGTTTTAGTCTTCAATTCCACCAGTACATAACCATTGGTATTCAAAGCCAAATGAGTATTCAACGTTCGAAGTGCAAACAATGATGATTTCCTGCTGAGTGCATCCGCAACCACATTATCCTTCCCCAAATGGTAATCAATAACTAAATCATAATCTTTCAGTAGTTCTAACCAATGTCGCTGCCTCATATTCAACTCATTCTGGGTTATTAAATATTTTAAGCTTTTGTTATCAGTATACACGTGACATTTCTCACCATATATATAATGCCTCTATATCTTTAATGTAACACCCCTTACCCGTAATCCCTGTCGGAATCGGGCACGAGGTGTTACCGTATAAAACTACTTGAACGCCACTTAGGCTCAACGCGACTACTCCCCTTGATGTCACTACCACAACTTCTTTTTTTGACTTACAAGACCTCACTCATACATACAAGGACTCTCGAGGCTATATCGGAACTCTTACAATCCGTAAAATCTCTTTCCCATCTAAACAGGAGTACACGTCCGTGTTAGATGACACACACGCTGTGCGTAGTCTCACACTCCCATGTGCCCAAACCGTGTCTAAAAACCCCAGCATTCTACCAAAACTCCCACGGCTAAGGCACATGCCCATGTTGCTCAAGGGACACGCCCGTGCTCTTCACCCGTGGTTGACACTAACTTATTACAAATGGCCGAACACACGTTCGTGTCCCTGGCCCGTGTCCCTTACACGTCCTCAACACACTCGTACGCTTAAACTGTGTCTGTCACATGGCTGAGATACATGGCCGTGTCTCTGCCCGTGTGGCCTAGAAGTTGGCTATTTTTCAAGCCAGTTCTTGATAAACAGTAAAAGTAACATATTTTAAGCCCATATTTAGTATGCTTTTGGATGATTTAGCCCTTGATTTATGTAAAAAGGTGCTCTTAATCCTTTCTTTTCATGTTTTTATTCAGGAAAGCACCTGAGGATGAAAAGAATAAGAAACGGGCTTAAAACGGGCCAATTTGGGCCAAAAAGGAAATCGACACGGCCTGGACTTCAAGCCACAAGGCCGTGCCTCTACAATTAATTAAGACACGACCATGCCACGATTTACACGATCGTACCCCAATCGACAGAATCGAGACACGGCCTGGAGATGATTTACACGGACATGTACCATGGCCGTGTCCCTGCCGTAGAAAAGAGCAATTCTACTCGGAATAGGATACTTTGAGGCAAAGAAACACAATCCAAAGCCTATTTAAACACCCGAGTAGGAATTATACTTGAATTAGGATACTTATGGGCCAAGTAAGGCATCTCAAAGTCTATATAAACACCCAAGGGTGCAACTTAAGAGGGAGTTCGGTAGAAGTTGAAACACACAGGGAGCTAGGCCAAGGAGCCAAGCCAGAAGGATCACATTTGTGGGAATCACTCAAAGATAGCCAGTGGATCCATCTTAAGAAGCCATAACTCTACTCAAGACGACGAATTTCTCCTTCAATTCCTCCAAGGGTTTTAGGGATTTTCTATGCTTTGTTTTATCTTTTCTCTTGAGATGTTTTCTTTATTTGTTTTGAACTAAATCCTTCAGATACAGAGGGATGAAACCTAGGCAATTTTGTTATTATTTTCAATTATATGATAAATACTTAGTTTATTCTTAATTATGTTGCTTAATCCAAATCTGATGTGCTTAGGTGGAGGAGGAATAGACACTGCTTAAGAGTAGATCTAACATAATTAAGCGGAGTTGATCGAACGCCTAGAGATAGGGTTACGAGATTTTGTCAGATTAGGGTGAAACCTAATATGGGAATCCATTAATCGATTTACTACTATTCTAGGGGGTTATTATAAGTGAACGAGAGTTCCACTAATTAACCTAAGGTTAGACGTTATTCGCCTCAAGGGAGGGTTTAATATAGGTTAGGGAGTTTTACGGATCAAGCTAAGTAAAGAAATCATATGATTCTATAATAAGTAATAAGTGAAGTCTAGGTGGATTCTTCTTGAGGGTATCGTCGTAATCAATTGAGTTTCTTCAAGTTATTTCCCAATTCGTTCTTTTTGTCTTTGCGTCTTTAGCTTAGTAGTCGTTAAACTAGATTAAATCAACCAATCACTCCTTATTTTAGGCTAAATAATAAAAAGAAAGTGAGTATTAGTACTTTTTGTTTCTTTGGTTCAATAATCCGATCTTGCCTAAGCTATACTATTGTTCGATAGGTACACTTGCCTTTAAGTCGTTGTCAAAGTTAGTTTCCAGGTTTGATCATTCTATTTATAAATTTTAAAGCTCTGATTTCAGTGATCAAGTTTTTGGCGTCGTTGCCTGGAAACTAAAATATTAAGAAAGTTTAATTTTTATTACTTTAGCCAATTTTTTTATTTGCAATTTATTATTATTATTATTATTCTTTTTTTACTTTGCTAAATTTTTCCTCTATTTTGCTTTTGGCAGAAAATTTTTGTCTATGGAAAAGATGACACTGAATAATAATCAGTGGCAAGGCATGGGGGCAATTCCTACTAAAGCAACCAGTGTCTTCAACCTCGACGTGGTCACCAGGTTATCTAATCAGTTAGAGCTGATGAGTAAACATATTGATGATTGGTATAGTCCCTCGCAGGTACATCCAGAAATACAATATGATTTGAATCTAGGAGGCGTGGCGAATCCTGAATACCCATCATACGGATGTGGCATGGAAAACAAGCAAGCTCAGTATACAGGTAACTATTCTAGATATCAAAATAATTTTTATAGTGACACTTATAATGCAGGATGGAAATACCATCTCAATTTCTCGTGGGATGATCAAAATAGCCAAAGATCGGAACTTCCTCCAGATTTTCAACAACCACCTCACCAACAAGAAGAGGAGACGAATCTTGAAGAGATGCTAACAAAATTCATGGCAAACATAGAAAATCGTTTCCAAGAAACTGAGAAAATGCTAAAAAGTAATGAGAACCGATTCGGGGAACTTACTAAGTCAATCAAGGCAGCCACTAATGCAGTCGAACAACTTACAAAGCTAATGTTAGGACAACCGCAAGGATGTCTACCAAGTAACACCGAGATTAAACTGAAGGAGCAAATTCAAGCCATCTCAGCCCATGCTAGTAAAGGGTTAGATGAACCCAACCCAATACAAAAAGCCAAGATAAACGAAGGTAAGGTAGAGGTAACACAAGAAAAGTCAAAACCGGTAATCAAGGAGTACCAACCTCGCATACCTTATCCCAATGTAATGAAAAGAGACGATTCAGATGAACAGTTCGGTAAGTTTCTTAAACCCTTAAAGAAATTACATATTAACTTACCTCTTCTTGAAGCTCTTTTCAGATACCAGACTCGAAGAAATTTTTAAGACAGCTCTTGACCAACAAACACAAATTAGACGAAAAGCACCACGTGGAACTAAATGCAATGTGCTCAGCAATTCTACAAAATAAACTGCCACGGAAATTAAAAGATCCAGGGAGTTTTACAATTCCATGTTTAATTGGTAGTTTATCTATTGATAATGCGTTAGTGGATTTAGGGGCAAGCATATATGTTATGCCTTACAAAATGTTTAAACAACTAGGTCTAGGGAAACCCAGACAAACTAGGATGAGCATTCAATTAACCGATAAAACTATAAGAATTCCTAGGGTATAATAGAAAATGTTCTAATCAAAATTGATAAATTCGTATTCCCATGAGACTTTTCATTTTAGACATGGATGAGGACAACATGATCCCTTAATTTTAGGAAGACCCTTTTTAGCAAGCGCCGAGCTAAAATTGATATCTATGCAGGAGAACTCATACTTCGTGTGGCGGCGAGATAGTCACTCTTCAAGCTCTTGACTCAGCCAGAACATCAAGTGATAAAGGTGAGAAAGTAAATTCAGTTGATAACCAACTTGTTCAACCTTCATTGCAAGAAAAACCACAAAGCTACAAACCTGAGCCGAATCATAGACCTCGTGCCAATAAAGAAGAATCACATGAGGAATTAGAACCACACGAAATCAACCCGAGAGAAACCCTAGACGAGCTAATAGGAATAATAAATCACATCAAAATAGAGGATTAGATATTGTTGAATAAGGAAGACCCTCGAATCACCAATTCAGACCTCAAGACAAACAAAGAAATCACTTTTGAGGTACTTAATGTCTTCCTACACGGCACAGTCGAGGTAAGCAATCCTAAATTCAACACTTTTGAGGTAAACACTACTCGACTTAAACTTTATATCCATAACCGAGTTGATTGCATGAGAAAGGATTTCCACCTCCTTAAACCACCATGATTACGTAAATAACAGGTAAGTCTAGCTTAAGACTATAAACGAGCGCTTCTTGAGAGGCAACCCGAACACTAACCCCATTTTTATTTTTATTTTTATTTTTATTTTTTATTTTTTATTTTTATTTTTATTTTCGCCTTTTGAGCATTCAAATAAACAAAAAATATAGATTTCCAGACCACAAGACCTTGCACACGGCCGTGGCCGTGACCGTGTGGGCACCACGGCTAGGCACATGGACGTGGACCGTATCTCTATTTAATTATTTTTATTCTTATTTTTATTTTTACTTTCTTTATTATTCTTCGTGCAATTTATATTTAGTTTAGGATACAATAAAATCAGATCGGCTACTTTGAGGATTCAATTTCAAACGATTCGAGACACTTCCCCACATTCACCTCCAATCCTATCCGATTTCTTTTCAAAGGCTTCATCCATAATTCAGGAAGTTTTACTTCTCTCCTTATCTTATGATTTTATTATTATCTTGCTTTGTACATTGAGGACAATGTAAAACTTAAGTGTGGTAGGGTTAACTACAGCATTATTCGAAAAATCCTGAATTTTAAATCTTGTTTTTAAGTATTTTTCTCATATTACTAATTAGGATGAAATTTCTAATGATTTATGATTTTTATTGATATGTTTTGGATTAAGTCATTGATAATTGTGCATTGATGATTTAAACTTTAAGATACTAGAGAATCAAGCATGATATGTCTATTTTTCAAGAATCAAAAAAAAAAAATTCTAGGTTGTTGAACTAAATTTGAATATTACCTTGAAGTTTGAAATCTATAGGGATTGATGTCAAATACCCATAATTTTTTGTGAGGTTTTGAGCCTTACAAAGCATATATTCTTTTTCATGCTCACTTTATTGATTATGAGTGTGTCAACTTTGAAATGTTATTCTAGAACTTGCCTCGTTTATGCATGTTGAGACCACATCTATGATTTGATATACTAAGATGATAAAGCCACCTAGGTTTTAACCCATTCACTCCACTAAAAAGCTTACCTACATAATTAACCCCTAGTGAACCACGTTGATCTTAACAACCCTTTTTATTAATTTACCCGCTAATATTAACCCAAAAAACCCTTTGAATTTGTTATCACCATTATTTTGACTACCCTTCTATCGAGAATTGATTTGATCAGTTGCCTAATTAGTTTATTTCGGTTGATAAAGTTCTTTCTTTAGTATGTAGTTTGTTCGAAAAAAAAGAAAAAAAATCAAAAAATCAAAGTATATCCAGTATTAGTGAGCTTGTACATTTAAATTTCAATTATCAAAGAAAAAAACTCATAGTATTATTAATTTCAAAGTTTCAATTGATGTAATCATTTATTTTCTAGTTCATTGTTTTTAGTTAGGTGATTTGTCAAAATCGATCCGATTCTAACCCTTCTAATTCAGCCTTTATCTACACCTTTTAACCCAAGCCCCGTTACAACCCTGTTAAAGACCTTTTGATTTGTGTATCATCTCATATTATAGTGGTGGAGATTTGATTTTCAGGCAAGCCTATGGGATTAACTTTTCAGGTCCGACTGTTGAGTGCTTAATTGTGAACCTTAAAACACTTTGAGTGACTTGAATGAATCTTTAGTGAGGATGTCAATCCTTGTCGGTTTTGAATCAAAGGTAAATATTTAGAAGAGGGGAGACACTTATGTTTTTCGTGCTACAAAATATATGACTTAGAATTGTTTAAATCTTTACAAGTCTTTGAGTTAAAATTATCGATGTATGAATTATCTATGAATTATGATGAGGCATTATTGATAGGAATTATGAATTGTGGAAAGTTCGTTTTAATTGTAAGTTGAGAATTTTGCTTGAGGACAAGCAAAAGCTTAAGTGTGGGGGTATTTGATAAACCGTAAAAGTAACATATTTTAAGCCCATATTTAGTATGCTTTTGGATGATTTAGCCCTTGATTTATGTAAAAAGGTGCTCTTAATCCTTTCTTTTCATGTTTTTACTCAAGAAAGCACCCGAGGACGAAAAGAACAAGAAATGAGCTTAAAACGGGCCAATTTGGGCCAAAAAGGAAATCGACACGGCCTGGATTTCAAGCCGCACGGTCGTGCCTCGACAATTAATTAAGACACGGCCATGCCACGATTTACAGCCGTGCCCTAATCGACAGAATCGAGACACTGCCTGAAGACGATTACACGGGTGTGTACCATGGCCGTGTCCCTGTCGCAGAAAAGAGCAATTCTACTTGGAATAGGATACTTTGAGGCAAAGAAACACATTCCAAAGCCTATTCAAACACCCGAGTAGGAATTATACTTGAATTAGTATACTTAGGGCCCAAGTAAGGCATCTCAAAGTCTATATAAACACCCAAGGGTGCAACTTAAGAGGAGTTCGGCAGAAGCTGAAAAACGCGAGGACCTAGGCCAAGGAGCCGAGCCAGAAGGATCACATTTGTGGGAATCACTTGAAGATAGCCAGTGGATCCATCTCAAGAAGCCAGAATTCTACTCTAAACGGCAGATTTCTCCTTTAATTCCTTCAGGGGGTTTTAGGGATTTTCTATGTTTTGTTTTATCTTTTCTCTTGAGATGTTTTCTTTATTTGTTATGAACTAAATCCTTCAGATACCTGAAGGGGATGAAACCTAGATAAATTTTGTTATTATTTTCTGAATTATATGATAAATACTTAGTTTGTTCTTAATTATGTTGCTTAATCCAAATCTGATGTGCTTAGGTGGAGGAGGAATAGACCCTACTTAAGAGTAGATCTAGCATAATTAAGCGGAGTTGATCGAACGCCTAGAGATAGGGTTATGAGATTTTACCAGATTAGGGTGAAACCTAATATGGGAATCCATTGATCGATTTACTGTTATTCTAGGGGGTTATTATAAGTGAACGAGAGTTCCACTAATTAACCTAGGGTTAGACGTTATTCGCCTTGAGAGAGGGTTTAATATAGGTTAGGGAGTCCTATGGATCAAGCTAAGTAAAGAAATCATATGATTCAGTAATAAGTAACAAGTGAAGTCTAGGTGGATTCTTCCTGAGGGTATCGTCGTAATCAATTGAGTTTCTTCAAGTTATTTCCCAATTCGTTCTTTTTGTCTTTGCGTCTTTAGCTTAGTAGTCGTTAAACTAGATTAAATCAACCAATCACTCCATATTTTAGGCTAAATAATAAAAAGAAAGTGAGTATTAGTATTTTTAGTTCATTTGGGTTCGATAATCCAGTCTTGCCTAAGCTATACTACTGTTCAATAGGTACACTTGCCTTTAAGTCATTGTCAGAGTTAGTTTCCAGGTTTGATCATTCTATTAATAAATTTTAAAGCTCTAATTTCAGCGATCAGTTCCCCCCTCTAAAACACAAACTCTCTTGTATCCATTTCATCATCATGTATCATCTTATAATTGGACATCCGAATATCCAATTTTTGCATACACATTCTCAGACACATCGCCATTCATAAAATCATTTGTAGATTACGCCCACAATATCTCAATTATGCAATTACTACATACATGAATAACCACATCATAGGCGTGTAACAACCATCAATGTTGGCCATCTCCAAATAGCATTAATAAAAAATGAACATTTATTAAATAAGGGCCAACATTTTAGGCCATAAGAAATATGACTTATGTGACAAAACAACCAACCCTACTATACATGCCATAACCCAAAAATTAATGCATCTAGATATACCAAGTGTTCCAATTGATAGTGTGAGCGAATCTCCGACGTCCACCGATCCCCGAGTTAACTTGGCGATACTACAAGGCAAGGGAAAATAGTGGGGAAGTAAGCATAAATGCTTAGTAAGTTCATATGAAAATAATAATAAATTAATAAACTTGTATGGATAAATCCTCACAATAATTTCTTAAGATGATATAATCATTATATCACATGCTTACACCTTGTTATTCATGTTCACATTAATCTGTCTACTTGAGTCACTGTCACTAAATTATTTATTTCTTGAGCTACAGAGCTCCAAATGAAGAACAATTATTTTTTCCTGAAACTAGACTCACATAACTTCTCACCATAAAAATTTAATAATTTTTTGTCTAGCCAATTAGTACAGTTTATTCATTAAATTTACCTCTATTTTGCTGTCCAACAGTTCCGACACTTCTTCACTACGAATAAATTTTCTCCTTGTATAAAAGTTGTATGATGTTATCGTTTGTTTCAATTTAAAATAGACTTCTTAAGGATTTCAAGAATATGAATTATACTCCATAATTATTTTTTTACAATTTTTACTAATTTTCCAAAAATGGAACATGGGATTCCAAAACTCATTCTGACCCTGTCTCACTAAAATTCAAATATCTCATAATTCACACTTCTTTTGCTTACTCTATTTCTTTTATAGAACAATAGACTCATCAAGATTTAATTTCATATCCCTCCCAGCCTTTAATTAAATTTATACTATTTTTGGTGATTTTTCAAAGTATACTAATGCTGCTGCCCACACTATTTTAATGTCAATTCCACTCATTGATTAATTCTTTGTGTTCACTTTCAATTATACACACTTACACCAAAGCATATTATAATTTGGCTCATAACAACCAAGTGATCATAGACACATCTTACTCGTTTGCATCCTTATCAATAATACATCATAATCCGAGCACATTATTTATGAGTCTCGTATATATACCTGTGCCTATTCATAATACTCACATATCCTACTCTTACTTATCTTGAGCATACTCCTTGAATTTCCCATTGAACTACTTGTAATATTAAGGATGTTCGTGATATCTCGCACACCTGATAGGATGCTAATGCCATATCCCAGATATGGTCTTACATGGGATCACATATCGGTGCCGATGCCATGTCCCAGACATGGTCTTACACTGGCACACTCACTACCATGGTCTTTTCCATCAATTCATAACGAGTCGTAGTACGAATGTACTTGACCCTGCATTTCTCACGATTGATCCTAAAATCCAATCTCGTACTTGCATACAGTCATGATTAGATAACATACATTTATAAAATAATACATTATCTTAATTCAAATTTAATAATCGTTCACTATAGACAATCCATATGAACTTACCTCAACGCGAATCGGTCATTTTGATTGACATTTCCCCGTACTTGATCCAAATCTCGATTTCTTTGATCTAAAATGTCACATTTCACTTAATTATCACTCACATTGCTCATTTTAATACAAAAATCATAGTACAGTAAATTTATAATTTTGGCCCTAAACTTTCTCATAATTACAATTTTACCCCTAGGCTCGTAATTTGATTTTTATTCAATTTCTATGAAATTTAAGATCAGTCGAACCTTTTTCTCTTCCAAAGCAACCTCAAATTCTTATTATTTCACACTTTTAGGAGCATTTACAACTTTTACTAATTAACCCGTTTTAACCATTTTCAACGAAAATCACTTAGCAAAAATCATTCTCTTAACCTCGTGCACCCTTATTCTACCATTAAACATCAAAATGCACTAATATCTAGAATGGTCCAATTTTTAAACTTCCTTTTTCATGCAAATAAATGGTATAAATAGAAATGTTAAGCTTCTAGGATCTAAAAAATACGAAGAACATTAGAAACGGGGCTCAAATGCACTTACAATTGAGCTTTGAAAAAGCTTGAAACCCTAGCCATGGCTTCATGGAAATTTCTGCAGCATGGAGACGAGAATGAGCAGATTTTTGGGTTTAAATTTTGTCTTTTATGCCTTAAAACACCCAAATGACAAAAATGCCCTTTGTACTAAACTTTCAATTTTTACCCTTCCATGACTAGTTTTGTCCATAACAAAATATGATGGTCTATTTGCCATTTAAAGACCTCTAGTTTAAACCCCCATTTAATGAAGTACTTATGTTCTAGAACTCATATTTTGCAATTAATGCAATTTAATCCCAATAATAAAATTGGGCACTTTATCGATAAAATTACTTAACAAAATTTACACATCATCACCCAAACATATCATAGACTCTAAAACAATTTATCGATAAAATTACTTAACAAAATTTACACATCATCACCCAAACATATCATAGACTCTAAAACAATCATAAAATAAATATTTTTACTTCGGGTTTGTGGTCTCGAAACTATTGTTTTGACTAGGCCCTATTTTGGGCTGTTACAATTCTCCTCCCCTTAGGGATTTTCATCCCCGAAAATTTTACCAAAAGATATACTTAGGATTGACTTCGCAAAGCACTATCAAATTCTCATTCAGCTTCGGCATCCTCAACATCTCACTTCTTAAACTAAGATTCTGAACTGTACTTTCTTATCTTGGACATAAGAACCACATCACTGAATTTCTCAAGTTCTGACGAAATACACACTAATAAGTAACTGGCCTCATTCTATCAATAGTCTTATACTCTTGATGAACAGTAAATCACTTTTCTTTACTTACCAAATAAAATAAAATAAAATAAAATTTACATCACAAAGATACTTTCAGAAGCACCTGTCACTTATCTAAGTTTCAATACTCTTACCTTTCGGTTCTGTATGCAATTTTGATAATATATAATTGATTTCTTGGTACACAAACTCTATCTCGAAACAATAATTAAATGGTCGGTTTCCGACTTGGAGTTCCGAATCAAAAGTTAGTTCCTATCGAACACTTTTAACTTACCATTTACTGACAAAATTCTAAGTTTCACAAAATCATGGAATAAGCATCATTATTTCTGAATAATAATCAATTTCTAATTCACATCATAAGATTCTTTTCATGCAGTATTAACTGAGTGCAAGCATAAGCTACCATTTTCACGTTCTTGTATCAAAATACACTTCAAACCAATAAACTATCCAGACTAAATAATTGAATTGGTATTGGCTGTTTCACAGTACTCTTGTAAAGGAACCATTTTCATCTAGTTGCCATGATTACTCGGACATGTATCCTTGTAACATCCCGAATTTGCGCCTAGAAGAATGGGCCCATTGGGCCTTGGACACGGGAGCATTTAAAATTTTTGAGAACAAGAGAATGGCTTTAGTGCTAGTTGGACCTATTAGGTGAGTGATTTTGGAAGATTAGAGGGTTTCTATGAAGTCCCGGGTTCAAACTTTGGCTTTAGAAAAATTTTGGTTTTAGGTGAATAAAACCGTGAGAGTTAGTAGTAGGCTTTAAGAATAAAATGTGAAGAAAAATTACACAAGTGGAGTTTGTGGTGTAGTGGCAAAGTGACGCCACATAGGAGACAATGGGGTGATGCCAAAAGGAAGGAATGAGGTCCAAGGTTCAAGTCTTGGCTCTTGCATTTTGGATTTCTTTTTAAATGGACTCTAGAATTTTGCCATAGGGTTATATTTAGTTGCGCATGATTTTAGACACAAGAAAGTGAGTGGTCTAGTGGCAAGACGTCATTAAGGGTGCAAAGGATCCTAGGTTTGAATCTCATGACAAGCAATGGAGTATTTATTTTACGGATTGGACGAGAAGAGTTTGAGTTGGATTTAAACTCTACCCACGGAGGGATCCCACATCGATAAGATACAAAGAAGGAATGTGAGAAGCTAGCTATATATAGAGCATTCTATGAGGAGAGTTAATATACCTTGGTGGGCATTTGGGTGCAGACCTAGAGGATAATCGCCAATAGTAGCGAAGGGCTACTATAACGTGAGGTACACGGTAAGGTTACGGTGAGGTTTTAGTTTTCGATAAGTGTATATTAAGTTATGATTAATCGTTAGGTGATGTCGATTGTAAGTTCGTGACTAAGGGGTTTCCAGTGCGCGTGGTTACCAGGTGTGTACAAACACTACACACATGATATCGGCAATGTCAAAAAGCAGAAAAACCGAAAGTGGCTAAATGGGCCTGGTGGGCCCTGAGGCTAAGTTTGATAAAATGCTTTGGTTGATTGTATGAATTAAGTTAGCCATGCTTGATACATGATCTGGATATGCCTTGGGCCTAATGGGCCGTAAGGTTGTAATTTGGTTTTGATGGGCTTAAGGGGACGTAGACATATATGTTAGGGTTTATAGACCTTAGGCCTAGTTTGAACAACTCTTAATTTCCATAAGACTTAATTTTTCTAATTAAACATGTCTGTGAACAAGTCGCTAGGTTAAGGTGTGGCAACGAGCATACGCATGTCTAGGATTGGATCTAGGGAGAGCTTGGTATTTAAGCGGTCCTAGTGGCCCACCTCCTCTTTTCTAGAATCCTACCTGGTGCGTAGTGTTTGTTCACTTTAGCCGCGAGGACTTGTTGATGGGCCAAAGTTCATAACTAAAATCCGAGAGGGACCAAATACCCTTATATTTGTTAAATTACTAAAATACCCTTATATTGGTAAAGTACCAAAATACCCCTGTTTTGCAAAATTACAAAAATATCCCTGATTTGTGAAATTACCAAAATACCCCGGATTTGTAAAATTACCGAAATACCCTTGACTTGTAAAATTACTAAAATACCCTCGATTTACAAAATTACCAAAATACCCCTAGTTTGTAAAATTACCAAAGTACCTCGATTTGCAAAATTACCGAAATACCCCCGATTTGTAAAATTACCAAAGTACCCCGATTTGTGAAATTACTGAAATACCCGTGATTTGAAAATTACCAAAATACCCCTGTAGGGTAGAATTACAAAATACCTCCGGTAGTGAAATGACAAAATACCCTATGTGATGAATATGAGTTTGTGGATGTTACTTTTGTGTTTGATGCATTCATATGATATTCTGCTTAGGATGCATATGGGTGGGAATTATGGTACGGAGGAAGATTTGAGGATCGTATGGCCGTATGGTATGGATCCAGGATCGCATGGCCGTATGGTATGGATCCACCGCAGGCTTTTAGCCACCGAGCAGCCATGCTGCACCGATAATGTTACCGAGGGCTGTGTGCCATTAATATGGGCTTTGTGCCAATACCGAAGGCTTTGTGCTGTTATTATGGCTTTGTGCCAATCATATTTACCGTGGCTATGTGCCTAACATAAATATTGATGACTCTGTGTCAATATTTGATGATCGCATGGCCGTATGGTATGGATCCAGGATCGCATGGCCATATGGTATGGATCCAAAGGAGGCTTTAAGCCCAATATATATGATTAGCAGCTTTGCTGCAATGTTTGGTAGTACCGCAATTTGGCTACCCTTGGTGTGTAGTGGGGGGTGGGTCGAGCTAGAATTCCCACAAGTCATAAAGTTGGAAGGGAAATGGTGTGTAGCGGATGGATTTTTGGGGTGGGTTTTGCATTATTTGTTTATGAATGATACGATATGATATGATATGAGGTCATTGTGGGATAAGGCCCAAGACCATCGATTTTGATAGGGCTTAGGCCTAATGTGGATATTTGTAAGTGATTTGATTGCCAAGGGTTGTGCACACTGAGTTTCGAAACTCACAACCCTTTAATTTAATGTTTCAGGTAATCCCAAATAAATGACTCGATGTGGGAGAGGACTCGGAGATGGCCACACTATAAGAGGCTTGAACTATCATTTATTTTTTTCAAAGTACATGTTTTTATTTACTTAATTTTCGGTGGATGTAATAAGGCCTTGTACTCTGTTTTGACTTAAGATTTATTTTGGGTTTTGAGATCAATTGTTTATTTAATTATTAAGCCTAAGTAAGCTCTTATGTTTAAACTTGGTTTCCGAAATACTTAAAATAATAAAATGAGTTTTTTATCTTTAATTAATAAGTCTATTAGATTTTGGGCTTTTGGGCCTTAATTTCTTAATTAGCAAAACCATTTTGAATTGTGCCTTTAATGTGACATTCCGATTCGGGCCTAACTTCTAGGCCTGGTTTGGGGTGTTACAATCCTATTGCAATCCCTTCGGTTATGAATCAATGATCGTTAAATCAACTATACAGTTTCAATGATACATAACAATCTCGTTTTAACTCATTGAGATATATCAAATTACTCAGAAATAACAATCATAGTGCAGATTCCAGCTCGATCTTTCATTGTTTACTCTTTTATCACTGTTGATTAATTTCCCAAAGTCTAAAGATAGATCACATCTAATAAAATTCATTTCACTGTAAATTCTCAAAATACTGAACCACATTAGAGTTTGTAGCACCATTTCAAGGCTAACATCTCAATCACATCGATAAACAATATTTTAACCAATGCAAAGGCATAGTCTTACACATCTGACGACAGTAACACTGTACGTTCACTATCAAACTAGATTTCATAATCACAAAAGTATGATTACTTCCAGTAAAGGAATATCTCTTGCACAATTAACAAAATAAAGTCGATAAGAAATTCAAGATAAGGAAATCCAAGTTCAATATTGTACAAGAAGTCCGAGAATATAGCTCATAAGAGAAATAATACTAGTCGACAATTCTTAGAAAATTTCACGAAGGAAAACAATACTTATAAACTTGAACAATTGAAGCAACATAGTCTTCATATACACATTTCACGAGTAACAATTTCTGGAAACTTAATTTCAACATCATGTGAATTTTATTGTCATTTTTCTATCAACTCATTTTAATAGAATACTAGAAAAGATAGATTAATATTGATCACGGCTTAGACAGATTAACACTGCTTTCATCTATCACTAAAATCAACTAGCATTCTCATATGATAAGAACCCCAAATGAGTCGATTAGTCAATATTAAATTTTTCTTTAACTATAACATTGCGAAACCCGGATGGTTTTTCATAAAATTTCATCATAACACCCCAGTTATTTTAGGCCATTTAACACACATATTCACGGTATTCATCCGCATCCTTTGTCTCTTCTGAAGGCTCATTCAGGAATTCCCCCACTTTCCATCATTTTAATAAACATCAATAATATTCACTCATATTTCACATGATACATTAATATGTAAAAACCTAAGTAAAAAGGATGTATCATTTACATATAAACTTACTCATTTCAAGTCTTACCACATTCCAAATACATATCATAAACATCGCTCACATTTACGTGCACTTATACCTTGCACTTGTTATCACATAGTCACACATAATTTCACTTAGTCAAAGTTTCCGATGAACACTTCAGAATAATATCGAATACACGGTGGTTTCGCACATGGCCCACTAGTAATAATAAATACGATAGTATCGCACATAGCCCACCAATAACAATAAATACGGTGGTATCGCACACAGTCCACCATTAATGATAGGTACGGTGGTATTGCACACAACCCACCATTAATGATAAGTACGATGGTATCGCACACAGCCCACCAATAATAATAAATACTGAAACACCCCCACCCGGCCCATGAGAATGGACCGGATCTGGTATGTTCCTCGAAGTAACCCGGTTCAAATTCATTCGAATACTTTGGGAACTGTGTGTTTTTGAAAGATAATTTGTTGTGGGTTGGGCTCGAGTTGAAAACAAATTTATTTTATATCAAAAACCCATTTGTTTCAGGTGACAAAATGTTTAAACTTATTTTAAATTAAATGGGCTTAATCCTTATAAAGCCCTAAATTCATAACATAGTAATTAAAGTAGAAATAAGAATAAATCACGATGGCCTTATTACATAAAAGCGAAACCCAAAATAAAATTGTACAGTACTTAAAATAAAATAAAGATTCAAATTAAATTAAACTTCAAGCTGAACATGGCCACCACAAGTTCTGTCGTCCCGATCCATTACTGCTCATCACCTTAAACATGTTCCTACAACGGGGTGAGTCGATAGACTCAATGTGTAACCAACACCAAAACATAATAGAAATAGGCACACCATACATATCATATTCATATAAAAATTAAAGATAATGATGCAAACCCAACCCAAACCTATATGCCATCCGCTACACTCCAATTGTACCAACTTTTACACAGTGGGGATTACTAAGTCAACCTTCCATCCGCTACACACCATCGAAGGCGATCATTGCAATCGGCGTGCTCATCGCCCACTTAAAATATTGTGGCATAGCCACTGATATTTGTGTCATGAGACACCACTTTTAGATAATGTAAGAAGTTACCACTTTCACTTAATGTGACCAAAGTCACCACATTCACTTAGTGAGACCAAGTCGTCACATATTCTTAGTGAGACCGAAGTCATCACGTTTCACTTAGTGAGACCGAAGTCATCACATTCACTTCCCCTTTCTCAAATAACCCGAATGCCCCAAATTATACATATCATGCACATCATATTTAATTTCACTTTCACATAACTTTTCTCATGTTAAATATAACATATTTTGAAATCCTAGTAGGAGTAGGAAAACGTACCTGAGTACTTTGTATCATAATATGGTACTTTAGCCACATTCTTACACTTTCATATTAACATATATATCATATTTAAGCCATAAATCTATTAAGATTCAGTGTAGGGTACACACGGTACCTTAGCCATATTCTTACACTTTCATATTAACACATATATCAAGTTTAAGCCATAAATCTATTAAGATTTAGTGTAGGGTACACACGATACCTTAGCCATATTCTTACACTTTCATATTAACACATATATCAAGTTTAAGCCATAAATCTATTAAGATTTAGTGTAGGGTACACACGATACCTTAGCCATATTCTTACACTTTTATATTAGCACATATAATAAAATTAAAGCCGTAAATCTATCAAGATTTAGTGTGGGGTACACACCTGATTTGTTTAGTGATTCCTTGAGATTTGAAAAGCTAGATCTAAAGTTTAGATCCTTAATCCCTACATTTGATTCATCATTTATTACTTAGCATAAATTCTATTTGGCTATGATATCCAAATCCTAGTAGGGTTTGTAAAAAGACTTACCTTTAATGCCGATTTGATGATTATTCAAATCCCGAAAACTTGGTTTTCCTTCACCTGATATTCGGCCAACCCTAAATCTCAACATAGATTAGTTTTCAGCTTTTTAATAATTAAAGATCTAATCTATGTAATCACACAAGCCTTGGCCGAATACTTTTAGGTGCTTACCTTATGGATTTTAAATCCCGAAAACTTCACCTTCCTCTTCCTTGAAATCGGCCAAATCCTAGATCTCTGAATCGGTTAGTTTTTGATTAATTTGATCTAAATAACTAAGATTTGGCCTTGGCCAAATGTGTAAACTCACTTACCTTGGAGTTTTCAAATCCCAAAATTGATCTTTATTTTTAGATTCCTGCCGAAATCACATGTTAGATTTGATCTACCATTCAATTATGGAAGAGACCTTTTTGGCTGAATGTACATAGACGTACTTACCTCGTTTTCAAATCCCGGAAGATCCCTTATACTATTCGGCTATGGTACTATTATGGATCACAAAGTTTTGGCTTTTGTGAAGGGATAGTAGAAGAAAAGAAAAAGAAAAGAAAAGAAAAGAGATGGAAAGAGTTTTTACAGAGAGAATTCGGCTAAAGGGAGAAGAAAAGATTGGTGCTTATTTGGCTAGAGAGTTTCGGCAAGAGGTTCTCTTGAAGAGAAAAGAATGAAGAATGGCTCTTAACTTTCCCTCTTTAGCCGAAACTATTAGCCTTAGAGTCCCTCAATCGGCCAACTCTTCCTATGTGATAAATTTTAATTTTATCAAATATTAAATTCCATCAAATCTCTAATTAGTGAAAATTCCAAAGGAATAAAACTCTTCCATCTAGATCCCTTGTGCCGTCCAACTCTCTACTCATGGAGGCAAAATAAAACTTCTTTTATTTGCTTCCTAGGTGACTCGAACTCAGCCCAACACCCCTTGCATGTGGGCCATTTCACGAGGCCTTAGGTGGCATCTTGAGCGACTTTTCCAAGTCCGTTTGTGGGTCAAATTCCACGTAATTTATATTCTAGGTCACTGGCCCTAAGTTCCCCTTTGAACTTTAAAATTTGACATTTCAGGGTCATTTTTAAGTTTCCAAAAATTTTCGCGTGGCTCTGTAACTTGACATTTCCTAGGTTTCCAAAATGTTTAGTTTCCTCTTTTAGCTTAGTTTCCAAAATGTTTAGTTTCATGTTTAGTTTCCTCTTTTGGCTTGGTTTCCAAAATGTTTACTTTCCTAATTTACTTAGGTTTCCAAAATGTTCACTTTCCTAATTTGCTTAGGTTTCCAAAATGGTCATTTTCCTATTTCTAACGTAACATTTCCATACATTCTTAGGTTTCCAAAATCATTCCGAATTTATTCCAAAACACATAAAACATGTCTTTTCGTACAATTAGGCCAAAATGCATAGGCCCTTTTTAGGATGTTACAGTTCTACCCCCTTAAAATAATTTCATCCTCGAAATTTCCTAACTAAATAATTGAGGGTATTGCTGTCGCATTGCCTCCTCTGGCTCCCACGAAGCTTCCTCCGATCCATGATTGCGCCATAACACTTTGACTAGAGGAATCGATTTTCTTCGCAACACTTTCACGTCATGTCCCAAAATCCGAATCGGCTCTTCCTCGTAGGTTAAGTCTGGCCTTAGCTCCACTTCTTCAACTGCTACTACGTGAGAGGGATCCAATCGGTAGCGACGTAGCATGGACACATGGAATACGTCGTGTATTTGCTGCAACTCCAGTGGCAACTCTAGCTGGTATGCCACTGGTCCCACTCGCTTTAGCACCCGATAGGGCCCGATAAACCTTGGGCTTAACTTTCCTTTCCGACCAAACCTCATCACATTCTTCCATGGTGAAACTTTTAGAAATACTTGGTCTCCCACTTCAAACTCTATTTCCTTCCGCTTGAGGTCGGCATAAGACTTCTGCCTATCCGAGGCTTCCTTTAACCGTGCTCGAATTATCTCAACCTTCTCTTCCGTCTCTGCCACTATCTCTGGTCCCAAAATTCGACATTCTCCTAGCTCAGTCCAACAAGTAGGAGTGCGACACTTCCGTCCGTACAATGCTTCATATAGTGCCATTCGAATGCTAGCCTGATAACTGTTGTTGTAGGTGAACTCTGGTAACGGCAAGTAATCCTCCCAACTTCCTCGAAAATCCATCACACATCCTCTCAGCATATCCTCCAACACTTGTATTACTCGTTCAGACTGCCCGTCTAATTGTGGATGAAAAGCCGTAGTGAAATCCAACTTGGTGCCTAAAGCTTGATGAAGTGCCCTCCAAAACCGAGACGTGAATCTTGGGTCTCTGTCAGAAATAATCGCCACCGGCACTCCGTGTAGCCTCACACTTTCTGCCACATATAGCTTGGCTAACTTTTGAAGGGAATAATCCACTTTTACTGGGATGAAATGTGCGGACTTAGTCAAACGGTCCACAATTACCCATATCGAGTCCTTCCCAGTAGGCGTAAGGGGAAGCTCACTAACGAAGTCCATGGTAATTCTTTCCCACTTCCACTGCGGAATCTGGATTGGCTGAAGCAATCCGATGGAACTTGGTGTTCAGCCTTAACTTGCTGACACGTCAGACATCTTCCCACGAATTCTATAACTTCTCGTTTAAGATCAGGCCACCAAAATTGCTCCCTTAAATCTTTGTACAACTTAATGCCTCCGAGATGCATAGCATAAGGGCTACTATGCGCTTCCCAAAGAATCCTCTATCTTAACTCCTTGTCCCTTGGCATACAAACTTTCCCTTTGTAGCACAATACTCCTTCATCATTAACCTCATAGTCCTCCAACTCTCCGTTCTGTGCTTTTTGTAACTTACTACTTAAATCCTCATCAACCAACTGTCCCTCTTTCACCTCCTTCAACCATGTTGGCTTGACTTGTAACTCAGCCAACAGGCTTCCATCCTCATACAAGCTTAAATGGGCGAACATTGCTCTTAGGTCCGACACAACCTTACTACTTAGGGCTATTCGCCTTGCCCAGATGATATTCTATCGAACAGTCATAGTCTTTCAGTAATTCCACCAACCTTCGTTGCCTCAAGTTTAACTCATACGAGTCAACAGTGCTTGGACTCTTGTGGTCTGTGTAGATCACTGACCTTTCTCCATAAAGATAGTGCCTCCACACCTTGAGAGTGAAGACCACTGCTGCCAATTCCAAGTCATGTGTTGGGTAGTTCACCTCATGCGGCCTTAACTGTCGAGACGCGTAAGCGACTACTTTTCCATCTTGCATAAGAACACATCCTAACCCCGTATGTGAAGCGTCACAGTACACCACAAACTCCTTTCCTGCCTCAGGCTGAATCAACACTAGAGCTTCCGTTAATACCTTCTTAAGTTTTTCAAAACTCTCCTGTTGCTTATCCGTCCATATAAAGGGTACTTCCTTCCTCAACAATTTCGTTAATGACGCGGCTATTGATGAAAATCCTTCCACGAACCCTCTGTAATAGCCTGCCAATCCTAAGAAACTACGAATTTTTGCCACCGACTTAGGTGGTTTCCAATCAACACGACTTCAATTTTCTTAGGATCCACCCTTATTCCTCGGCGGACACCACGTGTCCTAAGAAAGTAACTTCCTAAGCCAAAATTCACACTTCTTTGAATTTGGCATAAAGCTTCTTCTCTCTTAATACTTACAACACAATCCGGAGATGCTCATCATGCTCCTCTTCAGACTTAGAGTATACCAAAATATCGTTGATGAACACTACCACGAACCTATCTAAGTAAAGTTGAAACACTCGGTTCATCATATCCATGAATGCGGCTGGTGCGTTTGTCAACCCAAACGGCATTACCATAAACTCAAAATGGCCGTACCTTGTTCTGAAAGCTGTCTTATGGATATCCACCTCCTTTACTTTTAGCTGGTGATATCCTGACCTTAAGTCGATCTTTGAGAACACTGTTGCTCCCTTCAACTGGTCGAACAAGTCATCAATCCTAGGCAAGGGATACTTGTTCTTGATGGTCAGCTTATTCAATTGACGATAGTCTATGCACATACGCATAGTTTCATCCTTCTTCTTCACAAACAGGATCGGTGCTCCCCACGGAGACACACTAGGCCGAATAAACCCACGATCCAATAATTCTTGGATTTGAGCCTTGAGCTCCACTAACTCCTTTGGCGCCATTCGGTATGGAGCGATTGACACAGGTGCTGTCCCCGGTAGTAAGTCTATTCCAAATTCAACTTCTCTATCTGAGGGTATTCCTGGTAATTCCTCTGGAAACACATCTTCGAAGTCCCCTACCGTACTAACTCCTTTGACACCTTCCTCCTTTCCATCCAATGCACTTACAAAGGCTAAGAACGCCTCGCACCCTTTACGAACCATCCTTTCAGCCTTAAGCACCGAAACTACATTAGTCAAGTAGTTTCTTCTTTGTCCTATCATAATGACCACCTCATCCTTAGGGGTCCTAAGTTCCATTCGTTTAGCGGCACAATCTAACACGGCTCGGTGCTTTACTAACCAATCCATACCAAGTATGAGGTCAAACTCCCCGAAGGGTAACTCCATTAGGTCAGCCCGAAAGCTCACTCCCTGAATTTCTAGGGGTATAGTCCGAAAGATCTTATTCACCACTATAGTTTGGCCTAATGGGCTTACTACCATCATCTCCCTATCAGAAAGTTCAGAGTCTAGGCCTAGTGTTTCAACTACACTACAGGCAACATAAGAATGGGTCGAACCCACATCAATTAAAGCATAATAGGGTTTACTATGAATGAGGAGCGTCTGGGTTATGACGTCCGTCCGCTTGCCTCTCCATGCCAACACCTACCCATTATTCGAACTCGACCTCGCATAAACCAAAGCATATGGTCCTTGGACCCACACTTAAGACATGCTCTGACTTTTGTTTTTTCTCAGACTCACCTAAATGCTTCTTTCCACAATGCTCACAAGGACGACATCGCCTCGGTACCAACTTGTGAACCTTGACCCTCGGTTCGAGCCTTTTACGCACATTTCCTGATGATCCATAACCCCTCTTGGGTCTATTCCTATCAGTATTTTTCCAAGTAGAGTCCTTGATTACCTCAGCTACCTTAGCCTTTTCAACCAACGCAGAGAACTCCCGCTCCTGATGTGGAGCTATCAATAATCTTAGGTCATCCCTTAATTCGTTCTCAAAGCGGACACGGCGTTCATGTTCGGATTGCGACTACTCCTCGGGAATATCGGCTTAACCTAGAAATTCACCTCATATGCTGCTACCGACTTGTTCCTTGAACTAGTCCTAGAAAAGCTTTCTCTGCTCATCAATATATCGTGTCGACATACTTTTTTTGATTTGCCTCCTTAACATACTCCCACGTCGATCTCTCGGTAGTGGCACCATCTCGACAGTTAACCACCATTGGTACGCTTCATCACGTAATGATGCCACCATCCCTTTAACTTTTCTTGAGGGTCGGTCGAGCTCATCCATAATACGCTTCGGTTGCTTCCAACCAATACTCGGTGTATTGGGTGCCACACCGACACTCCACGAAACACCTCGACCCCATTGGCTCGAGTCGCTTTCGGGTATAGATTTTTGAGCTCCGTATTTCCACTGCGCGACCACCATTTCCAAAACTCGCAACATAGCTGCGACACAAGCATCATCCCCGTCGAGCTTTTCGCTCAACATTAACGGTGGGGATGGTGGTGGCGATGGTAATTCATTGTCGGACCCTTGACCCGATCTAACGGGTTCTGACACAGTTATTCTTCCTCTACCGCGTCCTTGACGATCGCGTCCTCTAGAACTCATTTCTAACGTCGAGATCGATTAAGAAGTTTTTATAAATTAGTACTTTTGTTTCACTTTATCACTCATGAAGAAATTTTATGAAAAGGAATTTAGGAGTGGTTCTTTCGTATTCATACATGCACAGTCTTTTCATTCATTCATACATCCATCAAACAATTATGAACCTTAGTTCATTCGGAGAAACGTTGTAGTTTTTCATTTGTTGTTGTTTTTCCACTACCCAGGGTATTTTCGTAATTTGTCCTCTGGGTATTTTGTAATTTGTCAAAATAAGGTTCCTTGGTGATTTTGTCACAAGGTATTTTTGGTATTTTTAAGTTCAGGGTATT
This sequence comes from Gossypium rotundifolium, assembly GCA_025506655.1. Taxonomy (NCBI): domain Eukaryota; kingdom Viridiplantae; phylum Streptophyta; class Magnoliopsida; order Malvales; family Malvaceae; genus Gossypium; species Gossypium rotundifolium. The sequence continues at coordinate 53,896,126 of CP106725.1, forward strand.
TTGGAAAATTTTTGAAATCGAGGGTATTTCAAAATTTTGGACCTTGGGGTATTTTGGTAATTTTTCCACAAACCGGTAAATTGTAAAATTTAATAAATCAAGGATATTTCGAAGTTGTAAAATTTTGAGGGTTCTTTTTGAGAATTGTACTTTCCAAATCGGTGCTGTTGCAAAAATTTTGGAAATCAGGGTTATTTTGGTAATTTTAGTGAGTTAGGGGCAAATTTGTAATTTTCCATAAATTGAGGTATTTTTCTGATAGTTTGTAATTTAGGGTTTTTGAACATTTATGAAATAATGAAATTTTGGCAAAACCGTTGAGTAGTTGGGCATTTTATAAACTAAGGGTATTTTTGTAATTTTACCACTAGGGGTATTTTTGTAATTTTATAAGTCAGAAATTTTCGGAGAAAATTGTGTATAAGAAATAGTTTTCGTGAATTAAGGAAAAAAATGATTTAAGTATTTTAATATTAAGGTTCTGAAAAATGGCTAGTTCCCTTTCGGGTTTTAGTTATTGGGTTTAGCCTATGACCAAGCCTTCTTGGTCAGGGTGAACCAAAGCTACGCACCAGGCAGGGATTCGAGTGGAGAGGAGGTGAGTCACGGGGATTGCTTAAGTACCAAGCTCCCACTAAAACCATTCCTAGACATGCGTCTGGGGTTGCCACACCCACTAAGTCCTCTAGGTTAGGGTGAGCAGAAGCTACGCACGGGTAGGATTCTGTGAAGAGGAGGTGAGTCACTAGGGCTGCTTAAATACCAAGCTCTTGGGATCCACTGCTGACATGCGTACCATGGTTGCCACACCCTAACTTGATTGACTTAGCCATAGGTTTGTTTTAGTGTATTAAGTCTTATGTATTTGTGTTTGAGTAGACTAATCCTAGGGTTCAAGTTCCTATCATGCTATTCTACGTTCCATTCCTATTCTACCCTTCTATAATTCACATAATCACACAGATAGATAGGGGTACTTACCTGGTGGACTGCGGGTCGGAGACTTAGGTGCCATGCCATCAAACCTGTCTACTTTCAAAAATATTTCCATAAAACTCATTTGGGCTTGATTTGAAAATGTTTTGGGCCTTAGGCCACAGGCCGAGAGTTTAAAACTGGGCTCTGATACCAAACTGAAACACCCCACACCCGGCCCACGAGAATGGATCGGATCTGGTATGTTCCTCGAAGTAACCCGGTTCAAATTCATTCGAATACTTTGAGAACTGTGTGTTTTGAAAGATAATTTGTTGTGGGTTGGGCTCGAGTTGAAAACAAATTTATTTTATATCAAAACCCATTTGTTTGGGTGACAAAATGTTTAAACTTATTTTAAATTAAATGGGCTTAATCATTATAAAGCCCTAAATTCATAATATAGTAATTAAAGCGAAATAAGAATCGTCACGATGGCCTTATTACATAAAAGCGAAACCCAAAATAAAATTATACAAGATACTTAAAATAAAATAAAGATTCAAATTAAATTAAACTTCGTTGAACATGGCCACCACAAGTTCTAGTCTGGGTCCATTCTTGCTCATCACCTAAAACATGTTCCCTAGCGGGTGAGTCGATAGACTTAATGTGTAACCAACATCAAAACATAATAGAAATAGGCACACCATACATATCATATTCATATAAAAATTCAAGATAATGATGCAAACCCGAACCCAAACCTATATGCCATCCGTTACACTCCACCCGTACCAACCTATACACCGTGGGGACTACTAAGTCAACCCTCCATCCGCTACATACCATCGAAGGCAGTCGCTGTAGTCGGCGTGCTCATCGCCCACTTAAAATATTGTGGCATAACCACCTGATATTTGTGTCATGAGACACCACTTTTAGATAATGTAACCGAAGTTACCACTTTCACTTAATGTGACCGAAGTCACCACATTCACTTAGTGAGACCGAAGTCGTCACATATTCTTAGTGAGACCGAAGTCATCACGTTTCACTTAGTGAGACCGAAGTCATCACATTCACTTCCCCTTTCTCAAATAACCCGAATGCCCCAAATTATACATATCATGCACATCATATTCAATTTCACTTTCACATCACTTTTCTCATGTTAAATATAACATATTTCGAAATCCTAGTAGGAGTAGGAAAATGTACCTGAGTACTTTGTACCATAATATGGTACTTTAGCCACATTCTTACACTTTCATATTAACATATATATCATATTTAAGCCATAAATCTATTAAGATTCAGTGTAGGGTACACACGGTACCTTAGCCATATTCTTACACTTTCATATTAACACATATATCAAGTTTAAGCCATAAATCTATTAAGATTTAGTGTAGCGTACACACGATACCTTAGCCATATGCTTACACTTTCATATTAACACATATATCAAGTTTAGCCATATTCTTACACTTTCATATTAGCACATATATCAAGTTTAAGCCATAAATCTATTAAGATTTAGTGTAGGGTACCTACGATACCTTAGCCATATTCTTACACTTTTATATTAGCACATATAATAAAATTAAAGTCAGTAAATCTATCAAGATTTAAAGGGTACACACCGATTTGTTTAGTGATTTCTTGAGATTCAAAAGCTAGATCTAAAGTTTAGATCCTTAATCCCTACATTTGATTCATCATTTATTACTTAGCATAAATTCTATTTGGCTATGATATCCAAATCCTAGTAGGGTTTGTAAAAGACTTACCTTTAATGCCGATTTGATGATTATTCAAATCCCAAACTTGGTTTTCCTTCACGATATTCACCAACCCTAAATCTCAACATAGATTAGTTTTCGACTTTTTAATAATTAAAGATCTAATCTATGTAATCACACAAGCCTTGGTCGAATACTTTTAGGTGCTTACCTTATGGATTTTAAATTCAAAACTTCACCTTCCTCTTCCTTGAAATCGGCCAAATTCTAGATCTACGAATCGGTTAGTTTTGATTAATTTGATCTAAATAACTAAGATTTGGCCTTAGCTAAATGTGTAAACTCACTTACCTTGGAGTTCTCAAATCCCGAAATTGATCTTTATTTTTAGATTCTGCTCGAAATCACATGTTAGATTTGATCTACCATTCAATTATGGAAAAGACCTTTTTGGCCGAATGTACATAGATGTACTTACCTCGTTTTCAAATCCCGGATGATCCCTTATACTATTCGGCTATGGCACTATTATGGATCACAAAGTTTCGGCTTTTGTGAAGGGATAGTAGAAGAAAAGAAAAAGAAAAGAAAAGAAAAGAGATGGAGAGAGTTTTGACAGAGAGAATTCGGCTAAAGGGAGAAGAAAAGATTGGTGCTTATTTGGCTAGGGAGTTTCGGCAAGAGGTTCTCTTGAAGAGAAAAGAATGAAGAATGGCTCTTAAATTTCCCTCTTTAGCCGAAACTATTAGCCTTAGAGTCCCTCAATCGGCCAACTCTTCCTATGTGATAAATTTTAATTTTATCAAATATTAAATTCCATCAAATCTCCTAATTAGCTGAAAATTCCAAAGGAATAAAACTCTTCCTTCTAGATCCCTTGTGCCGTCCAACTCTCTACTCATGGAGGCAAAATAAAAACTTCTTTTATTTGCTTCCTAGGTGACTCGAACTCAGGCCCAATACCCCTTGCATGTGGGCCATTTCCTGAGGCCTTAGGTGGCATCTTCAGGCCACTTTTCCAAGTCCGTTTGTGGGTCAAATTCCACGTACTTTATATTCTAGGGTCACCTGGCCCTAAGTTCCCCTTTGAACTTTAAAATTCGACATTTCGGGGTCATTTTTAAGTTTCCAAAAATTTTCGCGCGGCTCTGTAACTTGACATTTCCTAGATTTCCAAAATGTTTAGTTTCCTCTTTTAGCTTAGTTTCCAAAATGTTTAGTTTCCTCTTTTAGCTTAGTTTCCAAAATGTTTAGTTTCCTCTTTTGGCTTGGTTTCCAAAATATTTACTTTCCTAATTTACTTAGGTTTCCAAAATGTTCACTTTTCTAATTTGCTTAGGTTTCCAAAAATGGTCATTTTCCTATTTCCAACGTAACATTTCCATACATTCTCAGGTTTCCAAAATCATTCCGAATTTATTCCAAAACACATAAAACATGTCTTTTTAGGATGTTACAAATATGGTGGTATCGATGGTATCGCATTTACCCACCAATAATAATAAAAAGCAAGTGGTATCGCATACGTACCCACCAAATCATAAATAGACGATGGTATCGCACAAAGCCCATCATAATTAAGCAACAAGGTGGTATCACACTTAACCCACCATCAAGTGTTGTCTTTACACATTTATAATATTTTATGCTTAACTTTCGATTTGCAATTATCACACTTTATTCATTATCACATACACATCATGAATCATCCTCAATACCTTCCCAAGCTTGGCTCATCAAAACACACTTTCTGTACGGTCAGACTTAGCTCAGTTAGAAAGCGCATCTGCCTAATAAAATAATTATGATCAGGGTCGGGATTTGTCACACTATCACAATTCAATATGGCATATATAGCTAGACTCATACTCATGCAAGGTTAGTCCTAGAATCGACTAAATCATGCTCTGATACCACTAAATGTAACACCCCTTACCCGTAATCCCCGTCAAAATCGGGCACGAGGCGTTACCGTATAAAACTACTTGAATGCCACTTATGCTCAACGCGACTACTCCCCTTGATGTCACTACCACAACTTCTTCTTTTGACTTACGAGACCTCAATCATACATACGAGGACTCTCGAGACTATATTGGGAACTCTTACAATCCGTAAAATCTCTTTCCCATCTAAACAGGGAGTACACGCCCGTGTTAAATGACACACACGCCCGTGCATAGTCTCACACGCCCATGTGCCCAAACCGTGTCTAAAAACCCCAACATTCTGCCAAAACTCCCACGGCTAGGGCACATGCCCATGTTGCTCAAAGGACATGCCCGTGCTCTTCACCCGTGGTCGACACTAACTTATTACACACAGTCGAACACACGTCCGTGTCCCTAGCCTATGTCCCTGACACGGCCTCAACACGCTCGTACCCTTAAACCGTGTCTGTCACATGCTGAGATACATGGCCGTCTCTCTGCCCGTGTGGCCTGGAAGTTGGCTATTTTCCAAGCCAGTTGCCCCCTCTAAAACACAAACTCTCTTGTATCCATTTCATCAATATGTATCATTTTATAATTAGACATCCGAATATCCAATTTTTGCATACACATTCTCATACACATCGCCATTCTAAAATCATTCGTAGACTGCACCAACAATATCTCAATTATGCAATTACTACATACATGAATAACCACATCATAGGCGTGTAACAACCATCAATGTTGGCCATCTCCAAATAGCCTTAATAAAAAATAAACATTTATTAAATAAGGGCCAACATTTTAGGCCATAAGAAATATGACTTATGTGACAAAACGACCAAGCCTACTAAACATGCCATAACCCAAAAATTAATGTATCTAGATATACCAAGTGTTCCAATTGATAGTGTGAGCGAATCTCCGACGTCCATCGATCCCCGACCTAACTTGGCGATACTACAAGGCAAGGGAAAAGAGAGGGGAAATAAGGATAAATGCTTAGTAAGTTCATATGCAAATAATAAGAAATTAATAAACTTGTATGGATAAATCCACACAATAATTTCTTAAGATGATATAACCATTATATCACATGCTTACACCTTGTTACTCATGTTCACATTAATCTGTTTACTTGAGTCACTGCCACTAAATTATTTATTTCTTGAGCAACAGAGCTCCAAATGAAGAACCGTTAATTTTTCCTGAAACTAGACTCACATAACTTCTCACCATAAAAATTTAAGAATTTTTTGTCTATGCAATTAGTACAGTTTATTCATTAAATTTACCTCTATTTTGCTGTCCAACAGTTCCGACACTTCTTCACTACGAATAAATTTTCTCCTCGTATAAAAGTCATATGATGTTCTCGTTTGTTTCAACTTTAAAATAGACTTATTAAGGATTTCAAGCATATTAATTATACTCCATAATTATTTTTGTACAATTTTACTAATTTTCCAAAGATGGAACATGGGATTCCGAAACTCATTCTGACCCTGTCTCACTAAAATTCAAATATCTCATAATTCACACTTCTTTTGCTTACTCTATTTCTTTTATAGAACAATAGACTCATTAAGATTTAATTTCATATTTCTCCCAGACTTTAATTTAATTTCTACTATTTTTGGTGATTTTTCAAAATTATACTAATGCTGTTGCCCACACTATTTTAATGTCAATTGCACTCATTGATTAATTCTTTGTGTTCACTTTCAATTATACACACTTACACCAAAGCATATTATAATTTGGCTCATAACAACCAAGTGATCATAGACACATCTTACTCGTTTACATCCTTATCAATAATACATCATAATCTGAGCACATTATTTATGAGTCTCGTATACATACTTGTGCCTATTCATAATACTCACATATCCTACTCTTACTTATCTTGAGCATACTCCTTGAATTTCCCATTGAACTACTTGTAATATTAAGGATGTTCGGGATATCTCGCACACCTGATAGGACGCTAATGCCATATCCTAGATATGGTCTTACATGGGATCACATATCGGTGCCGATGCCATGTTCCAGACATGGTCTTACACTGGCACACTCACTGCCATGGTCCAACCATGGTCTTTTCCGTCAATTCATCACGAGTCGTAGTACGAATGTACTTGACCCTGCATTTCTCACGATTGATCCTTCAATCCAATCTCGTACTTGCATACAGTCATGATTAGATAACATACATTTATAAAATAATACATTATCTCAATTCAAATTTAATAATCGTTCACTATAGACTATCCATATGAACTTACCTCAACGTGAATCGGTCATTTTGATTGACATTTTCCCGTACTTGGTCCAAATCTCGATTTCTTTGATCTAAAATGTCACATTTCACTTAATTATCACTCACATTGCTCATTTTAATACAAAAATCATAGTACAGTAAATTTATATTTTGCCCCTAAACTATCTTATAATTATAATTTTACCCCTAGGCTCGTAATATGATTTTTATTCAATTTCTATGAAATTTAAGGTCAGTTGAACCTTTTTCTCTTCCAAAGCAACCTCAAATTCTTATTATTTCACACTTTTAGGAGCATTTACAACTTTTACTAATTAACCCGTTTTAACCATTTTCAACGAAAATCACTTAGCAAAAATCGTTCTCCTAACCTCGCGCACCCTTATTCTACCATTAAACATCAAAATGCACTAATATCTAGCATGGGTCAATTTTTGAACTTCCTTTTTCATGCACGTATAAATAGAAAGGTTAAGCTTCTAGGATCTCAAAATTACGAAGAACATTAGAAACGAGGCTCAAATGCACTTACAATTGAGCTTTGAAAAAGCTTGAAACCCTAGCCATGGCTTCATGAAATTTCTGCAGCATGGAGAAGAGAATGAGCAGATTTTTTGGGTTTAAATTTTGTCTTTTATGCCTTAAAACACCCAAATGACAAAATTGCCCTTTGTACTAAACCTTCAATTTTTACCCTTCCATGACTAGTTTTATCCATAACAAAATATGATGGCCTATTTGCCATTTAAAGACCTCTAGTTTAAACCCCCATTTAAATGAAGTACTTATGATCTAGAACTCATATTTTGCAATTAATGCAATTTAATCCCAATAATAAAATTGGGCACTTTATCGATAAAATTACTTAACAAAATTTACACATCATCACCCAAACATATCATAGACTCTAAAACAATCATAAATTAAATATTTTTACTTCAGGTTTGTGGTCTCAAAACTACTATTCTGACTTGGCCCTATTTTGGGTTGTTGCATTCAAAGCGAAGATGATCGCAGCAAGCTCAAGATCATGAGTAGGATGATTTCTTTCATGCAGCTTTAACTGTCGAGAAGCATAAGCTATTGCTATCCCTGTTTGCATTAACACAACACCTAAACCGTTAAGAGATATATTACTGTAAACAACATATGTTGTTCCAAATTCAGGCTGAGTTAATACTAGAGCTTTTATTAACTTGCTTTTCAGTTGATCAAAACTTTGTTGACATTTATCATACCAAGCAAATTCGACGTATTTCTGTAATAACCTGGTCATAGGTGAAGCAATGATCGATAAATTTTTGATGAATCGTTGATAGTACCCAGCTAATCTCAAGAAACTTCAAACTTAAGAAACATTTTTCAAAATTTTCCATTCAACAATCGTAGATATTTTATTTGGGTTAACATTGATTCCATTGGTAGAAATAACATGTCCGCAGCCAAAATTCACATTTACTAAATTTCGCATACAATTGTTTTCCATACAAAGTTTGCATTATAACTCTTAAATGTTCGGCATGATCCAACTCGTTCAATGAATAGATTATAATATCGTCAATGAATATCACAACAAACTGATCTAAATATGGTTGAAAAACTCTATTCATCAAATCCATGAATACTGTAAGAGCATTGGTCAATCCAAATGGCATCATCAGAAATCATAGTGACCATATCTAGTTCTAAATGCATTTTTCGATACATCTTGCTCTTTAACTCATAGCTGATAATATTCGGATCTCAAGTCAGTTTTCGAAAACACTATAGCTCCTTTTAATTGATCGAACAAATCATCAATACTAGGTAATGGGTATTTATTCTTGATGTACCTCTATTCAGTTATCGATAATTTATACATAGTCTTATTGACCCATCTTTTTTCTTTACGAACAAAATTGAAGCGTCCCAAGGTGATACGCTTGATCAAATAAATTCACGATCTAACAAATTTTGCAACTATACTTTCAACTCTTTTAATTCTGTAGGGCCATCCTGTATGGCGTTATCGAAATTGGAGCTGTTCAGGCACAAGTTCAATCACAAATTCTACTTCTTGTGTTGGTGGAAACTCAGACAATTTTTCAGGAAAAACATCAGCATATTCCTTGACTACTGGCACTTGTTCGATTTTTGATTCAGTCATTTTCGAATCAAGAACATAGGCTAAATAAGCTTTACAACCCTTTTTAATAAATTTCTGAGCTGTCAATACCAAAATTACATTTATAATACACTCGACTCATCTACCTTAACACAAATAAATTCACCATCTGAACACTTCAAACTAACTTGCTTCTTTTGATAAGTCACTATTGCATCATGCTTAGACAACCAGTCCATTCCCAGAATGATATCAAAATCGCCAAAAGGTAACAACATCAAACTAGTGGGAAAATCATAACCCTTAATTTTCAGTGGACACGATCTACACATCTAATTAACTAAAACACACTGACTCAGGGGATTCGTAAGTTTGATAGTATATTCAGTGAACTCAACAAGTAATTTCTTTTTGTCTACTAATGCAGTGTATTGATACGAATGAGTTGGTCAGGATCAATCAATGCATATACATCAATATCAAAGAGAGAAAAAGATCCTGCAATAACATCTAGGGCAGTAGCTTTCTCGCGAGCTTTGTTTGCATAAGCTTTAGCTAGTGTTCTGGCTTCAGACCATTCATTCATCTCGATATTCTTTCCTTGACTAGGAGTAGTATTCCTGGAGTTTCCAAATAGTCTACCTCTCTGAGAAGTTGCTTTAGGCTTGTTCAATTGATTACAAAAATCATTTTGCTTCTTCAGACAATCACGAAGGAAATGGCCAGTAGACCCACAACAGAAACAAGCTCCCGAATTTGATCGACACTCATCACAAATAGGAACGGTTCTCCCAACATTTCTTACACTTCCAACGCTAGCGCTGGAGAATTAACAAATTGGAAATTGCTTTGTCTCAGTTTCTCTCTACTAGTAAACTCTAAAGGAGCAACTGATCGACTTGTATCATTTCTAAATTTCTTTGATGGAGACATTTGAGCAGACTTGAACGACCCCCTTTTGTTAAAGTCTCAAAATTTTAAATTTGACTGTTGCTTACTTTTGCAAATTTCTTCAACTTTTTGAGCCCATTCTGAAAGTTCTACCAATTCCCATAACTTTAATGCTGATATAGAAATACGAATTTCATCATTCAACTCGTCCTCAAATCTAATACACATTTCCCCTCATTTGATACAATATTACGGGCATACTTGCTTAACTGCACAAATTCACATTCATACTCAGCTACAATCTGATTTCCTTATTTTAACTCAAGAAATTCTTTCTTTTCCTTCTCAATAAATAATCGGCTAACATACTTCTTATTGAATTCAGTCTGAAAGAAATCCTAATTAATATGATCACTCGATGTCATCGTGCTCTAAGTGTCCCACCATAAATATGCTTCATCTTTTAATAGATACACAACACATCTCAAACAATCTTCGGGGGTGTACATCAACTTCTCGAAGACTCTCTTTGTATTCATTAGCCAATACTTGACTTTTGTAGGATCATCATCTTCCTTGCCTCTGAATTCTTCTGCTCCACATTTCTGAACTTTATCTATTGACATGCGATTAATCGTCACTGGTACAAGATTTTGAGAACCCAGGGGTGCTAGAGGAGGCACATTAGAGGGTGGAGGTGGCAGAGTTACTAGATTCACTTGTTAGAATTCATTGAACCACTGGTTCATCATTTTGAGGAATACATTTTTCATTTCCTCACCAATGAACTGTAGAATTGACACACTATTACTTGCTTCAGGATTAGAAGCTTGAACAGTACTTTCAACTTCATTAACTATAGCCCAGTTTGATTCAATTGATATCATGAATCTATAAAAAAAAATACAATATTAGAACGGACCAATAGCATCACACTATCACAGGGTATATGTGGCATGTATATATACTAACTCTACACCGCTACGTTAGTCCTAGAATCAACTAAATCTTAGCTTTGATACCACTAAATGTAACACCCCTAACCCGTACCTATCACCAGATTAAGGTTATAAAGCATTATTGTACAATCGAAACATCTAAACACAATATCATTCAATATTATAAACATATCATGAACCAATCATAAATACATATATTGTCCTTAAATCGAGCTCTCGAGGCCCAAGAAATACCTTTGAAACTATTCAGGATTGAATTGAAAATATTTGGAAAGTGTAAGAAAAGTTCACAAAATTTTGGGAAACAGGGGTTACACGACCGTGTAGCCAAGCTTGTGCCTCACAAGGCTGGGACACACGTCTGTGTCTCAGGCTATGTAACCTTCAAACTAGGGACACACGACCGTGTCCAACCCGTGCCCTCATCCGTATAACTCTCTGAATATGGTCACACGGCCGTGTCACATGCCCATGTAATTCTCAAAATAGCCCCACACGCCCATATGCCATGTCGTGTACTAGGTCATGTAACACACGACTGAGTCACACGCCCGTGTCTACCCTAAGGGACACAAAAACTACCAACTTTGATGGATAGTGTGAGCCGATTGATTGATCCTTCCAAAATGTCAGTAACATATCTCTACAAAATAATCAACAAGAACCAGTAAATTTACATAATTTTTAAGATCATAGTATTATATTCAATTTAACACAATTAGATACAATCCATGTACTACTAGCCTTCAAGGTTACTAGAGTATAAACTATAACAGCCTGATTTTGGGGCTAGTCGGAATAGTGGTTTTGAGACCACTAAACCGATGTCGAGGAAAATTATTTTGACATTTTTTTATGTGTTGCAACATAATTATATGAATGCATAAAAAGTTTGGTGCTTTAATTTTAATGATTTCATGCTTAATCGTGAAAAAGGGCTAAATCGCATAAAGTGCAAAAGTTCTATTTTTAAGGTAGAGTTGTCAAATAGCCATAGAATGTTAAATTGGAGGTCCTTAAAGTACAATTAGGCCATTAGAAGGGCATGGCCAGCCATAGGAATGAAGGGAGACAATAGCATTAAATGTTGGTCAAATTTGGTGGAGATTAGGTGATAAAAAAAATGACTAAAATAAGACAAAAAGATGATATATCATCTTTTACTATTCCTTCTTCATCTTCACCGAAAATTTCATGCTTAGAGGGGTTTTGAAAGCTTGAAATTTTCAGCAACTTATCTTCTCTACAAGTAAGTGATTTTGGAGGTGTTATTTGATAATTTTTGTACATTTGGAGGACTAATTTGTGATATGGTTGAAAGTTTAAGGACTTGCCATGAGAATGGTTATGTTTTTAGCTGAGTTTTAATGGAAGAAAATGAATGATAGGATGATGATAAATAACTTTTGTGAAAGATGTTGGCATGAAAACACCTAAATAGGACTTAAATGCAAGGAATGAATTTGTGTCATAAATGCATGAACTGGTTGGAATGGTGAGTATTTGTAAGAGAAATAAATTTTAAACTAGGCTTGTTTATTGAGAAAATGTGATAAAAAATGATTTACAAGCCTAGGGGCAAAATCGTAATTTCTGCCATAGTGCAAGGGCAAAATGGTTATTTTTACCTAAGTGTGGATTTTGATGCATTATGATCATAGAATGCTCTAAATGAATGAATTTTATTGTTATATATCAAGGAGAGCGCGGACTCAACCTTAACCATGGAAAAGGCAAGGTGACAGATTAAACCATTAGCTAACACTTTTTGCACCGAGGTAAGTTTATGTGTGAACAATGCATTATATATATACATTGTAGTTGCTAACTGGTGCATGGCACAATTGAGAACATGTATGATTCAAGTGGGTAGAATGTGGTAGTTATTGAATAGCTCTAGTATGAATGATGAAATTGATATGTAAATGTATTATATCAATATTTGATGGTAGGCTAAGTGCAATACCACCTTAATACTTAATTACGATGGGCTATGTGCGATACCATCATCTATTTACTAATTGGTAGGCTATGTGTGATACCACCGTAACTAACCTCTTTGGTGGGCTATGTGCGATACCACCCTAATAAAGACTGATGGTGAGCTAAGTGCGGAACCACCGAGTAATTTGATTATGAGTAGTCGATTGAAAGATTGTGATGTGTTGTATTATGTGACATTGTGGTGCTAAGTGTAGGGAAGCATGCTAATAAATGTATACATTAAGCTTGTGATATGGTTTGGATATGAAAATGGAAGAAATGAGTAAGCATGATTATGAATGTGGAATGCTTCTTGTTTAGTATGTAATGCTATTTATTATTTAGCACATACTATAAAGCTAATTGTTTACATGTAAGCTTACTAAGCTTAAAGCTTACTCCCCATTTCTTTTTCCCTTATTTTATAGAGTTTAAGAGCCGAGCCGGGATATGTCGATAATCAGAAGATTGCCCACACTATCAGCTCACCTCGATATATCTAGACTTAGTGATTTTGTATATGGCATGTATAGGGGCTAGATTAGTTAGATTATTTTATTATTTTGGCCAAAAGTGTGTTGGCCCCTTATTAAGATAACCATTTTGTATATTGACATGGTTGATGGATCACCTTATCATTTATGAAAATGTGAAGTTATTCATGGAAGCTCATATTAAAATTATGAGTTGTTTATTGGGATCTTGAATGGGTTTATGTGGTGTAAGCTAGAGGGGTGCAAAGAGCTTGGCAAATAGCCTTGTTCTCGTCCACATGGGTTAGGTACACACAGTGTGCCTAAGCCATGTGTAACACATGGCCAGTCTATGGGCGTGTAACCAGGCCGGATGAAGTCTGCACTTAGGATTTGGAATTTAAATCACCACACGGTAGAAGCACACGGGCGTGCGACCAACCGTGTGGATTAATCAGAGATGACCACGGGCCAGCCACATGGGCATGTGCTTTGGCCGTGTGCTAATTAATGGTTGATGATGTCATAGTTAGAGAGCTCCACAGGTAGAAGACACTGGCGTGTCTAGGCCGTGTGATTAAGTTAGTGTCGTCCACGAGTATCAAACACGGCATGTGAGATGACACATGGGCGTGTTCTTGGACCAACATGAGCGTGTGGCCACTGTTTTGATGAAAATTTTCTCAAGTTTGTAAAAGTTTTGGGATTAGCTCCGAAGCCTCTCGAAGGTATGTTTAGAGCCTCGTAGGCCAAGATTGATCTTTGCGATAGGTTTAACAGCGATATTTTATAGCCCATTTTGAGATGTTAAGTGTGATAAGTTAGGTAATGCCTCAAACCCAGTTCTGGCTTCGGATACGGGTAAGGGGTGTTACATAAATAATACACGTAAATGCGTTCAAGGGTACTGAAGTACAAACATGGGCATCTATGTACAATCAAGGGTACCAAAGTACAAACAGGGGTCGTGTGACATCTGTAGTTTGTAAATTTTCATCTTTTTCCAAAAAATGCTATATGTTTTTTACTTAGTCTCAACTTGTTTCTAATGTGTTTTTAGAGCCTCAAGGGCTCGTATAAGGGACAATGCCTCTGTTATTAATTAGTTTTGCTATGATTGATGATATGAATTAAATATTTTAAAAGTTTTGAAATGTGAACTTTGGTAATGCTTTGTAACCCTATTTTGGCGACAGATACGGGTTAGGGGTGTTGCATTTATTGGTATCAGAGCTACAGTTTAGTCGGTTCTTAGACTGAACGTAACATGTGTGAAGTCTAGAACTACATGCCATTATACAACCTTCAGCCCCTCACCTGTATAGTCTTATATGACGAAATTCATAAGATTTAGATTTATTAATCTCACAAGTGTGAAAATGAAGAGTTTAATGGCTGAATGATTAATAATGCGGTTAGAATTAAGAATAGATTAGCAAGTAAAGATGGTTCTATAAGAGATATTAAATTTTTCTGAAGATCATTCAGATTATGCAATGTCGCTGTTAAAGAAGAAGTTAATCTCGACTAATCGACTTATTCAGGTATGGTATCTAAATAACAAGTTAACCGTAATTTATTTTGAATTGATTTCTTTAGTGAATGGGATAATGAGGGATTATGATGACTATAATAGTAAATGGAATAATGTTTGAATTATAAAGATATCTGAATCCAGCGGTTATAGTCGAGCAGCTTACGATGATCTCTTCTTGGTATTATAAATGTTCATTTACTCTTCGAGGTATATGTAATTTTTCATCTTTAGAGGTGATTCTTATCATATAGAAATGTTGGTTAAACATAATGTTAAACAGAGGTATTATTAGTTTGGTTTATTATGATCGGCATTACTTTATTTTTCTTTGGCATTCTATGCCATTATGTTCGGTAGAAGATTCAACGATAAGATTCATCTTATGCTATTGTATTTCTTCTACTGGTTGATACTCTGAATTATATATATATGCAATCTATTTTGTCTCTATCACAATTTATTCTATAATAGATCGAATCGACCCTAATCGGAACGGTGGTTTTGGGACCACTAATCAACCCTAGAAATATTTAAATATTATATTTAGTGCTTATTATATATGAATTTATATGTGGAAAGTTTCAGAGAAAAATTTTATCGCTTAAGTATTGAATTTGATAAAAAGGACTTAATCGCGTAAAAAGTAAAAGTGGCCAACTAAAGTGTAATGTGTTAAATTGAGCATGGCTTTTTAATGTGAGGTATTAAAAGGGCAATTAGGCCATTTTAGGTTAATGGTCGCCACCTTGATGCATGTAATAGTGTTTGAGTTTTATAATATATAATATTACATTATATGTTAAAATAAACTAATTAATATATGTAAATAAAACAAACAATTAAAAAGCCATGTCTTGTTCATCTTTGGCCGAAAAACACAAAAGAAAAGGGAGAAAAGCTTTGAAACATTCGCCTTGTTCAAGCTTAAATTGGTAAGAAATCTAGCTCGATTTTTGTTAATTTTTACGTTTTGAGATCGTTGCTTAGTATATTACCCGACCCATGCTAGAATTTCTAAGATTATTGTGTATGTATGAATCGGCCATTGATAAATTCTTGAGGTTTATGATGCTTGATGATGTTAGATGATAGATAGGTTAAAATTAGTATATTATGTGTTGGAAGTTTTGGTGAATTTGTGTTTTAGGGCCAAATTATAAAAATAAAATTTTAGAGGGCTTAATTGCAAAATAAATGAAAGAAATGGACTTGTATAGTCCTCATATATATTCGGCCCTTAAGGAGTATGGGGAAATTTGATGTATTTTGAGTTTTATGCAAATAGGACTAAATTGTAAAGTATTGAAATGTAGGGGTAAAATGGTAATTTTCCTATTTATGTGCTTAGGGACTAAATTGAGATGAAATGTACTTGAATGAGCTAAATTTGAATGTGTTTTAGATCAAGAGCAAAGAAAAGCAGTTTGGATCGGGGAAGACGAAGGTTCTCGAATAGCCGATTTGCACCGGTCTATCGACAACCGAGGTAAGTCCTTAAGCAAGTGTATACTAAAGGAATATTTATGAACATTGCATATGATAAAGTTAGGAAATTTAAAGCATAAAAATGTGTGTTGGTAATGTGGTAGTATAAATTGATAATGAGTTTAATTTGTTAAATGTGATGTAAGTAAGTAAGTTTGGTTGATAAATGAAAGTTGTATGAAGTATATAAGTTGTGGTGATTTCAGATTAAGTAAAGTGTATTAAAATGTTAAATGCGTTGAATTCGGGCTAAATGCCTAGCGTGCCTAGTGCCGGTGACATGTTCGAGCTTATTGCCTAGCGAGCTTCGTCTTGGTTTGATCTATTTCGAGCTTTAATGCCTAGCGAGCTTCGTGTTTGATCTATTTAGGGCTTTAATGCTCAGCGTGCTTCGTGTTTGATCTATTTCGGCTTTAATGCCTAGCGTGCTTCATGCCTTGATTTATTTTTCGGGCTTCACAGCCTAGCGTGCCTTGTCTTGATGATTTATTTGAGCTTTAATGCCTAGCGTGCTCTATCTTGGTGATGTGTTTTACAAAGGAGAAACCGAATTGTTGATCAAGGTAAATCGTAGCTAAAGTGTTTAGTTAAAGGCTCAGGTAAGTAAGTAAGGTTTGATACGTTTGATGTTACTAAAGTTTAACTAATATTACGAGTACAGTGATATGTATATTTGAGATTACGATTGATGTGCACAAGTATTATATGATTGAGTTTGAGCTTGAATGTACTATCATGGAGATTCGGTTTTCAAATAGTAGTGCTAAAGGTGTAAGAAATTTTAATATGATAACATGATTGAGATGAATGATTTAAATGTTTAAGTGATTGAATGTAGTATCATTTTGAGCTTGGGACTTACTAAGTTAGTAAACTTATTTGTGTGTAATGTTCTCCTCTGTTTTATAGATTAGGTTAAGGCTACCTACTCAACGAGATCGTCAAGACAGTCGACCACACTATCGATCGCTATTTTGGTATTTTAAAAGGTTGAACTTGAACCTATGGCATGTATAGATGGTTTTATATGTTTGGTTTGAAATTTGTATATAGATAGCCATGCTAAAATGGCTTGATTATAATGTTAAAGCTTGTGTGTATGTGGCTATGACCTAAACTTATTTTGAAAGCATGTTTTTTTTAGTATATATTTTTGTGATGTTTGGTTATATGATTCGGCAATGAGAAATGGTAAGTATGATGTATAATAGGTTTAATAGTTAGCTCTTTTGGAAGTATGAAATGTAGAATAATTTGGGTGGTGGATGATGGTATAATTTGGCATGGTAATGAGGTAAAATGATGGATATGTATTTGATTGTGTATTAGCTATATAGGTTCGATTGCTAAATGATAAGTAATGAATATGTTTCATGACTATTTTTGTTGATTGTTTTGGTACGGATCCAAATGGTAAATGAAGGTTATGATTTAGGTATGTTTTGGTTAGTTTTATTGGATAGTTAAAAGTGCCAAGTTGATGTTAATATTAATATAGGTATGCGTACATGTGTGGTTGTAAATTCGGTTACGATATTTGGTTCATTTTGATAAGCATATGATCTTGATTATGGTGTGACTGAATCAATGATTAGTTAATAAGATGAAATATGAAGTTTAGGTATACTAATATATATGCGAATTAGGTGTACATTGAAATGTTATTTGTGTTCAAATGTTAAATATGGCTTTTGTTTTTAGGGTAAAATGCGCACTATATATATATATATATATATATATATGCATCAATAGTATGTTCGGCCATGTTGTAATGTTACTAAAGTCGCATATGTGATTGCATAATAATTAATGTAATATGGTTTGAATGGTTTTATTATGTACTTGTGTAGAAGCAATGAAATGATATGTTTGATATTCAACTAATGAAATAGATATATTGACATATATTTGATGTATGAAATGTAATGATATATTTGCAATATGTTTTAAGTATACAAATACCATTAATATTAGAGTCATATGTATTAAGTACATGTAACATGGCTTTGTTGCATATTAGCTAATTCGAATATGTGGATATATATAGATGATATTAATATGGTTGAAATTTGAAGCATAGTTTGTATATGTATTATAAGTAACTAAGCATGATAAATTTATCTAGTTGTGTGTTCCATATGTGCAAATTTAACTAATATGATTTAGCGGATGATTGCTATTGGATTTAGAAGTTATATCGTATAGAAATTGATATAACCTTGTGTATGAAAAATGATAAATGACTATGTGGAACTGTGTTTTGACCGGTAATGCCTCGTAACCCTATTCCGACGACGGATACGGGTTAGGGGTGTTACAATTCCAATGTGTATGAACGATACTTTTCTTCTAGATTTTCTTTGGGGTATCATCAATCTCTTTATCATTCAATATGGGTTGTATCCTTGAAAATTCAGTAGACCTTTATATTTTGGATTTCATTATCTCGGCTTTCTTATCATTCTTATGGTCTATTTTATCAGATGTGGTTCATTTATAAGGATATATGTATTGACTTTAGATAAATATATCTATTACGGTTATGCTTCCTGGTTTGATCATGGAAGCACGGTTATACAAATCTCAGGTTTTTAGAGGTTGTGTTCCTGTACTAGTTACTACTAGAATTACATTCAATTTTTTTCTTTTTTTTTTCTTCATAATACACTATTGATGTTAAGGTATTGTTCTATCTATACGGTTGAAATGTTGGTCTTATTAAAGTACTATGGTTTTAATTCATTTGATGGTTGTGGCTCCGGTATGGTTCAAAGCTTCGATGTTAATAATTGAGATAGCTTTATTATATACATATATATATATATATATCCTTTTCTAGCTTTCATGAAGGGCTAGATGGTGGAACATCGAGCTTAAAGTTGTATATTGGTTCTCATTCCTCAGGTAATCTCGATTTATGTCAACGAGTTCGTTTGAGTTAATATAGTTTGTAAAGATCTTTGATTGGTATCCTGAAGGAATTATGATAGATAGTATATCTAGATTATCTCGACAATAAGAAGAAATATTTATTTTGAAATGTTATAATTCGATTGATAAGATAGAATTAGTTTTTTTAATTAGAGCGGGTTATTCATTTGAAAATTAAATTGAGGTATACGTATTTGAGTTTATCCTCAGGTCCGGGAATAAATTTTGTGCATTCACGGGTAAATAGACAGACAGTTTGAATGAAGAATTCATATTCTAGAAGACATGATATAGAAATATATCTATCAGATCAATTTTAATTGGGAAATGTTATTATGGGTTAAAGTCATCCCAATTGTTGAAGCCACCACACTTGTGTAAAATGATATTGCTTGACGCTTTCTAGGAAAATGAGAACAAATATCAATTGAAAGTTACAGATGCAAACATGTTAGAAGCATCAGTTAGAGTTCAATAATTCAATTTTCTCGATTATGATTCAACAGACGATTACTGGGAATTTCTCGATAGTTATACTACAAATGATAAGTGATGTCGGGAGAACACTATAGTTGCTTAGTTAAGTTCAGATATAGTATCAAATTTTATTATGAGTTCTGATGCAAATTCTAAATCGAGGTTAGTTATAAATGGTTTGTATGTGGATTACTATTAAAAAGATGACAAAAAAGATTTGACTTGATGGCTTGAATCAAGTGAGAAATTTCGAGGACGAAATTTTCGTAAAAGGGGAAGAGTTGTAACATCCCATTTTTCAGTGGTGTCAAAAATAGTGGTTTTGGGGCCACCAAATTCGACGAATAAGTTTTTAAATATTATATTTAATATTTACAAGTTAATTTTGACTTTGAAAAGGTTTTTGATATAGTGATTTTTGTTTTATAAGCAATTTATTAAGTTCAAGTGTAAGACCCTAAGGTCAAGTGGTTTTAGAAAATGAGGTATTGGGACCTATTTATAATATAAATATTTATGGAGTTTCACTAAGGTGGTATTAAATTTTCGTTGAAAAATTTTAACGTTTCGATAGTTAATTAAGCGAAAAGGACTAAATCGTAAAAGTTAAAAAAGTTAATCGCTATTAGTTTAATGGTGTTAATTGATTAAAGAATCATAATTGGATGGTCTTAATGGCTAAATTACCCATTCTTAAGATGGTGTACGGTTTAATTTTTAATCTCCTTTAACTTTATATATGTTTTATACATTATTATTAATATTAAAATAATATAATAATGTTAAAATAAGAAAACATAAAGTTTTCTTCTTCATTTTGGTTTCTTACCACCGAATTCACCATGGGAAAAGCTTTAAGCTTTGGTTCTTCTTTGGATGATGCATGATAAGCCATTTTTCATCCATTTCTTTTAATTTTTATATTTTTGAGATCGTTGCAATTAGGTCCAACTAGTCCGCACCTTCGATTTTGAAACTGTTAAATATTTTGAATGTTTCCATTGATTAATCTTGTGATTTTTTATGTTAAATGATGAATTTGGAATGTTGATTGATAATTAAAAGTATTTTGTTAAGTGATTTTTGATGAATTTACCAGTCAGGGACTAAAATTTTAAAAATAAAAGTACAAGGATTTAATGTGAAATTTTTGCACAAATGGGCTGCTTTGGATACCATGAACATTCAACTAAGCTCAATTTTGGGTAAAGTGGTTAATTTGCATGTTTTGGGCTCAGGGACTAAATTGAATAAAAGTAAAACTTTAAGGGTAATTTATTAAAATGTCAAAAGTGACCAAATTGCATGGAATACATTGTTTTACTACCTAAATTGATAAATTTAATGAAATTATCAATTTAGATCAAGACCGGGTGGAAAATAGAGGAAAATAAAAAATTACCAAAATGCCCTTGAACTTTAGTATTTCTGCAATTTAGCTAGGTAAGTTCGTATGAACTAAATTCTGTATAATGTTGATTAAATTGTATGATATTGTGTGATTTTATTATGATTGAATCAATATATATATGTTATTATGCAATCTATCATGTCATAAGACGATGGAAATCCAACGACGTATGACGACTATCAAACCCCGTTTGAACCTTAGGAATTTTAAGAACAAATGACATGTCATTAGGGTTTACATGATTCAGGTATTGGTCCTAAACGCCCTACCGATGGTTGAGGTCTTGCATGTGTTGTGGATACTTCACAGTTCGTGTGAGCAACATCGTGTAGCTACGTTCCGACCCACAGCTCGTGTGAGCATACTGATTTACAACTCGTAAAAGCATACTGATCTACAACTCATGTGAGCATACCGATTTATAGCTCGTGAGAACATACTGATCTACAGCTCGAGTGAGCATACCAATTCACAACTCATATGAGCATACATGTACAGGATTTGACGGATTACAGTTATTTGAGTTAGCACCCTATGTGTGAGCTATCCCGAGTACCCAATGGTATTCTAAATGGTTCAACGGGCATTATTCGTATATGAAGTGGTAAGAGTTCGAGATGAACTAAGATATAGAAACATGTGAATTTCATTGAAATGGATGATGTATGTATATGATACATGAACAAATGGTGTGCTCATCCATGTTTATAATGCTTATGTTATATGTTTATCTAGGCTTTGGCTAAGTTGTGGTTGGATTATGCGACATTAAACTTATAAGTTATGGGTAAATGCCTAAATGGAAATATGTTTGTGCTCACGAAAGGGCGGTAAGGTTTAAATTATATAATTTCTATTGAAATGGTTTATCATGTGGTTAGTTCCAAAAATAATTATGTTTAAATGCACTAGCTTGTGGCTATGGTTGAATGATATGCTTAAGTCTCGTGTAATATGCATATGAAATGGGTGTGGAAAGGTAATGAAATAGTAAATTCATACTTGAAGTGTAAAATGATGAAAAAGGGAATGATGAGTTGAATTGATGTTGCCATTTAACCTAAAGATAAAAATGCAATGGAAAGTAATGAAATGCAAATGAAAACAAGAAAAGTTGAAAGCATTTAAAGTTATTTAAAACCCTATTATGTTAGGGATGATATGTATAAGTGATGCTGTGGATTTATTCACTTTGTGAGTTGTTGAATATAGCTTCATGAATCTTGTAGTATCGGTATAGGATTATTCTTTATACGTATAAATTTCATATTTGAAATGGATTGATATGACTAAAGTTTATACGAGCTTACTAAGCATTCATTGCTTACGTGGTTGATTTTCCTTACTTTTCAGATTATCGGAAGCTCAATCAGGTTGGAAGCTAGTCAGAGATCCATCACATTATCCATCGGCTCTATCGGTACTTTCAGATGTTTTGATTTTGGTTATAATGGCATGTATAAGCATTTTTGGCTAATGTTTGGCCTATGTGTTTTGGTTGTTGAAATAGCCATACGGTTTGGCTTGTGTTATGGTATCTTCGTTGTGATTATGGTATTTTGAATGTTAACAAAGGTTTGGTTTTTGGTATGTATATAAATGGCCTTAAATTGGTTGATATCATAGCTTATTATGCTAAAAAGATTTAAGTTAAAATGATTGATTAAGTATGCATATTATAAATGTCTTGTGGTTGGTATGAATGTGGTAATTTGGTACTTTTGCTATAAATGACATATGTGATCTTTGGTGCAAATTGTTGAATGGAATATTTGGTATGTTTTTTTAGGTAAAGTAAACAGTTTATTGTTGATGCAAGCTTAATCAAAAGTTAGTGGAACATTTTTGCTAATTTGAATATATAGCGATACATGTTTAGATGATGAGTTTGAGGTGCCATGGGGCATATTGGTTGTATGTTGTTATACCTTATTTGAATGGTTTGATTATGTATGGTTTTGGTTCATTTTGAATGCTTGTAATATGTGTGCAAAAGTGCTAGTAGGTACATGCTAGGTTGGGTAAGAAAAATGACTTGAAAATGGCCTATTTTTCATCCACACGGGAAGAGACACGGGCATGTGTCTCAGTCGTGTGTGACATACGGCTAGGCGACACGGCCATGTGTCCCCTATAGCTTTCAAAGGGTTGAAAGTCATGCTATTACACGGCCTTGCACACGGCCTGACCACACTGTCGTATGACCTCTGCAGTTTGTAAATTCTCATCTTTTTCTGTATGTTTCTGACTTAGTCCCGACTTGTTTCTAATTTGTTTTTAGAGCCTCGAGGGCTCGTATAAGGGACAATGCGTATGTTATTGATTCGTTTTGCTGTGATTGATAATATGAATTAATTGTTTTAAATTTTTTGATAGTTTTGAAACGTAAACTCTGGTAATGCTCCGTAACCTTATTTTGGCGACAGATACGGGTTAGAGGTGTTATAGGACATGTTTTCCTATGTTATTTTTAGTTTTAATTACTAATTTACCTTTTTTCCCTTTAAATATTATCAAAATTTCAATAATACCAAATCTATGTACATCCACTATTAACATATATGGTATAATTACCAATCAAGTCCATTAACATTCACTTATAAAGCTATTTGACTCTCTTAACACTTAGAATTCAACTTTTTTGCTTTTTATAATTTAGTCCTATTCACTAAATTAAGCATTTAAACATTAAAATTTCTTAACGAAATTTTAATATGACCCTAATAAAATCCCGTAAAAACTAAATAAATAATACAATAATAATTTACTCATCGAATTTGTGGTCTCAAACCACTGTTTTGATTCCACTAAAAACGGGCTATTGCAATGCTAGAGTTGGTTCACACCGATGTGTGCAATCTTTTGAAAATCGCGTCTCATGCTCAAAATAGGTTCATAAATTTTTTGATAAGTTGATGAGTTCCATAAGTTTTATAAAGATGAAGGCATGGAACATCAGTTGATTGTTGGGTATTCACCATAACAAAAATGGTGTGTTTGAAAGGAAGAATCAAATAGTAATGGAAATGATTAAATCCATATTGATGAAGAAAGGAATACCAAAAGAACTTTAGCTTGAAGATATTAATACAACTATGTATTTTCTAAATAAATGTCCAACCAAAGTTGTATGGAATATGACTCTATTTGAAGCATGGAGTGGAAAAAATCGCCGTGAATCACCTTAGAGTTTTTGGGTGTGTTAGCTATGCTCAAATCACCAAAGAAAAGAGAACAAAACTTGAAGAAACAAGTGAGAGGTGTGTTTTCATCAGCTTTAGTTTTTAAAGGGCTATAAACTTTACAACTTGAAGACAAATAAGGTGATTATTGTAACAACCTGTTTTCAGTGAAATAGAAATAGTGGTTTTGGGACCACAAATCTGACTAGTAAATATTTATTTTATCATTATTTTAATGTCTACAGTATGTTAGTAGTGTCGTATGAAAATTTTGTTAAGAAATTTTAACGTTTGCATGCTTAATTAAGTGTAAATGACTAAATCATAAAAGGTGTAAAAGTGGAGTTCTAGTAGTCAAAAGAGTCTAATTGCTATGAAACTTAAATGTGAATGGATTTAAATGGTAATTAGACCATTTTTATTGTCAGTGTACTTTTATGGACACTAAATAGGTGCTTTTAATGTTAATAATAAATGTTAAATAAGTAATTTAGTAAACAAGTTAATGTAAATTAAGAAAAAAAACAAAACATATCATCTTTAGTTTATCTTCTTCCACCGAAAAACCAAAGGAAAGATCTCCATGGAAGCTTGCTAGATCCGACCAACTCCTTTAGCTTGCATGTAAGTGTTTTTAGTCCCGTTTTTAATGATTTTTATGTTTTCAGGATCGTTGTAGCTTAATCTAGCTAGCCCAGGGACTAATTTGCAAAAATGTTAAAGGATTAGTGTAACAACCCAATTTCGGTAAATTCGAAACAGTGGTTTTGGGACCACAAATTTGAGCCAAAAATAAAATTTATTTTTATTTTATTTTATGGTCCATAATATGATAGAAATGTCATGTGAAATTTTTGATAAGAAAATTTTACCAATTATGTGCTTAATTATGAGAAGGACTTAATCGCATAAAATGTAAAAGTTAAATTCTAGTAGCTATAAGGATTAAATAGCTATGGAATTCAAAACTTGAGGTCCTTATATAGTAATTAGACCATTAAAGAGAATTTAGTAGATATTTTTGGATGATTCATCCATGGAAAATTAGAAAAAGGCTAAGGACTAAATTGGAAATCAAAATTACTAAAAGATGATAAATTATTAAATAGAAATAAAAATAACTTTTTATCATCTAATTGCCCAAAATATTCCATGGAAACCCTAGGAAAGAGAAAGCAAGCCTTTATTGCCAATTTGGGTAAGTATTCAAGACCCGTTTTTAGTAATTTTTATATTTTTAAAATCGGGATAGTCTAATCTATCTCTATAGGAGATCAATTCGAAAAGATAACAAAGTGTAGAAACTTTTCCAATGATGTATATGCTGTAAATTTGAAATTTATGGTAGAAAATGAAAGATAGATGATAGATAAACAACTTTTACAAAGTGATTTTTTATGAAAACATGATTTAGGGACTAAAATGAAAAATAGTGAAAAACCCATGGAAAATTCTGAAATTTGTGAAATGTATGTGCTGTATAAGTTGTATGTATATTTTGACTAGGCTTGGGTAGAGGGTCGAATTTCTTGAATTTCATTTTCCGAGCCTAGGGATAAAATGGGAATTTATGAAAATGTTAAGGGCAAAATGGTAAATTTACCTAGGATGTAAATTGAGTTCACTTGGATATGGAATGTATTAAATTGGTGTTAAATTTACTCATATAGACCCATATAGACCAAATTCGAAGTAAGAATGAAGAAAAGAGGAAAATGTCAGATTAGTAGATGTTTGTACACGAACCTTTGTCGAGGTAAGTTCGTGTAACTAAGTTGTATATATTTATATGCTTAAGTTAAATTTTATGTATGTTAATTGTATAAATGTTATGTATATGCATATATGACATTGAAGACAAAGCCCGATAAACGATAATGCTCGAAATAAAAGATGACGCCCGATAAATGATAAATAATAAAAATGTTTATGCTTGAAAAGAATGTGGAATGTGATTATTTGAATTATATGAAAGTTATAGATGTATGAAATAATTACAATCCAGATAATGTTGGATAAATGTTAAATTCGTTGGAATGAATGAAAAATCGATAGATAAAGGTGATTTCCTGAAATGAATGAGATACTACATATGTTACAAATAGGATTTAGCCCGGACGGGTAATCTTGATAAAAGTCCTCTTGAGCATTTGTTATGGATTGGATTTAGCCCAGACTGGTAATCCAAATCAAGCTCTCTAGAGCATATGTCTTAAAAAGGATTTAGCCTAGACTAGTAATCCAGATCAAGCTCTTTAGAGCATATGGGTGATAGTGAATATAAATTGACGAATTACTGATTTGTACACCTCGAGTGTACCACTTATGAATCCATCGATATTTCGAATAAATTCAACAAGTAAAAACCTTAACATGAAAAGATGTGGATAAGAAATGAGTTATTACATGTATTCTTTTGGAACACCTGAAAATGACGATACATGACAATTGAAATGTGAAAACAAGAGAGGATGATATTTGAACGAGGAAATTCATTTGATAAATATGTTCAACCTTGAATGTAGACTTATATACCTTAAGTGTACTACTACTCATGTGACCTTGATATTTCGAATGATATGAGTAAAGTTCTGATATGAAATAATCTGAATTCAAGATGAGCTATTATGAAATTATACTTGTAATAAGATGAGATGATATATATATATATATGTGTGTGTGTGTGTGTGTTAAATGAATACATGTTTTGGAAAGCTGATGTGCATAGAAACTTGATGGTTGATGAGCCCAAAAATGTTTTGATGTTATTATGGAATATATGACTAACAAGGGCAATGAGGATGTGTGTAGGGCTTGAGATCAAATTAATTGAATATGCTTTATAGGTTTGTTTTGAAATAGACTAAACGGTAAGCTAAATACCATGTTATACGGACTTACTAAGCATTTATGCTTACCCTATTTAATTTCTCCTACTTTATAGTAAATCAGAAGCTTGTTGGATCGGACGCTTGGAGGAAATCACTCACACTATCCATCGGCTCATGTCGGTACAGTATGGTAAATCAATTAAGGTTATAATGGCATGTATAGGTTATATTGGTCATATTGGCATGTAAATGTAAATGATTATTGTAGTCTAGCCATTGGAATGGCTAGTGATGATTATGTTTTGGTACATGTATATATGTATTTAAGTTTACTTTATGGAGTTAACATAAGTGCTTATCATTGATTGATTGAGAAAGGTCAAAGGAGTATGCTTATAAAAGATAAGATAAAAAGCATGTTTGTATGTAATGGTATGCCATGATGAATTATAGAAATTGCTTAATTTGAATGCTATAATTGGTTAGTTTATGGATGTAAGTTATAGTGTAACACCCCTTACCCGTATCCGACATCGAGATAGGGTACGAGGAATTACCGGACTTAATCGCAAGCAAACATTCAAAACCGAGACATGAATTTCCACTCAAATTTAAAACTTTTCAAAAATATTTATATCGTCCCTAAAATGAGCCTACGAGGCCCAAAACCTGCATCGAAAGTGGTTCGGGACTAAACTTAGAAAGTTTTTAATGTAAAAGGGGTCACACACCCGTGTGGGTTTGGGACACGTCCGTGTGACCCTAAGACATACCCGTGCTTTAGGCCGTGTTCAAACTAGGGAGCATTCTGTTTATGACGTCATCATCAAATTAAGGTCATACGCCCATGTGCTTAGGCCGTGTGATCGATTAAATTTTCATAATTATTTATAAAATAGGTGCAGACTTCACATAGCCAGGGCACACGCCCGTGTGTCTGCTCGTGTGCTCATTCTTGATCATTTTGTTTTGTAATTATTTAGGGTTGCAGGGATACATGGCGGATTACATGCCTGGTAAGGCATCAGTGTGTCACACACAGCCTAGACAAATGCCTGTGTGTCTACCGTGTGGACAAAGAAAAGGCTATTTACCAAGCCATTTGTCACCCTTATTCACACATACACTCACATCAATTCAAAGGTACATAACATTTCATACTTAGGCAACCAAAGCATCCACATTCATGGTTGAAACATATCAACTTTATATGTTTATCCAACATACTCACTACATTTATTAAGCCCTAAATCAAACATGCAAATCCTATATTTATTAGGCTTCATTCAATTTCTATCTAGTTACCAATTTATACTCAAATTCCTCATCTTATCAATAGGTCACAATTTCAACATTATACAATTACGCCATAAATCACATTTCCAAATATTCCACTTTCACCAAGCATACCATGATTTTATCACCATAGATATTGACACATGTATGAATATACTTAGGCTTAGAACTATGTTAGCCAATATGAGCCAACTTACATGGCCAAATAGCAAAACAACCTTTGACAATCACAAGCCAACACATGGGCTACAATCACAATGACACATTTAACACAATGATTAACATAAATGTCATTAGACTTAATGAGCACATCTTGCTCAATCATAAGAATAACATATCACTTACCACAATCAACAAACTATTTCAAACCTCACATAAAACATACACATTAAGTATGAGCATTTACATTTCAAGCATATACTCTTACATCTTTCAATTGCCTAAACTCTTATCTTTCCATGCTTCCATAATCATTTTAATAGACAATTTTGCCAATCTTTCCTTTATCTCATATCCGATAAATCACAATTTACATGAATACAACAGGCTATGTCATAACATAATTTGGCTCGAAGGCCAATTACAAAATCATCAATCGAGTTTACCCTGTATTTCATACATCACAAGTATAGACCAATAATCACAAGGTCTTCATAAAAATCATTCTTGTGGAAAATCATGAACTCACAATTTCATGAAGTCAATACTTACAAACTTTATGTACATACCTATACCAATTCATAGTACTTACAAACTCTTTTCTTCTTTGACATAAATGTTAAATTTCCCATTGAACCACTTGGAATACTAAAGGATACTGGAATCAAGTCCATACAAGATCGTACCAATGCCATATCCCAAATATGGTCTTACATGTAATCTCGTATCGATGCCAATAGCCCAGCTATGGCCTTACACGAAGTCTCACATCGATGTCATATCCTAGATATGGTCTTACACGAATCTCAAATCGATGCCATATCCCAGATATGGTCTTACACGTAATCTTAGTGACCCTAATGTCATGACATTTGTATCCTATCTAATCCTAAGGTTCAACCGAGATTTTCTCGCTTGTCGAACTTTTTCGATTACATTCAAGGAGTCAATTATAATTCATATAATATTAAAGCATTTAAAACATAATTTAAACAATACGTTATTTACAAACAAACTTACCTCGGCATCAAAATGGCAAAAGGACTTAATCGTCAATTACTTATTTTTCCTTCGTTCTAGGTCCGAACCTTATTTTTCTTAATTTATTATATCACATTCATCTCATTTAATCATTATACTATTCAAAGCATCCCAAAATCACATTATGGCAAAAATTACATATTTGCCCCTAAAGTTTCACATTTTTAAAATTTAATCCATAGGGTCGTAAAATGAAATCTATCCATTTTCCTTGAATCCCAAGCCTAGATGAACCTAAATCATGCTCATAATAGCCCACATTTTCATCAAATCAGATTTTTACTACCCATTTTATAACTTTTACAAACAAGTCCTTTTTGACGTTTTTACCGAAAATCACTTAGCAAAAGTCGTTTATCATACATTAAACTTTCATTTCTACCATAAAACATCAAAACACATGCATGTCATACATTGGTAAAATTTTAAACATGAACCCTACTTCACAACGATGGTAGAAATAGAAAGATCGGTGAATACAACTTAAAAACATAAAGAGCATTAAAATGGGGCTAGGATGTACTTACAATCAAGCTTGAAAGTTGAAGAAAACCCTAGCTATGGTGCCTAGAAACTTTCGCCAAGGAGAGAAGATGGACACCAATTTTGACTTGATTTTCCTTTTATTCTTTTATTAACCAAATGACCAAAATGCCCTAAAGCTTTTCTTTGAAAATTTTCCTAAACATGTCCATTTTGTCCATAAAAATAGAAATTGGTCAGATTGCTATCTAAGGACCTCTAATTAAGAATCCATAACTATTTCATACTTAAAGCTTCTAGAACATACATTTTGCAACTTTTACAATTTAGTCCTAAAAGTCAAATTGGACAATTTACCAACAAAATTTCTCAACGAAACTTTCACACAATCAAGCAATCATATCATGAACCTTAAAAATCATAAAAAATATTTCTACTTTAGATTTGTGGTCTCAAAACCATTATAATACCATGTTATACGGACTTACTAAGCATTTATGCTTACCCTATTTAATTTCTCCTACTTTATAGTAAATCGAAGCTTGTTGGATCGGACGCTTGAGGAAATCACTCACACTATCCATCGGCTCATGTCGATGCAGTATGGTAAATCAATTAAGGTTATAATGGCATGTATAGGTTATATTGGTCATATTGGCATGTAAATGTAAATGATTATTGTAGTCTAGCCATTGGAATGGCTAGTGATGATTATGTTTTGGTACATGTATATATGTATTTAAGTTTACTTTATGGAGTTAACATAAGTGCTTATCATTGATTGATTGAGAAAGGTCAAAGGAGTATGCTTATAAAAGATAAGATAAAAAGCATGTTTGTATGTAATGGTATGCCATGATGAATTATAGAAATTGCTTAATTTGAATGCTATAATTGGTTAGTTTATGGATGTAAGTTATAGTGTAACACCCCTTACCCGTATCCGACATCGAGATAGGGTACGAGGAATTACGGACTTAATCGCAAGCAAACATTCAAAACCGAGACATGAATTTCCACCAAATTTAAAACTTTTCAAAATATTTATATCGTCCCTAAAATGAGCCTCACGAGGCCCAAAACACGCATCGAAAGTGGTTCGGGACTAAACTTAGAAAGTTTTAATGTAAAGGGGTCACACACTGTGTGGGTTTGGGACACGTCCGTGTGACCCTAAGACACACCGTGCTTTAGGCCGTGTTCAAACTAGGGAGCATTCATTTATGACATCATCATCAAATTAAGGTCATACGCCCATGTGCTTAGGCCGTGTGATCGATTAAATTTTCATAATTATTTATAAAATAGGTGCAGACTTCACATAGCAGTGGCACACGCTGTTCGGCCGTGTCCACTCTTGAGACACACGCCCATGTCTCTGCTCGTGTGCTCATTACTGATCATTTTGTTTTGTAATTATTTAGGGTTGCAGGGGATACATGGCCGGATTACATGCCTGTGGGGCAGACCGTGTGTCACACACGGCCTAGACAAATGCCCGTGTGTCTACCCGTGTGGACAAAGAAAAGGCTATTTACCAAGCCATTTGTCACCCTTATTCACACATACACTCACATCAATTCAAAGGTACATAACATTTCATACTTAGGCAACCAAAGCATCCACATTCATGGTTGAAACATATCAACTTTATATGTTTATCCAACATACTCACTACATTTATTAAGCCCTAAATCAAACATGCAAATCCTATATTTATTAGGCTTCATTCAATTTCTATCTAGTTACCAATTTATACTCAAATTCCTCATCTTATCAATAGGTCACAATTTCAACATTATACAATTACGCCATAAATCACATTTCCAAATATTCCACTTTCACCAAGCATACCATGATTTTATCACCATAGATATTGACACATGTATGAATATACTTAGGCTTAGAACCATGTTAGCCAATATGAGCCAACTTACATGGCCAAATAGCAAAACAACCTTTGACAATCACAAGCCAACACATGGGCTACAATCACAATGACACATTTAACACAATGATTAACATAAATGTCATTAGACTTAATGAGCACATCTTGCTCAATCATAAGAATAACATATCACTTACCACAATCAACAAACTATTTCAAACCTTACATAAAACATACACATTAAGTATGAGCATTTACATTTCAAGCATATACTCTTACATCTTTCAATTGCCTAAACTCTTATCTTTCCATGCTTCCATAATCATTTTAATAGGCAATTTTGACAATTTTTCCTTTATCTCATATCCGATAGTCACAACTTGCATGAATACAACATGCTATGTCATAACATAATTTGGCTCGAAGGCCAATTACAAAATCGTCAATCAAATTTACCATGTATTTCATACATCACAAGTATAGACCAATAATCACAAGGTTTTCATAAAAATCATTCTTGTGGAAAATCATGAACTCACAATTTCATGAAGTCAATACTTACAAACTTTATGTACATACTTGTACTAATTCATAGTACTTACAAACTCTTTCTCTTCTTTGACATAAATGTTAAATTTCCCATTGAACCACTTGGAATACTAAAGGATACTCGGGAATCAAGTCCATACAGTACTGTACCAATGTCATATCCCAAATATGGTCTTACATGTAATCTCGTATCGATGCCAATAGCCCAGCTATGGCCTTACACGAAGTCTCACATCGATGTCATATCCTAGATATGGTCTTACACGAAGTCTCAAATCGATGCCATATCCCAGATATGGTCTTACACGTAATCTTAGTGACCCTAATGTCATGACATTTGTATCCTATCTAATCCTAAGGTTCAACCGAGATTTTCTCGCTTGTCGAAATTTTTCGATTACATTCAAGGAGTCAATCATAATTCATATAATATTAAAGCATTTAAAACATAATTTAAACAATACGTTATTTACATACGAACTTACCTCGGCATCAAAATGGCAAAAGGACTTAATCGTCAATTACTCATTTTTCCTTCGTTCTAGGTCTGAACCTTATTTTTCTTAATTTATTATATCACATTCATCTCATTTAATCATTATACTATTCAAAGCATCCCATCACATTATGGCAAAAATTACATATTTGCCCCTAAAGTTTCACATTTTTAAAATTTAGTCCCTAGGGTCGTAAAATGAAATCTATCCATTTTCCTTGAATCCCAAGCCTAGATGAACCTAAATCATGCTCATAATAGCCCACATTTTCATCAAATCAAATTTTTACTACCCATTTTATAACTTTTACAAACAAGTCCTTTTTGACGTTTTTACCGAAAATCACTTAGCAAAAGTCGTTTATCATACATTAAACTTTCATTTCTACCATAAAACATCAAAACACATGCATGTCATACATTGGTAAAATTTTAAACATGAACCCTACTTCACAACGATGGTAGAAATAGAAAGATCAGGTGAATACAACTTAAAAAACATAAAGAGCATTAAAAATGGGGCTAGGATGTACTTACAATCAAGCTTGAAAGTTGAAGAAAACCCTAGCTATGGTGCCTAGAAACTTTCGGCCAAGGAGAGAAGATGGACACCAATTTTGACTTGATTTTCCCTTTTTATTCTTTTATTAACCAAATGACCAAAATGCCCCTAAAGCTTTTCTTTGAAAATTTTCCTAAACATGTCCATTTTTGTCCATAAAAATAGAAATTGGTCAGATTGCTATCTAAGGACCTCTAATTAAGAATCCATAACTATTTCATACTTAAAGCTTCTAGAACATACATTTTGCAACTTTTACAATTTAGTCCTAAAAGTCAAATTGGACACTTTACCAACAAAATTTCTCAACGAAACTTTCACACAATCAAGCAATCATATCATGAACCTTAAAAAATCATAAAAAAATATTTCTACTTTAGATTTGTGGTCTCAAAACCATTATTTTGACTAGACCCTAAATCAGGCTGTTACATATAGTGTAGGAATTTGGAATGATTTCAGTGAGAAATGAAGTTAGGAATGGCTTTATTTTTTCCACACGGGTAGACAAACGGGTGTGTCTAGACCGTGTGACACACGGCCAAGTACATGGGTGTGTAGTTAGGCCGTGTGTCCCCTGCATCTTAAAAATGAGAAACAGAATGCTCAGAATTGAGCACACAAGCAAAGACACGGGCGTGTGTCTCAGCCATGTGGTTGACACGGCCTTGGACACGGGCGTGTTACAAGGCATGTGAAAATTGCACCTATATTCTGAGAATAAAATTCACCACACGACCTAGCCATGGGCGTGTGACTTGGCCATGTGACTTCAATTTCTTCATGCTTTGCAAGTTAGAGAGTTACACGGGTTAGGGACACAGGCGTGTGTAGCCACACGGCCTAACCACACAGGCGTGTCCCCAGACCACACGGGCATGTGGGCACTGTTCATAAGTAAAATTATGAAATTTTGAGAAATATTTTATGAGACCCGGTTTAGTCCCGATTCGATTTTAATGCTTGTATTGGGCCTCGAAGGTCCATTTAAGGGATGTTACGAATAATTTTGGAGGATGAATAGTAATTATTATGAATTATCTGAAAATGTTTTGCAAGTTCTCGGTAATGCTCCGTAACCCTATTCTAACAACGAATACGGGTTAAAGGTGTTACATTTAGCGGTATTAGAGCTACGATTTAGTCGGTTCTAAGACTGAACGTAATATTTGTGGAGTTTAGGAACACATGCCATTATATAACCTGTGATAGTGTGATATCTCCCGACTCTGATGAAAATTGTTTTACAAATAGACAGAGATGCTTTCCAACCGAGCTGGTTTCGATACTATTGAAAGTGATACTTATGTGCCCGAGTAAAAATGTTACTTATGATGAAATGAGACTTGTAAACGTATGAAATAAATGTTTTATAGTGAACATGTTAATGGTACACGTTAAGTGATATGTGTGTATTTATGAAAGTTAAATTTTGAGGCTTACGATCTCTACCCCCTCACCAGTACAGTGTTATACAATGAAATTCACAAGATGTATAAGGATTAAGCTCATGAATGTGGAACTAAAGAGTTCAAAGGCTGAATGGCTAATGATGAGAATGAGAATGGGTTAGTAAGAAAAGAAGGTATTAAAAGAGATATTAGATTTTTCTGAAGATTATTCTGAATATGTGATGTCATTGTTAAGGAAGAAGTTATTCATGAGTAATTGACTTATCTAGATATGATATTTACAGAACGGATTAGCCGAAAATTCTTCTGAATTGACTCTTTCAGTGAACTGAATGATGTAAGATTATTGATGACTTAATTAGTTAGTAGAATAGTGGTGAAATTGCAAAGATATTTGAAAGCAGCTGTTATAATTGAGTATATTATAACAACATCTCCTGGGTACTCTATAAATTCTATTATTTTTAGAGGCATATGAAATTGTTTATGTTCAGATGCAATATTTATCGTATTGAAAGACTAGTAAATTATGATAGATGGAATTACTGTACGTCTAGTTAATTCATGAGTGGTATTGCTCTATCATACTTAGCCTTTCTAATTCATCATGATTGATATAAGATTTGATGATAAAGTTCATGTGATGTTATTTTCTACTTCTACTGATTGAAGCCCTAAATTGCGAATGTGCAAATTATATTGTCTTTATCACAGTTATTTCTACTGAGTAAATGTGATATTACTCTTCTAAATTTTCTCTGAGACATCATCAATCTCTTTATTATGTAAACATGGGTTACTTGTGAAAGTTATTCTTTGATTGGAGGTAATTGCATTCATTACCATTATAAATATTGACTCAATCATGAGGTATGGTGATAGAGATCATAAATTGTAGAAACTGTATTACTGCATTGGTTATTATTGGGGCCACTTTTGGTTTTCCCTCTTTTAAGTTAAGGTGTACTATTGATGTTGAAGTGTTACTTTATCTATATAGTTGAAATGTCGGTCATATTATAGCACTATGATGGTTGTGGCTTCTGAAAAACTCAAAGCTTCAATGTTAATAATTGAAATAGCTACATTGATGACCCAGTTATTACAAAAAAAGGTAAGATTTGAATGGACCGATAAATATTGGTAAAGTTTTGACCAATTGAAAACTCCGTTGATCAAAGTATTAATACTGATTCAGCTTGAATCGGGTAAGGAATTTGTTATCACAGTGGTGTACTATTGAATGGGATTAGATTGTGTTTTAATGTAGTAAGGCAAAATAATAGCCTGTGCTTCAGATAGTTAAAAACCACATGGAAAGAATTATCGATACATGATCTAGAATTGACAGGTATTGTTTTTGTATTGGAGTCTGACAACATTATTTGTTTGGTGAAAAATGTCATAAATCCACTGATCATAAAAATTTGAAGTATCTGATGTTGCTAAAAGAGTTTATTTTGAGATAGCATATATTGTTTGAAATGTTGAAAGATTGTGATTTGATAATTGAATATCATTCAGAAAGAACGAATGTGGTTGCATGTATTCTGAGTAGAAAATTTCTGTATACTTTGCAAGCCATGGATGTCGATTATGATTGTTTGATAATAGCTCAATTTTAACTGAATATAGAGCTAAACCGATTATTCTACAACAGATCAATGAATTTTGAAAAAGTGACAATGAGTTGTAAGTTATACGAATACAGTGTGAATAAATTTTTGATTCAGAATTTTAGAGTAGGTCTGATGACTGTCTATTATTTTTAAATAGAGCTTGAGTACTGAAGAATTCAAACCTATACAGAAAATTTTATATGGAACCCATAATGGTAATATGTTTGTCATTCGGAAAGTATGCCAATTTGAAAAAATGTATTGATGAACCAGAATGTGATGTGATGTTTCAGAAATTATATTTACATGTTTATTTTGTCAACAAATTAAACCTGAATATCAGGTACTGATACTTTTAGAATTGTTGCAGCTAGTGATGATACTGGAACGAAAATGAGATAAAGTTATTATGAATTTTATATCGGGATTACCCCTGTCTCAGGAAAAGAAAGATGTTATTTGAGTAATCACCAATTGTTTTACAAAGTTTATACGTTTTATCTCAGCATGAATGGATTATTCACTTGATAAATTGAATGAGAGATAAGTTTCTGAGATTGTCAAGTTGTGTGGAGTGTTAGTCTTTAACATATTTGTTAGAGATCCACAGTTTACAGTTTACTTCCTGATTTTGAAATAAATCATAAGAAGCTTTGGGTAAGCAGTTATAAATTTTTTATACCACATTTCGATTTTAGACTGATGGTCAGTCTGAGTGTGTTATTCAAATTCTTGAAGATATGTTTTAATGCTGTATTTTAGAATTTGAAGACAAACGGGAAAGAAATAATTGTTGATAGCCGAAAATACATATCACAACAGTTTTCGGTTAGGTATTAAAGTGGCACTATATGAGATTCTGTATAGTTGCAAATGGGAAACTACATATTATTGGACTAAGCTTGGTAAAAAAGATACATTGAGATGATATGATCCATGAAACAGAAGAAAATGTAAAAGGGATTTGATATAGGTTTAAAGTAGCTTATGATGGTCCGAGATTTTATATGAATTTTAAACGAAAGGAGATAGAGTTTTAAGATGGCAACAAGGTGTTTCTAAAAAATTTGTTATGGAAGAAAGTTTTCTAGTCTGACTATAAGGGCAAATTAAGTCCTTAATCTATTGAATTTCGTGAGATTTATTGAAATAGTTGGAATTATTGCCTATTGATTGGTATTACTGCCAGAGTTTGATAGAATTCACCATGTTTTCTTGTGATTGAATTATGATGGTATCAATCAGATCTATTATAAGTTACTTCTTTGATAAATATTGAAATTCAGCCTAATATGCTTTATAGTGAAGAAACGATTAAAATTCTAGTACATGAAGTGAAAAAACTGAGAAAAGAAAGGTAGCTTTAGTAAAAGGCTTCTGATAATGAAATGGTATAGAGAAAGCTACTTGGGAAACTAGAGGAAAACATGAGAAAGTAGTATCTAAATCTCTTTATTGTTATCAATTTTCGAGGACGAAAATTTTAAGGAGAGAGTTGTAACAACCCAATTTCAATGAAATCGGAACAGTGGTTTCGGGACCACAAATCTGAACCTAAAATAAAATTTATTTTTATTTTATTTTATGGTCCGTAATATGATAAAAATGTCATGTGAAAATTTTGATAAGAAAATTTTACCGATTATGTGTTTAATTATGAGAAGGACTAAATCGCATAAAATGCAAAAGTTGAATTCTAGTAGCTATAAGGATTAAATAGCTATGGAATTCAAAACTTGAGGTCCTCATATAGTAATTAGACCATTAAAGAGAAGTTAGTAGATATTTTTGGATGATTCATAGATGGAAAATTAGAAAAAGGATAAGGACTAAATTGGAAATCAAAATTTCTAAAAGATGATAAATTATTAAATAGAAATAAAAATCATTTTTATCATCTTCGTCCCAAAATATTCCATGGAAACCCTAGGAAAGAGAAAGCAAGCTTTCATGGCCAATTTGGGTAAGTATTCAAGCCCTGTTTTTAGTAAATTTTATATTTTTGAAACCAGAATAGTCTAATCTATCTATTTGGGGGATCAATTTGAAAAGATAACAAAGTTTAGAAACTTTTCCAAGGATGTATATGCTGTAAATTTAAAATTTATGGTAGAAAATGAAAGATAAATGATAGATGTTAACTTTTACTAAGTGATTTTTGATGAAAACATGATTTAGGGACTAAAATGAAAAATGGTGAAAACCCATGGAAAATTCTAAAATTTTTGAAATGCATATGCTGTAAAAGTTGTATGTATATTTCGGCTAGCCTTGGGTAGAGGGTCAGATTTCTTGAATTTTATTTTTCGAGCCTAGGGACAAAATGGGAATTTATGAAAAAGTTAGGGGCAAAATGATAATTTTTCCTAGGATGTAAATTAAGTTAACTTGGATATGGAATGTATTAAATTGGTGTTAAATTTACTCGTATAGACCCATATAGACCAAATTCGAAGTAAGAATAAAGAAAAGAGGAAAATGGCGGATTAGTAGATGTTTATACACGAACCTTTGTCAAGGT
This sequence comes from Gossypium rotundifolium, assembly GCA_025506655.1. Taxonomy (NCBI): domain Eukaryota; kingdom Viridiplantae; phylum Streptophyta; class Magnoliopsida; order Malvales; family Malvaceae; genus Gossypium; species Gossypium rotundifolium. Next base: position 53,935,294 of record CP106725.1, read on the forward strand.
AAGTTTGTGTAACTATGTTGTGTATATTTATATGCTTAAGTTAAATGTTATGTATGTGAATTTTATAAATGTTATGTATATGCATATATGACATTGAAGACAAAGCCTGATAAACGATAATGCTCGAAATAAATGATGATGCCCGATAAATGATAAATAATAAAAATGTTTATGCTTGAAAAGAATGTGGAATGTGATTATTTGAATTATATGAAAGTTATAGATGTATGAAATAATTACAAGCCTGGTAATGTTGGATAAATATTAAATCCCGTTGGAATGAATGAAAATCGATGGAAAAAGGTGATTTCCCGAAATGATTGAGATCCTGCATATGTTGCAGATAGGATTTAGCCCAGACGTGTAATCCTGATAAAAGTTCTCTCGAGCATATGTTATGGATTGGATTTAGCCCGGACAGGTAATTTAGATCAAGCTTTTTAGAGCATATGCCTTAAAAAGGATTTAGCCTGGACTGGTAATCCTGTTAAATATATATATGTGGCTCGAAAGTTTACACTCTGAAATAGTACAGTATGGGTACCATTGAAGATGAATTGAAGGATTACTGATTTGCACACGTCGAGTGTACCACTTATGAATCCATCGATATTTCGAATAAATTCAACGGGTAAAAATCTTGACATGAAAAGATGTGGATAAGAAATGAGTTATTACATGTATTTTTCTGAAACACCTGAAAATGATGATATATGACAATTGAAATGTGAAAACATGAGAGGATGATATTTGAACAAGGAAATTCATTTGATAAATATGTTCATCCTTGAATGTAGACTTATATACCTTGAGTGTACTACTACTCGTGTGACCTTGATATTTTGAATGATATGAGTAAAGTCCTGATACAAAATAATCTGAATTCGAGATGAGCTATTATGAAATTATACTTGTAATATAATGAGATGATATATATATATATGTTAAATGAATACATGTTGTGGAAAGCTGATGTGCATAGAAACTTGATGGTTGATTAGCCCAAATCTTTTTGATGTTATATGGAATATATGACTAACAAGGGCAATGAGGATGTGTGTAGGGCTTGAGATCAAATTGATTGAATATGCTTTATAGGTTTGTCTTGAAATAGACTAAACAGTAAGCTAAATACCATGTTATACAGACTTACTAAGCATATTATGCTTACCCCATTTAATTTCTCTTGCTTTATAGTAAATCGGAAGCTCGTTGGATTGGAAGCTTGGTGAAAATCACTCATACTATCCATTGGCCCATGTCGGTACAGTATGGTAAATCAATTAAGGTTATAATGGCATGTATAGGTTATATTGGTTATATTGGCATGTAAATGTAAATGATTATTGTAGTCTAGCCATTGGAATGGCTAGTGATGATTATGTTTTGGTACATGTATATATGTATTTAAGTTACTTTGTGGACTTAACATAAGTGCTTATCATTGATTGATTGAGAAAGGTCAAAGGAGTATGCTTATAAAAGATAAGATAAAAAGCACGTTTATATGTAATGGTATGCCATGATGAATGATAGAAATTGCTTAATTTGAACGTTAGACTTGGCTAGTTTATGGATGTAAGTTATAGTGTAGGAATTTGGTATGATTTTGGGTGAGAAATGAAGCTAGGAATGGCTTTTTTGTCCGCATGGGCAGACACACGGGAGTATGTCTAGACCGTATATGACACACGGCCAGGTACATGGGCGTGTAGTTAGGCCGTGTGTCCCTTGCATCTTAAAAATGAGAAACAAAATGCTCAGAATTGAGCACACGAGCAGAGACATGGCTGTGTGCCTCAATCGTGTGGTTGACATGGCCTTGGACATAGGCTTGTTACATAGCCGTGTGAAAATTGCACCTAAATTTTGAGAATAAAATTCGCCACACGACCTAGTACACGGGCGTGTGACTTGGCCGTGTGACTTCAATTTCTTCCTGCTTTGCAAGTCAGAGAGTTACACGGGTTAGGGACACGGGCATGTGTAGCCACACAGCCTGACCACATGGGCGTGTGGGTGCTGTTCATGAGCAAAATTTTGAAATTTTGAGAAAAATTTTATGAGACCCCGATTTAGTCTCGATTCGATTCTAATGCCTAATTATCTGAAAATGTTCCAAAGGTTCTCGGTAATGCTCCGTAACCCTATTTTAGCGACGGATACGGGTTGGGGGTGTTACATTTAGGGTTTTTCCATGAACATATCTGCATGATATTTGAAGCTTAATGAAACATTATGAGTCCTTATTGTTAAATAAACAACTTTTGTAAAATGATTTTTGATTAATTTTTTAATTAGGGACTTATTTGTAAAAGTAGTTAAGTAACATGATAATTTTATGGAATGATAGTTTTTTTGGGTTGATATGAATCCCTAAGTAAATTAGCTAGCATGAAATGTGGATGAATTTGCATAAATGTTAATTTACGAGCTTAAGGACTAAATTGTAAAGAAGTTAAAATACTAGGGGCAAAAGTGTAATTTTATAGAAGTATGAATTTGGGACTGAATTAATTAATAGAGGAATTAAATAAATTGAATTTATCTATTTAGATCAAGATAAACCTCGTACGGAGTTAGATTGGGGAAAAGCGAAAGCTTTAGATTGATTGATTACATTTTTACACCTTATTTATCGAGGTAAGTTTGTATGGTTTAAATTTTGTTTTAATGTTATTTTGATTCATATATTAATGTGCTTTTTTCCACGTATCTAAATGATGTATATTCAATGATTTCACGATGGTTATCGAGCCTGTTTGAACTTTAAGAATTTATAGGATACAATTGACATGTCATTAGGGTTTTCATATTTCGGGTGTTGGTCTTGAATGTCCTACAGATGGCAGAGGTCCTGCATTTGTTGCGGATACTCCACAGCTCGTGTAAGCAGCATCGTGTATCTTACATTCTAACCCACAACTCATGTGAGTAGGCCTATTTCACAGCTCATGTGAGCAATGATGTAAAGGAAAGGAAAGGTTACAGTTATATGTTTAGCACACTACATCTGAGATATCCAGCTTATCCGATGATATTCAAAACAGTTCAACGGGCATGAAAAAGAAAAGAACGGTGAATGTTCAAAAGGAATTATGTATGTATTTTTAAAAGGGTTGAAATGGCAAGTTCTATTGAAAGTATGATATGTTAAGGAAAATGATGAATTCAAATGAATTATGTTCATGTGTAATGGCTTACCTATGTTAAATTCATGTGGATTATGTTTGAATATGCTAACATGTGTTGCTAATGGTGCTTAGGCTTTTGCAAGCTTGTGGTTGGATTTTATAATGCTTATTCTTAATGTTTATTAATGAAATGGTAAGTTATGTTTTATGTTTTACGAACTTACTAAACATTATGTGCTTACGTAGTATTCTTTCCTATGATTTGTAAATTATCGGAAGCTCGTTTGGTTTGGAAGCTCATCGGAGACCTATCACATTATCCAACAAATATATCGATAGTTTTTTATGTTCTAGCCAAGGTTATAATGGCATGTGTAGGGAACTTATGTTTAAAGTTTGAGTTGAGTGTTAAATGTTGAATTTGGTATGTATATATATAAGTTGGTTGCTTGATATCATTGAAAAGGTTTGGTTTGTGTCGCCTATGTGATTATGATGCATGTGGGTAATGGACTAAATAGTAAGTTTTTATGAACATGGTATAAGGTCAATTAAGATATGTTTTGGTATGAAAATAAGCTAAATGTGTATGGTTGATGTATGGCCAAGTATGCATATGTTTAGATATGTTTGATGGTTTGTGATTGAGGTGCCCTATTGGCATATTGGTTGTATGGATTAATGGTATAGTGAATTTTTCATTTTATGCATGTTTTGGGCATGTTTTAATGTATTGGTCATATGTGCAAATTGGGTGTAGATGCATGCTTGATTTGGGGAAGGTAATGGCTTGATTTTGGCCAATTTCTTGTCCACACGAGCATGTGTCTTAGCCGTATGTGACACAAGGCCATGTGACACGGTCGTGTGTCCCTTGTAGGTTTTAAAGGTGGCAAGTCAGACAGTTACACGGCCTAGCACACGGCCTGGCACACGAGCGTGCACACAGGCGTGTGGCTTGGCTATGTGACCCAAGTCAGAGAGTTACATAGGCACGAACACGGGATGGAACACGGTCGTGTCCCTATTTCGATTGTTACATGGCCTAAGACATGAGTGTGACCCCTGCAGTTTTCAATTTTCTAGTTTTTTCCTCAATGTTTCAAATGTTTTCGATTTAGTTCCGAATCATTTCTAAAGTGTTTCTAAGGTCTCGAGAGGTCAATTAAGGGATGCTTTGCATGTATATGAATGAATTATGCCATGTTTACAATAATGTTTGGAAATGTCTGTTTTTATGTTACATTTTTACGGTAATGCTCTGTAACCCTTTTCCCGCGATGGATATTGGTTAGGGGTGTTACAATTATTAGTCGAGATGTCGTATTTTTAGTCATTAATTCTCAAAACTTGCCCTCACTGCTCCTATATAATTTGTATTTTAATTTTTTTTGTCCTCGGAACCTCGTTTAATGTTTTTGGCATGTCCAAACACTTAGGAAATGATTTAAAGTATTTTTAAAATGTGCTCAAGGTTTCATAAATGTTAAAAATTAATTTACTAGATTTTAACAAGTGGTGGAATCATGATTTTGCTAAAAGAAATGTTGTAATGGTGAGAAAAGTGTCACTGTGACACCAGTTATCTATGTCGAAATGTCAGACTAGGTAAGAGATGTTATAGTTCAACTAGTCTATATTGATTTACGGGTCAATTAGTTTAAGCCCTATCTTTGGATTGATACCCAACTAGTTCTTGGTCCAATCAATTCGACTGATTGATCCGATTTTGAAAACAATGGTTTTGGTTGATGAAAAATTATTTTTCGATCCTATCAAGTTGAACAAGTAGGCGGTGAATTTCGAAAACATCATTAATTCTCAACATCTTGACCACTAGGGGACAAATTTCGAGCATTGTTGGCATTATCAAATATTATAAAAGAAGAAAAAAGAAAAAAAGAAAAGAAAAGAGAGAGAGAGAGAGGAGTAATGTAAAAGAAAATAAAAGAAATAAAAATTATCTTTTTAAAATTTATATGATGAGGAAGTTTATTATTGGTTGGAATTATAACAAATATAATATTTTGATTTAAAATAAGTAATCAAAGAATAGTTTATGCACTAATTTGTGAATTAATTCTTTTTAAAAAATAGACTTACCAAAATAAATTAAGTAACAAGATGATACCAATTTATAGGTTAAGCATTGTTTTGGAAAGTTTAATCTTAGCCAGTAAAAATGGGTTTAAAGGCGATTTGGTTGAGTTGGGGCAGAACAGAATGGGTTTCCAAGCGTTGGGCTGTTTGGTGGGTGGTTTTGCATTTGCATGCAGGCCTTAACTAATTATTGGATTGTTTTGTTGTGTGTAAATTTTGAGGGCAGAAATGTTTGGGGTGATTTATTTAGACCTGGACTACAGCTACATATATGTAATACATGGAATGGAGGTCAACATGATCTAAAGTTGCGTGAATCATCATCAATATATGACTTTCCCTTTCTACCTTATCACCCTATGTCCTATATATATGAGAAGCATTCATCCACTCGGGTCCAAAATACCATAACTTTTGCACTATAAAGAAGCTCAGTGGAACTGCAAGTTAGTCTTGGAAATTCCAAGTAGATTAGAATGAATAAGTAAATATTTATGGGAAAAAGAATCAAATCGTGAATCTCACACCCATAACAAGAAGAATAATTATATGCCTTTTATATTTATGCTAAGAGAGCCCATGGCCATGGCGATGGAAAGGTCCCTCGGCCACTCCCAAGTCCCAACGCCCACCCACCTCCCAAAAGTCAAAACTTCCAATAGCTCCTCATTCCTATCCATTTCCCCAGCACCATATTCATAAGATTCCATCTCTAGCAACTCACCGGCCTCTCTCTCTCTCGAATACATATTAATCTTTCCAACCCCACAAAATCATACACGTCATCATAATCCACTCTCACCACACGTGTTGATCCCAATAAGAAATCAATGGTTGTACGGACATTGACCCCTCTTCCTTCCTAGCTAATCACTAATCGTCAAATCCTTTGTTTTTACTGTTTTTATGGCTGTTCAGGAACTGAGTTCTTGTCTAAGCCCCTCCAATTTCATTGTTTGGTAAAAAAAAAAAAACGCTAACAAAAGAAACAAACAAAATAAAAAATGAATTGGAAACTCATTGAAAATAACTATTTTAATTTGTTTCCTTTGTACAGAGGAGGGAACCATCAGCCATTACATTTCACACTTGAGATCAAAGACTAGTTAAAACTTGAAACGAAGGGCACACCAAAAAGACCCACTTGTGAGTAAAACACCAATAAGAAGGAAAAAAAAGAAGGAAAAGCTTGAGAGACTAAAGACATATCAGCTACTGCTGTATTCCAAAATGGAGTACACTCCAAAGCTATCACTCCTCTTCCTCTGCCATGCTTTTCTATATCAGTTTTTTTTTTTAATGAGGAATGCCAAAGATGATCAAAGCCAGAGAGCACCAGCTTGTTTGAGAAGAGGAACAAGAGTGCCGTTGATATGAGAAGCCATGACTCTATCCATTGTACCCACAAGTTTCCCACCAATGAACACAACAGGAACAGCAGGAGAGCTTCCATGCAACCTCATCAAAGCCTTCTCCATGTCTTTCCCTCGAGGGTCTTGATCAAGCTCATACACAGTTGGGTTTACTCCCATCCCACAAAACAGCCTCTTAATGGCATGGCACATGCAACAACTGCTAATACTAAATATAACCACCGCATTCTCCGAAGCCAACCTCTCTATCCTCTCCAATGGATCCCCAACTGTAGTCCTGGTGGTCGGAACGTAAGAACCCCATGAACCTGTCTGGCAATGCATTTTTTTAGTAAATGCGAATAAGGTGACTGCTTCTGCAGCAAGAAACTAATAGGGGGGGGGGGGAGAAAGAAGATTTGGGATTTTGGCTGAGGTCAGTGAGTGAGATCAAATAGTGAAGCTTGCTGCTGGTGAGAAATGATGAAGGTTTTAGTTGGTATTTATAGAAAAGGGAATGCAAAATATGGGCAAGTTTTTTGGGGGAATCATCAATGTTTTATTGTTATTTTAATGTGAATATAAAGGAAAGTAAACAAAGTTGGTCTCTTGAGTCTTTTGCAGTCCTCACTCCAGTCCAGTTCAATATTTGGAGAGAGAGATGGTAGTAAAAAGAGCTATTTATGTTGTCCTTTTCCTTAAAAAAAAAAAAAGGGTCTTTTCATGGGTATAAGAAATAATAATCAGTTATATATATTATCTGAGGTCTGTGAACTAATTGAGAATTTTTTGCTTTCATTTAGAAATTCAACTAAATAATTACTAGGGCGTGAGACTAAAAAGGGTTGTCATTAATTTTCATCTAATTGACTATATGATATATGTTAACTCGTATTCTTAGTTAATCACTGATGATTGCGATGGATATTTTAGTTTCCAACTTTTATATATATAATCATGAGGTAATCTTTTCATCAAAAATTATTCTTAGTTAATATGTTAATGTTCTTTTAATGAATTTTATTCTCTTTCAATCTTTTATTTTGTATATATACCTACTTATCCTTTAATTATATATTATAATTTTTTTTTAGTAATTAATATGATGATCTAGTGGTGAGGTCGAATATGAACACTCTCAAGGGCTCTGATTCTGTAACTGGTGGGGCGGTTTCTTCCTTTCTGGAGGGAAAAAAATTAACAGAAGAGAATTAGAATATTGCAAATATTTGTTACATATGGGACACATAATTAATATTATCTGTTTAGCATCTTAGATTATATATTTAACTTCCAATAAGGAAGAATTTGATCTTTATTCCTTTTAGACTTGACTTTCTAGGCTTTTCAATAAAATTAATATCATGGATAATTATTTCTATCAAATAATAATTTTATTTATTTAATAGGGTAGACTGGAATTATAGAACTTATTTGAAAAGGTAAATATAAAAAGAGTGAAACATGATAGTCGTAAATAACTTACCAATCACTCTTTGTCAACCACGATTGGCTTTGTCTACATTTTATCCCTCCTAAATTATTTGGTAAATTTAAAATCTTTTTCCACAAGTACGGAAGCACATGCAATGTTGCTTCCATGGCTCACATGCAGCACGCACGCATGCCTTGGACTATACATGCAGCCTTGTCTAACATTTATGCAACAATACCTGCATTTTTATTTATTTATTTTATTTTTCATGACTATGAAGTTAACTAAAATTAAAAGTGGTGAAAACAAAAGAAAGCACAAACTTTGTAGGTTAAAATGAAAGAGACAGACATGCTGAGGGTTTAAAAAAGGTTTGGGTGGGAAGCCAATGGGGCATGGCATGGGTTTTGGTATTTGCAAGCTGTGGAGTGTGTTAATGTTGTTGGTGAGAATAATAAATTAAAGAAAACGGTATTCTTGGATTGTGCTTGTCGACTTCTTTTTCAACTTCCTACACCTTTCTTTTTGTGGATTTTGCCAATGAATAAATTATTAAAATCGTATTTAACCATTATTATTCCTACTCATAAACAATATTGATATATCTTTATTTATAAACCCCAAAGAAAGCTATAGAGATTATTGTGTTATGTTAATTTGCATCTTTCTTTCTTTTTTTCAAAAAAGAGGGGGATGCATGGTGGTGACTCAAAAACTAATATGTACTGCTATGATCTGATAGAGATGATTTGATGAGTCAACTTTGAAGCTTTTGGAGATGGAAAAAAAGGCATGCATGCTTTAGATTTTTGAAGTAAGTGGATGGATGTCGACTGAATATGTAGATATAGTCTAAAGTCTTAAAAAAGATTGAAAGATTGAAATGCCATAACATTCATGTAGCTGTCGCTCTCTGCTCTCCCTATGCCTATGCCTATGCCACTAAAAAAGAAGTTATGCCTTTCCTTCCTTTCTTCAACCCTAAACCCTATTTTCAGATCAACATATCTTAATGGTCAAAGTAAGCACACCAGCTTGGTCAGGATTGATGATGAATCATAGCCGTTCGATAGCTGAACAAAAGTTGATCAAACGGTGGGGGTTTTCATACACATATATTATATTTCAACAATATATATATATATATATTACACTTGGGTTTAGCCTAGCTGCTGACAGCATTATATATATAGCAGAAGCTATAGCTTTAGAATAAAAGTAGAAATGGGGCGTGATCGTTTTGTCAGCTTTATCTAATTTTGTGTCCAATTCTACGTTCTATCCCTTTGCTTTTCCTTTTTTTTTTTTTTTTGCCCTTTTATAGTGAAACAATGCCCAATTACACATTTCAACTGTCCATTGAAATAGACAGTATTTAGGAACAATCATTCCCTAAGCTTCATCTCATACTCGTATACAATATATATATACTAGTTCCATATTTGTTGTTTTATAATGTATATTATTTAGATAAAGTAATTAAAAAGTAATTGCATTATTATTTTTAAATTAATATTCTTTTACAATATAGTCAATAAAAATTAAAAAGAATTTTTTTTAAAATGAAAAGTCATAAGGATTAAAATAGTAAATTAAAAGTTGAACTTTTTAATAAATTAAAGTATGTAAGAAAGGGAGGACTAATCTAGCAATTTCAAATGACAGAGTACCTTATCTGAAAACAGCCTCTATCCTTTAAATAGCAAGCATTTTCTCTTTATTTTTCTTACTTGAGTAACTTTTTTCTTTTTTTTATCATCGTCGTGATCTGGTGCCGAAAAGTTATAGTTCTCTAGATTTCGACAAAAAAACTCAAAAGTCACAGAATTTTTTTTTTAGTAAAATATCTGTTTGTATCTTTTTTATTTGAAGATCTCTATTTTGTAACAGGTGTATCTTTTTTCTACTTCAAGACTGCTGAAAAATATGGAAATAGTTTTAAGCATTAGGAAAGTGCTACTTTCCATGGAATTCTGTAATGACAATTTTCATATTTGAATGTCGTTAATTTATTGAATGATGTAAACAGGCTAACCTATTAATTTAGAAGATATTTAACTCATTTATAAAAATTATATTGTTTGGGAAACTCATATTGAAAATTGAATTGAAACCAAATCACCAGGAGTAAAATTAGAAAATTTTTAGAGGGGATAAAATTAAATTATAATTTTTATGATAGTAAAATATAATTTTATTATTTTAATAGCTTATATCTTTATAATTTTTAAAGGATTAAATCAAATTTTTATCATTTTTAGGGGAGTCAAAGTGTAATTTTATCTTTACTAATTTAAACTTTTATAAATTTTAAAGGGCTTACATGAAAAATTTTCCATTTTAGGGGGCTCGGGCCCTTGTCAGCCCCCTAGTTATGCCCTTGCAAGTCACCCAAATCGATCCCTTGACTGTGGACGTTTGGATTAGATTGAAACTTTATGAGATTAGTTGTCAAGAATTTACGTTTGATTTATTCTCTATTATTATATTGTAAACAATTTATTGTATTACTATTTTAATGAGATTGTTATATATCTTCTTATGTTAGCAAGTCTCGAAATATTCTTTATAAATTGAGATATTTGTATAAGTTATTGTACCGAGAATCGAGAGCACTAAATATGTTGAAGTAAGGAAATTTCCTATAAGTGCATATTAATAAGAAAACCTTTCGTGTTGTAGTTTTACTTGTTGAATTCAAAAGGGTGAATTTAGTGATGAGAGTATTAATCTTCAAAGTTCAAAAGTAAGGAGAATTGTCACGGGGTATGTGATAGATTAGATTCACTTATTGTATTATTGAAGAGAATGAATATTTCTCAATGAGCTAGGCTCCGCAAACGGAGAGAAACTAAACTGCGTAAATAATTCACGTGTGTTCTATTTCCAGATTTGGTGCTAGAAAAGTGCCCATTTCCATGTCACTCATTCCAAGCACTTAGCTTAGATTGCATCAATAGTTTTATAACTTCACTTAGTATCAGAGCTTCCCACTTAAAGTTGTAACACTCCTAATCTCTCTTCATCGTCTGATTAGGGTCACAGGCATAACTAACCAATCAAAACATTTAATTAAATAGCAAGCAGTAGTATAAACTAACTAATATCGTCATAATATACAGGGGCAGATCATACCAATCTAATACTTGCCTAGTAGTGTCTTATATAATTGAATAGTATATTATGCTATGCAATGCTAAACTTGGTCCTCCACTACCTACACTCTTTTCACTATTTATCCCTTCTTGAATGTTAGAAGTTTGATACATAACAAGACTATTCCAATTATTAGCATTAGAGTATTGGTCTATACTCCGACTATTACTACCTTTTATGATGTTAGTAGAATCCACTTAATTCTGGTTTGCAAGGTTAGTAGAATTCACTTAATTCAGGTTTGCTAATTCATTCTAATTCAGAGTAAAATTTATTCTTACAGCCTCTATTTTGAGTCTACAGGACCCTAAAAATAATCTAAAAACAAGCAATGACTAATTTAAAATAATTCTAAAAGTTTAGGGCTATTTTTGAAAATGCCTAAAAATAAGGGACACACGACCGTGTGGAAAGCCCCAGACCGTGTGACTCTCGAAATTAGACATACGGTCGTGTCCCAGCCAGTGTTCTACCTATGTAACTCACTGACTTGGGTCACACGGCCATGTCCCAAGCCATGTGTTAGCCCGTGTAGAAACTACACCTATACTATTTTTCAACATGCCCGTGTGTGGCACACTACCATGTGACAGACCATGTCTCAAGCTGTGTGCACCTATAAGTACCTTAAAACTCAAGTTTACCATTTCCTACTTACTTAGGCACTAAGCAACTCAATTACCAGTCATTTAACCTATTCAAAACACGATTAAGGATGCTTAAAATAAGCCAAAACGATCCATTTTAAGTGCCTAACCAATGTACCCTCATTGGTACCACATTTTATATCATTAACATATTGGCAAAACAATCAACCATTCAAGCTTTCCTTCATGCCAAATTTTACCATAATTGGACTAACACTTAGCTACTTAAACTACTAAACTTTAAACTAACACATGCCAAAATATTGAGCTAAGTTATTATACCAACATAGCCTCATTCACTACCATATTTACATATGATCATCATTTCACTAGAAACCAAAATAACATCACATTAACAAATCGATTATCAATCAAATACTTCTTAGGTACATGCCATTTCAAAATAAGATGTCACCACACTTGAGCTTGGGATTTTTTTTTGAAGCTGAGTCAGCGATAAGTTGAAAAGTACCTAGCCTGCGCACGTAAAACAAAACCGCATGCTGAGTATAACTCAGTGGTATTTCTATATTCCAAAAAATTTAAACTTGATATGAATAGATAAGATAATGCCAACTTACTCCTTCTTTATTCATATTCAATAGAGCTCACAAGTTTTAGCACATGGCAATAATATTTCATATGTTCAAGCACTTATCAATCGTATTCTATATATATATATATATATATATATATAGCATTTGGTAATCCAACTCATGAATGGCATGATTCAACATCTTGATCAATACTTGAATTCATTTCAAGATTCACATCTCATTTCATCATTTCATATTTCTTTTCTCATCTTATATTCATTTCTCAACTTTGCCATCTCAATATCAAACACATAAATTTATTATTTAATTTCCCCTATGAACACGACTCGGACTCGAAAGGATACACGGATTCAACCAACACACTAGTTTGGCACTCAGCGCCTCATCGGATAAATCCGAAGTAATAACTGCCCAGCGCTATATAAATGGACACCCAATGTCTCATCAGTTAAATCAAAGCAAATTGGCACCTAGTGCCTCAACGAATCGAGGTCGAAGAAATCCCTAAACTCTTCTTATCCTATAGTATGCCATCTATATTTGACTCGGCCCGAACATTTAATAGGGTTTCATTTCACTTTTTTAATACAATCAATGTATCAATTTCACATATATACGCATTATCACATATAGTTAATTCAATATTCATATAATCAACATATTTCATAATATACAAAATCAATCCATTTCAAATCCACTTTGAACTTAATTCAATCTCAAAGTACCAAAGTACTCACCTTAAATGCTTACCATAAGCAAATAATTAAATATGCAACAATCTACTATTTAGTTCGGATTATAGAAACACAAACCGTGAATTTTGAGCTATTCGACGTCGATTTTATCCTTCCCTTTTTACTCAAGGATTCCGGTACGACGTTAGCTACAGAATAAAACAATTAAAATACATTAATATTACACAATCCAATTTCACATTAAATTTTCAATTTTTATACTATATTTGATTAAACTTTAATTTAGTCCCTAAACCAAGACTAATTTTAACCTTCAACTTTATATTTTTATAATAATTTCACTCCAAGCTAAATTTTAGCTTTTTATTTCAATTCTACCCTTTAATTTCAAATTTTTCTCAATTTAGTCCCTATTACACAAAATCAACAATTAATTCCACAATTTAATCCTTTTTTCACTTCTAACTTAAAATCTATCTATTTATTCCCAAATATTTAAACTGTTCAACAATGTCAACATCTAAAATCTTTAATAATACTAAAAATTATAACATAGGTCGGGTAGTTCTAAGTACCGAGATTCCAAAAATATGAAAATTACAAGAAAAGGGGACTAGATTGACTAACCAATTGAAGTTTGAATGTTAAAAACCCATAGGTGTCATAGCTTCTTCTTCTCTTCTTATTTTTCTTTCTCTTTTTTATGTTTGCATGTAATAGTTTGGTCTTTATTACTATTATTTATTATCATTATAATTATTATTACTTAATATATATAACATATATATAATATACATATGTAAAACATTTAGCCCATGACTAGCCACCTATACACAACCATTTAGGAAATGGTATAATTGCTACTTTGGCCCATTTTGCTTATTTCAATCTATAATTCAACTTCTAAGTTTAACGAGGTTTAGTTCTTATACCATAATAGCTCCTAATTCATGCAAATTACCTATCCACAATTTTATTCATTTCTAATATGACTCTATAAATATTTTCATTAAATATTTACCGGTCCGATTTATGAAAATGGAGTCCCAAAAATACATTTTTCGACACTTATGTTTATCGGGTCGTTACAAAAGTAGCAAGTGGGGATTCGTGGTGTTGCTAGATTCAAGATATGAAAGGTTATTCTACTTCAAGACCCTCTATACTAGAGGTTGACAATTATGCTTACTAGAAAACACACATGAAAACATACATCAAGCCCATTAATTAGAAGGCATGGAGAGCTATGGAGACTAGATAGGAGTCACCCAAAATGGACACTGAGAATGGTAGATTTGTCAAGCTAGAAGTATAATGGACTACCATAGAAGAAATGCTTTCAAAAAAAACACTTGAAAGCTTCATATGCAATATTTTGTGAGTGGATACATAAGAGTTTAAGAGAATGGCTAAATACGTAATTGTAAAGGCTATTTGGGATATGCTTAAGACTACTCATAAAGATACTTCCACTATTAAACAACCAAAGATGCAAACACTAACATCCAGATTTGAGAACCTAAGAATGTAAGAATTAGAAACTATTAGAAAATACTATGCAAAGTTATGTGATCTTTCCAATCATACATTTGTATTAGGAGACAAATATTCAAAGACCAAACTTGTAACACACGGCTCGACAAAGTTTCAGTGACGGAATGATGTTCATAAAAGTAAGGAACAAGGAGTAAATGTTGAGTATGTGTATAAGGCTTGAGGAATTAGTTTTGGTAACTAACGGTGGATTTGATTAAGTGTAAGTTATTGTCTAAAAGCGCCCAGTCTGGTCGACTTTAAATTAAAGGAAAGGACCACTAGTATGAATAGTATATAAGACGCTCCGAATGAGTAAATACCAACTTTTAAGAAATGTAAATGTAATGGATTAAGAAATAGTAACATGTAAATAAATATATGTGATAAGGCGTATGGCTACAAGTAATCATGATTGGAGAAGTAGTGTTCACCCCAGAGTTCGTCTTACCGTTTAGAATAGGTGAACCAAGAGTGTTCTATTTGTAAGGTTCTCTGTGATAAGCAAAGTTAAGGAATCATAATAAGGATGAGGTAAAGGATGACTGGCAAGATAATAACTTCCGTGATGCACTCTTTTAAGCATATAAGATTGGGTGAACTCTGATATAAATGAGTGGACATGAGTTCTCAGTCAGATTACAATGATGAGTGAAATCTGACTAGTATCCATGAGAGAAATGAATTAAAACGAATGGGTATACACCTATGATATAACATAAATGTAAGTGGTCTCGTGCTAGTCAATATAGGATATGCTAGTTTGGAATTAACTAAATGAGAACTAGGAAAGTTGAAGGCTAACGAGATAGCTAAGTAAATTCGGGAAAGTGGAAAACAATTGTCAAAATAACTCAGTTTTGATGTGATGTTTGCCCAGTTCCAAAGGAGACTTGGGTTAAGTTAAAAAGTACTCCGATTAAGTTAAAGGAAGGTTGCATTGCTCTTTAAATATGAGGCTTAAGGCAAAGAGAAACATCTCTCTCTAGAAGCTAAATCTAAAAGCTTCAGTTTTGTTGATAAGTCTGCCTCCTGTTAAGGTAAGTTCCTCGATTTTACTTGTTGAAAACACTGACCTATAAGTATTCATGAAAAAATAAAGCTACATCTGGGTTAAAAGTGATGATAAAGGTTACCTGAATGAGTTCTAATGAAATGTTTCTATTTGTCGAGGAAAAATGAGGTTACAGCGTCTGGCTAGGCAAAGGACTTGGGGCCAAGATGACGACGTTGTAAGGAAAGGTTAAATCTGAAGTTAATGTAACAACCCATTTTTAGTGAAATTGGAACAGTGGTTTTGGGACCACAAATTTGAAGTCAAAAATTTAGTTTAATATTATTTTATGGTCTACAGTATGATAGAAATACCGTATAAAAATTTTGATAAGAAATTTTATCATTTACATGCCTAATTTGATTAAAAGGACTAAATTGCATTAAGTGCAAAAGTTGAGTTCTAATAGCTAAAGGTATTAAATAGCTATAAAATTTAAAATTTGAGGCCTTTATATAGTAAATAGACCATTAAAATGCTTAGTGGTTAAGCATGAGTAGTCATCAATGGTAATTGATTAAATTATTAAGGATAATTTTGGAAATTATCAATTAAAGTTATAATAAATAAAATAAAATAATCTATTATCATCATCTACCACCAAAATAAAAAAGAAAGAAAGAAAACCTAGCCATGGAAGCTTGACTTATTAAGAAGCTTATTTTGTTCAATTAGGTATGTATTCTTGTCCACTTTTTATGATTTCTATGTTTCTGAGGTCGTAGTAGCTTAATCTAGCTAGCTTAGGGATTAATTTGCAAAATCGTTAAAGTATTAGGGTTTTTATAATGCCCCAAAATTTAAATTTTTGTTTTTGCGGATGTATGACACAAATTTGTATCTGCTTCAGTGGTTAAGTATTCTGGGAGTGTATGAGAGGTCCCAAGTTTAAGCCATGACTTGGGCAAATTTTGGTATTTTTATGAATAAAGCCCAATCTTTGGTCAATAGGCTTTTATTTAATTGTTGATAAGTATATAATAGAATGGGCATGCTGGTTTGGTGGTTAAGTGGAGTGTTGGAGTGTTAGAGGTCCTATGTTCAATTCTCTGTGATGGTGTGTAGACAGTATTTTTGCTCCAATTTCTGCTAAGAGTTGTGTTGGGGCAAAATTCTGAGTAGTTATGTTTTATTGGGTTAATAGGGAATGATTTTAAGAGATAATTGGAGAGATGTTATCAGAAAATAATCTGATTATCTTTTTGTTGCAAAAAAAAGTAGAGTTTCGGTTTTCTCTTCAATTCCCCAAACTTTTTCTGACATTTTCTTCTTCTTTGTTCCCTCCTCTGCTGATTTTTTCCCCTAGCTGCTGCCGAAATTTCCATTATTTTTTCCCCTTTCATTTCTTTCTTTTTTTCCAATTGATTCGGTTGTTCATCGTTGGTTGCGCATGTTCGGTAAGTAATGGTTTTGTCTATTGTTAATCGTTCTTGGTTAATCTCTAAAAGGAGGATTCTTTTTTGGTGTTTAGGAGTTAATCAAAGGGCTAGTGGTTTAGAATCGACGTTATGATTGTGCGAAGTCGTGGTTACTCAAGCGACGTAAGGGCTTTGCTAGGTTTTTAGTCGAGTTCCTTCCGAAATTGGTTGATTAAAAATAAATTAAGTGATTAATCTGGAGATATGTTGGTCGATTTTTAGGTTCTGGAGGCTTAGGAGTGCTTACGCATCAAAAACGATACCAAGTGTGTACCCAAAACGCAGAAAACGCGATTTGGCGAAAAGCCAAAATTGCTTGTTGTCGAGAAATAAGAGAAAATGATGCGAAAAATTGTAGAGAAAGGAAATAAGGGTGTTATAAACTTGGAAATCAACATTTTGCACTAAAACAATTTTGGATAGCAGCAGTAGTCTAGTATTGAAAAATCATAAAAAATAGTGGGAATTGATTTAGAGGTTGAATAAAATATTAAATTAAATTTTATTGAGTCTAGTTTTTCATGGAAGAAACAGTGTAAGCAATGAAATTGTAAATCATGAGATATCATAAATTTTGTGAGACAAGGTCAGAATGATTTTGGGTCCCCCTGTTCTGACTTAGGAAAATCATTAAAAATTGTAAAAAAAATAATTAGGAGCTTAAATTTATATTTTTAAATCCTTAATGAGTTTATTTCAAGAGAAACAAATGGAAATATCATCTAAAATTCGTACTAAGAGATAAATAATTTTAAGTAAGGAAAGGATGAAGCTATCAAACAACAAAATAGGGATAACTTTAAAAATTTTACTGTACTTATTTGGTAAACTATAAATTCTAAAAATTTTATTGTAGGAAGGTATTTGAATCTAGTTTCAAAAACATCAAGAGGATCTTAATTTGGAATTTTGTAGCTCAATATATAAATAATTTAGTGATAATGACTCAAGTAGACAACTTTTGAATGAACATATAAGTAAATAGTGAAAACATATAAGTATTGAGCTAGCATGGGTTACTTTAAAAATGGATCACACGGCCAAGGCCAATTTGGGCCGAGTGGGCCACACGGGCGTGTGGGCCTACATCGGTAGACCACATGGGCGTTTGGGCCTATTTTTATCGAAATATTTTTAAGGTTGCACGGGTCGCCCAAGTCGACTATGAACCTACTGTAGGGTCGATAAGCGCTACTTAGACCCCTAAATGTGTGAAATTGACTGAATGATATCTGCACTGGGCATGTTAATATCTGAACTGAATATATGTACTGAAATTGCCTAATAGCATGTCATCCATTGTATGTTGCATTGTATTGGGTTGGGGTTTGCTATTCGGAGGAAGTGTACTGAAAGGTTTAAAACCTAATTTACTGGAAGCTCAGTTGCAAACTACTATATTGTGCTGTATTCGGTACTACTTGGAGTGTAGGGATGGTTGGGTTGATTATATCCCCACATGGAGTGTAGGGTTGGACGGGAATGGTGTGTAGAGGCTAGTTGGGTAGGATTTTACTACTGCATAACTGTTACTGCTACTGATACTATGATGGGCTAAGGCCCTACTGCATTTTGACACTATATTGAGATGGGCTAAGGCCCAAACTATCACTGATACTGAAAAGGGCTTAGGCCCAAGACTGTTCAACTGTGCACTGTGAATACTGATTGTTTGTTTGTTTGTTTCTGCGAGATTACACACTGAGTTTACGTAAACTCACCCTTTTTTTTAATGTGCACAGGTAATCCCTAGACTTAGACGGATCGGTACGACGGAGGACTCAGCGGTGACTACAATAATTTTTGGACTTCATGGTTTTCAATTTAAGATTTATGATTTGATTATTATTCATTATTTGGGTTGTAATTTAAGGACCCTCTGGGACTTTGGTTTTAAATTTTTGTTTTTATTTATTTATTTTACTTTATGGATTTATACCTACTGGTCGTAGGAAATTCAGTTTTCAAAAAGTTAAAGTAATTTCTAAACACATGATCACCTAGACTGTTTTATTAAAGCTTCCGCAACGAGGGATGCTTCAAAACAAATGTTTTAAAATGAATAAATACGACTTCCTAAGTTCTAACAAAGGTTTACTAAAGATAATAACATGGAATGTTTTCATCGTAACAACGAGGTTTCAAAAACACTATCGTGTGACATTGCTCAGATACGACCATAACGTCTAGGCCGGGTTTGGGTTGTTACAATTTTTCCATGGATGAATATGCTTGAATTTTGAAGTTTTATGATAGAAAATGAAAGGTTGTTGTTAAATAAACAACTTTTGTAAAAAGAAT
This sequence comes from Gossypium rotundifolium, assembly GCA_025506655.1. Classification (NCBI taxonomy): domain Eukaryota; kingdom Viridiplantae; phylum Streptophyta; class Magnoliopsida; order Malvales; family Malvaceae; genus Gossypium; species Gossypium rotundifolium. The sequence continues at coordinate 53,954,676 of CP106725.1, forward strand.
TTTGATGAAAATATCAATTAGGGATTAAATTAAAAATATGATAAATTTATGGTAAAATTATGAAATTGTGAATTATGTGGGCTGCTATTAATATGTATAAAAATCGGTTAGGCTTGAGTAAGGACTAAATTGCATGAATTTCATTTTTCGAGCCTAGGGACTAAATCGTAATGATTAAAAGTATAAGGGTAAAATAGTAATTTTACCAAAAATATGTGATGGACTAAATTGAATATGAATTATATTGAATTGAGTTAAATTCATTCGTATAGATTTGGTTAGACCTAGTACGGAGTTAGGTCGAGGCAAAGGAAAAATATCGGATTAGTCACCTTCGTGTCTACGTAAACTCGTCGAGGTAAGTTTGTATAATTTAATTGTACAATTATGTGCATTAAATTTAATTTTTGTTTGTGAATTGTACAATTGCCATGAATAAATATCGTTTGTATATTCGACAATTACTGAGTCTCGTTTGAACCTAGGGAATCCGTAGGATACAAATGACATGTCATTTGGTTCATCAATTTCAGCTCTTATGAGTTACCCGATACTTAGCTCGCATGAGCTTCTCATTATTCAGCTCGTATAAGGTTCCGTTATTCAGCTTAGAAGAGCTTACTGTTTGTAGATCGTATGAGCATACATGTATATGAATTGACAAATTACAGTTCAGTACACAGCATGTGTATTACCCGTGTATTCAATGATATTCTAAATGGTTCAACGGGCACAATTCTGTTACGAGATTATATGAGTTCGATATGAACTATTATTGGTATTTATATGAAAAATGAAATGTGATTATTTGATGAGTTCAACCATGTGTGTTGGATCTTATATGTGATTTTCATAGCTAATATGTTGGTGATCATGTGTTTAGGATTTTGGCCAAATTGGTTGAGATATGCTATGTTTACTTACCTATTGTATGGATATATGGTAAGTTAAATTCCGTGTTATACGAACTTACTAAGCTTAAATGCTTACTCTGTGTTATTTTTCGTGTCTTATAGTAATTCAAAAGCTTGTTCAGGTTGGAAGCTGGTCGGAGCTATTTCACACAATCCATCAGTCCTTTTCATACTTTCAGTAAATTAATTCTTATTATAATGGCATGTATAGGTTAATTTGGCCAATTTTGACATATAAGGGTTTTGTTGAGACTAGTCACTTGAATGGCTTATGTTTGGTATATTTTGATGTGTATATATATGGCTTTATCATATTCGATATGCGTTTGATATGGTAGAATGAAAGAAAATAAAATGTGGTTTGGATATGCATATATGTATTTGGTTATCTAGGTAAATTTGGATATTTGGTTTACATGTTTTTAAGTTGTCAATGGAATTGCCTAAGGGCATATTGGTTGTATGTTGTGATAATACATGCTTAAGACTTGATTTTAGCTTAATTTGAATGCCTTGTTATGGCTTGTTGATGTGCATGAATGTTAAGTTAGGTTGATGTCAAATTGGGTGAGAAATATGGCTTGGAAAATGGCCTATTTTTATCCACACGGGTAGAGACAAGGAATGTGTCTCAGCCGTGTGTGACACACGACCATGTGACACACCGTTTGTCCCCTGTATCCTTTAATTTGTGCAAGTTAATATGCTCACACAACTTAGCACACGGGTGTGTGGCTTGGCCATGTGACCCAAGTCATTATACTCACACGGGCACAGGCACGGGTTGGTACACAGCCGTGTGTCCCTATTTCAAATGTCTACATGGTCTAAAACACGGGCGTGTCTCTTGATTGTGTGAGTCACACGGCCGTGTGTCCCCTGCAGCTTTGAAAAATTTTAATGTTTTTCTAAAAATTTCTTTGAGTATCTAATCTAGACTCGATTTATTTCTAACACGTATTTTGGGCTCCGAGGGCTCGTATAAGAGATAATATGTATGATTTTTATTAGTTATTGACATGAATGCTATATGATATTAAATGTTTACACTTTTTGTCTGTTTGATTTGTAAACTTCGGTAATGCTCCATAACCCTATTTTGACGATAGATTTAAGTTAGGGGTGTTACATTTATTGGTATCAAAGCTACGGTTTAGTCTATTCTCGAACTAACGTAGTATATACGAGACTAGCTATACATGCCATTATATAACTTGTGATAGTGTGATATCTCCTGACCATTTTAGAACATGTTTTCATATAGCAATGTCACCCAACCGAGCTGATTCCGATGAAGTAGAGAGTAATGCTCAAGCCTCCGTTCAATAAGTAGCTTCGAGTGGTACAAAGCCCGTACCTGAGGGCTGGGGATGAGAGGCTAAAGAAGCCTTCCTCCAGATGATGAATGAGTGGTTCACCGAGTTTGTACAAATGAACTCGGTTACTCAACAACATCCACCCCCTCCTATTTCTCAATCGGCTCCTGTTATTTCTCAAAGTACAGAACCTATCAGAATTGGTAAGCCTCCTATTGATAAGATCCGTAAGTACAATGCTGAATAATTTCAAACTAAAGCTGAGGATAATCCCGAGAGAGCTGAGTTTTGGTTAGAAAATACTATCATAATTCTTGATAAATTATCTTGTTCACAGGCTGAATGTCTTAAGTGTGCGATATCTCTATTAAAAGATTCAGCTTACCAATGGTGGAATACGTTGATTTTTGTTGTGTCGAAAGAGAGGATTACTTGGGAATTCTTTCAAATTAAGTTCTGCAAGAAATACATCACTCAGAGGTTTCTTGATCAGAAACGTAAAGAATTTTTGGAGCTTAAACAGGGTTGTATGATAGTGTCTAAATATGAACGGATATTTGTCTGATTGAGCAAATATGCTCGAGAATGTATTCCGACTGAGACTGCAATGTGTAAGCGGTTTGAAGATGGCTTAAACGAAGATACAAAACTATTAGTCTAGATCCTCGAGTTGAAATAATTTGTTGTATTAGTGGATCAAGCATATAAAGCTGAAGAATTGAGAAAAGAGAAAAGACAAGTTGAAACTGAAGCCAGAGATTCAAGTAAAAGATTGACGGGAAAGTCATACCAGTCAGCATCAAAGAAATCAAAAAAATATTACGACCATTCTACTACTTCTATAGGATACTCCGGTAGAGATAGAGGTACCCGATGCTTCAATCCTAAATCTCAGTCTACATCTGTAGCGAGTGTGGGTAGTGCTAGGAACACCAAACCCAAGTGCAAGCACTATAACAAGCTACATTTTAGTGAGTGTTGAATGAAGAGTGGTGCTTGTTTTAGATGTAGTTCCTTTGATCACTATCTTAGAGATTGCCTAGAGAAATATGAGAAAGATAATATTCAAACTTCGAGGCCGAGCAAAATAGCTGCGAGAGGTTGACCAACTCGTAATCCTCAAAATGTGAATGGTAGCCGTGGTGTGACGAAAAACTATACTGTAAGGTCAGAAGCATAAACGCCAGCTAGGGCTTATGCTATTCATGCACACGAAGATACTTCTGCACTAGATGTTATTACTGGTACTTTTTCTCTTATTGACACTGATGTAATTGCTTTAATAGATCCCGAATCAACTCATTCATATGTTTGCACAAAATTAGTGTCTAGTAAAAATTTACCTGTTGAATCCACTGAATTCGTGGTTAAAGTATCAAGCCCTCTAGGCCAGTATGTGCTAGTTGATAAGGTTTGTATGAACTGTCCGTTAATTATTCTGGGTTAGTTTTTCCTGGCTGATTTGGTGCTATTACCGTTCAATGAATTTGATGTGATTTTGGGCATGAATTGGCTAACTTTGCATGATGCAGTGGTAAATTGTAGACGAAAGCATGTCATATTGAAATATCAGAATGGTGAGATGCTTCATATTAAATCAGATAAATTCAATGGGTTGCCTATTGTGATATCAGCTATGTCAGCATAGAAATATGTGATAAAAGGTTATAATGCTTACCTTGCTTATGTATTGTATACTAAAGTGTCTAAGTTGAAGCTTGAATCAGTGCTAGTAGTTTACGAGTACCCTGATGTGTTTTCAGAGGAGTTATCTCAATTATCTCCAGTCAAAGTAGTCGAATTTACTATAGAACTTATACCGGGAACAACACTGATATCGATAGCACCATACAGAATGGCTCCTACAGAGTTAAAAGAGTTGAAAGCACAATTGCAGGAGTTGACTGATAGGTGTTTTGTTCAACCTATTTTTTCACCCTAGAGTGCACTAGTTCTGTTTGTTAATAAAAAAGACAGATCGATGAGATTATGCATTAACTACCATCAACTCAACAAAGTTACAATCAAGAATAAATATCCACTGCCTCGCATTGATGATTTGTTTGACCAGTTGAAAGGTTCCACAGTGTTCTCGAAGATTGATCTTCATTCTGGCTATTATCAGTTACGAGTGAAAGATTCGGATGTGCCAAAAATATCATTCAGAACCAGGTACGGGCATTATGAATTCCTTGTGATGCCTTTTGGTTTAACTAACGCACCTGCAATATTTATAGATTTGATGTATAGAATTTTCAGACTGTATTTATATAGATTTGTTGTGGTATTTATTGATGATATTCTGATATATTCTCGAAACGAGACTGAACAAGTCGAGCATCTGAGAATTGTTCTGCAAACTTTGTAAGATAAACAATTGTTTGCTAAATTTAGAAAATGTGAGTTTTGGCTTCGGGAAGTTGGTTTTCTAGGAACATAGCATCGGCTGAAGGCATCGGAGTTGATTTGAATAAAATTTCAGCGATTGTTAACTAGAAACCACCAAAAAATGTATCTGAAGTCAGAAGTTTTCTGGGATTAGCTGATTATTATCGGAGATTTGTAAAAGGGTTTTCAATGATAGCTACACCGATGACATGACTATTACAAAAAGATGTGAAATTTGAATGGTCTAATAAATGTCGGTAATGTTTTAACCAATTGAAACCCCTGTTGACCGAAGCACCAATTTTGGATTGAATTGGGTAAGGAATTTGTGATTTTTAGTGTCGCGTCATTGAACTATTTAGGCTGTGTTTTGATGCATGAAGGTAAAGTAATAGCTTATGCTTCTAGAAAGTTAAAGCCACATGAAAAGAACTATCCGACACATGATTTAGAGTTGGAAACTATTATCTTTGCGTTGGAAATTTAGTGACACCATTTTTCGGTGAAAAATGTCACATATTTACCGATCAATAGAGTTTAAAGTATCTGATGTCGTAGAAGGATCTAAATCTGAGACAACATAGATGGCTTGAACTATTAAAAGATTATGAGATAGTTATTGATTATCATCCAGGAAAAGAAAACATAGTTTCTGATGCTTTGAGTAGAAAGTCCTTGTTTGCTTTGCAAGCGATGAATACTCGACTGTCACAATCTGATGATGATTCGATTTTAGCCGAATTAAAAGCTAAACCAAAATTTTTACAACAGATCTATGAAGCTCAGAACTGTGATAGTGAGATGTTAGTTAAACGGGTACAGTGTGAGTTGACTTCTGATTCAAAATTTCAGATAGAACCCAATGATTGTTTTTTATTCAGAGGTAAAGTTTGTGTATCGAAGAATCCAGAGCTTATACAGAAAATTTCATACGAAGCTCATAATGGTAGCATGACTGTTCATCCAGGAAGTAATAAAATGTACAATGATTTGAAACAAATGTACTGGTGGCCGGGAGTGAAACATGATATTTCAGATTTTGTATCTAGATATTTGATATGTTAGTAAGTTAAAGCTGAACATCAGGTACCTTCACGACTAGTATAGCCAGTGATGATACTGTAGTGGAAATGGGAAAGAGTTACTATGGATTTTGTATTGGGGTTACCCTTATCTCCGAAAAAGAAAGATGTCATTTGGGTTATCGTCGCTTGACAAATTAACTGAGTTATATGTTTCAGAGGTTGTTAGGTTGCACGGAGTAGCAATCCCCATTATTTCAAATAGAGATTTGCAGTTCACATCACAATTCTGGAAAATGTTACAAGAAGCTTTGGGTACGCGATTGCATTTTAGCATAGCATTTCACCCTCACACTGATGGTGAGTCTGAGCTTGTGGTTCAGATTCTTAAAGATATGCTTCGATGTTGTATTTTAGAGTTCGAAGGCATTTGGGAGAAATATTTCCCATTAGTCGCATATAAAAATAGTTTTCAGTCAAGCATAAATATGGCATCGTATGAGGCTCTGTATGGTTGTAAATGTCAAACTTCGTTATATTAGAATGAGCTTAGTGAGAAAAAGATACACTGGGTTGATTTGATTCGCAAGACTGAAGAAAAAGTAAAAGTGATCTGAGATAGCTTAAAAGCAGCTTTAGATCATTAGAAATGTTATGCGGATCTTAAACGTAAAAAATAGAGTTTCAAGTTGGTGACAGGGTATTTTTGAAAGTTTTGCCCTGGAAGAAAGTTCTTCAGTTCAGTCGTATAGGAAAGCTGATTCCGCGATTTATTGGGTCGTATGAGATTACCGAAAGAATTAAACTGTTGCATATCGATTAGCTTTACCGTCAGAATTAGAAAAGATTCACAATGTCTTTCATGTGTCTATGTTACGATGGTACCAATCACCCCTAACCCTTATCTGTTACCGAAATAGAGTTACGGAGCATTACCAGACTTTTTAGATCAAATATGAACATTACATATCATACTAACATATATATAATAAATTAATTAAATTTTCCCTTTTTGTGAGCTCTAGAGGCCCAAAATATATGTTAGAAACAAATCAGGACTAAATCAGGTACTCAGAGAATTTTTTTGAAAATATAAAAAATTTTCATAGAATTAAAGGTCACAAGCCTGTGTGTAAGCCGTGTGTCTCACACGGTCCAGTCACACGCCTGTCTGTCTAGCCGTGTGGACTCAAAATGAACCTTAAACAACAAGTTTATCATTCCCTACAATCTTGAACACTAAGCAACTCAAAAACCATTTATTCAACCAATTCAAAACACAATTAAACACGTTCAAAACATGTCAAAATAGACATCCTAGTTGCCTAACCAATGTGCCGTCATAGGTACCACAATTTTATTATCAAAACATATCTTCAAAACATTAATTTAGTCCATATTATAAATCTACCAAATTCCATCAACTTATACCAAACCCATGAACAATTATGCACTAGTCTAAAACATACCATTTTATAACCTTATCATAACATATACTCATATATATATATATATATCATCAACTAATATTAACTTAAAATCTTGTTTACAATTAACTATAAAATAGTTAACATTTAGACATCCTCGGTACATGCCAACACAAAAGGGATATACATCACCACGTTTGAGATCGGGATCGTTGATGCATGTTGATTTGGCAACCACACTTAAGTACCTAACCTATGCACAGAAACAAAACCGTACGCTGAGTATGAACTCAGTGGTATTTAAATAATCTGAATAATTTAAAGGCATGATATTATAATATTTATACATTTAATCACATTATTACATTAGTCATTCAATTAATCAATTTTCATAAACACATCATTCATAACATATTCAATTTTTACCACTTGCTATTTCAAATCTCATATTTGCTATTCAAATAGCTTTTCACAATATAATGCACAATTCATGTATCTCATTTTCATTTCACATTCAATATTTTCCAATATCAATCATAGTATCATTTCATTTAATTAACCCTATTAACACGACTCGGACTCTGATGGATACACGGATCCAACCAAAACATACCAGTTTGGTACCCAATACCTCATCGGATAAATTGAAGTAATAAGTTGACACCCAGTGTCTCATCGACTAAACCAAAGTAAGTTGGCACCCAGTGCCTTATCAAATTAATTCAAAGTAATAGATTGACACCCAATGTCTCATCGACTCGAGGTCGAAGAATCCCTGAACTCTTCCACTCCTATGGCATGCCATCTATATCCGACTCAGCCCGATACAGTTAATAGGGTTTCAATTCACTTTTCAATTGTAACAATTATCCAATATTCAATTTCCACATTAATCACATATTCATATAAATTCAAGTTAATATCAATATGCTAACACTCACCTTAGTTACTTACCATAAACATTTAAATCAAAATACAACAATTAATAATTAGATTCGGATTATAGAAATACAAACCAGAACTTTTGAGCTATTCCTCATCAATTTTATATTTTCCCTTCTTAGTCGAGGTTTTCAACACAACGATAGCTATGAAATTAAAACAATTAAAATTCATCGATAGAATACAATTCAATTTCACATTGAATATTTTAATTTTTATTCAACATTTACCTAAATTTCAATTTAGACCTAAACCGAGACTAACTTTATTTCTTCAAAATTAATTCTATATTTTCATTCAATTTCCACTCTAAACTAGATTTAACTTTTAACTTCACTTAAATTCATAAATTTCAACATTTTCACAATTTAGTCCCCGATACTCAAAATTTACAATTTATTCCACAATTCAATCCTTTTTCAATTCTAATTTAAAATCTATCAATTTATCCCTTATACTCTAATTATTCAACATAGACAACATTTAAAAACTCAATATTTTCAAACATTTTGACATAGGTTAGGCAATATTTACTACTAGAATTTCAAAAACATAAAATTACAAGAAAATGTAAATTAACTTACTAATTGTGCTTTGAACCTTAAAAACCTAACTTCTCCTTCTTTTCTTTCTTTTTCTTCTTTCCCTCTCAGTTTCGTTCCTATTCTCCTTCTTTTCTATTCTTTTCTTTTATTTAATTATTATAATATAATATAATATAATATAATATAATATAATATATACTTAACTTTTAAGTTTTAATATTTTAATATTATAAAATATATTTTAATCTTTAAAATTCATAATTTATTTGCACTTATGCCGCCTCAATTTATGCAATTAGCATAATTGCTTATTTGGTCCTTTCAATTTCTTTAATCTATAATTTAACTTTCACCCTATATGCAATTTAGTCATTATACCTAATTACTCCTAATTCAAGCAATTTCACCTAACCAAAACCTAATTAACTACACAACTAACTTCATAAATATTTTAAATAAATATTTATGAATCCATTTTACGAAAATGGAGACCTAAAAATAAAATTTTTGATTACTTGTGACTATCGGGTCATTTCAAATCTGACCCTTCACATGTTATCTCCCCGACAGATGTCGAGATCCAACCTGTCATGACATAAAATGAAGAACCGATTAGAATTCTGGCACGAGAGGTGAAAAAGTTGAGAAAAAAATGTAGCTTTAGTAAAAGTTCTCTGGCAGCGATACAGAATATAAAAAGCTACCTGGGAACCCGAGGAAATTATGAGAAAGCAATATCCGAACCTCTTTACTGGTAAGATTTTCGAGGATGAAAATTCCTTTAGGGGGAAAGTTGTAACAGCCCGTTTTTAGTAAAATTAGAACAGTAGTTTCGGGACCACAAATCTAAAGTCAAAAAATTTAGTTTAATATTATTTTATGATCTACAGTATGATAGAAATACCATATGAAAATTTCGTTAAGAAATTTTATCGTTTACATGCCTAATTTGATGAAAAGGACTAAATTGCATTAAGTGTAAAAGTTGAGTTCTAATAGCTAAAGGTATTAAATAGATATAGAATTTGAAATTTCAGGTCCTTATATAGTACATAGACCATTAAAATGCTTAGTGTTTAAGCATGAGTAGTCATCATTGGAAATTGAATAAATTATTAAGGGTAATTTTGGAATTATCAATTAAAGTTATAACAAATAAAATAAAATAATCTATTATCATCATCTACCACCAAAATAAAATAAAAATAAAACCTAGCCATGGAAGCTTGAGTTATTAGCAATCTTATTTTGTTCAATTAGGTATGTATATTTGTTCCTTCTTTTTATGATTTTTATGTTTCCGATATCGTAGTAGCTTAATCTAGCTAGCTTAGGGATTATTGCAAAATCGTTAAAGTATTAGGGTTTTTCCATGGATGAATATGCTTTAATTTTGAATTTTTATGATAGAAAATGAAAGGTTGTTGTTAAATAAACAACTTTTGTAAAGAAAATTTTGATGAAATTATCAATGAGGGATTAAATTGAAAAGAAGATAAATTTATGGTAAAATTGTGAAATTGTGAATTATGTTGGCTGCTATTAATATGTATAAAAATCAGCTAGGCTTGATTAAGTTTTAAATTGCATGAATTTCATTTTCCGAGCCTAGAGACTAAATTGCAATGAATTAAAAGTATAGGGGAAAATAGTAATTTTTCCAAAAAATATGTGTTGGACTAAATTAAATATGATTTATATTGAATTGAGTTAAACTCATTTGTATAAATCAGGTTAGACCTAGTACGGAGTTAGATCAAAGCAAAGGAAAAATATCAGATTAGTAGCCTTCCTATCTACGTAAACTCGTCGGGGTAAGTTCGTATAATTAAATTGTACATTTATGTGTATTAAATTTAATTTTTGTTTGTGAATTGAATAATTTCCATGAATAAATACCGGTTTTATATTTGACAATTACGAGTCCCATTTGAACCTTGGGAATCTGTAAGATACAAATGACATGTCATTAGGGTCATCAATTTTAGCTCTTATGAGCTTCCCGAGACTCAGCTCACATGAACTTCCCATTATTCAGCTCGTATGAGCTTCTTGTTATTCAGATTGCATAAGCTTCCCGTTATTCAACTCAAAAGAGCTTACTGTTTATAGCTCGTATTAGCATAAATGTATTACCCGTGTATTACCCGTTCAGTACACATCATGCGTATTACCCGTGCATCCAATGATATTCTAAATGGTTCAATGGGAACAGTTCTGCTACGAGATTATATGAGTTCGATATCAACTATTATTGGTATTTATATGAAAAACATGAAATGTGATTATTTGATGAATTCAACCATGTGTGTTGGATCTTATATGTGATTTTCTTGGCTAATATTTTAGTGATCAAGTGTTTAGGCTTTTGGCCAAATTGGTTGAGATATGCTATGTTTACTTACCTATTGTATGGATATATAGTAAGTTAAATTTCGTGTTATACGAACTTACTAAGCTTAAATGCTTACTCTATGTTATTTTCGTGTCTTATAATAATTCGAAAGCTCATTCGGGTTGGAAGCTGGTCGGAGCTATTTCACACTATCCATCAGTCCTTTTCGTATTTTCAGTGAATTAATTCTGGTTATAATGGCATGTATAGGTTAATTTGGCCAATTTTGGCATATAAGGGTTTTGTTGAGACTAGTCACTTGAATGGCTTGTGTTTGGTTTATTTTGATATGTATATATATGGCTTTATCATATTCGATATGTGTTTGATATGGTAGAATGAAAGAAAGTAAATGTGGTTTGGATATGGATATATATACTTGGTTATCTAGGTAAATTTGGATATTTGGTTAACATGTCTTTAAGTTGTCAATGGAAGTGCCTAAGGGCATATTGGTTGTATGTTGTGATAATACATGCTTAAGACTTGATTTTAGCTTAATTTGAATGCCTTGTTATGGCTTGTTGATGTGCATGAATGTTAAGTTAGGTTGATGTCAAATTGGGTGAGAAATGTGGCTTGGAAAATGGCCTATTTTTGTCCACACAGGCAGAGACACGGGCGTGTGTCTCAGCCGTGTGTGACACACGACCATGTGACATGGCCGTGTGTCCCCTGTATCCTTTAATTTGCACAAGTCAGTATGCTCACACAACCTAGCACACGGGTGTGTGGCTTGGCCGTGTGACCCAAGTCAGTATACTAACATGGGCACGGTGTAACACCCTTAACCCGTATCCGTCGTCGAATTAGGGTTACGGTATTACCGAAAGTCAAAACTTTTATTCATTAAATAGCATCTTAAATAAATATCTTATTCCAACCATTCAATTATAAGCGTATACAAATATACATATATATATAAATATATATATATACATTATTATACCAAATTAAAGTATATCTGATATAAACATCAACAAATACAGAATGGTCAAACAATATATCTTTCTTTGATATCATACAACAAAATAGTTACAAACCCCTACTTATCATTACCACCTTTGCATTCATTTTATGCAACCATACCTCATGTAAAATTTCATTTCGAGCCAATGTACATCAAAACCTTATAGTTGAAAATATTACAAAGCATCATATGGTTACATCTGTATATATATATATATATATATAACCCGATTTCACACTTATAAACTAAGAAACAGTATACCCCTCATATATACATACAACCGAATGCACCTCATCTTAGCTTTTAATATCATGACGACAACTAACTTTACATATTATATGAAAAACTGTGCCACAATTTATACACTATTGACCATTCAAAACATAGGCCTCAAATTAAATTATCATAGAAAGTCAAGCATATTTAATCATGCCATGATCGAATCTTCAATACCACCTTTCTATATAATTTATAACTACTATTACTTATCATTAATAAATGAACCTAACAAATCAACTTACATATACAAATTTCTATTATAAGATTAATACTATAACCTAACCATAACTACCATATTTAACAATCAATAGCCCAAGTTAAGTTTTTCTAACTAAAAACATAACATTCATATCACTTATCACACCTCAACATATATCTAAATTCAACCGAATACAAACATTTCTTAATAGTATGAGCAAGCCAATTCATCAAATCATATAAACGAAGTTTAACCCAAAATAAGTAGCCATTTTCACAAGGCTATTTTTATACACGATTAAGTATCATTAGAAATATAGCTTAGTCTAGTCTATACATGCCCTTTTGAATCAAAAACCAAGTTTATTAGTACCAAAGAGAGTGGATAGTGTGGTTGACTTCTTTGAAGATCCTTCGAGTCCGTAGCTTGAATCCAAAAAGAAATCTATAAAACAGAAATAGACAAGAGCAGAACACACACAGTAAGCTTGCTAGCTTAGTAAGTCTCAAGTAAATATAATGTATTGAATATACACTTAAACATGTTAATCTCCAAGCTCATAGTATGGAACATAAATACATCATTATGTAAAATGTACATAGCCGAATAATAATAATACACTTAATATAAATATCGTCACTACGACATCATGGACATACACATTATCAATTCATATATATATATATATATATATATATCAAATCACATGAACCAATCTAGGTATCGATCTCTATTTCTATTTTCCCATATATACATAACACTTTCGATTCTTTCATCACTGATCTTTCCATTTTATAACTGAAATTTCCACTGTAACATACATGTATATAACTCTAGTTCACATATAAGTAATGTTCATACATATAAACGACAAGTTCAACCTCATAAGATAAAACACTTGTTGAGTTGTCCATTTCATCACATCATGTTTAATTAAAACAATAAGAATTTATCTCATTTCATTCCTTACTAACATAGTAAGTTAATTCTTACCCGAGCTTCTAACACATGTCATTTAATATGCCATACCTCGTTTCATTCTCAAATTTTTCGTTTCTAGTGTATCACCGGCATTTAGCCTACTAGGCGTTCAAGCCCGAATTAAGTCACCAGACAAGGCCTGCTAGGCTCAAAACCGAAATAAATCAAGCACAAGGCACGCTAGGCTCAAAGTTAGAAATAAATCACCGCACAAGGCTGCTAGGCTCAAAGCCGAAATAAATCACCAAAGACAAGGCACCGCTAGGCTCAAAGCCCGTAATAACATTATAACATATCATTCAATGCACATTTCTCAACATTAGCATCCCGAACAACCTATGTAATGCTTATCACTTTCACATAATAATCGAGCATATCTATTACACATTACTTTCAACAATTAAAATTCAATCCAACATCACCCCATTACATTCGGCCATTTCACACATTCATGCCTTAAATATTCAAATTTGATCATTTAATATATTCATAAATAATTCTTTAATGCATATTTACTTAAGGACTTACCTTGATAGTTGGAGGGTAAGAATGTCCAGGCTACTCGTCTAGTTTAGCTTTCCCCCTCTCCTTTTCTAACTCTTTCTTCCCTTGATCTAAACAAGGTTTGAAAAGGGCCTAATCAAATGAATTTCATTCATCTCAATTCTAAACACATCATTTTACTACTCTCCCAATTGACTATGCCCAAATGCTCATAATTAATCATATAAATTCCATCGCACTTTACATCATAATCCACATGTATTTAAAATCAATTCACATCAATTCATTTGACTTTAAAACCTTAGTTACAAACATGATCCAACTCACACTCGGCCTTTACATAAACTAAATCCCTTACCATGTTACATTCAACAATTGTATGTATATACATCAACGAATACACGTATATAAAATTATAAATACTTCAAAAATTCAAAAGTTACATAAACCACCACATGCATATAATAATATCCCATTCGGCATATGTTGTTAAAATTGCCATATTATATTTGGCAATTGGGGGTTTATACCTTAAACTCACTAAAAAATATGAATTCAATTTAGTATTTATCATTTACAACCGATCACTTATGACTTAAAAATTTTCTATCAACATGAATAGATCAATATGCTCATTCATGGCCGAACCTAAAACAAGCTCCAAGCTCCAAAATTTCCACATGTATTTAAAAGTACTCATGATAGCTAGCTCAACCATGCAAGAATTTACAAAAATGAAGCTAAATTCCTTACCTTAAGAGAACATGCAAGAACCGGCCATGGAGTTTAAATTTTCACTTCCTTTCTCTTTGTTTTCGTGGAGAAGGTGAAGTAAGTGGGGAGAGAATATGTTTCTCTTATTATTTTCTTTAAACAAAATAAAATATACTTTATTAATCATTACATATTACTCCACTAACTAATAATAATAATATACAATATATATAATATATAATATATGCACTAGTCATTGTAAATGACGTCCACTAGGAGGAAAATGTGGTTAAATTGCAACTAGATCCCATGTGTAAAGTAAACAAATCAATTTAGCCTTAATTTCTACAATAGCTACTTTCTAATTTAGTCATTTTAACCCTTTTCTTATTCTAACCACTCAAAGATGCATATAACTCCAAAATATTTTAATACCCACTCAAATGCATAATCTAGCTATCGAATAATATATAAACAAAAATATTCTTGGGCTCGAAATCGTGGTCCCGAAACCACAATTTCGATGTGGGTCACATTCGGACTGTTACAACTCTCCCCCCTTAAGGATTTTCGTCCCCGAAAATCTTATCGTTAAACAAAGTTCGGATATTGTTGCCTCATTGAATCCTCAGGCTCCCACGTAGCCTCTTCAACTCCGTGCCGATTCCATAATACTTTCACTAATGTAATTCTCTTATTTCTTAACTCTTTCATTTCTCGAGCTAAAATACGGATCGGTTCTTCCTCATACGTCATATCAAATCAGATTTCAATCTCTGACGGAGTGATCACATGTGAAGGATCTGATCGATATCTACGAAGCATCGAAACGTGAAATACATTGTGTATCTTTTCTAATTCAGAAGGCAACTTCAATCTATAAGCAACAGGCCCAATTTGTTCGATAATTTCATACGGTTCGATGAATCTCGGACTCATTTTGCCTTTCTGTCCAAATCGGAGTACTTTCTTCCACGGGGAAACTTTCAAAAACACTCGATCTCCGACTTGATATTCAACATCTTTACGTTTTAAATCAGCATAAGACTTTTGTTGATCCGAGGTGGCTTTCAAACTATCTTTGATTATAACCACTTTCTATTTTGTTTCTTTAACCAGATCAACCCGTGTATCTTGTTTTCACTAAGCTCATTCCAATACAATGGTGTACGACACTTGTGGCTATAAAAAGCTTCATAAGGTGCCATTTTGATACTCGATTAAAAACTATTATAATAAGCAAATTCAATCAAAGGTAAGTATCTTTCCCATGTACCTTCAAACTCGAGGACGCAACATCTCAACATGTCCTCAAGTATCTGAATAGTTCGCTCAAACTAACCATCATCTTGAGGATGAAAGGTCAGTACTAAAGTGAAGTTTAGTACCTAAAGCATCTTGCAGCTTCTTCCAAAATCGCGATGTGAACCTCGGATCTCTATCTGAAACAATGGAACTCGGTACACCATGCAATCTCACAATCTGTGATACATACAACTCAGTAAGTTTATCAAGTGAATAGTCTGTATGAACTGGCACAAAATGAGCTGATTTGGTCAGTCTATCCACTATAACCCAAAGCGCATCTTTCTTACTCGGTGTCGAGGCAATCCGGATACAAAATCCATAGTGATTCTATCCTATTTCCATTCGGTATCATGATTGGTCAAGTAACCTCGAAGGCACTTGATGTTCGGCTTTTACTTGTCGACAAATTAAGCACTTTGAGACAAATTCAGATATATCCCTTTCATGCCAGCCACCAATAGAATTGTTTCAAATCATTATACATTTTCGTGCTGCCCAGATGTATTGATAATCGACTACCATAAGCCTCGCTCAAAATCATCTGAATCAAGTCCACATTCTTCGGAACACATATTCGGCCTTTAAAATTCAAACAATCATTTGCATCAATTCGAAACTCTGACTCTGCATCATTTTCACATTAAACTCATCTAGTAATCAAGTCTTTGTCAATTCTTTGCGCATCACAAATTTGTTGGATGAACATCGGTCTTGCTTTTAACTCGGCTATGGTCGAACCATCACCAGTCACAACCATATGTGTGTTCAACGCACGAAGAGCAAACAATGATTTTCGACTTAAGGCATCCGCAACAACATTGGCTTTTCCCGGATGGTAATCAATTACTAATTCATAGTCTTTCAACAGTTCTAACCATCTGCGTTGTCTCAAGTTCAAATCTTTTTGAGTCATCAAGTACTTCAGACTTTTGTGATCCGAGTAAACATGTCATTTTTCACCGTATAAGTAATGACGCCAAATTTTCAATGCGAACACAATAGCTGCGAGTTCTAAGTCATGTGTCGGGTAATTTCTTTCATGCGGCTTCAATTGTCTTGAAGCATAGGCTACGACTTTGCCTTCCTACATCAAAACGCAACCCAAACCATTCAAAGAAGCATCAGAATAAACAACAAATTCTTTACCCGATTCAGGCTGAATTAACACTGGAGCTTCGGTCAAAAGGGCTTTCAACTGATCGAAGCTTTTCTGACACTTTTCTGACCACTCGAACTTGACATCTTTCTGCAATAGCTTTGTCAATGGGGTAGCTATTATAGAAAAACCTTTCACAAATTATCGGTAATAACCAGTAAGTCCCAGAAAGCTTCAAATTTTAGAAACATTCTTTGGTGGTTTCCAATCAAAAATAGCCGATATTTTGTTCGGGTCAACATGAATACCTGATGCTGAAACGACGTGACCCAAAAAGCTAACTTCCTTCATCCAAAATTCACACTTACTAAACTTTGCGTACAACTGTTTATCTCGCAAGGTTTGTAGCACCAATCTCAAATGCTCGACATGTTCAATTTCATCTTTGGAATAGATCAGTATATCACCAATAAACACTACTACAAACCGATCCAAAAACTGTCTGAAAATTTGATTCATCAGATCCATAAAAACAGCAGGTGCATTAGTAAGTCCAAAAGGCATAACCCGAAACTCAAAATGTCCGTACCTTATCCGGAATGCAGTCTTTGGCACATTTGTATCTCTGACTCGCAACTGATAATAACCCGATCTCAAATCTATCTTCGAAAATACTGAAGCCCCTTTCAACTGGTCAAACAAGTCATCAATCCGAGGTAACGGATACTTATTCTTTATAGTCACCTTATTCAGCTGCCGATAATCAATACACATTCGCATCGTTCCATCTTTCTTTTTCACAAAAAGAACTGGTGCACCCCAAGGAGAGAAACTCGGGCGTGCAAAACCCTTATCTGTCAATTCTTGTAACTGTGCTTTCAACTCTTTCAACTCAGTAGGTGCCATTCGATACGGAGCTATCGAGATCAGAGTCGCCCGGTATTAATTCAATCCCAAACTCAATCTCTCGTACTGGTGGTAAACCCGGTAATTCTTTAGGAAACACATCTGGGTATTCACCGACAACCGAACAAATTCAATTTGTTTTTCAGACACTTTATTTCCAAGTACATAATCCAAATAAGCTTGCATCCTTTTCTCACATACTTTCAGGCTAGCATCGATGATATTACTGTGGGTAACCCATTTAAATAATTAGATTCAACTCGGATGCTCTCACCATTCTGACATCTCAAATCAATAATATTTCTTTTGCAATTCACCACTGCATCGTGCAAAGTTAACCAGTCCATTCCCAAAATTATATCAAACTCATCGAAAGGCAACAACATTAAGTCCGCTAGAAAGCAGGAATCCCGAATCATCAACGGGCAACCTTTACACACTTTATCGACAAGTACACATCGACCCAAGGGGTTGGACACACGGATCACAAACTCGAGACTCAACCGCAGAGTCTTATCGATACTAAATTTCACACACATATGAATGAGTCAACCCAGGGTCAATCAGTGCAATCACATTAGTATCATAAAGTGTGAAAGTACCGGTAATAACGTCTGGGGAAGAAGCATCCTCTCTGGTCCTTATAGCGTAAGCTCTAGCTGGTGCTCGAGCCTCTGATCAAACTGCAGTATCTTTCGTTCCTCTCTGATTGCCACCTACATTCCCAGAATGTCTGGGTGGTCTGCCTCGTGCAACATGTTGCTCGGTCTTGAATTCTGAGCCGTATTTTGCTTGGCTATCATCGGGCATTCTCGAATAAAATGGTCTGACGATCCACATTTAAAGCACGACGGATCACGGAATCTACAACTCCCTAAATGCCATTTTCAATAATGCTTGCACTCGACTCGGTCCTGCTGTACATTGCCAACACTAGCCATCGAAGTAGCTCGAGAACTCGCAGAAGGTCGATCTCGTCTAGAGGAGTCTGAAGTAACCTTATGTCGACTGGTTTCATCTCTAAACTTCTTAGGCGTTGAATGGAAAGTCTTACTCGATGATCTTTTACGAGAGTCTCTAGCTTCTGTTTCAGTCTTTCTTTTCACTTTTCCGAGCTCTTCAGCTTTGCAAGCTCGCTCGACAAGTACCACGAATTCTTTGATCTCCAGAATGCCCACAAGCAACTTTATGTCTTCATTCAGACCGTCTTCAAATCTTTTACACATGATGGCTTCAGTTGATACACACTCTCGGGCATATCGGCTCAATCTAACAAACTTCCGCTCATATTCAGTCACAGTCATGCGACCCTATTTTAGTTCTAGAAATTCTTTCCATTTTTGATCAATGAACCTCTGGCTAATATATTTCTTGCGGAACTCGATCTGGAAGAAATCCCAAGTCACTTTTTCTTTTGGAACCACTAATACTAGTGTATTCCTCCAGTGATATGCAGTGTCCCGAATAATGATATAGCACATTTCAAGCATTCCTCTAGAGTACAAGATAATTCATCAAGTACCCGAATAGTGTTATCGAGCCACAACTCAGCTTGCTCTGCGTCATCATCATCATTAGCCTTAAAATCTTCAGCCCCATGTTTCCTGATTTTATCAACAGGAGACCTACTAGATCTCATCGGATCTATCATCTGAGGTGCTGAAGGTACCGGAGTTGGATTATTTGGGGGTGTAGGTTGTTGTACAGCCGAGTTATTCTGAATAAACTGGGTAAACCACTCGTTCATCATCTGGTAGAAGGCTTGTTTAGCCTCCCCTCGTGGCTACCCGAAACTGGTCGAGAGTCTACTGGCGCTGATCCGCGTGCACGGTCAGATGCTACACTCTCTACATCATCCGCTAGGGCTCTATCGGGATCAGGATCCATTTACTATATAAAACACAGTTCGAAATGTCAAAAGTCACCACACTATTAAATATATACAATAAAGGCATGTATAGCTAGACTCTCACGCTCTACGGTAGTCCTAGAATCGACTAAATTGTAAGCTCTGATACCAATAAAATGTAACACCCTTAACCCGTATCCATCACGGATTAGGGTTACTAGATACCGAAAGTCAAAACTTTTATTCATTAAATAGCATCTTAAATAAATATCTTATTCCAACCATTCAATTATAAGCGGACAATTCACATGTATATAAAATATATATATAAATATATATATACATTATTATAACAAATTAAAGTATATCTGATATAAACATCAACAAATACAGAATGGTCAAACAATATATCTTTCTTTGATATCATACAACAAAACAGTTACAAACCCCTACTTATCATTACCACCTTTGCATTCATTTTATGCAACCATACCTCATGTAAAATTTCATTTCGGACCAATGTACATCAAAACCTTATAGTTGAAAATATTACTAAGCATCATATGGTTACATATATATATATATATAACCCGATTTCACACTTATAAACTAAGAAACAGTATACCCCTCATATATACATACAACCGAATGCGCCTCATCTTAGCTTTTAATATCATGACCACAACTAACTTTACATATTATATGAAAAACTATGCCACAATTTATACACTATTGACCATTCAAAACATAGGTCTCAAATTAAATTATCATAGAAATTCAAGCATATTTAATCATGCCATGATCGAATCTTCAATACCACCTTTCTATATAATTTATAACTACTATTACTTATCATTAATAAATGAACCTAACAAATCAACTTACATATACAAATTTCTATTATAAGATTAATACTATAACCTAACCATAACTACCATATTTAACAATCAATAGCCCAAGTTAAGTTTTTCTAACTAAAAACATAACATTCATATCACATATCACACCTCAACATATATCTAAATTCAACCGAATACAAACATTTCTTAATAGTATGAGCAATCCATTTCATCAAATCATATAAATGAAGTTTAACCCAAAATAAGTAGCCATTTTCGCAAGGCTATTTTTATACACGATTAAGTATCATTAGAAATACAGCTTAGTCTAGTCTATACATGCCCTTTTGAATCAAAAACCAAGTTTATCAGTACCAAAGAGAATGGATAGTGTGGTTGACTTCTTTGAAGATCCTTCGAGTCCGTAGCTTGAATCAAAAAAAGAAATCTATAAAACAGAAATAGACAAGAGCAGAACACACACAGTAAACTTGCTAGCTTAGTAAGTCTCAAGTAAATATAATGTATTGAATATACACTTAAACATGTTAATCTCCAAGCTCATAGTATGGAACATAAATACATCATTATGTAAAATGTACATAGCCGAATAATAATAATACACTTAATATAAATATCGTCACTACGACATCATGGACATATACATTATCAATTCATATATATATATCGAATCACATGAACCAATCTAGGTATCGATCTCTATTTCTACTTTCCCATATATACATAACACTTTTGATTCTTTCATCACTGATCTTTCCATTTTATAACCGAAATTTCCACTGTAACATACATGTATATAACTCTAGTTCACATATAAGTAATGTTCATACATATAAACGACAAGCTCAACCTCATAAGATAAAACACTTGTTGAGTTGTCCATTTCATCACATCATGTTTAATTAAAACAATAAGAATTTATCTCATTTCATTCCTTACTAACATAGTAAGTTAATTCTTACCCGAGCTTCTAACACATGTCATTTAATATGCCATACCTCGTTTCATTCTCGAATTCCTCGTTTATAGCGTATCACCGGCATTTAGCCTGCTAGGCGTTCAAGCCCAAATTAAGTCACCGGCAGGCCTGCTAGGCTCAAAACCTGAAATAAATCACCGGCACAAGGCTCTAAAAGCCGAAATAAATCACCAAGCACAAGGCACGCTAGGCTCAAAGCCGAAATAAATCATCAAGACAAGGCTCGCTAGGCTCAAAGCCCGTAATAACATTATAACATATCATTCAATGTACATTTCTCAACATTAGCATCCCGAACAACCTATGTAATGCTTATCACTTTCACATAATAATCGAGCATATCTATTACACATTACTTTCAACAATTAAAATTCAATCCAACATCACCCCATTACATTCGGCCATTTCACACATTCATGCCTTAAATATTCAAATTTCATCATTTAATATATTCATAAATAATTCTTTAACGCATATTTACTTAAGGACTTACCTTGACAGTTTGAGGGTAAGAATGTCCCGGCTACTCGTCTAGTTTAGCTTTCCCCTGCTCCTTTTCTAACTCTTTCTTCCCTTGATCTAAACAAGGTTTGAAAAGAGCCTAATCAAATGAATTTCATTCATCTCAATTCTAAACACATCATTGTACTACTCTCCCAATTGACTATGCCCAAATGCTCATAATTAATCATTTAAATTCCATCGTACTTTACCTCATAATCCACATGTATTTAAAATCAATTCACATCAATTCATTTGACTCTAAAACCTTAGTTACAAACATGATCCAACTCACATTCGGCCTTTACATAAACTAAATCCCTTACCATGTTACATTCAACAATTGTATGTATATACATCAACGAATACATGTATATAAAATTATAAATACTTCAAGAATTCAAAAGTTACATAAACCACCACATGCATATAATAATATCCCATTCGGCATATGTTGTTAAAATTGCCATATTATATTTGGCAATTGGGGGTTTATACCTTAAACTCACTAAAAAAAATATGAATTCAATTTAGTATTTATCATTTACAACCGATCACTTATAACTTAAAAATTTTCTATCAACATGAATAGATCAATATGCTCATTCATGGCCGAACCTAGAACAAGCTCCAAGCTCCAAAATTTCCACATGTATTTAAAAGTACTCATGATAGCTAGCTCAACCATGCAAGAATTTACAAAAATGAAGCTAAATTCCTTACCTTAAGAGAACATGCAAGAACCGGCCATGGAGTTTAAATTTTCACTTCCTTTCTCCTTGTTTTCGTAGAGAAGATGAAGTAAGTGGGGAGAGAATATGTTTCTCTTATTATTTTCTTTAAACAAAATAAAATATACTTTATTAATCATTACATATTACTCCACTAACTAATAATAATAATATACAATATATATAATATATAATATATGCACTAGTCATTGTAAATGACGTCCACTAGGAGGAAAATGTGGTTAAATTGCAACTAGATCCCATGTGTAAAGTAAACAAATCAATATAGCCTTAATTTCTACAATAGCTACTTTCTCATTTAGTTATTTTAACCCTTTTCTTATTTTAACCACTCAAAGATGCATATAACTCCAAAATATTTTAATACCCACTCAAACGTATAATCTAGCTATCGAATAAAATATAAACAAAAATATTTTTGGGCTCGAAATCGTGGTCTCGAAACCACAATTTTGATGTAGGTCACATTCGGGCTGTTACATAAGGGCACGGGCAGGTACACGACCGTGTGTCCCTATTTCAAATGTTTACATGGTCTAAGGCACGGGCGTGTCTCTTGATCATGTGAGTCACACGGTCCGTGTGTCCCCTGCAGCTTTGAAAATTTTAATGTTTTTCTAAAAATTTCTTTAAGTATCTGATCTAGTCCCGATTTATTTCTAACGCGTATTTTGGGCCCCGAGGGCTCGTATAAGAGATAATATGTATGATTTTTATTGGTTATTGACATGAATGCTATATGATATGAAATGTTTACACTTTTTGTCTGTTTGATTTGTAAACTTCGGTAATGCTCCATAACCCTATTTTGACGAGAGATTTAAGTTAAGGGTGTTACATTTATTGGTATTAGAGCTACGGTTTAGTCTATTCTCGGACTAACGTAGCATATACGAGACTAGCTATACAAGCCATTATATAACCTGTGATAGTGTGATATCTCCTGACCATTTTAGACCATGTTTTCATATAGCAATGTCACCCAACCGAGCTGATTCCGATGAAGTAGAGAGTAATGCTCAAGCCTCCGTTCAATGAGTAGCTTCGAGTGGTACGAGGCCCGTATCTGAGGGCTGGGGATGAGAGGCTAAAAAAGCCTTCCTCTAGATGATGAATGAGTGGTTCACCAAGTTTGTACGAATGAACCCAGTTACTCAACAACATCCACCCCCTCCTGTTCCTCAATCGACTCATGTTATTTCTCAAAGTACAGAACCTATCAGAATTGGTAAGCCTCCTATTGATAAGATCCGTAAGTACAGTGCTAAAGAATTTCAAACTATAGCTGAGGATGATCCCGAGAGAGCTGAGTTCTGGTTAGAAAATACTATTAGAATTCTTGAAAATTATCTTGTTCACAGGCTGAATGTCTTAAGTGCGCGGTATCTCTATTAAAATATTCAGCTTACCAATGGTGGAATACGTTGATTTTTGTTGTGCCGAAAGAGAGGATTACTTGGGAATTCTTTCAAATTAAGTTCCGCAAGAAATACAGCACTCAGAGGTTTCTTGATCAGAAACGTAAAGAATTTTTGGAGCTTAAACAGGGTTGTATGATAGTGTCTGAATATGAACAGAATTTGTCTGATTGAGCAAATATGCTCGAGAATGTATTCCGACTGAGACTGCAATGTGTAAGCGGTTTGAAGATGGCTAAAACAAAGATATAAAACTATTAGTCAGGATCCTCGAGTTGAAAGAATTTGTTATATTAGTGGATCGGGCATATAAAGCTGAAGAAAAGAGAAAAGACAAGCTTAAACTGAAGCCAGAGATTCAAGTAAGAGATTAACGGGAAAGTCATACCAGTCAGCATCAAAGAAGTCAAAAAAAATATTACGACTATTCTACAACTTCTGTAGGATACTCTGGTAGAGACAGAGGTACCCGACGCTCCAGTCCTAAATCTCAGTCTACATCTGTAGCGAGTGTGAGTAGTGCTAGAAACACCAGACCCAAGTGCAAGCACTGTAACAAGCTACATTTTGGTGAGTGTCGAATGAAGAGTGGTGCTTGTTTTAGATGTAGTTCCTTTGATCACTATCTTAGAGATTGTCAGGAGAAATATGAGAAAGATAATATTCAAACTTTGAGGCCGAGCAACATAGCTGTGAGAGGTAGACCACCTCGTAATCCTCAAAATGTGAGTAGTAGCCATGGTGTGACGAAAAACTCTATTGTAAGGTCAGAAGCATAAACACCAGCTAGGGCTTATGCTATTCGTGCACACGAAGATACTTCTGCACTAGATGTTATTATCGATACTTTTCTCTTATTGATACTAATGTAATTGCTTTAATAGATCCCAGATCGACTCATTCATATGTTTGCACAAAATTAGTGTCTAGTAAAATTTACCTGTTGAATCCACTAAATTCGTGGTTAAAGTATCGAGCCCTCTAGGCCAGTATGTGTTATTTGATAAGGTTTGTATAAACTGTCCGTTAATGATTCAGGGTTAGTTTTTCTGGTGATTTGATGTTATTACCGTTCGATGAATTTGATGTGATTTTAGGCATGAATTGGCTAACTTTGCATGATGCAGTGGTAAATTATAGACAAAAGCATGTCATATTGAAATGTCAGAATGGTGAGATGTTTCATATTAAATCAGATAAATTCAATGGGTTGCTTATTGTGATATCAGCTATGTCAGCATAGAAATATGTGATAAAAGGTTATAATGCTTACCTTGTTTATGTATTGGATACTAAAGTGTCTAATTTGAAGCTTGAATCTGTAACACCCCTTACCCGAAACCTTTGCCGGAGTCGAGTATGAGGCATTACTAGACTTGACTACTAGTTTGGGGCATGAAAATTTAAAGCTGTCCAATTGCGTCAGGCTGACTAAATTGTCCATAACTTGAGTTACAAAACTCGAAATTTAGATCTGTAAATTTTTATTGAAACTAGACTCATATAAATTTTTACCATAATTTTTCCAGAATTTTTCATGTGGCCAATTAGTACAGTTTATTCATCAAAGTTACCCCTATTTCACTGTTTGATAATTCTGACCTATCTTTACAAATACTCAGTTATCTCATTGCAAAAATTTCAATAATGTCCTTGTTTATTCCAATAAAAATATACTCATTAAGTATTCTAAACATATAAACTATGCTCCATAATTATTTTTTACAATTTTAACAATTTTTCTAAGACAGAACAGGGACTCACGAATTCATTCAGGACAAGTCTCACTAAAACTTAAATATCTCATAATATATAATTCATTTGCCTAACTTGTTTCTTTCATATCAAAATAGACACAATAAACTTTAATTCTATGTCTTATTTACTTTCTAATTAAATTTCTCCTATTTTGGTGATTTTTCAAAATCACCTCACTGCTGTAACTAAAACTGTTTCACAACAAAAATATGATTAACTAGTTTATAACTTCCTTACTCAATTTATTTAAACTCTATACCTTAACCATACATATATATATTTATACCAGAAACAAATCCCATATATAATTTAGGCCATGAGTATTTCATCCATAACATAATATGAACTAAACTTTCACGATATAACATATGATCGTTTCCCATGTATGATTTAAATCATGATTTGCATGCACATATCTCTTGGTATTTTAATGCAAGCTACCAAATCAAATATGAAACCCAAACTTAACCAAAAGCAACATCCTTATTTGCAAGGCTATATTTATATTTACAATCCGACATCATTCATTATTTATCAAAAGCGAAGCCTATACATGCCTTTGATTAAAAGTTTACAAAACATAACTATACCAAGAGAGTGATAGTGTGGTTGGTGTCTTGCTTGATCCCCGAGCCAAGAGTTAAATTATAGATCTATAAAATAGAGCACAAACATAAAGCGAGTAAGCTCATTGGCTTAGTAAGTCTTAAGCGACTTTATAGTTCAACTAGGTATTCAATTAGATTGAATAGAATAGCATTATTAACAATTTATGAACTGACAAAACACATATAAACTACCATGGCCGATTATCAAAGTTCACATCTAGCGAATAATATTCAACATACACTCAAAATATAAAACTTAGCAATGGTGCCGGATTGCTAATCAATACATATATATTTTCACTTCAACCGAATAATACTTTCTATACACATTTAAAATAAGGGTTCACAATTGAATATATACATTTATCTATATGTATAGTATAGCTCATGGCCAAACTTATATAGGTAAAATTTCTCATATCAATATAATAAACTTAAGTAAGCAAGTAATCATACCAACTCAATATCTTTTCTAATCACATATCTTAAGTACCAAACAAATATATATATAAACACCTTTCTATCAACTTGATTATTCAAGAAGCATCACTTATATCATAAACTTGATTCGATACATGACTTTTAGTCGAACACTACAGTTGATAAACCTTAGCTTGTTCAAATACCATCATAACTAGACCATTTCATTCATAAGCATAAGCTCATATTAAAACCATTGATATAAAACTACTAGACCAAAGGTGCGAGATTTAAATACCAAGACGAAGCACGCTAGGCATTAAAGCCGAAATGAATCAAGCACAAAGCACGCTAGGCATTAAAGCCCGATAAACAACACCGCACGAAGCACGCTAGGCATTAAAGCCCGATAAACAACACCAAGCACGAAGCTCGCTAGGCATTAAAGCCGAAATGAATCAAGGCACAAAGCACGCTAGGCATTAAAGCCCGAAATGAATCACCGGCACAAAGCCTGCTAGGCACTAAGCCCGAATATATCACCGGCACAAGGCCTGCTAGGCACTAAGCCCGAATATATCAATGTGATCAATCATTCCACAATTCGCATTGATACACTTATTCATATCTCATTATCAATTTATGAAATCAATCTAATATACATATATACATTCGGCTATAACATGATTATATACTGAAATTTATCAAACATTATCATTTAATAAGTTCATGAATAATTCTTTAACAAATTTCAGCTTAAGGACTTACCTCGGTTGTCGATAGGCCGTGCGAATCGGCTATTCGAGAACCTTCGTCTTTCCCCGATCTAACTCCGTTTTTCTTTGCTCTTGATCTAATTATGCTTGAATAATGCCGAATGTTCTAAGGCTTTTCTCCCCCTTTCTTTTGTGTTTCTTTCCGGCCAAAGATGAACAAATGAATGGCTTTTTATTTTATTGTTTTATTAACATATATTTATTAGTTATTTTAACATATAATGTAATAATATATATTATAATAACTCAAACACTATTACATGCAATCAAAGTGGCCGGCCATTAACCTAAAAATGGGCTATTTGCCCTTTTAATACCTCACATTAAAAAGCCATGCTCAATTTAACACATTACACTTTAATTGGCCACTTTTACTTTTTATGCGATTAAGTCCTTTTTATCAAATTCAACACTTAAACGATAAAATTTTTCTACGAAACTTCCACACATATAAATACATACATATTAAACACTAAATATAATATGTAAACATTTCTCGGGCTCGGATTCGTGGTCCCGAAACCACCTTTCCGATTAGGGTCAGATTCGGTCTGTTACAGAATCAGTGCTAGTAGTTTACGAGTATCTTGATGTGTTTCTAGAGGAGTTACCTCGATTACCTCTGGTCAAAGAAGTCGAATTTGCTATAGAACTTGAACACACGTGACCTAAAACCATCTCGTAGATCTCTTATACACATAGTGGCCTACACTTAATACCACACATGTGACCTAGCTACCTCATTCGTATCTTTTCTATTTCGAAGGTTCAACCGAGAATTCTCACTTTTTAACATTTTACCAATCCATCCATAATCAATCACAATTTATAATTTACATCAAATAATTACTCCATATTAAACCATATATCATATAATATAACAAAATAGTAAAACATAAATAAATAAAAAATGATGTATTATTTACATACAAACTTACCTCGACACCAAAAATGGCAAAGAATGACCTAACTGTCAATTTCTCGTTTTTCCCCCGTTCTAGGTCTGAACCTCATTTTCTTTGATCTATAATATCACATTTAGTCTATTTATTAGTCATATTATTCAATGTGATCCAAAAATCATATTATGGCAAACTTACATTTTTGCCCTTAAAGTTTTACATATTTACACTTTTGCCCCTAGGCTCGTAAAATGATTTTTATTCAATTTCCTTGTATTTTAAGGCTAGACGAACCATTTTCATAACTATATAAATCCACAATTTCCATTTATTCACACACTTACACACATTTTACAACTTTTTACAAACTAGTCCTTTTTTTATAATTTCACCAAAAATCACTTAGTAAAAGTCATTTATTACACACTGAGTATTCATATTCTACCATTAAAAATCAAAACACAAGCATTTCTCATATGGGTAAATTTTCAAACATCAACCCTAGATCAAATAAATGGTAGAAATAGAGAGATCGTCTTATGAGGATTTAAAAAACGTAAAAATCATTAAAAACTGGGCTAGAACGGACTTACAATCAAGCTTGGAAGCTTGAAAAACCTAGCCATGGTTTCCCCTTGTGAAATTCGGCCATAGGGTTGAAGATGGACAAAAATTGGCTTTTAATTTTGTTTTTAATTCATTTTAATTACTAAATAACCAAAATGCCCCTAACTTAAAAATATTTTATTTCACCTATTTCATGTCCATTTTTATCCAAAAAATTAACCAATGGTCTAATTATCATTTAAGGACCTCAAACTTAAAATTTCATAACAATTGGACACCTCTAACAAGTAGAACTAAACTTTTGCACTTTTTACAATTTAGTCCTTTTGACTAAATTGAGTGCCCAAACCCTCAAAATTTTCGATCGAAATTTTCACAAAATCATTTCATGAAATCATAGACCATAAAAATGTAATAAAAATAAATTTTCCTCGTCAGATTTGTGGTCCCAAAACCACAGTTCCGACTAGGCCCAAAATCGGGCTGTTACATACTATTTATTAGTCAAGTGAGATTTTAAAAATATTTTTTTGAATTAGTGAATTTTGTGAATTAAAAGAACTTATTAGGTAAATTGGGTCAAAAACAAGGTATCGAGACCTCAATTTCATAAACCGAGCCGTAAATATTTTTATAAATATTTATGTAGTGATAGTGAATTAGTTTAAAGTTTCGTTCAAAAATTTTAATGTTCTGATAGTTAATTAATTAAAAAGACTAGATTGAAAAAGATGCAAAACTTGTTAATTAAAGGTTAAATAGTATAAGTGATAATTAGGGAAGACCAAATAGGTAATTAGACATATGGGCAATGGCTGGATGGTATGTGAGAAGAAGAAATGGACAAAATTGGTCCCAATTCTCAGCCAAAAACACTATGGGACGTCTCCAAGAATCTGGTTTTCCATATTTTTACTTCATGTAAGTTTAATTTTTGATTATTTCATGTAATTTTTATGTTTTTGATACTTTTACAACTAGGTCCAACTATTGAATCCATTAGTTTTTTATTTTATGAGTGATTTTGAAAGTTTCCATGGATAAGAGCTGGAAGTTTATGATAAATTAACATGGATTTGAAGCTCTAAGTTTATTATATGATGATTTTATAAAGTGATTTTGATAAAAATTGATTTTAGGACCTAATTGTGAAAAAGTTAAGAATTAGGGCTTGGTGCTGAAATTTTAAATATCAAAGGTTCTGTAGTAGTTTAGAATGAAGGAATAAAGTATTAATTGAGAAAAATTAATTCAATTGATGGGTCAATTGATTAGGGACTAAAGTGTAAAATATAAAAAATTTGGGATAAATGTGTAATTTCAAAAATTGAAGGGTATAAATTGTGAAGTGAAATGAGGCTGAAATATATGTGCTAATGAATAAATAATTTTATATTATAGATCAAGAGTCCAAAGAAAATCAAGGAAAAGAGAAATTATTCAAATAGTTCCTGAGCTACAACAAATTTTACAAACTAATCCAGGTAAGTTCATATGGTTAAATTTTTAATGTTATTTTTTAAATTGATGAATGGTAATATGTATTTATTTATACTATTTTTTGAAAATAAAATTATTATTAAATTTACGAATTGAATCAAGTGTTCGAAGTGAACAGAACGTAGGATTAAGTACAATCGTTCAGTGCAAAAGGAGAATTGACAGCAAAATTAACCAAGTAAATCGAGGTTCAGCATTTATTGCGAACTCTCGTATTTTCTTTCTGTTTAACTCTCATGAGCTTCAGTCAACTCGTATGAGTTTCAGATTAACCTTTCTGGGTTTTAGTTCTGCTCGTATGAGCTTCTGTTCAACCCTATGGGTTTCCATTAGCACTTATGTGCTTATGTTTAGCCCTCGAGCTTTTGTTTACGATGTACTTATATCCGTAAGATGTTCATCAGTCTGACAAAGGTTGATAATTCGGTAAGTGATATTTGATACTAATGGTTGAAGATTTAACGATAATGTTGATTTTTAGATGAAATAAGTGAATTCATCAACTAAAATTGTGATTGGCAGGAAATGTGTAATAAATGATTTACTTAAATGAGTTGTTTTAGTATGTTCGGTAAGATTTATGTTTAAAGCCAACGAACTTACTAAGCTTCATTAAGCTTACTTTAATTGTTCAATGTTCTTTATAGATTTTCAC
The DNA here is from genome assembly GCA_025506655.1 of Gossypium rotundifolium. Taxonomy (NCBI): domain Eukaryota; kingdom Viridiplantae; phylum Streptophyta; class Magnoliopsida; order Malvales; family Malvaceae; genus Gossypium; species Gossypium rotundifolium. Next base: position 53,986,127 of record CP106725.1, read on the forward strand.
GAAGTTCGGAGGATCGGGTTCACACTATCCAAATAACTCCAGTAGATTTTGTTATGCATCTTAAGGTTTATATGGCATGTATAGGAATAAACTTAAAAAAATTATAATATGATTGAGAGTGACACATATATACATATATGTATGTTTGTATGTTTATACTTAGTAATAGTCTATAGTAATCAATGAATGGAGTTAATGTGGTCTATTAATGCAAATGAGTTGTGTGATGACATATTAGATCTAAAACTTGATTTTTGACTTGTATTGGTTGTTTGAATGGGATATTTTGGTATATAAGAGTGTTGTATGTAGGTTGATTGTGAAAACGGTGAGAAAAATGGCCTTTAAATTACCAATTTTCGTCCATACAGGTAGAGACACGGCGTGTATCTTAGTCGTGTGTGACACATGGCCATGCATATGGGCGTGTAGTTTGGCCGTGTGTCCCCTGCATTTTAAAATTTAGAAACAGAATGCTCAGAATTGAGCACACGGTCAGAGACACAGGCGTGTGTATCAGCTGTGTAAGGCACACAGCCTAGCACACAGGTGTGTGGCTTTACCGTGTGAAAATTGTACCTAATCTTGGGAAAATAAATTGGCCACATGGCCTAGTACACGGGCGTATGGATTGGCCGTGTGACCCAAGTTAGGGAGTTACACGGGGTAAAACATGGCTTGAAGCATGGGCATGTCATGGGACCACATGGGCGTGTCCCTTGGCCACACGGGTGTGTGACCCCTGTACCTAGGAAAAATTTTGAAATATTGTGAAAATTTTTCTAAGTTCCCGATTTAGTCCCGATTCAATTCTAATACTCATATTGGGCTTCGAGGGTCCAATTAAGGGACATTATGAATAATCTCAAAAAATGTATGTTATTTGACATGAATTATCTATAAATGATCTGAAAACTCTAGTAATGCTCTGTAACCCTATTCTAGCAACGGATACGGGTTAGAGGTATTACAAAAGCAGCCTTATAGATAGTGAACTACCCCTTAAGCTCCATAATCTACTCCTTCAAAGTTGTTACCATGGCTTCGAAAGCATCATGCTTCTCAATCTGATCATCCATAATGGTATTGAGGCCTCTTTTATCGCATCCAAATTGGAACTGAGAGCTTCCGTCACATATTCCTAAGCTACTCTTTCATCGATTCCAACTTAACAGTGTGTCCCTTAACTTCCTCGAGTGTTTGCTTCACATCACCCATGGATTCCTCCAAATTGACCACTAGACTTTCCAAAGCCAACAACATACCCCTCACTCTGCTAGCTTTCCTACCCCCACCACAGGTCTCCCTAGGCTTAATCTTCTCATCTACTCGTGTCTTTATCTCAATCAGCACCTTTGAACCTTATCTCTGATACCAACTGTCACGGGGCTAGAACTTAAGCCTAGAAAACTATACAGCCTTAAATAATTTCCTTGCTTCAAATCTTCCTAAGTCAGCCTTACTCTCGAAAATAAGAATTCACTAAGAAAATTCTCTAAGGAACCGAAATAAAGTCAAAGCAAACTCAAAAGACAAAGGAACTCGAATCGAATAGATTAGCCATAAGAAAATAATGTACACAAGGTGTTTGAGTAAATGCTCTCAAATATATTCAATAACTATGAATGAGATGATTACAAATGAGAGGGAATGCCTCTATTTATAGTTGAGCTCCCCCAGATCCAATGGTATAATTTAAATTACATCGATGGTCAAGATTAAAGCCTATCTACAATATGAGTCCTAAGGGATTTAAACTATATACAATCTTATCCCTTAGGGTTTACAATATAAAGTGCCTTTATATAGGTTATAAATAAAATGAAAAACAAACTCTTGATTTAATTAAACTTATAATTTGATTAAACAAGAAGTAATTCTAGTTGAACTAAACGTTCTTGCCAACTAAGAAATATAAAACTTCTAAACAACTTAAAACACTTAAAAATATTCTAAATTTTGGAATAAATAAATACCAAGATTATAAAACGTAATAAATACAATATTGAGTCATCTATAATCAAAATTAAACCTTAAAATCAAACTCGATATAATCTAACCTCGAATTAAAGCCCAAAACTTGCAATTCCCATAATAACCTCGTCCGAAAATTTATGCTCATGCAATCTTCACTAAAGTAGTCATAAATTGAGCTTTCGAACTCTACATTTTTGCTTTTCAAAGATAAGAGACATGGGGCTGGCAAGAGCCTTAGCCCCCTATAATGACAATTTTATTTTTTTTAAATTAGTATTGGTAAAATTGCACTTTGACTTCCAGAAATGATAAAATTTAATTTAGTCCTTCAAAAATTATAAAGATATAGGCTATTAAAATAGTGAAATTACTCGCTCTCTTTTTGCTATCGTAAAAATATACAACTTAATTATGCCTCCTCAACAAATTTTCTTACTTCACCCTGATAAAAAATAACCCTTTCATCAATAAAAAAACATATTAACCAAAATTACTTAAATCTTATCCAAAATGTGTTCCAAATCAATTAATTGTTGAAACCTAAATAGAAGTTGAAAGCTTGAATGAGAAATAATGGAGTGCAGTGATTAAGGTGAAAAAAGCAACCAAAAAACCATGTCGTAGGGAAAAGCCGGTGAAACCCTCGTGGTGTGCACACCACAATCGTTATATATATAAAAGAAAGGAAAAAAAAAAAGAGGACGATTCCTCGATACATTGGATGTCGGTCGATCCATTACATTTGACATTTATCTAATTTAGTCGGTAATCAATTTGGCTTTGAATTTGCTAAACGTGCCATAAGATTTGTGTTACACTAAAAAGAAAGTCACGAGTTTATTGCTTACCGATGTTTATAATATATATATATATAAACTGTAAGCTGATTAATTTAGTTTATATTTTGAAAAAGTTGATTCATTAGTTATTGTTGCTGGTAATCGATGGCAGACAAATTGTTGTTGGGGAGAAGACCAAAGTTTTCGACATTTACTTTGGTTTCCACACATTAGATTATTTTTTTATTAGATAATTAGTTGAATAACGTCGGTGTTTTATGATGTCAATTAATCTATAGACAGGTTGATAGTCTTTTCAGTTTTTTTTTTTTTTTTAAAGGGAAATCCATCATGGATATGGTAAAGTAAATTAGTAAATATGCAAAATCTGACACTAATTAATCACTTTGATTATGTATGAATATATAACAAGATGAGTTATATAATATTTTAGTTTGTATCTGGTCGGTTCAATTAAAATACTACAAAATGAAGTACTTAAGCAAGTATGGAGTACTGGGGTTGGTGTCGTACGGTCTCCCACTTGGACCCTTAACTTGAATGTCTCTCCCCCTGTCCCTGTTGGGTTTAGTTTGTGTAAAAGCAAAAACTGGGAGGCAAACACAGCTTTTCAAAAATGAGACCAATCTTACTTTACCAGCATCACTTGTGTTTGACCCCTATAGTTAAAGCCAACACGACATGACGGCATTTCTCAGCTTTTGTTCCTCACTTGGCTCTCTGTCTCGTATATGTTGAAGCAGCTGACGTTGAATGCAAGTTTTTCGATGGTAAATTCTTTTTTGGTATTTCAAGAAGTACGAACGTTGAGAGTTTAACGTTGGTTTTTATAGATATCTATGTGGATGTTGGGATCTGACTAGTGTTTCCACAATTTTGTCATTAGCTAGGGAATGTCTGTTTTCAAGTTGGAGTTGTTTTATATTATTATTACTGTTATAATGTCTAAAAGAGACTCATTAGGTTACGAATGAATGATTGACTTGGCTGCACTCTCCTTCTATGAACTTCGTCAATAACATCGGATTTGAGACAATATATAGTATTAAGTAACTTTAAATAGTAACAAAAAAACCCATAATTTATATCAAGTTATAGAAATAGTGGGGGTACACATGGGATGTGAAAACAACAATGGTTCTCAGGGACAAATTAATAATATGGATTGGATTGGAAGGCAGCTTTTGTTTCCTCTCCACAATTAACAACAGGTCAAAGGTTGAACTACAAATGTACCCGACTGCATAAATTATCACACAATCCCAGATCCATCTATGATGTGAGACTGCAACTCCCAACTCATTTCTAACAGGTAAAAGCTTTGGTCGTCTCCTCTGTTGGATTCTTTTCTTCCAAAAACTCAATCGTAGCTGCTTGTGGTTTAAGTTGCAAGTTAAAGACATCAAATTTTTGATGCAACTAATCCCAAGAAACTTAGAAACCTTAAAATCACTCCTTAAAATTAACGTGTATTTATTCTACGTAGGGTCATAGTGTGTCATGATGATACGACTGTTATTACTGCCCGGGTTTGAGTCTTAGGCACAGCCAAACATCAGACAATGCTATGTTTCATATCTATTTTCCACTTCATGTCTTCTCTAGCCCTCAGCTGTCTGTTCGAAAGCCAGACATGATATTTACTTGGTTTTTATAATATATATCTAAAAAAACCACTTGACACGTCATATACCATTGTTTCACCACCACCACACTCCTCTGTGCCCCTCTTTTATCAGGGGAAAAAAATCCGATAGCATGTTAGGGTATGTTAAAAACACAACGTATTCACATAAGGTTTAATCCTCACTAAAATTTTCTTATACAATCCAAGAATGCCATAAATAGTTTTAAATACCAAAGACTCGAACACAATTGATATATGTAAGTTACAAGAAATTTACATTGTGCACATGCAGAACAAAGATTGGTCTGGTGCTGACTGCTGAGAGGATTAGTTTCTGAAGAACCAAGTCTTATCTAACAAGAACAATTCATTTTAAAGCATCCTATCTGAACTACTGTCGAGAAATAGGTGCCGTTGGCAAGGATGACGGCTGGTTATGAAAACCTTCAGAGCTTTGGAAACTCTGGTAAGAATTAGTTGATGATGTGGCAAATAAGGAGATGCCACTCATTGCAGCTCCAGCTATAGAATAACCAGGCAAGGAAGGCTGCTGTGATGTCATGCTATAGCTATATGTCGCCCCATTTATTGATCCAGCAGCTGGCATGTACTGGGGCACAGCATACGGTGGCATAGGCGGCAGTGGTGGGAGAGGTGGAGGAGACGATGATGGAGGAGGTGGCACCTCATTTAGAGCCAACTGCTGGGTGGTGGTCACAACATTGTGTTGGTGTGATTCAGGATGCGAGAATGGTGGAACTGAGGCTTGTTGAGGATTCTGAGATGGAATGTAAGACTGGTCATTCTCACGCTTAGATCTCTTCTCAGAAGGGTAATCACCAGACGAGTCTTTCATAGGATTACCAATGACACCGTCAGAAGCAAGGGAAGACAAGACATAGGAAAGCATCTCCGCAGAGGATGTTGATGCAGTTAGCTTCGCTGCTACTGCAGCAGCTGCAGATTTCCGAGGATCTTCCTGATTGCGGCCAGAATTATCAGGAAAAGATGCTTGCCGGGCACACATCACAGGAGTTGATTGCTCTGTAGCTGATGGAATAAAACTTTGAGGTGCAATAGATGTGTGAGGTTCCTTTGAACTTAGCTCAGCTACCAACTCGGGATTGTCAATATTTAAAAATTGCCTGCAGATGTTACCGGCATGTTCCGATCGGGACTGTGCCACCTGTAAAATAATGATGAGCAATATCAGAATGCATGTATTTACATTAGCAGCAATTTTTAAATTCAAATTGAGATATAGAAGTGTATGCTGTCAGACCTGAAGCTCAGCACGAACTTGCTCCAACTTGAATTCCTGGCAACAAAAGTAAATCAGCTTTATTTTTTAAAAACAACCACAAATAATATTTCTGTAATTAGATTAGTCAAAGTAACCTGCTCCTGAAGAGCCTCTCTCAAATGTGAGACCAGACTAGCTCTTGATGATGCAACAGCTGTTAGCTGTTGAATACAATCCCTCAATACAGCATGCTGACCCTGGACCTCCTCCACAAGTGCAGATCCACGGAACTGCCCTGTTCAAAGGAATTGGGATTGAAAAACGGTAAGTGTCTTGAGATATGAACAAAATCTCCATGGTAATTAACCATTGTTCAAATGAGAAAAATTTGGTCTCACGATGTAGTAATAGCCAACAAGGGTGATGAATAGTAGTTAAAGGTACTAATTTCTTAATAAGCAACAAAAGTACAACTAAAATATGCTGGCAAAATGAGCAATGCAGATCATACCTGTATTGACATCGGTACCAATTTCTTTATCTACTTTATCGATACTACTAATAGCATTCCTACATTTGCTGAATATAACATCTTCATCCATCTGACTACCATAAACAACTTGATAGGCTGACACTATTTTGTCCACTGTATTTCTAACAGGTTGCTTCTGCTAGGACAAATATAAAGGAGAAATGACATTAGTCCATGACAAAAACAAAACTGCAAAACAGAAAATGCAATCCACATGGAAGTTATCTTACCAGCTTTACACCTACATGCCTGCCATTTCTATTATTGTTTTCTGATTGTCTGCCAACAAGCTCTTCCTTAAGAATTTGTCCCTGAGAACCAAATACTTTTCTCTCTTCCCATATACGGATCTAAATTTCAAAAGTAAAAGGATAAAAAGATATATATCATCTAATTTGGAAATTGATCATTTGAAACAGTATCACAGCATGAATTTAAAGTACATATGTATTGAAAGAAAATACTAACCAATCATACACAATATAACAATAAAGTGAAAAAAAAAAACAAAACATCGTGCATTGTCCAATGATTGTTCCATTAACAGCATTTCATTTGTCAGAAATTTGACAAACACCACAATAAATACCAAGACAGTGAACTCCACCTAGAAACATAGTTGTACTGAAACAAAAGTTCAACTGCGGGACCTTGACAATTAAATAAGTACCACCAGGAAAAGTGCAAGTACTTTCAACCAATCAGAACCCAATGGATACTAATATGATGTTTGAAACTCAGCCTATGCCTAGTTATAGACAAATTTATTAGAATAAGAATTGGACAAAAAGTGAGGATCGACATGACATAAAATATAACTGGCAACAGAAGCATAGTGTCATCATATTATGAGCATAAACTTAGCATCGTCAATTTAACTTTATTTAGTAGCAATATCACATTCTTAAGTAACCTAAGTGCAACCACTCACGTCTTCCATTTTACAAGACAAGTTAAGCACTTTGTTTTTGGCACTTTAGGTCATGAATCAGGGCCATGAGTCATATTTAACCTTCACTTAGATTTCAATTAAAAGCCCAAGAAAACAAGATCTATACTGAAGTTTAGGTGGCTTTACCAAACGCAATGCAGCATTCCTTCCAAACTCGTCTCCGTTTTCAATCACATCACGAAGAGCATTAGGAAGAACCTTCCAAAATTCACCAACAAATTCCGAACCCTTACGCCTGCTATTCTGCAAAATATCATTGGCAAGATATAGAAAGGCCAATCTCTGCTCACGTGGGGAGCAATGAAATTGTCTGTCCCAAGTCTCAACAACTTGTTTTGCCTTATTCATATGGAAAATACACCAATGTGATAAAGCTTAACAAGTTAAGGATGCAAGAATAAGCTTTAAAAGTTCGTTTATAGACGGCATCTAGACAGCCACATCAAAGCAACATAAGCAGTAAGTTATGTATGAGAAGTAATAAATGAGTATCTGATCAATTATTATGCCTGCCAGTTGGTGAAAAATATGACCCCACAACGAAAGCAAGACTGGCCAAAAAATAACCGTCCTAAATAGGCAAAGAAGCACAAAATCTGCAATTATTTTCTGAAAGGATACTCTCTATGCTCGCTTGTGAGTTATTAAGCTTGGCTAGCTTTTCCACCAAGATTTGAGCATTAAATGAACTGCCCATTGTTGCTACTGAAGGCTGAGCAACAATGACAAACAGTAGAGACCTTCAAAATCCAACCTTTCAACAGAAGCCACAACCTGAATTTCAAAACATGCATGCTAACTAAGCAAAACCATATTGAATTGCAAAGTTCATATAAACAACAAACATTTTAGTGAAAGGATGATATGCTTTGAAAGTATACTCCAATAAAAGTGCAGCTTATATAGCAATAACCTTAACTAATATTCCACAGCTAAACAATTCCTGATTCATAAAATTATTCAAAATTTAATATTTTTCCCTCTTTCATAGGATATATAATTCAAAATTATCTTTTTACTGCTAAAATAAAATTATTCTTATTTCTCTATTTTATTTTGTTTTGGCAACATGACACCCCACTAGTCAGAGAATACCATGGAATAATGATACTTAAATCACCGTCAGTTGGTTTCAAGTTAGAAAAAGAAAAATGAGAGTGAGTCTCCTATTTAAGAAACAAAATTGTGAATTTGAAGCAGCACCCTTTAAGCTACAAAATAAAATTGAAGCATAAGGACTTGAAAGCAAGAACTAATCAAGGAATGATTTTTACAAAAACTTAGCGGTGCCAGAATAATAATTAAACAAAGAAAACCCTAAGAAATAGAGAATGAAGGAGAAGGAGAACGAGAAAGAAAAGAGAGAGAACCTGCAAAAGGCGACTGCCGGAGACGCAGGCGAAAATCAACGGCGGGTGAGTATAAAAGGTGGGCCGATAGTGGTGGTCATGGAGAGTGAATTAGGGAAAACATCATTCTATTTGGGGATTAGGGTTTTGTTTCGAAGTGCGTTTCTTTGTTTTGCAGAAGGTTTCGTGCGGTTAACCGTATGAACTGGAGCGTTTGGTTCGTTTTTGAGTTTGGAATCTATTAATTCCTTTTTTTTTTATAAAAATATTTTGTTGGAGGTAAATTCCATTAATCTTAGCATATGAAAAGATAAGGAAAATATATTGTAAAAGTAAAATTTTAAAATTAAATTATTTTAGAAAATAATATTAAGATTTAGTTTGTGAGTCCATAAAATATATGAGTTGTGATGTTGAATATAGTCGTAAAATAAAATAAAATAAAATCTCTATAAAATTACACTTATTTTATTTTATTTTAAAATAAGATTTTTTAAACTTTATTAAACTCCATCTATTTTATATTGATTAAAATAATGTGTTTCAATCTTATTACACTCTTACTAGAATATGGCTTTACAAGCCTATAAATAGACATAGTCTATTCCTCTTGTAATTTTTTTGAATTCGACATAGTAAATTTTCTTCTCCTATACCCGTGGTTTTTTTTCCCAAAATGGTTTCCACATAAAATCTGTGTATTCTTTATTTTATTTCTCTTTTCTTTGCAATATATTGTCATTACCAACATTCCGTTATATTTTTCACAAATTGGTATCAAAGTTTTCAAGTTGTTCATCTTGATCACGGTAATGGCGTCTTTGAAGCATGAAATTCCGCTGTTTGATCGCAACACCGGATTCGCGTTATGGCAAATAAATATGCATATAGTTCTTGCACAATGGACTTAGAGGAAGCCCTGCTAGGGGTAGATAAGATGCTTTCGACATTGACGGAGAAGAGAAGAAGCGCAAGGATCGAAAGGCGTTAACACAGTTACATCTGTATTTGACTAACGAAATTACAGGATGTGATGAAGGAGAAGACCACCACTGCATTATGGAAGAGGTTGGAACAAATATGCATGTCGAAAACTCTAACAAGCAAGTTGCATATGAAGCAGCGTCTTTATGCTCATTGTTTGGAAGAAGGTGCATCTGTACACGAACACTTAACAGTGTTTAAAGAAATTCTGTCAAACTTGAAAGCCATGGAGGTTTAGTATGATAAAGAAGATTTAGGGTTGATTCTACTTTGTTCGTTGCCCCCGTCTTATTCAACCTTTAGAAACACGATTTTATATAGCCGCAAGTATCTCACAGTTGATGAGGTTTATGGTTCTTTGACCTCGTATGATAAGATGAAGCATCTTGTGGTTAAACCTGACTTTCGGAAGAGGGTCTCATTGTTCGTAGGAGACAAGATCGGAATGTTGATAATGATCGTAGAAGGACACAAGAACGGAATCGTCTCGGTAAATCTAAGGGCATATCGAAGTCTTCAAACAGAGGTAAAACTTGTAACTTCTGCAAGAAGAAAGGGCACATTAAATCTGAGTGCTATAAGCTACATAACAAGATTAAAAGGGAGGCTGCGAATCAAAAGAGAAAACAACCAAAAAATTTCGATGAAGCTGATGTTGTAGAAGACTACAACGATGATGAACTTTTAGTCGCTTCTGTCAACGATTCTAAAGTGAGCAATGAGTGGATCCTTGATTGGGGTTGCACCTTCCACATGAGTCCCAATCGAGATTGGTTTACAACTTATGAAATAGTGTCTGAAGGTGTTGTTTTGATGGGAAATAATACATCATGTAAAATCACAGGTGTTGGAACAATTAAAGTTAAGATGTTTGATGGAGTTATCAGAATACTTAGTGACGTACGACATGCTCCAGAATTGAAGAGAAATTTAATTTCATTAAGTACTCTTGATTCAAAAGGGTACAAATACACAACTGAAAGTGGGGTTTTGAAGATTTCCAAAGGTTCCCTCGTTGTGATGAAAGAGTAGAGAAAGACTACCAAGTTATATATTTTGCAGGGTTCTACTGTTACTGGTAATGCAACTGTCGCTTCCTCTTCCTTGTTAGATGATGATATTACTAAACTTTGGCATATGCGCCTAGGACATATAAGTGAGAATGGCATGGAAGAATTGAGCAAAAGAGGCCTTCTTGATGGGCAAGGAATTTGTAAACTAAAGTTCTGTTAGCACTACGTTTTTGGGAAGCAAAAGAGAGTTCAATTCACCAGAGGAATCCGTAACACAAAGGGAACGTTGATGTAACACTCTAAACCCGGCCCATTCGTTACGATCGAATTTGAAATGCCACTGCGGAAAACGTTTGAAATATTCTTACATAAAAGTGAAAACCGTTAAAAATTTGTTGCCTTTAATAAATCATTTTCGTAATTTAAAATATTCTAAGTAAAAATCAAGTTATTATAAAAATATCGGATTCAAAACTTTATAATGACTTTTGAGATTTAAATAGCTTTTAAAATTAAACTTACAAAATATTAACTTAATTACAAATCCAACCGAAACATTGCAAAAATTCAAATACTTTAAGTGGCCCTTATTACAAAAACAAATAATTAATCAAAGTACTTAATAATAAACTGCATGGAATAAAATGTCTTCTGCATGGGCCACCTTGTATCCTCTCCAAACCCAGTCCAAGCATCACCTGCGATGTTAATAAAATTTGGGTGAGTCATACAGACTCAGTGTGCAATTAGACCACTGAATTCCACCCACATGTCAAACCACATATTTACCCACATGTCAAATATTAATGTAACATTATTCACATGAGTTCACTTATTGGGCTTGGCCCACATTCACATCAATAGAGTTCACATATTGGGCTTGGCCCATAACCATATCACATTCTTATAATAGGGTAATTAACCACATGTTTCCACATACTGGGCTTGGCCCCTTTCCACATTAATCTACATATCATATACTGGGCTTGGCCCATTTTCACATATATTCATATCTCATGTTATGCAATTATGAAGCCCAACCCAGCCTAGGGTCCATCCTCTACACACCCCCGTATCCAGCCTACCACACACCAGGGGATTATTAAATCACCCTCTCCTTTTTACTCCAATAAGGCAACAAATGCCATCCACGCGAACTTAATCGCAAATAATCCACAACGTGACATCAGTCAACGTCAATCCACGATGTAGCCAAAGCTAACATCAAAACCACGATGAGCACAAAGCCATCAATAACCACGATTTGGCACATAGCCTATATCAATCACGATGAGGCACATAGCCATTCATCAAACCACGTACTCGAAGTACACCCTGTCCTTCTTTCATATCCCACCCATGCACATGCAACATAAAATAGTGCCATGATGATAATGCATGTACATGTTATTTAGCATATCACACTTATACACATTAATAACCACAACACATTCAAATTTAGAACTTACCGGATTGTTGACATACCCCTTGAGGGTATCCATATCACAAATTACCACTGCACTAGTTAGCACATTCATAACATATACACATATCACATACAATCATATATCCCGAAAAACGGTAGTCTAACTACACACCTGACTATTTAGCGAAATCCTTAGCTACTTGATTCTAACACGATGAACAGGGTTTTTCCTCCTCCCTTACTGCCGATTTGGTCTCCTACCAAATCCCGAAGGTTTTGATTATCTCTGCCGATTTACCCCTAACATCCATAGATAGAATTGGTCATCCATTAGATACTAAATATGGCTTATGGCCGAATATTACTCACCACTTACCAAGCTTACTTGAATCCCGAAATTGCACTTGTCTTATAGAATTGTCGAGATCCCTATATGTCACTTATTAGAATCGGCTATTAACAATAATCCATGCACATAGGCTCTAGGCCAAATACCATACTTACTTACCTTAACGAATCGAATCCACAAAACTCCTTTGATGCTTCCTTAACGTTGGCTACACAAAGAAACACTTATAAGGACACTATGAACATTCGGCCATAACTAAAACCAAGGCCTCACTCACTTGATTCGGCACACAACATAAAAAGGATCCAAAACCCGATTTCTTATAGAAGAATACTTACCACTTATGATCCACTTCCGAAATCACCCTCCTAGGTTCGCCACGTAAGAGAAATAGATTTCAAGGTCTCGCTCTTAAAACTCACAACAAGATTCTTGCTACTCCCTTCAAAGAGTGATGAAATATTATTCGGCTATCAAAAAAAAAAACAAGTATGGAGTTGAGGTTATAGGAAAGAAAAGAAAAAAAGGAGGGGTTTAAGAGAATGCGATAATGGCAAGTTTAAGAGAGGCTTTGATTTAATCAAAGTAAAAGAAAGGAAAAGATGTGATAGAGGAAGAAAAATAAATGCATAAAGGGTCTAACTTTCGGCTTTTGTCGATGAAAATAAAGTGCAAATTCAAGACTAACCAAGATGAAAAGAAAGTGTTTTTAAAAAACATTTGGCACACACACAAGAGCTAATTTTCGCACACACTACCACTCCCCTTTAAAACCGAAAATACAAGCCCCAAGGTGTCCCTCATTCGCCACCACTATGCCCTTATCAAATCCCACTTTCTTCTCTAATTTATCTCTTATCCACTTATAAATTGAATTAATCCACTTCATTCAAAATAAATAAAATAAGGCCACACTTACTAAATAAAAAATCACCACCTATTTAAACTAAATAAAATAAACCTACCATTATCTAAAATAAAATAAAACACCCATTTGCTGCCCCCAAGTTTCGAACATGGGACTTGATGGAGTCACCACACGCTACCAGCCACTTCACTGCTAGCTTATTTGTGTCATAAACCCCCAACAATTCTTTTTAAGGCCTTCTTCTCCCTTAGCACCAACTTGGAAAAATAAAAACACACTTATGTCTGCCCACGGGACTCGAACCAGTGCCCTTCTCCCCGCTCATGGCGTCATCACTAAGGCCCTTAAGTGGCGCCTTGCACCACTTTACTGTGCTCACTTTCATGTCCAAAACGCCTATATTTTTCCCTTAAGGCCTCCCTGGCCTTGCTCCCCTCCTTAACGCAAAAAGAAAAGCCCACAATGCAATTTTTGCAACTCGAACCTCTTCCTTCCTGACACAACCTTCCAAGCCCTTAAGGTAGCGTCCCTTGCCAATTTGCCACACGGTTGCTGGTGTCCTAAACTCCCCAAAACTTTTCTTAAGGCCTCTTCAGCCTATCTCCCCTTTTTAACTTAAAATCCAATTATTTTTCAAGACTTCCTCCTACATCCCTAGGTTCTGAAAACCTCCCAAACATATCCAAACACACTCCAAGCCTACTGTCACTTAAATTATACACTAAATGCATAACCCCAAATCTGGGATGTTACAGTTCTACCCTCCTTAAAAATAATTTCGTCCTCGAAATTACTTACTATCGAATAGTCGAGCATCCTTAACTCATCACACTATTCTACTGCTGCGCACTCTGATCTAACACATTTCTTAGATACTATCTCAAGGTTCGCATTCAAGGTTTTCTACACTTCACTAGCATACAAACACAAACTATCTCTATAATAATCAAGGCAATAAAGATATTCTAGGATTAGGGAACATACCCGATCCTCTTTGGCCCAACTTCTTCCTTGCTATGACTGATTGCCTAAGCCAACCTTACTTGCCTTGCATCTGAACCTTCAGCACCTCTGCTTGGGGTTCCACGACCTTGGCCTCGAGCCCTATCCATCACTTGAGAACATTTTTTAACCAAATGAGCCTTAGATCCACACCAAAAACATTCCTTACTATTTCCCCAACATTCTCCTACATGAGCTCTCCCACATTGAGCACATAATCGACTTCGATTCTCAAGAATCGTATACAGTGCACTCATGTAATTCTCAATCCTTGGTCTTTTCTGATAATCTCCCGATGATTCTGAAGATCCAAAATTTCTCTTATTCTGGTTCCTATTCTTTTCTTGGTTCTGTCTCACAGTCCTCTTAACTTCTTCAGCTATCCGAGTTTTCTCTACTAGAATTGCAAAATCTCGTTCTCTCTGCGGAGCAATCAACACTCGCAGCTTCATCCCACAATCCATCTTCGAATCGGACACACCTTTCGTAATCAGAGGCTACGATTCCTTTAGCATACTGACTTAACCGCACAAATTCTGCTTCATACTCCGCTACCGACATACTTCCTTGTACCAAATTTAGAAACGCCTTCCTTTGCAAGTCTAAATAACTAGCTCCAACGTACATTCCTTTGAACTTAACCTTAAAGTACTCCCAATTTACTCGATCCACAGGGGTACCTTGCCTGATAGTGAGACACCATCGATAAGCTTCATCTCAGAGCAACGAGACAGCACCTTTCAGCTTTTCCTCAGCAGTTAGGTCCAAATCATCCATAATCCTTTCAACTATTTCTATCCAATACTCCGCTACATTCGGAGCTACTCCAGATACTCCTCTAAAAATCTCAGCTCTGTTTGACTTAAGTCTTTCAGGCACTGACTTCCGAGCTCCATTTCCCACATTAGCTCCTACGACTCGCTCTAGCACTCGCAGCATAGCTAATGATACTGCATCATCTCCTCCAGTCTGATCTTGATCCTCCGCTCCCATTGCTGGCGGCGGCACATCACTTTCTGACCCATGGCCAGACCGTACTGGTTCAAACACTGTCACTCTACCTCGACCACGTCCACTAGAACTCATGTCTAACGTCGAGTTTTAATCTGATTAAAAAGTTTTATGCATTAGAAATTTTGTTTCACTGTTTATCCACGAGCAAATTTTATGATAAGAAGTTTCCAGAAGTAGTTCTTCGATCAATCAAAGTTTCAGTTCAAGTTCACTATTCTAATTCAGAGTATCACATTCACATTCACATTCATCCACAACATTCACTTCACTACTTTGGGCATTTCTGATCATTCCCTACCCTGGGGTAATTTTGTCATTTTTCTTATAAGGGTATTTTGGTAATAAATCGGGGTCACTTCGAAAATAATCTTTACAAATCAAGGCATTTCAAAATTCTCAAAACTCAAGGGAATTTTGAAAATATTTTTCAAATCAAAGGTATCGCAAAATTTTAGAAATCGGGCTATTTCGGTAATTTTGGAAGTCAAGGGCATTTTCGTAAATTTTCCCAAATTAGGGTATCTCGGTATTTTGTAAAATAGGGTTTCTGATATTTTGTAAAGTAAAAATATTTTAACATAAGTCGAGGGTATTTTTGAAAATCTTAGAAACTAAGGGTATTTTAGTAATTTACAACATAGGGGCATTTTTGTAATTTTGTAAATCGGAGATATTTTGGAAAAATTTTCACAATAATCTTCTGCTACAATTAAAAGGGTAATTTAGGGATTTTAAAACTAAGGATTTTATAAAACTACACGGCTAGTCCCTTTCGGGTTTTAATTATCGGGTTTAGCCCGTGAATAAGTCCTTTTGGTTAAGGTGAATCGTAGCTACGCACCAGGTAGGATTCGAGTAACGAGGAGGTGAGTCGCTAGGACTGCTTAAGTACCAAGCTCTTACTGAATTCACTCCTAGACATGCGCACAATGGTTGCCACACCTTAACTCGGCGACTTAGACACAGGTTTGTTTAGTTGCACTTAAGTCTTATGCATGTGTTTGAGTGCACTAGCCCTAGGGTTCAGTAGCCCTAATATTCTAATCTACGAGCCTAAATAAGCCCATAATATTCACATATAAATCACTTCAATAGTCAGAGGTACTTACCTGGTGGACTTCGGGTCAGAGATACAGGTGCCATGCCAGAATAACCTGAAAAATTATTCACAAAAGTCCATATTTTTGAAAAGCCCATTTTGAAAAATGTTTTTGGGCCCAAATCCCTCAAAGTTGAGTTTTGAACCGGGCTCTGATACCAAACTGTAACACCCCAAACCCGGCCCATTCGTTACGACCGAATTTGAAATGCCACTACGAAAAACTTTTGAAATATTCTTACTTAAAAGTGAAAACTGTTAAAAATTTGTTGCCTTTAATAAATCATTTTCGTAATTTAAAATATTCTAAGTAAAAATCAAGTTATTATAAAAATACCGGATTCAAAACTTTATTATGACTTTTGAGATTTAAATAGCTTTTAAAATTAAACTTACAAAATATTAACTTAATTACAAATCCAAGTGAAACATTGCAAAAATTCAAATACTTTAAATGGCCCTTATTACAAAAACAAATAATTAATCAAAGTACTTAATAATAAACTGCATGGAATAAAATGTCTTCTGCATAGGCCACCTTGTATCCTCTCCAAACCCGGTCCAAGCATCACCTGCGATGTTAATAAAATTTGGGTGAGTCATACAAACTCAGTGTGCAATTAGACCACTGAATTCCACCCACATGTCAAACCACATATTTACCCACATGTCAGATATTAATGCAACATTATTCACATGAGTTCACTTATTGGGCTTGGCCTACATTCACATCAATAGAGTTCATATATTGGGCTTGGCCCATAACCATATCACATTCTTATAATAGGGTAATTAACCACATGTTTCCACATACTGGGCTTGGCCCCTTTCCACATTAATCCACATATCATATACTGGGCTTGGCCCATTTTCACATATATTCATATCACATGTTATGCAATTATAAAGCCCAACCCAGCCTAGGGTCCATCCTCTACACACCCCCGTATCCAGCCTACCACACACCAGGGGATTATTAAATCACCCTCTCCTTTTTACTCCAATAAGGCAACAAATGTCATCCACGCGAACTTAATCGCAAATAATCCACAATGTGACCTCAGTCAACGTCAATCCACGATGTAGCCAAAGCTAACATCAAAACCACGATGAGCACAAAGCCATCAATAACCACGATTTGGCACATAGCCTATATCAATCACGATGAGGCACATAGCCATTCATCAAACCACGTACTCGAAGTACACCCTGTCCTTCTTTCATATCCCACCCATGCACATGCAACATAAAATAATGCCATGATGATAATGCATGTACATGTTATTTAGCATATCACACTTATACACATTAATAACCACATCACATTCAAATTTAGAACTTACCGGATTGTTGACATACCTCTTGAGGGTATTCATATCACAAATTACCACTGCACTGGTTAGCACATTCATAACATATACACATATCACATACAATCATATATCCCAGAAAATGGTAGTCTAACTACACACCTGACTATTTAGCGAAATCCTTAGCTACTTGATTCTAACACGATGAACGGGGTTTTTCCTCCTCTCTTACTGCCGATTTGGTTTCCTACCAAATCCCGAAGGCTTTGATTATCTCCGTCGATTTACCCCTAACATCCATAGATAGAATCGGTCATCCATTAGATACTAAATATGGCCTATGGCCGAATATTACTCACTACTTACCAAGCTTACTTGAATCCCGAAACTGCACTTGTCTTATAGAATTGTCGAGATCCCTATATGTCACATATTAGAATCGGCTATTAACAATAATCCATGCACATAGGCTCTAGGCCGAATACCATACTTACTTACCTTAACGAATCGAATCCACAAAACTCCTTTGATGCTTCCTTAACGTTGGCTACACAAAGAAACACTTATAAGGACACTATGAACATTCTACCATAACTAAAACCAAGGCCTCACTCACTTGATTCTAACACATAACATAAAAAGGATCCAAAACCCGATTGCTTATAGAAGAATACTTACCACTTATGATCTACTTCCCGAAATCACCCTCCTAGGTTCGGCCACAGAAGAGAAATAGATTTCAAGGTCTCGGCTCTTAAAACTCACAACAAGATTCTGCTACTCCCTTCAGAGAGTGATGAAATATTATTCGGCTATCAAAAAAAAACAAGTATGGAGTTGAGGTTATAGGAAAGAAAAGAAAAAAAGGAGGGGTTTAAGAGAATGCGACAATGGCAAGTTTAAGAGAGGCTTTGATATTATCAAAGTAAAAGAAAGGAAAAGATGTGATAAAGGAAGAAAAATAAATGCATAAAGGGGTCTAACTTTCGGCTTTTGTCAGATGAAAATAAAGTGCAAATTCGGCACTAACCAAGATGAAAAGAAAGTATTTTTAAAAAAAAATTTGGCACACACACAAGAGCTAATTTTCGGCACACACTACCACTCCCCCTTCAAAATCGAAAATACAAGCCCCCAAGGTGTCCCTCATTCGGCCACCACTATGCCCCTTATCAAATCCCACTTTCTTCTCTAATTTATCTCTTATCCACTATTAAATTGAATTAATCCACTTCATTCAAAATAAATAAAATAAAGCCACACTTACTAAATAAAAAATCACCACCTATTTAAACTAAATAAAATAAACCTACCATTATCTAAAATAAAATAAAACACCCATTTGTTGCCCCCAAGTTTCGAGCATGGGACCTGCTGGAGTCACTACACGCTACCAGCCACTTCGCTGCTAGCTTCTTTGTGTCATAAACCCCTAACAATTCTTTTTAAGGCCTTCTTCTCCCTTAGCGCCAACTTGGAAAAATAAAAACACGCTTATGCTGCCCACAGGACTCGAACCCAGGCCCTTCTCCCCTGCTCATGTCGTCATCACCAAGGCCCTTAAGTGGCACCTTGCAGCCACTTTGATAGGCTCACTTTCATGTCCAAAAACGCCTATATTTTTTCCTTAAGGCCTCCCTGGCCTTTCTCCCCTCCTTGACGCAAAAAGAAAAGCTCACAATGCAATTTCTGTAACTCGAACCTCTTCCTTCCTGACGCAACCTTCCAAGCCCTTAAGGTAGCGTCCCTTGCCAATTTGCCACATGGTTGCTGGTGTCTTAAACTCCCCAAAACTTTTCTTAAGGCCTCTTCAGCCTAGCTCCCCTTTTTAACTTAAAATCCAATTATTTTCCAAGACTTCCTCCTACATCCCTAGGTTCTGAAAACCTCCCAAACATATCCAAACACACTCCAAGCCTACTGTCACTTAAATTATGCACTAAATGTATAACCCCAAATTCGGGATGTTACAATTGAAGTATAATCTGTGAAGGCCATCAAGAGTGCCTTCGAGAGGTGGAGCTAATTATATGCTAACTTTTATTGATGATTTTTTCAGAAAAGTTTGGGCGGTTTTTCTTAAGTAGAAAAGCGATGTGTTTTCCACATTTAAGTATTGGAAAACTATGATTGAAAAATAGAAGGGAAAACAAATAAAATACCTCCACACAAACAATAGCTTAGAGTTTTGTCCTGATGAGTTTAATAAACTATGTAAGTCAGAAGGGATCGTGAGACACTTGACAATTCGCCATATTCCACAGCAAAACGGCGTTGCAGAACGAATGAATAGAACGATCATGGAGAATGTTCAATGTATGTTGTCAAATGCCAACTTACCAAGGTTATTTTCGGCCGAAGCAGCCTCTACTTCATGTTTTTGATCAACTGATCTCCATCCGTTGCCATTAAGAAAAAGACTCTAGAAGAGGTATGGTCTGGTAATCCTGCTAATTATTCTGATTTAAAGATCTTTGAGTGTCCTGCGTATGCTCATGTTGATAATGAAAAATTGGAACCGAGATCCATTAAATGTGTTTTTCTTGGTTATAAAGCTGGTGTAAAAGGGTATAAGTTATGGTGTCCTGAAAATAGAAAAGTTGTGATTAGTAGAGATGTAGTTTTTGATGAAACTGCTATGCTACCTAACTTATCTTTTAAAGACTCTTCCAATAAAGAAAATCAAAAGCGGGTGGAGCATCAGATTAATACAGAGTTAACTCCTCAAGCTAGTACAGAAATTGAGAATAGAGTTGTTTCTTCACCTCAATACTCTATCGCCAAAAACAGAACTAGAAGAGAAATTAAACCTCCAAAGAAGTATGCCAAGGCTGATCTAGTTGCTTATGCTTTAAATGTGGCTAAAAATATTGATGCAAACCAAGAGCCATCTAATATTCTGAGGCGGTTAGCTGTGAAGACTCGAAAAGTGGATATTTGCTATGCAAAAGGAGATGGAATCACTCCACAAAAATAAAATATGGGATCTTGTGAAACTTCCTAAAGGTAAAAAGGTTGTTCGCTGTAAATGGGTGTTTAAAAAGAAAGAAGGGACTCCAGGAGTTGAAGAACCCAGATATAAAGCAAGGCTTGTTGTAAAGGGTTACAGTCAAATTCCAAGAGTAAACTTCACAGATGTGTTGTTCCCAGTTGTGAAGCATAGTTCAATTCGAGCTTTGCTTGGTATTGTGGCCATGCATGATTTGGAGCTTGAGCAGTTAGATGTAAAAACTGTATTTTTGTATGAGAACTTGAGGAGGATATTTACATGCAACAACCAGAAGGTTTTACAGTCTCAGAAAAATAAGACTATGTTTGCTTGCTGAAAAAATCCGTTTACAGTTTGAAACAGTCACCAAGACATGGTATAAGAGGTTTGATTCCTTTATGACTTCTCATGATTTCAAAAGAAGTATTTTTGATAGTTTTGTTTACTTTAAGAAAAACAGTGGTAGTTCTTTTGTGTATCTACTTCTTTATATTGATGACATGTTGACAGCAGTAAAAGATAAATAAGAGATAAGAAAGGTCAAAGCCTAACTAAGTAAAGAATTTGAGATGAAAGATTTGGAACCAACAAAGAAGATACTTGGTATGGAGATTCTCAGAAATAGAAAAGCAAGTAAATTGTACCTAAGTCAAAAGGGGTACATTGAGAAAATTCTTTGCAGGTTCAATATGCAAAGTGCTAAGCCTGTTAGTACTTCTTTAGCAGCCTATTTCAGACTTTCATCGGCTTTATTTCCACAACCAGATGATGAGATTGAGTACATGTCACATGTTCCATACTCTAGTGCAGTGGGATCTCTCATGTATGCTATGGTTTGTTCACGTCCAAATTTATCATATGCAGTCAGTGCAATTAGCAGATACATGGCGAATCCCGGTAAAGAACATTAGAAAGCAGTTTAGTGGATTTTAATAAACTTAC
Organism: Gossypium rotundifolium; assembly: GCA_025506655.1. Lineage (NCBI taxonomy): Eukaryota > Viridiplantae > Streptophyta > Magnoliopsida > Malvales > Malvaceae > Gossypium > Gossypium rotundifolium. Next base: position 54,007,603 of record CP106725.1, read on the forward strand.
GAGGTACTACTGATGTTTGCTTACAATTTGGAAGAATTAGAAATAAGAGTCATTGGGTATGTTGATGCTAATTTTGTTGGAGACCTTGATAGAAGAAAATCTCTCACTGGTTATGTCTTTACAATTGGAGGTTGTGCAATCAGTTGGAAAGCTACTTTGCAAACTACAGTCGCTTTGTCTACCACTGAAGCTGAGTACATGGCGATTACTGAGGCTTGTAAAAAAGCTATTTGGTTGAAGGGACTCTTTAGTGATCTTAATGAAGACCTTCAAATTAGCATGGTATTTTGTGACAGTCAGAGTGCAATCTTCCTTACAAAAGATTAAATGTTTCATGAGAGAACAAAACACATTGATGTTCGGTATCATTTTGTTCGTGATATTATTGCTCGTAGTGATATTGTTGTGAGCAAAATTAGTACTCATGAAAATCCTATAGATATGATGACTAAGTCAATTCCTATAACCAAGTTTGAGCATTGCTTAGACTTAGTTGGTGTTCATTGTTGAAATTAAACCCTTAAGGGGTTTTATGGAAGAGGCAGAGAACTTATTCTTTGAGAGTTCGCGATGAAGAACTTGTTCATTGAGAATTCGTGTCAAGGTGGAGATTGTTAGAATTAAGTGACCCGGATCCTTATTTAAATAAAATACAGTGGTAAAATAAAATAAAAATAAAAATCCCTATAGAACTACACTTCTTTTATTTTATTTTAGAATAAGGTTTTTAAACCTTATTAAACTCCATCTATTTTATATTGATTAGAATAAAGTGTTTCAATCTTACTACACTCCTATTAGAATATGGCTTTACAAGCTTATAAATAGACATAGTCTATTCCTCTTGTAATTTTTTTGAATTTGACATAGTAAATTTTTTTCTCTCTCTGCCTGTGATTTTTTTTCCCGAAAGAGTTTCCACGTAAAATATGTATATTTTTTATTTTATTACTCTTTTCTTTACGATATATTATCATTACTGACATTCCGTTATATTTATCACAAATTTAAAAATTTGTTCTACTTTCTCAAATTCTGCACTTTCTCTTCTATGACACTTCGTTTTTTTCTCTACCAACCCAGAAACAGACAACATTCCCAAACTTTAAAGAGATTTGGTTGGTTGGGTTTCTAAGAATGACGATTTGGTAACCTTTGTTGGCCGGAAAAAACCATTATGGCCCTCACTTATTCTTGGCTCGGATCTAGATAATAGATCGTGGAGTCAAGCTGGGATTTTCTTTTTATTTTATCAAGTCACCGAGGCATTTTAGATGTTTTATTAAACATGACACAGTTTGGGTTCATAAATACATATTCACTAGATTTGTCTAAATGTGTGGGTATCTTCGATATTCAGCTTACACAAAACTACTTGTTTGATAATAAAAAATTGTTAATGGCATGGGATTAACAATCTCTGTACTCATAATCCCACTCCTTGTAGTTTTGGGTGCCATGATGATTTTCGGGAAACAAAAGTATTTCGCCATTTTATTTACTTTTCCACTATCAAAAACAAAAAAGGGAAATTTTTAACCAAGTCCCTCTTTTTGTAGTTTAAAATTTCAAGTACCAAATTGAAAATTTTATTAAAGTACAAGGCTCAATTTCATCACTATCCCTTAAATTAATACTATCTAAGCATTGCCTACAAATCAATCCCACAACACTGAAGATATGATGAACACCATTGATCAATAGGTCAAATTCTAGATTTTCATAATATGTTTTTATTCATAATTTATTTTTGCAATGTCATTTTATATAAGAGTTTTAAAATGTTAAAATTTTTAAAATATGTCTTCTTTTCAAATTTAAATACTAATTATTAATTATATTTATAATTTTTATAAATTACATTTTTAAATTTTTTAATACTAATATTCGTTAAAATTTATTTTTAAACTATGTATTTTTGAGATTAACATTAAAATTTGTATTGAATAAATTTGTTGTAGACTTAAAATCTATACCTAAATAGTTAACTATACTAATCAACTTAAAAAATTGTAAAAATAAATATTAAAAAAAACAGAATACATATAAATAATATAAATGTTTTCTATGAACTAACTTACAAACAAAATGGTGTGCTTATACCATAAATAAATTAACAAATAAAATATTTAATATTTAAATATTAATTTAGATAGTGGTTTATATGTATTAGTACATATCAGATTTAATTGAATGTTTTTTAACTAAACAAATTGAGCTGTCTTATAATCTCTCCAATTCGGTCTAGACGTTAAGTCTGGATTCGAAAGATTACATTAGTCACCGTAATGACTCGTTAACTATCAGAATTTATAAAATAGTCATTTTAAAACATGTATTTATCTTAGAAGAAAACTTAGCCTATTTTTAAAAAATGGATAAATATAAAATTGGTACCTAAATTTATTCACTTCTTCTAAATTGGTACTTATGGTTTTTTTGTCCTAGATTGTTATCCAAACTTTTTTTTCCATCCACTATAGTGATACCCAAGCCTAACCCTGTTAAGTTCTAGACATGTGAAGGCAAAAGATTGTGACACATGACATAAATGACATTATGTTGATGTCATAATCTAAAAAAATATTTGAAAAAAAAACTTATTTTTTTCTTTTGACTTTTTCCCCAAATTTTTTTATCGTGTAATTAATTTTCTTTTCCTTTTCCTTTTCTTTTTCTTTTTCCTTTGTTGATGACATTGGAAACTTCGATTTTGTTTGAAATCACATTGTTAGGTCCATGTACAGTAATTTGTAGTAATACAGATTATAATTGTAAAGCAAAAAAAAAAAAAAACCCAAATTCAAAGAAATACTCTTCCTTTAAAGGAAATGCAAATCTTTCTTCATCATTAAATCAAGTTGAGCATTTAAAAATTTAAGCAAACACCGATAAAAAACTTCACATCTTAATCACTAAAGTCACTACTATAGGTGTTCATGGGCCACGTCAGGTCAGGCTCAATTAAAAATTCAGGCCCATTTGTCCAGGCCCGGCCTAAAAAATAGGCTTAAAATTTTGTCTAAACCTGACCTAGATAAAATTGCTAAAACCCGGGTCCGGCCCGACCATATTAATTTTTATATAATTTTAAATATATATAATACATCAAAATACTAAAATATTAAAATAAATATTTCCTAACAAATTGAAAATAAATTTTAAAAACATGTATACTTAAATAACACTAAGATAGATGCAACTTAACAAGCAAATGCCTCTAAAATAATAACAAAATTAATAAATGCCTTTAAAATAATAACAAAATTAACAATAAAATAGGTTTTATACAATATCCAAACAATAACAACAAAATAGTAGCAACATAATAGTAAAATTGTACCAAAATAAGGAGAAAACAACAACAAAATAACATTAAAAAAAAAGAGCAATTTTTTTTGTCCTTTAGTGAATTCGGGCCAGGCTGGGCCCGAGCAAAAAATGTCTTACCCGAGGCCCAGCCCGTTTTTTAAATGGACCTTATTATTTTGTCCAAGCCCATTTTTCGGGCCTATATTTTTACCCAAACCCTCTCACATTTAGGGCTGGGCTGAGTGGCCCGACCCATGAACAGGTCTAGTCACTACAATATTTTGTCTTTACTTCTTTTTTCTCTTTGATTTTATTTGAGTGCAGAGAAAAAGTCTAGGATTGAGATCTGAGCAGGAATTTTTCCCAGGCTACGTTTTAGGGTGGTAATTGGTTGCTTGGTCTCGAGCATGAGAATTGTAAAGGAGTATTGAAGAAGCAAGGAAGGAAAGGTCTTCCATAACAAAAGAAGAGAAATAGGGAAGAAAATCGACGGTTTAGAAGCTTGAAAGTGGGGTGGATGAGTGGTTGAAGGAGGGAGGAGGAGTGTCGGGCGTCTAAGATGGGGGTGAAAGGAAGAAGATATGAGACATGAGAATTGATAAAGGAGTATTGAAGAAGATTTCAAGGAAAAAAAAACATATAGAATCACGATCTATAGAATAACTCTTAACAACAATTACAGGATATCAATATTTCAGATCAACTCATCAAATATTATCTCAGAATTCACATATTTGTATGTGCATGCTTATGAATGCAATGTAGTTTGAGTTTAACAGAAAAGATCCTACCCCACCGCTACACAACGTAGTAAGACTTCCCAGAACTCTTCCATCCTTACACACCATGTTATGGATGAACCACCAAAGTTGCAGGTTATTACATTGCCAGAAGGTTGTGAATGCACTATGTATTTGCAGATAAGAGTTGCTAGAATATTTGTGGATGAACCACCAGAGTTGCAGATTATTAAACTGTTAGAACTTCCTCCTTTCAAAGTGACCCACCCCATGCAATGTAATATGTCATACTTGGAACAGAATAGTACAAAAACGGTAGACATGCAAACATGTATTCGGTTCAACAATAGCAATGGACTTGCTTAATATGTAAACGATTTAATAGTAGCAAAGGGCATGTTTAACATGTAATTGGTAATATAGTGACAAAACTTAACAGTAATAATTTATCAAAAATATAGAAACAATAGGCATGTATCATTACATATCATGCATATACAATAGTAATTCAGTCAATCAAATCATAGGTTCCAAAATATTCATATTATCATGGACTCAATTCGATGAAATAAAACACTAAAAACAATTTAGGAAATATCTAAGGACTAAACTGCACATAACATAAATCTTTGGGCAAAATTGTAAAACAGGGGTCGTGTGGTCAAGCCATGTGAGAAGTTATAGGTCGTGTGGAAGAGTTACACGGCTGTGTGGCCATGCTGTGAAACAAGATGTGGTCGTGTGGTAAACAATATAATTCCCTACAGTAGGCACACGACAGTGTAGAAGGGTTATGTAACAGCCCGTTTTTGGGTCGAATCAGAACAGTAGTTTTGGGACCAAAAAACGAGGTCAAAATATTTATTTTATTATTTTAATAAAGTTTACAGCATGATAGAATTATTACATAAAAATTTCATAAAGAAATTTTATCGTTTAAATGCTTAATTCGGTAAAAATGACTAAATCGCGTAAAGTGTAAAATTTGAGTTCTATAAGAAAAAGGTGTCTAATTGCTATGGTTTTTAAATATGTTGGCCTTAAGTGGTAATTCTTCCATTTTTAAAGATAGTGGACAATTATGGGCACTTTATCAAGTGAATTTGATGTTATTATTAATGGATAAATATGTAATTCATTATTTTGGTATAATAAAATAATGGAAACAAAGATATCATCTTTGTTATTTTTCATCTTCCACTGAATATTGAGGTGAAAAACCATGGAAGAAAGCTTGCTAGGGTTTGGCCATGTTGATGCTCAATTGAAGGTCCGTTTTTGTTCTGTTCTTAATGATTTTTACGTTTTTGAGATCGTTGCTTCGTATTCTAGCTGGCCTGTACTTTAGATCTTGAAATTTTTAAAGGTTTAACAAGTTGCCATTTTTGAATGCTTGAGTAATTTTATGAATTATGATAGATTATGAAAGTTTGTTAATAGTTAAACTAGTTTTGTAAAGTGATTTTTGACAAAAATGTCAAAAAGGGATTAAATTGTGAAAAGTGCAAATTGAGTGGTTGAAATGTAAAATAAATGAAAAATATGGGCTGATATGAAAATGGGTAATATTTGGTCAGCATGAATTTATATTAAATTGAATGAATTGTGATTTTATGTGATAAGGACTAAATTGCAAAAATGAGAAATAATAGGGGCAAAAATGTAATTTTGCCAAAAATGTGTAAATTGTGCTAAATTGAATGAAATGATGACTAAATAAGTAGATTTTTATATTATATAGATTGAGAAAAAGAGATTTGGATCTAGAACGGAGGAAAATAAAGTATCGGATTAGTCAACCTAATTCGTCGTTACAGCGAACAAGGTAAGTTTCGTATGCAATGAACTTATTTATAATTGTATGTAAATGCATTGATATTGCATAAATTGTGATTATGTGATTACGAACAAGTTCAGGAATGTTTTGCCTATGTTTCGACAAGCGTAAAATCCCAGTTGAACCTTAGGAATAGTTTAGGATGCTAGTGACATTCATTAGGTTATTGTGTTTGCTTCGAGCCATGATATCGGCACTTTGGTGTGAGTTATACCTTGATTTGGCTTCGGGCCATGGTATAGGTATTCCAAAAATGAGTTACCTTGTTTTGGCTTAGGGCCATGGTATAGGTACTCCGGGGATAAGTTACCTTGATTTGGCTTAGGGCCATGGTATAGGTACTTATCGATTGAGATCTTTGAGTATCCAACTTCTATTCCAAATGGTCCAACAGGTAAACGAAAGATGTGATTGAGTATGGAATTGGTATGAGATGGTACAAGTATGTACAAGAACCGTGCAAGCAGTGAATAGATGGAATATGTGAATTTCATGACTAACCTTGTGAATGAATGTGTGATAGGTTTGTGGAAACATATGAGTTATATTAAGATATGCTTATTCATTTAAATTGTGACTCAACGGATATGAGAAAAAGGTAAAGATCGGTAAATTCTTCGATTTGAATTGCTATTGAGAGCATGGAAAAGATTGAGTTTTTGGATGATTGAAATATATTTAGCCATATGCTTGATATGTGAATGCACATAAGTAATGTAAACTTATGTCATAATGTTTTGTAATAATTTGCTAGTTCATGTGATGTTTAAATTGGAAGGCTAATGTTGTTTAGGTTAATGCCAAGGTATGTTGGAGTGACTTAAATGGATTATGCTTATAAATTGAAGTTATAATTTTTATTTCTTTAAATTATGAACTTACTAAGAATTTCATGCTTACTTTGTGTTAATTTCTTTGTGTGCGTAGATATCGAAAGCTCGTTCGGGTTGAAAGTTGGCGAGATTTCATCACACTATCTATCAACTAGTTTGGTATTGTGGTTTTATAAATTTTGATTATAATGGCATGTATAGGCTAGATGTGGTATTTTGGTTGTGATTATAACCATGCGATATGGCTTGTAAATAATGTTAATATTGATGTGTGTTTGGCTATTAGAAATGGTTAATAATGATTTTTGCATGATGTTTATATTGCCTTGTGAGATGGTTTGTTTTGGCATGATTGTAACCAAGATATTATGGATGTTCAAATGGTTATCTGAATTGGTGGATGAAAGCTTGAGAAAGGTCTTATTGTAGCATGAATTATGCATGAATTGGGATTGATTTGGCTGCTCTTTGTGTATGGAAATTGTACATTTTGCCTTGTGTAGGTACATTGAAATTGGGGTGGCAATTTGGCCTTGTAAATGGCCTATTTTTGTCCACACGGGCGTGTGTCTCAGCTGTGTGTCACACACGGTCATGTTACACGGCCGTGTGTCCCCTGGTGTTGATATTAAAATAAATTCAGTATGCTCCACACGGTCTCACACATGGGCGTGTGATTGGCCGTGTGGCACAAGTCAGTATATCCCCTTAAATGGCACACGACCTTAGCGCACGGGCGTGTGACTTGGCCGTGTTGCATAAGTCAGTATACCCTACAGGTTTGGCACGACCTAGCACACGGCCTGGTACACGGGAGTGTGTGGCCATTTCGAAAGGAAAACGGGTTAGACACACGGGCGTGTGGTTGGCCGTGTGACTCAAGTCATGATGTATGCCCTGTTTTCACACGGCCTGTGACACAGGCGTGTTTGAAACCGTGTGAGGTACACGGCCTGTTCACACAGGCGTGTGACCTTTGTATGGATGAAAAATTTCTAAGTTTTCCAAAATTTTCGTATGTTATTGATTTAGTCCCGAACCACTTCTAAAGTATGTTTAAGGCCTCGTAGGCTCTTATAAGGGACAATGTGATTATGTTGAATGGTTTATGAGATTGTATGCTATATGTTGTGAATTGATTGATAATGCCTCGAAACCCTACTCCGGCAACGGGAACGGGTTAGGAGCATTACAAGTTGTGCCCGTTTGAGAAGCGAACTAGCCTAGGATTTGTAGGGCACATGGCTGTGTGGTCTAACTGTGTCGTCCACACACCCATATGGGAGACCGTGTGTCCCCAAACCTACACATGGTTTGCCTAGATTCTCTTGTAAAAGAACACATTCACCTGGAGCCCGATCGGTGTTCCTTACGATCAAATCTGATCCGATGTAGCTAGAACATATTTTAAAACTTAATAGTAAAATTACTTAATTACACCTTCCATTAATTAAATGTTGATTTGTCTTACACTATAACTCATTTACAACTTAAACTTACCTAAATTATTTAAAAACCTGTTATAGGATATATATATATATATATATATATATATATTTTTTATTCTGCGATGCATAAGATTATTGTATTTAATAATTGAAATTAAATAAATGATTCATAATTTTTTAATTTTTAATATTTTAAAGATAATATGATTACAAAAGTTTAAAATATCATAATATTAGAATCACTTTTTAAAAATTATAATTGATATTAGAATCAATTATAATTGGTTAGTAAATGTTTTTAAAAATAATTTGGTAATAAATTATTTACCGATTTAAATAAAAACAGTTTGGGATATATTTTATTTAAAAAATTGTTTTGTGCAATGATAAAGCATATTACACTCCTAATAGGAGGACGTAGGTTCAAATCTTGAAGATAACTTTTTTGGGAGAGACAATCACAAATACCGAACATGCACCATAAACGGACATACATAATATAAAAATAAAATGATTTTTAAATTTGTAATAGAAAATTATAAATAATTTTAAAATTAAATTAAATAAATTGTTTCCGCATAAATGTTTTTAGTAACCAACTGAAAAACTTGAATCATATTGTACTAAGAATTGAAATTTAATATATACTATTTAATAATATAAATATTTAGCTGATGAAGTCTTAGTTTTATTGGTATAAACATTATTAAAATAATAATAATATAAATTTAAAAGGCTATTATTAAGAACTAATTAAAATTATATTGTACTAATAAAGTAATTTTAAAAGAATTAATTAAAATTGTATTGTACTAACAACAATATATATGAAATAATGGATATAGGAAAACTTAAGGAATCTTGAGGTGACATATATCTCACTTTATAATTTAGCATTGGTATAATAATTTATTTGGCCCTCAAATTTTAAAAAATATTTTAGTCCTCTATTTAATTTTTATTTTTCTTATCTTTAAACTTGCGTTTTTGTCAAATCATCCCAAAATGGATGGAAAAATAAACTTTTTTAACTTTTTGATGTGGTATACAAGTGGATGACATGTTAACATTTAATTATTCTTTTAGAATTTAAAAATTATAAATTTTATTTTTAAAACTTAAAATCATTAAAATTATTTAAAAGTATAAAAACATAAATATATATTTAAAATTTTAAAAATGAATTAAATGTTGATGTGTCATCCACGTGACAATCCATGTGTATGCCACATCAGTAAAGTTAACAAATGTAAACTTTTTCATCCATATTAGGGTGGACAAAAAAATACAAGCTCAAGTGAAAAAAAAAAAACTAAAAAACTAAAAAATTAAAAAAAAGGGCTAAAATGACTTATTTTATAATGTTGGAGGGGTAAAAAAATAATTATGCTTTAAGAATTATAAAAGTCTCCTAACAACTCAATCAATAGGTTGATAATAGAAGGATTATGTTGGAAATTGAGCCATAACACTATTTTACCACCCATAAAAATGGAAAATAGAGTTTAAGGTTTTTCACTTTTCCCATTACCTCTTTGCTTGTGCCATTCACTCCTCTATTGCCATTTTTCATTTCATTTCTTACTCTCAAAAATCGTCATCTAAAAACTAACATGCAAGTCCAAATCTCTAATATATTCACTCCTTTTTAAGTTTTAACGTAGGATAACTTGTATTCCCCACAAATTATTCAAAAACTTCCACACTTTACTCATCAAAAAACATGAAATCAACACCCAGATGAACCTCTTAAATTTTATGATTAATCACTTTTAATTTATATAGTAGTTAATGGATAATAATATATATATTTGGTGAATTAGTGAATTACAATAACAGGACAAAGCCCGAACAATAAATACGATTAGCGCGACTCGAACCCAAGTCACACTTGAGGCAGTGAACACCCCTAGCCATATATTCATGTTATTACACAAATATGTAACTATTGTAAAAGTTACAATAATTTAATTAATATATAAACCAATATAGAAAAATAAAGAAATATTCGCGTCATATATATTTATTTTGATATGTTATTTAAGATATGTCTCACATGCTTTATATGACTTTTAAAAATTAGTATTACCATATTTTAATCATAATTAATTTTATTTATTTAAAAACGTTTAAACAAACTTTTAAAAAATTACCATAAACTAAAATTATTGTATTTTTTAAATAAAAATTGAAACTTTCATTACATTGTTAATATATATTATTAGAGATAAAATCAATCAATTTTATTGAAAATATACTTAGATAATATTCAATTTAATAAAGAGTATAAAAATTTATTCAAATTCATCATAACTAATAAACAGTTATTTCAGAACTAAATGTAATAATTAAAATTTAATAGGGACTAAAATCATAATTTAAAAAGATTATTAAGCAAAATGATTTCAATAATATTTGTAAAGGGATCAATCTTTAAAAGAATTTATGAAGTAAATAAGCCAAAAAGAATTAATGCGAAATATGCGTTTATTTCCGTCTTTAGCCTAAACTTTGTAAGTTAATATAATGTAATTTATGCGAATGCATAAAGGGTATGATGTGCAAGGTTTTGTGTTAGGAACAATTAGTATTCCATATCTCAGTTCTTGGCTAATAAAGATGGGCGGTTAATTGAGAATCTTGAGTATATGTTGCATAGACAGCAATATAAGCTGCTAGCATCGTGGCTGCTATCAACAGTAAATCATGAAGTCTTGATCTATCTTACAAATGCTCACACTAGTTTTGAGGTTTGGGCAACTATAGAAAGGAGATTTGAAAAAAGTTGTTTTAGGAGGAGTAATTCGCAGTCCCTTGGAGAATCGGATTGTTGGTTTCCATCCAAACTCTCAACTTTGGACTGTTAGTTGGTCATGGGAGAGGGAATCTTTAGATTTATGAACTTCCTCCTGTAGGTGTAGAGAATGTTCTTTTAGGAGCATTGATTATGATAGACATTGTGTTGTCAGGGTTTGAGCTCCTCTTTTATTAAAAAAGTAAATGAAGCTACACAGATCAAAATGACCAAGGAAAAAGGTTACAATCAAAACCATGTTCCTCATACGAATACTTGAAAAAGGTTTAGAAAAATGCAAGAAGAAATTACATGGATCAAAATCATAAAGTTGGAGTAGGTTTAATGAATTTGGAAGAAAAGAGCAAAATAATTGTATACCTGCTAATCACCAAATTGCGTGTTTCTTTACTATGGTGGCACATGCACATCTAATTCAAGCATCTTAGCCCCCTAAAAGCAACAACAAAAAAAGAAGAGAAAAGAGCTCCCAAATCCTTACCACCTTGATTTGATTTTCTTGATAGAAAACAAAAAGGGCTGAATTTTCTTTTCTTTAATGATTTCTCAATTATGTTTTCCTCCTTGGCATGGAACTAGTGCTTCCATCAAACAGTCCTTCAATATAAGCCTCTATATCTTCAGGCTGGAGCTTAATGTACTTCTCTGTTTGTCTTCCAGGGGTCAAGTATCCGAGAACCTTCCCAAGAAGGATCTGTATGCTGGTATAATCACACCTGCTATGGAAACCCTCAGCTCTGATTGCATTTGCTTATCGGACACCACCCACGAGCTTTGGGTCCTGTGAATTTCTTCGAACATGGCGTTGAAGCTCTTGAATCTCTCTTTCAGCGCTGGTTTCACCACCTTACCGTTCACGTTCAGCCCCTCCATGTTTAAACAATCTAAGAGCTTCATCCAAGTCTCTCTCTTGTAACTCTGATGGTAGTTCCTAAGTTCATATGATCTCTTCTTATACCGGTCATCCCCCATCGTTTGGTGGATCTCCGGAGACCCTTTGATCTTCTGCAATATGTAGCGTCCATTGTTCATCATGAAAATATTGCTCAAGGCCACATCCTTATAAAGCTTAGACTTTGCCTCTAAAATGGAGTCCAACAAGTCCATTATTTTTATCAAATGCCTTGAAAATGGGGATTGATTTTCATCATTGTTGCTCTGAGAGTTGCCTTGGTAATCCCGAGGCTTGCTTGTTGAATGTTCCTTGAAAACTTGCTCCAAGGTGTCCTTATACTCATCACATGCATATTTGAGATAATTCATTGTATAGCGAGTTAAAGGATGAACTGCCCCTCCAGGAACTGGGGTTCTTCCTGTATCAGACTTGATTGAATTCTCAAGATCACAAAAAATGCAAATCGCGGTTTCGCCAATCTTGCTCCGAGTCGCCGTTAACTCTGCCTTGAGCTCTTTGGCGCATTCTTTAGGAAACAGACTATCAATAGCGGAAGAATGATCTTGCAAGGTCTCATAGATGTCAAGAAATTTGAAGAGTTTCTCGGTGGAACGCTTGCTAAGGGCAACAGCTTCAGCGAAATTGAGGAGTTGAAGAAAGAGGACACGGATGAGGTTGGCAAAGAGGCTTTTAGCTACAGAAGGGTTGTCGGAGAAGATTGTTTGGGCGAGCTTGTGCTCCGCGGAGAAGTAGATATTAGCACATTCTTTGAAGGCCCTGACCCATGGAGGGATCTCCCTTTCCATTGCTTCCCATTGCATCCTTTGTATGTCATCCAAACTTATCTTCTGGAATCCTAGCTTGTTCAAGGTCTCCTCAATTGTATTCCTCCTGGTGACCATGTACACCTCGTAGCATTCAAACTCATATCCCCCCGAAACCATCAGCTTGGAAATTTTATTCAAGGTGGCCAAAACTTGCTTAGAATACCCTGGAAAGTTGGGCTCCTCTTTTGATTGATCCTGACCAGCGTCAGGGATTTGATCTGCAGCAGCTTCTACGGTTCTCGACTCTTCCAGGAGAACCCTGAACTCATCCTCCAAATAACTCATAACTCGTTGGTGAATCCTCCCAATGCGGTTGATCAAAGGACCCCGAGTGGAATCCGATTTGAAGACTGTGGAAACATGTCCATACAGCTTAGATATCTGCTCCACAACTTTATGAAACCACCCATCATCCTCAGGATCAGGAACAGGACACCCCTTGGACTTTTCAGGCACTTCAAGCCTAGATACTTTGTGTTCAACGAGATCCAAATACTTGTCAATGATGTCTGGAATCTCTAGACCCTCCTCCCCCGACAAGAAATGTTGAATGCCCTCCCAAGCTTTTTCCAAGGTGTATTTTATCTCAGCTTCCTTTGCTTCCCCTGCTTGTTCATTAGTTTCATTCTTGTCAGCTGCAGCAGGGTCCTTTTCCTTTGAACTCTTGAGGGACTCTGCCCGTGGCACCGAGTTCTTATGGTCATGGTCTCCGCTCTTAAAACTCGAAGACTTGTCAGGGTTGTGATTCATTTCCAGGGTAAGGCTAAGCTAAAGAAGAGGGTTGTAGGAAAAGGAAAACAAAGATGGAAGGTAGAGGAAAAGTAGATAGAGAAAGATGCAAAAGTGGAAGCAGAAATATCGGTGTTGTAATTCGCAACTATTTTCGACTAGTGAAATTGGTTTGGTTGGAAATGGTCCAATGTGAAGACAGGAAATGGTTGTGGGGTGTGTGTGTGTTTTAATCTGTTTTAGGGACGTGAGGGGTTGACCAGTGGCCTCTTTTGCCACCTTTTGGTGCTTCCCACGTCGCTTCTTTGCTTATGCTCTTCCAGTACTTCAATTATATCAGGTACCTCATGTTAGATAATTAATTATGAACCAAACTATATTATATTATGTACCACACACCACGTTTTATGACTTCATCGATTTGAAGAAACTGCAGGGTTGTTTCTTATTTTGTAACAAAATTTGAATGAAATAATCAAGAATATACATCCACATTGCATAAAGGGTATGATGTGCAAGGTTTTGTGTTAGGAACAATTAGTATTCCATATCTCAGTTCTTGGCTAATAAAGATGGGCGGTTAATTGAGAATCTTGAGTATATGTTGCATAGACAGCAATATAAGCTGCTAGCATCGTGGCTGCTATCAACAGTAAATCATGAAGTCTTGATCTATCTTACAAATGCTCACACTAGTTTTGAGGTTTGGGCAACTATAGAAAGGAGATTTGAAAAAGTTGTTTTAGGAGGAGTAATTCGCAGTCCCTTGGAGAATCGGATTGTTGGTTTCATCCAAACTCTCAACTTTGGACTGTTAGTTGGTCATGGGAGGGAATCTTTAGATTTATGAACTTCCTCCTGTAGGTGTAGAGAATGTTCTTTTAGGAGCATTGATTATGATAGACATTGTGTTGTCAGGGTTTGAGCTCCTCTTTTATTAAAAAAGTAAATGAAGCTACACAGATCAAAATGACCAAGGAAAAAGGTTACAATCAAAACCATGTTCCTCATACGAATACTTGAAAAAGGTTTAGAAAAATGCAAGAAGAAATTACATGGATCAAAATCATAAAGTTGGAGTAGGTTTAATGAATTTGGAAGAAAAGAGCAAAATAATTGTATACCTGCTAATCACCAAATTGCGTGTTTCTTTACTATGGTGGCACATGCACATCTAATTCAAGCATCTTAGCCCCCTAAAAGCAACAACAAAAAAAGAAGAGAAAAGAGCTCCCAAATCCTTACCACCTTGATTTGATTTTCTTGATAGAAAACAAAAAGGGCTGAATTTTCTTTTCTTTAATGATTTCTCAATTATGTTTTCCTCCTTGGCATGGAACTAGTGCTTCCATCAAACAGTCCTTCAATATAAGCCTCTATATCTTCAGGCTGGAGCTTAATGTACTTCTCTGTTTGTCTTCCAGGGGTCAAGTATCCCGAGAACCTTCCCAAGAAGGATCTGTATGCTGGTATAATCACACCTGCTATGGAAACCCTCAGCTCTGATTGCATTTGCTTATCGGACACCACCCACGAGCTTTGGGTCCTGTGAATTTCTTCGAACATGGCGTTGAAGCTCTTGAATCTCTCTTTCAGCGCTGGTTTCACCACCTTACCGTTCACGTTCAGCCCCTCCATGTTTAAACAATCTAAGAGCTTCATCCAAGTCTCTCTCTTGTAACTCTGATGGTAGTTCCTAAGTTCATATGATCTCTTCTTATACCGGTCATCCCCCATCGTTTGGTGGATCTCCGGAGACCCTTTGATCTTCTGCAATATGTAGCGTCCATTGTTCATCATGAAAATATTGCTCAAGGCCACATCCTTATAAAGCTTAGACTTTGCCTCTAAAATGGAGTCCAACAAGTCCATTATTTTTATCAAATGCCTTGAAAATGGGGATTGATTTTCATCATTGTTGCTCTGAGAGTTGCCTTGGTAATCCCGAGGCTTGCTTGTTGAATGTTCCTTGAAAACTTGCTCCAAGGTGTCCTTATACTCATCACATGCATATTTGAGATAATTCATTGTATAGCGAGTTAAAGGATGAACTGCCCTCCAGGAACTGGGGTTCTTCCTGTATCAGACTTGATTGAATTCTCAAGATCACAAAAATGCAAATCGCGGTTTCGCCAATCTTGCTCCGAGTCGCCGTTAACTCTGCCTTGAGCTCTTTGGCGCATTCTTTAGGAAACAGACTATCAATAGCGAAGAATGATCTTGCAAGGTCTCATAGATGTCAAGAAATTTGAAGAGTTTCTCGGTGGAACGCTTGCTAAGGGCAACAGCTTCAGCGAAATTGAGGAGTTGAAGAAAGAGGACACGGATGAGGTTGGCAAAGAGGCTTTTAGCTACAGAAGGGTTGTCGGAGAAGATTGTTTGGGCGAGCTTGTGCTCCGCGGAGAAGTAGATATTAGCACATTCTTTGAAGGCCCTGACCCATGGAGGGATCTCCCTTTCCATTGCTTCCCATTGCATCCTTTGTATGTCATCCAAACTTATCTTCTGGAATCCTAGCTTGTTCAAGGTCTCCTCAATTGTATTCCTCCTGGTGACCATGTACACCTCGTAGCATTCAAACTCATATCCCCCCGAAATCATCAGCTTGGAAATTTTATTCAAGGTGGCCAAAACTTGCTTAGAATACCCTGGAAAGTTGGGCTCCTCTTTTGATTGATCCTGACCAGCGTCAGGGATTTGATCTGCAGCAGCTTCTACGGTTCTCGACTCTTCCAGGAGAACCCTGAACTCATCCTCCAAATAACTCATAACTCGTTGGTGAATCCTCCCAATGCGGTTGATCAAAGGACCCCGACTGGAATCCGATTTGAAGACTGTGGAAACATGTCCATACAGCTTAGATATCTGCTCCACAACTTTATGAAACCACCCATCATCCTCAGGATCAGGAACAGGACACCCCTTGGACTTTTCAGGCACTTCAAGCCTAGATACTTTGTGTTCAACGAGATCCAAATACTTGCCAATGATGTCTGGAATCTCTAGACCCTCCTCCTCCGACAAGAAATGTTGAATGTCCTCCCAAGCTTTTTCCAAGGTGTATTTTATCTCAGCTTCCTTGGCTTCCCCTGCTTGTTCATTAGTTTCATTCTTGTCAGCTGCAGCAGGGTCCTTTTCCTTTGAACTCTTGAGGGACTCTGCCCGTGGCACCGAGTTCTTATGGTCATGGTCTCCGCTCTTAAAACTCGAAGACTTGTCAGGGTTGTGATTCATTTCCAGGGGTAAGGCTAAGCTAAAGAAGAGGGTTGTAGGGAAAAGGAAAACAAAGATGGAAGGTAGAGGAAAAAGTAGATAGAGAAAGATGCAAAAGTGGAAGCAGAAATATCGGTGTTGTAATTCGCAACTATTTTCGACTAGTGAAATTGGTTTGGTTGGAAATGGTCCAATGTGAAGACAGGAAATGGTTGTGGGGTGTGTGTGTGTGTTTTAATCTGTTTTTAGGGACGTGAGGGGTTGACCAGTGGCCTCTTTTGCCACCTTTTGGTGCTTCCCACGTCGCTTCTTTGCTTATGCTCTTCCAGTACTTCAATTATATCAGGTACCTCATGTTAGATAATTAATTATGAACCAAACTATATTATATTATGTACCACACACCACGTTTTATGACTTCATCGATTTGAAGAAACTGCAGGGTTGTTTCTTATTTTGTAACAAAAATTTGAATGAAATAATCAAGAATATACATCCACATGGATCCAGATTGCATTGTAGTATCAAATTGGATACAAAGCTTTAAGTCCGGTTCAGTAACTAATTTTAATTTTTTTAAGGAATTTGTATAAATTTATGGGGTTAACTTTCCAACCCTATTTTCATTCAATCAATTTCAATTTTTTAGTTAGTTCGAATTTCTTTTAATCCGATGTTATAGATGTACCAATTTTGGATTTTATTGAATCAACCGATTTATCTGATTTGATTATTACAATATTGAATTATAATAAATAAACAATGATAGAATTTAATTAAGGTAATATTTAGAGTGAGTTTGATAATTTTTTTTTTTAAGTTAACTTGAAATTTTCAATGAAAAATATTAAATAAAATAAATAAATACTAAATTGATTTTAATTTCTAAAAAATTATATTAGAAACAAGTTATCCTTTTTACTTTTTTTGTTAAAAAATGAAATGTTCAAAATAAGTTACCATTGTACCAAATATTAACCCTTATTTTTTATTTAAAATTATTTAAAATATTATATTAATAGGATTAACTAATTTTTTTTAAATTTAAATTTATTATTACCAATAATCTCAAACTTTTAAGATTTTGTAGTAAAATTTTAGTACTAAAATTTTCAATTTAACTAAGCAAATTTAACTAATAATCCCAAACTTTATAAAAGTTTAGCACAAATCAACGGTGAATTTATCAAGTATTAATATGTTTTCCATTCGAATAACTATTTATTTATGTCAATTTATAGGGAAAAATTTAAAGGTTAAAATATGTTGTAAATCTCTATATATTTCATACATTTTAAATTTAATTCTTTTTTTTAAATATCAATTAGAATTACATCAAAATACATATTATATACTTCAAATGGCATACAACATCACTAAGATACCTGTTAACATAAACATACAAAAACTCTATTTACATGCCACTTATAATCAAGCCAAAATAAACAAATAGAGTAAGTTTACGTAAAGCTTAATAAATTCATAAAACAAAACATTACATACCTGTCAATTTTAAGTTTATAATTCATATATAACATAAAAATTACATTCCTTTGCCTTGTTTCATCGTTTCTACCATGTCAAATGGTTAAGCTTAGATAAATCAAACCATCGAAAACATAACATGCCAAGATTCTTATATCAAATTATAATCAAAGTAACATAATTCATCATGTCATCTTGTTTCATTTACATTTCAATAATTAACTATTTTGTTTGGAGAACAATAGTAAATTGACTTTAGATACGCGGGAAGGTAATGCTCACACAAGCTGACAAATGGGTCATTAACCAATACACGATGTTGTTTACACAAACTTTAGAGAACCCGCAACACATGCAGAATCTCAAGCCATTGGTACGATATCCACCACCAGTACATAGTACTTGATAAATATAACACTAGCACAGAGTGCCTGATACTGTAACACCAACATTTTTTACATATAGTAAATGATGCTGTTCACATTTTTTTACTCTTTATCAATATTTTACGCTTTTATCTTAAACTTTTACCTTTAATTTAATTTAGTCCCTAAACCCGAAACTTTCAAATCTATCGCAATTTAACCAAATCAAAGCTAGCTCACACAACTTTCCTATTTTAACAATTTAATCTTTAAACTTTAAAATCAATCAAACCCACTTTACAAAATGGTCCTATTTAACTATCAAGCTTATAAATATATCATCAAACTTAAAAAAAAAAAAAAAAAACATCATAATTTCATCTTGACATAACTTAAAATATGTAACTTTTTACAAATTAGTCCTTAGGTTAGCTAGATTAAGCTACAACGATCTCAAAAATATAAAATTATTAAAACACATGAAAAATATACATTTGATTTAAAGCTTGGCCGAACTAAGCTTTAGCTATGATGTTTATTTCTTTTTAGTTTCGATGGAAGAAGAATGAATGAATTAGAACAAAAATGTTTTACTTTTGTTTTATTATAACTTAACTAATATTTGAATATAAAATAACATATAAACTATTTATTTATCTATTTACAACCGTCCACCATAGATACTAAGGATTATTTACCATTTAAAGTCACCAACTTATGATTTTATAATCAATTAGCCCTTTTAAACTAAAAGTGATTGAATTTTGTGATTTTACGATTTATTCCTTATCCTTTAATTAACTATCAAATCACTAAAATTTTCGAACCAAATTTAAATACACCTATATAAAAACTCTGTAACCATTTAATAATATTTACGGGCTTGATTTACGGAAATGAGGTTCTAATACCTCATTTTTCAAAATCACTTAGTTTTAGGGACAAACCACTTTACTTAACTATTCGTTCAATTAGCAAAAATTATCAAATCAAAATTCAATATAATATTATATTTGACTCGTAAATATTAAATAATAATATTTATAGACTCACTCGTCAGATTTATTGCCTCGAAACCTCTGTTTCTAGCACCACTAAAAATGGACTGTTACATTCACCGTGCATCCCTAAAATAATCTCCTTTTTAAATCAATCCCTAAATTTTAAAATATTTTGATTACATCCCCAAACTATTAGGTTATATCAATAAGGCCTTTTCATTACTAAAACCATTAATTTAATCGCTAAATGAGCCATCGATCTTATTTGTCATATTTTAAAATGAAAAAAAATAAAGAAAAATGAATATGATAAAAATCTTGATTTTGAGATTTTCAAATTTTATAATATCTTTTTTTACTTTATTTTAGTTTTAATTTTAAAATTTATGTAGTAATGTTTTACTTTTCTTTAAAACTTTCATTTTAAATTATATCACAAGAATTGACACGACTTTTAATGGTTAAATTAATTATTTTAATGATAAAATAGTTTAATTAATATAACATCAATAGTTTAAGGATATAATTAAAATGTATTGAAATTTTAGGACTAATTTAAAATAAATATCTTTAACTCTAATTTGCAGTATGGGTATGTTTTTATAACATTTCATGCATTTTAAGTGTTACTCCTTAACTAAATAATAATTATAGAAATAGCAATACTGGTAGGAGGAGAGAGCGCGTGAAAATTTGCTCCAAGATTGGTGCGATTGCTTTTCTTGTTTTCCGTTTTCGAGTGTCTCTCTGATCGAACAATTGGGTAGTGGAGGTGTGTTTTTGTGTGTCCCTGTGTAGTGGAGTTTCCAAGACGGGATTGGTGTTCTAACCGAGGATAGTACGGTGGAAATTAACGTGGATGTAGACGTTGTGTCAAATCTGCGATGGGAGTGCTTCGGAGAACGGTGGTCTTCGTGAATCGGTCACTACACCAAAACAGACTTTTAGCGGCGTTTTTAGTGGCGTTTTAAAGAAAAACGCCAAATTTTATACATTAGCGGCGTTTGAATGAAAACGCCAAAAAAGCAATAGTGGCGTTTATTTACAAAACGCCGCATTAAAATCTGACCTTTAGCGGGCTTCTCCAAACGCCGCTAAAGTTCAACCTTTAGCGCGCTTTACCAAAACGCCGCTAAAATCGGCTTTAGCGGCGCTTTCCCAAAAGCCGCTAAAAATGGTTTTAGCGCGCTTTCCCAAAACGCCATTAAAATCTGGTTTTAGCGGCGCTTTTCCCAAAACGCCGCTTAAAAGTCGGTAATTAATGGCTTCCCAAAACGCCGCTAAAGTCAGCCTTTAGCGCGCTTCCCAAAACGCCGCTAAAGTCATTTTTAGCGGCGCTTTCAAAAACGCCGCTAAAGTTCGCTTTAGCGGCGCTTTCAAAAACGCCGCTAAAAGTCGGCTATTAGCGCGCCTCAAAACGTCGCTAAAGTCGGCCTTTAGCGGCGCTTTCCCAAAACGCCATAAAGTCTGCCTTTTAGCGGCGCTTTACAATAAACGCCATTAAAAGTTCTTTTAATGGCTTTCCTAAAACGCCGCTAAAAGTCGGCCATTAGCGGCGCTTCAAAAACGCCGCTAAAAGTAATTTTAAAGTTTTTTGGATATATATGACTTATTTTTTAAATTTATATATTAAATAATTTTTATATAATTGTAAAGAGATAACATTAATTTTAATACATTAAAATTATGATTCTAGTTTTAAATTATCTAAGAGAAAATATTTGTTAAAATGAAAAAAATATTAAATAATTTCTTATATAATCGTAAAGAGATAGTATTAATTTTAAAATATTGAATATTAATTCTCATGATTATTTGGGGTTATGGTTTAACATATATAGTTTAAGGTGTAAGGTGTAGGAATTCTTGCTTTAATGTTTAGGGATTATAGTTTATGATTTGCAGTTTAAGGTTGTCCTAGGGTTTAGAGTTTATGGTTTATGATTTATGGTTTAGGGTTTAGGGTTTAGGGTTTGTGGTTTAGGATTTATGATTTAGGGTTTATGATTTATGGTTTAGTGTTTAGGGTTTAGGATTTTAGGGTTTTAGGGTTTATTAGGGTAAGTTTAGTGTTTAATTTTTTCCTTAGTGTTAAAGGTTTAGCATTTAGTGTTTAGTGTTTAGGTCATAAGGTTTAGGGTTAATGTTTATAGTTTAGGATTTTAGTTGTTTAGAGTTTATAAAGGTTTATAGTTTAGGGTTTAGATTTTAGGGTTACGTGTTTAAGGTTTTATAGGTTTTAGGGTTTAGGGCCGACTTAGGGTTTGGATGTAAACAAACTAGTGTTGATAAAGTTTCTTAA
Organism: Gossypium rotundifolium; assembly: GCA_025506655.1. Lineage (NCBI taxonomy): Eukaryota > Viridiplantae > Streptophyta > Magnoliopsida > Malvales > Malvaceae > Gossypium > Gossypium rotundifolium. Next base: position 54,029,405 of record CP106725.1, read on the forward strand.
ACAAACCGGGCAGATCCAAATATGTAAAAAAGTGTTATTTTTAATACTTTTTCTTGTTTTGTTGCTATTTTCTTTTTTTTTCACTATTTTGCTACAATTTCCACTATTATGTTGTTACTAGTTTATTGCTATTGTTTGAATATTATATAATGCTTATTTTATTACTAAATTTATTATTATTTTAAAAATATTTATTTGTTAAGTTATACTTATCTTAGTGTTACTTAAATATACATTTATTTTAAAATTTATTTTTAATTTGTTATGAGATATTTATTGTAATATTTTTAATATATTATATTTAAAATTAATGTAAATAAAATTAATATAAATAGACTGAGTCGGACTCAAATTTTCTTGAGCCAAAACTTAATAAACGGGTTTAAATTTTTGTTAGTACAGAGACCTTTGGTCATGACACCTCTAACAAATGCTTTATGTAAACTATTTTCCGGTAAACAAACAAAATCCTACCACTCGTCATGTTATCTTGGAAGTCACTTTTAGTAAAACTTTCCATTCTTTGTATGGTCAACATCCATTCACTTTTGGTTCCACATTCAAATTTCAAAATCCACAAACAAAAGCAAACCTCAATTGGCCTCTGTTGCTTTTCTTTCCTTCTTCCATAAAACACGCCTTTCTTTTCCTTTCTTTTTGCACCACTTTTTTCTTTTCAAGGGAAGTGGTAAAAGAAGATGGAGACCGAAGGAACAGCGATTGATCTCAGAGGAACCCCAACCTCACGACAAGCAGATATGTACGTTACAACATCTTAGGTAACATCTTCAAGTCTCTTCCAAGTATGTTCCTCCTATTCACTTTGTTGGTCGTGGCGCTTACGGCATCGTTTGGTATGATTCTCTTTCCTTCTTCTACCTTTGTGCAAAATTTTCTTTTTCCGTTTTGGGTTTTCGTTGGATGAGAGTTTAAGCTGCAGAGTCATTGAATTGCTTGAATTTTTGGATTTTTTCTTCATTGTTTGAGATTTTAGTGATTAAGCGGAAGAGCAAATTAAAAGTGTAGAAAATGGAAATCTTTAGTGCCCTTTTACGTAAATTTTGAAATGAGCTATGGGTTCGTTCAATTTGATGTTTGAAGAAGTTACTATTTTTACTATACTTTTCATAATAATTTTGGTTTTGATTTTTACGGGCTTGGTACTTGATCGATAGCCTTAATTTTAAAAGAGAGACCACGAGATTAAAGTTTCAAAACAATATTTTGAGTCACAATGAAATTGGATCCTTTGATAATTGCAATTTGTGCCACAAATTCGAGACAAAGGAAGAGGTTGCAATAAAAAGATTGCGAATGCATTCGACAATGTGATTGATGCTAAAAGAACACTCCGTGAGATCAAGCTCCTTTGTCACATGGATCATGATAATGTAATCTACTAAATTCTTAACTCGTTTGCTCATTGTTAATACATTTTCTTGGGTTTGCTTATTCATTTCATGTTATACTATGAAGGGGATATGAAGTGTTGCATTACCATTTTTGCAGATTATCAAAATCAAGGACATAATAATCCCGCCAGAGAAGGAAAAGTTCAATGATGTTTACATTGCATATGAGCTAATGGACACCGATCCGCATCGATAATACGGTCTAGCCGAGCTCTCACCGATGATCACCGTCGGTGGGTTATATACCATTCTTATTAGTTTTTTCCCTTTAGCAAGGTCCTAGTTTGTGATGTTCTTGGTGTCATCGTGAGTCTATTTTGGCTGTGTATAATGCCGTAGTCGATTGCAATAAACATATTTCAATATCACGAATCACCAATGGTAGTTTAATATGATTGTGTATTATCCGAAGTTGGGCTATAACTATATTGTTTTTCAAGATTTCTTATATCAACTGCTATGGGTCTTAAGTACATACACTCGGCAAATGTTCGCATCGCAACCTAAAACCTAGCAACCCGCTTCTCAATGCAAACTGTGATCTCAAAATTTGTGACTTTGGTCTTGCAAGAACCACCTCGAGGCGGACTTCATGACCGAAGTATGTTGTAACCAGATGGTATCGAGCCCCGAATTGCTTCTCAATTGTTCGAGTATCTGCCGCTATCGATATCCAGTCGGTTGGTTGTATTCTAATGGAGATAATTAGAAGGAGCCACTTTTCTCTGGTAAAGATTATGTTCAAGATTGGGGCTTATTACTCGGTATTCATCCTTGGTTTTCACTCAAACCTAAACCCAATTCTTCAGTTTCATCGAAGAGCACTGAATATTATATGGTCACCATTTTTAGGTATTGTTACAATGAAAGAACGAAGCAGGTTGTAAATTTTTAGTGGACATTGAATGCATGATGAAGAGCAAATTTCTCTACTTAAAGCGGAAGCAGCAGCAAGGGAGGCAGAGCAAAACAGAAAGTATGAAGAACTTCACTCTGACTTGAGCTATGATGAAGATGTTGCAATGATCAGACGCCGCCATCTTAGACATTTATGTTCTTATTGTAAGATGATTTTAACATTGTTACATTTAACATTTTGTAAGGATATTTTATACGATATCATATATTTTTATTTATTTTAAAATAACATTTAGAATTAATGTAGTTGGTGTAATTTTTATGCTACATTTGCTATTTGGGTTGAAATTATATATTATATTTGTTGTCATTGGTTGGTTTTAGTGCGAGGCGTATGATATTGGATAAATTGAATATTTTAAATATGTACAAGTTAAGCGGCGTTTGAGGGCAAAAGCGCCGCTAAAAGTCAAACTCAGTAGTGGCGTTTTTGAAATAAGCGTAGGTAAAAGTCATTATTTTTAGCGGCGTTTTAGAAAAAGCGCCGCTAAAAATCATGTTTTTAGCGGCGTTTTAGGAAAAAGCGCTAAAAGTCATGTTTTTAGCGTTTTAGGAAAAAGCGCTAAAAAGCCATGTTTTTTGGCGTTTTTGAAAAAGCCGCTAAAAGCCATGTTTTTATGCGTTTTGGAAAAAAGCTACCGCTAAAAGTCATATTTTAGTGGCGTTTTTTAAAAGCGCCGCTAAAATCATGGTTTCTAGCGGCGTTTTATCACAAAACGCGCTAAATTTTTGGCGCCACATTTAGCGACGTTTTTGTGGCGCTTTTCAAAGCTAGCAGAAGCTCTATTAGTGGCGCTTAAAAGCGCTTAAAAGCCTAAAAAGCGCGCTAAAAGTCTTTTTCTTTGTAGTGGGTGAATCTTGTCGTTTCGCCCTGTGTACTATTTTTCTTTATTTTATGTGTTTTCTTGCATTTTACATGTTTTCTTGCATGAGATCTCGTTTTCTTGCATGGAAATCTCGTTTTCTTGCATGGAAATCGTCCCTTTCACATGCATTAATAGCTAGAAAGTTTGACTTTTCTATGTAATGTGCATGAAAAATTATTTCCTTGGGGTTTTAAATATATGCATTTATTACGAGACGATTCTTTGTTGCATGCTTTTTGCTATCTTTGAGTATGTAGTTTTTCCATATATAGGGTTTTAGTTGTTTTTGTTCGTCTTTTTCGTGCTCTTTCCTTCTCTTTAACTTTGATAGGAGTTTTGTTTTGTTGTTGTTTCGTTTTTATCTTCTGTACTGAGTATCCTGGGTTTCTTTCGCTGTGGTTAAGATCATTTTTATTGAGATTTTTTCACAGGTTCCTCTGTTTGATCTTTTGCTGATTGAGGTATTTTTTTTATCTTTCTGTCATTTAGGCTCTTTTAATTGGTTATTAGTATTAGCTCGGTCATTCTTCACCTGTTTTTTGGTTTTTCTTATTTTTTCGTTTTTTCTGTAGTTTGTTTTGTTTTCATATCTCTCTATACACTACACAAAAACAGACTTTTAGCGGTATTTTTAGTAACGTTTTAATAAAAAACGCCGTAAAAGTTGAGCATAGCGGCGTTTTTGGCCCAAACGCCGCTAAAGATCTGAGCATTAGCGGCGCTTTTGTAAAAACGCCGCTAAAGATCTGAGCACTAGCTGCGCTTTCGTAAAAACGCCGCTAAAGATCTGAGCATTAGCGGCGCTTCCTTAAAAACGTCGTTATAGATCTTAGCATCAGTGGCGCTTCCTTAAAAACACTGGTATAGATCTGAGCATTAGTGGCATTTTTATTAAAACGCCACAAAAGGTAAGCTTTAGTGACGTTTTTTATAAAAGTGCAAAGAAAAAATATTTTATTTTAGAGTTTTGGGTTTTGGGTTTAGAATTTAAGGTTTAATGTCTATAGTTTAGAGTTTTAGGGTTTATGATATAATGTTTATTATTTTGGGTTAAGGGTTTATATTTTATAGTTTAGAGTTTTATAGTTTGGATTTAGGGTTTAATGTTTGGGGTTTAAGGTTTAAGGATACTGTTTGAAAACTGAAAAATATTTGGAATTTACTGAGGTTCATGCTATTTTATACTACACCCATGTTATTTAATATAAGAATATAAAATCTATGTTTTGTACTACACTAACATTGGCCACATGAATTCTCAAAAAATTGGTCTCGGATTATGATTTAAGGTTTGCGATTTAGAGTTTAGGGTTCGAGTTTTATGGTCTAAGATTTATGGTTTGGGGTTTTGAGTTTGGGATTTAGGGTTTGGTGTTTGTGATTTATGGTATAATATTTAGGGTTTAAGGTTTATGATTTAGGATTAATCTTGAATTTTTAGAATATAAATAAAATAAGATAAATGTAAATTATTTTTAAAAAATATATATCAAAATGGGTTAAATCCCAAAAGGATACATGAACAATGGTTTAGTGTGCAATTGTATACATGAACTTTAATTTGATCCATATCTTGTAAAATATTAACACAATTATTGATATAATTAACATCATTTTTATTTATATATTGCATACATAAATATTTATATTTATTCATATAAAAATATATTAATGTATTTATATTTTAAAATAATATGTATGATTAAATCAAAATTAAAGTTTCAACTATACATTTAAACCACAATTAGAATTTCACATCTAGAATTACACATTAAACCAAAATTCATATATAATTCGAGATGTATCTATATCAAAATTTAGGTGTATACATATAATTAAATGTTATTTATATAAAAATCTAAACAATTAATGTTGATGTAAAAAGAAAGAAAAAGAAATTCCTAAAAGAGTTGATAATGGTAATTAAATTTTTAAATTTTAATAATAAAAATTAAACACTTAAAAAAATTAAAAACTTAAAAACTTAATATTTAATATTTTAGTTAAAAAGTTTAATACTCAAAATATAATAAAAATAAAAATTCAAAAAATGATAATCTCAAAGACAAAAATTTTAAAAGAAAAACATAAAAAATATAGGTTAAAATTAAAATTAAAATTAAAATTGAAAAAAGTTAAAATTAAAATTGAAAAAAATAAAATTAAAATTGAAAAAAAAATTAAAGTTAAAAGTTCAATACTCAAAAATGGAAAAAGAAATTAAAATTGTGTAATAATGACGTTATTTATAAAAATACCACAAAAAAGAGCTATAATGGCGTTTTTAGTGAAAACACCGCAAAAATAAGCTATAACGGTGTCGTTTTTTCTCTGCTTAAAAACTATCCCTATAACCTCGATTTTTATTTCCCCAAAATCTAAATTTCGTAAGTCCCCAAAAATTGCCTATATCGGTTTCCCAAAATCCCCAAATCAAAATCCCCAAATCGATTTCCCTCACCGATCTTCGTCTATATGTTAGCACCGATTTTCGCCTTTCATTTCCTTATGTTGTTGTTCTGTGAATTGTTTCTTTCAGGGGCGGTTCAGGTATCAACCCGGTGAAGTTAGAGCATTCGGGATGATTGCTGGAGGCTCTGGCATTACACCAATGTTCTAAGTTATTGGTAGCCGTAATGAAGACAATAAATTGAGCTTAGGAGTTTCTGATGAAGAAGCTAGGGTTTCTCCAATGGAGCAAGATTTGAAAGATTTTCTGGTTTTAGAGAAAATATATCTGGTTTTATGGGTTTGAAGTGGGTGATATGGTTTGGGGAAAGGTGAAATCTCATCATTGGTGGCCTGGGCATATATTTAACGAAGCATTTGCATCTTCATCTGTACGCGGACAAGGAGAGAGGGATATGTGTTAGTTGCGTTCTTTGGGGATAGTAGTTATGGATGGTTTGACCCAGCTGAGCTTGTCCCTTTTGATCGTCATTTTATGGAGAAATCACAGCAGACAAACTCGAGGACTTTTGTCAAGGCTGTGGAAGAGGCAATGGATGAGGCAAGTCGGAGGCGTGGTCTTGGTTTGGCTTGTAAATGTAGGAACCCATATAATTTTCGACCCACAAATGTCCAAGGGTACTGTGTAGTTGATGTGCCTGATTATGAACCAAATGGGGTTTATTCAGTGAATCAGATTAGGAATGCAAGAAATAGTTTTAAGCCTAGTGAGGCCCTTTCATTTGTGAAACAATTGGCATCAGACGGTGGAGCTTTTGACCAGCATAGCATTGAGTTTCTTAAGAATAAGGCTATTGTTTGTTCTTTCCGGAAGGCTATGTTTGAGGAGTATGATGAGACGTATGCGCAGGCTTTTAGGGTGCGACCATCACGCCCTTCTAATTCGGCTGTTGATGCTCCAACACGACTTTCTAAAGAGGCACCGCGAGGTACTTGTCAAATCTGTATTGCTGATTCTTGGAAACTGTTTCAGGTTTTGATTTCATGGATTTCTTTGCAATCTGTTCTGCCTTCTCTGTTACATTAAAATTCAAATGTTGTGTTGTTTTTTAATGCAGTATTACCTGCACTCACGAGACTTTAGGCTGAAATAGTTACAAGTCTCACATGGCTAAAGCTGGTATTTTATTGCATTCATTTCATGGCTTCTAATTCTTTTTTTTTTTAAATTTCTACAGTTTGGTATCACATTTTTTTATTGAATCATGCATGGTTAAAGTCAGATGTGCGTTTCTAATGACTTTGTTTCGTTAGTGGTGATATTCAATGCATTCAGGTTTGTGCCAGTATGATATCTGTCATACGTGTCTTAATACAATCATGAAATGAGTTTCTCTTATGATTTTGATCTCTCAAAAACTGTCTTTTAACTGTAGTTTTGGTTTTTATCAAAATATTGGACAAGTGGGCCTATTTTCTTTGGAATTGTAAAGACTCTAAGATCAAATTGTTTTAAGACATTGGATATTGCAGTTTACCTTTTTAAGTTGTCTTGAGGGACTATTTTCCAAATTTTAAAAGTCTCTATTTATTCTATGAGGTAACCTTTTGCAAAATGTCAACTTGGGAGTCTCAACCTGATCCATGCGATATAAGAAAGTGCACTGACAGAATGTCTTTATTGAAGGAAAAAGTAACTTTAGCTTTGTCGAGACCAACATTAGAGCACGATTTATCAGAAGGAATTGTGGAAGCATTAAAACTTGGATAACTTGCAATAACCTTGTGCACTTTTTGTTAGAGAAAGATTGCAAGGATATCCTACAACGAAATACTTACTTTGGCTTAAGCTATTTTTAGTTTTACTATTGTGAAGCATCTTGAAGACATGAACTTCTGATGTTCTGCTGTGTTCTTAATTAATAATTTAAAAACCTTTGTGCTCTCAAATTATGATTTAAAAGCCTTTCTGGAATTATTTTACTCTCTGAGTTTATCAGGTTTTTAGATCTACTATTAATGCAGGGCTAAGAAATTTATTAGTCGAAACAAGTGAGAGACAAGCAAATATAATATCTTCTTAAGATATACTGATGTATGTGTATAGTAGTTTCTCGTTTGATTGCTGTTTTCCTCCATCAAAAATGGGCAATTTTTGAAATGTAATATCTTCTTAAGATAATTTCCAATTGGGAAAGTAAAATATTGAATTTTGTTTGAAAATGGCTACTTTTCTAAAGTTTAAGTCATCAAAGGCCCCAAAGGTTCTGCATTGTGTAAAGGCTGGTTTGAGATATGAGGGAAAAGATTGTATGGATCAAAATTCAAATATCACTTCATTGATTAGATGGCCCTAGTTAAAGTGTTTGTATATTATAGCATTGTAGTTTAGCTGTATTGTTTATAACTTTCTTCATCTTTATTCTTTTGGATTTATTGAATAGGTCATTCTTCAATTTTTCCTTCATTCTGGAGAGGTGGTTCTCCATGATGCTGACCCTAGTCTGAGGACATTTTTCCGTTCATGTTTGAGCCAGTAATGATACAGAGTATTTGGACAAACGTTAGATGATGAAGACTTTATATTGTTTTTCTTATTTGTTTCTAAAGATAAGTTTTTATCTACTATGTTTATTTGATTTATTTTATTACTTTGAAAAGATATTTCTCTTCATAAATATAAAATAAAAATAAAAATAAAGAACTTGATTGGATAAAAATGAAGCATAATGACATATTTGCAGCGTGCATTTTTTGAATTTAAGCGCCATCCTGTAGATGTATCATTAGTTAATCTGTTTGCTATGATGCTAATCTACATGACTTTTTTTTCCTTCGCATTCACTTTATCTTGCCTATTCTCTTATGTCAGCATGCATTTTATGAATTTAAACATTCTGTTTTCCTTAAAACTTTATGCTTAGCACTGTTCTTATGTTGATTACAGTGAGTTCACAGATCCTGTTGTTGTAGCTGCAACTCTTGATTTTCTAAATGTAAACAAGAACGAACTTCTTTTTTCTTTCCCCAACTTACTACCTCAGGTATGATCAATGAATTAGGATTCTTAGCAGATTCTTTTGATAAATATAATGCATTTTAAGGTATTAAAGATGCTGGATATCTTAAGAATTTGCATTACTTTTTGGAGCATGTTGTTTAAATTTATGAAATTGATGCTATTACTGTCATATGGCTTTAGACGTGTATAACATATTTGTTGGTAAATAAAAAATTGGAAGTTATAGAACCTACAGATTAGAAAATTTAAATTTATGTACTATGTACTATGCATATATGTAATTTTGTCCCAAAAATAATTTTGACATCTGTTGCACTGAATGAAAATTGAAAACCCTCTATATACTTTGTTCCTTCTAAGCATGAGTTAATACATTTTTGTTTGATCATTAACAAATCATTTAACGGTGAAGTTAAAACATCTAAATATGCTTGTTCTGTCAAACAACCATTTTTTAGTAATCCTATTGGAGTTAAACATACAGTACTCATAAATGGTTTGTTTTAAAGTGCTATTGAGGATCATCATGTGTGGTTTGCAGATTAGAAGAAGACATTTCTCAAGGTTTTTCCAGGATTGGTATCACCTGGATCATTTCTCCCCCTATTTCCATCTTTAGTAGATTTGCCAAGTGAGTTTATTGTCTGGGCTTCTCAATTGACTGTATTGTCCTCTTGTCTGCACTTATTTCGTACACCTTTTCACCTCATTTTGCATTTTAAAACTTCATTTGCATTCATTCTAAGCGCTCTTTAACATAAATAGATTGATGGATGGTTGATATGATAATTTTTATTCCCTTTTCTTTGTTATGTGCTCTATGTGCATTCATCTGGTTTGTTGAATGATGAAGTGAATTTTTCTTATTTCTTTATAAACTAATTATGCTTTCTGACTTTCATTTGTCTACATTAGTCTTGGTTTTTGCATTGGAAAGGGTAGAACGAAGCTCAGGGTCACTAATAGGAAGCAGTATAGCTTCTATCCAGAAGAGTGCGGCTCTTGAGGTTATATGTGGGACTTTATAAATTGTATATTTTAAGTAAAAACTCATTAGTAGTGCAAATGGTAAAATTTCCATCCTAATTGCTGCCTCTTACTCTGTTTTAAATTTTTTATGTTTAGGTTTTCCTTTTCTTCGGAATGGTTCTATTTGTTGATAAACAGCTGCAGAAGAGTGTTCTCTTGATAAGGTAGTGAATCTCTCTACTTTAAATCCTCTGTTCTATTTAATAAACGTTTGCATATGTGAACATTGATGCCTATTCTGAGTCTTGTGAAGGTTAATAAAGTTTTATTTTCTTTATCTTATTAATTTGGTATTATTGGAATTTGTCAAATATACTCTGAGGATAACATAGAGGAATGCAATTTTAAAAATGTGCATATCTCTATCTTTACTTGATAATATAATTATAAAGAGTACTTCTTAGATCATAGATCAACGCTACACTGATTTCTCCAATATAGCTCATCTAATGTGGAATTTTAAATACAAATGGGAAAAATCTTATCTGTGATTGCAGACTCTAGAGATTGAGGGAGACCTTCCCGACAAAGTGAACTTCTATGAAGGAGTATTCTATAATTATTTTAGCATAGGTATGGCATGCCATTAGCTTTATTTTAATAAATTTAACTCTTCCCATTTAGGCTTATTGGGTTTTCATGTTATTATTATTTTACGTACAGGAATGGATGCAAAAGTTGCATATGGGTTCCATCATTTTTGTAATGAGAAACCTCACCTTGCACAGGGTCCTCTTGCGAATAAGGTATTCGAATTTCTTTAACGTATTTGACTTCACGTTCAAGAATGTTTTGTTGTGAATGTTAAACATTTATCTTTTAGTCTGAAGCTGCTTTATGTTAATACTGCCATTTAGAGCTTTATTAACAGAACCGTATAATTTAAGCTCATTATATATATATATATATATATAGATAGATAGATAGATAGATAGATAGATAGATATAGATATAGATATATTACTCATTCACTTAGGCAGTATCAAGGTTCTAGCGCCTTGAATGCGTTTTGTTCCTTTGATAACACCGAGAGCATATCATGTTGATATGGTCCTAACTTTGTGCTTTTACAGCAAATGGAAGAGGTATGAGGTTACTGTAGAACAAAAGATGTATGCAATATTAGGTACATATGCTTGGATGTTTAACTTTTATTTTTGTCTTCTGATTGGTCTTATAAAACAGCTTAAATATAATTTTGGTTTATGCTGAACATTTTCTTAATTCTCCCATTATTTCTTTTAAGCACAAAATATTTCAATCACTAATTTGTTTTGCTAAAACTAATATTAAATTGCAATTGGTCTATCTTTATGGTAAAAAAAGTTTGCTAAAACTAATATTAAATTGCAACAGGTCAATGAGAGTTCAAGTATATAGAAAAGTTTAAAATTTTCAATACAAACAATTTGTAAGTCATATTGCCTTAACATGTTAGAACTATCTATTTGGCTTAGTACTAACAGTCAATGTTACAGGTGGGTTAACCTGAATGCTATCAAGAGGCTTGTGGAAGCTAATGCACTCAAGATGGAGATCATTCTAAACCCGAAGGTTTGTATCTCTTTCTTACTATGTCGTCTCTGGTGGATTTCTGATTTCTAAACTATAAAATTGGCTGTAGGAGGTCAATGGAATCAAGGTTCTTCAACTGGAAACTGCAGCTGGTGCAGCAATTAGGGTATAAAATTGTACCAATTATGGTTATGATGTATTAAAATGTAAAAAGATCTGTCTAACCATGTGTTTTCCTTATGTGATTAAGTTCTTTGATCATGCTATTGGCATCAATGTACCTCGATCGCAATTCTTTATATGTCTTGTTCATGAATTTTCATTTTAATACGTATTGTTCATGAATTTTCATTTTAATACATCTTTAAATTAAATTATACATTTTTAAATTGGATTTGTGGCGTTTCTATAATATTTTAAAATTTTTTATTTTTCATGACATTTAGAGGGTTTTTGAGAAAAGCGCCGCTAAAAGTATAATATTTTAATTTTTTTTATTTTTCATGACCTTTAGTGGCGTTTTTGGTAAAAGCGGCGCTAAAAGTATAATATTTTAATTTTTCTTATTTTCATGACTTTTAGCGGCGTTTTTGGGAAAAGCACTGCTAAAGTCATGTTCTTCAGCGACATTTTTAGGAAAAACGCCGCTAAAGGTCATGTTTTATAGCGGCGTTTTTGGAAAAGCGCCGCTAAAGAATATGACCTTTAGCGGCGTTTGTGGGAGAAGAGCTGTAAATCTAGTAACAGCCTGATTAAGGGGTAGGAACTTGAGATGTAACAGCCTAATTTTATTATTTAATATTTACGAGTCAAATATGTTTTTAAAAAGATTTTTGAATTAGTAATTTGTATTTTATAAAGATTTATTCGGTTAAGTGGTTTTAGAAAATGAGGTATCAAGACCTCGTTTTTATTAAAACGAGCTGTAAATATTTTTATAAATATTTACAGAGTGTCATTAAGGTAGTATTAAAGTTTCGTTGAAAAAATTTAACGTTTCGATAGTTAATTAATTAAAAGAACTAAATTGAAAAATGTGCAAAACTTGTTAATTAAAATATTTAAGTGATTAAATGGCTTGATTAATAAATGAGGAGGACTAAAATAACAAATATACCTAAATGAATAGGATGAGGCATCATAACAAGAAAAAATAATAATAAAAGGCCATTTAATGGCAAAATGATAATGATTATGAAATTAAAAATACAAATTGAAATTTTAAACGTTTCTAAACAATTTCTTCTCCCAATTTCGGTTCAAAACAGACACGGGAGAGCTCCTTGAGCTATTTATTCAATTTTACTTCATGTGAGTTTAATTCTTGCCCTTTTCTTATAATTTTTATGTTTTTGAGACTTTTACAATTAAGTCCAACTTAATATTACCTTAGTTTTTGATTTTGTTAAAGATTTTGGATGTTTCCATTGATGAATCTATATGATTTTTATGCTAAATGATGAATTTGAGATATTACTTGTTATTTAAAAGTATTTTGTTAAGTGATTTTTATGAATTTTTCGATTAAGGACTAATTTGTTAAATAAAAACATACAAGGGTTTGTTGTGAAATTATTGTAAAAATGGGCTGTATTGAATGCCATAAATATTTATCTAGCAAGAGCTTGCATTAAAAATAGTTAGTTTGCATGTTTTGGGCTTAGGGACTAAATTGAATAAAAGTAAAATTTTATGGGCAATTTTGTAAAAATGTAAAAATTGACCAAATTAAATAAAAGGAATTTTTATTGTCTATATTAATATATTGAATGAAATTAGTAATTTAGATCAAGATCGGGTGGAAAATCGAGGAAAATAGAAAATTACCAAAATGCCCCTAAATCTTGATATTTCTGCAATTTAGTCAAGTTAGTTTGTATAGTTAAAATTTAATGTTTATTTATTAAATTTATGAATGGTATTATGTATTTATTCATATCTATTGTTGAAAATAAAATTATTATTGAATTATGAAATTGAATTAAATGTTCAAAACAAGTACAACGCAGGATTGAGTACAATTGTTTTATGGAAAATGAGGAATTGATGGATAAGACCATGGTTGGACCATGGCAGTGTTTATATGTAAGACCATAGCTGGGCTATGACATATTAATGAAAATACCATAACTAGGTTATGGCACTTTAAAAGTAATACTATGGTTAGACCATGGCAGTAATTATATGTAAGACCATACTTAGGCTATGGCATTCTGACGATAAGACCATAACTGGGTTATGGCACTACGGATGTAAGACCATGGCAGAGGCTATGGCAATGCATGTGTAAGACCATAGTTGGACTATGGCACAAAGAAAACGATGTACTTATATCCGTAAGCCGTTCTCCTACTCGGAAAGACTTGGTAAGTGACATATGAAATTAATATTGAAAAGACTTATGGTTATTATTGGTATTAATTTGAAATAAGTGTATCCATCCATATTTAAATGATTCAAAGGGCAAAGTTCTGTTATGAGATAATATGAGTTTGAAATGAACTATTACCGGTATATACACGAAATTCATGAAAATCATAGTACATGAAATATTGATATAATGAAATGAATGATATATGTTTATGAAGAAATGGCAAGAGAATGATATGTATCATGACATGTAAATATGTGATTATCTTTGATATGTTGATACAAGGAAATTATGTATGTTGTGAAGAGTATAAACTCAAGTGTGACATGTTGAGAAAATAAGTTTATCAATGTTGAATTTATATGTAATATGTGCAAGTACGCTAACCAGTGTTGTTGCTTAATGCTTAGGCAAATGCCAAGCTATTGGTTGAATGGTAATATGTTTATTTATATGATGCATTGAAATGGTAAGTATTTAAGTGAAAATATGCTAGTGCTCATGAAAAGAGTGGTAAGGTTTAAATTATGTAATTTCTTATGAAATGACTTATCATATGATCAATTCGAAAAAAAAAAAAAGACTTTGGTTAAATGCACTAACTTGTGACCATGGTTGAATGATATGATTATGACTTGTGTGTCAAGCATATGAAATAAGTGTGGAAAATAAATAAAGGCAAATGAAAATAAAGAAATTTGGAAGAGTTAAAGTTATATAAAATCCTACTAAGCTTGGGATAATATGTATAAGTGATAATGTGAATTTATTCGCCTTGTGAATTAATGAATATAGCTTCATGAGTATTGTAGTATCAATATTGAATTATTTTTAATATGTATAAATTTTATATTTGAAATGGATTGATATGATTAAAGTTTATACGAGCTTACTAAGCATCCGTTGCTTACGTAGTCATTTTCCTTTACTTTTCAGATTATTGGAAGCTCGATTAGGTTGGAAGCTTGTCGGAGTTATATCACACTATCTATCGGTTCTATCGATACTTTCAAATGTTTTGATTTGGTTATAATGACATGTATAGGTATTCTGGCTAATGTTGGCCTATATGAGTTTTGTTAATATTAGCCACTTATTTGGCTTGTGTTTGGTACACATTAGTTTGGTGCATATTTGTGTTATATGTTTGATGTGTGGTTTGGTTTATGGTTGTGTGGTGAAAGGTAAAATGTTAGATAAAAGTTCATTTATATACCTGTGTTTTGGGATGCAATGAATTGATCATGAATCAGTACTTTGATATGTAAGGTATATATATAACTAAATATGTTAGTATTTGAAATACATTTTGGCATCAAATGGTAAGTTTTGGTAGGTAAGTGACTTGGTTAGAAATAATACAAATCAGCTTGGTTAACTTTAGGTACAAATATGCATATAGGTTAGTTATATATAGGAATATACCTATTATAATCTGATATTTGAGGTGCCTAAAAGCATATTGATTGTAAGTGCCAACATTAAATGTTTAAAGCTCGATTTTGAATTGTTTTGGATATCTAATTATGGCTTGTAGATATGCACAAAGTTAATTGTAGATTGACACTAAATTGGGTGAGAAATATGGTCTGTAAAATGGCTTATTTTCGTCCACACGGGCAGAGACACGGGCGTGTGTCTCAGCCGTGTGTCACACAAGGCCAAGTGACACAGTCGTGTATCCTTTGTATCTTTTAAACGAATATAAATTAGTGAGTTACACGGCCTTAGACACGGGCGTCTCTCTTGACCATGTGAGTCACACGATCTGTTCACACGGCCATGTGAGCCCTGTAGTGTTAAAAATATTAAATATTTTTCAAAAAAATTTGAGTTTCGATTTAGTCTCGATTTATTTCTGATGCGTAATTTGGGCCTCGAAGGTGTAAAATAAAATAGAATTTTGGTAATGACAATATATCACAAAGAAAAGAGAAATAAAAATAAAGAACACACAAATTTTTACGTGGAAACCCTTTCGGGAAAAACCACAGGCAGAGGAGAAGAAAATTCACTATGTCAAATTCAAATAATTACAAGAGGAGTAGACTATGTCTATTTATATGCTTGTAAAACCATATTCTAATAGAAGTGTAGTAAGATTGAAACACCTTATTCTAATCAATATCAATAGATGGAGTTTAATAAGATCTAAAAAACCTTATTCTAAAATAAAATAAAAGAAGTGTAGTTCTATATGGATTTTACTATTTTACCACTGTATTTTATTTAAATAAGGATTCGAGTCGCTTAATTCTAACAATCTCCACCTTGACACGAATTCTCAATGAACAAGTTCTTCATCGTAAACTCTCAATGAACAAGTTCTCCGCCTCTTTCATAAAACCCCTTAAGGGTTTAACTTCAACAATGAACACCAACCAAGACTAAGCAATGCTCAAACTTGGTTATAGGAAGTGACTTAGTCATCATATCTATAGGATTTTTATGAGTACTATTTTTGCTCACAACAATATCATCAGAGCAATAACATCACGAACAAAATGATACCAAACATCAATGTGTTTTGTTCTCTCATGAAACATTTGATCTTTTGTAAGGAAGATGGCACTCTCACAAAATACTGTACTGATTTGAAGGTCTTCATTAAGTTCACTAAAGAGTCCCTTCAACCAAATAGATTCTTTACAAGCCTCAGTAATCGTTATGTACTCAGCTTCAATGGTAGACAAAGCGCCTGTAGTTTGCAAAGTGGCTTTCCAACTGATTGCACAACCTCCGATTGTAAAGACATAACCTGTGAGAGATATTCTTCTATCAAGGTGTCCAGCAAAATCAGCATCAACATACCCAATGACTCCATCTCTAGTTGTTCCAAACTGTAAGCAAACATCAGTAGTAACTCGTAAGTATCTTAAAATCCACTGAACTGCTTTCCAATGTTTTTTACCAGGATTCGCCATGTATCTGCTAACTACACTGACTGCATATGATAAATCTGGACATGAACAAACCATAGCATACATGAGAGATCCCACTACACTAGAGTATGGAACATGTGACATGTACTCAATCTCATCATCTGATTGTGGAGACAAAGCCGATGAAAGTCTGAAATGGGCTGTTAGAGGAGTACTAACAGGCCTAGCACTCTGCATACTGAACCTACAAAGAACTTTCTCACTGTACCCCTTCTGACTTAGGTACAATTTACTTGCATTTCTATCTCTGAGAATCTCCATACCGAGTATCTTCTTTGCTGTGTATCAACATGTCATCAATATAAAGGAGTAATTGCACAAAAGAACCATCACTATTTTTCTTAAAGTAAACACAACTGTCAAAGCTATTTCTTTTGAAATCATGAGAAGTCATAAAGGAATCAAACCTCTTGTACCACTATCTTGGTGACTGTTTCAAACCTTAAAGGGACTTTTTCAGCGAGCAAACATAGTCTTCTTTTTCTAAGACTGTAAAACCCTATGGTTGTTGCATATAAATATCCTCCTCAAGTTCTCCATGTAAAAATACAGTTTTTGCATCTAACTGCTCTGTAACAGTCCGGTTAATACCCTAGTCAGAACAGTGGTTTTGGGACCACAAATCCAAGTCTGGATAATATTTTAATATTATTTTCTGTGCTGTTGATATGTGTTTTTGCATTTGTGAAAGTTTCGTAAGTTAATTTGTCCGTCTGTGTGCTTAATTTGACAAAAGGATTAAATTGCATTGAAATGTAAATTTGCATATTTTATGAAAAGATGCCTATTTGTTATGTCTTTATAAGTGTGAAGGTTTCATGTGACAATTAAGCCAATTATAAGATAGTGGGTAATTAAATGACAAAATAACCTTATTGTTATTTGTCTTATATGTTTAATGAAAGGATAAAATAGTAAAATGTAAAATAATATGTTTGTAATAGAATAAACAAATGAAAAGATGAATGTTATCATCTTTGTGGTGTCGAAAGTTTGAATAAAAAGAAAGAAAATATCTAAGCTAGGTTCCAACTATTAAAGCCTTTGATTCAAGGTATGTTTGATCTCGATTTTTGAAAATTTTTATGTTTTTGCAATCGTTGCTTCGTATACTCTAAAACCCATGCTTAAATTTTGAGAATTGATGATGTTTTTGAAATGAGGCTTTGATGAACTCATATGATTTATGATGATTTATGGTGTTAAATGAAAGATATGTGTTAAATGAACATGTTTTGTTCTTAAATTTTTGATAAATTTAGCTAATTAGGGCTAAATTGTAAAAATAGCAATTTGAGGGACTAAATTGTGAAATAAATGAAATTTTTGGATTTCTACGATATATATGAGCATTTGACTAAGCATGGGTATATAGTGATTTTGTGTATTTGATGATTTTGTGAATTGGGGACTAAATTGCCCAAATGTGAAAATATGAGGGCTAATTTGCAAATAGTCTTAAATATATGTTTTTGGATTGAAATGATTATGTTGGTAAATAAAGGGTTAAATTTGAATATGTATAGATTAAGAACCGAAGAAAACGGACTTAGATCGCGGGAAAGCGAAAGTAGTCGAATAATTGAGTCCGAACGAATATCTGAATCGAGGTAAGTCATTATGCAAATAAACGTATTTGTATTGAATTATGTATGTTCATGTGACTATTGATAACGAGGAATGTTTATGAGATGATGTGTACATGAATTTTGAGATAAGATCGACATAGTGACAATATCCGAGAAGTCCCGTACGAACCTAGGAATAGATAGGATTAGCTATGTCATGACATAGGTGTCTGTTCTGTTTTATCATGTAAGACCACATCTGGGACGTTGGCATTGATTTATGATTTCATGTAAGACCACATCTGGGATGTTGGCATCGATATGAGATTTATGTGTAAGACCATGTTTGGGATATTGGCATCGTATTGACTCATGTAAGACCCTGTCTGAGACAGTGGCATTGATATTTGAGTACATGTAAAACCTCATCTGGGATGTTGGCATGTATGACTATTTTGATCATTATGAGTATCCTATTAGTTTTCGAATGGTTCAATGGGAAAATCAGAGATACAAATGACTATGTGATCTGTAAATCTATTTCAGGTACGTTTGATATGTACACTAAGTGTGTATAAAAGGTAAGCATCTATATGAATTTACTATGATGAAATGTGTTATTGAATATGAGAATGTGAACGTGATACAAGAATGGAAGTATGCTTGAATGAGCTAAGTACATATGTGATATGTGAATAGAAGTTGTGGCAAGCTTTGTGTAAGCAAATGTGCCAAAGATCATGTGATGAATTGGCTATGAGAACTATAAGTACCAATGTATTAATTTGGTTATATGCATTGTATGTTATGTTTATTTGTATATGGCTTACTAAGCTTTCGAAAGCTTACTCTGTGTGTATTTGCTCTGTTTTATGGATCGTTAAAGCTACTGAAGGCTTGGGGACCGTCAAGGATCATCATCACACTACTCAACTTGTTTTGGTACTTTTGGAATATGTATATAGCTAGATATGGCATGTATAGGCTAGTCATCTTGGTTATGTTTGAAATGTGTATAATAGCCATGAGATGTGGCTAGATAAGTATTGGTAATATGCTTGAGCAAATATGAAAATGATGTATGCTTTGGCATGGTTAGATAGCTTATGAAATGGTTAAAGATTTGGTAAGCATATGAATGCAACATGAGCATGTTTGATGGATCAAAGGAATGGATATATGAATGAAAAAGATGGATGAATTATGCTTAATTCCATATGTGTTTAGTAGTACAAATTGGCATGGCTAGAGTTGCAATTGTAGGTGAAGAATTGATTATTCTTTGATATGTTTTGGTTGCAAAATTTTGCATGAAATGATTTGGTAATTTGATTGTAGAAATTGACCCTTGTAAGGATGGCATTATGGCCTTGACAATGGCCTATTTTGCCTACACTGCTATGACACACGGGCGTACCTAATGGCCGTGGGAAAATGGCAGTATCTAGCTAAGTATGTACAGCCTTGGCACACGGGTGTGCTTGGTAGCCATGTGATTTAGTCAGTATATGGACTTAGAGCACACGGCCATGGTACATAGGCGTGCCTAGTGGCCGTGTGGAAAAGTCAGTATACATACCCTGATTTGGCACGGCAAAGACACATGGATGTGTCTGGTGTAACATCTTGAATAGGGCCTATGCATTTCCAGTTTAATTGTATGAAATGACAAGTTTCAAGTACTATGAATAAATTTTGATACTTTTGAAACCTAGAAATGCATGAAAATGGAAATGAAAATGAAAATGGAAATGAAAATAGAGATGGAAATGAAAATGGAAATGGAAATGGAAATGGACATTTTGGAAACTTAGACATTTTGGAAACTTAGACATTTTGGAAATTTAGACATTTTGGAAACCTAAACATTTTGGAAATGATCCAAAATGGAAACTTGAACATTTTAGGAAACTTGGATATGTAAGAGAAATAAAGGAGTTTTATTCACATAAATATGTGAATAATAAGAGATAAATAAAGGAGTTTTATTCACATAAATATGTGAATAATAAGAGAGAAATAAAGGAGTTTTATTCACATAAATATGTGAATAATAAGAGATAAATAAAGGAGTTTTATTCACATAAATATGTGAATAATAAGAGATAAATAAAGGAGTTTTATTCACATAAATATGTGAATAATAAGAGATAAATAAAGGATTATTTTCTAAGGAGATAATTGAGGAGATAATGGATGGATTAAAGGCTTTTATCTTTTAAATAAAAGAGATAATATTATCTTAAGGAAGAGTGGTGGCCAAGTCAAGGACTCTTGGCCTAGCAAATTGGCTATAAAAGGAGAACCCAAGGTCTTTTTTCTCATCTTTCCAAGTAGCCAAAAATCCCTTGCTCTCCCCCTCTTTCAGAATTTCTCTTTAAGCAAAATCCATCTCTTCTTCTTCTTCTATTTTCTTCTCCTCTCCTTTGCTATTGTCGAGCCAAAACACTCTTTGATCTCTATTAAATCTCCATAGCCAAAACCACGTGACTCTAGGCAAGGATGCAATCGAATATAAGGATCAAGGATCTAAGGTAAGAATAATTAATTTTGTTCTTCCAATTCTTTTAATCAAGATCTAAGAAATAACCCTTTTATGTCCCATGGCGAATACCAAAGGAAGAGTTTGGGATTTGATTCAAGGAAATTAAGGTGAGGCACAATCACCAAAGGCAAATTTTATTTATTAAAGTTAGATCGGATCTAACACATGAAGTTATAGTAATTAAGCAGGCATATAAAGGAATCCTCTTGATTTGGAAATTGTATGGTAAGGACATTGACCAAGGTTTGTTCTTGATATTTGGAATTATTTTCCATTTATTCAAAAGTGAGAAACTGACATAATTACCTGATTTAGTGGCTAGCCGATTTAAGGAAGGAAAACTATCAATTTCCGGCATTTGATTTACAATCTTTTAATTCGGCAACAAGGTAAGTAATACAAATCCTACTTGGATTTGGTTTTGTTTTAAGCCAAATAGGTTTATTAATGTGACTTATATAATGGCCGAATATAGGAGTTAACAGATCTAAAGTTAGATCGGGGTTTTCGAGATCTCAAGGAACCTTTTTAAGCAAATCAGGTGTGTACCCTTACTAACCTTCGATATTTCATATGGCTATTACTTTAATATATGAATATGTTTAAGAATGTGAATGTGGCTAAGTACCACAAATGTGGTAAAAAGTACCCAGGTACGTTTCCTACTTCTGATAGGATTGTGAAATATGTTATTTTATAACATGCGAATATATGTATATGAACATGAATTTAAGTTATGCACAATATATATATATTTGGGGCATTGGGTTTTATGTGAAAGGGGAGAGTAGGTGTTGACTTGGTCTCACCAATGAAGGTGTTGACTTCGGTCTCTGTGAAATATGTTGACTACGGTCACATTGCGGAATTTTGGTAACCGGTTACAATATTTGAATATAGTGTCTAATGACACAACGTATAAATTGACTATAGTGTCTAATGACACAACGTATATGGGCATTGCCTTCGATGGTGTGTAGCGGATGAAGGGTTGACTTAGTAGTCCCCGGTGTGAATGGCGAACGGGTGGTGTGTAGCGGATGGACCATTAGGATTGGGTTTGGGTTGCATCATAATTTCATTTTTATATGGATCGATGATTTGAACATGAATGCCGAATTGTTGAATGTTAGTATTGTGTGCACATTGAGTCTCATTGACTCACCCATTGTGGGAATTATTTTCGGTGATGGCGTGACGGACCGGGCAGGTGGACCTTGAGGTGGCCATGCTATAGTTGGAGATCTTATTTTATTTGGACATTATTTACATTTGGTACCATAATTATATTTCTTTTGGGTTTTATTTGATGTAATAAGGCCATAAGGCCCGATGGATTATTCTTTATTTTTACTTTACTTTTAAATATTGTGCTAAGAACTATGTTGGAAGTAATAAATCAAATTGGATTTACAAGTTTAATAAAATGGGTTTCCAATCCAAGCCCAATCCACAACAACATTTTCTAAAAATTTTACGAATTTTCTCTAAGTAACGAATGATTTTGAAATCGGTTCACTTTAGGAACATACCAGATCCGGTTCAGGCTCGTGGGCCGGGTGTGGGGTGTTTCATCTGGTGTCCGTGGGAGACACACGGCCTGCCCACACTGGCATGTGTCCTGCATAACTTAGAAAAGTTTTAAATTTCTGAAAATTTTTGTAAGTGTTCGGCCTAGTCTCAGCCTTACTTTAAAGCATGATTTGGGTCTTGTTGACCTATTTAAGGGACACTTCTAATGTGATTGATGAATGATTGAATGTAATGTCTGTATATGTTTTCGATCTATCCGGTAACACCTTTAACCCTAATTCAAACGGATACGGGTTAGGGGTGTTACACTGCTCAAGCTCTAAATCATGCATGGCCACAATACCAAGTAAAGCTCGAATCGAACTATGCTTCACAACTGGGGAGAACACATCTATGAAGTCCACTCTTGGAATTTGACTGTAACCTTTTGAATCAAGCCTTGCTTTATATCTGGGTTCTTCAACTCCTGGAGTCCCTTCTTTCTTTTTACACACCCATTTACAACGAACAACCTTTTTATCTTTAGGAAGTTTCACAAGATCCCATTTTCTATTTTTGTGGACTGATTCCATCTCCTCTTACATAGTAAACATCTACTTTTATGAGTCTTCACAGCTAACCGCTTTAGAATAATTAGATGGCTCTTAGTTTGTGTAGGACCCAATTAATGCCCGGCCCAATAATAACCAAACAAAATGAAAAAACAAAATAACAGTCCAAATAATAGTTTTTATTGCAAACCCAATAATCTAAAACCCAAATAAATACCCATACTTACACAAATTATAACAAAGCAACATATATGTATAATGCACCCAACCTAGCCATCCATAACTCCTTTTCTACCCGTGTGGTACCAAACCACCGGTGGTGCCAAACCATCGGTGACCGAAGTCACGATATAAATGTGATACCAAATCACCGTGACCAAAGTCACGAATAATCCATCGTGGGGCCAACCCACGTGTGATACCAAATCACCGGCGACGATCCCATATCTCAAAAGTGGGGCCAACCCACGGTGGTGTTAACCACGTGGACGAGTCGCTATGAGGTGCCAAACCTCGGTGTCCGAAGACACGAATGTGATACCAAATCACCGGTGGTGCCAAACCACCGGTGGTGCTAAACCACCGTGACCGAAGTCACGAATCATCAAGTTGTGGGGCCAACCCACGTGTGATACCAAATCATGGCGGCGATCCCATATCTCAAAAGTGGGGCCAACCCACGGTGGTATTAACCACGGGGACGAGTCGCTATGAGGTGCCAAACCTCCGTGTCCGAAGACACGAATGTGATACCAAATCTTTGGTGACCGAAGTCACGATATCAATCTTCCCTCCTCTCATCATACCCGTGCAATATGACATAATAATTCGTGTATGCGTTATGTCATGTATGCTAGACATATATCAAATATAAGTATAACATGAATTACCATCATAATCGATAGACATAAAACAACATAATCATGCTAATCAACCTCAAGGGTATAACCGTAATTTTACCTACCAAGGGTATTTTGTAATTTATCCACCAAGGGTATTTTAGTAATTTACCCACAAAGGGTATTTTCGTAATTTACCCACCAAAGGTATTTTCAGTAACTTACCCACCAAGGTATTTTCGTAATCTACCCACCAAGGGTATTTTCGTAATTTACCCACCAAGGGTATGTTCGTAATTTACCCACCAAGGGTATTTTCGTAATTTTGTACCGAATGGCCTTTCTAAAGGTGCGAGGTCGCCTTGAGCGACTCAACTACCATTTTGGTCTTTCTGAACTGTTGGCCTAAAACCCGATTTCGACCCATTCGGGCCCACACGCTCGTGTGGCCCACCTAACACAAATCTATCCACGTATATAAGTTCCACCTAGTCTAGTTCACTATATACTATATCATCATACAATTTATTCCAATTGGGCCTCACGGCCCATTAGGCCCATCGTAGCCCAAGCATTTCAACCCACAAGAATACTACGATGGCCTCAACTATCGCGTTGAAGCCCCACACGCGCCAAGCACGCTCGTGTAACTACTATTGCCGTGACCAGACTTCGGCATTTGCCGCTCTACAACTAGAGTAGAGAGTTACACACCGATAGGACTCGGTGCTAAAGCCTGCGACCACTCCTGCCCAACGCCCACCAAGGTATGTTAACCCTTCTCTGGCATGCTCTTTATATAGCTAGCTCTTCACCTTCATTCCTTGTATCTTTCCGATGTGGGATCCTTCGTCAAGAGAGTTTAAATTCAAGCTGAAACTCTTACCAGTCCACTCAAAAATAAATACTCCCTTACTTCTCATGAGATTCGAACTCGGGCTCTTTATAACATAATCCATCTTCTAGTCACTTTACCAACCACTCCTTATGCCTCAAACCATGCGCAATTAAATATAACCCTATGGCCAAGGTCTAAATTCATTTAATAAAATAATCAAAAGGAATGCAAACGCTACAACTAGAACCTTGGACCTCCTTCCTTCCTTGTGGCGTCACTTTGCCACTACACCACACACTCCACTTGTGTCATTTTCCTCCACATTTTATTCTTAAGGCCTACCCGCCAACCTCCAAGGTTTTTTCACCTAAAACCAAAATTTTTCCAAAGCTAATATTTGATCCCGGGACTTCATAGAAGCCCCCTAACCTTCCAAAATCACTTATCTAAAAGGTCCAACTTGCACTTAAGCCGATCTCCTATTCTCCAAAAAATTTTAAACGCTACTACGCCTAAGGCCCATTGGGCTCAATTCTACTAGGCCTAATTTCGGGATGTTACAAATCTACCTCCTTAAAGAAATTTCGTCCTCGAAATTTCCAACTAACTAACGATCACATCGCCCTAACCTACCAAGACTACGCCACGCACACAAGACTCGATCTAATAACACTAATAAACCAAATCTCAAAACTTCTTTCTCATAACTAGATAACTAAACACAAAAGCAAATCGATATTTATACATGCACACAGTCTTTTCATTCATTCATACATCCATCAAACAATTATGAACCTTAGTTCATTCAGAGAAACGTCGTAGTTTTCATATGTTGTTGTTTTTCCACTACCCGGGGTAAATTGTAAAATTTTAAATCGGGGATATTTCAGAAGTTGCAAAACTTTGAGGGTTCTTTTTGAGAATTTGTTTTCCAAGATGGTGATGTTGCAAACATTTTGAAAATCGAGGTCATTTTGGTAATTTTGGTAAGTTAGGGGCAATTTTGTAATTTTTTTCAAAATCGTGGTATTTTTCATAGTTTCAAATTAGGTTTTTATAAAATCTGAAATTGTAGCAAAACTGTTGAGTAGTTGGACATTTTATAAACCGAAGGCATTTTTTTGTAATTTTACCATTAGGGGTATTTTTGTAAATCGGAAAATTTTTCGAAAATTTGTGTAAAAAGAAATAATTTTCGTGAATTAAAGAGAGAACAAATGATTTTAAGAATTTTAATATTAAGGTTCTAAAAAATGGCTAGTTCCCTTCGTGTTTTAGTTAGGGGTTTAGCTGGTGAATAAGTCCTCTTGATTAGGGTGAACCGAGGCTACGCACTGTAGGATTCGAGTGGAGAGGAGGTGAGTCACGCGGATCGCTTAAATACCAAGCTCCCACTGAAACCAATCCTAGACATGCGCATACCATGGTTGCCACACCCTAACTTCGTGACTCAATCATGGGTTTGTTTAGTTAGGCATTTAAGTCTTATGTTTTGTTGGGTACACTAGTCCTAGGGTTCAAGTTCCTATCATGCTATTCTACGTTCCATTCCTTTTCTACCCTTCTATAATTCACATAATCACACGAGAGTTAGGGTACTTACCGGTGGATCATGGTCTGGAGACTTAGGGCCATGCCGGAAAACCCGCTTATTTTTCAAAGATAATCATTTGGCTTGCTTTGAAAACATTTTGGGCCTTAGCCCATGCCGAGAGTTTAAAATTGGGCTCGATACAATTTGTAACACCCAAACCCAGTCAATACGCCACTAATCGAATCTGGTATGTCACTAAGGAAAATAATTTTTGAAAGAATCGAATTAACAATTAAATTTTGTGAAAAACTCTTTGTAATTCTTTATTTGTCGAAAATAATTTAAAATTGAAATTTACTTGAAATTACATAAAACTTTAAAACTTAGTTGATAAATCATAGGATAGAAAACATTTATATCTTTTAAGAAAATTGAAATATCATTTTGGAAAATCCGTTTGCAATTGAGTATAGAAACTTGAATTTTGGAAATCACTTAATCTGTTGAAAACATTTAACTTGTAATTTTAGTATTGAACTATTCATGTTACCCGATGGTAAGATTTTTAAACCATTGAAGTTTTAGTTTAGAAAACTTTGGGCTCAATTATTAAATTAACCAAGTAATTTAAAAGCCATATTTTAAACATATTCAAAACATAAAAATAATCCAAAACATAATTAAGCAGGCCTTATTACAAATCCATAAAAATATGAAAACCAAATTAAAATAAAGTACCCAATTGGAAATTCATGTAAAACCAAATTTTATTACATGGCCTCTCGAGTTCATCCGGCTCCTCATCCGCAAACTCACGAATCACACGAAAAGATAAGGAGAAGGTGAGTCACCAAGACTCGATGCATATGCCCTCTCCGGGTAAATACCACATACTTACACAAATTATAACAAAGCAACATATATGTATAATGCACCCAACCTAGCCATCCATAACTCCTTTTCTACCCCGTGTGGTACCAAACCACTTGGTGGTGCTAAACCACCGGTGACCAAGTCACGATATAAATGTGATACCAAATCACCGGTGACCAAAGTCACGAATAATCCATCTGTGGGGCCAACCCACGTGTGATACCAAATCACGGCGACGATCCCATATCTCAAAAGTGGGGCCAACCCACGGTGGTGTTAACCACGTGGGACGAGTCGCTATGAGGTGCTAAACCTCCGTGTCCAAGACACGAATGTGATACCAAATCACTGGTGGTGCCAAACCACCGGTGGTGCTAAACCACCGGTGACCAAGTCACGAATCATCAAGTTGTGGGGCCAACCCACGTGTGATACCAAATCACCTGGCGACGATCCCATATCTCAAAAGTGGGGCCAACCCACGGTGGTATTAACCACGTGGACGAGTCGCTATGAGGTGCCAAACCTCCGTGTCCAAGACACGAATGTGATACCAAATCTTTGGTGACCAAGTCACGATATCAATCTTCCCTCCTCTCATCATACCCGTGCAATATGACATAATAATTCGTGTATGCAGTATGTCATGTATGCTAGACATATATCAAATATAAGTATAACATGAATTACCATCATAATCAGATAGACATAAAGCAACATAATCATGCTAATCAACCTCTAAGGGTATAACCGTAATTTTACCTACCAAGGGTATTTTTGTAATTTATCCACCAAGGGTATTTTCATAATTTACCCACAAAGGGTATTTTCGTAATTTACCCACCAAAGGTATTTTCGTAACTTACCCACCAAGGTATTTTCGTAATCTACCCACCAAGGGTATTTTCGTAATTTACCCACCAAGGGTATGTTCGTAATTTACCCACCAAGGGTATTTTCGTAATTTACCCACCAAGGGTATTTTCGTAATTTTGTACCTGGAATGGCCTTTCTAAAGGTGCAGTGTCGCCTTGAGCGACTCAACTACCATTTTCGGTCTTTACCGGACTGTTGGGCCTAAAACCCGATTTCAGCCCATTCGGGCCCATACGCTCGTGTGGCCCACCTAACACAAATCTATCCACGTATATAAGTTCCACCTAGTCTAGTTCACTATATACTATATCATCATACAATTTATTCCAATTGGGCCTACGGGCCCATTAGGCCCATCGCAGCCCAAGCAGCCCCAACCCACAAGAATACTACTAATGGCCTTAACTATCGCGTTGAAGCCCCACACGTGCACTCGCACGCTCGTGTGGCTACTATTGCCGTGACAAAGACTTCGGCATTTGCCGCTCTACAACTAGAGTAGAGAGAGTTACACACCGATAGACTCGGTGCTAAATCATGCGACCACTCCTCGTGCTCAACGCCCACCAAGGTATGTTAACCCTTCTCCGGCATGCTCTTTATATAGCTAGCTCTTCACCTTCATTCCTTGTATCTTTCCGATGTGGGATCCTTCACAAGAGAGTTTAAATTCAACTGAAACTCTTACCATCCACTCCAGAAAATAAATACTCCTTGCTTCTCATGAGATTCGAACTCGTGCTCCTTATAACATAATCCATGTTGCTAGCCACTTTACCAACCAGCTCCTTATGCCTCAAACCATGCAATTAAATATAACCCTATGGCCAAGGTCTAAATTCATTTAATAAAATAATCAAAAGGAATGCAAACGCTACAACTAGAACCTTGGACCTCCTTCCTTCCTTGTGGCGTCACTTTGCCACTACACCACACGCCCACTTGTGTCATTTTCCTCCACATTTTATTCTTAAGGCCTACCGCCAACCTCCAAGGTTTTTTCACCTAAAACCAAAATTTTCCCAAAGCTAATATTTGATCCCGTGACTTCATAGAAGCCCCTAACCTTCCAAAATCACTTATCTAAAAGGTCCAACTTGCACTTAAGCCGATCTCCTATTCTCCAAAAAATTTTAAACGCTACTACGCCTAAGGCCCATTGGGCTCAATTCTACTAGGCCTAACTTCAGGATGTTACGTTGTTTCGGTGATATATTTGGGCTAAATGCCTAGCGTGCCTCGAGAGGTGATATGTTTCTTGCTAAATGCCTAGCGTGCCTCGTCTTTTGATTTATTTCGCTTTAATGCCTAGCGTGCTTTATTGTGATTTATTTCGGGCTTTAATGCCTAGCGTGCTTTATGCCTTGATTTATTTTGGGCTTTAATGCCTAGCAGGCTTCGTGCCGGTGTTTAAATCTAGGACCTTTGGTCTAGCAGGTTTTATACCAGTGATTGTTAATACGAGCTTATGCTTATGAATGAAATGATCTAGTTAAAGGCTCAGGTAAGCAAGTAAGATATGTTATGTTTAATGTTACTTGAGTCGAGTTAATACTATGAGAACATTGTTATGTACATTTGAGATTACTATTGATGTGCATGAGTATTAAATGATTGAAATTGAGCTTGATTGTATTATTATGGAGATTCGGTTTTCAAATAGAAATGCTAAGAGTGAAAGAAATTTTAGTACGATAACATGGTTGATATGAATGTTGTACTTATACGATTTGGAGCATGTGATTCTTGTAATATACTTACTTTGTGCTTCGAAGAGATACAGGTTTATGGAAATGAAGTACAATTACTTCGGTTTATGAACTATTAGTATTCGGCCCTGTAGAAATCAATATATTTAAATGTATATGTGCAATGTCATAAGTTGAATGATTTAAATGTTTAAGTGTTTGTATGTTATATTATCAAGAGCTTAGGACTTACTAAGTTAGTAAACTTATTTGTGTGAAATGTTCTCCTCTGTTTTTATAGATTAGGTTCAGCTACAAGCTCAACGGGATCGTCAAGAAAGTCGACCACACTATCAATCTAATTTGGTACTCTTTCATTTTGGTCTTCGGATAGAGGCATGTATAGGAAAGACTTTGACTTTATTTTGATGAAAACTTTTTGTTCATGTATATAATAGCCATGCGAATATGGCTATTTCTTTTGTTAAACTTTACTTATGAGTTAGGTATAATGGCATGTCCAATTGTTAATGTTTAAGTCTAATAGTTATGTTCAGTAATGATCTGGGTATGTTAATGCTATTATTTTGCATGGTTGTGAAGGTTTTAGCTAGTATATGTATTCTGCCATTGTATATGTATATAATAGGTATGGTTTGGTTTGTGGTTCATGGCATTTTGAGTCTAAATAATGCTTTGATAGTGCATATTCGATTAAATTATATATATATATTCAAGTTGTATAATATTTCATTTTTTTATATATGTACAACTGTTTGATGTATATGCATTTATATATATATATATATATACATATGCATGTTTTACAATGGCTAATTACTAGCATATTTAATTATATGGATTCGGTGTATAATGGTAAGTAATAAGGCATTACATGACATATTTGTGTATGATTTGTATGCGATAATGATATATGTTAAATAGGAAATTGCAGCCATTACATGTATAAGGAATGTATCGAAATTTCGTTTGATCAAAGTGTAAATAACCATTTAGTTTTATTTGGTGTTTAAGTGATCGAGAGTGAATAATATTTTGATACATGATTTAGTAATGTGGTAAAGTTATGCATAATGTATATATATATATTAGGCCATATTGAACATAGGATATGTTCGACCATAACGTATTAATAATAAGGTTGCATGTGCATTTGGTCAATGAGTAGGTATGTTTTGGCTGACTATATATATATGTTGTGCGAGTACTCATATATACATACAAATTTGTTTGTTTTTGGATAGTTGCTAGTAGATGAGTAAAATATGGTTATAAAAGAAATTTTATGGTATTACATTTGCTAGCCAAATTGAATATGGAATTTATGGATAAGAGTACGCATGTACTTGAATAGTTAATTCAAAAAAAAAAAAGATAAAAAGTTATATACATATATATATACATGCATTTATGGATAAGTTCTATGTGATTATGTGATTGTATGAAAGCTGTATTTTCTTTAAAAATGCCTCGTAACCCTAATTCGGCGATGGATATGGGTTAGGGGTATTACAAGTATCATAGAGAAACGACGCCGTTTATGTTTTTTTCAATAGCATTGAAACGGTGTCGTATGGGCTAACCCAATTCGACCCGATCTAATACCCATAGGATTCGCGCGTTTTTGCGGTGATGGGTTATTTGTATATTTGGTCTCTCTTTGTTGTACCGTTTTCTGATTAAAATCGATTATACATTTCTGTTGTTTCTTAATTGACCCCTATAATTTATTCATCATTTCAAATTGGTCTAGTCTGTGCGCTGCGTTTTGAATCATGGAAATATTTTCTGGTTTAGCCCTTGATAATTTATGCGCATTTCATTTTGATCCTCGCATGTGTTTAAATGATTTTTTTTATTTTATAAAGTAGTCTTTTAATTTTGTTTTGTTTCAATTAAGTACCCTTTTTGTTATTGTACATAATCTTTGCATTTTTATCAAATTTAATTCATCTATTATTTAGTTTTAAACTATTTTATTATATGATATATAAAATATATATATTTATACTATTTATTATTACAAATCCTTTTATATATATATATATTTAAAATCATTCATTTTTTATTTCTTATACACTGTTGTTTCTAAAATTTTTCATACACATAATTTATTTTCTATTATTATATGCTACCTATGTTGATTTTATTTTTACAAATTGTTTTAGACTTATTATATATTATGTTAAATTATTTTATGTATATATTTTCTTATGAATCTATTTGTGTATATAATTTATTTCTTTTAAGGATTTTATTTCATTTTATTTTGATTTATTTCAAACACTTCCCTATATTTTTATTTTTATATACCTATGTTATTCATATTATGTTTCATGTTATATATTATCAATTTGAATCAACACATTTTGGTTAAATTATTTGGTATATTATGTATGCAGATTTCATATTGCAAAATATATATTTTTACTCGTTTATATAGTATTGTGTTGTTTGTAATTTGCTTTGAGCTTCTTTTGGAACTGCTTTTTTTTTTTTATTCATAAGATTTTAAATATTGTCGTTGGTATTTTCATAATGTCGATGTGAGACCATTGCTATGGTGCATGTCTTAATGTGTTCTTTCATATGAAATTATTTATTTTTATAATATCATTGCCAAGTATTATTATTCCATACTTACTACTATACTTCATTTTTAGCATTGTATTGCAATCAAGATTCCCAACTTACTTGTTCTAACATTTTTATCCCAAACAAACCAAATAAATACTTTCTAAGTTGATTTTGAAATCACCCATTTAAAAATTTCTCAAAACAAGGCAATATTTCGTGTTTGGAAATTCGAGAAACCGTGCCCTATCATTCTGGGTTTCGGTTTTCTGTTTGACCAAATAACCAAATATCTTTTTAATCACATATTTTGAAAATCAAAGATGATCTCGGTATTGAGGTATAAAGGTGTCATATCCTAAAGTACTGGATGTGATGTTTTTATTCCTTTGGAACGAGTGAATCTTGAGATTCAATTCAAAATTAATTAACATTCTTTAAAAAGTATCACACCTTAAACATTTTCAAGTTTTCAACACAAGGGCACTAATTAATCAATTTGGTACCAATTTTGGACGTTGCGAGGGTGCTAATCATTCCTCGTACGTAACCGACTCGAACCCATTTTCTTCTTGAAATCCGTAGACCAAAATTAATTTTTTTAAAAATAAAACAAAATGTTTTTATAGGTGACCCCATCACACCTAAACAAAAAGGATTGGTGGTGACTCTACTTCATTTTCATTTTAAAAGTCGATCCCCGTTTTTTTCAAAACGTAAAAAATGATTTTGACAGTTTGCATCTATATCTCCAGCCACATTTAAAGCATAAGCAACTAGATCAGCCTTGGCATACTTCTTTGGATGTTTAATTTCTCTTCTAGTTCTATTTTTGGCAATAGAGTATTATGATGAAGAAGCAACTCTATTCTGAATTTTGTTACTAGCTTGAGGAGTCGACTCTGTTGTAGATTCTGGATTAATTTGATGCTCCACCTACTTTTGATTTTCTTTATTGGAAGAGTCTTTAAGAGATAAGTTAGGTAGCATA
This sequence comes from Gossypium rotundifolium, assembly GCA_025506655.1. Lineage (NCBI taxonomy): Eukaryota > Viridiplantae > Streptophyta > Magnoliopsida > Malvales > Malvaceae > Gossypium > Gossypium rotundifolium. The sequence continues at coordinate 54,062,320 of CP106725.1, forward strand.
GCAGTTTCATCAAAAACAACATCTCTGCTAATCACAACTTTTCTATTTTCAGGACACCATAACTTATACCCTTTTACACCAACTTTATAACCAAGAAATACACATTTAATGGATATCGATTCCAATTTTCCATTATCAACATGAGCATAAGCAAGACACACAAAGATCTTTAAATCAGAATAGTCAGCAAGATTATCAGAATAGTCTTTTTCTCAATGGCAACGGATGGAGATCGGTTGATCAAAAATATGCAGTAGAGGTTGCTTCAGCCCAAAATAACTTCGATAAGTTGGCATTTGACAACATACATCGAACCTTCTCCATGATCATTCTGTTCATTCATTCTGCAATGCTGTTTTGCTGTGGAGTATGACGAACTATCAAGTGTCTCAATATCCTTTCTGACTTGCACAGTTTATTAAACTCATCAGAACAGAACTCTAAGCCATTGTCTGTGAGGAGGTATTTTATTTGTTTTCCGTCTGTTTTTCAATCATAGTTTTCTAAGACTTAAATGCGGAAAACACATCACTTTTATGCTTCAGGATGAACGCTCAAACTTTTCTGGAAAAATCATCAATAAAAGTTAGCATATAATTAACTCTACCTCTAGAAGGCACTCTAGATAGCCTCCATAGATCAGAATGAATATACTCCAATGTTCCCTTCGTGTTATGGATTCCTCTGGTGAATCGAACTCTCTTTTGCTTCCCAAAAATGCAGTGCTCGCAAAACTTCAGTTTGCAAATTCCTTTCTCATTAAGAAGTCTTCTTTTGCTCAATTATTGAAACAGCCCAATTTCGGTGAAATTGAAACAGTGGTTTCGGGACTACAAATCCGACCCAAAAATATAATTTATTTTTATTTTATTATATGTTCCGTATTATGATAGATATGACATGTGAAAATTTTGGTGCGAAAATTTTATCGATTTAGTGCTTAATTACGAGGACTAAATCGCATAAAATGTGAAAGTTAAATTCTAGTAGCTATAAAGATTAAATAGCTATGAAATTCAAAACTAGAGGTCCTTATATGGTAACTAGACCATTAAGAAAAGTATGTAGATTTTTCTTGGTGACTCATCCATGGAAAAAGTAAAAATGGCTAGGGACTAAATTAGAAATTAATAAATTAAAAAGATGATAGAAAAATAAAAAAATTATCATCTTTTCTATTCATCTTCTTCCCCAATATTTTTTATGCAATCCTTAGGAGAGAGGCGGAGAACTTACCAAGCTTAAAAAGGTATGAAATCAAGTCTCGTTTTTAATGATTTTTATATTTTTAGAATCGTGATAGCCTAATCTTTCTATTTATGGGATTTATTTAAAAAGATAACAAAGTGTAGAAACTTTTCCATGGATGTAAATGCTGGAAATTTGAAATTTATGGTAGAATATGAAAGATAGTTGATAGATAAACAACTTTTACAAAGCAATTTTTCATGGAAACTTAGTTAGGGACTAAAATGAAAAAAAGTAAAAAAACCCATGGAAAATGCTGAAATTTGTGAAATGTGGGTGCTGTAAAAATCGTTATTAAATTTTGGTTAGGCTTGAAAAGAGGACTAGATTGCATGAATATCATTTTTCGAGCTTAGGGATGAAATTGAATTTTAAAAGAGTAGGGGCAAAATAGTAAGTTTGCCTAGGATGTAGTAGAATGAAAATGTATGTAAAATGTGATGAGTTAATAATTAAATTTGCTTATATAGACCCGGAAAAACCAACTACGAAATTAGATCAAAGTAAACAAAAGTTTCAGATTAGTTGGAATTCAAACACGAACAATTGTCAAGGTAAATTCGTGTAACTTAAATATGCATGTTAAATTGCTTGAATTTAATTATATGATTTTAATGATATGTATGTGATGATGAACATAATGAAATAACTATAATTTGGAAAATATGGATAAAATGTCATGTCCCGGTTGAACATTGAAATTCGATGGATTATGGTGATTTTTTTAAACGAGTAGGATATGACAAATGTTACAAATAGGATTTAGCCCAGACGGGTAATCCTGAATTAAGCCTCTCGAGCATATGTTATAGATTGGGTTCCCGAAGGGGTAACCTTAATTAAGCCCTTTAGAGTATAGGTCACTGATAGGATTTAGCCTAGACTGGTAATCCTAAATGACTCTTGTGAACGTCGGTTGAAAACCAGGATTTAGCCCAGACTAGTAATCCTGTTGTAAAATATCTGGCTCAAGAGTGTGCTCTTTGAACCTATGCCCAATGTGTAATTATGAATATGAATTGACGGATAATTTATATGTATACCTTGTGTACATCACCCGAATGTCTATCGAAATTTCATTAGTTCAACGGAAAAGACTCTTGAAATATGGAAAGGTGGAATTAATGGAAGTTTGTATATAATGAGCTCATTTATGTTTACTTGATATTTTTATGATGTTATATGACTAACTTGCTTGATCAAGTGTATATGTTTTGGTGAACTACCTATAATGGATGAAATGTATGTTTATGTATGTTTATGTAAGCTCGAGAAGGTTGGAGGATCCGTCGGAGCATAATCCCACTATCCACTATCTCCTTTTTGGTATATTTAGAAATCTCATTTTGGTATAATGACATATATATATGCTTATTTGGCCAAATGATGACTTGTAAGTGATGTTTTGTAATCTTGCCATTAGAATGGCTAGGAATGATTTATTTAGTGTGTTTATAAGTTATTTCATGCTCAATGCTTATGTGTTAAATGTTGATGAATAGAGTATGTTTATCTTGTATATGCCCTAAAAGTATAATTACAAACATGAATTGCATGCGATATTATGCCATGATAGATGTTAGTTTAGGCTTGGTTTTAATGCTTGATTTGGCTGGTATATACATGTAAGTATTGGTATAGGTTGTTGGAAAAAATTGGGTGAGAAAATGAAGCTAAGAAATGGCTTCACTGTCCACACGAGTAGACACACGGACGTGTGTTTAGGCCACACGGCCTACCCCATGGGCGTGTGGTTTGGCCGTGTGTCCCCTGCACCTTAAAATTTAGAAACAGAATACTCAAAATCGAGCACACGGGCATGTGTTTCATCCATGTGAGAGACTCGGCCTTGAACATTGGCGTGTGTCCTGGCCGTGTGAAAATTGCACCTTAATTTTGAAAATTAAATTTGACATACGACCTACCACACGGGTGTGTGACTTGGCCGTGTGACTTCAATTTGTTCATGCCTTGTAAGTCAGAGAGTCACAGGGGTTAGGGAAACGGACATGTGTAGCCACACGGCCTGAAACATGGGCATGTCCTATGATCATGTGAGCCACACGGACGTGTCCCTAGACCACACGGGCGTGTGGGCACTGTTCATAAGAGAAATTTAGAAATTTTGCGAAAAATTTTATTAGATCCCGATTAAGTCCCGAATTGATTCTAATGTTCATATTGGGCCTCGAGGGCTCATTCAAGGGACAATAAGAAAAATTTTGAGTATGAATGGTATTTTAATATAATTTTCATGTGAATATTTTGTGAATCTAGGTAATACTCCGTAACCCTATTTCGGCGACGGATACAGGTTAGGGTTGTTACAATTCTACCATGCCATTCTCACTCATATGCCCTAGGCGCATATGCTAAAGTTTAGTAATATCATCATCTGATAAGGAAGAGAAAGCAACAGCTGCATCACCAGTAACAGTAGAACCCTGCAAAACCTATAACTTGGCAGCCTTTCTCTGCCTTTTCACCACAATGAGGGAACCTTTGGAAATCTTCAAAGCCCTACTTTCAGCTGTGTATCTGTACCCTTTTGAATCAAGAGTACACAACGAAATTAAATTTCTCTTCAATTCTAGAATATGTCGCACGTCATTAAGTGTTCTGACAACTCCATCAAACATCTTAACTTTAATCGTTTGGACATCTGTAATTTTACACGAAGCATTATTTCCCATCAAAATAATACCTTCAGACATTGATTCGTAGGTTGTAAACCAATCTCGATTGGGACTAATGTGGAAGGTGCAGCCCGAATCAAGGATCCATTCCTCGCTCACCTTAGAATTGTTGACAGAAGCAACTAGAAGTTCACCATCGTTGTAGTCTTCTACAACATCAGCTTCACCAAAATTTTCTGGTTATTTTCCCTTTTGATTCGCAGCCTCTCTTTTGATCTTGTTCTGTAGCTTATAGCACTCAGATTTAATGTGCCCTTTCTTCTTGTAGAAGTTACAAGTTTTACCTCTATTTGAAGACTTTGATCTACCATTAGATTTACCACGAGGATTCTATTCCTGTGTCCTTCCATGATCATCATCAGCATTCCAGTCTTGTCTCCCACGAACAATGAGACTCTCTCCCTGAGGAGTCGATTTTAACTACAAGATGCTTCATCTTATCATTCGAGGTTAAAGAATCATAAACCTCATCAACTGTGAGATACTTATGGCTATATAAAATGTGTCTGTAAAGGTTGAATAAGACGGGGTCAACGAACAAAGTAGAATTAACCCCAGATCTTCCTTATCATATTGAACCTCCATAGCCTCCAAGTTTGCGAGAATTTCTTTAAACACAATAAGTGTTCGTATACGGACGCACCTTCCTCCAAATAATGAGCATAAAGACGCTGCTTCATATGTAACTTGCTGATTAGAGTTTTTGTCATACATATTTGTTTCAGCCTCTTCCATAATGTAGCGGTGGTCTTCTCCTTCATCACATCCTGCAAAATTTTTTAGACAAATGCAGATGTAATTGTCTTAACGCCTTTCGATCCTTACGTTTCTTCTCTTCATACATTAATGTCAAAGGCATCTTATCTATCCCTAGCATGGCATCCTCCAGATCCATCTATGCAAGAACTGCTTGCATCTTAATATGCCACAACGCATATCTGGTGTTACGATCCAACAGTGAAATTTCATACTTCAAAGATACCATTATCGAGATTGAGATGAACAACCCATAAGCTCTAATACCAATTTGTAAAATAAAATAGAATGTCGGTAATGACAATATATCGCAAAGAAAAGAGAATAAAAATAAAGAACACACAGATTTTTACGTGGAAACCCTTTCGGAAAAACCACGGGCAGAGGAGAAGAAAATTCACTATGTCAAATTCGAATGATTACAAGAGGAGTAGACTATGTCTATTTATAGGCTTGTAAAACTATATTCTAATAGGAGTGTAGTAAGATTGAAACACCTTATTCTAATCAATATAAAATAGATGGAGTTTAATAAACTTTAAAAAACCTTATTCTAAAATAAAATAAAAGAAGTGTAGTTCTATAGGGATTCTTATTTTATTTTATTTTACCACTGTATTTTATTTAAATAAGGATTCAGGTCTGAACATAGCATATGTGAAGTCTAGAAATACATGCCATTATATAACCAGTGATAGTGTGTTATCTCTCGACTTTAATGAGATTTGTTTTACTTATAGACAAATATGCTTTCCAATTGAGCTAATTCCGATAATGCTGAAAGTGAAATTCAAGTATCTGAGTCAAAATGTTGTTTATGATGAGTTGGAACTTATAAAGGTGTGAATAAAAGTTCATAATATTATGTTGATGATAAATGTTATGTTATACATGTGTATAGATATGAGAGTAAAATTCTGAGGCTTTACGAACTTTACCCTTTCACATGTATGTCTTATACAATAGAATTCACAATATTTATATTGATTAAGTTCACAAGTGTGAAACCGAAAAGTTTAGTGGCTGAATGATTAATAATATGGTTAGAACTGAGAATTGGTTAGCAAGTAAAGACAGTTCTAGAAGAGATATCAGATTATTCTAAAGATTATTCGGGATACAAAATATTGTTATTAAGGAAGAAATTATTCACGAATAATCGACTTATTTAGGTATGGTATTTAAAGAATGGGTTAATCAGAATTTCCTCTAAATTGATTTCTTCAGTGATTAGGATATGTGAATCATTGATGATTGTAGTGGTCAGTGGGATAGTGTTGAAATTGCAAAGATATTTGAATGCAGCTGTTATAGTCGGGTATCTTACAAATGATTTTTTGGGTATTCTATATGCTCTTTTATACTCAGAGGTATATGCAACTGTTCATTTTCAGATATGATTCTTATCATATAGAAAGACCGACTAATCATAGTATTAGACGAAATTATTGTTAGTTTGGTTGATTCATGATCAGCATTGCTCTATCTTTCTTCGGTTTTCTAATCCATTGTGTTCGATAGAAGACTTGATGATAAGACTCATATGATGATGTTTTCTACTTCTACTGGTTGAAGCTCTGAATTACATATATGCGATTTACAATGTCTCTGTCACGACTGTTTCTAGTACGTATGAATGATATTCTTCTTCTGGACTTTCTTTGGGATATCGTTGATCTCTTTCTTATTCAATGTGGTTTTTATTCTCGAAAATTCAGTATAGCTTCACATCTTGGATTTCATTATCTCGATTTTCTTGTCATTCTTATGGTCTAATCTTATCTATTAAACATGGTTCATCTGTAAAAGATATTCATTGGCTGGAGGTAATTACATTTATTACTATTTTAAATCCTGGTTTTATCATGGGAACACGATAATGTAGATCCCAGATTATAGAAGTTGTATTACTGCACTGGTTATTTTTGGAACTACTTTTAGTTTTCTCTTTTATTTTGGAGTGCACTATTGATGTTGAGCTATTGTTCTATCTATACGGTTGAAATGTCAGTCCTATTATAGCACTATGGTTCTTAATCTATCTGAAGGTTGTGGTTTTGGTATATTTGAAAGCTTGATGTTAATAATTGAAGTAGCTTTATTATACATAATTCCTTTCTAGTTCTCGTGACAAGGATTGACATCGACAAAAGTGTAGATGGAGAAAGATTAAGCTCAAACTTGTATATTGGTTTTCATTCCTCAAGTAATCTTGATTAGTGTCAATAAGACAATAACAGGATGTCATAATTCATTTGAGTTAATGCAGTTTGTGGTAATTTTTGGTTGGTATTCCGAGAGAATTATGATATATGGTATATCTGGATTGTCTTGACAACAAGAAGAAGGGTTATTCTGAAACGTTATTATCTAATAGATAAAAATCGACTCAATTATTCTAATCAGAGTAGGTTATTCATTTGAAAGGTTAATTGAGTTATACGCATATGAGACTATCCTCAGGTCCGGGAATAAATTTTGTGCATTCACAGATAAATAGACGAACAGTCAGAATGAGAAATTCAGATTCTAGAAGACATGATACAGAAATATATCTATCAGTTCAGTTCTAATCAGGAAATGTTATTATGGGTTAAAATGGTCCAGATTGTTGAAGCTATCACACTTGTGTAAAATCATATTGTTGGATGCTTTTCAAGAAAAAAGGAAACAGATTTCAATTACAGATACAAATATGTCGGAAGCATCAGTTAGAGTTTGATAATCCGAGTTTCTCGGTTATGTTTCGATAGTCGATCACTAGGAATTTCTCAATAGTTAAACTACTACTAATAAAGTTGTGACAAAAGAACATCATGGCTGTTCAATTAAACTTAATATAATATCAAGTTTTAATATGACTTCTAATACAAGTTCTGAAATGAAATGAGTTATGATAGATTTATATGTGGTTTATCATTGAGAATAAAATAGAAAGACTCAATTTGATAACTTTTATCAGATGAGAAATTTCGAGGACGAAATTTCTTTAGGGGGGAGAGTTGCAACAGCACGATTTTTAGTGGTGTCAAAAATAGTGATTCGAAGCCACCAAATCTAGCAAGTAAGCTCGTAAATTTTATTATTTAATATTTACGAGTCAAATATGGTTTTAAAAAGGTTTTAAATCAGTAATTTGTGTTTTATAAATATTTATTCAATTAAGTGGTTTTAGAAAATGAGGTACTGAGACCTTTTTGTATTAAACCAAGCCATAAATATTTTTATAAATATTTACTGAGTGTCATTAAGATAGTACTAAAGTTTCGTTGAAAAATTCTAACGTTTCAATAGTTAATTAATTAAAAATGACTAAATTAAAAAAGGTGCAAAACTTGCTAATTAAAATATTTAAGTGATTAAATGGCTTGATTAATAAATGAGGGAGGAGTTAAATAGTAAATATACCTAAATGAATAGGATGAGGTGGCATAACAAGAAAAAAATAAAAAAAGGCCATTTAATGGCAAAATGGTAATTATTATGAAATAAAAGTACAAATTGAAATTTTAAAAGTTTCTAGACAATTTCTTCTCCCAATTTTGGTTCAAAACAGACATGGGAGAGCTCCTTGAGCTGGTTCTTCAATTTTGCTTCATGTGAGTTCAATTCTTGCCATTTTCTTGTACTTTTTATGTTTTTGAGACTTTTATAATTAAGTCCAACTTAATATTACCTTATTTTTTATTTTGTTAAAGATTTTAGATGTTTCCATTGATGAATCTATATGATTTTTATGCTAAATGATGAATTTGAGATATTATTTGTTATTTAAAAGTATTTTGTTAAGTGATTTTGATGAATTTTTGATTAAGGACTAATTTGTTAAATAATAAAAAATACAAGGTTTGTTGTGAAATTATTGCAAAAATGGGTTTTATTGAATTCCATTAATATTTAGCAAGGATGGGTTTGCATTAAAAATGGTTAATTTGCATGTTTTGGGCTCACGGACTAAATTGAATAAAAGTAAAACTTTAGGGGTAATTTTGTAAAAATATAAAATGACGAAATTGAATAAAATGAATTGTTTTATTGTCTAAATTAATATATTGAGAAGCACATTTATCCTCTTATTTGAGAAGGGGTTATGGTAATTCTAGGTATTGTATCTGTTGAGTAATTTGATCTCGTATCTTATTAATGGGAATATTTGGATATTTAAACATACTGTTACTGTTCACGGCATGACCCCATTGTTCATGACTTGACCCTACTATTACTAGGATTGACATTCTGAGCAGACTTCAGGCATGCTGACACGTGATTCACTCTGGGTTGCCTGCCAGATCATGTGGTCTCCCTTTTGCGAGCTCCTTGAGTATATGCGAACTAAGACTACGGTCTTCCCTTGGTTCGTGCGAGCTCTCCTTGCGAGTTGGGTCCGCGAGTTCCCCTCACTGCCCTCTCACGATTTGCCTCACATTCAATCGTCTAGTGAGACCTATCCGGATCGCGAGGAGGCGGCCGGATCCTACCTTGATTCGGGCTGATGATCACTGATGTATAATAGTATCAAAAAAAAAAAATTGAAATCCCATAAATAAATAAATAAAAAGCAAAATTTTAGTTATTTTGTATATTTTATTCCTATTTTAAAAATTTTAATTTCAATTAAAATATTTATCAAAGCTTTTCAAAATTTGTAATTAACAAATCATATCCATTCAATTTTTCCCTAATATATACAAATTTTAAATTAAAATAAAACTATTAAATCTTGAATTCTCATTACAAATAATTTGCCACATACAGACGCTAGTGATAAAAATTATTTATTCATTTATCAAAATACTAATTGATAAAAATTGAGTTAAATTTTATTTTATTAATTTATCAAAATATTTATTGACAAAAATTCAGTTAAATTTTATTTATTCATTTATTAAACATACAGAAAAACTATAAAAAGAAACTTATGTCTTCTTTATTTTAGAATGAAAAAAAAAAAAACCCTTATCTTCTCAATTATGTTAGTATGGTTTCCAACTCATTACTTTTAAATTAAATAGTTTAAATTTAAATATATACGGTATGTTTTAAGTTTTGTATTCTTTTTTTTAAAATTTAGTCTCCAAATTTTTATTTTAAAGAATTTAGACATTTTATTTTTCAATTTAAAATTTAGGTTCAATTGCTAACATCATTAAAATTCTTCTACTAAACTTTTGGTGTGACATTCTATTTTTTCATTCGAAAAATGTTATTGCAATGGACTTAAATTTAACAAAAAAAAGTTAATGATGTTAACAATTCTTTAAATTTACATCAAGATTTAAATTTAAAATAAAATATTTAGACTAATTAATGACGTTATAAACGTTGAGGTACAGATTATGTATAAAACTAAAGTATAAAGATCAAATATTAGATTTAAGCATAATATAATGATTAAAATTGAAATTTAACTATTTTGTATAGTTACAAAGTAAAGGGATCACAATAGAAATTTAACCACTATTGTTAGATATGTAAAAAAAAAAAGACAAAAAATATGTAAGGACAGGTGTCAAAGAAGAAAGACCTTAGGGCCTTCCTTTATATAGTAGTATAAATAAGTAATAATTTTAGATTAAAATATACTTATAGAATTTTATATTTAGACAGTGTATTTAGTTCTTTTAATTATTATTATTATTTTTAAGTTAAAGATTTTAGGCTTGGTAGTTTCCAATAAAATTGGTCAGCGCATCATGTCTATTTTTGTCAACCATATTCCTTATCATATAAAATTGACAAATTTTAATGAGAAATATTAATAATTAGACTAAAATTTTAAAATGAAAAAAATATATGAGTGTATTTCAAGTATAAGGATTAAAGGAAGAATGAAATGAATAATGGAATGATATTAAGTTGAAATGGTTGAACAGTGAGTTTAATAATAAATTTAAAAAAAGTTAAATTTATGAGATTCAAACATTGTCAGATGAGATGGTGGTTATTGGGCAAAGACAATGGATATTTTGAGAGAGGGGAAGGACTTATAAATCAAGGCTCCCAAGGGGACACATAAATTGCTTTGCTGATTGTTTTACATGGGATGGAAAATTCAAAACATAGGATCATCATTATGAAACAAATCTTGTAGTTCATGTCGGCATTGATTTTAAGGCAAAAACACGCTTGCAATTAGCATGTGGTAAATAATGATGGTACAAACAAAGTCTTTGATCTCGTCGACTCCAAGAATTGGGGTTTCACTTTGGGTGAATTGCAAGGTTGTTCTTCATCATCTTTGCATATAAATGACAAAAGAAATATTAGTGGGACAACATTCATTCATTCTCATTTCATCTTCATTTTTAATTTTAAGACACATTAATTTCAATATAATCATAATTTTGTTATTTTATGATTTTTATTTTTGTTAACTTCTTGTCACATCAAATCAATTTAGTTATAAAATTTAATTTTTTACAAATTTTGTTTTTACTCACAAAGTATATCTTATGTATTGTTAAATGGAGACAATATTGTTATATATTTATATAAAAATTCTGTAACTCAATAAAAAATTAAAATTATTTTTAAAATAATAAATATTATTATAAAAGTATGTTTCTCTTTTAATATTTTAATTTAAAATAAACCAGACTTGCTCTTTCCTTTTAAAAAAAAAACTTTATTATCTCAGAATGTGAAAATCGCTGCTTATCTTTATGTATTTATTATTTGGGGTAAATTACCAAAAAAGGCTCTTTCTTTCAAAATTTTTGGAAGAGGACTTTTTTTTCCAATTATTTACTAGAATGGGTCATTTTTCCCGAAAGCACGTCCACGTCTGTAATAACCCCAACCCGTATCCGTCATCGAAACAGGGTTACGAGGTATTACCAAAGAGTACAGAACACTTATAGATAATTTGAAATCATTATCTTTACACAAATAGTACACTTGAGGTGTACAGTTCTATAATTCTGAATAAACACATTTATCAAACATATTCCATTTTTTTTGTTTATATATATATCACAATCTCATGTTTCCATGTATCAAGTATCATCATTTCCTCGTATTTCAGACAAATACGTGTAACAATTCATAGACACACAACTTACTATCTCTTCCTGCCAATCACAATTTAAATTGACAAATCACTTATTGAGTCTAATTTCATTGTTCACTAAAATCTATCATTTAAATTTGGATGTACGTATCCACCAATAGATTCCATGTACCGATATCGTCATCTCAATTTCCACATGCATTTACTTTCCACATTATGAACTCAAATAACAAATACAAGTCATAAACTCGTATTTCCTTATATCACATAATTCTATGTAACACTTACCAAACTTTGTCAAATCAGTGAATGTCTTACGGAATTGGTCTGCTCCGGTATGCACTGAATTTCACTGATAATCACTGATGCCAACATAGCTATGGTCTTTTCACTAGAATGCCATAGCTTAGCCATGATCTTACTTCTTCACTATCATTATGCCATGGTGAAACCATGGACTTATCCGTCAATTCATCAACTTTCACTAGAATGCCATAGCCCAGCTATGGTCTTACATTTTAAACACATATCACACCGATGCCATATCCCAAATATGGTCTTACACAGAAATCACTTGTCACTTGTAGCCAAAGCTAGCACTATTCATCGATCGTAGCCGAGCTACCACTTTTCACGCATCGTAGCCGGGCTACCATTTTCACTAATCGGTAGCCGAGCTACCACTTTTCATCGATCGTGCAGCCAAGCTACCATTTTCACCGATCGTAATCGAGTGCCACTTTTCACTTTCACTTGTCCTTGATCGATAAGTGTAGCCGAAGCTATCGCTATCACTTATCACTTTCACTTTTCTTGATCGATAAGTGTAGTGAAGCTATCACTTATCACTTGTTGCCATGGTTCAACCATGGTCTTTTCATCAATTCGCCTTGTCATTTGAACTAAAGTGCTCAATTTGATCGTTTATTCAATTTCCATGCTTTTACATTATTCACGATTTTATCATCATTACATATGAAATAACACATTATGAAGTTCATAAAATTAACAAATGATCACTAAAATTTAGCCGTATAAACTCACAAGTTCAATTTTTGTATTATAACGATAATCATAATTTCATCATAAACATTCCAAATAAAACATCATATCATTTCTAATTCAACATTTATCAATTATAATCGGGCATGTGATCGATTTATACACAATTCGTTCATATGTTCTTTTTCCTCCTCCTCCTCTCCATCCACACCCTTAGTATTAACAACACACTTGTAAGTAACATCATCTATAATTTTTACCATTTACTTATGTGAATACTCAAGCTGTCCATCCGTGTCATAGTCACTAAATTATTTTTATCTTAAGATACAGAACTCTAATTAAGATCCGTTAATTTTATTTGAAACTAGACTCACATATCTTCTTACTATAATTTTTCCAGAATTTTTGGTGTGGCCAATTAGTACATTTTATTAGTTAAGTTCTCCCCTGTTACAGAGTTTGACGGCTCTGACCTCTCTTCACTAAAAATCAATTATCTCATAGTGAGATTTTCATATAGTGTTTCCAATTATTTCTAACGAAAATGGACTCACTAAGGAATACAAACATATAAATTATAATCCATAATTATTTTTATACAATTTTTGTGAATTTATAAAGTAAGAATAGGGGATCACGAAGTTATTCTAAACCAGTCATACAAAAATTTAAATATTTCAATATGTAGACTTCCTTTGCTTGCTCTGTTTCTTTTATATGAAAATAGACTCAACAAGCTTTATTTCCAAATCTCACTCAACTTCTAATTAAATTTCTACCATTTTTGGTGATTTTTCAAAGTTATACAACTGCTGCTGTCCAAAACTGCTTTAGTGTAACATGTTGATTTCTATTTTGTCCCAAATTCCACAATTCATACAATTCAGTCCTTGCTCAATTAACCCCTCAATTGAGCTAATTTCCTCATTTAATACTTTTCTCTATCATTTTAAACTACTTCATAACCTTTGAAAATCAGAATTTTAACACTAGGCCTTTATTTCAACTCTTTCACAATTAGGTCCTAAAACCAATTTCCATCAATTTTACTTGATAAAATCATCATATATCAAAATTAAAGCTTCAATTCTATATTCATTCATCATATTATTCCAGCACTCATCCATAGCAACTTTAAAAATTATCCATAGAATCAAAAACTAATGACATAGTAAGTTGGACCCAATTGTAAAAGTTCAAAAACATAGAAATTTCAAGGAAAGTAAGAATTAAACTTACATGAAGCCAGAGTATGAAAACCAACTTGAACCCTCTTCCATGGCTGTTTTTCAGCTGATGAAAATGAAGAGAAATGAAGAGAATTCTAAATACTCCAATTTGGTCCCATTTTTATTTAACTAATTTTGGATTTTGGCAATTTTCCAATTTTACCCTTATTTCACCCATTTCCTTATTTTCTCAGTTATTGCCGCCCAAAATATCTCCTTTGGGCTTATTTTCCCTTTATGTCCTTCCTCATTTAACAATTAAGCTATTTAATCCTTCTAGCAACTTTTACACTTTTTTCAATTTAATCCTTTTTATCTAATTAACCACCCAAATGTCAAAATTTTCTAACAAAATTTTAATACTACCTTATTGACATTCTGTAAATATTCATAAAAATATTTATGACTCGTTTTATAATACCGAGATCTCGATACCACTTTTTCTCGAGTTCTTGACCAAATAAATCTTTATAAAACACAATTTACTATTTCAAAAATCTTTTAAAAGCTACAATTAGCTCGTAAATATTAAATAATATAATCTTCGAGTTCATTTGTCATATTTGGTGGTCTTGAACCACTATTTTTGATATTACTGAAAATTGAGCTATTACAACGTCAGCGCGATGTCAGGGTACGTGGCAGGAAAACGCGTCTCTGGGGGAGCGTTTTCTGCCACATCAGCAGAAATCACGTCCTTGAGGGCGCCTTTTTCCCACTACAACGGCCTCTCTTTTTTTAACGGTAAAAAAAAACTATAAAATCCCCTTTCATTTTTTTCACACAAAAGTCCTTACACTATTTCTCTCAAATTTCTCTCAACTTTCTCTCAAATTTCTCTCAAATTCCTCTAAATTTCCTCTCAAATTTCAAAAAAAGTCCTTTAATTTTTACAAAAAAGCCCTGCTTAAAAGTTTTTGAATTAGTTTTTTAAAAAGTTAAAATATTTGATCGTGTTAGCAATGGCGGAAGAATTAATTCGCCTCGATAATAAACACATCTCCGTCGATCAAATGACAATTGTAAGTTTTAATTTTAATTTTCAATACTATTTAATATTTTTAGGTTTATGCAATTTTAATTAATTTTTATTTTATAATTTTTATAACATCGTAGATCGGTGTTGCAATGCTATATTCGTAATATGTCCGTCCGCCATCGCCGTTGATCGAGAATTACTGCGGAAGCGGGTTTTTGCACGTGCCACGATAGGCCGGGGTGCAAGTTGGACCCGCAGACTAATCGGTGCGTTGATAGAGAGGTGGAGACCGAGACGCACACTTTCCATCTTTCATGCGGAGAGTGTACTATCACTCTGGAAGAAGTGCAGTTGCAATTTGGATTGCCGATGGATGGGTACGTAGTCACCAGGTCCACAACTTTTGGTGATTGGAGAGCCGTGTGCTACGAGCTTTTGGGTACTATTCCGGATAACATTAACGGAGGTCAGATCGAGATGGACTGGTTACAAGACACATCCCCGGAGCCGGATAATGATTCGGCTGAATTAGAAAGAATACAGTATGCTCGGGCATACATTCTTGAGATGATTGGAGACTATCTGATGCCGGACTTGTCACAGAACCTTGTACATCTAAGATGTCTGCTGAAACTTGTTAATTTTAGAGCAGCCGGTGAATTGAATTGGGGGTCTGCCGTGCTAGCAAATTTGTATCGGGAGATGTACCGGGCGACGCGACCGAATAAAGCCAAAATCGGAGGTTGTCTATCACTACTGCAATCTTAGGCACAGTTTCGCTTTCCATTTTTACGTCTTCGAGTGGACCACCCATATACATTCCCACTCATACGAGGTAAATTTAATATTAGATTTTACAATTATTACGTAGATTTAAAATATAATTGTATGCTAAAAATATATTTAATTAGGTGGAACCATTCGGTGAGCTATGTTGGAATACTTACCTTGCTTGAAGATATACGACTTCTATTAGACCAACGGTCGGAAGCACAAGTAAGTATTAAATAAAATATATTTTTGTAATAAAATAATCGTTTCGTATTTAGTATTTACTGTTTAGTATTTAGTATTATGTATAAAACTAATATTATTATCATGTTAATATAGTTTCAATAGATACCATACGAGGATCCGGCAATTCCGGCAGTAATTCCAGATGAATTCTTTCAAAATATGAACATTTGGCACGTGAAGGTCCCATTGGTCAACTATGCCACCGTGGAGATGTACCAGTCAGATCGGGTTCTGCAACAATTTGGATTCCGACAACCGATTCCCTTGGCACCTGAGGTGCTCGATGATGAGCACAAATTCAACTTACGGCAGTTGCATACGGATTGGCCAAGATGTTGGTCAGCATATATTGAATTGTGGGAAAACTGATATGATTATATACCTACTCGGGAACCGATCATCGTTCCTAATTTAGCGTGCGTTCCAGAATACATGCTATGGTTTAGGATCCATGGCAAGTCAGATTTATTGTCGAAGAGAGAGGCGACGGCAACTTCGTGTACAAAGGGAACAACGGGCCCTTTAAATCTAAGGAGAAGGATGATGGGACGGGCCCATCAACAAGACCTCCACACAATCACCTGCCCAACACTTCACCGACGACACCCACATCACAACCTTTTCGATTATACCAAAAGCGTATCCTAGCCCTTATATGTATCCTAACCCTTATATGTTTCCTTTTCCGATCCCTATGGCGGGTTGGAATGCATGGCTGGCTCGAGTCCGTCTCGACTACTCCGAGTGGACCGCCGATCTATAGGCCGCCTCATGAGGGATCACACGAGGCGCCATCGTGAGCTCTTCTTTTACCATTCTCCTTCCCTTATGAGATTCAAACACCTCCACCATAGGTGATGCAAACACCTCCATGATCATTATTTTATCAAGGTGGGTCATCCTCCCAACACCCACAACTGCACCCCTACCAGAGGAACGAATTCTCACGAGCAACTACAACCTCATGGAAGCTAGAAGAAGGAGGAATCCAATACAGAATGTCGACCACCCCCATGTGGCAATCGATTCCTACCAAAGACCAACATTGATTTTTTAATATATTTGTATAAACTTTTTATATTGTTTTATTTAATAAAATAAAATTTATATTTAATATTTTAATTTTAATTTACTTTTATATTTTTAATAAAATAAAAGTTGTTTTTATATTTTAATTGTAATTTATTTTGTTTATTTTAATAAAATCAATTTATTTTGAATAAGCCAAAAATATTGCTAATATTTTTATATTTTAATATATTTCTATAAAAATTTTATATTGTTACATGTAATAAAATAAAAGTTGTTTTTAATATTTCAATTGTAATTTAATTTTTATATTTTTAATAAAATAAAAGTTGTTTTTAATATTTTAATTGTAATTTATTTTTATATTTTAATAAAATAAAAGTTGTTTTAATTTTTATTCTAATTTATTTTTTATATTTTTAATAAAATAAAAGTTATTTTAATTTTTATTCTAATTTATTTTTATATTTTTAATAAAATAAAAGTTGTTTTTAATTTTTAATTGTAATTTATTTTTTATATTTTAATAAAATAAAAGTTATTTTTAATTTTTTATTTTAATTTATTTTTATATTTTTAATAAAATAAAAGTTGTTTTTAATATCCTAATTGTAATTTACTTTGTATATTTTTAATAAAATTAATTTTTTAATAAGGCAATATTTTTAATATTTTTATATTTTTAAAATATTTCTACAAACTTTTTATATTGTTACATTTAATAAAATAAAAGTTGATTTAATATTTTAATTGTAATTTACTTTTTATATTTTTAATAAAATAAAAGTTGTTTTTAATATCCTAAAGGCACGTTTGGTTCATTGTAATGGAATAGAAAACAGTAATGGAATAGAGGTGTAATGTAATAGAAATTAAAATGGCGCCAAATTTTCAATGCGAACACAATAGCGCAAGTTCTAAATCATCGTCGGGTAATTTCTTTCATGCGGCTTCAATTGTCTTGAAGCGTAGGCTACAACTTTGCCTTCACGCATCAAACGCAGCCCAAACCATTCAAAGAAGCATTAGAATAAACAACAAATTCTTTACCCGATTCAATTTGAACTAACACTGGAGCTTACATCAAAAGGGCTTTCGGTGATCAAAACTTTTCGACACTTTTCGACCACTCGAACTCGACATATTTACGCAACAACTTTGTCAGCGGGTAGCTATCATAGAAAAACCTTTCACAAATCGTCGATAGTAACCCGCAAGTCCCGAAAACTTGAATCTCGAAATATTTTTGGTGGCTTCCAATCAAGTATAGCCGAGATTTTGTTCGGATCAACTCGAATGCCCGATCTTTGAAACAACATGTCCCCAAAAGTGACCTTTTTATCCAGAACTCACACTTACTAAACTTCGCATACAACTGCTGATTTCGCAAAGTTTGTAGCACTAATTTCAAATGCTCAGCATGTTCGATTTCATCTTTGGAGTAGATCAGCACATAATCAATAAATACTACCACAGATCGATCCAAAAACTGTCTAAAAACCCGATTCATCAAATCCATAAAAGCAATGAGGTGCATTAGTAAGCCCAAAAGGCATAACCAAAAACTCAAAATGTCCATACCTCGTCCAGGAATGCGGTCTTTGGCACATCTGTATCTCTCGACTCAAGAATCGATAATAACCCGATCTCAAATCTATCTTGAAAATACTAAAGCCCTTTCAATGATCAAACAAATCATCAATCCGAGGTAATGGTACTTATTCTTTATAGTTACCTTATTCAGGTTGCCGATAATCAATACACATTCGCATCGTCCCATCTTTCTTTTCACAAAAGAACTTGTGCACCAAGGGAGAAACTTGGTCGTGCAAAGCCCCTATCTGTTAACTCTTGCAACTGTGCTTTCAACTCTTTTAGCTTAGTAGGTGCCATCCGATATGGAGCTATTGAGATAGGAGTCGTTCCCGGTGCTAATTTAATGCTAAACTCAATCTCTCGTACTGGGGGTAAACCCGGTAATTCTTCAGGAAACACATTTGGGTATTCACATACAATCGGTATAGATTCAATCATTTCTCGGACAATTTATTATCCATTACATAAGCCAAATAAGCTTAGCACCCTTTTCTTACATACTTAGGGCTAACATCGAGGATATAAGCATAGGAAACCCACTTAAATCATGGATTCAATTCTAATGATCTCACCATTCGATGTCTCAAATCAATAAGCTTTCTTTTGTAATTCACCCTTTGCATCATCATGAAGTTAACCGGTCCATTCCCAAAATTATATCAAACTCATCGAAGGCAACAAGATTAAATCATTTGGAAAACAAAATCCCGAATCATCAACGGGCAACCTTTACACACTTTATTAACAAACACACATCTACCCAAAGGGTTGGATACGTGAATCACAAACTCAATAGACTCAATGGCGAGTCTTCTTGAATACCGAGTTTCACATACATATGAATGGGTCAAACCGGGATCAATCAATGCAATCACAGTAGTATCATAAAGGGTGAAAGTACAGTAATGACATCGGAGAAGCGACATCCTCTCTAGCTCGAGTAACATAAGCTCTAGTGGAGCTCTAGCCTCAGATCGACTGTTGTGTTCTTCGTCCCTCTCGACTACCACCTACATTGCCGAATGCACGGGTGGTGCGCCCGTCTTGATGCACTACTCGGTCTAGAGTTACGTGCAGTGATCGCTTTCATTAACATCGGCACTCTCGAATAAAATGGTCGAGGATCCACATTTAAAGCGGGACCGATCACGAACTCTACAACTCCCGAATGCCATTTTCCACAATGTTTGCATTCAACTCGATTACGTGGGCGTTACCAACACCGGCCATCGAGGTAGCTCGGGAGCCCACCTGGAGGTCGATCACATCTAGGTAAATCTGAAGTAACTTTATGTCGGTGAAATCATCTCGAACTTCTTAAATGTGGAATGGAAAGTCTTGCAGACGACCTCTTACGAATGTCTCTAGCTTCATTTGACCTTTCTTTTCTCTTTCCCGAGCTCTTCAACTTTGCAAGCTCGCTCAACTAGAGTCACAAATTCTTGAATTTCAAGAATGCCAACAAGCAACTTTATCTCTTCATTCGGACCGTCTTCAAACCTTTTACACATGATGGCTTCGGTTGATACACACTCCGAGCATATCGGCTCAATCGACAAATTTTCGCTCATATTCGATCACGGTCATTTGCCCTGCTTTTAGTTCAAGAAATTCTTTACGTTTACGGTCGATGAACTTCGGTCGATATATTTCTTGCGAATTCATTCGGAAGAAATCCCATGTCACTTTTCTTTTGGAACCACCGATACTAGTGTATTCCACCGGTGATAAGCGGTGTCCGAAGTAAAGATATAGCACATTTCAAACATTAAATGCAGGTGCGGGATAGCTCATCAAGTACCGAATAGTGTTATCAAGCCACATTTCATTTCGCTCGCATCATCATCATTATTAGCCTTGAATTCCTCGGCCTAAATTTCTGATTTTATCAGCAGAGGCCTACTAGATCTCATTGGATCTATCATCGAAGTCTTGAAGATACGGGTTGGATTATTCGGGGTGGAGGTTGTTGTACTGATCGGATTATTCTAAACAAAGCTGGGTAAACCATTCATTCATCATTTGGTAGAAGGCTTGTTTAGCCTCTCCTCGTGGTTACCCGTGGCGGTTGAGAGTCTAATAGTCTTTGATCCATGTGCGAGACCAGCGTAACACTCTCCACATCATCGATTCTGACTCTATCGGGATCGGAATCCATTTACTATATAAAATACAATTGAAATTGTCGAAGTCACCACACTATCACATATAAAATTCAAAGGCATGTATAGCTAGACTCTTACGTTACTACGGTAGTCCTAGAATCGACTAAACCGTAGCTCGATACCAATAAAATGTAATACCCCTAACCCAGATGTCTGTCGCCAAATTAGGGTTACGAGGCATTACTCGTCAAACCACCAATCAACACACTCATACAAATACTATTACATTAATTAATAGTAATTAATCCATGCTATCACGATCAAACATGTACTTTCATTTTAAAAATTATAATGTTAACAAGCTTATTACAAATAATATCATTATTATCATATAAAACAAGTTTCAATCAAATAGTAAAAGACTATTCATTTGGTCATTTTGAATACATTAGCGAATATGTACATCCACCCTTGTTCAATTTATACCAATCAAATGCATTAATATTTAAGACAAATATACCTACATGACAAAGCTTTGCTAATTACCATTATCATCCATCTACATTATCAGTTAAATCGTTATAGATCGCATGATCAAATTATGCAAAACCAAGCTCATATATGACCTTAACCATAAAAGATTAATCCCTCATATAAACTTAATCATATCCTTTTCAAATGTGCTTAACTCAGGAATATATCTATAATGTTATTAATACAAATCATATAACTATATTTATATAATCACATGCGCCCTATCACTAAATGTTCACCAAAAATAATTTAACCATTCAAACCTCATGTCCGAATGCATATGAACATCCAATAAAAATATAAACTCCAAACCAAACCAATGCCATGGCCGAATATTACAAGTAAGTATACTATAATTTGATCGTTAATATTTCACACATAACATAATATGAAATAAACTTTCATGATATATCCGAACATGAAAAATTAATAACAACATAATCAAGCATTACTAAACCATTTTCAAAAATATATATATAGCAACATATTAACTTGCTAACATATTACATGCTTTAAATCATCTAGCATCCAACATTTATCCTTATTAGCTAAGTGCATATCCCAACAATGCACCATATATATATATATCATATGATCATTTTCCTGTGTGATTTAAAGCATGACCGAAATCACATATCTAATGGTATTATAATGCAAGCTACTATATCAAAATGTAAAACCTAAACTTAACCAAAAGCAACAACCTTTATTCGCATGAAGGCCATATTTATATTTACAATCCGAACATCATTCATACTTATCAAAATAAAGCCTATACATGCCTTTGATTCAAAAGTTTACAAAACATAACTATATCGAGAGAGTGATAGTGTGGTCGACGTTCTTGATGATCCCCGAGGCCGTAGTTGAATTATCGATCTATAAAATAGAACACAAACATAAGCAGAGTAAGCTCAACGGCTTAGTAAGTCTTAAGCACATATACTTATAATGAACATACAGTAAACACTTTAATCTTCAAAGCGATAATATTGTACATAAATTTTTCTATATATATATATATAATACACTTAGCGAATACTAGGGTCACATTTGTATCGATTATTATCACTATGTCATCATGAACATATACTTTATCAACTTCACATATAAGCTATGTACATTCACATAATGATAGGTTCAACATTATAAAATATAGTACTTGTGCAATTGACCATTTCAACACATCAAATTTGATTCAAAACAATAAGAACTTTACTCACTTCAATCCTTCTAAACATAATATGCCAACTCTTACCCGAGCTTTTAACACAAAACATTAAATATAACTTTCCTTATTCGGTTCTCAAATTTCCCATTTATATCAATTCATCGGCATTAAGCCTACTAGGCACAAGCTTAGAATATGTCATCGACTCGAAGTTCGCTAGGCACGAAGCCGAATATGCCACCCAAGACTAAGCTTCCTAGGCACGAAGCCGAATATGTCACAGGCACTAAGCACGCTAGCATCAAAGCACGATAAGTAACACCGGCACAAGGCACGCTAGGTATCAAAGCACGATAAGTAACAACGGCACAAGGCACGCTAGGCATCAAAGCTCGATAAGTAACACCAAGACAAGGCTCTGCTAGGCTAATAGCCCAAATATCAACATTCAATGCACATTTCAATAATACCATATCCAATTTAATCACTTAAATTTCATAATTCGACACATTTCAAACTCATCTAACTTGTTCACATTTTCTAAATAAAATCATTACATCATTGTATACTCCGCATATCATATCGATTATACACCTTTACAAGGTATTAACAAAACATATCCAATTCGATATACTACCTTTACATTCGGCTATCACATAAAAACATGCCCAAATTTATCAAACATTGTCATTAACACATTCATAATTCATTCTTTAATATAATCTAGCTTAAGGACTTACCTCGGTTGTCGATAGACCGTGTAAATCGACTATTCGAGAACCTTTGTCTTTCCCCGATCTAATTCCGCTTTTCTTTGCTCTTGATCTAAAACACATTAAATTCAGCTCATTCAAGTACATTTCAATTCAATTTAGTGCCAAATCACATTAATGGGTAAATTACCCTTTTACCCCTAGCGTTTCACATTTTTTCACTTTAGTCCTAATTGCACAAAACACAAAATACACATTATTTCAACACAACACTCAAGGGCCAAATATGTATAAGGACTATATAAGTCCATTTCTTTCATTTATTTTGCATTTAAGCCCTCTCAAATTTTTATTTTACAAATTAGTCCTATTTACTCAATTTTCACTAAAACTTCAATACAAAACTTATCAATCTTAATCCTATCTTTAAATTAAATTCATCAAACATCAATTATCATATAACCATGTTAATGGCCGAACCTTAGACATGCTCAGATTTAAAAATTACAACATTGGTCGGCTACGGTTCAAGCAACGATCTCAAAAACGTAAAATTAACAAAAACTAAATCGAATCATACCTTAATCAAGATTAAGAAATGCGAAACCCTTAGAGCTTTTTCTTCTTTTCCCTTTTAGTTTCGGTCAAAAGCACCCAAAAGATGAATATGCAATGTTCTTTTATGTTTTATTATTTTAATGTTATAATATAATACATATTTTATTATAAGCTTAATATATAAAGAAAAAAAATATAAAATGCTTTATAAAAGCTTAGTGCCGTCCACTAGCATGCTAAAAGGGCCAATTTACAACCTTAATCCTCTTATAAAAGAAGACAAAATAGTTTAGTCACTCAATTTAATAAATGGCTACTTTTACCACTTATGCAATTTAGTCCTTTTCTTTAAATTAAACATACAAACAGTCAAATAAATTCACGAATTTTTAGCACATGCTCAATCATATATATTTAACACGAAAAATAATATTAAAATATTTTTCTGTCTCGGATTCATGGTCCCGAAACCACCGTTCCGATTAGGGTCAAATTCGGTCTGTTACAACTCTCCCCCCCTTAAGGATTTTCGTCCCCAAAAATCTTACCGTTAAACAACATCTCACGAAGTTATTCTAAACCAGTCGTACAAAAATTTAAATATTTCAATATGTAGACTTCCTTTGCTTGTTCTGTTTCTTTTATATGAAAATAGACTCAACAAGCTTTAATTCCACATCTCACTCAACTTCTAATTCAATTTCTACCATTTTTGGTGATTTTTCAAAGTTAGACAACTGCTGCTGTCCAAAACTGCTTTAGTGTAACATGTTGATTTCTATTTTGTCCCAAATTCCACAATTCATACAATTCAGTCCTTGCTCAATTAACCCCTCAATTGAGCTAATTTCCTCATTTAATATTTTATCTATCATTTTAAACTACTTCATAACCTTTAAAAATCAAAATTTTAACACAAGGCCTTAATTTCAACTCTTTCACAATTAGGTCCTAAAACCAATTTTCATCAATTTTACTTGATAAAATCATCATATATCAAAATTAAAGCTTCAATTCTATATTCATTCATCATATTATTCCAGCACTCATCCATTGCAACTTTAAAAATTATCCATAGAATCAAAAACTAATGACATAGTAAGTTGGACCCAATTGTAAAAGTTTAAAAACATAAAAATTTCAAGGGAAGTAAGAATTAAACTTACATGAAGCCAGAGTATGAAAACCAACTTGAACCCTCTTCCATGGATATTTTTCAGCTGATGAAAATGAAGAGAAATGAAGAGAATTCTAGATATTCCAATTTGGTCCCATTTTTATTTAACTAATTTTGGTAATTTTCCAATTTTACCCTTATTTCACCCATTTCCTTATTTTTCTCAGGCCCAAAATATCTCCTTTGGGCTTATTTTCCCTTTATGTCCTTCCTCATTTGACAATTAAGCTATTTAATCCTTCTAGTAACTTTTACACTTTTTTCAATTTAATCCTTTTTATCTAATTAACCACCCAAATGTCAAAATTTTCTAACAAAATTTTAATACTACCTTATTGACATTCCGTAAATATTCATAAAAATATTTATGACTCGTTTTATAACACCGAGATCTTGATACCACTTTTTCTCGAGTTCTTGACCAAATAAATCTTTATAAAACACAATTTACTATTTCAAAAATCTTTTAAAAGCTACAATTAGCTCGTAAATATTAAATAATATAATCTTCGAGTTCATTTGTCAGATTTGGTGGTCTTGAACCACTATTCTGATATTACTGAAAATTGAGCTATTACAACGTCAGTAGCGATGTCGAGTCACGTGGCGGAAAAGCGCGTCTCGGGGGCGTTTTCTGCCACATCAACATAAATCGCGTCCTTGAGGGCACGTTTTGCCCACTACAACGGCCTCTCTTTTTTTAACGTTTAAAAAAAAAACTATAAAATCCCCCCTTTCATTTTTTCACACAAAAGTCCTTACACTATTTCTCTCAAATTTCTCTCAACTTTCTCTCAAATTCCTCTAAAGTTCCTCTCAAATTTCACAAAATTCCTTTAATCTTTACAAAAAAGCCCTGCTTAAAAGTTTTTTGAATTAGTTTTTTTTTTAAAAAGTTAAAAATATTTGATCGTGTTAGCAATGGTAGAAGAATTAATTTGTCTCGGTAATAAACACATCTCCGTCGATCAAATGACAATTGTAAGTTTTAATTTTAATTTTTCAATACTATTTAATATTTTTTAGGTTTATGCAATTTTAATTAATTTTTATTTTATAATTTTTTATAACCGTCTATAGATCGGGTGTTGCAATGCTATATTCGTAATATGTCGGTCCGCCATCGCCGTTGATCGAGAATTACTCGCCGAAGCGGTTTTTTAACGTAGGCACGATAGTAGGGGTGCAAGTTGGACCCCATGACTAATCAAGGCGTTGATAGAGAGGTGGAGACCCGAGACACACACTTTCCATCTTTCATGCAATGAGTGTACTATCACTCTAGAAGACGTGCGATTGCAATTGGGATTGCCGATGGATGGGTACGTAGTCACCAGGTCCACAACTTCTGGTGATTGGGGAGCCGTGTGCTACGAGCTTTTGGGTACTATTCCGGATAACATTAACGGAGGTCGGATCGAGATGGACTGGTTACAAGACACATCCCCGGAGCCGGATAATGATTCGGCTGAATTAGAAAGAATACAGTATGCTCGGGCATACATTCTTGAGATGATTGGAGGCTATCTGATGCCGGACTTGTCACAGAACCTTGTACATCTGAGATGACTGCTGAAACTTGTTAATTTTAGAGCAGCCGGTAAATTGAATTGGGGGTCTGCCGTGCTAGCAAATTTGTATCGGAGATGTATGTATGACCTTGACGAATAAAGCCAAAATCGGAGGTTGTCTATCACTCGCAATCTTGGGCACAGTTTAGCTTTCTATTTTTACGTCTTGAGTGGACCACCCATATACATTCCCACTCATACGAGGTAAATTTAATATTAGATTTTACAATTATTACGTAGATTTAAAATATAATTGTATGCTAAAAATATATTTAATTAGGTGGAACCATTCATGAGCTATGTTGGAATACCTACCTTGCTTGAAGATATCGACTTCTATTAGACCAACGATTGAAGCATAAGTAAGTATTAAATAAAATATATTTTGTAATAAAATAATCATTTCAGTATTTAGTATTTCTTGTTTAGTATTTAGTATTATGTATAAAACTAATACTATTATCATGTTAATATAGTTTCAATAGATACCATACGAGGATCCGGCAATTTCGGCAGTAATTCCAGATGAATTCTTTCAAAATATGAACATTTGGCACGTGAAGGTCCCATTGGTCAACTATGCCACCGTGGAGATGTACCAGTCAGATCGGGTTCTGCAACAATTTGGATTCCGAAAACCGATTCCCTTGGCATCTGAGGTGCTCGATGATGAGCACAAATTCAACTTACGGCAGTTGCATATGGATTGGCCAAGATTTTGGTCAGCATATATCGAATTGTGGGAAAACTGATATGATTATAGACCTACTCGAGAACCGATCATCGTTCCTAAGTTAGCGTGCGTTCCGGAATACATGCTATGGTTTAGGATCTATGGCAAGCCGTATTTATTGTCAGAAGAGGAGAGGCGACGGCAACTTCGTGTACAAAGGGAACGACGGGGCCCTTTAAATTCAAGGAGAAGGGATGATGGGACGGGCCCATCAACAGCACCCACACAGTCACCGGGCCCAACATTTCAGCCGACGACACCCACATCACAACCTTTTCAGATTATACCAGGTGCGTATCCTAGCCCTTATATGTATCCTAACCCTTATATGTTTCCTTTTCCCAGTCCTATGGCAGGTTGGAATGCATGGCCCGGTTCGAGTCCGTTCCCAACTACTCTGAGTGGACCGCCGATCTATGGGCCACCGTCTCATGAGGGATCACACGAGGCGCCATCAGGGAGCTCTTCTTTTTACCATTCTCCTTCGCCTTATGAGATTCAAACACCTCCACCATAGGTGATGCAAACACCTCCGCAGTCATTATTTTATCAAGGTGGGTCATCCTCCCAACACCCACAACCAGACCCACCCACGGAGGAACGAATTCTCACGAGCAACTACAACCCCAGGAAGCTAGAAGAAGGAGGAATCCCGTAGCGTGTCATCGACCACCCCATGTGGCAATTGATTCCTACCAAAGACCAACATTGATTTTTTAATATATTTGTATAAAATTTTTATATTGTTTTATTTAATAAAATAAAAGTTATATTTAATATTTTAATTTTAATTTACTTTTTATATTTTAATAAAATAAAAGTTGTTTTTATATTTTAATTGTAATTTATTTTGTTTATTTTAATAAAATCAATTTATTTTGAATAAGCCAAAAATATTGCTAATATTTTTATATTTTAATATATTTCTATAAAAATTTTATATTGTTACATGTAATAAAATAAAAGTTGTTTTTAATATTTCAATTGTAATTTAATTTTATATTTTTAATAAAATAAAAGTTGTTTTTAATATTTTAATTGTAATTTATTTTTATATTTTTAATAAAATAAAAGTTGTTTTTAATTTTTTATTCTAATTTATTTTTATATTTTTAATAAAATAAAAGTTATTTTTAATTTTTATTCTAATTTATTTTTATATTTTAATAAAATAAAAGTTGTTTTAATTTTTAATTGTAATTTATTTTTATACTTTTAATAAAATAAAATTTATTTTTAATTTTTTATTATAATTTATTTTTATATTTTTAATAAAATAAAAGTTGTTTTAATATCCTAATTGTAATTTACTTTGTATATTTTTAATAAAATTAATATTTTTAATAAGGCAATATTTTTAAAATTTTATATTTTTAAAATATTTCTACAAACTTTTTATATTGTTACATTTAATAAAATAAAAGTTGATTTAATATTTTAATTGTAATTTACTTTTTATATTTTTAATAAAATAAAAGTTGTTTTTAATATCCTAATTGTATTGGTTCAAGTAAGGACTAAATCATAAATGTGAGAAAAATTTTGTGGCTCAATAGTAAATATTCAAAATTTGAGAGGTTAAAATGTATATATTAAAAACTTGAATGGCTAATAGTGTAAATATTTTAAAGGTGGAAGGATCTAAAACTAAGAAAAATAGATGAATTAAGACTAAATTAAATAAGTAAAAAATATAAGGAATTAAATTATAATTTTATTAAAATTAGTGTTAATCTAATATAAGAACTTTGAAGGATCGTAAGGGCAAAATAATTCAGATGACAAAATTTGTGAAAGCGGCTGCTTATCTTTATGTATTTATAATTTGAGCACCGGAACGTAGAAAGAAATAATTCAAAAGACAAAATTTGTGGGGGTGCATGAAATAAGTGGGTGGCGGAAAATGAAGAGCAACGTGGCAGACGTGGTGCTCACTGTAGGGGAAACAGGGATGCTTGACCAAAACAGTGGAAGTTAGAAGTTTTCTTACACGCTTGTAAGTGTAAGAGAAACGACCCGTCTACATAAAGCAATGGAAACGGAATGGATGTTTTAGTCAAGGAAGGAGTTCCCCCACTCAGTCACACACTTTGTTTCAACTTTGCCTATTGCCATTCTTCTACATTTATATATAAAACAGACCTCCGTGTCTTTGCTTGATTTGTATCACCTAAGTTTGGTTGGTTCAGATTAATTTGAGACGTATACCAGATAAGGTAGGGTGGAAGAGGAGGATGAAGATGCCGATAGGGTTCAGGTTCCATCCGACAGATGAAGAACTGGTGGTTCATTACTTGAAGAGAAAGGCCTTAAGCCTTCCCTTACCTGCTTCAGTCATTTCCGAGTTTGATGTTTTGGGGACTCATCCTTGGAGCTTACCAGGTCAGTAATTTAAATGTATGTTGCAGCAGGTAGAGAAGAGAGTGTTTGTGTGTTAATAATTGGATGTGGGTGTTTTGAGTTTCAGGTGAAGTGAATGAAAAGAGGTATTTCTTTAGCAGCAGAGGCAGAGATGGAGGGGGCAGTGGTGGGTACTGGAAGCCCATTGGGAGAGAGAAACCAATAATAGAAACAGGAAGCAATAAGGTGGTAGGGATGAGAAGAGCTTTGATTTTCAGTGGAAGGAAGCCTTCTAATCACACCAACACTCGATGGTTCTTGCATCAGTATCGCCTTCTTCATTCTAATTCAACTCAGGTAATACAATTAAGGCTTAAGGGTACAACCTGATTTCTTTTTTTCTTAATGCAATTTTCCAATTTTCATTTCTTTTAACTGTTAATGGTTTATCCTTAAAATGTAATTCTTACTGTTTTTCTCTATTTTAAATTATTTTCATGTTTCCTGACAAAAAAAAAGATTTTTCTTTAAAATTATTAAAATTATAAAATCATAAAATAATAAAAAGTGTAAAAAATATAAAATTATTGTAAATGACAAAAAATTTAAAATATAGAAAAATTAAAAAATAGGAAATTACTGAAAATATATAAAATTACAAAAATTAAAAAAAAAAACCCAAAGTTTTTCCACTTGCCCAATAACCTTGGTTAACAATACAATACTTTAATAATTATTTCATCCTTGAAACCATTTATTTCTTAACTTCCACCGTCAGAGAATAATACTCTTAACTGCTTTGCCTGTCCACTATTATCATGTTGGTCATTGTTGTGCTCGTCTACTGTGAATCTTTCCAAAGCTTACACCCTTTTATCTATCTTCACTAGTATTCTCCCTCAAACTATTGTCCAAGGAAGGAAATCATGGATGATAGTGCCAACATTTTCAGCTTGACTTTGCCATTTCTGTTGTAATTTCTATTTATGTTTTGAATGGTAATGATGATGATAAAATGATAATTTTGAATGGATTTTTTAGATAAATGCGGTTAAAAAAATGATAGACCAATAAAAGGGGAGTGCTTAGAGACGTAAACTAATGTGGTGAAATGGATTGAGAGGGCAAACAACATAAAATTGTAGATGCTTTTATAATTTTCTTTTGTAATTTTTACATTTTTCTATAATTTTATTTTCATATAAAATTTTATGATTTTTATATCCTTTATAATTTTAACATTTTAGAAGTAAGAATAATTTTTATCGCCTCACATAATCTTGATATTACATATGACAAAAATAACTTTTTAAAAAAGCAACCGTTACATTTTAACGACTAACCTTTAAAATTAATGATTATAATGGCTGTAATATCCGAAATTTCAATTAAATGTAATTTTATTAAAGGGACTTAATTGGTTTTTTCAAAAAAAGTTGAAAGCTTATAATTAATTACAACATCTCAAGTCTAATAAATAGGAGAATTATCAAAGATATTGATTTAGCAAAGGAATTGTCATATTTGTAGATGGTAAAGAGGGAAATGGCTGGAGATTGGCTAGTTTTCCAAGTGTTTCAGAGGAAAAGAAAAGCTAGAAAACATGCAGCGAAGATGGCTACTTGTATCGATTTCACAGCTGAAGACTGCCCTGTGTTCTATCCACCTCCTCAATCCACTTCACCCAGTTCAAGTGAAATTACAGAG
This sequence comes from Gossypium rotundifolium, assembly GCA_025506655.1. Taxonomy (NCBI): domain Eukaryota; kingdom Viridiplantae; phylum Streptophyta; class Magnoliopsida; order Malvales; family Malvaceae; genus Gossypium; species Gossypium rotundifolium. The sequence continues at coordinate 54,093,493 of CP106725.1, forward strand.
GTGTCCCCCAATGGCTTAAATGAGGAAGAAAGCAGTGCTTTCATTACTTCTTGTATCAGAAACTAGTGACAATCACTTCACTACACTTTATATCACATCTTTTACTATTTTCACTCTTCTACAAGAAAATGAGAAAATAGGTAAAAAAAGGAAAAGAGAAAAAGGCAAGTTTATCGTGTTGTGCAAGCAAAATCCAAAACCTTTTCAGTTACCATCATATTTGCTTTGCTCCCCTTTTCAGCTTCTATAAGTTTTCTTCAAATATTGAAACAATGTAATTATAGGGGAGGGAAAGTGGTGGCACAAATTATTGCTCAATATCTAAGCTTTTATCATCGAAGGGAAATGATTTGTGAGACAGAAAGATGTCCTAATATAAAATGCATACAAAAAATTTCTAAAAATATCCAAGGAAAATGTTAGAAAAAGGGTTGTGGTCCATTTTATCAACATCTGTGACCGTGGTGATTGATGGAACTAAAGGGCGTCGGCTCATAGAAGCTGACTCTCTTATATATATACCCCCAAAATTATAAAAATAATAAAGGACGAAAGTGGAAGAATATCATATTCAAGTTGTTCGATTCGAGAAAGAAAGATTTGGATTTGATTTAAAAGAAAAATCAAATAAATTTAGGAAAATAAGAAAAATAAAAAAACTAAAAAGAAGAAATTTAATAATAAAGAATAAATATTAAATATCTAAATAAATAAAAGATAGAATAAAAAAAAGTGAAAGATGGATCGAACAACTGCTAGATATGATGGATAGATGGATAAGTGTCCAATTGAACACTTTGATGTATAAACCCCAATAAACTCAATTAATAACTCTAATCAACCCTCCAATAAATAATCATTGGTAAATTGAATGATGAAGAATAAATTTCCATGTAACAGTCCGTTTTCAGTGAAATTGGAACAGTGGTTTTGGGACCACAAATCCGAATCAGAATGAACATTTATTTTAATAATTTTGCATGGTCTGCATTATGATAGGAAAGACATATGAAAATTTTGATAATAAAATTTTATCGGTTTCATGTTTAATTATAGAAAAGACCAAATTGCATAAAATGCAAAAGTTGAATTCTAGTAGCTAGAAGGATCAAATAGCTATGGAATTCAAAATTTGAGGTCCTTATATGACAAATAGACCATTAAGAGAAGTTAGTAGATATTTATGATGATTCATCCATGGAAAATTAGAAAAAGAAAAGGACTAAATTAGAAAGTTGAAAAATTAATGGATGATAAGTTAATTAAATGAATAAAATAATTTCATATCATCATCTTCCCCAAAATTTCTATGGAAACCCTAGCTAAGAGAAAGAATTTCAAGCAAGCTTAATTGGGTAAGTAATCATGTCCCATTTTTAGTAATTTTTATATTTCCGAGATCTTAGTAACCTAATCTACCTATTTTGGGGATTAATTTGTAAAGTTATCAAAGTATTAAAAGTTTTCCATGCATGAGTATGCTGAAATTTTTGAAATTTATGGTAAAAAATGAAATGTTGTTGATAGATAAACAACTTTTGTAAAGGAAATTTTCATGAAATTATGATTTAGGGACTAAATTGTAAAGGTGTAAAATTCATGGAAAATTTCTAAATTTTATGAATTACATGGGCTGTAAATATTATATGAAAAATTTGGCTAGGCTTGGAATAAGGATTAAATTGCATGAATTTCATTTTTCGAGCATAGGAACGAAATTGGAATTAATTAAAAGTATAGGGGCAAAATGATACTTTTGCCTAAGATGTAAGTTGGATTGAATTAAATATGAAATGTGGTAAATTGATGTTAGATTCATTTAAATAGATCCGGAAAGATCAAATAAAGAGTTAGATCGAGGAAAAAAAGTATCGAATTAGTAGATTTTTGTATACGAGCAAGTGTCGAGGTAAGTTCGTGTAATTAAAATGTATGCTTATATGTTTAAATTGAATGTTGTGGTTGTGAAATGTATGATTGCCATGTATAAACATAAATCACATGTCCAATGATGTCTGACAAGTGTTAAGTCTCGTTTGAATAAAGGAAATTCGATGGATACAAGGTTTCCCATATTGGTTGTGGTCCTGCATATGTTGCAGACACACCATAGTTCTTACGAACATCCTGTTATAAGCCCTCTCGAGCTTCCCGTTATATGGTTCCTGCGAGCATCCTGATCGGTATTGATCCTACATGTGTTGCGAACTACCGTAGCTCTTTGTGAGCGTCTTGTTATATGATCAGTTGTGATCCTGCATATATTGCGGACACAAACGCAGCTCTTTATGAGCGTCCTGATATAGGCTCTTTGTGAGCTTCCTGATATGACTCGCTTAAACTTTCTATTATATGGCTATCCGGAGCTTCCTGATAATAGCTCTTCGGAGTTACCTGTTAAGCTCAATGAGCTTCCTGTTTTAAACTCTTATGAGTTTTCTGTTATAGCCCGGATAAGATTCCTGTTACATAGCTCACATGAGCATCATGTTATATGGCTCGAGAGAGTGCTTCCTGATTATGTGCCCTAATGGGTACCCCTGAATATGAGTTGACAGATTACAGTTTTGTACACTTCAAGTGTATTACATGTGTATCCATCGATATTTCAAATAAATTCAATGGGTAAAGTTCTAACATGGTTAAACCGAACTTAAGATGATTTGTTATAGAAATGAACATGTTAAATGGAAACATTATATGAAAAGCGTATGTATATAAAAGTTATTATATGATGAGCACATCCTAGATTCTTGATGTTTACATGTAATACATGACTAACAAGTTTCTTGAGATTATATGTGTTTAGGCAATTTGTCAAATTTCTTTGGATGAATTTTGTATGCTTACCTTAAATGTAAATGAGTGGTAAGTTAATTTTTTGTTATACAAACTTACTAAGCATAATATGCTTACTCTATTTTATTTCTTCTGTTTTATAGTACTCGGAAGCTCGTAAAGGTTGGAAGCGGGTCGGAGCAAGATCACACTATCCTTCAGATCATTTTGGTATAATTAGTAAAATTTTCCTTAATATAATGGCATGTATGGGTTAAATTGACCAAATGATGGCATGTTAATATTTGGTTATAATTAGCCATTGGAATGATTAGTGATGGTATGTTTTGATGTATATGTGTATGAAACCATATTATGTTTATATGCGTTGTGTGCTTGAATTGATATACATTGTCGAAACCATTTTTTTTATTAGGTTTGAAAAACGGGGATCGACTTTTAAAAACAAAAGTGGAGTCGCCACCGACCTTTTTTAGAGGTGTGATCGGATCACCTTGAAATTGATTATTTTAATAAAACTTGGATTCATTAAAACATGTTTTGGTCTGCGAAAACTCATGAAAACGGGTTCGGGAGTCAGTTACGTACGAGGAAGGGCTAGCACCCTCGTAGCGCCCAAAATTGGTACCTAATTGATTATTTAATGTCTTAATGCCGAAAATTTGAAAAGATATTTAGATTACGATCCGTTGCTTGAAATACATTTGAACGGAATCATATTGGATGTCAAAACCTCTTATTTCGAAGAAATAAAATGTTATACTCAGTGAGTTAGGGTACAACAACTTATATTCTCGAAACTAAACTTATGGCCTTATGGAAAATTAGAACCCAGTAAGTTAGGGCACAATTTCTCAAAATTCCCGAATACGGAATATTGCCTTTGTTTTTTTGAAATTCTTACCCCGAGATGATAAAACGTCCCATCCAGTGAGTTAGGACACAACATCTCAAATTCTCGAGGACAAGTTTTTATTCAGAATGTTTTGATTTAAAAATGAAAAGGGGACTCGGGTGCTAGGATTTAACGAGAAAAATCGGAACCCAATGAGTTAGGGCACGATTTTCTCGTAACTTCCAAACACGAGCAATGCTTTATTTTAAAAACCTTTGAATGGAATGATTTTGAAACTTGAACGACCTTAAACTCGATTTTTTTAACAAATAAATCGCAATGGAGTGATAATATATAAAGCAAAGTAGCAAAGACATACAAAAATATTACAATGATGAATCACAAATAATTAATGGATACAAATTAAGAAATATAATCCATACAATAACAAACAAGTGAACATCTAATACATAGAAAATAGTATGTGTCAATTTAAATAATACACATGCAATAAAACTCGATATAAAATAAAAATAATGATGACATGTGAAAGCGTTTTGAATAAATAAATATATAATTTAAAATAAAGTCTTTTAAAGAGACAAATTATATACATAAACCGATTTAAAAGAAAAAATATATATACGTATATATGTGTGAATATTTGAAAGAAAGTGTTTACATAAAATAACACGAAATCAAATATATATATATATATATATATATATAAATAATTTGATATGAATTGTATATGTGTATATATATAAAAAATAATGAAAATGGCATATAGAAATAAATAATATTAAGAACCATTTAAAATATAATATTTAATATTAATTTAAAAGGAATAATTAGAAAATAAACAAATAATTGAACAAAATAATTAAAGGACTATATTAAAATCATAGCAAAATTGTAGGGCTCAAGCAATAAAATAAAAAAAAAGAAATCGAAAAAGGACTAAAATATAATGCGCGTAAACTAAAAGGGACTGAAAGCGCAATTTACCTGAGTCATTAAACGCTGCGTTTAAAAAGGGATTAAATTTAAAACAGCGTAAAATTTCTGGGCAAAATTAAAATAAACGAAAACTTAATTAAAAAATGAAATAAAATGCGGAAGGACTAAAAGGAAAATTAGCCCATCAAAGGGAAAACGCGCGGATCTTGCCTCGGGTCGGGTCAACGCACGGATCCTGGCCAAAAACGACGCCGTTTTAAAGCTTAATGCCCCGCCCCCAAACGACGTCGTATTGTTCAACTTTAAATAGCAAAAATTTTAATCAAAAAATCATTTTAAAACCATTTCTAAAAAAGGGAAAGAGAAAACTCTCTGAAAGCTCTCTAGAGCTCCGGCCTAGCCCCGTCTTCGACCACCGTCTGCCGTCGTGCACGGTGGTCAGAGACCCCAAAAATAGCCGTTACAAACCCTTAAACCCCCTTTAACACATACCTAACATTCAAACACTCATAACCCCTCAAAAAATCGAAAGAAGTAAGAAATGTTTCAGTTTCGGCTTTTGATTGTCACAAAAGGTAAAAGACTTTAATGCTTATTCTATTTCTATATGTATGCATTACATGCGAAACAAGAGTGGACTAAAAAAATTGAAAAATACCTCTACTTTTCTATATTAGTATTCGAAAATTGTCCGAGAAATACAGTGGTTTCTTCGGTCTTTATATAGCCGATTCCAAATAAAATGAAAATATAATTTTTTTTCTTTTTGTTTTTTTTCATGCTCAGATTCTTTGTTGTCATGGTCGATTTGCGGTACAAAGCGACGTGGCATTCGGACGTGAGGCATCTGAAGGCTTCTTTGGAGATCGGAGGCGCGTGGTGATCTGGCGTGAAGGCATGCACGCGTGCAAAACAACTTCGGAACCCTCGTGGTTTTGGTGCGCTAAAATTATTTGGGCCATTCGGGCGTTCTAGAATGGGTTGGGGTTTGTTTATTGGGTGCGTAAATGGGTTAAGGTTAGGCTTATTATTTGGGCTCGGGTTTAGCCTGCTTGTTTTTGTAATGGGTGATGGACTATTTTGGATTTTAATAATTTTGGGTTTTTTATTACATTTGTCTTTTTGTTTGGTTTGGTCTTATTCATTAATCGGGCCCGAGTATAAATGGGCTCTTATAGCTGCCCCTCTTTGTTCGTTGTCGTATAACGAGAATGAAGCAAAGACTTCAAAAAGGACCATTTTTGCTCGGTCTTCGAATCTTGGACTTCTTTCAGTGCTTTTCTTCTTCGAGTAGCTTCATTTCGTCCCACTGCATCTTTAGTGGCATGAGAACTAGCGCTTCGATCCGATTCAAGGATATTAGACTTGTAGCTTCAACCTACTCCGCTGGAACTTCGAGGAGATAAGAATTCAGGAGAAGAAATTTGTAGCTTCGATCTTCTCTACTGAAACTTTAAGGGAATAAAAACTGGTAGTTTCAACCTGCTCCGCTGTATCTTCAAGGAAACGAGGTTGGTGGCTTAAATCTACTCCGCTGCTTCATGGAGATAAGATTCGTCGTTTTCGATCTGCTCCAATGTAACTTCAATGAGATAATAATTGTGGCTTCAATGTAATCTCAGAGAGAAGGGATTTGTAGCTGTGACCTCCTCTACTGAAACCTCAAGGAGATAAGAATTCAGGGAGAAGAGATTCGTAGTTTCTATCTTATCTACTGAAACTTCAAGGAAATAAGGATTGATCCTCAATGTAATCTCAGGGAGAAGGGATTTGTAGCCTCAACCTACTCCACTAGAACTTCGAGAAGATAGAAATTCAGGGAGAAGAGGTTCGTAGTTTCCATCTTCTCTAATGAAACTTCAAGGAAATAAGGATTGATCTTCAATGTAATCTTAGGGAGGCGGGATTTGTAATTTCAACCTACTCCACTGGAACTTCGAGGAAATAAGAATTCAGGGAGAAGAGATTCGTTGTTTCCATCTTCTTTACTGAAACTTCAAAGAAATAAGGATTGATCTTCAATGTAATCTTAAGGAGGCAAAATTTGTAATTTCAACCTATTCCGCTGAAATTTCTAGGAAATAAGAATTCAGGGAGAAGAGATTCGTAGTTTCTATCTTCTCTACTGAAACTTCAAGGAAATAAGGATTGATCCTCAATGTAATCTCAGGGAGGCAGGATTTGTAATTTCAACCTACTTCGTTAGAACTTCGAGGAAATAAGAATTCAGGCTTTTGATTTGTTTCACTACTATTTAGTGAGATAAAATCTGCAATCTTTAATTTATCTGCTCCACTACTGCTTAGGAAGACAAGATCTGTAATCTTCAGTCTGTTCCGCTGCAAACTCATGGTACGTTTGGTTCACTGTAATGGAATAGGGCTGTAATTGAATAGAGCTGTAATGGAATAGAGGTGTAATGGAATAGAGCTGTAATAAGTAAGTCAACTGTTTGGTTGAATGGAATTGAATAGAGCTGTAATAGAATTCTTGTGTTTGGTTGAATGGAATGATGTTGTAATAGCATAAGGGAAAAAACTAAAATGACTAGAATACCCTTAGCAGATTTTTTTAGGTAAATGATTATTGTTATTGTTATTAAATTTTAATAAGATTATTAATATAAATAATAAATAATTTAATCATATTTTAACATAATTATTATTAAATATAATTTAATAAAATATATAATTTAATAAAATTCTTAATATAATTATTCTTATATGAATTTACTAAAACCATAATATATAATACTATAAAATAATATATAATCTACTTTATTATTTTTAAACCGCAATACATATTTAATGTGCTAAAATATCATTAGTGAAACAAATAATTCAATTATTCTACAATAAAAATTACGAAGTAATAAATAACTTGAGAATTATATTTTGCATAACCATAATATTTATATATTAACAAAAGGTTACATGATTTCATTAGTTTATATGTCATAATCCATATGTTATAAAATTTTACAACATCAAAAGTTACAACATTGTAATGACATATATCATGTCATTATACCGTCCCAAATATTACAAACACAAAAAGTTACCAAATATCATCAACACAATTATGATTTTTAATGGTCAGCAAGAAATCTTCTAACCCATTCCAATCGTACAGAAGAAGGTAAACTAAAGAAAATGAGCATTTGCATTGAATGATCTGAAATTTTGCTCAATGCTTGAAAACGCTCTTCCATAGTTAAACCTTCTATTTCACATAATGTTGGATATAAATTTATAGATTTTTCTTGGATGATATGAAATTCTTTTGAGTTTTGTTGAATTACCGCATCGGAGGCAATACTCCTACTGATTTGTTCGCCAATGGCCCGCATGTTTTCCACCAATAAATTGGCAGCATCATGAAATGAAGAAGAAATATGATCACTTGCATCAGAATTCTTTTATTTCTTCTTTGAAGATGTGGAACCCCTTTGGTTTCGAGCTAGTTGCGGTTCTATAGCTGAAGCATCCATGTCATCCAAGGAGATATCAGCTTCACATCCATAGAAATCGTTTCTTTCTTCATGAATATTTGTAGTAGCTACATCCTCAACATTTATTTCTTCAATGATATCGGCGGCTGTTTGAGCATCTTTCCCAGTGGCTCGATCTTTTGTGTAAATGGCAGTAAGTTGGTCGTAATAAGGGAAACTACGATGTTTGAACTGACCTGCTTCTTTATGACTCTATAAAAATGAGGAATTCATGTTAGTTATAAGTTTGGTGAAAATAAGATAATAAAGACTTGAAATAATTCTTACATTTATATATGAGTTCCACACCGCATCTTCAGCAACAATGAGCTGCTTATGCTCATCCCAACCAAAATCGCTATTGTTTTTTCCATTAAGCATGTCATAAACGATTGACCAATCCTTTTCAGTAGTCTAATCCTCGATTCAATATTTGGTTTAGCATTCAACATTGCATTGGGTAAAACTTTTTCTAACATTCTTTCTAACTCATTTAAATAACCGGCTTTGAATCCCGTATCAGCATTAAACGTTCCAACATTGTGCAAGTTGACCATATAAGAAACCAATGCAGCATCTTCTTCTAGAACCCATTTCCTTTTGGTTCCTCAAGAACTTTGGGAGGAAACATTTGATTCTGAAAAACCTGACATAATTATCTTAAGAAAAAAAACAAATTAAGACGTAAGAGGTAGCTAGATTCTGTAATAATGGTAAGCTTGAAATTTTAACAATTGCAAAGGAAAAAAAAACATAACTGTATATTGCAAATTATGTATCTTAAACTACAACCACACCTTTAAATCTAGAGTTGTTTATTCGAATAACCAAAAGAAAATAGGAAAACAAGTTCATAAACAAACAAACCACAATGTTGGAAAAAAAAAAAGAACTCAAAATACAAACTGTAACTTACATTTGCAAATCTGAAATGTCAAATTTCATTTAATAAAATCAGCTATTGGCTTAGCAAATAATAATGTCTTGAACATTAAAAAAAATGAACATCTAATCTTGAAATACATTGTAACACCCCTTACCCGTAATCCCCGCCGGAATCGGGCACGAGACGTTACCGAACAATTTACCGATCACCACTTAGGCTCAACGTGACTATTCTACTCGGATCGCTTCAACTACTTCACACTCAACCTATGAGATCTATATCGTACCTACGAGAACTCTCGGGATCGTATTGAAAATCTTACGGTCCAAAAAAAATTTTTCTTTTCATCTAAACAGGGAGTACATGCCCGTGCTAGATGACACACACGTCCGTGTGGAGTCACACACGCCCATGTGCTCACACCGTGCCCAAAAACCCCAATATTCTGCCAAAACTCACACGGTTGGGGCACATGCCCATGTGAAATGGGGGCACGCCCGTGTACCCTCACGACATGCCCATGGCTATGAACTGTGGGGAGTTACTGACAAATTTAACACGGTCTGAACACGCTCGTGTGGACAGTCCGTAGCCTATTCTAACTTGAAAGGCTAACATACAGGGGTCACACGGCCAAGTCGCACGCCCGTGGACTGACCGTGTGTCACGCATGGTCTAGACACACGCCCATGTGTCTATCCACATGGACAAGAACAAAGCTATATGCTAAGCTCTTCTCACCCCTACAACATACACAACATGCACTCATCCAACACATCCATAGTTAACTTAAAAGAAACCACAATTTCACATGAATAACTACATCTTTTTCATATAAAATAACAGCCAACAACGGTGGCATTATACAAAATAGATTATTCAACTATAGGCTAACACATCCTAGCCATTTACAACCAAATTCCCTAACTTGTCTAGCCCCTATACATGCCATGACTCATAAAAACTTGAAACATCATACCAAGCATCTATCTGATAGTGTGAAAACATCTCCGACGGACTCCAATCCAAGCTAGTTTAAATATCTTATAAGAGATGGGAAAAGAAAATGAGTAAGCAATAAAGCTTAGTAAGTTCATCTGCATAAACTAACATATACTGATATTCATTGAATAAAGATGACCACAAGTATTATACTGAGTTTTCCCTTAACTTATGGCTACTTACTCAACCCCTCTTGTAGTTTACTCATTCTATCTCTTACCACGTTCTTACCATGCCACAAGCTAATTGCTCGTTTAATTTGTAACAACCCTGCACTGATCACTTCAAGATCTTATATGAAGCAACACGTCAAGCATTTTCGATAAGCCACTCATACTAAAAATCTCCCGGTGGTTACGTACTTAGCCCACCATTAAATCTCTTATAGGGTGGTATCGCACACAGCCCACCATTTATTTACACCTATGGTGATTTCGCACACAGCCCACCAATCATTTATAAGCGATGGTATCGCACACAGCCCATCAATTACTAACTAATCAGGTGGTAACGCACACAGCCCACCGATATTATGCATTCACAATTATCTATCCTCATACATTTCTCTAATTCAAATGCTTATCCATAAACATCATCACTCACTATCATTTTTACTTAGCTTTCTATGATTCTCATTTGCATTCTCACAATGCATTAATAAATCTATCTCATGCAACACATATCTCGCTAAGGTTTTATTATAAACTGAACTCGTCTCAATTCAATTCTAACACACACTTATGCTCCTCGTAGTACAACCACATATGCACTTACTTTCAACCTACAAGTTGAATCACTCAAATTGTTAAATGACTCTCTTGAGTCTCATACCCATAGTGTCACTTTGACGTCGTACCCCAATAGGGTCTCACTTGCATCAACATGTCAAAGCCATGTCCCAGAAATGGTCTCATACATTTTCTCACACCGTTACCATGTCCTTGACATGGTCTTATTTAATATCTCTCCCCGAGGCCATATTCCAATATGGTCTTACATGAAACCTTAACTAACATCATTTCAGATTATCTACATTTCTCATTACTCTTTGATTCAATTCTCTTGACATCTCATTAAAAGATAATTCATGCATTCATAGAGTAATTATACATTCCATATAGCATTGGAATATTAAATTAACTCATGCATAAATACCACATTTGCACATGAACTTACCTCGATGACGAAAAGGCAGAAAAGGACTTTTTGCTCACATTTCTCTTTTCACCCGTTCTAGGTCCGAAACTCGATTTCTTTTATCTAGAACAACAAAATTTACTGATTTAATCACTTATACAACATAATACACCTTAATCTATACTTAGGAAAAATTGACCAATTTGCCCTTATACTTTGGCAAAATTACGATTTTGCCCCTAGGCTCGTAAATAAATTTTCGTCACATTTTCTTGTTAAAAAAACTTATCTGAACATTTTATCCTCTTGCAACTACTCACAATTCCAACTATTTCATGCCTTAATGAACAAATTGCTACTCTTGCATTTTAAGCCCCAATTAGGTGTTTTCACAACAACACCTTTTACAAAAGCTGATTATCAACATCCTATCATTCATTTTCTTCCATAAAAACTCATCAAACAACATAAACTCTATCATGGTAAGTCTCTATACTTTCAACCATGTTGCAATTCAATCCCCCCATTAGCTTGCTTAAGCTTTGGGACTTCAAAAATACAAAAATCATCAAAAACAACCATCAAATTGACTTACTTGAATGGAGAAAAGCTTGCTAGAAATTTTCAGCTTTCAAATCCCTCCCATGGCTGATATTTTCGGTTGGAGAAGAAGGCAAAATAAAAATATGATAACTTTTGTTTATATCATCTTATTTTATTCATTTTCTCCAACTAATATCACTAATTTTTAATCACAATAAATGCACTTGTCCCCCTTAGCTTCTTTGACCGGCCAAGCCACTTAACAAGGCTAAATTACACAATTGGGACCTCCAATTTTTAATCCATAGCTACTTGGCACTTCTAGCAAATAAAATAGAACTTTCACACTTTATGCGATTTAGTCATTTTTTCACAATTTAGCTAGAAATTGCCAAAATTAAGGTACCAAAATTTTCACGCATCCTTATAAACATATTATAACACATGAAATAACATGAAAATAATTTTCTCTATCCTCAATTTAATGATTCCGAGATCACTGTTCCGACTAGCCCCTAAATCGGGCTGTTACATACATCCACATCCACATCCAATTTATACAATTGTAGCGAACCAAACGTGCTGATATTGAATGTTTGATGCCATTGTTGATAGCAAAGGTCAGAAATGAAAATCAGAAATAATTGCTCCATTTCAATGAGTTCTCAATCATTGGGCCAAAAAGAATGCTGCAAAATGAATTTACAAAAGCACAATTGTAGTTTTTAAACATAAAATGTTGAAATAAAATAAATTACCCATATCTACTATGCAGTAATCAATCAACTTTGTAAAGTCTGAGCATTCAAGCATTAACTTCATCACCCTAAATAAGATTCTAGTAACATTTATACTAAAAAAACCTCTCAATAAAGGAATGGAGGTAAAAAAAAAATAAGAATAATGCAGCACTAGATTAGGCTGAAGATTCTAGATGGATTTTCAAACAGATTCTGAAATTTGGTATTTGAAACATGTAAAATCTTATGATATAATAAAATAAAACTAAAATTATAGCAGTATACTTAAACAAATACAACCAACAAAGTCATCAACTAAGAAACATCAAAGATCTTCAAATAAACCATATGGCAGGAAAAAAAATCACTTGTGATGGATCAAACTTTAATAAGGCTCGGACACAATATAAATGCAAGTGACAGTGACAAAGAAAGATGATTTTCATCAAAGGAAGCAACCATATTTATACATGAAAGAAGCTTATAGATACTCCTATTCTATAGGAGACTTATTTGTAGATGATACAAACAAACAACAAAATTCAAACAAAGGAAAACAGCAGCAAATTCAAATAAAGAATAACACCAGAAAGTTAAAGCACATGATTAATAGAAAGAACCTGGAATGCTCTCGAAGGCCAGACTTTGGAATAATTTCATAAATTGTGACACTATGGGATTTCACTGAAGAATTTTCCACATCTACTACTACCGGTGCCATCATTAGCTATAAGACTATGAATTATATCAATAATAATAACAAAGAAGACGGAAGGAGAATAAAAATCACAAAAACCAATAATAAGTAGTTAAAAGGATGGGGGCCAACATTGATGCCATAGCAACCTCTCCAGACAAAGTATCCCAGGGATATGACCAAAATAATACCAAATATTGTGTGGTAAAAGATATGAAGGTTAAAGAAATAAAAGCAGTACAGCCCACGATCTAGTTGACAGTTCTTGATGGATTTTCAAACAGATTTTGAAACTTAGTGATTGTAATATATAAAATCTTATGATATAGTTGAATAAAACTAAAATTATAGCAGTATGCTTAAACACATACAACCGGAAAAGTCATCTATCAAGGAACACAAAAGATATTCAAATAAACCATATGATGGGAACAAAAATTGTCACTTGCGATGGATCAAACTTGTTGGAGTTTAAGAAGGCTCTGACACCCTATAAATGCAAGTGACGGTAACAAAGGAATATGGTTTTATTGAATGGCTATACATGAAAGAATCCTAGAGATACTCCTATTCTATAAGAGACTTATTTGCATAAAATCTGTTTGAACTGAACTTAATGCAATTGATTCTATTTGAATCTTGCCTTTTGCAATTCTGATTTTCATATTTGAATCTCAACTGTGGCAATTCAACCACATTTCAAAGCAGGAAAACTTTAGTAAGCATGCAAAAGTATGACATGAAGCATTAAGGGATTAGCATAAAACACTCACGGATTTGAACAAATCTGAACGTCAACAATCCCTGCTTGCACACAACTTACAATTCTATGATTGAAAATCAATTATACAAGAATATAAACCTATATGAGCCCTCCAAATACATAAAAATCTTAGAAAAAATTTGGCATACCATTATCCAACACTCACACTTGAATCAGAGTAACATAAAAGAAAATCTCATACGCCAAGGAAACGTAGTTTGCAACAGCACAACATGATAATGGAAGATATTAAAAATCATGATAAACCCTCAGATCTCATAGATATGGCAGATCATTTGTAGTTTTTAAACTCATTGATTTTTGTTACAAGCCTTCACCATATCAGCAACAGTGTTGACAAGAAGAAAGAAAGAAAGAAAAAATGAGTTGTTCTTCCTACGAAAACAAAATTGAAGGGGAAAAGAAAAGAGATGATATTGAATGCTGAATTGTTGATGCCATTGCTGATGGCAACCCGAAACTAGCCAACCCGAAAGCTAATTACGAATTGCTCGCTACTGGAACTGGCTAACAAAAAAAGCGGAAAGAAAGAGGGCATGTCTCACTAGCAAGAGAAAAAGGGTGAGCGCCTAGCGTGCATGCCCCCTTTATTACTAGGTTGGGCAAGCTTTCACAGAAAGAACACCTATGGCTTTTCACACTGAACTACTCTAACTAAGAAAATTAGAGAAAAAAAGGAATCAAAGGCCATCACTTACCGTAAATAAGGAGCTTCAACGGAAGGAAGATGAATGTGGTGAATGAATGCTTGATTTTCGTCGACTAAGGAGCTAATTTCTCTAGGGTTTACTTTGGGATGAAATTTTTTGTGAAAGTGAAAACCAGGAAGATGAGAGATGGGATTTTTTGGTCCAAATAGGGAAAAATGTTTTTACTCGATAGCACTGAATAGCTAATCAGACCCTAACCCTCTGAATAGCTATTATGTCCCCGTACTATAATAGAGACTAAATCGAATCAGGCTGTAATGCCATTACAGCCAACCAAACTAATGTTTGGTGGTGGGCCCATCGAATTGGGTGGAATGCATTCCAATTCCCCCCAACCAAACATGGTGTCAGGGATGCCAAACTAGTATCTTCGATCTGCTTCACAGTAATTTCAGGAAAACAAGATCTGCTATCTTTAATATGCTCCACTACAAACTCAAGGATGCCAGACTAGTATCTTCAATCCGCTTCGCTGCGAACTCAGGAAGACCAGATCTGCTATCTTTAATCTGCTCCACTGCAAACTCAAGGATGCCAGATTGGTATCTTCGATCCGCTTTACTGCAATATCAGAAAGACAAGATCTGTTATCTTTAATCTGCTCCACTGTAAACTCAGGGATGCCAGGCTGGTATCTTCGATCCGCTTAGCTGCAAACTCAGGAAGACCAGATCTGCTATCTTCAATCTGCTCTACTGCGAACTCAGGAATGCCAGACTAGTATCTTCAATCCGCTTCGCTACAAACTCAGGAAGACAAGATCTACTATTTTCAATCTGCTCCACTGTAAACTCAGGGATGCCAGATTGGTATCTTCGATCCGCTTCATCGCAATCTCGGAAGACAAGATCCGCTATCTTCAATATGCTCCATGTAAACTCGGGGATGCGGTCGGTATCTTCGATCCGCATGGCGCAAACTCAGGAAGACCAGATCTGCTATCTTCAATCTGCTACACTGCAAATTAGGGATGCCAGACTGGTATTTTTGATCTGTTTCACTGCAAACTTAAGAAGACAAGATCTGGAAATTCACTGATATTACGATACCGTCCTCTAGGGGACCTATTAGGTAAAATCGATTTTATGTGTTTATGCTTATGCAAAATGGTTAGGATGCAATGATCAGGGTGAATCTAATGCTCCTAACTAAATGTATTATGGACTGCATCTGCATGAATGCAGAATGTTATGAGAATGGTATTTTTACAATGATTAGGATGCAATGACCAGAATGAATCGAATGCTCCTAACTAAATGATTATGGATGACATTTGCATGAATGCAGAATGTTATGAGAATGATCTTTTGTTAAATGTATAAGGATAAGGATACAATGATCGGAATAAATCAAATGCTCTTAACTAAATGTGTCTTGAATGAATATAGAATTTCATGAGAATGATCCATTTTTAAATGTTTAAGGTGTCATCGCTCATTGTTTACCAGGGCTTTATCACTGACGTATTGTGCTGTCATCTTGTTCGGCTGGTATTCTCGACAGAAAACTCGAGAAAACAATTATCTTACTCAATAGATTTGCGCTATTGTAACTCCAGGGTTCATCTCATTGTGACTTAGGGATATAGGACTTGAATCTTTTCCAATCCATCCCACTGCAACTCCAAAATGTAGGATTTGTTTATTCTTCAATCCATCCCATTTCTATTCAAAGGTACACGACTTGTATCATTTTCCATCCATACCACTGCAACTCAAGGGTAGAGGACTGTAACTTGTTCAATCAACTGATCGCTCTCTAGGTGACCTAACCAAATGTGTATGCATGATATTTACATGGATGCAGAATATCACTTTTCTCGCGAATGATCCCCTTTTTACACTTGGTTTAACATTGCCTATTTTTTCATCAAGATTGAGTCACTGACGCAATATATTGCCATTTTGTTCAACCACCATTTTTGACAAAAATTTGAAAAGATAGTCTCAGTTTAGACTCTTCCCTAAACTTGGTGAGTTTTAAACAAAAGTCCTGTTTCAGGTTCTCGTATTATTTAGAAGTTTCCAGAGTAATATGTGAAACTCCTTTTATAAAAGTGTTATTAGTCCACTAATCGTTATTTCAATGCTTGAAAAAGATCATAATAATGGACAAGAAAGGAATTAATTAAGGGCATAGCTCGAAACAAATAAGTTAAGCAAAGATAGAAAATGCAATCAAAGGAAATTTATTGTGAACATATTTTGAAAAGAATAATATAATCACAAATAAAAAATTTAAAATGGTAAAACAGAAACTAGGCGCCCCAGATATCGTAGCCTGAGCTTCTCTATTCAAACTTCTTGAGGACCATTTTAAGCTCGATATGCATTTAAGGGATCCGGAGTACTTTGTCGATGCCCAAGATACAACATAATTGCATTGTTAATTCAAGTATAGCAAGACTACTATATGCCTTACTTTCGATCAAAATTTGAGCTGCCCTTTTCAGGATTTTCAACTCAAATCCCCTTTGGTCTCAAATCAGCCTTTGCGGGTTTACACCTTAGCCTCTCATTTTTTCTTTCTTTTTATTTTTTGTGTTTTTTGTGTTTTTTTTTTGGGAAAACTTTTTATTGAATCTGAATTCACCAGATTGGGCAGGTCCTTACCATCCATTTCGGTCAATATCCATGCTTCCTCAGAACAGGCCTTATTTGCTACATATGGTCCTTTCTACTTTGGTATCCACTTTCTTCTGAAGTCCCTTTTGCATGGGAAAAAATCTTCTTCAAAGCCCTATCATGAAATTTTCTAGGGCGAACTTTTTTTTGTTATAAGCTCGCATCATCTGACCGTGACAGATAGCTTTTAACATTTTCACTTCAAATTCAACTGATCATATCAGGATTAAATCCATTCTATCTCTTCCAACTTCAGTTCTGAAAAGACTCGAAAAAAAAATGTCAACTTCAATAGACAAAACATTTTTATTCCACAAACTAAGGCACTACCCAGCGAAGGTCTTGGCCAAAGTTTGATAAGCATAGAGGGTAAATTAACTTATTTATGCCAATCTTTTCAAGTCTAGGTCATCTTCCAAATGATCCTTATTTTTTTGCTTTTATTTTTTTCTTTATTTTTTTTACTTTTACTTTTATTTTTCTTCTCTGGCTGCCTTTGCTACAGACCGCAAACTTTTAACATTGTGCGGTTAAATGTGGCCTTTTTAACTTTTATTTTTTCGGTATTTTTTTTCCTTTTTCTCTTTTTTTGTTCAGATGACTATCGACTTTGTAATATTGGCCTACAAAGCTACTTCCACCCTCTTAGCGGAATAATTAATCCCTGCTAGAAGCTTCTAACGAGATCGTCCCAATAAACTCCATGCCCCACATAGATAAGGTCTACGAAGAAATAAAGGAGGCACATGAATCTTGTCTTCATAAATTTGGCATTTACGGTATAACTGATGCAATCCCTTTCTATGATGGACCAGTAGAATTTGAATCTGATGATTAGCTTGGCTATCGTAAAATCATTAGCATGTGATCTTCAAATACCTTTATGGACCTCTTCTAGGATTTCCTTAGCCTCAACAGCATACCCACGTCTTAGTAGCCCAGGCGTGCCTTGATATGTTAAAACACCTTTGAATTCTTGAAAATAGCTTAATGATGTCTCGCCTTATTTCTGCGGTGAGCTAGGCTTCGATCTTCACTCCTTTCTCAGACTCGCAACATATAGTGACCCTTTGCAAGGTAGAGTCTATTTTCATCCTGTTTTACCACCTTTAACAAATCAAGAGATAGACTACGATCTCTGTCATCTTCAAAGTCTTTAAATCCCTTAGACCCATATCTCATTCAAAAAGGGAGTTAGTAACAGCGTTGCTCATATATTGATATCTGGGTACCTATTGTAGGTACGAAGGCAAATTCCAAAGAATAAATTATTCAAGGATTATTTATGTGGTATGATCATGAAAGAATATTCCAAAAATAAAAGAATGTATAGCATGAAAGAGGATAAAAAAATTTACTAAAAAAGATGCATTTTATTGAAATAAAATTCTGGACACAAGCCTATTTCACAAAAGGATTCTTGTTGCCTATAGGCTTAGAACAAAAAGCATGTTCTAAATTTACTCTAAATTAGTTCTAAAAATACAAGTATCTCTTCCACAGTCCCATTTTTCAAAGCACCCTAAGTACGTAAAGGTAGATGCTTGGAAAACATTTATTCCTCAATTCCCTCTTCGGATACGCCATTTGTGTTCTGATTTCCTAATTTCTAGGCTTCTAATGACTTCTTCAAGGAAGCACAACTCCCCTGCCCCCACTTTCAATTATCACATTTTACTGCTTTGTTAGAATGATCAGGTTCTGAAAAATCATCGAACTTCACAATTATCATTTTAATGAACCTTTCGACCAACTTCTTAAATGCAATGTAGTTATCGATTGAGTGACCCATTATTCCCGCATGGTACTCGGATTAAGCATTCGAATCATACCATCTAGGGTACGGGCTTGCATTGGTTTCAGGTAATGAGGAGCTACAACATGCATATCAAATAAGCTCTAGTATAACTCCCTATATGTCGTTGGAATAGTGTGAGCTGGGGTTTTTGAATTTGATTTTAGATTGGGTTTTTGCTTTGGGGGGACCTGATAGCTGGTATTTGTCGTCTTTGGCTGGCTTACTATAGACGACTTTAGTTGGTCCTTGTTATACCTACTTGTATTATTCACTTCCTTTTCCTTCTTCCTTGGGGCCTTTGAAATCCACTCCTCTTTCTTTTGTTTCTGCCAGAACAAACGGTTTGGCTCTATTATCTTCCGAGTTAAAACCTGAGCCCATCCAAAAGTTCAACAGGGTCGAAGTATCAGTCTGACATTAGGGTCTGATAACGACGGGTACCCTATGCGAATGCGTGCCTGCTTGAGTCAGGATACTTATTGGGGAAAATCCTGGGGAATAAATGATGTCTTCGTTATCATCCATACTGTTGACCACTAGGCCTCCCTTTTTTTCCAGATCCTCGGCTAGTAACTAGGTTAACTGGTCCATCATATTCCTTTGGAATTATAGCATTTGTTCTCGCATTTCTTGTTGAATTTTGGTTAAGTATTCCTGCATCTGTATTTGCATTTTCTCTATTCTTTCCAATCTTCAGTCCATGGCCTTTATTCTTGCGCGAGTACCGTAACGATGCTCAGTTCAGTAGAATTTTGTTGGTTCCTCAGTTAGCTGAAATAATTTTACCTAATTAGGGTCTTTTACAAATTTTAATGCATATGATGAGATGTAATGCAAATGCATGAAATGCAATACAAATGAATGGAATGAATGCAAAAAAAAAAAAAAAGAGAGGCGTTGATTCTGAATTCAATTCCATTAGAAGAACTTTTCTAGAAAATAAATTCCTTTACATAAAACGGATTACATATGTGGCTTTGCCCTCACAGTCCAGGTGAAGACACTAGTCCTTTTCTTCGTATCCGGATGTTATGGTCGTGTCCCGCGACTTTCTCAATAGATGCCTCTTCTAGCTCTTTGCTGTTTAATCCAGGCCATGACTCATTGCTCAATTATCCCCACGACGCTCATTGGTTCCTTTAAGAAAGTCGAGACATGATGGCTCTTACACAGTTTTTGTCAATTTGAATCCTTCAGGCAAGGTTTTGCATTCCTCCGTGGACTATCAACCTTCTTATGTTGTGTTTACTTAGACCATGTCCGGACAACCGTATTATAATCCACTTTATCAAGAAATTCATTTTCCTATGACAAACTCTTTTATTTAGCAATCGAATATTAATCAACACCTCATTTTTATGATGATACAATGCAATGCAATCAAAACAAAAGAAAACACGTTAGTACAAGAGAAATAAACAACACAGAATACCTGTCCGGGTGACCACTAAGGTTTGGCGTGGCTCTATCTAGGGTAGGCTCCTAGGTCTCTCTATATGTGGTTTGGTTCTAAAGTTGAGGTACCTAGACCAGTAGATTCCTCGATCCTCACCCATTATAGGCTCATATAGACCAAGTTCAGTTTAGGGAAATGGCTACACGGAGATAAAAATCTCACGAAGACATAGGTATGGATGTATCCGAAAGCGATCCACTATCCTGCACGGAGGTGAAGACCTCACGTGTAACGACCCGATTTAAGGGCTAGCCGGACTAGTGATCTCGAGATCATTAATCTTAGATTTGAGAAATTTATTTTCATGTTATATTATGAGTTAGAACATGATAGTTCAAAAAATTTTGGTGCTTTAATTTTAGCGATTTCGTGTTTAATCGTGAAAAAGGACTAAATTGCATAAAGAGAAAAAGTTCCATTCTATTAGCTAAAGGTTCCAAATGGCCATAGATTATTAATTGGAGGTCTTTAAAAGGCAATTAGACCCTTATAGATAGCATGGCCGGCCATAGGAGACAAATTGTGTCTAAATTGGTCAAAGTTGTTGATAGTTGGTGGCTAATTTGACTAATAGTAATAAAATAAAGAAAAGATGATATCCATCTTTCTTGCTCATCTCTTCCACCAAAAATAAGCAACAAATTTCAGCAAGCTCTCATCTATTCAAGTAAGTGTTCAGGTGACCTTTGCTTGAAAATAGTTGTACTTTTGAGACCCCCTATGCTTAAGCTTTCAAATGAGGGGACTATTGTGCAATATTGTGAAAATTTTAGAGTTCTACCATGAGAACTATCTTAGTTATTTACTGCATTTTTATGGAAGAAGTTGAGTCTTAGTTGTTAGATGAACAACTTTTGTGAAAGGTGTTGTCTTGGAAACACCTAATTTGGACCTTGATAAAAAGGTTACAAATTTGTTGTAATTATGTGAAATGTTGAGTTTTGATGATAGCTATAAGATTATTAAATGTTCACCTAGGTTTGTTGAAGGTAGAAATGTGATTAGAATTAATTTTCGAGCCTAAGGGTAAAATGGTCATTTTGCCCAAGGTCTAAGGGCAAAATAGTAATTTTGCCTAAATATGATTTTTGAAATGATTTTATTAATATAATGATTAAAATGAGCTAAATTGCTATTATAGAACAAGAAGAACCGAGGACTCACCTTGATCGGGGAAAGAACAAAGTCCTAGACTAAACCGACGAGTTAGCTCATTTCGAAATCGAGGTAAGTTGTATGTGATTTAAACAAAATTTTTATTAGCATGTTGAGAAATGCTTGTCATTTTATTAATGAATGAGATGTTGAAGTCTTAATGGGCCATATTGATTAGAGAAATGACATCATTGGGATATGAAATAGATAAGGTCCCGTATAAGATCATGTCGGGGACATGGCCTCGATACCGAGTTGAAATCTCGTATAAGACCATATCCGGGATATGGAAATGATACATAAGAGGTAATCCAATATAAGACTATATCTGGGATATGGCTTGATAATGAATATGGAAATCGTATAAGACCATATCTAAGATATGGCATCGATACAAAAGAAGTAATTCCATATAAGACCATATCCGGGATATGGCATTGGCACCTAGAGGTAATTCCATATAAGACCATGTCCGGGACATGGCATTGGCATCTAGGGGGACTCCATGTAAGACCACCTCGAGGATGTGGCGATGGCTTTATACTTACAGTAGTGATGATAAACGCATGTATTTGGCTATCCCTTGTGAGTAGTGGGATAAGTGGATGAATTTAGAAGTGGAAATGTGAAGGATATTTAAGTCATGTGAATGAGTGAATACAGGTACTCGTGAATGAGTCACGAGGAGTCAGTTTCGATACATGGTATGGAATGTGTTAGATAAGGGCCACTAGAAGTGAGTATTGTCAAGAAACCTTGACTTGTGTACGGTTAGCTAATACCGTGGATGGATTATTTTATGAGCATTATTATTGCTATTTATTTCTATTCAACTTACTAAGCTTTATGGTTACCCCTTTTTCATTTCCCTTCTTTCTTATAGTATTGACAAGGTAACTCGAGGATCGTGGAAGCAGGAGTTCATAAATCACACTATCGACAACACTTTGGTATAAAAATTTTATGACTTATTTTGAATATGGCATATATAGGACTTAAGTATTTCGTTAAGTTGTAAT
Organism: Gossypium rotundifolium; assembly: GCA_025506655.1. Classification (NCBI taxonomy): domain Eukaryota; kingdom Viridiplantae; phylum Streptophyta; class Magnoliopsida; order Malvales; family Malvaceae; genus Gossypium; species Gossypium rotundifolium. The sequence continues at coordinate 54,116,128 of CP106725.1, forward strand.
TGTTGGTCAAAGTGTTGGCTATATGTTTGTAAAAGTTATTTTGTAAATGGCCTTATGAATTAGGCAAATACTTGGGAAATTATTTTGCTTAATGAAGATGGAATTCATGAAGTGTTTATCCCTTTAATTATTTTGTATGTTGGAATGGGTCCTTAGACTTGCTTATGGAATAGGAGTTGTAATGTTTTTGAATGGAAGTATGTATGTGTACATTCTAAGGTGGAAATGGCTTGGTATATAGCCTACCAATTGACCACATATGTAGACACACGGGTGTGGGTCTAGGCCGTGTGGGAGGCACGGCTAGCACATGGGCGTGCACCCATGCCATGTGAAGTCTACACCTTGCACTTGAGATTTAAATCACTACACGATTGGGGTACACGGACGTGTGTATAGGTCGTGTGGAGAAGTCAGAATGCTAAGGTTTTACACACGGGCCAGGGCCGCGGGCGTGCCATTGCCGTGTGAATTTAGTCAGTGTTGACCACGGGTGCAAGACACGGGCATGCTTCAAGGGTACACGGGCGTGTCCCTAGGCCTACACGAGCATATGGTCTCTATTTTATCTAAAAGATTTTCGAACTCACAAAAGTTCCCGGAAAGATCCCAATACCTTTCGGAATGTGTTTAGGGCCTCCTAGGCCTAATTTGTGCGAGCAATAGAGTTAAATGAAATTTTTTATAACCCTATCCTAGATGTTTAAGAAAGATTAGTCATGTAATGCTTCGAACCTTGTTTCGGTTCGATTATAGGCAAGGGGCGTTATATTTATTGGTATCAGAGCTACGATTTAGTCAATTTTAGGACTAACGTAGCAGAAGTACGAGTCTAGCTATACATGCGAAAGCATTTTGAATAAATGAATATATAATTTAAAATAGAGTCTTTTAAAGAGATAGATTATATACATAAACTGATTTAAAAGAAATATATATATATATGTGTGACTATTTGAAAGAAAGTGTTTACATAAAATAACACGAAATCAAATACATATATATAAAAATAATTTGATATGAATTGTATATGTGTATATATATAAAAAATAATGAAAATGGCATATAGAAATAAATAACATTAAGAACCATTTAAAATATAACATTTAATATTAATTTTCCGAGTAATATTAATTTTTCTGAATCATTAAAAGTTGCGTTTAAAAAGGAATTAAATTTAAAACAGCGCAAAATTTCTGGGCAAAATTAAAATAACGAAAACTTAATTAAAAAATGAAATAAAATGTGGAATGACTAAAAGGGAAATTAGCCACCAAAGGGAAAACGCGAAGATCCTACCCCGGGTCGGGTCAACGAGCGGGTCCTGGCCAAAAACGACTTCATTTTAAAGCTTAATGCCCCGCCCCCAAACGACGTCGTATTGTTCAACCTTAACTAGCAAAAATTTTAATCAAAAAATCATTTTAAAACCATTTCTAAAAAATGGAAGAAGAAAACTCTCTGAAAGCTCTCTAGAGCTTCGACCTAGCCCCGTCACCGAGCCACCGTGCTCTGCCACCGTCCGTCGTTGTGCGCGGTGGTCGGAGACCCTAAAAATGGATGTTACAAACCCTTAAACCCCCTTTAACATAGATCTAACCTTTAAACACTCAAAACCCCTAAAAAAATTGAAAGAAGTAAGAAACGTTTTGGTTTCAGCTCAAAAACGCTTCGTTTCGGCTTCCGATTGTCACAAAAGGTAAAAGACTTTAATACTTATTCTATTTCTATATGTATGCGTTACATGCGAAACAAGAGTGGACTAAAAAAATTGAAAAATACCTCTACTTTTCTATATTGGTATTCGAAAATCGTCCGAGAAATACAGTGGTTTCTTCGGTCTTTATATAGCCGATTCCAAATAAAATGAAAATACAAAGTTTTTTTCTTTTTCTGTTCTATATTTGCTGTTGTCGTGGTCTGATTTGCAGGTACGAAGGCGACGTCGCATTCGACGTGAGGCGTACGAAGGCTTGCTGGAGGTACAGAGGTGCGTGGTGGCATGCGTGATGGCGTAAGTGCACGCGTGCGACGCAAAACAACTTCTGGAACCCATATGGTTTGATGCGCTAAAATATTTGGGCCATTCAGGCCGGTTCCAGAATTGGGTTGGGGTTTATTTATTGGGTCTGTAAATGGGTTAAGGGTTAGGCTTATTATTTGGGCTCGGGTTTAGGCCTGCTGTTTTTTGTAATGGACTGATGGACTGTTTTGGATTTTTATTAATTTTGGGTTTTTTTATTCTGCTTGTCTTTTTTATTTAGTTTGGTCTTATTCTGTTAATCGGGCCCGTGCATAAATGGGCTCTTACATACATTTTAAGTATAAATATGCTTAAATGAATATTTGACCAATTTGGTAAGTTGGTCACTTGAAAATATGTGATGATATGTCATGCATAAGAATTGGTTTTGGCTTGATTTAAATGTCTTGAATTAGTTTGGGATGTGTTAAAATGTTAATGTAGATGCAAGACAAATTTGAGTGAGAAATAATGTAACAGCCCGATTTAGGGCCTAGTCAGAATAGTGGTGCGAGACCACGAAACTGAGATGAAATTATGAGTTTTAAGGTTTATGTCATGTTTGCATGCTAGTATGAAGGTTTCATGAAGCAATTTTGCTAATTGTGGTTGAATGGTCCAAAAGGACTAAATTGCAAAGTTACAAAATATGAATTTCTAGAAGCTTTTTGTATGAAATAGCTTTAGAATAATAATTATGAACCCCTATATAGCAATTTTCCCAAAATTTAATTTTTGGACAAAGTTGGTCATGAGATAGTTTTATGGAAATTTTTAAAAAGAGGGGCATTTTGGTCATTTGCCTAACAAATGATTAAAATGGGAAAAGGATGACAAAAATCCATTCACCTTCTTCCCCAAGCTGCTGAAAATTCCAATAGACGTTGTTAGGCTCTTTCAATTTTCCAAGCTTGCTAGTAAGTGCTCCTAAGCCCGGTTTTTTATATTCTTCATATTTTTGAAGTCCTAGTAGTATGAGTAAGCTATTTTTAGCTATTTGATGAGCTATAATGGATGTTAAAAAATGTAATCATGTATGACATGCATGTATTTTGATGTTCTATTGAAGATTATGAAAGCTTGATGTAGTAGAAACATCTTTTGTTAAGTGATTTTCCATGAAAATGCATGTAGGGACTTGATTGTGAAAATCTTAAGTTTGGTCATACATGGGTGATTTTGTGAGAATTGATGATTGCTATAGTTGATACTATTAATCAGGTAAGCATGTAGTTTAAGAAAGTTGTATAAAAATCATTTTACGAGCCGAGGGGCAAAAGTGCAAATATGAGAAAATATAGGGGCAAAATGGTAATTTTTCCAAAGAATGAGTTATGAGTCAATTTAGTTAATATGCTTATTAAATGGTCTATTTATGTTTATAAATAAAGAAATATGAAGCTCGGATCGAAACCGAGGTAAGAACAAAGTCGAGGACTAAATTGCAAATCTACATACATTTTGTATATTGAGGTAAGTTTGTATGATTTCTAAGCTTTATGATTTCTATCATTGAATTTCTTAGTATAATGTACATTGTTATCATGGAATGCCTAATGTTTGTTAAATAAAGAAATCAATATGATTAAGTATGAACAAGTTATCATGTAAGCCCAAGGACCCAAGCTTGGCATTGAACAAGTTATCATGTAAGTCCAAGGACCCAAGCTTGGCATTGAACAAGTTATCATGTAAGTCCAAGGACCTAAGCTTGGCATTGAACAATTTATCATGTAAGTCCAAGGACCCAATCTTGGCATTGAATAAGTCATCATGTAAGTCCAATGACCCAAGCTTGGCATTGAATAAGTTATCATATAAGTCCAAGGTAAGATTGACATTGATTCAAGAAGAGATATATCATGTAAGACCATATCTAGGATATGGCTTTGGCATTAAGTTACATGGGATGAGATTTAGTATCCTCGATTATTCGCAGAAATTCATCGAGCAAATGAGTAAAGTTAAAATGAGATAACAAGAAAACTAAGTAAGCAAAGATATTACCAAGTTGAAATTGAGTATTATTTACATTATGAATGATGAATTAGAGATCATGATTATTAAATTAAAGTATGTTGATCAATGTGATCAAGTGATCTGAACACCATGTTTACCTTACAAGTATAAGGATAGTAAGTATCATGAGACATGTGAGAATTAGTATGAGTAAGTAAGCTCTAAAGCTGAAATTATGATACCATTGTTATGTCAAATGGTTTATATTAAGCAAGTTTATTAATCTGTGTTTTACATGCAAAGTTACTAAGCTAAATGCTTACGTCTTTAATCCTTTTTTTCTATGTAGTCTCACCAAGCTAACTTGTGGATCATTGGAGTCGGAGCTCGTAGCACACTATCAATCCTTATTTTGGTATAGCCAAGTTATTTTACTAAGTATGGCATGTATAGGAAGCATTCATTTTGAGAACATGTTTTAAGAAGGGTTATTGTATAGGTTATCAAACCATTATTCTTTTGTATATGGCTAAGTGGTTGGCCAAATTTGGTTATATGTATGTTGTTGTATTCAATGAAGCATGTTGTATAGTTTTTGAAATGTATTAGTTTGATTTTGATTTTAGGGTGGTAAATGGCTTGGTAAATAGCCTCTAAGTGCTCACATGGTTAGACACAAGGGCGTGTGTCTAGGCCTTGTGAACCCTGCACCTTATTATTATTATCAAGATAGGCCACGGTACAACCCCACGCCCGTGTGTATGAGCTGTGTAGAAAACACGGTTTAAACATGGGCGTGTGCCCATACAGTGTGGATCAAGTCAGTATATCAAGGTTTATCACACCATTTAAGCCCATAGGCATGTTCAGGCCGTGTGAAAATAGTCAGTAGCTCCCCACGGTTGATAACATGGGCGTGTCAAGGGGTACACGGGTGTGTCCCAAGCCACATGGGCATGTGACCCCTATTTTAAAGAAAGGTTTCGATTAAGTTTCGAAAGTTTTTAGATATGTGCTTAAGGCCTCGTAGGCCCATGTAATGTATGATTAGACTAATATAGAGAAGTTTTTAAGTCGGAACGAAATTTTACAGCCCATAAGCCATAAGTGTATGTTTTAATGAGTTCAAGCACGATAATATCTCTTATCCAGTCCTAGCCTCGGGCTTGGGTATGGGGTGTTACAAATAAGGCTTGGAAATGGCCTTATTTTGTCCACACAGGCAGAGACACGAGCTTGTGTCTCAATCGTGTTTGACACACGACGACGCGCAGGAGTGTGTGGTTTGGCCGTGTGTCCCCTGCATTTTAAAATTTGAGAAATAGAATGCTTCAAATTGCTTACATATGCAGAGACACGAGTGCCACAGCCTAGCACATGGGCATGTGACTTGACCGTGTGACCCCTGCACCTAAATTTAAAAATTTAAATTTTCCACATGGCCTGGCACACGAGTGTGTGGCTGGTCGTGTGACCCAAATCAGAGAGTTACAGAGACATAGACATGACCGTGTGCCTCATATCGAATGCCTACACGGCCTGGGACACGGGCGTGTCTCTTGGCCGTGTGAGCCACACGGTCTAATCACAAGGCGTGTGTCCCCTACACCTAATAAAAATTTTGAGATTTTGTAAAAATTCTCTGAGTTCTCGATTTAGTCCCGACTTGTTTCTAAAGCATAAATTGGGTCTCGAAAGCCTATTCAAGGGACATTATGATTAAATATGTTTGATTTCGGTTATGAATAATAAATTATATGTGTAAATTTTTTTTTAAATCTGTAAACTCTAGTAATGCTCCATAACCTTATTTCAACGACAGATATGGGTTAGGGGTGTTACATCCCACGACTCACTGAAGAAAATCGAGAAGAAAATTACTTCTAAAAATCACTAGAAAGCAATCTTGCACAAAGAAACTAACTCCTAGAGTTGAAAATTTTATTAATGGAAAACAATTATCTCTCTAATGAACAATGAAGACGCCTTTATATAAGCTAGCTAAGTACATCCAAATAAAACTCTCAACTATACTAAAACTCCAATTAATCTAAAGAAGAACTCCAATTAATCTAAACAAGAAGTAGTTTTCTTGTTAACAAAAGAAACATAAAATTTCTAAATAACTTAAAATACTTGAAATATATCCAAAATTTGGAATAAATAAATAATAAAATAATGAAACCTAATAAATACAATATTGAACTCATATATAATAAAAATTAAGCCTAAAAAGTGAACCCGATATGATTTAAACTCGAATTAACAACCTTAAACTTGCAATTTTTGTAATAATTTCATCCAGAAATTCTACTCTGGCAATCTTCACCAAAACGGTCATAAATTGAGCTCCTAAAATTGAAATTGAGTGATTCAAAGTGCATTTCAAAGCTAAGAGATAGATCTTCGAATTCTATAATGACATATCAACCAATAAATGTGTGGATACCATCCAAAATGTTGTCGCAAGTTGACAAATTTTCCAAACTTAAAATTGATAGCTTTGGTGAATGGAATTTAATAAATTTCATCCAATCCGTGCATGCATCACTAAATATCCTTATAAAATATATGTATTGCTTCCAAGATTTTCATCTAATCACTCAAATATTCCATTACCTGCCGCTATAAACCAATTTTTTTCACACCTAATTTAAGGTTTAATAGTGGTGAGGGATGTCGTTACTGTGAAATAGCTATTGAGATACCACTATCCGATCACTATTTGAATCCCTAGTCACTGCATTTACGAAATTTGTAGGTTATAAGTTGTTGAAAGTGTAAAGTTGGAGTGTTTTATCCCACATTGAATGGGACAAAAGGTTGTTGCCTCAACCTTGCTATAAATCAAGGCTTTATGCCTTGACTTGAATTGCATCTCAACATTTATTTTTTCTCCCACTCTTTGGTATACTTTAGTATATATTTGAGAAATCCTTTTAATTAATGTTTCCATTAAATTTTTTTTTTTTGGTATTAGTGAAGTCATTATCCAGTGTTGTTGTCCAAGAATGTAGGTAATATGTTGAACCTCGTAAATTTGGTGTGTTATCCCCTTTATTATTTAATTTGCATTTATTGATTTTTCTATCGTATTTGATATTCGATGGTAATTTTTTGGGTTAATACATTGTGCCTAGGTAGTTTCAATTTGCTTTCATTATTCCCAATTAATTTGTTGGTGCTCCATATTAAAGCTAAATTTGTGTGGGATATTACCCGGTACCCCCAAAAATTGGTATTAGAGTCTTAGTGAAGAACTGTTAATTTTCTTAGTATGCTCTGTGGTTGCAAAATTGTTTGATATTTCACATCAGAAAAGAAATTTTCACTATTAGAAATTTTTGTGTTTCATCGATTACCAGATATAAATGTAGTTGTGTGAAAGTGCTAGTAAAGAATTGGTATTAAAGAGTGTCTTTATAACCCACCACTCTATCCTAGGAACTTACCTGGTGTACTATTCCTGAACTACACTTATTATCCTAGTAGCTAGTGCTTACTATTGACTATTGTTAGTGTTGAAATGGCGTTGAGGCCATTGTCAAGCTCGTCACCTATGAGGACAGTAATGTCAAATGCAAGGATTTTAGTGGAGTTATTTGATAGGCCTAATCATGGGCCTGAGCTTGGATAGAATTTTAGGCTTGGGCCTAGCCTAAATTAAAAATGCTAAACTTGCTCCCGACTCGGCCCGACCGGCCTGTATTGTAACAACTCGATTTTCAGTGGTGACAGAACAGTGGTTTTGGGACCACAAATTTCTGTCGTATCGACTCATAAATATTATTTTTAGAATATTTATAAAGCCATTAAAGTCGTATTAAAATTTGGTTTAGAAATATTAACATTTAGATAGTTAATTAAAGAAAAAGGACTAAATTGAAAAAGATGCAAAAATTAGTGATTGATCTAATTAAATGACTAAATAGCTTAATAACTACATAAGAAGGGAAAAATATAGTAATTAGTCCGTAATGTATAGTGTTGGATGGTTAAATAAGTGATAATAATAAAATAATGTTAAGAAAGGATGGCAAAATTGTAAAGTAAACGAAATTTAAAACAAAATTAAGTAAAAGAAATAGGTTTCTTCTTCATTTTACATTTCCATAGCCAAAATTCATGGTTTTTCAAGCTAGGAGAATCGGCCAAGCAAATTGTTATGCATGTGACCCGTTTCTTGTAATTTTTATATTTTTGAGACTATTGCAACTAGGTCTATCTAGCCCGTACCTCTATTTCTGATTTTGTTAAAATATTTGGAAGTTTCCATTGTTAAATATTGGATTTTTTTATGAATATCATATATTTGGAGCTTTGATTTTATTGTTTGATGATTTTGTAAAGAGATTTTTGTTAAATTTTAATTTTAGGATTAAATTGTAGAAATATCAAATATTAGGGTTTGATAGTGAATTTGATGTTTATTAGGGGTTTTTGAGGGCCTATTATATTAGGATAAATATTTACTTGAGAAAATTAGTTAATTTGATGAATTTTGAGTAAAGGGACTAAATTGTAAAATTGTAAAAAAATTAGGGAAATTGTGTAAATTTGAAAAGTAAAAGGGTATTAATTTTAAAATGGATTGGAAATGAAATATATGCTAATAAATGAGTAATTCTACATTTTAGATCAAGATCCAGTATATACTCGTGGAAAAGGAAAAATTGTGGAATAATCCTTGAACTTTTACAATTACTACAATTCAGTCTAGGTAAGTTCGTATAGTTAAAATTTAAAATTTTTATTAATTGGTGATTGGTATTATATATATTCTATTGTTGGAAATGAATTATTGTTTGAATTATAATATTAAATTTGATATTCGGTTTGAATTGAACGCGAGATTTGAGTACATTCGTGTTGCGATGTATGACGGGGGTTGGAGTGGAGATGGTATTGGAGGGAGATATCGGCATATTACCCAAGTAAACCAAGGTTCAGCATTTATTTTAAACTCTTGCGTTATATTTTTTGTTTGTCGTGATTCAGGTGGATCAGCTCTTACGAGCTTCTGTTGGCGTATTCGAGAGGACCAACTCTTATTAGCTTCTATTGATGATGTACTCTTACCCGTAAGTCATTCTTGAATGGAAAAATCATGGTAAGGTAATTTTTTTAATGAATTTGAAAGATATGTCATTTATTTCGTATTAATCTGAATACGAATGTATTTATCGATTGAAGTTGTGAATGACAGAGAGTTCTCTTGGATGATTATTATTGTTTGAATTATTAGTTAGTTCAGTTCAAGCAACTCTTCAAACTTACTAAGCTTCACTAAGCTTACTTGTGTTGTTTAATGCCATTGTAGATTCTCGGAAGGTTGGACGATCGGATAGGCATCAAGTCACACTATCCGCTTATCGCGGTAGTTTTTGAAATGTTAAATTCAGATTATATGGCATGTATAGGCTCTTATGCGGTTTTGGTTAATGTTTGGCTTATGTAAATATTATGAATGATATTTTGTACAAATAACCAACTTACATTGTAACAGCCCGTTTTTAGTCAAATCGGAACAGTGGTTTTGAGACCACAAATATGAGGTTGAAATAATTATTTTATTATTATTTTAATGTCTACATCATGATAGTATGAATGTGTGAAAATTTTGTTAAGAAATTTTATAGTTTGAATGCTTAATTTGATAAAAAGGGCTAAATCGCGTAAAGTGTAAAAGTTGTGTTCTATTAGCTAAAGGTGTCTAATAGCCATAGAACTTTAATGTAGAGGTCTTTAAGTAGTAATTATCCCATTTATAAAGTTAGTGGACATTCATGGACATGATTAAATGAATTTTAATGATTTATAACAAAGGTTAAATAAGTAAATAAATAAATAAACTTATGTAAAATAATAGAAACATGTTATCATCCTTAATTTTCTATCATCTTCCACCGAAAATTGAACTAGGAAACTTCATTGAAGGAGCTTAAGCATTCGACTATTCAAGTTCTTTGCATGGTATGATTTTTGACTTGGTTTTTAATGATTTCTATGTTTTCGGAGTCATTGTAGCTTAATCTAGCTAGCCCAGGGACTAATTTGCAAAATTGCTAAAGGTTTAGGGTTTTACCATTGATGAATATGTGTGTATTTTGATGTTTGGTGGATGAAAATGAATGTTTGATGATAGTTTAGCAACTTTTGTTAAGTCATTTTTGTTAAAAATGTCAATTAGGGATTTATTTGTAAAATGTGTAAAACTCAAGGTGAAATGTGTGAAATAGTGAAAATTTTGGGCTGCAATGGGTCTTTAGGAAATTCGACTAGCATGGGTATGGATTTAATTACATGAATTTGTATTCTTATGAGCTAAGGACTAAATTGTAAAGATGTTGAAATATTAGGGGCAAAAATGTAATTTTTCCATAATGTGATTTTTGGGCTAAATTGAATAGAAGGATAATTGAATAAGTTAAATTTGATATTATTTAGATCAATAAAAATGAGGTTTGGATCTAGATCGCGGGAAAAATAAAGTATTGGACTAATCAATCCATTTCGTCGTTTTTGCGATCGAGGTAAGTTCGTATGTTAATAAGAATTATTATAAATGTGTTTTAATGCTTTATTATTGAATTTAATTATGAATACGACCTTACGGATATGTTCGATGAAGATTCGGCAAAATGTAATCCCGGTTGAATCTTAGGAATAGATTAGGATAAAAATGACATGTCATCAGGGGTTATGTATTTTGGGTGCTGGTCCATATGTCCTACTGGTGGCTGAGTTATCCGGCATGTGTTGCAGATTCTCGTCAGCTTGTGAGCAGCACCATATAGCTACGTCATGACAGTCAGCTAGTGTAAACAGACCCGTTGATAGCTCGAAAGTGAGCATTATATGAGATATGAGATTGAGATAGCTTCGGCTATGTATTGGCACTTAGGGTGCGAGATTCCCAAGTATTTGATTTTATTACAAATGGTTCAACGAGTATATCGAAGATATGAAATGGTGTGAGATAAATACGTATTAGTACAGGTATGAACGAAAATCATATGAGCATTGAATCTATAAAATTGTAAGTTCATGACCATTATGTGGATGAATACATGTTAACTTTGTGATTAAATGGTTTTGTAATACATTATGTTTATATCACTTGAATGATGAATGAATGTAAGTTTTACTTATTAACGATATGAGCTTACTAAGCTTTATTATTTATTCTATTTACTTTTCTGTGTTTTATAGTGAATATCAAAGCTTGCTCGGATTGGGAGTCGTTGGAGATCTTATCACACTATCTAGTTGTCACTTTGATACTTTTGAACTTATGTATTTGGTTATATGGCATGTATAAGAGTTGTGGTCATTATGGTCTATATGTTGGTAATGGATTTAGCCAATTAATTTGGCTTGTAAATGGTGAATGTTTTAGTTATGTATATAGCCATGTGATTTGGCTTGTTTTGGTATATTTGAGTGTGTATAAAATTGTGCAAATGGCCTTCATTTTGTGATTGGGTAATTCTATGTGAATGCTTGTTGTGATTTGGCATTTTGAATACCAAATGATTAAAATTTGGAGATATAGCATGCATGTGATTTTAGGCAAGATAATGTATATATGAAGTTAACCATTTAGGTGATATATGAATGTGAAATTGGTATGTTTTGAATTGGCAAAATATGATCTTATGAGCATTATAGTTGTTGATATTGGTATAGCATGAATTTAGGCTTGATTGAGATTGGTTTGAATGCCTATTTATGCCATGTTATATGCCATTTGATTTGTGTAGGTGAATGCAAATTTCGGTGAGTAAGATGACTTGGTAAATAGCTTATTTTTGTCCACACGAGTAGAGACACGGGCATGTGTCTCAACCATTGTGACACACGGTCAAATGACATGGCCATGTGTCCCCTGGTGTTTAATTAGAAATCAAGTCAATATGCTCCACACGACCCAGCACACGGGTGTGTGACTTGGCCGTGTGGCATAAGTCAATATACCCTACAGTTTTGGCACGGCCTAGAACACAGCCTGGCACACGGCCATGTGTGGCCATTTCGAAGGGCACATGGGCTAATCACACGGGCATGTGTGTTGGCCGTATGACCCAAGTCAGAGAGTTACACGGGGTCAAACATGGGCTGGGACACGGCCATGTGATCCCATTTCGAGTGTACACACGGCCTGTGACACGGGCATGTCTTTGGCCGTGTGAGACATACAGCCGGGCCACACCGGCGTGTGTCCCCTGTATTTTGAAAAATTTTCTAAGTTTTCAAAAATTTCTTGAGTTATCGATTAAATCCTGAACCACTTTTAATGCATGTTTTAGGCCTCGAGGGCTCGTATTAAGGACTATATGATTAATTGTGACTTTTATTTCGAATTGTGAAATGTATGTTCCTTTAAGTAATAAGTCTAGTAATGCTCCGTAACCCTATTTCGACAACGGATACGGGTTAAAAGTGTTACATACATATTATTTGAGAAAGAGGTATAGTTGTTATGCTAGTATGTATGGTGTATATATAATTGAATTGTTGTGATTATGGTACCTTTGATGTATTTTGATTAGGTATTGCTTGAGTGAGTTGATGAATTGAATCAATATTTATTTTGTTGTAAAATTATATATATTTCTGGTACCAATGAGGGTACATTGGTTAGACACATATTATGTTGGTTTTGATGTGTTTTTGACCTAGTTAATGTCATTTTGATTTGGTATTTTGGTTGATATTTGAGTTTCTTAAGGTCCAAGCAATTTGAAATGGTAAACTTGTGTTTTAAGGTTCATTTTGAAGCCACACGGCCTGAGATACGGGCACATGTCTCATTCGTGTGTGCCCTGTAGGTTCAATGCATACAAGTCAGGTTGTTACACGGCCTAGCACATGGCCTGGCACAAGGACATGTGAGGTCATTTCGAGGGGTACACGGCCTGGCACATGGGCATGTGGCCTGGTCTTGTGACCCAAGTTAGAAAGTTACACGGGCATGGACACGGGCTGAGGCATAGTCGTGTGTCCCTATTTCGAATGCCCACACGTCCTAAGACACGGCGTGTGTCTCAGGTTGTGTGACCCCTGCAGTTCAAAATTTTCAACTTTTTCCTAAAAATTTCCAAATGTTTTCAATTTAGTCCCGGATTGTTTTCAAAGTGTTTTTAGGGCCTCGAAGGCTCGATTAGGGGACATTATGAATGTATTGGAATGTAATTAAATTATGTTTGCATTGATGTATGAATTGAATGATTTACTATTCTGTTAGTCCGGTAATACTCGTAACCCTGTTCCGGCGACGGATACGAGCTAAGGATGTTTCATATATTAAATTTTTTAGATTACTTTTTATATAAAAATAAATTTTAAAAAATATAATACAACAAATATACTAAAAACATTAAAATAAATGTTTCCCAATAAATTGAAAATGCATCTAAAAAGTTTTATATTTAAATAATACTAATATAGTTGCAACTTCAAATATGGACTTGGATTTTCTGGTAATGATCTAATTATTATATATTTTGTGTTATAAAGATCTTATACAACTATGTGAATAAAAGTTAAATTTCAATTCTATAAACAAAGGTTAGAATGGTAAGATATAGTTGGCATGCTATAGTGTTCATTTATATTATTGTGTTTGTGTCATGTCTATGAGCTTTTTTGGAGTTTTTGGCATTATATTGCGTTTCTGGGAGTTTGGACACTTGTAGTGCAATTGGCGTTTCGTTCAGGTTCTATGTGCCATTCTAATATTCCAAGTTCTGTGATTTATATAACCGCATTGATTCTTCCGATTGTTGAACATAGGGCATAATTCTGTATAATGAGAAACTAAATTTACTGATGAGTTCAATATCTATTTTTTATAGAAATGGCACAATAGACTCTGCTTCTATGAAGAGGTACTATTTCTATAGAATTTTTATTGAAGAACATCACATTCAAATTTACAAATCTATAATACTTATTTTTAGTGTAATTAATTTGTAAACAAATCGTTTCATGCTCAGCTTGTAGCTAAGTTTTCATGTAGAAAACATTTATGGGGAGAGTGATCTTAATTAATGTATAGGTGTGAGGTGAGGTTACAAATTGATAAATCAATTGAGGACAATTGTTGATTGATAATAAATTACTATTAGGACAAGGTTTCATTTCATGGACGTAAAAAAAAATTGTGTATCCATCTCTAGTTTGACTAACAACTGACAAAACAATGCAGCACAAAATCACCTAGCAATTCAACATACAACAACCAAAAATCAAAGAAGCAAAGTCGGATATAAAAGAAAAGAAAAAGAACCAAACCCCTAAATACTGATGCCCAAAATCGTGACCTTGTAACTTCCCACCAACTGGACATTTGGACCATAAGAGTCCTACTAGAAAGGATATAAATAGACTGTTCCCACCATCTTCTTCCATAAGACACTTCTGATACTGGCATCCAGTCAAAATAATCTCAGCACATCTAAACACTTACCCTGATACCTAACAACCTTTGCAAGATTACGGGCACCATGTACGAACACCACCACTCAATTTTTATTTTAAAAATGTCCAGCATATCGACAATCTATTATGGGTTTCATTATTTGATTATAAGCTACAATGCAATACCTTGATTATCTTCATATAATTCGTATTGCAGGCACAACATACTACACTAGTTGATGACATAATGTTAGATTCAAATCCATGTTCACTTGGAAAATATCTTGTTAAATCTATGATCTTACTTTATCAATTTACCCTCGCCTTTTAAAGTATGATACCTAATTACAAATTTAATCAATAATAATATAGTAATTATTAGCTTTCTTTCTGCTATTGACTTTGCCTTTATAAGTGGCAATTAGCTGTCCTATCCTGTAGGAGATCTCTAACTAAACCAAGAAAAACATAAATTTGTTTTAATTTGTCCTAACTGATGACAAATAAATGTGAAATGGAGTCCCTTGAGCCTCCTCTAGTTATCTAGCTAATCCCACAATTCACGTTGGATCTCTCCTTCTATTCCTTTATTTTTTTTTTTTCAGACAAAAGAAAAAAGAGGGAAAAATAGAGAGGGAGAAAGAGAGAGAAAAGAAAAATCTAGCATTCCGAGAGAGAAAACTGCATTGGGAGTTCCCTTTGCATGTCTCTCCTCCTTCGATGGGTTGTGGGGTTTCAAAATTTGACCACGCAGCAGGAGGAGGAGGATGGCGTCAATTAAGCATTGTTCATAAAAAGAGTGACGCTGCTGTGGTTGATAACATCCTATTATCCAAGTCATTGCCTGAAGGTAGGGAAGGAGAAGGCCATGCAAAGGGTCGTGGTATGCATAAAAAGGCGAATTCCGATGAAAAAGGAGGGATGCAAAGGGGTAGGCTTCAAAGTAGTAACAAGGATGAGAGTCTTGAGGACGATGGATATATACCTCAGTCTCTAAGTTTCAGGGTATATTGCATTTCATCTTTGGAGGATGACAACAACCAAGGTAACCCTATGCCCCTTTTTATTTACATTCCAATTAAACTATTTGATTGTGTTCGGTTTGTGTTTTGCAATGGATAGGAGATTTGTGTAATCTTTATAATTGCCAATTGAGTTTGGGGATTTTGCTTGAAAGAGACATATATATAGTTTCTTGCTTTAACATCCGTTGAAAAACCAAATACCAAGAGAGGGTTTAATGTCATTTTGGTTGTACAGGTGATGGTAATGCAGAGAAGAAGACGGACAAACAAGAAGGGGATGCTGAAAGTAACAAGGTACCGTATGATAAAAATCAGCAAATACCATCCAATTAAATGTACATATTATGATCCACCCTACCCTACACCAATTTTAATTCTTGTCCAGTAAAAGTACCATGAAGATTTCTATAGTAGGAGCCAGATTACATTTTGCTTCTTCCACCTAAAAAATTAACAAACTAGTCTTTGTTTGTTAGATCAAAGATCAAATTGGTCCATCTATTAAAAATTCCGTCCATAAATTGATCTTTGTACATCAACATGATGTACATGTGGCACACCTCATATCATTGTTTGATTATTCCGTTAGACACATTAGTTTTTAACAGTACAAATAGACTAAACTTTTACAAAAATAATTAATTTGTCTTTGATCTAATGTACATGTACTAATTTGAACATTTTCTTAGTAAAGAAGATAAACTGCAATTTAATTTCTAGTACAAGGAGCTTTATGGTATTTTTACCATCCTTGTACATGCGTCTACAAACTATAGTTTTCAACATCCTAAACATATCCCATAGGCATATACCTAGTCATTTCCATACTTAATGGAAAACTAGGAATCAATCCATAAACTCTTCTTTGGCATTTGGCAGAGATTTGAATAGCAGCTCAATACAGTGGTGCTACTGCTATACTGCGATTTTGACTCTCCCCAGTTGATCGCAATACCATTCATTACATTCGAAAACACATTCAAAACCTTAACGTAAACCCTCGATAATTGGTTACTAAACTGCATAGTAAAATTTGCATTGTTTACCTAATATTTGACTCGTTTCTACAAGCAGGGATCAAGTACTCGAGTGAGAAGGAGAGCTAAGATAGGAAAAGGAATCAAGACGATTTTAAGAGCATAAGGTGTGCAATTTGCAGGGTTTGGTTTGTTGGAGAGAAACTAGAACAACGTTGAAGGCTGCCGTCATGTTAATGTATATAGGGCTTCATTTGCTTCTTTTTTTTTTTTTTCATTTACAGATATGTTTTCAGGTCTTGAAGGAACATGACATTGTTCCCCTATTCTTTTCTTTGTTGTATCATAAAAGATCATGAAAACTAACGTGACCTCAGTTTTTTTTTTTTTTTTTATATATTTGATCAGATGCAAATTTATATTAATTTATTCACTGTAGAGACCGCTTTTATGAATACATAGTCTCAGCATCTTTGGTTCCTTCCCTATGGTGGGAAGGATCAGTACTATTGCCACTATATCTAACATGGTTTCATGTTAGTGCAGTGTACCCACTTTTCTTGGTCTTTGAAGAAAAAAAAAGTGTGTGAACAGTTGCAATACATCAAAGAGAGAATAATAAAATGTATGAACCATCATAGTCAGAGAAACTAAAAGAGACAAACATCTACAATTGTCACTGTTAGGTTTGATGGATACATAATGAAGTGGACTTTTTGCCTGTGAAGTGTAAACAATAAACAAGTACAAGAAGAAAAAAAGGTACCAAAAACAGGGATTAATTGTGCATTCAATGAGATAGCATTAATTGTCCCCTCCATGCTATAAAAAACCATGTTTGCAAATGGTTGCAATTGCTATTCAAGTTGTTGCCCAAAACTTGCCTGCCAATTTGGAAATGCTCATTTGCCACTTACCTTTGGGAAATCTTGTATAATAAAAGGAGGGTAGAAATATCATGGAGTTATTTATATTAAAAGTTAGATTATATTTTATTTTTATTAAAAATTAATAAATTACTTTTATAAATTATATTGAAGAGCAAATTAATATTTTTTTGTTAAAAATTTCAGATATTTGTATTGTTAAAATTTTGTATGATTGACAAAATAATTAAATAGTGACATATGACGTGTCACATGCACATCGTACTGGCGTATAATGACTAATTTTTAAAAATAAAATTGGATAATTTTTTTAATAAAATGACCAGTTTGCTCTTTAATCTAATATATATGAACTAATTTGCCCATTTTTTTAGTAAAAATATAAAATACAATCTAACTCCTAGTACAAAAATCTCAATCATACTTTTACCCAAAAAGAAGTTTTTGTTACTAATTGTCTAAGTTGTAACTAGATATTTTTTTTATTTAGTAAAATAAATTATATGTGTATTTGTTAATGTCACAAATCAACTGACACTAATTTAATTAGAAAAAGTTTTAATTAGTGTCTAAAACATTAACTTTATCAATTCTCTTGAAATTTTATTCATGTTTGATATAATTTATTTTATTTTTAGTAAAATGATATAATTTATTTTAATCACAAAAAAGATATAGTAATTACTTACATTATCTCTTAATCATGTGATTGAGAATTTAATCCCTATCCATAAAAATAAAACACTTTCATAATTAATTATTTATCTATTCAAAATTAATAAATAAAATCTAAATTAAATTTGATATATATACTTAAACTCCACAAAATATCTCTCCTGAATTTTCCTTAACCTAGAGAGAGAAAAAGGAGAGGCCTTTGAAAACCGCTGCTCCACTCTTCCAATTTTATCTTTGACTAGGGAAAATATATTGGCCTCCTTTTGCCTTTTATCAATCCTTATTTTCTTTTTCCTTTTTGGTGTTTCAATTGAGCCACATAAATACTTAAATCACAAGTAAAGTTTTGGCATAAGTTACATTTATTTTTCGCTCTATTTTAATCTTTAAATTTATATTATTTATCAAATTAATTTAAAATAAATAAAAATTTAATATTTATTAACTTTAATAATTTATTTTTAAAAATAAAAATAAATATTTAAATTTTAAAAAATAATTAATTACTAATATAACATTCACGTAAATATTATATTACGTATTTTTCCATCCATTTTATTTTAAAATTAGATGATACATAAAATATTTCCCTAAAATCTAAAATCTAAAATTAAATTATTAATTGTTATTAGGCACTGCTTGTATTTGGGGATCCAAGTTTGACTAATTAAAACTTCAATTATTTGGGTTTGGCATCACTATACAGCCGAATTTTAATTGGAGATTTGTCTAAATTATTTCTGGGTTGTATGTCATCAGAAACATCATCCATCCACTTGGTAAATCCATTAACCCCTACTTTATATAAATAAACGATATTATGTAATTTTATATATGAAAATTTGATTTCTCACCAATTATTAATTTGATTATTGATATATATATATATATTATTACATATACAAATAATTATATTTATATAATATAAAAATAATTTGGTATATTTATTTTATGTCTCATTTGGTTACTAGTGTAATACACGAGGAAAATTGTATTTATTATGATAGTCAAGCATAAAATAAAATAAAAATAGTTAGTACAATTTTAAATTAGAAATTAGAAAGATAAATAAAAACTCTTGCAAATTAAATATTACAAATTAGATTTGTTTATTGCTAACTCATATATTAAAACATGTGTACTCCTATCAAACGTAGCATTAAACGTGTTTAATTAAATCAAAATGAAAGTTTCATGTATATATTTAAATTATAATCAAAGTTCATGTGTTAAATTACACATTAAATTAAAGTCGATATTTTTTAGTTTTGGAGGAGAAAATTTTGAATTTGACTTTTTTTTTTTTTTGAATGCATGCACTTAATATTGAGTAAAAGATACATGCACTAATAGATGAAATGGTAAATGGCAAATTTGATTGTGTCCAAATTTGTCGCTACTTCTTTCTTAGTCTTAGCGAGAGAGTTTTAAGATGTTTAGGTGTTTTGAAATTGCAAAGAAAGCAAAAATATAAAATTAATTATTAACATAAGGTCGCATATCTATAATTTTTTTTATATTTTCTTTAAATTAGAATCTATTTATTAATTTTTTAGTATTAATTTCAGTATAAGTTATTTTCATATCTGGCTCTTTTTAATACAATACTTAAAACTAACTATAGCCCCTTCTAACTCTTAAATAGGAGGATAATGTGCTTCGACGTACTCAAATCCACATACTTCTGCATTGACAACAATGTCAATATCAATCGAGCTAAGACTAATCAACAATCTATTTATTAACTAAATAAACTCAAATATTATTATTTGAATTGAATAAAGTATATATTCATCAATATTCAAAGTAGTCAAATATCTAAATTTAATAAGCAAAAATTTTATAAAGTAAAGTAGATAATGAATATCTAAATACGAATCAATTATCAATAATTAAAGTGAAATTAAATAATGAATATGTTAAGATTAATATATGCGTCCTTACTAAATCCAATACAGATAGTGTTTAAAATATTTGAATTTAACTATTATCTAAATTCACAAAAGCGAAATCTTAAAAAGAATTTTAAAAAATTACAAGATTTTTTTAAAAAAGTTACAAATATAATTAAAATTATAAATTAAAATATATTTAAATTTAAACAAATAAAACTTGAGTTAAATCATATTTTGCGCTTGAACTTGGTAGCTATTCTCATATTAAGACTTAAACATATTTTTTGTCCAAGTTAAGCTTTGAACTTGACAAGTGTTCTCACATTAGAGCTTGAACTTTCTTTTATCCAAAGTAGGCTCTGAACTTGGCAATTGTTCTCACATTGGGGCCTAAACTTTTTTTTATCCAAGTTAGTCCGTGATCTTAGAAATTGTTCTCACATTAAGGCTTAAACTTTTTTTTTTATTAAGTTAGGTCCTAAACTTGGCAATTGTTTCCACATTAGGGCATGAATTTTTTTTGTCTTAGTCCTTGATACTTCCTTGAAAACCCTAAAGTTCAAGTCCCAATGTAAGAATAATTGCTAAGTTCATGCCCCAATATGGAAACAATTGCCAAGATCAAGGATTAACTGAGGAAAAAAAAAAGTTCAAGCCCCAAATATGGGAACAATTTCCTAATTCAAGCCCTAATGTGGAAGCAGTTGCATGAATTGTCAGGTATGAGGTTGAATTTTAGCATTGCGATCCATCCTCAGTCTTATGGCCAATCAGAGTGGGCCATTCAAGTGCTGGAAGATATGTTACAAGCCTACACTATTGATTTCAAATCGTGCTGGGAACATTATTTACTGTTAGTCGAATTTGTGCATAATAATATTTTCCAATTGAGTATTCAGATGGATCCGTATGAAGCATTATATGGCCAGTAGTGTAGAATACCCTTATGCTGGTTGGAATTGAGTGAAAAGAATATAATCAGGCAAGAGTTTATTTAGGAAGTAGAAGATATGGTAAAGTTGATCTGAGATAGATTGAAAGTGACTTCCGATAGGCAGAAGTCGTATGTTGACCTGAAATGGAAAAACATTGAGTATTCCGTGGGTGATAAGGTATTCCTGAAGGTATTTCCATGGAAAAAGATCCTACGTTTTGGTCACAAAAGAAAATTGAGTCTCAAATTTATCGGGTTGTATGAAATCATTGAAAGAGTTAGACCGATTGCATATCGCCTAAGCCTACCGTCAGAATTACAAAAGATTCATGACATATTCTATGTATCCATGCTTCGACAATATCGGTCTAACCCATCCCATGTTATTCCGGTAGAAGAAAATGAAGTTCAATATTATCTATCTTATGAAGAATAACTGATTGAAATCTTACCTCGAGAAGTGAAAGAGTGACGAATAAGAACGTGCCATTGGTGAAAGCCCTATGGCGCAATCATAGCATTGAAGAAAGGACTTGGGAACCGCGTTTCTAGTGGATGTCGAAAAAGGTTGTTTTGAGGATGAAATTTTTTAAGGGGGAGAATTATAACTACCTGGTTTCTAGTGGTGTCGAGAAAGGTTGTTTCGGAACCTCGTTTCCATAAACCGAATTCGTAAATATTAAATGGGACATTTACAGAGTTAGTGTATAGATGAAGTGAAATTTGGATAAGTAATTTAGCTGATATTATAGTTAATTAAGGCCCAATGACTAAGTTGTAAAAGTTTAATCGCTATAAACTTTTAATTAGGAAAAGGCTCAGGGACTTAAATAGAAATTATTCAAAGGACCAAAATGACTAATAAACCACTTTTGAATAGTTGATAGTGGATGATGACGTTGGATGTCATTAACTTAGCTTAAACATGATTAAATTTGATTAAACTAGATTAACTAAGATAATTAAATTTAATTAATGAAATAATCATAATATAAAAGCCAAAACTTAGCGGAAGATGTTGTCATCTTCTTCCCCATGCCATGAAAGCCAAAGAATAAAAGAAAAGAATAAGGTTTTAGGTTTCAAACATTTGGCCATCCAATTTCAAGTAAGTCCCTAACCATTTTTCTTTTATTTTTATGGAAATTGAATCATGAGAGCTTGGTTTAGCTAGCCAATTTACCAATTTGTAAAACTGTTAAAATTTTTGAAAGATGCCATTGTTTGAAAAATCGATGAATTTGGTGTGAATTTGATAGATTTTAAGCTTAGTTTATAAACTTAATTGTAAAGCTTAATTGTTAATGTAGAGCCCAAATTTTGCCCGAGCCCAATATAGACTAAAGGCCCAATCAATAAACCAATTTTAGAAGCCCAAATCAACTAAGCCCAAACCCAATTAGCCCAATACCCTTAACAGAAAAAAAAGACCAAACCCTAGCCCCCTAGGTCTTCTGCCCACTTGCTCTGCTGTCACCGCCACTGTTGAAACCTGCAGGCCACCGCCCTTGTCATCTCCACCGCCAAGCACTTGCGCTGTCACCTGCAAGAATTAAAAGAAAAATGACAGAAAGCAAAGAAAAGTTGTAAAAATTTGGCTATAAAAGCCGATTCAAAACATTTGTAAAAGGACCTTTTTTTCTTCGATCAATAGAATACAAAGAGATTTCAAACATAAAGCAAAAATTCAAGCAAAAAACAAAAAAACGATAAATATCGGAAGGAAAGAAAAACGAATTCGAAAAGTGCTAAGGTCATTTTTATTTCCTTCTTTTTCTTTTATTTTCGTTCTTCGAATCCATTATATCCACATATATATTCACGTCTTTTTACTAAAAAAAACAGTATATATATATATATATATATATATATATATAAAAGAGATCAAAACAAGAATAAAAACTCTACCTTTTCGGGGCTCCGACCGCCGTGTACGGCGGCGCCAGCGACAGAGCCCACAGCGGCGGATTGGCCGGGAAGCCTCGTCGGAGACCTGCCTTGCAGAGAAAAAGAGAGGGTTAGAATTTTTTTAAAAAAAAGGGTGATGAAATGAAATTTTTTGGGAATTTTAGGCCTTAAATAGCCTCTCAAAACAACGTCGTTTTGGGGCTGGCCTTAAACACCCAAAACGACGTCGTTTTGCCTCCGACCCAATTTTCACCCGACCCAGAGCCTAGGATCCGCGTGTTTTTTAAGGAAGGGCTAATTGCACTTTTAGCCCTTCTGCTTTTTATTGTTTTATAATCAGATTTTCCTTATTTTTAAATTTTACCCAATAATTTATTTTAATTTTCATTTTGGTCCTTGTCAAGACGCTGCGTTTTAGGAGAAGGGAATAATTTTCATTTCGGTCCCGCTCCTTTCACGCCGTTTCAAATAGGCCCTTTCCCCCTTATTTTATTTTGAATTGACCCCAAAATTCCGTTTTAAATCCAATTTGACCCCCTTTTTTAGCTATTTTGCAATTTCTATTCCTATTACTATTATTTAGTCTTTTAATTATGATACTATTATTATTATTATTATTATTATTATTATTATTATTATTATTATTATTATTATTATTATTATTATATACATACATACTATTATTATTTCGTTTATTGACTACTTTTAATCTTACTATTGTTATTATGTGTATTATTTACGTTATTACTATCATATTTGTTATTATTGGCATTAATTTTAGTTTATACCATTATTATTTTAATGTTACTATATTATAGTCAATAATTATTTTAAATATTATCCTTAGCATTATTTTTACTATTTTATTAATTTTTGTTGTTATCATTATTTGTTATTATTTACCTTATTTCTAATATCATTATTATTATTAGTATTTTTTTGCCTATATTCATTTTCTTAGCTTCGATATTATATCATTAAACAAAATACATTTTGTAAAATCATCATATCGCATCTAAAGATTTTTAAAATAAGGCAATGTTTTGTATTTAGAAATTCGGGGAATAGTGCCCTAACGTGCTGGGTTTCGATTTTCCGTTTGACTAAATAGCTAAACATCCTTTTAATAAATTTCGTGAATCATGAGATGACTTTGATTACGAAAGATTCAAACATCGTATCCTAACGTCTTTGGACGTGATGTTTATATCCTTTCGAACAAAGAAATCTCATTTTTTAACTCAAACATCTATATTTATTTTCTTAGTTTAATACTATTAAACAAAAATACATTTTTGAAATTATTATATTTCATCCAAAGGTTTTAAATAAGGCAATGTTTATGTTTAGAAATTGGAGAATAGTGCCCTAACGTCTTTGGGTTTCGATTTCCAGTTTGACTAAATAACTAAACATCCTTTTAATAAATTTCGTAAATCATGAGATAACTTTGATCACGAAGATTAAAAATACCGTGTCCTAACGTGCTGGATGTGATGTTTGTATCCTCTAGGAACAAAGAAATCTCAAATTTCAGCCCAAATTATCCAAACATTTTCTAAAGGATCCGTATTTTAAAATCTTTTTAAATTTTCGACATTAAGACACTAATTAATCAATTTGGTGCCAATTTTGGGCGTGAGAGGGTGCTAACTCTTCCTCACACGTAACCGACTCCCGAACCCATTTTCTGAGTTTTGTAGCCAAAATCGTTGTTTTGATAAATCAAAATGTTTATTAAAAACAACCGTCTAACGAGGTGGCCCGATCATACTTCATCAAAAAGGATTGGTGGTGACTCCCGTTTTATTTTCCTTTTCAAAACCAAAGTCGATTTTTGTTTTTTCAAAAAATGGTTACAACAGCTTGGCGAATCCACTGGGGACTTCAAAGTGAGTCAAGCCGTAAATTGATTATTTTCTGTTTTTTGTCAAAAATTTGAAAATTCGATTTGAAAAATTATGATCCTTTTATTGCATGTTATTTTAATCTCCGCATTGCATTGCATTGCATGACCGTTGGGGTCACACCCTTTTAAGTGGGAGTGAGAAGCTACTCATTCGTGAGGTTTTCACCTCCGTGCAGGATAGTGAATTACTTTCGGGATACATCCGTACCTATGTCTTTGTGAGGTTTTCACCTCCGTGCAGCCATAGGGAAATGTATTCCCTTGAACCGAACTCGGTCCATATGAGCCTATAATGGGTGAGGATCGAGGAATCTGCTGGTTCAGGTACCTTTACTTTAGAACCGAACCCCCATATAGTAAGCCTTAAGAGCCCACCTTAGGTAGAACCATTCCAAACCCCTAGTGGTCACCCGGATAGGTACCCTATTTTGTTTATTTCTCATGTGCTAACGTGTTTCTTTTGTTTTCATTGCATTGCATCGCATCATCTTAGAAAGGAGGTGTTGATTCATATTCGATTGCTGAATGGAAGAGTTTTTCATAAGGAAATGTGTTACTTGATAAAGTGGATTATAATATGGTCGTTTGAACATAGTCCAGGTAAAACAACGAGAGAGGGCTGATAGCCAATAGAAGAATACAAGACTTTGCCCGAGGATTCAAGCTGACAAGGATTATTCAAGAGTCATCGTGTCTCCATTTTCTAAAATAAGCTTATGAACATTGCAGAGGATAAGTGAGTGAAGAGGTACGACCTGGACCAAGCAACAAGGAGCTAGAAGAGGCATCTATTGGGAAAGTTCACGGGACACGACCATAACATCCGGATACGAAGAAGAGGATTGGTGTTTTCAACTGGACTATGAGGACAAAGCCGTATATGCAATCCATTTTATGTAAAGAAATGTATTTTCTAGAAAAGTTCTTCTAATTGAATTGAATTCATAATCAACGCCTCCCTTTCTTTTTGCATTCATTCCATGCATTTGCATTGCATTTCATGCATTTGCATTACATCATATCATATGCACTAAAATTCGTATAAAGACCCTAATTAGGTGAATTGTTTCAGTTAACCTAGAAGACATGGAACAAAGGTTGGAGAGATTAGAGCAAAGATAAATACTGATACAAGAGCAGTTGGCCAAAATTCAACAGGGTATGCGAGATCAAATGAGTATGATAGGCCAATTAACCCAGTTACTAACCAAAAGACTTGAAAAAAGGAGTGGCCTAGTAGTCAACAGTGTAGATGATGATGAATACATCATTTATTCCCTAATAAGTGCCCTAATTCAACCAGACACGCATTCTTATGCGGTACCTATCAATATCAGATCCCAATATCAGATTAATACCTCGAAACTGCTAAACTTCCCAATGGGTCCTAGTGATGATCGAGTCAATCCTGTTGTTCTTGGCCAAGCAGAGACAAAGAAAAAGAGAGAATGGACTTCAAAAGCCCCGAAGAACGTGAGTAATACGAGTGGGTATAACAAAGGCCATTTGAAGCCGTTTATAGTAAACCAGCCAAGGACAGTAACTACCAGCTATTAGGTCTCCCCAAGACAAGAACCCAATTCAAGACCGAACTCAGAGAAACCCCAGTTCACACTGATTCCAACGACATATAGGGAGTTATACCAGAGTTTATTTGATATGCATGCTGTAGCTCCTCATTACCTAAAACCAATGCAACCCTCGTACCCCAAATGGTATGATTCAAACGCTTAATGCGAGTTCAATGCGGGAATAGCGGGTCACTCAATTGATAACTGCATTGCATTTAAGAAGTTAGTCGAAAGGTTCATCAACATGGGTATTGTGAAGTTCGATGACGAAGCAGTGGTAATTGAAAGTGGGGGCAGGAGGGTTGCGTTTCCTTGAAGAAGTCATCAGAAACCTAGAAATCAGGAGATCAGAACACCAATGGTATACCCAAAGAGAGAACCGAGCTATAAAAGTTTTTCGAGCATCTGCCTTATGTATTTGAGAGTGTTTTGAACAATGGGACTGTGGAAGAGATCCCTGTATTTTTAGAGCTAAACTCGGAGTAATGTCCAAAACGCGCTTATTACTTTAAAGCCTAGGAGCAATAAGAATCTTTTTATGAAATAGGCTTGTGTCCAGAATTGTTATTTTAATAGAAAGCACCTTTCTAAATAAGTATTTTCATGCTTTACATTTTTCATTTTTCATTCATGTCCATATCATACGAATTATCATCCTTAGAATCATTTAGTCTTTGGATTTTCTACCTTCATACCCACAATGGGGTCCCCAAATATCAATGACATGAGCGACGCTGTTACTTACTCCCTTTTTAGTGAGATATGTGTCTAGAGGGATCTAAGGACTTGGAAGATGACAGAGATTGTAACTTATTTCCTAACTTGTTAAGAATGGAAGATCCTACCTTACGAAGTGTTAGCGGACACTACGAGCTAACGAATGAGATGAAGATAGAAGCTTAGCCCACCACAGAAATAAGGCAATGCATCATTGAGTTATCCCCAAGAATTCAAAGATGTCTTCGCATGATCACATTAGGACATGTCTGGACTATTGAGGCGCAAGTATGCTGTCAAAGCTAAGAAAATCCTGGAGGAAGTCCATGAGGGTATCTGAAGATCACATGCTAATGGTTTTACAATGGCTAGGAGGTTCGAGCTACTGGTTTACTAAGAAAGGGAAATTGAATATAGGACTTATGCGCCTTCTCTATTTCTTCACTGATTTCCTATATGTGGGGCATGGACGTTACCAAGCCAGTCTCCTCAAAAGCTTTTAGCCAACATCTATTCATATTCATGGTCGTTGGTTACCTCACTGAGAGGGTAAAAGTCACTTCATATGCCAAAATTACAAAGTCGGCAGTCACCAAATTCAAATTCAAATCTAAAAAAAAAAAATAAAAAACAAAAAAAAGTGTGGCAATAAAGAATGTCGGAAAGGAACATAATTGCACAATGTCAAAGATTTACAGTCAGTACAGCAAAGGCAGCAAAAAAATAGCAAAAAAGAAAAGAAAAAAATATTCAAATTTTTTTTGAAAAAATGACTGAGACTTGTAAAGGTTGGCATAGAGAAGTTACCATTTACCCTCTAGGTTTCTTGAACGTTGGCCAGGACTTTCGTCGGGGCATCTTTCCCATTGGTTTATGAAAGGGAAACAATTGTTGGAAGATAAGATTCTTTTTCCCCAAGTTTGGATTGAATTAGATGAAGCAGAATGCCTCCAATAAGCTTGATTGAAAGTATTCAGCATGGTCAAATGTACCAAAAACGGATACGGGCTTATTACAAAAGGTTCGCTCAAGAGAATTTCAGGAGGGGGACCTGGCATTAAGAAGGATTCTCCTTATCCAAAAGGACTCTAGAGGAAAGTAAATGCCTTATGCAGCAAAGAAGGCTTGTTCTGGGGAAGCATGGATATTAACCGAGATGGAAGGCAAGGACCTCCCCAATCCGGTGAGTTCAGATTCAATAAAAAAGTTTTCCAAAAAAACACACACACAAAAAAACACAAAAAAGAAGAAAGAAAAAAAAAAAAAACAAAACACAAAAAAAAATAAAAAGAAAAAAGAAAAAGAAAAAAGGAGAGGCCAAGACGAAAACCCGCAAAGGGCGCTTTGAGACCAAAAGGGATTTGAGTTGAAAACCCAAGAAGGGCGGCTCAAATTTTGTTCGAAAGTGGGGCATATAGTAGCCTTGTTACGCTTGAATTAACAATAAAGAAGTATGTTACATCTTGGGGCATCGACAAAGTACTCTGGATCCCCTAAACACATATTGAGCTTAAAATGGTCCTCAAGAAGTTTGAACAGAGAAGCTCAGGGTGCGATATCTAGGGCACCTAGTTTTCATTTTACCCATTTTTGTTACTTGTGGTTATTTTATTCCTTTCAAAACACCACCGATAAATTTTCTTCTTGATTGTATTTGCTAGCTTTGATTAACTTGTTTGTTTCGAGCTATGCTCCCAATCAATTTCCTTTTTGTCCATTGTTACAATCTTTTTCAGGTATTTTGCATTGAAATAACGATTAGTGGACTAATAATACTTTCATAAAAGGAGTTTCGCATATTACTCTGGAAGCTTCTGAATAATACAAGGACCTGAAACAGGACGATTGTTTAGAACTCACCAAGCTTAAAGTTTGGAAATATTGGAGAAATATGATTATCTCTTTGCACCTTTTATTGGTTGAACAAAAAGACAAGACATTTCGCCGGTGATACAACCTTGACAAATAACGAGCAATGTCAACCCAACTGTACAAAGGGATCATTCTCAGGAAAAGAAAAATGATACTCTGCATTCATGCATATATCAGGCATACACATCTGGTCATGACACCCAGGGAATGGAAGGTGTAGTAGACCAAATTGATCGAAGAAGTTACAAATTCTATACCCCTGAGTCATAGTGGGATGGATCGAAGATGATACAAATTTTACACCCTTGAATCACAATGGGATAGATTGAAGATAACACAGACCCTATGCCCCCCTGAAATTGCAGAAAGGGGGTCTGAAGATGGTATAAGCCTTAAACTCCTATAGGTACCGTAGAATGGACCTTGAAGTTACATTGGGGCAAGTTATTTGAGCAAAATATGATTGTTTCTTTAAGTTTTTGGCAAAGTTACAAGTAGAACGAGATAGCAGCATAATATGTCAGCAATAAAACTCTGATGGAGAACAAGCAGTGACAACCCTAAGCATTTAAAAAGGGATCATTTCATTTTACATTCATACATCGTCATTCAAAGCATGTTTAGTTAGGAGCATTCAACTCATTCTGATCATTGCATCCTAATCATCATGTAAAAAGACCATTCTCATGACATTCTGCATTCATGCAAGTGTCGTCCATAACACATATAGTTAGGAGGCTTTGAGTCATTCTGATCATAGCATCCTCATCATTTGCATAAGCATAAGCACATAAAATTAATTCTATAGGACAGGTTCCTCAAAAAACGGTGTAGCAATATCGAAATTCAAATTTTATTCCTTCAAGATGGTAGTGGAGCAGACTGAAGATTGAAGTCTTCCTGAAGATAGTAAGGAAGCAAATTGGAAAGTTCAGATTTTGTTCCCTAGTGGAGCAGACTGAAGATTGAAGTCTTCCTGAAGATAGTAAGGAAGCAAATTGGAAAGTTCAGATTTTGTTCTCTAGTGGAGCAGACTGAAGATTGAAGTCTTCCTGAATATAGTAAGGAAGCAAATTGGAAAGTTAAGATTTTGTTCTTTAGTGGAGCAGACTGAAGATTGAAGTCTTCCTGAAGATAGTAAGGAAGCAAATTGGAAAGTTCAGATTCTTTTCCCTAGTGGAGCATACTGAAGATTGAAGTCTTCCTGAATATAGTAATGAAGCAAATTGGAAAGTTCAGATTTTGTTCCCTAGTGGAGCAGACTGAAGATTGAAGTCTTCCTGAATATAGTAAGGAAGTAAATTGGAAAGTTCAGATTTTGTTCCCTAGTGGAGCAGACTGAAGATTGAAGTATTCTTGAAGATAGTAAGGAAACAAATTGGAAAGTTCAGATTTTGCTCCCTAGTGGAGCAGACTGAAGATTGAAGTCTTCCTGAAGATAGTAAGGAAGCAAATTGGAAAGTTCAGATTTTGTTCCCTAGTGGAGCAGACTGAAGATTGAAGTCTTCCAGAAGATAGTAAGGAAGTAAATTGGAAAGTTCAGATTCTGTTCCCTAGTGGAGCAGACTGAAGATTGAAGTCTTCCTGAAGATAGTAAGGAAGCAAATTGGAAAGTTCAGATTTTATTCCCTAGAGATGATAGTGGAGCAGACTGAAGATTGAAGTCTTCCTGAAGATAGTAAGGAAGCAAATCGGAAAGTTCAGATTTTGTTCCCTAGTGGAGCAGACTGAAGATTGAAGTCTTCTTGAATATAGTAAGGAAGCAAATTGGAAAGTTCAGATTTTATTCCCTAGAGATGATAGTGGAGCAGACTGGAGATTGAAGTCTTCCTGAAGATAGTAAGGAAGTAAATTGGAAAGTTCAGATTTTGTTCCCTAGAGATGATAGTGGAGCAGACTGAAGATTGAAGTCTTCCTGAAGATAGTAAGGAAGCAAATTGAAAAGTTCAGATTTTGTTCCCTAGAGATGATAGTGGAGCAAACTAGAGATTGAAGTCTTCCTGAAGATAGTAAGGGAGTAAATTGGAAAGTTCAGATTTTGTTCCCTAGAGATGATAGTGGAGCAGACTGAAGATTGAAGTCTTCCTGAAGATAGTAAGAAAGCAAATTGGAAAGTTCAGATTTTGTTCCCTAGAGATGATAGTGGAGCAGACTGAAGATTGAAGTCTTCTTGAAGATAGTAAGGAAGCAAAATGGAAAGTTCAGATTTTGTTCCCTAGAGATGATAGTAGAGCAGACTGGAGATTGAAGTCTTCCTGAAGATAGCAAAGAAGCAAAAAGTTTAGATTTTGTCCCCTCTAGACGGTAGCGGAGCAGATTAAAGATAGCAGGTCTGGCATTCCTGATGCTGCAGGAACAGATTGAAGATAGCAGGTCTGGTATTCCCGATATTGCAGGAGCAGATCGAAGTTAGCAAGTCTAGCATTCCTGATGTCGCAGGAGCAGATCGAAAACATCAAACTTGGTCTCCCTGAACTTACAGCGGAGCAAATTGAAAATAGAAGATTTGGCTTCCTGAAGTTGCAGGAAGCAGATCGAAAACATCGAGTTTTATCCCCCTGAAATTACAGCGGAGCAGACAGAAGACAGTTAAACCTATCTCCCTGAAATTGCAGTGGAGCAGATTAAAGCGACAAACCCTATACCACTGAAGTTGTAGTTAGTGGAATCAAATCTACTATAGCTGTAAATCTCGTCTTTCAAAGTTGCAGTGAAGTGGATCGAAACAACAAGATACAGTGGACTGGAATGAGGCCACATGAAGAATGAGAGCACCAAAGGAGTCAAAACTCAGCGAGGCCGGGCAAATTTGGTCCTTCTTTATGTCTTTGCCCTGTTCTCGTTACACGGCAACAAGCAAAGAGGGGCAGCTGTAGAGCCCAAATTTTGCCCGGGCCCAATATAGACTAAAGGCCCAATCAATAAACCAATTTCAGAAGCCCAAATCAACTAAGCCCAAACCCAATTAGCCCAATACCCTTAACAGAAAAAAAAGACCAAACCTTAGCCCCCTAGGTCTTCTGCCCACTTGTTCTGCTGTCACCACCACTGTTGAAACCTGCAGGCCACCACCCTTGTCATCTCCACCGCCAGGCACTTGCGCTGTCACCTGCAAGTATTAAAAGAAAAAGGACAGAAAGCAAAGAAAAGTTGTAAAATTTTGGCTATAAAAGCCGATTCAAAACATTTGTAAAATGACCTTTTTTTCTTCGATCAATAGAATACAAAGAGATTTCAAACACAAAGCAAAGATTCAAGCAAAAAACAAAAAAGTGGTAAATATCGGAAGGAAAGAAAAACGAATTCGAAAAGTGCTAAGGTCCTTTTTGTTTCCTTCTTTTTCTTTTATTTTCGTTCTTCGAATCCATTATATCCACATATATATTCACGTCTTTTTACTAAAAAAATAGTATATAATATATATAAAAAAGGAGAGCAAAAAAAGAATAAAAACTCTACCTTTTGGCTTCGACCATTGGCAGTGTCTGGTGGCCGGTGATTGAGCCCGCATGGTGGATTGGTGGGAAGCCTCGTCGGAGACCTTCCTTGCAAAGAAAAAGAGAGGGTCAGAATTTTTTTAAAAAAAAGGGTGATGAAATGAAATTTTTTAGGAATTTTAGGCCTTAAATAGCCTCTCAAAACGACGTCGTTTTGGGGCTGGCCTTAAACACCCAAAACGACGTCGTTTTGCCTCCGACCTGATTTTGACCCGACCCAGAGCCTAGGATCCGCGTGTTTTTTAAGGAAGGGCTAATTGCACTTTTAGCCCTTCCGCTTTTTATTGTTTTATAATCAAATTTTCCTTATTTTTAAATTTCGCCCAATAATTTATTTTAATTTTCATTTTGGTCCTTGTCAAGACGCTGCGTTTTAGGAGAAGGAAATAATTTCCATTTCGATCCCGCTCCTTTCACGCCATTTCAAATAGGCCCTTTCCCCCTTATTTTATTTCGAATTGACCCCAAAATTTTGTTTTAAATCCAATTTGACCCCCTTTTTTAGCTATTTTGCAATTTCTATTCCTATTCCTATTATTTAGTCTTTTAATTATGATACTATTATTATTATTATTATTATTATTATTATTATTATTATTATATACATACATACTATTATTATTTCGCTTATTGACTACTTTTAATCTTACTATTGTTATTATGTGTATTATTTACGTTATTACTATCATATTTGTTATTATTGGCATTAATTTTGGTTTATACCATTATTATTTTAATGTTACTATATTATAGTCAATAATTATTTTAAATATTATCCTTAGCATTATTTTTACTATTTTATTAACTTTTGTTGTTATCATTATTTGTTATTATTTACCTTATTTCTAATATCATTATTATTAGTATTGTTTTTACCTATATTCATTTTCTTGGTCTAATATTATATCATTAAACAAAATACATTTTGTAAAATCATCATATCGCATCTAAAGATTTTTAAAATAAGGCAATGTTTTGTATTTAGAAATTCGGGGAATAGTGCCCTAACGTGCTGGGTTTCGATTTTCCGTTTGACTAAATAGCTAAACATCCTTTTAATAAATTTCGTGAATCATGAGATGACTTTGATTACGAAAGATTCAAACATCGTATCCTAACGTGCTGGACGTGATGTTTATATCCTTTCGGAACAAAGAAATCTCATTTTTTAACTCAAACATCTATATTTATTTTCTTAGTTTAATACTATTAAACAAAAATACATTTTGCGAAATTATTATATTTCATCCAAAGGTTTTTAAATTAGGCAATGTTTATGTTTAGAAATTCGGAGAATAGTGCCCTAACGTGCTGGGTTTCGATTTCTAGTTTGACTAAATAACTAAACATCCTTTTAATAAATTTCGTAAATCATGAGATAACTTTGATCACGAAGAATAAAAATATTGTGTCCTAATGTGCTGGATGTGATGTTTGTATCCTCTCGGAACAAAGAAATCTCAAATTTCAGCTCAAATTATCCAAACATTTTCTAAAGGATCCGTATTTTAAAATCTTTTTAAATTTTTGACATTAAGACACTAATTAATCAATTTGGTACCAATTTTGGGCGTGACGAGGGTGCTAACTCTTCCTCGCACGTAATCGACTCCCGAACCCATTTTCTGAGTTTTGTAGACCAAAATCGTTGTTTTGATAAATCAAAATGTTTATTAAAAACAACCGTCTAATGAGGTGACCCGATCACACCTCATCAAAAAGGATTGGTGGTGACTCCCGTTTTATTTTCGTTTTCAAAACCAAAGTCGATTTCCGTTTTTTCAAAAAATGGTTACGACAGTTAATTTTGTACATTAGGAACCTAGTTGAATAAAATGAAAAATTGTTATGAACTTTTAGTAGGAATAGAAAGTAAGAGGTCTTTAATGAATATATGTGAAATCAGATTTTAATCTAAAGCTCTAAATCGAATATTATGCTAGTCTAGGGGTTAGGGACTAAATTGAATAAATTATAAAATATATTTGGCCTTGTAATTGAATATGATTTGATATGGAATTTGATATTGTGTATTGTTGAATTATTATTCGCAGCTAAAAATGGTGCAGGGCCATCGATAAGGAAAGGAAAAGTGAAAGGTGACAACAAGTGACGCAAGCTATCAATTTGTATTTTATGAATCAATAATGATTTAATTGTTTCATATTTGTGACATTTTGCATAATATAACATTTAGGTGAGTTTAAAATATTATTGAATAGAATTGCTATGAATGAGATTGATTATCGAAATAGATGACTAAATTGAATAGAATAGAAACTAACGTAACTTAATGAATATGTGATATTTGCATTGAATTGGGTTGAATTATGTTATTTTATGTAATTAAATGATGAATGGGTTAATGAATTGAAAATGACGAAATGTAAATTGAGTTATATAATGAATTGGAAAATTGGTTACCCTATTAGCTATTTGGGCAAAATCGGATATAGTTGGCATGCCATAGGATAGACTAAGTACAGGTTACTTTGACCATATGTCGATGAGTGTTGGGTGCGTTTTCCTTTAGGTTCTAATGATTCTTGGGAACAATATTTACTTTGGTTAAATCGATGAGCGCTGGGCACAATTTATTTACTTTAGATGTTCTGATGAGGCACTAGGTGCCAAATTTGGTGAGTTGGTTGGTAGCCGTGTAACCTTTCGAGTCTGAGTTACGTTAATAGGGGTATGATATGTAAATTTTGATAAATGGTATATAAATTGAGTTCATAATTTGATTGTTGATACAAAGATAAGTTACGATATATGAATATCGATAGCATGTGAAAGATCATATGAACTAGATATACGAGCCCGAAGGGCTAATTTGAAAACATGATGAATCAATCAATTCAATTTGGAAATGGTATGCTAATATGGTCATATGTTATGAATTCAATACAAATGTGAATATCAATTATGCTAATACATTAATATGGTACATTCAGTAATTGGTTAATTGAAACATGTATATATTGATTCATATAGTAGTGTTGGTACTTTTGTTGCATAAGCTAATTGATATATGAATTGAAAACTTGGTATGAATGGAATATTAATTGGATGAATATATATGTGCAAATGAAACTTGTACCATATTTTCCTGAATAATGGAAATAGCATTGAGCTTTATTTCTCCGTGCATGGTTTGTTTCCCGTACTCAGGTTTAGGTGCATCTCGAGGTCCCAAGTAGTGACTCCAGCATCGAACTAGAAATCCCAAACTCATCAATGTTTGTAAAGTCTCTTTTTGTTCGTTATACAATATGTACCTAGGTTAAGTCAATTTTGTAAACATTTGAATTAGAATTTAGTATATAGATGTGGTCATATGAATGTAATATGTACTTGAGTATAATGCATAGTTTGAATTGTATAAAATGTTGAATTGTTCATGGCCTACTCGATTATGTATATATGTCAAAGGTTTGAATGAATTAAATTAGGTAATTGACTTATATATTGTATGAAATTGAAGAAATGGTAATATGGCATTGGTGTATCATGGAATAAGGTATTATAATTAATGGTTAAGTCATGAGAATGGCGTAAATTGGTTAAAAATGTGTTATGAAAGTGAATTTGGATGATTTGATAGTTGTAGGTTAGGTGTCAAATTGGTACCATTTAGAAATAGTATGTCACATCACGACGTCGAGCATTTATCATCACGACAAGATCTAATTCATATACCACGCCATGAAGTCGAGCAATGGTCATTGTGACAAAGCCAAGTCAGTATGTAGCTGTAACACCCCTAACTCATCTCCGTTGCCGGACTAGGGTTACGGAGCATTACTGTACAATCGAAAACATTTAAACATTATATCATTCAATAATTTAATCACATCATAAACCATTCATACACATGCATACTGTCCCTAAATCGAGCCCTCGAGGCCTTAAAAATAATTTAAAAGCAATTCGAAACCAATTTCAAACAGTTTGGAAAATTTAGGAAAAAGATGCAAAATTTGCAAAACAGGGGTCACGCGGCCGTGTAACTTTCAAACAAGGGACATACGGTTGTGACCCAACCCATGTCCTCACCCGTGTAACTCACTGAGTAGGGTCACACGCCCGTGTGTCAGGCCATGTGTTATGTCGTGTAACTCGTTCACTTAAAACCTTAAGAAATTCTCAGATGACACATGGTCATGTCGCCAGGCCATGTACCTCACACGGCTGAGTCACACGCCCGGGTCTCTAGCCGTGTGAACCCAAAATTTACTTATAACCAAGCCATTTCAAAACCATTTCATGCATAACTATTTAAACCATTTGTGCACACATTCAAGGGGTTCAAACACCACTCAAACTTGCATAAACATAACATTTCAAGCATCCTAATTTACCTAACCAATATGCCATTCAAGGGCACTACAAATATGCCAAAACATAACATGCTAACATAAGTCAACATTAACTTATTACAAGAATAACTTGGTTCAATTACTTACCAAAACATACCACAATTTAACCATTATCAAGCCATTGCAAACATACCAAAGAAACCTTATATACATGTACTTAAAAGTGACCAAAATGACATAGTTTGGTGAGGGACTATAGCTCACCATATCAAGCATAACTTCAAAGCTTAAACTTACCAAAACTTACATTAACACATTCATTAAATACCACTACACAACAACCTACACATGTTAATATTTCCATTTCCATACACAATAACCTAGTTCAAATATGGCCTAAAACATGTCACAAGTAAACATTTTCAAATCATCATCAACATGCCAACAGAACCATATAAACAAGCACTTTAAAATTACCAAAACAACCTAACTTGGTAAGGCATCAAAGTGTACCACATCAATAGCTTTCCAAAGCTTATACAAGCCAAAACACCATTACCACATACACCATAATACCATTAAAAATCATCCTATACATGCCATTATAAACCTTAACCAAATTACTCAAAAATTACCGAATTGAATGTTGGATAGTGTAATAGGTCTCCGATGAGCTTCTAACCAAATCGAGCTTCCGATGATCTATAAAACAATGAAAGGAAACTACGTAAGCAATGAATGCTTAGTAAGTTCATATAAACTTAAAACGTAACTTACCATTTCAATAATGAAATTTATAGAATAAGTATAAATATTTACCAATTCTGTAAGTTTAATAAAAGCCTATATAACACCATCAAACTTACAAGTTAGTATACTTGTTCATGGTGCATATGAAATCAACCATATATACACATAAAATTTAATTCATCATTGTTACTATGCGATCATGATTCATTCCATTTGCTTTCTTACCATTTCCAATGCCATGAGTTTAATATAAGCATGTTCAAGCATCATCAAGCTCACATGTTAATAGATTCATTGAAAAATCATACAAATTCATTTATAACATAAATAGATTTTATAAGATATATTACATACGCGTCCAACCTTTCATAAAGTCATGAACCTTTCAATTGTGGTAGTTACCATTCCATTCATTTTCTTACCTGTTGAACCATCTAAAATTACATCAGATATTCGAGAAAGCTCACACGAAGTGTACCTTTACATATAATCGTAACATTTCCTTTACATTATTGCTTACACAAGCTGTGAAATGGGCTTACTCACACGAGCTGTGGGTCAAAATGTAAGCTACACGATGCTGCTCACATGAACTGTAGAGAATCTGCAACAAATGCAAGACCTCAGCCATCGGTAGGACATTTAAGACCAGTACCCGAAATATGAAATCCCTAATGATATGTCATTTGTATCCTAAGAATTCCTAAGGTTCAATCGGGATCATAACTTTGATAAATTTATATTTTGATTCATTTACATCAAAACAACATAATAAACATTCAATTTAAACAACATTTAAGTGATTACAGTTCATATGAAGTTACTAAACTAAATTGCAACAATGACTAAGTACAGGGGCTATTTGGTAATTTTCTCTTCTCTTCAATTTTCCACTCGTTCTTGATCTAAAATAAAATTTCATTCAATTCACTAATTCTAACAGAAAAATCATTTCATTTTATGCAATTAAGTTTTTTTGACATTTTTACAAAATTACCTCCAATATTTTACTTTTATATAATTTAGTCCCTAAGCCCAAAACATGCAAATTAACCATTTTTATTCAATTTCATGTTTATCTGAATTAATTGGAACCCTATTAAAGCCCATATTTGCTGTTATTTTACAACAAGTCCTTATTCTTTTACTAATTTCACATTTTAGTCCTTAAACATTAAAATTACCAAAAAATACTTTACAAAATAGTCCTATCTAGCAACCAAGCTTAAGATTCTACCATAAAATTTCAAGAACATTTCAAATTCATCAATTGCACATTCCCTAACATTTGAAAATTTAACAAATTAACCCTCAGGTTTGCTAGATTAAGTTGCAACAATTTCAAAAACTTAAAAATTACTAAAAACTGACCTCAAAATCACAAGCATGCATGGAGAAGAGTTGGCCGAACCCTAGCTACCATCAATGGAGTTTTCTTCCCCCTTTCAATTGGATGAAGACCAAAATAAAAGATGAAGACATGTTTTAATTTAATTTTGTTTTAATTTACTTACTAAATTACTATTTTAACCTTACTAACAATCAAAATTTCATTAATACCTTGTCCATACACATCTACTACTTCACTAAATGGTATATTTACCATGTAATCCCTTTTAACTAAAAGAATTCAAATTTTACATCATTTACGATTTAGTTCTTTTCACCTAATTAACCATTTAAATATCAAAATTTCTTAACGAAGCTTTAATACAACCTTAATAACACTCCATAAATATTTAATAAAATATTTACGACTCAGTTTATAAAAATGAGGTCCCGATACCTCATTTTCTAAAACCACTTGACTTTTGGGACATATCACTTGAACCTAATTATTCATTCAAATAGCGTAAATTGCTAATTCAAAATTTAATTTAATACCATATTTGACTCATAAACATTAAATAATAACATTTACGAACTTACTCGTCGAATTTGTGGCACCGAAATCACTATTTTCGACACGACTGAAAAATAGGCTGTTACAGTGGCGTTGTGACGAGGAACCCTCGAAATTGTTACGTAAACTCCAAAATTTGAAAACATTACAAATTGGTCCTATTTGACCTTGGGTTAACAATAGAGCTTTTGTAAGCTCGTATATGACCTAGAAACGAATGTATATTGTATCTTATGCATGTATTGTTTGAAATTTAATCATTTACTAGTATAAATCGAATATAGATTGATCGTAGTTGCTTCATCAACAAATGTGACACCTTATAGCTCACACCCGACGACTGGGTTGGTATCGGGGTGTTACATAAAAAAAATATCGTTAAACCTATTAAAAAATTAAACAAATTTAAAAAATAAATTACCTTACTTTATGTGAGATCTTTGAGACGATGAAAATCGAATAAAGGCACAAAATTACTAATAATTGGTAATTGAAAAGAAAATATTTTTGAATTTATTTAGAGAGTGAGATAGAATTTGAGAGAAAAAAGATGTTGAGAATGAAAATTAGAATTAAGCTGGATGAAATTGAATGAACAAAAATGATAAGGTTAAAGGTTTATATATGGTTGGGGTTTGGATAGCGGTTAGGGTTTTTTTATTCTTTTAAACCAATTTATATTTTTTAATCGTTAGTCCAATGGTTAGAAAATCAACGCCTTTTTAACACAATCTCATTATAGGTTCTGATCATATCTATTTTTTTTGACACAATGTCTAGAACTACCCATAGCCCCTCCCCAACCCATAAATAGGACGATAATGCACTTCAGCACACTCGAACTCACGTTGTAACACCCCAAAACCAGACCTAGAAGTTTAGACCAAATCCCGAAGGTTACATTGGCCGTCAAAAGTGGCGGAAGCAAAAACTTTAAATCAATCCTACAAAACATTTTGTTTGCCTCATCTTTTGGAAAATAACTAATACTCAGCTAAGTTTTGAAACATTATTTGATTGGCATCAAAAGCATTCAAAAATAATTCAAATTAAACAATTTAACGTTTCTTGTACAATTTCAAATTTGCGTGTTTAAAAATAGCATCGTTTCAAAATTTCATTTCAGTTTCATTTTTTGTAAAAACCACGCATGAACTTCGTAAATTTAGGTTAAGTATAAAATCCATAGTTTCTAAAGTTCAGTCCAAATAACACTTTACGAGTGTCCAAAATAAAATTCGTACCATAGTTTCCAAAATAAAATTCGTACCATAGTTTCTATAAGTACTTACAGTTCAAAATAGTTCACTAATTCAAAAATTGGAGAAACATTTTATTTGTTTAATTCAAACTTATCCATCTGAGACCTCCAATCACCGAGGCTAGCTTCGAAACACAAAATTTACCTGAAAGGGAGAAACTAAATGGGTGAGCTACGCGAGCTCAGTGTGACTCCGAGACACAATAGACTATAAAAAATGGAGTAACACAACAATGTTTCAAAACAGTATATGTATGAAAATCACTTACAAAGACTCAAACTAGTAATTCAAAAACAAATTATTCCCAAATCATATTAAACCGCAGAAACGAAGTCCCAACCATACATTATAATCAGAACACATTATAACACTTTAACCCTATTGCCAATAACCCAATGTTCACACAAACAGACGTATTTTCAGATGCAAAACGAATGAAACAAGTCAAAGATCCCACCCTACCAACCAAACACCGCTTCATCCACCCTGCACACCACATAAGGGCTACAGAAGGCCTGTCCACCCTGTACACCATATAGAACTATAATAGGCTTATCCACCCTACACACCACAATGTGGAACTAAGCCACTGAAATAACAATATGCAGCTGAGCTAACATATATATATATATATATATATATAATACGGTAAACTGCTATACAGAAGTACTGCAGTTAAAACTGTCAAATCAGTCTTTCTTCTCTTCGTAACCAAAAACCCCAGTTTTATGCTAATGTATGAATGCACACCAAACAAAAACAGTCTCACAGATACAAAATTTCATATTCAGTCGGTCAATTTCAGAATCAGTTTTACTTGTATCACAATTAATATGTAGCGATAACAAAATACCTTAACATCATTTATCACAACATCTAAGCACATGAACAAAAAATTAACTTAAATCCTGTAATCGTAAGTACACACTCATATCTAAGTAAAAAACAGAGTCCCAACACATTTACAGAGGCCTAACCGAAGGTCAAAACATACAGAAACGCCAAACGAGTTAAATTATAGCATAGAACAAAAATCTACGAAACAAAGCCACATGACCGTGTGCTCCAGCCATGTGGAGGTCTACACGTCCGCGTGGTGGTCTACAAGCCCGTGTGCAAGCTACACATGCCCGTGTGGAGGAGACACATGCCCGTGTGACCGAGTTACATGGTCGTGTGAGTAGCCCGTGTAACTCACTATCCAAAAGTGCCAAAATAAAGTGCAGAGTAGACATGGCCGTGCGAAAATATCACACGCCTTTGTGGCTAAAGGACACGACCGTGTGTCCAAGGCACACGCCTTGTGAAAATCGACAAAATCCCCAAACAATAGCCACACAGCTGTGTGGCACCAAAAATCACCCAGAAACCTTAATTTTCAATGTCACGGCCGTGTGAACCGCCCATGTACGGCACATGCCCGTGTGGCCACCCATGTGTTACAAAACCACACCAAATTTGGCTGAAAATGAGAATTTCGATCAATAAATCGACCCACAACAATATAGTTCAGAAACACACCTGATTGACGTTCCTAGAAGCACCAACAATCGCCGAAATAATTCAAAAATCAACCAATCTGAAACACCCGATTTACAAAATTACTAACCTTTAAGAAAATTGATCTAACCAAGAACCAAATAGCAAGAAATCAACACACATACTTACCTAAATCAACACTTGACAATGTGAAGAACCCTTATGACCAACAACCAACGATGTTGACGATAAAACCCAAAATTAATTTGAAAAGAACAAACATACAATGGCCAAAAATCAACCAAAAATCGGAAGTAGAAAAGAAGAAAGTAATAAAAAGAAAAAGGAAAACAATGTGTGAGGGAGAAAAGGGAAAAAGAAAAACTAATGTGAGTAGAAAATAGGATGTGGAAATTTTTAAGGGAACACCTCCTATTTTCAAATTAAAAGTAAATAAATAATTAACCTTTAAACCAAAACTAGACTTAAACCAAAACTAAAATAACACACATGAGGACTCAAACCCGAGACCCAATGATAGACTAACACTCATTCAACCACTAAACGAGCAGACTCATTCTAGCATTAAATTGCGAAAATAATTTCAACTGCTCGACCTACTCATTGACCCTAACTTAATAATTAATCTTTAAAACAAAACCAGACTTGAACCAAAACTAAAATAACACACATAAGGACTCAAACCCAAGACCCAAGGATAGGCTAACCACCGAACCAGCAGACTCATTCTAATATTAAATTGCGAAAATAAATTCAACTGCTCAACCTACTCATTGACCCTAACTACAAACCTCAAAACTTTTAACTCTAAATTTCAGAATGTTACATACGTCCTCCTACATTGACAACAATACTCATTCCAATTAAGTTACGATTCAATTAGCCAATAATAAGTTCATTGAATGTTAAAGAAAAACGTAAAACAAAGCTTTTAATATTAAATGCAATTAAAGATAAACTATAAAAAAGAAATCCACTTTCTTTTTTCTTTTATCTACACAATTAAAAGACAACAACAAACCATAATCATTCATTTAAATTTTTTTATTCTTAAATTTTAATTTATGTTTCTTTCAAAATATTATTATTTAAAAATTTTCCTGTGGGCTGCACACATTTTAACTTAGGATTTAAGTATTAATTAATAAATTAAAAATTAAATATTAAATTTAAGATATAAAATATATTTGATATATTTTATAAAATTAATATCATCTTATTATTGCTTTCCAATTTTTTTCATTCAACAAAAATTCTATCATTTGTTTGTTATTATAAATTGTCAAATATTCTTAATAAATTAAATCACTAAAATATTAATTTTTGCTGATTTAATTTTTTTGAATGGTTTATTAAATAAGGGTTAAAGCTTTAGTTAAAATTTGTTAAATATGATATAATAGATAGAGCATCAAAATATACGGTATATTGCATTTTTGAGGGAAGACACATGTTCGAACATTAGAAATGACATTATTGGGAGGGGCAACACATACCCTGAAATAGATCATATAACGGACATGAAAAATACTAAAAAAATTAAAACATACAAATTATATAAAAAAACTACCATAACATATACAACTACATTAGTTTTATAATCTCAAAATCATACATGAACTTTTATTCAATGTGCAATTTAATATATGAATTTTGGTTTGGTGTATTTATTCACCTGTAACTTTGATTGTGGTTCAAACCTGTAAATGAAACTTTAATATTGATTCAATCATATACATTTAAAGAAATAAATACATTAATTTATTTTTGTATTAGATAAATATAATTATATATGTATACGATATATAAAAAATATGTTATATCAATAAATGTATTAATAATTTATAAAATTTAATCAAACAAAATTACACATTAAACTAAAATTAATGTATAATTTTGAGATTTATTTATTTTATTTGAGCATATTTTGATGTCGTTCTTATAAAAGTATCATATGTATTGCATTGGTAAGATTGCTTAAAATCCTAAATCATCTTATGTGAACATTTTGACTTGAAATTTATAAATTGTTCAAGTAATTTGCGTACGAGCACCGTATACAAATTTGGTCATTAAGCTCAGCTGGCATACTTAGAATGTTTACATTTCTCATCATATAATTAGGAAATGTGGACCAATAATGAATGTGAAAAACACAATTTAATGGGTTATTAGACATGTGATTATAAATTGCTCAA
This sequence comes from Gossypium rotundifolium, assembly GCA_025506655.1. Lineage (NCBI taxonomy): Eukaryota > Viridiplantae > Streptophyta > Magnoliopsida > Malvales > Malvaceae > Gossypium > Gossypium rotundifolium. Next base: position 54,160,334 of record CP106725.1, read on the forward strand.
GTTATTGATACGATTTGAACAATAGAATATTCAACACATATCTAAGGAAGTTAAACTAGCGCATTACAATTTTTATGATTTATGTTTGTACGAGGTCTCCCTGTTGAAAGGGAGCGCATTTAAATTTTGTAATTAGTTTGAGTACTTTCTTTTGTTAAAAAAAAAAAAGTGTCATATTTATTAATGAAGAATAGAAATATTTCTATAATATATTCTTTTGTTGAATTATAAGAGGAAGGTAAAGTCTTAACAATAACGTAATTAGTGCGACTCAAATCTAGATCATATCTAGATTGGTAAATATCCTGACCATTAAATCAACACACAGAGTTTCTTTCTATAATATTTCAAATAGCCTTGATTTACCATTTAAAAAAAAAAAGCTGATGGTTTACTGTAATGCAATACATTAATCACAATATTAGTCAAAACTCAAATTTAATTTCTTAAAATAATAAGATTTAATTTCCATAATTTTTAACTAATTTGTAGATGTAATTGTGTAATTTTAATTATAAATATTCTTAAATTACATTCATTTAAAGGCTTCACGACATTCATATACATTTACCTTAAAGAATTTTTTTACAAATAAAAAATATAAACTAACCATGTTTGGCAATTGGCTGATAGCTGATTGCTAATTGCAATGACTGTGTTTGGTAAAATTTAGTTGATAGCTGAAAGCTGATATGTGTAAAATGACAAATAAATGCATGTCACATTTTATTATTAATTATTTATTTGTTTATAATACTTTAGTATATATTGAGTGAAATTATTGAAATAAAACATTATTATCAAAGAATTAAGACATCCATTATGGAAATTAAGTAGTGAATATTTTTAAAATTTAAATAAATAATTTTTTAAATTTCATATTTGCAAATATTATTAATAGTGTAAATTATATTCTTAGTGATAATTATATCACACTCCAAATAAAATTTTCAAGCATCAAGTTTCAATTAGTCTAAAGTTGTAAAATAAATTATTTTACGAAATAAATTAAGAGTACATAAATATTAAAAGAAATAGATACATATCTTATTAGGTTTGAGAGCATGTAGTAAAGTGAGTAATTTTTGAGCAATTATTGTAAGATATGCCATTTCCAATCAGTTGTGAAAAAGTTATCCATCCCTATGTTTTTTGTTTTAAAAGTTTTAACTCAACAAGTTCTCGCAAACTTTCATTCATCAAACCCTACAATTAGAGAGTTTAACTACCAAATCCTCTATTTATATCTAAATTAATTAAAAATGTCCAAAATTCTATTTACCAAACGTGTTATTAGAGCTATACATGAAATTCGGTTTATAGGGCAATAATATTATAATATTATAACGTTGAATACCAATAAAAATATCTCATCACCGGCCTGCAAGTAACCCAAAAAATGTCATGTTAAAAAAATCATTATGCTTAATCTAAAATATAAATTATAAAATTATAAAATTTAACCTTTATTCATGATTCTTTGACTTATATAATTAATTTGCAATCAAAACTTATATATATATATATATATATATATATATATATATTATTACTATTTTCCCTAAATCGAATTAAAATCTTAATTTTTGTCAAATAACTTCAACAGTAATAAATATATTGTATTACGAATAACAACATCCCTCCTTTTGCAAACATTATTTTACCACATTCCTAATGTTCCCAGAGTCAAAATGCAATAACATTGGTTCATTAAATTTCATCTAAAATTATGTCACAATGATTTTAATATTTAAAACACAAATAAAATTATCATTACATTCAAAAAAAATTACATTTAATTTTCATTAGAATAGAGAAATACTCACACAAGAATATTGCTAAAATTATGTCAAAATATAACACCAAAATTACATTCAATTCTTCTAAGCCAATTTAAAAGATAACAAAATATTTTTGTATATATTCATGATATATTTGTTTAACAACCATTTATTTATTTGGAATACATTTTCTCTTTCATATTAACCAAATAATTTAAATATTATTTTAATTTAACTTTTATTTATGGATGATGAGCGTCGGCTTATAATAGTGAACCAATAAGTGGATGCAAGTAAGATATTAAGCTGAAGATAGAGTATAATCTCTTTTATAAATAGTGAAATCTCCTTTTGTGTGGTTTTTATCCTCTTTTGAGGAGTTTTTTCACATAAAATTTATGTGTTTGATCTTTTCAATTTTATTATATTTATTTGTTTGTTGCATACATGGGTTAGTTCCCTATAAACTAGTATCAAAGCTAGTTCGATTTCCGCATTCAACCCATTCAAAGATGGCGGTATCAAGGTTTGATATCAACAAGTTCGACGACATCGCAAATTTCAATATGTGGCAAGTTCGCATGTCAACAATATTGATTCAGAGTGATCTTGAGAGGATCCTTGTAGAAAGGAAACCTACAGACATAGATCAGTCATAATGAAATAGGTTAGATAAAAAAGCTCTATCTACAATTCAATTATGTTTAACAAATAATGTGTTACAAGAGGTTTTGAAGGAGAAAACAACGTTTTCATTATGGAAGAAACTAGAAGCCTTGTACATGACAAAATCCTTGGCCAACATGTTAGTATTAAAACAATGTCTCTACACGTTCAGAATGGCCGAGGTGAGTCCATTAGAACTCATATTAGTGAGTTTGTTACCCTTCTTAATGACTTAAAGAATTTTGAAGTAGAGATTAGTGACTAGGATCAAGTTATGTTGTTGTTCTCCTCTTAGCCCTATTCTTATAAAAGTTTCAGGGAAACTCTGATTTATGGGAAAAATAATCTCTCATTCAAGGATGTGAAGGGGAATCTTCTGAGTAAGGATAAACTCAACAACGTGTTAGGTCCAAACAAAAAATCAAACGGACAAGCCTCTATTCTAGTTACAAGAGGTAGATAACAAACTACAAAGACATGTTGAAACAGGTCTAAAGTGAGATCCAAATTCAAGAACCATGACAAATATTATGGTTATTGCAAAAAGACGGGTCACGTTAAAATAGAATATTGGAAACTTCAAAATAAATTTAAGAGGGATGCCGAAAACGTCAAGAAAGGTAAAACAGATGTTGTTGGTGCCAGTGTAGCCAAAGAAAAAGATGGTGATTTCTTGTTAATTTTAATGAGCGAAAGCTTCAAAGTTACTTCTAAATGGATCTTAGATTCAGGGTTCTCCTACCCCATGTATCCCAATAGGGAATGGTTCTCCACATACATTTTAGTTGAAGGTGGAGTCGTGCTGATGGGGAATAATTCACCATGTAAATATCCAGAATTGGGACAGTCCAAATTAGATGCAAGACAGAATTATTCGGACACTATCAGATGTCAAGTATGTTCCTAATTTGAAGAAAAATCTCATCTCACTTAGAATTTCAGACTCTAATTATTGTAGGATCGTTATTGAGTCAAATGACTTAAAAATTTCTCATGGGGCTCTCGTTATGATGAGAGGATAGAAAAAAGGCAACATATACGTTCTGTAAGGGTCAACGGTAATTAGTGTAGCTGCATTTAATGAAGAACAATTGAAATCGTCACCACATCGAGATGAGGAAGACCCTAGTGTCATGACGACACGAAGTACCATCGAATGTTATTCTCTACGTCTTGATGACGCGACGTGATTCTTTCTCTTCAACCAAACTTTAGCACATGCAGCTGGGTCATATGAGTGAGAAATGTATGCCAATCTTGTGCAACAGAGGTCTTTTCAAAGACACTGGATTTTGTAAGTTAGGTTTTTGCGAGCATTGCATTTTCGGGAAGCAAACTCGAGTCAACTTTGATTTAGCAGTGCACAGAACAAAAGAAACTCTTAATTATATTCATTCCTATTTATGAGGTCTATCTTCTGACATCTCAAAAGGATGTAATAAATATTTCCAAACTCTTATCGATGATCACTCCAGAAAAGTTTGGGTTTATTTCTTGAAACAAAAAAGTGAAGTCTTCGGAATCTTCAAACAGTGGAATACATTGTTACAAAAAAAAAATCAAAAATTTTATGAAACGGTTGAGAACAGATATGGCTTTGAGTTCTGTTCAGAGTTTAATGATTTCTACACATGGGAAGGAATTGAAAGACATCGAACCATTGTTGGAACTTCGCAGCAAAAATGGAGTTGTTGAAAGAATGAATAAAACCTTGCTCGAAAAGGTTCGATGCATGCTTTTTAATGCAGGTTTAGTGAAGGAATTTTGGGCTGAATTCGTAAACTTGACAAGTCACTTGGTGAATCGATCTCCTCATCGAGCATTGAACAGTAAAGTTCCAGATGAGATATGGTCAAGTAATCCTCCTAGTTATTCTAACCTTAAAATTTTTGGTTATCCTACTTATGCTAAAGTTAGCTAGGGAAAGCTTGAACCAAGGGTCATTAAATGCATCTTTCTAGGATACTCTGCCGATACAAAAAGTTTCAAGTTGTGGTGTTCAGAATTTTGACAAAATAATTGTTAGCAGAGATGTTGCATTCAATGAATCTGCCATGATTCATTTAGGGTCACTTGCATTCACAGACACGACAAACCAGTGTGTCTCAAACAAAGTGGAGTCTAAGGGAGAAAACACAGGCGACATCCCGACGAGCAGATGCCCAATGTCACAACAACGTGACAAACAAATGTCTCATCCCAATGAAAAGTCACAGGAAGTCTTGATGAGACGACAAAATTCTGATTCTCGCAAGTCTGAAGCTGTTTCATATTAATTTGGGGCTTCATTAGACTCATAGATACCCTTACCATCTCAGTTAACTGGCTATAAATTGGCTCATGATAGGAAAAGACGAGAAATTTGACCACTACAAAATATTGTAAAGGAAACCTAGTGGCTTATGCTCTAAGTGTTGCTGAGAGCATTGATTCAACCGATCATTTGTGTTATTATGAGGTAATTTAAGCCTCCAATTCTAGCAAATGGCTGGAATCACTTTAAAAGAATGAGACTTAGTGACTAGTTAAACCATCCATCGGTAAAATAATCGTTAGTTGCAAATGGGTGTTTAAAAAGAAGAAGGAAGGTTCGAGTTCTAATGACACTAGATACAATGCAAGATTGGTTAGAAAGAGCTACAGTCAAATAGAGGGAGCTAGTTTTCATGATGTTTTCTCTCTTGTTATGAAACATACGTCTATTCGGGTGCTTTTGGCTCTCGTGACATCAAACAATCTTGAATCAGAGTACTTAGATGTGAAAACTGCTTTCTTTTACTGTGACATTGAGGAAGACATCTACATGCAACAACCAAAAGGCTTCAAATTTGAAGGTAAAAAAAATCATGTTTGTCTCTTACAAAAGTCTTTGTATAGTTTGAAATAGTCTCCTCAGTAGTTGCAAATGGGTGTTTAAAAAGAAGAAGGAAGGTTCAGGTTCTAATGACACTAGATACAATGCAAGATTGGCTAGAAAGAGCTACAGTCAAATGGAGGGAGTTGGTTTTCATGATGTTTTCTCTCTTGTTGTGAAACATACGTTTATTCGGGCGCTTTTGGCTCTTGTGGCATCAAACAATCTTGAATCAGAGTAGTTAGATGTGAAAACTGCTTTCCTTTATGGTGACATTGAGGAGGACATCTACATGCAACAACCGAAAGGCTTCAGATTTGAAGGTAAAGAAAATCATGTTTGTCTCTAACAAAAGTCTTTGTATGGTTTGAAGTAGTCTCCTCAGTAGTGGTATAAAAAGTTCGACTCTTTCATGTTGAGTAATGGTTTTTCTCGAAGTAAGTATGACAGTTGTGTTTACCTATACTATCTTGGTGATGTTTCTTTTATATATTTGTTAATTTATGTTGATGATATGTTGATTGCAACAAAGAATCCATCTGAAATTGATCGTCTTAAAATCATGCTTAACTCTAAGTTCGAGATGAAAGATTTAGGTGCAGCAAAAAAAAAAAAAATTGAGGGATGAAAATTTCGAGAGATAGACATTATAGGAAATTATTTTTACTGTAATAAAGGTATATCATAAAGATACTTGAGCGATTTGAGATGCAAGATTCAAAACCTGTAAGTACTACTTTAGTTGCACACTTTAAACTCTCAATTTCAGGTTCCCCATAGAATGAAGAAGATGAAAGGTACATGTCAAAAGTACCTTACTCAAACATAGTCAAAAGTTTGATGTATGCAATGGTATGTATTCGTCTCAATATTTCACATGCTGTTAGTGTTGTTAGTCCATACATGGTCAATCCTAGTAAGTTACACTGGTATGCAGTTAAGTGAAATTTTAGATATTTTTGGGGTACTTCTAACATTTGCTTAGAGTTTCGAAGAACTTAAAAAGGGTTTAGTCAGATATGTTTATTCTAATCATGCATGAGACTTAGATCGAAAAAGATCTCTCACATGTTATCTATTTGCTTTCAAAAATTGTGCTATCAGTTGGAAAGCTACTCTTAAAGGCATAGTGGCTTTATGGACTACAGAAGCAGAGTACATGGCAATCACTGAAGATGTAAAGGAAGCAATTTGGGTAAAAGGCCTATTTAATGAACTGGCAAGCAACAAAGGGGCAACTCTCGTATTTTGTGATAATCAAAATACTATACATCTCACCAAAAATCAAATGTACCATGAAAGGACAAAGCACATCGACATTTGTTATCATTTTATGCGAAAGGTGATCATTCAGAGAGATGTTCAAATTCTCAAAATTGGCACAAAACACAATCCAACAGACATGTTGACAAAAAGTCCTCCAATTTCAACATTCGAGCAGTGCTTGGATTTGGTAAATATTCGACGAAGATCCGATTAAGCCTATAATAGAGCTTGGCAAAAGAGTTAGTCCAAATACGAGTCAATGTGGAGATTTGTGGGAGAATGCCTCTTATTTTGACCAAACAGAACACGACGTCTCGATGAGAAACACTCTTTCTCCCCGACGATGCGATGGTTATCTCGTCTCGATGAGCAACAAAGCTTTGTCCTGACTGGCTATCATTCACGTCCTGATGACACATCAAGCCACGTCACGACTTGGCGAAATGTAGTCCAAGTTTTCTCGATTTTTTTCTCTTAATTAAACTCTGGTTTTAGTTTCCCACTTAAACTTTGATTAACCTAAAAATGTTGTAGTCATATATGTTATGAATTTCAACCTATAAATAAGCTTTAATTACTCTAGGTTTCATACAACAAAAATTTTTAGACTGAGAAAATTCTGTTCTTTATCTTGAAGGGTTTTTATTTTGGGGCTTCGGGTTTTCCTTTGATTTTCTTCGTTTTTTGTACTCTCCTTTGTTATAGTGAAATATCCTTTTGTCCATGTTTTTTTATCCTCTTTTGAGGAGTTTTTCCACAAAAAATTTATGTGTTTAATCTTTTCGATTTTATTATATTTACTTGTTTGTTATATATACGGGTTAATTCCTACACAAATGATTTTAAGAAATTTATTACATTATCTCTTTATTTATAAAGAAAATAATGCTTTGTCTATTATGCTTTAAATACTTTGAATTTTTTAACAAAATAGTAAATTGTATTAATAAACTAAATAGGAATTCAACTCAATTGCAATGTGTTAATGTACTTTTACAAAATCTATGAATCTAACGAATGGATCTAAACAAAATGACACTGAAAAACATTTTTTTCACTTAAACTTGCATTATTAGAAAGATTAAAAATTAATAAAAATAATATATCATTAAAGTTAAATATATTTATATTTTGATATTATTTTATGTTTTCCCAATTTATATTCAAATAAAATTATAATTAATTCAAAATAATCTTACTTATTTATTTGGTATAATAAATAATATTTTAAATATTCTACTTAATCAATTTATGGATTTAAAATATTTACAATTATTAAAATACACTCAATTTTGGATTTTACAGTTACTTTCACATTAATAAAAATTATATTATAAATAGAATCCAACATTACTTTTAATCATATAATTCAAAATATTTAATAATGTTAAAAATCTATTTAAATATATGTGGCAAATGATTTATGTGATTTCTATTTTTAAAAATATTTAATGTCAATATTGTATATAATTCAAAAATACCAAAAAGTAACTATATACTAATATTTATTATTAAACATTTCCAATTATACGTAAAAGTGTACCCCATTTTATTTAAATTATTCATATATATATATATATATATATATATATATATATATATGTATATACACATTAAAGTAAGATTAGACATAAAATATGTATGTTTATAATTATAGTTTCACATCAATATATTTTATTTATTTAATATTAATCTTTAGACATATAATACACTCAAAAGAATATAGATATATTATATTTCAAATGATTTTATACATACATTAAATTTTTGTATTGTATGGGAAAAAAAACTAGTTATACGATATAAATATAATATATATTTATTAAAATATACGTAAAATATGTATATTAAATTTATTTTAATCATCTTAATACTTTTTTAACAATAATACTTTTAAATATAACCTTTTGGTGTATTACATTTAATTTTTATTTTTATTTTATTAAAAGAAATAATGGCTTATTTGGTCCTCCAATTGTATAAGAAACCCTCATTTTAACCCTTAATTTGATTTTTTATTATCTTTTCAACCCTTAAACTTCTATCATTTGTCAAATTACTTTAAGATGAATAGAAAAATTAACGCTGTTAAATTTGCTAATGTGTCATCCAAGTGGTAGTTCACGTGTATGTTACATTAAAAATAAATATTTAGAAATATTTAAAATTTAAAATTAATTAAGTTTTGATTTGGCATATATGTGTATGCCACTCGACATCAACAAAATTAATATACCTTAATTTTTTTACTTATTTTAGAGTGATTTGATAAATTATCAAATTTAAAAAATTAAAAAAGATGAAAAATTAAATAGAGTATTAAAATGACTTTTTTTATAAAATTGGAGGCTTGGTAATTAGGTTCAGTCCTGAAGTTGCTTGAGAATGCAACCGCCCAAAGCTATAAAGGGTTAAAAAAATAAAAGTTTTTCATGTTTTAACGTGATAAAAAAAATTTCAAACTAAAATAAATTAATTAAATATTTAAAAATTTTAATTTTTTCATCATAAATACATCATTTTCTAAGCTCCTAAAACTTTTTTCAACTTTTATTATATCTATATTTTATAAATATTTTTAAAAGCCTAGAGCGCAAAAATGTGAAAGGAGCTGTGGATAATGCGTTTATTAAACGTGTCGTAATTACCAGTGCTTACACTACGTAATCGAATGGTGTGATTAAATTGTAAAATTTGATATTGAAGAGAGGTCAATTCAAAGAAGATGGGTTAATTGCAAGGGTGAAGATTTGACCCACCCACTTTTGGTCATATCATGAACAGCTTATTATTATCTTGTCATCAATATCTGACTTTGACCGTTTCCTTACTGTTTGAATAATCCACGTGCCCACCAAATCAACCAATCAATTTGCGCCACGTCAAACTCGATTCACCTCTGGTTGTTCCCCTCCACCGCTACGCCTACAATCTTAATCTAAACTCCTCCACTTTGATTCCTTTGCTTTGCTTTGATGTAGTGATAATATCATTCCCTTACTCAACAACATGTCTCATTTCTAGAAATTATCTTTTTTTCCCTTTATTTTAGCTAATTTTGAATTAATTCTACAAAAATTGAAAAATGAGTGTCTTTATTTTTTGAAATTTTAAAATGATACACTGAATTTTTATGGGTGATTTAAGGAAAGGGTTAATATATCCAAAAGAAAGGGACTAAATTATAAATTATTGTAAACTAGAAGGATGGGATTGGAATTAGAGGCTCAGCGCTTTGGTCTTTCAATTCATATTCGTTTTCGGTTCCGTCTTTCTATTCTCTTTCGTCTATTTACAGTCAGTCTTTTTGACCAACAAAAAAAAAAATAACAAAAAGAAAATCAAAAAGGAAAACGCTTCACTTTCAATGCCGTTGAAATAATCGAATTAACCATCTTCACACTCTCTGTAGCTCAGATTTTTCAGAGCTGCAATTCGCTAAAAAAAATAAACTTCTTCGCTTTTCATTTTCATTTTCATTTTCTCGCAGGAATTTTGGATTCTCCAGAAAAAAGGAAAAGAAAGAGCTCTCGGATTTCCTCTCTTCTTTCTTTTATTTTTTTCCCTTTTTGTATTTTCTCTTTGCGTTAGGTTATTTCTTTTCTTTCTTTTTTTTGTGGAAATGAAGTCTTCATTTGGTAAACTTCGAAGATTTGCGCTTCACAAGAACGACAACAAGGATAAATTAGATATTTTATCTTCTGCTCATTTAGATGAACTTGCTCAAGCAGCTCAGGTACTTTTTTTTTATTTAAAGAATTTATGTTTGAGCTTTGATTTTAATTAAATGCAGATTGATTTAATTGGAAATTGTATCCGCTTCTCTTATTTCCAATTTTTAAGTGGACAAATGATTTCCAATGATTCGAGCTGTAGTTGAATGGGTTGGACCTAGCTGAGTTGAGTGAACGACTTTCTAATTCTGTAGTTTCTGATAGAAATACATATTTGGAGAGCTTTTGCTTTGGGAGAATGGGAGTAATTTTGGTTCATTAGGTTTGAGAGATTCTGAGTTCTCATTGTTTTTTTCTTTATTGACATTAGGAAATATCAAATGAACTAAAGGCTTATTCCAATGTTTAGAAATTTGAAGTGCTTGAGGATTGGAGAGGACCTAAATCGGGGTTAAGTATTTCATGGGGAACTTATTAGATGGTTTTAATATGATAATTTCAATAATTTAGTAGAAAGAAATATGGAATTCTAGATTCCGGTGTGAAAGAAACTCATAACCTTTTTTCTGCATGTGCATTTATATTGATATTGAGCTGCTTACGACATCCTCCTCAGTGACCACTGCTTCTTGGAGGCTGTCTTGGTCTGTTTGAAAGATTATAATTGGATTTATTTTTCTTTTGCTTCATTTGAATGCATTTACAGGAAATGCAAGATATGAGAACTTGCTATGATAGCTTACTTTCTGCAGCTGCAGCAACGGCAAACAGTGCATATGGTAAAAATGCTGTGTGCTATATTGTCATATCCATTTTTAGGTATCAATGTGTTTCGTTGCCCTGATTTTTCTAAATTCTTGGACCAATATGCCAAACACATGTTGTATGGTGCTTTTCCAGCCTAAGCGGCTGGTGGCTTTTGAAGAAACTACTGGTCACAGAAATAACATGATTAGGTTTTTATCAAGAATGTTACATTATTGGCTTGTGTATCTATGATTCCTATTATGTTCAGGTTTGCGGATGTGGGATCACTATGAATCTATAGGCACATATTATTTCACTAAGAATTTCTTGTTTATATGCTCTAGCACTAACTCGGGGGCCTTTGCTCAGGTGTTAGACTTAGATTTCAGTGAATATCAAAGAAAATTAAACTTTATGTAAATCTAACTTCGATGAAATTTCTACTTTCAGAATTCTCAGAGTCACTGCAAGAAATGGGCTCCTGTCTGCGGGAAAAAAGAGTGCTACCTGATGATGAAGAAAGCCGTAAGTAGAGGCTTTGTTTCTTACACTATTAGATATTAATAGGCATGTCATGCAAGATCTAACCTGGAATTTTAAGCTCTGGAAAGCTGAACTACATTACTGACTTTATTAGTCCATCTGCAATATTCCTATTTTGAGTAAGGCTGCAGAATTCATTAGCAATTTAACTCTGCCAATTGGTTCAAGTAACTTCTTAGCCAACTTAAGCTATGTCTTTTCTTGCTCTCGTCTCACCTTAATGTACTTGTATTTTTAGATATGCTAGGCGAACTTGCATGTGGACATAGACATTCATGGGAGATTTTCTCCTTGAACTTAGCATTCTTTTACTGGGGGTTGCATACAGTGATGTGCCTTATTACATGTCTTAACCTAGGTGACTTAAGTTAAAATTATCATTCCTATTTCATTGTTTTTAATGTTTGATTTTTCTTCAATAAATGCTTCTCGTGCATTAGTGTAAGATGTCAACAAGTAAATATCGGCTCACAGTCTAGGCTATCAGCTGTTACCCTTTTTCTTTTTGGTGGAATGGCAATGGAGTGTCTGAATGGTGTCCCTGGTCCATGTTATTGTGACTTGATGGGTTGTGCTGTAATGACATGGCATTTATTTGCAGGTAGAATTTTGTTAATGTTGGGGAACTTACAGTTTGAACTCCAGAAACTTGTGGATAACTATGTGAGTGTTAATCTTTTTATAAATTGAACACCATAAACTTTTCCACCATTGTTTTATATGTTGTGTTTTCGGAATAGTTCTTTATTTGAACCTTTCTTGATTCTCTTTGTGCTTCAGCGCTCGCATATAGTGCTGACAATTTCAAACCCATCAGAGTCACTTCTCAATGAGCTTAGGACTGTCGAGGTTTGTTTATTTGGTTTTCTCCTTTATTTCTAATTTAGAAATAGAAGTTAATCATTTCTTACATGGTGAAGATATTTATTTTTCCTTCATACATATTACTTTAAAACTGTCAATGCTTATTGGTATTTCTCTTGTTTGCTGTGCAGGATATGAAGCGGCAGTGTGATGAAAAAAGGTCCATCAGTTTTCTCTATATGCTTATTTTGCTTTGGTTACGGTAAACCTTTTCTGAATTTGGTTCATGATCTTCAGAAGTGTCTATGAGTACATGGTGACACAACAAAAAGAAAAAGGAAGGTCAAAAGGCGGGAAAGGTGAAACTTTCAGTTTGCAGCAATTGCAAATAGCTCGGGATGAATATGATGAAGTGGCAACCCTTTGTGTTTTCCGACTGAAATCTCTGAAGCAAGGGCAATCCAGAAGTCTTCTAACACAAGCTGCTCGTCACCATGCAGCACAGGTTTTCCTCATTAGTTTCTGAATGTTTCAAATGTCAGTGGCTTCTGCCTTAAGTTCAATGCTTATAAGCTGCTTCCCTTTTTTCTTTCTTTCTCCTTTTCTTTCCCTTGTGATTGCAGTTGAATTTCTTTAAGAAAGGACTTAAATCACTTGAGGCAATTGAGCCTCACCTTAGGCAGGTTACAGAACAACAACACATTGATTATGAGTTCTCTGGCCTTGAAGATGATGACGAGGAAGATGGTGAGATTGCTTACGACCCAAACAAAGAAGGGGAATTAAGTTTTGACTACAGAGCAAATGAGAAAGGGGTTGATGTTACTTCTGTGTCATCAATAGAGGTAAGATTTTTTTGCCATTTTATATTTCTTAATTCATTTCAGATGTTATGGTCAATTTGTAAGTGAGAGTTGACCCTCAAACATTTATGCTTGGTCATAATAGGTCCAAAACTTATGGACTTGATCCTTTCTTATTTCACTTCTGCCTTTTTTTTTTTTTTCAAAAAGAAAAAAAATATCCATTTTTTAATTATTGGTAGGACTGTTTTTCTCTGCTAGAATTCCAAACAAACCACGGTTGGTTTTGTCCAGTTTAATGGTTAAATTCATTCTACTTCCAACAGAGGGGATAATATATTTATTATTTGTAATTCACCAAAAAAAATTATTATTTGTGTGACAATTATACATTTGAACTTTTACTCTGATCTATTTGTGTGTGTTGACTCCTTTTTGTTACTCAATACGGTGGTTTATTCTCCAGGAAGATGAAGTAAGTCTTTCTTTCCCCCAAACTTCTTGCATGGAAAATGAAGAGGTAAATCTCCATTCACATTGTGATTTTTGGCCCTATTTTGTAAAACAACGTATGCTCTAATTTTCTTAATTTATTTTTTAGCTGGGCTGCTTGCAGTATGTAGTTTTTAAAATATATGTTTTGTTACTGGCTGCCTGTAGGTAAATCCAGAGAGAAACCATGGGGATATTCAGGACTCAAGTAGGGAGCATAGAGTGGGTAGCCATTCAGCTCCCCTATTTCCTGAAAGGAAGCTTGATCCTGCTGAAAGAGTAAAACAGATGTTGCAGTCATCTACAAGGAAGTATAACACTTATGTGCTTCCAACACCAAATGACTCCAAGTCTGCAGTCCCTTCAAGAACAGATAGCTCATTTACCCACACAAGACCGACAAATGTAGCTGGACGGCGTCATAATTTGTGGCATTCTTCCCCACTAGACCCTGGTGATGGTCAACTATCAGAAAAATCTGATTCAGTCCTGAAGGAGAGTAATAATAGTAATACTTTTACACAACTACCCCCTCCTTTGTCTGAAGGACAAGTACCTGCCCATCCTGATAGTTCCACTGAAGCCAAAAGAATAAAAAAGAAAGCTGAATCCGGTCCATTTACCAGTAAACAAGCATCGTCAAGGCCTATTCCTTCTGCTGAACTTCCCCATATAACTTCAGCAGTATTTTCTCATTTGCCAGTTCCTCAACCATTATCAACTCCAAAAGTATCCCCAAGTGCATCACCTCCCCTTGTTTCTTCACCCAGAATAAATGAGCTTCATGAGCTTCCAAGGCCCCCTCCTGTTAGTTCAGCTGCTAAACCTGCAAAACCTTCTGCCTCGGTTGGCCACTCTGCTCCGCTAGTCTCTAGAAATCAAGAGCATTCTGCAAGTACTATTCCTTCACTGGCATCAAGTGGAGCTTCTCCTCTTCCAGCTCCACCTTCGGTTGTCCCTCGAAGTTTCTCTATACCCTCTAGCAATCAAAGAGCAATGGCGATTCACGTATCCAGGCTTTTGGAGGCTCCACAAGTTCCATCCCCTCCATTGACGCCCATTTCCATTGTAAACATCAAGCCACTACAAGATGTTTCTGAAGTACCATCTCATGGTGGCCAAATGAGAGGTGATTGGAGCTCCCTTCCATTACTCTTTATCTAGTTGTCAATATTGTCCCGTTTTGTTTAGTATTATATCTACCAAAGATTATCTGTCATCTTTTATGCTTGGGTGGGATTTAGGAAAAGGTTTTTTTATTTATATATATATTATCTTGATAGAGAACATCATCATCTTCTACTAATATGTCAGTTTATCTATGGACTTAGTGGATGCAATTGCAAAATTGAAGTGAAATCATTATCAACTTTATGCAGGTGGGAGCTGAGAAACCTGAATCTGATTCATATCCGGCATTTGTTGAATTTTTCCGAAGTCTGGACATCCAGAAAGTTGATGTAGGGATGGGCTGTAAATTAAGACGTTAGTAATATGTTTGGTTTCACATCTCAAATCTTTGTCAGCAAATGATGGGAACTGAAGGGCTGAAGATTTGTGTAGCATCATCACGTATATTCTTCACATCAGGATTTCTTTATTTTTTGTACATTTTTAATTTGATGTACGCATCATAATTCAAAAGTTGAAAAGGATTTGGCGTTTGTATTTGATACGTTGCTACGATCAAGATGTGAAAAGGATTTTGCCCTGGTAAGTGGAAACTGGGAACTACTGGTGTTTGGATTGTGTATATAGGTTTAGAAATTGGAATGTAATGGAGCCGAGCCAACTCAGTTGATACATAAATGGCCATTGCCAACTTCAAGCTTAGTTCACTTCTTTGAGCTGGGATCGAGTTTTTAAGCATCTGATTTAGCCTTTTAATAACTAGGGTAAATTACACATACCTCCTATATCCCCTCTTAGGTTTCTCTTTAGTATTTGTTTGAACACAACTATATCATTATTATTATCGATGTGTTTTCTATTTAGCTCAATTCTTTATTTTTAATTACAAAATAAAGAAATTTAATTTCATCTTAAATTGTTATAAAATTAAATATGCTTAATTTCTTTTATAAAAAAATTACATTTGATTTCAGTTAAAATTAAAATTTAATTTAGTGATATAATAACTTTGAGATAATTCATTAAATTAATTTTATTAAAAATTAATTGGTTATTACTAAATAGAAAGTTGTAGAAGTGATTATGGGTTGGGCTACTCGGCCCGCTTGAAAAATGAGAGGGTTCGGATAAAAATATAGGCTCGAAATATGTGTTTAGGCAAATAAAGAGGCCCGTTTAGAAAATGGGCCGGGCTTCGGGTAAAACTTTTTTGGCCTGGCCCAGCTTGGCCCGAATTATATATTAAATATATATTTTATTCTTAATCAAATATACTTTTTAAATTTACATATTTTTTATTTGTTTTTAGTTTTAATATTTGTTTTAAAATTTTTATTTAATGAAAAATGTTAAAAAAAATTAATATGGACCGGGCCGGATTGGGCTTAGATAAATTTTTAGGCCTATATTTCAGGCTGGACTGGATTTGAGCTTAGAAAACGAGCTTAAAATTTTGTCTAGGCCCGGCTTGAACCTGACCCGGCCCATGATAACACTTAAAGAGTTGTAATAAAAAAAAATTTTGATCAGAATGTCACCTCGACACTACTTGACGCCACTGCCACTATGGAAATGTTGATATGATGCCCCGGATCATGGCATTGGAGGGCTCGACTTATGGCTCAAATTACACCTCCACCGCCACCATCGACGGAGTGACATGGTTAGGACTTTATGTGTGTTGGCTTTGTAATTTCTCTCTTTTGGTATGTTACCTAGCTCTATCATTTTCCTTTGCTTTCTATATTGATTTACTCAGTTTGCATCTAATGATATTGAATTATAATTTTTGTATAGCATAGTCTTATATTCATAAAAACTGCTACCTTTTATCTAGCCCAAAAAGGATAGAAGAATGTTAAAAAAATTTGTAAATATGTAACCTTGTGCAATTGGTAATTAAATTGTTTTTCACCTGGCATCGTAGTTACAAGTTTTACCTTCTATAGCCAAATTATTTTAAATCAAATTTTCAAATGGGAAAAATAATATTTTATATAGGGGAGCCGGTAAAGCAAAATTTTCAGGTTTTGTTATATAAAAAATGGTGCAAAAATTAAATCAATAAATTCTTTCCAAGTGTTACAAAATTCATAACTAAATTTTTAAAATGCGGTTCCAACATTTTTAAAAATGTCTTTTCATTCATTATTAATGTTAAGTATCAATATCTAGACAATTAATCCCAAATATTTATATTCAAACTAGATTCATCAAAACATTGCAAGTTAATAGCCACATCATAAACTAACAAGGTTTGATATCAATACCTTTTCTTGGGGCATTGATATTTGCTCTTAAAGTATCGGTACTTAGACTTTTGTAAAGATTATTTTTATACAAGGTATTGATACCACCTTTAGAAATATCAATAGTCCTTCTTCTCAAGGTACCTTAAACGCGTATTTTTAATACTTTCAATAATTAAAAACTTCCTCTTAACAACCTCAAACAACTACAGGTCAAAATAAAAGAGCATGGCATACATCCCAATGATACATTGGACGAAGTTTATACGAAAGACAGAGTGGTCAAGAACACAATTCTTCCATCATTACGAGGATTGTTGTTGTTCAACCTCCAATCTCGAGAGTTGGGAATGATATTTGTGTATGGTGATGGTGAATTGAAGTAGAATTTATTTATAATAGAGGCATATCAAATTCTAATTAGGCAGTTGGGATGTACAATATGTCGCAACTCACATCACTCACTCATTGCATATTAAATTACAGTCCTTTTGATATCGATTATATTAGTGTCTTAAATCAAGATTAATTAATTTTAAATTTCATAAATTTCGATATATTCTAATTGTTTCAATGTATTTCAATTTATTTTGAGTAGTACCAATTTGTCGATTGTGGTTACTACAAAATTTCAATATTTTAAATCAAATTTTCAAATTTTTTTATCTTAAGTACTATTTTCTATAATTATATTTAAAATAGAATACAATCATTTAATTAAGTTATTAAACTTAATAAATAATTTGAAAATTTATATTTGCATATAAATATATTTATACCTATGAAACTAAGACATATTTGTATATATGTACTCAAGATTATTTTAAAAATATTGATAAATTCAAAACGATATACTAAAACTTATCAACATTGACATGTACTACCATAAAAACAAAAACAATGCATCTATTGTACAATATTAACTCCTCAATAGTTTATATGGGTTTGGATTAATATTATCGATATTAATTAACTCTAGTTTAACGTGTCACGTCAACTTATTGTTACTCCATTAATGGCTTATTAACCAAAACATTACAAGCCGATAACATTAGTGAGAATTTCGTAACAAATTAAAGTTCAATAACTAAAACATAATTTAAACCATACATAAATAAGTATTTTCATAGTTTAACCTTATAAATATTTAATAAAAGGGTAAACTAACTAATTAGTTTTTTAACTTTTAACGTCTTTCTATTTTGGTCACTGAACTATAAAAGTTTTCAATTTGATCTCTAAACTACCTGAATTGTCATTAAGTACAAGACTGAATGACGCGTCCATTATAAACCACATGATGGTCACTCAACTATGAGAATTTCTATTTTGGTGACCCAAATAAAAAAAAAAAGTTTCAATTTAGTTACTAAAGTTGTCAAAATTAGGCCACCATGTTGTTAAGTTGATAATGAAAGTCTGGCATGGTCTTTCTTTTTATTGGTTTAATAAAAAATGTAGCCTTCAATATTCATACATTTTATGAAATAAATTTAGCCTTAAATATTTACAAAAATTGTCAATTTAATCATAATTATTAGCCTTTTCTCTCTATGCTCTTAGCTGGTATTATTTAGCGCATGTAAACTTAAAAGTGATAAAGAGTTATCATATTCTTGCTATTAGCTTGCTGTTACCTTGGGTTAGGTAGTTAGCCATTGGTTGTTAAGTACAGCTAACAGTTTGTTAGTATGTTAGCATATTTGTTAAGGCTCTATAAATACTATATGTAAAATGAATGTGGCAGACTTTTGTTGAATAGATGCAGAAACACATTTCCTTTCAGTTTATTTTCTAGATCTCAATCTATAGTTTAGCAATTCATGAAGTTTTAGGTTTCGTTTGAGCTTACCTTCTAGCAAAAAGTTGCCAGTTTTCTATGCTAGTAAGATCATAAGTTGTCAATCAAGTTCTTTTTTTTTTTTAAATTAAATAATAAAGTTTTTAGTTTTTGACACTAGAATGATCATAAGTCGTTATAAAGCTTTTATTTTATAATCTTTTTTATTATTTATTTTTATTCAGTGGTTCTCGATGCGAAAAAGCTCAAATCTTACTAGTGTTAAATAAAATATTATTACAAAGTTTTCTAGCCCCAAATACTAGTAAGAATGTTTAAGGCTTTATTTATTGATTTTTTTTTTTAAGAATTAGAATTAAATTGTTATAACTTATAAATACTGAGTGGTAAAATTTGTAATTAGGCCAATAAAAAAGGGCCACAACAAACTTTGTTATCAATTAACGACATGGTGATTAAAAAAGTCTAATTTCAAAAATTTTATTGACTAAATCAAAAAATTTTTATAGTTGAATAACCAAAACAAAAGCGCTCCCATAGTTGAGTGACTATTCATGTCGTTTATAATGGCCACATCATCCGGTAGTTGCAGACTTAACAACACAATGACTAAAAATAACAAATTTGGATAGTTTAGTAATCAAATTGAAAATTTTCATAAATTGGTAACCAAAATAGAAACAGGAAAAAAGTTCAGTGACTAATCAGTTATTTTACCCTTAAAAATTATTTTTATTTTAAATTAGAAAGGGAAAATCATTAGGAGTCTATGTGAATGGATAAAGCTCCAAAAAACGGCGGAGCAGATAACTGAACTTCCTTCCATGGAGATGACAACTATTCTTCACTCTTCTCTCACTAATCCCCCATTCACCGCTCATCTCTCTCCTTCTAAATTCCCCCGATCTTTCTCCCCCCCATTCCGCCTCCGCACTTCTCTATCCTTTTCTCCCTCTCTTCCTCCAAAGTCTTTCCCCACCAACTGCTCTGTCTCTGATGACACAACTTCCTGTGAGTTCCATCCTCTCTATTAAGAAAATTTGTCTTTTCACTATACCTTTTAGTAACCCATTTCCATAAATTGTCTTGGTTTTGAAATTTTACTGTCTTTCGGTAGCTTTTGTTAAGTTTATGGAACTATTGCTGAACGGAATTGTTTTTGTTATGCGAGATTGCATATGAATAGTTGAGCTTCGTATGATACAATTCGAGCTAGATTGTGGGTTAATTTCAATTTGGATACTTTGTTTACTAATTTTTAATTTGGTTCTTATTCATTTGCCGTTATATACGTGAGATTCTATATGAATAGTTGCCTTTTGGTAATGAAATGGAATTAGATTTCCATACTTTGTTGGTCGTCACTCTTTTGTTTTTTTGTTTTTGGCTGTCTTGTGTTTCAGCAGCTAATGTCGCTACTGTCGATCTCTCCATCGCTTTGAAGGTCAGATTTCACTTATTTAAAGAAAGACAGGGAAAGTAATTTAAAGAAAGTAGCCATTCTTCTTTCACTTACACTTCACTTTGAACGAAATCGAGTTGGAACTCGGATAAAACTAAAAGCCAACTCCTTTTAAGGAAAAAAAGACATGTATGAATGGCACCAAATTAGTAGCACACGTTCAAAGCTTGGATTTTTTAAAAAATATATAAATATAGTATGATAATTTTCTTGTGGTTTGAAGTTCTCACTTTAACTGTTCAGTCTCATTCAGAAGAAAGCAACGGATGTATCTGCTGATCTGAGAGGAACTTCTATATTTCTTGTGGGTAAGCATCTTCTTCTCGATGCGGAGAATGAGTTTGAACTCCTTAATCAATTACCATATGGTTCTAATACATGTTTGGTGATTATTTATTTGACACAAAAGGGATGAACAACTCCGTTAAATCCAGTTTGGGGATGTTGCTAGCAGATTTGTTTCGATATTATTACTTTGACAGGTATTGTATTTTCATGTCACTGTGTCTTAGGAATAGCTTTTATTGTTCAAGATATACTGGCTTAGCTTGTTTCTGTGTTCTTCTATCTATAGTGATGCTTTGGTCTCAGAAGTTGCTGGGGGTGAATCTGCCGCCATTTCCTTAAAAGAGAGTGATGAGAAGGGATTCAAGGAGTCTGAGGTGTTTTTATTTATTTTACTTCTTTGACATTACTGTATGTTGATTAACAATGCTAATTTGTCATTTAATAAGAACGGTACATAATTTTTAAATCTACCCAGTCTTTCTTTAGTACAAATCCCAAGAGCATTGAGTAATACATAAATTGTTTTGCTTATAGTCGGTCTAAATATTGTTGCAGACTGAAGTATTGAAACAGTTATCATCAATGGGTAGATTAGTAGTTTGTGCTGGGGATGGTGCAGTTCAAAATTCAACAAATTTGTATGGTGCTGTTTGCCCAGTTGAATCAGTTGTCTCTCTCAGTTTGTATTAGTTCTCTGCCTCTCTTACTGTTTTAACCAACTTTATCTTGCTTATATATAGGGCACTCCTAAGGCATGGCATCTCGATATGGATTGATGTGCCCTTGGACATGGTAGCCAAGGGAATAATTGGAAACAAGAGTCTCCTTTTGTCATCAGAAATAGCAATATCTGGATCTTATTCAGAGGTATTGCTGTTGATTTCACTTTTAATTGCATGACCACCTTCCCATTCTTTCTTGCAATTGTTCTTAAAAGAGTCTGCTCTTCATCTTGGTGATATCTGACAATTCTTAATTTATGATAGGTTTTGTCACAGCTAATGGCTCTTTATGAAGACATGAGAAGAGGATATGCCACTGCTGATGCAACCGTTTCGTTGCAAAGTACATCCGCATGAATTTTGTTTCTTGTTACGAGAATAAACCATATATTGTTGGTTTTAACTTCAAATTGCTTCTTCTTAAGCAGAAGTAGCATATCAGCTAGGTTACGAGGACATGGATGCAGTGACAACAGAAGACATTACTATGGAGGTGGAGAAGCATAGTTCCAAAACTTGTCTCACCTTCATTTGGAATTAATAAATAGGAAATTTCTGTAGGTACAAATAAAGGAATTCTCTATGATATTTTCAGGTTCTCAAGGAAATAGAGAGACTTACAAGAGTGAAAAGGATGATGGAGGCTGCAGCTAGACCGTTTTAGCCAACAGGGAATAGGTTTAGCCCATGCTGATATTGCTGCTGTATTCTTCTTTGGTTTGGTACTCTTCATATATACTTTTTATCTTGTTTAAAGTAGTTTAGAAGACGCTAAGGTGATCTATTCACTTTACCACACTTTTCAATATGATAGATGTATCTAAATTCTGAACATTGCAGCAAGATTGAGTAATTAAGAGGTTAAATGCATGTTTTGCATTAGTGAGCTACCTCTTGATTGAAGCTAATCTTTGGAAGAGAGATGGAAAAAGATGTTTTAAGAAGTCAAAATGATGGTCATAAACATAATGCCTTTTGCAAGTGTTGATGGGCATGCATTAGTACCATTAGCATTAACATTAGACTTCCACAGTTCCTAACTGTTACCAAATAATGGGTACCTACCTGTGTCATAAATGTTTACATATGCTTCTTTTTAAATGTCTTTTCTCTTTACCCCTTTTCTTACTATCTATCCTTTTCATTTCTAGTGAGATGATGAATTTATAAGAAAGTAATGAATTGAGTAATGAAGCTTTAGGTAGGTTTACACCATGTGAGAATGCCTAAAAAGCATCAGTTTAGTCTCTCTAAGCACTCAACTATTTGCAGCCTCTATTTTTCTCAACTTTTAATGTCTGTTCTTCTGATTAGATATATCATGGAGGCCCTGTGCTAGGAGTCATATTGCATTTTGCCCCCTATGCTCAAAAAATAGGCAAATTAGTCATTCACGTTAGATCAAAGAGCAAATTAGTCTTTTCCGTTAAATTTTTTATTTATTTGTACTATTAAAAATTGGTATGGCCTACAAAATAATCAGATAGTGTCATGTGCTGTGCCATGTGTATCTTATGTTAACATACAGGGACTAGTTTTTAACAATAGAAATGGATGAAATTTTTGACAGAGACTAATTTATTCTTTAATCTAATGTACAGGTACTAGTTTGCTATTTTTTGAGGATAAAGGGCAAAATGTAATCTGATTGGCCACCATGGTACTTTTACTATATATAATATTTAGAGTTAGAAATGGCATATTAGGATTACATGTACTAACTTTAATTTAATAAACAAATGACATCCTGTCTCCTCTGCCACAGCCTTTAACCTAAAACTCACAGACATTGACGACAGATGTCTGATGTCTGTGCCTCTGCACCTTTTATACACAGAATTCTATTGTTTTTTCTCAGTGCAACGTGGTAATAGTATTTGGTAAAAAACCAGAGAAAAAGGATACATTCATACATATATACATGCATGCAGACCCAATGTTAGAGGGGAAGGCGAAGTAGAATAGAAGCAGAGGCATGTATGGAAATTGAGATGTCAAAGTTGATGATGGAGTTGCGGGTAGGGTTGGGTACCTGGTTGTTGGGTCTTTTGGCTTTCAGTTCATGTTACCATTGCCAACTTGGTTTTTACAACTTTGAACTGGCTTTATGATGAACCTCCCACCCACCTACGCAGCTGAACAACCTTGAATTCAATCTACATATAAAAAAGTACTAATCTCATGTTTGTGCTTCAATATCTAAGCTATTATGTTATTTTGTCACGAAGAAGTCAAAACTTTACCACAAGTTACAGAAAATTATAAATTGCCAAAGTAACAAAGGAGAGAAAAAACAAATGGGAAATTCCCAAAAAGACTATGGAAAAAGAAAGCTTAGAATTTGAGAAAAATGGAAAAACATCCAACTTCAATTTTAATAATATAAAAAAGATGCCAATTCAGACTCTTACTTGCTACCCAGGGATTTTATCTTCCCATTTACTACTTAAATAAATTAAAAAAAAATAGAATACCCTTCTTACATTTCAAAATTTAAGTCTAATCTATTAGTATGGGATTTTGAAATAAAGGTAAAATGATATAGTAATAAAGGAAAACTTTCATGGAGATAACAATCCGATTTAAATTCTTAAATTTTAAAAAAATAAGATGATTATCAAATCCTACTATTCACAAAAGAATTGATTCTTTCAAACAGAAACACTCAACATTGAAGTAGGGTGAGCAAATTGTAAATGCTTTCACATAGACAGGTTAATTTCACTTGCAGTAACAAAGGAAAAAAATACTAAAACAAGAAAGCAAAAATGGCGGCATACGTAAAGAGGAGGGTGAGGGTAATTTCCATTTAACTTTCAAGATCATTCTTTTCATTTTCTTTTATATATTTTATTTACTTTTTCATATTTTTGGAATTATAAACAGGGAGAGGGATGAGTGTCTTCCATCCTCTCACTCACATTCTCAACATTTCTTCTCTCTCCCTTCCCCTAAAAGACGCAAACGAAGAAAATTTTCACATTTAAGTTCCTTTTTTTTTTTAAATTTATTTTCACCTTTAAAGTTTCAATCTTTGTTAATCATCATAATAATAGAGAATCCAATCTTCCTATTTAGCCTTCCATTTTAATTTGGTAGATATAGCCGTATTTATTTATGGGCAGATCATTCAAATGATTTCTTTAGCAGCGTATTTCATCCCAACTTTCTTTTACTGGTGCGTCCATTAATCTGTTCAATGTTTGTGTGTCTTTTGCCTTTTTCTAATTCTTAATTATGCTGATCAAGCTTGGGTTTTGTTCAAAATTAATTAATTATTTCTTTATTTTACTTGGTGAATTCATCTCTCTACGCTGATGGTTTTAACTTAATAAGCGTTGCTTCTGGCCGAGGCTGGTGAATGTGTGCCGTGAAAGCAACCTCTTTTTAGGGTGTACGCTCTTTTTTTTTTTTTTTTTTGCTTTTGTATTAGTGTTTTTGATTGTTACAAGGAACAATATAGGCCATCAGGGGCTCTTTTTTTGTCTTTCATTTGTTAGTTTTTAATATTTTGGTTGAAAACAAATTCTGGGTTTTCGGTTTCAAGTTCGTTTCTCCTTTGGATCCATGGTTGATTGGAATTTGCCTTGATTTTGAGGTACTTCCATTGCCGCCTTGCTCTTATTCTGGTTTTAAAATATGGTTTTGTTTCTTGTTGATTGAAGGAGCTGTTAAAGGAAAAAGTGAATTTGTCTTTATCTCTTAGTACTCATCGGCTTGTATGTTTTTTTTATGGAATTCTGTTGTTGAATCGAAGAATTTAGGCTATGGTGGATTAGATTTGGCATTAGATGGAGTTCAACTTGGTCAGAACCATGCTCAATGCTTTTCGAGATGAAATCTGATATATATTTTTTTCTAATTTCCCTGGTTCAGCTAATTTCTTTATTGGAATTTTTCCGCAGGCATTCACTGTGATTACTTTTGATAGCAACATGAACTCCCTGTGCTTTGTTGCTTGCTGGTACGGAGGCCAGAAGATCTGTGCTAGTCATTATCGTTGGATAGCTAGTTTGTGTTTGGCTTTCTCAATGGAGGCTTGTAAGCGAATTGCAGCTGAAATGTGGATGCCATTGGTAGATACATAGTACTTCTTGGAACCATTCCATTGCTCTTCGGGAACATTGTTAGAAGTAGGAGACATTAGAATTAGGAGAATTGGATTCCATTCACAGTTATAATCTAGATGAATTTGAACAACTAGAACTGATTAGAATATATCGAATTGTGTAAAAGTAATAAAAGCAAATACGATTGAGAGAGGAAGAGGGTGAATAGCTTGTAAGTTAGCCCCATTTGGATAACTTAGTACAACATTCCCTGCAATTTTAGCAATGGGGTTGCCACAAGTTTCCTCAGATGATAGTGTTGAGGAAGGTGAAGCTGCATCCAGGGCTGCATTCTTGCAAAGCCCACTGCGGTTTGCAGGTAGCAGCGCCTGTGATTTAGATGGAATGCAGAAAGGAAGTTTGGGCCAGACTATTGGGAATTCTTTCTGTCCTTCCCTGGGAGATTTTCAAAGGAAAACTTCTTTGGAGCTTTCAAGGTTTTCAGATGAAACTTTTAAACATGGTGGGGAAACAAATGCCTCATCGAATGTTCACGGGCTGAAGGTTGGCTCTGCCAGTGTGGTTGGGCCGTATGCAACTCCTAAAAGTGCGCAGAAAATCCAAAATGCTGTTTCTAGGATTGTGGGTTTTGAATCACTTGGACCAGGTAAGCTAGTGGAGGGCATTTCTAGTGATCAGGTTCATTCTTCTTCTGTTATTGGTGTCAGAGATAATGAAACGGAATCTGGCGGGTCATTAGTCAGGAAGCGATTGTTGTCACCATTAAATAGCATGCTTTTTTCTGATCAAATTAGCAGTGACCCTTTGGACATTAGCTACAGCAGCAATCAAGGAAACTTATCTCCCTTAGCTGACAAGCATAGGGTTCCTGTTTTAAAAGACAATAAAAAAGCAAATATTGGCAGCCAAATGAAATCCACAGTATCATCCTGGTCCTTGCCAAGCTGCTTAGGACATGGAGACATACCATATGAAAAAGGTGGAACTGCATCTGTATTTTTCACGGATGGTCCTTTACTAGGAAACAAAGAACCACATCTATCTTGTACTTTTTCATATTCACCTGGGGTTGATCAATTCCAAGAACCAAGTCTGTTACGGTCCCAGACTGGAGCAATATCTATATCTTCCCAAATGGCAACCTCACCTCCTGTTACTTTATCACCACTTGGTCCAAAGTTCAGTGAAAGGATTACAGCTGCAGGAGGATGGAGGAATCTTAAAAAGGAAATGGATGATTGTTCTTCAACCCTAAAAGATATAGAACAATCAGTTGAAAGGTTTGACTCTGGTAGTATATTTGCCCCTGACGAAGAGGAGTTTGAAATTACAAGCAGATCATTCGAAGATACTAGTTTTTTGCACAAAGAATTTTCCACTTCTTCTCTTGAAAGTTCTGCTAGATTAAGCTGGCCTCTGTGGCAAGAATCAGCCCCTACATCTCCATATAAGAGATTTTTCAAAGGTTTTAGTGGGCATCCTGTTAGGAGGTCCTTGGTTGGTTCATTTGAGGAGTCACTATTGTCTGGAAGGTTCTTTTCTGGAAAACTCAATCAGGTTAGTTGTAAAGTGAGTTTGATTATGGTGTTCCATTCTGAGTTTTTGTAGGAAATTATTTGTCCACAGATGTCTGTGTTACTCATTTGTTTGCCACTTATGTCTTGTATGCATAGAGGATTGATGGTTTTCTAGCTGTTCTGAGTATAACTGGAGGGGCCTTCTCTCCACAATCTCAGAAACTTCCGTTTTCTGTAACCAGTGTGGATGGAGATTGTTTTTTACTGTATTATGCATCCATTGATCTTTCAAGGAATTCATCATCAAATAAGTGCCGAGATCAGAAGCAGAAAAGAGGCCTTAGCATTGATGAATCGCAGCCTGTAAGAAGCCGGTTGCGTATTCCTGTGAAAGGGCGCATACAGTTGGTAAATGCTTCTTACCAGAATCTGGTTGGATTCTTCCGACTATCTTGCTGTTATCAATTAAGCTATGTTTGAGTTCTATTACGTTATACCGTCTCTTTAAACCTAAATATGATCATTCCAATCAACAAAAAGCTTTCTCCTGATTGGTAGTCTGTGTTTGAGCTTTTGTAGGACGCTTCTATAACCTTTTGTGTCAGGCTCTTGTTCCCCTCTAGTTGTGATTTATATGTGGGACCTTGTTCAGTGCAGGTTGATATCCTATGAGGGAGTTGGCTAACGTAGTGGCCTGCTCTTTGTTTTTTTCTTAAACTGCAATTAGCTATAGAATCTTTATGAGATCCTCATCCTGTCTAGAATTCTCAGAAATGAATTTCATTTGTTCTTGGTGGATTCATCTGCAGGTTCTTAGCAATCCAGAGAAAACACCTCTTCACACTTTTCTCTGCAACTATGATCTGAGTGACATGCCTGCTGGTACCAAGGTAATATTAATTATAATCTGCACATCTTTTTTGGTTTAGCCATTTGAGGCTTTCTTTGCTTTGAATGCTTCACTAGTGATATAAAATCTTTCTTACTATATCTTTGCACTTCAGTAATTATCTTAATTCTAAATATGGTTGACTAAAATGCAAAAGAAAAGACTGAGTTTTGGTTTACTTTTGGTATTAAGTTGCTATAATGGGATGGCTATTTGTTCTCTAGACAGATGCTTCCTTTTTCTTTTTTCTTTTTTTGCTAAATCGTTGATTTCATTAATGATAAAAGAACTTGGAAGACATTACAAGTGACTGCAACAGGGATCATACCAGAACACTGATAACACAAACAAAAATCTCATCATCCTAAAACACCACAGTACTAGATGAACTCACATAAGCCAAAACCAACACACCTAGCAGAAAACTGCATCATGCAGAAAACTATTGTCTACAAATTAGGGGTGAGCAAAATTCGATTCGACTTAAAAAAATTGAAAAATAATTCGAATTTCCTTGAATTTTTTTTTTCGAATTTTGAGTTCGAATCGAGTTGTCTTCGAATTCGAATAACTCAAATAATTCTAATATCAAACTATAATATTTTACATTTTTATCTCAAACTCTCAAACCTTTTTATTTTTTCCTCATAACTTTTACTTTTTCCCACTTTCACCCCAAAACTTACTCCCCTCCTATCCCAACTTCTCCATTTACCCAAAATTCATTTCCCATCAAAATTTTATTCCCAAAAACTCTCAGAACTTTTTATTTTCCTCCTAAATTTTTACTCCCTCCCATTTTTTCCCTATTCCCATCCCACCCGCATCTATCCAAAATCCATTTCCCACCAAAATTTTACTCTCTTATTTACTTGTCCCCAAAATTTTACTCCCAAAACACTCAAAAATTTTTATTTTTCCCCTAAACTTTTACTTCCTTCTCATCTCACACCCTATCTACCCCAAATCCATCCCCTTTATTTTTTTTAAATATTTTCCCCCCAAAATTTTACTCCCCCTATTTACTTTCTCTCAAACTTTTACTCTCCAAAACTTTTTATTTTTCCCTTAAACTTATACTTCTCAATCTTTACTCCCAAATAAAAAATCAAAATTATTAAAAAAAAAATCCCTAAACATAAATAGTAATAATTTTATTTAAATAGTAATAATTTTATTTATATCTACTATTTATATTGTGAAATTTTATTATTGAATTGTTTAGTCATATTGAATATTTATATTAAAATTGAATTATTAATGATACCATAAAATATTTGTATTAAAATTTTATATTGGTATCAATTTCACATTTTATTTTTAAAATAAATTTTATTAAAAAATCACATTTTACATTTAATATATTTTTTAATTCCAAAATACATAGTGACAAGAATAAGAAGATAATTGAAACAACCAAGCAAGCAAAGAAGCTAACCCATATATAAAAGATTAATAAATAAATTATGAGGTGATGAAAGTTAATAAAAAATTTGATTACGATAGACAAATTTTATTATGATAGTTGACAGTGGTTACAAGGACATAAAATTATTTTTTAAAATTTAACTCGAACAAATATATTCGATTTGATTTGAATTCCATTTCGCTCGACTTGATTCGAGAAAATTTCAAATCAAATTAGGATGATAAAATATGATTCGTCAACTCGATTAACTTGAAATTTTTTCATTCGATTCGATCGAACGCTCATCACTACTACAATAGCACCATGCAAAAAGTTTGTAACTCTTATCCACCTTGTTGTCTGTCATATCTTCTTTTTATCTCTAAGACATCATCACCTCCCACTGATCTTAAAATATTTTTGTAGCCTTTTGCTCAACACAGTACACTTCCCAATATTCAATCCCCATAAATCCTATGAGAAATCACCGTATTCATCAGCAACTTTGACTTACTACAGATCTGTTAATTTCACTAAGAAGAGGGCTTCCTCAGCATTCAAGGAGTTGGTTTTAGGCACCATTCCATTCCTAAGCAACCTCAGGGACCACACGTGTCAACCCATGAGGTTAACTCAACACTATCACCTCATTTAGCTAAAGCATGAGCTTCTTTAACAAAGCACATTTTGAACTACTACCGAACCCACTCACATTCCTGCTTAAAATTTCCATAACAGATTCCCCACCATCAGGATGAACTTTTCTCAATGACTCAATTCCCCTTAAGCGTAATACATGCATGATTCTGGACCAGCATCCAACCATGGGAAATCCCAAAAAATCGAGGAAAACTTTTTTTTTTTTTTTGCTAAACGATGCTTAATTGCCTAAGAGCAAAGATGTGACACACAATCCAGCTCCAAAACCGCAACCCTCACGCTGCTAAATAATCATAATCCTCAGAAATCAATGCACCTAACCAAACAAACCATAAACCCCGAAATCATAAAAATCCCTTGTAGAAATATAATTTCTATTTGAGCAGAGAAAGAAATTTCTATCCCATACTAGTGGCTCGCCAGCTTTCCCAGTAGCTGCTGCAAACTCCCAATTAAAACCATCCATTCCCCACAATTATTTAATAAAAATCTCCGTAATGCACTACATTATAGCTTCATGTAAAATTAGCCTCCCAACATTCAACTTAGGCATCAGCTTCCTTACCACTAATTGTTTTGAACTCCCTTATAAACCACTATCATTCCAGCAAACAGTCTTCATTATCAAACAACCAACTCACCCCACCTAATACAACAAGCCACTTCCGAACAGAAACCCAATCCCGAGATGACAAACTCAACACCTACAGACTATTTTAACACTCATACAGAGAGCCAACAACACAATCTCCCACACTAAATCAGCATTAAAAAAGTACAAACTAGAAAAGATAGGTTACCTCTGCCGTTCAGTTTCCTGAATTCTTTGGATCACTTCACCATCATAAAAACTAGCCGCACAGCCCAATCTTTTCCCCAGCTCCCATGTTGAATCACATCCTCATCCATCATTTTCTTTAAGTCTCTAAAATCACCTTCAGAGATAGATTCAATGGCTATTTCCAACCCCTTGGTCACTTTTTCATCCCTATCCTTTGCCTTCACATTCTTTCTGCTCACGCTTTCATAATTGGGTGCTATCCAAATGAAAACCAAAGTGTCTCAAATCACTGCACTTTGGTGTCATTCTTATAATTCTTTGCCTTCATATTTGCACGTGCATTTGAGTTTTATGAAGTTTCTAAGTTTAAGCTCTTGAGCTTGTTCAAATCATTGTAGACATTTGTGCGCCAGAAGATTACTCTAGCGTCTTCTGCTCCAAATTCTGCAGAGCTGAAACCAAGTTTTGACACCAAAGTCCAAGATAAGGTGAGACTAACGTCTCAGGAAAATTCTCCTTTATGCCACAACAGACACGAGAAGGAAAGTAGTGGAATTCAAGGCAGTGAAGGCTTGGAGTTACTGGAATCAACACAACTGACTGGTTGCAACAATGACCAGTGCAAGGATTACGCCTGCACAGATGCATGTCAGAAGTCTGACCGGAAACTTTCCCATGGTTGTGCTAAGGCCAATGAACACACTAATAGCGTTGGTTCACTTAGATATGCTCTTCATCTCAGATTTCTATGCCCTTCTCCCAAAAAAGGTTCCAAGTCATTTCTGAGATGTAAATCTGATCCGGGGTCGGTTCCTCAAAAGACTGGCATTGAAAAGGATGGGGATCGGAGATTCTATTTATACAATGACTTGAGGGTTGTGTTCCCTCAACGCCATTCAGATGCTGATGAAGGCAAGGTAATGCAAGCTACCATTTGTTCGTGTATATATATACACGTTTAACTCTACTCAGGTGTGTTATATTATGCCATATGTGTTCTAATAAGGTTGTTGTGCAATGGCAGTTGAACGTGGAATACCATTATCCAGAAGATCCAAGATACTTCGATATCAGCAACTGAATCATCTAATTTACACCCAAAAAGCAAGCTTTCTTTTGCTGACTTTGTACATAAATAGTTACTGTATGTTTCGTTTTGGTCATCTCACCTCGAAATGGCATTAACCCTCATCAAGCTGTATATACCCTTTATTCTCTAATAATTTGATGGGTTAAACATTGTTAAAGTGGCCTCTTCTTAGCCCTGTTCAAAACTTGGCAGGTTTTCCTTTATCTGAAAAGTTAAAATTAAAAAAATCCCAAGTTCCTTAGGTCTTTGAAGAAACCATGCCGCTTAAGCTGATAGGGAGACAGGGCTTTTATCAATCGAAACGTGGCTACATTGGTAATTCCTCACGACGTTGATTACAGGTTTTTGCAGGATTTGGTCTCATTGATTATCATTGTTCAAATGTGGGATGTGAAATTTAATTTGTGATTAAATGTGAAATTGACTTGTAAATTGTTGGATAATATGGTGGTATAAACCGTGGAAGGTGTAAATTGTTGGACAATATGGTGGTACATATTGTGGAAGGCGTAAAGAGTCGTTATAATAAAGATAATTCACATTCTGTATTGTGTAGAAAGCCACTTGGGATTATGAGTTAATAATGTTGAGGATGTGTTTTAACAAAATGTTGCCTATGTAGGTTGAGTGTGTTCTTTATATGCTTATCCGGGGGGATCGCTAAGGAGGCAAGTAAGGGTTTTGGATTCCTTAGTTAAATGGTATAATTTTTATTTTAGGCTCTCCAAAAGGTGAAACATTAATTTTAAGTATTTTGAGTCTTTAATTTGATAAAAAAAAAAATTCAAGTTTTAGCCCTCTAAAAATAAATAATTTAATTTAAGTATTTTTAGCACAATACTTTTAGCTTTGACTCTTCCAAAATTTTATAATTTTAACTCGGCCTTTTTAAACAAAATTCTTGGCTTCACTCTTGTGCCTACCCTGATGTTAAATAGGGGTGTTCAATCGGTTAACCAACCCGAAATATCATTAACCGAATTAACCGACCTTTTAAAACTTTTAACTGTTAACCGAATCGAAATTTTTTTAAAAAAAATTAACCAAATCGAAATTTTTTCGGTTAATTTTGTCGGTTAACTGAATTAATCGAAAATTATATGTTTTTTTATTTTTGGTTAAAAGAAGTATAAAAATTTAACCAAATTAACCGAATTAAATAATTGAATCACTACATAATTAAAAAAAGTACATAAGTCTTGAAATTAACACATAATTTGAAATGTAATTCTCTATTTGTATCCATTTTTCTCTTCAAAAGATCTCCATTTGCATTATGCCTACAAAAAATGTGCAAAAAATGAGCATATAATAGAAATATATACATTTAAGAAAATCAAATAATATAAACAAATGAATAGATTGTAAGTTAACAAGAATAAGATAGTAAGCATACCCTTCAACTCACGAAAGCTATGAATTTAGGGTAGGCTTGGATGCATTCCAAGAAAAGTCTAAACATTAAATCGATTAAATAAGTAGGAGTGATGTGGTAAAAAAATTGAAAATATTAAAATTAAACAATAAATATACCATTTTCAACCTTGTCAAGCTCTTAGATTTGTTCTTCAATCTTTTTGATGTCTTCTTTTGATGATGATTTTCGAATCCAATCTTGAGTACACACAAGAGCTTGTACAATTTTAGGAGTTAAAGAACTCCTATATTGATCAAGCACACGTCCCCCGGTGCTAAATGCAGACTCTGAAGCAACCGTAGAAGCCGATATAGCTAACACATCTCTGACCATTTTTGAAAGAGTGAGAAATCTAAGGTTATTCACTTTCCACTACAATAAAATATCAAAATCTTCAACAAAATCCTCATTAGCCTCAGCTAGATATTTATCCAATTTAAATTTTTTATCCTCACCACCATTTTCTAACTCACACTTTTTATACAAAGCTTGCATTCACCTTTTCATTTTTTGTTGTCGTTCACCGAGAGAAACATGTGTTGGCACACTTGATTGGCTACAGGTACTATGAAGTAGAGGCTTATACTCCTCAAACAATTCATTCAAAGATCCCTTCAATTTTTGCATCATTTCACAAGCTTTTTCAGAACCAGACATTTCACTAAGTGTAAAATCAAGATACTTTAGTTTTTGTCTAAGATCTAAAACACAAGCAAAAAAAAAGCAAATTCATCTTATCAATATTACCCCAATACTTATCATACTTATCTTTCATCTTGATGGCCATAACATTGAAATCAACATTACCATTTAACTGAGCATCTCTTAAAAGAATATCAATTTTAAAAGCTTGTCAAAAAAATTATTGGACGTGACATATGAAGTGCCAGATATACGCAAAGTGACTTCATAAAAGTGTTCCAAGAAATCCCTCAAGTTTCTAACACTAGCCCAATCATCCACACTAGGCCAACCCTCTCCCTTTTCAAGTTCAGCCCTAAAGTTTGTATCTTGTTCCTCAAATCTCTCAAAAGCTCTCTTAAAGTTCTGAGCAGTGTCTAGCATTGAGTAGGTCGAGTTCCACATAGTACAAACATTAAGACACAATCAAATTCACATATCTAACAACCCCCTAACACGTTCAATAGATTTATTCATTTCCTTTAAGCCTTCAACAACAATCAAATTCACAATGTGTGCCATGCATCTCATATGAAGATATTTACCATTTTGAACTAAACCCCCTCGAGGGTTAAATTTTTTTCTCAAATAACCAATAGCAACATCATTTGAACTTGCATTATCAACAGTAATAGTAAACAACTTATCAATCCCCCAATTCAATAAGCATTTCTCAATCACCATCCCAATGGACTCACCCTTATGATTAGAAATTAGACAAAAGTTTAAAATCTTTTTATTCAATTTTCAATCGTTACCAATAAAGTGAGTAGTGATACACAAAAAATTAACTCTTTGCAAAGAAATCCATGTGTCAGTAGTTAAGCAAACTCTTGGACAAGAACTTTTCAAAAGTTGTTTTATCTTGACCCTTGCATCATCTAACTACAATTGATAAACATCCCTAGTCATAGTAGTTCGTCAAGGAATATAAAACCTAGGACATGTCACGAACATAAATTTCTTAAAGCCTTCACTTTCAACAAACTTGAAAGGTAATTCATCAATTACAATCATTTGTGCTAATTCTTTCCTACATACTTCTTGATCAAATCTCCAAGTTGAAAGATGCCCCTCCCCCCTTTCAACTCCCTTTCTAGGTAAAACTAGTTGTCCTTGGCTAGTGCTAACAACATTACTAAAATTTTTCTTACATGAACCAATACGATATTTTAATGACCCTGTACCATTTTTTTTATTTCACAACAAAATTTCTTTTGACAATAATTAACCTTAGCCTTACTTGCACCCTCACTATTAATAATCTTAGTGAAGTGAGACCAAACTTCTGACCTTTGAGGAGTGACTTTTCTTTTCCCAGTAGTCCTCTTTGTTTGGCTTGAAGCTCCAGCTCCCGACTTTTCAGAATCTATCGAAGTAGGAGGTGTAACACTACCCTCAATAGATGTTGGTTTGGTGGACATTCTACAAGAAAAAAAAAATATAATAAATTAAAATACATTTATAGTATTAAAGATATTTTGATGTTGAGTTTTAGAGAAATAAAATAGTGTTTGTCTTTTAATGTTGAGTTCAACATATACAATTACATTTTTTTTTCAAAATAAATATAGAGGATCCCTTAATTCTACCAAATAATAATAGATATGGGGTCTTTGGTCCCTATACTGCTTTTATCCATGTCTAATAACTTCTTGTTGACTGATTCATCATTCGCACAAGTGGATCAGCTAGACAAACTTTAAAAGTTGGACTTAAAAAAATAAATCATGCTGTGGAATAGTAAACTAAATTAGTATACTTGATAATAAGAAAATTTTGGAAAAATAATAATAATACCTAATGATAAACGATTTTTTTTATTAAAAAAGGACTAATGTTTTTGAGTAGAAGTAAATGATCCATAATTCTTCTATCAATGTTTAATTTTCAACCATTGCATTAACCATTCATTTTATTTTTATTTTAAGGAACCTTTCTTCTTTTTTTTTTTTTTTTTTTTTGAAGTAGAAGTAACCATTCATTGTCTTTATTTATATTTCATGTTTATACATTGTTTGTAAATTTTACATTTATCGTTTTAACATTTTATCGATATTTTATTTCTATCCATGACCTTTATTAATACATTTCATCAATTTAATTTTGTTTGAAAAACAAACATTTCTATTTGAATTATCTTTTATGTGAAATATGGAAAACTTGATATTAATAATATGGAAATGTTGAAAATTGTACGCAAAAAAAAAAAAAAAACCCTTCATTTTTAAAACGATAAAATAAATTTCTAAAACGATATTCTTTCAAAATAACAAAAAAAAACATTTAGTGTAGTCTGTAGATGTTCACTATATAACATATCTTTGGAACAAAGAACCCAACCTTAAATGCTCAAGGAATAAATGGCCCAAGAAACCCAAACTTCAAGAACTCTTAAATCATACCTATCATAGCATTAAACTTAATTCAACAAGAACCTGATGCAATACAGAAGGGCGGCCAATGGAGTAGAATCCTAGAGCATGACCTTGTCGAACTAAGAACAATAGCCTTGACTAGTAAAAAAAAAAACACGAATCAAGCACTCTCATAAACCAGCAGTTCTCAAAACCAGCAGTATTCCATAAACCATCCCATATACTGTTTTTCTTCTTCCCAAATCTTATCTCATCTTCTACTGTCAATCATGTTCCCTCCTTCTCCGTCCCCATAATCCATCATCAACAACCATCGCCCACCGGCACACTTCCACTCAAGTAACTCTCCCTTTCATTTTTTAGGCAATAACAGAGTAACTCAGTAGATATGTTCTTCTTAAGCAGACCTACAAACTTGACAACAACGACAAGCATGAGAGGAAAAGCCTACCTCAACTCGCTGATGATGGTGATCTGGTAGACGCCAGACAGTGTGACTAGTGGATGCCGGACGGTTCACGAAGGTGACTGGTAGTGACAATAGAGAGATTTTGGGAGATTTCAATTAGGGATTTTGAATTTTGAGGGTTAGGGTCTTAGTTAGGGATTTTTTATTTCTGTCGTGTGTTTTAGTTTTAGACTTTTAGTTTTAGGATTTTTGTTTTTATTTATTAAATAATTTATAATTTTTATGATTGGGTTGGGTTGGGTTGCGCACTTGGGTTTATATATATTAGATTGAGTTTATATTGGATTGGATTTGGGTGGATAGTGGGTTATTTATATGTTATAATTTTATTTATTAATTTTTTGGTTAAATCTAAAAATTCGGTTAACTGACCGGTTTCGAACCGAATTAACTGTTAACCAAAAATCTAAAAAATTATTAACCAACCCCGACCGAATTAATTTAGTTAACCGATCGATTAATTGAATTCTATCGGTTAACTGAATTTTTTCAGTTTTACCCAAATTTTGTACACCCCTAATGTTGAAAAAGGGGTATTTATAAAGGGAGCTAGCTTGGCATGGGTCTCAACCATTGAGTTCTTTACTCAAGTGCAGGTGGTAGAGTGATAGATGTTCGCTGAGTGGTTCTGTTGGCATCAACTTGAAGGGACTAAACAAGGCGTTTGTCAGGTTAAGGGCATGATGGATTGATGGGTGGTGTTAGGAACTCTTCCAGATATATCTTGTGAGTATTGTGTGGATCTGCTGTGATTGGATGTTTATGCAAGACATTCTCCTAGCGAGGTTACACGACCTAGCTTTGTTGTAAATGTTTGAATGGCTAAGTAACTAACCTCTTCAACTGCATATCTATCAAATATCAATTTGGATCAGTGTCAAGTTTTGAGAATTTGGTGTGATCCAAATTCACCTTAAATCTATAATTTTTTTTAATTTTATAAAAAAAATAATGTAAAAATAAATCTTGAAACTTGTACATACATTGCATATAAATGGATGAGAGGGGAATATCGTTATAAACGACATCCATATCCATGACCACATTTGAAGGAAGGTGCAACACCGTTTAATCACTTTGTTTTCTGATTAGTCACATTGTTAAGAGTCTAATGTCATGGGCCGCGGATCAAAGCTCGTGACGAATGACAAAGAGTGTCCCATGAAGGTCAATTGATTAAATGGGGCTAATTTTACCCACTTGAACTGGCACAATTCGTGGAACATGCGGAGAAACCCATCTACTTGAACCCTTAGTGGCCCAATAAAGCACTTAAGAAAAATTAAGGCTACCTTAGTAAAAATGAAAAGTAATCTTAGAAGATATGTAATTTGATAAGATTTGATTTTGTAATATTAAATGATTAAGTCAGTCCCTTAAGAATATCAATTGTAGATAAGCTCTAATTGTAACACCCTTTACCCGTGTTCTACACGGAACCGTGCTCAAAGTGTTACTTTAATAAAATTCTCATGAACGCCACTTAGACCCATACAACTACTCTCTCTTGACACCTTAACAACATCATTATTAGCTTACGATGCCTCACTCATACATACGAGAACATTCGAGACTATACTGAAACTTTTTCGAATTCTACAAAAATTTTCTCTTTTATATAGGGCTCACATGCCCGTGTGTAGATACACACATGCCCATGCTTCGCAACCATGGTGGATTCTGACTACGCACACACGGTCTCTAAGCCTAGTCACACACCCGTGTTTGACACCCGTGGACGACACTGACTTGGGTCACACGACCTGGACGCACGCCCATGTGGCTGGTCCGTGGTCGTCTCTGACTAGTTCCCTACGGCCTGGGCACGCTCGTGTGCTTCAACCGTGTGATCATTCATATTCCAATTTCAAGGTGCCGACTTCACACGGCCTGGGCACACGCCCATGGCTTGATTGAGTGTCACACACGGCCTAGACACACGCCTGTGTGCCTACTCATGTGGACAAGAACAAGGAAGTTTGCCAAGCTCCTTGCACCCCTATAGCTTACTCTACATGAATCCATTCAACATACTAATAAACATCTCATAATTTCTATATGAATTCCCATAGAA
The DNA here is from genome assembly GCA_025506655.1 of Gossypium rotundifolium. NCBI lineage: Eukaryota > Viridiplantae > Streptophyta > Magnoliopsida > Malvales > Malvaceae > Gossypium > Gossypium rotundifolium. Next base: position 54,199,051 of record CP106725.1, read on the forward strand.
GACTTTGAATTTCATAAATAGTAAAATGAGCCAACATTCATGGCAATTTACAAAATAAATGTCTTAGTAAGAGCCAATACACCTTTGATCAAAATAACAAAATAATCTAACTAGTCTAGCCCCTATACATGCCATTTACAAAATCACTAAGTCTAATTATACCAAAGTGAGCAGATAGTGTGGGCGGTCTCCTAGTTATCGACGTATTCCGGCTCGGCTCTTGAACTCTATAAAATAAGGAAAGAAAGGGGAATAAGCTTAAAGCTTAGTAAGTTTAAATGTAAACAATATAGCATTTTAACGTGTATTAAACACTCTCATAGCATTATTTACTAAGCAAAAAAACAATTTACATTCAAGATCATGCTTACTCATTTTCTTCATTCACACATTCCAACCACATCACAAGCATAATGCATACATTCATTACCGGTTTCCCTGCACTTAGCATCACAAGGTCACATAATACAACGCATCATTATATCATAATACATTATTCATAGTCACATTACTTGGTGGTTTCGCACTTAGCCAACCATCAGTCTTTATTAGGGTGGTATCACACATAGCCCACCAAAGGATTAGCTATGGTGGTATCGCACACAGCCCACCAAAAAGGTTAGTTACGATGGTATCGCACATAGCCCACCAAAGGATTAGCTACGGTGGTACCGCACACAGCCCACCAAAAGATAAATAGACGATGGTATCACACACAACCCATCATAATTAAGCAATAAGGTGGTATAACACTTAGCCCACCATCAAGGTTTGATATAACACACTTACATATCCATTCCATCATTCATACTAGAGTTATTCAATAACTACCGCTTTCTATCTACTTGAATCATACTTGTTCTCAATTGTGCTATGTGCTAATTAACAACAATAATGTGCATATAAAATGCATAATTTACACGTAAACTTACATCGGTGCAAGACGTGTTGATTTGCAGTTTACTCAGTAACCTTGCCTTTTCCTCGGTCAAGGTTAATCCCGCGTTCTTCTTGATCTATAACAATAAATCCATCCATTTAAAACATTTTACGATCATAATGCACCAAAATCTACTCTTAGGCAAAATGACCATTTTGCCCTTATACCATGGCAAAATTATGATTTTGCCCCTAAGCTCGTGAATCATTTTTCATCACATTTTCTAAATAAACAAGCATAGATGAACATTTATTTCTCTTACAACTACTCACCATTCCAACTATTTCGTGCATTTATGACACAAATTGAATCCTTGCATTCAAGCCCTATTTAGGTGTTTTCAAGCTAACACCATTCATAAAAGTTGTTTCTTACCTCCATACCATTCATTTTCTTCCATAAAAATTTAGCTAACAACATAAATACTCTCATAGAAAGTTCCTAGACTTTCAACCATATCTCAAATTAGTCCCCTCATTAGCTAGCTTAAGCTTTGGGGACTCCAAAAACACAAAAATCATCAATTAAAACCACCTAAATCACTTACTAGAAAAGAGATGGCTTGGCTGAAAGTTTGAACTCCCAAATGCCTTATTTCCTCTTCAATTTTTGGTAGAAAGAGATGAATGAATTGTAAAAGGATAGTTTTTCTCTTCCCTTTATTTTATTCATCTTTTCTCACCTAACTCATCCAATTTTGACCAAAAATTAAATGCTCTTGTCTCCCCCATGCACATGGCCGGCCATCACTAGGTAAATGGCCTAATTTCACTTTAAAATCCTCCAAATTACCTTCTATAGCTATTAGGTACCTCTACCTTATAAAATAGAACTTTCGCACTTTATGCGGTTTAGTCCTTTTTTGCAATTAAGCATGCTATCACTCAAATTAAAACACCAAAATTTTCATGCATCCATATAATTGTGCTACAACGCATAAAATAACATTAAAATAATTTTCTTCGACCTCGGCTCAGTGGTCTCGAACCCACTGTTCTGACTAGCCCCAAAATCGGGCTGTTACACTAATCTTGACCATCGATCTAACTCAATCTGTACCATTGGTTTTGGGGAACTCAACTATAAATAGAGGCATTCTCCCTCATTTGTAATCACTTAGTTATAATCATTCATAATAATTAAATACTATTAAGAGCGTTCACTCAAACACTTGGCATGCTTTTGCTTTCTTGTGCCTTTTCTATTCTTTCATTGCTCTTTCGTTTTGAGTTGCTTCTGCTTTAGCCTTGGTGCCTGGAGAGAATTTCTATTGATAATCCTCAGTTTGCGAGAGTTAGGTTGACACCGTGGATTTGAACCCAAGAAATGGCCATAAGCTTCATGGATTGCGAGAAAAAAGTTCTAGCCCTGTGACAGTTGGTATCTGAGCTAAGGTTTCAAAGGTGTTGATCGAGATGATGAAAGGAGTAAACAAACAAATTGAGCCTATGGAGACCTACGGGAGGTCCAGGAAAACTAGTTGATCGAGGGACATGTTGTTGGCTTTGGAAAATCGAGTGGTCATTCTCGAGGAATCCATGAGGAATATGAGGGAGACACTGCAGAGTTGGACTCAATAAAAGAGCAACTTAGGGAAAACATGTTGGAGTCTCTTGGTTCCAATGTGGAAGAGATGCAAAGGGTGCTCAATTTCCTACGAATAAGTTGATAGTGAGGGATGATGCTCTCGAGATCATGGTGATGGATTTGAAGGAGGAAACGATAGCCACGGTGAGGGCTTTGAGCACAAGAATTAAGGAGCTCGAGGGAAAGCTTGTTGTGTGTTGAGCCACCCTAGGTATAGGAGTGTTGGGTACAACACTAAAAAACGAGATAAATGTCCCCAAACCGAAGGGCACAAGGTTCATAAGGGAAGTGGGAAACTTCTTGTGGGAGATGGACCAATACTTTTGTGCCATTGGCATTAAGGATGACGATGCTAAGGTAAATATTATTTCTTAATATTTTACTAATTTTACTCTTTTATGGTGGAGACGTAGGTCCACAGATGAAAGGCTTGGTCAGGCCGTAATTGGGAGTTGGGAGAAGTTCCAAAAAGAGTTCACTGATTAATTTTACCCCCAATATAATGAGAATGAGGCTCGATCTAAGTTGCATCGGTTTTGCAACAATGCACAATTTGAGAGTATGTGAAGGAGTTCAGTGAACTGATGCTCCAAATCACTGATCTGAGCAAGAAAGAAGCATTTTTCTAATTCATGGATGGTTTGAAGACGTGGGTGAAACGGGAATTGGAACGTTAAGGGGTCCAAGAATTGTGCAAAGCTATGATCGTGGCAGAGTCCTTAATCAAACTTGTTCCGAAGAAAGACAAGTTCGAGTCTTCCAATCCTAAGAAGAAGAGTGTGATGCCCTCAACTTGGCCTGATTCACAAGCTTTAGACCTTGGGTGTTACTACACTTTTCACTCAGTAAAATTTTCTTAACAACTTTGTTATATGCTTGACTCAAAATAAATTTCTTATCATTTTATCAAAATATCTCATTTATTAAATAAACCAAAAAATGTATTTAAAAATAATACCTCATATCTATAATAACTTATTACAATATATAGTTTTAAATGAACAGACTAATAGGGCGTAAGCCTACTATGCTACTATCTAAAGATGTCTATTGTATGCATAATATCCTCATTCATTGCTTTCTTGGCATACTCCTAGTTTGTCCCTCCAAGTGAAAATCATTTCTATAACATAACCTATAACATAAACGTAACACTTATAAGTCATATGAACTTAGTGAGTTTGAAATATACTATACCTTTAAACTTTTCACGCTGAACTCTTCATCATGATTATTTAAATTACCTAATCTGTCTTTGGCGAATACCTTACACACACACACACACACACACACACACACACACACACACACACACACACACACACACACACACACACACACACACGCACACGCACGCACGCACGCACGCACACACGCACATACACACGCACACACACACACACACACACACATATACCCATGTGCCATAACCATCTTTAATGAACCATCCTTAACTTAACTCATTGGCTGACTTTAGATCTTACCAAACAATACTCATCTTCTTCTCTATTCAGATAACTTTTATGGTTTATTTTAGAACAATTGTTCATAGACATGGTTCACTGGCGGATTCCTACACAAAATTGAATACCATTAGTTTACCAACTCAAATCATTCTCTTGTTCCAACTTAATACATGCTTATACTGATAATGTATTATCTAGATTGTTTAAAATAATTACCCACATCTTTGTTACAAAACACAAATTTACTCAAGATGTCAAACAACTCAGATTCCATAAGATTCCAGAGTAAGGCATAATATTATTCTCATATGGCAGATACCAGATACCAGATTTCAACACTATATATAACGCAGATGAACTTAAATAGACAATTTCTTATGTCTTTCATGACTATGAATACGCTAATATTCATAGATTACCATGACAAGTACCCTTTATGAACATATCGATACACACTTCTTTTTAAGAACTTCCCTTAAAGCTTATTCGATTATATCACAGATCTAGATAAACCAAATTAGCTTTGGATGTATCATAACCTTATCATAGTAGCATCTATCACAGAACCATCAGAATTTATCAAGAACTTACCATACGGGTAGATAATCACATTCTACTATACAGACTTAGCAGAGATGCCACAATGGCCAAGTAGAATACGCCACAAGGACAATATAAAGAATTCACATGTTTACTATCCCGATAGACTTTCACAGAAGGTGTCATGGGTTGCTCTCTCATGGGATTATACATAAATTTCATGTATCGTGATCTGCCAGTTTGATTTACATATCATTGAAGGCTACACCATGAACATCTATATTGTTATATCTTGCCATAGGTCTCAGCAACATGGACTTACACACTTCCATGTATCGTGACCTGTCAGTCCAATCTTTATATACACCATGAATGTTTTCATATCATATTTTGCCATGGGTCTCAACCTTATGGTCTTACACTTGTTTTCATATCGTTGTCTGGCAATCTAGTTAGCAATATAATTGCCCTACTAGAGGCATCATAGAGGGTCATTTACACAACATTCACTTACTAGGATTCGTTCACATATCTGATTGATTCGTACTACTTCTTAATCAACCTATACCTGCATAGTTACCCATCAACATTCTATTCCAATAGAACTTCATACATATAATCATAACACGTAAATAATTTTTACTATGCTTCTTATACTTACAAATTAGTAAAGATATCATCGTCATTTAAATATTATTCTATTTAAATAATACACATACACAAGTCAGGATAGAGACTCACCTGATACTCACCCACTATAGATCAAAGCTCTAGAGTCAGACATCCTTCTCAAACCAGCAACAACAACTACTTCAAGAACATAGGATCACCATAAATTAATATTATCCCAATCATTGACAACCTACATGCAAAGCCTTGTACTTACAACTTATTGTTCATATGCCTCTTATAGATTTACTGTTTTAGAACTAAGCATGTAGAGTTGTAATACTTACTTGGAGACGAAATGACCACTGATTAAACCAAGAACCTTTACTTTCAACTTAATAAGAAATAGATACAATAAGATTTAAGAAAAAGAATCAGAGAGTAACATTTTAGAGAAAAAGAATAACTTTTTCAGAACCCTTCTCACTCATATATAAAATCCAACCTCGTCTAGTGGAACTCAACAAGTGTCACTTAATTCAAAATTTTTCTTCCTTAATGGCCTAAAAATTCTAAGAGAAAACATAAATGAGAATTCTACATAATAGATATTAGACCATTCAATCTAGTTGGTTCCTAACAAGGCCACTTTATAATCCAACCAGCACAATACTAAGACAAACAGGGTGTACTATGCATTTGGCTATAATTCATACCATAAATACCATTTTGCTTAGCAAAATCTTTCTCTTTTAATAGCAGAATAGTCTGAAATAGAAATATTCACTTACTTACACGGTGATTACTATACGTCCACACATATTCGCCAAAGGAAACAATTGGGCGGATTACACTTCTCCAAACAGATTATTTCACTACTACATGTTTGAATCTTGGATCCGCCAGATTTGTGGTATGACAATGGGAAATGGTAGGGAAGATGGAGAAGAATAAGTTGAGTATGACGATGATAAATGGTGTCAATGAGAAACTACGAAATGGGAAGTGGAACCCAACAACCCAGAGGAAAAGAAGAGTGAGATAAAATGCTTTTTATGTGGTGGTTCACATATAGTAAGGGGCTGTCTAAAATGATCTGTGTTTTTTTTTTATCAAAGGGGATGATAAATAAGAAAAAATGCCCATGAAGCTTGGTTTGATCATGTGTGAGATTGAAGCCAAGATGTAACACCTCTAACCTGTATTCTTCATCGAAATAAGGTTACGAAGCGTTACCAGAGTTTTTAGAACATTTACAGATAATTCATATCAATTACTATTTATTTTCTGATTTAACTATAACGCCCTAGAAGCAGACCCTTGAGGCCCTAAATACATGTTAGGATCGAGTCGGGACTAAATCGAGAACATAGTAAAATTTTTGAGAAATTTAAAAATTTAACTCATGTATAGGGGTCACATGCCCATGTGGGTAGGCTGTGTGATTCATACAGCCAAGTGACACAAGTCACACAGCCGTGTCTCCAACCCGTGTAACTCTCTGACTTGCAAAACATTAAGGTGCAGTTTTCACATGGCCAAGTCACACGCTTGTGTTCTAAGCCGTGTGGCACACACGCCCGTGTCTTTGCCCGTGTGCTCAATCCTGAGCATTCTGTTTCTCAAATCTAAGTTGCAAGGGACACACAGTCAAACCACATGCCTATGTTCCAGGCCGTGTGTCACACACGGTCAAGAAACACACCCGTGTGGGCAAAAATAGGTTATTTTAAGGCCACTTTTCTCACCCTTTCCAAAATCAACCTGTATACAGATTTCCTTATATCAATATAACTCAACCAAGCAACCAATTCAAGTCAAATATAAAGTTTTAAACCTATTGTGTCATCACACTACTCATTTGCATTACTTACCATGTAATTCCATTCATTGACTACTATTAGATGCTATTAAATACATGCACATAAACTAACATATATGTATAAGAGTCATTCATAACCATATTACAAGTTTACTTCCTTTTCATTTAATCCTATGCATGCCATATAAACCATAAATTGTATTACAAAATCTACCGGTGAAATCTGGATAGTGTGACCCGATGTGTTGATCCAATCTTCCGAACTCTTGTTAATCTACAATGAACATTTAATACACAAAAGTAAGCTTATGAAAGCTTAGTAAGTTTATAGGATTTAAAATAAATCTTACCGAACAAGAAATAACAAAACATCAAATAGAGCATTTCATTAATTTTCCCTGGCAATCACAATCTCAAATGGTGAATTTACTTAATTGAGCTCAATATCAGAATTAATTGAATTCTATCACTTTAGTTCATTTAACACTTACCAATTCTTGTCAAATTAGAGAACGTCTTACGGAATTGAGTACATCGTTTGCTTAATGCCATAGCCCAACTATGGTCTTACACATATATTACCATGGCCTTGCCATAGTCTTACCACATCACAATGCCATAACCCCACTATGGTCTTACACATATATTACCATGGCCTTGCCATAGCCTTACACACATCACAATGCCATAGCCCCACTATGGTCTTTCACTTTATTATGATGCCATAGCCCAGCTATAGTCTTACACGTATATACATATACTGTCATGGTCCAACCATGGTCTTACGTTCACAATGCCATAATCCAGTTATGGTCTTTTCATTGAAATGCCATTGTCCAGCTATGTTCTTACATTCCACACTTTTCCATGGTCCAATGATGGTCTTATCCGTCAATTCATCACTGATCACAGAATGATCGTACTCAATCCTGAGTTCTATTCAATTTGAACTTTTTTTTCGATTTTTATTTTATCACAATAATCATGGTTCCATAACAAAGATATGAAATAATACATTATATAATCTCAAATTTTAATAATCAATCATAAAATTCATCCATATGAACTTACTTGGGGTAGTTTGCAGAAGTTGTAGAAAATTTAGAGATTAACAAACTATTTTCTCTTTTCCACGACTTTCTTTGAGCTCTTGGTCTATAATATAAAATTTTCCATTCATTAGCATCTAATTCAATTCTAATTCACTTCACAATTTATGCCCTTCAATTTTCAAAATTACACTTTTACCCTAAATTTTACAATTTTTACAATTTAGTCCCTGATCAATTAACTCATCAAGTGAGCTTATTTTTCTCAATTAACACTTTATATAATCATTTTAGGCTACTATACAGCCTTTTATATTCATAATTTCAGCACCAAACCCTAATTCTTAACTTTTTCACAATTAGGTCCTAAAAATCAATTTCTTTTAAATTCATTTAATAAAATCATCACATAACAAAATTAAAGCTTTGAATCCATATAAATTCATCATAAACATACATAACTCATCAATGGTAACTTTTAAAATTATCCATAGAATAAAAAACTAATGAATTAGATAGTTGGACCCAATTGTATAAGTCACAAAAATATAAAATTACAAAGAAAAAGCAAGAATTGAACTCACATGATGTAAAAAATATGAAAGAATAGCTTAATATAACTCTTCAATGGCGTTTTTGGTTGAGAATTAAGAAGAAATGTCTAGATTTTTCAATTTGGTCACTTGTTTTATATTTAATTTTAACCAAATTACCATTTTAACCTTAGTTCACATTGTTTTCTTGTCTATTTCTATACCCATACCATCCAGCCCAAATAATTTGGGTCTAATTGCCTTTTAAATCCTTCCTTACTAGACATTTAAGCTATTTAATCACTTTAGCAAATTATGCACTTTTTACAATTTAGTCATTTTTATTTAATTAACTATCAAAACATTAAAATTTCCTAACTAAACTTTAATAATAACTCAATAACACTCCATAAATATTTTTAAAATTATTTATAGCTCAGTTTATGAATTCGAGGTCTCGATACCTCATTTTTGACCCAATTTTTCTAATAAATTCTTTTAAATCACAAAATTTACTAATTCAAAAATACTTCCAATGCCATATTTGACTCATAAATGTTAATTTATTTAAATTTTCAAACTCACTCGTTGGATTTAGTGATCTCAGATCATTTGTTCCTACACCACTGAAAATTAGGCTGTTACACAAGAGAGGTAAAAAATGGGATAAAGCTAGTGAAGTACTTCTTATGTTATGACCCGTATAGGATGAGGGACTGTTAGAGCAATCTAAGCTATCCTAATCACTGAAGAGGATGAAACGGAGCTAGAGAGTGAGACTTTAAATCTTGGATCAATGATACTCAATTCTAGTAAAGCGAGGAGGGATCGCAAGCAGAAAGGGTTGATGTTTGTGGACATCAACATCACAAGCCTAATAAGGAGTGCTCTTGTTGATACGAGGGCATCTGATTTGTTCATATCGAAGAAAGCTATGGGTAAACTTGTTCTCTCAATTAGCAGATTAACTAAGAGGATCAAGACGGTAAATTCTGAAGAGGTCCTAACTGTGGGAGTAGCACAAGGAGTAGAGCTACAAATCGACAAGTGGAAAGGAAAGGAAGATTTTAAGATAATTCATTTAGATGATAACGACTTCATGCTTGGCTTACATTTCCTTGATCAGATTAATACTCTGTTGGTTCCTTTTTTGATTATAGATATATCTTGGATACTCATCATTGACAATGCGTGGTGCTGGTGAACCATGATAAGAAAGGTGGAACCAAGGTACTATCGACAATCCAGCTAGCCAAATGTGTTTATGGTAGAAAGAACATTGACTCCGCAGGTCAGGGTGATATAGGGTACCCTTTGGAAAAGCTAGAGGGGCGACGAAATGATATGAAACTTGTTGATTCATAAATGGGGCTAAAACCTTTGAGAGATGTGGGTTGTGCATTAAACTTTGGGGGCAAAGTAGTGATGCAAATTAGGCAGTCAAATTGAGTAAATGCAACGAGAAAGGTACATCTTAAACACTTATCTAGTGTTTTTCATTATAACTTACTGATGGCTTGGCCAAGACACAAGGGCCCTTTTAGATTTTTGACCCGATTATCAAATTCACGTATGGGTTGCCACAAATGAACCCATCCTGATTCACAAATTTTAAACTTAACTATGTTCAAGAAAGACTTAATTACTTATCAATAATTATTCTTACAACAGAAACTTTAAATTTAAATAAAAGTTGACTATCTCAAAATTTTGGATTTTAAAGAAACTCCTTATATACAATGTATTTGACCCCTAGGTGAAGCCTCTGAAGGTACCCCCTTCTTATGTGCATGACACTTTACTGGTAGTGATCCTTGATCCAATACGGTCTAACTTGGTCCCTCATCGAGTTCCTTATGCTATGAATCCTGCAAATCACAGGTTAACACTTGGGTAAGTTCAATGAACTTAGTGAGTTCCTTTACTGCATTACACTAAAATATACCCCATATTGCAGAGAGTTTCAAATATAAAAAAACCAACATAATACTCCCTATTTTGTTTTTACGAACCTAGTTTACCTAGGGTACCAGACTTCAGTTCAATGTCTGTCTGCCTTTATTGGCGGAGTGATCGCTGGGCGATCTTTACCTGGTCAGCTTATGACCCTTTTGGCTACCTTTGGTAGGTTCTAACTGATTTATCGTCCTTGCAAATTCCCACCATTCTCTTCTCAATTTTCCTTTTGTATTCTTTCTTCTTCCAACTCTTTCCATGCTTAACCGTTTCTGATTTCATCCTGGCTTATGAACACGCCATAATTTCAGCGCATACACTAATATTCTACCCATGAGGTCTATCTATTCAAGCTTACTAGAAAGGTCCACGCCCATTGGCGTTCTTATCTGGGTTTGTCTTTACTGTTTTCACCCCACCCCCAAGTTGCAATGTTGTTTGGATTACTTCTTTGTATTCTGCCCTAATTGTTGTATTTTACTTTTGAGGTGAAATATACCTTTCTATTGTGGTCTGCTTTGATCTCGATCAATGTTAATATCTTTCTTGGCATTTGATTAATGACCCAAAAAACACATTTTTCGGCTCCATCACAAAATTGACCACCTTAGTGACAACGAACCCTTCAATTGGAATGCCTATAATCAAGGCTACATCTTCCAACATGATCATCACTTCATTGCATGAGAAGTGGAAAGTTAGTATCTTCTGTCTCCACTTCTCCACCATGGCTATGGTCAACAGTGTTCACAACAGAATAGGATGTATTTTAGTGACCTTTAAAAATCCCACTATTACTAGACAAGCCCTAAGCCAAGTGTCCTCTTCCCTTAACCTAGCATACAGGCAAAGATATCTATTACTAAAAAATTTCTAAATTCAACATAAGTATCCTAAAACTAAAATTAAATATAAAAATAAGGTTAAAATATGCTACAAGTCCTTGTACTCTTTGTAAATTCAGAATTTAGTTCCTATACTTTTATTTCTAGAAGTTTAGTTAATTTGTTTTTAGATTTCAAAATTTAAGTTCAACTGTTAAAACTATTAAAATTATTGTTAAATTTACATTCATTACAACAATATTTCTTAGTTACACGAATGTCAAGTGAGTAATTTTTATTATTTCAAAATAGCGCACCAACAAATTTAATAGTATTAATAATAGGACTTAAATTTTGAATTTTGAAAAGTAAAGGGACTAAATTCCTAGAACTAAACAATACAAGAACTAAATTCCAAATTTGTGAAGAGTATAGAGACCTATGACATATTTTTAACTAAAAAATAATTACTAGAGTACTAAATTATAATTTTTTTTATCAAACAAAAGTTTTAAAAAAGTGCCATTTTGACAACTACTTGCACTATATGGTTCACTTCCCTCAATAGAGCCATTATATATCAATTTTGAGTTGAAAATCTAGAGGTTTTAAGGGTAATTTCCAGGCTTAAGAAGTCAACAATGATCAGAGTCAACTTGAGGTTTGGTAACCAAATTGTTTGAGAAGTATTTATAAGCACAATAAAAATTTCAATTGGTTATAAGTCATCGATGGTCAATGTCGATTTATATTTATTATAGGTAAGTGTAGATAAATTGTTAAAATGCATAAAACCTCTAACTCGACAAGTGTGAAATTTATTATAGCTGGGTTTATTGTAAACCGTAAAAAAATTATGACTATGAACTACACAAAAACTCGACATTAGATGTCAAATTTATTTTTAATATTTATTAAGGTTAAATTTTACAACGAATTGAAAAATAAATGAATACATGCAAATTCAAGACTATTTTACCTATAAAGGCCCACTTCCAAGTATATTTACGAAAATGGGCCAATTTATGCATTATTTACCAAAAAGGGCCGTTTTCGGCAAAACGCGTCTACGTAGGAACGTTTTAGGGTGAAATTTCAGCAAAACGCGCCCTTGGGGGAGCGATTTTTCCATGTCAGCACAAAACGCGTTGATGTGGACGCGCTTCACTGATGTGGCAAAATCACTCCCCCAAGGGAGCGTTTTGCTCCGTGTTTTTTTCTCCAACGGCTATTTTATTTTTTGACTATTGGTGGGTTCAACGGCAAAAAAAGGGAGTATAAAACCCCCTCTTATTATTTCACACAATATTCCTTCAAATTTTGGCAAAAACCTCTCAAATTTCTCCCTAAATTTCTCAATGCTCTCAAATTTCTCCTTAAATTTCTCAAAGCTCTCTTTAATTAATTTTTTTCCTTTTAATTTTTTTTTCTAAATTAGTATTTTTTTATAATTTCAAAAATATTTGATTGTGTTAGCAATGGCCGGGGAATTAATTCTTCTCGATCATAAACATATCTCCGTTGAACAAATGAAAATGGTAAGGGTTAATTTTAATTTTTTGAATATTATTTAATAGTTTTTTTCATTTATGTAGTTTTAATTAATTTGTATTTTATAATTTTTTATAACAGTCTGTAGATCAGGTGTTACAATGTTATATTCGTAATATGTCTGGTCCTCCATTACCATTGATAGAATATTACTTGAGGGAAGCGGATTTTTGGCATGTAGCCACTATAGGTCGGAGGTGCAAGTTGGACCCGAAACTTATCAGCGCGTTAATAGAGAGGTGGAGACTGGAGATGCGCACATTCCATCTTCCATGTGAAGAGTGTACTATCACTTTGGAGGACATACAGTTACAATTAAGATTGCCGGTAGATGGGTCCGCACTCACTAGGTCAGTTCAATCTGCTTATTGAGGAGCCATATGCTACGATCTTTTGGGTGCGATTTCGAATATTATTTACGGAGGTCAAATCGAGATGGATTGGTTACGAGACGCATTCCCAGAGTCGGGGAATTATTTTACTGAAGTAGAAAGAATACGATATGCTCGGGCATACATCCTTGAGATGATTGGAGGTTATTTGATGCCGGACTTCTCACAAAACCTAGTACATCTGAGGTGGCTGCTGAAACTCGATTGCTGCTGAAACTCATTGATCTTAGAGCAGTTGACAAATTCAGTTGTGGGTCTGCCGTGTTGGCAACATTGTACCGAGAGATGTATGGGGCGACAACACCGAATAAAGCCAAAATCGGAGGTTGCTTATCACTACAACAATAATGGGCTCGATTTTGCTTTCCATTTTTATGTCCTCAAGTGAACCACCAATATACATTCTCACTCATAACGAGGTAAAATTTTTATTTTATTTTACAATTATTACATAGATTTAAAATAAAATTATGTGCTAAAAATTTATTTAATTAGGTGGAACCATCCCACGAGTTATGTTGGAATACCTACCGCTCTTGAAGATATACGGCTTCTATTAGACCAATAGTCAGAAGCACAAGTAACTATTAAATAAAATATATATACATAAAATAGTCATTTCATATTTAATATTTAGTATTATGTATATAACTAATATTTGTATCACGTTCATACACTTTAAATGGACACCATACGAGGATTTGACAATTCGGGTAGTAATTTTAGATGAATTCTTTCAAAATTCAACATTTGGCATGTTAAGGTCCCATTGGACAACAATGCTACTGTCGAGATGCACCAGACGGATATAGTGTTACGACAATTTGGATTCCGACAACCGATTCTCGAGTCACCTGGGGTGCTCGATAAAGAGCAAAAAATCAACTTAGTAAACGGATACGAATTGGCCAGTATTCTTCTTGGAATAAATCAAAATTTGGGAAAATCAGTATGATCATATACCTACTCGTAAACCGATCATTGTTCCAGAGTTAGCGTGCGCGCTGGATTACATGCTATGGTTTAGGATCCATGGCAAGACATATTTGCTGTCGAAGTGTAGAGGCGTCGGCAAATCCGTGTCGAAAGGGAACAAAAGAGCCCTTTAAATCCAAGGAGAAGAGATGACGGTACGGGCCCATCAACAGCATCCACACAATCACAGGCCCAACGCTTCAACCGACGACACCCACACCACAACCTCTTCAGATTATGCCAGGTACGTATCCTAGACCTTATATGTATCCTAACCCTTATATGTTTCCTTTTTTCGGTCCTATGCCAGGTTAGAATGCATGGCTCGGTGCATCTCCTTTCCCGATAACTCTGACTCAACCGACAATATATAGGCCATTATTGCTAATCGTTGTTTTGTCAAGTCTTAAAATTTATATAAAGAATGATTGAACCTGAAAACTAACTAAGACAATGATAGAGGCAAGTGCACCTATCGAACAGTAGTATAGTTTAGGCAAGACCGGTATGTCGAATCCCAAAGGAACCAAAAGTACTAATACTAACTCTCTTTCTATTATTTAGCCTAAGAATTAAGGGAATTTGTTATTTAATCTAAATTAACTAACTACTAAACTAAAGACTCTAAGACAAAGAATAATGAAATTGAGAAAATAACTTGAGGAAAAACCAATTGATTAAGACGACACCCAAGGAAGAATCCACCTAGACTTCACTTGTTATCTAACACTGAACAAAACGATTTATTCACTTGCTTGATCCGTAAGATTCCCTAACATATATTAATCCCTCTCTCGAGGCGACTAACGTCTAACCCTAGGTTGATTAATTGAAATCTCTTTCTAATTAAAACCCCTAGAATTGCATTAACTCAATCTATGGACTCCCATATTAGGTTTCACCCTAATCCGGCAAAATCTCGTCACCCTATCTCTAGGTGCGCGATCAACTCCGCTTAATTATGCTAGATCTACTCTTAGGCAGGGACTTTTGCTCCTCCACCTAAGCACATCATACTTGAACTAATATCTCAGAAATGTCAACACAAGAATTAAGGACACATAATTAAGAACAAGTCAAATATTTATCACATAGTTCAGCAAACGATAGCAAGATTCATCTTAGGTTTCATTCCCCTCAGGTATCTGAGGGTTTAGTTCATAATTGTAAAATAAAACATCTCAAAAGAAAAGATAAAATAAAACATAAGAACTCCCTAAAACCCCCTAAAGGAATTGAAGGAGAGATCCGCCGTCTTGAGTATAATTCTGGCTTCTTGAGATGAATCAACTGGCTATCTTCGAGTAATCTCCACAAATCTGCCCTCTTCCGCCTAACCAGATGTCTATCCGAACGTTCCCCCGATAAAAGCCTTGGCAGAAAGCTTCTGCCGAACTCCTTTTAAGTTGCCCCTAGGGTGTTTATATAGACTTTGAGATGCCTTACTTGGCCCCTACATATCCTAATTCAAGTAGAATTCCTACTAGGGTATTTGAATAGGCTTTGGAATGTGTTTCTTTGCCTCCAAGTATCCTATTAAGAGTAAAACTCCTCTTGGCCATGGCAGGGACACTCCCATGGCACACGCCTGTGTGGATCATGGTCAGGTTGTGTTCGAGTTTACTGAAGAGACACGCCCGTGTGTTTCAGGGTCCAGCCAGTGTTAGAGTAAATTAGGGAGGCACGGCTGTGTGGTCTTGGGCCCAGGCCGTGTCGATTTCTATTTTGACCCAATTTGGTTCGTTTTATGCCCATTTCTCATTCTTTTCATCCTCTGGTGCTCTCCTGGGTATAAAACATGAAAACAAAGGATTAAGAGCACCAAATTACACAATTCAAGGCTTAATTCATCCAAAATCATGCTAAATGTGGGCCTAAAATATTTTTCTTTTACAGTTTATGAAATACCCCTATACTTAAGCTTTTGCTTGTCCTCATGCAAAATTCTCAACTTACAATTAAAATGAACTTTCCACAATTCATAATTCTCATCAACAATGTCTCATCATAATTCATAGACAATTCATACATGGATAATTTAACTCAAAGACTCATAAAGATTCAAACAATTCTAAGTCATATATTTCTAGCACGAAAACATAGGTGTCTCCCCCTATCTAAATAATTACCTTTGATTCAAAACTGACAAGGATTGACATCCTTACTAAAGATTCACTCAAAGCACTCGAAGTGTTTAAGGTTCAAGAATAAGCACTCATAAGTTAAACCTGAAAAGTTAATCCCATAAGCTTGTCTGAAAATAAAATCTCCACAACTGTAATATGAGATGATACACAAATCAAAAGGTCTTTAAGGGTTGAAATGGGGCTTGGGTTAAAGGTGTGGATAAAGGCTAAATTAGAAGGTTAGAATCGAGACTGAACTGACAAATTATCTCACTTGAAAAATGAACTAATAACCTGATTAATTATATCACATCAAAATTTAAAATACTAATAATACGAGTTTCTTCTTCAAGATGTTGAATTTAAACGTACAAGCTCTTAGAACATAGAACTAATAATGAATATACTTTGTTTTTTTTAACACTAGCACAAATTACATAAGAAAGAACTTTTATAACTAAAATAATATAATTGAGTAACTTATCTAATCAAGTCTCGATAGAAAGGTAGTCAAAAGGAATGGTGATAACAAATACGAGCGGGGTTTTGGGTTAATATTAGTGGGTAAATCAATAAAAAGGGTTGTTAGGATCAAAGAGGTTCACTAAGGATTAATTATGGAGGTAGGCTTTTTAGTGGAATGAGTGGGTTAAAACCTAGGTGCCTTTATCATCTCAGTATATCAAATAAAAAATGTGGTCTTGACATGTATAATTGAGGCAAGTTCTAGAATAATAATTCAATGTTGACACACTCATAATCAATAAAGTGAGCATGAAAAAGAATATATGCTCTATAAGGCTCAAATCTCACAAAAATTATGGGTTTTTGGCATCAATCCCTGTAAATTTCAAACTTCAAGGTAATATTCAAATTCAGTTCAACAACCTAGAAAATTTTTTATTCTTGAAAAATAGACTTATCATGCTTGATTCTCTAGTATCTTAAAGTTTAAATCATCAATGCACAATTAACTATGACTTAATCTAAGACATATCAATAAAAATCATAAATCAATAGAAATTTCATCCTAATTAGTAATATGAGAAAATTACTTAAGACAAGATATCATTTAGGGATTTTAGAAGCATGCAAAAAAGTTAGGCATTTTTCTAAATAAACTTTCACCCCCCACACTTAAGATGTACATTGCCCTCAATGTACAAAGACAGATAATAGTAATTTAGTAATCATAAGATAGGGAGAGAAGTGAAATTTCCTGAATTTTGGATGAAGTCAATAAAAAGAAACTGGATAGGATTAGAGGTGAACGTGGGGAAGCGTCTCGAACCGTTTGAAATTGAATCCTCAAAGTAGCCGGTTTGATTTTATTGTATCCTAAGCTAAATCTAAATAGCACGAAGAATAAGAATAAAATAATAAAGAAAATAAAAATAAAAATAAAAATAAAAGTAAATAATGGAAAATGAAAAAAAAAGATATCGGGAAAAGGAAAGGAAGAAGGAGGTTTAAATAGAGATGCATCCCACGCCCGTGTTCCTTCTCATGGTGCCCACACGACCACGGCCACGGCCGTGTGCAAGGCCGTGTGGGTATGGAAACCTACGACTAAATACGAAAAGAAATAAAAAAAACTAATTAGTAGAGTTAGTGCTCGGATTGCCTCCCGAGAAGCGCTCGTTTAAAGTCTTGAGCTAGACCTACCTGTCATTCGCATAATTATGGTGGTTTGAGGAGGTGAAAATCCTTTCTCATGAGATCAATTCGGTTATTGATATAAAGTTTAAGTCGAGTAGTGTTTACCTTAAAGGTGCTCATTTTAGGACTAGTTACATTGACTGTTCCATCTGGGAAGATTTTGAGTACCTGATCTCCTATCTTAAGCTGGGTTGTCCCATCATTAAGTTCGTTGTGGAGTTGCATCATTTTTGCTTCGTGTGTTTTTAGTCTCTCCTTGAAGTGTGTCTTCCATTCATCTAGTTTATCGATCCAAAGCCTTCGTTCCTCATGAATTTCTTCTTTATTGACACGAGGTCTAGGATCTGGCATCTGCGAAAGAGCTTCAAGAAATGACAAGTTAATATGAAATTTCTTTGGAAGTTTAAGAGACTTATCGAATTCTTCCTTTGTGTGGTCTTTCTTTGTCGCATTGGGGTATGGTGCACGAGCTTGGAACTCTGTAATTACTGGGTTTGGTACATCCTGGCTTACTTCAACCTTATCTTCACTTACCACAGGCTCTTACCTCGGGTCAGGTTCCACTAACCTTTCACTGTCATGAGTTTTACGGCTTGAATTTGCTCTTTTGGGTTAGTTTCAATGTTGTTTGGCAAGCTTTTTTGTAGTTGTTCTGAGATCAGTTTAGTAAGATGACCTAACTGATCCTTGAGCTCCAGTGACAATACTTCAAGTTTTGTTTCTACCTTTTGGAAACGTGTTTCTGAGGCTGCTATGAAATTTGTTAGCATCTCTTCAAGGTTCGACTCCTCTTTCTGTTGGTGAGGTGGTTGTTGAAAATTTGTAGGAAGTTCCGGTCTTTGGCTATTTTGATCATCCCACGAGAAATTGGGATGGTGCCTCCAACCTGCATTATAAGTGTTACCATAAAAATTATTTTGAGGTCTAGGATAGTTACCCATATAGTTAACTTGTTCGTTTTCCATGCCATGCCCGTAGGGTGGGTACTCAAGATTCTCCACTCCTCCACTTGTGTCGTACTGCATAATTGGATGTGTCTACGAAGAACTGTATAAACCATCAAATTTTTTATGTAACATCTCTACCTGATTTGATAGCATGGTGACAGCGTCGAGGTTGAAGACACTGGCTGCTTTAGTAGGACTTGTCCTCATGAATTGCCACTGATAATCATTCAATGCCATCTCTTCTATAAACTAAAATTATCTGCCAAAAGTAAATAAAGGAAAATTTAGCAAAGTAAAAACAAATAAAAAAAAAAAAAAATTGTAATAAAAAAATGGCTGAAGTAATAAAAATTAAGCGTTCTTAATATTTCAATTCCCCAGCAACGACGCTAAAAACTTGATCGTTGTTTTGTCGAGTCTCAAAATTTATATAAAGAATGATTGAACCTGGAAACTAACTAAGACAACGATGGAGGCAAGCGCACCTATCGAACAATAGTATAGTTTAGGCAAGACTGGTATGTCGAATCCCAAAGGAACTAAAAGTACTAATACTAACTCTCTTTCTATTATTTAGCCTAAGAATTAAGAGAATTTGTTGTTTAATCTAAATTAAATAACTACTAAACTAAAGACTCTAAGACAAAGAAGAATGAAATTGAGAAAATAACTTGAGGAAAAATCAATTGATTAAGAAGACACATAAGGAAGAATCCACCTAGACTTCACTTGTTATCTAACACTGAACCAGACGATTTATTCACTTGACTTGATCCGTAAGATTCTCTAACATATATTAATCCCTCTCTCGAGGCGACTAACGTCTAACCCTAGGTTGATTAATTGTAATCTCTTTCTAATTAAAACCCCCTAGAATTGCATTAACTCAGTCTATGGACTCCCATATTAGGTTTCACCCTAATCCGGAAAAAATCTCATCACCCTATCTCTAGGTGCGCGATCAAATCCGCTTAATTATGCTAGATCTACTCTTAGGCAGAGACTTTTGCTCCTCCACCTAAGCACATCATACTTGAATTAATATCCCGAAAATATCAACACAAGAATTAAGGACACATAATTAAGAACAAGTCAAATATTTATCATATAGTTCATCAAACGATAATAAGATTCATCTTAGGTTTCATTCCCCTCAGGTATCTAAGGGTTTAGTTCATAATTATAAAAGAAAACATCTCAAAAGAAAAGATAAGACAAAACATAAGAACTCCCTAAAACCCCCTGAAGGAATTGAAAGAGAGATCCGTCGTCTTGATTATAATTCTGGCTTCTTGAGATGAATCAACTGGCTATCTTCGAGTAATCTACACAAATCTTCCCTCTTTGACCTAACCGGATGCCTATCTGAACGTTCCCGATAAAAGCCCTGGCAGTAGGGGTGAGCGTTCGATCGAATCGAATCGAATCGAATGAAAAAATTTCGAGTTAATCGAGTTGACGAATAATATTTTATCATCCTAATTTGATTTAAAATTTTCTCGAATCGAGTCAAGTGAGATGGAATTCGAATCGAATCAAATCGAATATATTTGTTCAAGTTAAATTTTAAAAAATAATTTTGGGTCCTTATAACCACTGTCACCCATCGTAATAAAATTTGTCCACCTTAATCAAATTTTTTATCAACTTTCATCACCTCATAATTTATTTATTAATCTTTTATATACGGGTTAGCTTCTTTGCTTGCTTAGTTGTTTCAATTATCTTGATTCTTGTCACTATGTATTTTGGAATTAAAATATATATTAAATGTAAAATGTGATTTTTTAATAAAAGTTATTTTAAAGATAGAATGTGAAATTGATACCAATATAAAATTTTAATGCAAATATTTTATGGCATAATTAATAATTCAATTTTAATATAAATATTCAATTTGACTAAACAATTCAATAATATAAATAATATAAAATGTGAAATTTAATTTAATAATATAAATAGTAGATATAAATAAAATTATTACTATTTATGTTTAATGATTTTTTGGATAATTTTGATTTTTTATTTGAGAGTAAAGGGTGAGAAGTAAAAGTTTAGGGGAAAATAAAAATTTTGGTGAATAAAAGTTTGAGGAAAGTAAATAGGGGAGTAAAATTTTGGAGGAAAATATAAAAAAAATTGGGGGGATGGGTTTGAGGTAGATGGGAGGTGGGATGGGAAAGGAGTAAAAGTTTTAGGGAAAAGTGGGAGGAATAAAAATTTGGGGGAAATAAAAGTTTTGAGGGTTTTGGGAGTAAAATTTTGAGAAAAGTAAATGGGAAAGTAAAATTTTGGTGGAAATGAATTTTGGTAGATTGGAGAGTTGGGATGGGAGGAATAAAAGTTTTGGGGGAAAGTGGGAAGGAGTAAAAGTTTTGAGGAAAAGTAAAAGGTTTGGGAGTTTGGGGTAAAATGTTAAATATTATATTTTAATATTTGAATTATTCAATTATTGAATTATTCGAGTTATTCAATTGAAAACTCAACTCGATTGAACTCGAAATTCGAAAAAAAATTCGAGTTGACTCGAATAACTCGAATAATTCGATTCGTTTAACTCGAAATTCAAATTTTTTTTCAATTTTTTCGAGTCGAATCGAGTTTTGCTCACCCATACCTGGCAGAAGGCTTCTGCCGAACTCCCTTTAAGTTTCCCCCTAGGGTGTTTATATAGACTTTAAAATGCCTTCCTTGGCCCCTACATATCCTAATTCAAGTAGAATTCCTACTAGGGTGTTTGAATAGGCTTTGGAATGTGCTTCTTTACCTCCAAGTATCCTATTACGAGTAAAACTCCTCTTGGCCGCGGTAGGGACACGCCCATGGTACACACCCGTGTGGATCGTGGCTAGGCCGTGTTCGAGTCTGCTGAAGAGACACGCCCGTGTGTTTCGGGGTTCAGGCCGTGTTGGAGTAAATTAGGGAGGCACAGCCGTGTGGTCTTGGGCCCAAGCCGTGTCGATTTCCATTTTGACCCAATTTGGTCCGTTTTAGGCCCGTTTCTTATTCTTTTCATCCTCCGGTGCTCTTCTAGGTATAAAACATGAAACCAAAGGATTAAGAGCACCAAATTACACAATTCAAGGCTTAATTCATCCAAAAGCATGCTAAATGTGGGCCTAAAATATGTTACTTTTACAATTTATCAGTTGGCGGAGGGATCGTACAAGGCACCGTCGGGGAGCTCATCTCATTACCAATCCCCATCGCCTTATGGGATTCAGACACCTCTACCGTAGGTGATCCAAACACTTCCATATTCTTTATTCTATCAAGATGGGTCATCCTCCCAACACCCACAACCGGAGCAACCACAACCCCCATTGGAAGCTGAACCAAAGAAAAATCCAGCGCATAATCGTTAACCACCCCCATGTGACATTGATTCCGACCGACACATACATTGATTTTTTAATATATTTGTACAAAATATTTTTACATTGTTTCATTTAATAAAATAAAAGTTGTTTTTAATATTTTAATAGTAAATTATTTTTATACTTTTAATAAAACAGAAGTTCTTTTGAATAAGACAATAAAAATAATGCAACATAGTTTCATTACAGCAATTATCAACTATTTCGGTTTGGACATGATCGAATTGTATGACCTGAGTTCCTACACCATCCACACAACTTTTCTTGGTTCGTTCTGTCTAGGATATCCATATTATTACGTATTCTACTCGAGCAAGGTCGACCTTTTAGTTTGCGACGCAATTATCTATCCGGTAATAACTTAAACAGAGCAAGAGATACAGATGATCATTTATGTTCATCTGGGACCGGTGGGAATACGTCTACACATTGTATACGTATTCTATTTTGTATACTTCATCGACATATCTCATGGGATCTAAACGGAGATTCTGACAAGCTGCAATTGCATGAGTGCATGGATAACGAAGTGCGTTAATCGTCCCACAATCACAAGTTCTATTTCTCAGGTGTATACGATATTTCCTACCGATAATACATTGGTTTGGTCTGTCAAAATTCGTCACACGAAACCATAGGCTATCGCGATCGTGACACACTATGTGTTTGGTGTCTGCCCGTGCCTTTACCTTGTTAATTTCTTGCAATACCTTCCGGAACCATACATGACCTCCCTGTATTTGGCCTTTATAACTCGCTGCTCCCTTTGGAAATAGTGTCGACAAATGAAAATATGTCTCTTGCACAACCGAGGTTATCAACAAATGACGCATTCCTTTTAGAACAGAATTTATGCATTCAGCAAGGGTTGTGGTCATATGACCATAACGTAGGCCGTCGTCGTATGCTTGTGTCCATTGTTCAAAAGGTATGTTACAGAGGTAGTCTATGCCTTGATCGTTAACTGAACGCAAAATCCCCAACATCTCATGAAAATGGTCATTATTGATCTCATACCTTGCCAATATAAGTTAATAGCGAAAATTACATACCACTATTCCATTCAGAATAAATTGAATATTACAAACGAAATTATATTAATAGAGATTAAATACCCATGTTGGTCACTTGTCGTCGTTCAGTGGTAGACCGATATTGCCCGCAGTAGTTGGACGCAACGTGCCTTACACAATACCGATGGTGTGTGCGATCCCATATGCTTCTCTGTCGCTCAATTGCGACTAGTATTCCAGTGCCCCGATCCGATATAACACAGATATCAGGTTGGGGGCATACATGCCTCCTTAACCTAGAAAGAAAGAAATCTCAGTCATCACCTGACTCCCTCGGTGTTATTGCAAATGCAATTGGAAGGATTCTCCCACCGCCATCCTGTGCCACAGCTAGCAATAGCCAATGGGTATATCTACCATGCATAAATGTATCGTCAATTTGTACCAATGACTTGTAGTATACAAATACGTCCCGACATTGCTTAAAGCTCTAGAACAGACGCTTGAACACTTGGCATCCATGGAGCAATTGGTCCTTGTAGTATACAAGGACCGTTTCAAGGTCTGTTATGCAACCTGTGACGTACCTCTCCAGCACCTGACACCACTGCCACACCTCATTATATGAAGCGTCTCGCCCACTATACATCTTTTCCAACGCCTTCTGCTTAGCTATCCAAGCCTTGCGGTAAGAGAGTGTGTACCTCAATTAGCTACGAATATTGGTAGTTAAGACTAACACAGAAGTCTTGAGATCCGCCTTCAACATCGATAGTATTAAGCTAGCTATCATACCCGAATCCATCTTGGGATGATCTTGTGAAACACTTGTCAATGAAGTACGTTAAATAATGCAATATTAAGTAATAACATTATTATTCAAAAACCCTAAACACCAAGTGATACTGTACCGGCAACACAGGTATGTGGACTTTTGTACTTTTTTTTATCTCCCACAAGCCTCTCTTTTTCATAAAAGAAGCCATGATTTTACATGAATATGTACCGTCTTACATTGTACACTTGGCCTCGAACTTCTCGAATTTGGATTTAACCATGTTGTAGTTAACTTCGTGATTGATGCTATGTTGTTTCAATGCACCAAGTAAACTATCCTTATAGGAAAAGTCCTTACCAACTTCCAATTTACCCGAATCCAATGACGAACTTGTACAGTCACGCCTTCTGTGTGGTAGATTTGAAACTCCAACTCATCATCTGCCGATATATCGACATTATGCATATGGGTTGGAGGTGAGTACGCCCTGAATCGCGGATCTTCTTCTTCTTCATCTGAACCCCTTTCAATGTCTTCAGGTTTAGATGGAATAGGCTCCGGTTCAGAAAATAATGCAACTTCTGCACCATCGGAGCCAAGCTCTCGAGGTGGATCCATATTAGACTTATCATCCAACCCACCATCATCTGCAACGTACGAGGTCCCCTCGCCGGTGGACATTGTAGGAAGTACCTCATCCCTTCTTGTGGATGTTTCGTAACGTCTCCAATCAGATGTGGATTGCCAACCACTAGAAGTTGACGTCATTCCCCAATGCATATTTCCAGCATCGAACATCGACCCATCGATGTGCATATCTCATCCACTAACCGAGTGTCATGTAGGAGTTGTGTATTCTATACTGCCACTAATCACGGGCGCTTTTGTGTTCTGCCTCCCACTAACGACGTGTCGGTAGGGGTCGTGTATTTCTCTCGAACAACAGTAGATGTTGAAGTCGCAAATGTTTCTTTGGGCGATGAAAATTGTACATATAACTCAAGATAGGGTGATCCACTAGCGAAATGAGTCTGCACTATTGCCTCAAAGCTACGACCACCTTTGATATCAAATGAGTCATATGTCACGGGATCAATTGAAGCAAAAAAATAGATACTTAATAGAAGAAACCCTCATTGGTGTCATTCCGAAGATTTGAGCATAATTCTTTTACCAAATTCTGTCAAATCTATAGTCTGGTTAAAAACCAGTCGAGTTGTGTTATCCGATAAAAAACAACGTAATTCTCGGTGTCGTAGACCTCACCATCATAGTAAATAACAACACTAATACGTTCATTCATCTTTAATTTCTATCCTGCTTAACCTCTCTAATTTTTCTTGCTGTAACTTATGTAACCTGAGAATGAAATTTGGCTCATTTATAGCCTAAGGCCAAACATGAACTACTGTAGAAAAAGAGCGTCGACGTGAGAGATTTTTTCATCAATTTTGATGATAGTGCATCCTATTTGAAGCGTTTTTGACACTATTTGTTCAGAATCGTCTTCTCAAAATTATTTTTTTAGGAACTACTATAGAAAAAGAGCATCCACATGGGAGCTTTTTTCAGTAATTTTGCTGACAGTGCATCCTACTTGAAGTGTTTTTGATACTATTTGTTTAGAAACGTCTTCTCAGAATTATTTTTTAGGAACTACTGTAGAAAAATAGCGTCCACGTGAGAGCTTTTTTCAATAATTTTGCTGAAAGTGCATCATGCTTGAAGCTTTTTTCACGCTATTTGTTCAGAACCGTATTCTCATAATTATTTTTCAGGAACTACTGTAGAAAAAAACAAAATCCTTATTGTCAATTTAATTTTCCTTAAACCCTAAATCTAAACACTATTATTTTTTAAAAAAACTAAATCCTAATTTAATTAATTTTCTTAAAAACACTAAACACTAATTTAAATAATTAATTAAAACCCTAAACCCCAATTTAATTAATTTTTAAAAATAACACTAAATCTTGATTTATTTATTTTAAATTCTTAAAACCCAAAACCCTAAATTATTTTAATAAAACCCTAAACCTTACAAACCTAAGTCAAAATTATTTTAGCAAAACCTTAACCTTAAAAACCTTAAACCAAAAAACCATAGGGACTATACATGTAAAAAGCCATAACCACAAAATTTGTATGGAACTCTAAATGGAGGGTGAGAGCCCCCTCCCTCAAAAAAAAATAGAAGCTTTTTTGGTTCAATTATTTCTTAGGCCTCTTGTAGTTTAGAATTAAATAAATTGAGACTTGATTCTCATTTGTTTAAATATCTCATAGGTCCCTGTCAATTTCAAAATTAGATAAATTAGGCCCTCGCTGAATTCTTAAATTTTACATTGATGGCTTAACAATTGAGATTTCAAAAACCCTTTTTAATTTTTAATTTTGTATTTTATCTTCATTTTTACCTTGTGCTAAGCTTTTCATTATCTATTGCACTTGCTAAGTTGATACACTTGTGATTTACTTTTCCTTTTTTTTCCCTTACACATTAGATGTGGCAATTCGTATTAATGTGTAAAACTATAAAATCTTATCTTAATTTTTATTGACATTTTTTTCCATTTATAATTTTTTAACTTTTAAAATTAATTTATATATATATATATATATATATATATATGGTTTCTTTGTAATATTTAATTTTCAATTGTTATTCCTTTTTTATTGAAACTTCTAAAATATATAAAAATATTTAAGATAAAAATATTTAAAATTAGTTTAAAACTCTAAAATATTGTATAAACTAATATACAGTGGTACAAGTTAGTATTAACTAAATTGACTAAAACTCCATCGAAATTTTGTTGGAAACAAAACTTAAAACTATTTGGTATTGGAATGTACCGACTACCATGCATAGCCCTTGATGTTTTATCTTGATTCCATCCTTAATGAAACTTGATATCCTTTAATACTGAAATTACTAAAAAAATGTATTTTAAGAAATAACTTTCTCCAAACGTGTTACAATTTGATCAAGTCAGAGATAGATGTGCGGCTCTTGGCTCTAATTCTATTTCATGCCAACTCTCTAGGAAAGTAGTTGAAACTTTTCTAAGTACACCTATCACTAATCAAGCCCCTAGAGATGACTTTATAGGATGGGGACCTTCTAGTTCTGGCTCCTTCACTCTGGCTAGTGCGTATTCTTCAGCCTTGGAATGGATTAAAGTCCTCTCTCGTCCTAACATTAGTCTATGGACATTGACCTGGAAAGCTAAGTTGCCTCCTAAGCTGAAATTCTTCCTTTGGAAGTGTGGCCTCCATACAAAACTTTTCCTGGTTCGCCAATGTTAGGATAGTGATGACCAGTGCTTTTTCTGTTCATTGGATCAAGAAAGTATCCAACACTTACTCCGAGATTGTCCCTCGATGATTTCCTTATGGGACGTTATCTTTCGAAACTTTCAATACACCCACTCGTCTTGATAATTAGGAGAATTGGCTTCAGGAATATATATCATCCAAGGAGTCGGTTCGACATCCCCAAAACTCTTGGTTTGTGGTGTTTTGTTTTGCTCTTTGGGAAATTTGGATTTGTCGAAATGCCCTAGTTTTTAATCAAAGTAGATCGATTGAGAGCTTTGTCCGAAGGATAGTTAGGAATGTTTGTGAATTCATTGCCCTATCCACCCCCCAAAAGTCCGCAGTCTATCTGATATTGTGCCAGTTTCCTGAAAACCTCCTCCTTTGGGATGGTTGAAACTCAACATAGATGGTTCTTCTTTGGGCAATCTAGGTAAAGCGATGGTTGGCTCCCTGATTCGAGACCATCTTCCTATTGCCACATTCCAAAGAGCTACTAGAGTAGAAGCTAAACTTTGGGCTTTGCTTGATGGCCTTTCACTTGCATGTGATCAATAACTTTTCACATATTGAAATCGAAGTAGATGTGACATTTTTGCTTTATTTTATATAAAACACCACTAATCGTAATCTTGGACTTTCTCCTTTGATTGATGAATGCAGGATACTCCTACTTTCCATGAGTTTTAGTCATTGGAGACATATCTTTCGAGAAGGGACAAAGTATGCGAATGTTTTAGCTCATCTGAGTAGTAATTTTAGGGTGAATAAAATTTGATTCGATTTGAAAAAATTAAAATTTTTTTTTGAATTTTGAGTTAATCAAATATTTGAGCTTCGAGTTCGATTCAAGTTGAATTTTATAATTCAATAATTTGAATAACAAATTGGTGTAAATACCATTTTGGTTCCTATTAATTTTGAAAATGAGCAAATTGGTCTGTTTCTCAACAAAATTACAAAAAAAGTTCTAAATAATTTTAAAATTCAAAATTTTATAAAATTCAAAATTTATATATTTTAAAAATTATAATAATTTTAAAAGTTCTAAATAATATATAAATAAAGTTAAAATTTTAAAAAAATGTTCTAAAATAATAGTTTTGAGGACCTAAATAAGTTAATTAATTATTCAAGTTTATTATAGTAAAGTATCTTATTTTTTATTATTTTGCTTCAAATTTTTTCAAATATATATGGTTTTAAATTTATGTGCTCTAACATAGAATGAGTTATATTGTAACAAGATTTTAATTTGACATGTTTGTTTTTTTATTTTAACATGAACGATTTCACTCGATTCGATTCGATTCGACTCGAATTTCATTTCACTCAACTTAATTTGAAAAAAATACAAATTGAGTTAGGATGATAAAATAGGACTTGCCAACTCGATTAACTTAAAATTTTTCACTCAATTCAATTGAATGTTTGCCCCTAGTAATTTCCAGTCATCTTTGCCTTTAGAGGCATTTTCTGTTTTTGATTTACTTTTATGTTTGTTTTAATCCTCCTAACTGTTTACATAGTTTTCTCCAAGATGATGTTCAGGGGTTGTTATGTATCCAACCTTAAGTTAATATTTTAGAAAAAAATTGGGGCCAATCAGTGCCTCAACTCTATGGGTGTGCTTGATTTGTTTTTGTTAAGGTATTCTCAAATTGTTGTAGTTGAAGTTTGAGACAAGTCCAAATGGGTGTGGCAACAGAAAAAACTAACAAATGGAATTAAAAACTAAAAGGATCAATAATCATCACTCAACAGACATCACTGTGCCATCATTAATTATCTAAAGTAACACACAACTCCAGCAACATCATAACCTTTTATCTTACTCACGAAGCTAGGCTACCCCTAAACCAACCCCTTTCAGGGAAACCCCAGTCCCCCTTTAACCCTACTTGGCGGGGGTACTTAATTTGGTGACGGATGAGGTTCAGTTTATCGGTCACTCAGCCTCTGTCATCAGTCATCATCACTAACCCTAAACCCATATATTCTGAAAGTGTGTCATTAATCACTCGAGGTTAAGGCCTAAGGCCATTAATAAAATCCCATAATTCAGGGAATCAATCCCTCTCTATCACGGTTTGATGATTGGGTAATTGAGTTTCCACCAATCGTATGTACCCTCGATACGTGTCCCCCACCTTTGCCTAATATGCTGAGCTGTTTACAGAAACTAACAAGAGAGAGCGCGGGAGTGCATTCAGTCACAGAACAGACAGTCGCCCCCTGACATGCATATAACAAGAGCTGGAGAGAGAGAGCGAGAGAGGGGCGCCTTGCTGTCCTTTATTCCCATTCTGCCCATATTCCCTTTTTTTTTTTCTTTTCAAAAATGAAAAATGGGCATGGGAATGGGAATGGGAATGGTACAGTGAGGTCAGGTACTATATACATATATTGTTTGTTTGTTGTTGTTATTGATTGGACAAAAGGATGAGGAATGAAGTATGGCATTGTAGCAGCTCCAACTGAAAGCCTGAAACATTAACTATATTGTATTATTGACTTGATTGAAAACCATAACATCTACTACGTATATATCATATTAGTAGTAAAGGAAATGTGACCTACTAAATATTTTTAACGAAAGTATATGTTCTTTGTATTCGACCAATACTTTTATATATAGAATAATACCCAAAATATCTAAATAAGGATGGTTTTTTAACTAATGCTTAAATGTGAGAGAAGGAACACATTAGATTCTAGTTTTTGGGGTGTTAGGCAATCAATCAATCAAGGATGAGAAAAAAAGCCAAAAACAAGTGATGTAAAAGGTTATATCCATCAATAAATATATCACACATCACATCTATTGAGTTCTAAATCTTTAACAATTATGGAATGAGTTGAGGACTTGAAACAGAACCATATAGTTAATTCCTAAGGCTTTAGAGATTGTGTATTGTATGCACACAATTCGCACTATTGAAAATGTATGTTTTGCATGCATCAAGAATGATGAGGTAACCAGAGGGGTAAATTTGTCCTATAATTCAGTACCAATCATCAAATTCCTGCAAGCCTTTTACAGATGAATAGGAACAAAAAAGTTAAAGCCCCGTATAAAACCTAAAACTCATGGATGGTATAACCTCCTCTTTCATCCCATTCTTCTGTTTTCTTTGAGCTTTTTCTCAAAAACTTCAATGGCAGACCCCTCAATGTACAACTTCTTCAACCAGCCTCCTTCAGCTTCAAGACCCACCAAGAAACACCCCCAAAGACCTTCCCCATCTGCTCCTCCTAGGCTTTTCCAATGCCTTTACTGTCCCAGAAAGTTCTACACTTCACAAGCTCTTGGCGGCCACCAAAATGCCCACAAGCGTGAACGAGCCGCTTCTCGTAGGAAGTTCCCTACTGATCAGGATCAGACCCAACAATGCACCACCCTCCATCATCATCATCATCATCATCAGATTAGCCCAGCTTTCTCCACCTACCCTACTGAACCACCCATGGATCACCACCCGGCTGCACAGCAAGGCCCATATCTCGACCAGTGGCTCCAGCCGTTCCAACCCCACCTCCCCCCTGCCGGCTTCGTTCCTCATCAGGGATTCAGTGCTGCTTCTTCTCCCACCAGTGACGCTTATGACTCTGCAGTAGATGTTGACCTCACTCTCCGTTTATAAAGAGCTACTTTCTTGCTTTTTTTTTTTTATTTTATCTCTTAACAGGTGACACTGTTAGCTGTTGATTGATTTCTCATGATCGACCAGCTAGGGTAATTTAGTTGTAAGCCCCCAGGGTGAAACAAAAAAGGGGTTTTGAGGGTTGTTGCTTGTTAGGGTTAGAAGGGTTTTAAGAGTTCTAGCTCTATGGGGTGTTTGAGTTCAATGTTCAATGTTTTTTGGGTTTAAGTTTTGGTACTATTTTGCTAAATGGATATTTTAAATCATGTTTTCTTGAGTTTTAAGTTGTGATGTTGATATGTTTCAGTCCTCTTTTAATGGTAACTTAAACTTGCAGCACTTGCATGCTAATTACTATCCCATGCAGCCATGCTTCATCATAATTGCCAGATCTTTCATTTCTGGATTCATCTGCTGGCTGTAGAGTTATTAGGACCCATCCAAAGTTCCAAACTCTTTGTCACGAGTTTGTAAATTATGTATATTTTTGCCATTAATTTCCATTTTCATTGCTAGCTCTATCCAGCAGGCTCTTACAATGAGACTGCTATTCCCTTATTTTCAACAGTACTACTTTTCATTTTAGGCTGGCATACATATATATCAATCATGATCATCATTGTTATGGAACGTCTTGATCGAACATGAAAATGGATGAGTTGGATAGTTTTTTGCCACATTACTAGTATTTATTTTGATAGATTGAGAGATGGATCCGTAGATCAGTGATTTCAGTATAAGAGACAAATGTGGGATATGAAAACTTTAAAACACAATTCATGCACATATATGAATGTACGTATAGCCAAACTTGTTTATATTGGAAGTTGGTCAAATTATAATTTAAGCTACAATTGAAATTAACAACGATTGGGAAAATTTTGTTGGAATACACTGGTTATGGACTGACATACATGATCCATATTGACGGTGTACATAAGTGGAGGTACATACATTTGGGGTGTTTATTAAAACCTGCACAGTTCATGGTACAAGTGATACTAACATTACCCCTACATCATATACTATTTCACCCAATGCCTTTGAAATAATTAATTACTTTTTTATATATCTTTCCATTAACTAATAATAATTTCTATATATAGGGGTCGTTATCCCCTTTTTTTTTTTTTTTTTTTGCTTTTTTTTGCTTTCACTAGGTATGCCATGCATCTCAGCCTCTGATGGAGCACTTTGGTTTCCACATATTAGTTTGGTATCAATCACTTCTCTCATTAAATTAATAAACATCGAGTTTTATATTAGTTTTTTAAGTTTTAAATTTTTTTTAATTATATTTAAAATATATATTCTATTCAAAATTAAGCTTTAAATATGATTTTTTATTATTAATGTATTATTACATTAATTACAAAATTTAAATTATTAAACATTTAGGGTGACTGGCAGGGCCTGGTCCCTAAAATAATTTTTTTATTTAGACCCTTTAAAATTTTAAAATTATAAATTAGTAAAGATAAAATTGTACTTTGGCCCTCTAAAATGATAAAATTTCTATTTAATCCTTTAACAATTATATTTTTACTATTGTAAAAATTATAATTTAATTTCACCCCTAAAAATTTTCTAGCTTCACCTTGTAAACATACTAAAATAACTCGTCAACACAATTTTTCGTATTTGCATTATTGATCCCTAATACTCTATTTTGAATTATAATTTATTACTGTTATAATTTATTTATAACTAAGCCAATTAAGTATTATAATAATAGATCATGAATATATTTATTATTTATAATGTCAATAATTCATTTTATATTAAACCATATTTGCTAGTAGCTCTATCTTTGACAGAAGTCAAAGATTCAATTTTAAGTAAATTAATGGCATATACAAATACAATAATAAATATATTAAAGAAATTAAGGTTTAAACTATAGAATGATACTTAAATTTTTTTGGTCACAAGTAGTACTTAAATTATACTATGTTATTCAAATTACCCTAATTGTTAAGAAAAATGTATTAACCAATCATTTTGTGACTCATGACACTTTTTAAACTAAAAAAATCCAAAAAAGTTGAATGTTATTTTTAAAAAGATCTCACAAGTATATTCATCTCTTTTGTTCTTCACCTAAGAACTTTGGCAACTAAAAATTTAAAAATCAGTCGAAAAGCTCATCCAAACTCAGTTTCTGATGACAAAACCCAAATTCTAGAAAGTTTCTTTTCCATTTCTAAACCTCGATTTCGATCCTTTTCTCACTCCGATTCAAAACCTATTGTATTATTTTTTTTTTTAAAATAATTTTTTTCGTTATTTTCTATATACTTCATAGAATAGTAATTCTGGGTGAACGTTAGATAAAGTATGAAACTCATATACTAGGAAGATTGAAGAAGCTGAGTAGAAAAAGATAAGTTATCTGACAATTAAGAAAAAGCACATTGAAAGAGAAGAAAGTATCCTGGTAGGAGGGAGAGAGTGTTAAAAGGTTGAAAAGTTGTAGTTTAATTAAATTTACTTTTTCTAATTTAATTTAATTTTAATATTTTATTTTAAAAGTGGGTTAAGAGATTTTTTTTTTTAAAACAAGAGGGGTAATTTAGGGAAGAAGATACAATTTAAGTACCATTTGGGGTAAGAGAGTATAGTTTAGTTACTAGTTGTGAGAAAAAAAAAAGTTTTAAGTAAGGTAGAACATTTCTTAATATTGATTACGAAAATGAAGGTAAAATGACTGAAAATAGAAGCAGGACAATTAAGGAATAATTTATATGAAATAAAATCAGTAATCAAAGTCTACCCTTCTTCCTTCAATTTTACGCATGTAAAATAAGATTTCTGTAGTGTAGAGATATGAAACAAAATAAAGAAATATAAATCAAATAAGCCGCAGTTTAAGGTTTATTGCATTAAGGGCTAGTTTGGATGGCGGTGTGTTTACCTCCCATGAGGTTAAAAACAATGGTGGCGGTGAGATTAGTTACTATAGCGGTGAGATTGGACACTGTAGAAAGTGAGATTAAAAACAATGTGGAGTGTGTGTTTGGATTCAAACGCAATTTGTGTGAGTGAGGTGAAAATAAAAATGACCATTAAGGACATCATATTAGAATTGATATATAATAGTTGTTTTAAATTATTTTACTTATGTAAAATTATTAAAGTATGTGAATTTATGAAATCATTTAATAAAATATTAAATGTATCTTCCAATATTTTATTATAAATATTTTAATAAATTATATAATCAATTTAAATTATTTATTAGATAAAATAAAATTATTTTTAATTTTTATAGTTAAATATATTTTTATAACAATGATAAATATTATTTTCGCAAATAGTAACATTATACTTGGATCAAATTTTGAAGTATCTAACCGAATGATTTTAATAAAAAAAATAGTAACATAAGACATAACAAGTTTCATTATTGATAGAAATTAAGTTATGATACAAAATTATTTTACAAATATTGATTCATTAAACTATTTGCAATGGTTTCCTTAACATTGTAATTTCAAGGTCACTTTCATTGTTAGAAGAACTTGATTCACCTCTATCAAAATGGCTCAAGAGATTGCACGTCGGGTATATTCTCAAATTGTTGAAAATCCTCATCATTTGACCAAGCATGTCTTCGAATGTAATTATGCAAAACCATTGTTGCAATAACTATTAAAACTTGCTTGTCGAATGAATAGCTTGGAATATCTCTTAATATTGGCCATTTTTTTCCACACTCCAAATGTTCGCTCAATCACAGAGCGAACGAAGAATGGGCATGATTAAAGATTTCTTTTTCCGATGCTCGATGATTACCTCGATGAAAGTCGTAAATGATATCGTTCCCCTATATGGACCTAGAAAACTCGCCATTTGCGGATATCCCGAATCCACAAGATAATATTTTCCTACAAGAAAATTAAAACATAATATCAAGTTTAAAAATAAAATAAAATTTTAATATTTTTATGTAAAGATTAATTAAAAAATTAAAGTTCGACGGTGGAGGGTGTGGAAACTTTAACTCTTGTTTTCTAAGTGCTTGCAAAAAATTCTCTTGTCATGTTGTCCTTCCCAACCAAGAAATGCAAAATGAAGCACATGTTGAAGTCACAAACCGCCATAATATTTTGAGTTGGTTCACCTTTACGTCCGATATAAGGTATTTGAGAAGAAGGCTAAATGCATGCTTTTATGTGTGTTCCATCTATGGCCCCAATGCAATCCTTTAAAATAAAAACAAGTGATGAGATAAAGTTAGAAATAATTTATATTTTAAAAATATAAAGATTGTGTAATTTTTACCTTAAAGTGAGGCCAATATCTTGTATCATGTCGAATATGGTTCGGTACTTCCTCGAATTGACCTTTAGTGGGTTTAATCGTGTCTATCCCCATTCGAGCAAATATATGCAACATATCAAGAAAATTGACTAACAGCTTCCCCGGATCGTTGAAATCGTTCACTGCATTTGAATTTGATTCTCTATTTCCAAGAATATATAATGATAATGCCAACTTCTCCATCGCAGATACCTTCCCATGCTTTAAGCCATAATTTCTTTGCAAATCATGCAATAAGTCATGAAATATATTTTTGGCATCCTAAAACTATTCATGCAACGATCATCATGCCCATTTAATACTTCGTCCACCCACATTTGACCAGATAATTTGAATTCATACACGGTTGCATAGTGAAATAAGTTCCGTGGTGTACCAATACACCGCTAACACTTGTTCTTCCTCGTCATGATAATTGTTGTGCTCAACTTGTGTAACAATTGTGGCTATTATTCGTTGAGCTTCTTCACTTAATTCATGGGTATCATAATTCATATAAAAAGTATTATACATATTGTTAAATTCATCCATAACCTAAAACCTAATAAAATGAAAATAAATTAATAACTTGTGACATTATATACAACACAACAAAATTGAATAAAAGCATGGCATAAAATACCAATTATAAAAAACATCATACATTAATTTTACTATAAAAAGTAGATCATACATTAGTTCGCATATAAAAAAGTAGATCATACATTAGTTTTACATATAAAAGAGTTGTCTAGTTATATTACAATAATAAAGCTAAGGAGCTCATGGTGGAGGTTGTGGATGGTATGGTTGGAAGGAAATGAGGATGTTGCTCCCAAGGACTAAAATGATGCAATTGGATTTTGTTCAAGATACTCACGTCAAGCCACCAAACCCTAACATCCGGATCTAAGTTCAAAACAGTTCTCGTTTCACCCAGATCTCGAACATTTTGGTGGCAAAATAATACAGTTCATCTTTTTTGAATTTCATCTTCCAAATCACATAAAGCATCCATTGCACTTGAAATAGTATATTGAGAGTGAGGAAAAATAATTTTAAACCGACTTCCTTGGACTAGCCATACTCTCACACAATTTCTCAATATGAGTAGCTAATGAATTTTGGATGATTTTCTACTTGAACTTGATTTTTTCCTTTACCATGTACAACCCCAAGTGTTTCCTTTCTTCGATTAGGTGTTTCATGAGAAGGGTTTGATGGTACCTCATTAGTAGGAATATCTTCATTCTCATTACTATTTCCATCTGAATCACCAAATCCCTCATTAGGTGTATCATCTCCCATAGGAACCCCACTTGGAAGAACACCAGACGAAGGTGCCCATGCATTCTCTCCAGTGGCTACAATGCCACCAAACATTTGCCACATTAAATCATTCAATCGTGGCTCAATTCCTTTCTTCTTAAATCCTTTAAAATCCGGATTTTCCTACAAAACATGTTAAATGTTAAATGTTATACTAAGATTTTGATATTTGTAAATTATGAATTTCAATAAAATTTATGCATTAAATTAATGATAAAGTTAACACTAACCTGTATTTTTTCAGCCCACCATTCTTCGGTAGCATCAACCGTCTTTTTAGATGGACACCATCCAATACCTGTAGAATCCTTAAGCAACTCCCTCCATAACCTCCATTCCTTTTTTAATGTATCCCACTTATTTTTCAATTGAGGTTTCCCATAATTTTTTTGTGTCTTTGCTTGAAAAAGAGCAATGACATTTTCCCATCCTTTTGAGTTTAGATGAGTTGTCGGTCTATTACCAGCATTGACTTCATTCACGCAAAGTTCACAAAATATCAACGTCAGCTCATCATCCCAAATAGCTTTTGTTGCTAAGGTACTTTCTCCTTCCACAAATTTTCGTGTCTTTACCATCTATTATATACAGAAAGTAATTTGGTAAGTCCATTTTACATTTAATTTGGTAAGTCTATAAAACAAACAAGTAGAGAAATAGGAAGAAAGAATCATCATATCATCATCTATTCGGTTCAGAGACAAAACTAACAGAGAGGATCAATTGAAGAGAGAGAGTGAAAGGCAAAGATAAGGATATAAGTAAGGTCGGGGTTTTTGTTTTCAATCTTGTCTACTCACTTGAATGAAGATCCTTCCCCAAGGATTTTCCATTTTTCATTCTTCTTTTCCCACTTACCTATCTCTTTCTTTCATCCCCCTTTTTTCTGTTCTTAGAAAAAAGAAAATGCAGAGCTTCAAAGTCGCAAAGACCTAATACTACCCTGACATGTTTTGCCACTCTTCTTTTTTTCTTAGGTATTTTACTTGCCCTTCACCTTAAGCCATCGTTTTGGTATACAAGTCTCAATGGTTACACTTTTGTTTATGCATGTAAAAGAGAAAACAAAGACTTTTTCTCTAACTCTTTTCAAAGGTTCCGCTTTTTGTTTGTGTTTTGAGTTGAAAACAGGTGGACGACGATTTTAATCCCGCTAATACTTTTCATCACGATGATTCTGTTGACTTAAGCTCAAGTAT
The DNA here is from genome assembly GCA_025506655.1 of Gossypium rotundifolium. Lineage (NCBI taxonomy): Eukaryota > Viridiplantae > Streptophyta > Magnoliopsida > Malvales > Malvaceae > Gossypium > Gossypium rotundifolium. The sequence continues at coordinate 54,236,987 of CP106725.1, forward strand.
TCTCTTTTATCTAAAATGGATGCTTATATATATATATATATATATATATATTCTTCAACGCTCTTTGCTACTTTAAGCTTTTCTAACTACTTTTTCATTTATAAAATTTTCATGTAGGCTCCATTTTTAGTTTAAAATCTAGTAATGTTGATGTTGTTGGCAATAGCTTGCACTATGACGCCTTCAACACGGTACTCAAACCAATCTTTCTCTTTGTACATATTTCAGATAGTCTTGATGTTGTATGCAAATGTTTTTGCTTTGTTTGCAGGAATCGAGCAGCAGAGATAGTTTCAAGTGGACGGGTGTTTAGATACAGGCGTTCATGTATCGAAAGGGACAACGTTGGGGAATGGATATATTGAAAACCGGGTGACTCGGCCTTGCTGATAATAGCCAACAGATTAACACTTCTACTGATGTTGACACTGATGATAAAAACCAGGTTTTTTTTCTCTGTTTCTTCAATGTTCAAGTGCTAAAGATCATGTTTTGTTCTAAAAGTTTTGCTAAAGGAAAGGTGTAGTAGTTATACAATACCGGACTCCTTGGACCGAGAAACCTTCTAGGATTTGAAGTTACAGGACTTAGTGAGCATATCATTCTTTCCTAATAAGCTAGCAAGTTCACTGCTTCTTTTTCCTCTTATATGTTTCAAGTTTCAAGCATTCAACTACAGACGGGAGAAAGAAAAAAAATCATAAGGGGGAAAGAAAAAAAAATCCGCAATAAATGAAATTTGAGAATTCTCATTTGCAGTTTACCATAAAAATAAACATGAAGTATTAGCAGAGAACAAAAAGAAAAGAAAAAATGAACAAGACCAAAGAATAAATGAAAGAAATTAGTAACCAAATCAAAATAAGCAAACAAGAGATAATCAAAGCAAAAGAGTGAGATATTTTTCAAAGGACTAGAAACCTAAGAACATCATACCGAAAATGAGAAACCAAGACCAGAAAAAAAAAGAAAATATATAAAGATTCAATTAAAACCCTATTAGTAATGTGAACTTACCGCCAAATTTTGCAGATGAAAGTATGACCAAACAAAGGCCAAATAAAAGTACCCAAATAAGTGAAAGCTTCAAGCAAGAAAGCAAGAAGGACGGAGAAAGCAAGAAAGAGGGGAGAAATCGCTGAATTTTTCCTAATCAAAACAAATAAGGTTGGGAAAGAAAATATCTAAACTTTCAAGGATAAATTCTAGTAGGTGCTTTCATCGCTTTAGTGTCGACATTAAATGTCGCTTGGATCTAACATGGTTCCATTTTAAACACGTATGGTTGGATTAATAAATATTAGCATTTAATGCCAAAGCTAATGGCCATCTTGACAAAAGCACTGATTAGATTAGAACTATACTTTCGATCTTAAGATAGGCCATAGCCCTATTTGCATAAGCTACAAATTGTTGGAGACAAAGCGATTGCTTGAGTAGCAATCGATAGCTTCTTTAAATTTTTTTGCTTAAAATATTCTTTTCCCCGCAAAAATTTCAAAGCATTTTACTCTAGTCAACGCCAAATATATATATATCATAAACATTTCATAAACATTTCATATATATATATATATGTATCACCTGATTGCTCCAAGCAAGTTGGCACCATCAAGCTTAGCAACTTCCAAATGTTGATGAAAAGACACAAAATGCAAATGTAACTTACATAATGAATTCCAAGATGATATTTGGAAGTGTATAGCATATGTGAAAATACTTTCGTTGGTACAAAAGTTTGTGTATCAGAAACGATTTACTTATCAGTATCACGAATATTAACATGTCGTAAATAAGCCCTTTGAGGTTCGCACCTTCAAAGTTGGCATTACTTAATTTTGCACCCGAGAAACATGTAGTCACAATGATTGTCAATGGAACCTGAGTTGAGACGAAATAAAATAACATAAGGTCACAACCACAACTTGTATCTTGCCCAGAATCAATAAGCCCTATAACTTTGTTATAATGATGGCCGCTAAGATGACATTAGGTGTGTAGTAAAAGAGTGGCATCAGAACAAGCAGAGTCACAAGCACAATTGCAGCTAATACCATGTTAGAGACTCACTGTTTGTGCTCCAAAGATTGTAATTTACCATGCATCGAGAAAAGGATCCTAACAAGACAAGTCAAAGAGAATAGTTTTAGATTCTGTAAGTACCATGTTTTTATATGGGAAGTATTATGTGAAAGAGTCAACACTGTTGTAACATAACATGAAGTACAAGAACTACCATGTTCATGAGACCGATGGCCATCATTTCTTTGTTTCCATCAACTTGGTAGTTCTCAGAGAAGCAAATGTCCTCCCTATCGCAATCCTTCCTACAAAACATTATAAATCATTGGGATACTGGGGAGAAAAATCATACATAAATTAGATATCGTGAACATGGTTGCGCTTGCATGCAAATCCACACAATTTCTCGAGTCATTTATTGGTGCAGTAGGCCATCCATAAAATGGTTCGAGTAGTAAGCTCATGTTGTCCAATAATGTCCTTTAACAACAAGGATTTCATTACTAAATAAGACATCAATGAAAGTGTTGGTTAAGGAAAAGCTTACAGTGAGGGACGGGATCCCAGTGATAAGGCCGGTCTTGATAGTCAAAGCCGATATTGGCCATTAAAGTACAAAGATGTTCAACGAAGGTGGATTCAAACCCTTTGGCAAGTGTCCAATCTATACAATATAAAAGGAAAGACACAACTTAGAATTTGGAGAAATTTTTCAAAAGATTTTACACAAAAGTATTGTATCACTTCTTTTTACACAAAAGTATTGTATCACTTCTTACATATGAGATTCCATGAGCTTTTGATTTAATGCGTAGGCTAAGATCATTGAGAGAATCACGGAAGTTAATGGGCAATTGATACCCGTAAAAGCTTGATTTTTAATGCTCGAACGAAATTTTCAAACATCAAAAGTTAAAGAAGGTAGAATGTGGACAAAGTTTTGGTGGTAAAATAGAGATACTTACAATTTGTCTTGTTGTCAATGAAACAACAGAAGCCAAACCCCATTACAATAGTTTGCCAGACCACTGCAGATGAATTTAAACCAATATTAACATGGGAACATTTTGTTACTTTTCAAAAGTAGAATATGTCTCTTTTCTACTTGAAAGCATAAATAACATGAATAGAAGGCATCTCATATCTATAATTATAAAAGGCGATGCCTTGTAGTCATTGCTTCATGTGTGTGTTTATTGGTTTAATTGAAAGGGCGATTTTCATTCATCAAAATAGTCCAAGCAATGATTACGGAAGCATCTGTAAGTGCCCCTTTCCGATAAACAATCACCAGATTCTTGGCCAAAAAGAAAGAAGAGCACTTCCACAATGGCTAACACTTGGTCATTTTTAAAAAGAAGCAAATAAATATAGGGAATTTTACATTGCTTTCCCTTGGTGAACCCATTTACCTCATCTTTGTGGTCAAAAACACAGGTCATAACAGGAACAAATTGCATCCTGCCAGTGAAATGAACTATTCCAAGCATCTTCTTACATTCTTAAAGGCGAGGAAAATTGTCCCATGACAAATAGAAAATTCTAAACTTCTGATTTGGAACAAGAATTACAACAAAACCAAAGATTCACCATTTAAGCATACAAAGGTAAATGCAAAATATAAAACCCATAAGGATCCATAGCATCAAAAAGGAAAGTATTCAAACATGGAAAAATGCATATATACCTTCTCAAAGATCTCGACATATCAGATGTCGACCACTAAACATAGCAACCAACATGGAATCAAGCTCACGACGGTCAATGTATCAATAGTAGTACAAAATTTCTTCCCACCGCCCACAAATTATTTTTAATTAATAAAAGGAATTAATCAACAAAAAGTAACACCCGTAAAGGAAAAGCAAGTTCACAAATGCATACATAGCTTAGGTCATTTTTCAAAGAACCAAACAGAAAACAACAAGGTTAGTGAAACACCCAATTCAAGTAAAATCAATCAAGTGTTCAATTAGGTCAATATCCGAGCTAAAATCCAATAGAAAATGGGTTTTCTTACATAATGAATCCATGAAACAAAATTTCTAACTTTAATCGACAAAATTGAAATGAATCGTAGAGAGATGGTAGGAAGCGTGGGAGAGTTATCGATGTTGAGTCGAATAAGGGAAGACAAATCGGAATGTCTCATCATTAGGGACTGAAGAAAGTTAAGAGGCAAAAAAGAGTTTAACGAGTGAGATTTAAGTTTTCAGTGAGCAAACTCTGTAACCATAGTCGACGAGAAGTAAATGTATATGATCCGACACATCGCTCATATAATATTACGGATAGGATGTAATCCGACATATTACACAATAAAAAAGAACCTTATAAGTAAAGCGAAGTTAATAAAATTTACCTAAGCTCGTGGATGTGTACTATAAAGAACGACTTCTTTAACCTCGAAAATTCCCAAAAGGCAACGGATTATGCGTAATCTTGTTGATCAAATGCTCCGTAATAAGTTCTTCATTTGTAGGTAAAATCGAAACCCAACTCGAATCGGATTATCCAATTCAGAAAGATCTTCTTCACAATCTTCTTCGATGGATTTTTAAGACCAAATCGAATAATCTTCTTCGACTCGATTTTGTGAGGCCGAATCGAATAATCCCATTTGTGAAGATCTTCTTTGACCTGGTTTTCGACTTTAGAAACCCTTGTTTTACCGCTGTAGGTGCTTCTCGCGATAACAAAATCGTCTCGAGACTTTAGCTACCACCAAAACGATCCGACGACCACCTCCATACTGGCCGACATCTCTCGACGATGAAATCCCTACCGATTTCCACTCGAATCCTTTTGGTTATCCAAAGACTCGAAGTTCGACCGGTTCGATCGCAATGCTTTTACCAACGAAAGAGTCGCATAAAGGAAACTCAGCTCCCAACTCTACCAATCTTAATCCTAATTTAAACCCCGACTCCAATTCTCAACGCTTTTCGTGAGAAAGCCTAGAGCTTCCATCATCGGATTGCCCAAACCGCAGAAATCTTGCTTTGCTGAGACGAACAACAGGAAGAATACCAAGGGTATTTTTGTCTGAGGATAAATTCTAACTGCTCACTGACCTTTAAACTCCCAGTTGATTTTCAGCTCTCCAGTGCGGTGGAGATGAATTTTGATCGAACCTCACGGTGAACCAAACGCAACAAAGAGTGGTGAGCAGCAATTTTTGACGCCAATCTCACCACACTGGAGGCAAACGGTGAACCAAAGGGGACCTAAGACTCACTGATGACTTCAAAAATGAATCCAACGATATGAGAATAATTTATAATGAGTAGCTTAAGATGAACACCTATCAACAAGATTTCACAATTGATGGGTTAAATAATATATATGACATTGCCGTCCAGTCGCAAAGATTAATTGTTTAGGATCCACCACTCACATACCCTTTGATAAAAATTCTATCTCATTTACACATTTATAATTTCAACAATTTGCCAGAGTTATGCGCACTACTTTCTTTTCCATTATAAAAAATTATAAAATGATTTCCAAATTAATTAATTTGTCTCCTTTTGTCACTTTTGTTTTTATCGTGTTATATTTTAATCACTTATATTATCATGTTGTAACATCTTAGTCATTGAGCATTAATTGACATTAACAGTGTAATAATAAGTTGACATGACACGTTAAATCATCATTTCAAACGAAAATTTTAAGTTAAATTATACAATTGGTCTCTATATTTTTTTTCGTTTTGAGCAATTTAATTTTTTTTCCTCTACATTAAAAAAGATAGGGAGAATAGAGGAAGAAGCAAGAGAGAATAGAAAATGAAGAAAAAAAAAGAGTTAAAAGAACATAAAAGAAAAAGAAATTGCTCAAAATGAAAAAAATAAGGGGACCAATTGTATAATTTAACTTAAATTTTTTGTTCGAAATTTATTTAACGTGCCACATCAGCTTACCATTACACCGTTAACGACAATTAACGGCTCAGTGACTAAAATATAATTCGAGGAAAACAAAAATGACTATTGTAATACCCCATTATTGCCTGGGCTCATATAGATAAAACAAACCAGAATAAAAAACAAAAAACAAAAAATAAATGTCCAGTTTATTTTTACAGCCCATTTACAAAACCAATTAACAACCCAATACTAAAATAGATAAACCAGTCTAATAACTCATTACAGCCAGTGGCCCAAACACTAAAACAAGCCCAATACTAACCCAAAACCATGACCCCATTACAATCCAAACTAAACCCTCAGACCCAATCTTAGCCCAACCTCTAGCCCAACCTACGGAGCCCAGAACCTAATCAGAAGCTAAAGGTTTCTGAAACCCTAGATTTCTCTCGCGCCGCAAGCAGCCCCGACACCAGCCTTTCCTCGCACCGCAATCAGCGTGCAGTCGCCTGATACCTCGTCGTTGACTTGCAAAAAAGGAAAGAATACGATAGCAAAATGAAAAGAAAAATGGCAGCAAGATTTTGTATTTATTTTCCGATTCCATTTTTGGGTTATAAATAACCCCAAAGAAATTTGTAAAAGTGACGGTACATACGAATATACAAAAAAATAGAGATTTATACACAATAAATCAAAGAACCGAAAGTGATTTTTTTTATTTTATTTCATTTAGTCTTTTATTTTTATTTTTTATACAAATATTAAATATACGAGTAATAAAATAAATAAAAGGGGTTTTACCTTTCTATTCGCGTTTACAAGCGAAGTTGCTGGCCTCTGGTCGCCATATACGGTGGCACGTACGGAGGCGCGTGCGACGGCCCTTCATCGGAGTCTAATCAAGGCCAAAGGACAGAGAGAATTTTTAAACTTAGTTTGTTTTTTTTTTTTTCTAAAGTGTTTCAAAAATGATTTTTAAAACAGAATTTTAGTTTTTATAAACCATCCATACGACGTCGTTTTGGGGGTCTCCTTTAAAGGCCAAAACGACGTCGTCCAAGGGCTAGGATCCGCGCGTTGACCCGATACTCGGGGAGGATCCACGTGTTTTTATAAAAAGGGTAATTTGTCATTTTAGTCCCTCCTCAATTTTGTTCTTTATAATTTCGTCCCAATTTAAATTTTCTTTTATTTCTTAAATTAGCCTTGAAAGTTGGATTTTGTTTCAATTTGGTCCATGGGTTATTTAAAGGTCGATAATGTAAGCAGTGCCGATTTAGGAGATAGGGCATAATTGCCCAATAGGTCCCTACAGTTTTGGCGCGCGCTCCAATATCACCCTTTTAAACATTTTACCTCAATTTTTTTATTTATTTTAATTTGACCCCTAATTCCTCAATTTTTTTATTTTTTATTTTCACTTTTATCCTTATTTTTAATTATTTTATTATTATATATTAAATTATTATTTATTATTTATATTAGATTATTTTATTAAATTCAATATTATTCATATATTATATATTATTTTAAATTTTACATACTAGTTATTATATTATACTTTTTATTTTAAATTATATATTATATATTATTATATTATATTATAAATAACCTTTTAAATTATTTTATCCTTAATATTGTATATAATTCTATATAATATTGTTTATTTTTAAATATATAGTTTTATGCATATATGTATTAGATTATTGTATTATAAAAATGTTTTTTTATTTAAAGTTATAAATTATTTACTTACAATTTTATTTACCTTCTCAAGAATATATATATACTATTTTTCTTAGATTTCGTTATATCATTTTATAATTTTTTATAATTTTTATTATTTGATATATGTTACCTTTTATATTGGTTTATCTTACACTTAATCTTGCATGTAAAATTCATATTTACTTAGGATTTTTTTTATCTTTCTTTATTTAACGCTTCGTATCTTATGTTTATATTTGTTTATCCATGCTTTTATTTGTTTATGATTTTAGGTTTGCTTTAGTATAGATATTTTATTATTATATCATTTGTTTTTTTTTATTGCTTATGTTAATATCAAGTGTTAATATAACTTGTAATGATGATAAATTGCTATATGGAATTGATATTTTGTAATACATTGATACAATATTTTATTCAAATTATTTTTTATAAGAAATATATTTTGCTAAATTGTCGCATTTTTCAAAGTCTTTCAAAAAATATGGTCATACATAATATTTGGGGGCTTCGAGAAAAATTGTACCCTAACTCACTGGGTTTCGATTTTTCTCGTTGAACTTAAAATATTAAGTATCCCTTTTCTTTCGAAATTGAAATTTATAAACCTCAAATCAAAACTTATTCTCTGGAATTCAAAACGCTGTATCCTATCTTATTCGATATGATGTTTTGTGTCTCGAGGTAGGAATTTTCTACAAATAAAGGCGAGCCTAGTTTCGAAGTCATGAGATGTTACATCCTAACTTATTGGGTATAGCATTTTATTTCTTTGAGATAGGTAAGTCTTGATTTTAAGGATTGTATTTTAAATTTTTCAAAATTTTGACATTATGACATGAGATTATCAATTAGGTACCAAATTTTGGGCGTTACGAGGGTGCTAACCTTTCCTCGTACGTAACCGACTATCGAACCCTTTTTTTTGTATTTCGTGGACCAAAATCAATATTTTGAAATAAAACGTTTTATAAGTTGATCCAATCACACCTAAGTAAAAAGAGAATGATGGCGACTCTCATTTTTATTTTTTAAAGTCGACCCCCAATTTTTTTAACTTTAAAAATGGTTTCGACAACTATTTTAGTAGTTTACCCAAAATGACATGACAAATGTAAAAATTAGCATAAAAATAAATTCAGCCTTCAACATCGGCACATTTGTGTCAATTTAGTCTTGATTCTTAAAATTAATTTTTTAATGATGAATTTAATTTTGATTTTAAAAGTTAATCTTTCTAAAAAAAAAAAATTATGAAAACATTATATTTTAGCGGGTATTTTCCGGTTTCTTTTTCTAACAAATTGAACACCGTTGTTGGTGGCAATTTAAGGAGGAGGCACAATCTCCAAAAATTCATAAAAAGGAGGAGAGAAATAAAGAATAATTATATTCAAATAAAACATAAACAAATATTCTTTTATTGGTTATTAATTGATTTCCGATTTCTTTTTATATAAAACTAATAACTCCATGCCACAAACACGTTGTTTATACATAGGGTAAACTTCTTAATTAGTCATCCAATTTTTAGTGTACTTTTATTTTGGTCACTCAAAATAACGTATTTGTAATTTTTTCATTCAACTTTTAAAGCTCTTTCATTTTAATCAATTAAGTGTTAAATCTTTAATGGCAATTAATTGTAAACACACCACATCATGTTTACACTTTTATTTTGGTCACCCAACTTCTAAGTTGTTTTCATTTTGGTCTACCAAAAGCTATCCTTTTTAAAGTATTGATTGGGGTAAAGAGAACCTCAAGAGTTAAAAGTAAATTGTCAAATTGTACTTGTTTATCTCTGTAGGGGCCCATTTATGCCCGGGCCCGTGTAAAACAAAGAAAAAAACTAAATATAATAAAAATAACAAAAATAAAACCAATGTACAGTCCATTTACAAAACCAATAGCCCAATCCACTAGCAACCCAGACCAAATTACAGACCCACTACCCTACATAGACTAATGACCTATTAACCTAGACCCAATCAAGCCCAAAGCAGAAACGGCCCAAGAGGGCCCAACACTAAAATGGTTTCAGAAACCTAGGGTTTCTAGGAAACCCTAGGCGTTGCAATCGCCTAGCGCTGCAGGCTTCAATCGATCCCTAATCGCGCCGTAAGTCACGCCTAGTCATCACCAGAATCATCGTCACCAATCTGCAAACAAGGAAAATGCAGCAAAATGAAGGAAACAAATCTGGACAAAATGTATTTCCTTTTTCTTTCATTTTTTTTTTTTTGGGTTATAAAAACCTAGAATAAACCTGTAAACAGAGAAAGGGAGATACATAAGAGAATACAGAGGATTTTTTTAGAGATATTCAAGCAAAGGTTTTTATTTCTTTTATTTATTTATTTTTTTCTTTCGAATCAGCCAACATTTAAGATTTTCATTTTTATTATTTTATTTTGCTACATATATATATTTAAATAACTTTAAAAAAAATGAGTGAAAAATACCTATTTTTTTATGCACGGCGGCCGGTGACGGTGGCGGACGGGGGTCGGAGCCACGCCGGAGACTGTCGAAAATCGCCTGGTAGAGAAACTGAGAGCTTTCTCAGAATTTTTTTTAAAAAACAGAGTTAAAATATTTTTTTTGGCCGAATTCTGATTTATATAGGGTATGGGAACGATGTCATTTTGGGGGTTGCTTTTAAGGGCCAAAATGACGTCGTTTCATGGCTCTGACCTGCAACCCGACCGCCATTATAGGATCCGCGTGTTTTTCAGTTAAATGGGCTGTTTGCGCATCAAGCCCTTCCGTATTTTTTAGTTTTTTTAATTCAGTTCTCTTGTATTTTAAATTTACCCCAAACTTTCATTTATAGACTCAATTTCGTCCTTTTTCATTTCTTTTATAATTTTCATTATTTTATTATTAATTTTATTATCATTATTGTTAAGTTTGATTTTTTATTATCATATTATTATTGCTTTTACTATTACTATTTTATTATCATTATTATTTTATTACTAATATTTTTTTATTTTTTTTACTATTATCAATTTTATTATTATAATTACTTTTACACTACAACAAAACAACCCTACCGCGACACTTTTTTTGACCTAAGACGACGCAAAAAAGGTTGGCATAGGTTTCGCGACGCTTCGTCCGACGCTTCCAAAATGATCGTCTATAGTACAGTTGGCATATGCATGGTGATGCTTTTGAAAAAGCGTTGCCATAAGTCAACATAAGCCGACCCTTATTGAAGGGTTGTGAAAAGCTTGGTCAATGCCGACCTTTAAAAAAGGTTGGGAAAGACCTAGTCAAGGCCAACCTTTGAAAAAAGTTATTATAGACATGTTTAAGGCAACCTAAAAAAGGTTGGGATAGACCAGTCTAAGATAACCTTTTAAAAAAAGTTGGGATAGACTCGTTTAAGGCAACCTTAAAAAGTTGGGATAAACCTTGTCTAAGACAACTTTTAAAAAGGTTGGGATAGACTCGTTTAAAGCAACCTTAAAAAAGTTGGGATAGACCTTGTTTAAGGCAACCCTTAAAAAGGCTGGGATAAAGCTATCTTAATACAACCTTAAAAAGATTGGGATATACCTTGTCTAAGATAATCTTTAAAAAGGTTGGGATAGACCCGTCTAAGGCAACCTTTAAAAGATTAGGATAAACCTGTTTAAGACAATTTAAAAAGGTTGGAATAAACACATCTAAGGCATTTATTTTCTATTTTTTATTGTTTCAATATTAATATATTTTCATAAACATTTACAAGTGAATAGAAATTGTGCTTTAAATAAAACTAAAAAATTATTAGATTAAAATTAAAATAAAGGTTGAATATTCATTACAAAAATCGATCCAATATCAAAATACACTAATATTTAGCAAAAATGTATACCACCGACATTCTATGATGGACATTGATATTGATGTTATACTACATAACAGTTAATGCGGTCTAAAATTGCAACTTCAATTCCAAGAAACTCTGCTCGGCAACTAAGATGTTATCAAACATTGTTCCAGATTTCACCTGACAAAACACAAACATTTGTCTCGTTATATAGCTTTAAAATGGTCCAGAAAGATAACGGGCTAGGATTTAGACAAAGAGTTCCTGCCACAATTCAATACCCGAACTCAGAAATAATAAGAAATCTAGGTTCTTACGGCAATAGGCCTTCTTCTAGAGGTTCCCATGTATCAGTTATGTCTATTGATCCAATTGATGTGCTCGATGAAGACCAAGAATCCTCCTCGGAATAAGTTAAAACATTTTAGTACAAAATCACATAAAAAAAAAAGGAGGAGATTTATAAAGATAAGAGCAATCGCATTTCATAATTTTGTATCTTCCTTTATCTTTCTAACTCCAAATTGGAGAATATGCAAGGGAGAGATATAACAAAACCAACATGTTCTCAAATGCTTAGAGATTATATTATCATTAAGAAAACGAATGACGCAGTTATGGACATGAATTCATAAACGAATAGATAACAACAAAATTAAGATAAATGAAACAATAACCAATTAAAATCAAACAACTACCTTAATTAATTCAGCAATCATGACAGTCTTGTTTATAGCTCTACCTGTAGCTTTAAGCACAATCTCGTTTGCACCCTTCTCTTGTAAAAAAAAAAACGAGACCTTAGCTCAACAACAGAATATTTTTATAACAAAAATACGCTACTCGCTATTTTAACACATTTAAATTAACGCCTAATACAATGCAAATATCCGACATGAAAAGAATAACAAAGGAAGAAGGTATATTAAGCGAAACAAGGAAAAACCTGAAGCAGAGTCATGGCGTAAGAAATGTAATTCCTCATTCTCCTTTGAGCTATAATCCTCAGCTTATTCTCATTTATCAACGCCTCAGCCTTCGGCTTCTCCACCTTCTGGTACCGGTCCATTTTTTTCTCCGCCAAAAGGGGAAAAAAGCGCTTCAAATCTCAAGTTTTTTTTTCTCAATAACCAAACAAAACCGAAGCTTGGAAATGAATCAACGATTCAATGACATGAAATAAAATGAAATAGAAAATCGAAAAAGAAAAGGCAAAATCGAGATCTAGGGATAGAGAAGGAAAAGAAAGAGGTACCTGGCGAAAGTGAGCAGTTGCGAAGAGGGGTTTGGAGTTTTGAGTTAAGAGACGAAAGGGTGAAAAGTGGTGTTCTGTTTTGATAAAAGGGTAGAGACGAATGAGAGATATTGGCGGGGTTTCTGGTTTATAAAAGAAATTGGGGAAAAATAAAAGAAGAAGAGATTTCAGGTGGGATTTCTAGGGTGGGGGGAATTAATTTTGGGAAAAATAAGGGAAAGAAAAGAAAGATTTCATTTGAAATTTTAGGATAAAAAACCTAATTATAAAATGACACCGTTTTTCAAAAAAACATATTCTTATACTATTTAAACCAATTATATAAATTTAAATTGTATCGTAATTAACATTTGTAATATAAAAATATTTTCTCAATTCCAATTCAATTAAAAAAACAAAATTTCATTTACAAAACTATAAAAATAATAAATAAAATTATTTTAAACAATAAATGTTAACTCTATTTCAATTTAAATTTATTTAATAACACAATGAATAAATAGATCCATTTAATAATACAAATACTAAAATAGAAATTTGTTAGACTTGTACCTTATTTGATAAGATAATTCTTTTTATTGAGTGAGTATAAGTATAAAATAAACATTAAAAACATGACTCAATCATGACTTACCTAGACCATAATAACATTGGACAAAACCGACATATTGAAATATCTAAGCTAAATATAAATCTCAATATTTATACAAAATGAGAGGCTTAAATAAAAATCGTTCCCAACATCAATTTTATTAAGAATGCTTAGTGATATGTATTTTAATTTGGACGTGATTGTGTGGTTGATTTTAGGTTTTTTTTAAATTCTAAATCGAATAACTAAACAAACCAACACTAATGTTTTTAAACCGAACAGTTCACCACCAATTTACCAATCCGATCGGTTCGTTTAAAAATTGTTAAAATTAAAAATAAAACCCCAATTCAATTGTCAATTTAATCGGTCCATGCTAGTTACTGGTCTAACCGAATCAAAGCCATTCTTCAGACTAGTAACCCGGCTAGCTCCCAATCCGACCAGTCAATATTGTCCAGTTCAAACATCATTGACCAACACTTAAATAGTAAATTGATTTCTAGAATGGTATCATTATCCAGCCTAACAATGAATGAGAAACCGAAAAACCTGGTCAAACCGAACTGATTAATTCTAATTAGATTAGTTTGATTTCTAACACGAGCACGAACATATGACATTCTAAGAACCCTACAAATAAGGGTGAAAAAGGCTTGATTAAAAATAGTTCAGTTTCGATTTACATCGGTTAACTGATTTACAGACCAAACCGTTCTTTAGTAGCATTGGCCTCTCCTTCACTCATGTCTTCATTTGATCTACCCTAAACCCTAAACCTTATAATTCTAAACCCCAAATTCTAAAACACTCACTCTAAACCATAAACCATAACCTTTAAATATTGGAACCCTAAACTCAAAACCATATCCCATAAACTACAAACCCCTAAACCCTTAACTCCAAATCTTAAACCCTAAACTAATTAGATGAAATTTTAATATTATATATTCATTCAATATTTTAGAAAATTTAAATAACATTTTCAATTTACTAATTAATTTTGTTTCTCTAGAGATGCATGGATTACCAATTTTTTAATTTTAATTTTGTTTCCCTAAATTAATTTTGTTTCAAATTATGTTATATCAATAATTATGTTAATAATTTACAAGAACTTGATCAAATTAAAGTTCATATATTCAATTACACATTAAACCATTGTTCATGTATGCTTTTGGAATTTATCCCATTTGGATATTTTATTATTTTAAAATAATAATTTATATTTATCTTATTTATGATTAAAATTTTTAAATATATATATAACATAAATTTTGAAACATTTATATTAAAAAACCCTAAAATTCTAAACCCCAAACCCATAATAATCCTAAAATCCTAAAATCTTAAACCCCAAACCCATAAACACAAAACCTTAAAACCTTAAACAATAAACTATAATCCCTAAATACTAAACCTTAAACCCTAAACTAAATTTATTTTTTACGGCATTTTTATTAAAAACCTTCTTCACACTCAATGATATAAACTTTTAAGAATATTCATATTTTAAATCCAGTTTTTTGGTACTAGACATTTAAAAAAAGTCGGAATTAAGGAAATTTGGGACGTTACACCTTTATACAAAGAGTTAGCAGAGCGTATGCTGACAAGTCTATCCCAACACTTAGGAAAGTGTCACCCCAAAACTGTCGTCTTAGGACTAGACAAAAGCCAACTCTTATTCAAGTGTTGCCTTAGGCATACATATCCCAACCCTTATACAAAGAGTTGGCTAAAGCGTAGTCTATCGTAACACTTAGGAAAGTGTCGCCACAAAAGCGTCGTCTTAGGACTACACAAAAGCCAACTCTTATTCAAGCGTTGCCTTAGGCATGTAACACCCTGAATTAGGGGTTATTTGTAATTTAATTAATTTCCCATGTGTACTTGAAGAAATTAATAATATGATTTTATTTGGCATGTAATAAACCCGAGCTAGGCCTGACTTAGGGCTGAAAATTTATTTTTAAGTGTTTAAAGGAGGAAGCTAGGTGACATAGAGGTTAAGAACATTTTTTTAAGGAACTTGACACAATAAGATGGTTGGCTAAGTGGTTCCATGCGTGTTGGAGGAGAAGGGGGAAGCGCAGGTTACAAGTTCGAGTGGCAGAGGAAGCATTCTGCGTTTTTTTTTTTAGGAAGTGATGGGCTTAAGTAGAAAGGCCTTAAAATTAATTGGTGAAGGTTCATAGCATGAAAGTCCAGGTAGTAGGAATGGCTTGGGCGCCACTTAAGAGGGATGTGTCTCGGGTTCAAGGGACACGGGGAGCATTTTTATTTTAGGCTGCTTGCGTTAAGAGAAAAGGGGCCAAGAAAAAGGTTTTATAAATTAATGAAAAGAGTATTTGACATGAAAGTCTTAAGGGGAGAGTTGGCATAAGGCGTGAAGGGGCGTGGGGGAGGCTGGAGGTTCCAGGTTCGAACCAAGATGGCAGCAAATCCATTTTTATCTTTTATTATTTTTGTCTTTGGCATGGGTGAAAGAATTTGGCTGCACTTTGGACTCCCAAATTAATTTGGAAGAGGAAGTTTAGTGTTTTATTTTCATTTAATTTGTTTAAGAAAGGATAGAAGATAAGTGTTATTATATTGAGTGATAATTAATAGCTTAATTATCACAAAAGAGGGGAGGAATTGGCCAACATTGGGACTCTTGGGGTTGTTCAAAATTGATTTTTGTACAGCAAGAAGTGCCCAAAAAAATTCTAGCAACTATTTCTTCTTCTTTTTCCTCTGCTGCTGTCGAATTTCCCCTAGGAAATCCTTCAAAATTTTTCAGCATATTCCTCTTTTATTTTAGCCGAAAACCACCATTGATTTCCCCTACATATTTTCTTTTTCTTTTCTTCCTCCATTAGTCGAACCCCTACCACCTTGCTATCGAAATTCCCTTAGACAAGCTGCCCAAAATTTTGCAAAATTCCAGCATCTCTTTAGCCGAATCTACTCCTCCCTATTTGCTATAGTTTTGGCCGAACATCAAAGAAAAGGATGCTTTCTTCTTCTCCAATCGGTTTGAGAGGAAGGGCCTTCGAGGATTTGGAAACGATCAAGTGAATCCATCATCTTTGATCAATCGGTTTGGTAAGGTGGTAAGGATCTATTTTTATTTATTTGATATTCGATTAAGCCAAAGGCTATTGATATGAGTGATGACGGTGGCCGATTGTAGGGTGGTGAAGCAGAGTTGTAAAGCATGTACTGTGACTAAAAAGCGGTTGGGTAAGGTTTCAGGTTCAAATATTAACCCTTTGGACTAAGGTGGTTTAGCCGAATAGGCCATGTCACTAACTCTCATGTTTGGCTGAATATAGGGACAAAAAGATCTTGAAAGGCCGATTGATTCGTCGGGATTTAGGGGCCATCGATAATAACAGGTGTGTACATACACACTTTATTGCTAATTGATGTGCTAAGTATTTTGTGTATGCTAAATCAGATTTGTGTAGAATCAATTTTAATACCATAATGGTATAAGCAAGGATTTAGGTAAGTCCTTGTCGTTATGACTTTCTTTATGATACTTTTGGGAAGCATGACATATTTGGTATATGTGGTTGTGGCTAATGGTAAACTCAATGTATGTGCTAGTTGAACATATTGGCATGATTACTGTTAAATGCATATCCTTGATTGATGTGGGATAAACGAGTGGAGGGGGTAGTGATATTCGTGTCGATGGACACCGGTGGTTTGGTACCACATTTTGTGACTACTGGTCACGGAGGTTTGGCACCTCGGAGGTTTGGCACCTCATAGCGTCTCGTCCCGCTGGCTTAGCACCATAGTGGGTTGGCCCCATGGATTATATTATGGGATCGACGCCGATGATTTGGTATCACACGTGGGTTGGCCCCACCGGTGGTTTGGCACCACAATATTGTTGTATATCGTGACTATAAGTCACCGGTGGTTTGGCACCACCGGTGGTTTGGTACCACACGGGTAGAAAAGGTGTTTGGATGGTTAGGTTGGGTGCATGTTAAATTAATTTGTGATTTGTGTGTATGATTATGCATTAAACGGGAAAAGGGTTACACATCGAGTCTTGGTGACTCACCTTTTCCTTTAACATTTTTCAGTGACTCGTAGATCGCGGATGTGGAGCCGGATGGACTCGAGGTGGCCATGCAAAGTGAAATTATGGACTAGATGAACTTGGAATTATTTTTATTTTATTTTGGTTTTAATTGTTCGGTTGTAATAAGGCCTCCTAAGATTATTTTATCATTTTACATGTTTGGGATGAATTATTTAAACCGCTTAATAACTTTAAAATGATTACACAAATTTTCTTAAATTCAAACGAAAATGTTTTCTTTCGTACCATCCGTACAATGACAAAATTGGTAACAACTTGACTTAATATATATTTAAAATGAACTAAGTATTGCTTTCTTTATACACCTCAACTGTTTTTAAAATAAGACAACATCTTTTACTATGAACAAAATTGGCTAGACAAGGGTTTTCCAAAATGTTTTCATCTGTAACATACCGAATTTGGCCATAACGTTTGGGTAGGGTTTGAGTGTTACAAAATTGGTATCGAGCCAGATTCAAAACTTCTATGTGGGGGCCCAAGGCCCAAAATGTTTGGTTTTGCTAAGTAGGCCTTATTATGATATTTTAGAAACTATTTTGGCTTGAACAAAGATGGCACCGAGTCTCAAGCACCTATCCGCCTGTGTAAGTACTTCTATCCACTTTTGTGAATTCTTTTGATGAGGGTAGAAAGGTAAGATGGGAACGTAGACTACTAAAGTAGAAATTATTGAACCCTAGGGATAGCATACCCCAACAAAAAATTGCATAAGATTTAATAATTTCTAAACAAACCACGTGAGTTGTCTTGAGCAAAGGATGTGGCAATCGTTATATGCATGTCTAGGATTGGATTCGGTGGGGGCTTGGTATTTAAGTTATCCTCGTGACTCACCTCCTACTCACTCGAATCCTACGGTGCATAGTAATCAGTTCATCCTAATGAGACGACACACTCATAGGCTAAACTCGATAACTAAAACTCGAAAAGGGATTAGCCATTTTGTTTTTGAGGAAAATAAAATCTTGTTTAAAAAAAGACCAAAATACCCCTGGCTTGTAAATTATCAAAATACCCTCCGTATGAAAAATTTTTCAAAGAGAAATTTTCAAAATATCCATGTTTTGTGAAAACACTTAGAACCCAACTTTTGGAATCATTTTTGGTAAAAATGCCTTGAATATGAAAATTACTAAAATACCCTTAGGGGTAAAACTACGAAAACGCCCTTGAAACATGAAATTTCCAAAATAGCCACAGCTTTAATCAAAATTTTCATTTCATAAAAAGTGCTTAAAAACCTTAAATTCCAAAAACGTCATGATTTTGTAGAATTACAACATTGCCCTAACCAACAAAATTACCAAAATGACCTTGGTTTCAAAATTTTTGCAACACCATTAAAATGGAAGATAAAATCTTAAAAATAACTCCCAAAGTTTTACAACTTTTTGAAACATCCCTGATTTATCAATTTTACAAATTCACCCTAATTTGTGGAAAATTACCAAAATGCCCTTGAGTTTCAAAATCACCGAAAGACCCTTAAATTTTAAAATTTTCCAAATACCCCGGGAAATTAAGAGATTTAAAATAATTTTTGACAAAATCATCCAAGAACCTGTGTTTTTGAAAAATTACAAAAATACCCCTGTAGGACAAATTACAAAAATGCCCCTGGGTAGTGGAAAAACAATCACAACGAAACTACAACATCTCTTTGATTGAATGAAAGACTGTGTGCTTGTTTGATTACGAAAGAACCCCTCTTAAAACTCCCATCATAAAATTTCTTCGCGGGTAACCACGTGAAATACTAATCCATAAAAATTTCTTAATCAGATTAAAGCGCAATAGTTAGAATGAGCTCTAGAGGACGAGGCCGTCGTGGACACGGTAGGGGCAGGATAACCGTGTCAGAACCCGTGAGGTCGGGTCAGGAATCGGAGAATGGGGTACCACCGCCACCACCACCCCCAATTTTTAGAGCTGAGGAGCAGGATCAGACGGGAGGTGAGGCAGTAACGCAAGCTGTGTTGCGAGTCCTTGAGATGGTGGCTGGGGCGAGTGGAGGTATGGGAGCTCGAAAGTCATACCCAGCGACTTGATCCAAGCAGGCGGAGGTATTAGGGGTGTATTGGGAGTGGCACCCAGTACGGTGGAATACTAGTTAGAATCGACTGAAAGGATCATGGATGATCTTGATCTGACGGATGAGGAAAAGCTGAAGGGAGCAGTGTCGCTTCTAAAGGATGAGTCATATCAGTGGTGGCTCACGGTACGAGATGGTGCTATGACAGATGACCTTACTTGGGAGTACTTCAAAGCTGCTTATCTGAAGAAGTATGTGGGCACCAGCTACATTGATGCTCAGAGGAAAGCCTTTCTGGGGTTGGTACAAGGAAATAAGTCAGTGTCGGAGTATGAAGCGAAATTCTTGAGGCTGAGCTGTTATGCTCGGGGAATTATGTTGACAGAGCATGAACAGTGTATCCGCTTTGAAGACGGACTGAGGGATGACTTGAGGATGCTCATTGCTCCACAGCAGGAGCGTGAGTTTACTGTTTTGGTGGAAAAGGCTAAAGTAGCCGAAGGGGTTAAGGCGTCCGTGAGACAGAATTATGATAGGAACAAGCAGAAAAGAGGCTTTGGATCGTCCAGATCTGGTAGTAACGCACAGAAGAGGGCTAAGCAGAATAGGCCAAATCAGGCAGGAAGGCCCATGGCAACTAATTAGAGACCAGCTCAGTGCAATCGCTGTGGGAAATCACATTGGGAAGGATGTTGGACCGGTGAGAGGGGATGCTTTGAATGTGGATCTTTGGATCACCGTGTAAAGGATTGTCCTCAGAAGTTGGCAAAGAATCAGCCAGAGGGTTAGAACCGTGCTCAGGCTAGGAATGTAGGACCACCACAGAGGGGTCATGGTAATGGTAGAGGAGGCAATGGTTCTAATCGAGGTCGTGGGAATCCGGGAAGAGGGGCAGGCAACACAGAAGCAAGGCAACCTGGTTTAGTCTATACAGTAAGGCGTCGAGAGGAGGGTGACACACCGGACGTCATAACCGGTACGTTCCTAATTTTTGGTCTTCCATATGTTGCATTAATTGATGTGGGTTCAACGCATTCATACGTTGCTAGTAGTGTGGTAGAGACCATGAACATAGACTTCGAGACTACTTCTAGGGAGATGACAGTAATTAGCCCTCTAGGTAACTCTGTAGTTGTAAACAAGCTATATAGAGATGTACCCCTAGAACTCCAAGGGGTAGTGTTTGTGGCTGACCTAATGGAACTGCCGTTTGGGGAGTTCAATCTAATTCTTGGCATGGACTGGTTGGTTAAGCATCAGGTGAAGTTGGATTGCGCTGCTAAGCGCATGGTTCTGAAGATGGCTGAGGGTGATGAAATAGTTATGATAGGTAATAGAAGAGATTACCTATCCAACGTGGTGTCTGCATTGAAGGCGGAGAAGATGGTCAGGAAGGGCTATGAGGCATTTTTGGTTCGAATATGTGCCTTGGAGGCTAAGGAGTCAGTAGTTGAGAAGGTCCGAACGGTAGGGGAAATTCCTGATGTGTTTCCAGAGGAACTTCCGGGTTTGCCATTAGATCGGGAAGTTGAGTTTGGTATAGACTTATTACCCGGAATGGTGCACGTGTCTATAGTACCCTACCGAATGGCACCAAAGGAATTGGTGGGTGAAGGCTCAAATTCAAGAACTTTTGACCGAGGGTTTATCCAGACCAAGTATATCTCCGTGGGGGCACTGTCATGTTCTTCAAGAAGAAAGATGGGTTAATGCGGATGTGTATCGACTACCGTCAGCTGAACAAGTTAATGATCAAAAACAAGTATCCGTTGCCCGGATCGATGACTTGTTTAACCAACTGAAGGGTGCATCGGTTTTCTCAAAGATAAACCTTAGGTCGGGTTATCATCAACTTAAAGTGAAGGAGGTTGATGTTCACAAAATGACATTTTGAACTCGATATGGGCATTACGAGTTCTTAGTGATGCCATTTGGGTTGACCAATGCACCGGCAGCATTCATGGACTTAATGAATAGGGTGTTCCAGCAGTACTTGGATCAATTTGTCGTGGTGTTTATAGATGACATATTGGTTTATTCAAAGACGGAGGAGGAGCATGACATGCATCTGCGTATGGTTCTACAAGTACTGAGGGAGAAGCAGTTATATGCCAAATTCAGTAAGTGCGAATTTTGGCTCAGGGAGGTGGCATTCTTAGATCACGTGGTGTCAGCAGAAGGGATTAGAGTGGACCCTCGCAAGGTTGAAGCGGTGTTGGAGTGGAAATCGCCTAAGTCAGTGGCAGAAATTCGAAGTTTTCTTGGTCTGGCAGGGTACTATCGAAGGTTTGTGGAAGGGTTCTCTTTAATCGCAGCCCCACTAACTAAGTTATTAAGAAAGGGAGTTCCGTTTGTATGGTCGGAGAAGCAGCAGGAAAATTTTGATAAGCTAAGGAAGATTCGACGAAACTCGATTACATACTGACTAAGGCGAGGAAGTTATTTACGGTTTCTTGTGATCGTCCCATACGGAGTTAGGATGTGTATTGATGCAGGAAGGGAAGGTAGTGGCCTATACGTCCCGTCAGTTAAGACCGCATGAGGTTAACTACCCAACTCACGACTTAGAGTTAGCGGCGATAGTCTTTGCTTTGAAAATATGGAGGTATTATCTATATGGGGAGAAGTCGATAGTCTACACGGACCACAAAAGTTTGAGGTATCTCTTGACTCAGAAGGACTTGAACTTGAGGCAGTGACGGTGGATTGAACTATTAAAGGACTACGACTGTTTAATTGAGTACCATCCGGCAAAGCTAACGTGGTGGCTGACGCGTTGAGTCGAAAGGTCGTGGCGGACTTAAGGGCGATGTTTGCTCATTTGAGTTTATACGACGATGGAAGTCTTTTGGCAGAGCTGCAAGTTAAGCCAACTTGGATCGAAGAGATTAAAGAAAAATAGTTAGTAGATGGAAGCTTGAATGCACGGAGATTGTAAGTTCAAAGTGGTGGCTTAGAAGGGTATAACTTGTCCGATGATGGAGTATTATGCTTTCAAGGGTGAGCTTGTATGCCAAAAGATGTGGAATTGAGGCAGAGAATTCTTCGGGATGCACAT
Organism: Gossypium rotundifolium; assembly: GCA_025506655.1. Lineage (NCBI taxonomy): Eukaryota > Viridiplantae > Streptophyta > Magnoliopsida > Malvales > Malvaceae > Gossypium > Gossypium rotundifolium. The sequence continues at coordinate 54,259,483 of CP106725.1, forward strand.
AGCAGCCCATACGCTATGCATCCGGAGGTAGCAAGATGTACGGAGATTTGCGAAGACAATTTTGGTGGCCTGGGTTGAAGCGCGAGGTGACTGAATTTGTAGGGAAGTGTCTGACGTGTCAGCAGGTTAAGGTTGAACATTAGTTGCCGTCGGGTTTACTTCAACCAATTAAGATCCCTCAGTGGAAATGGGAGAGGATTACGATGGATTTTGTAAGTGGGCTACCCCTTACGCCCAGCAAGAAGGACGCAGTTTGGGTGATTGTGGACCGTCGACTAAATCAGCTCACTTCATACCGGTGAGGGTGGATTACTCACTTGAAGCTAGCTAAGTTGTATGTGTCGAAAATAGTGAGGTTGCATGGTGTCTAAGATCGATCATCTCGGATAGGGATCCCGATTTACGTCGAGGTTCTAGAAAGCGTTGCATCAAACTTTGGGCACACGATTGGATTTCAAGATGACTTTCCATCCACATCGACGAGCAAATCGAAAAGGGTCATCTGATTTTAGAAGATATGCTAAGAGGGTGTGTTCGGATTTGGTGGTAGTTGGGAAGAGTACCTACTGTTAGCGTAATTCGCTTATAACAATAGTTATCAGCGAGTATTCAGATGGCTCCATATGAAGCAATCAGTATGGGCGGAAATGTCGTACTCCTACGTGTTGGACGAGTTGGGTGAGCGGCAAGTTTTGGGTCCGTAATTGGTGATGTAAATGAAGATAAAGTTAAGGTGATTGGGCTCATCTTAAGGAAGCGTCAGATAGACAGAAGTCTTATGTTGATCTTAAGCGCAAGGAAATGGAGTATGCGGTAGGGGATAAAGTTTTCCTGAAGGTGTCACCTTGGAAAAAGGTATTAAGATTTGGGCGAAAAGAGAAGTTAAGCCCAAGGTTCATCGGGCCATATACAGTAGTGAAGCAAGTGGAACCGATAGCTTATCAGCTCGAGTTACCGGCAGAGTTAAGGCAAATTCATGATGTCTTCCATGTGTCGATGCTGAGGCGCTATCGATCAGATCCCTCACACATTGTGCCGGTTGAGGAAATTGAAGTAAGTCCGGACATGTCTTTCGAGGAAGAGCCGGTACAAATCTTGGATCGTGATGTTAAAGTCCTACGTAGGAAGTCAGTGCCTTTGGTAAAGGTGTTATGGCGGAACCATGGTACGGAGGAAGCTACATGGGAACCCGAGGATGTGATGCGGCAGCAATACGCCAAACTCTTCTGATCCAGGCAATTTCGGGGCCGAAATATTTTTTAGGGGGGTAGAACTGTAACACCCTGAATTACGGGTTATTTGTAATTTAATTAATTTCCCATGTTTACTTGAAGAAATTAATAATATGATTTTATTTGGCATGTTTGAGGGTCCAAAAATAAACCCGAGCTAGGCCTGACTTAGGGCTGAAAATTTATTTTTAAGTGTTTAAAGGAGGAAGCTAGGTGACATAGAGGTTAAGAACATTTTTTTTAAGGAACTTGACACAAGGAGATGGTTGGCTAAGTGGTTCCATGCGTGTTGGAGGAGAAGGAGGAGCGCAGGTCACAAGTTCGAGTGGCAGAGGAAGCATTCTGCGTTTTGTTTTTTTTAGGAAGTGATGGGCTTAAGTAGGAAGGCCTTAAAATTAATTGGTGAAGGTTCATAGCATGAAAGTCCAGGTAGTAGGAGTGGCTTGGGGCGCCACTTAAGAGGGACAGGTCTCGGGTTCGAGGGACGCAGGGAGCATTTTTATTTTGGGCTGCTTGCATTAAGAGAAAAAGGGCCAAGAAGAAGGTTTTATAAATTAATGAAAAGAGTATTTGACATGAAAGTCTTAAGGGGAGAGTTGGCATAAGGCGTGAAGGGGCGTGGGGGAGGCTGGAGGTTCGTGTTCGAACCAAGGTGGCAACAAATCCATTTTATCTTTATTATTTTTCTTTTTTGGCGTGGGTGAAAGAATTTGGTGCACTTTGGACTCCCAAATTAATTTACCGAAAAGGGAGTTTAGTGTTTTATTTTCATTTAATTTGTTTAAGAAAAGATAGAAGATAAGTGTTATTATCTTGAGTGATAATTAATAGCTTAATTATCACAAAAGAGGGGAGGAATTGGCCAGCATTGGGACTCTTGGGGCTATTCAAAATTGATTTTTACTGACAAGAAGTGCCCAAAAAATTCCAGCAACTATTTCTTCTTCTTTTTCCTCTGCTGCTGCTGAATTTCCCCTAGGAAATCCTTCAAAATTTTCCAGCATCTTCCTCTTTTATTTTAGCCGAAAACCACCATTGATTTCCCTACATATTTTCTTTTCTTTTCTTCCTCCATTAGTCGAACCCTACCACCTTCTTCTTGAAATTCCCTTAGACAAACTGCCCAAAATTTTGCAAAATTCCAGCATCTCTTTAGCCGAATCTACTCCTCCCTATTTGCTATAGTTTTGGCCGAACATCAAAGAAAAGGGTGCTTTCTTCTTCTCCAATCGGTTTGAGAGGAAGGGCCTTCGAGGATTTGGAAACGATCAAGTGAATCCATCATCTTTGATCAATCGGTTTGGTAAGGTGGTAAGGATCTATTTTTATTTATTTGATATTCGATTAAGCCAAAGGCTATTGATATGAGTGATGACGGTGGCCCATTGTAGGGTGGTGAAGCAGAGTTGTAAAGCGTGTACTGTGACTAAGAAGCGGTTGGGTAAGGTTTCAGGTTCAAATATTAACCCTTTGGATTAAGGTGGTTTAGCCGAATAGGCCATGTCACTAACTCTCATGTTTGGCTGAATATAGGGACAAAAAGATCTTGAAAGGCCGATTGATTCGTCGAGATTTAGGGGCTATCGATAGTAACAGGTGTGTACATACACACTTTATTGCTAATTGATGTGTTAAATATTTTGTGTATGCTAAATCGGATTTGTGTAGAATCGGTTTAATACCATAATGGTATAAGCAAGGATCCAGGTAAGTCCTTGTCGTTATGACTTTCTTTATGATGCTTTTGGGAAGCATGACATATTTGGTATATGTGGTTGTGGCTAATGGTAAACTTAATGTATGTGCTAGTTGAACATATTGGCATGATTACTGTTAAATGCATATCCTTGATTGATGTGGGATAAACGAGTGGAGGGGTAGTGATATTCGTGTCGACGGACACCAGTGGTTTGGTACCACATTTTGTAACTACGGTCACCAGAGGTTTGGCACCTCCAGAGGTTTGGCACCTCATAGCGTCTCGCCCCCGGTGGCTTAGCACCACGATTGGGTTGGCCCCATGGATTATATTATGGGATCGACGCCAGTGATTTGGTATCACACATGGGTTGGCCCCACCAGTGGTTTGGCACCACAATATTGTTGTATATCGTGACTATAAGTCACTAGTGGTTTGGCACCACCAGTGGTTTGGTACCACACGGGGTAGAAAAGGTGTTTGGATGGTTAGGTTGGGTGCATGTTAAATTAATTTGTGATTTGTGTGTATGATTATGCATTAAACCGGGAAAAGGGTTACACACTGAGTCTTGGTGACTCACCTTTTCCTTTAACATTTTTCAGGTGACTCGTAGATCGCGGATGTGGAGCCGGATGGACTCGAGGTGGCCATGCAGTGAAATTATGGACTAGATGAACTTGGAATTATTTTTATTTTATTTTGGTTTTAATTGTTCAGTTGTAATAAGGCCTCCTAAGATTATTTTTATCATTTTACATGTTTGGGATGAATTATTTAAACCGCTTAATAACTTTAAAATGATTACACAAATTTTCTTAAATTCAAACGAAAATGTTTTCTTTCGTACCATCGGGTACAATGACAAAAATTGGTAACAACTTGACTTAATATATATTTAAAATGAACTAAGTATTGCTTTCTTTATACACATCAACTGTTTTTAAAATAAGACAACATCTTTTACTATGAACAAAATCGGCTAGACAAGGGTTTTCCAAAATGTTTTCATCTGTAACATACCGAATTTGGCCATAACGTTTGGGCCGGGTTTGGAGTGTTAAAGGCATACATATCCCAACCCTTATACAAAGAGTTGGCCAAAGCATAGTCTATCCCAACACTTAGGAAAGTGTCGCCACAAAGTGTCATCTTAAGACTACACAAAAGCCAACTTTTATTCAAGCGTTGCCTTAGGCATACATATCCCAACTCTTATACAAAGAGTTGGCCAAAGCGTAGTCTATCCCAACACTTAGGAAAATGTCGCTCCAAAACTGTCGTCTTAGGACTACACAAAAGCCAACTCTTATTCAAGCGTTGCCTTAGGCATACATATCCCAACCCTTATAAAAAGAGTTGGCCAAAGTGTATGTTGGCAAGTATATCCCAACACTTAGGAAAGTGTCGCAACAAAAGTGTCAGCTTAGGACTACACAAAAGGCAACTCTTATTCAAGCATCGCCTAAGGCATACATATCCCAACCCTTATACAAAGAGTTGGCCAAAGCGTATGTTCGCAACTCTATCCCAACACTTAGGAAAGTGTCACCCCAAAAGTGTCGTCTTAGGACTAGACAAAACCAACACTTATTTAAGCGTTGCCTTAGGCATGCATATCCCAACCCTTATAAAAGAGTTGGCCAAAGCGTATTTTGGCCAGTCCATCCCAACGCTTAGGAAAGTGTTGCCCCATAAGTGTTGTCTTAGCATTGTTTTGTTGTAGTGTTAACATTATTATTCCTATTTTTATTATTATTATTTCATTACAATTTTTTTTACTATTATTTTACCTATTATTATTTACTACTATTATTATTATTACGCATTACTATTATTATTATTATTATTATATTTATGACTATTATTATTATTTTTAATCTTATTATTTTATTTTCTATTATTAGTATTATTACTATTTTTATTACCTACATTATTATTGCTATTTTTTACATTTATATAATTTTGTTATTAATATTACTTTTATCTTGACTACTATTATTATTTTTATATTATTACTAATAATTTTAATATCCTTACATTATTTTATCATTATTAATACTATTTTATTTTTACTATTACTCGATCATTATTTTCATTATTAAATTTATTTTATAATTTCTAATATTTATTTATTTATTAATATATTTCCATTATAATTTATTATAATTTTTATTATTACTACTATTTTATTTCTTTTTATTATTGTACATAGTATCTATTTGTTTATTTATTTATTATTAAACTTTATTTTTGTTTTATTTTGTTATTTATTATTATTATTTTATATAGATTATTTGTTTTAAATTTTTATTGTAATTTATATTTGTTTCCCTCGTTCACTCTATTATGCATGTGCATTATAATTCATTCTCCATTTTATAAAATCACATCACATTTTATTCTATTTTCAAAATAAGTAAATTCTTCACGTTCTAAGGGTTCGAAAGAATTCGTACCCTAACTTATTGGGTTTTGATTTTTTTCTTCGAGTTCAAAGAACTTATTACTTTCCTTTTAAAAGTTAAATAAAAACTTATTCTCGGGAATTCAAAATGTCGTGTCCTAACGCGCTGGATGTGACATTATGTTATCTCGAGGTAAGGCTTTTGAAAACAAGGCAATGTTTCGTGTTTGGAAGTTCGAGAAATTATGCCCTAATGTGCTAAGTTTCGGTTTTTCATTCGTACAAATAACTAAATATCTTTTTAAATTCGGATTTTTGGAGGTTAAGGGATGATCTTAGTTTCAGGGGTTAAAATGTCGCACCCTAACGTACTAGATGTGATATTTTATCCTTTTGGAATAAATGAGTCTTAATATTCCAAAACAGGTTATACAAACACTCTTTAAAAGGAATTGTATTTTAAAATCTTTCAAATTCTCGACATAAGGACATTAATTAATCGATTAGGTACCAATTTTTGGGCATTACGAGGGTGCTAATCCTTCCTTGTTCGTAGCTGACTCTTGAACCCGTTTTCTTGTACTTTGTGGACCAAAATCAACATTTTAAAATAAAGTGTTTTATAAGGTGATCCAATCACACCTAAGTAAAAATGGATTGTGGCGACTCCATTTTCGTTCTTTAAAGTCGATCTCGTTTTTTCAAAAACTTTAAAAAATGGTTTCGACAGCTTGGCGACTCCACTGGGGACTTAAGAGAGTCAAGCCATAAAATTGATTATTTTCTGTCCTTTGTCGAAAATTTGAAAAATTTGATTTGAAAATTTAAAAATTTTGGTTTGAACATATGATTATTGTTTTCTTACACACATTGCATTGCATGACCGTTGTGGTCGCACCCTTAAGTGGGAGTGAGAAACTATGCTTTCGTGAGTTTTTCACTTTCGCATTGGCTAGTGGAGTGCTTCCGGGATAAATCTGTACCTATGTCTTCGTGAGGTTTTCATCTCCGCATAGCCATAGGGAAATGTATTCCCCTGAACTGAACTCGATCCGTATGAGCCTATAATGGGTGAGGATCGAGGAATCTACTGGTTCGGGTACCTAAACTTTAAAACTAAACCGCATATAGTGAACCCCAAGAGCCCACCTTAGGTAGAACTATGTCAAACCTTAGTGGTCACCCAGATAGGTGTTCTATGTTATTTATTTTTTCCTGTGTTAACGTGTTTTTTTTGTTTTGTTTTGATTGCATTGCATCCACATCATAGAAAAGAGGTGTTGATTCAAATTTGATTGCTAAATAGAATAGTTTCTCATAAGAAAATGAATTTTTTTGATAAAGTGGATTATAATACGGTCATCCGAATATGGTCCAAGTAAACAAGAGAAGACTGATAGTCCGTGAAGGAATACAAGACTTTATTCCCCAAGGATTCAAGACGACAAAGACTATTCGAGAATCACCACGTCTCGGCTTTCTTGAAAAGGCTAACGAGCATTACAAGGTTAAGTGAGCAGTGAGTCGCGGCCAAGATCAAGCAAAAAGGAGCTAATAGGAGGCATCTATTAGAAGTTTGTAAGATTTGACCTATGCAAAGAAGGGGATTGATGTTTTTGGTGGGAATATGAGGGCAAGGCCGTATATATGATCCATTTTATGTAAAGAAATTTGCTTTCTAGAAAAGTTGTTCTAATGAAATTGAATTCAGAATCAATGCCTCTCTTTCTTTTGCATTCATTCCATGCATTTGCATTAGATCATATCCTTTGTATTTAAGTCCATAGAGAGAGTCTAATTAGTTGAAATTATAAAGAGAGAGGGAAAAGAGAAAGAGAGAAGTGAAATCTAGAAACTGAACACCACTATGATACACGCGCCAAATCAAAGAAAATGGATCAAAGACTTGAACAGTTTCAAAGGGATATGCAAGATCAGATGTAGGAGCAATTGGCAAAGCTCCAACAAGAAATGATGGACCAAATGTTGGAAGCCCAAAGGAACATGATGGCTCAAATGGCCCAGATGCTGAATGGGGCAATGGACAAAGGAAAGGGTCCCATAGTTAACGTTGAAGGCAACGAGGACTTTCCTAGAGGTTTCACCCCACTACATGTACAACCTGAGAAGTATCCCTAAAGGCCACCTATTACGATTAGGCCTTAACAAGGGCAAAATGACACTAGAGTGCCCATGAATTTCCAAGTTGGCATAGGATCCAACCCAGGAGATCACCTTGCTAATCCCATCATCCCTGACTTAGACATAGTAGAAAGGGAAAGAATAAGGACTGAATCTTCAAGACAATTAGAAGATCATTGTAGATGGTTAGAGGAAAAGTTCAAGGCCTTGGAGAATGCTGATATTAACAATGGAATTGATGCTAAGGACTTGATCTTGATTCCAGATTTGGTGCTTCCTCACAAGTTTAAAATATCAAAATTTGAAAAGTACAATGGAATCGGCTACCTGAAGCTCGTATTACCATGTTCTGTAGACGGATGACCGGCTATGTTAAAAATGATCAACTTTTGATTCATTGTTTCTAGGATAGTTTGGTGGGGGCAACGTCCAGGTGGTACAATCAACTCAGCCGTGCTAGGATTAGCTCTTAGAGAGATTTGGCCCAAGCCTTCATGAAGCAATACAATTATGTCACAAACATGACGCTTGATAGAATCACTTTGCAAAACATGGAGAAGAAGTCAAATGAAAGCTTCAGACAGTATGCGCAAAGATGGAGAGAGGTCGCCATGCAAGTTTAGCCACCACTCCTAGAAAAGAAGACTACAATGCTCTTCATCAATACCTTGAAGGCTTCATTCATCACTCATATCATAGGAAGTACCACCAAGAGCTTTACGAATATAGTGATGGCAGGAGAGATGATTGAAAATGCCATAAGGGGTGGCAAGATTGAAGTAGGGGAAACCACTAAAAGGTCTGTTTCTAGGAAAAAGGATGATAATGTGAATAATACGAGTACATACAACAAAGGGTACTCAAGAGCAATTACTATTAACCAGCTAAAGGTAATCACTGTTGGGCAGCAAGGGTCGGTGAGACAAGAGTCAGGCATAAGGCAAAACTCTGAAAAGCTCCAATTTACACCAATTCCAATGACGTATAAAGAGCTATATCAATGTTTGTTTGACATACACGTGGTGTCCCCATTTTATTTGAAACCATTGCAACCTCCGTTCCCAAAATAGTATAACGAGAATACCCAATGCGAGTACACGCGGGAATAAAGGGTCACTCAATTGAAAACTGTACTACATTTAAAAAGTTGGTTGAAAGGTTCATTAGAATGAGAATTGTGAAGTTCGACGATTCATCAAAACTTGACCAGTTTGATGAGGCAATAAATGCGATAATTGAAGGAGGAGACAAGAAAGTTGCGACCCCTTGAAGAAATCAAAAGTGAAGAGGGAATCGGGGAACGAAGTTTCTAAGCCCTTGTATACTTGGGAGTGTTTTGAATAATGGGACTGTGAAGAGATTTCTGTATTTTTAGATCTAATCTAGAGTAATATTCAAAACATGCTTGTTGCCTTAAGCCTAGAGGCAATAAGAATCCTTTTGTGAAATAGGCTCGTGTCCAAAATTTTTATTTTAATAAAATACATCTTTTAAGCAAATATTCTTTTATTCTTTCCATTTCATATTGTACATTCTTTTGTTGTTTTATAATATTCTTTCATTCTTTATTCATGACCATACTATACAAATAATCATCCTTAGAATCATTTATTCTTTGGATTTTTTGCCTTCGTACCTAGGTAACCAGATATCAACGACATGAGCGATGTTGTTACTGACTCCCTTTTTGAATGAGATATGGGTCTAGGGGATCTAAGGACTTTGAAAGTGACAGAGATTGTAACTTATCTTCTAATTTGTTAATAATGGTAGAACAAGGGGAAAAACGGATCCTACCCTACATAGCGTCAGTTGACATTGTGAGCCTAGGAAAGGGGTGAAGATTGAAGCCCAGCTCACCACAGAGATAAGGCAAGACATCATTGAGTTACTTTCGAGAATTCAAAGATGTTTTCGCACGATCATATCAAAACATTCCTGGACTACTAGGACATGAGGATCGAGCACTGTTGGTCTACCATTGAAGGGGATTGCATCAGTTATATTGTATTTAAGGAAACAAGATTCATATGCCTTCTCCATTTCTTCACAAATTTTTCATATGTGGGGCATGGATGTGATGGGGCCAATCTCGTCAAAAACTTTTAGCCAATATCGACTTATCGTTGTGGTTGTCGTTTACTTCACTAAGAGGGTAGAAATAGCTTCATACGCCAATGTTACAAGGTCGAAGTCATTAATTTAAAAAAAAAAGATCATGCACCGACAAAGAATGCCAAAAATGAAAAAGTCAAAAGTTTGTAGTCTGTTCAAAGATCAGACGCCATATCATAGAGCAACAAAGGCAGCCAAAAAAAGGATTGTAGAAAAGATAACCGAGACTTGTAAAGATTGGTATAAATAAGTTATCATTTATCCTCTGTCTTATCGAACGTCGGCTAGAACCTTCGCTGGGGCAACACATTGGAATAGAAACAGTTTTGCCAATTAAACCTGATTGAAGAAAAGGTTAAAAGCTATCCATCACGGTCAAATGATGCAAGCTTACGACAAAGAGGTTCATCCTAGAGAATTCCATGAGGGGAACCTAATGTTGAGGAAGATCCTTCTTATGCAAAAGGATTTATGAGGAAAGCAGATGTCAAACTGGGAAGGACCTTTATGTAGGGCCTGTTCTAAAGATATTCATCGAGACGGATGCCAAAGACTTGCCCAATCCGGTGAATTCAGGTTCATTCAAGAAGTGCTTTACTTGAAAAGGGAAAGACCAAGGTGAAAACCCGCAATGGTCGCCTTGAAATCAAATTCATTTAAAAAAAAAAAAAAAGAATAGATAAAAGAAAAGAAAATGAGAGGCCAAGGCGAAAACCCGCAAAGAGCGCTTTAAGACCAAAGGTGTTTTGAGCCGAAAACTCGAAAAGAGCGGCTCAAATTTTGATAAAAAAAGAGGGCATGTGGTAATCTTGTTATGCCTAAATTAATAGTAAAGAAGTATGCTGCGTCTTGGGGCATTGACAAAGTACTCTGATCCTCTAAACTCATATTGAGCTTAAAATGGTCCTCAAGAAGTTTGAACAGAGAAGCTCAGGCTGCGATATCTAGGGCATCTAGCTTCTATCTTACCCATTTTTTTGAATTTGCTATCTTGGATTGCTTTATTCTTTTCAAGATAATCTCAAATCAATTTTCTTTTATTGCCTTGGTTATCTTTGATTAATTTATTTGTTTTGAGCTATGCTCTTGAATAATTTCTTTCTTATCCATGTTTGCAATCTTTTTCAAGCATTTTATATTGAAATAACGATTATTGGACTAATAATATTTTCATAAAAGGAGTTTTGTACATTACTCTGGAAGTTTTTTTAAATAATATAGAAACCTGAAACAAGACTATTGTTTAGAACACACCAAACCTAAGGTTTGGAAATATTGAAAGGCACATATATCTGGTTATTACATCTAGGGGATGGTGTAACAGATCAAATTGATAATAGATTAGATGAAAGAAACCAAATGTTATTCCCCTGAAGTTGCAGTGGGAGGTACAAACTTTATGTCCCAGAGGGTACAGTGGAAAGGACTCTAGAATTACAGCGGGGCAAGCTTGCTGAGCAGAATATGATTGTTTCTTTGGGTTTTCTATCAAAGATACCAGCTGAACGAGAAAGTATGGAAATGCATCAGTGATAGAATCTTGATGACCTATGAAGTGACAACCCCAAATAGTAAAAAAGGGATCATTCCCATGTAAATATCATTCATACACTTCCAATTAGGAGCATTTGATTCATTTCGATCATTGTATTCTAATTGTTGTTTTTTTTTTAAAAAAAAGAGGGAGATCATTCTCATGACATTCTGCATTCATGCAAATGTCATCCTTAATATCATTTAGTTAGAGTATTAGATTCATTCCTATCATTACATCCTAATCATTGTACATTTTGGGATCATTCTCATGATATTCCGCATTCATGTAAATGTCATCCATAATACATTTGAGTCTACAGGACATGTCCCTCAGAGGACGGTGTAGCAAACCAAAAAGTTCAGAATTTGTTCCCTAGAAATGATAGTGGAGCAAATTGAAGATTGAAGTCTTCCTGAAGATAGTAAGGATTCAAACCAAAAAGTTCAGAATTTGTTCCCTAGAGATGATAGTGGAGCAAGCGAAGATTGAAGTCTTCTTGAAGATAGTAAGGAAGCAAACCAAAAGTTCGAATTTGTTCCTAGAGATGGTAGTGGAGCAAATCAAGATTGAAGTCTTCTGAAGATAGTAAGAAAGCAAACCAAAAGTTCGAATTTATTCCCTAGAGATGGTAGTGGAGCAAGCGAAGATTGAAGTCTTCACGAAGATAGTAAGGAAGCAAACCAAAAGTTTAGAATTTGTTCCTAGAGATGATAGTGGAGCAAATCAAGATTGAAGTCTTCACGAAGATAGTAAGGAAGCAAACCAAAAAGTTCAGATTTTGTTCCTTAGAGATGGTAGTGGAGCAAACCGAAGATTGAAGTCTTCCTGAAGATAGTAAGAAAGCAAACCAAAAAGTTCAGATTTTGTTCGCTAGAGATGGTAGTGGAGCAAACTGAAGATTGAAGTCTTCCTGAAGATAGTAAGGAAGCAAACCAAAAAGTTCAGATTTTGTTCTCTAGAGATGGTAGTGGAGCAAACTGAAGATTGAAGTTTTCCTAAAGATAGTAACGAAGCAAATCCAAAAGTTCAGATTTTGTTCGCTCAAGATGGTAGTGGAGCAGGCTGAAGATTGAAGTCTTCTTGAAGATAGTAAGGAAGCAAATTGAAAAGTTTAGATTTTGTCCTCTCGAGATAGTAGTGGGGCAGACTGAAGATTGTAGATCTGGCATTCCTGAAGTTGTAGGAAGCAGATTGAAGATACCAGTCTGGCATTCCTGAGTTTGTAGGAAGCAGATTGAAAATAGCAGATTTGGCATTCCTGAGATTGTAGGAAGCAGATCGAAGATATCAGTTTGGCATCCCTGAGTTTGCAGTGGAGCAAATTGAAAATAGCAGATTTGACATTCTTGAAGTTGCAGGAAGCAGATCGAAGACATCAGTCTAGCATCCCTGAGTTTATAGGGAGTAGATTGAAGATAGCAGTCTAGCATTCCTGTTTGCAGTGGAGCGGATTGAAGACAATAGATCTCATCTTCCTGAAGGTTGCAGGAAATGGATCGAAGATACTAGTCTGATTTCCCTGAAGTTGCAGTGGAGCAAATAGCAAATATTGCCTTCCTGAAGTAGCAGTGAAGCAGATTGAAGCTATTAGATTTATTAAAGTTACAGTGGAGTTTGAAGCTGTTTGAAGAAGACGAGGACCGAGAAGTCAAGGCTCGGTAAAGACCGAGCAAAATTGGGCCTTTAAAGTCTTTTCTCTATTCTCGTTATACGACAATGAGCAAAGAGGAGCAGCTGTAGAGGCCCATTTGTGCCCGGGCCCGTGTAAAACAGAGAAAAAAACCAAAAATAACAAAAATAAAACTAATGTATAGTCCATTTACAAAACCAATAGCCCAATCCACTAGCAACTCAGACCAAATTACAGACCCACTACCCTACATGGACTAATGACCCATTAACCCAGACCCAATCAAGCCCAAAGTAGAAACGACCCAAGAGGCCCAACACTAAAATGGTTTTAAAAACTTAGGGTTTCTAGGAAACCCTAAGAGCCACAGGCTTCAATCGGTCCCTAATCGTGCCGCAAGTCGCGCCTAGTCATCGTCAGAATCCTCGTCACCGATTTGTAAATAAGGAAAATGCAGCAAAATAAAGGAAACAAATCTGGACAAAATGTATTTCCTTTTTTCTTTCATTTTTTGGGTTATAAAACCCGAATAAACACGTAAGAGAGAAAGGAGATACATAAGAGAATCAGAGGATTTTTTTACGATATTCAAGCAAAGGTTTTATTTCTTTTATTTATTTTTTTCTTTCGAATCTGCCAACATTTAATATTTTCATTTTTATTATTTTATTTTGCTACATATATATATTTAAATAAATTAAAAAAGGGGTGAAAAATACCTATTTTTCGATGCACGGCGGCCGGCGACGGTGGCGGACGACAGTCGGAGCCTCGCCAGTGACTGCCAAAAATCGCCTGGCAGAGAAACTGAGAGCTTTCTTAGAATTTTGTTTTTAAAAACAATGTTAAAATGTTTTTTTTTTGCCGATTTCTGATTTATATAGGGTATGGGAACGACGTCGTTTTGAGGGTTGTTTTTAATGGCCAAAACGACGTCGTTTCATGGCTCCGACCCGCGCGACCCTACCCGCCACTATAGGATCCGCGTGTTTTTCAGTTAAATGGGCTATTTGCGCATCAAGCCCTTCCGCATTTTTTAGTTTTTTAATTCAGTTCTCTTGTATTTTAAATTTACCCCAAACTTTCATTTATAGATTCAATTTCGTCTTTTTTCATTTCTTTTATAATTTTCATTATTTTATTATTAATTTTATTATCATTATTGTTAATTTTAATTTTTATTATCATATTATTATTGTTTTTACTATTACTATTTTATTATCATTATTATTTTATTACTAATATTTTTTATTTTTTCTACTATTATCAATATTATTATTATCATTACTTTTAACATTATTATTCCTATTATTATTATTATTATTTCATTACAATTTTTTCTTACTATTATTTTTCCTATTATTTTCCTATTATTATTATATTTATGACTATTATTATTATTATTATTATTATTATTATTATTATTATTATATTTATGACTATTATTATTATTTTTAACTTATTATTATATTTTCTATTATTAGTATTATTACTATTTTTATTACCTACATTATTATTGCTATTTTTATCATTTCTATAATTTTTGTTATTAATATTACTTTTATCTTTATTACTATTATTATTTTTATATTATTACTATTAATTTTAATATCCTTACATTATTTATCATTATTAATACTATTTTTATTTTTGCTATTACTCTTATCATTATTTTCATTATTAATTTTATTTTATAATTGCTAATATTTATTTATTTATTTATTAATATATTTCCATTATAATTTATTTTTATTATTTTATTATTACTACTATTTTATTTCTTTTTATTATTGTACATAGTATCTATTTGTTTATTTATTTACTATTAACCTTTGTTTTCATTTTTATTTTGTTATTTATTATTATTATTTTGTATAGATTATTTGTTTTAATTTTTATTGTAATTTATATTTGTTTCCCTCATTTCACTCTATTATGCATGTGTATTATAATTCATTCCCCATTTTATAAAATCACATCACATTTTATTCGATTTTCAAAATAAGTAAATTCTTCACGTTCTAAGGGTTCGAAAGAATTCGTACCCTAACTTACTGGGTTTCGATTTTCTTCTTCGAGTTCAAAGAACTTATTACTTTCCTTTTAAAAGTTAAATAAAAACTTATTCTCGAGAATTCAAAATGTAGTGTTCTAACGCGCTGGATGTGACATTATGTTATCTCGAGGTAAGGCTTTTGAAAACAAGGCAATGTTTCGTGTTTGGAAGTTCGAGAAATTGTGCCCTAACGTGCTGGGTTTCGGTTTTTTGTTCGTACAAATAACTAATATCTTTTTAAATTCGGATTTTTGGAAGTTAAGGGATGATCTTAGTTTCAGGGGTTAAAATGTCGCACCCTAACGTACTAGATGTGATATTTTATCCTTTTGGAATAAAGGAGTTTTAATATTCCAAAACAGGTTATACAAACACTCTTTAAAAGGAATTGTATTTTAAAATCTTTTAAATTCTCGACATAAGGACATTAATTAATCGATTAGGTACCAATTTTTGGGCATTACGAGAGTGCTAATCCTTCCTTGTTCGTAACCGACTCCCGAACCCATTTTCTTGTACTTTGTGGACCAAAATCAACATTTTAAAATAAAGTGTTTTATAAGGTGATCCAATCACACTTAAGTAAAAAGGGATTGGTGGTGACTCCATTTTCGTTCTTTAACGTCGATCCCCATTTTTTCAAAAAACTTTAAAAAAATAGTTTCGACAATCTCATTTCCAAAAATTCTAAAATTCATTTTTTAGTATTGACATTTTAAATTTCAAAACATCAAAATAAATTAAATAAATTGTTGATATTTTTTATCCCTTAATAATGTCAATCGATTTGTTATTATAATATTGAAATTAATTAATTTAATCTGCTTCTAAATTTTACAATTTTATTTTATGTTTCCAAATCATCCTTAACTCATATTTAATAATTGTCTATGAAACTTAAATTTCTTTTAATTATATAATCTCGAATCTTCTATGCTAAGCTAAAATTAAAGGAAAAACCCTTCTTAATTTTAGCTTCCATGCCAAACAAAAATTATTTAATTGCGAAGATTTTTCTTTCCTTTGAGCTTAGCATGGAAGATTCAATCATATAATCAAAATAAATTTGGGTTTCATGAACAACTATAAAAATTGAGTTATTTGAGTTGATTTTAATTTGAAAACATAAAATAAAATTTAAATTTTAGAAAGAGATTAAATTAATTAAATAAATTAATTTTAATATTATAGTAACAAATCGAAATGACAAAAGGGATAAAATTTTCAATAATTTATATAATTTATTTTGATGTTTTAAAATTTAAAATTGAAAAAAGAAGAAATTTAGAACGTTAGGCAGTAGGGTAAGCAAGTGTAAAGATTCAGTTTCCAGAGGTGTCAGAAAATACAGTTTTGGAACCCCACTTCCGTAAACCGAGTCCTTAAATATAAAATAAAAATATTTACAGAGTTAATATAAAATTATATTGAAGTTCAGATAAGTAATTTAGCTGAAAAAGTAGTTAATTAAGGCCTAAGGACTATATTGTAAAAATCTAATCGCTATAGAATTTTAAACAAGAAAAGGCCTAGGAACTTTGATAGCAACTATCCAAACGATCAAAATGGTAAATAAAATAAAATTTATCATGACTTAGTGGAATGTGATAATGATTAATATTAACGTTACTAATGACGTTTAATTAATATAAATATTAGGGTAAATAGTTTAATTACGGTTAATTAAAAGTTAAGCATGATATAAATAAAAATTGGTGGAATGTCATCTTTCATTCCACCTTCGAAAGAAAGAAAGAAAAAAAGAAAAGCTTCAAAAATTCTCAAGCTTTCGACCATTAATTAAGTAAGTCATTAAGCTTTGATTTCTTTCATGGAATTTGAATCATGGGAGCTTGATTTAGCTAGCCCATGTATTAATTTGTCTAATTTTTTAGATTTTGGTATGTTTCCATTGTTGTGAAATTGAAGAATTTGGCTTGAAATTAATAGAAATTAATCTTAGATTATGAAAAGGACTAAATTGTAAAGCTTAATAAGCTTAGTTGTTAACTTTGTTATATTAGGGACCAAATTGAATAAAATTAAAACATGTCATGGAATTATTCAAGGAATAGAAAGTATAGGGTCCCTAATGAGTAAATGTGAAATCGGATTTTAATCTGAAGTTATATATCGAAAGTTATGCTTGTCCTTAGTTTAGAGATTAAATTGAATAAAAAGAACAATATGATTGACCTTATGTTTGAATGTGAATTGGATGAGAATTGATATTTTTTACCTGTTGAATGATTGTACGTAGTTAAAGATGACGTTGAGCTATCAAGAAGGAAAGGAAAAGTGAGAGTCATCGACGAGTGACTTAAGGTCTCGATTTGCACTTTTATGATTCAGGATCGATTTATTTGTTTGCATATACATGTTCATTGCATGATTGAATATCAAGGTGATTATCTAATGATCGTATGAATTGATTCGTTGAGATTGATATTGAATATCGAGATAGTGGACTGAATTGAATAAAATAGAAAATAGAATGAATTAGTTGGATTATAATATGAGATATGAAAAATGGATAGAAATATGTTATATGGTGTGAGAAACATGTGTATTGATGTTATATTGAATTGCTATTATGAAAATTGAATGTGATATTATATATGAAACGGATAATGTAATGTGAATGGAACTTGATACCCTATTAGTTGTTCGAGTAGAGTTGGATATAATTGGGATCAAGGATTTAAATTGCGATTGCAGCCGCATTTTCGGTCGCATTGTGTTTATCGCGGTTGCGGATATAACGGATGCTATTGCGGTCACTATGGGTATTTACGGTCGTGAATTTTTTTAAATTCACACAACTTATTGTAAAATATAATAAGTATAATTATAATTGCAAAAAGTCACTTTTAATGATTTTTAGAGTGCTTTCTAACACCTATGAACTTTTATTAATATGATAACACAATTTTACAATCATTCATTATTCTTATATTTATTTACTGAATTTTCTAAAAATATTATATTAACTAATAACAATGTAAAAAAGAAGAAGGAAATATTAAACATTCATCATATTTAATAAGTTTAAAAGTTTTATAGATAAAATAATAAAATTTCATACATGAGAGAGGTCTTCAATATTTCTTGTGACTTTGAAAATGGTGAAGATATCAAAGCATTCTATGTTGCAAAAGGAAAAAAGAATAGATAAATGTATAAATTCTCACTAATTATTCCTATTTCCTACCACTTATTCTCACTTTCATTCTACTTTCATATATAGTTTAACATGCTTCAATTCTTAATTATCTTTTCATAAAATATACTCCATTCATTTATCTATAGATGTATTTTAAATGTTTTAATATCATTAAAATTAAAAACATTAACAAAAGTTTTATTTAAAAAAAAAATACCTTACAAATAGTGGTAGTGGTACAATTTAGTTGTCACCAATTAGTGGAATGACGAGAGGATCAGATCCTTCACCTTCACTTTGAGAGTGTTTTTGACTTGATTTTCATGGCCTTTGTCTAAAAATATATCCAAAACAAGTAACATTTTCACATTGTTTTCATATAATTGATATGAAGGATATATTTGAGGAGGAGGATACATGAGAGGTGGAGGATGCATTTGAGGCTGATATGGCACACTATAATTAGGAAATGGTGGATAATAACCATATGGTTATGGATAACCATGTGAAAGTTGTTTTGGTGGATAAAAACCTTGAGTGCTAGTAAATGAACCACTGTACCCAATGTTACTAGAACTTGATCTCCTACTAGATGAAGAGCCTACAGAAGTATGCTTCTTACCTTTTCCTTTTGATAGAGCTCTAGGTTCACTTCTATCTCTCTTAGGTTTAGGAAACATATTTCCATCAAATTTTGATCTATCATAGAAATGTCCACTAGTGTTACCAACCCCATATTCTCCTCCATACTGATTAGAAGACCTAATTTTACCTCTATCACCACTATGTCCATCATCATCATCAATTGGACTTAAACTACCACCATTGGGTCCATCACCACTTTGACTTGGCATTGCACTAGAACTTGAATGAGACAAATTTTGTTGTTGAGATTAATCAACATGCATTGCACTAGAACTTGAATGAGACAAATTTTGTTGTTGAGATTAATCAACATTCATTTCATCATCAGAGGTATCCACAGGCAACGCACTGACATTTTCACTATATAACAATGGATTCTCTTTCTCTTGAAGCCATTTTGATAGCGGATCAACATCTTCAAAGATATGATCAAGGCCGATAGGATTAAAACTAGCGTTTATATCATCAATGCTCATTCTTTTTTGATGCATTATCTGAAGCCTCATATTATAGTAGGTAAACACTAGTTTCTCAAGTTTTTTAATACTTCAACCTATTTCTTTCCTTGGTGTGAATATAACTAAATGTGCTCCAATTTCATTCGTAATTTGATGCAGAAGTTGTTTGACTAAGCACTTTAATTACTAATCTTTGTAACTCAGGAACACATGTGTTGTATATTATCCACCACTCAACTGCATAATATTATTTAAATTTCAAAATAACTTCAAAATGTGCAATATAATTAAATAATATAAATTAAATAAAATTAAATAATTTAATTAATTATTTACCCAGATTCATTTGCTTCCAAGCTCTTTGTGCTTGTGAAGTACCGAATGTCTTATGTTTATATCTAAATAGTAACAATTGTATAAATAAAAGATAGAGTAAAAATGAAAAAAAAAATTCCATTTCAAATTATGTAACTAAGTTACAAATAATAGCACTTGAATCTAACCTGGTTAACCATTTTGACTTGAGTATCAAGAGAAAGTTCTATTCTTTCAATTACTGATCTTGTACATTCTAATGTTTCTATTAGTACATTCTCAAATGCTCCCCCCCCCCCAAATTGAAATTGAGGATTGAGAAAATAACCTAAGCATAGTTTATAAGAATATCATCAAATAATAATAATCTAAAGCTTAAAATAATAAAATATAAAAATAGTTCTTAATTATATGAAACATTTTATCTTACTAGCTGAATGTAGGTCGGAATGTGTAAAATTTCATCTATTTTCAATAATCTTTTCGTACTCGGTGAAATATCGACAATCTTGCTGAATTGTTCGTATAGCTCTATCACAACCTCATAAATAAAGCCCATTGTTGGTTTTTCATCACCATCCATGAGTCTCAATACTTTTACTAAGGGCTCGTAAACTTCTATGAGGTCATTGGCCTTTTTCCAAAAAAAAAAAAAAATTCCCAAAATAATTTTTTTGGCTTCATAAGCAGGCCCTGACTTTTGATGTCTCCATTTTGATTCTTTAAATTCCTATATATTCATAAGAAAAAATTTAAAATAATATAATTTAAATTATTTGGAACTAATAAAATCATTAAAGGTTGCTATATTTGAGTAAATATATTAACTAATTATAAAATATTGACATTGAAATTAAACATTTCTCTCAGACCTTGCTTTTACATTGTTATCTCTTCAAGTTGAATGAAATGAGTTGAAAATCGAGTAAGAATGTAACACCCTAAACCCGGCCTAGAAGTCCAGCCCAAGTCTAGAGAGTTACATCATCGGAACTCAAATACCACATATATATAACACAATAAAACTAAACCATACATCGCATAATATCCATCACAAAGATTAGTTAAGTATATAATCTTCCAAAAGTTATATTATCATAGTTTATCGAAATTCCTAAAGTAGTATTTAAACGAAAGATAAATCTTAACTGAGCTCCCGTGGCGTCGACCCGTTCAAGACTGAGAACCACCTAAAATCCAGCCAATAATAAAGTGAGTTGTGAACTCAGCGCATAAAGAAGTTTGTTCAAATAAGCACATTTATCAAATAGTGTCCGTATTCAAAGACTCGATCTAGTAACAGAAACATTTCTAGTTCAGATTCGAGACAGATTAATTACAGATGCAGAAACAATTTCAATTTCATATACAGAACAGATCAAAGTCAGATGTCGCTACACACCATCTTCGGCTATCCCAACACACTGTTAAGGGTGTTCAATGCCCAACCAAACTTACACACCATAGAGTGTCTATCTGACACGTTTACAGAAACGCAGCTTAGCTACTAGATTGTAATGCGATGAAGTGCCAAAATTAGAGTTATACATATGGGGGCTTAGCCACTAATTTAGAACAGATTACTTCCTTCTTCACAATAGCCCAACCCATGTAGATGTAGAGTACAAATATCCACAATATGTATTCAGTTATTCTAAATTATTTCACAAGTAGATAGCACAGTTCAATATCAGATTAAGTGTCATAGTGAACATGCAAGTATAGAATTTATACGTATCTAACAAAGTATCAGAGAGTTCTCATTCAGTCAAATTTAGACCATTCATACCATGAGATGTTAATATCAATCTTAAGTAACGTTTACAGCCTCAAAAATAATTTTCGGGCCCTTTTTATACGCCACACGGCCTAGACACACGCCCATGTCCTTGCCTGTGTGACTCACAGGCCTAGGCACATGCCCATGTCCTTACCCGTGTGATTTTAAAACATAAACATAGAGTTACAAAGTCATGTCCTTTCTTGTGTGACTCACACGGCCTGGGCACACGCCTATGTGCTCGCCCGTGTGGTCCTAAGTCACAAACAGTGAGTTACACAACCTAGAGACACGCCTGTCTCCTTTGCCCATGTGAACCCTACACTAATATTGCCACACACGGCCTGCCACACGGTTGTGTAGCTCACACGACCTGGACACACACCGGTGTGCCTAGGCCGTATGACGTCGAAAACCACCATTTTAGCGACTGAAACTTGCAAAAATTAAGGTTTTCGGCACGCACCTGGTCTCACTTTGATGGAAAAACAATATGAAGACTACCCGGAACCTAATTAACTATTCGATAATCAATCAATTGATTAAAACAACTAGATAACACAAACGTTAATACCTAATCAATTATGTCGAATAAATTGACACCAAGAAACTTTCAACAGTGCTAAATCGACACAACATGCGAAGGATCACTTCCCTCCGTACTTACGCCAAAGGGAACAAACAACTAGTTATCAAAGAGTTTAAGTAAAACAATCAGAGAATTCCCAATTTAACAACGCAACAGAAAACTAACAAAACTTCGCAAAAGTTGAAGGATTCCGATAGAACTTACATAGAAATCTTCCAATAAATAAAGGGGTCTCACGAATTTTCGATATTCACTTGTTGAACACAATCGAAAAGGAGAAATCAAAGGAGTAAAAAGAAGAAAGAAAGGAAAAAAATAAACTAATTTAGTCGACAATTTGGAGTGATGAGTTTTAATCTAAAATTACTAAACTAATTTAACTAAGAATGCAACAGAGAACGAATCAGGAAAATAATTGAAAGATAACCAATGAGAGAGACAATACCCAGGAAAGAATCCACATAGACTCCTTCTATTATTATTAATCTAATTTAAACGATTTATTCACTTGATATCTTGATTCATAGAAATCCCTAAATTATGCTAATATCTCGTATCGAGAGTAGAAGCAACTGATTTTAGATTGATTAATTGAAATCTATTTCTAATTAAAACCCCTATTTTCGCATTAACTCGATCTATGGATTCCCTAATTAGATTTGACTCTAATTCGGTAGATTTTTGTCATCCTATTTCTAGGATTGCATGCAACTCCACTCAATCATGCTAGATCTACTCTTAAACAGGGGCTTTTGCTCCACTGAATTAAACACATTAAACATGAATTAATATCCCGTAAATATTAAAACAAGAAATAAGCATACATAATTGAGAACAAGAATCAAGTATTTATCATGTAAATCAGAAATTAAATAATAGAATTTGTTATAGGTTTCATCCTCCCTAGGTATTTGGGGAATTAGTTCATAATATTCAATAGAAACTTCTCAAAGTTAGAATAACCACAAGACATAAAGAAACTCATAAAAGCTTCAAAAGAAATTAAAAGGAGATCTTCGATCTTGACGGAGATCCGCTTCCGAGTTGGCTTCGATGGTGTTCTTCGAGTGTTTTCTTCGATGTTCTTTGATGGCCCCCATATCTATTCTTCTAATTGGTATTTATAGACTTGAGAATGCTCAGAAAGCCTAAAAATTATGTTTTTCGCGTATCTGGGAAGCAGGGTGCAAAGCTGACACGGGCTGGCACATGGCGTGTGTCCAACCTGTGTGGGTCACATAGGTGTGTACCCAATCTGTGTGGATCCTAAAATTTGTACTTTTCTCCGATTTTAGCTCATTTTGCTCCCAAATGCTCCCTTAAGTATAAGAATATGAATTCAAAGGATTAGGAGCATCAAATTAACCAATTTGTATAAATAATCATCCAAAAACACATTAAGAATGGGATTAAAATATGTTAGTTTTATCATTTATCAATAATCTATTTTAGAAGTAATGTGTTTCTGAGCATAAAATTGTATGTTTTGGACTTGTTTTTGCATGTCAAACTTGTCGATATGCTTCTAATAACATGTCAATATGTTTAGAGGTACCTAGAGGTGTAATTGCAAGACTTAAAATGACATTTGTCTACATTTATAAGACAAAGTCTTGGGACAGGTTTAGCATGTCTCAAGACAGGATGATCAAAATTATACCTAAAGGTGATTTCTGGGTACATGTTTGGAGTCATAGAAAGGATTTTTGAGACATGCATGGAGAAGTCTCGGGACATGGCTATATTGCCCCGGGACATGCAAGTCAATAGCTAAATTTTGGTTTAAGAGGCCCTGAGTCTCGAGAGTTAAACCCTTTGTCTCAAGACAAATTGTCACGTTTTGGTATTTTAGCCTAAAATTCGTAACTTGACCCCCTATTTGATCATATTTGATCCCGAAGTATCACATGTGGGTCCATTTGATTTTGTTTTACATTGGGAATAATATGTTAATGCTTGAAATTATTTTTATTTAATTTTGAACTTATTTAAAATGTTTGTGTTTAATTGTTTGGGTTACTTAAACAACAGATACCACGATTACTTATCATATTATAAAACTTAAAATATAATTACATTTTAATATTATAAAATATAGTATATAACCAATAATTTATTCCTATAGTATCAATTATTACTATTATTTCATTCTTACACAAAATTGTTAGTTACTATTATGTTATTAAACATTTATTACTATTTATCAACAATTTATTATATTTTTATCATATATTACTATTTATTATTATTTAGCTTTTAATTATGAAGGTATCATACATTATAAATAAATTATAAAATTAAAATTATATATCATTCAACTATTTGAATTCAATCACCCAATTATTAAAATTATCTATTTAGGCAGTAGTATCAAGAACATTAAAATTATTTGTACTAGAAATTAAAGACTAACAATTTGATGACATGGAAATGCCGAGTCCATGTTAGAAAGCATGTGCTATTGTCATGTCATCCAACACATCATGTGCCATTCACACACTTTTATAATAGTATGATTGATACCATGAGAATAAGTTATCACTTATGTACCATAATTTTTAATATTTAGTAGGCTAATTCATTAAGTTGCATATTTAGATTAAATTTTTATTAATATGTTAAGTCATAATTAATTTTCAATTTATTTAAAACAAATAGTAAATAATAATATTTTATAACCAATTAATATCATAAAATAAATCATTTATACTACAAGTGAAAAATATTATGCACGAAATAATAAATAATATATAACATAAAAATAAGAAACTGATAATAAAATTGTAAATTTTATAGTTACAATGTAAAATCTTGCATAACTTATTAACTAAGTATATATATATATATATATATATATAATTATATAAATATCATAATAATTATAATACCTAACTTAAAAATTAAATTGCAATTAAACTAACAATTATATATTTTATAAAATATTATTACATCAAATTAATTTCTAATAAAATATTATAATATTCATATTTTAAATAATTTACCTGTAAATGGATATTGGAAAATTAAAGTAGAGAATGATTATAAAATTTTCCTATTAGTATTTTATTATTCATTATATTATTATATTTACATCTGAATCATATTATAGTTTTATTTTATTATTTTATATATTTATATTTTAATTTTCAATTTAAAATCTCCTTTAAATTCTTATTTTATATATTTATTTATATTTTGAATTCAACTTTAAAAGTCTTCTTAAATTCTGTTCTTTATTAATATTTGTATGTAAATTATTAAATTATATTAAAATCTAACCATAATTACATGACACTAAATTTAGTACATGTACATAGAGAGATGATAGAGGTTGAAGTAGAGTTCAATCAATGTAAATTAAAGTCTCAGAATTTCCAACTCAGTCAAAAGGAATTAATTCATCTTCTCTCCAATTTTATTGCAATATTCAGTGTGGATTTTCTTTTGGTTGGTCGAATTAAAAGTCAATGTCAGTCATTAATGGTCATATTGTGTTATGACCACACTTTGATATTGCTGTTATGTGGCAACAAATTCATGTATCAGTATCAACTATGAAACCAACACAATTAGTGATCTTCAAAGCCAGCATCATCTTCAACTCATCACGCACTCGATTTTTAAGCTTAAACAACATATGCAATTTATGTTCGATTATTTTGGTAAGGTGAGGAGATGTTACAATCCAACAAAATGAGATATCGTGAAGAGAATATCAGAACAAATTTTGAAACATAAGTGAGGTGGTGATGAAGCCAATAAGGAGCAGAGAAAGATCAAAGCTATGGTAATTGTTATGATTGTAGAAAGAAATTTGTAGAGAAAAATTTAGGGTGCTAAGTTTGTCCCCCAAAATGAGATGTTCAAACTTTTATTTATAAGCTTTGAAAAAAGAAGTTATGAAAAGAAGGTGGTGGTGGATAGTTGGATTAAAAGTGGTTACTTGAACATGAGAAGATGGAAGGTAACTTAAATAAATAATGGGTATAATGAGAATTAATGAAAGTTGTATCCACTTGAAGTATTTTAATAAGAAAGGCATTTAAGTGCCAATGCAACAGTTGTTTATTAAAGAAATGAGAGGGTAATTGCATTAACAAAAAAAGGTTAGGATCTGAGCCTTCAAGTCATCCCCAGAAATCTTGTCCAACATTCTAAGGTTATTCATTCTCAACATGGAGTTTTTCCCTACGAAGTTGTTCTCAAAGGTGATCATACAATAAAAAATATTTATATGGGCAAAAGTGATTCTCATGTAGTAGTATTGATACTTCAAAATTGAAAGATGATATAAATCTATTCAATGAGGGAAACAAATTAAAACTATATACATTTAAACATTAACTAAAGCTGCTGCTTTAAATATATACCAACAATATTTGTTTAACAAAAGTTATATTGCATTTAAAAGGAACATCTTGAGAAAATAATCAAGGCCTTAACAGATAAATAAAGTGAAATTTATAAAAGAAATCTATTTAAATTGTATTTTTTAAATAATAATAAATTAAAGATACCAGATAAACATGCTATTACAAATCAAATAGGATCTCTGTTTCTTTCTTAACAAGATTAACTAGATCTTCCTTTTCAAATTATAAGCAACACATGCGTATACAAGATTAGCACTTGCGCATCAAACTATACCCAAGATGAAACAAACACAACTACAAAGTAGCACCATGGATTAACAAAATTTCTCACCTAAGTTGGTCTCCACAAGGATCATTAGTTCCTCTTTAGAGCATTAAAGCTTTTATATATCTTGGAACAATACAAGCATTTATAAAACTTCTAGACATATCCAAATTTGTGGACAATTAATGCTTTTGGAATGAAGACATTTGGATCCCCACCTTTACTTTAGTTTCTTTTCAGGCTCCTAGAACGATATTATCTTCTAGAACTTGTATTTTTCTCTTTGAATCAAATTATCTTCAACATTATAGAAAAACAAAAGTATATCGTATTGTAAGCTTGCTCAACTAAATTATAATTTCGCGATT
The DNA here is from genome assembly GCA_025506655.1 of Gossypium rotundifolium. Taxonomy (NCBI): domain Eukaryota; kingdom Viridiplantae; phylum Streptophyta; class Magnoliopsida; order Malvales; family Malvaceae; genus Gossypium; species Gossypium rotundifolium. Next base: position 54,286,257 of record CP106725.1, read on the forward strand.
ATAACTGCAGTCAAAAGGGAGTTATCTATTTTTATTAGGGAAATCATCTCTCTATCTAAGTGAAATAAATTTCTCAAACCCTGTATATGAATTATTAGCAACCAAATTTTGAGCAAACATAGCCATAGCTAGAGGAGTTATCCAATTTCACTATATAGATCATATCTCTACTTAAGTGAAATGAATTTCTCTAATCATCCATATGAAGTATTAGTGGCCACCAATTATAGCTGCAGCAGGGTATTGCTATCACATCATAACCAAAGTTTATTACAAATTAAGAATGGAGTTATTGCTAATTCATGAACCCTATCATAGATAATATAAGCATTACCTGCACTTGAGAATTATGGCCATCTTACAATCTACAGATGATAATATTCATGTTCTTCTGACGCTCCAGTGAGGTGGAAGTGTTTCCATTGCTTGAAGGTCGAACTTAGAAAGCAGTGAACTTTGAGGATGACGCAAAAGAAAAGTGTATTTTTGGTGAAGATAAAGAATAGTAGGCGTTTCACGAAATGTAATTTCTCCTTCCAAGTGGAGTCTGTCAAAATGTAGAGAGTTTTTTGGTAAGGGGAGGAGACATTACAATTTAGCAAAGTGAGATATCATGAAGAAATGGCGGATCAGCAGATCAGAGTGGGCTTTGGAAAACAAGTGCATAGGTAGGCGGTGATGATGGACATAATAAGGGGTTGAAAAAGATCAAAGCTATAGTGGTTGTTATGATTGTAGAGAGAAAGTTGTTGAGAGACTTTTAGAATAGTTAGTTTTTCAAAAGTCTCTCATCAAATGAGACTATCAAACTTCAATTTATAAGCTTTGAAAAAGAAAGTTATGAAGAGAAGCTGCGCATAAATGTTCTAAAATGGTAGGAAGTGGGATTGAAAGTGGTTACTTGTACATTGGAAAATAGAAAGTAACTTAAATAGATAATAAGGATAATGACGATTAATGAAAGTTGCACCTACTTGAAGTACTTTAGCAAGAAAGGCCTTTTTAAGTGTCAATGCAACGGTTGTTCATTAAATAAATAAGGAGAAAATACTTGAATTCCCAAAGAGAGGTTAAGCCATATTTGAGCCTCCAAGCTATCCTCCACATCCCAAAAGTGAAATAATTTAGGAATCCTGCTAACCTTTCAAGGTTATTCCAAAAAAGTGAGTTCCTAACGTGGAGTTGTTCCCAACGAGGTTGCTCCCAAAGATACTCATGCAAAGAATAATATTTTGCGGAACTACTATTGATTAGACCGTTAATAACAAAAAAACAAGTATCTACATTTTTTTAAGCTTTTTGATAACTAATTACTACCCTGTTAATATATAGGAGCATGCAAACCAGAAAAAGCTATGCGATTCCATACAAATTTTAACTTACAGCAATAGAAATTCCATAAATTATGGAAGCTGATGTTTTACGATGGGAATACATATATACAGACAGAAAAAAGGAGGCGTTACACTCTAACATCTGGTGCTTCACTTGCCTTCACAAACCGACCTTTGAATCTCTTTCTGGTGTCAGCCCTGGTCTTCCTCGACTGATAGCGTATTTGCTTATCATATCTGTCCATGTTATGTTTTACCACATCAATTGAAATATAAAACAAAATAATACCAAAGTAAAAAGACCTGGTCCTACTCTACCTTCTATGTTTCTTCTTCTCCTTGTAGCGTAACATGGCGTTGTCTCTATTTTGTGCCAAAGGTTCCATGTCAACGTTTGTTTTTGCCTCATAATTCATTACCTCACTACCGCCTACAAAAGGATGCTCCATCACTTGGACATATCTGGTGCTATCACATGTTGGGGTCTCAAGACTCTCAACCACCTTGGAATCTGATAATGATCCCACTACACCTACATTGTTGCTCTCTTCCGTTGTCGGTTTGTAGCTCGAGAATGGTTCATTGCAGGTATTCTGCAGTGTTCATAATCAGCCATTAGATCTATACAACAGTTTCCAAAGTTGAAGCAATACAAAACACAGAGGCAAGTAATATAACATATCATATGGTTCAGATGACAATTATGAACCTTATCAACCGAGTTAAACATTACTAAGAACAACTTACATTTCTAAAAAAGGAACTTCCCTAACAAAACCTGCATCTTCTGCAACAGATTCTTCACAATCTTTTGACCTTTCTGATTGAAAATCCCATATCTGAAAAGACACGTGTCACTTGAGTTTGTGCTAAAGAATGATTTTGATGATTACCACGCACGTTAAACATGCTTAAACATAAAGGTTTTGTCTATATTTTTTTACTGTGAATCTGCAAATTATTAAGGTTCATAAATTTCATTATGCATGAAGATGCTACTGCCTATGAAAGTAAGATTAGGGTAAAAGTTTAATATCGACCATTGAAAGTGGCTAGGTCAAACAAGCATTTATTAATTCATAATGTGGAACCCCTTTAGCTGCTGAGCTGACTGAGCAATGCAATTCAACTTTAGCGGCAGAGCATGATCACAAAGAGCCAATCAAATCAAGGCCAGGAGCCTTGGTATTAATAAGATTGGTTAGCCTATAAGATCAAGTATGACCTCAAAATACTGTGATATACATACAAAAAATCACTTAAAAATAGCACAGACTGAAAAAAAAAAAACAGCTGAGAAAGACTATAAAACTACACAAACAACAGTAATTAGTAAATGACAGACAATCTTGATAAATTGACATTATTGGTGGTTTAATGTGAGATTTATTCCTTTTAGCAACTTGCATAAAAATATCATGTACAATTCAAAAATCAACTTTACTTAAAAAACGAAGTAGGTAATTTGATTAAATTAGGGAAATAATGTATATTTGATACATACCTGGGAAGGTAAATAAGAAGACTTACAGTCCCACACAAGCTCTCCTTCAGCAACATGATCATTTTGTCTCAAGACATCATCGCTTTGCAACGTTAGCAAAGAGGTGAATGGGGCTTGCTGCTGCAGTTGTTCTTCATCATCCCCATTTTCCACTTCAAAACTGGCAAAATTCTCTTGCTCAGCACTTGTAATAGGCGGTGTCCCTCGTCCCAATTCAGCCCCATCACCACTTCCTCTCACCAAATCCCTCTTCCCCATATCAACCAGTTGCCTATACACCTCATGGTCCAGCTTAACAGAGCTAATCAAAGCAGAGGAAACACAAGAATTCTCTTCTTCAGGGACCATAAAATCTTCCAGATTCATTAGTTCTCGCTCGTATAAAGAAAACCCAGGGATCAAGTTCATCAAATCTTTTGGCTTTAAGTCAAAACCAAAAAGAGAAGCAAGTTCAACCAGTGAAGGACGACCTGAGAAACCTTCAACAGGAGCACGCTCGTGCATGGCCGAAACACAAGAGTTGCTGCTGCTGCTGCTGTTGTTGTTATGTGAGCTCCAATCACAGCCATGGCAGAGCATAAGGTTATCGATGGAGCAAAGAAAAAAAGCTGGTTTGGCTTTGCAGCCGTCACAGATCTGTGAACGAACATGCTTAAGAGAGAGGGCATTGGCGGAGTGGACCTGTTGGTCACAGAACAAACAGAGCCTTGCAGAGTCGGCGCTGCAATACAGAACAGCCGGCTTTGAGTTGCAGAAGTGACATAAGGACATGATAGATCTTCTTGGCTTTGGTTTCGGAACCCTACCCATCATCATTAGTTAATACAAAATGCAGCTTTTGAAGAAAAGTTGAGATCTTGGAATTGAAGAAACAAGGAAAACGTGAGGAGGAGGAGCTAATAAAAGTGAAAAGTGAGAGAAGTAGAGCTTAAGGGCACAGAGTATCCTTTAGTGTACGGATAAAGATTCTTTAAAGTAAAATGGTATTTATATACATAGCAACAACATGATAAGCATGGGAGGAGGGAAGGATAGGGTGACAAGTGGGGCTCCACTTTCGATAAATATCATCACTTTTTCTGCTTAGCTGGCCTGAAAGTGTCCCTGCCCATGTTTGATGCCAAATTGGCTTTTGGATGAGATCAAAACCTCTTTCTTGGGCCAAAAGTATAGGTTCAACACTTGTTGTATGATTAAAATTTTGGCCGATAAAGAATTAATTTAATTCCGTCGGAGTTTAGTTAATGGGATAAATATTTCATATATATTAAAAAATTAAATTATTTATGGAAAATGAGTCAGTTTGAAGAATATTTACGAAAAAGGGTTATTTTCTCAAAATGCGTTCCATGTCGATGCGTTTTGGGGAACAATGAAAAGCGCGCTCGATGCGACTTTGTGCCACCTCAAAGCAAAGCGCGCTTACGTGTGCGCTTTCTTTGAGGTGGCACAAAGCACGCCCTCGAGGCGCGCTTTTAGCCCCTCAGAACTGGCCAAATCTTATCTGCAATTTTTTTTTGTTTGGGGCCAACAAAAAAAAAACTATAAAACCCCAACCCTTTATTTTTTCACACTTCAATCCTTTCTCGATATTCTCTCAATTTTCTCTCAAAGTCCTTGAAATTTACGCTCAAATTTCAAAATAGTCCTTACTATTTACTGAAAAAGCCCTTTATAATTTTTTAATATATTTTTTAGAAAATTTTAAAATTTTTATCGGATTACAATAGGCGGGAATTACTTCGCTTAGACAACAAGCACATCTCCGTCGAGCAAATGAAAATGGTAAGTTTTAATTTTAATTTTCAATATTATTTAATTTTTTTTCAATTATGCAATTTTAATTAATTTTAATTTTATAATTTTTAAACAATCGTAGATCGAGTGTTGGAATGTTATATTCGCAACATGCATGGTCCCCATCGCCGCTGATCGAGAATTACATGCGGAAGCGGGTTTTTGCACGTGGCCACGATAGGTAGGGGTTCAAGTTGGAGCCGCCTTTGATCGGTGCGTTGATAGAAGTGGAGATCCGAGACGACACTTTCCATCTACCATGCGAGAGTGTACCATCACTCTAGAAGATGTTCGATTGCAGTTGGGATTCTGGGTGGGCCGGGTCGATAGTCACCGGTCCGCAACATCTACCGATTGGATGGTCGTATGCTACGAGCTTCGGGTGCCATTTCGATAGAATTCAAGGAGCTCGGATTGATATGGCTCGGTTACATTCTTGAGATAATTGAGGCTATCGATTGGGACCTCTCTAGAAACCTCGTCCACGAGATGGCTCTCGAAACTTGTTGATTTGAGCAGCCCGGTGAATTGAGTTGGGGTCCTGTCGTGCTATCGAGGTTGTCTTGGGAGATGTGCGGGGCGACGCGGCCGAGTAAAACAAAAATCGGAGGTTGCCTATCACTACTGCAGTCATGGGCATGGTTTCGATTCTCATTTTTACGTCCTCGACTCGACCAGCCATATTCATTCCCACTGATAACAAGGTAAATTTAATATTATATTTTACAATTATTTTATAGATTTATAGTATAATTGTATGCTAAAAGTTTATTTAATTAGGTGGAACCATTCGATGAGTCATGTTGGAATTCCTAACTCGCTTGAAGATATATGGCTCCTATTGGACAAACGGTCGGAATCACAAGTAACTTTCGAATTTCGTTATTCTAATTTAGTATTTTCGTATATAGTGTCTAGTATTATGTATATAACTAATATTTTGATAATGTTAATATAGTTTCAATGGACACCGTACGAGGATCCAAAAATTTGGGCAGTAATTCCAGAGGAGTTCTTCCAAAATCCGAACAGTTGGTACGTTAAGGTCCCATTGATCACCTACGCGACCGTGGAGATGCACCAGTCAGATCGGGTTCTGCGACAATTTAGATTCCGACAACCGATTCCCATGCCACCTGAGGTGCTCGATGATGAGCACAAAGTGGACTTACGGCAGCTGCACACGGATTGGCCAAGATTTTGGTCAGGTCATATCGAGATGTGGGAGGACCGATATGACTTTTTACCTATCTGGGAATCGTTCATCGTTCCTGAGTTAGCGTGCGTGTCGGAGTACATGCCATGGTTTAGAATCCATGGTCGATCTGTTGTCAGAAGAAGAGATGCGACGGCAACTTCATGAAGCGAAGGAACGTCGAGCCCTTTAAATCTAAGGAGAATGGGTGATGAGACGGGACCATCAACGCCAACATACATCATAGCCTAGCAATAGCACCTACACCACACCGAGCCCATCGATTCACCGACAACATCGACATCATAGTGTCTCATTGTTTATGCCGGTCGTACCCTACCCCTTATATGTATCCTCCTAACCCATATATGTTTTCTTTTCCGGCCCCACCCAAGTTGGAATGCATGGCCAGGTTCGAGTCCATTCCCGACTACTCCCGCTAGCCAGCCAATCGTGAGGCCGACGTCGCATGTGGGATCAGAGGAGGCGCCATCGGGGAGCACTTCTTTCTACAAGGCTCATTCGGCAGACGGATGAAGTCACCCCGCCGTGGTTTATGCAAACACCTCCGGTAATTATTTTATCAAGGTGGGCCATCATCGCAACACCCGAACTGCACTCCACCGTCGAAGGAACCCGATTCCTCGTCCGAGGTTCCACGACCCCACCGAAGCTAGAAGAAGGAGGAATCCCAGCGTAATCACTTAATCGCCTCTGTGGCACTTGGTTCCCACCGACATCAGCCCTAAACCCTAAACCCCGAATTTTATTTTGTTATTGTAATTTAATTTTATTTGTTATTGTAATTTAATTTTAATCTCTTTGATAAAATAGAAATGGTTTAATTTTTTTTGTAATTAAGTTTTAATATATTTAATAAAATTTGAGTTTAAAAAATAGAAATGGTTTAATTTTTTTGTAATTAAGTTTTAATATATTTAATAAAATTTGAGTTTAATTTTTTTTGTAATTTAATTTTAATATCTTTGATAAAATAGAAATGGTTTAATTTTTTTTTGTAATTTAGTTTTAATATATTTAATAAAATTTGAGTTTAATTTTATTTTTTTGTAATTTAATTTTTTAATTTAATTTTAATATCTTTGATAAAATAGAAATGGTTTATTTTTTTTGTAATTTTGTAATTTAATTTTAATAACTTGAATAAAATAAAAGTTCTTGTACAAAAATTCACCGTTTTCCTCCAAAAAAATAGAAATTACATAGCCACCAGGAGACAAAAAAGCTAAGAACACGGTCAACTATTCCGATTTGGACACGAGCGAGATGTATGGCTCGGGTTCCTACACCATCCGCACAGCTGACTTTGGTTGATTGTTTCTCGGATATCCATATTATTGCATATTCTACTGAGTAAGGTCGACCTTTTGGTTTGCGCCTCAATTGTCTATCCGGCAACAGCTTATACGGTGCAAGCGATACCGACGGCCACTTACGTTCATCTGGGATTGGTGGGAATACGTGTCTCCACACGTTGTACATGTTTTCTAATTTATACACTTCGTCGACATAGCTTATGGGATCAAGACGGAGATTCTGACAAGCTGCAAGTACATGAGCTCATGGGTAACGAAGTGCATCAAATATCCCACAGTCGCAGGTCCTATTTGTCAAGTGTACACGATAATGCCCGCCAACAATACCTTGGTTCGCTTGTCAAACTCCGTGACACGAAACCATAAGCTGTCGCGATCGTGACATACTGTGTGCATGGTGTTGGCCCGTGCCTTCCCACTATTTATTTCTTGCAAGACCTTCGGGCTCATACATGGCCTCTTTGCATTTGCCCTCTATAACTCATTGCTCTCTTCGAAAATAGTGCCGCTAAATGAAAATATGTCTCTCGCACAACCGATGTAATCGGTAGATGACGAGTTCCTTTTAGAATAGAATTTATGCATTCGGCCAGGTTTGTGGTCATATGACCATATCGTAAGCCGCCGTCGTATGCTTGTGTCCACTGTTCGAAAGGAATATTGCACAGGTAGTTTGCACCTTCGGCATTATCTGAGCGCAAACTGGCCAACATCTCGTGAAAACGGTCTTTATTGATCTCGTACCCTGCCAATATATGTTGATAGCGAATATTACATACCACTCTTCAATTGAGAATAAATTGAATATTACAAATGAAATTATATTAATAGATATTTCATACCCATATCGGTCACTTGTCATAGCTGTCTTTTAGATCGATATTGCCCATAGTAGTTGGATGAAACATGCCTCAGGCAATATCGATGGTGTGTGTGATGCCACATGCTTCCCTAGCGTTCTATTGCCGCAAGTATTCCAGGGCCCCAATCCGATATAACGCATATGTCAAGTTGAGGGCAAACATGCCTCCTTAACCTAGATAGGAAGAAGCCCCAATCATCAGCTGACTCCCCGGTGTTATTGCGAACGCAATCGAAAGGATTCTCTCACAGCCGTCTTGTACCACAACTAGCAATAGCGATGCGTATATCTACCATACATAAAGGTACCGTCAATTTGTACCAATGGCTTACAGTTTATAAAGGCATCTCGGCATTGCTTAAATATCCAGAACAGATGCTTGAACATTGCGCATCCACGGAGTAGACGATAGTTGTAGTACGCTGGTTCCGTTTCAAGGTCATACAGCTACAGGACATATCTCTTTGCTTTTGACACCACCGCCATACTTCATTATATGAAATGTCCCACCGACCGTGTAACTTTTCTAACGCTTCGCTTGGCTATCCAAGCATTTCAGAAGAGGCGTGTACCCCAATTGGCTCTGAATATTGCCAATTAAGGTAGGCATCAAAGTCTTAGGATCGACCTTTATCATCGGGATTATTAAGTCAGCCAACATGTCTGAATCCATCCTCGGATGATTTTGTGTTACACCTGTCAACGAAGTATGTTAAATAATGCAACATTACATAATATTAGTGTTATTCAAATCATTGAACATATAGTGGTATCTTGCATGCAAGCAAGACATGTATGTGGACCTTTGTACTTTTGATCTCCCACAACCCTGTCCTTTTCCTCAACGACACCATGATTTTCTATGAACATGTGCCGTCTTGCACTGCAAACTTCGCCTCGTACTTATTAAGCTTGGATTTAACCATATTGTAGTTAACCCCGTTCTTGATACTGTATTGTTTCAATGTAGCAAGAAAAGTATTCTTGTTGGAAAACTGGTTACCAACTTCTAATTGGTCTGAATCCAACGAAGAATTTGTACGGCCACGCATCCGGTGTGGTAGTTTAAGAAACTCCAATGCATCATCTTGAGATAGATCGACATTATACATGTGGGTTGGAGGCGAGAACGCTCTGAATAGTGGATCTTCTTCTTCTTTATCTGAACCGCCTCAACATCTTCAGGTACAATTGGAACGGGCTCCGGTTCAGAAAATAATCCAACTTTTGCACCATCGGGCCCTAGCTCCCGAGGTGAATCCACATCGGATTCATCGTCCAACCCTCCATAACCTGCAATAAACGAATGCCCCTCACCGATAGATGTCGTCGGGAGTACATCATCCCTCCTTAAACATCTTTCGTAAAGATCCCAATCATATGTGGATTGCCAACCACTAGAAGTTAATGACGTCCCCCAATACGTATTTCTATCATCGGACGTCGAAGGACGAATATACATGTCCCATCCACCAACAGAGTGTCGTGCAGGGGTTATTTTTTCCATACTACCACCGCACATGGGCACTTCTGTGTTTTGCCTCCCACTTACAGAGTGTCGGCTTGGGGTCGTGTATTCCCCTCGAACGACAGTAGATGTTGAGGTTGCAGAAAGATCACTTGGAGATGAAAATTCTACATATACCTCGATATAGGGTGATCCACTGGCAAGATGAGTCTCCACCATTGCCTCAAAGCTCCGATGACCTTTGATGTCGAATGAGTCATATCTCACCGGATCAACCGAACCGCAAAATCTATACTTAATAGACTGAACTTTCATTGGCGTTGTTCCGAATATTTTACGCCTAATTCTTTTGCGAAGTTCTACCAAATCGACGTTCCAATTAAAACTCAGTTGCGTTGTGTTCTCTGATAAGAAAACAACACCATTTTCGGTGTCACGAACTTCACCATCGTAGTAAATAATAACATTAATACGTTCACTCATTTTCAGTTTTTTTTTTCTTTTGCCTCAATTTCCCTTATGCAACCTGAGAATGAAATTTGGCTGATTTATAGCCTAATTTTGCCGGAGACTACTATAGTAAAAGAGCGTCCACGTGGGAGCTATTTTCAGTACTCTTACTGACAGTACACCCTGCTGGAAGCGTTTTTGGCCACTATTTGTTCAGAAACGTCTCCTCAAATTAATTTTGCCGGAGACTACTGCAGTAAAAGAGCATCCACGTGGGAGCTCTTTTCAGTACTCCTGCTGACAGTGCACCCTATTGGAAGCGATCTTGGCCACTGTTTGTTCAGAAACGTCTCCTCAAATTAATTTTGCCGGAGACTACAGTAGCAGAAGAGCGTCCACGTGGGAGCTCTTTTGATACTCCGCAGCATCCTTTGAAGCGTTTTTGGCCACTGTTTGTTCTGAAACGTCTTCTCAAAATTATTTTGCCGGAGACTACTGTCACAAAAATTCAATTAATTTTTTATGCTAATATATTTTGCCCAAAACCCTATATATATTTTTCCCTAGCCCAAAAATTCAATTAATTTTTCATACTGTAATTGGACGGGAAGGGAGGGCAAAACGCGTCCACATCGTAGCGTTTTCCGATTATTCAATGACTTTGTGCCACCTCAAAAAAAGTGCCCACGTAAGCGCGCTTTCTTTGAGGTGGCACAAAGCGGCGTCCCTGTGGCGCGCTTTTTGTTGTTTCCCCAAACGCTACCGACGTGGACGCATTTGGGGGAACGACCCTTTTCAAGTAAATATTCTTCAAACCGCCCATTTTCGTAAATAATTTAATTTTTTGGTATATATGGGATATTTACCTAGTTAATGATTTTTAAAAGTTTGATATTGATTAGTTCGGTTTGAAATTGATTAATTAATTGAATTTAATAATTAATAATATAAATTATATTTAATTTTATTTGGTTAATTTATATAATTCGGTCAAATGAATATTATTAATTTATTTATTTTTATATATTTTATACTTATTTTAACTAAAAATAAAAACATATAAATTTCGATTAATTCCGTTAATCAATGATTTATCGAAAAATTTTGGTTCGTTAAATTTTTTTAAAAATTTCATTAGATTAACGATTAAAGAATTAAAAAATTCGATTAATTCAATTGATACTAATTCAATTTGGTTAATTGAATGGTTAACCACTTGGACACCTCTATGTATGACGCTCGTGGGAGTGAAGTTAGTTAGTTACAGAATGAGATAATGTTTTAAAATTTGAAAACAACAAAATTAGTAAATGTTTTATTAAAAAATATTAAATTAAATTATTAATTTTCAAAAAAAAATTAAAATTAAAATATTTTTATTTAATCAAAAGTAAAAATCAAACTTTTAATTTTGAAAAAAAAAAAAACAATTTAGCTATTTAGTCAAGGGGTCAAAGGCATTGTTTGCCCCCCTTGGCTATGCCCTTAGTATTGATACAAGGAAGTGGCGTGGAGAAAATTGTGATGGTGATAAGAGACAATTCATCTTGTTGGGCGCAGAGCTAAAGAATTTATGAGGTGAGAGTTAGAGGTTTTTGGGGAGCATATGGAGAAGACGATCGAGAGTAGATGAACATGCCTTTTCTTAAGGTGAAAGAGGGCTTATCAAGAGTGGAACACGTGATCCCTTCTAATATCATTGTTACGTGAGAATATGACACCATACAAATTATAGATATGTAGGTAGTTATTTTGTCGGAGTGACTTGCGTATTTCTTTATTTTGAATGAAATGGTGGTCCTGACAAAGGTAAACTGGCAGAGCTAGTGCCATGGTACGGTGGCGAAAGTAGTCAGGTGAAGCGGGTGCCATGGCGAAACATCCTACGTGTAACTCATGATTTTACGATTCTCAAGTATCTGCAAATGTCAAATAGTGTGGACAGATAGCCTCAACAGAGAAAAGATGCTTAAAGAAGAAAGTAATAAATACTAGATTCGAAAGAAGATGATGGGTACATGCACGAAGAAAGTGAATAACTAGAAGGGAGAAAAAGAGGCTTTGCCTAGTGTCAATTGCATTGATTGTGTTTTTTCTGGATTGAGGCATCTGGAATTGGAGGTGTGTGTTTTGTCAATAGAATCATGTGCCCTGATATGGAGGATGCCTTTGGGTTTTCCATCACCATCTCTTAAATGGCTTGACCAATGTTCCTTCACTAGATTTTATGCTTTCTTCTTTTTCAGCCAAGGCATTATCATCAAGCATTAATTTTATTAATTTTAATTTTTATATTTTTCAAATTTCGAAATTTTAGTCCTATCCCAAACAATAACACTTAAATAGAATTGGTTAATTTCAATTACTAATTTTGCACTCTGTATAGTTGTAGATTTAGTCCATATTTTCTAACTAATTTATTCTAAATCCTTATACTTGTCGAATTTTAAAATTTCATTCTTGACACAAATGATAATTGTTAATCTATTAATTGAATTTTAGTAAATAAAATAGAAAAGTAACAAGTTGACATGACATTACATATATACTAATATGTTTACCGCCTCAAATTTTGAAAGTAGTAAAATTTAACTTAATGAATTGAACAACTATTGTTGGATGAGTACTAGAATTTTTAAATTTAAAAATATAGAGATTAAATATTATCAAATTAAAGTATAAAGATTAAATTCATAACTTTAATAAAGTACAAGGACCAATAACATAATTAACCTTAAAAATTATTTATGTTAATATCTAAGAGCATAGTTTAAACACTGTATAACGCATCCATCTTCAAAAAAAAAAAAAAAAACCTTTAATAATAGTGATAAATAGATATGGAAATTCAGTGATTTAACCAAAGGTGAGAGATTGAGGTCCAAGTTGTTTAAATTCAAATACATGCACATTAGCATGTCCCAAACATCAATTTCAGTCATGTGAATGTCCTGAAATCATGATATAAAAGCCATTTGATTTCTCTGAGTGTCCTTATTGTGTTTAGGTAAATACACGATAAAGCTTTAAGACAGTAGCCAAGAGTCACATGGTTTCAGGTGACAAGAGAAGTAACCCCTAAGCTTTGAAGTCTCGAATAAATTTTGCATGTATATATGTATAAATGAAACCTAGCTAATTAAACAAGGGCATTATTGGTTTGCTTACTATATCTTTTCGAGTGGGCTGCAAGTTGATTGGCCAAGTGGCAAGGTCCCTGCTTGGCCGGTGAATATATTCCATTATGGGCAGCATGAATGAAGTAGTTCATATTAAAAGAAACCTTTTGGGCTGGGAGGAGATCAAAATTATACGAGTAAGTGACAACACGCTATTCTTATCTACATTTCATTTTGCTATAAATACAGGGCAGGGCAAGGCATACATTGTAATATTGGAGTTAGGGATACTACTACTAGAGAGGAAGAAAGGTGTAACATGAAGATAAAGAGTTTTCTGTTTGGTAGCCAAGGATGACTTGCCTGCATCTTTCCTAAAGGTTTCAATTTCTAATCCCTCTAAAACCCTTGTTTGGTGTCAGGCAGTCACCTTGGCTAACTTCACAGCCTCTTTTCTTTCATGCTACACCTTGTCATCTTCCCCTACGCTTTGGATTATGTAGTTGTGAGAAGTAGAGGTCTGCCTCTTCCATTAAGAGATATTAAGGGAGTTGTTTGGTAGCCAAGGATGGCTTGCTTGCCACTCAAAAAGAAGTTTCAACTACAAAGCCCTGTTTGAATATATAGGGGAAATTCACCTTAACAAGTCAGTATTATCTTAGATCACGTTAGATCAAGTGGTACCATCTTTCTCTTTCAATGACTTATATCTTATAGACTAAGGGTTCAAATCTTATCATAATCAAATTGTCACAAGTTTCTTTGGCAAGTGAAAGAATGCATTCTTGTTTTTGTGAATTCATCATTTCTGAAAATATTTACACTCTTTACATAATCAAAAGACAAATCCTCAACACGATCCGAAAACAATGTTAACCTATTGAGTAGTCTAAGAAATAAAATTCGCTTTAAATTTTTCCCAGAATTTTAATTTGTAACAGTTGGTGATGTGCCAGGATATGTCTTCTCGACATAAGTTAATTTGGAAAATGTGATCATGTTTTTATTTTAATAAAAATATAATTAAAATAGTTATATGTTATATTACACCAATATAAAATTTAATTATAAATTTAATATTTATTCACATTTACATGTAAATCATTTAAAAATTAATACTCACTACACCAAAACATACTTTTAGCGGCGTTTTTTAGTAGTTTTAAAGAAAAACGCCGCAAATATTATACATTAGTGGCGTTTTAAGGAAAACGCCGCAAACAAAAGATCAATAGCGGCGTTTATTAGTAAAACACCGCTAAAAAGGACATATTGCGGCGTTTATTTGTAAAACGCCGCTAAATGTCTGAGCATTCGCGGCGCTTTTGGTAAAACGCCGCTAAAAGTCTGATCATTAGCGGCGCTTTTGTGAAAACGCCGGAAAAAGTCTGAACATTAGCGGCTCTTTTGGGAAAACGCCGCTAAAAGTCTGAACATTAGCGGCGCTTTTTGAAAACGCATGAAAATTTAAGCATTAGCGGCGCTTTTGGGAAAACGCCGCTAAAGGTTAATTTTTTGAACTTTAGTGGCGTTTTTTTATAGAAACGCCGTAAAAAGAATATTTTATTTTAGGGTTAATGATTTAGGACTTAATTAAGGTTTAATGTCTGTAGTTTATAGTTTTAGGGTTTATGATATAATGTTCATTATTTTGGGTTAATGGTTTATGTTTTATAGTTTAGGGTTTATGGGTTTCTAAATTAAGTTTAGGGTTTAGAGTTTTTAGTTTAAGGTTTAGTGTTTTCTCGTTTAGGGTTTATGTTTTATTATTTATTTGAAGGTTTATAGATAGTGGGTTTTGGATCATGTACTTTATGGATTACGGTTTAAGTGTTGGGGTTTAGGGAATAGGTTAAGGGTTATGGGAATATGGTTTGGGGTAGGTTAATCTTTAGGGTTATTGTTTTATGGTTTAAGGTTTAGGAGTTATAATTTAATTTTTAAGTTCTACTGGTTACTATTTCAATTGTTTAGGGTTTAGGGATACTATGCATGGTTTATAGTTTATAGTTTAGGGTTTAAGGGTGTATAATTTAGGGTATAATTTTTAGGGTTAATTAGGGTTATGGATTTAGGAATTAATCTTAGATTTTTAGAATATAAAAAAAAGATAGATATAAATTATTATTTTAAAAGAATACATATCAAAACGTGTTAAATCCTAAAAGCATACATGAACTTTAATTTGATCCAAATCTTGTAAAATATAAACATAATTATTGATATTATTAACATCATTTTTATTATTGCATACATAAAATTTATATTTACTCAAGATAAAAATAAATTGATGTATTTTATAATTTAAAATAATGTGTATGATTAAATCAAAATTAAAATTTCAATGTATATATATTTAGGGTTTAATTAATGATTAAGAGGTTAATGGTTTTATGGAATTTAAGAAATAATTAAAACATTAGTGGCATTTTTTACAAAAAAGCATAAAAACGCACCACTTTAGCCAAAACGGTGTCGCTTCAGATGTGCTTGTTGTGGCATTAGCGGCGTTTTTGAAAACGCCACTAAAGATCGTGAATTAGCGGCGTTTTCTAAAGCTACCGCAAAATGTAAAGTTATCGATGTCGTTTTGTTTTATCCATTCCCGAGACCCCTTATTGGACGACATCGTTTTGTCAAAATTGAAAAAATTTTAGTGGCGCTAGTGAATAAACGCTGCTAAAACTCGGACATTAGTGACTCTAGGTGCAAACGCATAAAATGTATTTATTATTGAGCAAAACGCTGCTTTTTGTCCGTGTTCGCTTTTATCCCCAATCCAACCCGAAAAACCTTATTGTTTTCCTCTAATTGAAAACCCTAAATCCCTAAGTCCTAAAATCTTGGTCGACCATCCGCTTCCTCTGTCTCATCTCCTTTGCCGCATCACCGTTGACCTTCCTCCGTCCCATCTATTTTAAATAAAAAATTATCCATTTTGGCGGATTCAAAACCCTAATCAGTATGTTTGATCGGATTTAAAGATGGAAAGAAAAAGTCAAGGTAATGTAATACTTGAATTTTTGTTTTGTTTTTATTATGTTAACTGTGTATTTTGATTGATCTTGCTGCTTTGCGTTTATTTAATTGGATGTTAAATTTTGAACTTTTAAAGAAGCTATGACTTCTTTTTGCTTTGATTTACTTGTAAAAGTTAAAATTTGATGTAGATTAGCTTTTAGGCCTTTGTAAAAGCTTACAATTCAATTTATATCTATGATTAGTGAAAATTGTTGAATGATTAGAGCTATGATTGAATTTATTTAAATTTACTTTTGCGTGTTTTACTAGGGTTTATCTCGGAACTTGAATAAAATTTTGTGCATTTGTATGTGGTTCTTTTTGGAGAATTTATCGATTGCTCAGACAATGATTGGGATCTAATTAGATTTTTAGGTGTATGCGCATTGAGATGATATACATTATTTGTATGCTACATCTCTTTTGGAATATTGAAGACATTTAGAATGAATGAATCTTTTGGAAATGAAATCGAGCTTGTTTAATAGATATGTGAAACTGTTGGAAGGGAAGAAAAGAGTTGAATGTCATGGCATTTTATGTTATCTTTGTTTTTAAATGTCTTTTCTGTCTCCGGATAATGTGGTGTGAGGTGAGAGAGAAAGTGAGAAACTTCAATGTTCTCTATTTTTGTTCTTTGTTCTAGGTAGGAAAAGTAAGGGGAACTCTCTCTCTCAAGTGATATTTGCTTCATCGGTTCCAAGCGCAACATATAACTTTACATATTATATTGTTTTGCTTTCGAATTGATTAGGGTTTTCAAGCTGCTCAAAAGTAAAAAGACTCAGGATTTGCAATTACATGGTTCTTAATTTTCCTCGGTAGTAATTCGTGACTAAGTTATAGCCAATCAATATCGGTTTCATTCATGTTACAATGTGAACATAAAATTTTAAGACACTTGGAATGTGGTATTTCAAGGCAGTTGGAATCAAAATATAATAGCTACAAAGTGTGTTTATATTTTAAGACGTGGAAACTTTGTATTTCAAGATGGTGGGAATCAGATATGGACTTTGAATATGCTACTCTACTATGGGTATCCGGGGAGTAATATGTTTCTATATCTGCTTTGGAGCCTAATTTATAAATCACGTTCAATGGCAAGAGAGAGCGCAAAGCTTCTTGCATGAATGATTCTAGTCTCCATAAGCTTATCTACCTCAATAATGATGTTAACACATTAAGTTTACATATTTGATTAAGAAGGATTTATTCTTTTAAGATAAGGTTTGCTTTTTTACGTGTACTTTTTTCCTTGAAGTTTACTCAATATGCTTGACTGGTTTTGACATTCCCAAACCGCTTCACTCTTCATCTCTCTCTCTCACGGGCATTCCTTCCCGGTTTAGAATTTTATACGCAATAAGAAATGATTATATTGTTTACTAAATCATCCTTCCCATTTTTTTTCTAGTATATTTGAAATTTGTTTGATTACGGTATTTGATCTCAAGAAGTTGGCGCACCATTTCGACATTTCTAGGGGTTGTCTTCATTTGGCATTTTCGTGTTCTCTAAACATTTCTTAGAGGTACGTATATGTTGTTTAAGCGATTTGATTGGTTTAAATTTTCGTTTACGATGGTTGCTAAAGTTAATCAATTCATAACATGTGCCAATGTTCGTTGAAATTAAAATGGTTTGGATTCGAATATCTAATTCCTTTAAGGTTGTTTATGAAATTCAATACTAATCCTACTTGAATATGTCAAACATATGCTTTTCTATTTCATATTTTATTGATTAATCTCGAAAAAATTAGAATTGTGACTTTCTTTTTTATAATATAATAAGATTTTAGGTATTGTTTTAGCAATCTTGGAGCTTGTTAAGTAGTTCATGTTGTTGCTTCTTTGGAGGTTGTTAAACCATTTTGTGAATATATATCCTTTTTTGATGCAAATTGATAAATTTAAAATCGTAAATTGATCAATTTAAATCAAGAGGGTTAATTTTACTCAACGTTTCCCCTTTTTTGCAGCTTACGAGAAGGAATCGAGTTTTCTTGTTGATCGAGGAACCGACTGTTTCATCATTAAGAGGTATGTTACTGATTCGATCTTAAATACGGTTGCCATTGAGTTTGATTTGAATATTTTTTGGAAGTAAATTTTTTTCCCCATTCTTGATTTTGTTGAAAAACTTTTTACAGAACTTAATATTTTAAGAACCGATTCGATCTTAAATTATAAAGTGAAATAATTTTTAAAAACATCAAATTAAGAGGTATTTTCTTGAAAGTTTTGTTGGAAGTGAAATAATTTTATTATATTAAATTATAAAGTGAAATAATTTTTAAAAACATCAAGTTAATACAAATAATTTGAATACTATAATTATATATGTATAAAAATATATAAAAATAGTAATTATTAAAATATATAAAATTAAGCTTTAATAATAATATAGTAATATATTATATAACTATTATCAAACATTGCAACCGATTACCTAAATCTGATCTAAACCCTAAACCCTAAACCCCTAACCCTTAACCTCTAAACCGTAAACCTTAAACCTTAAATCTCTAAACCCTAAACCACTAACCCTTAAACCCTAAACCCTAACCCCTAACCTTAAACCTCTAAACCCTAAACTCTAAACCTTAAACCCTTAAACCCTAAACTTTAAAACCCTAAAACCTTAAATCCCTAAACCTTAACCCCTAAACCCTAAACCCTAAACCCCTAAAATTTTAAGTTAATATCAAACTTCATAACTTACATAAAACTTGTATAATTTTAAGAAAAAGATTCAAAGTATATAGGCTGGAAACCTGACGGGTTGCCTTATATCTCACTGTTAGATATAACGGATCCTCCCTAGGTGTAACAATGCCACGTACGATGGATCTTAACGAAACACCAAATTAAATATCGAAATAATATAACATTTATTAAACCCTTAAACCTTACACCATTGAAACCCTAAAACTTTAAAACCCTAAAACCTTAAATCCCTAAACCCTAAATCCTTAACCCCTAAACTTTAAACCCCTAAACCTTAAACCCCTAACCCCTAACCCTAAACCTTAAACCCCTAACCCTTAACCCCTAACCCTTAACCACTAACCTATAACCTTTAACCCCTAAAATTTTAAGTTAATATCAAACTTCATAACTTACATAATACTTGTATAATTTTAAGAAAAAGATTCAAAGTATATAAATTTGAAACTGACGGTTGCCTTATATCTCTTATTAGATATAACGGATCCTCCCTAGGTGTAACAATGCCACGTCACGATGGATCTTAACGAAACACCAAATTAAATATCGAAATAATATAACATTTATTAAACCCTTAAACCCTACACCATTGAAACCCTAAAACTTTAAAACCCAAAACCTTAAATCTCCAAACCCTAAATCTTTAACCCCTAAACCTTAAACCCTTAAACCTTAAACCCTTAACCTCTAACCCTAAACCTTAAACCCCTAACCCCTAACACCTAACCCTTAACCACTAACCTATAACCTTTAACCCCTAAAATTTTAAGTTAATATCAAACTTCATAACTTACATAATACTTGTATAATTTTAAGAAAAAGATTCAAAGTATATAGGCTGGAAACCTGACGGGTTGCCTTATATCTCACTGTTAGATATAACGGATCCTCCCTAGGTGTAACAATGCCACGTACGATGGATCTTAACGAAACACCAAATTAAATATCGAAATAATATAACATTTATTAAACCCTTAAACCTTACACCATTGAAACCCTAAAACTTTAAAACCCTAAAACCCTAAATCTCCAAACCTTAAACCCATAACCTCTAAACTCTAAACCCTCAAACCCTAAACCCCTAACCCTTAACCCTTAAACCTTAAACTCTAAATCATAACCCCTAACCCTTAACCTTAAACCCCTAAACCTTAAACTCTAAACCCTAAACCCCTAAACCCTAAAACTTTAAAACCTTAAAACCTTAAATCCCTAAACCTTAACCCTTAAACCCTAAATCTTAAACCCTAAACCCCTAAAATTTTAAGTTAATATCAAACTTCATAACTTACATAATACTTGTATAATTTTAAGAAAAAGATTCAAAGTATATAATTTGGAAACACGACGGGTTGCCTTATATCTCATCATTAGATATAACGGATCCTCCCTAGGTGTAACAATGCCACGTACGATGGATCTTAATGAAACACCAAATTAAATATCGAAATAATATAACATTTATTAAACCCTTAAACCCTACACCATTAAAACCCTAAAACTTTAGAGCCCTAAAACTCTAAATCCTTAAACCCTAAATCTCTAACCCCTAAACCCTAAACCCTTAAACCCCTAAACCCCTAACCTTTAACCTTTAAACCCTAAACCCTAAACCATAACCCATAACCCTTAACCTTAAACCCTTAAACCTTAAACTCTAAACCCTAAAACCATAAACCCTAAAACTTTAAAACCCTAAAACTTTAAATTCCTAAACCCTAACCTTTAAACCCTAAATCCTAAACCCTAAACCCCTAAAATTTTAAGCTAATATCAAACTTCATAACTTACATAATACTTGTATAATTTTAAGAAAAAGATTCAAAGTATATAGGCTGGAAACCTGACGGGTTGCCTTATATCTCACTGTCAGATATAATGGATCCTCCCTAGGTGTAACAATGCCACGTACGATGGATCTTAAAGAATACATAACTTACCTAATTTTTAGATCAAATTTCATAAATTACTTACATAAATTATTAATTAACAATTTAGCCGTATAATTTATTGTCAACTTTAGACTTCAACAACTACGAAATGGATAGGAGTTGGATGAAATTCTCAAGGGTAAGCAACGGCTATCGAAATGGAGTAGAAACTTTTCTGAATTTCGTATTTCAAAATGCAAGCCAAGAGAATATGATTCTTTGCCCGTGTAAGAAGTGTTGCAATATTAACTAGCATTATCGTGAAGTGGTCTACGAACATCTAGTTGTTGATGGCTTTCTCCGGAGGTACAAAATATGGTTTTTTCATGGCGAGTCTACATCTAGTGGAGCATCTTCATCGATGAATCTGGGGTATCCTCATAGTGCTTTCAATCAGAATGTTAGTGACGATAACATGGAAAACATGTTGCGGGATGCTTTTAATATGCACAGTGATGGTTTCGGGTCATTTCCACCTGACTTGGGTGCAACCGATGATCACAATTTTGGAGGAAATACTTTCACCGAAGGGGAAAGAAGTGTCTGGATGAACGACCAAATGAAGAAGCGGTGAGGTTCTACGCGTTACTTGGTGAAATGAATGAAGAACTGTATGAGGGATCAAAATTTTCCAAACTGTCATTCTGTATTCGTCTTTTTCACTTGAAATGTTTGGGGGGATGGACCGAAAACTTGTTGACAATGCTGTTAGAGTTTCTGCAAGAAATGTTCCCATTTGCAAAAATCCCTCGATCTTCCAAAGACATGAAGAAATTGATAAAGGATTTGGGCCTTGGATACAATAAAATTCACAGTTGCCCAAATGACTGCATGTTGTATTGGGGCGTAGCATAAACCAACAAAGGTTGTCATGTATGCGCCAATCCGTTGGATTCATAGAAATACGAGAGGAGAAGAACGAAGACGAACACGGTACGATTAAAGAAATAGCCGTTAAGATTTTACGGTATTTTCCCTAATCTGAGGCTTCAACGGTTTTCATTTCGTCGAAGGCAATAGAATCAATGACGTGGCACCGTGATGGACGAACCGATGATGGGTTGTTAAGGCATCCTGCAGATTCTTTAGCTTGGAAATGTTTTGACTCCAAATTTCCAAGCTTTGCAAGCGATCCTCGGAGTGTGAGGCTTGGGCTAGCATCCGATGGATTTAACCCTTACAAACTTAAGAGCACAATGTACAGTACTTGGCCTGTGGTGCTTGTTCCCTACAATTTGCCTCCATGGGTTTGCATGAAACAATCTTCTTTTATCTTGTCTATGATTATACCTGGAGAGAAAGGGCCGGGGAATGATATTGACGTCTATTTGCAGCCACTTGTTGACGAGTTAAAACAACTATGGGCTGATGTTCAGACATTCGATGCAATGAGAAAAGAGAACTTTAATTTACGTGCGGCATTAATGTGGACTATTAATGACTTTCCGGCTTATGCTAATTTATCTGGTTGGAGTACTACGGGACGTTATACTTGTCCGTGTTGTCTTTGCTGCAGACATGTTCGCAATGGTTATATAATGGGAAGAAGTTTTCTTACATGGGGCATCGTCGGTGGTTACCAAAAATCATACATTTAGATTTTGAGTGCTCGGTTTGATGGTATCAAGAGTTCGGATCACTCCTTGTGATCGGTGGATCCGAAATATTGTTAATGTTGAAAGATATGAATTTTATTTATGGGAAGATGAATCAACCGCAAACCCGCATAGAAATAGAAGATCTAGGGATGAATCGATGATGGATCGATGAAGAGGATGATCCTAATGAGGCGGACTTGTGAAAAAAGAAGTATTTTTTCGAGTTGCCTTATTAGGAGCATCGATTTTACGCCATAACCTTGATGTCATGCACATAGAGAAAATGTCTGCGAGAATATCATTGGGACTATTTTGAATGTCGATGGAAAATCGAAGATAATCTTGAGTAGACTTGATTTAGTCCACATGGGAATTCGTGTGAGCTTCATCCCGAGCACTTTCGAATATGAAATATCGATTGCCGCCTGCTATTTTTTCAATGTCGAAGACGGAGAAAGAAGTGTTCTGTATGGTGTTGAAGGATATAAAGGTCCCAGATGCGTATGCAACAAATATATCACGATGTGTGAGTCTCAAGGATCGAAGATTATATGGCTTAAAATCGCATGACTATCACATATTGATGCAAGACTTACTGCCAGTTGCTATGCGGTATTGTATGTCAAAAAAGGTGACGGCTCCTGTAATTGAACTGTCAAATATAATGAAAGGCATTTGTGGTAAAGTTTTGAATGTTCAAGAACTTGAGAGACTACAAGATCGAGCCGCATTAACTTTATGCAATCTGGAGAAGATATTCCCGCCTTCCTTCATCACTATCATGGTGCACTTGTTAATTCATCTCCGTGAAGCACTTCTTGGTGGACCCGTTTTCTATCGATGGATGTATCCCATTGAAAGGTCTTACTTTATTTGCAAAATATTCCTTCATTCATTAAATGCCTTTATTTCCAACTTTTGATAATGTTGTATATCGTGTTTAGGTTCCTTTCCAAATTGAAGTCATCTTCGCAATAAGCGTTATTCGGAAGGATCAATTGCCGAGGATACTTGGCGGAGGAATGCATAACTTTCTATTCGAGGTATTTGGAAGATGTTGAAACAAGAATGAATAGACCAAGTAGAAATGTTGGGCTCACAGATCATAATTTGGTGAAACTTATTTATTTCAAAGTTTCGAGAACCGATCAGAGTCAAAATTACGTAATTAGATGATAGATCGTGGGTCCAAGCACATCGACACGTTCTTTTCATCACGATTCAATGGAACCATTTCGAATACGTTCTACAATTTGATAAATACTCATCAATTATGATTTGTTTGTCTTCTAACAAAGTAAAACCTTTTTACCGTAGTGAGTACAAACAAATATTGAGAGCTCGTTCACGATCTCGAAGATTAAATCGACGAAATTAATAAGTTGTTCGCAGAATCATTCCATAAATGGTTAAGCCAAATGGTATGCAATTTAAATTTTCATTGACAAGTAATAATATTTTCTCATAACATTCATAATTACTCGATTTACTTTCGACTCAATAGGTTTGGAGTCGAATGAAGTAAATGACGACGTTAAATGGCTTTCACAAGGTCCAAATGAATAGTTAAAAGATATAGTGGCTTCCTCATCAGCGGATCTGATTTCATACAAGGTATCGCGAGAGATTGAGGAGAACCCAAAATGGAATTGTTGTTAATTCTTCGATTACAAGTTATGCTAGTGCTAGGGACGGTAATTCGGTTGAGGGGAATTTAGAATATTTCGGACTTATTACTGACATGATTGAGTTGGATTATTACGGCAAATACAAAGTTGTCCTATTTCGAGGTGATTGGGCTGATGTGAATATGGCTCGCGAAATTAAAAATGATCAATATGGCTTTACAATGGTGAATTTCTCTCGATTAATTCATACCGAGAACAAGCGATGGATGAGTCGTATGTGTTTTCTTCTCAAGTTAAACAAGTTTTTACTTGGAAGATCCAATGATGAGGGTTGGTACGTTGTATCAAACACCCCTAGAGACTTCTTCGACATTGGCGGTGGAAGTAGAGATGACATAGTCGAAAGATCGAAACTTTGCCTTTTCCGAACAAGACTTAAGCGAAAATATCCCTAGTACTAGTCAACAATTTCAATGGGTTCGTCAGGATGTGGACGAAGATATTTACTGAAATATGATGTAGTAAGATTTAACGATTTATTATTTATATGTAATATTATAATTTTCATGTTGGTCATGTTATATAATTTTCATCAAGATTGCGGAAAAATGCCTAGAAGACGATTACGAGATTTAAATATTGTCCATGAAACTCCAAATCCGAAGAAGCTAATAGTAGTGAACAATGAAATGTTGTTGGATCTTCTACTCTGGGACATAGATGACGAGCCCGGAGAATTTGAAAGTATTGTTAAGTTTATTTTACATGCATGTTGAATTTTATTATTGATTCAATTTTCAATTTTAATATAATAATATATCATTTTCAACTGAAGGTGGTGGGACGCAGAGGTCGGGTCGTACATTACTTAAAGATTTATCGACTTAGAGCCTAACGATCGTGCTAAAGTAAGGAGAAACAATGATGGCCACTGTTGGATCTCAAGCTCATTGTTAGGAGGCTATTTGGGCATTTTAGCACGAAATTCCAATATGTTGCCCATTAACTACGAATCATGGCATCACATGCCTGATGCCAACAAAAATCAGGCTCTCGAAAATATTAAGGTAAAAGTGAATGTAATTTATAATACTTTAATTTAGTTTTCATTTATATTAACTTTTTATACTTTTTTTCTTGAGGTAGATTTAATTTAGAGGTCTCGATGACTATGTTAAGAAGACATTGGGTAAAAATGGAGAGACAATAAAAGCACGTTCAAAAATAATATTTTAAGAAAGACATAAGCCTCGACAAAAAATTAAGAAATGTTCCACCGGAATGTTGATGTACCAATGGGAAGATCAAGTTAGATTTTGGAATTCAAAAAGGAGAGGTACTACGTGCATCTAAAATCGTATAAATTATTTGGTTTATAGTATTTACTATATATATAATTCAAATTGCATTATGTAGGACCGTAGCGAGTTGGAATAAGTAGCGCATGTAAACAAAAATTCACGCATTACGCGGAGTTCTAGAAGTTTTGCTTGTGTAGTCGACGAGGTATTATAATTTATTAATTACATCAAATATTAATTACTTTATACTATTAAATTATATTTTTACGCTAAAATGTAGGAAACTTTGGTGGTCAAAAGTTGGACGCGTTTCACTTTTTGACATTACGCATAGAAAGAAGGATGGATCTCAGATGACATCCAAGTGCAGAAATTTTGGTATATTTACTTAATAAAATTTTATTTTTATAAATATTTCTACCGCTTAATTATAATAGTTTAATTCATCGTTTATAGTTTTAAATTTATAATGTTAAATTATGTTGCATTCTTTCTTATTTATATATTTCGTTTCGACTCTTTCATTGATTTATTAGGATAAACTAAAGGAGAAGAAGGCGGAGTATGAAGCAGTTGCTGACTATAGTTCTGTTAATCTTGAGGAGATTGATAATGTAATTATTACTGATGTTTTGGGTCTGAAAGGTACTGATTGCTTGATCGATAGTTCGCTAATCTTTAGTATATTTTTAATAGAATTATCACCGATGTTTTGGTCTTGAAAGGTATGGTCGGGTTTGATTTAAAGGATCGATGTTACCCCGACCCAATATTTTGGATCCGCCTCCAGCAGTATACATGCCTTCCGGGGTCAATCTCGTCTTTGAAGTTCGAGGCTACAAAACCGGATAGCTCGGATGCAAGAGAGCATGGTTGAGCAGAGGCAACAAATTGTCGATGTTCAAAGAAAATATGAAGAACTCCAAGAATGACTTAGAGCGGATGCAAAAGCGGCACAAGCAAGGGAGGCAAGAAGATGAAGAAGAGAGAAGCGTGGCGGTGCGAGGGAAGAGGCAACATCGATGCTAGCGAGCGTAACAGAAAATCTGAAGAGCTCCAAAGACTGACTTCAAAGATATGATGCGAGATGTTTCACCAATCATGAACCGCCATCTTAGACATTTAGTTTTTCGTTGTAGAAGTTTTGACATTATTACATTTAACATTATTGTTACAATATTTTTAGTTATCATTCATTTAATTTATTAAATTTCAAGTATCATTTAGAATTAATGTATTCGTGTGATTTTTATGCTAAATTCTTGTTTTGCGTTGAAATTATATACCGTTATTGGTTGGTTTTTAGTGCGGAGGGGTATAATATTGAAAAATTTTATTTTTTAAATCGTGCAAATTAGCGGCGTTGTGAAAAGCTACCGCTAAATGTCAAGAAATTTTATGCGTTTTGGTAAAAGCGCAGCTAAAGGCCCACTTTTAGCGGCGTTTTTTGGAAAGCGCGCTAAAGGCCCCGACTTTTAGCGGCGTTTGTTGAAGAAGCGCTAAAAAGGTCTCGACGGCTTTTAAAAAGCGCCGCTAAAGACCATGGTTTTAGCGGCGCTTTTATCACAAACGCCGCTAAAAGTCGATCTTTAAGCGTTTTTTTTATAAACGCCATAAAATTTTCAGTATAATATTACGGCGTTTTTAGGCGCTTATAAAAGCGCCAAAATACTTTTTGTGGCGCTTATAAACGCCGCTAAATGCCCAAAAACGCCGCTAAAAGTCTTTTTTTGTAGTAGTGACTATAATATTTTACTATAAAACTTTACTTAATTGTAAGTTGATCTTTTATTGAATTTTAATATAAATATATATATTTTTTCAATTAGATATTATAAAGATTATGGCATTTATATGAATATTAGTTTTAATCGCAGATACTACGCACACAATTACCAAATCATAATATACTAATTTTATTTAATAACTTTTAATAAAAATATGACTAAATAATTGTTGCTATATTAAATCATTATAAAAATTTAAATTTAATTTCAAAATATAAATAAATTTAATAAAATTTAATTGTAATCTTTCTCTATTTTAATTTTTCTATAGATTTTACACTAATTATTCAAAAATAAATATTCTATTATTTTACAATAATACTTTATTAATTAATTTAGTGTCATGATTTTAAAGGGATATAATTGCTAAATTTATATTAAAAATTATTTGGTAAATTAGTAAATAGAAATACTGAATATAATTATGTTGTTTGATAAAAGTAAATACTTATTTTAAAAAGTTATTTATTTTTAATTTTATCTTATTAATATAATATTTTATATTATTTTGGATAGTTTTGGATAAAAGATGCATATTATAATTTGAATACCTCATTTTTTAAAATGATAATTTATAATAAATAAAATAAAATCAACTTAATATTTTGATAAGTAATTACCTACTTACTTATTTTATTCAACACTTTTTAGTTGAAAATTTTATATTAAGTAAAAGGCTAAAATTGTTGAAAATGCCAAAATAAAAAAATTTATAGAAATAGGCCACTTTTTAGGATACTTAGGGAAACAAATCAAATTTGGAGAGAGAAAGTAAAAACGCAGCCTGTAGGATGCATTTTCAAATGTTTCAGTGAAAACGTGTCCTACAGGGTGCACTTTCTAACCCTTTTAACACATCATCTCTTTTGGTCAGATAGTTAAATAGTAGTGATTTTGTCCTTGAGTCTCAAGTTCGTTTTGTAACACCCTGAATTAGGGGTTATTTGTAATTTAAATAAATTCCATGTGGACTCAATAAATAAATAAATATGATTTTATTTAGCATGATTTAGGGTCTAGAAATAACCCTGATTTAGGTCGGATTTGGGTTTAAAAAAAAATTTAAAGTACTTAAAAGGAGGGAGCTAGGTGGAGATAGGGTTTAAATAAAAATTGGGAGAAGCATGACACAAGAATGGGCTTGGTACAAGTGGCTTAGTGCGCCTAAGAGAGTTGCTAGGGGGGAGGTTCGAGCCTCGGTAGGAACAAGGGGGAAATATTTTTCCCTTGTGGGCTTTTTGGGCGTTAGGCCTAGGAAGGCCTTATAATTAAATCGGGGGGCTTATTGACATGAAAGTCGAGGAGGCGGAGTGGCTGGGGCGACACTTAAAGGACCTTGGTGCATGGACTCGGGTTCGAGTCATGGTAGGCGAAGGAGTTTATTTTTAGGCTTTGGCGTTAAAAGGAAAAAGGGCCTGTGTAAGAAGGCTTATAATTAAATGGAGAGGTAATTTGACATGAAAGTCAGGCTGGAAGAGATGGCAAGGGCGTTGGAGGGCTGCTTTCTTTGCTGGTCATTGGTTCGACTCATGTAGCGACATCTTGGCTTTATTTTTTCCTCTTGTTTGCTCTTGGCGTGAGGGAGGGGAGTTAGCGTATTTTGGACTCTCAATTGATAAGAGATTTAGCTTATTTTTTGCTAATAATCAATTGGAAAGGGGAGACTAATAGTGTTTTATTTGCTATTAAATTGCTAAGGGATGAGGAGATTAAAAGGTATGATAAAGCTAGATTAATTGTGATAATTCAAGGCTGAAAAATTATCACAAAATAGGGAGTATTTTCAAATTAGGAGACCTTGGGGGTGTCCATATTTGTTTTGTACAACAAAGAAGTATCAAAACCTCCAAAGAAACTCTTTTTTTCTCTTCATTGTCTTTGAGAAATCTCCATTGTTTCATAGCCAAAATTATTCAAAATTTCCAGCATCTTTTCCTTCTACTTTGCTGTCAAATTTTCCCTTAAACCATAGCCAAAATTGTTCAAAAATTTCCAGATTTTCTTGTACCTTTAAAGTAGAATCTACTTCCTCTTTAATAGGAAAATTCCAGCCCTTTTCTTCTTAGAAGTAGCGATTTTCTCTTAAGTGTCTGCTGTTCGGTTCTTTTCTTTTCATTGAAAATTGTCAAATCCACTCACAACCCTAAGTGGTGCTGATTTGTGGAGTTTAAGGGCTAAAACAATCATCAAAGGAAGCTTTCGGGAATTATTTTCCAAGGAAAGTTGGTAGCACATTCGCCAAGGGCCTTTCAATTAAAAGTCTATGATTAAATGCCAAAACTAACGTGTGCCATGGATTTAGGGACTAATTTAGGCTTGGATTTGATTGGAAATCAAATCCATTCAAAGCAAAAAATCTAGTGTTGTAGATCGGATCCTCGGGATCTAGGAATTTCGGTAGAAAGCAGTGTGTAAACTCTTTACACACTTTATTATTAAACTTGCAATATTATTGTCTTGTGTATGAATTTTGGTAGTGACCTATGATATGCTTGTGGGCTTAAACATGGATTCAGGGTAAGTCCCCTAATTTGCGATTTTGATATATGATTTGCATGCCATCACATGATGATTAAATGCTATGATATGATTTATGAAAATTTTCATTAAAGCATGTGATGGTGGGATTGATGAGAGAAGGGGGATGAAATATGGATCGTCGTCGATGGTTTTGACCACAAGATGGGTTGGCCCCATCAGATTTTTGTGACCTATGGTCATCAGTGGTTTTGACCACAACGTTTGAATATTTGCGACTAAGTCCCAGTGGTTTGGTACCACCAGTGGTTTTGACCACACTTTGATATTTGTGACCTATGGTCATCGGTGGTTTTGACCACAC
The DNA here is from genome assembly GCA_025506655.1 of Gossypium rotundifolium. Classification (NCBI taxonomy): domain Eukaryota; kingdom Viridiplantae; phylum Streptophyta; class Magnoliopsida; order Malvales; family Malvaceae; genus Gossypium; species Gossypium rotundifolium. The sequence goes on from CP106725.1 coordinate 54,316,163, forward strand.
GATGGGTTGGCCCCATCATTTAATTTGTGACTTTAAGTCATCGATGGTTTTGACCACATGGGTAGTTGAGGAGTATGGATGGATAGGTTGGGTTGCATAATTGCATGTTATTAATGATTTGTGTATGAGTTACTTTAGGGTGGGGGATTACACACTGAGTCTTGGTGACTCACCCCCTTTCCCTTAACATTTTGCAGATGAGTAGAACGTGGAGATAGAGCCGGAGAGGACTCGAGGCGGCCATGCTTGTCGATGGATTTAAGTTCATATTATTAAAGTTAATATTATTTACTTTCTAAGTTTATATTTTGGGATTGTAATAAGGCCGCTATTATTATTTTGGATGTTTATTTTACTGTTTTATTTTACTTATGATATATTACAAAAAGGAATTTTATAATTATTAATTGAACCGGTTAAAAGTAACTTTTCAAACTTAATAAACTTTTACGGGTTTTTCATAGATGTTACCATCGGGTAACAAAAATTAAACTAAGTCAACTATAACCTTGACGGATTTCAAAATGCAACATGATCAACTATTTTCAAAAGGATTTCTCAGCCCAACTGTATTTATAAAAAGCCCAACTAAGTTTTCAAACCCTGTTTTAAATACCTCAGCCATATTTCATCGAATTTTCACCGAACTTTCAAAATGGCCCAAAATGTTTTAACCAGTAACATACCAGATTCGGTCAGGACTCATGGGCCGGGTTTGGGGTGTTACACGTTTTTTCTCCTACTCACATTTAGGGGTGAGCGTTCGATCGAATGAAAAATTTTCAAGTTAATCGAGTTGACGAATCCTATTTTATCATCCTAACTCAATTTAAAATTTTCTCGAATCGAGTCGAGTGAAATAAACTTTGAATCTAATCGAATATATTTGTTTGAGTTAAATTTAAAAAAAAAATGACTTTGGGTCCTTGTAACTACTGTCACCAACTATTAATCAAATTTTCCTATTGTAATCCAAATTTTTATTAACTTTCATCCCCTCATAATTTATTTATTAATCTTTTATATCTGAGTTAGCTTCTTTACTTGCTTAGTTGCTTTAATTATCTTTTGATTTTCGTCACTATGTATTTTGAAATTAAAAAAAATATTAAATATAAAATGTAATTTTTTAATAAAAGTTATCTTAAAGATAAAATGTGAAGTTGATACTAACATAAAATTTTAACACGAATATTTTATGCCATCATCAATAATTCAACTTTAATGTAAATTTATAAAGATTTAACATTAAACAATTCAATAATATAAATAGTATAGAATGTGAAATTTAATTATATAATATAAATAGTAGATATAAATAAAATTATTACTATTTAGGTTTAGAGATTTTTTAGATGATTTTTTATTTGGGGCAAAAGGTGAAAAGTAAAAGTTTAAATAAAGGAGTAAAATTTTGGGGGAAAGTAAATGGGGAAAAATATTCAAAAAAACAATTGAGGGGAAAATAGGTTTGGGGTAGATAGGACTGGGATGAGAGGAGAGTAAAAGTTTTGTGGGGAAAGTGGGAGGGAGTAAAAGTATTGGGGAAAAGTAAAAAAGTTTGGGGGTTTGGGGGTAAATGTAACACCCCAAACCGTACTTGGATCAATTTGTCGTGGTGTTTATAGACGACATATTGGTTTATTCAAAGACGGAGGAGGAGCATGACATGTATTTGCGTATAGTTCTACAAGTACTGAGGGAGAAGCAGTTATATGCCAAATTCAGTAAGTGCGAATTTTGGCTTAGGGAGGTGGCTTTCTTATGTCACGTGGTGTCAGCGGAAGGGATTAGAGTGGACGTTGGAGTGGAAACCGCCTAAGTCAGTGGCAGAAATTTGAAGTTTTCTGGGTCTGGCAGGGTACTATCGAAGGTTTGTGGAAGGGTTCTCTTTAATCGCAGCCCCACTAACTAAGTTATTAAGAAAGGGAGTTCCATTTGTATGGTCGGAGAAGCAGCAGGAAAGTTTTGATAAGCTAAGGAAGATTCTCGACGAAGCTACTGTTACGTATGTACTGAGGCGTGGAAGTTATTTACGGTTTACTGTGATGCGTCCCATACGGGGTTGGGATGTGTGTTAATGCAGGAAGGGAAGGTAGTGGCCTATGCGTCCCGTCAGCTAAGACCGCATGAGGTTAACTATCCAACTCACGATTTGGAGTTAGTAGCAGTGGTCTTCGCTTTGAAGATATGGAGACATTACTTGTGTGGGGAGAAGTCGATAGTCTACACGGATCACAAAAGTTTGAGGTATCTCTTGACTCAAAAGGACTTGAACTTGAGGCAGCGACGGTGGATTGAACTATTAAAGGACTACGACTGTTCTATTGAGTACCATTTGGGCAAAGCTAATGTGGTGGCTGACGCGTTAAGTCGGAAGGTCGTGGCGGACTTAAGGGCGATGTTTGCTCATTTGAGTCTATACGACGATGGAAGTCTTTTAGCAGAACTACAAGTTAAGCCGACTTGGATCGAGGAGATTAAGGAAAAATAGTTAGTAGACGAAAGTTTGAATGCTCGGAGGTTGCAAGTTCAGGATGGTGGTTTGGAAGGGTACAGTTTGTCTAGTGATGGAGTGCTATGTTTTCAAGGGCGAGCTTGTGTGCCGAAAGATGTGGAATTGAGGCAAAAAATTCTTTAGGATGCACATAGCAGCCCATACGCTATGCATCCTGGAGGTAGCAAGATGTATAGAGATTTGCAGAAACAATTCTGGTGGCCAGGGCTGAAGCGCGATGTAACTGAATTTGTGGGAAGGTGTTTGACATGTCGTGAGTTAAATTTGAACATCGGTTGCCATCAGGATTACTTCAACCAATAAAGATCCCTCAGTGGAAATGGGAGAGGATCACGATGGATTTTGTCAGTGGGCTACCCCTTACGCCCAGCAAGAAGGACGCAGTTTGGGTGATTGTGGACCGTCTGACTAAATCAGCTCACTTCATACCAGTAAGGGTGGATTATTCACTTCAGAAGCTGGCTAAGCTGTACGTGTCGAAAATAGTGAGGTTGCATGGTGTTCCAGTATCAATCATCTCAGATAGGGATCCCAGATTTACGTCAAGGTTCTGGAAAGCGTTGCATCAAGCATTGGGTACACGATTGGATTTCAAGACGACTTTCCATCCATGATCGACGGGCGATCGAGCGGTCATCTGATTTTAGAAGACATCTTTGAGAGGTTGTGTTCGGATTTCGATGGTAGTTGGGAAGAGTATCTCATTAGCGGAATTCGCTTATAACAATAGTTATCAGCGAGTATTCGAATGGCTCCGTATGAAAATCAGTATGGACGAAAATGCCGTACTCCTACGTATTGGACGGAGTTGGGTGAACGACAAGTCTTGGGTCTAGAGTTGGTGACAGAAACGGAAGATCAAGTTAAAGTGATTCGGGCTCGTCTCAAGGAGGCGTCAGATAGGCAGAAGTCTTATGCTGACCTTAAGCGAAAAGAGATAGAATATGCAGTGGGAGATAAAGTTTTCTTGAAGGTGTCACCTTGGAAAAAGGTATTGAGATTTGGGCGTAAAGGGAAGCTAAGCCCAAGGTTCATCGGGCCATATACAGTGTTGAAGCGAGTGGGATCGGTAGCTTATCAGCTCGAGTTGCCGGCAGAGTTAAGGCAAATTCATGATGTCTTCCATGTGTCGATGCTTAGACGATATCGGTCGGATCCATCACACGTTGTGCCAGTTGAGGAAATTATAGTAAACCCGGACATGTCTTTCGAGGAGGAGCCGGTACAAATCTTGGATCGTGATGTCAAAGTTCTACGAGGGAAGTCGATGCCTTTGGTAAAGGTGTTATGGCGGAATCATGGTACGGAGGAGGCCACGTGGGAACCCGAGGGTGTGATCGGCGACAATACCCCAACTCTTCGATCCGTGCAATTTGGGTAGAAATTTTTTTAAGGGGTAGAAGCGTAACACCACAATTTGGGGTTATTTGTAATTTAATTAATTTTCCATGTGTACTTGAAGAAATTAATAATATGATTTTATTTGGCATGTTGAGGGTTCAAAAAATAAACCCGAGCTAGGCCTGACTTAGGGCTGAAAATTTATTTTTTAAGAGTTTAAAGGAGGAAGCTAGGTGACATAGAGGTTAAGAAACTTTCTAAAAAGAACTTGACACAAAGAAATCCTTGGCTAAGTGGTTCCATGCGCCACTTGAGTGTTGGAGGTGAAGCGCAGTCCTGTGTTTGAGTGGTGAGGAAGCATTCTGCGTTTTTTTTTTTAGAAGTGTTGGGCTTAAGGTGAAGGCCTTAAGATTTATTGGTGAAGGTTCATAGCATGAAAGTCCGGTAGTAGGAGTGGTGGGCGCCACTTGAGGGGAAGAGGCCTGGGTTCAAACACAAGGGACGCAAGGTAGAGGTTTTGTTTTTGGGCTGGTGGCATTAAAAGAAAGGGGATCGGACAGGAAGGCTTTATATTTAAATAATGAGGATATTTGACATGAAAGTCAAATTGGGAGTAGTGGCCTGGGGCGTGTTAGAGAGGGCTGCTGTTGCTTGGGGTCACTGGTTCGAGTCCAAGAAGCAGCAAATGCGTTTTTCCTTTTATTTTTGTCGCTAACGTGGGTGAAGGAATTTGGCTACAATTTGGACTCCCAAAGTCAATTTGGAAGAGGTAAGTTTGGTGTTTTATTTTATTTCAATTTGTTTAAGAAAGGATAGAAGATAAAGTGCTATTATCTTAAGTGATAATTAATAGTTTAATTATCATCATAGGGGAAGAATTGGGCAGCATTAGGACTCTTTGGGGGTTGTTCAAAACTAATTTTGTCTGACAAGTAGAGCAAAAAATTCCAACAATCTGTTTACTCTTCTTTTTTCTCTCTGTCTTTTGAAATTCCCTAGGAATTCTTCAAAATTTTCCAGCTTTCTTCTCTTTTATTTTGGCCAAAAACCACCTTTGATTTCTCCTACTTATTCACCTTTTTCTTTCTTCCACCATTGGCCGAATATCCATCACCTTGCTGCCGAAATTTCTTAAACAAACTGCCCAAAATTTTGCAAAATTCCAGCATCTCTTTAGTCGAATTCACTCCCTTGGTGTGCCGAAAATTCCCTCTCCTATTCTATAGCACCTTGGCCGAATATTAAGTGGGATAGATCTCTTCGAATCTTCTTTGGCAAACGATTTGAGAAGGTAAGTGTTTTGGCCGAATGCCTATTGTTCTTCTCTCTTATGTTCTGTCGATTTGGGATGAACAAAAAGAGCCGAATTATATTGATGACTAATCAGTGTTGAAAACTGATTTTATCTAGGTACTGGGTGGAAGTATTCATCAAGCCTCAGGTCATTAGTAATCAATATTGGTAAGTGGTGGTAAGGATGTAGTAAACCATTTATTTGGTATTTGAAAGACTATTTTGTGATACTAATGACGTACCGATTATAGGAAGCGAAGCAAAGTCGCAAATCGTGTGCTATAGTTATACTTGAAGGCGTTTAGGTAAGGTTTCGGTTCAAATATAAACCCTTCAGATATATGTTGGTTTGGTAGAATGGTCAATAGTACTAACTACATGTTTGGCTGAAAATAGGACCAGGAAATCTTGTGTGACCTATTGTTTCTTCAAGGATTTAGAAAGATCGTTGGTGACAGGTGTGTACATACACACCTTATAACTTTTTAATATGATAAGTGTTATATGTATGCTTAACCGGTTTGTGTAGATTCGGATGTAATACCATCATGGTATAATCAAGGGTTCGTAAGTCCTTGTTGTTATGAGCTTTATTTTGATGCTTTTGGGAAGCATCGATATTTGGTATATATGGCTTATAATATGTGGCTCATGATAAATCTATTGGCATGATAATTGTTAATACTATATTATTGATTGATGTGGGATAAAATGAGTGGAGGGCAAATGATATTCGTGTTTACGCGGACACCGATGGTTTAGTACCACATTGTGACCACGGTCACCGGAGGTTTGGCACCTCCAGAGGTTTGGCACCTCATAGCGTCTCGTCCTCGTGGCTTAACACCACCGTGGGTTGGCCCCACTTTGAGATATGGGATTGACGCCAGTGATTTGGTATCACAAGATGGGTTGGCCCCATCACTTGATTTGTGACTATACGTCACCAGTGGTTTGGCACCACAATGTTGATGAATATCGTGACTATACATCACCATTGGTTTGGCACCACCAGTGGTTTGGTACCACACGGGGTAGAAAAGGTGTTTGGATGGTTAGGTTGGGTGCATGTTAAACTACTTTGTGATTTGTGTATGATTATGCATTAAACCGGGAAAAGGGTTACACACTGAGTCTTGGTGACTCACCTTTTCCTTTAATATTTTTCAGGTGACTCGTAGATCGCGGATGTGGAGCCGGATGGACTCGAGGTGGCCATGCAGTGAAATTCTGGACTAGATGAACTTGAATTATTTTTATTTTATTTCGGTTTTATTTATTTTAAGTTGTAATAAGGCCTCCTAAGATTATTTTATTATTTTATCTGTTGGATGAATTATTTAAACTGTTTAATAACCTTAAAATGATTACACAAATTTTCCTAAGTTCAAACGAAAATGTTTTCTTTCGTACCACCGGGTACAATCACAAAATTGGTAACAACTTGACTTAAGTTTTTGAATGAACTAATTATTGTTTTCTTTATACACCTCAACTGTTTTAAACTAAGACAACATCTTTTACTCTAAATAATATCGGCTAAACAAGGGATTTCAAAATATTTTCATCTGTAACATACCGAATTTGGCCATAGTGTTTGGGCCGGGTTTGGGGTGTTACAGTAAAAATGTAAAATATTATAGTTTGGTATTCGTTTTATTTGAATTATTCGAATTCAAAAATTAAAATTGATTCGAACTCGAAATTCAAAAAAAAATCGCGTTAACTCAAATAATTCGATTAACTCAAATAACTTGATTCATTTAACTCGAAATTCAATTTTTTTATCTTTTCGAGTCGAATCGAGTTTTGCTCACCCCTACTCACATTTGTATTTTTATTTCATGATGATCCAAGTTTTGCTTTTATTTTTAATTATTGTTTTTAACACATTAGCTTTTTTGGTTAGATGGTTAATAATAGTAATTTTATCTTTGAGTCTTAAGTTCGATTCTCTTTTATGTATATTTTTATTTTTATTTCATATTGTTTCAAGTTTTTTCTATTTTTAATTAATGTTTTAATTAAAAATATATTATTTTCAAGTTTTTCTTATTTTAATTCATCTTTTAATTAATAACTCTTTTATTTATAAAATCAAATAATTATTGTAAAATATATAATAAAAATATATTTTTGATAAAAATTATATTTATCATTATGTTAAATATATTTTATCTTTTAAAAACATCAACTAGTTTTTTGATATATAATATTTATACGTCAAATATTTATTTTCTCCACCTATATTGTAGGTATGGTGATTTCTAATATTATAAAATCAAATAATATTTCAAATATCATTAGTATTTTTATATGTAAAATATTTCAAATATCATTGTTTTTTCATCTACATTGTGGGTATGGTATTTTAAATATTTTTATATGTGAAATATTTCAACTAATTATTTCAAATATCATTATGTTTATATGTTAAAGATTTGAATACACATACAAAAATATATAATAATAAAATTTATCGTACTCGTGATATGGATTGGAAAATAAATATTACACATATAAAAGTTATATTTACTAAAATTAATGATATTTGACAATAATTATTTGATTTTTATAAATAAAAGAGTTATTAATTAAAAGATGAATTGAAAATAAAAACGTGAAAATAATATATTTATTAATTTAAAATATTAATTAAAAAGCTTAAAATATGGAATAAAAAATACAAATGTGCTTAGAAGAGAAATCGAACTTGGGACTCAGATAAATCACTATTAATGTAACACTCGATAGATTTATTTTTGTTTCTGTAACTATTTGACATAAGTGTGTATCTATTTCAGTGGTTAAGTGTTTAGGGGGGGTGTGTGAGGTCTTCGAATCAAATCCCACTTTTGGCAAATTTTGTTATTTCTTTTATCCAAGCCTTACCTTTGTGGAGTGTGCTTATATTAAATTGCCTATAAATTTTTATTAGAATGAGCTTGTTGGTTCGAGTGGTAAGAGAGTTAGTATGTTGGAGGCCCTGTGTTCAAATCCCTATGTTAGCATGGATGTTAATTTTTGCTCGGTTGTCTGATAGAATTTCAGTTGAACTAAAAGTCTAAGGTGATTGAGTTAGTGAGTTAGTGGGAGAAAATCTGGGGATTAACATATCTAATTTTTATTTTATTTTTTCCCCAAAATACTTTTTGATGTTTTCTTCTCCAAAATTTCCTTTTCCAAACCTTTCTTTTTGATTTCTTCCTTCTTTGATTTCTACTCACTATTCGGTCTTTCTATAACTGTATTTGGGTGCTGTAGACCCTGTTTGGTCTGTTGAAGGTAAGTCTTCTCGAAGTTTGAGCATTTGGGAAATCATTTCGGATGTGTTAATGTGATGAATTCTTGTGTAGGTGAACCAAGGGGATCGAAATTTGTCGTGGATTGTGTAGTGTGTTGGAGTTTTTGAAGCAATTTTGGTAAGTGATTGAGTATGTCGATTGAGTAAAATTCTCAAGTGTATTGATTGGGGGTTTGATAGATTGGTGTTTCGGTACTTGGTTTTAATCAATTGAATGATATTTTTAGGTTTGGAAGGCACGGGATTGCTTACGCATAAAAAATCGTACCAGGTGTCTACCCAAATGTAGAAAAACGAGCTTCAGCGAAAGTCGAAAATGAAACACCCCAGACCCGGCCCACGAGCCTTGACCAAATTTGGTATGTTCCCCGGTGAAAACCGTTTCAAATTCTTTTGTCCTTAGGAAAAACTTGAGCGTTTTGAAGGAAGTTTGTTTTGGGTTGGGCTCGAGTTGAAAACAAGTTTATTTTATATTGAAAACCCATTTATTTTGGTGACAAAATATTTAAAGTTTATTTTAAATTAAATTGACTTAATCTTTAGATAACATAAATACGTAACATAGTAATTAAAACAACAATAAAATCATCACTATGGCCTTATTACATAAAATAAAACCCAAAATAAAATTATAGAGTGCTTAAATAAAATAAAAGTCCAAATTGAATAAAACTTTCATTTGAGCATGGCCACCACAAGTTCTGCCGTCCGGTCCATCATTGCTCATCACACAAACATGTTCCCACAACGGGTGAGTCAACAGAGTCAATGTGTAACCAACACTAAAATTTAATAGAATTAGGCATACCATACATATCATGTTCATATAATAATTCAAGATAATGATGCAATCCCAAACCCAAACCTATATGCATCCGCTACACTCCACCCGTACTATCCTGCACACCGTGGGGACTACTAAGTCAACCCTCCATCCGCTACACACCATCGAAGGCAGTCGCTGCAGTCGACGTGCTCATCGCCCATATAAAATTTGTGGCATAGCCACCAGATAATTGTGTCATGAGACAACACATTCAGATAATGTAACCGAAGTTACCACATTCAAATAATGTGACCGAAGTCACCACATTCAGATAATGTGACCGAAGTCACCACATTCAGATAGTGAGACCGAAGTCACCACATTCACTTCCCTTTTCTCAAATAACCCGAATGCCCCATATTATTCATATCATGCATATCATACTTTTAAATTCACATTCATGTCACTTTTCACATGTTAAATATAACATATTTCGTAATCCTAGTAGGAGTAGGAAACGTACCTGAGTACTTTGTACCATAACATGGTACTTTAGCCACATTCTTACACTTTCATATTAACACATATATCAAGTTAAAGCCATAAAATTATTAAGATTAGTGTGGGGTACACACGGTACCTTAGCCATATTCTTACACTTTCATATTAACACATTTAATTTAAAACATAGCCATGAACATATTAAAACTTAGAGTAGGGTACACACCTGATTCGCTTAACGATTTCACTTGAAATCCCGAAATTCAATCTACTACCTTAGATTTTTAATGCCTACATTCAGCCAACATGGTAATATTTAGCAAAGGCCTATTCTACATAAAACCAAATCCTAGTAGGATTTGTGTACTTACCTTAATGCCGATTGAATAAAAAATCAAATCCGGAAACTTGTATTCTTCCCTTTGAAATCACTACTCACTAGATCCCTTGAATCGGTTAGTTTTCACTTAAAACACATAATAATAGATCTACTACAAAAATAGGGTCTTGGCGAATATTCATAGTCACTTACCTTAAGGATTTTAAATCCCAAAATTCACCGAATAACAAGGAACACGCTGCCTATGGTGTACCTTCGAAAAGAACTTCTCCTTCCATGATTCGCCAAGATTAATAATCGAAATTAGTCCCAAATTTCGATAAATCTAAAATATAAAAGAATGGAAACTAAACTTGGATCTTACCCTTATTTGAAGGAATCGATTGCACCTTAACTTCAACCTTCGGAGATTGGCTATGGCTAAATGATGCTCTCACAACTTTAGCTTTTGGAGGATTAGAAAGAAAAGAGAAGGAAGAATAAAACTATAGGAATTTCAGAGAGAGGAGAATCGCTTAAGAAATTGAGCAAAGGAAGAGTGAATGAATGAATGAATGAATAAATGGCCTTCTTTCCCTTTTATAGCAGAAATTACTAGGCTAGAGTCCCTACTTGGCCACCACTCTTCCTATGTGATAATTAACACTTTATCAAAAGAATTAATCCAACAATTATCTCCTAATTAGCCGAAATTCTAAAGGAAATAAAACTCCTCTTTTAAGAGCCCACATGCCGTCCACCTCTCCGCTCTTTGTAGCAAAATAAAACTTCTTTTATTTGCTTTCTAAGTGACTCGATCCCTGGCCCAAATACACTTGCATGTGGTGCCATTTCCAGAGGCCCTAAGTGGCATCTTCAGGCCACTTTTCCAAGCCTGTTTGTGTGTCAAATTTCACATACTTTTTTCTCTTAAGGCCACCTTGCCTTAATTTCCTCTTTTAAACTTTAAAACTCGACATTTCTAAGTCATTTCTAAGTTTCCAAAAATTTTTGTTTGGCTCTTTAAACTTGACATTTCCTTACATTTCCTAGTTTCCCAAATGTTTACTTTCCTCTTTGAATCATTTCTAAATCATTTTCCTAGTTTCCATAAATGTTCACTTTCCTCTTTTGAATCATTTCCAAATCATTTTCCTAGTTTAGTAAATGTTCACTTTCCTCTTTTAACTTAACATTTCCAAGTTTCCAAAATGTTCACTTTCCTCTTTTGAAACTTAACATTTCTAAATCATTTCTTACATTTCAGGACATTTCCTACATTTCCTTACATTTCCTACATTTCCTTACATTTCCATACATTTCCATGGTTCTAAAATGCACACCACATATCACAAAAACATGCTATTAAGCAAAATGCACACAATGGGATTGGACCTCTTCCTCAAAGTACATTACTTGATGCCATAACCCTTGCACCTTAGGTGGCGTCCCTGCCACTTTTCCACATCACTTCTTGTTTTTAACTTAAAAACCAATAATTGTCCAAAGCTTTCTCTTCCATCCTAGGATTTTAAAAACCCTTAATTCATTTCCAAACACTGCCAAAACCTACTACTCATGAATTATGCACAAACACATAACCCCTAATCTAGGATGTTACAGTTCTACCCTCCTTAAAAATAATTTCGTCCTCGAAATTACTTACTAACAGTCGTACAATCCTTCTCACCGCACTATGCTTACGCTGCGCACTCTGATCTTAATAGAACCATCATACTTTCCAGGCACAATCTCTAAGTTCACGTCCCTCAGAACTCATTTCTAACGTCGTGATTTAATCTAATTAAGAAGTTTTATGTATTAAAAAAAATTTTGTTTCACTGATTAACCGCAAAGAAGTTTTATGGAAAGAATTTTTAGAAGTGGTTCTTTCATATTCATACATGCACACAGTCTTTACATTCATACATCCATCAATCAATTATGAACTTTCGTTCATTCATAGAAATGTTGTAGTTTTCATTGTTGTTGTTTTTCCACTACCTAGGGGTATTTTCGTAATTTGTCCTACAGGGGTATTTTTCGCAATTTATCGAAACAAGGTTCCTTGGTTTTTTTTTAATGAGGGTATCTTGGAAATTTTGCATTCCGGGGTATTTTGGAAAATTTTGAAATTGAGGTATTTTGGTAATTAACTTGGTGAGTTTGTAAATCTTAATAAATCACGGATATTTTGGAATTTACAAAACTTGAGGGTTGTTTTGAGAATTTGTTTTCCAAATCGGTGTTGTTGCAAAAATTTTGAAAATCGTGGGTCGCTCGTAATTTTGTAATTGAGGGTATTTGGTAATTTGCGGTGGTAGGGTAATTTCGTAATCATTTTTTTTAAAATTAGGGTATTTTGTCATTTTTCAAATTAGGTTTTTGAACATTTTATAACATAATGAAATTTTGATAGGAACTATGGGTATTTTGAAAATTTCATAAACCAAGGCATTTTGTAATTTTACCATTAGGGGTATTTTGTAATTTTATAAATCTGAAATATTTCAAGAAAATTTTATAAAAATAATCTTTTTCAAATCAAGAAAATAATTTAGAAATTTTAAAACTAGGGTTTCCATAAAATACGGCTAGTCCCTTTTGGGTTTTAGTTAGGGGTTTAGCCCGTGTATAAGTCCTCTTGGTTAGGGTGAACCGAGGCTACACACCGTAGGATTCGAGTGGGAGGAGGTGAGTCACACGACTGCTTAAATACCAAGCTCCCACTGAAACCAATCCTAGACATGCGCATAATGGTTGTCACACCCTAACTCTACGACTTAAACATGTGTTTGTTTAATTGTACATTGTAGTCTTATGTAATTGTTGGGGTAAACTAGTCCTAGGGTTTAAGTACTTATCATACTAATCACGTTTCATTTCTACCCTTCTACAATTCATATCATAAATCACACAAGAGATAGGGTACTTACCCGGAGGACTTGGTGGGAGACTTAGTGGGCCATGCCGAAAAACCTACTTAATTCACAAAATTCTTTTGGGCTTATCTTGGAAAACGTTTTGGGCCTTAAACCCAAGGTCGAGAGTTTAAAAGCTGGCTCGATACCAAATCGAAACACCCTGGACCCGCCCACGAGCCTTGACTGAATCTGGTATGTTCCCGGTGAAAACCGTTTCAAATTCTTTTGTACTTAGGAAAAACTTGAGCGTTTTGAAGGAAAGTTTGTTTTGGGTTGGGCTCGAGTTGAAAACAAGTTTATTTTTATATTGAAAACCCATTTATTTTAGGTGACAAAATATTTAAAGTTTATTTTAAATTAAATTGACTTAATCTTTAGATAACATAAATACGTAACATAGTAATTAAAACAACAATAAAATCATCACTATGGCCTTATTACATAAAATAAAACCCAAAATAAAATTATAGAGTGCTTAAATAAAATAAAAAGTCCAAATTGAATAAAACTTTCAGCTGAGCATGGCCACCACAAGTTCTGCCGTCCCGGTCCATCACTGTTCATCACCTGAAATATGTTCCCACAACGGGGTGAGTCAACAGACTCAATGTGTAACCAACACTAAAATTTAATAGAATTAGACATACCATACATATCATGTTCATATAATAATTCAAGATAATGATGCAATCCGAACCCAAACCTACATGCCATCCGCTACACTCCACCGCACCATCCCCGCACACCGTAGGGACTACTAAGTCAACCCTCCATCCGCTACACACCATCGAAGGCGATCATTGCAATGACGTGCTCATCGCCTATATAAAATTTGTGGCATAGCCACGAGATAATTGTGTCATGAGACACCACATTCGATAATGTAACCGGTTACCACATTCAAATAATGTGACCAAGTCACCACATTCAGATAATGTGACCAAGTCACCACATTCAGATAGTGAGACCGAAGTCACCACATTCACTTCCCCTTTCTCAAATAACTCGAATGCCCCATATTATTCATATCATGCATATCATACTTTTAAATTCACATTCATGTCACTTTTCACATGTTAAATATAACATATTTCGTAATCCTAGTAGGAGTAGGAAACGTACCTGAGTACTTTGTACCATAACATGGTACTTTAGCCACATTCTTACACTTTCATATTAACACATATATCAAGTTAAAGCCATAAATCTATTAAGATTAGTGTGGGGTACACACGGTACCTTAGCCATATTCTTACACTTTCATATTAACACATTTAATTTAAAACATAGCCATGAACATATTAAAACATGGCCATGAACATATTAAAACTCGACATTTCTAAGTCATTTCTAAGTTTCCAAAAATTTTCTTTTGGCTCTTTAAACTTGACATTTCCTTACATTTCCTAGTTTCCCGAAATGTTTACTTTCCTCTTTTGAATCATTTCTAAATCATTTTCCTAGTTTCCATAAATGTTCACTTTCCTCTTTTGAATCATTTCCAAATCATTTTCCTAGTTTCCATAAATGTTCACTTTCCTCTTTTTAACTTAGCACTTCCAAAATATTCACTTTCCTCTTTTAACTTAACATTTCCAAGTTTCCAAAATGTTCACTTTCCTCTTTTTGAAACTTAACATTTCTAAATCATTTCTTACATTTCCAGGACATTTCCTTACATTTCCATACATTTCCATGGTTCTAAAAATGCACACCACATATCACAGTAAACATGCTATTAAGCAAAAATGCACACAATGGGATTCGAACCTCTTCCCTCAAAGTACATTACTTGATGCCATAACCCTTGCACCTTAGGTGGCGTCCCTTGCCACTTTTCCACATCACTTCTTGTTTTTAACTTAAAAACCAATAATTGTCTAAAGCTTTCTCTTCCATCCTAGGATTTTAAAAACCCTTAATTCATTTCCAAACACTGCCAAAACCTACTACTCATAAATTATGCACAAACGCATAACCCCTAATCTAGGATGTTACAGAAAAACCCCATTGTCAACGCCACATTGGCATGTGTCTGGCCGTGTGGTTGGCCGTATGCGAGACACGACGTCGAAGAAAGCATGGCCATGTGCAAGACATGACCGTGTGTGGTTTGAGTGTGGCCGTGTGGGCCATACAGGTGTGTAGGTTTTGGGTCAGATCGTGTGGGCCACATAGGTAAGGCCAATCTGGGCGTGTGGGCCACACGGGCATATGGGCCCATATTTTTAAAATTTTCCCTTGGGTCGTACTGGTCATTCCGATCGGATGTGGGCCTACCGTAGGGTTGGTAAGGGCTAACTAAACCCTAGATTATGTGATCTGTCATTCTGATAGTATGCTTTGAGTAGGACATTGTTATGCATGTCTGATTATTCTTGTAATAGCCTAATTTTCAGTGGTGTCAGAAACAGTGATTCGAGATCACTAAAACTGACGAGTAAGTTTGAAAATTTAATAAATTAATATTTATGAGTCAAGTGTGATTTTAGAAATATTCTTAAATTGGTGAATTTTGTGATTTAAAAGAATTTATTAGGTAAATTGGGTTAAAATTGAGGTATCGAGACCTCAATTTCATAAATCAAGCCGTATATATTTTTATAAATATTTACGGAGTATTATTGAGTTAGTATTAAAGTTTCGTTAGAAAATTTTAACGTTTTGATAGTTAATTAATTAAAAAGGACTAAATTAAAAAAGGTACAAAACTTGCAAATTAAAGAAATAATGATTAAATAGCTCAAGTGATAAATAAAGAAAGACTTAAAAGGAAATGGATGGCTGAAATGGTGAAAGTAGAAAAAAAACAAAGAAATTGAATGATTAAGGGGCAAAATGGGAAATAAAGTAAAATTTAATTAGAAAAAAATAGGACTTAAAAGAAATCTAGACATTTCTTCACAATTATTCAGCAAAAAACACAATAGGAGGTCTCTAAGAAGCTGGGTTTTTATATTTTTACTCCATGTGATTTTAATTCTTGATTATTTCTTGTAATTTTTATGTTTTTAAGACTTTTACAATTAGGTCCAATTGTCTATTTCATTAGTTTTTGATTTCATGAATGATTGTGAAAGTTTCCATGGATGAGTACTAGAATTTTATGTTGAATTAACATGGATTTGAAGTTTTAATTTTGTTATATGATGATTTTATCAAGTAATTTCAATAGAAATTGATTTTAGGACCTAATTGTGAAAAAGTTTAGAATTAGGGTTTGGTGTTGAAATTTTGAATGTTAAAGGCTATTAAATAGCCTATAATACTTAGGTAAAGTGTTAATTGAGAAAAATTAGCTCCATTGATTGGTTAATTGATTAGGGACTAAATTGTAAAAACTATAAAAGTTGAGGTAAAAGTGTGAAGGGCATAAATTGTGAATTGAATTAGAATTGAATTAAATTCTAATGAATGAATAATTTTACATTATAGATCAAGAACCCAAGATAAACGCGAAAAAGAGAAATTAATAGATTAGTCCCTGAATTTCTACAACTTCTACAAACTACCCCAGGTAAGTTTATATGGTTGAAATTTTATGATTATTTATTAATTTATGAATGATATAATTTGTTAATTCATATGTTTGTTATTGAATTATGATTATTGTAAAAACATGAAAATTAGATCAAAGGTTCAAATTAAGTGAAACGCATGATTGAGTACGATCGTTCCGTGACAAAAGATGAATTGACAGATAAGACCATGGTTGGACCATGAAAATGTTTAAATGTAAGACCATAGCTGGGCTATGGCATTTGAGTGAAAAGACCATAACTGGGTTATGGCACCGTGAATGTATGACGATGGTTGGACCATGACAGTTGTACAACCCCAATTTTGCCCGGGCTTACAAGCCCATTTTAACCCAAGCCTAATACAACCTACCCAAACCCAAAGTTAAAACCCAACAGGCCCATTTTACAACCCAAAACTAACAATCAGACAACCTATACCCACTTAACCATTAAACCCAAACCAATTAACCCATAGCCCATTAAACTAAAACCCAATAACCCTAGCCCACTAAACAACAAATCAGAAACAAAAAAGAAACAAAACCCAATACATTAAGCCCAAACCCGAAAGGCCTAATTAGCCCAACCCAAATAAGAAAAACACACAAAAATAACAAAACCCTAGGTGCACCGCACCTAGGGCCTTCTACTCTGACCCCTGACCTTCTGACACCACTGGCCTCCGTCCCATCGCCACCGACCCCAACCACTTGCCCTGTCTTCTAACCGGCAGTCTTCTCCACCGCCCAGCACCGCCCAAGCCTGCAAACATTAAACAAAGAAGTGATAGAAAACTTGTAAACAATGGCTATAAAAGCCATTTCTAAACCGATTGTAAAAAGAGGGGAGAGAATCGAAAAACAAAAATAGAGAAAAAAATCAGAAAAAGAAAAGATTCGAACCCATCAAAAATCGAATGTACAAAAGGGGAATTCTTGAAATAAAAAAAAATAAGAACAGAGAGATTCGAACAGTTTTTTTAAATACAAACAGATTCTAAATATGGAGAAGTAGAGATTTGCATCATCAAAACATAACACGAATAGTAAGTGGTTGAAGGAGACGTGCTAAAATCCTCTATTTTCCTTTTTTTCCCCTTTTATTTTTTCCATTTTCGAAACTGCTATTTGCATAACTATACTCATTTTTCTATTTTATAAAGCCATTTACATACGTGTAAAATATCAAATAAAAATACAAAATTTTATTTTTTCCACCACCGTGTGTGGTGGTGACGGTGCACCGATGTGACGTGACGTTGACGAGCTCCCATGGGAGTTTGTTCTCGCAGGAGAAAAGAAAGGGTCAGAAAGATTTTTTTAAAAAAAGAAAGCAAGAGAAATGAAAAAAGAAGGAAATTTCACTTTTATAAAGGATACAAAACGACGCCGTTTAGGTCATGTTTCAGTGGCCCCAAAACGACGTCGTTTCGAGCATGACCCACGCGTGACCTGACCCACTCCAGGGGATCCGCGTGTTTTTGCTTTTGGGGATATTTACGCACTTGATCCTTCCGCTTTTACGTGCTTTATAATCAAGTTCTTTTATTTTCGAAATTCTCCCATGAATTTCATTCCTTCACAATTTGGTCCTTTTGTGCTATGCGTTTTGAAGAAAGGGGTTATTAGCCATTTTAGTCCCCCACTTCTTTAGCGCATTACAATAAGGTCCTCCCCTTTTATTTATTTCAGATCCGTCCTAACACTTTGTTTTTAATCCAATTTTCGTCCTTTTTGGGTTATTTTTACTTATTTGTTATAAGATCAATTTTTCTTTATATTTAGTATTATATTTATTATTATTATTTTATTCATTTATTTTATTTGCATTATTATTACTATACTATTATGCACCATTATTATTTTTATTAATATTACTATCTTTGTTATTTCATTAACATCATAACCCTTCTTTACTTATTATTTAATAATTTATTTATCTTTTACAATTATTATTTTCACTATTTTTAACTTAGCTAAAACTTCCTATTATTATTATTATTATTATTATTATTATTATTATTATTATTATTATTATTATTATTATTATTATTACCACTTGTATTTTATTATTTCTTTTTATACTTTCTATTATAGTTTTCATTATTTTTCTTAATATGTTGTTATTTTCTATTTAAGTTATTATTATTATTATCATTATTAATATTTATATGAACACATTGTTATTATTTTCATTATTATCATTATTTTATTTTTAATACTATTATTATTATAATCATAAATCATCACTTTACGTTCGTCTTTATTTTGTTATTGTTATTATTTTAACATCTTTTTATTATCTTTATTTCATTATTACTACACTACTACTATTTTATTTTTGTTATCATTATTATTATTACTATTATTATTATCATTACCATTATATTGTTAGCATATTATTATTGTTTTCTTTTCGTCAGTAATTATCCTTCCCGATATCTCAGTTTTTATAGCAATCGACATCCCGTATTAGCAATTCGAGTGAGTCGAGCCCTAACTTACTGGGTTTCGATTTTTCTTGTTTAAGCTAAACAACGGGATATCCCTTTCAAAAATCGCGAATTCAAGTTTCAAATCGACATTCCATATTAGCAATTCGAGTGAATTGAGCCCTAACTTATTGGGCTCGATTTTTCTCGTTTAAGCTAAACAACGAGATGTCCCTTTTAAAATCGCAATTCAAATTTTAAACAAAACACTTAATCCCGGGAATTGAAATATCGCGCCTTAACTTACTGGGCTCGACACCTAGATACTTCGGATAAGTTTTTTAATATAGGGGCAATATTCCTTGTAACATCCTAAATTTTTGGGCCTATGCGTTTAATGGGCGAATATGTGGAATGAGTTAATTTAAGTGTTAGGGGTCCAAATTGGGCTCAGGCTTAGGCAGAGGCCTTGATTAAAATTATCTGTTTGGGCATTATAGGGTTTAAAAGGTAGTATCTATGTTTAAAATACCAAAGTGGGCTTGTGGCCCAATCTTAGGAGGTGACGCCACACAAGGGAGTAAGGGGCCCAAATTTTAAGTTTCATGGAGCCCAATTCTTTTAATTTAAGTTAGCTAAATTTTGGGCATTAGAATTAGGTGGAGTGGATGGCAACAAGGCTAAAATTTAGGGGTTTTAATGTTTAAAATATGTGGATAATAAGCAGATAAAGGCTATTATTTAGGAATTTATTTTATATGGATAATAAGCGAGATAAAGGCTAAGATTTAGGATTTTAATAATTAAAATATGTGGACAATATCTTGATAAAGGAGGAGGAGTTAGAGATAATTAAGTCTCTTTTAGATGAGCTAGTAGATTAAGATAAAGGAGAAAAGTTAGAATTTATCTACAAAGAGAGTGATGGCCAAGAATCCATCCTTTGAGAGGAGTAAAGAAACCACTACTGCATGGCAAAGAGTTGCAATTTCCTATAAATAGAGGGGGCTAGCTCCTTGTTTTCGACATTAAATCCTCTCCCTTTGTGCCGAAATTCCTAGCTTCTTTTCTCCAAATTTCTTTCTCTAATTTCTTTAAAAGTCAAACTTTTCCCCACTTTCTTTTCCCTTGTGCGATTTCTCTAAAAAGTCAAGCATCCATCGCTTTTTTCTTTTATTCATCCTATTTGAGAAATTGTTCTACACTTCGGCATTTAAATCTCCCATCGGCATTACGAATCCTCTCCCTAGTGCTAGCCGAATCTCCTAAGCTAAGGAGGCTTAGTCGACTAGATCTAAAAGCGAAAATCATAAGTCTCCAATTTGGGATTTTAAGTAGCTCGATAAGGATTTGATGGAATTAAATATGGATCGGATAAAAGAAAGAATCCTAAGTTTAAGAAACAAGCAAGATTCGCTATTCGAGATTGGCCAATTGGTTGTGGACCGCTTCGAACAACACCTTAGGCGGATAGCGGTTGTGTCGACTAAGGATAGCGTCGATATAGAAAGCCTCGTTTTATCGAATCGTGTGTAACACTTCCCCACCGTCTAGATCGATTAATAATAAATGTATATATATGTATATGTGTTCACAAGATTTATATGTTACATTAAAAGTCAAATCTGATTTAAACGCGGACCCTCGTGTTAGTAAATAATCGACTATATGTTACAACTAAACTATTGTACATGTTATAAATTATTGTGCATGTTGCATGGGGTGGGTGATGAAAGGAGGAAGTTATATGTACATGTATATGTGTAACGTTTTTACCGTGAACTCAGATGTGGCTAATGCCGTGAAGCTATATCTGAGCTTCGCCATTATATGTTATAAGGGCTTGACCAATATATGTTGATGAGCGCTTGACCGCCATCTTGGAGAAATAGTGATGTGGGTTGATTGTAGAAATCCCCAATGGTGTGTTGGTTGGCAGGGGGCATGTAGCGGATGGAAACCTAGGCAAATGGGTTGGGCTTTGCATATTATATGTTTCCATGTAAATGAATTTATTATTATGTTTAATAAGGCCCAAATCTAGTGGTGCATGAGGGTTGCACACTGAGTCTCGCGACTCACCCCTTTAAACTAACCTTTTAGGTGACGATTAGTGCATCGGATCGGGCCGGAGTGAAGCACAAGGTGGCCATGCAAAAGAATGTGGATCCGGCGACAAAGTTTCCCTATATTAGTTTTTTTAAAAGGACTTTATATGATGGATTTAAAATACATTGTAATAAGGCCATAGGCCATTTGTTTACATTTTAGATTTAAAATGGGCCTTTAGTATTTATTCTCGTTTTAATTTCT
This sequence comes from Gossypium rotundifolium, assembly GCA_025506655.1. Classification (NCBI taxonomy): domain Eukaryota; kingdom Viridiplantae; phylum Streptophyta; class Magnoliopsida; order Malvales; family Malvaceae; genus Gossypium; species Gossypium rotundifolium. Next base: position 54,337,394 of record CP106725.1, read on the forward strand.
TTCAAGGACATGTAATTAAGTTTTGGGCTTTTGATTATTATGGCACACTTTATGTAATTTTTTATTTGGGCTTTTTGTCAACACAATTTGTTTTACAAAAATTTTCTTAGTGACAAACCAGATCCGGTAGTAGTGTTTGGGCCGAGTTTGGGGTGTTACAAATTGGTATCAGAGCTCGGTTTAAAACTCGACTTTAGGTTTTGGGCTCAAAACGTTTTCTAAAAATGGTTTTTTTTGAAACATGCATGTTTAAAAATGGTACAGGTTTGTTTTCTCGGCATGACACTGCCTCTCTACCAAGTCCGCTGTAAGTATTCAGAACTCATTGTGTGATATATATATATATATATATATGAATATGGGCTTGATGGGTTTTATGGGACGTAGGTTAGTTAGACTTTGATGGACTATAGGCTTAGGTTAAACAACTTCTTAAATTACATAAGACTTAAATTATCCAAACGAGTCCTGTGAACTGATCACTGACTTAAGGTGTGGCAACAGGCACACGCATGTCTAGGAATGGATACGGTGAGAGCTTGATATTTAAGCAGTCCTAGTGACTCACCTCTTCTTCACTAGAATCCTACCTGGTGCATGGTGACTGTTCACCTTAAGCCATGTTAGGGTGTGGTAATGGCTATACGCATGTCTGGGTGTGGATACAGGGAGAGCTTGGTATTTAAGCAATCTAGTGACTCACCTCCTCTTCACTTGGAATCCTACCAGTGCGTAGGTATCTGCTCACCCTAACCATGAGGACGTGTTGACAAGCCAAAACCTATAACTAAAACCCGAAAGGACCAAACCACCTTGTTTTGTATAACCCTAAAGTAAACATTGGTTTTGAAATCACTAAAGTACCCTTGATTCGTAAAAATTTCTCGATTTGAAAAATGACCAAAATACCCCTGATTTGCAAATTGACCAAATTACCTTTGACTTGTAAAATTACCGAAATACCCTTGGTATGAAAAATTATCGAAATACCCCCGAATTGAAAATTACCAAAATACCCTTATTTTGTAAAATCACCTGGAACCATATTTTGGAAAATTACAAAAATACCCTTGTAGGTTAAAATTACGAAAATATCCCTGGGTAGTGAAATGACGGAAATACCCTTAGGTGATGGATGCTATTTGTATGTTGGTGTGTATGGATGTTGAATGCGCATGGTTCCTAGAATTAAGAAGACTGAAACCTGTAGATAGGTTTGAATTCGAAATAGCTACTTTTAAAACTATTATTCATAAGACTGTTCGTGGTTAATCAGTGGAGGAAAACTAATAATTCATAAAATTCTTAATCAGATAAACACAAATCGGTAGTATTAGTACAAGGGGACGAAGACGCTCCAGAAGCGAATAATGGTGCGTATCCTACCATAGTATACTAAGTGTTTATTTGGCTTTGGAATTAGAGTCTTATTCTGCAAAGCATAGTGATGAGACTTGGGTAGTACGATTACTAGGTAGTTGGAAATTTCGGGGATGAAATTTCTTTAAGGAGGGTAGAACTGTAACATCCTAAATTTTTGGGCCTATGCGTTTAATGGGAGAATATGTGGAATGAGTTAATTTAAGTGTTAGGGGTCCAAATTGGGCTCAAGCTTAGGCAGAGGCCTTGATTAAAATTATTTGTTTGGGCATTATAGGGTTTAAAAGGTAGTATCTATGTTTAAAATACCAAAGTGGGCTTGTGGCCCAATCTTAGGAGGTGACGCCACACAAGGGAGTAAGGGGCCCAAATTTTAAGTTTCATGGAGCCCAATTCTTTTAATTTAAGTTAGCTAAATTTTGGGGCATTAGGATTAGGTGGAGTGGATGGCAACAAGGCTAAAATTTAGGGGTCTTAATGTTTAAAATATGTGGATAATAAGCAGATAAAGGCTATTATTTAGGAATTTATTTTATGTGGATAATAAGTAGATAAAGGCTAAGATTTAGGGATTTTAATGATTAAAATATGTGGATAACATCTTGATAAAGGAGGAGGAGTTAGAGATAATTAAGTCTCTTTTAGATGAGCTAGTAGATTAAGATAAAGGAGAAAAGTTAGGAATTTATCTACAAAGAGAGTGATGGCCAAGAATCCATCACTGAGAGGAGTAAAGAAACCAACTACTACATGGCAAAAGGTTGCCGAATTTCCTATAAATAGAGGGGGCTAGCTCCTTGTTTCTGACATTAAATCCTCTCCCTTTTGTGCCAAAATTCCCTAGCTTCTTTTCTCTAAATTTCTTTCTCTAATTTCTTTAAAAGCTAAAACTTTTCCCCACTTTCTTTTCCCTTGTACCGATTTCTCTAAAAAGCCGAAGCATCCATCGCTTTTTTTCTTTTATTCATCCTATTTAAGAAATTGTTCTACACTTCCGGCATTTAAATCTTCCATCGACATTACCGAATCCTCTCCCTAGTGCTAGCCAAATCTCCTAAGCTAAGGAGGCTTAGTCGACTAGATCTAAAAGCCGAAAATCATAAGTCTCCAATTTTGGGATTTTAAGTAGCTCTGATGAGGATTTGATGGAATTAAATATGGATCAGACAAAAGAAAGAATCCTTAAGTTTAAGAAACGAGTAGTATCTACTGTTCGAGATTGGCCAATTGGTTGTGGACCGGCTTCTGAACAACACCTTAGGTAGATAGCAGTTGTGTCGACTAAGGATAGCGTCGATATAGAAAGCCTCATTTTATCGGTAATCAGGTGTGTAACACTTCCCCACCGTCTAGATTTGATTAATAATAAATGTATATATATATGTATATGTGTTCACAAGATTTATATGTTACATTAAAAGCCAAAATCTCAGATTTAAACGATAGACCTTGTAATATCCGGGAATTAGGGCTTGTGCATTATTACTTAATTGTATGAAGTAGCATGCCTATGTGTGTGGTGAATATGTTTTATGAAATTTGAGAACTTTAGAGTGTAGATGAATGCCTTAGAAATATTGTATTTTAAGCCTTAAAGGGGGAGCTAGGCAAATAAGGCCTTAAGAGAAATTGTGTGGGAATTTAGACACAAGTTAAGCCTTGGTAAAGTGGCAAGGGATGCCACCTAGGGTCTTTGTGGAGTTTGCGTCAAAGGGAGCTTGAGGAGGAGGAGGTTCGAGTTCTGAGAGGAGCACACGGGAGCTTTTTTTTACGTCAAGGAGGAGAAGAGTTGGGCGGCAATTGGGCTTTAAAAGATGAGGATAAGCTGGTTTTCTTTTAAAATTTGGTGGGATGAATGGATGAAGGTTAGACTTATTCAAACTTTTTGAATGAGAGGCGAGAGGGAAAATAGGAGAAAATTTTGGGATTGGAGAGATGGATGAGAAGTGGCCGGCCAAGGGACTCTTTGGTTGGCAAAATTCGGTCATGTAGAGGGGATAAGTGCCAAAATTATTTTCTTTCATCTTTAGTCTTGCTTTGAAATTGTTAGTCAAGGAAATTCCTCTCTTTTCTCTCTTTTCTTGGAAGCAGAAATTGAATATTGAAGTGACCATTTGAGCACTTTGTGCATTTTAGGCCATTCTTAATTCTCCTAAGTCTCTTCCATTCTTCTTTTCTTTCTTACAACTTTGACTCCATAGTTGTTCTTTTGATAGCGGATATTTCACCTTTATTTGAGGCCATAGCCAAACCTTATAGCCTCATTCTTTACTCTTTGTCTCTTCACCATTAAAGTCTTGAAACACCATCTCTACCTTGAAGTGAATCTCAATCTTAGTGTGGGCGATTCTTTGTTAAAGTGAAGGACCTATTATTAAGGTAAGGTTGCGACAACTCCTCTTCGTTTGGGATTTATGTCATGGCCGAATGGCCCTTTGATTCTTTAAAATGTGTTAAGGCCGATTGTAGGGGGAGGTACAGCCTAACGCAGGAGATCTTTCGAAAAGTTGGTCATTATTGGTAAGCAGCATAGTGGTAAGTATTTCTCTCCTAACAATCGGTTATGGGTTCCTTTCTTCATGGGTGTGCCAGAATCAAGTGTTTAAACCTTGGTCTAAGGTTGGCCGAATGTTCTTTAAGGCCATAGTAATGTGTTCTTTTGTGTGTAGCCGAGGGAAAGAAACATTAAGGATTCTTTCAAGATTCGAATCATCAAGGGATTTCGACAACTTCAGGAGCAAGTGACCTTTTCGGGATTTCTAATCTAAGGTAAGAAAATAAGATCTTAGGCCGAAGGCCATTTTATTGTGAATAAATGTTAGAATTGGATCTAACATATGCCCATAGTGATTTCGACAGATACCATAACCAAGTAACACTTTTCGGGATTTAAGATTCACAAGGTAAGTAAATATGATATTCGGCCAAGGTCATGATTAGTGATTCGGATATGTTTCTTAATTGTTCAAAAGCTGAAACTAACCAGTTAGGTGATCTAGTGTTAGCCGATTGCCAGGGGGAACACTACGAAGTTTCGGGATTTGATTAGTAATCAAATCGGCAGCAAGGTAAGGATTTAAGTGGTGATAATCCTTCGGGATTTGATTATTTAGTCGAATGGCTTCTTGCTAAATGCTAAGTGTTGGCCGAATGTAGTAACTAAGGATCTAGAGTATTAGATCAGGATTTTCGGGATTTTAATGAACTCGTTAAGTAAACCAGGTGTGTAGCCCTACACTATTCTCAATAGATTTATGGTACTAATATTCTGTATATGTTAATGAAAATCGAAAAAGTGGCTAAATGTACCATATAATGGTACAGTACTCAAGTACGTAACCTTAACATTATGTTAACCAATGTTGTGAACATTTGGAATATGGCATATATGTGAATATTGATATGAATGCGGGATAAGACATATAGCATGTTACTTGCATGATTTGTATGACATGGGGCATATGGGTGATTATGAAAAGGGAAGTGATCGGTGGTTTATACCACAATATCCGTGACTCATGTCACATAATCTGAATGTGGTGACTTATGTCACATATTTTCATCTGGTGACTTTGTCACAATTATCTGGTGGCTATGCCACGAATTTATAAGGGCGATGTGCAAGTCGTCTGCAGCGACTGCCTTCGATGATGTGTAGCGGATGGAGGTCGACTTAGTAGTCCCCACGGTGTGATGGTTGGTACTTGGTGATGTGTAGCGGATGGTTATCTAGGTTTGGGTTGAGATTGCACCATTATCTATAATTGCTATATATATATGTATGAACCGATATGCCTAAATCGTTGGGACTTTGTGTTGGTGGTTATACACTGAGTCCGTTTGACTCACCCCGTTGTGGGATATTTTTAGGTGACACTCAATAATGGACCGGGTCGGCAGGAGCTCAGTGGTGGCCATGCTCAGCTCAGAGTTATTCTATTTTCATTGTTTTTTTATTTAAGTATTTCAGATTTATTTTGGGGTTTTGCTTTGATATAATTATGGCCATTATTATTAAGCATTTTAAGTAAGCGTTTAAAATTGGTTTATTATGATAAGGTTATTATTAAATTGAGACTAAATAATTTTTCTTAAAAATGTAAACAAATATTTAAATATTTTGACACATAAACAACATCATTTTCAGTTTGAACCCAACACCAAATCAAGTGTTCTTCAAAACACACAAATTTTACCAAAGTAGCAAACAAGAATTGGCGATTTACTCAAGGAACATACTAGATCCGGTCAAGGCTTGTGGGCCGGGTTTGGGGTGTTTCGATTTAGTATCGAGCCCGGTTCAAAACTCGACCTTGAGGGCTTTTAGGGCCCAAAACGTTTTCTTTCTTTTGAAATGGAATTTATCTAAGAAATGAGCAGGTTTTCTGGCATGGCACCTGAGTCTCCGGCCCAAAGTCCACCAGGTAAGTACCCCTAACTATTGTATGATTTATTGTATGATTTGTATGTGGGTATAACGGGAACGTAGATTAGTATTTTAAGCTATTGAACCTTAGGATTAGCTTACTCCAACACAGAATTACATAAAACGTTAAAGCCTAATTAAACAAACCTATGACTGAGTCGCTGAGTTTAAGGTGTAGCAACCGTTGTGCGCATGTCTAGGATTGGATTCAGGGGGATCTTGGTATTTAAGCAGTCCTAGTGACTCACCTCCTCACCGCTCGAATCCTACCTGGTGCGTAGTGACGGTTCACCCTAACCAAGAGGACTCAGCCATAGGCTAAACCCAATTATTAAAACCCGAAAGGGACCGTCACCCTGTTTTGTGAAATTCTAAAGTCGAACCATGAGTATAAAAATTTCAAAGTACCCTTGATTTAAAAAAAATGAATGACCAAAATACCCTTGATTTGCAAATTGACCAAATTACCCCTAACCTGTACAAATGACCAAAATACCCTCAGTGTGGAAAGTTATCGAAGTACCCCCAAAATAAATTTTTTCCTAAAATACCCTTGTTTTGGAAAATCACCAGGAACCATATTTTTGCAAAAAATTATCGAAATGCCCCTAGTTTGAAAAATTACAAAAATACCCTCAGTTTATAAAATTACCGTATTACCCCTGAATTTACTTACCAAGTATTTCAATTTTGTAAAGATGCCAAAATTTTTACTTTGTGAGATTTTCAAAATACCCTAATTTGAGAAATTTCTCAAAATACCCCTATAGGATAAAATTACAGAAATACCCCTAGGTAGTGGAAAACAACAAACAATGACAACTACAACATTTATCTGTAATGAACGCAAGTTCATGAATGTGATTGAAGGAATGAAATTGAGACTGTATGTGTATGAATTCGAAAGAACTACTCCTTAGAGCTATTGAACATAAGACTGTTCGTGATAAATCAGTGGAACAAAACTAATTCATAAAATTCTTTAATCAGATAAACATGATTTGGAAGTATGAACTCTAGGGGACGTGGTCGTAATGTGCGGGGCCGTGGTAGAGGTCGAATAATCGTGTTGAGCCCGTTAGGTCAGGACAAGGGTCCGAAATGAAATGCCACCACCGCCAGGTGATGTGGAATATCAAGATAGACGGGAAGATGCGTGATATCACGACGATGTGCGAGTTTTGGAAAGGTGGTGGAGCGGTGGAGGCATGGGAGCTCGGAAGTCGGTACCTGAACGACTTCGAGCTAATAGAGCTAAATTTTTTCGTGGCGTATCTGGTGTGGCACCCAATATGGCTGAGTATTGGTTAGAGGCGACGGAACAAATTATGGACGACTTGGAGAAACTAAAAGGGGTAGTATCGCTACTCCGTGATGAGTCATATCAATGGTGGCTCACGGTTCGAGATGGTGCTGCCGCAGATGATCTTACTTGGGAATACTTTAAGGCGGCATATCAGAAAAAGTACATTGGAACTAGTTATGTGGATGCGCAGAGGAAGACGTTTTTGAGGCTGGTTCAAGAAAATAAGTCCAGTAGCGGAACACGAGGCAAAATTTCTAAGGTTGAGCCGGTATGCCCGAGAAATAGTGGCTACGGAGCATGAACGGTGTGTTCGGTTTGAGGACGGACTAAGGGATGACCTAAGATTGTTGATTGCTCCACAGCAAGAGTGGGAGTTTACGTGTTGGTGGAGAAGGCTATGGTAGCTGAAGGGATTAAGGACTCGGTGAGACTGAATACGAACCAGAATAGGCAAAAGAGAGGTTTTGGATTGTCGAGGTCATCGGGAATGTGCAAAGAGGCCTAGAAGTGATGGGCCACGAGGTCAAGAGAGCTACTATGGGAGGACGAGACTGTACATGTGCTCAATGTGGAAAGATGTATCTAGGAGAGTGTTAGAAGAAGACAGGGATGCTTTAGTGTGGGTCCAAGGACCACATGATTAAGGACCTATCCTATGAGAATAGAAGGGGCGACCAAGAAGTCGTGGTCCTAATCAGTGGAAGAGGAGGACAGCAGACCACCACGAGGTCGTGGTTCATTTGGCGGCGGTAATGGTTACAGTAGAGGACGAGGAACACCGGCAAAGGTGTTGGTATCTGAGGCAAAACAATCGGGTTTGGTATATGCGATTCACTGAGGAGGATGGAGACGTATCGGACGTCATAACCGGTACGTTCCTTATGGCTGACAAGCCTTATTTTGCTCTAATTGATGTTGGCTCTACCCACTCTTATATTGCATGTAGAGTAGTTGAAACACTAGGCATAGCCTCTGAACTGTCTAATAGAGAGATGACTATAGTAAGCACTTTAGGTCAAACTATGGTGGTGAATAAGATATTTCAGAGTGTACCTCTAGAGCTTCAGGGAGTGGTATTTCCTACCGACTTAATGGAACTACCCTTCGGAGAATTTGATCTTATCCTTGGCATGGACTGGCTAGTGGAACGTCAGGCTATATTGGATTACGCAGCTAAGCGAATGGAGTTAAGGACGCTAGAGGATAAGGCAGTAGTTATGATAGGGGAAAGAAGAAACTACTTGTCTAACGTAGTTTCTGCTTTAAAGGCTAATAAGATGGTTCGAAAAGGGTGCAAGGCATTTTTTATCTTTGTTAGTGTATTGGATGCAAAGGAAGGGGGAGTTAGTAGAGTTAGAACCGTAAGAGAATTTGTGGATGTCTTTCCGAAGGAATTACCTAGAATACCCCCGGATAGGAAAGTGGAGTTCGGAATTGACTTCTGTCAGATGCATGACTCTGTGTCAATTGCCCCGTATAGAATGGCACCAAAGGAGTTGGTTGAGCTCAAGGCTCAGATCCAAGAGCTACTAGACCGTGGGTTTATCTGACCCAGTGTGTCTCCATGGGGAGCACCGGTCCTGTTTGTGAAGAAGAAGGACAGAACTATTCGTATGTACATAGATTATCGTCAGTTGAATAAGCTGACCATCAAGAACAAGTACCATTTGCCAAGAATAGACGACTTGTTCGATTAGCTTAAGGGGCAGATATTTTGAAGATAGATCTAAGGTCTGGATATCATCAGCTTAAGGTGAAGGAGGCTGATATCTAAAAGACAGCTTTTCAGACAAGGTACGGGCATTATGAATTCTTGGTAATGCCGTTCGAATTGACAAACGCCCCAGCCACGTTTATGGACTTGATGAATCGGGTTTTCCAACCCTATCTAGACTGGTTCATTGTTGTGTTCATAGATAATACTTTGGTGTATTCGAAGTCTGAGGAAGAACATGGTGAGCACCTCTGAGTTGTGTTGCAAGTGTTACGGTAGGAAAAGCTATATGCCAAGTTCAGCAAGTGCGAATTTTGGCTGAAGGAAGTTACGTTCTTAGGACATGTGGTGTCTGCAGAAGGGATAAGGGTGGATCCTCGGAAGATTGAGGTAGTGTTGGATTGGAAACCACCTAAGTCCGTGGCGGAAGTTCGGAGCTTCTTGGGATTGGCAGGCTATTACAGAAGGTTCATAGAAGGGTTCTCGTCGATCATGAGACCTTTGACAAAGTTACTAAGGAAGGAGGTACCTTTCGTATAGGTGATAAACAACGGAGAACTTTGAGAAGCTTAAGAGAGTCTTGAGTGAAGTTCCAGTTTTAATTCAGCTTGAGGCAGGGAAGGATTTTATGGTATATTGTGATGCTTCCCATACGAGATTGGGAGGTGTCCTTATGCAAGACGGGAAGGTAGTTGCTTATCGTCTCTACAATTAAGGCCACATGAGGTTAACTCTTGGGCCTTACGATTTGGAATTGGCAACAGTGGTCTTTGCTCTTAAAGTGTGGAGGCACTACTTATATGGAGAAAAGTCAGTGATCTACACGGACCACAAGAGCATGAAGTATTTGCTGACTCAGAAAGAGCTGAACCTAAGACAATGAAGGTGGGTGGAGTTATTGAAGGACTATAATTGCTCTATAGAGTATCACCCGGGCAAGGCGAATGTGGTGGCAGATGCCCTAAGTTAGAAAGTAGTGACGGAGTTAATGGCAATGTTCCCACATTTAAGCCTCTATGATGGTGGAAGTTTGCTGGCAGAGTTGCAGGTCAAGCCGTCATGGCTGAATGGTGTGAAAGAGGGACAGTTGGCTAATGATGATTTAAGGGATAAGCTACGGAAAGTGTAGAACAGGGAGTTGGAAGATTATGGCATTAATGACGAGGGAGTATTGTGTTTCAAGGGTAAGGTTTGTATGCCGAAGAACGAGGAGTTAAGGCGAAGAATTCTTCAGGAATCGCATAGTAGTCCTTATGCTATGCATCTTAGAGGTAGTAAGTTGTATAGAGACCTAAGAGAACAGTTTTGGTGGCCTGGTCTTAAGCGGGAAGTTACGGAATTTGTTGGCAAGTGCTTGACGTGTCAGCAAGTTAAGGCTAAACACCAAGTCCCGTCAGGATTGCTTCAACCGATAAAGATTCCGCAGTGGAAGTGGGAGAGAATCACCATGGACTTTGTTAGTGGGCTTCCCCTTACGCCTACTAAGAAGGACTCGGTATAGGTGATAGTGGATCGATTGACGAAGTCTGCACACTTTATTCCAGTGCGGGTTGATTATTCTTTGCAGAGGTTAGTGAAGTTGTATGTGGCAGAAATAGTGAGGTTGCATGGAGTACCGGTATCGATTATTTCAGATAGGGACCCAAGGTTTATGTCTCGATTTTGGAAGGCATTACATCAAGCTTTGGGCACCAGATTAGACTTCAGTACGGCATTTCATCTGCGATCGGACGATCGATCTGGCGAGTGATTCAAGTGTTAGAGGATATCTTTGAGGGTCATGTAATAGACTTCAGAGGAAGTTGGGAAGAATATTTGCCTTTAGCGGAATTTGCGTACAACAACAGCTATCAAGCAAGTATTCAGATGGCATCGTACGAAGCACTGTATGGACGAAAGTGTCGCACTCTTACATGTTAGACAGAATTGGGAGAACGTTAGATTTTGGGTCCAAAAATTGTGGCCGAATCAGAAGAAAAGGCTAAGGTGATTCGAACACGGTTAAAGGAGGCATCTGACCAAAAAAAGTCATACGCAGATCTTAAACGGAAGGAAATAGAATTTGCCGTGGGAGATCAAGTGTTTCTTAAAGTTTCGCCATGGAAGAAGGTGATGAGATTTGGTCACAAAGGGAAGTTAAGCCCCAGGTTCATAGACCTTATCGGGTGTTGAAGCAAGTAGGACCGGTGGCATACTAGTTAGAGTTACCTTCGGAATTGCAGCAGATACACGATGTATTCCATGTCTCGATGCTACGTCGTTATCGCTCGAATCCATCTCATATAATACCGATTGAGGAGGTGGAGCTGAGACCAGATCTATCCTATGATGAAGAGCCGATCCAGATTCTGGAACGAGATGTGAAGGTGCTTCGGAGGAAGTCGGTCCCTCTGGTCAAAGTATTATGGCATAATCACGGATCGGAAGAAGCTTCATGGGAGCTAGAATGCGACAGTAATACCCCCACCTATTCTAGCCAGGTAATTTCGAGGTCGAAATTATTTTAAGGGGGTAGAACTATAATATCCGGGAATTAGGGCTTGTGCATTATTGCTTAATTGTATGAAGTAGCATGCCTATGTGTGTGGTGAATATGTTTTATGAAATTTGAGAACTTTAGAGTGTAGATGAATGCCTTAGAAATATTGTATTTTAAGCCTTAAAGGGGGATATAGGCAAATAAGGCCTTAAGAGAAATTGTGAGGGAATTTAGACACAAGTTAAGCCTTGGTAAAGTGGCAAGGGACGCCACCTAGGGTGCTGTGGAGTTTGCATCAAAGGGAGCTTCAGGAGGGAGGCGGTTCGAGTTGCAGAGGGAGCACACGGGAGCTTTTATTTTTACGTCAAGGAGGAGAGGAGTTGGGCGGCAATTGGGCTTTAAAAAGATGAGGATAAGCCTGGTTTTTCTTTTAAAATTCGGCTGGGATGAATGGATGAAGGTTGGACTTATTCAAACTTTTTGAATGAGAGGCAAAGAGGGAAAATAGGAGAAAATTTTGGGATTGGAGAGATGGATGAGAAGTGGCCAGCCAAGGGACTCTTTGGTTGGCAAAATTCGGTCATGTAAAGGGGATAAGTGCCAAAATTATTTTCTTTCATCTTTAGTACTGCTTGCCGAAATTGTTAGTCAAGGAAATTCCTCTCTTTTTTTCTCTTTTCTTGGAAGCAGAAATCGAATATTGAAGTGACCATTTGAGCACTTTGTACATTTTAGGCCATTGCCGAATTCTCCTAAGTCTCTTCCATTCTTCTTTTCTTTCTTACAACTTTGACTCCATAGTTGTTCTTTTGATAGCCGGATATTTCACTTTTATTTGAGGGCCATAGCCAAACCTTATAGCCTCATTCTTTACTCTTTGTCTCTTCACATTAAAGTGCCGAAACACCATCTCTGCCTTGAAGCCGAATCTCAATCTTAGTGTGGGCCGATTCTTTGTTAAAGCCGAAGGGACCTATTATTAAGGTAAGGTTGCGACAACTCCTCTTCGTTTGGGATTTATGTCATGGCCGAATGGCCCTTTGATTCTTTAAAATGTGTTAAGGCCGATTGTAGGGGGAGGTACAGCCTAACGCAGGAGATCTTTCGGAAAGTTGGTCATTATTGGTAAGCAGCATAGTGGTAAGTATTTCTCTCCTAACAATCAGTTATGGGTTCCTTTCTTCATGGGTGTGCCAGAATCAAGTGTTTAAACCTTAGTCTAAGGTTGGCCGAATGTTCTTTAAGGCCATAGTAATGTGTTCTTTTGTGTGTAGCCGAGGGAAGGAAGCATTAAGGATTCTTTTGGGATTCGAATCATCAAGGGATTTCGACAACTTTAGGAGCAAGTGACCGTTTCAGGATTTCTAATCTAAGGTAAGCAAATAAGATCTTAGGCCGAAGGCCATTTTATTGTGAATAAATGTTAGAATTGGATCTAACATATGCCCATAGTGATTTGACAGATACCACAACCAAGTAGCACTTTTCGGATTTAAGATTCACAAGGTAAGTAAATATGATATTCGACCAAGGTCATGATTAGTGATTCGGATATGTTTCTTAATTGTTCAAAAGTCGAAACTAACCAGTTAGGTGATCTAGTGTTAGCCGATTGCCAGGGGGAACACTACGAAGTTTTGGGATTTGATTAGTAATCAAATCGGCAGCAGGGTAAGGATTTAAGTGGTGATAATCCTTTGGGATTTGATTATTTAACCGAATGTCTTCTTGCTAAATGCTAAGTGTTGGCCGAATGTAGGAACTAAGGATCTAGAGTATTAGATCGAATTTTGGGATTTGATGAACTCGTTAATAAACCGGTGTGTAGCCCTACACTATTCTCAATAGATTTATGGTACTAATATTCGTATATGTTAATGAAAATCTGGAAAAAGTGGCTAAAGATACCATATAATAGTACAGAGTACTCAGTGCGTAACCTTAACATTATGTTAACCAATGTTGTGAACATTTGGAATATGGCACATATGTGAATATTGATATGAATGCGGGATAAGACATATAGCATGTTACTTGCATGATTTGTATGACATAGGGCATATGGGTGATTATGAAAAGGGGAAGTGATCTGGTAGTTTATACCACAATATCTGGTGACTCATGTCACATAATCTGAATGTGGTGACTTATGTCACATATTTTCATCTGGTGACTTTGTCACAATTATCGAGTGGCTATGCCACAAATTTATAAAGGTGATGTGCAAGTAAATGCTGCAATGACGCCTTCGATGATGTGTAGCGGATGGAGAGTCGACTTAGTAGTCCCCACGGTGTGATGGTTGGTACGGGTGATGTGTAGCAGATGGTTATCTAGGTTTGGGTTTAGGATTGCACCATTATCTATAATTGCTATATATATATATGTATGATGGTGATATGCCTAAATCGTTGGGACTTTGTGTTGGTGGTTATACACCGAGTCCGTTTGGCTCACCCTGTTGTGGGATATTTTGGTGACACTCGGTAATGGACCGGTTGGCGGGAACTCGATGGTGGCCATGCTCATTTCGAGTTATTCTATTTTCATTGTTTTTTATTTAAGTATTTGATTTATTTTGGGGTTTTGCTTTGATGTAATTATGGCCATTATTATTAACTGTTTTAAGTAAGCGTTTAAAATTGGTTTATTATGATAAGGTTATTATTAAATTGAGACTAAATAATTTTTCTTAAAAATGTAAACAAATATTTAGATGTTTTGACACATAAACAACACTGTTTTCAGTTTGAACCCAACACCAAATCAAGTGTTCTTTAAAAACACACAAATTTTACCAAAGTAGCAAACAAGAATTGAACTGATTTACTCAAGGAACATACCAGATCCGGTCAAGGCTCGTGGGCCGGGTTTGGGGTGTTTCAGACCCTCAGGTTAGTAAATAATCTGACTATATGTTACAACTAAACTGTTGTACATGTTTTAAATTATTGTGCATGTTGCATGGGGTGGGTGATGAAAAGAGGAAGTTATATGTACATGTATATGAGTAACGGTTTTTATCGTGAACTCTTTATGTGTGCTAATGCGGTGAATTATTATCTGAGCTTCGACCATTATATGTTATAAGGGCTTGACCAATATATGTTGATGAGCGACTTGACCGCCATCTTGGAAATGTGATGTGGGTTGATTGTAGAAATCCCCAATGGTGTGTTGGTTGGTACGAGGCGTGTAGCGGATGGAAACCTAGGCAAATGGGTTGGGCTTTGCATATTGTATGTTTCCATGTAAATGAATTTATTATTATGTTTAATGAGGCCCAAATCTAGTGGTGCATGAGGGTTGCTAATCGAGTCTCATGACTCACCCCTTTAAACTAACCTTTCGGTGACGATTAGTGCATCGGACCGGCCGGAGTGAAGCGCAAGGTGGCCATGCAAAAGAAGGTGGATCCGCGACAAAGTTTCCCCATATTAGTTTTTTTTAAGTACTTTATATGATGGATTTAAAATACATTGTAATAAGGCCATAGGCCATTTGTTTACATTTTAGATTTAAAATGGGCCTTTAGTATTTATTCTCGTTTTAATTTCTTTCAAGGACATGTAACTAAGTTTTGGGCTTTTGATTATTAAGGCACACTTTATGTAATTTTTTATTTGGGCTTTTTGTCAACACAATTTGTTTTACAAAAATTTTCTTAGTGACAAACCAGATCCGATAGTAGTGTTTGGGCCAGGTTTGGGGTGTTACATTCCTAATTTGGACCTTCGAGAAAAAGGAGCCCTAACTTACTGGGTTCTGATTTCTAATTTGACAAATGACGGAAGATCCTCTTCAAATATAAAGTCAAGTTTTAAAAGGCGAGCTTAGTTTCGAGAGTCTAAAGTATTGCGTCCTAACTTACTGGACATGATGCTTTATCTCTCCGAAAATAAGAAAGTCTTAACGTCCCTTCCGATCCCTTTAAGTTTTGAAAATTAAAGTATCTATTTTCGAATCATTTCAAAGTTTTCAACATTAGGACATCGATCAATCAATTTGGTACCAATTTTGGGAGTATCGAGGGTGCTAACCCTTCCTCGTGCGTAACCGACTCCCAAAATTTCTTAGACCAAAATCGTTGTTTTGATAAATCAAATTATTTATTAAAAATAACCGATTTACGAGGTGACCCGATCACACCTCATCAAATAAAGATCGATGGCGAATCCCATTTTATTTTCATTTTTAAAACCCGAGTCGACCGCGTCGTTTCCTGTTTTATCAAAAAATGGTTACGACAGCAGTATATGTATAAGTGTAAGACCATAGTTGGGCTATTGCATCCTAATGATAATACCATAACTAGGTTATCGCATTACGGGTGTGAGACCATGGCAAGGCAATGACAATATACGTGTAAGACCATAGTTGGACTATGGTATCAAGTAAATGATATACTCAATTCCGTAAGACGTTCTCTAATTTGACAAAGATTGGTAAGTGTTATATGGATTAAAGTGATGGAATTTATGTAGTTATTGATATTGAGCTCAATCAAGTGAATTCACCATTTGAAATTGTCATTGGCAGGAGGTGTTAGTGAATTGCATGTTTTATGATTTGTTATAGTAGGTTCGGTAAGATTCAACTTTAAAACCAATGAACTTACTAAGCTTCATTAAGCTTACTAGTGTTGTTTAATGTTTCTTGTAGATTAACATGAGATTAGAGGATCGGATCAACACATTTGGCCACACTATCCAGATTTCTCCGGTAGATTTTGTAATATAATCTATGGTTTATATGGCATGTATAGGATTGGATAGAAAAGAGTTAAACTTGAATTATAAATGTGAATGATGCATATATATATATGTTTGTTTGCAAGTATTTAGTAGTAGAAATTAGTAAATCAATTAATGGAGTTATTTTGGTAAGTTTATGTAAATGATTTTTGTGATGACATATTATGTTTTATACATGATTTTGGCTTGAATTGGTTGCTTGGTTGGGATATATTAGTGTATATCTATGTTAAGTGCAGGTTGATTTAAATAGGGTGAGAAAGTGGCCTTAAAATGGCCTATTTTCGTCCAAATTGGCAGAGACATTGGCGTGTGTCTCAGCCGTGTCTGACGCATGGCCTGACACATAGGCATGTGGTCTGACCATATGTCCCTTACACCTTGAAATTTCAAAATAGAATGCCCAAGTTTTTACATGCGGCCTAGCACGTGGGCGTGTGGTTGGCCGTGTGTAAAAAGTCAGAGAGTTACACGGGTAAGGACATGGGTTGGGACACATTCGTGTGTCACGTATTGAATGCCCACACAGCCTAAGACAAGGGCCTTCACCTGGCCGTGTGAGCCACACGGCCAGTCACACGGGCGTGTGTCCCCTGCTTCTATGAAAAATATTGAGATTTTGGGAAAAATTTTTTGAGTGTTGATTTAGTCCCGATTCACTTCTAAAGTGTATATCGGACCTCAAGGGCCCATCTAAGGGACAATATTAGTGTTTTATAATTGATTCTTAATATGCATAATAAAGGTTGTGAAATGTCTATAATTAATCTGTAAAGTCTGGTAATGCTCCGTAGCCCTATTCCAATGACAGAAAAGGGTTATGGGTGTTACAATTCTGCTATATGTATACCTGATATCTATACACAAACATGAAAAGCATGTTATATCTGTATCTGTACCTATATTTTGTATCCTTTTTGGGGCAAGATTTGTATATGTGGAGGAAGTGTTCTGTATGGCATTCACCACCTATATTTTAGCAGCTTGGCTGCACTTTATCTGATATGTGTCATAATGGCATGATATGGTGTGTAGGGCTGGGTGGGTGTTTTAACCCCACATAGTGTGATGGGATAGTCGGAGTTGGTGTGTAGAGGATGGGGGTAGGATTTTGTTTATTTGATCTGCATATTTGTATCTGTTATCCGTATCTAAAATGGACATGAGTCCAAATCTGTATCTGACTGTTTATATTGATTTCTGTATAAATTGTATGCCTAATTTTGTTGAGTTATACATTAAGTTTACGAAAACTCACATTTGTTGTCTGTTTTGTTCAGATAATCCACAGACTTAGGTGGACCAGTGCGATGAAGCCTCTTGGTGACCACAAGTTTATAAACGGTTAATAATTGTGATTTTTTAATGATTTTAAGGATTATTTCTGGAGTTTTGTAATTTATAGACTATCCGGACTGTTTGATTTTATTTTAGAATTTGGATTTTGATTTGACTATCAATTTACGATGGTTACTTAAGCAATGGTTTTCTGAAAATACAAACGGGATTACCAGATTATACGTTTTATGACTTCCGCTGTAACTAATGTTTTGGAAAATAAATAATTAAACAAAAGTTTTCCAAAATGGATATAAATGATTTTGAACTTTGAAAGCTTAAATGATTCAACGAAATGACTCCGTTTTCAAAACCAACATTTGTGACATCTCCAGATTTGGCCATAACGTCTAGGTCGGGTTTGGGGTGTTATATTTAGTTGTGTCAGAGCCAGGTTGTAAAACTCAGCTGTAAATTTTGGATTCCAAAATTTTGTTTCAAAAGAATTGGTTTTCAAACAATTTGAATAATTTGAAAAGGTATGTGGTACACCGAGTCTCCAGCGTTGATCTTGTAAGTATCTCTGTACTTAGATAAAACTGTTCTAAAAATACTATAGATAGCACTTCCTAAAACTGTACTGAAATAGCTAGAGACTGAAACCTGTGAAAACAATTCTAAACTTCTGATAAATGCATAAAACATTGGCTATTAAATACTGGAACTGATGCATAAAATTTTATAATGTAGATAAAATTTGAAATTTATGATGAGCGCTCGCGGAACATAGGGATGTGGTATTTGGGGCCGCGGTAGAGGCCATAAGAGGGCTCAAGTTGAGTCTTTTTCTCTGGGCAGTATGCCACACTAAGATACGAGTGAGACACTGGTTTCACCTTCTACTGAGAATGGATCTTAAAGCCGTTCGGTTGGGGACGACGCACTATCCCAAGCCATGTTGAGGATATTGGAGAGGGTCACTAGACCCCATTCCAGATCTGGGGGCCATGGGTAAGTAACTGAACGACTCCAGTACAATGGTGTTGAGCTGTTTAGGGTTGTTACTAGAGTCGCCCCTACTGTGGTCGAGTATTGGCTGGAGGCCATTGAGAGGATCATGAATGATTTAGACTGTACTCCTAAGCAGAAATTGAAGGGTTTATTCTCTTTGCTTCGCTCTGAGGCATATCAGTGGTGGTTAACGATTAAGGAGGGTACATAACCTGATCATCTGAATTGAGATTTCTTTAAACCTAGCTTCTGAGGGAAGTATGTGGGGGCGAGCTATGTAGATGCTCGTAGGCGTGAGTTCATGAATCTCACACAAGGTGATAGATCTATGGCCGAGAATGAGGTTGAATTTTTGAGGTTAAGCCACTATGCTCGAGGCATGGTGGCATCTGAGTATGGGAAGTATGCCTGTTTTGAGGACGATCTGAGAGATAGTCTGAGGGTTCTGATTGCTTCATAGAGGGAGCGTGAGTTTGTAGTTTTGGTTGAGTGAGGTAACTTTTTTGGGGCACGTGGTTTCTACTGAGGGGATCCGAGTTGATCCTAGAAAGATTAAGGTTGTGCTTGATTGGAAACAGCCCAAGAATATATCAGAGATTCGTAATTTTTTGGGCCTTGCAGGGTATTATCGGTGTTTTGTTGAGGGGTTCTCTCTGGTTGCAACTCCTTTAACCAAGCTTCTGCGCAAGGGTGTTCCTTTTGTTTGGACTGATGTACAGCAATCGAGCTTTGAGAAGCTCAAGTTTGTTCTGACTTAGGCTCTTGTTCTGATACAACTGAATCTGGTAAGGAGTTTGTGGTATATAGTGATGCATCACACGTCGATTTGGGATGTAATTGATGCAAGATGAAAAAGTTGTGGCTTATGCCTCCCGTCAGCTTAAGACACATGAGGGAATTATTTGACGCATGATCTCGAGTTGGCTGCGGTGGTTTTTGCATTGAAAATCTGGAGGCACTATCTATATAGTAAAAGGTGTATCATCTACACTGATCACAAGAGCCTTAAGTACCTCCTTACTCAGAAGGAGTTGAATCTTAGGCAGCGGCGATGGATTGAGCTACTTAAAGATTATGAATGCATGATAGAGTATCATCCTGGTAAGGCTAATGTGGTGGCTGATGCTCTAAGTCATAAAGCGATGACTTATTTAACGGCAATGTTCACTCGCCTTAGTTTGTTTGATGATGGGAGTCTGTTAGCGAGTTGCAAGTTAAGCCAACTTGGATTGATCATATTCGGGATAAGCAGTTAAGGGATGAATCTTTGGGTTTGTGATTTTGTCAGATTGAGAGTGGCAGTACTTCATATTTTTAGTTGAATAATGATGGAGTTCTGTGCTTTGGAGGTCAGATTTGTGTGTCAAATGATTCTGATTTGAGGTGGTCATTTCTGAGGGAAGCGCATAGTAGCCCTTATGCTTGCATCTCGGTGGTAATAAAATGTAACGCGATCTTCGTGAGTCTTACTGGTGGCTGGGGTTGAAGTGTAAGGTTACGAATTTTGTTGCTCGATATCTGACGTGCCAGCAAGTTAAGGCTAAGCACCAGTTACCTTCGGGTTTGTTACAACCCGTTAAGGTTTCCTTGTGGAAATGGGAACGAATGATGATGGACTTCGTTAGTGGGTTGCCCTTAACACCCACTAAAATTATTCTGTTTGGGTCATCGTGGATCGATTGACCAAGTCCGCTCATTTCATTCTGGTTCGAACGGACTACTCTCTGCAGAAGCTAGCGAAGCTCTATATCTTTGAGATTGTAAGACTGCATGGGGTTCCTGTTTCAATAATATCTGATAGAGATCCTTTCTTTACTTCTCGGTTCTGGAAGAAATTACATGAGGCTCTAGGTTTGAGATTAGACTTCAGTACTGTGTTCCATCCTCAAACCGATAGTCAATCTGAGAGGGTGATTCAGATATTGTAGGATATGTTTCGGAGTTGTGTAATAGATTTTTGAGGTAGTCGGAAGGATTATCTGCCGCTAGCTGAGTTCGCCTACAATAAAGTTTTCAGTCTAGCATTTAGATGGCACCTTACGAGGCTTTGTATGGTCGTAAGTGTCGTACTTCACTATGTTGGATTGAGTTGGGTGAGCGTCATGTTTTGGGTCTTAAGTTGGTTTCTAAGATTGAAATAAGGTTAAACTGATTCAGAATCCTCTGAAAGGGCTTGTGATAGAAAGAAGTCTTATGCTGATCTGAAAAGGAGAGATATTGAGTATTCTATGGGTGACTCCGTGTTTCTTAAGGTTTCTCCGTGGAAGAAGGTTTTGAGATTCGGTCGTAAGGGTAAGTTGAGCCCTAGGTTTATTGGGCCATATCAGATTCTAAAGTGTGTGCGACGAGTCACTTATCAGTTAGAGCTACCTCTAGAGTTAGATCATATCCACGATGTATTTCATGTCTCAATGTTGAGGCGGTATCGATCTGGTCCATCTCAAGTTGATTCGGTTGAGAAGATCGAGATTAGACCGGATTTGACTTTTGAGGATGAACCGGTTTAGATTTTGGATCATGATTTTAAGGTGCTGAGGAGGAAGTCCATTCCGTTAGTAAAGGTTTTGTGGCGGAATCATGGCACTGAGGAAGCTACGTGGGAATATGAGGACTCGATTCGTTAGTAGTATCCTCATCTATTTTGATCAGGTAAATTTTGAGGTCGAAATTTTTTTTAAGAGGCAGAGTTGTAACGCCTTGATAAATTTATTTCTGTTTCTATAAATATCTGACATAAGTGTGTATCTGCTTCAGTGGTTAATCATGTGTCTATTGAGTTTTAAAATTTATAATGAATGTGATCGAACCTGGAAACTAACTCTGACAACGATTTAAGGCAAGTGTACCTATCAAACAGTAGTATTGTTTAGGCAAGACTGGATTGTCGAACCCAAAGGAACTAAAAGTACTAATACTAACTTTCTTTCTATTATTTAGCGTAAAATATAGAGTGATTGGTTGATTTAATCTAATTTAACGACTACTAAACTAAAGACTCAAAGACAAAAGAGAATGAATTTGGAAATAACTTGATGAAAAGCTTAGTTGATCACGAGGATACCCTTAGAAAGAATCCACCTAGACTTCACTTGTTATCTAACACTGAACCATACGAATTATTCAATTAGTTTGATCCATGAGACTCCCTAACATATATTAAACCCTCTCTCGAGGTGAATAACGTCTAACCCTACGTTAATTAGTGAAACTCTCATTCTCTTATAATAACCCCCTAGAATAGCAGTAAATCGATCTATGGATTCCCATATTAGGTTTCACCCTAATCCGGCAAAATCTCGTCACCCTATCTCTAGGCGTGCAATCAACTTCGCTTAATTATGCTAGATCTACTCTTAGGCAGGGTTTATTCTTCCTCCACCTAAGCACATTAGAATTTGGATTAAGTATGCACAATTAAGAACAAACTAAGTATTTATCATATAATTCAGAAAACAATAACAAGATTCATCAAGGTTTCATCGCCTTCAGGTATCTGAAGGGTTTAGTTCATAACTTTAAAATAAAACATCTCAAGAGAAAAGATAAAATAAAACATAAGAAATCCCCTAAACCCCCTGAAGGAATTGAAGGAGAGATCCATCGTCTTACGTAGAATTCTAACTTCTTGAGATGGATCAACTGGCTAACTTCGAGTAATTCCCTGAATTGACTGCTCTGGCTTTGGCTCTTTGGCCTAGCTCACCCCCCATTTTAGGATGCACTTAGGGTGTTTATATAGGCTCTTGGAATACTTTACTTGGCCTCTAGGTGTCCTAATTTAAGTGTGCTTCTTACTCGGTGTTTGAATACACTTTGGAATATGTTTCTTTGGCTCAAAGTACCCAAATCCGAGTGAAATTGCTCTCTCCCGCGGCAAGGGCACGGCCATGGCACACACCCGTGTAAATCGTTTTCAGGCCGTGTCTCGATTCTGTCGATTGGGGCAGTCGTGTAAATAGTGGCATGACCGTGTCTTAGTTAATTGTCGAGGCACGGCCGTGTGGCTTGAAGTCCAGGCCGTGTCAATTTCCTCTTTGGCCTAAATTGGCTCGTTTTAAGCCCGTTTCTCATTCTTTTCGTCCTCGGTTGCTTTCCTGAGTATAAACATGAAAAGAAAGGATTAAAAGCACCTTTTTACATAAATCAAGGGCTAAATCATCCAAAAGCATACTAAATGTGGGCCTAGAATATGTTACTTTTACGGTTTATCAAATACCCCCACACTTAAGCTTTTTCTTGTCCTCAAGCAAAATTCTCAACTTACAATTAAAACGAAGCTTTCCATAATTCATAATTCCTATCATTAATGCCTCATCATAATTTGTAGATAATTCATACATGGATAATTTTAACTCAAAGACTCGTAAAGATTCAAACAATTCTAAGTCATATATTTGTAGCACGAAAAACATAGGTGTCTCCCCTCAACTAAATAATTACCTTTAATTCAAAAACCAACAAGGATTGACATCCTCACTAATGATTCACTCAAAGCACTCGCAGTGTTTAAGTTTCAAGAAAAAGCACTCATAAGTCGAACTTGAAAAGTTAATCCCATAGGCTTGCCTGAAAATCAAATCTCCACCACTGTAATATGAGATGATACACTAATCAAAAGGTCTTTGACAAGGTTGAAATGGGGCTTAGGTTAAAGGTGTGGATAAAGGCTGAATTAGAAGGTTTGAAATCGAGATTGACCTGACCAATTACCTAACAAGAATAATGAACTAGAAAATAACTGATTGCTTTGAAACTAGTAATACTATTATTGATAATACTTTTAATACGAGCTTTTCTTCAACAATTGGAATTTAAACGCATCAGCTCGTTTAATCATATACTAATGCTTGAATATACTTTGGTTTTTTTTTTAAGAACAAACTACATAATAAAGAAGAATTTTATCAACTGAAATAAACTAAGTAGGCAACTGATCAAATCAATTCTCGATAGAAGGGTAGTCAAAAAGAATGATGATAACAAATATAAAGGGTTTTAGGGTCAAAATTTAGCAGGTAATTCAATAAAAGGGTTGTTAGGATCAAATGAGTTCACTAAGGGTTAATTTGTGAAGGTAGGCTTTTTAGTAGAGTGCATGGGTTAAAACCTAGGTGCCTTTATCATCTCAGTATATCAAATCATTAATGTGGTCTCGATATGTATAATCTAGGCAAGTTCTAGAATAACAATTCAGTGTTGACACACTCATAATCAATAAAGTGAGCATGAAAAAGAATATATGCTCTATAAGGCTCAAATCTCACAAAAAATTATGGGTATTTGACATCAATCCTGTAAATTTCGAACTTAAAGGTAATATTCAAATTCAGTTCAACAACTTATAAAATTTTTGATTTTGATTCTTGAAAAATAGACTTATCATGCTTGATTCTCTAGTATCTTAGGGTTTAAATCATCAATGCACAATTATCAATGACTTACTAAAAAACATATCAATAAAAATCATAAATCATCAGAAATTTCATCCTAATTAATAATATGAGAAAATTACTTAGGAACAAGACTAAAATTTAGGATTTTAGAATAATGCAAAAAGTTAGGTACTTTTACCCTCCCACACTTAAGATGTACATTGCCTTCAATGTACAAAGATAGATAATAACAATTAATATAAAATCAAAAGAGAGGGAAAGAGTGCCACTTCCTAAATTTTGGATGATTGGGAGTTGGCAGAGAAATATAAGTTGGAGGGACCGGTCTGGATGACGATCCTGTGCTAGATAAAGAAATTGGAGAGCTCATGAAGGGTTAGCCAGAATTTATTGAGACATATTTAAAATTGACTAATTATATAAATAGGGACAAGAAAACTAAAGGGAAAGGGACGAAGGAAGAAAATAGAATTAAAATACAATACTAATGGACTTAAGAGTCCTTATTGAAAGATGGTTCGTGAGGTGGGTATAACCTCTAAGGATGTGGTGCATGATTCCCTAGTAACCTTTAGAACCTAAAGCAAAGAAACTAAAACAAAATAAACTAAATTAAGCATAAGAGAGTCAAAGGAAGGAAATTGAAGCAAAAAGAGAAAAGAAAAATAAAATCGAAAAGGTCTCAAAGACCCTTGGCTTGGTGTTTAGCTGAAGCTGCCGGCATGAGCTCATTTGAATCGATTTCCTTGAGGAGACTACGGTTGGCCTTTTATGCTTCTTCGGCATGATCTTAGTGTAGCACAAGAGTTAGAACACCTTTTCCATAAGAAAGACGGAAATAGAAAAAGGAGGAGAGAATGGGAAAAGAAGATGGGGAGAAAGGGAAGGGATGTGGTGTTTAAATAGATTTTAGCCTCTGACAAAATCCCACGCCCATTTCTATAGGGCGTGTTACTTTACACGGCCGCATCGCACTGCCGTGCTTGGAAGTAAAATGCCCATCACATGGTCGCATCACACGACTGTGTTCTGGGTGTGTTGGTATGCCACAATCGTTTATCATAATGGCACGCCCGTTCCTAATTTGGCAGTGTTTTGGCATGGTTGGGCGGCATGGGCGTGTGTTTCCCATGTATGATAGGACAGTAGATTCATACGGCCTTGGAGCACGACCGTGTCGATTTTTGATTCCCGTGGGAGAGTTGTTGGATCCGTGACATCGAAAGTGATTGGGATTTGATTCGCATGGCTGCTGCTATGTCAGTACGGAGATTTCGATGGTCCATAAGGCCACGGGCACGTCCATGTGTAAGGTTGTGTGTCCTAGAAATTTGCTCTTTTGGTTAATCTATAAAGAGAAAGAGAAAGAGAAAAAAATAGAAACAAATGTAAAAAAAGTAGGGTTAGTGCTGGGGTTGCCTCCCGAGAAGCGCTCGTTTTATAGTCTTAAGCTAGACTTTTCCTTGTACTTGAATCAAGGCGGTTTAAAGTTTTGAATATCCTCCCTTTTGCTTAAAATTTTATTTTCTTGATAATGTTCAAGTCGAGAAGCATTTACCTTAAAAGTGTCAAATGTTGGATTACTTACCTTGACTATTCCATGGGGGAATATATCGTGTACCTTAAGAAGAATTTCCTTGCTTACGTTCAGGTTTGTTGTGATGATGTGAGGATCGGCTTTGTCGAGCAGCACCTGGTTTCCTATTTTGTAGTGGTTTGATGTTCCTGCGAGCTCTTCTGGTGGTTCCTCTGGTTTTACTTCGTGCGGTTTCAATTTTTTTTACTTGTGTCCTCTGCTCTTCTAAATTGTCAATCCTAAGGTCTTGTTCCTTGTGTGATTCCTCTTTGTCGCTTTGGGATCTATGAGTCGGCTCAGGGTTGTGCCTTTGTGGTGTTTCCTGCGATAAAGGCTAAACAATTTGATTATAATCTGTGTTCACTTTCTGACCTTCATCAATTGTTGTCCTGGCCGAGTCAAGAGCTTGAAGACTGATTGATTCGTCACCTACACAAAGTATGAGTTCTCCTATGGCAACATCAATTTTAGTCTTGGCAGTTGCTAGAAAAGGTCTTCTTAAAATTAAGGGGATTGTATTATCCTCATCCATATCTAAAACAATAAAATCTACTGGGAAAATAAATTTATCGATTTTGACAAGAACATCTTCAATAATGCCCCTAGAAATTCTAATAGTTTTATCAGCTAATTGTATACTCATCCTAGTTTGTTTGGGCTTCCCTAGACCTAGTCGTCTAAATAATGTATAAGGCATGACATTTATAATTGCCCCTAAATCAGCTAACGCATTATCAATAGCTAAACTACCAATTAAACATGGGATTGTAAAACTCCCTGGATATTTTAGCTTTCGTGGTAGTCTATTTTGTAACATTGCTGAGCATGCTGCGTTTAATTCCACGTACTCTTCGTCTAATTTGCGTTTGTTAGTCAAGAGCTGTTTTAAAAATTTACTCGATTTGGCATCTGAAAAAGAGCTTCAAGAAGGGGTAGGTTAATATGTAATTTCTTTAAGAGTTTAAGAAACTTACCAAACTGTTCTTCTGAATCATCTCTTTTATCGCTTTGGGATAAGGTATGCGAGGTTGGTACTCCTTGATTACTAGTTTTGGCTTTTCTTATGTTACCTCTACCTTACCTTCGTCTACCTTATTTTCTTGTATTGGAATGAGTTCCTCTAACCCTTTACTGTCTTGAGCTGAGATGGCTTGAATTTGCTCATTTGGGTTAATCTCAGTGTTACTTGGTAGACGTCCTAGCAGTCGTTCTGACATTAGCTTTACGAGTTGTTCGACTGCATTAGTGGCTTCCTTAACTGACTTAGTAAGTTCCCCGATTCGGCTCTCATTACTTTTAATTGTTTTCTCAGTTTCTTGGAAGCGCTTTTCTGTGTCTAACGTGAAATTTGTTAGCATCTCTTTGAGGTTTGGCTTCTTCTCTTGCGGATATGGCTGATTTTGGAAATTTGGAGGAGGTTGCTGTCTGTGATTTCCCTGATTTCCTTGGCCTCCGCATGAAAAATTTGGGTGGTTTCTCCAATTTGGATTGTAATTATTACTATAAGGATTATTATTGGATCGGAAATTATTACCTATATAGTTCATATGTTCGCTCTCTACGTCTGGTTGGTAGGGTGGGTACTCATGATTCGCCACAGTTCCACTTGCGTTGCACTGCATGACTGGATGTACCTGTGAAGAACACAAACTATCAAACTTTTTATTCATCATCTCTACCTGTGTTGATAGCATGGTCACTGCTTCAAGGTTATAAACTCCGGCTGATTTTGTCGGTTTTGTCCTTGTAACTTGCCACTAATAGTTATTCAGTGACATCTCTTCAATGAACTCGTAAGCTTCTTCAGGAGTTTTATTATTTAAAGTTCCACCGGTGGCTGAATCAATTAATTGCCGTGTTGAGGGATTTACACCGTTGTAAAAAGTTTGGACTTGAAGCCACAAAGGTAATCCATGGTGTGGACATCTCCTCAAGAGATCCTTGTATCTCTACCATGCATCGTATAACGTCTTTAAATCCATCTGCACAAAAGAAGAGATATCATTCCGTAATTTGGCCGTTTTGGCCGGTGGGAAATATTTTAATAAAATTTTTTGGTCATTTGTTCCCATGTAGTGATTGACCCTTGTGGTAACGAGTTCAACCACTATTTGGCTTTATTCCTTAATGAAAAGGGGAATAACCGAAGACAAATGGCATCATCAGAAACGCCATTTATTTTGAAAGTATCACAGAACTCTAAAAAATTAGCTATATGAGTGTTCGGGTCTTCGTCCTGCAAACCATCAAATTGAACAAATTGTTGAATCATTTGTATTGTGTTAGGCTTTAATTCAAAATTATTAGCTGTTATAGTAGGCCTAACAATACTAGATTCAGCTCTTGTTAAATGAGGTTTAGCATAATCATACATAGTGAGCGGAGCATTGTTTTCTTCCACATCTCGTGGTGGATTATTCTTGTCCATCCTTGAGAGGATTGGATCATCTTCTCGCTCTTCTTCCATGTAATTTAGGGCTCGCCTAATTTCTCTGCGATTTCTTCGAGCGGTAGCTTCAATTTCACTATCGTATACTAGTGGTCCTGTCGGGTTCCTTCTAGTCATAAACTAGAGGTACCTGCTAGGAAAAAGGAAGAAGAAATAAAATTAGCAAGAATAATAAAATAAAATAAATTGCAAAATAAAAATAAAAAAAATAAAAATAAAAATAATGGCTAAAGTAATAAAAAAGAGCTTTCTTAATATTTTAGTTCCCCGGCAACGGCACCAAAAACTTGATCGTGTGTCTATTGAGTTTTAAAATTTATAATGAATGTGATCGAACCTGGAGACTAACTCTGACAATGATTTAAGGCAAGTGTACCTATCGAACAGTAGTATAGCTTAGGCAAGACCAGATTGTCACACCCAAAGGAACTAAAAGTACTAATACTAACTTTCATTTTATTATTTAGCCTAAAATATGGAGTGATTGGTTGATTTAATCTAATTTAAAGACTACTAAACTAAAGACTCAAAGACAAAAGAGAATGAATTTGGAAATAACTTGATGAAAAACTCAGTTGATCACGACGATACCCTCAGAAAGAATCCACCTAGACTTCACTTGTTAACTAACACTGAACCATACGAATTATTCACTTAGTTTGATCCGTGAGACTCCTTAACGTATATCAAACCCTTTTTTGAGGTGAATAACATCTAACCCTAAGTTAATTAGTGGAACTCTTGTTCTTTTATAATAACCCCCTAGAATAACAATAAATCAATCTATCGATTCCCATATTAGGTTTCACCCTAATCCGAAAAAATCTCGTCACCTTATCTCTAGGTGTGCAATTAACTCCGCTTAATTATGCTAGATCTACTCTTAGGCAGGGTTTATTCCTCCTCCACCTAAGCACATTAAAATTTGGATTAAGCATGCACAATTAAGAACAAACTAAGTATTTATCATATAATTTAGAAAACAATAACAAGATTCATCTAGGTTTCATCCCCTTCAGGTATCTGAAGGGTTTAGTTCATAACTTTAAAATAAAACATCTTAAGAGAAAAGATAAAATAAAACATAAGAAATCCCCAAAACCCCCTAAAGGAATTGAAGGAGAGATCCACCGTGTTGAGTAGAATTCTGAATTCTTGAGATGGATCAACTGGCTATCTTCGAGTAATTCCCTAAATTGACTTCTTGGCTTTGGCTCTTTGGCCTAGCTCACCCCCCGTTTCAGGATACACTTAGGGTGTTTATATAGGCTCTTGGAATGCTTTACTTGGCCTCTAAGTGTCCTAATTTAAATCTACTTCTTACTCGGTGTTTGAATACACTTCGGAATATGTTTTTTTGTCTCAAAGTATCCAAATCCGAGTGAAATTGCTCTCTCCCGCGGTAAGGGCATGGCCATGGCACACGCCCGTGTAAATCGTTTTCAGGCCATGTCTCGATTCTGTCGATTGGGGCACGGCCGTGTAAATCGTGGCATGGCCGTGTCTTAGTTAATTGTCGAGGCACGACCGTGTGGCTTGAAGTCTAGGCCGTGTCGATTTTCTCTTTGGCCTAAATTGGCCCGTTTTAAGCCCGTTTCTCGTTCTTTTCGTCCTCGGGTGCTTTCCTGAGTATAAACATGAAAAGAAAGGATTAAAAGCACCTTTTTACATAAATCAAGGGCTAAATCATCCAAAAGCATACTAAATGTGGGCCTAGAATATGTTACTTTTACGGTTTATCATTGGTTAAGTGTTTTGGGGGTGTGTGTGATGTCTTGGGTTCAAATCCCACTTTTGGAAAATTTTGTTATTTCTTTTATCCAAACCTTACCCTTGTGGAATGGGTTTATATTAAATTATATGTAAATCCATTTCAGAATGAGCCTGTTGGTTCGAGTGGTAAGGGAGTTTGTGTGTTGGAGGTCCTGTGTTCAAATCCCTACGTTAGCATGTATGTTAATTTTTGCTTGGTTGTTTGATAGAATTTCGGTTAAACTAAAAGTTTGAGGTTGTGGAGTTAGTGGGTTAGTGGGAGAAAATCTTGGGATATGTTATCATATCTAATTTTTATTTTATTTTTTCCCCAAAATACTTTTTGATGTTTTCTTCCAAAATTTCCTTTTCCAAACCTTTCTTTTTGATTTCTTTCTTCTTTGATTTCTACTCGTTATTTAATTTTTCTATCACTGCGTTTGGGTGTTGTAGACCCTGTTTGGTCTGTTGAAGGTAAGTCTTCTTGAAGTTTGAGCATTTGGGAAATCATTTCAGATGTGTTCATATGATGAACTCTTGTGTAGGTGTTAAGCAAAGGGATCGGGATTTGTCTTCGATTGTGTGGTGTGTTAGAGTTTTTGAAGCTATTTTGGTAAGTGATTGAGTATGTCGAATGAGTAAAATTCTCAAGTGTGTTGATTGGGGTTTGATAGATTGGTGTTTCGGTACTTGGTTTTAATCGATTGAATGATAGTTTTAGGTTTAGAGGGCACGGGATTTCTTACGCATAAAAAATCGTACCAGGTGTGTGCCCGAAACCCAAAAAAAAGGAGCTTCGACGAAAGCCGAAAAACCCCACTTTCAACGCTGCACGGGCGTGTGCCTAGCCGTTTAGTTGGCCATGTGGTCGACGAAGGCATAGCTGTACACAAGAAACAACCGTGTGTGGTGCGAGTGTGGTTGTGTGGGCTACACCTGCTAGGCCAAGTTGGGCATGTGGGCCCATATTTTTGAAACTTTCCCTAGGATCACATGAGTCATTCCGATCGACTGTGGGCCTATCGTAGGGTGGTAAGGGCTAACTAAACCTAAGATTATGTGATCTGTCATTCTGATAGCATGCTCTGAGTAGGACATTGTTATGCATGTCTGATTATTCTGCTATATGTATATCTGATATCTGTACACAAACATGATAAGCATTTTATATATGTTTCTGTACCTGTATTCTGTATCTGTTTTGGAGCGAGATTTGTATATGTGGAGGAAGTGTTCTTTATGGCGTTTACCACCTATATTCTGGCAGCTTGGCTGCACTTTATCTTATATGTGTCACAATGGCACATACGGTGTATAGGGCTGGGTGGGTGTTTTTAACCCCACATGTTGTGATGGGATGGTTGGAGCTGGTGTGTAGAGGATGTGGGTAGGATTTTGTTTATTTGATTTGATATCTGTATCTGTTATCCGTATTTGAAATAGACATGAGTCCAACTCTGTATCTAACTGTTTATATTGATTTCTATATAAATTGTATGCCTAATTCTATTGGGTTACACATTGAGTTTACAAAAACTCACATCTATTGTCTGTTCTGTTCTGTTCAGGTAATCCACAAACTTAGGTGGACCGGTGCGAGGGAGCCTCTTGGTGACCACGAGTTTATAAACGGTTAATAATTATGATTTTATAATGATTTTAAGGATTATTTTTTGAGTTTTGTAATTTTTGGACTATCCGGACTGTTTGATTTTTTTTTTTTTAGAATTTGGATTTTGATTTGACTATCAATTTGCGATGGTTACTTAAACAACGGTTTCTTGAAAATGCAAACGAGATTACCAAATTATACGTTTTATGACTTCCGCTGTAACTAATGTTTTGGCAAATAAATAAATTAAACAAACGTTTTCAAAATGGATATAAATGATTTTGAACTTTGAAAATTTGAATGATTCAACGAAACGACTCCGTTTTCAAAACTAATATTTGTGACATCTCGAATTCGGCCATAACGTCTAGCCGGGTTTGGAGTGTTATATTTAATTAATCATCTAACAAATGAGCTACTAAAAATGTTTGGTAAATAGAATTTTGGGCTTTTTTAAACTGATTTGAGCACCAATAGAGGATTGGATAGTCAAACCCTCTAATTATAGTGTTTTACAAGAAAATGGGTCAGATTAATTTTCAAGTGGGGGTGCATATTTAAACGGGAGGAAAAATGTTGCAATAGAATTTCCTTCCAAAATAGGCAATCGCCGAAGCCAATACTCCCGAGTTCCAAAATTGAAAAATAAAATAGGAGAAAATTTTTGGAAAAGGCCAAATGATGAAGCAAGAAGTGGAATGGGTGATAACACCAATCAAGAACTGACGAATCTGTCAGAAAGTGAGCAGCCTTCACTGTTGGTGGCAAGGCAATAAAAGATATTCTACACTGGCTGAATCGTGAGGTTGGGAAAGATATGGCGATGACGGGGAATGTTGTCGATATTGAGGGTTCGAATGATGAATTTCTAGTGGATGCGGAGGCCACATAATTTGTAACAATTTATTTTTCAATGGTGTTAAAATTAGTGGTTTCGAGACCATAATTTTGACAAGAGAGTCTATAGATGAGTTAAATATAATATAATATAATAGTGAATCATGATTTGATAGATTTTATTAATTGGTTAGTTAGTCAATATATAAATGGTTTGATCCTAAAGTCAAGTAATTTTGAAAATGAGGTATCGAATCTCATTTTCAGAATCGTGTACATAAATATTTTATTTAAATATTTATAGAGTTTTATATAGATTTATTAAATTTTGGTTCAAAAATTTTAGTGATTAAATAACTAATTAAGAAAAAGACTAAATCATAAAAGTTATAAAAATTTATCGGTATTGAATAGTATTAGTTAAAATGAATGAATAATAATTTTTAAAGTTTTATGAGAAAATAGGCCAAAATACGTTTTGATGGACGCTTGATGTGGTTTTCTAACATTAAATAAGTTATTTTAATTAAATTAATTAAAATGGAAAATGGTTAAAACATATAATAAGTAGGAAATGGTCATTACCTTCATTTCTTTTCTTCTCCCAAAGCCGAAAATACCATTATTAACGCGAGGAATTTCGACCAAGCTTCTCTTCTTGCATGGTAAGCAAAATTAATTTTATTTCTTATAATTTTTATATTTTAGAGATCGTTACAATTAAATCTTGTTAATTTGTATCTCCACTTTCAAAATTGTTAAATATTTTCAAACATGCTATTGATTAATTTTTATGTTTTTGATAGAAAATGATAGATTTTGAAGCTTAGAAATGAAATAGGATTAATTTGTTAAGTAAATTTTGCTAAATTTGCATATAGGGACTAAAATGAAGAGTTGATGAAATTTTCAAGAGATTTCTATATATTTAGGTTTTAGAGGGCTATAGAAGGACATAATTGAAATCATAATGGAAAACGAAGTTCAACTATGAAAGTTATAATAGTTTTGGTTTTATGGACTAAATTGAATAAAATGTAAAAGTTTATGGGACATTTGAATAATAAAATTAAATTGATATAAACTTATAATAGGATGATATAAGATGTTTGGAATTTATAAATTGAATTGAATTATTGAATAGATCGGAAATTGGACCAAACTAAAGATATTCGGAGAAATGGAAAATTTTGTTGATTACTCTTTAGAGAGTTGTTTGTTTGTTGTCTTGACCAGGTAAGTTCATAGGGTATGTTTGTATTAAATTCTTATGCATTTAGAATTATAATTGTAACTATGTTTAATTGAAAATGTTAATTGTTTAAGATTGATACAAAAGGTGAGATAGAGGATTAAATTGAATAAAATGAATTGTAAATTAAAATAATTATGGAATTGACCTTAAATTGAATGGGAATAAGATATGTTATGTGTGATGAAGTGTTTATTTGATGAAATTAGTTGATTTGATTTGTTTTAGATCGATTGGTAGTGATAAGGACTAAATTGAATATATGTGAAAAATATAACATATTGTTATAAACGTGAAATTGAATTAGTATGGTTATGTGAAGTGCTATTATATTTAAGAATTGATTGTTTGGCTGATGAAATTATGTAATGAAATTAAAAAATGATTACCCTATTAACTGTTTTGATAGAGTTGAATATAGTTGGCATGTCATATGATAATAAGAGTTTAGGGTTATATGACTATGTGTCGAGGAGTGCTGGGTACTCCATTTTTCAGTTATACCGACCAGTGTTAGGCACATTTATTTGTTGGTTTTATCAGCCAACAAAGGGTGTAACTTATTATTACGAATTTATTTATTAGACATTAAGTGTCAAATTGGTGTATTGGTTAGATCCATGTATCCGTCCGAGTTTGAGTCAGGTTAATAGGGACATGTATAATTTAATTGGAATAAATGATTTTCAGCTTGATTTGATACAATGATTTGATTATGCATATACATATTGAGAATTAGTTATATAAGCCTAGGGGCCAATGTGGAAACGTATCAATGAATGTGAATTGGAATTCGTATTATGAAACGAAGTAGTAATTGACAATAAATTGGGAGTTGATATATATTTAGTACAAATATGAATTGATATGAAGCGAGAATGAAGTTCATATGGTTTAATATGATTTGGTTTGAGAATTCAAATTATGAAATGAAAATAATGTTTGACATTTATTTGATAAGGGATTGTATTTTAGGTAAATAGGTTATATGATATGATTAAGATAGTGAATTGATCAAATGATTATTGTTTTATGAATGATGATGAAATGTTGAATTAAGTGAATTGAAATGTTATATGATTGAGTTACAATATAGCATGATAAATGTTGAACTCACATTTTTTATATTTGATTTTTCATGATAGGCAAACTTTACCAAACTTAGTAACATGTAGTGTATAATTATATCCTGAGGTAATTTACTTGGTTTTAAATACCTGTGAACTTACTAAGCATTTGTAATGCTTACACTATTGTTTCCCTTTTCCCTGTAGTGTCAACTTGCGAAATGTTTTGGCGGATCGTCGAGAAACTCACACTATCCTAGTATTGATTCTATAGTCTTTTGACTATATTAAGGCTTGGTTATGTGTAGCATGTACTTAGGAGTTGCTTTGGTTTACTTATATAGTGGTATGCCTTGTTGGTGTGATTATGGCAAAGAATATGCTTGTTAGAAACATATACATTAGTAAATGGTTTGAATTGTGTATTTGATATTTGAGATGACATTTTAAGTATGCAATTATATAGGCAATATGATGTCACGATATAGATTAGCTAGTTTGAAAGAGAGGTATATAATATTTGGCATGTACCTAAGAGAGTTATGTGATTGTATATGTTAGGCTTTGAATGAATTTAGCATTTTAAATGTTATGTGAATATGTATATTACTAAAAGTTAGGTAATTATTGGAATGACAGAAATGTGCAAGTGTATACAATCGTAAGAAGTAATAAAGTGACAAGTATGCCGAGTTATCGCTAGAACGACGGAAATGTGCAAGTGTACACAATTGCAGCAAGTAATAAAGTGACAAGTAAATGTAGAGTTATCGTACCTACGAGGATTGTGAAAAGAATTATTTATGAATGCTATTTAAAACACTTTGGTAAAGAAAAATATTTTGTTTGAAGAGGGTGATTTAAAACTAAGATTTTAAACTAAGTAAACTAAATAAATAAATCTCAAATGCACAATTTCAAAATACAATTTTAATCATGATGACATAATTGTGTTAGATTAATTACATTTCTTAACTTAGAATTATTAGACTCATGTTTATATTGTTATGAATAAATTCACGGCAACTCAGTAATTTGTTAACTTATGGACATACTCACCGACCAAAATCCATTCATCTCTTGACTATATCCCTATGTCAAGTCAACCGATCAAACAAATCTTAATAGAAAAATATGTTATTGCACACACAAACTTATTAAATCGAAATAATCTCTTGTACATATCCCTATGTCAATTCAAACGATTAATTAAATCTAATAAGCACATAAAAGACTACGTGAAGTAACAAAGTATCCCTACCTTGAAACATTCTAATCACAATAATCTTACAAGTTATGCAAGGCAAATGTATCATCAGATACCGTTGCTAATTTAACCATCAGCTACCTTAGATGATTAAACATGTAGTGGTTAAGTATTGTGTCCATTAATTACAATTTCAATCCATTTAAATAATTAATTCATTAGCTACCTCACAATTGTAATGCAAGAATAACTTAGTCTTGATTTTACTTAATCAAGCATCTTACCGAGGCCTATAACAATATAAACACAATTTTAATAATTTTAGCAAATGAAATGAAATTAAACTAACATGAATTAAATTAAAGCTAAATTAATTAAATTAACCATTCCAACAACATAAATATTCATAGATATGTTCATCATAACAACAACAAAAATTAAAGAGATAAGGAACAAGAATCAAATCCGGTGTTTTTTCGTGGCTTGAGTAGTTTGCTCAGTTCTTCCTACTCCATTGTCCTCATCGACCAAGGCTGCTATGAACACTTAATTGCTGCTCCAAATGGCTGATGAATTCCCCTTTTCCAAGAGGAGAAATTGGCAAGAGAGCAAGGGAATTTGGAATGGAAAAGAAGAGAGAAAGTGGAGAGAAGAGAGAAAAGATGTGAATGCTTGAGATGTTTTTCAAATGACCAGCCTAAGGGGGCTTTTATAGATGAAGAGGGCTTCTAAAAATAGCTAAAATTATCAGCCAAAGATCCCTCCCTTGGCCGGCCACACATGTGGCAAGGTTGATAGTTTCAACTTTGCTAATTTAGGCTTGGGGCAAATCTATAAAGCCACCAATTGTGGAGGGGTTTGTTTGCAACTTGAACAAGTCTTCAAGGGCCTCTTTGCAAGCTAAATAATCAGCCAATAAGCTGATTTGGGTTAGCATATGGACGGTTTTGGGCTGTCCACTTCTTGGTCGATTCGATTCACTTGGTTTGGCTTAACTGGACCACTTTTTCATAATTAATTAATAATAATTTATTTAATCCAAATTAAATTAGATATAAATTAAAATTAATTATATCATGAATTAATACACATAATTGGACCGACTTGGGCTGAAAACTAATTCGTCTTGATACTTCAAATTGCTTCTTGATTTTGAACTTCCAGTAGTGTCTGCCGAGTAGTTTTTTGCCTTTTGTGCAAATCTGTCAAAAAATGATCAAAATTAATCAAGATTAATTATAAAATTAATTAAAATTAAAAATGTTCATAATTTAAGTGCAATTTAATTATTTTATAAAAATTAATTATTTTTCGATAAGAATTTTATCAAAACTGCATGAATTTAAGTTAAAAAGGGCATGAGTTTAAGTTAAAAAGGCCATAAAGTCTCAAAGTTGGGTTTCAAGGATAAAATTTTATTATGGTTGGCTTGAAAAGCTCAAATGGTCCCAACAAAAGTTGCCTAAATCATTTTCAACATTCCATGCTTCCTAGGATTTCGCCTCAAGAAACTACTAAGTCAATTCTAAAGACTTAAACTTTCATGCACGTCTAACTTTCCTAAGGAACTAAAAATTTTATGGTATGATTTGCATGCTTTATTAAAAATACATTTATATCATTATGAAGCTAACGTAACAATTTATTGAAATAATAGAACTTTATTTATACTGAAGTTTAGCATACTTAACAAAATTTCAAATTATTGAACAAAATATATCCTAATCATAATTAAAAAACTATTTATTCTGAGTGGAAATAATTTCAATTTTTCGGTCCCCCTACTTAAAATGAACAATGTCCTCATTTTTTAAAGTGAATAGATACTATATACCAGGTAGGATTCTAGAAAAGAGGAAGTGAGTTAATTTTAATGCTTAAGTACCAAGCTCTTTCTAAATCCAATCCTAGACATGTATATATCTATTGCCACACTTTATACTTCGCGTTTTATTCAATTTTATTAATGATTTCCATCTCTTGTTTTATTAGCGAGAATAAAAATTCCTAATTAACTTAATCCTAAAATAACCTAAGAACATAAATAAAATGAAGTCGAGATCCCCCCTTTATTTATTTGCAGATCCTTCCAAATTCGACTCATATTTGCTCCATCATTATTGTTTTTGCATTAATCGCTTCGCTCCTTCTTCGATAATGGGCTCCATGGTTCAAATATTTTATCTGGAAACTCAGGAAAAAAAATAATGAGTCACTGTAAATTTTTGTAAGAGCACTTCTCATCGAGTCATCCCTTATTTTTTAGTATCTCTAGTAAGCTTGCTGCCACTGCACATGTTGCATTATGTCCATCAACTTTGACAGCTCATCTCGAAGATCTGGGCGAGGCAGCTGAGCTCTGAACATTGAAGTCTTGACATCAGGCTTAGCTTCTAGTTCCATTAGTTCCACCTTATCAGGGACTTTAGCCGATTGCATTAGCTCGATCTTTGTGGGATCTTCTTCTTCTTCTTATTCGGGATCCTCACTTTCTTCAACTCGTTGCTGTAAAACAGAGTCTCCGACTATTCTATAGAGGTCCCGATTTGTGATTGTGCCTTGGCTATATCCTGTCTTCTTTACGTTTGCAAGAAGTTTAGCTTTCAAGCACAGAATTGTTATTGTAAAACAAAAGTAAGCTGGGCCAGAACGTCTAACGACACAATTTCACATTTCTCTCAGGATGCTTTTTCCCACATCAATGGTCTTTCCAGTTAAAATCGAGTATAATAAGACCATTCACTCTAAATAGATTGTAGTCCCATGTGAACTAGGCATAAGGCTGAAACGGATAAAATAGAACCATACCTTTGCGAGTGGTGTCAAATATTCTCTTCTACAAGTGTGGATTCCTTGCTTTGACATAGTCCACTTAGAACCTAGAACTATAAGTTCCTCAAGTATTTCTTGCAAATTTTCAGGCTCGATATTGCTCATTAAGGAAGAATATTCATCATTTTTGAAATCAGGTAATTCAAAGAACTCATTAATAGCATTTGAAGTTATTAGTACCTTGATTCCGTGAGCTAGAACTTCTGTCAACTCACTTGAGGTTAAATTCACATAGAATTCACGCACTAACTCTTCATCCACACTAGGTCCCTTCTCACAAAACAACTTCCAATTGAGAGTTTTAACAACTTGACAAATACGCGCCATAAAACAAATATAGTTGCTTTCTTTCAATGTGAAGCCTTCCCTGGATGCATCTGTTGATTCTTGAAGATATTTTTGTTTCTCACTTTAGCTTCTTCACAATGGAACTTGTTTTGTGATTCGTCAATTTAGGCGAAGGCACGAGTTCTCTTGTGATGCATGATTAACCTAAACATAAGATGGGAAAATTTATTTTCTCAAAAATTTAATTAATAAAAAATATTATTAATTTAATAAATTGAAAAATTAAATAATTGAATAAAATTAAAATTTAAGAGAAAAATTAGTCTTACCACCTTTTTTGTAAAAATTAGGAACTCCTAAGAAAATAATTATGAATCAAAAGATGGAAAATTAAAAAAGTTTGAGGGTTTTTGGCTAAAGGGGTTGGTTTGGTGCAAGGTTGGTGTACCGCCTCGGTGTGCGAGGTAGCAGCTGGCAGCAAGGGTTGGATGCAAGCAGCAATGCGCGCGGGCTAGGCTGGATGTGCGAGCAGTGTGTGGATCCTCATTGAGTAGGCCTGGCGTGAGCGCGCGCGGAAGTTGGGCACAGGTGCTGGATGAAGGCTTGGGCAGCTAGAGCTGGAGCAGCACAAGGCGCGCAATGTAGCACACGATGGGGCAAGCGTGCACGTGGTGGGCATGCGGCATGCGATGGAGCTGGGATGCTGGCCGAATGGCTGCTAGGTAGCTAGGCAGAGTTGGCTAGGAGGCTGCGGCACTTAGGGATTTTGGTGTTTGGAAGGAATGATGTATGAATGAAAAAAAATAAGGATAGATGGGTGGATTTTATAGTGAGAGGAGCAGGAATTAGAGTAGAATTCTTAGAACAATTAAAAAAAATTCTTATTCTAATTCTAATTCTACTCAAAGTTAACAACAATTAATAATTAATTAAAATACATATCAAATTATTAATTGCTATTAATTTATTAAAATAAAAGCTTATTAAATAAAATATGATACTAATCCTAATTTTATGCAAAGTTGATAATAATTAATATATATTATAATAGATATAATTATTTATTAAAATTATCATATATATATTTTATAAAATTAAAAACATTTATTCTAGATGCCTTTTGAAAATATTTACAAAAAGAGCAACCAAAATTTAAAAATAGTTCGATTAAGTCCCTAAACTTAATGAAAATTTGAAATTGAGTTGCAATTTTAAAACTTGGATCAAAATTGACCCTTTTATTTGAAAATTTGAAAATTTATTTTTCCATTTAGGGTATAATTTCTCGGAAAATTATGTCAAAATCAATTCCTGGGAAAGATTGGAGGGGTAAAAAATGGTCCCACTTAAATTCCAATCTCTTAAACAGAATTTATTTAAACATACTAATCCCAAAATACATCCTAAATAATTTATTTAAAAAGAAAACAAGAAAATTTAATCATTTGATAATATGTATGAGATTTGATCCCATTCAATTTTATCTCCCTAGTAATGTTTCAAGCGTTGAGCATTAACTCGAAAATTACCTCCCTTACCTTGAAGTTCAACAACTCCATATGGATAGACTCGATGAATCATAAATGGACCGGACCAACGTGATTTTAACTTACCTGGAAAGAACCTTAATCTGGAATTGAATAACAAGACTTGTTGACCTGCTTCAAATTCTCGAACTCGAATGTGCTTGTCATGCCATTTCTTGAGTCTCTCTTTAAGTAATTTGGCATTCTCGTATGAAGACATTCAGAATTTTTCTAACTCGTTAAGTTGAAGCATCTGGTTCTCTTTAGTAATTTTAAGATCCAAGTTGAGTCGTTGGAGAGCCCAATAAGCTTTGTGCTCTAACTCCAAAGGCAGATGACAGGCTTTCCCAAAGACCAACCTATAGGTTGACATGCCTAAAGGTGTCTTGAATGCTGTCCTCTAGGCCCATAAAGCATCATCAAATCTTTTGGACCAATCTCATCGATTTGGGCAAACTACCTTCTCAAGTATGCCTTTAATCTCTTTGTTTGCCAGTTTAGCTTGACCATTCGTCTGCGGATGGTAAGCTGTGGCAACCTTATGCTTCACTCCATGTTTTTCAAGTAACCATTTCAACCACTTGTTCACAAAATGGGACCCTTCAGCACTAATGATGGCTCGTGGGGTTCCAAACCTTGTGAACACATGCTTCTGCAAAAACTTCATCACAACCTTAGCATCATTTTTGGATATGCTTCAGCCTCAATCCACTTAGACACATAGTCTACAGCTACCAAGATGTACTTGTGACCAAAAGACGGAGGGAAAGGACCGAGAAAGTCAATACCCCAAGCATCGAACAATTCTACCTCAATGATATTTGTTCGAGGCATCTTGTTTCTATTGGTGACATTTTCGAACCCGCTGACATCGATCACAAATCTTTACGTAAGCATATACGTATTTGAATAGTGTTGGCTAAAAGAATCCGACTTGTAATACTTTGGCCGCAGAGCGTGTTCCTCCAAAGTGTCCCCCACTCTCAACTGAGTGACAGTGGTATAAAATCTTATGTACTTTATCTTTGCCACGCATCTCCTGATCATTTGATCTACACACTTTTTAAATAAATATGGTTCTTCCTAGAAATAGTACTTCACATCATGAAGAAACTTTTTCTTTTGATGATATGTCTTATCAATCAGCATCAAACCACAAGCTAAATAGTTAGCAATATCAGCAAACTAAGGGGTATTATGGACATGATTTACCTTCAGTATGTGTTCATCTGGAAATGTCTCCTGAATTGGTATTAGTGGAGAATTCCCTTCTTGCGGCTCCAATCTGGACAAGTGATCTACTACTTGATTTTATACTCCCTTTCGATCTTAAATTTCTATATCAAACTCTTGAAGTAGAAGTACCCACCAGATCAATCTCGGCTTAACGTCTTTCTTGCTAAGTAAATACTTAATTACCGAGTGGTCAGTATAGACAGTTACTTTGGCACCTACAAGATAAGATCGAAACTTTTCAAAAGCAAACACAATAGCAAGTAAATCTTTTTCTGATATCGTGTAATTCAGTTGAGCTCCTGTTAGAGTCCAACTCGCATAGTAGATGGGATGAAAAACTTAGTTCCTTCTCTTGTAAAGCCCGATTTAGGGGCTAGTCGAAACAGTAATCTCGAACCACTAATTTGAGGTTAAAGAAAAATATTTTGATATTATTTTATGTGTTATAACATGTTTAAAAGGATGCATGAGAATTTTGGTGCCTTAATTTTAACAGTTTTATCTAAATTGTGAAAAAAGACTAAATCGCATAAAGTGCGAAAGTCCTATTTTATTTGCTAGAAGTGCCAAATAGCTATAGAATGTGAATTGGAGGTCTTTAAAGTCAATTATGCCTTCCTATAAGTGATGGACGGTCAAGGGGACAAGAAATTTAAAATTTGACAAGGGTTGGTGACATTAGTTGACTAAAGGAATAAAATAAGGGAAAAATAAAGAAAAGAAAGCTATCATCTTTTCTCCATCTTCTCTCCACCGAAAATGGGAAGCAACAAAGGGGTTTTTGAAGCTTAAAATTTCAGCAAGCAATTCTCCTCTCTAGTAAGTGATTTTGATAATTTTTCTTGATAAAAATTGTACTTTTGGAGTCCCCAAAGCTTAAACTAGCTATTGGGGGACTAATTTGTAACATGGTTGAGAGTCTAGGGACTTTCCATGAGAGAGTTTATGCTGGTTTCTAAATTTTTATGGGAGAAAATGAATGATAGGATGATGATAAACAACTTTTGTGAAAGGTGTTGTTATGAAAACACCTAATTTGGGCTAAAATGCAAAAGTTGTAAATTGTTCATTAAGCATGAAATAGTTGGAATTGGAGATAGTTGTAAGAGGATTAAATGTTCATCTAGGATTGTTTAATAAGAAAATGTGATGAAAATTTATTTACGAGCCTAGGGGCAAAATCATAATTTTGCCAAAGTGTAGGGGCAAAATAGTCATTTTTTCTTAAAGTGTGTATTAAGGTATTTTATGGTTTATAAGTGAATAAATCAGTATGTTTCATTGTTCTAGGTCAAATAAATCGAGTTTCAGACCTGGAACGGATAAAAAGAGAGATGTGGGCAAATAGTCCTTTTCGGCCCTTTTGACATCGAG
This sequence comes from Gossypium rotundifolium, assembly GCA_025506655.1. Lineage (NCBI taxonomy): Eukaryota > Viridiplantae > Streptophyta > Magnoliopsida > Malvales > Malvaceae > Gossypium > Gossypium rotundifolium. The sequence continues at coordinate 54,380,143 of CP106725.1, forward strand.
GTAAGTTCATGTGCGATTGTTGCGACTATGTATGAGATAATTTAATATTCCAATGTTGTGTGGAAAGTAGATTTACATTGTGAATGTATGAAACATCCTTGATGAGATGTCAAGAGAATTGAATTTAAGAGTAATGGAAAATGTATATAGAATGATATGATGATGGTTAAAGTCTCGAGTAAGACCATATTGGAATATGGTCTTGGTGTAGGAGTTCGTATAAGACTATGACAAGGACATGTCATCGATATGTTAATATGTGAAAGACCCTATTGGGGGTATGATGTCGATGAGAATTATGTGTATGAGACTCAAGAGAGTTATTTAACAATTTGAATGTAGGTGGTTATACCACGAGAAGTACAAGTTAGTGTTAGAACTGAATTAAGATGAATTCAATATATGATAAACCCCTAATGGAATATGTGTTATTAATGCACCTTAGTTGCATGAGATAGATTTATTGTTGTACTGTATGAATGCGAATGAGTATCGTAGAAAGTCAACTAAGAATGATAGTAAGTGAGGATGTTTACGGATGAACAATTAAATTTGAGAAATGTATGAGGTAAATATTTGTGAATGTATAGTAGTGAGCTTGTGCAAATGCACCTCATTGATAGTTGTTGATGGGTACGTGTGCGTTACCATCAACATTATTATTATCGATTGGTCGTATGCGTTACCACCGATAAACTATTAATTGATGGGTCGTATGCGATACCATCAATTATATTGCCATAGGTGGGGCGTATGTTACCACGATACATTAGAAATCGATAATGCATGCGATGCCATCGCTTATAAATGATTGGTGAGCTAAGTGCAAAATCACCATGAGTATTTATGAATGGTGGGCTGTGTGCGATACCACCCATTAGAGATTCGATCGTTGGCTAAGTGCTAAACTTGTCGAGAGATTAGTAGTATGAGCGATTTATCTAGATGGTTGATGTGTTGTTTCATATGATTAAATGGTGATCGATGTAGGAATGAATGCTATTCAGCACGAGTAGTTGGCTCGTGATAGGGTAAGAGTGTGATGAAATATTGAATGAGTAAGTTTCAACAATGGTTGAGTAAGTAACCATGAGCTCATGAGAAAAGCTTATTATAATAACTTGTAGTCATGTATGTTCAATGAATATCAGTGTTTGTCAGTTTATGCAGATGAACTTACTAAGCATTATCGCTTACTCCTCTTCTTTCCTCATCTTTTATAGGTTATTTTAGCTAGCTCGGATTAGAGATCACCGGAGATGTTTTCACACTATAGAACAGACCCTTGGTATGAGGTATCAAGTCCTATTGAGTCATGGCATGTATAGGGCTAGAATTTAAGGTTGATTGAATTGTTGTTAGTGTGCTTAATTGTGTTGGCCTAAGAGGGTTTATAGTTTAAATGTGTATGGCCATTGAGAATGGCTTAAGTTGTTGTAATTGTATAGGAGGAAAACCTTATTTTCATGAATCAAATGTATAAATTCATGTATTTTAGATGGTGATGTAAGTTCCCATTGAATTAGTATATGTATGTATGCAATTGAGAGTGGTAGAAGGATTGGTAGATAGCCTCTGAGTGCCCACACGGTTAGACACACGGGCATGTGCTTTAGGCGTACCCTGCTCCTTATTATTATTAGATAGAATAGGCCATGGGTTAATCCCACGGCCATGTGCATGAGTGTGTAAGACACACGGTTTGAGAATGGGCGTGTGCCCAAGCCGTGTGGACCAAGTTAGTAGCTTTCCACGGGCATTGGACACGGGGGTGCCTTAGAGGTACACAGGCATACCCCTGGACTAACATGGACGTGTACCTTGGCCGTGGAGCATTTGGCAGACTGCTCGAGTTTTAAGTGCGGTTTAGGGACATGGGCGTGTGTGTGTCTGCACACGGGCGTGTTTCAACATGCACGAGCGTGTGAACCCATAATAAAAAATAAAAAAATAAAATTTAATAATAGAAAAAGCTCCGTGATAGCCTCGAGAGCCCTCGAAAATATGAGTGAGACTTCGTAAGTCGAAAATGAAGTTGTAAAGGTGGCTTAAGTGAGTAGTCACAATAAGCCTAAGTGGCGTCATGAGGTTTAGGACGGTAACACCTCGAGCCTAGTTCCGGCGTAGAACCCGGACAAGGGGTGTTACATCTCTGACCCATGACAGCTCCACTTGTAAAGTCACTTGCGTCACACATCAATTCAAATGGAAAATCCCAGTTTGGTGTGACTATTATGGGTGTCGAGACTAACCGACTCTTAAAATCGTTGAAAGCTCTTAAGCACTCCTCATCAAATTTAAACGCCGTGTCCTTCTCCAATAATTTGCATAAGGGTTTAGCAATTTTGGAGAAGTCTTTGATAAATCTTCGATAGAAACCGGCGTGGCCCCAAAAAGCTCCTAACACCCTTTACAGATGTCGGAGGTGGAAGTTTTTCAATGACATCTACCTTTGCTTTATCTACCTCAATTCCATATCTTGTTATCCGATGCCCTAGAACAATACCTCCTTGTTCCATGAAATGACACTTTTCCCAATTAAGTACAAGGTTTGTTTCTTCACATAGCCTTAGTACCTTGGTTAGCTTAGCTAGGCAATCATCATATGTATCTCCAAATACTAAAAAATCATCCATAAAAACTTCCAAATATTTTTCAACCATGTTAGTTAAAATAGAAATCAAACATCTTTGAAATGTAGTAGGTGCATTACATAAACCAAATGCCATGCGCCTAAATGCAAATGTACCGTACGGGTAGGTGAATGTTGTCTTGTGTTGATCTTCTGGTGCTACTGTAATATGATTATACCCCGAGTATCCATTAAGAAAACAGTAATAGTCTCACCTTGCTAATCTATCCAGCATCTGATCCAAAAACGGTAAAGGAAAGTGATCTTTCCTAGTCGCCTTGTTCAGCTTCTGGTAATCGACGCAAATTCTCCATCCCGTAACTGTTCTAGTCGGTATCAACTCGTTATTCTCATTTTCAATGAACGTGATACCTCATTTCTTTGGTACACAATGGACCGGACTTACCCATGAACTGTCTGAGATGGGGTAAATTATACCCGCATCTAACCACTTGATGATTTCTTTCTTTACTACGTCCTTCATGATGGGGTTCAATTTTGTTGTCCATCAATCGTCCCTTTCTCACCATCTTCTAGTATGATCTTGTGCATGCATACAGATGGACTAATACCGTGAATATAGGCTATGGTCCATGCAATAGCCTTCTTGAATTGTTTCAATACAAGGACAAGTTTCTCTTCTTACTCAGTAGTTAATTCTACTGAAACAATCACAGGCAGAGTAGAAGAGTTACCTAAATAAACATATTTTAAATGTAAGGGAAGTACTTTTAATTCTAATTTAGGTGGCTCCTCGATTGACGCTTTTGGTTGGGCATAATCCATTTTCTCTAACTCCAAAGATTCAAAGTGGGATTGTGAATTAAATCCCCTTTGATTACCTTCTAGCAAAACTAAGTATTTATCTTCCTCTTCATCATTTTGAGGGTCTAATGTCAAAATTTGTTCTAATGGATCCTCAGCATAGTTGAGTTCCTTCTCCATGATTAAATCCTCTAAATTGGACAGTAAAACAATCATCAATTGTGTCAGGAAATCGCATAGACTTAAAAACATTAAATGTTACTTGATCATACTGAACACACATAGTAAGCTCGCCCTTCTGCACATTAATAATGGCCCTTCTGGTTGCTAAGAACGGTCTTCCTAGGATGATTGACACCTCTTTGTTTGCTTCAAATTCTAGAATCACAAAGTCAGCAGGAAAGATAAATTTGTCTAGACATACCAATACGTCCTCAATTTTTCCTTCTGGATGTGCTAAGGATCGATCTGCTAATTGAAATGTAACCGTAGTTAGTCTAACTTCACCTATCCCTAACTTCCTAAATATTGACATAGGCATCAAGTTGATACTCGCACCCAAGTCACATAGTGCTTTACTACAATATGTTGCTCCAATGTTGCAAGGTATGGTAAAACATCCAGGATCCTTCAACTTTGGGGGTAGTTTATTTTGAAGATATGCACTGCATTCTTTTGTCAAGGCTACCGTCTCAAATTCTCTAAGTCTTCATTTTTTAGACAAGATATCCTTCATGAATTTGACGTAGTTCGGCATTTGTTTAAGTGCTTCAACCAACGGGATGTTGATATGAAGTTGCTTGAGTATGTCTAGGAACTTCTTGAATTGAATTTCCTGCTTCTGCTTCTGAAGTCTTTGAGGGTAGGGTGGTGGAGGATTCTTTACTAGAACTGGTTGATTCGTCTTCTATGGTAATTCTGCATCTAACAGAGTTGTTAGTTGATCAGAATCAGCTGGTTCTGAAGTTACCTTGTCAGATTTTGCAGATTCTGGTTCTTGTGAAACTGGAATTTCAACACTCGGTTGAACTTCTTTTGAGTCTTGAGCTTCAGCTAGCTCCTTCTTAACATCGACGGAATTGGGCTCTAAAGTATTTTCGCTCCTCAATGTCAACGCTTTACAATTCTCATTCCCTGGATTCCTCAGATTCTCCGTATCACTAGGTAAAGCACCTTGTGGTCAGTTTCTGAGTTTAGTAGCAAGCTGGCCCATTTGGTTTTCCAGATTTTTCAATGTAACTTCCTGACTTTGAATTAAGGCATCATTCTTCACCATGTATGCCTTTAAAAAATTTTCTAAGCCATTGGTTGGTTTAGCTTGGGTTGGTTTCTGAACTTGTTGGGGAAAACTAGGTGGCTGGGTCGATCTAAGTTGGGCATAAGTGTTACTGGTTCCAGCCCATTGGTTACTCCAGGAAAAATTTGGGTGGTTTCGCCATGTTGTGTAATACTCCAAACCTAACCTAGACATTATGGCTAAATTTGGCAATGCCACATGATAGTGTTATGGAAAACATAATTACAATAAAACCCTTTTTCGTTGTCTTGCAAAACTTACAAAACCTGTCATTTGTTTCCATCGTTCTCCATTTTCAAAGTGTTGTCCATTTTCTAAAATATTTACAGTTCGCGGAAGCATTTAAATATGTTTGCGTAATCACGGTGTTTTGGTAAAACATTTATTTATTTTGAAAACTCGCGTCTTATCCTACTTCTAGCAGTTATGAAAGTAAAAATCCCAAATTTAAACAAAAATCTGTAAAGACATGAAATTTTTCCCATATATAATTAAAACCATGAATAAAACTAAAAACCCTAAAGGTCCAGAACCGTGGTCACCACTGAGTCCTCCATTACACCGACCCGTCTACTACTGGGGATTACCTAAACAGATTAAATAGAAAAGGGTGAGTTTTCGCAAACTCAGTGTGTAATCCCCACAGAAAACATACACACAGTAATATCAGATAGCAGACATAAATTCATAGTTCAGGTCTGAGCCCATTACAGAAATGATGTGGACCTTAGCCTACTCAGATACATAATCAAATATATTCTAAGGCCTTAGCCCATTTCAGACATAATATGTAGATCAGAACAGAATAATAGGACCCTACCCACCAACCTCTACACACTAACTCCGTCCAACCCTACACACCATGTGGGGATAAAATCAACCCATCAATCCCTACACACCATGCTGCACCGAATGTGGCACATAATCAGAAAGTTGCAGCTGAGCTGCCAGATAACAGGCTTAAGAGCCTTTCAGACATTTCCTCCAAATATCATCAACCCACCCCGATACAATGCAACATACATAATATGACATGCTTTTATGCAAATAACAGTCCATACATTCAAATCAATATACATGCTAAGTATAACATGTTCAGTACAGATTTCACATAATCAGATCACATAGCTACGGGTCTAAGTACTGCTTATCAACCCTTCATTAGGTTCACAGTCAACTTGGGCGACCCGTGCAACCTTTCAGAACATTTTATGAAAATGGGCTCACACGCCCATGTGGCCCACACGACCCAAATTGGACTTGGCCGTGTGGATCACACGGCCTGGCCTAAAATCCCACACGCCCGTGTGGGCCCATACATCCATGTGGCCCATACGACCCAATTAGTCGAGCCTGTATGTCGCACACGGCCTTGCTCAGCCGTCACACGGCCGTGTCACTTGTGCACGGCTTGGCTTGTCAATCTCATGGCCGTGTGGTGACTTATAGTCTCTCACACAGCCTACCACACGGGCGACCACACGCCCGTGGGGTGTCGACATAAAGGTTTTTGGCTTTCGTCAAAACCTTGTTTTTTGCGTTTCTGGGTACACACCTGGTTTCGATTGAGCTAAAATAATTCTCGAGCACTTTAGAACCTAAAATCGATAATCTCGAGTCCAAAATTAGTCACTTAAAATGAGTTATCATGAGCAGTAAAACCTAAATCTTAACGAAAACCCTTACCTTTGAGCGAACCGGTTACATTATCTCGAATGTGGTGTCACGTGACACAATTATTTAATCTGGTGGCTATGCCACAACTTTTATATGGGCTGATGAGCACGCCGACCGCAGCGATCGCCTTCGATGGTGTGTAGCGGATGGAGGGTTGACTTAGTAGTCCCTACTAAATGCAGGTTAGTAGGGGATGTGTAGCGGATGGCATCTAGGTTTGGGTTTGGGTTGCATCATTATCTTGAATCATTAAATGTGAAATTATGATACATATGAATATGATTTGTTATGCCCGAATTTGTTAAGACTTAGTGTTTGTGTACACATTGAGTCAATGTTGACTCACCCTGCTAGGGAACATGTTTGAGGTGACGATCATTGATGGACCGGTTCTGCAGACTTAGGGATGGCCATGCACAAGATAGAAATTCATTGACTTGGACTTTTATTTTATTTTAAGTAATTTAAAGTTTATTTTGGTTTTAATTTTGGGAAATTATTTGATGTAATAAGGTCGTAGTAGCGTACTTTACTTTTTATTTATTGAGCATACAATCTTTATATTTATTAAAAGATTAAGTAAAATTAATTTAATTCAAAGCCCAAACGCTTTTGTCACCTAAGTCAAAAGGATTTTTAATAACGAAATAAACACCATTTTTCAATTCAAGCCCAACCCAAAACAAACTTTCCTTCAAACGCTCAAGTTTTTTCCTAAATACAAAAGAATTTGAAATGGTTTTCATGGGGAACATACCGATTCGGTCGACATTCAAATGGGCGTCAGGGTGTGGGGTGTTTCATGTGTTTGAGTTCGAAGTTTAGTAGCAAGTCGCCCATTTGGTTTTCCAAATTTTTCAATGTAACTTCCTGACTTTGAATTAAGGCATCATTCTTCACCATGTATGCCTTTAAAAAATTTTCTAAGCCATTGGTTGGTTTAGCTTGGGTTGGTTTCTGAACTTGTTGGGGAAAACTAGGTGGCTGGGTCGATCTAGGTTGGGCGTAAGTGTTACTGGTTCCAGCCCATTGGTTACTCCAGAAAAATTTGGGTGGTTTCAGCCATGATGTGTAACACTCAAACCTAACCTAGACATTAACAAGCTAAATTTGGCGATGCCACATGATAGTGCTATGGAAAACATAATTACAATAAAACCCTTTTCGTTGTCTGCAAAACTTACAAAACGCGGTCATTTGTTTCCATCGTTCTCCATTTTCAAAGTGTTGTCCATTTTCTAAAATATTTACGAGTTTACGGAAGCATTTAAATATGTTTATGTAATCACGGTGTTTTGGTAAAACATTTATTTATTTTAAAAACTCGCGTCTTATCCTACCTCTAGTAGTTATGAAAGTAAAAATCCCAAATTTAAACAAAAATCCGTAAAGACATGAAGTTTTTCCCATATATAATTAAAGCCATGAATAAAACTAAAAACCCTAAAGGTTCGTAATCGTGGTCACCACCGTGTCCTCCACTACAACCAATTGCTCATCGCCGGGATTACCTAAAATGAGTTAAGCGTAGAAAGGGTGAGTTTTACTTAAACTCAATGTAATAATCCCGACGTAAAACATACATACAAATAATATCGAGATAAGCATGACATAAAATTCATAGTTCTGTCCGAGCCCATTCAGTAAATGATGTGGACCTTCGCCCACTCGGATACATAATCAAATATATTCTACAGGGCCTTAGCCCATTTCTGGATATAATATGTAGATCGTAATGAATAGTAGGATCCTACCCACGAACCTCTACACACTAACTCCGTCCAAGCCTACACACACCATGGGATAAAATCAACCCATCAATCCTTACACCATCTGTGCGCATCGAATGCGACATAATCGTAGAGGATTCTTGAAATTTGAGCCATGATATGAGGCTTAAGAGCCTTTCAGATATTTCCTCCAAATATCATCAACCCACCCCGATACAATGCAACATACATAATTTGACATGCTTTTATGCAAATAACAGTCCATACATTCAAATCAGTATACATGCTAAGTATAACATGTTCAGTACAGATTTCACATAATCAGATCACATAGCTACGGGTCTAAGTACTGCTTATCGACCCTTCATTAGGTTCACAGTCGACTTGGGTGACCCATGCAACCTTTCAGAACATTTTATGAAAATGGGCTCACACGCCCATGTGGCCTACACGACCCAAATTGGCTTTCATCCCATACACCCATGTGGGCCCACACGTCCATGTGGCCCATATGACCCAATTAGTCGAGCCTGTAGTCGCACACGGCCTTGCTCAGCCGTCACTACTGCAGTGTCGCTAATGCCGCGACTTGCCAAATCAATCTCATAGCCGTGTGGTGACTTATAGTCTTTCACACGGCTTTACCACTGAGGCGACCACTACGCCCAGTAGGCGTCGACATAAAGGTTTTTGGCTTTCGTCAAAACCTTGTTTTTTGCATTTTTGGGTACACACCTGGTTTCGATTGAGCTAAAACGATTCTCGAGCACTTCAATACCTAAAATTGATAATCTCGAGTCCAAAATCAGTCACTTAAAATGAGTTATCATGAAAAGGTAAAACCTAAATCTCAACGAAAGCCCTTACCTTTGAGCGAACCCCGACAACCACGTATTTAGTTGGCACAGTTTGGGAACCACAGCCACTTACAGCACTCCTAAACACAAAGACACTCCTCTTTAGTAACCATTGAAGAGAAACAGATAAACCTCATCAAAAACATAACTTACCGACAGCGCGCTAGCGTAGAAGTGGAAGAGATGGAAAGAAAAATGGAAAAGAGAAAGGTGTGAGAGAGCAAAATTTCAACAACCAAAGGAAGGGGAAAGAATGCCAAAAACTGTAGAGAGAACTCAATGTTTTTCGAAAGAGGAGGATGTGATCATATTTGGCTAACTCCTCCCACATCCCCTGATTCCCTCCTAAATTCACTCAACCTCTCTCCCCACTAATAAGATTTTTAGTCCAACACAAACTCTCTGGACGTGACAAGAAAAAACAATGCTCACGCAGGGATTCAAACTTCAGACCTCCAAGAACCTCAACACTTCACTTAGCCGCTAGACTAGAAGGCCCATTCTGTTAATTACTTACACACTTTTACTTTATAAGCATACTAACTAGAGATAGGGCTTTATTCATAAAAATACCAAAATTTTCCCAAGTCAAGGCTTGAACCCAAGACTTCTCAGGCACTCCTAGAACACATAACCACTGAAGTGGATACATATTTGTTTCAAAAAATTATAAAAGCCAAAATTAAAGAAAAATAGGGGCGGTACAACTCTCCCTTAAAAAAAAAATTTCGTCCTCAAAATTTTATGTGATCAGAAAGGGTGAGGATACTGTTGACGCATCGGATCCTCCGGCTCCTAAGTGGCCTCCTCAGTGCTATGATTTTGCCACAGCACTTTCCCTAAGGGGATCGACTTCTTTCGTAGAACTTTGATGTCACGATCCAAGATCTAGACCGGCTCCTCCTCAAATGTTAGATCAGGTCTAACCTCAATGTCTTCAACAGGAACAACATGCGTGGGATCAGAGCGGTAACGTCTCAACATTGAGACATGGAACACATCGTGAATACGATCCAACTCCAGAGGTAGTTCCAACTGATATGTGACTGGCCCCACTCACTTCAGAATGCAATACGACCTAATAAATCGAGGACTCAGTTTACCCTTGCGACCGAACCTCATGAACTTCTTCCATGGCGAGACCTTGAGAAAAACTAAGTCCCCCACAGAATACTCAATATCCTTTCTCTTCAGATCAGCATAGGACTTTTGCTTATCGATGATCTTTAGCTTGATCCCGAATCAATGGGACCTTATCTTCGATTTGAAACCAATTCAGGACCCGAACACGTAAGCCACAAACTCCACCAAAGACAAGAGAGTGCGACACTTACAACCGTACAAGGCCTCGTAAGGAGCCATCTGGATGCTAGACTGGTAGCTATTATTGTAGGCAAACTCTGTCAACTGTAAATACTCCCAACTACCTCAAAAACCTATAATACAGCTCCTCAACATATCCTCTAGTACTTGAATCACCCTCTCTGATTGACCATCTGTCTGAGGATGGGAAGCAATACTAAAATCCAACCTTGAACCCAGAGCCTCATGAAACTTCTTCTAGAATCGAGACGTGAAGTGAGGGTCCCTATCAGAGATAATTGAGACAGGAACTCCATGCAGTCTCACTATTTCAGATATGTATAGCTTAGCCAATTTCTGGAGCGAAAAGTTCGTCCTGACCGGAATAAAGTGTGCAGACTTGGTCAATCGATCTATGATGACCAAGACAAAATATTTCTTAGTGGGTGTTAGGGGAAACTCACTAACAAAGTCTATCGTTACTCACTCCCGTTTCCACATCTAAGATCTTCACCAATTACTGAGAACCCTAAAGGCAACTCGATTGCTCGCCTTAACTGGCGACAAGTCAGACAACGAGCAAGAAAGTCAGTAACCTCACGCTTCAACCTTGGCCACTAGTACAACTCTCAGAGATCTCGGTACTTCTTGTTCCTACTGGGATGAATAGCGTAATGGCTACTATGCGCTTCCCTTAAAATCGACTGTCTTAAATCTTCATCATTTGGCATATAGATCCGACCGCGAAAACAAAGTACCCCGTCAATATTAACCCCAAAATCAGTAGTATCCCCATTCTCAACTTGACGAAACCGCACCTCAAGCGACTTATCCTCGCTCTGTTTACCTCTAATCCGATCCATCCACATGGGCTTAACCTAAAGTTCTGCTAACAGACTCCCATTGTCGAATAAGATGAGTTAGGTGAACATCGCTCTCAGATCGATCATCGCCCTACGGTCAAAGCATCTGCCACCACATTGCCCTTACCAGAGTGGTACTCGATGGTGCAGTCATAATCCTTAAGTAGTTCAACCCATCTACGCTGCCTAAGGTTTAACTCCTCTACGAGTGAGGAGATACTTGAGGCTTTTGTGATGCGAGTGTGATAGTACACTTCTTACCATACGGAATAGTACCTCCAGATCTCTCGCAGTGAAGACTACTCGCCGCTAAGCCAAGTGGGTAATGTTAGATGAGTTAGCCTCATGCGTCTTGAGCCGACGAGACACATAAGCTACCACTTTACCATCCTGCATCAATACGCGACCAGACGCACATGCGAAGCATCATCATTTACCACGAAATCTTTACGAGTGCTCCAATCAGATCGGGCAGCGAGCACGTCGTCGTCAAATTTGAGCTTCTCGAAGCTCTCCTATTGCTTATCAGTCCAGAAAAAGGAAACTCCCTTACGCAGAAGCTTGGTCAACAATGCTGCGATCAAGGAGAACCCTTCTATGAAGCGTCGATAATAACCTGCTAGCCCCAAAAAGCTATAAATTTCAGACGCATTCTTTGGCTGTTTCCAATCCAACACAGCCTCAATCTTACGAGGATCAACTCGAATCCCCTCCACAGAAACCACATGCCTAAAAAAGGTTACTTTTTGGAGCCAGAACTCACACTTACTGAGCTTCGCATACAACTGTTTCTCACGCAGAGTCTGTAATACCACCCAGAGATGCTCATTGTTCTTGTCCTTAGTCTTCAAATGCACCAGAATGTCGTCAATAAAGACTACCATGAGCCGATCCAGATAGGGCTGGAACACTCGGTTCATCAGATTCATGAATGTCGCTAGTGCATTCGTCAGTCCAAATGGCATCACTAGGAACTCGTAATGGCCATAGCAAGTCCTAAATGCAGTTTTATACATATCATCCTCTTTAAATTTTAACTGGTGATACCCTGATTGTAGATCAATCTTAGAGAAAAATGAAGCTTCTTGAAACTGGTCAAACAGATCATCAATCCTCGGTAGGGGGTACTTATTCTTGATGGCCAGTTTATTCAATTGACAGTAGTTGATACACATACACATGGATCCATCCTTCTTTTTCACAAACAGTACAGGTGCTCCCTATAGAGACACACTAGGGCGGATGAACCCACTATCCAGTAACTCTTGAATCTGAGCCTTAAGCTCTGCAAGCTCCTTTGGTGCCATTCTATAAGGGGCGATGGACACTGGAGTTGTGCCAAGAAAGAGATCAATCCCAAACTACTACTTTCACCGGAGGCGCACTCAAGAATTCCTCGGAGAAAACATCGAGTAAAGTTCTCATACGGTCTTGATGTCCAATCAAGAAGTCTCTAGATTAGAAACAACGATGTAGGCCAAGAATGCCTCACATCCCTTCCAGACTTTCACCTCGCCACCTTGAGTAAATCACATTAATCAGATAGTCTCAACGTTCCCCAATTACCACTACCTCACTGTCTTCCTTGGTTCTCAAAACAACCCTTTTTGACGCACAATCCAGACTTACTCGGTGCTTGACCAGCCAGTCTATTCCTAGAATCAAATAAAACTCCCCAAATGGAAGCTCTATTAGATCAGCCAGAAATACTATCCCTTGAACCTCTATAGGGATGTCTCTATATAGTTTACTAACTTGGATAGATCGCTCAACGGACCACAGCATTACTCTCGCTTTCGAAGTACTCTCAACCTGGAATCCCAAAGTTTATGACACAACACTAGCTACATGAATGAATGTAGAGCTATGTCTATCAATGCCAAATAAGGTACATTATAGATGAAAACGTATCGCAATGTTTGTCAAGACATCTCATTCCTCACAAAGTGACCAGACAACATAAACCAATGCAGGCTGCCTCGCCTGGTCGATCCAAAGACTCTACGCCAAAGGCACTCTGTCCTTGACCCATGCCTTTACCACCCTTGGCCCTGACCTCGACCCTTAGGTGCTTGGATCATTCTACTCGGTGGTACTGCAGCTGGGGAACTTGAAAATTTATGTGTTTTTACATGCCCTTTTTCACTTAAAATCATGCTATTTTGGTTAAATTATTGTCAAAAACTAATTAAATATTATAAAATAATTAAATTGTGTTAAAAATATGAACATCATGAATTTTAATCAATTTTATAGTTAATTTTGATTTATTTTGACTATTTTCGACAGATTCGCACAAAGGGCAAAATTGGCTCGACAACTTTCGTCAAGAACAAAAGAGAAGCAATTCAAGTAACAAGGCTAAATGATTTCCAGCCTAAGACGGTCCATATATGTGTATTAAATCATAAATTAATTAATTTTAATTTATTCCCAATTTAATTTGGGCTAAATAAATTAATCTTAATTAATTATGGAAAAAAAGGCCCAATTGAACCGCACCAGTTGAACCAAACCGATTGAACCGAACCGATCAAAGAATTGGGCAGCCCAAACCGTCCATATGCTGAAATAAATCAGCTTATTAGCTGATTAAATTAAGCTTGCAAAGAGGCCCTTGAAAACTTGTCAAAGTTGCATTCAACCCCCTCCACAATTAGTGGCTTTGTAGATTTGCCCCATGCCCAAAGTTGAAGCCATCAACTTTGCCACATAGATGGCCGGCAAAGGGGAGTATCTTTGGCTGATTGAATTTGCTATTTTTAGCAGCCACAATCAGCTATAAAAGCCACCCCTTTCTGATCATTCAAAGCATCCCTCATCCCTCATCCAACATCTCTCATTCACATCTCATTCTCTCTTCTCCTCTCTCACTTTCTCTCAACTTTTCAATTTCTTATTTCCTTGATCTTGTGCTAATTTCTCCCCTTGGGAAAGGGGTCTTCTTGAACCATCATTGAGCAGCAAGTAGAGTGTTCATAAGCCACTTTGATAGCCGAGGACAATGGAGGACGAAGAACGGAGCAATCAGTCAAGCCACGGAGAAACAACTGATTTGCTTCTTGTTCCCTATCTCTTTAAATTTCGTTGTTGTTTTGACAAACATGTTTATGAATATTTATGCTATTGAAATGGTTAATTTAATCAACTTAGCTTGAATTTAATTCGTGTTGGGTTAATTGCATTTCATCCTTTTAAATTATTAAAATTATGTTTATGTTGTTATAGGCCTCGGTAAAATGCTTGATTAAGTAAAATCATGCTTAAGTTATTATGGCATTATAATTGTTTAGATAACTAAGAATTAATTATTTAAACTCAATTAAATTGTAATTAATGGACACGATTTAATCGGTGCATGTTTAATTCTTCTAAGGTAGTGAAGATTAGATTAGCATTGTATTTATGATACATATGCCTTGCATAACTTGCAAGATTATTGTGATTAAATTGTTTCAAGGTAAGGATACTTTGTTACCTCACATAGTCTTTTATATGCTTATTAGGTTGAATTAATCATTTGAATCGACATAGGAATATGCGAGAGATTGTTTAAGTTAATAAGTATGTATGTGCAATAACATGTTTACCTTTATAAATCTGTTTTATCGGTTCGAATTGACATAGGAATATGTACAAGAGATGGATGGATTTTTATTTGTAAATATGTTCATAAGTTAGCAAATTACCGAGTTGCCGTGATTTATTCGTAACAAGTATAAGCATAAGTTTAATAATTATAAGGTTAAAATGTAATTAATCCAACACAATTATATCATCTTGATTAAAATCAGCTTTTGAAATCATGCATTATAACTTTATTTTATTTTACTTTGTTTTCTAGTTTTTAGATATTTCTCAAATCCAAATATTTTTCCTTCACCAAAGTGTTTGAAAATTACTTTCATAAATAACTCTTTTACAGTCCCTATGGGTACGATAACTCGACATTTAGTTGTCATTTTATTACTTGTTGCGATTGTGTACACTTGCACATTTCCACCATTCCAAGTTTTTGGCGCCGTTGCCGGGCACTGTTTTTCAAAAGCCATTATTTGTGAATTTGTTAGTCTTACATTTTGGTTTAATTTTCCGTTTAATTTTTAACTTAATTATTTTTTCTGTGAATATTTCAGGTGTTTATGAGTATTGGCCAAATTATCGATTTACTCCCTGTAGACCCTGAGATAGAACGAACCTTTCGATAGTGAAGAAGACAAGTGGACCAGAGAAGGACTGAAGAGATGGACTTTGAGAATATGAATCAAGGAAACAGAGCAAACCCTGTTCAGAATCCTATCCTTATTGCTGATGATAGGGATAGAGCTTTACGACAGTATGCTGTGCCAGTATTTAGTGATTTTAATCCGGGTATTAGAAGACCCAAAATCGAGGAACAACAATTCGAGCTGAAGCCAGTCATGTTCCAGATGCTTTAGACAGTGGGCTAATTCAGTGGAATGCCTACTGAAGATCCTCATATTCACTTAAGATTATTTATGGAAGTGAGTGATTCTTTCAAGTTAGCTAGAGTTCCCGAAGATGCCTTACGATTGAAGTTGTTCCCATATTCGTTAAGGGATAGAGCTCATGCCTGGTTGAACTTATTGCCATCGAACTCCATTTCTACATGGCAAGAATTAGCCGAGAGATTCCTCATGAAGTATTTCCCGCCAAGCAAGAATGCTAAGTTAAGGAATGAGATCACCGCTTACACCAAATGGATGATGAGTCCTTGTATGAGGCATGGGAAAGATTTAAAAAGTTATTAGGAAAATATCCTCATTATGGAATCCCACATTGCATTCAACTTGAGACATTCTACAATGGTCTCAACGCTCACACGAGGATGGTAGTGGACGCCTCTGCTAACGGTGCTTTCCTTTCTAAGTCTTATAATGAGGCTTATAAAATTATTGAGAGGATTGCTGGCAACAATTATCAATGGCCAACCAGTCGAGTAGCGTTAGGAAGACGAGTTGCTGGAATACATGAAGGAGACGCTCTTACTTCACTCACATCTTAGGTATCATCCATATCCTCGATGCTTAAAAATCTTACTACTAATAGGTCTAATAGTTTTGCAGCACGACCGCCTAATCAATTTGAGAATATAGCCTATGTCTATTGTCAACGCCTAATTTCCGTAAAAAGTTCGAAACCAGTCAAGTCGAAGCATCCAATAGCTTGGAGAATTTGCTGAAGGCATACATGGCAATGAATGATGCCTTAATCCAGAGCCAAGCAGCTACATTAAATAATCTGGAGAATCAAGTGGGCCAGCTTGCAACTGAACTTAGGAACCGACCACCACCACCACCACCTACCCTCAAAGACTTTAGAAGCAGAAGCAGGAGATTCAATTCAAGAAGTTCCTTGACGTACTCAAGCAACTTCACATCAACATCCCGTTGGTTGAAGCACTTGAGCAAATGCCGAACTACGTCAAGTTCATGAAAGATTTCTTGGCTAAGAAACCAAGACTTGGAGAATTTGAGATGGTGGCGCTGACGAAGGAATGCAGTGCATATCTTCAAGACAAACTACCCCCAAAATTGAAGGATCCTGGATGTTTTACCATACCGTGAAACATTGGAGCAACATATTGTGGTAAGGCATTATGTGACTTAGGTGCAAGTATCAACTTGATGCCTATGTCAATATTTAGGAAGTTGGGGATAGGAGAAGTTAGACCAACTACAGTTACGCTTCAACTAGAAGATCGATCCTTAGCACATCCAGAAGGAAAAATCGAGGATGTATTGGTCGGTAGATAAGTTTATCTTCCCGCTAAGCTTAAAAATCTTACTACTAATAGGTCTAATAGTTTTGGCAAGACGACCGCCTAATCAATTTGAGAATATAGCCTATGTCTATTGTAACACCCTAAAATTCGAGTATCAATTTTATTGCATGTTTTTATGCTTAGATTATGAAGGAAAATTTTCTTACTTCTTTTCGTGTTTATTATAGTCCTAAGAAGAGTATAGAATTATTCGAATGGAATAATTTTTAGTTTTGAGAATTTAATGAAGTGGATTAAGTGACATTGATACTTAAGTTAATTTAAGTGTCAAAGTAGCATAAGATGAGTAAATGGTAAGGTGGTGTTGGCGCATGAGTTGTGGCATGAGGGAGTGGTTCAATCTCTTGGTTAGCATCTAGATAATTTTATTTTTGCACAAGTATAGCAAGTGTCGGCCAATCAATATATATGGTAAGGTCGGACTTTTCATTTTTGGTAAGTAGACTAAAGGAATAAGGTAATTGTTAACTTATGGTAGGGAATCAAGAAATTTTGAAAGATAAGGGACATTAGGCATGTATCAAGGAAAAGGTTTTGAAATTATTTCATGGTCATTTGACCAATGAATTTGGACTAAGATTGTGGCTAGGGGGAGGTTGGTTAATATGTTAGTAGCTTGGCTAGGATTAGGAATTAGTTTTTGGTCATTCTTAGCTTTTTGTGCAAGTTTTGCAACTCTTTCTCAACCTTTCTCTTGGGTTAATTTGAGCTTTTGGTAAGCCTTAATCTTTTGACCATTTGGTCATTTTTGCCTATCACTTTAGTATTCTTTGTATGCCTTTTCTCATATTGCCGAAATTACCAATACCAAAAAGCCATTCCTTTTCTTTCTTCTCCCATTGTCAATATACATTGCTCCTAAACTCATTTTTTGTCTTTCTTTTCTTCTTTGAAAACCGAATCCTCATCATCATCTTTTTCTTCCATCTTTTATTTCTTTCTTTTATTTCTTTTCAATCAATACTTTCTCCAATAATTTCTCTCATGGCCGAATGTTAGTGTGCCCATAGTCGAACCATTTTCTCTTTTCTTTGGTTATACATAGCCTAATTCTCCATCATATCTAGACATCCTTCTCAATCCTTTCTTTTCAATCGTGGACAATAGGTAAGAGTTCTTTTAGTTTATGTTAGTTAATAGTTGTTTTGGTTAATCTTGATGGTGGTAAGAAGGATCTCTTGATCAAATAATTATTTTTTCTATTAACTTTTCTTTGTTATATTTTAATGCGATAGTAGAAGATCTAACTCAAGTGTTCGTGAGTATCATAGAACGTTGAAATCGATTTAAGGTGTTAAGGGAACATTTTGGTCGATTCTCATATTGTGGAGCAAGGATCTTTGTGGTAAGGAAATCTCACCCTTAAAACCTTTAGTATTATTTTTGATATATTATTACGTTGGATTAATGATCTTTGTCATTGAAGACATTCAAAATAGGGAAGAAAGGGCGTGTATAGTGTTCTAAGAAGGAGGTTCCGTTAATCCCCTAAGTATAAGCAAAGGGCTATTTCGAATCCGAGATTTTCCACCGGGTCATGGACGCCATCCGAGGAGAATCAATTGTTTGAAGTTGTTCGCATTCTCAACCTTTATTTGTTCGTGGACTTTCATCTGTTAGCTAACCATCAATCGGGAGAAACCGCAAGTAGAAGTAGTACGTAAATTCGAGGGTAAAAGTTTAGATCTTATTCTAAGATTGGTTTTGTTAGTAAATTATAGCGTTTAATTTATCGTGATGCGATAGGTATCGACGAGCTGAAAGTCTAGTTCTCACTATAACTGTGTATGTAACTTCACACTCATTCTCGTTAGATATCACTCGTAAGTATTGTGATAAAATCGTAAAAATAGCAAAATCGAAAAAATACGAGTAATTCATACTCTTGTAAATGCATGAAAACTGTTAAAATCGAGAAATCATGAAAAACTCTAGATCGATAAATTCAATAAAGATTGCTAGTTTGTTAAATCAATGAAAAAAATCGTTAGATTGTTAAATGGGCCAAAAATATTCTAGTTCGTTATATGGGCCAAAAATATTCTAGTTCGATATATGTACCAAAGTTCGCTAAATTGCTAAATGGGCAAAGTATTAATTTGTTTTATGGGCCCAAATGAAATGCTTAATTATAGACCCATTTATATTATGGATTATTTGATAAATTATTATATGGCTATATTTTGTTATGCACACATGATTGCATGGGCGTGGTATTTGATGAAGAGAAGAATGGCTGCTGCTAAAATCTAGTTCGTGGCTCGCCACAAATTATTTTGGCTTAATGCCTCTAGTTCGTGACTATGTCACAATCTAGTTCTAGAGTGCACTACAAAATTATTTTAAAGGCTTAATGCCTACGATTGGTGTGTTTAAGGGTGGGTTGTACGGAGGTGTGTAGCGGATGGATATTAGGCTTGGTTGGGAAATTCATTTTCATGCATTTCTATTTATTTTACTTTATATTGTTAAAATGAAATTGGGCTCAAGCCCAAGTTAATGTCTCGATGATCCGCCCAATAATGGTGGTAAGTGAGTTGTACATCGAGTTCTTAGTAACTCACCCTATTTTATTATCCATCTCGTAATGGCAATTGATGTGGACTTTCAATGGGATGACTTGGTGGAGGCCATACTACGAGCATGGGTTTATAAACTATGAATTTTTTAAATTACTTATTTTAATTACTATTTTGGGTTTGATGTAATAAGGCCTCTAATTATGTTTTTATGGATTTTATGTGTGGATGGATTTAATTGCTTTAAGACTTTGCTTTGGGCTTTTGTTTAATCTATAAAGTTTTCTTAAAATATTGATTTTATAACAATTTGGTCACCTTAATTATTTCTTTTAAATTTCTTTCAATTCTTTTAAATTACTTTAAGGTTTTTGATAAATATATTCTAAATGATAAGATTTCAAATAAAGTATTTTTTAATCTACAAATTTTAAATCTTTGGTCTTAGTTTTTATTAAACTTTATTTCCAAAAGGTGTTGAAGTATTATTTTACTTTAAACATTAGAAAATTAAATGGATGTTCGATTGGGCAGACAAACCAAATCTCGCCTTAACCCATGACTGGTTTGGGTGTTACATCTATTGTGGGAGGGACATTTGTTTGAATAATGTCCGCTTAACCTAGAATCAGATGCTACATGGGTAATCGTAACCAAAACCAAGGAAGACAAGGGTGCAATTCAATTTTTATAACCCATCGTGGAGAAACCACTCAATTTCTCCCTGAGTAACCAAGGCTGGAACCAGCATCACTTACACCCAACCAAGACCAATCCAATCGCCTAATTTCCGTAAAAGTTCGTAAACCGCCTCAAGTCAAGCATCCAATAGCTTGAGAATTTGTCAAGGCATACATGGCAAAGAATGATGCCTTAATCCATAGCCAAGTAGCTACATTAAATAACTGAGAATCAAGTGGGCCACTTGCAACCGAACTTAGGAATCCACCACCACCACCACCACCACCTACCTCAAAGACTTCGTAAGGTATGTGAGATTCAATTCAAGAAGTTCTTGACGACTCAAGCAACTTCATATCAACATCCCGCTGGTTGAAGCACTTGAGCAAATGCCTAACCACGCCAAGTTCATGAAAGATTTCTTGGCTAAGAAACCAAGACTTGAGAATTTGAGATGGTATACCGACGAAGGAATGCAAAGGCATATCTTCAAGACAAACTACCCCAAAATTGAAGGATCCCGGATGTTTTACCATACCGTGAAACATTGGATCAACATATTGTGGTAAGGCATTATGTGACTTAGGTGCAAGTATCAACTTGATGCCTATGTCAATATTTAGGAAGTTGGGGATAGGAGAAGTTAGACCAACTACGCTTACGCTCAACTAGAAGATCGATCCTTAGCACATCCAGAAGGAAAAATCGAGGATGTATTGGTACGTGTAGATAAGTTTATCTTTCCTGTTAACTTTGTAATTCTAGATTTTGAAGTAGACAAAGGATTGCCAATCATCCTAGGAAGGTCGTTCCTAGCAACTAGAAGGACCTTTATTGATGTGTGTAACAGGCCCATTTTGCCTCTGCCCATGAAACAAACCAAAACAGAAATAAAATAAAAAGATCAAAGTCCAGATTTTTTTAAGTCCATTTACAACTTGTCATACCCTAGCCCAAATATAAAAAAAATTACACCCTAACCCACTACCCGAATACAAGCCCAACCGCATGCTGCCCAAAATGCTAAAACCCAATTACACCCTTAATACCCAATTCTAAACCGACCCAACAGACCCAAGACATTCAGGGCCCAAAATGGGCCAATACCTAAGCGGCTCCAGAAGCCCTAGGGTTTTCCGGAAAACCCTAGGCACCGCAAGCCTCGTCCCCAACAGCCCCTCGCGCCTAAGCCATCAATCGTACCGCTTTTTGGATAGATAGCTTGCCCTATCGTCGCCATGATCCGCGCCTTTGACCTGCACAAACAAGGAAACAAACAGCAAGCAAATAGGCAAAAAAACATTTATTTCCTTTTTAAATCTATTTTCGGGTTTATATAAACCCAACAAAAACTTGTAAAACGGACTCAGAGAATAAGAATATACAAAATACACACAAAATACAGAAATAAAAGAATAGATTTTTGCAATACAGAGGTTTTTTTTTACGCATTCTTTATTTTTTTTGCACGCATATTTTTATATAAAAAATACAAAACAGAGAAAAGGAGCTTTACCTTTCGATTCGCGTCTGAAAAATAAAGTTTCTGACCTCCAGCCGCCGACCACAGAGGCGTGTGCACATGCAGTCCTTGATCCCGATGACCGAACCCCAACAGAGGGGAAGAGGGATCGAGAGAGAGTTTAGAAAATTTTTTTAAGGACTGAGGTCAAATGAATTTTTGTTGGTCAGAAAATTGACCTTTATAGCAAGTTGAAAATGACGTCGTTTTCGCTTAAGCCAATAAGCGTTAAAACGGCGTCATTTAGAAGATCAGGATCCGCGCATTGACCCGACCCCGGGAGGATCCGCGTGTTTTCATAAAAGGGTCTAATTGCTGAATAAACCCTTCCGCATTTTTGTAAAATTCAATAACATTTTTCCTTAGTTTCAATTTTAACCAAAAACTTACATTTTGTTTCAATTTAACCCTCGGATTGCTTTAAGGGCTAAAAATAAAACGTCGACGTTTTTAAAATTTGGAATAATTGCCATTTTAGACCCTACTGTGTAATGCGCCTTTTAATTTAATCCTTACTTTATTTTTTATTCTATTTTTAAATTATCCTAATATTATATTATATTATTTTATTGTATTAACATGTTATATTATTTTTTATTATTCATATATTAATTTTATTAATAGTATAAATTCACATATTATTTATATATATATATTAAATTACTACTATTTATTATTTTATTCAGTTTAATATTATTTAAATTATATATATATATATTATTTTAGAATTTGTATATTTGTTATCGTATTACATATTTTCAAAATTTTATATATTATTATATTATATTATGTATAAAATCATTTTATGCTTTATAAATTTTGTATATTATATAACATATATTGTTTATATTATTTATATTAAATATATAATTTTGTATTAAATTATTGTAAATATGTTTTTATCATTTATTTATTTCAAAGATGTATTTTATTTTCTCAATATATATATATTTATTTTATATTTTATTTGGTATATATCATTACATGAAATTTTTATGTTGCATGAGAAATTTTCATATATATATATTTAACTTGTCATTGTTGCTTAATATATTCTATTTATTCATGCTTTTTCATTTATTTATGACCTTCAATGTAGTTATTTTATTTATTTATTAATTGTTATTTTATATTCTATTCATTTATTGCCTATGTTAACATGAAATGTTAGTATATCTTAGTTGTTTTTGATATTTATATATGATGATATTTTCTTATGGATTATAGTTTAGAGTAGAATACATTTTTGCAAAATTACTATATTTCATCTAAATGATTTTCAAAATAAGGCAATATTTTGGTATTTAGAAATTCGGGAAATAGTGTCCTAACGTGCTGGGTTTTGATTTTCCGTTTGACTAAATAACTAAATATCCTTTTTAATAAAATTTTGTAAATCATGATATGATTTTAGTTACGAGAGTTTAAAAATATCATGTCCTAACGTGCTGGATGTGATATTTGTATTCTTTCGGAATAAAGTAATCTCAAATTTTAACTCCAATTGTTCAGAAATCATACTTTAAGTTTTTTTAAAATTTTCAACATTAGGAAATGATTTTATCGATTAGGTACCAATTTTTTGGGCGTTATGAGGATGCTAACCCTTCCTCATACGTAACCGACTCCCGAACCCGTTTTCTTGTTTTCCGTGGACCAAAATCAAATGTTTTAAAATAAAATGTTTTACAAGGTGATCCAATCACACCTAAGTAAAAAGGGATTGGTGGCGACACCATTTCCGTTTTTAAGTCGATCCCCGTTTTTTCAAAAAACCTTAAAAATGGTTTCGATAAATTTGGCAATTCTAATCGGGGACCAATAAGAGAGTCAAGCCATAAAATAGATAATTTCATGTCCTTTTGTTCGAATTTAAAATTCTATTTTTTTTTTTAAAAAAAAAACATGATCTTTTATTGCATGTGGTTTTAATATATATCTCTGCATTACACTACATGACCGTTGTGGTCGCGCCTTTAAGTGGGAGCGAGAAGTTATGCTTCGTGAGGTTTTCACCTCAAGATGGGCTAGTGGATTGCTTTTGGATACATCTGTATCTATGTCTTTGTGAAGTTTTCACTTCCGCATGGCCATAGGGAAATGTATTCCCCTGAATCGAAATCAGTCCGTATAAGCCTATAATGGGTGAGAATCGATGAATCTACTGGTTCAGGTACCTGAACTTTAGAACTAAACCGCATATAGTAAACCTTAAGAACTCACCTTAGGTAGAGCTATGTCAAGCTTTAGTAGTTACCCAGATAGGTGTGCGTTTATTTCACTTGCTTTATATTTTATTCTATGGTACTAACTCGTTGTGTTTCATTTTTGTGCATGCTATTTCATATTTTTAGAGGTATGGATTCACGTTTAGTTTCTAAGTTAGAAAGCTGGTTATAGAGAACGAGTTCCTTGATAAAGTGGGAGACAATGCAGCTGTTCACACATGGCCAGAGCAAACGTAATCGGAGAAAGGGAATAGCTTAATTGACAGGTATGTATCTGAACTATGGGATTTTACTTGTATTAGTATTACAAAGAATTAGTTGAAAGAGTTGAAAGAGATATGGACCCAGTGGAATGATGAGTCAAAGCAGATGTTCTATCGTAATTATGGCGATCTACCCTACTTGCTCGACATCAAGGTAGATAAGCATCTATTCCGGGCTATGACTCAGTTTTGGAACTCTGCTTATAGTTGTTTCACTTTTGGGGAAGTAGATTTAGTGCCCACGCTAGAGGAGTATACAACCTTGCTTTGCTGTTCGAGGTTCCAAGTCGACAAAGCTTATTTTAGGGCTGCCAATGTTCCAAATTTTGTGAATAAGTTGATGAGTATCACAGGGATGGGTGAACAATGGGTTTCAACTAGAATCCAAGAGAAAGGTGAAGGTAAATGCATACCTTGGGTGAGTTTGAGAGACCTAATCCTAGCACACCAGATGAAAAGAAGAAGATCGACGTCTTCACCTTATGTATTTATAGTTTGGTGATCTTCCCCAAAGCTCTAAGACATATAGATGAAGCAGTTATTGATTTATTCGACCGACTTAACAAAGCAGTCACGCCTATAACTACGATATTAGTCGAGACGTTTAGATCTTTGAATGCATGTCGGAGAGCTGGTGAAGGTAGATTCATTGGATGCGCACAGTTACTATTGGTTTGGTTTCGCAATCATTTTTGGAAGGTTGATAGGGTTCTTTATCGAGTGTTCTTGAAGGTTATTTTCCCTTAAAAGAGGCCACAGCTACGACAAGGAGAGACGATATATTAGAGAAAAGATGGATGAAAATTCTTTAAAACCTCCGAGAGGAAGATGTTGAGTGGAAAGCCCCTTGGATGGTTCCTGACGAAGTCCTTTATCGATGCAGAAATTTGGATTGGGTACCTTTGCCTGGAATATGGTGAGCTATTGGATATGCACCGTTGTCGTGCTAAGGCAATACAGAGCAAGACAGTTCATACCAGTGACATATGGGTTAGCTCAAAGTGAATTTTCATATAAGTGGAATAATTATAAGAAGAAGATTCGAGAGATTTTTTAGGCTTGGAAGTACGCTCGCCGTATGAAGATATTGACTGGAGGGCCGATGACAACGCCAGAGTATAAAGAGTGGTCGAGCAAAAGGATTAATGATAACATCCCTGGGCCAAGTTTGGAGGGTGCTCGATCGATGAAGGAATATTTACAAGTGGTCCCATCGGAGTTAGAGATTATAAAGCAAGACTTTGAAAAGCAAAGTTTAGAGCTCGGAAAGAAGATAGAGAAGCTAGAAGAAGAAAAGATGTACCTGAGGTTAGATATGGATGTTCAGAAATCAGAAGCTGAGAAAGTAAGAAAAGAAAAGATGAAGACTGAGAAAGATCGAGATAGCTTGAAGACTGAGTATAAGAAGATGCGCCTATCGATGAAGAATACCGGATTGGGGAAGACTTCTAAACAGTGGCAACAAGATGTCCAGGAAGAAAAAGCCAATGCTGACTATTGGAAGAGGAAATTTCATGGAACGCAAGTGCAAAATAAGGCCATAGAGAAGAATTTGTCATAAAATCGAAGTGAAAAGGAAGAATTAAAAGCTAGAGTGACTGAACTTGGATGATCCCTTCATCACCATCGAAGCTGTAATTTCACGATCGAGCTAAAGTCAAGTCTGAACAAGATTGAGGAAATAAAGGGTAAGATCGAAGAGTTAGAATCGACATTACATAGCTGTGAACTTTGGATCGAGCTTCTTGAAACAAGAGAAGGGCGTTGGAAGGAAGAGCTTCACCATTCTCATGATCAAGTTAGAAGTAGGGATTACCTTATGGGGGAAACGATAGTCCAGATTCGAGAGGTAGCTAATCATCTACAGACTTTGGCAGCACAGACTGATATATTGAGTATGAAGTATGAGCTACAGTTGGATCATGGCCAAGAGTTAGCCTATTTTCTTGGGAAAATCAAAACTTTAGGACTTAGGGCGAAATCATATTTGTAGTCTATTTTATGTAAAGGATTTTGTTTGCTAATAAAGTTTTCTAAAATGAAGTTGAATCAGAATCGATGCCTCTTTGCATTCATGCATTTGCATTACATTGCATCATTTGCATTAGACTTTTACAAAAGGACCCTAATTAGATAAAAAAATATTTCAGTTAACCTGGAAAACATGGAACAAAGGTTGGAGAGAATAGAGCAAATGCAAATACAGATGCAGGGGCAATTGACCAAGATTCAACAAGAAATGCAGGAACAAATGCTAGAATTCCAAAGGAGTATGATAGGCCAGTTAACCTAGTTACTAGCCGGAGGACTTGAAAAAAGGGGTGGCCTAGTGGTTAACAGTATGGATGATGATGAAGACATTGTTTATTCCCCAATAAGTGTCTCGACTCAACCAGGCGTGCATTCGCATGGGGTACCCACCATTATTGGACCCCAATGTCAGACTGATACTTCGACCTTATTGAACTTCCCGATGGGTTCAGGTGTTAACCTGGATGATGTTCAAACCAAACTGGTTGTACTGGCAGAAACAAAAGGAAAATGAGTGTGCACTTTAAAAGCCCTGAAGAAAAAGGAAAATAAAATGAATAGTACAAGAAGATATAACAAGGACCATTTAGAGCCATTTACAATAGGCCAGCCAAAAGTAGTTACTTCCGGGCAACAAGGGTCAGTAAGACAAGAATCGGGTATAAGGCAAAACACTGAAAAGCTCCAATTTACGCCAATCCAAATGACGTATAAGGAGCTATATCAAAGTTTATTTGATGCACACATGGTGTCTCTATTTTATTTGAAGCTATTACAGCCTCCATATCCTAAATGGTATGACTCGAATGCTTAATGTGATTACTATGCGGGAATAATGGGTCACTTAATTGAAAACTGTACTACGTTTAAAAAGTTGGTCGAAAGGGTCATTAAAATGGGAATTTTAAAGTTCGACGATTCATCAAAACCTTCTCACTTTAACGGGGCAGTAAATGCGATAATTGAAGAAGGAGACAAGAATGTTGTGACTCCTTGAAGAAGTCAAAAGCGAAGAGGGAATTGGGGAATAAAAGTTTCCAAGCCTTTACATACTTGGGAAGATTTCAAACAATGGAACTGTGGAAGGGATCTTTGTATTTTTAGAGCTAATCTAGAGTAATATTCAAAACACGCTTGTTGCCTTAAACCCAGAGGCAATAAGAATCCTATTGTAAAATAGGCTCGTGTCTGAAATTTTTATTTCAATAAAATGCAATCTTTTTGAGCAAATATTCTTTTATTTTTTTCCATTTCATACTGTAGAAACAATTGTTTTTAGTTTTTTTATTTTGTTTGTTCTTTGGACTTTCATTCAAATATTCTTTTATTCATGACCATACAGATAATCATTCTTTGACTCTTTGGAATTTTCCTTCGAACCAACAATAGGTCTCCAGATATCAATGATTTGAGTAATGCTGCTACTGTCTCAGAGTCTCCTTTCGAGTAAGATATGTGTTTAGAAGGATCTCAGGACTTTGAAGATGACAAAGATTGTAACCTATCTTCTGATTTGTTAAGAATGGTTGAATAAGATGAAAACTCGACCCTACTCTACAAAGGGTCAGTGGATATTACGAGCCTAGGAAAGAGGTGAAGATTGAAGCCTAGCTCATCACAGAACTAAGGTGAGACATCAAAGAGTTATTTTCAAGAATTGAAAGATGTTTTCGCACGATCATATCAAGACACGCCTGGGATAATCTTAAAAGAAATCCATAAGGGTATTTAAAGAACATGATAATGGTTCTATAATAGCTAGGATAATCATAAGGTTTCAAATACTATTGGTCCACCATAAAAGGGATATTTCTTCAAAATGCCGTATCTAAGGAGACAAGATTCATGTGCCATCTCTATTTTTTCACAAATTTTCCATATGTGAGGCATGGACGTAATGCGGCCAATCTCGTTAAAGGTTTTTAGCCAATATCGATTCATCATTGTGGTCATCGTTTACTTCACTAAGAGGGTGGAAGTAGCTTCGTATGCCAATATTGTAAAGTCGACAGCCATCAAATTTCAAAAAAAAGAGATCGATGCCAAAGAAAGAATGCCAGAAATGATCATATTTAATAATGCATAATTATACAAAGTCAAAGATTATAGTTTGCTCAAAGATCAGACAGCAAATCATAGTGCAACCAAGGTTGTCAAAAGAAAAATAAAAAAAATAACAAAAAAAGAAGATGAAAGGTGACCAAGACTTGTAAATATTGGCATAAGAAGCTATCATTTACTCTCTATGATTATAGAACGTCGGCTAGGACCTTTGCTGGGGCAACATCTTACCCATTGGTTTATAGATTGGAAGTGTTTTTATCAATTGAACCTAATCGAAGAAAAGGTTAAAAGCTATCCATCATGGTTAGATGATGCAAGCTTACGATAAAGAGGTTCATCCTAGAGAATTCCACAAGGGGAACCTGATGTTGAGGAAGATCTTCAGAGGAAAACAAATGCCAAATTGGGAAGGACCGTATGTAGTAAGAAAGAGACTGTTCTAGAGGAGCATTGATATTGACCAAGATGGATGCCAAAGACTTGCCTGATCTGGAGAATTCAGGTTCAGTCAAGAAGGATTTTACTTAAAAAGGGAAGGGCCAAGGTGAAAACCCGCAAAGGGCGCCTTGAGCTCAAATTCATTAAAAAAAAAAAAAGAAGAAAAAAGAAAGAAGAAAAAAGAAAAGAAAAGAAAAGAAAAAGGAGAGGCCAAGGTGAAAACCCGCAAAGGGCACTTTAAGACCAAAGGGGTTTTGAGCCGAAAACCCGAAAGGGGCGGCTCAAATTTTGATCAAAGATAGGGCGTGTGGTAGTCTTGCTATGCCTGAATTAACAATGAGGAAGTGTGCTACATATTAGGGCATTGACAAAGTACTCTGGATCCTTTAAACATGTATTGAGCTCAAAATGGTCATCAAGAAGTTTGTACAGAGAAGCTCAGGCTGCGATATCTGGGGCACCAAGCTTCTATCTTACCCATTTTTGAATTTGTTATCTTTGATTTCTTTATTCTTTTCAAAGATACACCCCAATCAATTTTATTTTATGGCCTTGGCTATCTTTGATTACTTTATTCTTTTTAAAATACACCTCAATCAATGTTCTTTCATTACTTTGGTTATCTTTGATTAACTTCTTTGTTTCGAGCTAAGCTCCTGATTAATTTCTTTCTTATCCATTGTTATGATCTTTTTCAAGCATTTTATATTGAAATAAAGATTAATGGACTAATAATAGTTTCACAAAATGAGTTTCGCATATTACTCTGGAAGCTTCTAGATAATACAAGAAACTAAAATAGGACAATTATTTAAAATTTTTTCGTATGTAAGGATTGGAAATACGTGAGAAAAAGTCTAGATTGAGACTATTTCTTTGAATTTTCTATCCAAATGGTGATTGGACAAAATAATGGGTTGATGTGATTAGGTCATAACATTTGGGGAATGGTGTGAAAACTAAAAACCCTAAATTGTGGTAGAATGGGTTGAATTCGAAACAAACCCTATACCCTAAAAATTACAGATGGGATGGATTGAAAAAGTTTCAATTCCTATTGAGGTAGGATGGTACAAGCCTTATGTTCTCAAGACCTAAGCGGAGTTGACTCAGAAATTACATTGGGGCAAGCTTGTTGAGTAAAACATGATTGATGAACAAGAATGAAGAACAAATAAGTGATAACACCTAGAGTAGGAATCATACTCATAACATTTTTGTATCATAGTAAATTAGGAACATTTGATTCATTCCGATCCTCGCATCTTAATCCTAATCCTTTAAAAGGAATCATTTTCATGACATGTTGCATTCAGGTCACTAATAACACATGTAGCTAGAAGCATTTGATTCATTCTGATCATAGCATCTTAGTCATGTGACATAAACATATGGAACCAAGTCTACAGGACATTTCCCTCAAATGACGGTGTAGCAATATTGGTGAATTTGCAAATTTGGCATTCCTAAGTTTGCAGAAAACAGATTGAAGATAGTAGATCTGGCATCCCTGAGTTTGCAGTGGAGCAGATTGAAGATAGCAAATCTGGCATTCCTGAGTTTGCAGGAAGTAGATTGAAGATAGTAGATCTGGCATCCCTAAGTTTGCAGTGGAGCAGATTGAAGATACCAGTTTGGCATTCCTGAGTTTGCAGGAAGCAGATTGAAGATACTAGTCTGGCATTCCTGAGTTTGCAGGAAGCAGATTGAAGATAGCAGATCTGGCATTCTTGAGTTTACAGGAAGCAGATTAAAGATAGTAGATCTGGCATCCCTGAGTTTGCAGTGGAGCAGATTGAAGATAGCAAATCTGGCATTCTTGAGTTTGCAGGAAGCAGATTGAAGATAGTAGATCTGGCATCCCCGAGTTTGCAGTGGAGCATATTAAAGATACCAGTCTGCCATTCCTGAGTTTGTAGGAAGCAGATTGAAGATACCAGTCTGGCATTTCTGAATTTGTAGGAAGCAGATTAATGATAGAAGTCTGGCATTCCTGAGTTTGCAGGAAGCAGATTGAAGATAGCAGATCTGGCATCCCTGAGTTTGTAGTGGAGCAGATTGAATATACCAGTCTGGCATTCCTGAGTTTGTAGGAAGTAGATTGAAGATACCAGTCTGGCATTCTTGAGTTTGCAGGAAGCAGATTGAAAATAGCAGATTTGGCATTCTTGAAGTTGCAAAAAGCATATCGAAAACACCAGTCTGGCATCCCTGAGTTTGCAGTGGAGTAGATTAAAAATAGCAGATTTTATATTCTTGGAGTTGCAAGAAGCAGATCGAAGACATCAAATTTTGTCTCCTTGAGTTTGCAGTAGAGCAAATCGAAAAATAGTAGATTTGACATTCCTGAAGTTGCAGGAAGCAGATCGGAGACATTAGTCTGGTCTCCCTGAGCTGTAGTAGAACAGACTAAAGATAGTAGATTTTGTCTTCCTGAAGTTGCAGTGAAGCAAATTGAAGCCATCAAATCTATATTCTGATCCCCCTGAAGTTGCAGTAGAGTTAGAAGCCATTTGGAGAGGATGAGGGCCAAGAGGTCAAAATTCAACAAGACTGGGCAAAATTGGTCATTTTATAGTCTTTGTTCAATTCTTGTTTCACAACAATGAGCAAAGAGAGGCAACTGTAACAGGTCCATTTTGCCCGGGCCCATGAAACAAACCAAAACATCAATAAAATAAAAAAATCAAAGTCCATATTTTTTTAAGTCCATTTACAACTTGTCATACCCCAGCCCAAATATCAAAACAAATTACACCCTGACCCACCACTCGAATACAAGCCCAATCGCATGCTACCCAGAATGCCAAAACCCAATTACACCCTTAATACCCAATTCTAAATCGACCCAACAGACCCAAGACATTCAGGGCCCAAAATGGCCCAATACCTAAACGGCTCCAAAAGACCTAGGGTTTTTTGGAAAACCCTACGTGCCGCGAGCCTCGTCCCCAGGAACCCCTCGCTCCTAGGCCATCAATCGCACCTAATCAACATGGATAGCTTGCCCTATCGTCGCCAGAATCCGTGTCTTTGACCTGCACAAACAAGGAAACAAACAGCAAGCAAATAGGCAAAAAACATGTATTTCCTTTTTAAATTTATTTTCGGGTTTATATAAACCCAACAAAAACTTGTAAACGGACTCAGAAAATAAGAATATACAAAATACACACAAAATATAGAAATAAAAGAACAGATTTTTGCAATACAGAGGTGATTTTTTTACGCATTCTTTTTTTTTATTTTTTTTGCATGCATATTTTTATATAAAAAATTCAAAACAGAGAAAATGAGCTTTACCTTTCGATTCGCGTCTGAAAAATAAAGTTTCCGGCCTCCAGCTGCCGGCCACGGAGGCGCGTGCACACGCAGTCCTTGATCCTGATGATTGAACCCCAATAGAGGGGAGGAGGGATCGAGAGAGAGTTTAGAATTTTTTTTTTACGGACTGAGGCCAAATGAATATTTTTTGGTCAGAAAATTGACCTTTATAGCAAGTTGAAAATGAATTCGCTTTCGCTTAAGCCAATAGACGTTAAAACGATGTCATTTAGAAGATCAGATCTCAAGGACCCACCCGGAGGATCCGTGTTTTCATAAAAAGGGTCTAATTGTCGAATAAACCTTCCGTATTTTTGTAAAATTCAATAACATTTTTCCTTATTTTCAATTATGACCCAAAAGTTACATTTTGTTTCAATTTAACCTCGAATTACTTTAAGGGCTAAAAATAAAACGTCGACGTTTTAAAATTTGGCATAATTGCCATTTTAGACCCTACCGTAATGCGCTTTTAATTTAATCCTTACTTTATTTTTTATTCTATTTTTAAATTATCCTAATATTATATTAGATTATTTTATTGTATTAACATGTTATATTATTTTTATTATTCATATATTAATTTTATTAATAGTATAAATTCACATATTATTTATATATATATTAAATTACTACTATTTATTATTTTATTTGGTTTAATATTATTTAAATTATATTTATTATTTTAGAATTTGTATATTTGTTATCGATACATATTTTAAAATTTTATATATTATTATATTATATTATGTATAAAATCATTTTATGCTTTATAAATTTTGTATATTATATAACATATATTGTTTATATTATTTATATTAAATATATAATTTTGTATTAAATTATTGTAAATATGTTTTTATCATTTATTTATTTCAAAGATGTATTTTATTTTCTCAATATATATATTTTTATTTTATATTTTATTTGGTATATATCATTACATGAAATTTTTATGTTGCATGAGAAATTTTCATATATATATATATATATATATTAACTTGTCATTGTTGCTTAATATATTCTATTTATTCATGCTCTTTCATTTATTTATGACCCTTTAATGTAGTTATTTTTTATTTATTAATTGTTATTTTATATTCTATTCATTTATTGCCTATGTTAACATGAAATGTTAGTATATCGTAGTTGTTTTTGATATTGATATATGATGATATTTTCTTATGGATTATCGCTTAGAATAGAATACATTTTTGCAAAATTACTATATTTCATCTAAATGTTTTTCAAAATAAGGCAATATTTTGGTATTTAGAAATTCGGGAAATAGTGCCCTAACGTGCTGGGTTTCGATTTTCCATTTGACTAAATAACTAAATATCCTTTTTAATAAAATTTTGTAAATCATGAGATGATTTTAGTTACGAGAGTTTAAAAATATCATGTCCTAACGTGCTGGATGTGATGTTTTATTCTTTCGTAATAAAGTAATCTCAAATTTTAACTCCAATTGTTCGTAAATCATACTTTAAGTTTTTTTTAAATTTTCAACATTAGGACATGATTTTACCGATTAGGATTTTTTGCGCTATGAGGGTGCTAACCTTCCTCATACATAACCGACTCCGTAACCTGCTTTTTGTTTTTTTGTGGACCAAAATCAAATGTTTTAAAATAAAATGTTTTACAAGGTGATCCAATCACACCTAAGTAAAAGGGATTGGTGGCGACTCCATTGCTTTTAAGTCGATCCCATTTTTTCAAAAAACCTTAAAATGGTTTCAAAATGTGCGTATGGGCGAGCTCACTATGGGTGTTCGTGATGATCAGTAACATTTAACGCCTTTAAGTATGTGTGATTTCTATTACGCTTGATGATTGCTCAAAGGTTTGATTTAGAGGATTTAATAGTGGAGAAGGAACTCAACTGTGTTGAGGTCCCACCGAAAGAATTTCACATCGGATCCCTTAAATGAAGAAGAGGAGGTCAATACTTTGCTCGCTAGAAGCTAATCAAAAGGAATTTAATCTGCAATCCCATTTTGAATCTTTGGAGTTAGAAAAGAGGGATTACACTCAACCAAAAGCATTGATCGAGGAGCCACCTAAATTAGAACTCAAGGTATTACCTTTTCATTTAAAATACGCTTATTTTGTAACGCTTCTACTCGCTTGTGATTATTTCACAGAATTTACAACTAAGCAAGAAGAGAAACTTATCTTAGTTTTGAAACAATTCAAGAAGGCCATCGATGGACCATAGTTGATATTCACTAGATAGTCCGTCTCAGATGCATGCACAAGATTATCTTTGAAGATGATGAAAAGGGACGATCGATGGACAATGGAGACTAAACCCTATCATAAAGGACATAGTAAAAAGGAGATCATCAAGTGGTTAGATGCGTGTATTATCTATCCCATCTCGCATAGCTTCATGGTAAGTCCGGCCTAGTGCGCTCAAAAAATAAGGTATCACGGTCAGAAGAACGAGAACAACGAGTTGATATCGACTAGAACTTACATGGATGGAGAATCTACATCGACATCGGAAGTAAACAAGGCGACTAGGAAAATCACTTTCACTACACCAAAATGCACTTTTAGCGGCATTTTTTTTGCTTTTAGCGCGCTTTAAGCGCCACTAATAGTCTTTGAAAAACGCCGCTAAAGAAAAGCAAGAAAAGTTAGCGGCTTATCAGAAAATGTTAAAGTCCTCATCTTTAGCGGCGCTTTTATAAAAAACGCCGCTAAGGGGACTTTTAGCGCGCTTTTCAAAAAAGGACGCTAAAGATAGGGACTTTAGCTACGCTTTTCTAAAAAACGACGCTAAAGGTGGCGATTTTTTAGCGCGCTTATAAAAACGCCGAAAGATGGGGATTTTAGCGCACTTTTATAAAAATGTCAAGATGGGGACTTTTCGCGCTTTTCTAAAAAATCGCTATAGATGGGGACCTTTAGCGGTGCTTTTATAAAAAACGCCGCTAAAGATGGGGACTTTAGCTACGCTTGGTAAAAAACGCTAATTTGCACAGATTTGTAATGCTCATTTTTTCCAATATCCTACCCTCCCGCATTAAAACCAACCAAAAATAGTAGCAATTGCATATAATTCAACCAAAGACAAGAATAAAACATTTAAATCTCACCAAAAGCATTAAATCTAAACGATACTTCAAATTTAATAAAAGATATATGATATACATTAATAAATTAAGTATAATTCAAACAATTTATAATAATGTTAATTGTAACAATGTTACAAATCATCTTACAACAAGAAAAGAAATGTCTAAGATGGCGGCTCATGATCGCCGGAACAACTTCATCATAGTCTCAAGTCAGAGCTCGGAGTTCTTCATACTTTCTCTCGCTCTACCTCCCTCGCCGCCGCCCGCCTAAGTTGAGCAATATGCTTCGCCTCCCCTTGATCCCGATGATTGAACCCCAATAGAGGGGAGGAGGGATCGAGAGAGAGTTTAGAAATTTTTTTTAAGGACTGAGGCCAAATGAATTTTTTTTTGTCAGAAAATTGACCTTTATAGCAAGTTGAAAACGACGTTGCTTTCGCTTAAGCCAATAAGCGTTAAAACGACGTCATTTATAAGATCAGGATCTGTGCGTTGACCCGACCCGGGGAGGATCCGCGTGTTTTCATAAAAGGGTCTAATTTTGAATAAACCCTTCCGTATTTTTGTAAAATTCAATAACATTTTTCCTTATTTTCAATTATGACCCAAAACTTACATTTTGTTTCAATTTAACCCTCGAATTACTTTAAGGGCTAAAAATAAAACGTCGACGTTTTTAAAATTTGGCATAATTGCCATTTTAGACCCTACTGTGTAATGCGCCTTTTAATTTAATCCTTACTTTATTTTTTATTCTATTTTTAAATTATCCTAATATTATATTAGATTATTTTATTGTATTAACATGTTATATTATTTTTTATTATTCATATATTAATTTTATTAATAGTATAAATTCACATATTATTTATATATATATTAAATTACTACTATTTATTATTTTATTTGGTTTAATATTATTTAAATTATATTTATTATTTTAGAATTTGTATATTTGTTATCGTATTACATATTTTAAAATTTTATATATTATTATATTATATTATGTATAAAATCATTTTATGCTTTATAAATTTTGTATATTATATAACATATATTGTTTATATTATTTATATTAAATATATAATTTTGTATTAAATTATTGTAAATATGTTTTTATCATTTATTTATTTCAAAGATGTATTTTATTTTCTCAATATATATATTTTTATTTTATATTTTATTTGGTATATATCATTACATGAAATTTTTATGTTGCATGAGAAATTTTCATATATATATATATATATATATATATATATATGTAACATTGTTGCTTAATATATTCTATTTATTCATGCTCTTTCATTTATTTATGAGTACCTTTAATGTAGTTATTTTTTATTTATTAATTGTTATTTTATATTCTATTCATTTATTGCCTATGTTAACATGAAATGTTAGTATATCGTAGTTGTTTTTGATATTTATATATGATGATATTTTCTTATGGAATATCGTTTAGAATAGAATACATTTTGCAAAATTACTATATTTCATCTAAATGTTTTTCAAAATAAGGCAATATTTTGGTATTTAGAAATTCGGGAAATAGTGCCCTAACGTGCTGGGTTTCGATTTTCCATTTGACTAAATAACTAAATATCCTTTTTAATAAAATTTTGTAAATCATGAGATGATTTTAGTTACGAGAGTTTAAAAATATCATGTCCTAACGTGCTGGATGTGATGTTTGTATTCTTTCGGAATAAAGTAATCTCAAATTTTAACTCCAATTGTTCAGAAATCATACTTTAAGTTTTTTTTTTTAAATTTTCAACATTAGGACATGATTTTATCGATTAGGATTTTTTGAGCGTTATGAGGGTGCTAACCCTTCCTCATACATAACCGACTCCAGAACCCGTTTTCTTGTTTTTTGTGGACCAAAATCAAATGTTTTAAAATAAAATGTTTTACAAGGTGATCCAATCACACCTAAGTAAAAAGGGATTGGTGGCGACTCCATTTTCGTTTTTAAGTCGATCCCCATTTTTTCAAAAAAACCTTAAAAATAGTTTCGAAAATGTGCAGAAGGGCGAGCTCACTATGGGTGTTCAGGATGATCAGGTAACATTTAACGTCTTTAAGTATGTGTGATTTCCTGACACAGTTGATGATTGCTCTGCAGTGTTTGATTTAGAGGATTTAATAGTGGAGAAGGAACTCAATTGTGTTGAGCTCCCACTGGAAAGAATTTCGACATCGGATCCCTTAAATGAAGAAGAGGAGGCTGAATACTTTGCTCTGCTAGAAGCTAATCAAAAGGAATTTAATCTACAATCCCATTTTGAATCTTTGGAGTTAGAAAAGAGGATTACACTCAACCAAAAGCATTGATCGAGGAGCCACCTAAATTAGAACTCAAGGTATTACCTTTTCATTTAAAATACGTTTATTTTGGTAACGCTTCTACTCTGCTTGTGATTATTTCAGCAGAATTTACAACTAAGCAAGAAGAGAAACTCATCTTAGTTTTGAAACAATTCAAGAAGGCCATCAGATGGACCATAGTTGATATTCACGGTATTAGTCTGTCTGTATGCATGCACAAGATTATCTTGGAAGATGATGAAAAAGGGACGATCGATGGACAATGGAGACTAAACCCTATCATAAAGGACATAGTAAAAAAGGAGATCATCAAGTGGTTAGATGCGGGTATTATCTATCCCATCTCAGACAGTTCATGGGTAAGTCCGGTCTAGTGCGTGCCAAAAAAGGAGGTATCACGGTCGTAAAGAACGAGAACAACGAGTTGATATCGACTAGAACGGTTACGGGATGGAGAATCTACATCTATTACTGGAAGCTAAACAAGGCGACTAGGAAAAATCACTTTCACTACACCAAAATAGACTTTTAGCATTTTTTTTGGCGTTTTTAAGCGCCACTAATAGTCTTTGAAAAAACGCCGCTAAAGAAAGCGCCGCAAAAGTTAGCGGCGTTTATTGTGAAAAAATGCAGCTAAAAGTCCCCATCTTTAGCGGCGCTTTTATAAAAAACGCCGCTAAAGGTGGGGACTTTTAGCAGCGCTTTTCTAAAAAATGCCGCTAAAGATAGGAACTTTTAGCGGCGCTTTTCTAAAAAACGACGCTAAATGTGGCGACTTGTAGCGGCGCTTTTATAAAAATTGTCGCTGAAGATGGGGACTTTTCACAGCGCTTTTCTAAAAACGCCACTATAGATGGGACCTTTAGCGGCGCTTTTCTAAAAAATGCCGCTAAAGATGGGAACTTTTAGCGGCGCTTTGGTAAAAAACGCCGCTAATTTGCACAGATTTGCAATGCTCATTTTTTCCAATATCCTACCCTCCCTGCATTAAAACCAACCAAAAACAGTAGCAATTGCATATAATTCAACCAAAGACAGTAAATAAAACATTCAAATCTCACCAAAAGCATTAAATCTAAACGATACTTCAAATTTAATAAAAGATATATGATATACATTAATAAATTAAGTATAATTCAAACAATTCTTACAATAATGTTAATTGTAACAATGTTACAAATCATCTTACAACAAGAAAAGAAATGTCTAAGATGGCGGCCTCTGCGACTGCTGAAACAACTTCATCATAGTCTGAAGCTGTAGCTAGAGTTCTTCATACTTTCTGCTCGCTCTACCTCCCTATTCTTTGCTCCGCTCTAAGTTGAGCAATATGCTTCGCCTCCTCATTCTTGCCTCCTCTCTAAGTCGAGAAATTTGCTCACCGTGCTTGCTTCCATCCGAGATATCCGGCCTTTTAGTCTCGAACTTCAAAGACGAGATTGACTCTCGGAAGGCATGTATTCTTCGAGTCGGATCCAAAATATTGGGCCTGGGTAACACCGGATCCTTGACATCGAACCCGACCATACCTTTTAAGACTCAAAACATTAGTGATAATTCTGTTATAAATATACTCAAGATTAACAAAACTATCAATCGAAGTAGTCGTACCTTTCAGGACTCAAAACATCAGTAATAATTCTATTATCAATCTCCTCGAGATTAACAGAACTATCGAACAAGCAACCGCTTCATACTCCGCCTTCTTCTCCTTTAGTTTATCCTAATAAATCACTGAAAGAGTTAGAAACGAAATATATAATAGAAAGGAATGCAACATAACTTAAAATTATAAATTTAAAACTACAAACGATGAATTAAACTATTGTAATTAAACATTATAAATATTTATAATAAATCAAATTTTATTAAGCAAATAAACCAAAATTTCTGCAACTTCGGATGTCATCGGAGATCCATCCTTCTTCCTATGCGTAATGTCAAAAAGTCAAGGCATCCAACTTTTGACCGCACAAAGCTTCCTACATTATAGCGTAAAAAATATAATTTAATAGTATAAAGTCATTAATATTTGAAAGAAATAATAAATTATAATACCTCGGCCTCAGCTACACAAGCAAAACTTCTGGAACCAGCCATGTGCGTGAATTTTTGTTTTTGTCTGCTGCTTGTTCCAACTCGCTCACGGTCCTACATAATGGAATTTAAATTATGTATATAATAAATATTATAAACCGAAAAATTTATAAGACTTTAAAAGTACGTAATACCTCTCCTTTCTTTGAATTCCAGAATCTAACTTGATCTTCCCATTAGTACCTCAACATTCCCGGCGGAACATTTCTTAATTTTTCGTCGAGGCTTATTTCTTTCTTAAAATATTATTTTTTCAGCGTGTTTTTATTGTCTCTCCATTTTTTACACAATTGCTTCTTAACATAGTCATCGGAGACCTCTAAAGCAAATCTCTCCTGAACAAAAATAGTTTAAAAAGTTAATATAAACAAAAATTACATCAAAGTATTATAAATTACATTCACGATTTGTTATTTTAATATTATCCAGAGCCTGATTTTTGTTGGCAGTAGGCATGTGATGCCATGATTCGTAATTAATGGGCAACATATTGGCATTTCGTGCTAAAATGCCCAAATAGCCTACTAACAGTCGAGCTTCAGATCCAATAGGCTGGCCATGATTGTTTCTCCTTACTTTAACACGCTCGACAAGCTTT
Organism: Gossypium rotundifolium; assembly: GCA_025506655.1. Taxonomy (NCBI): domain Eukaryota; kingdom Viridiplantae; phylum Streptophyta; class Magnoliopsida; order Malvales; family Malvaceae; genus Gossypium; species Gossypium rotundifolium. The sequence continues at coordinate 54,420,263 of CP106725.1, forward strand.
AAGTCGTATAAATCTTTAAGCAATGTACGTCCCCGACCTCTGCAAGGCCCCACCACCTTCAATTTGAAAAATGATATATTATTATATTAAAATTAAAAAATGAATCAATAATAAAATTCAACATGCATGTAAAATAAACTTAACATTACTTTGAAATTTTGCAGGCTCGTTATCTATGTCCGGCAGAGTAGAAGATCCAACAATTGTTTGCTCTTCACTATTTATTTCTTCTGAATTTGGAGTATTGTGAACAATATTTAAATCTCGTAATCGTCTTCTAGGCATTTTTCCTGCAATACACATGAAATAGTTCAAAATTTTAGTAACAAATAACAATAATAATAGTACATTTATAATAGTTAAATTATATAACATGACCAACATTAAAATTATAATATTACATATAAATAATAAATCGTAAAATCTTACTAAATCATATTTCGTAAATATCTTCGTCCACATCTTGACGAACCCATTGAAATTGTTGACTAGCACTAGGGATATTTTCATTTAAGTTTTGTTCTAGAAAAGGCAAAGTTTCTGATCTTTCGACTATGTCATCTCTACTTCCACCGCCAATGTCAAACAAGTCTCTAGGGTGTTTCAAGTACAACGTACCAACCCTCCTCGCTTGGATCTTGAGTAAAAACTTGTTTAACTTGAAAAGAAAAACATACTGCTCGTCCATCGCTTGTTCTCCGGTGTGAATCAATTGAGAGAAATTCACCATTATAAAGCCATATTGATTGTTTTTAATTTCGCGAGCCATATTCACATCAGCCCAATCACCTCGAAATAAGACAACATTGCATTTGCCCTAATAATCAACTCAATAATGTTAGTAATAAGTCCGTAATACTCCAGATTCCCCTCGACAGGATTACTGTCCCTAGCACTAGCATAACTTGTAATTGAAGAATTAACAACAATTCCACAATTTTGGGTTCTCCTCAATCTCTCGTGATACCTTGTATGAAATCTGTATCCGTTGATGAGGAAGGCACTATGTCTTTTCACTATTCTGATTGGACCTTGTGAAAGCCATTTAACTTCGTTATTTACTTCATTCCGACTCCAAACCTATTGAATCGAAAGTAAATCGAGTAATTATGAATGTTATGAGAAAACATTATTACTTGTCAATGAAAACTTAAGTTGCATACCATTTGGCTTAACCATTCATGGAATGATTCTGCTAACAACTTATTAATTTCTCGTCGATTTAATCCTCGAGATCGTGAACCAGCTCTCAATATTTGTTTGTACTCACTACGGTAAAAAAATTTTTTTGTTAGAAGACAAAAAAATTATAATTTATGAGTATTTATCAAATTCTAGAACTTACTTCAGAAATGGTTCCATTGAATCGTGATGAAAAAGAACGTATCGATGTGATTGGACCCACGATCTATCGTCTAATTCTGCAATTTCAACTTTGCCGATCGTTTCTCTGAAACTTTGAAATAAATAAGTTTCGGCTAAATTATGATCTGTGAGGCCAACATTTCTACTTGGTCTGTTCATTCTTGTTTCAACATCTTCCAAATACCTCGAGCAGAAAGTCATACATTCCTCTGCCAAGTAGCCCTTGGCAATTGATCCTTCCGGATAACGCTTATTGTGGCTGTAAGACTTCAATTTGGATAAGAACCTAAACCGATATACAACATTATCAAAAGTTGCAACTAAAGGTATTGAGGTGAATAAGGGAATATTTTGTAAATAAAGTAAGACCTTTCAATGGGATACATCCATCGATAGAAAACGGGTCCACCAAGTATTGCTTCACGCGGAAGATGAATTAACAAGTGCACCATAATAGTGAAGAAGGAAGGCGGAAAGATCTTCTCCAGATTGCATAAAGTCAATGCGGCTCGATCTTGTAGTCTCTCAAGTTCTTGAACATTCAAAACTTTACCACAAATGCCTTTCATTATATTTGACAGTTCAATTACACAAGCCGTCACCTTTTTCGACATACAACACCACATAACAACTGGCAGTAAGTTTTGCATCAAGATGTGATAGTCATGCGATTTTAAGCCATATAGTCTTTGATCCTTAAGACTCACACATAGCGATATATTTGATGCATACGCATTCGGGACCTTTATATCCTTCAACACCATCCAGAACACTTCTTTCTCTGTCTTCAACATTGAATAAATAGCAGGCGACAACCGATATTTCATATTCGGAAGTGCTTGGGGATGAAGCTCACGCCAAATTCCCATGTGGACTAAATCAAGTCGACTCTGAAGATTATCTTTCGATTTTCCATCGACATTCAAAATAGTCCCAATGATGTTCTCGCAGACATTTTTCTCAATGTGCATAACATCAAGATTATGGCGTAAAATCTGATGCTCCCAATAAGGCAACTCAAAAAAAAATGCTTCTTTTTTTCCACAAGTCCGCCTCATTAGGATCATCCTCTTCATCAGATTCATCATTAGATTCATCTCTAGATCTTCTATTTCTTTGCGGGTTGGCTGGTTGATTCATCTTCCCATAAATGAAATTCATATATTTCAACATTAAGAATATTTCGAATCCACCGGTCTGCGAAGGAGCTTCTACGAACTCTTGATGCTGCATCAAACCGAGCACTTTGAAATCTAAATCTATGATTTTCGGTAACCACCAATGATGCCCTATGTAAGAGAACTTCTTCCCATTATATAACCATTGCGAACATGTCTGCAAGAGCACAACACGGACAAGCATAACGTCCCTAGTACTCCAACACGATAAATTAGCATAAGTGGAAAATCATTAATAGTCCATATCAAAGCCGCACTTAAATTAAAGTTCTCTTTTCTCATTGCATCGTATGTTTGAGCACCAGCCCATAGTTGTTTTAACTCTTCAAAAAGTGGCTACAAATAGACGTCAATATCATTCTCGGGCCCTTTCTCTCCAGGTATAATCATAGACAAGATAAAAGATGATTGTTTCATGCAAATCCATGGATGCAAATTGTAGAGAACAAGCACCACAGGCCAAGTACTGTACGTTGTGCTCATGAATTTGTAAGGGTTAAATCCATTGGATGCTAGCCCAAGCCTCACACTCCGAGGATCGCTTGCAAAGCTTGGAAATTTAGAGTCAAAACATTTCCAAGCTAAAGAATCTGCAGGATGCCTTAACAATCCATCATCGGTTCATCCATCACGATGCCACATCATTGACTAAGCTGTCTTCGACGACATGAAAAATCATTGAAGCCTTGGTATTAGCGGAAAATAACACAAAATCTTAACTGGATTCTTCCTTGATTTTGTATTGTGATCTTCCTCGTTACCATCCTCTGTATTTCTATTAATCCAATGGGATTGACCGCGTACATGATAGCACTATTGGTTTATCTGGTCGCCCCAATACAACATGCAATCATTTGGGCAACTATGAATTTTGTTCTAGCCAAGGCCCAAATCCTTAATCAGTTTCTTCATGTCTTTGAAAGATTGAGGGATTTTCGCAAACGGGAACATTTCTTGCAGAAACTCTAACAAACATTGTCAATGAGTTTCGGTCCATCCTCCCAAACATTTCAAGTAAAAAGACGAATCTGAAAGTCGGTTTGGAAAATTTTGATCCTCATACGCTTCTTCATTCATTTCACCAAGTAACGTGTAGAACCTCGCCGCTTCTTCATTTGGTCGTTCATTAGGTACACTTCTTCCCCCTTCGGTGAAAGTATTTCCACCAAAATTATATTCATCGATTACACCCAAGTCAGGTGGAAATGACCTGAAACCACCACTGCACATATTAAAAGCATCCCGTAACATGCCTTCTATGTTATCATCTCTAACATTCTGATTGTAAGCACTATGAGGATAACCCAGATTCATTGATGAAGATGCTCCACTAGATGTACACTCTCCATGAAAAATCTATTTTTTGTACCCCCGGACAAAGCCATCAACAACTAGATATTCGTAGACAACTTGATGATAATGCCAATTGATATTGCAACACATCTTACATGGGCAAAGAATCATATTCTCTTAGCTTGCATTTTGAAATGCGAAATTCAGAAAATTTTCTACTCCATTTCGATAGCCGTTGCTTACCCTTGACAATTTCATCCAAGTCCTATCCATTTCGTAGTTGTTGAAGTCTAAAGTTGACAATAAATTACACGGCTAAATTGTTAATTTATATTTTATATAAGTAATGATATGATCATATATATAATCGAGTACTATGTAAGTTATGTAAATTATGTAAGTTATGAAGTTTGATCTTAAAATTATGTAAGTTATGAAATAAGTTATGTAAATTATGTAAGTTATGAAGTTTGATCTTAAAATTAAGTAAGTTATGTATTCTTTAAGATTCATCATACGTGGCATTGTTACACTTAGGAGGATCCATTATATCTAACAATGAGATATAAGGATACCCGTCGAGTTTCAAACCTATATACTTTGAATCTATTTTTTTAAAAAAAGAATTTGATTTTTAAAACAAATTAAGTAAGTTATGTATTCTTTAAGATTCATCATACGTGGCATTGTTACACCTAGGGAGGATCCATTATATCTAACAGTGAGATATAAGGCAACCTATCAAGTTTACAGCCTAGATACTTTGAATCTATTTTATAAAAAAAAGAATTTGATTTTAAAACAAATTAAGTAAGTTATGTATTGTTTAAGATTCATCATACGTGGCATTGTTACATATAGGGAGGATCCATTATATCTAACAGTGAGATATAAGACAACCCGTCAGGTTTCCAGCCTATATACTTTGAATCTTTTTATATTAATAAAGATATATTTAAATAATGATCATTATTATGGTAATTTGTTTGTTATCGTAATTCAATTTTTATATTAAAAAGAAGCGTAAGAAAACTATCTAAAATGCCTAATATCACATTTTATAATATATTGCTTAACATTTTATAATAAATTGCTTAACATCATAAACCCAAACTGGATGATGAGTTGTTAAATTTATTGCTTGAGTACAAGTTGAAACAATATAATAAACAGCAATTTTTCCAAAATCATCATGCTATAATAAACAGCAATATAATAAATAGCATATATACCAACTAATCAAGATAGTAAACAGCAATTTGGACAGCAATTTGGACAGACATTTTTGAAGATTCATCATACGTGGCATTGTTACACCTGGGGAGGATCCATTATATCTTACAATGAGATATAAGGCAACCCGTTAGGTTTCCAGCCTATATACTTTGAATCTTTTTTTTTGGACAAGAAGATATCAAACAAAGATATATACCAACCAAGCAGGATAATAACAGCATATGAATTACCAACAAATCCAATCCAACAGCATATATACCAACCAAGCAGGATAATAAACAGCATATGAATTACCAACAAATCCAATCCAACAGCATATATACCTGTTAAGTTATTACCAACAAATCAAATCCAACAGTTGCAGGAGTAGTAGGAAGCAGTAACTGAAATACAAACAACATACGAATGAAGCCAATTTCAGCACAGAAGTTAAGAGAAACAAGAAAGCATAAACCACAAATACAACTAAGCAAATAAGATTCAATTATTACAATTTAAATATAAAATAATAGAAAACCAAACAAAACCCAGATTGGAAACTAACCTCAAATGCTTTGGAAAGTTGCAACAAAGACTCCGACAACCTTAGAACCGTGTATAATTGAAGAGCGAAGTGTGCAGTAAATTCTAGTCTTCCTGCAGTCGTTATTACAAGTTTAAGTGGACGATTATAGACAATTAATAAGCTTAAAAAGAAGACCAGTCCTACACCACCCAACGGTTTTACATAATTATCTATTTCCTCCCTCAAATTTATCCTGAAGTTAAGACGAGCAATTACTTGGATTACATAGATTACACTTGAGCATGGTATCTGGATCCTAAGCCCAACTTGCAGCATTTTGGCAAACTCACCTCGTCAGTTTTTTATGCTAGAGAGCTTCCTCAATTTCAACCAATTTTCTTCACTTTGATTAATAGGCGAAAAATCAGAAGACATACATCAAGAGAGATAATATGTTTATCCAAAATATCAAACATTCTACGTGTTTAGAATAATGATTTGAGTACATTCAATAATGCAGTATTTGAGGAATTGCTTTGTTATTTTCTACAATATCACGTCTATATTTGTTCCAACAAGTCAGCCAACCCATCAAAACACCATGTCCTGCTTAGAATCCACAAAAACAACGATGGTTAAGGTCTTTTGAATGTAGTGAATGCTTTTATATAACCGTCAAAATTTCATAAATGTGTTTATTTTGTTCCTTTTCTTTTCTGTTTATTTTATCATTAGTTTTTATTTTTATTTATATCATATTTGTATTGTGTTTGGTTTTACCATTTAAAAACACCCTTTGTTTTAGCCGTCGCCCAAGAACCAGATAGTTCTCATTTCCTAGCTAGCAAGTTTGGGGTGTTACTCAAAACTCACACCAAATGCATATTCCACACATTTATGAGATATAATAGTTTGCATATATACAAAAAATTTAAAAGAAATTGAATACTATGTATAAGATATGCATAAATCCAAATCGAAAAGCCTATAACAAAGTTCCAGTCCAAGGTCAGTTTCATAATTGTATGGCCATGGGTGATGAAACAATGGTGCGGTAAGGTCTGTCACCATTGATAATTATGAATAAGTTACAACTGTTCGATAAATTCCTCCAAGCAGCTTTTAGCTTATCAACCCCAATTTAAGCATAAGGCAACCACAAAGCAGTTTATTAACAAATTGAAAGCTAAAAAATTATATATAAATTGAAATAATAGTTTTTCCTTAAATCTTTTTGCAATATTTTTAAATCGGAAAAGAAATTAAAAGAAAGAGGAAAAAGAACCTGGAGTTCAGAAGAGGGCTTGGTTTTCAAATACAAACAATCCCAAAGTGCACTCTATTTTCCATAGCAGTTATCAAAAACTCCTTCTCTATAATACTGTTGCAATTGATGAACTGGAGCTGCCTAAAGAATTATCGAATCAATTCATATAAAAAATTGAAATTGGTAAAAAATAAAGGAAAATAGAGAGAGGAGGAATACAATAGTTCTGAACCCAAACAAAATGATTTGTACCCACTTACTTATCTCAAAATTACCATTAATTTTAAACTGAGAAGAGTTTGAAATACCAAACAAAAATGGTTAAAGTAAAATGCTTCTACAAACCCAAGTTTCCAGCGGCGGCGGTGGGGAGAAGATGAGGACGCGGAATGAAGAGGCAAACAATTTTATTTTGCAATGGCGGAAAGAAGAGTCGAAGTTGATTTCGGAAGGTCAGAAATTAGGGAAAAAAATTGCAGAACAAACTTGGGGAAATTGGGGGAAAAAAGTTGGGAACTTGGTGAAAATAATCGGGCAAATCTGAACACGGTTAAACGATTCATTTAAGTTGGACATTTTGCGGCGTTTAACATAAAACGCCACTAATAATGTGGCTAAAGCTAAAAACGGTGTCGTTTACATACAGTCAGAAACATAATTGCGGCGTTTTTAGTAAAAAATGCCACTAAAAGCAAATATAAAAACGGTGTCGTTTCAAGGTTCACCTTATTTGCGGCGTTTTATTTAAAAGCGCCACTAGAACAAAGCTTAAAATGGAATCGCTTTTGCACAAACCGGACATATTTGCGGTGTTTAATATAAAAATGCCACTAAAAGCACAGGGTACAAATGTCATTATTTTGCCTTAAAACATATTTGCGGCGTTTATACACCAAAATGCCACTAATATCAACGTGAAAACCACAACATTTTTTCTTAAACTGAAACATAATTGCTGCGTTTCTCGTAAAAACGCCACTAAACCTAACCCTTATTGCGGCGTTTTCGAAGAAAAACGCCACTATTGTTAAATTTCAAAATATGAAATAAAAAAAGGTTTAAAAAACTATAATGACAATTTTTATATATTAAATTTCATAATATCTCTTTTATGATTAGATAATAAATTATTTAATATATAAATTAAAAAAATTAACCCCAAACCCCAATACATAACCCTAAATCCAAACTCCAAACCCTAAACTCTAACACATAACCTCAAACCCTAAATTATATAATGATAATTTTAATATTAAAATTCATATTACCTATTTTACAATTATATAATAAATTATTTAATATATAAATTAAGGATAAAAATTTGAACCTATTTTAAATAAATAAACATTGGGGTGATGGATACATATTCCATTCGGGGTTATGGGAAGACAGTTTCACAATAAAAGGAAGGATCAGTGAACGATGGTTGGATCCAATAGCTTTGGGATTATGAGATTCTAGGGATTTTGGGGATTTGAATTAGGGGAAATTGATTTGAGAGATTTTGGTTTGAGGATTTTGGGAAATTTTTAATTGGGGAATTCTTGAGGACTTAGGAAATTTAGGGTTTGAGGAAATAATAATAAGGGTTATCGGATACTAAAATTATTATTTTAGCAGCACAGAAAATGACGTTGTTTTGTATATGCAATTTCTAAATAACAAATTATAAAATAATAAACCATAAACCATAAATTATAAATCACAACCCCTAAACACTAACCCTTATCCCCTAAACCCTAAGCCACAAAATGTAAACCATAAACCCTTAACCACTAACCCTTGACCCTTAACCCCTAACACTTACACCTTAATATCGTTAAACATACCAAGATCTTAAACCCTAAACCCCAAATAACAAACTTTAAAACACTAAACCTATAACCTAAAATAACAAACCCCAAACCATAAAATTAACATAGTGAACATTAAACCCTAAATCAATTTTAACAGCTTTGTAACTTAAATGAAAACTCCTAAATAGTTTAGTTAGCAATTTGTAACTTTTCATAATTAAGTAACTAAAATGAAGCTTTCTCATTGCTTATAAGTGAATGTATTAAAATAAAATATAATTCAAAATAAGAATATAAAAAATATGAAAATTAAATCGGATCAAATCGAAATGAGTCCCTACACAAAAATGGCAGCTCAACTTTTAGCGACGTTTTTACAAAAGTGCCGATATTGCTCTAATCTTTAGCGGCGTTTTACAAAAGCGCCGCTATTGCTCTGATCTTTCGTGGCATTTTTATAAAAGCACGTTAATTGTCAGATCTTTAGCAGCATTTTTATAGAAGCGCTGCTATTTCTCATATCTTTAGCGGCGTTTTTGAACAAATGCCACTATTGCTCAGATCTTTAGCGGCATTTTTGTAAAAGGGCCGCTAATGCTCGAATCTTTAGCTGCGTTTTTACAGAAGCGTCACTATTTCTCAGATCTTTAGCGGTTTTTGAACAAACGCCACTATTGCTAAGATCTTTAGCGGCGTTTTTACAGTAGTACCACTAATGCTCAGATCTTTAAGCGGCATTTCGGAAAAATACCGCTATTTCTCCTTTTTAGCGGCGTTTTGGAAAAAAACACCGCTATTTCTCAACTTTTTGGCGTTTTATTTCAAATGCCGCTAAGGTATAATATTTGCGGCGTTTTTCTTTAAAACGCCACTAAAAATGCCACTAAAAGTCTTTTTGGTGTAGTGTTTTCTGCCGTTCTTGGACTAGATGCTGGATAGACTCACAGGACGAGATTATTACTGTTTTCTCGATGGATACTCAGGGTATAATTAGATTACAGTAGCACTAGAAGATCAACACAAAACGACATTCACTGCCCGTACGGTACATTTGCATTTAGACACATACCATTTGGTTTATGTAATGCACCTGCTACATTTCTAATATGTATGATGTCCATTTTTACGAACATGGTTGAGAAATATTTGGAAGTTTTTATGGACAATTTTTCAGTATTCAGAGATACTTACGATGATTGCTTAGCCAATCTAGCTAAGGTACTAAGGCGATGCGAAGAAACGAATCTCGTTCTCAACTGGGAAAAGTGTCATTTTATGGTACGAGAAGGAATTATTTTAGGCCATCAGATAACGAGACATGGGATCGAGGTAGACAAAGTAAAGGTAGACATTATTGAGAAACTCCCACCTCCAACATCTGTAAAAGGTGTTAGGAGCTTTTTAGGCCATGCCGAGTTTTATTGAAGATTTATCAAGGACTTCTCCAAAGTTGCTAAACCCTAATGCAAATTATTGGAGAAGGACTCGATATTCAAGTTTGATGAGGAATGCTTAAAAGCAAGTCGATTAGTCACGGCACCCATAATCGTCACACCAGACTGGGATTTGCCATTCGTATTGATGTGTGACGCAAGTGACTTCACAATTGGAGCTGTCTTGGGCCAGCGAAGGAACAAAGTTTTTCATCCCATCTACTATGCAAGTCAAACTCTAACCAGAGCTCAATTAAATTATACGGTAACAAAAAAGAGTTACTTGCTATTGTATTTACTTTCGACAAGTTTCGATCTTATCTTATAGGTACCAAAGTGATTGTCTATATGGACCACTCGACAATCAAATATTTACTAGCCAAGAAAGACGCTAAGCCGAGATTGATCCGGTGGGTACTACTACTTCAAGAGTTCGATCTAGAAATTCAAGATCAAAAGGAGTAGAGAACCAAGTAACAGATCACTTGTCTAGATTGGAGCCGCAAGAGGGAAATTCTTCACTTGTACCGATTCAGGAGACATTTCCAGATGAGCACATACTGAAGGTAAATCATGTCCATAATATTCCTTGGTTTGTTGATATTGCTAACTATTTACCTTGTGGTTTGATGCTGATTGATAAAATGTATCAACAAAGGAAAAAGTTTCTTGACAATGCGAAGTACTATTTCTGGGAAGAGCCATACTTGTTTAAAAAGTGTGCAGATCAAATGATCAGGAGATGTGTGGCAGAAGATGAAATATCGAAGATTTTATACCACTGTCTCTCAGCTCCAAGTGGGGGACACTTTGAGGTACACGTACAGCGTCCAAAGTATTGCAAGCCGAATTATTTTGGCCAACACTTTCAAGGATGCATACGCTTACGTAAAAAGTTGTGATCGATGTCAGAGGGTTGGAAATGTCACCAACAGAAATGAGATGCCTCGAACAAATATCATTGAGGTAGAATTGTTCGATATTTGGGGTATTGACTTTCTTGGTCCTTTCCCTACGTCTTTTGGTCACAAGTACATATTGATAGTAGTAGATTATGTGTCCAAATGGGTCGAGGCTGAAGCTTATCCGACGAGCGATGCTAAGGTCATGATAAAGTTCTTGTAGAAACATGTATTCACAAGGTTTGGAACCCCAAGAGCTATTATCAGCGATGAAGGGACCCATTGTTTGAACAAGTGGTTGAAATTGTTGTTAGATAAACATGGAGTGAAACACAAGGTTGCTACAGCTTACCATCTGCAGACAAATCGGCAAGTTGAGCTAGCGAATAAGGAGATCAAAGGCATACTTGAAAAGGTAGTTTGCCCGAACCGATGAGATTGGTCCAAGAGACTAGATGATGCTTTATGGGCTTACAGAACAGCATACAAGACACCTTTAGGAATGTCACCCTACAGGTTGGTCTTTGGGAAAGCCTGTCCATCTACCTCTGGAGTTAGAGCACAAAGCTTACTGGGCTCTTCGATGACTCAACTTGGATCTTAAGCTTGCTAGAGAGAAACAGATGCTCCAACTCAACGAGCTAGAGGAATTCCAAATGTTCTCCTACGAAAATGCCAAATTACTCAAGGAAAGACTCAAGAAATGACATGACAAGCACCCTCGAGTTAGAGAATTTGAAGCAGGTCAGCAAGTCTTTTTATTTAATTCCAGATTGAAGTTCTTCCTAGGTAAGTTAAAACCACGTTGGTTCGATCCATTCACGATTCATCGCATCTATCCGTATGGAGTTGTTGAACTCCAAGGTAAGAGAGGAAATTTTCAAGTCAATGCTCAACGTTTGAAACATTACTATGGAGAAAGACCTGAACGGGATCAAATCTTGTTCAGTTTATCAGATATTTAAATTTTTTTCTTTTTAATAAATTATTTAGAGTATATTTTCGGGTTTATTATGTTTAAATAAATTCTGTCTAGGAAATTGGAACTTAAGCAGGGCCACTTGTGACCCCTCCAATCTTTCTTGGGAATTGATTTTTACATAATTTTTCAAGAAATTAGTCCCTAAATAACAAAATAAATTTTTTGTTTTTCAAATAAAAAGGTCAATTTTGACCCAAGTTTTAAATTGCAACGCAATTTCAAATTTTCATTAAGTCTAGGGACTTAATTGAATTATTTTTAAAATTTGGTTGCTAATTTCGTAAATAATATAAACTAGGTGCCTCTTTTTGTAAATATTTTTAAAGGCATCTAGAATAAATATTTTTACTTAATATTATATATTTATAAATTATTGATAAACTTTAATATATAATTATATCCATTATAATTTATATATTTATTTTTATCAACTTAGCTTAGATTAGAATTAATTTTATTTAATTATATTTCATGTTTATCTTAATAATTTAATAGCAATTGATAATTTCATATGCATATTATTAATTGTTGTTAACTTTAAGTAGGATTAGAATTAGAATTGTTTAGTTATTACATTACTCTAAGAGTTTTACTCTAATTCCTATTACTCTCACTATAAATCCCACCCTTGCCTCTTCCCATTTATTCATCACTCAAAACTCAAAACTCAAAACCCAAAACCCAAGTGCCGAAACCTCCTAGTTGAAGCACCTAGCAAGATGCCTAATCATCCAAAGATTTCCGCACACACACAAGGCGTGCGGTGGCCTCGCAGTGTCGCTTACACTTTCGCTTTAGCCTAGCTACCAGTCGTGTCTCGCTCTCCTATCGTCGCAATTCAAGACGCCTGCGGGCTCGCTTGTCGTAAGGCCTTGCACGCTACTACTTGCGCGCAGCCCTACCATGCATTGCAGCTTGCTTTCGCACCCATCCGTCCGCTGCACCTAGCAGCCTTCCAACACCCGACCAACACATCTCTTTCACCTACACATCAAGCCCTTAAGCCTTCAACCTTCCTTTAAATTTCCATCTTTTGCTTCATTAGTATATTTTAGTTTAGGAGTTCTTAAGTTTTACAAGGAAGGTGGTAAGAACAAATTTTTTTCTCTTAAGTTTTAATTTTATTCAATTATTTAATTTTTAGTTTATTGAAATATTAGTAATTTTTATTAATGAAATTTTTGAGAAAATAATTTTTCCCATCATATGTGCATGTCAATCATGCCTCACAAGAGAACTCGTGCTTCCACTCAAATCGATGAAACATAAAATAAGTTCCACTGTGAAGAAGCCAAAGCAAGTTACGAAAGTATATTAAAAAAATCAACAGATGCATCCAGAGAAAGGCTTCACATTGAAAGAAAGCAACTAAAGAGACTTTATGGCACGTATTCGTCAAGTTGCTTAAGCCCTCAATTGGGAATTGTTTTGTGAAAAGAGACCAAGTGTGGATGAGGATCTAGTTCATGAATTTTATGCGAACTTAACCTCAAGCAAATTGACCGAAGTTCCAGTTCGTGAAATCAAGGTACCAATTAATTCAAATGCTATTAATGAGTTCTTTGAGTTACCTGATTTCAAAAATGATGAATATTCTTTTTTGATGAGCAACATTAAGCCTAAAAATTTACAAGAAATTCTCGAGGAACTTACAGTTCTAGGTTCTAAGTGGACTGTGTCAAAGCAAGGAATCCACACGTGTCGAAGAGATTATTTGACACCACTTGCGAAGGTATGGTTCTATTTCATCCATTTCAGCCTTATGCCTAGTTCGCATGGGACTACAATCTTATTAGAGTGAATGGTCCTATTATACTCGATTCTAACAGGAAAGACCATTGATGTGGGCAAAATCAACCTAAAAGAAATGCAAAATTGTGCCTTAGACGTTCTGGCCCTACCTATTTCCCCTTTATGATAACAATTCTGTGCTTAAAAGCAAAAATTCTTGTGAAAGTAAAGAAGACAGGGTATAGTCAAGGCACAACCACCGATTGGGACCTCTACCGAGTAGCTGGAGATTCTATTCTACAGCAACGAGTTGAAGAGAGTGAGGATCCCAAAAAAGCAGAAGATGACCCCACAAAAATCCCGCCAGAGCAATCAACTGAAGTCCTTAATGAGGCAGAACCAATGGAACCAAAAGCTGAACCTAATATTGAAACTTCAATGTTTGGAGCTACACCGCCTAGCCCAGATCTTCATGATGAGCTATTAAAGTTGATGGACTTAATGCAACACATGAAATGGCAGCAACAAGCCTACTGGAATACTAAAAAATAAGGGATGACTCGATGAGGAGTGCCCTTAAGAAAATTTATAATGACCCATTTATTTTTGTGCCTAAGTTTCCATATTTCATATTTGAACCATGGATTTCATTATCGAAGATGGAGCAAGGCGATTCATGTAAAGGCAATACTAAAGGAGCAAAAGATGAGTCGAATTCGGAAGGATCAGCAAACAAATAAAAAGGAGGACTTCAACTTTAGTTTATTTTTATTCTTTAGTCATTTTAGGATTAGGTTAATTAGGAATTTTTATTTTTGCACAATAAAACAAGAAATAGGAATCATGAATAAAATCTGAACAAGTCACAAAGGCTAAAGTGTGGCAATAGATATATACATGTCTAGGATTGGATTTTAGAGAAAGCTTGGTACATAAGTAGTCAATTTGAATCACCTCCTCTTTTCTAAAAATCCTACCTAGTGTATAGTATCTTTTCACTTTAAACAATGAGGACATTGTTCACTTTAAGTAGGGGACCGAAAATTTGAATTAATTCCAATCAGAATAAAATTTTCTTTTAATTATGATTAGGATATATTTTGTTCAATAATTTGAGATTTCATTACGTATGCTAAACTTCAGTATTAATAAAGTTCTATTATTTCAATAAGTTATTATGCTAGCTTAATAATGATATAAATGTATTTTTAATAAAGCATGCAAATTCATGCCATAAAATTTTTAGTTCCCTACGAAAAAATTAGGCATGCATGAAAGTTTAAGTCTTTAGAATTGACTTAGTAATTTCTTGAAGCAAAATCCTAGGAAGCATGGAACGTTGAAAATGATTTAGGCAACTATTGTTTGGACCATTTGAGCCTTTCAAGCCAACCTTAATAAAATTATCCTTTGAAACCCAACTTTGAGACTATATGGCCTTGTTTTATTTGGACCTTTGCAATATTTAGCCATCACTTTTCTCTTCATTATCTTTAAAATTGTCCCAAACACTAGACTCAGTACTATTCAAAATATCATTTGAAAATAAGTTTGAGGGAGTTGAAAAGAAGTATCAATTGCTCAAAAATTGTAGTACATGAAGCAAGTGCTCAAATTTGAAAAAAAATGTACTCGAAAGAAAATAGATGTACAGAAGAGCATGTGAAAGTATAATAAGTTGGTGTATCGAAGGTATAAATTTGAAGGTTCGATTTACACTGAGTCTAGGGTTTTTAAACCAAAATTTATCTATCTTTTACCTAACCATAGCCTAGCCACGTTACAACCCTGTTAAAGACCTATTGATTCAAAGTTCCATATTTACCTACATTAGTGGAGAGAAATTGCTCTATTCAACATATGAAGACATCAGTTAAGCTTAATGATTGCAGTTTAATTTTGAATAAGGAATTAAAATCAAATTGGTAAGGATTAACATGTCTTTATTAAGAAACATTTAGTCTAATTTTGCTATTGTAGTAATTGTTGAGATTAATTTGAATGATATATATACTTGAGTAGCATAATTATCAAATTTCTTGTTTTGAGCATAAGTATATTGATTTCATGATTTTGGGAAGAACAATGTTCTGAAGGAATTTTTCAAAAGTGTTTCTAAGAAAATTCTTTTCAAATTTGTGCATTACTCAAGACGAGCAATAAATTAAGTTTGGGAGTGTGAAAACACGAAAATTTATGTGTTTTTACATGCCCTTTTTAACTTAAAATCATGCTATTTTGGTTAAATTCTTGTCGAAAAATAATTAAATATTATAAAATAAGTAAATTGTATTAAAAATATGAACATCATGAATTTTAATTAATTTTATAGTTAATTTTGATTTATTTTGACTTTTTTCGACAGATTTGCACAAAGGGCAAAAATTAGCTCGGCAGACACTGCTCGAAAAACAAAACCGAGAAGTAATTCGAAGTAACAAGGCAAAATAATTTCCAGCCTAAGACGGTCCAAATATGTGTATTAAATCATAAATTAATTAATTTTAATTTATTCTCACTGTAATTTGGGCTAAATAAATTAATCTTAATTAATTATGGAAAAAGGGCCAGTTGAACCGCACCAGTTGAACCAAACCGATTGAATCGAACTGATCAAAGAATTGGGCAGTCTAAATTGTCCATATGCTGACCTAAATCAGCTTATTAGTTGATTAAATTAAGCTTGCAAAGAGGCCCATGAAGACTTGTCAAAGTTGCATTCAACCCCTGTAACACCCCAAACCCTACCTAGACGTTACGACCGGATCTGGCATGTCACATGAAAGGGTTGCTTAAAAACTGCGCGCTCGTTAAAGACTTCGTATTCTTATTGAAACTCCGCACTTTGTTGTTTTTGAAATTCAGATTTGCTTTTATGGTTTTCTTGTAAAAGCATTGTTATTGCTATTACCGAAAACTTTGTTTATAGCATAAATCGGATCCAGTAATTTACGGAAACGTGATATTTTGAAAATAATTGTTAAATTTTTAAGAAAACTCAGTGTTTAATCATTTATAGTTTGAATATAACAGAAATAAAAGTTAAAAAGTAAAACAAAATCCAAAGGCCTTATTAACTAAAATTAAACCCAAATCAAAATAGAACTCAAAATAAGGTAAAACGGAATGTACTAAGGTTACGATGTATGGCCACCACAGAGTCCTTCGTAGCTCCAAATCCTCAAATGCTGAGGATCACCTGATAGGAGTCTGAAGCTAATCCACACTTCGAATGCTCCTATGCCTAAACGCCCACCAAGATATGTTTCTTCTCCTCATAGACAGCTCCATATATAGTCAGCTTCTCACCTTCCCTCTTGCTAGCTTTCCGATGTGGGATCCCTTCTTCAGTAGAGTTTAAATCCAACACAAACTCTGGCCATCTAATCCGCAAAATAAATACTCCCCTGCTTGTCATGAGATTCGAACCAAGGCTCCCTTGCACCCTTAATGACGCCTTGCCACTAGACCACTCGCTTCCTTGTGTCTAACATCATGCGCAACTAAATATAAATCTATGGGCCAAAGTCCAAGTTCACATAAACATAAATCAAAATGAAATGCCAGCGCCAAGGCTTGAACCTTGGACCCCTTGCTTCCTTGTGGCCTCACCTCCTTGTCTCCCATATGGCGCCACTTTGCCACTACACCATAAGCTCCTTTTGTATCATTTTTCTCCACATTTTATTCTTAAAGCCTACTTACTAACTCCCAGGGTTTTACTCACCTAAAACTAAAATTTTCCTAAAGCCCAAGTTTGATCCCGGGACTTCATAGAAGCCCCCTAACCTTCCAAAATCACTCACCTAATAGGTCCAACTTGCAGTAATGTTGTTCTCTCATTCTCAAAAATTTTAGACGCTCCCATGGCCAAGGCCCAATGGGCCTAATTCTACTAGGCCCAAATTTGGGTCGTTACAACCCCCTCCACAATTAGTGGCTTTGTAGATTTGCCTCATGCCATATTTTGCAAAGTTGAAGCCATCAACTTTGCCACATAGATGGCCAGCCAAGGGGGTCTCTTTGGCTGATAAAATTTTCTATTTTTAGCAGCGACAATCAGTTATAAAAGCCACCTCTTTCTTATCATTCAAAGCATCCCTCATCCCTCATTCACATCTCATTCTCTCTTCTCCTCTCTCACTTTCTCTCAACTTTTCATTTTCCTATTTCTTTGCTTTTATGCTGATTTCTCCCCTTGGGAAAGGGGTCTTCTTCAGCCATCATTGAGCAGCAAGTAGAGTGTTCATAAGCCACCTTGATAGCCGGGGACAATGGAGGACAAAGAACGGAGCAATCAGTCAAGCCACAGAGAAACACCAGATTTGCTTCTTGTTCCATATCTCTTTAAATTTCGTTGTTGTTTTGACAAAAATGTTTATGAATATTTACGCTATTGAAGTGGTTAATTTAATCAGCTTAGCTTGAATTTAATTCATGTTGGGTTGATTGCATTTCGTCCTTTTAAATTATTAAAATTATGTTTATGCTGTTATAGGCCTCAGTAAAATGCTTGATTAAGTAAAATAATGCTTAAGTTATTCTGGCATTATAGTTGTTTAGATAACTAAAGAATTAATTATTTAAACGCATTGAAATTGTAATTAATGGACACAGTACTTAATCAGTGCATGTTTAATTCTTCTAATGTAGCTGAAGATTAGATTAGCATTGTATTTGGCGATACATATGCCTTGCATAACTTGCAAGATTATGGTGATTAAATTGTTTCAAGGTAAGGATACTTTGTTACCTCACATAGTCTTTTATATACTTATTAGGTTGAATTAATCATTTGAATTGACATGGGAATATGCGAGAGATTATTTAAGTTAATAAGTATGTATGTGCAATAACATGTTTACCTTTATAAATCTGTTTTATCGGTCGAATTGACATAGGATTATGTACAAGAGATGGATGGATTTTTTATTTGTAAATATGTTCAAAAGTTAGCAAATTACCGAGTTGTCGTGATTTATTCGTAACAAGTATAAGCATAAGTTTAATAATTATAAGGTAAAAAATGTAATTAATCCAACACAATCATATCATCTTGATTAAAATTGGCTTTTGAAATTGTGCATTAGAACTTTATTTTATTTTATTTTATTTTACTTTGTTTTCTAGTTTTTAGATATTTCTCAAATCCAAATATTTTTCCTTCACCAAAGTGTTTGAAAATTACTTTCATAAATAACTCTTTTACAGTCCCTATGGGTACGATAACTCGACATTTACTTGTCACTTTATTACTTGTTGCGATTGTGTACACTTGCACATTTCCACTGTTCCAGCAGTACCGGTACCTATAGCTTGCATCTGATCGGTTCTCAACAGACAATCTCTGACATGATGCTCAGTAGAGCTACATCTTAAACAAGCCCAGTAGTCCTCCAACATTCGCCTGGATGATATCTACCATAGTGCCCACAAAGTGCCACCTTAGTAGGTGCAACAGGAGGCCCAACTCTCACTGGCCCATCAAACCTGGCCTTCTTCTTAAGCCTCATTACAGAATTCGAGGGCTCTGATTCCCTCTTATTCTTTCCTTTCTCGTGGTTTTGGTGCTCAGCGCGCTTAACCTCCTTAGCGATCTTCGCCTTCTCAACCAGTGTAGCAAACTCACGCTCCCTCTGTGAAGCTATCAAAACTCACAAACTGTCCCTGAGTCCATCCTCAAAATAGACGCATCTCTCATATTCGGTTTCCACCATGCCCGGGCATAATGGCTTAATCTCAAGAACTCATCTCATACTTAGCCATTAAGTAGTCTCCCTGTGTGAGATTAAGAAACTCACGCCTCCTAGTATCGATGTAGCTAGCTCTCATATGCTTACTCTGGAAAGCCTTCTTAAAGTAATCCCAAGTCAGTCTGTCGGTGAGTGCCTTTCTTAACTGTCAGCCACCACTAGTAAGCTTTATCGAGAAGTAGAGAAATAACCCTCTTAAGCTTCTACTCGGTGGTAAAATCCAAGTCATCCATATTCTTTCCGTGGCCTCCATCCAATATTCAGCCATGTTAGGGGCAACTTTAGTGACATCTCTAAATAATTCAGCCCCGTTGGACCGGAGTCATTCCGTAACCGACCCTCGGCCCCCAGATTCGGTGTTGGGCCCAGTGACCCTCTCTAGAATCCGTAGCATGGCTTGGGATAGTGCATCATCCCCAGCCACACGATCATGAGACCCAGCCTCTGTAGCAGGTGAGATCGGTGTCTCGCTCGTATCCAGATTAGGTAGATTTCTAGATGATGAGGACCCAACTCGAGCCCCTATAGCCTCTACCACGGTTCTTGTACACCGTTCGCTGATACCTCATGTGCTCATCATAAATTTAGAGTTTATCTATATTAATAGTTTTATGTATTAGTTACAGTTCTGATATTTATTAACAGATACTTTATGTAGAACAGTATCAGAAGTTCAAAGTTCGTTATCGCGAATCGCATTCTCACTACTATTTTAGTTTCGCAATAATTTTCAATTTACACTACATAGAGTATTTTAGTACAGTATACTACCTATTAGTTGTTTCAAGCATGCAAGTAGTATTTTCAGACAAATTTAAACAGAGTTTAGAACACTTACAGGATTGGCGCCAGAGACTCAGCGTAACACATACTCATCCCAAAAATATTTTAAATTACTTAAAATCATTACTTAAAAACCAATTTTTTTAAAACCCAAATCTACAGTCGAGTTTTACAACCTGGCTCTGATACCACTAAATATAACACCCTAAACCCAACCTAGACGTTATGGCCGAATTTGGCGATGTCACATGATAGTTCTATGGAAAACATAATTACAATAAAACCCTTTTTCGTTGTCTTGCGAAACTTACAAAACGTGTCATTTGTTTCCATCATTCTCCATTTTCAAAGTGTTGTCGATTTACCAAAATATTTACAGTTTGCGGAAGCATTTAAATATGTTTGCGTAATTGTGGTGTTTTAGTAAAACATTTGTTTATTTTGAAAACTCGCGTCTTATCCTACTACTAGCAGTTATGAAAGTAAAAATCCCAAATTTAAACAAAAATTCGTAAAGGCCATGTTACATAAACTTTTTCCCAAATATAATTAAAGCAATGAATAAAACTAAAAATCGTAAAGGTCTAGAACCGTGGTCACCGCCGAATCCTCATTGCCGCACATCTTGCTCATCACTGGGATTACTTGAATAGATTAAATAGAAAAAGGTGAGTTTTAGCAAACTCAGTGTGTATCCCCACAGAAAACATACACACAGTAATATCAGATAACAGACATAAATTCACAGTTCGGGTCTGAGCCCATTACAGAAACAATGTGGACCTTAGCCCACTCAGATACAGAATCATATATATTCTAGAGCCTTAGCCCATTTCAGACATAATATGCAGATCATAACAGAATAGCAGAATCCTACCCACCATTATCTACACACCAACTCCGTTCAACTCTACACACCATGTGGGGATTAAATCAACCCACCCATCCCTACACACCATGTTGTATCGAATGCGGCACATAATCAGAAAGTTGCAGCTAAGCTGTTAGATAACATGCTTAAGAGCCTTTCAAATGCTTCCTCCAAATATCATCAACCCACCCCGATGAAATGCAACATACATAATATGATATGCTTTTATGCAAATAATAGTCCATACATTCAAATCAGTATACATGTTAAGTGTAACATGTTCAATACAGATTTCACATAATTAGATCACATAGCTACGGGTCTAAATACTGCTTACCGACCCTTCATTAGGTTCACAGTAGACTTGGTGACCCGTGCAACCTTTCAGAACATTTCATGAAAATGGGCTCACATGCTCATATGGTCTGCCTGTGTGGGCCCACAAGCCCGTGTGGCCTACATGGCCCAAATTGGCCTTGGTTGTGTGGATTATGCGACTGGCCTAGAATCCCACACGCCCGTGTGGCCCACACGGCCCAATTGGTCGAGTTCGTGTGTCATACATGGCCTTACCTTGTCGTCACATGGCCGTGTCACTTGCACATGACCTGGCTCATCGATCACACGACTGTGTGGTGACTTACAGTCTCGCACACGGCTTACCACACGGGCGACCACATGCCTTGTGTGGTGTCGACAAAGAGGTTTTGGCTTTCATGAAACCTCTTTTTTGTGTTTCTAGGTACACACCTGGTTTCGATTGAAGCTAAAAGATTCTCGAGCACTCTAGAACCTAAAATTGATAATCTCGAGTCCAAAATCAATCACTTAAAATAAGTTATCATGAATAGGTAAAACCTAAATCTCAATGAAAACCCTTACCTTTGAGCGAACCCCAACAACCACGTACTTAGTTGGCATAGTTTGGGAACCAAAGCCACTTACAGCACTCCTAAACACAAAAACACTCCTCTTTAATAACCATTTAAGAGGAACAGATCAACTTCATCAAAAACATAACTTACCTACTAGCGCTAGCATAGAGTGGAAGAGATGGAAAGGAAAAAAGAGAAGAGAGGGTATGAGAGAGCAAAATTTCGACAGCCAAAGGAAGGGGAAAGAATGCCAAATACTACATAAAGAACTCAATGTTTTTCGAAAGAGGAGGATGTGATTAGATTTCGCTAACTCCCCCCACATCCCCTGATTCCCTCTTAAATTCTCTCAACCTCTCTCCCCACTAATTAGATTTTTAGTCCAACACAAACTCGCTGGATGGGACAGCAAAAAAATGCTCATGCAGGGATTCGAACTCCACACCTCCAAGAACCTCAACACTTCACTTAGCCACCAGACTAGCAGACCAATTCTGTTAATTACTTACACATTTTTACTTATAAGCCCACTAACCAGAGATAGGCCTTTATTCATAAAAATACCAAAATCTACCCAAGTTAAGGCTTGAACCTAAGACTTCTTAGACACTCCCAGAACACATAACCACTGAAGCAGATACAAATTTGTGTCACAAAATTACAAAAGCCAAAATTAAAGAAAAATTGGGGTGTTACATGATGGGTTATAGAAATTGGATTGCAGTCCTTGCCTTCCTCGATTTTGGTTCTAGTTACCCATGTAATATATGGATTCTGAGTTCGATGGACATTCTTTAAACAAATGTCCTTCCATAAAATAGACACAGGCTATATTTTCAAATTGATTTGGTGGCTGATAAACCGTAAAAGTAACATATTTTAATCCCATATTTAGCATACTTTTGGATGATTTATCCCTTGATTTATGTAAAAAGGTGCTCTTAATCCTTTCTTTCATATTTTATACTCAGAAAAGCATCGGAGGATGAAAAGAATGAGAAACGGCCCTAAAATGGACCAAATGGGCCATATCACAAAATCGGTACAACCTGGACATAAGCCCACATGGCCGTGCTTCTTAAGAGAAGTCCGAACACGGCCTGATCACGATTCACCCGTCCTGTACCTCATCAACAGGCTCACACACGGCCTGGCCACGAAACACTACGGTCATGTGCCCATGGGCGTGTCCCTGTGCCAAGAGGAGTTCTACTATGAATAGGGTACTTAGAGGCAAAGAAAGAAATTCCAAGTAGGAATTCTACTTGAATTAGAATATGTAGGGGCCAAGTAAAGCATCTCAAAGTCTATATAAACACCCTAGGGAGCAACTTAAGCAGGGAGTTCAGCAGAAACCTTCTACCAGGGCTTTTACGATTAACTAGGCCAAAGAACTGAGATGAAAAGGTCAGATTTGTGGAAATCACTTGAAGATAGCTAGTTGATCCATATCAAGAAGTTAGAATTCTACTCAAGACGGTGGATTTCTCCTTTAATTCCTTTAGGGAGTTTTAAGGATTTCTTATGTTTTGTTTTATCTTTTCTTCTAAGATGTTTTCTTTTATTGCTATGAACTAAACCCTTCAGATACCTGAAGGGGATGAAACCTAAGACGGATCTTGTTATTGTTGTCTGAACTATATGATAAATATTTGATTTGTTCTTAATTATGTGTGCTTAATTCTTGTGTTAATATTTCTGGGATATTGATTCAAGTCAATGTGCTTAGGTGGTGGAGCAAAAGTCCCTGCCTAAGAGTAGATCTAGCATAATTAAGCGGATTTGATCTCGCGCCTAGAGATAGGGTGACGAGATTTTTTTGGATTAGGGTGAAACCTAAAATGGGAGTCCATAGATCGAGTTAATGCGATTGTTGGGGTTTTAATTAGAAAGAAAATTTAATTAATCAACCTAAGGTTAGACGTTATTTGCCTCGAGAGAGGGTTTAATATAAATAGGGAATCCTATGGATCAAGTCAAGTGAATAAATCGTCTGGTTCAGTGTTAGATAACAAGTGAAGTCTAGGTGGATTCTTCCTAAAGGTATCGTTTTAATCAACTGAGTTTTCCCAACAGTATTTCCCCAATTCATTCTTTTTGTCTTTGCATCTTTAGCCCAGTAGTTAGTTAAATTTAGATTAAACAATCAATCACTTAATATTTAGGCTAAATAATAGAAAGAAGGTTAGTATTAGTACTTTTAGTTCCTTTGGGTTCGACAATCCGATCTTGCCTAAGCTATACTATTGTTCAATAGGTGCACTTGCCTTAAGTCATTGTCAGAGTTAGTTTTCAGGTTCGATCATTCTCTTTATAAGTTTTAAAACTCGACAAAACAATGATCAAGTTTTTGGCGACGTTGCCCCAAGGAACTAAAATATTAAGAAAGCCCTATTTTTATTACTTTAGCCATTATTTTTTATTTTTCCACAATTTATTTTTATTTTTATTTTTTATTTTAGTTTTAACTTTGCTAATTTTTATTTTATTTGCTTTTGATAGATAATTTTAGTTTATAGAGGAGATGGTACTAAATAACTATCGGTGGCAAGTTATGAGGACAACGCCAACAAAAACAACCGATATTTTCAACCTCGACACGGTCACCATGTTATCTAACCAGGTAGAAGCGTTCAAATAAAAATTTGATGATTGGTATGATTCTACATAGGTACATCCGATAATACAGTACGATACAAATGGAGGAGGGGTGAACAATACAAAATATCTATCCTACAACCCTAGCACAAAAGACGAACAAGTCAACTACATGGGTAACTATTTTAGACCTCAAAATAATATTTATAGTAACACTTATAATACAGGTTGGAGGTACCATCCCAACTTCTCATGGGGTGGTCAAGGAAATCAGAGACAACAACCCCTCCCAGGCTTTAGACAGCAACCCTACCCACAAGAGAATGAGTTGAACCTTGAAGAGATGCTGACAAAATTCATGGCAGCCATAGAAAATCGTGTCCAAGACACTGAGACAACACTTAAAAACCAACAAACATCAATTGAAGGAATCAAGAACCAAGTTGGGGAACTTACTAAGTCAGTTGGACAACTTGCGAAGCAAATTTTCGAAATACCACAAGGTCTCTTACCAAGCACCACTGAAACTAACCTAAGAGAGTGAAATCAAGCCATTTATGATAATGAAGGGTTAAATGAACTAGAACCAAGGCAAGAAAATGTGGCAGATAAGGGTAAGGTTGAGGTGAGCCATGATATACCAAAACCGGCAATTACAGAGTACCAACCTCATGTGCCATACCCCAATACAATAAAGAAAGACCACACAGAGGAACAGTTCACTAAGTTTCTTAAACTTCCAAAGAAATTCCATATTAACTTGCCATTTCTTGAAACTCTTTCGCAGATGCCAGATCCTAGACCTCGTGTCAATAAAGAAGAAATTCATGAGGAACGAAGGCTTTGGATTGATAAACTAGACGAATGGAAGACACACTTCAAAGAGAGACTAAAAACACATGAAGCAAAAACGAGGCAAATCCACAATGAACTTAATGATGGGACAACCCAGCTTAAGATAAGAGATCAGGTACTCAAAATCTTTCCAGATGGAATAGTCGAGGTAACTAGTCCTAAAATCAGCACCTTTAAGGTAAACACTACTCGACTTAAACTTTATATCCATAACCGAATTGATCGCATGAGAAAGGATTTCCACCTCCTCAAACCACCATGATTGTGCGAATGACAGGTAAGTCTAGCTCAAGACTTTAAACGAGCGCTTCTCGGGAGGTAACCCGAGCACTAACCTTATTTTTTTATTTTTTATTTTATTTTCCTTTTTTAGCATTCAAATAAACCAAAAGTGCATATTTCTAGACCACGGCTGTGGCCATGGCTGTGTGGGCACCACAGGTAGGTAAAAGGGCGTGATCGTAGACGTGTGGCAATAAGACAAAATTTTCCCCAAAACATGGGCCGCATCTTTATTTAAACCCCCTTCTTACTTTTTCTTTTCCAATTATCTTTCTTCTTTCATTTTATTATTTACTTTTACTTTTATTTTCATTTTTATTTTTATTTTCATTTTTCTTTTTCTTTTTCTTTTTCTTTTCTTTATTGTTTTCTTCTTATTCTTCATGCCATTTAGATTTAGCTTAGGATATAATAAAATCAGACTGGCTACTTCAAGGATTCAATCTCAAATGGTCCGAGACGCTTCCCGACGTTCACCTCCAACCCTATTTGAATTCTTTTCATTAAATTCATCCAAAATTCAGGAAATTTCACTTCTCCCTATCTTTTGATTTTCTACTATGTTGATATTTATCTATCTTTGTACATTGAGGGCAATGTACATCTTAAGTGTGGGGCTAAAAGTGCCTAACTTTTTGCATTATTCTCAAATCCCTGAATTATATCTAGTTCTTAAGTAATTTCCTCATATTACTAATTAGGATGAAATTTTTGATGATTTATGATTCTTATTGATATGTTTTTGAGTAAGTCATAATTAATTGTGCATTGATGATTTATACTTTAAGATACTAGAGAATCAAGCATGATAAGTCTATTTTCAAGAATAAAAATTTTCTAAGTTGTTGAACCGAATTTGAATATTACCTTGAAGTTTGAAATTTCTGAGGATTGATGTCAAATACCCATAATTTTGTGAGACTTTGAGCCTTATAGAGCATATATTCTTTTCATGCTCACTTTATTGATTATGAGTGTGTCAACACCTGAATTATTATTCTAGAACTTGCCTCGATTATACATGTCAAGACCGCATTTTGATTTGATATCTTTGAGATAAAGGCACCTAGGTTTTAACCCATTCACTTCACTAAAAAGCCTACCGTCACAATTAACCCTTAGTGAATCCTTTGATCCTAACAAACCTTTTTATTTGATTCACCCACTAATATTAACCCAAAACCCTGCTCGTATTTGTTATCACCATTCCTTTGACTACCCTTCTATCGAGAATTGATTTGATCAATTGCCTAATTACTTTATTTTAGTTGATAAAGTTCTTTCTTATATTATGTATTTATTTGATTTGTTCTTAAAAAAAATCAAAGTATATTCATTATTAGTTCTATAATTAAGTGAGCTTATATGTTTAATTTCAATATCTTGAAGAAGAAGCTCGTATTATTAGTATTTTAAATTTTCATGTGATGTAATTATTTAGGTTATCAGTTCATTCTTCTAAAGTTATGTAATTTGTCAATTCAATCTTGATTCTAACCCTTCTAATTTAGCCTTTATCCACACCATTAACCCAAGCCCCGTTACAACCCTTAAAAGACCTTCTGATTTATGTATCATCTCATATTACAGTGGTGGAGATTTGATTTTCGGGCAAGCCTATGGGATTAACTTTTAGGTTCGACTTATGAGTGTTTTTTCCTAAACCTTAAACACTTCGAGTGCTTTGAGTGAATCTTTAGTGAGGATGTCAATCTTTGTCGATTTTGAATTAGAGGTAATTATTTAGATAAAGGAAGACACCTATGTTTTCATGCCACAAATGTAATGCCCCAAACCCGGCCCAAAACACTATGGCTGAATTCGAAATGCTACTAAAAAAACTTTAGGTTGAAAAACGATTTGAAGTTCGGAGTTAATTGGAAACGTGTTTTTTTTGTTAAAATTCTTAAGTAAATTCAAGTAAAACCTTAAATAAGTTTTTAAGTGATAAGAGCGTCACAATTTGAAACTTTGTTTGCAACTACGAATCCATGTCTAGTCTAATGTAACCCATAATGAAAACTCAAAATAATTGAATGGCCTTATTACATCAAAATATCACAAATAAACTAAAATTAAAAGTAAAGTCTTTAAATATAGCAACTGCGTCTGCATGGCCATCTCGAATCCCATCCAAGCCCGGTCCAATATCACGAATCACCTGCATTGTTTGGTAAAAATTTGGGTGAGTCAACAGAATCAGTGTGTAATTAGTCCACAGATTTCCACATATGGGCTTGGCCCAAAACCACACCAATCCACAAATCAGATAATAATGCACAATACACCCAACCTAGCCTAAGGTCCATCCTCTACACACCCCCGTATCCAACCACCACACACCAAGGGATTACTAAATCGACCCTCCAACCTCTACACACCAATTCGGCAAGTTATGCCATCCACCAAGTGGTCGAGCCACTGATCCACGTGATCAAATCACAAAATAATCCACAACGTGACCGTAGTCAACGTCAATCCATGTGAGGCTCGTAGCCATCACTCAACCATGTACATAAATGTACACCCTGTCCTTCTTTCAAATATACAAATCCCGCCCCATGATTATGCAACATACAATAGTGATATAATGAAATAATGCATGAACATGTTATTCCAACATACAACACATATATACAGCAAGAACCACAATTTTATCGGCATTTAACACTGACTTGATTATCGACATACCCACTAAGGGTAACCATCTCATTATTGCCACTGCACAAATTATCACATTTATAACACACACAATATTTGAGACATACTCGGGAAATTGCGTAATAACTACACACCTGATAACCCGAAGGCTCTTTTCCTTTACTCTCCACTTGCCGAATTGCCCCTAAAAGATCATAGTCAGAATCATCCAACCTTGATAGACAATATGGCCTTTGGCTGAATATCTAGACCCCTCCTTACCTTGTTCGTCTAGATCCCGAAACTATCACTTGCCATGGAGTCTGTCAATCCCTATACACTCAAGTCGTGCCTGGTTGCCACTTTACCAAGGCACTTCCTATGTCATAAGTCCTACACTAATGTTCTTAAGGCTTAGCTCCTTGTTTCCCTAACCCACGAGTTAAGACAAAAGTTTTCCTATGGCCTCTATCCAAACCCAAGGAAACCAAACCCCAAACACTTCCAAACGTCATGAGAGTACATAAACACATAGCTACACATTAAAATTTGCACAACCCAGAACCTTGGATATTATAGTTCTACCCCTTAAAAATAATTACGGACCTCGAAATTACCGATCAAAATAAGTGTGGGTATTCTTTGCAGATTGCTTCCTCTGGCTCCCACGAAGCTTTCTCCGATCCATGGTTACGCCATAACACCTTAACTAAAGGAACTGATTTCTCACGCAAGACTTTCACATCTCGCTCCAAAATCTGAATTGGTTCTTCCTCGTAGGACAAGTCCGGTCTCAACTCCGCTTCTTTAAGCGGAATCACGTGAGATGGATCCGACCAGAACGACGTAGCATCGAGACATGGAATACATCGTGCAAACCTTTAACTCAAGGCAACTTTAGTTGATATGCCTTTGGTCTAACCCGCTTCAAAACCCGATAAGGCCCTATAAACTGGGACTCACTTTCCTTACGACCAAATCTCATTACCTTCTTCCAGCGACACCTTTAAAACACATAGTCACCTTTCGCAAACTCTATCTCTTTCCGCTTAAGATCTGTGATATGACTTTTGCTGTCGAAGCCTCCTTCAACCGTGCTGAATTACCTTAATCTTTTCGACTCGCCACCATCTCGGTCCCAAAATACGACGTTCCTTAGTTCCGTCCAACAAGTAGGTGTCCGACATCTCCGACCATACAAGGCTTCATCGACGCCATTTGAATGCTCGCTTGGTAGCTATTGTTGTATGCAAGCTCCGCTAAAGGCAAGAATTCCTCCCACTTCCTCCAAATCTATCACACATCCCTCAACATATCCTCTAATACTTGGATTACTTTCGATCGCCATTTGTGGATGAAACAAGAAGTCTAATATAGTGCCCAATACCCAATGTAGTGCCTTCCAAAATCGAGACGTAAACCTCGGGTCCCTATCCGAGATAATCGAAATACTCCATGCTTCTCACAATTTTTGAATGACTTCGCCAACTTCGCAAAGAATAATCAAGAATTGGGATAAAATATCAGACTTTGTCAACCGATCTACTACTACCCATCTTGAGTCTTTCTTAGTAGGCGTGAGGGAAGCCCACTAACGAAGTCCATGGTGATTCTCTCCCACTTCCATCTGCGGAATCTTTATCGGTGAAGTAACCCCAGGGTACACGGTGTTCACCTTAACTTGTCGACACGTCAAGCACTTCCCTACAAACTCGTGACTTCTCGCTTAAGACCAGGCCACCAAAATCGATCCGTAGATCTCAGATAACTTGCTTCCTCCGGGATGCATAGCATAAGGGCTACCATGCGATTCTGAAGAATCCTCGCCTAAGCTCTTTATCCTTCAAAGATACGACCTTGCCCTTGAAACACAACACTCCATCACTTTTTCACACCATAACTTTCCAATCCCCATCCCGCACTTGTTGTAGCTTAGCACTTAGATCATCGTCTACCAACTGCTCTCTTTCACCGACTCAACCATGTCACTTTACTTGTAACTCGCTAGCAAACAAGTTGATGAGATGAGATGTAAACAAATTTTCAGAGATCCGATACTACTTTTCAACTTAGGGCATCCGCCACCACATTCGCCTTGCCCGAGTGATACTCTATAAAACAATCATAATCTTTCAACCCTTCCACCCACCTTCATTGCACCCTCCTACGGGTCCCAGATACTTAAGACTCTTATGGTCTTATAGATCACCCTTCTTTCCATATAGATAGTTCCTCCACACCTTTAGTGCAAAACCACAAGCAACTCCATCACGACGGGTAATTAACCTCATGAGGCCTTCCTAGAGTCCACATAGGCAACAACCTTCCTTTCTTGCATCAAAAGCATCCCAAAGAAGCATCACAATACACCACAAAGTCCTTTCCTCCCTGCTTGAATTAAAGTGAGCTTCAATCCTCCGTTCTTCAATCTCTAAAAACTTCCTCCTTGCCACTTTACCAAGGCATTTCTTTTGTCAACAATTTACAAATGTTCTTATAGGCGAGAACCCTTCTACAAATCTCCAGTAGTAACTCGCTAATTAAGACGAAAGTTTCGACCTAGGTGGTTTCAATCTAACACCCAATCTTCCTAGGATCTACCCTTCCCAAATACCACCCCAGTAACCTCACGAATTCACACTTCTTTGAATTTGGCATATAGAGTAACACTTAACACACCGGAGATGCTCATCACACTTAGAATACACCAGGATTCTATGAACACAACGATGAATCGATCCAAGTAGGGTTGGAAAACCTGATTCATCATATCCATGAATACAGCTGGGGCATTTGTTAACCCGAACGGCATCACTAGGAATTCATAATGCCCGTATCAAGTCCGAAAAGCTATTTTATGGATATTTGATTCCTTCACCTTGAGTTGGTGGTATCCTGACCTTAGATCTATTTTCGAAAATACCGCAGCCCCCTTAAGCTAATCGAACAAGTCATCTATCCTTGGCAATGGATACTTGTTCTTGATGGTCAGCTTATTCAGCTGCCGGTAATCTATGCACATCCGCATAGACCCGTCCTTCTTCTTTACGAATAAGACCGGTGCTCCCCATGGAGACACACTAGGTCAGATAAACCCACGATCAAGTAACTCTTGGATCTGGGCCTTGAGCTCAACCAACTCCTTTGGTGCCATTCTGTACGGAGCGATAGATACTGGCGCTGTACCTGGTAACAAATTAATCCCAAATTCCACCTCACGATCTGGAGGCAACCCCAGCAGTTCCTCCGGAAAGACATCCCCAAACTCTTTCACTGTCCTAACCTCTCCTACAGTTGCTCCCTTAGCCTCCAAGGCACTAACAAGCATCATAAAAGCCACACAGCCTTTCCTCACCATCTTCTCTACCTTAAGAGCGGACACTACATTCGACAAGTAATTTCTCCGTTCCCCTATCACTACAATTTCTTTGTCATCAGGAGTTTTCAACGACATGCGCATATCAAGACAAATCCGAGTTCGCATGATACCTCATTAGCCAATCCATGCCTAATATTAGGTCAAACTCCCCGAATGGTAGTTCCATTAAGTTAACTGGGAACATTACCCCCTGGACTTCTAAAGGCACGTCTCTAAAGAGTTTATCTACCACTACAGATTGCCCTAAAGGACTGAGTACAGTCATTTTCCTAGAGACAGTTTCAGAGTTCACTTCCAAAGTTCTAGACACCACACTAGCAATATACGAATGAGTTGACCCAACATAAATTAAAGCCATAAAGGGTAATCCGTAAATAAGGAACATACCCGTGATAACATCTGGTGCATCTCCCTCTTCACGAAGTTTGGCGGCATACACCAACCCCGGCCGTCTACTTTGAAACCCCAAACACCTCGCTTGGTGCTCCACGACCTCGGCCGGAACCATTCCCTCTATGGTTCGAACCACGACCCCTCGTCGCTTCGACCACCTCCTTGCATTGCACATATCCCTGGCCTACTGTCCGAGCCCTTTCCATCACCTGAGGATAATTCCTAACCAAATGAGCCTTGGACCCACACCAGAAACATTACTTATTCTATCCCCAGCACTCTCCTGCATGAACTCTCCCGCATTTAGCACATGAACGACTCTGATTTCTGACAACTGGTACCGGTGCACGAACAGAATTCTTAACCCTTGGTCTTTTCTGGTAAACCCCAGATGATGCTGATGGCCCAAAACTCCTCTTATTTCAGTTTCTATCTCTATCCTATTATGTCTCTCAGTCCTCTTGACTTCCTTAGCTATTCGAGCTTTCTCTACTAAAACAGCAAAGTGCCTTTCTCTCTACGGGGCAATCAGCACTCGTAGCTCATCTCTCAGTCCATCTTCGATCGGACACACCTCTCATAATCAGTAGCCACGATGCCCCGAGCATACCTATTCAATCGCAAAAATTTTGCCTCATACCCAGCTACCGATTTACCACCTTGCACCAAATTCAAAAACGCCTTCCTCTGTGCGTCCACATAACTAGCTCCTACGTATTTTCCCTCAAACTTGATCTTAAAATAACCCCAGTCCACTCGGTCCGCAGGGGTACCTTTCCTGGCTGTGAGCCACCATTGGTAAGCCTCGTCCCGGAGCAACGAGACAACACCCTTTAACTTTTCCTCAGTAGTGAAATCCAAATCGCCCATGATCCTTTCGACTGCCTCTAACCAGTACTCCGCCACATTCGGAGCTACTCCCGATACTCCTCTAAAGACCTCAGCTCTATTCGCTCTAAGTCTCTCAGGTACTAACTTTCGAGCCCCATTCCCCATACTTGCTCCAGCCACTCGCTCTAAAACTCGCAGCATAGCCTGCGATACTGCGTCATCTCCTCCTGTCTGCTCTTGAAATTTTGCCTCTATAGCCGGCGGCGGTGCTTCATTTTAGAACCCTGACCAGACCCAACTGGTTCCAACACAGTCATTTTGCCTCTACTGCGCCCTCGCACATTACGACCACGTCCCCTAGAGCTCATGTCTACGTTCGTGATTTAATCTGCTTAAGAATTTTATGAGTTAGTTTTTGTTCCACTAATTTATCGCGAACAGTCTTTTGTTTAATAGTTCTAAAAAGTGGTTCTTTCGAATTCATACACACACAGAGTCTCAAGTTCATTCATCCAATCATCAACATTCATGAACTTGCATTCATTACAAAAAAGTATTGGGGTTTCATTGTTGTTGTTCTCCACTACCCAAGGGTATTTTCGTAATTTGTCCTATAGGGGTATTTTGGTAATTTTCCAAATCAGGGTATTTGAAAATTTTGCAAAATAGAGATCTTTGATATTTTTGCAAAATAAAAATACTTGGTAAGAAGATTCAAGGGTAATATGGTAATTTTATAATCTGAGGGTATTTTTGTAATTTTACAAACCAGGGGTATCTCGATAATTTTGCAAAATATGGTTCCAGGTGATTTTACGAAATAAGGGTATTTTGGAAATTTTTAATTGAGGGTACTTTGGCAACTTTCCATATTGAGGGTATTTTGGTAATTTGTACATGTTAGGCGTAATTTGGTCAATTTGCAAATCAAGGGTACTTTGGTAATTTCAAAACCAATGTTTAATTTTAGGGTTGTACAAAACAAGGGACTGGTCCCTTGGGTTTTAATTATGGAATTTAGCCTGTGATTGAGTCCTCTTGGTTAGGGTGAACCGTCACTACACACTTTGAGTAGGATTGACGGAGAGGATGTGAGTCACTAGGATCGCTTAAATACCAAGCTCCCCGAATCCAATCCTAGACATGCGCTGTGGCTACCACACCCTTAACTCGGTGACTCACTCACGGGTTTGTTTGGTTAGACCTTAAATTTTATGTAATTGATTGTTGGAGTAAGCTAACCTAGGGTTCAATATCTCCTAATCTACTAATCCACGTCCCTATAACTCCTACATACAAATCACACAAGGGTTAGGGGTACTTACTTGGTGGACTTCAGGCCGGACGATTCGAGTGCCATGCTCCACAAAACCCTTTTTCCTGAAAATTTCTTTGACCCACTAAAACACAAAATGGAAACGTTTATGGGCTTCAAAAATCCATAGGTTGAGTGTAGAACCTGGGCTCTGATACCAATTGTAATGCCCCAAACCCGGCCCAAAACACTACGGCCGAATTCGGAATGCTACTAAAAAAACTTTAGGTTAAAAAATGATTTGAAGCTCGGAGTTAATTGGAAACGTGTTTTTTTTTAAATTCTTAAGTAAATCCGAGTAAAACCTTAAATAAGTTTTTAAGTGATAAGAGCGTCACAATTTGAAACTTTGTTTGCAACTACGAATCCATGTCTAGTCTAATGTAACCCACAATGAAAACCCAAAATAGTTGAATGGCCTTATTACATCAAAATATCCCAAATAAACTGAAATTAAAAGTAAAGTCTTTAAATATAGCAACTGCGTCTGCATGGCCATCTCGAATCCCATCCAAGCCCGGTCCAATATCACGAATCACCTGCATTGTTTGGTAAAAACTTGGGTGAGTCAATAGACTCAGTGTGTAATTAGTCCACAGATTTCCACATATGGGCTTAGCCCAAAACCACACCAATCCACAAATCAGATAATAATGCACAATGCACCCAACCCAGCCTAGGGTCCATCCTCTACACACCCCCGTATCCAACCACCACACACCAGGGGATTACTAAATCGACCCTCCAACCTCTACACACCAATTCGGCAAGTTATGCCATCCACCAAGTGGTCGAGCCACTGATCCACGTGATCAAATCACAAAATAATCCACAACGTGACCGTAGTCAACGTCAATCCATGTGAGGCTTGTAGCCATTACTAAACCACGTACATAAATGTACACCCTGTCCTTCTTTCAAATATACAAATCCCGCCCCATGATTATGCAACATACGATAGTGATATAATGAAATAATGCATGAACATGTTATTCCAACATACAACACATATATACAGCAAGAACCATAATTTTACCGACATTTAACACTGACCTGATTATCGACATACCCACTAAGGGTAACCATCTCATTATTGCCACTGCACTAATCATCACATTTATAACACACACAATATTTGAGACATACTCGGGAAATTGTGTAATAACTACACACCTGATAACTCGAAGGCTCTTTTGCTTTACTCCCCACTTGCTGAATTGCCCGTAAAAGATCATAGTCAGAATCGTCCAACCTTGATAGACAATATGGCCTTTGGCCGAATATCTAGACCCCTCCTTACTTTGTTCGTCTAGATCCCAAAACTATCACTTGCCTATGGAGTCTGTCGAATCCCTATACACTCAAGTCAGATTTGGTTTCAACACAAAAATACCTATGGAAAAACCCTTGACCGAATATTAACCCCTTACCTTATGCAATCGAACCCACGAGATCCTTAACGCTTCCTTCCTTTGGCTACACAAAAAAGAAACACAAGATTAAGGCCTCCTAAGGTTCGGCCATCCCTAAAACCAAAGCCAACCATTCGGTTTCGGCCACCAATGAAGATGAGATAAAAACCCGATTGCTAAGAGAAGGGTGCTTACCACCAACGCTTGCTTGAAGAGACTAAAAGAAAGTAGTCGACGTCACTACCTTTGTAGGTTCGGCAACTTTTGGCTACTAACAAGAAGTATTTCAGCTTTAGAAAAATGACAGAAAAAGAATGGTTTTAGGAAGATGATGATACGAATGGACAAAGAGAAGAAAAAGAAGACCCTTACCACTTTTTAGAAACGACTAGAGCATATCTCGGCCAATGGTACTTTCGGCTTTGAAGAGAACAAGAGAAGAAAAGAAGTGGTGGGGAGATTCAATAGAGGTTCGGCTAACATAAGAAATATTTCAGCTTTTGAAAGTGAATCACAAAAGGGAAGAAAAGAAAAAGAATAGGTACTCACAATTTCGACTTTTGTCAATTGAAGAGGAAACAAGTTGAATGAGATGAGAGAAATAAATTTTTGGCACAAAGAAAATTAAGGAAGAAAAGAAATATCAAAAGATGATCACACCCCTTGTATGACCGAATTATGCACCCCCCTTAGAGTCCCATATTCGGTCAACTCTTCTCTCACTCCCTTATCCCTTGATCCCCCTCATCTTAGCCGAATCCTCAAGCTCTCCAACCCCATCTATACCTCATCCTTCCTAGAGTCCACATGCCGTCCAACTCTCCCTCCTCATTGACGCAAAAAGCATTTCAAAACGCTATCCTCACAGCTCGAACCTAGGTCCTGCTTGCTCCTAGTGGCGTCACCTCCCTTGTGACTTAAGTGGCACCTCCTTGCCACTTTACCAAGGCACTTCTTGTGTCATAAGTCCTACACTAATGTTCTTAAGGCTTAGCTCCCTTATTTCCCCCTAACTCAGGTTAAGACAAAAGTTTTCCTATGGCCTCTATCCAATCGCAAGGTTTCCCGAAACCCCCAAACACTTTCAAACGTCATACATAGTACATAAACACATAGATACACATTAAAATTTGCACAACCCCCGAACCTTGGATATTACAACAAATATATGACTTAGAATTGTTTGAATCTTTAGGAGTCTTTGAGTTAAATTATCCATGTATAAATTATCTATGAATTATGATGAGGCGTTGTTAATGAGAATTATAAATTGTTGAAAGTTCGTTTTAATTGTAAGTTGAGAATTTTGCTTGAGGACAAGCAAAAGCTTAAGTGTGGGGGTATTTGATAAACCGTAAAAGTAACATATTTTAGTCCCACATTTAGCATACTTTTGGATGATTTATCCCTTGATTTATGTAAAAAGGTGCTCTTAATCCTTTCTTTTCATGTTTTATACTCGTGAAAGCACTTGGAGGATGAAAAGAATAAGAAACGCCTAAAAGCGGACCAAATGGGCCATATCACAAAATAGGCACTACTGGACTTAAGCCCACACAGTAGTGCCTCTTAAAAGAAATCGAACACCACCGACCATGATTCATATGGCTGTACCTCATCAATAGGCTCGCACACGGCCTGGCCATGAAACACACGGTCGTGTGCCCATGGGCACGTCCCTACCGCGGCCAAGAGGATTTCTACTAGGAATAGGGTACTTAGAGGC
The DNA here is from genome assembly GCA_025506655.1 of Gossypium rotundifolium. NCBI lineage: Eukaryota > Viridiplantae > Streptophyta > Magnoliopsida > Malvales > Malvaceae > Gossypium > Gossypium rotundifolium. The sequence goes on from CP106725.1 coordinate 54,457,664, forward strand.
AAAGAAACACATTCCAAAGCCTATTCAAATACCCTAGTAGGAATTCTACTTGAATTAGAATATGTAGGGGCCAAGTGAAGCATCTCAAAGTCTATATAAACACCCTAGGGAGCAACTTAAGCAAGGAGTTCGGCAGAAACCTTCTACTAGGGCTTTTACGATTAACTAGGCCAAGGAACTGAGCCGAAAAGGTCAGATTTGTGGAAATCACTCGAAGATAGCTAGTTGATCCATATCAAGAAGTTGAAATTCTACTCAAGACCGCAGATTTCTCCTTCAATTCCTTCAGGGAGTTTTAGGGATTTCTTATGTTTTTTTTTATCTTTTCTTCTGAGATGTTTTCTTTTATTGTTATGAATTAAACCCTTCAGATACCTAAAGGGGATGAAACCTAAGACGGATCTTGTTATTGTTGTCTGAACTATATGATAAATATTTGATTTGTTCTTAATTATGTGTGCTTAATTCTTATGTTATATTTCTGGGATATTGATTCAAGTCAATGTGCTTAAGTGGTGGAGCAAAAGTCCCTTCCTAAGAGTAGATCTAGCATAATTAAGCGGATTTGATCGCGCACCTAGAGATAGGGTGACGAGCTTTTTCTGGATTAGGGTGAAACCTAAAATGGGAGTCCATAGATCGAGTTAATGCGATTCTTGGGGTTTTAATTAGAAAGAAATTTTAATTAATCAACCTAAGGTTAGACGTTATTCACCTCGAGAGAGGGTTTAATATAAATTAGGGAATCCTACGAATCAATTCAAGTGAATAAATCGTCTGGTTCAGTGTTAGATAACAAGTGAAGTCTAGGTGGATTCTTCCTAAAGGTATCGTTTTAATCAACTGAGTTTTCCCAACAGTATTTCCCTAATTCATTCTTTTTGTCATTGCATCTTTAGCCTAGTAGTTAGTTAAATTTAGATTAAACAATCAATCACTTAATATTTAGGCTAGGCTAAATAATAGAAAGAAGGTTAGGATTAGTACTTTTAGTTCCTTTAGGTTCGACAATCCGGTCTTGCCTAAGCTATACTATTCGATAGGTGCACTTGCCTTAAGTCGTTGTCAGAGTTAGTTTCCAGGTTCGATCATTCTCTTTATAAATTTTAAAACTCGACAAAACAATGATCATTGGCTGTGCTACAAAACTATTAGACTCATTAGTAGTAAGATTTTTTAACATTGAGGATATTGATGATACTCGAGAGAAGTGAAGTAAGAGGGTCTACTTCATGTATTCCAGCAACTCGTCTTCCTGACGCTGCTTGATTGGTTTGCCATTGATAATTGTTGCTGGCAATCCTCTCAATGATTTCATAAGCCTCATTATAAGACTTAGAAAGGAGAGCACCGTTAGTAGAAATGTCCACTACCATCCTCGTGTGAGCATTAAGACCATTATAAAATGTCTCAAGTTGGATGCAATGTGGGATTCCATGATGAGGGCACTTTCCTAATAATTCTTTGTACCTTTCCCATGCCTCATATAAGGATTCATCATCCATTTGTTGGAAAGCAATGATCTCGTTCCTTAACTTAGCATTCTTGCTAGGCGAGAAATACTTTATGAGGAATCTTTCTGCTAATTCTTGCCATGTGGTAATTGAATTTGGTGGCAATGAGTTTAACCTAACTCGAGCCCTATCCCTTAGTGAATATGGGAACAGCTTCAATCGTAATACATCTTCTGGTACTTCAAATAACTTGAAAGAAGCGTTCACCTCCATAAACAGTCTTAAGTGTAGGTGAGGATCTTCGGTAGGCATTCCACTGAATTGGCCCACTATCTTAAGCATCTAGAACATGACTGGCTTCAGCTCGAACTGTTGTGCCTCAATTTTGGATCTCCTAATACCTGATTAAGATCATTAAACATTGGCACTGCATACTGTCTTAAAGCTCTATCCCTATCATCAGCAATAAGGATAGGATTTTGAGCAGGGTCTGCTCCGTTTCCTTGATTTGGATTTTTGAATTTCTTCTCTTCGGTCCTTCTCTGACTTGCTTGTCTTCTTCGCTGTCGAAGAGTTAGTTCAATCTCAGGGTCTACAGAGAGTAAATCGATAATTTGGTCAATACTCAAAAACACCTGAAATAATCATAAAAAATTAATTAAGTTAAAATTTGAATAAAGAAATAAACCAAAATGCAAAACTAACAAATTCACAAGTAATGACTTTTTAAACAGTCCCCAACAATGGCGCCAAAATCTTGGAACGACGAAATGTGCAAGTGTACACAATTGCAACAAGTAATAAAGTGACAAGTAAATGTCGAGTTATCGTACCCATAGGGACTGTGAAAAGAATTATTTATGAATGCTATTTAAAACACTTTGGTGGAGAAAAATATTTTGTTTGAAGAGGGTGATTAAAAACTAAATTTTTAAACTAAGTAAACTAATAAATAAATCTCAAATGCACATTTTCAAAATACGATTTTAATTAAGATGACATAATTGTATTAGATTAATTACATTTCTTAACTTAGAATTATTAAACTCATGTTTATATTATTACGAATAAATTCACGGCAACTCGGTAATTTGCTAACTTATGAACATACTCACCTACCAAAATCCATTCATCTCTTGACTATATCCCTATGTCAATTCAACCGATTAAACAAATCTTAATAGGCAAATATGTTATTGCACATACATACTTATTAAATTGAAATAATCTCTTGTACATATCCCTATGTCAATTCAAACGATTAATTAAATCTAATAAGCACATAAAAGACTACGTGAAGTAACAAAGTATCCCTACCTTGAACAAGTTTAATCACAATAATCTTGCAAGTTATGCAAGGCAAATGTATCGTTAGATACCGTTGCTAATTTAACCCTCAACTACCTTAGATGATTAAAGATGCACTGATTAAGTACTGTGTCAATTAATTATAATTTCAATCCGTTTAAATAATTATTTCATTAGCTACCTCACAATTGTAATGCAATAATAACTTAGTCATGATTTTACTTAATCAAGCATCTCACCGAGGCCTATAACAATATAAACACAATTTTAGCAAACGAAATGCAATCAGCCTAACAAGAATTAAATTCAAGCTAAATTGATTAAATTAACCATTCCAACAACATAAATATTCATAGATATGTTCATCATAACAACAACAAAAATTAAAGAGATAGGGAACAAGAATCAAATCTGGTGCTTTTCCATGGCTTGACTAGTTTGCTTCGTTCTTCCTTCTCCGTTGTCCTCGTCGACCAAGGCTTCTATGAACGCTTAATTTCTGCTCCAAATGGCTGATGAATGCCCCTTTTCCAAGAGGAGAAATCGGCAAGAGAGCAAGGGAATTTAGAATGGAAAAGAAGAGAGAAAGTGGAGAGAAGAGAGAAAAGACGTGAATGCTTGAGATGTTTTTCAAATGACCAGCCTAAGGGGGTTTTATAGCTGAAGAGGGCTGTTAAAAATAGCTAAAATTATCAGCCAAAGAGCCCTCCCTTGGCCGGCCACACATGTGGCAAGGTTGATAGTTTCAACTTTGCTAATTTAGGCTTGGGGCAAATCTATAAAGCCACCAATTGTGGAGGGGTTTGTTTGCAACTTGAACAAGTCTTCAAGGGCCTCTTTGCAAGCTAAATAATCAGCCAATAAGCTGATTTGGGTCAGCATATAGACGGTTTTGGGCTGTCCACTTCTTGGTCGGTTCGGTTCACTCGGTTCGGCTCAACTGGACCACTTTTTCATAATTAATTAATAATAATTTATTTAATCCAAATTAAATTGGATATAAATTAAAATTAATTATATCATGAATTAATACACATAATTGGACATACTTAGGCTGAAAATGAATTCGCCTTGATACTTCAAATTGCTTCTCGGTTTTGAACTTCTAGTAGTGTCTGACGAGTCGTTTTTTGCCCTTTGTGCAAATCTGTCGAAAAATGATCAAAATTAATCAAAATTAATTATAAAATTAATTAAAATTCAACATGTTCATAATTTATGTGAAATTTAATTATTTTATAAAAATTAATAATTTTTCGATAAGAATTTTATCAAAACTGCATGAATTTAAGTTAAAAAAGGCATGAAAAAGTGTGTATATTTTTATGCTTCCAATCGTACCCACAGGGACTACACAAGCAAGTATTTATGAAATATAAATTTAAGCAAATTGGATGAGGGAAATATATTGATTTGAAAGAGGTGGTCTAAAAACTAAAAATTAACTCAAGTAATCAACTAAAATAAAAAGTAAAATTCCAATTTACAATTTCTAAAAAAGGTTTTAATCAATATGACATAAGTGTGTTAGATTAATCTCATTCTTTTAACTTATAATTATTAAAACTATGTTCATGTTATTACGAATAATTTCACGGCAACTTGGTTTTTGTTCACTAATGCACATACATAATAACTTAATTAATCAATCTTTCAAACATATTCCTATGTTAAATTAATTAATCAATTTTCATAAGCAAGTATAAGATAGAGTGAAGTAACAATATATTCCTATATCGAAATAGTTTAATCACAACAATCTTACAAGTTACGCAAGCATAACATAAGTATGATTTTATCTAATTGAACAAGTTGTCAAGGCCTATAACAACACAAACATGATTTTAACAATTTAAGTAATAGAACGCAATCAATATAACACAAACACAAATTAAGTCGTTTTAATTAAAATAGAAGCATCAAAACAATAAGCATTTATGTTTATGATCATAAAATAAACTTAAAAGATTAATAGTAGGGAACTAGAAGGCAAATCCCGGTGATTCTCCGAAGCCAAACTAGCGTGCTTCTCTTCCTCTTTGCTTGTTCTACAGATCAAAGCCCTTCACAAAGGCTTGCTTGTCGCTTCTTCGAGGGTTTGCTAGCTCTTTCTCAAGATGGGAAATCGGCAAGGGAAAGGAATAAGATGGGAAAATAGATAAATGAGAGAATAGTGATGGATAATTGTTGGATAAATGAGATGATGAGAAATGAGGAAGTGAGGAGAGGTATTTATAGTGGGAGATGGCTATTTGTATTAGCTAAAAATAGCAGCCAATCCCCCTTCCCATGGTCGACCCTTGATAGTAAGGAGAGGGGTTGAGATGGCTTTGCTAAATTTAGCTTAATGGCACAAGTGAAAATGCACCAAAAGTTGGAGAGGTTGTAACGGGTTTAGGCAAAAGTTAAAGGCTGGTTTGCAAGTATTATAATTAGCTTAATTAGCTTATTTGGGCAAAAATTGGGTGGACATTGGGCTACTCTCTTGGGCTCGTCCATCTCCCCTCTTTAGTTACTCAATTTAGGCCCTTTTTGTCTGTTTCAAGTTGTTAGATTTTTTTTCAATAAAATTCACTTGGACCAATTAATTCAAATAAGTTCGAGAGCATGAATCTGAGTCCTCCATGGCTGTTAATTCATCATCTTGAGCTCATAAGGTGCCTTGGTACTTGAATCATTCAAGGTGACTTTCGAGCTAATTTTTCACCCTTTGTACAAACTGTCAAAAATTAGCCAAATTACACAAATTTAGTGTAAAAATAACTAAAATTGACATGAAGTATAATTGAAGCTCAATTTAATTATTTTATAATAAAAGCATAAAATTCGACAGAAATTACTTAGAATTTGCATGAATTAATGTTCAAAAGGTGCTGAAAAGTCTATATATTTTAGTGTTTCCACACCCTAAACTTAATTCATTTTTCATCCCGAGTAATGCACAAATTAGATTTTAAAATACCTGGAAAGAACTATAATCTGGACCGGACCAGACCAAACTTAATTCATTGAATAGTGAATAGACTGGACCAATGAGATTTTAACTTACCTGGAAAGAACTTCAATCAGGAATTGAACAACAAAACTTGCTAACCTACTTCAAATTCTCGAAATCGGATATGCTTGTCATGCCATCTTTTCAATCTCTCCTTGAAAATTTTGGCATTTTCATACAAGAACATTCGGAATTCTTCTAACTCATCAAGCTGAAGCATCTGTTTCTCTTTAGCAAGCTTGAGATCCAAATTGAGCTGCTTGAGAGCCCAGTAAGCTTTATGCTCTAAATCCAAAGGCAAATGACAGGCTTTCCCAAAAAAACAATCGATAGAGAGACATCCCTAAGGGTGTTTTGTATGCTATCATGTAGGCCCATAAAGCATCATCCAGTCTTCTGGACTAGTCTCGTTGGTTTGGACAAACTACTTCTTCAGTATACCTTTTATTTCTTTATTTTCCAATTCAACCTGCCTATTTGTCTGTGGATGGTAAGCTGTGGCAATTTTGTGCTTCACTCCATGTTTATCGAGCAACCATTTCAACTATTTTTTCACAAAGTGGGACCCTTCATCACAGCCCTAGGTGTTCCAAACCTTGTGAACACATGTTTCTGGAAAAGTTTCATCACTACCTTGGCATCATTCGTCAGATATGCCTCGGCCTCAACCCATTTAGACATATAGTCTACTGCTACTAGTATGTACCTGTTACCATAAAAATGATGAAAGGACCAAGAAAGTTAGTACCCCAAGCATCAAATAACTCTACCTTAATAATGTTTGTTCGTGGCATCTCCTTTCTGTTGGATATGTTTTCGACCCTCTAGCATTGATCACAATTCGTACATAAGCATATGCATCTTTGAAAAAAGTTGTCCAAAAGAATCCGACATGCAATACCTTGGCCGCAGTATGTGAACCACTAAAGTGTCACCCACTTGTCGATGAATGAAAATGATATAGAATATCAGTTACCTCATTTTTTTCCATGCATCTCCTGATCATTTGATATGCGCACTGTTTGAATAGGTACGACTCCTCCCAAAAGTATGACTTTATGTCATGAAGGAACTTCCTCCTTTGTTGGTACGACTTATCGGGCAACATCACACCATAAACTAAATTGTTAGCATAATCAGCAAACCAATGTGTATTATGGATGTGATTTACCTTTAGTATGTGCTCGTCCAGAAATTTTTCGTTAATGGGAACAATAGGAGAAGTCTTTCATTGCTGCTATATTCTAGATAAGTGATCTGCTACTTGGTTTTTCCCCCTTTCGATCTTGAATTTCAAGGTTGAACTCTTGAAGTAGAAGTACCCATCGAATCAATCTCGGCTTAACATCTTTCTTGGAAAGTAAGTAATTAATTGTAGAATGATTTTTCAAAATAGTCACCTTGGTACCTACAAGGTAAGATCAAAATTTTCCAAAAGTAAAAATAATGGCAACTAACTCTTTTTCAATTACCATTTAATTAAGTTGAGCTCCCGTCAAAGTTTGACTTTCATAGTAGATAGATGAAAAACTTTATTCCTTTACTGGCCCATTACAGCTCCTAAAGCAAAGTCACTTGCGTCATACATTAATTCAAATGAAAATTCCCAATTTGGTGTGACGATAATTGGTGTTGAAACCAACCGATTCTTCAAATCATCAAAAGCCTTCAAGCATTCTTCATAAAATTTGAATGTGGTTTCTTTCTCCACTAATTTGTTTAAGGGTTTACTAATTTTGGAGAAGTCGTTGATGAATCTCAGATAAAACCCGACATGTCCCAAAAAGTTCCTGACACTTTTTACAGATATTGGATGTGAGTGTTTTCAATAACATCTACCTTTACTTTATCTACTTCGCTCCCTTGTCTCATTCTTTGGTGCCCCAAAAGAATACCTTATTGTACCATAAAATGACACTTTCCCCAATTAAGTACAAGGTGTGTTTCTTCACATCGCCTTAGTACCTTGGCCAGATTGTCTAAGCAATCATCGTAAGTGTCTTTGAGCACTGAAAAATTGTCCATAAAAACTTGCAAAAACTTCTCAACCATGCATCTTTGAAATGTAATACGTCTAAAAGCAAATGTACCATACGAGCATGTGAATATTGTTTTGTATTAATCCTCTGATGCTACCGTGATTGGGTCTTATCCCGAGTATCCATCAAGAAAGCAATAATAGTCTCTCGCTATGAGTCTATCCAGAATTTGATCCAAGAGCGAAAAAGAAAAGTGGTTTTTTCGAGTCACCTTGTTCAATTTCTAATAATCTATACAAATTCTCCATCCGGCTACCATTCTGGTTGTATTAACTTATTATTTTTGTTCTTCATAACCGTAATGCCTCCTTTATTTAACATGCACTAGACCGGACTTACCTATGAACTGTCTAAGATAGGATAATTATACCTGTATCTAACCATTTAATAATTTCCTTCTTTACCCTATCCTTCATAATGGTGTTCAGTCTCCGTTGTCCATCAATCATCCCTTTCTCACCATCCTCTAGGATGATTTTGTGCATGCACATGAATGAACTAATACCACAGATATATGCTATGGTCCATCCAATAGTCTTCTTAAATTTTTTAAGCACCACAATGATTTTCTCTTCCTTATGTTCTAATTTAGGTGGCTCTTCGATCGATGCTTTTGGTTGGTCATGCTATCTGCTCTCTAATTTCAGAGATTCAAAGCGGGATTGCGGGTTAAATCCCCTTGAGTTAGCTTCTAGAAAAGCTAAATATACATTCCCCTCCTCATTACTTGGAGGGTTTTGCATTAAGATTTGTTCCAATAGGTCCTCAATGTAATTGTAACACCCCATACCGGTCCATGCGTTAAGACTAGATTTGGTTTGTTACATGGATCGAACTATCTTAATAATTACAGTGAGTCGAAATCTTCAAAATAATTTTGATTACAAGGTTTAATAAAAATCAAAAGAGTATTTTAAATTTGATGTATATTAGAAAATATTAGTTGAAAACATCCTTCATATTGTACTATCAAAATCCTTAAGTAAATTTTTATAAGAGTTCAAAATACTTAAAAAAAAATTATAAAGGAATTTCATATATTTAAAAGCCCAAATTATTTTAAGAAAAACATCATATAATCATCACCCATATTAAAATGTCCAAAATATAGTTTAAACCAACCACACATAAAAATCCATGAAATATTAATAGAGGCCCTTATTACATCAACCCAAAATAGTAATTTATAAAAATACTTATTAAAAGTTCAAGTTTAATAAACCCATGTTTTGCAAGATGGCCTCCACGAAGTCATCCTCTACCAAGTCCACGTCAATTTCCATTACGAGATGAAAAATTTGAGGAGTGAGTTACTTAGAACTCATGTATAACTCACTTACTTTATCCATTGGGCCAGATTATCAAGTTATGGATTTGGGCTTAAGCCCATTAGCAGAATTAACAACATAAATAATGATATGCATGCAAAATGAATTTTCCCTCCCAAACCTAATTTCCATCCGCTACACACCCCTGTACCAACCATCACACTGTGGGATCAAGTCAACCCACCCCGCCATCACACCAATCATAGGCATTAAGCCATTTTATATTTGTGGCGAGAGCCACAGAACTAGATTGTGACAAAGTCACCGAACTAGAGGCATTGAGCCAATTATTATTTTTGTGGCGAGAGCCACCAACTAGAGGCAAATAGCCATTTAATATTTTTGTGGCGAGCCACCGAACTAGAGGCAAATAGCCATTTAATATTTTTGTGGCAGAGCCACCGAACTAGATTTTGGCAACAGGCCTTTCTTCTCTTCATCATTTTCCCAACCCATGCAATATGTATGCAAAGTAGTCTATAATCATACCATGATTTTATTAAAAAGGCCCATTAACAAGAGTCAATATTTCCAATTTTTATTAAGGCCCAAAAATTACAAAATAACATTTGGCCCATTTAGCAATTTAACATCTTAGGCCTAAATTTACGATCTAGCAAGAGTTCGCCCATTTATCGATCTAGCAGGATTTCATTCGCTTAACAATTTAATGTAGATTACGGCCCATTTACGATCTATCAGAGATTTCGGCCCAATTTTCGATCTAACAAAGATTTCGGCCCAATTATCGATCTAGCAGAGATTTCGGCCCAATTATCGATCTAGCAGAGATTTCGGCCCATTTATTATTTATCAGGGATTTTGGCCCATTTTACTAACAAGCAATATTTTTCGGCCCATCTACTAATTATCAAACTTATCGGCCCATTTTACGAAGACATGAAAATTTATATTTTACCGCCTAACTCATCGAGGCTTTTTCGTAATTTTTACCATATTAACCGTTTTCATGTAATTTCACCAAATACCGGTTATTACGTTTTATACCGATCTAGTCATTTTACGATTTTACTCAATACCACGAATAACGTCCAAACCGAGAAAAGTGTGAAGTTACACACCTTGATATCGTGAGTACTAAACCTTCCGCTCTTCAACACCTAAACATAATACGATCTATTAGGACACTATCATGTATAAAAATATGCTATTGATATTCGATCCAAATCCTTACCCTCTTGATTTTGAATCACTTCAATTCTCGGTTTCTCCTCGCTTATCGATTCGTTATTCACGAGAACCCACTAACGTACAAAGGCTCGGAAGTACGAACTACTTCAAATAATTGATTTCCCTACGATGGTCCGCAACCGGTGGAAAATCCTCGGATTCTCGAAACCGCCCTTCGCTTATACTTAGGGAAATAGTGGATCGCCTCTTACGAAGACTAAACACCCCTTTTCTTCCCTATTTTGAATGTCTTTAATATCAAAAGATCGTTAATCCTAATAATAATATATCGAAATAATACTAAAGATTTTAAAGGTAGATTTCCTTACCACAAAGATTCTTGCTCCTCAATAAGAGGGTCGACCAAACGCCCTCAACACCTTAAATCGATTCCAATGTTCTAAGATACACACGAAAACTTGCATTAAAAATTGATACTCGAATTTTAGGGTGTTACAACTCTACCCTCCTTAAAGAAAATTTCGTCCTCGAAATTTACCTGATTAAAAGAGGTGAGGATATTGTTGCCGAATAGTTTCCTTAGGCTCCCACTTAGCTTCCTCCGCTCCGTGATTACGCCATAAAACATTGACCAACGGCACGGTTTTCTTTCTTAGCACCCTAATATCTCGGTCTAAGATTTCCACTGGTTCTTCTTCAAAAGACAAGTCTGAATTCAACTCTAATTCTTCTACCGGTACTATGTGCGAAGGGTCTGATCTATAGCGCCTCAACATGGAAACATGAAAAACATTATGAATTTGACCCAACTCCGGAGGTAACTCAATCTGATAAGCCACTGGACCAACACGTTTCAACACACGATATGGTCCACTGAACCTAGGACTTAACTTGCCTTTCTTTCCAAACCTGAAAATCTTTTTCCAAGGTGAGACCTTCAAGAAAACTTGATCCCCTACAACATACTCGATGTCCTTACGCTTCAGTCGCATACGACTTCGCTTCATCTCGAGGCTTCCTTCAAGCGTGTTTGAATAAATTTTACCTTTTCCTCTGTTTGGATATCATCTCAGACCCAACAACCATCGTTCGCCCAACTCACCAACAATAGAGAACGACACCTACGACCATACAATGCTTCGTAAGGTGCCATCTGAATGCTAAAGCGATAATCGTTGTTATACGCAAATTACGCGGTGGTAGAAAATCCTCCCAACTACCCTCAAGTCAATTACACATCCCTTAACATATCTTCCAATATCCGAATTACTCTCTCGACTAACCATCGATCGAGGATGAAAAGCCGATCGAAATTCAACTTTGTCCCTAAGGCTTCATGCGAGCTTTCCAAAATCGTGATGTAAACCGATCCCCATGCGATATAATAGATACGGTACCCATGCAACCTCACAATTTCAGATCGTGCGACACCGCCAACTTCGCAATGAATAATCCGTATTTAATGGGAGAAAATGAGCGGTCTTCATCAAACGATCAAGAATTACCCAAATGTAATTTTTCTTAGTAGGTGTTAAAGGTAAACCACTAACAAAATCCATAGTTATCCGCTCCCATTTCCAAAGAGGAATCTTTACCGATTGTAACAATCCAGACGGTAATTGATGTTCGCCTTCACTTGTCGACAAGTCAAACATTTTCCCACAAACTCGAAATCTCACGCTCAACCCCGCCACCAATATCGTTTCACGGAGATCTCGATACATCTTATTTCCTCCGTGGTGCATAGCATAAGGGCTACTATCGCCTCCAGAAGAATCATTTGCCTCGGATCCGAGTCCTTAGGCATTCAAACTCTTCCTCAAAGCACAACACACCTTCCGTGTTTATTCCAAAACCCTCGATTCCACCATTTTCAACTTGTCAAGTAAAGGTCCCAACTTTTCATCCGATGCCTATTTTTCCTTGATTTGTTCCACCACAATGGCTTCACTTGAAGTTCGCTAACAAACTTCCATCCTCATACAAACTCAAATGAGTAAACAATGCTCTCAAATCGACATCGCCTTACGACTTAACGCGCTACTACTACCACGTTAGCCTTTCGAGGATGATATTCTATTGAGAAATCATAATCCTTTAATAATTCTACCCATCTTCTTTGTCTCAAATTCAACTCCTTTTGGGTAAGGAGGTATTTAAGACTCTTGTGATCCGTGTAGATGATAGATTTCTCACCGTAGAGATAGTGCCTCCAAATCTTTAAAGCAAAGACCACCGCAGCCTAACTCCAAATCATGAGTAGGGTAGTTTACTTGTGCGGTCTCAATTGACGAGAAGCATAGGCCACCACCTTTCTATTTTGCATCAACACACAACCTGCACGTGTGAGACACATCACAATAAGCAGTGAATTTTTTCCACCTCCTATTATATCAAACCGGAGCTTCCGTTAATCTTCTTCAATTTCTCGAAACTCTCTTGTTGTTTTCGGTCCAATTATACGAAACTCCTTCCGCAGTTTAGTTAGGTGCAAAGAATCAACGAAAACCCTCTACAAAACGCCTATAGTAACCACCAAACCCAAGAAACTCAATTTCACTACCGACGCTGGTGGTTTCCAATCCGAATAGCCTCAATTTTCCGAGGATCCACCCTTATTCCTTCAAATTGATACTACATGACCTAAGAAAGTCACTTCCTTTAGCCAAAATTCGCATTTATTGAATTTGGCGTAAAGTTGCTTATCACGAAGTAACTGCAATACTATACGCAAATGCGTGCCATGCTCCTAATCATTTCTTGAATAAACCAATATGTCATCTATGAACAATACCACAAACCGGTCTAAATATGGTTGAAAGACTCGGTTCATCATGTCCATAAATGCGGCTGGTGCATTGGTTAATCCAAACGGCATCACTACAAACTCATAATGTCCGTAACGAGTCCGAAATACCGTCTTATAAATTTTCGCTTCTTTCACCTTGAGCTGGTGATAACCCGATCTCAAATCAATTTTGGAGAAAACTGAAGGTCCTTTTAATTGATCAAACAGGTCATCAATTCTCGGCAGAGGATACCGATTCTTGATCGTCAATTTATTCAATTGTCTATAATCAATGCACATACGCATCGATCCATCCTTCTTCTTGACAAACAAAACTAGTGCTCCCCACGGAGACACACTTGGTCGAATAAATCCCCGATCCAGCAATTCTTGAATTTGAGCTTTAAGCTCGCTTAACTCCTTGGTGCCATTCTATAAGGAGCAATGGACCTTTGAGCGATTCGAGCAAAAGCTCAATGCCAAATTCTACTTCCCGATCTCGAGGTATACCAGGAAGTTCTTCGGGAAAAACATCTGGAAATTCCTTCACCGTTCTCACATCATTCACAGATAACTCTTTGGCATCCAAAGCACAGATAAAGGCTAGGAATGCTCCATATCCTTTTCGAACCAACTTCTTTGCCTTCAACACGGATACCACATTTGCCAAGTAGTTCCTTCATTCACCAATCATGATGACTTCCTTATCATCTGAGGTCCTTATTGACTTTCGTTTTTTGGCACAATCCAATTGCGCCCGGTGCTTAACCAATCAATCCATGCCTAAAATGATATCAAACTCACCAAAAGGCAATTCCATCGATTCGCCAAGAACACCTCCTCTTGAATTTCTAAGGGCACGCTCTAAACATTTTATTAACAATTCTGATCGTCCTAAAGGACTAATTATCGCCATCCCACTATCGGTAATTTGATTCTAGATTCGTGTTTCTAGATATGGCACTAGCAACATATGAGTGGGTAGAACCAATATCTATTAAAGCAATAACAGTACATCAAGATGAAGAACGTATCAGCTTATCACATCCGGTGCATTGCCATCCTCATGGCGTCTAACCGCATAGACCATCCAGGCTATCTTGCATCCGTGTTCCTCTAGGACCATTGCCTCGACCGGTGCACCTTGACCACGACCATGCCATTACTACTACGACCTGGTCCACGACCTCTCGGTGGTCGCCGAGTACCTCACGGTGGTGTGCATCATTATTACGAACTTCTTGAGTCGTATCCATACGTCGAGGATAATTTCTATATCGATGATCCATTGAACCGCATTTGTAACAAGCGTCCGCTTTTCCTCCAACACTCTCCAAAATGTCTTTTCCACATTCAGCACAATCTCGACTTGATTATTAGTTACTGGTGTTCTACCTTGAACCGGTTCATCATTTCGAGGTCTCTTCTAAAATCTCTTTGAAGAACCCATCATTGTGGTCTCTCTTGTTTCTAAATCTTTCTGCTCGACGCTCAATTCTTAGCCTCCTCGACTATCTTGGCCTTCACCACAAGCGTGGAAAAAGTTCTAACTTGCTGTGGGGCAATCAGAACCCTCAGCTCATCATTAAGCCCATCCTCGAAACGCACACAACGTTCATGATCTGTTGATACTATTGTCCGAGCATAGCGGCTCAAACGTAAAAACTCAGTTTCATATGCTGCTACTGTTTTACTCCCTTGTACAAGATTCAGAAATTCCTTCCTTCGAGGCGTCTACATAACTCGTTCCAACGTATTTTCCTTGGAAGGCAGCTTTAAAGAATTCCCAAGTAATCATGCGACTTGGTGCCTTCTCTAACAATGAGCCACCATCGATACACCTCATCTCTTAACAAGGACACAGCTTCTTTCGGTTTTGCTCAACAAAGGCATTCCATATCATCCATAATCCGCTCCACGACTTGAGCCAATATTCACCACATTCGAGCTACACCGAAAACTCCTTTAAAACTTCTACATTATTTGACTTGAGTCGTTCGAAATTGACCCACGAGTTGTTGGTCCAATTCTAGTTCCAAGAACCCTTTCTAGGACTCGCAGACATTGCTTGTGTCAAAGCATTATCTTCTTCCATGTGATCGCGTGATCCGTCTCACTCTCAAATGACGCAGTGCATCCATTTTCTAAGATATGATTTGGTGCTTCAATCGTAGCACCTCGGCCTCTACCACGACCACGTCTACCAAGGCCCACGACCACGCCCTCTAGTGCTCATGATGGCTTATTCGCTTTTATCGATTACAAGTTTTATGAATCGAAAATTGTTTGATGTTTATTAACGATGTTTTATGAGATTTGAGAGATAAAGTTATTTTTCGCAACATATCCTATAGTCTCAATCTCTACGATTTTCACATCTAAAACTAGAAGTTCTAGAGTGTCCCTATGATCATATCATCATCATCATAATAATCATTAAGTAACAAATACTTACTTGACTTGTTCTTGGATGCTTGTGGTGCCATACCGATCATTAAACATAATCGAAATATTTTTCCTACGTAAATTATCTGTTGAACCCAACCATAGCCGAGTTTTTGAAACTGGCTCTGATACCATTAAATGTAATACCCCATACCCGGTCTATGCGTTAAGACTAGATTTGGTTTGTTACATGGATCGAACTATCTTAATAATTACAAGTGAGTCGAAATCTTCAAAATAATTTTGATTACAAGGTTTAATAAAAATCAAAAGGGTATTTTAAATTTAATGTATATTAGAAAATATTAGTTGAAAACATCCTCAATATTGTACTATCAAAATCCTTAAGTAAATTTTATAAGAGTTCAAAATACTTAAAAAAAATTTATAAAGGAATTTCATATATTTAAAACCCAAATTATTTTAAGAAAAACATCATATAATCATCACCCATATTAAAATGTCAAAATATAGTTTAAACCAACCACACATAAAAATCCATGAAATATTAATAGAGGCCCTTATTACATCAACCCAAAATAGTAATTTATAAAAATACTTATTAAAAAGTTCGAAGTTTAATAAACCCATGTTTTGCAGTATGGCCTCCACGAAGTCATCCTCGGCCCAAGTCCACGTCAATTTCCATTACCTGAGATGAAAAATTTGAGGGAGTGAGTTACTTAGAACTCAGTGTATAACTCACTTACTTTATCCACTGGGCCAGATTATCAAGTTATGGATTTGGGCTTAAGCCCATTAGTAGAATTAACAACATAAATAATGATATGCATGCAAAATGAATTTTCCCTCCCAAACCTAATTTCCATCCGCTACACACCCCCGTACCAACCATCACACCTGTGGGGATCAAGTCAACCCACCCCGCCATCACACCAATCATAGGCATTAAGCCATTTTATATTTGTGGCAGAGCCACAGAACTAGATTGTGACAAAGTCACCGAACTAGAGGCATTGAGCCAATTATTATTTTTGTGGCAGAGCCACCGAACTAGAGGCAAATAGCCATTTAATATTTTTGTGGCAGAGCCACCGAACTAGATTTTGGCAACAGGCCTTTCTTCTCTCCATCATTTTCCCAAACTATGCAATATCTATGCAAAGTAGTCTATAATCATACCATGATTTTATTAAAAAGGCCCATTAACACGAGTCAATATTTCCAATTTTTATTAAGGCCCAAAAATTACAAAATAACATTTGGCCCATTTAGCAATTTAACATCTTAGGCCCAAATTTACGATCTAGCAAGAGTTCGGCCCATTTATCGATCTAGCAGGATTTCAAATTGCTTAACAATTTAACTGAGATTACGGCCCATTTACGATCTATTAGAGATTTCGACCCAATTTTCGATCTAACAAAGATTTCGGCCCAATTATCGATCTAGTAGAGATTTCGGCCCAATTATCGATCTAGCTGAGATTTGACCCATTTATTATTTATCGTGATTTCGCCCATTTTACTAACAAGCAATATTTTTCTACCATCTACTAATTATCAAACTTATCGGCCCATTTTACGAAGACATGAAAATTTATATTTTACCGTCTAACTCATCGAGGGCTTTTTCGTAATTTTCACCATATTAACCGCTTTCATGTAATTTCACCAAATACCGCTTATTACGTTTTATACCGATCTAGTCATTTTACGATTTTACTCAATACCACGAATGACGTCCAAACCCGAGAAAAGTGTGAAGTTACACACCTTGATATCGTGAGTACTAAACCTTCCCTCTTCAACACCTAAACATAATACGATCTATTAGGACACTATCATGTATAAAAATATGCTATTGATATTCGATCCAAATCCTTACCCTCTTGATTTTGAATCACTTCAATTCTCGCCTCGTTTATCGATTCGTTATTCACGAGAACCCACTAACGTACAAAGGCTCTAAGTACAAACTACTTCAAATAATTGATTTCCCTCGGTTGATGGTCCGCAAACCGGTGGAAAATCCCGGATTCTAAAGCGCCCTTCGCTTATACTTAGGGAAATAGTGGATCCGCCCTCTTACGAAGACTAAACACCGCCTTTTCTTCCTATTTTGAATGTCTTTAATATCAAAAGATCGTTAATCCTAATAATATATCGAAATAATACTAAAGATTTTAAAGGTGAGATTTCCTTACCACAAAGATTCTTGCTCCTCAATAAGAGAGTCGACCAAAAACGTTTCCTCAACACCTTAAATCGATTCCAATGTTCTAAGATACACACGAACACTTGAGTTCCGGTCTTCCTCTATTGTACTACAGTATAACGAAAGAAAGCATTAATAGATTGAACGATAAATTCGATCTAAGAGATCCTTCTTATCATCCTCAAGATTCGGCCAAAACTATCATCAACTAAAATAAACTAAAAATAACTCTTACCTAATGTCCACGGTTGAGAAGAACGATTGAGAAGGATGTTTATGAGTAGAGAGAGATTCGGCTATGAGAAACCAAAGAAAAGAGAAAATGGTTCGACAAAGGCACATTAACAATCGGCCATGAGAGAATATAATGGAGAAGGTATGATTGAAAAGAAAATAAAGGGTGAGAGGAAAAGATGATGATGATGGTGATTCGGTTTTCAAAGAGGAGAAAAGAGAAAGTAAGAGATGTGTTTAGGGGCAAGGTACATTCGGCAATGGAGAAAGGAAGAAAAAGAATGATCTTTGGTGTTGGTAATTTCGGCACTAAGAAAAGGCACACAAAAGAATACTAAAGTGATAGCAAAAATGACCAAATGGTCAAAAGAATTTAGGCTTACCAAAAGCTCAAATTCGGCCAAAGGAGAAAGGTTGAGAGAAAATGCAAAACTTGCACAAGATGATAGGAATGACCAAAAACAAAATCCCTACCCTAGCCAAGCTACTAGCATAATCGACCAACCTCCCCCTTAGCCATATTGCAGTCCAAATTCATGATCAAATGGCCATGAATTTGTTTCCAAAACCTTTTCCTTGATACTTGCCTCATGTCCCCATATCTTTCCAAAGTTTCTTGATTCCATACCATAAGTTAAAAATTACCTTTTTCCTTTAGTCTACTTACCAAAAATAAAACAATACAAGTCATCCATCCTTATCCCCTTGCCGACACATGCATAGATTAAAGCAAAAAAATAAAATTTCCTAGATGCTAACCAAGGGATTCGAACCACTCCCCTCATGCCACAACTCATGCGCCAACACCACCTTACCATTACTCATCTTATGCTACACTTTGACACTTATTTTTACTTAAGTATCAATGTCACTTAATCCACTTCATTAATTTCTCAAAATTAAAAATTTATTCCTTTCCCGAATAATTCTAAACTCTTCTTCAGAACTATAATAAACACGAAAAGAAGTAAGAAAATTTTCCTTCATAATCTAAGCACCAAAAACATGCATTAAAAATCGATACTCGAATTTTAGGGTGTTACAAGAATTGTATTCCCATTCTGTGGCTAATTCCTCTAACTCGGTCACTGTAGAACATTCATTAATTGCATCAGAAAAATGTATAGATTTAAATGTGTTAAATGCTACTTGGTCGTCTTAAACACGCACGGTAAGCTCGCCCTTCTGCACATCAATAAGGGTCCTTCTAGTTGCTAGGAAAAACTTTCCTAAGATGATTGGCACCTCATTATTTACTTCAAAGTCTAAAAAACCAAAGTCAGCAGGAAAAATAAATTTGTCTACATGTACCAATACATCATTGATTTTTCCTTCCAGATGTGCTAAAGAACGATCTGCTAACTGAAGCATAATTATGGTTAGTCTAACTTCCCCTATCCCCAATTGCCAGAACATAGACATAAGCATCAAGTTGATGCTTGCCCCTAAGTCACACAATGCATTACCACAATAAATTGCCCCAATATTACAGGGTATGGTAAAACATCCTGGATCCTTTAATTTTTAGTGTGGCTTATCTTGCAGGACTGCACTGCACTCTTTTGTTAGAGTTACCATCTCAAATTCTGCAAGTCTCCACTTTTTGAATAGGATATCCTTCATGAACTTGACGTAATTTGGCATTTGCTCAAGAGCTTCTACCAACAGAATGTTGATATGAATATTCTTGAGTACATCTAAGAGCTTTTGAACTGGACTTCTTATTTTTTTCTTCTAAAGTCTTTGAGGGTAAGGTCGTGGAGGATTCTTTACTTGCATTGGGAAATTTGTCAGATGCGGCAATTTTGGATCTAACAAAGATGTTAGTTTATCAGCATTTACTGGTTTAGAAGTAACCTTATCAGAATTTAAAGATTCTGGTTCTAGTGAAGTTAGACTTTCAAAAATTGGTTGAACTTCCATTTTATCTCGAGCATTAGCACACTCCTCTTCAACTTTGACAGTGTTGGGCTTTAATGACTTTTCGCTCCTTAGAGTTAATGCTTTACAATACTCCTTTCCAGATTTCTTGAATTTTCTATATCACTAGGAAAAGCACATTACGATCGGTTCCTAAGTTCAGTACCAAATTGACCCATTTGATTCTCCCAATTCCTTAAAGTGGCGTCATTCTTTGCAATATATGCCTTCAATAGGTTTTCTAGACTATTGGAAGGTTAGGCTTGTGGTGGTTTCTGAAGTAGTTGAGTAAATCCAGGTGGCTTGGTCGGTCGGGGTTGAACGTAAATGTCATTGGGTCCAGCCCCTTGGTTACTCCAAGAAAAATTTAGGTGGTTTTGCCAAAACAGTTTATAAAAATTGGATTGCGGTCCCTGCTACCTCTATTTTGGTTTTGACTACCTATGTAATACATAAATTCTATGTTTGATGGGCAATCTTCGAAAAAATGCCCTTCCCTACAATAAATACAAGCTATATTATCAAATTGATTGGGTAGCTGAGCTGCAACACTGTTAAACCCATTAGTAGTAAAATTTTTAAGCATTGAGGATATGAAAGATACTTGAGCTGCAAATGAAGTGAGGGCGTACACTTCTTGAAGCTTCTCGATTGGTTGTCCATTGATAATTATTCTTGGAAATTCTCTCAATAATTTCATCAGCCTCATTATAAGACTTAGAAAGGAGAGCACCATTGCGAAGCATCTATTACCATCATCATGTGAGAATTAAGACCGTTATAGAATGTCTCCAATTGGATACAATGCAGGATTTCATGATGAAGGTATTTTCATAATAGTTCTTTAAATCTTTCCCACGCTTCATATAAGGACTCGTCATCCATCTGTTGAAAGGTAGTGATTTCATTTTGCAACTTAGCATTCTTGTTGGGTGAGAGATATTTCATAAGGAAGCGTTCTACCAACTCTTGCCATGTGGTAATGGAATCTGATGACAATGAGTTCAACCAAGCTCGAGCTCTGTCCCTTATTGAATATGGGAACAAATTTAATCTTAGTGCATCTTCGGGTACTTAGTCTAACTTGAAGGAATCAATCACCTCCATAAAATATCTGAGGTGAAGGTGAGGATCTTTAATAGGCATTCCACTAAACTGACCCATTGTCTGAAGCATTTGGAACATAAATGACTTCAACTTGAATTTTTGTGCCTTGATCTCAAGCCTTCTAATTCCCGGATTAAGCTCATTAAACAATGGCATAGCATACTGTCTTAAGGCTCTATCCCTGTCATCAGCAACAAGGATGGATTTTGAGCATGATTTGCTTCATTTCCTTGATTCTAGTTCCCAAGGTTTATCTCTTTAGTTCTTTTTTGAGCTGTTTGTCTTGTCCTTTGTCTAAAAGTCCTTTCAATTTTAGGATCTACGGGGAGTAAGTTAATAATTTGATCAATACTCATAAACACCTAAACAATCACAAAAAATAATGGAATTAAAGTTTAACAAAAAAGTAACAAAAATGCAAAATTATCAATTTCACAAATAATGTCCTTTAAAATAGGTCCCTGACAACGACGTCAAAAAATTGGAACGATGGAAATGTGTAAGTGTAGACAATCGTAATAAGTAATAAAGTGACAAGTTTGTCAAGTTATCGTACCCACAGGGCTTGTACAAGCAAGTATTCATGAAATGTAAATTTAAGCAAATTGGACGAGGAAGATATATTGATTTGAAAGAGGCGATCTAAAAACTAAAAATTAACTAAGTAATCAACTAAAATAAAAAGTAAAATTCCAATGCACAAATTAAAAAAAAAGGTTTTAATCAATATGACATAAGTGTGTTAAAGTAATCTCATTTTAACTTAGAATTATTAAAACTATTTTCATGTTATTACGAATAATTTCATGGCAACTTGGTCTTTTATTAATTAATGCAGATACATACTTAATTAATCAATATTTCAAACATATTTCTATGTTAAATTAATTAATAAATTTTCATAAGCAAGTATAAGATAGAGTGAAATAACAATATATTTGTATATTGAAACAGTTTAATCACAACAACCATACAAGCTATGCAAGGTAAGAATATTGTTTAATACTATTGCTAATTTAACCCACTTTTACACTTAGAAGATTAAATATGCACCAATTAAATATTTTGTCCATTAATCACAATTTCAATCCAATCAATAATTAATTCTTTTGTTACCTTACAATCATAATGCAAGCACAACATAGGCATGATTTTATCTAATTGACCAAATTACCAAGGCCTATAACAACACAAACATGATTTTAACAATGTAAGTAACAGAACACAATCAATCTAACACAAACAAAAATTAAGTCATTTTAATTAAAATAGAAGCATCAAAACAATAAGCATTCATCTTTGTGATCACAAAATAAACTTAGAAAGATAATAAGAAGAGAACTAGAAGGCAAATCCTGGTGATTCTCCGAAGCCAGACTAGTGTGCTTCTCTTCCTCTTTGCTTGTTCTGCCAATCAAAAGCCTTTAAAAATGCTTGATTTCTACTGCTATGAGGGGCTTGATAGCTCTTTCTAAAGATGGGAAATCGGCAAGGGAAAGGAAGAAGATGGGAAAGCAATTGGAAGGCAAAAGAGAGAAATAAGAGAAGAGTAGTGGATAATTGTAGGATGAATGAGATGATGAGAAATGAGAAGGTGAGGAAAGGTATTTATAGTGGGATATAATGACTTGTATTAGCTAAAAATAGCATTCAATCCCCCTTCCCATGGTCGGCCCTTGATAGTAGGGAGAGGGGTTGAGATGACTTTGCTAAATTTAGCTTAATGCCACAAGTGAATATGCACTAAAAGTGGAGGGGTTGAAACGGGTTTAGGCAAAAGTTTAAGGCTGGTTTGAAAGTAATATAATAATCTTAATTAGCTTATTTGGGCAGCAATTGGGTAGGCATTGGTTTCTTTGTCTTGGGCTCTTCCATCTTCCTTCTTTAGTTGCTCAATTTAGGCCCTGTTTGTCCACTTTAAGTTATCAAATTTTTCTTGATAAAATTTACTTGGACCAATTGATTCAAATAAGTCCAAGAGAATGAATTTGGGTTCTCTATGGTTTTAGTTCATCATATTGAGCCTCAAGGTGTCTCGGTTCTTGAATCATTCAAGGTGACTTCCGATTTGGTTTTTCACCTTTTGTACAAAACTATTAAAAATTAGCCAAATTATGCAAATTTAGTATAAAAATAACTAAAATTTGAAATTAAGTATAAGTTAAGCTCAATTTAACTATTTTATAATAAAAGCATAAAATTCGACATAAATTAGTTAGAATTTGCATGAATTCATGTTTAAAATGTCTTTGAAAAAGTCTATATGTTTTAGTGTTTCCATGATCTTGGTATTTGGTAATTTTTGTTGGTTGTTTAGGTATGTATGTTATAATGCTTATGTGGTGATACAGTAACATGTTTTAAATATGCTTAGTAAATGAATGGTATGTATATGATAGGTTTGAATGAATTTAGTAAGGTATTTTGCATGCTTGAATGGTTGATATTGAATCATTATTATATGGTGTTAATGCTATGTTAATTGTTTTGAGGTACCTTGGAGGGCATATTGGATTGTTTTGAATATGGTATTATGTTTGAATTTGAATTTTTGGATTAATGTGCCAATTGTGGCATATTGGTTGTATGTTTGTAATGGATTGAGTGAGTTCTTTGTAGGTTATGTGTGTACCTATATATATCTGTGAGCTAAGATATAGATTTGGGCATGAAATGAACTTTTAAATTTGTGATGTTGACAATCTAGGTAGAAGTATCGATACTAGAGACCAAGGTATCGATACTTGACAAAATGAAAAATGTTTTGAAAATGGCAGAATGCCAAAACCGTATCAATACCAATTATGATATTGATACCTACCATAAAAGTATCAGTATTTTTTACTTTGGTATAGATACCTAGTTCCAAAGTTTTAGAAATTTTCAGATTGATCCTTAATTATTCTCGAATTTGTTAAACTATGTTTGTATGCTCGATTGAGTCCCTGATTTACTAATAACTTCTATTATGCACAAATTTAGATTAATTTGATGATTTTGATTGAATTTAATGTTATAATTTGTGTGTGAATATTTCGGTGTTTATTGTAGCATCTCGTAACTTGAGTCCAACAACCAGATCAAATAAGGGGTGTTACATGATTTAGTGATAAAAGTCGCTTTCTTTATTTTTACTTAATGATGGTGGATCTCAATTTTTGTTTTTTATTTTAGAACTGTCAGGGGTGTGGACAACCCTATTTCCATAATTTCTTGAAGGAGTATATAAGAGATTTTTCTCTAGATTTTTTTTGTTTTGTTTGAAACTCAAATTAGTGATCTTAAGACAAATTCGGTCATTACGAAGTTAGGCTTCGAGTATTCTTTTATAGTCAAAGCATCAGGATTTGCAAGGGGTATAGAGTTACTGTGGAATGAGGGCACTTGGGTGATGATATTGAAAGTTATCCCTAATTTGTTCATATGCAAATCCATGATGATAGAAGTCGATACTCATTTCTTTGCACTGCGTTTTATGTGAGTCTTCAACGAAGCATAAGGGCTAAGTTGTGGGATAAGTTGGATCAGATTGCCACTAAAGTGAAGGGACCATGGATGATTGTAGGTGATCTTAATGTTATTATATGTGGTGAAGAAAGACAGGGTAGTTCTGAACCTATTCAAGTAGGTTGTAATCGTTTCAGGTCTTGTTTCTCCTAACATGGACTTATCGATTTAGGCTTTCAGGGACCAATGTTCATGTGGAGTAGGAGAAATTTATTTTAGAGATTGGATCGATCTATTTGCAATGAGTATTGGTAGGATTTTACATCAAACACAGCTGTACGACACCTACACAAGTTGAAATCTAAAAAACAGTCGTTGTTGGTCTCGACAGATCCGGAGAGGTCAGTGGAATGAGACCGAACTTTTCATTTTCTTATTATTTGGTTGACACATTCTAAGTTCCAAGATGTTGTGTTAAAATCTTGGAGTAACGATGTGGACATTGCAATGAATTTAAAGAATTTACTCAGTCGATCCAAGTCTGGAACAAAACAGTTTTTGGTAAAATTTTTCTAGGAAAAGAAAAGCAAAGATGAAGTTGGAACGTATATAGAAAGCTTTGGAACGGTGTAATAGCACGAGGCTTAGATCGAGGGAAGCTGAAGTGCGACTTGAAATTGAAAACTTACTAAACTAAGAGGAAATTTTTTGGTTTCAGAAGTCCAAGAGTGAATGGTTGTTGATTGGGGACAGAAATACAAGTTTATTCCATAATTGCATAATGAAGAGGCGACTGATAACTATTGAAAAGAGTTATATTTCATGCCTCTAAACTGAAGTATTTGCTTGTAATTAAGAAAATATGTTCGTATTTTAGACTTATTATTAGAGCATTACATACTAAAGCTTTGATTGTATTTTAACTGTAAATTTATGTTACTTTTAATTATTGGAAAGAGGTTTGGTAGTCTTTGGTAGTAACTGTAGGGAGGATGAAAGAGGCAAAAAGAAAGAAAAGAGGAAGAGAAAAAGAGAACGAATGAGGTGAAATATTGCCACGGCAAACGGTGGGATACATTGTCAATAGAAATGTCATAATAATTCCAGAAAGATGACGCAATGCTCAATCCATGTCACTCTTAGCCAGCTGTATGTGTAACAAATAAATCACCCTAAAAAAGAGGAGTAAAATATGTGTGCTGAGAAGCACATATCTACCTTATAGAAAAAAAGAGAGAGAAGATAAAAAAAGGGAGACAGATTGTGAGGAGAAAAGAAAAGAAAGAGAGCGGTTACTCTTTCTACAACAAAATCCTGTGGAGAAACTGTGTGAAAAATTTAGAAGAGAAGAAGAGGGTAGCAGATAAAAGAGGAGATCACAAACATGAAAAAGGGGAAGAGAAATTTGCCCTGATTTTTGCATAAAATCTTGAGAAGAAAGTGAGTGCGGCCTTTAACTTCATCTGAGCTTCTTCCTTTTTCTATTTTCTTAGTTTTAATTCTGTGATTCGTAAAACTTGAAGAACGTTGATGAATGATTTAATTTTGGATTTCATTGCCCAACCTATGAGCTAATTACCTTTGGGTTGGGATTATTTGGGTGAATATTGAATTATTTGTAATGTCCATGATATGATTTTGATTAAAATTACTATTTCATCCGATTTATGCTTATTTTGAATGCATGCATGCAAGCTCTAGACAGTTGATTGTATGTTATGTTCTTAGATGGATTTGAATCTGAAAGGAGTAAATACATCATATTGTTAATTGATTGATACAGACAAGTATTCGAAAGAACAATTGCAACACTCTAGACATAGTAGTTGCGATCTGTACAGGTGAAGAATATTAGTGTGGTTATCATTCGTAAGTCTTGTAGACATACACAGACTCGGGATAATAACTAGAGTTTGACTTTTGAAAGAAGTAGACTACTGTAGTAATTCTCTTGGCAATTGTTAGTCAAAATTTTGCCATGGTATTATTATGTTATGAAAATATTCCTTGAGTAATTTCAACCTTTATCATTCAATGACAAAAATACTCTCTACTTATTCTTTATGAATTGCCACGTCATTTAGATTGTCTTGTCATTTCTTTTTAGTTATAATTGATATTATTAGTTTATTCATTAATTCCTTTCATCAATTTATACTCTGTTTCTTTTGGACAGTTTAATTAGTTAAAAATGCATAAATACTTTACCAATTGTAATCATTTTTTGATCCCTGTGGAGACGATACTCACTCATCATTATATTACTTGAATTGACATGTACTCTTGCACATTTGCATTACATATTTACACATATTTGAAATACAATTTTCTTCCATAATTGCACAGTGAATAGGCGACAACAGAACCAAATTGCGATGTTGAAAATAGAGGGTAATGAGTGGTGCTATGATAATGAAATCCTAATGAGGCATGCGGTTGAGTGTTTCTCATTTTTATATACAATAGACCCATACTCGATTGGGAGCTTTCTTGTCAAGGGGCATTTTTCAAATCTGGAATATCATATCGTTAGTGAACTATCTTCCAAGGTCAAAATGAAGGAGATTTGACGTTTTATTTTTAGCATGGCTTCACTCAAAGAGTTGAGTGTGGATGGTTTTCATGCCAAAATTTACCAAGAAAATTGGGATATTGTAGGAAGAAATGTTTTTTAGATGGTTCAACATGTTTTTTTCAGGAGGAGCTTTGGATCCAAAACTTAACAGAACTTTCTTGGTCCTTATTTGTAAAAACATTAGTGAAAAGTTAATTAGTCACTATAGGTACGATTTTGTATAAAATTATTACAAAAATAATTGTTATTCGTCTTCAAAAAGCTATACAGGTGTTGGTAAAATAGAATCAATCAAGTTTCATTGTGTTGCGAAACATTACCATTTCCCAAGAAGCGGTTCACACCATGAAGAATACTAAGGGCAAAAAGGGTTGAATGGCAATCAATGTAGATCTTGAGAAGGCTTATGACAGGGTGCGATGGGATTTTTAAATGACACTCTGTTGGTGATGCTAGGCTTCCAAAATTGTTTGTTATAATGATCATGTAGTGTGTTTCTTCATTGACAATGCAATTACTTTGGAATGGATCCTTTTCAAAAAGTTTCAAGCCAACTAGAGGGGTTTGACAGGGAGATCCGGTCTCTCCATAGCTTTTTGTACTTGGCATGGAATGATTGGGTCACTTGATTGAATTAGCTATTGAAGAAGGAAGATAGGAACCATTAATGCTATCATGTAGAGAACTAGGTGTGTCTCATCTATTTTGTGTTGATGATCTGGTGCTATTTTGCAGAGCCAATAAAAATGGAGCAGATTGTCTAAAGCATGTTCGGGATTAATTCTATCTTTTCCTTGGCCACAAAGTTAATAGACAAAAGACTCAATTATTTTTCTCTCACAATGTGTCTGAGGAAGTAGTAACAATTATATATGGAAAGCTAGGTTTCTCTAGAGTTAATGACTTGGGGAGATATCTCGGTATGCCATTTTTTTCACAACAAAGTAGGGACTATTACTTTTCAATTTATTTTGAAAAAAATTCGGAATCGGCTAAATGGGTGGGATGTTATTAAATTGTCACTTTTTGGCCGTCTCACATTGGTAAAGTCAGTGTTACTTATGATTCATAATTATTTTATGGCTACGACAGAAATTCTAATCACAATCTGCAATGCAATTAAAAAGCTAGCTTGCGGGAAAAATTGTTGTATGATGGCGCTGAATGGAGGCTTAGGGATTCAAAAGTTGTAAGACCAAAACAAGCTCTTTCTTTTGAAGTTGGGGTTTACTTTGGTCGCTAACACGGAGGAGTTGTGGGTTCATGTTCTACGTAATAAATACAATGTTCATGCAATCATCCCAAAGGACATACGTCGAAGCAATTGTTCATGCATATGGCAATCAATTACGAGTGTTGCTATGATAATGAAATCCTAATGAGGCATGCGGTTGAGTATTTCTCATTTTTATATACAGTGGACCCATACTCGATTGGGAGCTTTCCTGTCAAGGGGCGTTTTTCAAATCTGGAATATCATATCGTTAGTGAACTATCTTCCAAGGTCAAAATGAAGGAGATTTGACGTTCTATTTTTAGTATGGCTTCACTCAAAGAGTTGAGTGTGGATGGTTTTCATGCCAAAATTTACCAAGAAAATTGGGATATTGTAGGAAGTAATGTTTTTTAGATGGTTCAACATGTTTTTTTCAGGAAGAGCTTTGGATCCAAAACTTAACAGAACTTTCTTGGTCCTTATTTGTAAAAACATTAGTGAAAAGTTAATTAGTCAATATAGGTACAATTTTGTATAAAATTATTACAAAGACAATTGTTCTTCGTCTTCAACAAGCTATGCAGATGTTGGTAAAACAGAACCAATCAAGTTTCATTGTGTTGCGAAACATTACCATTTCCCAAGAAGCGGTTCACACCATGAAGAATACTAAGGGCAAAAAGGGTTGAATGGCAATCAATGTAGATCTTGAGAAGGCTTATGACAGGGTGCGATGGGATTTTTTAAATGACACTCTGTTGGTGATGCTAGGCTTCCAAAATTGTTTGTTAAAATGATCATGTAGTGTGTTTCTTCATTGACAATGCAAGTACTTTGGAATGGATCCTTTTCAAAAAGTTTCAAGCCAACTAGAGGGGTTTGACAGGGAGATCCGGTCTCTCCATAGCTTTTTGTACTTGGCATGGAATGATTGGGTCACTTGATTGAATTAGCTATTGAAGAAGGAGGATAGGAACCATTAATGCTATCATGTAGAGAAATAGGTGTGTCTCATCTATTTTGTGTTGATGATCTGTTGCTTTTTTGCAGAGCCAATAAAAATGGAGCAGATTGTCTAAAGCATGTTCAGGATTAATTTTGTCTTTTCCTTGACCACAAAGTTAATAGACAAAAGACTAAATTATTTTTCTCTCACAATGTGTCTGAGGAAGTAGTAACAATTATATGTGGAAAGCTAGGTTTCTCCAGAGTTAATGACTTGGGGAAATATCTTGGTATGCCATTTTTTCACAACAAAGTAGGGACTATTACTTTTCAATTTATTTTAAATAAAATTCGGAATCGGCTAAATGGGTGGGATGTTATTAAGTTGTCACTTTTTGGCCGCCTCACATTGGTAAAGTCAGTGTTACTTATGATTCATAATTATTTTATGGCTACGACCGAAATTCTAATCACGATCTGCAATGAAATTAAAAAGCTAGCTTGCGGGAAAAATTGTTGTATGATGGCGCTGAATGGAGGCTCAGGGATTCAAAAGTTGCAACACCAAAATAAGCTCTTTCTTTTAAAGTTGGGGTTTAATTTGGTCGCTAACACAGAGAAGTTGTGGGTTCATGTTCTACATACTAAATACAATGTTCATGCAATCATCCCAAAGGACATACGTCAAAGCAACTGTTCATGCATATGGCAATCAATTATGAGTGTTTGGAATGAGGTTAAACAGGGCCTCATTTGGACTATCTATGATGGTAGCTTGGTAAATTTTTGGAATGATACTTGGTTAAGGGATTCGGGGCCGTTAAAGCCGCAGTATATTGGTAATGAACCCCTGGATGAAACTTTTCGTGTGTGTGACCTAGTGACGCTGGAAGGAGAATGGAATATAGAATGGTTATCTACGATGCTACCAAGAGATATTATTGTCCGAATATGTGCTTGCAACACAACGTTGAGGGAGTCGAGTTTTAATTAAATCTCTTGGTGGTGGTTGTCGGCAAGGAAGTTCTCCTTTGCAAAAACATATAAGCATCTTTTTAAGACTAATGGACCAAGGAGTTTGGGTATGGCAGGTTAATTTGGAAGCTATGGCGCCTCAAAAGGTGTGATTTTTTCTATGGTTGCTTATTCGAAATAGACTTTTAACTAACGAGGAATGTATAAGAAGAGGTATGACATTGACTCCTTTTTGCGAACAATGTGGTTGGTCTGTGGAAATGACAATTCATGTGGTGAGGGACTATGATTTTGTTCAGTCTATTTGGAAAACAATGGTTCCTAGGCAAAATTGGAATTTTTTCTTTAGTTCAACACTTGAGAGATGGATTCACTGGAATATCACGAATAAAGAGGAATTAAAATTTAGTGGAGGCGAATGGTCGACGTTTTTTGCAATAGTCACTTGGTTCTTGGAAAACCATAATGACTTTATCTTCAACAATGCTAGTGGGAGTAGTTAGAATTTAATAGCTTCAGCTACGATATGGGCAAGATAATTTGGAAACAATGGCAGTATGGAGCAAATGGTATGCAAGTCAAGGAAAAAAAATAGTTGGCAAAGGCCTAAGTCGGGATAGGTCATGATTAATATTGATCTTGATGTTGACAAGCAGACAAAGGCGGCAATAAGAGGAGCATTCAGAGGACCAAGCGCAAGGTGGTTGGTGGGTTTTGAACTAGTAATAGGTATGGCTAATAGCTTCGAAGTTGAAACTCAGGCTATCCTGGAAGGCTTGAAGCTAACATGGATGAGGGTTTTCAAACAGGTTGAGATGGAAAGTGACAATGCCCTATTGATTGATATTATTAGAAATGGCTTTGTAGCAAACAATAATACAGTGGAAGTTCGATTGGTTCATGAGTGGTGTAATAGAGAATGGCAAGTTAAGCTTCAGCATGTCTTAAGGGAAAGTAACAAGGTTGTTGATTGCTTAACAAATGCGGTAGGAGGTAGAATGAATCGATTGGTTGTACTTGTTGATTCACCTTCACATGTATGAAGGCTTTTAAAGGAGGATATTAACAGCTCGATGCAAGTAGCGTCATTTGGGCTCTAGCTTTATTAGCATTTTAGTCATGTACTAAATCCTCTTTTCAAAAAAAAAAAAAACATGAAGATAATATTTTTTTGACTTTTTTAGTCACATTTTGAATGTTACAATTAAAAAACTCAAATCACAAATTTATAGGGATGGAGTAATTTGTTATTAATTAACTATTATTTTCAAGCTTTTATTATCTGTTAATAAATTAGTTATTTAATAATATTTTATTAATAATATTTGTTATTTAATGCATTAAGCAAATGATGAATTAATATGTAAATTAAAATAATTTTAAAACTATAAATAATAACTACAATAAACTGCTAAAAATTATATTTGTGAATATAAATATTATTTAATTTTATTAATACCTTATGTAATTTATTATCTATATTTTAGATTTTATTGTAAAAAAATAAAAAGTGCATGTTAATATTTAAATCCTACTTATAACAGTATATCATGTAAAATAAAATATAATGTAAATGAAATAAAATAAATAAAACAGTACTGAAAAGATCAACTCAAAATCATGAAACGGGAAACGACGTCGTGGCGTACACCAGAGGAACCAGATTTGTTGTCCCTGGTAAGCTCGATATCAATATCATGAACCCTACTCATTGTTTGTTTATTCAACGATTCAGCACCATTTCAAATTCTAATTAAAAGACCAGGAGAAAGAAAAATCAGCTACGCCACACTCATGGCAACGCTTATCAGAAATTCGCTGATGAAGGCATTGATTGTTATTTTCTTTGCATCAGTAGCCACCGCCACAGGCGACTTCCCATTCATCGTCGCTCACAAGAAGGCATCGTTGACCAGACTCAAATCAGGTTCCGAGCGCGTTTCTGTCTCCATCGACATCTACAACCAAGGCTTCTCGTGCGTTTCTTTCCCTTTACTTCAATCCAGATTTAGCAATGATTTTTCCTTCGAGATGAAATTTCTAAATTTTGAATCCATCCTCAATTTTGAGTTGAATTCGAGCTGTTTTTATTATTTTATTTAGCTTTCGATTTCCTTTTTAAGCTTTGCGTGATAAGTAGCTGATTTGAATTTGTGAGAGATCACATTCTCTTTTGAGGTGATTCAAGAGAAAATATGTGGATTTGAAGCGAATTTCATTTTTTTTTTCGGTTATTTGGATCTGAGAGAAATGGAATGAAATTGTAAATCCGATCCTTTCAATAGGAATTTCATTCCTTTTTAACCTTTGCTATTAGAGAATATACTTAGGCAGGCCTTTTTTTTTTTTTTGCTTATAACTTTCTCTGCTCTAAGGTTTTGCATATTTCACGGTTTTTCAATTATTATTATTAGTATTATTCATGTAAAGCCTGATCTAACCTCTTTGATCATCAATTCTAATAGGAGATTGGTTTTTCTATATGATCCAATATAATGCTTGAATAATATTGCTGAAATTTTCGGAAACTTCTACAGTGGTAGTATGAAGCCTTGTATATTTCTTCCTCTTTTGATGTTTTTTCGAATTCACAAGTGAAGTTTTCTAGTTTTCTCTTGCACTTTTGTGTTTTCGGGATATTATCTTACTTGAGGAACAATCTTTCTGGGGAAAAAATGATTCAGGACAGCATATGATGTGAGTCTCCTCGATGATAGCTGGCCTCAAGATATGTTTGATATTGTCAGTGGCAACACTTCACGGTCGTGGGAAAGACTTGATGCGTGAGTTTTGCTTTTGTTTAATTCTATTAATATGTTATTCCTAGATTGGATTAATAAAAATGCAGAACTTTGCTATCTGCAGTGGTGGTCTTCTATCTCATTCATTTGAACTAGAGGCGAAAAAGCAAGGAATGTTCTATGGTTCCCCGGCAGTAATTACTTTCCGCATTCCCACAAAGGCTGCTTTGCAGGTTTGAGATCAAACTGAGTGTATTTTCCTTAAATTTTAAGGGAAAAGAAAAGAAAATGTGGAGAAAGAAAAAGCTTTGACACTCTAATTTGTTGTGTCTTTTTAGGAGGCATATTCAACTCCAATCTTGCCGTTAGATGTTCTTGCAGAAAGACCTCCTGAGAAGAAGTTTGACTGGGTAAGTTTTGAGTGGAATAACAGTAATCAATGAATCATAGCTATTCAATATCTTTTTTCCTTTTCTAAATGTTACTAATGCTTTTCTGTTTTTGTTTTTCGTGGGATGTGCTTTGGTGGTGACTAAATATTGAAGGCTAAGGTATAAATGATTCTTGTTTATCTTTTTTGAAATGATCATTCTTCTAAAATTTGGATGGATAAGAACTGAGATGCATGCAGAGATAAGCATATTTGATTCAGGAAAAGATAATATGCATCCATTTTTTGTAACATTTTTGCTCTTCATGTTACTAGTAGTGGTTGGGTTTTCATTGCATGACAATTTAAATAAAATGGATGCATGATGACCCTTCTAGTTCTCGGCCTTTGATTTATGGAGTGCATAAACTACTAGCTATGACCTATCCCTTGAAATTAATATATAAGACTTCTATATCTGCAGAGGTTGCTGGCTAAGTATGGATCTCAAATCTCTGTGATATCAATTGTGGTTCTATTCATCTACCTGATCGTGACACCATCAAAATCCAGTGCTGCAAAAGCAAGCAAGAAGAAGCGCTAAGTATAGTAGATGTGCTGAGAAAAGCCGACCTCTCTTTTTGTTTGCAGTTAAATAGGTTTCCTTTGTTGTTGTTTTTTAATTTTTCTTTTATTACGGTTAGAACATATGTTATCGGGAATTTCTATTCAAATGAGTTTAGCACAAGAAGAATCAGCTGATTCCTAGTTCCTAGGGCTAGTAAACTTGACTGAAACAAGTAATGCAAGGAGTGGATTAAGTAATATTACAGTGATGGGGTGACAATTTTGAAATTTAACACTTATGATTGTATTGTTATGTTATGTTGATAAAGTTGGTGAGTCGTTATATGCATACTACATTGCATTTGATGTGATTGAAGTTAGGGATGAAAAACCCTAGACTAGACTCTGAGGCTTACCAGCCTTATAAATGAAGGAGCTTTTGTTTTTTTTTTATATCATGGAATCGGTAGCTTGATGAAGTAGCCCCCATGTAGTTTGTGGGTTGTGGCTATTTTCTAGAGCAATAATTCAAATTTTTTTTCTGTATTAGCATTTATCCAACCAGAAACTATTTAAGATCGTTGAGAAATGTCTAACCTTCATCTTTGCTTTGAGAATGTGATTGTTAGATTAATGTAATCGTGAACATGAGATAACTTTTCCAATCCAAAACATGGATTGTAATAAGTTCTCTTACTGACAGTGTCAGCAAACTAATATTCAAACTGACAAAACACAAGCAAAT
Source organism: Gossypium rotundifolium (assembly GCA_025506655.1). Taxonomy (NCBI): domain Eukaryota; kingdom Viridiplantae; phylum Streptophyta; class Magnoliopsida; order Malvales; family Malvaceae; genus Gossypium; species Gossypium rotundifolium. The sequence continues at coordinate 54,492,193 of CP106725.1, forward strand.
TCTTTATCCCACAGTTAATGCTGGAATTCTTAACATTGCATACCAACAATTATTCACAAACCTCTCGTCATAAGTAATAACCAAAGAGAGGCGAGGAGAGTAGTGTAGCGGTTAACATGTTTGTAATGCTAGCATCCATCCGAAGTTCGAACTTGTACCTCGATAATGCTACTGGGACGATACAACTCTAAACTTGAATTAGATCATCGCGCTTCGCTAATATAAGCCCAAGTTGAACGCGCCTTTAAATGCAGAGTCGAGACTCGGTAAAATGGAAGAAACTTGACAGCTACCTGTTTCACAGAAGGATTCCTTGTACCAAATATATGTTGCCAGACTTTGTTCTTAAAACAAAAATCAAGAATTAGACAATTAAAATGACCATATACTTATTGATCCTTGACCACAATGTTAAAATAGCAACACAAGCAATGTTTATATTGTTTATGTTGGTCGATTGGTCTGTTTTTTTTTTTTTTTTTTTTTTTGCTAGTTTATTAATTGAGTCTTTAGCCAATGTTTAATTTAATCAGTTGTTCTTGTTTTCTAGCATAGTGGCTTGTCATGGGATGTGTCCCTAGTTTTAAAGGTAGTGGTTTGCCATGAGATGTAAGCCTCTATATAAGGCATTTAGTTGGTTTCAGAAATAATCGATCAGTTCCGTTCAGTTTCCTTTGTTTTTATTGTTTTCCTCTATTATATGTTGTGTTCAACATTTTGGTATCCGAACTAGGTTTCTATATCGTTTGTTGTATCTCCTATTGGCAAAATGAGTGACCTTTATGTCATCGGTGGAGTTAAAGAACTCAATAATTAGAACTACAACACTTGGTCTACATGTATGACGTCTTACTTGCAAGGCCAAGACCTGTGGGAGGCGGTGAATGGAAACGAAACCACGCAACTTGTGGTAGATCCTACAAGTGATACGATGCGAAAGTGGAAAATTAAAGTGGGCAAAGTAATGTTCGCTTTGAAGACGACGGTTGAAGAGGACGTGCTGGAGCATATTCGAGATGCCAAAACTCCTAAAGAAGGGTGGGATACATTGGCAAGCTTATTCTCCAAGAGAAACGACACAAAGATTCAACTTCTCGAGGGCGAGTTAGTGTCGATGGGGCAACGTGACATGACAATCTCGCAATATTTCTACAAGGTGAAGACGTTATACCGAGAGATTGGTGATTTGGATCCACAAGCTCCTATCAGGGACACCAGGGTGAAGAGGATAATCATCCATGGTTTGAGACCAGAGTTCAGAGGCTTTATGGCTGCAGTACAAGGATGGCAAACCAAACATCACTTGTTGAGTTCGAGAATTTGCTTGTTGGTCAAGATTCGTTAGTGAAGAATACAGAAGGAGTTCCACTGAAATGGGGAGTAGCAAGTTCTCTATGCCAATAAGAGTAGTTGGAATTCCAAGCAACAAGATGGATAGAAAAGAAACGAGGACAAGGCAAAAAGTTTTCGGGTTGAAGGGTGTTCTCGTGTAGAGGAGTTTGAAGCCCAGACAGGGTCACAAGGTGCATATTTGTTGGTCGAAGAAAAATTTCATGGAAACGAATGTTGCTACCGCCAACAATGAAGAATGGGATGTTGAGGCATTGTTTGTTGTGAAAAGAAGATGGCTCTTACAGTTGTAACATCCAATCGAATCGATTATGAGAACAATTGGATTGTTGATTTAGGTTGCTCAAATCACATGACAGGTGATAAGAAGTTGCAAAATTTGTCAAAATACAAAGGAAGTCGTGTGGTGGTGACTGCAAACAACTCGAAGTTACCGATAACTTATGTCGGTAATATTGTAATCCCTCCTTCGCATAGTGCTACTAAGGTGTCATTACAAAATGTTTACCATGTACTAGGGCTGAAGAAAAATCTTCTTTTGGTAGAATAGTTAACATCTTCAAGACATTATGTTCTGTTCGGTCTTAAAGATGTGAAGGTTTATTGCAACCTGGAGATTGCTAAAGAGCTGGGTGATTCAAGGGCGAAGATTGTAATTGGTCTACGTGATGCTGCCGAAGTTGCATACGTGGACAAGACGAGGAAAAATGAGACAGTTGATTTATGGCTATTAAGCATGACTCCTATTTCATTCAAATTTGAGAAATAATCTTCTAGTTAAACTCTATTTATTTGTTTCAATCAAACACTGATTAGTTTAGATTATTTTATTATTATTTGACCTATAAATTTAGCCTATAAATAGGCTCTTTTACAACCTTAGAAAAAAATACCCATTAGATATTAGAATTCATAACACATTTAGAGAATTTTGTGTTTACATTTTGAGGGTTCTTTATTTTCGGGTTTTGGGGTTTAGTTTTTATCTCCATCTTTTGTACTATTCGTTCTTTTGCCATTATAGTAAAATTATTTTTGCCCGTGATTTTTTATCCTCTTTGGAGGGTTTTTTCACGTTAAATTTGTGTGTTCAATTTCTCAATTTATTCCGCTATTTTTTTTACTTGTTGCTTAATCGGGTAGATCCCAACAAGTAATATCAGAGCAAGTTCAATTTTCATAGATCAGCCTATTCAGATATGGCAACAACAAGGTTTGAAATTGAGAAGTTCGATAGTGAGACAAATTTCAATCTGTGGCAAGTTCGAATGATGGCAACTCTAGTTCAAACCGGCTTGAAAAAGGTTATTACTGGGAAAAAGCTTGAGAATCTAAATCAAATAGAATGGGAAGAGCTTGATGAAAAGGCCTTCTCTGCAATCCAGTTGTGCCTTGCGAATACGGTATTGCAAGAGGTATTGATGGAGAAAACCTCATTCACCTTGTGGAAATGTTCGAAACTTTTATGCAATTAAGTCTCTCGCTAGTTGTTTAGTGTTGAAACAACGTCTATTTACGTTTCGCATCAACGAAGGTGATCACATCAATCAATTCATTACTCTTTTAAATGATTTAAAAAATGTTGAGGTTCATATTGACGATGAAGATCAGGCTATGCTATTATTGTGCTCTTTACCCTAATTATACAAGTCTTTCAGGGAGACCCTAATTTATGGTAGAGACAAACTCTTGTTCGAAGATGTGAATGGTCATTTGTTGAGTAGAGACAAACTCGACAATGAGTTTGGTTTGGATAGCAAGGCAGATAAGCAAGCTTCGTTTTGGTAGCATCAAAGAAACGAGACAAAAGATGTCGCTATTGTAAAAAGTTAGGTCACGTCAAAGAAGATTGTTATAAACTGCGAAAGAAAAGAGTTGCTGAGAGTAACGAGGAAGATGTAACTAATGCTAATTTGGCTGATGAAAGCGGTGATGATTTCTTGTTAGTTGTAGAAGCCCAAATCTACCCGGCCCAAACCCAAAAATTAAAACCCCAAACCCAATACATTAAAGCCCAAACCGAAATCAAAAAGAAAAGAAAAAAAAAGAAAAACAAAACCTAACCCTAATGCAAGTGGCGCTGAAACACCCAAACCCTACCACGAGCCTTGACCGGATCTGGTATGTTCCACGTGTAAACTGTTTCAAATTCTTTTGTTACTTAGGAAAACTTGTGTGTTTTGAAAGAAAGTTTGTTTTGGGTTGGGCTTGAGATGAAAACAAGTTTATTTCATTAAAAAAATCCTTTACTTTAGGTGACAAAACGTTTGGGCTTTATTTTAAAAATAGATTTACTTAATCTTTTAATAAATAAAAGTTTGTAAGCTTAATAAATAAAAACAGAATAAAATAGTTCTACTAAGGCCTTATTACATCAAATAATTCCCAAAATTTAAATTCAAAATACTTAAAGTAAAATAGTCCAAATAAAAGAAATCTGAACTTCACATGGCCTCCACTAAGCATCTGCCGGCCCGGTCCATCACTGATCGTCACCTGAAAAATAATCCCACAACGGGGTGAGTCAACAAACTCAATGTGTAACCAACACTAAAATTTAATATTTCAGGCATACAATATCATACATGTTCATAAAGCATTTAAACAATATGATGCAACCCGAACCCAAACCTATACGCCATCCGCTACACACCACCCGTACCATCCTGCACACCGTGGGGACTACTAAGTCAACCCTCCATCCGCTACACACCATCGAAGGCAGTCGCTGCAGTCGACGTGCTCATCGCCCTTATAAAAATTCGTGGTCTTAGGTCACCACATTCAGTTTTATGTGGTCTTAGGTCACCACATTCAGATATCGTGGTCTTAGGTCACCACATTCACTTCCCCTTTTCATATAACCCATATGCCCCCATATTTCATACATATCATGCAATATCATACCTTAATTCACATTCTTATCACTTTCCATATTCTTATCACTTTTCACATGTTAAAAATAACATATATTCATATTCCTAGTAGGAGTAGGAATCGTACCTTAGTACTTTGTACCATTGTATGGTACCTTAGCCATGCTTTTCACATTCTTAATAACACATTTAATTTAAAACATAGCCATGAACGTATTAAAACTTAGAGTAGGGTACACACCTGATTCGCTTAACGATTTCACTTGAAATCCCGAATTCGATCTTAGATCTTTAACTCCCTACATTAGACCCATATTAAATATTTAATGAAAAACTCATTCGGCCATAAAACCAAATCCTAGTAGGATTTGTATTCTTAAAACCTACCTTGTTGCCGATTGTCTTAAGAATCAAGTCCCTAAACTTTGTCGTATTCCTTCTTGCATTCGGCCAAACATTAAATCATACCACAGGTTAGTTTTGACTTTTTAACAATTATGAAATAAATCTTGCAATCAAAACAGGCCTTTGGCCGATTGTATTTAGGCACATACCTTGCGATTTCCAAATCCCGAAACTCACCGAATAACTAGGGAACACGCGGCCTATGGTGTACCTTCGGGAAAAGAACTTCTCCTTCCTTGTAATCGGCTGATTTTTAGATCTATTAACTATTAGTTTCGGCTATTTTGAATAAATATGGACTAGATCTAAATACTAAAATAGGCTTTAGCCGAATATACATAGGTGCTTACCTTCCAAATCTTAATTCCCGAATTGGATCCTTGCTTCCTTAATGCTGTTGAAATTCCTTTAACCATATGTTAGATTTAATCTAACATTAAAACATAAAACATGGCCTTTGGCCGAATATACATATGTCTTACCTTAGATCCTTGAAATCCCGAAAGATACCTTCTTGTAGTTGACAATTCTTAAATCCGAATACACCTTCCATAATTCGCCAAAATCAATAATAGAGATTAGTCCCTAGATTTTCGATAGGTCTAAAATACAAAGAATTGAAACCAATTTTGGATCTTACCCTTTTAAGAAATCGGTAGCACCCTTGTTAAAAGCCCCTTAAAGAATCGGCCTTGATGACTAGATGGTAAGGTTTCGGCTTTTGGGATTTAATGGAGAAGTCGGCTAGGGGTTCTCTTGGGGTATTCGGTTTCCACAAAAATAAAGAAAAGAAAACTTGAGAATTTTGGCAATGGTGGACTATAGATTCGGCTTAACAATTGAAAGAGAAGAGAAGAGAGGAGAGCACTAAGAAATTCGGCAGAGAGAAGAGGAGGAAGAAAAATTGATGAGTAGCCCTATTCTTTCCCTCTTATAGCCGAAATTACTACTCAGAATCCCTTCCTTGGCCACCACTCTTCTATTTTGATAACTTTATCCTTTGAATTATCACTTTATTAAAAGAATTAATCCAACAATTATCTCCCAAAAATAATGATAAATAAATCTATTATTTATCTCCTATTTAGACGAAATTTAAAGAGAATAAAACTCTTCCTTGGGTTCCTTAGTGCCGCCCACTTCCTGCTCTTTGTAGCAAAAATAAAACTCCTTTATTTGCTCCCCAAGTGACTCGAACCTAGGCCCAATACCCTTGTATGTGGCGTCACCTACCGGGCCTCAAGTGATATCTTGAGCCACTTTTCCAAGCTTTGTTTGTGTGTTAAATTCCTCCTATTAATTTTCTTAAGGCCATCTTGCCTTAGTTTCCTCTTTTAAACTTTAAAACTTGACATTTCCTTACATTTCCGTGTTTCCAAAATGTTCACTTTCCTCTTTTAACTTAACATTTCCGTGTTTCCAAAATGTTCATTTTCCTCTTTTGACTTAACATTTCGTGTTTCCAAAACATTCACTTTCCTCTTTTAAACTTAACATTTCCGTGTTTTCAAAACATTCACTTTCCTCTTTAAACTTAACATTTCCAAGTTTCCAAAATGTTCATCATACATTCATAATACATAAGACATGTCATTTCAGATAATTAAATCAAAATGCATAGGCCCATTTTCGTGGATATTACGCTTCTACCTCCTCAAAATAATTTCGTCCTCGAAATTACTTACTATCGCTCAATCCTAACTCATCACACTACGCCTCTGCGACTCGATCTTAACAAAGCTAACACATTTCTTAGATACTACCTCGACCACGTCCACTAGAACTCATTACTAACGTCGTGATTTAATCTGATTAAAAAGTTTTATGCATTAGTTCTTTGTTCCACTGTTTTATTACGAACTGTTTTATGTTCAATAGTTTTAAGAAGTTGTTCTTTCGATTCATACACATACAGTCTCACATCATTCATTTAGTCACACACATGAACTTGCGTTCATTACGAGAAATGTTGTAATTGTCGTTGTTTGTTGTTTTCCACTACCTGTGGGTATTTCCGTAATTTTATCCTATGGGGTATTTTGGTAATAAATCGGGTCAATTCGAAAATATTTTACAAATCAAAGGCATTTCAGAATTTACAAAACCTCGGGGGTTATCTTGAAAATTTGTTTTCCAAATCAGAGGTGTTGCAAAAATTTCAAAAATCGAGGTTATTTCGGTAATTTTGGAAAATCAAGGGCATTTTAGTAATTTTACCACTAAGGGTATTTAGGTAAATTTGTAAATCGAGAATTCTTAAAAAGTTTTTCCAAAATAATAATTTTTGAAATTCCAAAAGGGTAGTTCGTTGACTTTTAAAACTAGGGTTTCCATAAAAATATGGCTAGTCCCTTTCAGGTTTTAGTTACTAGGTTTAGCCCGTGACTAAGTCCTCTTGGTTAGGGTGAACCGAAGCTACGCACCAGGTAGGGTTCGAGTGGAGAGGAGGTGAGTCACACGGACTGCTTAAATACCAAGCTCCCACCGAAACCAATCCTAGACATGCGCACAATGGTTGCGACACCCTAACTCAGCGACTTAGACACAGGTTTGTTTAATTGTGCATTAGAGTCTTATGTAATTGTTGGGGTAAACTAGTCTTAGGGTTTAAGTACTTATCATACTAATCTACGTTCCATTTCTACCCTTCTACAATTCATATCATAAATCACACAAGAGATAGGGGTACTTACCTGGTGGACTTCGGGTCGGAGACTTAGTGGGCCATGCCAGAAAAACCTGCTTAATTCACAAAATTCCTTTTGGGCTTAACTTTGGAAACGTTTTGGGCCTTAAACCCAAGGCCGAGAGTTTAAATACCAAATTTAAACACCCCAAACCCGGCCCACGAGCCTTGACCGGATCTGGTATGTTCCCTAGTGTAAACCGTTTCAAATTCTTTTGTTACTTAGGAAAAACTTGTGTGTTTTGAAAGAAAGTTTGTTTTGGGTTGGGCTTGAGATGAAAACAAGTTTATTTAATTAAAAAAAATTCCTTTACTTTAGGTGACAAAACATTTGGGCTTTATTTTAAAAATAGATTTACTTAATCTTTTAATAAATAAAAGTTTGTAAGCTTAATAAATAAAAACAGAATAAAATAGTTCTACTAAGGCCTTATTACATCAAATAATTTCCAAAATTTAAATTCAAAACACTTAAAGTAAAATAGTCCAAATAAAAGAAATCTGAACTTCACATGGCCTCCACTAAGCATCTGCCGGCCCGGTCCATCACTGATCGTCACCTGAAAAATAATCCCACAATGGGGTGAGTCAACAGACTCAATGTGTAACCAACACTAAAATTTAATATTTCAGGCATACAATATCATACATGTTTATAAAGCATTTAAACAATATGATGCAACCCGAACCCAAACCTATACGCCATCTCGCTACACACCACCCGCATTCATCACACTGCACAGTGAGGGACTACTAAGTCAACCTCCATCCGCTACACACCATCGAAGGCACGCTGCAGCTTGACGTGCTCATTGCCCTTATAAAAATTCGTGGTCTTAGGTCACCACATTTAGAATTCGTGGTCTTAGGTCACCACATTCAGTTTTATGTGGTCTTAGGTCACTACATTCAGATATCGTGGTCTTAGGTCACCACATTCACTTCCCCTTTTCATATAACCCATATGCCCCCATATTTCATACATATCATGCAATATCATACCTTAATTCACATTCTTATCACTTTCCATATTCTTATCACTTTTCACATGTTAAAAATAACATATATTCATATTCCTAGTAGGAGTAGGAAACGTACCTTAGTACTTTGTACCATTGTATGGTACCTTAGCCATGCTTTTCACATTCTTAATAACACATTTAATTTAAAACATAGCCATGAACGTATTAAAACTTAGGGTAGGGTACACACCTGATTCGCTTAACGATTTCACTTGAAATCCCGAATTCGATCTTAGATCTTTAACTCCCTACATTCGGCCCATATTAAATATTTAATGAAAAACTCATTCGGCCATAAAACCAAATCCTAGTAGGATTTGTATTCTTAAAACCTACCTTGTTGCCGATTGTCTTAAGAATCAAGTCCCGAAACTTTGTCGTATTCCTTCTTGCATTCGGCCAAACATTAAATCATACCACAGGTTAGTTTCGGCTTTTTAACAATTATGAAATAGATCTTGCAATCAAAACAGGCCTTTGGCCGATTGTATTTAGGCACATACCTTGCGATTTCCAAATCCCGAAACTCACCGAATAACTAGGGAACATGCGGCCTATGGTGTACCTTCGGGAAAAGAACTTCTCCTTCCTTGTAATCGGCTGATTTTTAAATCTATTAACTATTAGTTTCGGCTATTTTGAATAAATATGGACTAGATCTAAATACTAAAATAGGCTTTAGCCGAATATACGTAGGTGCTTACCTTCCAAATCTTAAATCCCGAATTGGATCCTTGCTTCCTTAATGCTGTTGAAATTCCTTTAACCATATGTTAGATTTAATCTAACATTAAAACATAAAACATGGCCTTTGGCCGAATATACATATGTTTTACCTTAGATCCTTGAAATCTCGAAAGATACCTTCTTGTAGTTGACAATTCTTAAATCCCGAATACACTCTTCCATAATTCGGCCAAAATCAATAATAGAGATTAGTCCCTAGATTTTCAATAGGTCTAAAATACAAAGAATTGAAACCAATTTTGGATCTTACCCTTTTAAGAAATCAAAGACCTTTGTTAAAAGCCCTTAAAGAATCGGCCTTGATGACTAGATGATAAGGTTTCGACTTTTGGGATTTAATGGAGAAGTTGGCTAGGGGTTCTCTTGGGGTATTCGGTTTCCACAAAAATAAAGAAAAGAAAACTTGAGAATTTTGGCAATGGTGGACTATAGATTCGGCTTAACAAATGAAAGAGAAGAGAAGAGAGGAGAGCACTAAAAAATTCGGCAGAGAGAAGAGGAGGAAGAAAAATTGATGAGTAGCCCTATTCTTTCCCTCTTATAGTCGAAATTACTACTCAGAATCCCTTACTTGGCCACCACTCTTCTATTTTGATAACTTTATCCTTTGAATTATCACTTTATTAAAAGAATTAATCCAACAATTATCTCCCAAAAATAATGATAAATAAATCTATTATTTATCTCCTATTTAGACTAAATTTAAAGAGAATAAAACTCTTCCTTGGGTTCCTTAGTGTCGCCCACTTCCTACTCTTTGTAGCAAAATAAAACTCCTTTATTTGCTCCCCAAGTGATTCAACCTAGGCCCAATACCCTTGTATGTGGCGTCACCTACCGGACCTCAAGTGATATCTTGAGCCACTTTTCCAAGCCTGTTTGTGTGTCAAATTCCTCCTATTAATTTTCCTAAGGCCACCTTGCCTTAGTTTCCTCTTTAAACTTTAAAACTTGACATTTCCTTACATTTCTGTGTTTCTAAAATGTTCACTTTCCTCTTTTAACTTAACATTTCCAGGTTTCCAAAATGTTCATTTTCCTCTTTTAACTTAACATTTCTAGGTTTCCAAAACATTCACTTTCCTCTTTTAAACTTAACATTTCCAGGTTTCCAAAACATTCGCTTTCCTCTTTTAAACTTAACATTTCCAAGTTTCCAAAAATGTTCATCATACATTCATAATACATAAGACATGCCATTTCGTATAATTAAATCAAAAATGCATAGGCCCATTTTCAGGATATTACAGGCGCCGCAACCTAGGGCCACTTGCTCTGACATTCTGACGCCACCGGCCACCGCCCACAGCCCACGTCGCGTCTCCACCACCCAAGAACACCTACAAGCATTAAAAGAGAAGTGACAGAAAATTGTAAAGAAAATGTCTATAAAAGCCTATTTGGAATATTGTAAAGGGGTCTTTTTTTTTCTCTTTGGACTATCAATAAAAAATAACAGATTCGAACAAAAAAAAACTCAAAGCAGTGAGATGAGATCGAACACTAAAAGACAGAGGCAAATAGGTGATTTTTTATTCGAAGTATATTTGTTTCTATTTTTATTTTTCTCTTTTTTTCTTTCCTTCGGCGCATATACATACCACTATTATAAAATAAAAAATATACAAATTTTACCCTTTTTTAAACTTCCGGCCATCGCGTGCGGTGGCGACGATGGCAGAGACACGGCGGATGTCAGTCGGGCAACGCCGGCCAACTAGACCTGCAGAGAGAAAAAAAGAGAGGGGGAATGAGTTTTTTTTTTTTTTTTGTAAAGGGATGAAATGAAAATTTTTTGGGAATATTTTGCCTTTTATAGGCACATGAAACGACACCGTTTTGGCCGGCGTCCTTAAGCCCCCAAACGACGTCGTTTTGGCCTTGACCCGATTCGACTGACCCGACCCGACTCAGGATCCACGTGTTTTTTTACAAAGGGGTTTATTGCGCTTCCGATCCTTCCGCATTTTCATCTTTTAAAATTAGGTTTTCTGTTATTTTTAATTTTGGCCCGTAGATTTTATAGATTTATAATTTGGCCTTTAAAACGCTGCGCTCAAACCACTCGGGAAAAAGCGCTCGCGTCCCTCATTCTTTAGCGTTGCAATTTCCCTATTATTTATTTATTTACAATTTGTCCTAAAAACTTCCGCTTTAATGCGATTTAGCCCATTTTAATTTTTGCAATTTTTATCATCATTTTATTTTTACTATCTACTATGGAGTATCTATTATTATTATTATCATTATTTTATTGCCACAACCACCATTTTACTTATTTATTAGTTTGTTTTATGTTTTGTTTTACTATTATTTTGCATATTATTTTCTATTATTATTATTACCTATTATTATTACTATATATCTATTATTATTATTATTATTATTATATTATAATATATATTTGCTTATTCTTTTGCATACATTACATTATTTATTTATTAATGACTATTACTATTATCATTTTATCTTTCGTTTTATTTTTCATTACTATTTGTACATTATATATTATTATTGGTATTATTTATATTTTCATTTGTCATTGTTCTTTATTATTATTATTACTATGTTATTATTATTGTATTACCGTTATTGCTAGATTATTATTATATTATTATTATTATTATTATTTATTATTATTATTATTATTATTATTATTATTATTATTATTATTATTATCATTTGTATATTATTATTACTATTATATCCTTTTACCGTTATTATTAGCATTTTACTATTATTATTATTATTATTATTATTATTATTATATTGTTATTATTATCATTATTATTATTATATTATTCTATCCTCACCCATTACTATTATTTTATATATTACTATTTTATTATTTAATTATCATCATTATTGTTATTTTATTTTCATTATTATTGCTATTACAATTATTTGTTATTATCAATATTCTCATCGTTCGTCTCACTAATCCTTCCCAACATCTCAATTTTTATAACGACCAATATTTCCATGTTAGCAATTAGGGAGAATCGAGCCCTAACTTACTGGGTTCCGGTTTTTCTCATTTTAAGCTAAACAACGGAATATCCCTTGTAAAAAATCGCAATTCAAATTTTAAACAAAACACATAATCTCGAAAATTTGAAATGTCGCGCCCTAACTTACTGGACTCGATATCTAGATATTTTGAGATAAGTTTCTTTTCTTTCTTCAAAAATAGAGGCAATATTCCTAATTTGGCTTTTCGAGAAAACAAACCCTAACTTACTAGGTTTTGATCTCTCGTTTGACAAATGACAGGAGTCCCTCTTCAAATATAAAACTAAGTTTTAAAAGGCGAGCTTAGTTTCGGGAGTCTAAAGTATTGCGCCCTAACTTACTGGACATGATGCTTTATCTCTTCGAAAATAAGAGAGTCTTAATGTCCCTTTCGATCCCTTCAAGTTTTGGAAATCAGAAGTATCTATTTTCAAATCATTTCAAAGTTTTCAAAATTAGGACATCGATCAATCAATTTGGTACCAATTTTGGGCATATCGAGGGTGCTAATCCTTCCTCGTGCGTAATCGACTCCCGAACTCATTTTCTGGATTTCGTAGACCAAAATCGTTGTTTTGATAAATCAAACTATTTATTAAAAACAACTATTTTACGAGGTGACCCGATCACACCTCATCAAAAAAGATTGGTGGCGACTCCCTTCTTTTTCGTTTTCAAAACCCGAGTCGACCGCGTCATTTTCTGTTTTATCAAAAAATGGTTACGACATTAGGGTCAACGAGGATAACTCCAAGCTCACGTCCGAGTGGATCCTAGATTCAGATGTTCTTTCCACATGTATCCTAATAAAGAATGGTTCTCCACATATAGTTCGGTTGAAGGTGGAGTTGTACGCATGGGAAACGATTCATCTAGTAAGGTAATTGGTATTGGTACTGTTAAAATTAGGATACACGATAGGACGATTAGGACATCTCAAATGTCAGGTATGTACCTGATTTATGAAAGGATCTTATCTTATTGAGTATTTTAGACTTGAAAAGATGCTGAATCAACATCGAGTCAAGCGGCATTAAAGTATCTCGTGGAGCTCTCATTTTGTTAAAAGGTAAAAGAACTGACAGTTTTTATATTCTGGAAGGTTCTATAGTGACCGGTGAAATCGGACATCCTCGTCCATTTCAGACTCACAATCAACTTGTTTGGAGCGGAGGCAACTTGGTCATAGGAGGGAAAAAGGTATGGCCGTTTCGTTGAAGAGAGGTTCTCTTTTGGATGAAAGTTTTGAAAAGTTAGGGCATTGTGTTCGTGAAAATCAAACCCGGGTTAGTTTTGATTTGGTAGTATACAAGTCGAAGGCTAGAAGTCTTCTAGTTTCTAAGCACAGATTTGAATCAGTTAATTCCCTGCATGGTTCAAGATAGGCTAGTGTCGGGCTTTGGCAAAGATGGTGTTGTCAAAATATGAGTCAAGGTGGAGATTTGTTAAGTATGACTCCTATTTCAGTCAAATTTGAGAAATAATCTTCTAGTTAAACTCCATTTGTTTGTTTCAATCAAACACTGATTAGTTTAGAATATTTTATTATTATTTGACCTATGAATTTAGCCTATAAATATGCTCTTTTACAACCTTAGAAAAACACTCATTAGATATTAGAACTCATAACACATTTAGAGAATTTTGTGTTTACGTTTTGAAGGTTCTTTATTTTCGGGTTTTTGGGATTTAGTTTTTATCTCCATCTTTTGTATTCTTTGTTCTTTTTCCATTATAGTAAAATTATCTTTGCCTGTGGTTTTTTATCCTCTTTGGAGGGGTTTTTTCAACTTAAATTTGTGTGTTCAATTTCTCAATTTATTCCGCTATTTTTTTTACTTGTTGCTTAATCGGGTCGATCCTAATAATGGCACTTGAGGCTAAGCCATGTTAGCAATTCCAAGCTAGGCGTGATAATGAAAAAGTTGATGTTGAAGAGTCTTCGCAACTTGAAGTGAGGATGGATATGGTTTATGCAGGCTGCCAGTATGGGAAAGCACACCAACTTCCTTAAGAAGGGTCCAAATTTAAAGCAAAGGAACCATTAGAGTTAATCCATTCTAATGTATTCGGACTGGTCAAGCAAGCTTCTATTGGTGGGATGAAGTATATGGTCATGTTTATCGATGATTTTTTCAGATTTGTATGGGCTTATTTTATGAAGGAAAAATCGAAAACTCTCACAAAGTTAAGGAGTTTAGAGAGGTGGGTGAAGCAGAGATTGGTAAAGGGATCCGTTATTTACGCATCGACAACGGAGGAGAATATACCTCAGGTGAGTTCTTGAATTTTCTTCGAGAGTGTCAAATACGTCACTAGTTCACATGTCCAAGCATCCCACAACAAAACGACGTGGCTAAGAGGAAGAATAGGCACTTGGCAGAGATATGTTGTGGTTTGATTCACGCGAAAAATGTCTCGGGACGGTTTTGGCGGAAGCAATGAAGGCAGGCGCTTTTGTAATCAATAAGCTTCCTCAAGAAAATGTTATCTTTTCTTTCTCTTCCTAAGAAATTGTGGAGCATGACACCTACAGTTAGTTATTTTTTAGTGTTCGAATATGTATGTTATGTATTTGATCCCGATCATTTACGTAGCAAGATGGACAAGAAAGTTGTTAGGTGTATTTTGTAGGATATGACAGCCAAAGAAAAGGGTGGAGATGCTATGATCTTATAATAGGGAAGTGTTATACATATCAGAACATGGCGTTTGATGAATCATCTTCATGGTGGCCATTGGAGAAGGAGGTATCACCATAATCAGATGCTTGTAGGCACGAGTGGCAGGATTCTCAAATTCACCTGAGTTTGGGAGATGTTGAGGTTGCTGATGATGATGCTAAAAGTTAAAGTCCTTGGTGAACTAGCGTGCACAAGCATCCAGTTGAAACTGATGTGCTTCAGCATCTAACCAAAATTGATGTGTATAAACCATCGAATGAAAAAGATGAGCCGAATGAATCGAAAGCACCATCTCTACTTAGGAAATCAGAAAGAGTCAAAAATCCAAATCCTAAGTATGCCAAGGACAATGCTACTATAGTTGAAGAAAGTGAGAAGGAACCAAAGACATTTGATAAAGCATTTAAAATTCTAGAATGGGTTAAAGCCATGGAAGAAGAGATTGAGCTTATGTCAAAGCCAACAGATGTGAAGTCTATCTCTTGCAAGTGGATCTATAAGATAAAGCGTTGCACAGATGGATCAATCGAGAGGCATAAGGCTTGTTTGGTGGCTTACAGATTTTCTCAATGATGTAGACTAGATTATGATGAAACGTTTAGTCCAATGGTGAAGCTTACAGCGGTGCGAGTTTTACTTGTAGTTGTAACCAGTAAAGGTTGGAACTTGTGGCAAATGGAAGTGAAAATGTGTTTCTTGACAAGGAGCTAAACCAAGAGATTTCCATGAATCAACCGATTGTCTTTTAGAGTCGAGATTATTCAGAGCATATGAGAAAGCTTCGAAAGTGATCGTTGTTTTGTCGAGTTTTAAAATTTATAATGAATGAGATCGAACCTGGAAACTAACTTTGACAACAATTAAAGGCAAGTGTACCTATCGAACAATAGTATAGCTTAGGCAAGATCGGATTATCGAACCCAAAGGAACTAAAAGTACTATACTAACTTTCTTTTTATTATTTAGCCTAAAATAAGTGAAGTTGCTTTAATCTAAATTAACGACTACTAAACTAAAGATGCAAAGACAAAAAGAACGAATTGGGAAATAACTTGAAGAGAAACTCAGTTGATCATGACGATACCCTCAGGAAGAATCCACCTAGACTTCACTTGTTATTTAACACTGAACCATACGATTTATTCACTTAGTTTGATCCATAATACTCCCTAACGTATATTAAACCCTCTCCCGAGGTGAATAATGTCTAACCCTAGGTTAATTAACGAAAATCTCTTTCTCAAATAATAACCCCCTAGAATAGTAGTAAATCGATCTATGGACTCCCATATTAGGTTTCACCCTAATCCGGCAAAATCTCGTCCCCCTATCTCTAGGCGTGTGATCAACTCCGCTTAATTATGCTAGATCTACTCTTAAGTAGAGTCTATTCCTCCTCCACCTAAGCACACCAGATTTGGATTAAGCACACATAATTAAGAACAAACTAAGTATTTATCATATAATTCAGAAAACAATAACAAGATTCATCTAGGTTTCATCCCCTTCAGGTATTTAAAGGGTTTAGTTCATAATGAATAAAGAAAACATCACAAGAGAAAAGATAAAACAAAACATAAGAAATCCCTAAAACCCCTGAAGGAATTGAAGGAGAAATCTGCCATCTTGAGTAGAATTTTGGCTCCTTGAGATGGATCAACTGGCTTTCTTTGAGTAATTCCCACAAATCTGACCTTCTGGCTCGGCTCCTTGGCCTAGCTAACCGCCGCCCTTTCTCAGGTTACACTTAGGGTGTTTATATAGACTTTTGGAATGCTTTGCTTGGCCTCTAAGTGTCCCAATTCAAGTATACTTCCTACTCAGTGTTTGAATAGGCTTTGGAATGTGTTTCTTTGCCTCAAAGTATCCAAATCTGAGTGAAATTTCTCTCTCTTGCGGCAGGGGCACGGCCATGGTACATGCCCGTGTAAATCATTTTCAGGCCGTGTCTCGATTCTGTCGATTGGGGCACGGCAGTGTAAATCGTGGCATGGCCGTGTCTTAGTTAATTGTCGAGGCACGGCTGTGTGGCTTGAAGTCCAGGCATGTCGATTTCCTCTTTGCCCCAAATTGGCCAGTTTTAAGCCTGTTTCTTGTTCTTTTCATCCTCGGGTGCTTTCTTGAGTAAAAACATGAAAAGAAAGGATTAAGAGCACCTTTTTACATAAATCAAGGGCTAAATCATCCAAAAGCATACTAAATGTGGGCCTAAAATATGTTATTTTTACGGTTTATCAAATACCCCCACACTTAAGCTTTTGCTTGTCCTCAAGCAAAATTCTCAACTTATAATTAAAACGAACTTTCCATAATTCACAATTCCTATCAACAATGTCTCATCATAATTCATAGATAATTTATACATGGATAATTTAACTCAAAGACTCTTTAAAGGCTCAAACAATTCTAAGTCATAAATTTGTAGCATAAAAACATAGGCATCTCCCCTTATCTAAATAATTACCTTTAATTCAAAGCTGACAAAGATTGGCATCCTCACTAAAGATTCACTCAAAGCACTCGAAGTGTTTAAGGTTCAAGAAAAAGCACTCATAAGTCGAACCTGAAAATTTAATCCCATAGGCTTGCCTGAAAATCAAATCTCCACCACTGTAATATGAGATGATACACAAATCAAAAGGTTTTTAACAGGGTTGTAACGGGGCTTAGGTTAAAGGTATGGATAAAGGCTGAATTAGAAGGTTTAGAATCGAGATTGACCTGACAAATTACCTAACTTTTAGAAAAATAATTGAACTAATAATTTGAATAATTACATCACATGAAACTTTGAAACTAATACTACGAGCTTTTTCTTTGATAATTGAAATTTAAATGTACAAGCTCACTTTTTATACAACTAATGCTGAATATACTTTGATTTCGATTTTTTTTTCAAATAGAAACATAATAAAGAAAACTTTATCAACTGAAATAAACTAATTGATGAATCGATCAAATCAATTCTCGATAGAAGGGTAGTCAAAAGAATGGTGATAACAAATACAAAGGGTTTTGGGTTAATTTTAGCGGGTAAATCAATAAAAAGGGTTGTTAGGATCAAATGGGTTCACTAAGGGTTAATTTTTGAAGGTAGGCTTTTTAGTGGAGTGAATGAGTTAAAACCTAGGTGCCTTTATCATCTCAGTATATCAAATAAAAAATGTGGTCTTGACATGTATAATCGAGGCAAGTTCTAAAATAACAATTCAGTGTTGACACACTCATAATCAATAAAGTGAGCATGAAAAAGAATATATGCTCTATAAGGCTCAAAGTCTCACAAAAATTATGGGTATTTGACATCAATCCCTGTAAATTTCAAACTTCAAGGTAATATTCAAATTCAGTTCAACCACCTAGAAAATTTTTGATTCTTGAAAAATAGACTTATCATGCTTTATTCTCTAGTTTTCTTCAAGTATAAATCATCAATGCATAATTATCAATGACTTACTCAAAAATATATCAATAAAAATCATAAATCATTAGAAATTTAACCCTAATTGATAATATGAGAAAATTACTTAGGAACAAAACTAAAATTCAGGATTTTGGAATAATGCAAAAATTTAGGTACTTTTACCCCCCCACACTTAAGATGTACATTGCCCTTAATGTACAAAGATAGATAACTAATAATGTAATCAAAAGAGAAGGGGAGAAGTGACACTTCCTGGATTTTGGATGAATTCTGTAACACCCCTAACCCGTATCTATCGTCGGACTAGGGTTACGAGGCCTTACCGGACAATACACATTTCAGTATGGTCATATATTGCAATTCATGCACAATGCCATATCA
The DNA here is from genome assembly GCA_025506655.1 of Gossypium rotundifolium. Taxonomy (NCBI): domain Eukaryota; kingdom Viridiplantae; phylum Streptophyta; class Magnoliopsida; order Malvales; family Malvaceae; genus Gossypium; species Gossypium rotundifolium. The sequence goes on from CP106725.1 coordinate 54,510,780, forward strand.
ACTTCTATAATTTACTTTATAATCAAATAGCAATTATCTACTCTATCAAATCAGCCAAATTTGCACATTTATAATGCATAGCCAAATAAGATCATACATGCTATATTTCCTACATTACATGTACAGAGAAATATCAACTTCTTTACCATACGGTCATTCGATTCAGTTATGCACAAAGTGTTATTAACTCCTTTACAAACAATTTTAAACTCGAATAGTAACCATCTATTCAATCATATAAATCACATTCGGTCATATGAACCACATGACCAACAAAATCATATCATGCTTATTTAACTCTTTCACATATGTTGAACATTTTTATTAATTTACCTTATTAGTATCATTTATCAATTCACAAATGCAAAATGTAGCATGTATCAACCTTACCAAAATGAACCAATTATAAGCCATACATATCAATACTCAATGCTGAATTTATATAACCAAACACCACATGTTTAAAGACCGTAAGGACATACTTCCAAAATAGACTTATAGCAAAACCGAAAATATACCAACATTAACATTACAATCAAGCCATTTTCGCATGGCTATACATACGCAAATCAGAATAAACCATATTAAAACTAGCCTATACATGCCACATAACCAAAACTCAAAGATTTTATTTACCGAAACAATAACCGGATAGTGTGATAAGGCCTCCTGCGACTTCCAACCCGAGCAAATCTCTGAAAATCTATAAACATAGGACAAATGCACAGAGTATGTTTTGAAAGCTTAGTAAGTTGGCATATTAATAATAATCAATTTAATTAACAATATTAACCCATTTCTCAATAAATATGCTCAAGGAAATAGAATCAATATTCACATGATTTCACCTTTTTCTTAAGTTCAACTTAGGCTGTTTTTCTGGGTCACAGTCACTAATTTAATTATTTCATAAGCTACAGAACTCTAAATTAAGTTCGTGAATTTTTCTTGAAATTAGATCCATATACCTTATTGGTATAAAATTTCTAGAATTTTTTTTGGTCTCGTCAATCAATACCAGATTATTCTTAAATTTTCCCCTATTTCACTGTTCGACAGTTCTGACCTATCTTTACAAAAAACTAGTTATGTCATTGTACAGAATTCAAATAATGTTCTCGTTTATTCCAATGAAAAATAGACTCATTAAGGATTCTAAAAATATAAACCATGCTCCATGATTATTTTTGTACAATTTTTAATAATTTTTCCAATATAGAATAGGGGATCATGAAGTCATTCAAAACCAGTCTCACTAAAATTTAAGTATATCATAATTTCCATTCTTTTGCTTACTCAATTTCTTTTATATGAAAATAGACTCAATGATATTTTAATTCATATCTCCCTCACTTTCTAATTCAATTTCCACTATTTTCGGTGATTTTTCAAAAGTACACAATTGCAGTTGTCCAGTACTGTTTTAATGCAAATTTCACTTTTTCATGATTTCTACGTATTCACTTTCATTATTTATAGTCAAATTCACATTTATTTTTCGTTTACATCACATAACATTCTTTGTACATATATATACCTTTCATTTTCAAACATAGTATATATTTTCAACGTACCTGAATCGGAATGTCATTCACTTAACCATTTATTTCTCGGAATGCCCGTTGAACCGTTCGGAATAAATAAGGATACTCGGATAGCTCAGAAAGCTCATACAATGCCAATGTCCCAGACGTGGTCTTACATGTAATTAAATATCAATGCCACTGTCCCAGACAGGGTCTTACATGAAATCATATATGATGCCGATGTCCCGGACATGATTTTACACGTAATCTCGATCGATGCGGTGTCCCGCATACGATCTACACGATATCACAAATCGTTGCCAACGTCCTAGACATGGTCTTAAACGAAATCATATCTCGAATCCTATGTCATGACACATGTATCTCTACTATTCCTAGGGTTCGAATGGGGCTTTTTGGACGTCGTTACATTATCGGAGCTTTCTCGTATTCATATATCCTACTTCTCGAATAATTCAATATCATAGTGACATATATATAACTTATTTAAAATACATACATTTGCATTACCATTCGGCATTGAATTCAATCATACAAATAATATGCATTTATAACATAATATTATAATGTTTATTAAAATACGAACTTACCTTACCTCTTATAACCATTAGGCTTATATGTACCTGAACATTTAGCTTATTTGATGTATTTAAATTCCACATCGTTAATGATTCTTTGAAGCATATATTTATAACAAATCACCGACAATAAGCCTGCTAGGCAATAAAGCCTGAATCACACATCGGCACTAGGCCTGCTAGACCCAAGGTCTAATACTAAATCACTGGCATTAAGCCTGCTAGGCACAGAGCCCGATTAAATTCACCAGCCCAAGGCTTGCTAGGCTCACAGCCTGAATAATAACACTTTTAAGCTGTCTCACACATATATTTCATATATCGAATTTCTCATATAGTTCACATACTTTGTAGTAGCACTTAAATATCATATCAAAATCGAATAACTTAAACATTTTAAAATCTTAGCTTTAATCACATTCGGCTCTTTAAAAATATTGAGACGAAATTTCCAAATCAACATGTACTATGTTATGTACATACTTTACAATGTTTTCTTGCTTAAAGACTTACCTCGGATATCGACGACGACGAAAGTTGGCTATTCGACTATTTTCATTTTTCCCGATCCAAATCTGTTTTCTTTGGTTCTTGATCTAAACATGTTCAAATTAAGCTCATTCAAATATATTTTCATTCAATTTAATCCAAAAGCACATAAATGGGCAAATTATCATTTTGCCCCTAAACTTTTACATATTTATACTTTTGCCCCAATACTCGAAAATTAAACTTCAGCCTTATTATTATGTTTTATAACATACTGATCATTTTTCCCTTCTATGGCAACATCAAATTCTTACTCTAACATACACTAATGAACAATAATAATTTCTACCGATTAGCTCGTTTTACTCGTTTTCACCGAAAATTACTTAGTAAAAATCGTTCCTCTACTCATTAACATGCATAATCTACCATCAAACATCAAAATACACAAGCTTTCAACAATGGCATAATTCAAAATATTCACCAAAATCAAAAATTCAAACATGGGTTTTGTAGATAATTAGCAACGATCTCAAAAACGTAAAAATTATCTAAAACTGAACAAAATCACTTACCCAATTGAACCTCCAAAGTGCCAAACCTTAGGTAACTTTTCTTCTTTCATTTCTCTCTTAGTTTCGGCAATGGAAAAAAAATGAACATGCAAGCTCTTTTTTTTTTCATGTTTTATTTAATATATTAACTTTATAATACTTTACTTATTATTATAACTTTTATGTTTAATATATATAAAAAAAAAAAAGAAAAACCACATAATGTAACTTTAATGCCGTCCATTCAATACTTAAAGGAAATATTGCAACATAAAACCCTCATATTAAAAGAACAACCATTATTCAAATTTCTTTGAATTTAACCACTAATTTTTCATTTTATGCGATTAAGCCCTTTTTATTAAATTAAACACACAAACGGACAAATTAATTCACAAAATTTTAACACATGCTCAATCATATATAATTAACACGAAAAATAATATTAAAATATTTTTTGACTTGGATTCGTGGTCCCAAAATCACCGTTCGATTAGGGTCAAAATCGGGCTGTTACAACTTCCTTGTTCCCTTGTTGATTTGGAGGTGGTGGCATTATCTATGGGCCTGGCGAGGTGGCTACTGACAAGTACTGTGCTAGATGAAGAAATTGGGTAGCCTGAGAAAATATAGCCAGAAAATCTAAAGAAACATTAAGAATATACTAATAATATAATTAAAAATAAAGAAAATAAAGAGAAAGAGACTAGAAGAAAACTAAAATTAAAATAAAAGACTAATGGACAGAAGATTCCTTATTGATAGATGGTTCGCGAGGTGGATGTAACTTCTAAGGCTGCAGAGGTGTTGGTGGTGGTGGAAGTAGCGTGATTCCCAAGTAGCCTTTAGAACCTAAAACCAATGAACTAAAACAAAATAAACTAAATTGAGTAAAAGAGAAGTAAAGATAAGGAAATTAAAGCAAAAGGGAAAAGAAAAATAAAAACTAAATTGTCTCAAAGACCCTTGGCTTGTCGAATAGCTAAAGCTGCCAGCATGAACTCATGTGAATCATTATCCTTTGAGGAGACTGTGGTTGGCCTTTTACACTTCTTCAGCATGGCTTTGGTGTCTCAAGAGTTATAGGAATGTTAGAAGAAAACAAGAGAGAGGAAATATGATAAGAAGAAGGAAGAAAGAAAGGAGGAAGGAAGGTAAGGAAGATGAGGGGAGGGGGTGGGGTTTAAATAGAATTTTGGCTTCTAACATTTTCCCACGCCCGTGCATCGAGGGTGTGTTGAATTACACGACCGCATCGCACGGCCGTGTGTCTAGGCATGTTGGTTCACCCACGCCCGTTTTCCAGATGCCACACTCGTTCTTGAAAAGGCAGTGTGTTGGCACGGTTGGGTAGCATGGGCATGTTTTTCCGTGTCTAGTAAGTCAGTAGCTTTACACGGTTGTGGAGTACGGCCGTGCAAACTTACCGGTGCCCATGGGGGAGTGGTTGGATCCGTGACATCAAAAATTAGGTGTACTGCCCCTGCTCATGTCGGTACGGAGATTCTTGTGGTCCACACGGCTACGGACACGGCCGTGTGTAAGGTCGTGTGGCTTTGAAATCTGCACTTTTTTGTTAGTTGAAAACTAAATTTCTAGAAAGGAAAAGAAATTGAGAGAAAAATGTAAAAATAAATTTTGTTAGTGCACGGGTTGCCTTAGAAGCGCTTGTTTATAGTCTTAAGCTAGACTTTCCTCGACAAAGTTCTATTTTCTTCCCTCATGCTTATAGTTCTATTTTCTTGACAAAGTTCGAGTCGAGAAGCGTTTACCTTATAAGCATTGAATTGTTGGGTTGCTTACTTTGACTATTCTGTGTGGGACGATATTGTGTACCTTAAGAGGAATGTATATATTTGAAATCAGGGTTGGTGTGATGATACACGGATCTACTTTATCTAACCGTACCTAATCTCCTATTTTGAAGTGATCCGATGTTCCTACGAGCTCTTCTGGTGGTTCCTCTAGTTGTACTTCGTGTGGTTCTTCTTTGAAGTGTGTCTTCTATTCTTCTAGCCTATCGACCTTAAGGTTTTGATCTTTCTCTTTGTCGGGTTGGGTTCTATGATTTGGCTCAAGTTTGTATTCATGTGGTATTTCCTGCGATGAAGGTTGTACAAATTGATTATCAACTGAATTGTCTTTCTTACCTTCATCGATTGTTATCCTGGCCGAGTCAAGAGCTTGAAGACTGATTGATTCGTCACCTACACAAAGTATGAGTTCTCCTGTGGCAACATCAATTTTAGTCTTGGCAGTTGCTAGGAAGGGTCTTCCTAAAATTAAGGGGATTGTATTATCCTCATCCATATCTAAGACAACTAAACCTAATGGGAAAAAAATTTAACGATTTTGACTAGAACATCTTCAATAATGCCCCTAGGAATTCTAACAATTTTATCAGCTAATTGTATACTCATCCTAGTTTGTTTGGGCTTCCTTAGACCTAGTTGTTTAAATAATGTATAAGGCATGACATTTATGCTTGCCCCTAAATCAGCTAATGCATTATCAATAGGTAAACTACCAATTAAACATGGATTTGTAAAACTCCCTGGATCTTTTAGCTTTCGTGGTAGTCTATTTTGTAACACTGCTGAGCATGCTGCGTTCAATTCCGCGTGGTGCTCTTCGTCTAATTTGGGTTTGTTAGTCAAGAGCTATCTTAAAAATTTCCTCGAGTCTGGCATCTAAAAAGAGCTTCAAGAAGAGGTAAGTTAATATGTAATTTCCTTAAGAGTTTAAGAAACTTACCGAACTACTCCTCTGAATCATCTCTTTTCATTGCTTCGGGATAAGGTATGCGAGGTTGGTACTCCTTGATTACCAGTTTTGCTTTTCTTGTGTTACCTCTACCTTAACTTCGTCTACCTTATTTTCTTATATTGGATTGGGTTCATCTAACCCCTTACTGTCATGAGCTGAGATGGCTTGAATTTGCTCCTTTGGGTTAATCTCGGTGTTACTTGGTAGACGTCCTTGCGATCATTCTAACATTAGCTTTGCGAGTTGTTCGACTGCATTAGTGACTTCCTTGACTGACTTAGTAAGTTCCCGACTCGTGTAACATCCTAGATTGGGGGCTCTGGATTTGTGATATGTTGTGTGTGTATGCCATGCTATGTGTGTGTGTCTGATATGTTTAGAGCTTTCGGGAAGGCTTGAGGTTAAGCCTGAGCCTTGGAAGATATTTTGTTTTTAGTCACAAAAAGGGAGAACTAGGTGAAGTGGGCCTTAAGGGTACTTGAATGGGAAAGTTAACGCAAAAAATTTAGTTGGTGAAGTGGCAAGGAGGCGCCACTAAGGGAGCAGATAGGTGACGCCACAAGCATGTTTGGAGAGAGGAGGTTCAAATCCCATGCTTAGAAAAAAGGAGTGTTTTTTTTATATGTGACTAAGGAGTGAGAGGTGGTTTTGGCTGGGACTCTAAAGGAGTAAGTGTGGATTGAGTCTATAGATAGAAAGATGAGGATAGGAGAAAAACAAGGGATAGGATAGAGGGGGAAGAGATGGCCGAATGTGAAACTGTGTGCAAGGGAAAATCGGTTGAATGGCTAAGGGTGTACCAAAATTCCCATTTGTGAATAGTGTGCCAAATTTCATCTTTTTCTATAGCATAGCTTTCAATTTTTTCTCTTTTTCTTTTCTCCTCCTAATTTCGGCAACAAATGATTCTTCTTCTATTTTCTGCCTAAACCGAAAAACTCCTAACTCTACTTTCCTCTCCACTTTCATACCATAGCCGATTCATCTTGAAAAGTCAAAACACCTAAGCCTCTTTATTTTTCTTTTCGACTTTCTCATCCAGTTATTTCCTAATCATTGCCGAATCCTTTCCACTAGTAGGCTAATAACGAAATCTCCTAAGTATCATTCGGATCTACTGTGATAAGGTAAGAGCGTTCTCTTATTCCTTTGTTGTTTTCGATTTTTGGAGACCATAACCAAATGGCTAAGTTGGTTGTAAGGCCATCATTAGTTTGGTGTTTCTATTCACTGATCTCGTGTTTTCTTTGGGCGACATTCCGAGATTTGAAGGAGATCTAGTCGCCTAGGTTTCTAAGACAGAAATTGGAAACTTTTGAATCATACTATTTTTTTCAGGATTTCAAGGTAAGGGTTTCGATTCTCCTTAAGTGTTTAATTGGTTTCTTTTCGTTATTCGTGCCTTAACCTAATGTTTTGTTAAGCAATTGTTATAGTACCTTCTGACCAAGATCATTCATGGACTCGAATGTCAGCAAGTCAAAGGAAGGGGTTGGATCTGTAGTCCCAGCCCCAAAGTTCAAGAAACGCGCGGTGTCTGCTATTCGAGATTGACCACCGGGTTGTGGGTCCGCTTCTGAGCAGAATAGTAGGCAGATAGCCGTAGTTTCGGCTAGTGATAGCGTCGACATAGAGAGTGTTGTTTTACGTGTTATCAGGTGTGTAAACTTTCACACATTATAATATAATTGTGCTAACGTTTGTATGGGCTGAGAAAATCGAAAGTGGGCTGTATAGATAGTCGTGATACCCTTAGGGGTAAGGCTAGGATTGATAGGTATGTGATCGTATCGTTTCTTTGCATAGCTAAATGTATGTGTGACAAGATGATATAATATGAGTAGCATGTTGCATTGTTAGGATTTGTATGTAGATCATGGGTATAGCCTTGATATGAAGGGGTAGTGCTTAATTGGTCACGTAGTGATCGGTGGCTTTGCCACGATATATATATATATATATATACATGTGTTCATACACTATTTCTTTTGGTCACACTGTGATCGGTGGCTCTGCCACGATGTATATATATTTATATATATATTTGGTCACATAGTGATCGTGTTTATTTGGTCACCTAGTGATCGTGTTTAATTGGCAGTAAGACTGTCGTGATGGTGTGTAGCGGATGGAGGGTTGATTATAGAAATCCCCACGGTGTGATTGGTTGGTACACGTTGGTGTGTAGCGGATGGAAACACTAGGTTTGGGTTGGGCTTAATGCATTCATATGTTGTTGCTGATATGTGGGCTCAGGCCCAATGTGTGATTGTGGGTTAGTTGCAGTATATTTAATGTGGGAGGTTTTACACACTGAGTCCTGGTGACTCACCCTTTTTCCTTAACCTTTCAGGTGAGCAGTAGCTCATGGATGCAGGAGCCGAGGCGGACTCGTGGAGGCAATGTTTTCATTTTCTTTCCTTTACTTTTCGGCATTTTTCTTTAAGTCGTTCAAATTTGGGATTTCCATTATGTAATAAGGCCCTTCAAGATTATATTTCGCTTTATTTTATTATTTACTGTTTATAATGAACTTGTCACTTCGACAGCTTAAATGTTTAAGTTAAATGGGAGTTTTATTAAACCAAATATCTTGTTTTCAAAAGCCGACTCAATAATAGAAAAAGTTATCTTCCAAAACGCCGATTTTTATAAATTTAACTAAGACTTGGTTTTACTTCTCCGTGTGACATTCCAGATTTGGTCGTAATGCATGGGCCGGGTTTGGGGTGTGACAACTCGGTTCTTGTTGCTTTTAATTGTTTTCTTAGTTTCTTGGAAACGATTTTCTGTGTTAGCCATGAATTTTGTCAGCATCTCTTCGAGGTTTGGCTTCTTCTCTTACGGATATGGCTAATTTTGGATATTTTAAGGAGGTTGTTGTCTTTGATTTCCTTGGTTTCCTTGGCCTCCCCATGAAAAATTTAGGTGGTTCCTCCAACCTGGATTGTAGTTATTACTATAAGAATTATTATTAGATCTAAAATTATTACCTACATAGTTCATCTATTCGCTTTCTACGTCCGATTGGTAGGGTGGGTACTCAGGATTTGCCACAGTTCCACTTGCGTTGCACTGCATGACTAGATGTACCTGTGAAGAACACAAACTATCAAGCTTTTTATTCATCATCTCTACCTGTGTTGATAGCATGGTCACTGCATCGAGGTTGTAAACTCCGGCTGATTTTATCGGTTTTGTCCTTGTAACTTGCCACTGATAGTTATTCAGTGACATCTCTTCAATGAACTCGTAGGCTGCTTCAGGAGTTCTGTTGTTCAAGGTTCCACCGGCGGTTAAATCAATTAGTTGCCTTGTTGATGGATTCACACTGTTATAAAAAGTTTGGATTTGTAGCCACAAGGGTAAACCATGGTGTGGACACCTTCTTAAGAGATCATTGTATCTCTCCCATGCGTCGTATAATGTCTCTAAATTGATCTGAACAAAAGAAGAGATATAATTCCGTAATTTGGTCGTTTTGGTCGATGGGAAATATTTTAATAAAATTTTTTTGGTCATTTGATCCCATGTAGTGATTGACCCTCATGGTAACGAGTATAACCACTGTTTGGCTTTATTCCTTAATGAAAAGGGAAATAACCGAAGACGAATGACATCATCAGAAATGCTATTTATTTTGAAAGTATCACAAAACTCTAAAAAATCGACTATATGAGTATTCGGGTCTTCGTCCTGCAAACCATCAAATTGAACAAATTGTTGAATCATTTGTATTGTGTTAGGCTTTAATTCAAAATTATTAGCAGCTATAGAAGGCCTAACAATACTAGATTCCGCTCCTATTAAATGAGGTTTAGCATAATCATACATAGTACACAGAGCATTATTTTCTGCCACATCTCGTGGTGGATTATTCTCGTCCATCCCTTCAGTAGGATTGGATCTGCCTTCTCGCTCTTCTACTGTGTAATTTAGGGCTCGCCAAATTTCTCTGCGATTCTTACGAGCAATAGCTTCAATATCACTATCGTATACTAGAGGTCCTGTCGGGTTCCTTCTAGTCATAAACTATAGGTACCTGCTAGGAAAAGAAGGAAATAAAATTAATAAAATAATTTGCAAAAATAAAAATAATGGCTAAAGTAATAAAAATAGAGCTTTCTTAATATTTTAGTTCCCCAACAACAGCGCCAAAAACTTGATCGTTGGTTTTGTCGAGTTTTAAAATATATAAAGAGAATGATCGAACCTGGAAACTAACTCTGACAACGATTAAAGGCAAGTGTACCTATCGAGCAATAGTATAGCAGTAACACCCCAAACCCGGCCCAAACACCACGACCGGATCTGGTATGTCACTAAGGAAATTTTTGTAAAACAAATCGTGTTGTCAGAAAGCCCAAATGTAATTTATATAAAATATGCCTTTATGAATAAAACCCAAACTTAATTACATGCCTTAGTTTAATTAAAATAAATGTTTGAATAACTAAAAATAATTTATCCCATAATAAAACAAGATATAAACTAGTGGCCCATGGCCTTATTACAACGAGGTTTAAAATCCATTAAATAAAACATAATATAAAAATAATTAACTTGAGTCTTTTGCCGGATCCACATATTCTTTTGCATGGCCACCTTGCGCTCTTCTCCACCCGTCCGATGCACTAAATGTTACCCAAATGTTAATTAATTGGTTGAGTCATGAGACTCGTGTGCAACCTTCATGCACCAATAGATTTGGGCCTTAACCCATAAAAATAGAATAATAAATTCATGTACATATATAACAAATAATATGCAAGGCCCAACCCATTTGCCTGAGTTTCCATCCGCTACACGCCCTGCACCAACCGTTCACACTATTGGAGATTTCTACAATCAACCCACACCGCTACATGCCAAGATGGCGATCATCTTTGCTCATCAACATATCATGGCCAAAGCCCTTATAATGAATCACGACAAAAGTGCTACAACATATAATAAGATCATGATAAAACCGCTACACATATAACGATAACTTCCTCCTTTCATCAAACCCACCCCATGCAATCACAAAATCAATACACTTATAACATATAATCAAAATATTCAACGACCAGCGATTCGCTTTTACCCTCTTTGGGCTTCCATCTTTATGCCGGATTTGGCATTTATCAAAACATATAATACTTATAAGCGGTATTTAATGACAGATCTAAATGGTGGGGAAGTATTACACACCGATATCGTGAAATCCAATATTCTTAGTCGATGCCCTTGATATCCCGATCTATTATCCTTAATCTATAACTTTGCTTAAAAGCCAAAAACTGTGAAAATATGCCCTCTCCCATATTCGGCCATGGTTAGTATTCTACCCGATTTTATATATATAAATAAACAAATCCTCTTACCTTGAAATCCTGAAAGTAACACGATTCTATAACTTAGAGATCTATGCGATTGGCCTTCTTCTTCAAATCCCGGAATGCCGAAAAGAAGTGTGAAATAAGAGATTAGTTTCTAATAGCCATTTGGCTAAGGACTTTGAAAAGCCGAAAGAACATTGAAATCCCGAAATCAACACTTACCTCTTGTTTCCTTTAGATTTCGGCACAAGCAGACTCCATTAAAGAGGATTCAGCAACCACAGGAGATGAGATCTAACGATTTTGGCTTTTATGAAAATCCCGAAAAAGATGAACTGATGCATTTTCGCTTTTAGAAAAACTGAGTGAAGTGTTTCGGCTTAGAAAGAAAGTGAAAAGAAAGTGGAGAAAGAATACTTAGGAGTTTGACTTTGAAGAAATCAAAAGAAAAGAGATTACCAAGAAGAACTGAGAATTTCAGCACAGAAGATGAGAGAAGAGAATGGGGTTCAAAATGCCGGAATTGAAGAGGTACCCCCTATTTATAGGGAATTTCAGCACCCCCCTCCAGGAGATGGAATTTTGGCCAACTCTGTACTCAGAAGATAACTCTTATCTTTTCTCCTCTATCCTTCTATCCCTTATCCCTATCAAAACACTCATCCATAAGAGGCCACATTTGCACCAACTCTCCCTTTATTTTATCAGCTTGTTATCCTTATTAATTAAATAAAAATAATCCCTAAATTATTACCTTGTGTCGTCCCCCCTTAGCTCACCTTGGCTGTCGAAATTTTGACCCAATTCTTTGGGCCCAACTGAACCTCAAATTAACATATTAAACATAACATTACACACAATGCACAAGCCCATTAATACCTTACCATAACATTATAAGTGCTACATGCATCTCAAAAATTTTAAACGTTCCCATTCTTAAGGCCTATTGGGCCTAATTTCAGGATGTTACAATAGCTTAGGCAAGACCGGATTATCGGACCCAAAGGATAATGACTTTCTTTTTATTATTTAGCCTAAAATAAGTGAAGTTGCTTTAATCTAAATTAACGACTACTAAGCTAAAGATACAAAGACAAAAAGAACGAATTGGGAAATAACTTGAAGAGAAACTCAGTTGATCACGACGATACCCTCAAGAAGAATCCACCTAGACTTCACTTGTTATTTAACACTGAACCATACGATTTATTCACTTAGTTTGATCCGTAAGACTCCTTAACGTATATTAAACCCTCTCTCGAGGTGAATAATGTCTAACCCTAGGTTAATTAACGGAAATCTCTTTCTCAAATAATAACCCCCTAGAATAGCAGTAAATCAATCTATGGAATCCCATATTAGGTTTCACCCTAATCCGACAAAATCTCTTCACCCTATCTCTAGGCGTGCAATCAACTCCGCTTAATTATGCTAGATCTACTCTTCAGCAGGGCCTATTCCTCCTCCACCTAAGCACATCAGATTTGGATTAAGCACACATAATTAAGAACAAACTAAGTATTTATCATATAATTCAGAAAACAATAACAAGATTTATCTAGGTTTCATTCCCTTCAGGTATCTAAAGGGTTTAGTTCATAATGAATAAAGAAAATATCACAAGAGAAAAGATAAAACAAAACATAATAAATCCCTAAAACCCCTGAAAGAATTGAAAGAGAAATCCACCATCTTGAGTAGAATTCGGCTCCTTAAGATGGATCAACTGGCTTTCTCCGAGTAATTCCCACAAATTTGACCTTCTGGCTCGATTCCTTGGCCTAGCTAACCACTGCCCTTTCTCAGGTTACACTTAGGGTGTTTGTATAGACTTTTGGAATGCTTTACTTGGCCTCTAAGTGTCCCAATTCAAGTATACTTCCTATTCGGTGTTTGAATAGGCTTTGGAACCTCAAAGTATCCAAATCCAAGTGAAATTACTCTCTCCCGCGGCAGGGGCACGGCCATGGTACATGCCGTGTAAATCATTTTCAGGCCATGTCTCAATTCTGTCGATTGGGGCACAGCCGTGTAAATCGTGGCATGGCCGTGTCTTAGTTAATTATTGAGGCACGGCCGTGTGGCTTGAAGTCTGGGCCGTGTCGATTTCCTCTTTGGTTTAAATTGGCCCATTTAAGCCCATTTCTTGTTCTTTTCATCCTTGGGTGCTTTCCTGAGTAAAAACATGAAAAGAAAGGATTAAGAGCACATTTTACATAAATCAAGGGCTAAGTCATCCAAAAGCATTCTAAATATGGGCCTAAAATATGTTACTTTTACGGTTTATCAGAAAGGCGCTCTATGGGTTAAAGCAAGAACCAAGGGCTTGGTATGGCAAGATCATTGATTTCTTAACTCATAGTGATTATTCGATGACATATGCGGATTCGAGTTTGTTCATTAAAGTCTATCGAAACCATTTTTAATTTTAAAAAGGGGATTGACTTTAAAAAAGAAAACGGGAGTCGCCACCGATCCCTTTTTACTTTGGTGTGATTGGATCACCTTATAAAAAATTTTATTTCAAAACATTGATTTTGGCTTACGAAATTCAAGAAAATGGGTTCGGGAGTCGGTTACGTACGAGAAAGGATTAGCACCCTCGTAACGCCCAAAATAGGTACCTAATTGATAAAATCATGTCCTAATATTGAAAATTTGAAAACTTTAAAATATGATCCTTTTATGTGAAAGAAAAACAAGACCTACCTATATCAAAGAAATAAAATGTTATACCCAATAGGTTAGGATGTAACCTCTCATGACTTCGAAGCTGGGCTTGCTTTTATTTGTAGAAAATTCTTACCTCGAAATACAAAACATCATATCCAGTAAGTTAGGATACAACATTTTGAATTCTCGAGAATAAGTTTTGATTTGAAGTTTGTAAGTTTCAATTTTAAAAGAGAATGGATACTTAATATCCTAAGTTCAACGAGAAAAATCGAAACCTAGTGAGTTAGGGTACAATTTTTCTTGAAATCCCCAAATATTTCGTATCACCATATTTTTTAAAACTTTGAATAAAATTCGACAATTTTGCAAAATGTATTTTTATAAAAATGATATGAATTAGATTTTATGTTGATACATTACGAAATATAAATATCAAATAGCAATTCACTATAACCACAAGTCACATTAATGATTAATATAGATAATTAACGAAAAAATAAGATAACATAGCAAATAATACATGAAATGACTATGCTAAAGCAATAATAAACATATAAAAGAACATAATAAACGAATACATGATATAAAATAAGCAACAACAATTAAGAATTTATATGAAGCATACAAAAATTCAAGAAATGGATATTAAATTCTACAAACAAAATCAAATGTGAGAAGTAAATAAATTAATAATATATTTAAACACTTGAATAAATATTATAAAAAAATAGAAATATGATAATTTTTAAAACAATTAATATGTATAAACAATATATTTAAAACTTAGAGTATATAAAAAATATAGGAATACTTATAAATAAATGTATAATTTAATAATTTAGCATATAAAAATAATATACGATAAAAATAGTTATAAAGAAATAACCTATGTTACTTTAAATAAAAATATATTTACAATATAATGATCATGAAAACTATATATTTAATATAAACAATATAATTAATATGTGTTACACAATATAAAAATTTTATATAATATAAAGGGCAAAACAATTTAGAATATATAATAACATATAATATACAAAAATTTATAATGTATAATATAATAACTAATATATAAATAATAAAATAATATGTAATATATAAATAATATTTAACCAAATAAAAATAACCTAGTATAAATAATAAATAGTAATAATTTAATAGAATAATACGTATTTAAAATAAATAATATATAAGAAAACAAAACTTTATATTATTAATAAATTAATGTAAGTATTATGCATTATAAAAAATAATATAGAATTTTAATGAAAATAATATAATTAAACATGATGCTAAAACAATTCTAAAAATAAAATAAAATAGAAATTAAAAAATCAAAAAGCAGGGATTAAATAGGAATAAAAGTAAGTATAAAAGAGCTAAATCAAAACATGCATCATACTGTAGGGACCTATTAGGCAATTGCACCTTAACTCCTAAACGACGCCGTTTTGATATTGGCCTTTGAGTGCCTGATGAACCGAATTGAAACAACAACAAAATTTTGAGGTCGAATTAAAAAATAAAAAGAAATTAAATTGAACTAAATGAAATTGCGGGATGACCAAAGAGGCAAATTGCCCTTTTATGAAAAACGCGCGGATCCTCCCCGGTTCGGGTCAACGCATGGATCCTTGCCCTGAACGACGTCATTTTGTACTTATTAACTTAAGTAAAAGCGGCGCCATTTCTTCATTGCTATATAAGTTGAAAATCGGAAAAAAAAATTCATTTAAACCTTGTTTAAAAAAAAATTCAAAAAAAGTCTCTCAAATCCTCTCATCACCCGATTGGTTTCCGGTCGACGCCGCCAGATACGACTACCGAAGACCGAAAATCTTCACTTTTTCACGCGATTTAAAGGGTATTTTTGTACTTTCTTTTTAAGTAGTATTTTGTATAAAAATGCATGAATCGACAAAATAAAAAAAAATCACCTTCTGCTTCTGAATTTTTAATCTCTGTATATATTTGAGTATATCTCTGTTTTTTTTTCTCTCTGTGTATTCGTATCCGTTTATAGATTATTTTGGGGGGTTTTTATAACCCGAAAAAGAAAATGAAAAAAAAAAGGAAATACAAAATCTTGTCATATCTGCTGCTGTGTTTCTTTCCTTTTTGCAGGTGGACGAGGCCTACGGCAGTGATAGGGGCATTATTCGCACGCAGATTGCGGCTTGACGAGGGTTGTGTTGCTGGGACGCTTGCGGCACAATGGAAACCTAGGGTTTCCTACATTCGCAAGCTATGTGGGCCACTAGGCTGGGTTAGGTTAGGATTGGGTCATCTGTTTGGGATGTAAATGGGCTATGGGTTAAATTATTTTTGGGCTCTGTAAATGGACTTTATTGGACATTTTGGTTTTATTTATTATATTTATTATTTTTTGATTTTTTATTCTGGTTTATTTCATTTACACAGGCCCGGGCAAAATGGGCTGATTACAAAGTCAATAAAAAAAGGCTAGTTTTGGTTTTAGGTTAAAATGCATTACCAAGAACTTGTGATGGTTGTACCGAGTCCTAAATAAAATTTTAGGCACATCTAAATCCTTCACTTTTAGTTGGTAATAACCATACCTCAAATCAATTTCGGAGAACACCATTGCTCCTCGTAACTGATCGAACAAGTCATCCATCATTGAAAAAGGATATTTGTTCTTAACAGTCAGCTTGTTCAGCTATTGATAATCAATACGCAACCTCATTATACCATCTTTCTTCTTAATAAACAAAATCGGAGCTACCCAGGGTGCCATGCGGTAAGGAGCAATGGACATCGGAGTAGTTCCAAGTAACAATTCAATTCTAAACTCAACCTCTTGATCGAGAGGTAACCCAGGTAGTTCCTCTAGAAAAACATCTGAAAACCCTTTTACAGTATAGATACTATCCACAGTTGAATTACTTGCACTTGCATCTTGAACATAGGCCAGATATGTCTCACACCCTTTTCGAACCAATTTCTCTGCAACCATAGTGAAGATCACATTGGACAAATAATCTCTACACTTACCCACCATCACAATGTATTTACCATCAACTATCCTTAAAGCCACTCCTTTAGAAGTATAGTTCAGACTGACTTGATGTTCAACTAACTAACCCATCCCCATAATTAAATCAAATTCTTCAAAGGGTAATTCTATTAGATTGCTAGAAATATCTCACCTTAAACTTCCAACAAATGTCTTCTATAGATTTTGTTTACCACCACAGACTGTCCCAAAGGACTAACTATAGTAATGTAACTAACGATTTTCTCTACCTCGATTCCCAGATTATCAAAAACACTACTAGCAACATAAGATTAGGTAGAACCAATATCAATCAAAGCAAAGTACTAAACAAAATGGATCGTAAAAGTACCTACAATGACGTCGGATGTGTCTCGATCCTCTCAACACTTAGCTGCATAAACTAAGAGCATGTTTGGTTGGAGGTAATGGCTATGCCATTACATGTCTATTACAAGCTTATTCTGTAGGCCCACACAAATAGATGTTTGGTTCAATGGAATACTCTATTACAGGTGTATTCCATTCTGAGCTTAAGCAGAGATATTTGGGGATTTTTATTCGCTTCCCTCTTCATCGTTTACCCATTCGTTGTTTGAAGAACCCTATCTTGCCCTTACCAAATTCTCACCTCAAAAACACTCAATCAGCAGCCATTTCTTTCTTCCTTCGACTCTAGCATTCCTCCCGTTCATCCAAGTTCAGGTAAACATTTTTCCTTCTGCTGTTCCTTTTATTTTCCTATTTGCCATTTTTTGTTACCCATAATTTTTTCTGCCTGTTTTTGTTACTGCTTCCTTCACCATCATCTTTGATTTTTTTTAATAAACATAGTCTCAAGTTTGAAATCACGTCGGAAACTCAGAACTGTGTTGGTAAGTAACATTGAAGCTGTCCAACCCATTATCGAAAGAGAGAAGATTTGTATTTTTCAAAGGTAGACTCAAATTTTTCAAAGGAAATCTTATCTGGCATGATCGATGGTGATTTAATGTTAATTTTTTACTCATTTAATTTCAATCATAGGTTTAGAATGGATCTAATGGAATTTCCCTAGATAAAAGTATTATGGATCTCATGAAATGTGTAGACTTTGAGCAGCTTCAGGGCTTGACTTGTCGGATCACATCTAGTGCTTTGAAACAATTTCTTAATATGGATTTCATCTAGTGTTTTGGTTTAATATACTGGATTATGTTCATATTTATGAAAATCAATGAATAAGAGCCTATATACCCAAATTTAGATAGTTCCCTTTTTTGTTACATTTTTCCTTAAATAGCTAAAGAGTGAAAAATGGAGATCCTATTGTTTGTTAGGCAGTTTTGAAATGGATATCTACTTTCAAATATGACTCTTTTATGAAAGTATAATTGTCATTTAACTTCAACACATAATGAAGGAGACAAGAAAAAAATATTTTTGAAGGAGTGTTTTATTGTTCTAGTTTCATCGCTTTGTGTTTCAGTGATGCATTCTAGGATTTCCATCACATTACTCGCAATTTAGTTTCTTTCTTTTTCTTTTAATTGTTTTTGAAAAACCTTGCATGTAAAGCTTAGCAAACAAACATAGCACTTACAACGTCGAGGTCATAAGTATTCCATCATTCAATAGATAAAGCTCCAAACCATCCAGATATTGCGTTTATTGTCCTCGATTTAATGTTTGGGGTGGTTTAGCTTCAACACATATCAAACTCAGTTCATTGGTTTCTTTCATGTAAAAATTTGCTCTTGGCGGATTCTTTGGGCCCTGGACTTATTTGGAAGGCTGCTCATTTTCATGGAATCAAATAGCATAAATGATTGTTGCACCTACTAGCAAATAAATGTTAATGAAAATCCTCTCTTTTCTTAGAAATTATATTTGAATGACTTGCATATCTGACTCTTTTGGGTTCGACTTATTTGGAAGGCTGCTCATTTTCATGCACTCAAATAGCAAATATTACTACTGCATCAACTAGCAAAGAAATGTTAATGAAAATCCTCTCTTAGAAATTGTATAATTTACATATATGACTGGCTTTGATAATCTGCAATTTTATATTTGGACTATATAAGTTGATAGTCAATTGTTTGTATGATCTGACTCTGAGATTGCAGCCAATGTGGGCTGGTTTTTTTAATCATTGATGATTTGTATTGATAACATTTGACTTGAAGAGGCTTTGTTTATTTTTGTGCACATAAATGGAATTAATACATCAATTTTGATCCAATGGTTGGCATCAATATATTGCTATTTGTTTTTGAAATGTTTCGTTATCTATCTATCATTTATTTTTGCAAATGTTTTTAATATTTGGGGATTTGTATTTTATTTGGTTTCCCTTGTGGATTAGACATGATATTCTTTCCTAAATTTTTTTAATTCAAAATAGAGTTATATGCTTACGAGAGTTACTCTTCTTTAGCATCGTGTTTTCAACATTGACTCAATTTTAGTTTATACATGTATATTTTGTTAATATATTATTGATGTTAATAGTAAGGGTTGCTGTTGTTTAATACTATTATGGTTTGTGTGTTAAATGTATCCTTTTGAAATAATGGAATGGAATATTTAAATGTGTTAAATGTGTATCCTTTTGAAATAATGGAATGGAATATTTAAATGTGTTAAATTTTGTATCCTCTTGAAATAATTAAACTTAATATATGTGTTAAATGTGTATCCTCTTGAAATAATGGAATGGTTTGTGTTTTAACGAAAGGAGTGGTTGAAGGTAGCAACAAGAAGAAAAAAGATATCGCTCAAAGGTGTGCTAAGGTAACAATACCCTCCCAATGTCTTTGTTGTAAGTTGGTTATATGTTTAACTTTGGAAAGATTAAATGTAACGCCCCAAACCCGGCCTTAACGTTATTTAATGGGATCTAGCATGTCACATGAAAGGAATGTTTAAAAGCGTATGTTCATTAAAAAGCTCGTATTCTTTATAGTTGTTGTGAGAAATCGAGTTTAAGTAATTTTGAATAAGAAACGGTTTATTATCATTTTAGGAAAATCCCATATTAATCATTTAATAATAGAAGAACCAAATTGAAAGTGAAACCAAATAAAATACCCAATGCCTTATTACATAACAAAACCAAATTTAAAAGTAAATTAACCCAAAATAGTAATTGAAATAAAACCCAAAAACATAGTGCATGGCCACCTCGAGTCCACCCCGGCTCCACATCCGCGATCTATGCCTCATCTGCAAATGTAAGGGAAAGGGGTGAGTCACCGAGACTCAGTGTGTAAATCCCCATCCCGATAATAACAAGGCACTTACACATTTGATATGTCAATATTCAAATCATGCAAATCCAACCTAACCAACCGAACTCCTGTGTCTACCCCGTGTGGTCAAAACCACTGGTGGTCAAAACCACTAGTGATCGTAGTCACAAATCATATAAGTGTGGTCAAAACCACTGGTGACCGTAGTCACAAATCATATGGTGGGGCCAACCTACCATGTGGTCAAAACCACTGATGACAATCCCGTAATCAATATGTGGGGCCAACCCACTGTGGTACCAAACCACCGACGAGTCACAATAATCCATGTATGGTCAAAACCACTGGTGACCCTAGTCACAAATAATATCTGTGGTCAAAATCATGGTGGTCAAAACCACTAAGACTAGTCACAAATAATAAGGAAGCGGGGCCAACCCATCGTGTGGTCAAAACCACCGGTGACATCTAAATCATCCTTCCCTCCTCTTATCATACCCATTTTCATGCCATGTTCATCACCATAATAATCCGTGTATGCGAGACGATATGTATGCAAATTATATATCAAAGATAACGATGAAACGAATTGCCATCATAATCGAATAACAAATACGACATAATCAAACTAATCAACCTCTAAGGGTATAACCGTAATTTTATCTACCAAAGGTATTTTGTAATTCCACCTACGGGGTAGTTCGTAATTCTACTGTTACCAATCCATGTAAGCAACGATCTCAACCATAATCAATCATACGATTAACACATACAACGCTAATACTACCAGAGTACTACAATTATTTTATCGCTAGGGTATTTCGATAATTTTACAAACCAGGGTATTTGGTAATTTTACAACTCGAGGGTATTTCAGCACTTTTGTAACCCAAGGGTATTTCACTAAATTTACAAATCGGGGGTATTTCAGTAATTTAACAAATTAGGGGTATTTTCGTAATTTTATAAATTGGGGGTATTTTGGTAATTTTGTAAATCGAGGGTATTTTGGTAATTTCATAAACCAGGGCTATTTTGGTAATTTCATAAACCAGGGGTATTTTGGTAATTTTGTAAACTAGGACTATTTTGGAAATTTTATAAACTAGGGGTATTTTGGTAATTTCGCACCTGCAATGGCCTTTTCGAAGGCCTAATGTAAATCGAGCGACTTCACCTACCATTTCTGGTCGTACCAAACTATTGGGCCTAAAACCAGATTCCGGTCCATTCGAGCCCACACGCCGTGGCCCACCTAACATACATCTAGCCACGTATATAAGTTCCACCTAATCTAGTTCACTATATACTATATCATCATGCAATTTATTCAATTGGGCCATCAGCCCATTGGGCCTACTTCAACCCCATCGCGACCCAAGCAAATTTCAACCCACAAGAATACTATCGATGGCCTCAATATCGCGTGAAGCCCCACACGTGCGCTCCCACGCTCGTGTGGCTACTATTGCCGCGGATCGGCACTTTGGCATTTGCCGCTTACGCCTAGAGCAAAGAGAGAGTTACACACCGATAGAGTGCGGTGTTAAAATGCTGTGCGACCACTCCTACGCCCAAACGCCCACCAAGGTATGTTAACTCTCCTCCTGAAATGCTCTTTATATAGCTAGCTCTTCACCTTCCTTCTTTGTATCTTTCCGATGTGGGATCCCTCCGTCAGTAGAGTTTAAATTCAACTGAAACTCTTGCCGTCCAATCTGCAAAATAAATACTCTATTGCTTGTCATGAGATTCGAACCGTGCTCCCTTACAACATAATCCACTTGCTAACCACTTGGCCACAAGCTCCTCTTGTGTCTTAACCATGCAACTAAATATAAATCTATAGCCAAATTCTAAGGTCCAAGTAAAAGAAAACCAAATGCAAAAGCCAAGACTTGAACCTTGGACCTCCTTCCTTCCTTGTGGTGTCACCCTTGCCTCTTATGTGACGTCACTTTGCCACTACACCACACTCCACTTGTGTCATTTTCCTCCACATTTTATTCTTAAGGCCTACACGCCAACTTCTAGATTTTTTTCACCTAAAACCAAAATTTCCCAAAGCCAAAGTTTGATCCCGGGACTTCATAGAAGCCCTCTAACCTTCTAGAATCACTTACCTAATAAGTCTAACTTGCATTAATACTGTTCTCAAAAATTTTGAACGCTACTACGCCTAAGGCCCATTGGGCCCAATCCTACTAGGCCCAATTTCGGGATGTTACAAATCTACCCTCCTTAAAGAAATTTCATCCTCGAAATTTCCAACTAACTAACAGTCACACATCCTAACCTACCACACTACACTCTTGCTGCCCACTTTGATCTTAATAAAACTAATATACTTTTAACTAGAATTTAAAACTCCTACACATACTCAAAAACACCTAGCCATTAAAATAGATGAATATTTCATACGCACCAAACTCTATGTCTCACCATTACATCCAAACCAAACACATAGAATAGATACCCGAAATGTAGCATATAACAAAAAGAAGTACCAAGAAACTTACATTCAGATTGGTTAGGAGACTGGTGTCATACTTCCGGAAAGTGATATATATATTTTCTAAACCATATTTCAACCAAAATTTGAAAAATATTTTTGAACCCATTCCACAGTAAGTTTTTAAACCTAGGCCTCGATATTATAATCGTAACACCCCAAACCCGGCCTTAATGTTACGTAATTTAACTGCATGTCACATGAAAGGAATGTCTAAAAAGCGTATGCTCGTTAAAAGCTCGTATTCTTTATAGTTGTTGTGAGAAATCGAGTTTAAGTAATTTTCAATAAGAAACGGTTTATTATCATTTTAGGAAAATCCCATATTGATCATTTAATAATAAGTAGTAACCAAATTGAAAGTGAAACCAAATAAAATACCCAATGCCTTATTACATAACAAAACCAAATTTAAAAGTAAATTAACCCAAAATAGTAATTGAAATAAAACCCAAAACATAGTGCATGGCCACCTCGAGTCCACCCGGCCCACATCCGCGATCTATGCCTCATCTACAAATGTAAGGGAAAGGGTGAGTCAATGAGACTTAGTGTGTAAATCCCCATCCCGATAATAACAAGGCACTTACACATTTGATATGTCAATATGCAAATCATGCAAATCCAACCTAACCAACCGAACTCCTGTGTCTCACCCCTGTGGTCAAAACCACCGTGGTCAAAACCTTGGTGACCGTAGTCACAAATCATATGGTGGGGCCAACCTACCGTGTGGTCAAAACCACGATGACAATCCGTAATCAACATGTGGGGCCAACCCACCGTGGTACCAAACCACCGGGCGAGTCACAATAATCCATGTGGTCAAAACCATGGTGACCCTAGTCACAATAATATCCGTGTGGTCAAAACCACCGGTGGTCAAAACCACTAAGACTAGTCACAAATAATAAGGAAAGCGGGGCCAACCCATCGTGTGGTCAAAACCACTGTGACATACTAAATCATCCTTCCCTCCTCTTATCACACCCATTTTCATGCCATGTTCATCAGTCATAATAATTCGTGTATGCAGTATGATATGTATGCAAATTATATATCAAAGATAATGTATGAAACGAATTACCATCATAATCAGAATAACAAATACGACATAATCAAACTAATCAACCTCTAAGGGTATAACCGTAATTTTATCTACCAAAGGCATTTTTGTAATTCCACCCTACAAGGGTAGTTCGGTAATTCTACTCGTTACCAATCCATGTAAGCAACGCATCTCAACCATAATCAATCATCGATTAACACATACAATGCTAATACTACCAGAGTACAACGATTATTTTATCGCCAGGGTATTTCTTTAATTTTACAAACTAGGGGTATTTCGGTAATTTTACAACTCAAGGGTATTTTAGCACTTTTGCAACCCAAGGGTATTTTAGTAAATTTACAAATCGGGGGTATTTCAGTAATTTAACAAATTAGGGGTATTTTAGTAATTTTATAAATCGAGGTATTTTGGTAATTTTGTAAATCGAGGGTATTTTGGTAATTTAAGTAAACTGTGGCTATTTTGGTAATTTCATAAACCGTGGTATTTTGGTAATTTTGTAAACTAGGGCTATTTTGGAAATTTCATAAACTAGGGGTATTTTGGTAATTTCAAGACCGCAATGGCCTTTTCAAGGCCTAATGTCGCCCAGCGACTTCACCTACCATTTCGGTCGTACCAAACTATTGGGCCTAAAACCGATTAGGTCCATTCGTGCCCACACACGTGTGGCCCACCTAACATACATCTAGCCACGTATATAAGTTCCACCTAATCTAGTTCACTATATACTATATCATCATGCAATTTATTCAATTGGGCTAACAGCCCATTGGGCCTACTTCACCATCGCCACCCAAGCAAATTCCAACCCACAAGAATACTATTGATGGCCTCAACTATCGCGTCGAAGCCCCACACGTGTGCTCGCACGCTCGTGTGGCTACTATTGTCGTGATCGGCACTTTGGCATTTGCCGCTCTATAGCTAGAGTAAAGAGAGAGTTACACACCGATAGAGTCCGGTGTTAAACCGCATCATGACCACTCCTCGCCAAACGGCCACCAAGGTATGTTAACTCTCCTCCCGAAATGCTCTTTATATAGCTAGCTCTTCACTTTCCTTCTTTGTATCTTTCCGATGTGGGATCCTCCACAAGAGTTTAAATTCAACTCAAACTCTTGCCATTCAATCCTCAAAATAAATACTCTATTGCTTGTCATGAGATTGAACCTGCTCCCTTACAACATAATCCACGCGCTAACCACTTGGCCACAAGCTCCTCTTGTGTCTTAACCATGCTAACTAAATATAAATCTATAGCCAAATTCTAAGGTCCAAGTAAAAAGAAACCAAAATGCAAAAGCCAAGACTTGAACCTTGGACCTCCTTCCTTCCTTGTGGCGTCACCCCTTGCCTCTTATGTGGCATCACTTTGCCACAACACCACACACTCCACTTGTGTCATTTTCCTCCACATTTTATTCTTAAGGCCTACCTGCCAACTTCCAGATTTTTTTTCACCTAAAACCAAAATTTCCCAAAGCCAAAGTTTGATCCCGGGACTTCATAGAAGCCCTCTAACCTTCTAGAATCACTTACCTAATAAGTCTAACTTGCATTAATGCCGTTCTCAAAAATTTTAAACACTACTACTCCTAAGGCCCATTGGGCCCAATCCTACTAGGCCCAATTTCGGGATGTTACAAATCTACCTTCCTTAAAGAAATTTCGTCCTCTAAATTTCCAACTAACTAACAAATACACATCCTAACCTACCACACTACGCTCTTGTCAAGACTTTGATCTTAATAAAACTAATATACTTTTAACTAGAATTTAAAACTCCTACACATACTCAAAACACCTAGCCATTAAAATGATGAATATTTCATACGCACCAAACTCTATGTCCCGACCATTACGTCCAAACCAAACACATAGAATAGATAATCAAATACAAAGATATAACAAAAGAAGTACCAAGAAACTTACAGTTCAGATTGGTGCCGGAGACTCGGGTGTCATACTTCCAGGAAAGTGATATATATATTTTTCTAAACCATATTTCAACCAAAATTTGAAAAATATTTTTGAACCCATTCCACAATGAAGTTTTGAACCTAGGCCCTGATACCATAATTGTATCACCCCAAACCCGACCTTAACGCTATTTAATCGGATCCGCATGTCACATGAAAGGAATGTCTAAAAACTATGCGTTCGTTAAAAAGCTCGTATTCTTTATAGTTGTTGTGAAAAATCGAGTTTAAGTAATTTTGAATAAGAAACGGTTTATTATCATTTTAGGAAAATCCCATATCGATCATTTAATAATAGCAGAACCAAATTGAAAGTGAAACCAAATAAAATACCCAATGCCTTATTACATAACAAAACCAAATTTAAAAGTAAATTAACCCAAAATAGTAATTGAAATAAAACCCAAAAACATAGTGCATGGCCACCTCGCGTCCACCCCGGCTCCACATCCGCGATCTATGCCTCATCTACAAATGTAAGGGAAAGGGGTGAGTCACCGAGACTCAGTGTGTAAATCCCCATCCCGATAATAACAAGGCACTTACACATTTGATATGTCAATATGCAAATCATGCAAATCCAACCTAACCAACCGAACTCCTGTGTCACCCCTTTGGTCAAAACCACCGTGGTCAAAACCACCGTGACCGTAGTCACAAATCATATAAGTGTGGTCCAAACCATTGGTGATCCGTAGTCACAAATCATATGGTAGGGCCAACCTACCGTGTGGTCAAAACCATCGATGACAATCCCATAATCAACATGTGGCCAACCTAATCGTGGTACCAAACCACCGGGCGAGTCACAATAATCCATGTGGTCAAAACCACTTGGTGACCCTAGTCACAAATAATATCCGTGTGGTCAAAACCACCGGTGGTCAAAACCACTAAGACTAGTCGTAAATAATAAGGAAAAAGGACCAACCCAATCGTGTGGTCAAAACCATCGTGACGGTCTAAATCATCCTCCCTCCTCTTATCATACCCATTTTCATGCCATGTTCATCACCATAATAATTCGTATGCGTTATGATATGTATGCAAATTATATATCAAAGATAACGATGAAACGAATTACCATCATAATCGTAATAACAAATACGACATAATCAAACTAATCAACCTCTAAGGGTATAACCGTAATTTTATCTACCAAAGGCATTTTTGTAGTTCCACCTACGTGGGTAGTTCGGTAATTTTACTCGTTACCAATCCATGTAAGCAACGATCTCAACCATAATCAATCATACGATTAACATACAACGCTAATACTACCAACGAGAGTACAACAGCTTATTTTATCGCTTAGGGTATTTGGTAATTTTACAAAACTAGGGGTATTTGGTAATTTTACAACTCGAGGGTATTTCAAAGACTTTTGCAACCCAAGGGTATTTCAAAGAATTTACAAATCGGGGTATTTTAGCAATTTAACAAATTTGGGTATTTTAGTAATTTTATAAATCGGGGGTATTTTGGTAATTTTGGAAATCGAGGGTATTTTGGTAATTTCGTAAACCAGGGCTATTTTGGTAATTTCATAAACCAGGGGTATTTTGGTAATTTTGTAAACTAGGGCTATTTTGGAAATTTCATAAACTAGGGTATTTTGGTAATTTCAAGACCGCAATGGCCTTCCGAAGGCCTAATGTCGCCAGAGCGACTCACCTACTATTTCGGTCGCATAGGACTATTGGGCCTAAAACCGATTAGGTCATCTGTGCCCACACTTCGTGTGGCCCACCTAACATACATCTAGCCACGATATAAGTTCCACCTAATCTAGTTCACTATATACTATATCATCATGCAATTTATTCAATTGGGCTAACAGCCCATTGGGCCTACTTCATTTCATCGCGACCCAAGCAAATTTCAACCCACAAGAATACTACTGATGGCCTCAACTATCGCTAAGTGAAGCCCCACGTCGCTTCGCTTGCGCTCGTGTAACTACTATTGCCGTGATCGGCACTTTGGCATTTGCCGCTTCTACTAGAGTAAAGAGAGAGTTACACACGATAGAGTGCGGTGTTAAACGTACTGCGACCACTCCTCGCGCCCAAACGCCCACCAAGGTATGTTAACTTTCCTCTGAAATGCTCTTTATATAGCTAGCTCTTCACCTTCCTTCTTTGTATCTTTCCGATGTGGGATCCCTCCACAAGAGAGTTTAAATTCAATGAAACTCTTGCCGTCAATCCATAAAATAAATACTCTATTGCTTGTCATGGATTCGAACCGTGCTCCCTTACAACATAATCCACGCCGCTAACCACTTGGCCACAAGCTCCTCTTGTGTCTTAACCATGCGCAACTAAATATAAATCTATAGCCAAATTCTAAGGTCCAAGTAAAAGAAAACCAAAATGCAAAAGCCAAGACTTGAACCTCCTTCCTTCCTTGTGGCGTCACCCTTGCCTCTTATGTGGCGCCACTTTGCCACTACACCACACACTCCACTTGTGTCATTTTCCTCCACATTTTATTCTTAAGGCCTACCTGCCAACTTCCAGATTTTTTTAACCTAAAACCAAAATTTCCCAAAGCCAAAGTTCGATCTCGGGACTTCATAGAAGCCCTCTAACCTTCCAGAATCACTTACCTAATAAGTCTAACTTGCATTAATGCCGTTCTCAAAAATTTTGAGCGCTACTACGCCTAAGGCCCATTGGGCCCAATCCTACTAGGCCCAATTTCAGGATGTTACATAAAATTTGTTAATGAAAAAGGAGGCTGCTAAGGTAAAGAGCAGCACACAAAAACATAAAGCAAAACCACGGTAGTTACCTTTTAATGGAATTGAGTTAATACCACTTTTATTTTATATATTTTAAATTTGACTTTGACATGATGAAAATAGACTAGTTACCCTTTTAATGGATTAATTAAATATAATTATTAACTTGGACGATAGAAAAGAATATTTATAATAATTTTAAATTCAATTTATTTATCAAGAAAAATAGTATATTAATCTATGGTTTAAATACTATGTTTTGTTTATCAAAATTGGATCAAATTGATGAATTGAATTGATTCGATCGGTATTATAAAATCGAGAAAAAATTAATAAAAATCAATTGAATTAGGTGAAAATTTAATTAAAATTGTTTAAATAAAATTTAAGTTAATTTAAATATTTAATTTTGTTGTTGTAATTTATAAAATGAATGCATATGTTATTATTATTCATTTATGTTTATCAATTTTTATTTTACAAATTTCAATATTTTTTGAAATAAAAATATTTTGAAGTTCTTACTTTATAATGATTGAACTAATTATTTAATCATCTCTACACTCGATCCGTTATTTATTTTTTATTTAAACACACACAAAAATATAAATTAAGATGTAGTAAAAATAAATAAGAAATTCAACATTGGCAAGT
Source organism: Gossypium rotundifolium (assembly GCA_025506655.1). NCBI lineage: Eukaryota > Viridiplantae > Streptophyta > Magnoliopsida > Malvales > Malvaceae > Gossypium > Gossypium rotundifolium. The sequence goes on from CP106725.1 coordinate 54,539,935, forward strand.
TGTATTAAAGGCATATCTAACCACTTTTAAACACTAAAAAATAGATAAAAATTATAGAAATAAAAAGATATAAATTATAAAAAAATAACAATATATGATACCAAACGAATCGAATAGGGGTATAAGAAATAATGTAATGTGGGAAAGCACGTGAATGACAACAATATTTCAATAAAGAAAAATCCTACTCACTCTATAAAAAAACATCATAAATAGTAGTGATTCATATAATGTGGAAAATATCTTGTAAACGTGACAAAAAACAATGACACCATCACTTTTTCTTTTTGGAAGGAAAATGAAAATGGATGTATTTAACTTTTATAATAATAACTTAATATCTCTTTTACTATTACTTATAATAAATTTATTTTTTCATACAATAAAAAACAATTAATTATATTTTATAAATATAATTTTATTATAAAATTTAGACAAAAAATATAATCTTGGTAGATATAGAAATTGGTCAACAATTAACTTTTAAAGATTGAATTAAAGGTAAATTAAAGATCAATTTTTAAAAGGTAAATTAAAGATCGAATTTTAAAAGTTTCATATAATATATGTATATTTCTATAACACCGGAAATTATGTAATTTGGATGTGGATGTATTTCAAGATTAGATGTTCATTATTAATTTTTCGTTTAATGTTCAAGACATTATTATTTGCTAAACAAAGAGCTGATTTTGTTGAATGAAATTTGATAAATATGTATTGTTCATTTTTTTTTTTTTTTGACATTGTGTTATTGCTTTCTCTTCTTATTTGGTTTGTTTGATTGCTTCTTCCACCCACAGTTGAGCTCCTTGTGTTCATTGAACCACTGTAAGTTCTTTAGAAATTAAATTCTTTGATTTTTTTTTTACTGTTATTGAAATTAGTATTGAAGAAATGTGACCCTTTTACTATGATTTGAAGATATGTAACACTTTAATATCTTGCAGTAATGGCTCATCTGCCTTTAATTGTACAAAGTGAGAGGCTTAAAAGAATTGGTATTGCTATTACAATATGGTTGCAAATGTGTACAGTTGCGAGTTGGTTCTTAGTTGCATTGGGTGCCATCCATAGCCTACATACTTATAGACCAAGGATTAGATCCTATATTTTAGATTTTTATGCAAAACGAGATTATGTGAAAAGACTTGTATATGCTAGTGACGAGACCTGTATTGAACAAGTTAGGATGAATAGAATTACCTTTTTTAAACTATGTCAGATGTTACAAACTTTAGGGGGATTGAAGTCGTCAGGGAACATGCTTGTTGATGAGCAACTGGCAATGTTTTTACATATAATTTCTCATCACCTTAAAAATCGAGTTATCAAGTATCACTTTAATAGGTCAGGGGAAACCGTTAGCAGATCATTTTACAATATTTTAAATGCTGTCATATGCTTACAAGATGTGTTATTTTAAAAAGGCAAAGCCAATGACAGCTAATTCTACAGACCCAAGGTGGAAATGGTTCAAGGTATTGGAGTAAGTTCTATATATAGCTCGTACATAATCTAGTCCATTTAGATTTAAATATAGTATCCTAACTCGAGGTTTTATACATGTGATGTAGAATTGCTTAGGTGCTTTAGATGGAACCCACATCAAGATTAAGGTTCCAACAGTTGATAAACCTAGTTATCGAACGTGAAAAGGTGACATAGCAACAAATATGTTAGGTGTTTGTACACCTGATTTGCATTTTGTTTATGTTCTTCCTGGTTGGGAAGGTTTTATTACTGATGGAGGAGTTCTTCAAGATGCCATTAGTAGGAGACATGGACTAAAATTTCCTCATGGTAAAGTGCAAAATTAGAGGAATTTGAATTAATTTTTAAGATCATACTTTTTTGGGAAATTAACCATCACAAATAGTTTCTTTTTATAGGTTGTTATTATCTAGTTGATGTTGGATACACAAATTGTGAGGGATTTCTTATGCCTTTTAGAGGACAAAGATATCATTTGAATGAGTGGCGTCAGGGTTACCAACCAAGTACTCCAGAAGAATTTTTCAATATGAAACATGCTTTAGCACGTAATGTTATTGAAAGATGTTTTGGGTTATTAAAACTTAGATAGGGAATACTTAGGAGTCCATCATTCTATCCTGTGAGGGTGCACAATAGAATCATTATTGCATGTTGTTTGCACCATAATTTTATTTGAACCTATATGAGTCTTGGTCCTATTAAAGCGAAGTTGGGAGAAGGATTACCTAGTAATGTGATAGATAACGATGAGCCTAATATCGTAAATATTCATCCATCGGATGCATGGGCTACTTGGAGGATGGAAATAGCCAACCAAATGTTCGATGAATGGCAAGCATCTAGAAATTAGTTAGTTTTAGGGTAAAAATAGTAAACGTTAAGTTGTTTATGTTATTTCATGTATCTAGTTTATGAAACTTTGATGGTGTTTGAATTGTTTTTTTTTATTGTACTAGACTTGTTGAATGATAATTTATTTTATTTTGATTCATCATGTGTTATAATTTTATAAAGATTTGATCTTTTGATGCATAATATTGAACTTAATTTTAATTTGAATTTTTTCTTAAGATAGTTATGTCAGATTTTTCACAATCAAGTGTTTCTTCCCAAAATTGTCGAGGAACCAAAAGGAAATGGGTTCCAGAAGAAGATGCTGCATTGGTTTTTTGTATGGTCGACTTGCACAATGTTGGAACCTTTAATGTAGATATGAGATTCAAAGCCTGTTATTTAAATGAGTTGGAAAAAATGTTAGAAAAAGTTTTACCCCATGCCATGTTGAAGGCTAAACCTAATCTTGAATCGAGGATTAGGACATTGAAAAGGATTGGTTAATTGTTTATGACATGCTTAGTGGAAAAACAATAGAGGCTTTGGTTGGGATGAGCATAGGCAGCTTGTTGTTGCTGAAGATGCTGTGTGGAACTCACATATAAATGTAAGAATTATTTCAAGTCTTTATTATCTTATTTGGACCAAACTTATATCTAATATGAATTCCTCATTTTTTTAGAGTCATAAAGAAGCCACTCAATTCAAACATCGGAGTTTCCCTTATTATGACCAACTTACTGCCATCTAAGCAAAAGATCGTGCCACGTGGAAAGATGCTAAATAGCCGCTAATATTATTGAAGAAATAGATGTTGAGGATGTAGATACTACAAATACTTATGAAGAAAGAATCGATTTCCATGGATGCAAAGCTGATGTTTCTTTGGATGACATGGATTTTTCAGCTATACAACCGCAACCAGCTAGAAACCAAGGTGATTCTTCTACTTCATTTAATGATGCTGCCATTTTATTTGCAGAAAACATACGGACCATTGGCCTTGAAATTAGTAAGAGTATTGCCTCCAAAGTGCTAATTCAACAAAAGTCAAAATGACCACTCAAGAAATTGCTCTAAAATTATATCCAACATTATATGTTTAAGAGTATGCCCAAAGATCAATCATGAGATGGTTGTAATAACATACTTGATTTACCATGTTTATTAATATAAAGCGTTTTCATTATTATTTCAGTTTTTCCTTCTGTATGTACAAATAAATTGTTTTATAATAATGTCCTAAGAATAATATGATTATTCTTAAAATATCCTTAGTCAAGTATTATTGTTGACTAGGACAACAATAATGCATTAAGACTAACATGTAGTTGATTGATGATAAAGAGTTGTCATTGATATGGAGTGTCAAAATCAATGCATGAATATGTGTGTTAGAGAACAACATATTGGGTGACCCGCTATGAGTATGTTTCTTGGATTATTATGTAATTGTCACAACATTACTCATAGTGATTAATATGTATATGATCCTTAGACTTGAGATAATCATTATCCCAACATCGTGAGTTGTATATTTTGATACGATCAAACGTATAACCATAATCGGTAGTTCTATAAAGGTCGATGTTGGATATACCACAATCTATGTAGAGGATATTGTTGATCAATATAGATAAGTCCCTCCCACATAATGGGAGTAATATCTTAGGCCACTTGATTGAGTGAGACTAGAAATGCATGGCCATGCTCAAATAAGTTGACATGAGATGTCATACTAATTTGTATATCATAGTCTACTCAAGATATCAAGAAACATGGGATGGACTATACAAGTGTGACTATTCCATGACTTGTATCTATTACGAGATAAAGGACTTAAGGATTAATGCATGAAAAGTTAATCATAAAAAGTTATGTCGAATCATGACTTCTTGTAACTTAGGTAGCAATGATGCATTGCTAGAAAAACTTGTACCCAAACCTATATGCCATCCGCTACACATCACCCGTACCATCACACGCACAGTGGGGACTACTAAGTCAACCCTCCATCCGCTACACACCATCGAAGGCGTCATTGCAATGACGTGCTCATCGCCTCTTATAAAATTCGTGGTCTTAGGTCACCACATTCAGATATCGTGGTCTTAGGTCACCACATTCAGATATCGTGGTCTTAGGTCACCACATTCGATTTCGTGGTCTTAGGTCACCACATTCACTTCCTTTTCATATAACCCATATGCCCCATATCATACATATCATGCATTAACATGCCAAATTTTTATTTCACATTCTTATAATGTCATATGTGTGTCGTAACATATATTTAACATAATCCTAGTAGGAGTAGGAAACGTACCTGAGTACTTTGTACCATAGCATGGTACTTTAGCCATATTCACATTCTTATAAACATGCTCATATTAAATTTAGCCATAATTCTTATTAAAAGATAGTGTGGGGTACACACTTGATTCGCTTAACAAATTCGCTGAAATCCCGAAAAGGTTGATCTAATGCCTTAGATCTTAAATCTCTACATTTAATCAATCATTTAATACTTAGTAAAGAGCCATTCGCCATAAAACCAAATCCAAGAGGATTAGTACACTTAAATCCTTACCTTGTCTTGCCGATTGATGTCTAATCAAATGCCGGAAACTTTGTATCCTTCTTTCTTGAAATCGCAATCACTAGATTACTTGAATAGATTAGTTTTGGCTTTTAAATATTAATGAAACACATCTATTTACTTAACATGGCCTTGGCCGAATGCTATAGATACTTACCTTGTGGATTTTAAATCCCAAACTCACCGAATAACTAGGAACACGCTGCCTATGGTGTACCTTCGGAAAAGAATTTCTCCTTCCTTGTAGTGACACTTAGTAAATCCCGAAAGATCTCTTCAAAGTTTCAGCAACAAGATATTAATGGGTTGGTCCTAGATTTAAGCAAATCTTAAAAGAAAAGAATAGAAATCGATAATCACTAACCTTACCCTTAATGCACAAGTCGACAACCCCTTGCTTGAAGTCTCAAACTATTGGCTATGGTCTTGATAATAGCAAGTTTTCGCTTTTGAAACTTAACAAGAAATCGACTAAAGGTTATCTGTGTTGTCGGTTTATCAAAAGAAAAGAGAGGAAAAGAGTCACTAGGGGATTCGCAATGGTGGACTTATAGAAAAAGATTTGCTATGCCAAAATAAGAGAGAAAGGAAAGAGTTTACTAGGAAATTTTCGCAGAGACTTCAATGGAAAAGAGAAGATTGATGAATAGCCTTATTTTCCTCCTTTGTCGAAATTACTAGGCCAAGACTCCCTTACTTGGCCATCACCTCTCTTATCTTTATTAAAATTAATGGAAATAATCCTTAATTATCTCTTATCTCTTAAACAATAATTATCCATCATTGATCCACCTATTTAGCCAATTTTAAAGAGAATTAAACTCTTCCCCAAGTGCCTTGGTGCCGTCCAACTCCTTGCTCCTTGCACAAAATAAAACTCTTTTATTTGCTTCCCACGTGACTCGAACCTAGGCCCATTTGCATAGCTTGTATGCCACTTACACGGGCCTTAAGTGGTACCTCCTAGCCACTACTCCAAGCCCGTTCTTGTGTTAAATTCCCTCTACTAATTTTCTTAAGGCCACCTTGTTTTAGTTTCCTCTTTTAAACTTAACATTTCTAAAACATTTCCTTACATTTCCAAGTTTCCAAAAATGTTCACTTTCCTCTTTTAAACTTAACATTTCTAAAACATTTCCTTACATTTCCAAGTTTCCAAAAATGTTCACCATACATTCATAACACATAAGACATGCCATTTCGTATAATTAAATCAAAAATGCATAGGCCCATTTTAGGGATGTTACAATGCCACTCATTGTTTGTGACATTAGAATTGTTCTAGTATTACTACTAACGTTACAAGAACCTCATGTGGTCACACCCTATGGTTGAAATGAACGGAATGAAACATAGTTGGTATTGTGTTTGATTGTCACATGAATTATATTAATTAAAGAATTAATTTAATTGGGCAATCAAATATTGAATATATTATAAGTACAAGGATGTTGTACACATAATGAGAATTAATATATGAATTTGGTTCAGATATAAATTTAATAAATATAGTTTATCGAAATCCATGTTATAATTAATGTAATTATAACTTTTGGGTATAATTAATGTAATTATAATTTTCAGTTAAAACATTATTATATTTATTTAATTTTATAATTCATAAATGAAATACCGATTATAAAAGGTAATAAGTGAAGAGAAACCCTAAGAATTTGCTTAGAAAAGTCTAGCAAACCGTCAAGCAAATAAAAACCTCTGAAAATAGTTTTGGAGATTTCATTGCTCATAGTCAAATCGGTGGATTACGTGGCGGCCGACATCGTAAAGGTTATGGCTTGGTTCGACAAGAGATCGTAACTCTTGTTGCCGAGGCGTCATTGCTCACTCGATTGAAATTTCGTAATTTGAAACCTTTATTTCACCCCAATTCGTTCTCACACATGGATTCATGGTTTGGATCACGGATTAATTTTATTTATTGCGCCATGGGGTGCCGCTTTCCAACAATATGAAGTAGAAGGTTTAATCGAGGATGAGCGCTATCGCGCATTGAGCAAAATTCTAGATCATCCAACGCAAATGCTCATTTTCTTTAGTTTACCTCTCTTGCATGCGATTGGAATGGGTCAAGATTTCTTGCGGCCATTAAAAATCATGGTTGTGTTGATGATATTTTGGTAACTTTTTGTGTTTGTAATATTTGGATGGTATAATGACATGATAGAATGTACTACAATGTTGTAACATTTTAAAACATATGGATTATGACATATAAACTAATGAAATCATGTAACTTTTTGTTAATATATGAATATTATGCTTGGATGTGAAATATAATTCTCAAGTTATTTATTACTTCTAATATTTTGTTTTTTATTGTAGAATAATTAAATTATTTATCTCACTAATGATATTTTAGCACATTAAATATGTATTGTAGTTTAAAAATAATGAAGTAGATTATATATTATTTTTATAGTGTTGGAAATGGCTTGATTTTGGGAAAATTCATGTCCACACGACCTGAGACACGGGCGTGTGACTTAGCTGTCTGTCCCCTATAGGTTCTATTGCATGCAAGCCAGTGATTCTGAGGCCTAACACACGGCCTGGAAAAATAGGCGTGTGTGGCTATTTCAAGAGTTACACCGCTTGGCACACAAGCATGTGACTTGGCCGTGTGACCCTACTCGAGAGTTACACGGTGAGTACATGGGATAGGACATGGCTATGTGTCCCTAATTTGATTGTTACACTACCGAAAGATGAGCGTGTTATCGAGCCATGTGCCACACGATCGTGTGACCCTGATCAATTTTTCTAACTTTTCTTGAACTATCCAAATGTTTCCAATTTAGTCCCAAATTGTTTCTAATGTATTTTGTTACTTAGGAAAAACTTGTGTGTTTTGAAAGGAAGATTATTTTGTGTTGGGCTTGAGTTGAAAACAAGTTTATTTCATTATTAAAATCCTTTACTTTAGGTGACAAAACTTTTAGGCTTTGTTTTAAAATAAATTTACTTAATCTTTTAATAAATAAAAGTTTGTAAGCTTAATAAATAAAAGCAAAGTAAAGTAGTTCTACTATGGCCTTATTACATCAAATAATTCCCAAAAAATAAATTCAAAGTACTTAATAAAATAAAATCCAAATTGAATAAATTCCTTTTGTGCATGGCCACCTTTAAGCTCCTGCAATTCGATCCATTACTTGATCGTCACCTGAAAAAGGTTCCCACAACAGGTGAGTCAACAGACTCAATGTGTACACAAACACTATGTCCAAATAGATTCGTGCATATTATCACATCACATACATAATCATATAGAGATATAAAATAATGATGCAACCCGAACCCAAACCTATATGCCATCCGCTACACATCACCCGTACCATCACTGCACACCGTGGGGACTACTAAGTCAACCCTCCATCCGCTACACACCATCAAGGGTCGCCGCAATGGCGTGCTCATCGCCTCTTATAAAATTCGTGGTCTTAGGTCACCACATTCGATATCGTGGTCTTAGGTCACCACATTCGGATATCGTGGTCTTAGGTCACCACATTCGATTTCGTGGTCTTAGGTCACCACATTCACTTCCCTTTCATATAACCCATATGCCCCATATCATACATATCATGCATTAACATGCCAAATTTTTATTTCACATTCTTATAATGTCATATGTGTGTCGTAACATATATTTAACATAATCCTAGTAGGAGTAGGAAGCGTGCACAGTACTTTGTACCATAGCATGGTACTTTAGCCATATTCACATTCTTATAAACATGCTCATATTAAATTTAGCCATAATTCTTATTAAAAGATAGTGTGGGTACACTTGATTCGCTTAACAAATTATTTGAAATCCTAAAAGGTTGATCTAATGCCTTAGATCTTAAATCTCTACATTTAATCAATCATTTAATACTTAGTAAAGAGCCATTCGGCCATAAAACCAAATCCCAGTAGGATTAGTACACTTAAATCCTTACCTTGCTGCCGATTGATGTCTAATCAAATGCCGGAAACTTTGTATCCTTCTTTCTTGAAATCGGCAATCACTAGATTACTTGAATAGATTAGTTTTGGCTTTTAAATATTAATGAAACACATCTATTTACTTAACATGGCCTTGGCCGAATGCTATAGATACTTACCTTGTGGATTTTAAATCCCGAAACTCACCGAATAACTAGGGAACACGCGGCCTATGGTGTACCTTCGGGAAAAGAATTTCTCCTTCCTTGTAGTCGACACTTAGTAAATCCCGAAAGATCTCTTCAAAGTTTCAGCAACAAGATATTAATGGGGTTGGTCCTAGATTTCGGCAAATCTTAAAAGAAAAAGAATAGAAATCGATAATCACTAACCTTACCCTTAATGCACAAGTCGACAACCCCTTGCTTGAAGTCTCAAACTATTCGGCTATGGTCTTGATAATAGCAAGTTTTCGGCTTTTGAAACTTAACAAGAAATCGACTAAAGGTTATCTGTGTTGTCGGTTTATCAAAAGAAAAGAGAGGGAAAAGAGTCACTAGGGGATTCGGCAATGGTGGACTTATAGAGAAAAAGATTTCGGCTATGCCAAAAATAAGAGAGAAAGGAAAGAGTTTACTAGGAAATTTTCGGCAGAGACTTCAATGGAAAAGAGAAGATTGATGAATAGCCTTATTTTCCTCCTTTTGCCGAAATTACTAGGCCAAGACTCCCTTACTTGGCCATCACCTCTCTTATCTTTATTAAAAATTAATGGAAATAATCCTTAATTATCTCTTATCTCTTAAACAATAATTATCCATCATTGATCCACCTATTTAGCGAATTTTAAAGAGAATTAAACTCTTCCCAAGTGCCTTGGTGCCGTCCAACTCCTTGCTCCTTGCAGCAAAATAAAACTCTTTATTTGCTTCCCACGTGACTCGAACCTAGGCCCATTTGCATAGCTTGTGGCGTCACTTACCTGGGCCTTAAGTGGTACCTCCTAGCCACTACTCCAAGCCCGTTCTTGTGTTAAATTCCCTCTACTAATTTTCTTAAGGCCACCTTGTTTTAGTTTCCTCTTTTAAACTTAACATTTCTAAAACATTTCCTTACATTTCCAAGTTTCCAAAAATGTTCACTTTCCTCTTTTAAACTTAACATTTCTAAAACATTTCCTTACATTTCCAAGTTTCCAAAAAATGTTCATAATACATTCATAACACATAAGACATGCCATTTCAGTATAATTAAATCAAAATGCATAGGCCCATTTTCAGGATGTTACAATGCCACTCATTGTTTGTGACATTAGAATCGTTCTAGTATTACTACTAACGTTACAAGAACCTCTGTGGTCACACCCTATGGTTGAAATGAACGGAATGAAACATAGTTGGTATTGTGTTTGATTGTCACATGAATTAAATTAATTAAAGAATTAATTTAATTGGGCAATCAAATATTGAATATATTATATGTACAAGGATGTTGTACACATAATGAGAATTAATATATGAATTTGGTTCGTATATAAATTTAATAAATATAGTTTACCGAAATCCATGTTATAATTAATGTAATTATAACTTTTTGGGTATAATTAATATAATTATAATTTTCAGTTAAAACATTATTATATTTATTTAATTTTATAATTCATAAATGAAATACCGATTATAAAAGGTAATAAGTGAAGAGAAACCCTAAGAATTTGCTTAGAAAAGTCTAGCAGCCGTCAAGCAAATTAAAAACCTCTGAAAATAGTTTTTGGAGATTTCTGCCGTTCATAGTCAAATCGGGTGGATTACGTAGAGGCCGACATCGTAAAGGTTGCGGCTTGGTTCGACAGTAGATCAGAACTCTTGTTGCCGAGGCGTCGCTGTCTACTCAGATTGAAATTTCAGTAATTTCGAAACCTTTATTTCACCCCAATTCGTTCCTCACACATGGATTCATGGTTTGGATCGCCGGGATTAATTTTATTTCGCTGCGCCATGGGGGTGCCGGCATTCCAACAATATGAAGTAGAAGGTTTAACTGAGGATGAGCGCTATCGCGCATTGAGCAAAATTCTAGATCATCCAACGCAAATGCTCATTTTCTTTAGTTTACCTCCTGCTGTATGATTGGAATGGGTCAGAAGATTTCTTGCTGGCCATTAAAAATCATGGTTGTGTTGATGATATTTTGGTAACTTTTTGTGTTTGTAATATTTGGATGGTATAATGACATGATAGAATGTATTACAATGTTGTAACATTTTAAAACATATGGATTATGACATATAAACTAATGAAATCATGTAACTTTTTGTTAATATATGAATATTATGCTTGGATGTGAAATATAATTCTCAAGTTATTTATTACTTCTAATATTTTGTTTTTTGATTGTAGAATAATTAAATTATTTATCTCACTAATGATATTTTAGCACATTAAATATGTATTGTAGTTTAAAAATAATGAAGTAGATTATATATTATTTTTATAGTGTTGGAAATGGCTTGATTTTGGGAAAATTCATGTCCACACGACTGAGACAGGCGTGTGACTTAGCTATCTGTCCCTATAGGTTCTATTGCATGCAAGTCAGTGATTCTGAGGCCTAACACACGGCACGGAAAAATAGGCGTGTGTGGCTATTTCAAGAGTTACACTGCTTGGCACACAAGCATGTGACTTGGCCGTGTGACCCTACTCAGAGAGTTACACGGGTGAGTACATGGGATAGGACATGGCCATGTGTCCCTAATTTGATTGTTACACGGCCTAAAAGATGAACGTGTGTCTGAGCCATGTGCCACACGATCGTGTGACCCCTACAGTCAATTTTTTCTAACTTTTTCTTGAACTATCCAAATGTTTCCAATTTAGTCCCAAATTGTTTCTAATGTATTTCTAAGGCCTCTAAGGCTCGATTTAGGGATGATATGTATAAGAATGAATATATTATGATATGTTTTCAATTATGTATGAAATGTATGTTAATGTGTTCTATTTGTACTGTAAAGCTTTGAAACCCTAATCCGACGATGGATACGGGTTAGGAGTGTTACACGAATATCTAACATCTAACGTATATCTACAATTCAAAATAAAATACCTAGCTATTTCCTGAGTATTTATAGTCTAAATTTTGTCTATAGTTTTCGTAATGCAGTAACTAATTAGGACTGGCATCGAAGTCTCAGATTTAATTTTTGAAAAAACTTTATAAAAATTACTTGTGACAAGGTTTCCCTAAATACCCATTTTTAAAATATACATGCAGACCCAAACAAAAACCATAGTTCGAGTTTTGAACTTGACTCTGATACCACCAAATGTAACCTCCTTATCGACTGTTTAATGTCACAGCAATAATGTGCAAGCGTACACTATTGATGCAAGTATAGTAGACAAATATGAGTCTGTCGAATATAGATCCCATGAGGATGGTTGTCTTTTGTTTATCAATGTCAGTGTAATAAATGGATAGAAACGAGATAAATTGTAAGAGTAGATGTAGAAGTAATAACTTGAAAACAACAAGATAAAATATGATAATGATAAATTGGGATCCCCAACATGAATATTCAACAGAATGCTAAATGCTCACAAGGTATAAAATGATAGGTGATTGTTGATGCAATAAGTTGTAATGAATATCTTACCAAGCTTAACTTTTATATTTAATCAAAGACTTAAACATGCACATTAGCCACACCTTCCGATGATGGTTATGGAACACTATTAAGAACAAGCAGATTAAATTCCTCTAATCCTCAAGTAACTTCCGTTGTCATGCTTGTTAGCTTGAACTATCGCTACACCTTCCAGTGTCAGTGATTGCAATAACACTTCCATGCTAAAAACATTCAAACCCAAATATCAAACAGTAGAAGCAAGATTGAATAAAATAACATTTAACCCAGAAATCATGTGTACTTCCATACTAAAGTGAAATAGAAAGTAATCCCCAGCGTTTAGAAAAGAAAAATAAAAGAAACAAGTGGAGAATACTATTCTTAGACAACTCGAATTGAATCTATCTATTCCCTCTTGTGTCACACTCAGGGCTCCTTGTCAAGAGCTAAGCTACACGCTTTTCACGTCTGTTCACCCATCGAGCTTAAGCCGCGATAACCAAAAGCTTCAAGGGATAGGTTGAAGAAGATGATCCAAAAAGCTCACCTCCATTTTTCTTCTTTTTTTTTTTGTAAACCTTTTTTTTCAAATAGTCTAGGTGTCCTTTTATCAGAATCATGTTGCCTCTGTATGTACAAGTTATTTGTACCAGGCTGATAGCTCACGCATTTTTGTTCTTATCTAGGCAGCTATCAGGTGCAGCGAAAATTCTGGGTGCAATCTGAAATTACTCATCCAGCGACATCAGTACCAAAATATGACAAAATTAAGGGTAAATAAAATAAGATCCACTGAGTCATAAAATGTAAATTACTGAATTGAAAATGCTAAAATATGTGCTAAAGATAACTAAATAGGGACAAATAAACCAATAAGTAGGGAGAAAACATGTGTTCTTTCTAGTACTATTACACCCCCAAACTTGAGTTTTTACTTGTCCTCAAGTAAAACAGAAACTAGTAAGTCTACACAAGAATTCACTAAGGCAACATTCTAGCAACTTGAATCACCTAAAACCTAATGAATGAGTCACATTCAGATGACTGAATATTGCATCGATAATACATAAGCATGAATGAATAAGATTGCAACTTCATCAAAACCAGCATCATGCTTTAAATCCTAAATTCTATCTACCAATACAAGATTTATTGCACAATATATATTTCTTTTTTTTCGTGAACAAGGGATATTGTTGACTTATTGTACCATTGTTCTAGAAAAGTAATGATGGAGTGCAACAAACCCTCAAGAGTACGTAATTGCATCGACATACACTCGTGAAGTGACAGCCTTTGGCCAGATTTATTTTTCTAATGCTTGCATTAGAGTGTTCCCTCTTTAACATTTCACAATACACCCACTTTGGAATGTCTCTTATTTATAACTATATATACATATGACTAGCTATAAAAGGCAGATTCATTCAAGATTCAAGAAATGCTACTAGTCATCCATTACTAATGCAACCTAAATCATTCATCAAAGAATTGAAGATACAACATTCAGTCAAATTTATTCGACTCATTCATTGATAGTTCACATGATTCAAGAATTAAGCATCGAATGTAACAAAAAATTTCAACACATTTGCATTAACCATAAATAAACCTTGCATGTTTCATTAAAAAAAATTGAAATGTGGGTGTATTTCCAAACCCCGTATGCATTCCCCAAAATTAAAGTTTGCATTGTCCCCAATGCACTAACATTAAACTGCGGTGACAATAAAAATGCGACGACAATGTTCACTAACAAAATGAAAATTACAGCTACATGCAATGCATGAATACTTCAGCTAAAACTTAAAATAAACTAACTCAGTTTTCCTCGACCATCAATGTGGTTGCACGATGTTTCTTCTTACTCCTCTTTTTCTCCTCCTTCTTGCATTTTTGTGTTTGGAGAGCTTTCTCTTCTTTTCTTTAGGCTTCGCACGGTCCTCAGATCGCTCCTCAGTTTTCGACACTACCCCAGAATCACCGGCTACTTTTTGTGTAGGAGGGTCACATTGAGTGGTCCGGTATAGACCACTATAGCCAATGAATTATGGTGCTTCTCATTTGTTATCTCTGAAGCTTCTACCTATCTAGCTCTATCTCGCTCCAGGTTATTATTAGTTGCATCCACAAACTCGGATGCATTGACAATATCCTCAATAAATTTTTTTCAACAGCTTCTGTCTCAATATTTTCTTCCACGGCCTTCTCGTTCTCAACTTCAACACGGACATCTTCATCTTCCACAGCAACGTCCTCCTTAACAGCAGACGCCTCTTGACCAATAATGGCATCACCCTCGATCAGGCTATCAATCCTTCACATGCACTCATCAACATCCCTTGAGTCCTCTTCTTTCTCAACATCACAAACATGTACAATGGGAGAGGATTCCATCAATCTGTCTCGGTCCCCTAGGTCACCTTCCTCGGAGGGTTCATACTCTCGAATGATTGGTGGGAACACTAGAAATTCTGAGAGTGGGTTGGGTTTAACTGACGTAATGTGGCTACAATAGAGTTGTTATAGGCCCTAGTATAAGCATTAAACAAGTTTTGTGATCTGTCCATATCATCTATTGTAGCAACAAGCCTGATCTAGTTATTACTGATGGAATTGGCCAACTTCTCGATATCCTTCATTTTGCGCAGCAATGATGTCTCTGCAGCCAAGTTTGTTCCTTTGCTTTTTGCTTTGGTTTTTCCCTTCCTTGTCTTGCTAGTCTCTGCCTCCTTCATTGTTGACATATCTTTTTCACAATTCATTCTTTCAATATATGCTTCATTGATCGAGCACTTATTTTCCAAGACCTCTTCATCATCACGGGGCACAATCCCTTTCTGCTAGCACAGTAGCATCACCAACGATAGGAAAACCAAGATTCCAATTTACCTTGCGACACATTCAACAATTTCTTAGTGGAGTATTGCACCGACATCAATCTTTCTGCCCTTGACAATTGAATGTATCAGGCACATTCTATCAAGGTTGACTGTGGTGCTGTGAGTAGAAGGCAGTAGCCTGCAGTTGACAAAATGAAACCATATTTTGCTTTACAGTGTCAGGAAGTGGCGGTGCATCGTATAATTATTTTGATGTGAACCTATCCACAATGCTCTTTCGACACATAATCCTTCACCAACAGGTCTCTTTTTTTGTCTATGATATCCTCAATAAACTTAGAGTGTTCATCGACTTCCATTTTAGTGTTGTACAGCTCATTGACTTTTGTAGCATCCCATAAGATTAAGCCTTCTCGAACAAAGATAAACTCCAACTCATGGTCATAAAGGTTAGCGTAAAACTCACGTACCAATGAAGGAGAATAGCTCCCAAGATGCGTGCAAAAAGTCTTCCACTTCAACTTAGAGCTAGTTCTGGAGACTTGTTTGCCCAAGTCTTGCTATTGTGAAAGGAGAATGCCATGTTCTAGGTGGAAGTTTCGCTTTAAAATGTTGTTTTGAAATCGGTCTCTATTTATTTTCGTTAAAAAGATCATCGATTCCTTTTGTCCGTTGGCATGGAAGATTCTAAATCACGAATTGCAGTTGCAGAGGATGAGTGTTCTTAAATAGGCTTGGTAGCTTTCTCGACTGATCCTCTCGTTCTTGCCATATTTTGTTTGTTTTGTGGAGTGAAGATGGTTTAAAGTTGTAAAGGTATGAGCTTGGAAAAAACAGAGTAAATAAAATTGGCTTCTTTGTATGTGTAACAGTCGGCACAGTGAAAGGGGGTTTATAGCGAGTGAAATAAGAATATGGAAAGGCGTGATTTTTGTGAAGGGATATAAAGCTGGCGGAATAATTATGTCCAATAAGAATTGCACCAGCTTAGAAAAAACAGACGGCTAGGTAACTTTTGATCAAATGGTGAGATCTTGAAATTTCTGATATGCCTTCATTCTTGATGAATTAGAAGTGACAGCACAATAGTACAAACTACGTTGACAATAAAGCCCAAGTGCGTCGATAATGGTACCTAATTATTCTGAAAAATAGAAATAAATAAAAAATAAAACAAACTTGAACAGAAATAAAAATAAAATTACATAATAAATTTTATAAGAATTAAAATTTTTCGACCAATTTAGTGGTCTCTGCATGCTTGTGATCAATATTCCCAAGATAATGTTTCAATCGCTGGCCATTCACTTTGAACTGGTGTCCATCATTTAAATCTCTGATTGTGACTGCACCATGAGGAAATACTTTAACAACTTCAAAAGGTCCAAACCAATGACAGTGCAATTTACACAATGCAGTTTCAATCTAGAATTAAATAATAAAACTTGTTGACCCGTAGTTAAAACTTGTCACTGCAAAATAATTTTGTCATGATATTGCTTGGTCTTTTCTTTGTAAATTGCAGCATTTTCATAGGCATTTCATCTGATCTCATTAGTTCAGTGACATCCAGTAACCTTTTCTTTCCAACAGCTTCATAGTCCATGTTCACTTACTTAATTGCCCACATTACTTTGTGTTCCAGTTCAACTGGCAAGTGACATTCTTTCCTAAAAACCAATTGATACAGCGACATCCCTAATGGAGTTTTGTATGCTGTCCCCAATGCCCATAAAACATCATCCAGTCTGGAAGACCAATCTTTCCTCGAAGGATTCACAACCTTCCCAAGAATGTTTTTAATTTGTCGATTCGATATTTCAGCTTGTCCATTAGTTTGCAGATGATAAATAGTAGACATTCTATGATTAACTCCATATCTCTTCAATGTGGTTTCCGCTTGGTTGCAATGAAAGCGTGAACCCTGATCACTAATCAATGCATTTGGTGTGTCAAAGCAGGTGAGTATATGCTTGTGAAAAAATTTAAGTACTATCTTTGCATCATCCTTTGGGACTGCAACAACTTCAACCCACTTCTAGACGTAGTCAACAGCTACTAACATAAAAAGATTTCCAAATGAACTTGGAAATGGTCCTACAAAATCCATACCCCAAACATCGAACAATTCAACCTCCATAATTGGCTGCTGCAACATTTCATTGCGTCGGGATATAGAACCTATGCACTGACACCTATTGCATTGATTTACAAAATTATGGGCATCTTTGAATAATGAAGGCGAGTAGAATCCAGATTGGAGAATCTTAGCATCAGTTCACATTCCACAGAGATGACCTCCATAAGGAGCATCATGACAGTACTTCAGGATTAAAAGCATCTCCTCTTCCAAAACACAACACCGAATAACGCTTTCATTGCATATCTTAAATAAATACGGCTCGTTCTAATGATACTTCACTACTTCACAAAGAAATCTTTCTTTTTTATGCCCTGTGACACCCAACGAGAGTTTTCCATACACTAGATAATTAACCAAATCTGCATACTAAGGGGTTGCATCTATAGCAAATAACTTCTCATCTGGGAATGCGTTGACAATTTGAAGTACATTTCCATCTTCGTTGCCATCTTCCAATCGAGATAGATGGTCTGCAACTTGATTCTCTTAACCCTTACGGTCTTTTATCTTGATGTCAAATTCTTATAACAGTAAGATCCAGCGTATCAACCCTGGTTTTGCATCTTTCTTCGCAAAAAGAAATCTCAACACCGAGTGATCAGTAAATACAGTAACATTTGCACTGACAAGATAAAAATGAAACTTGTTGAAAGCAAAGACTACAGCCAACAATTCTTTCTCTGTAGTGGTATAGTTGATTTGAACCTCTATAAGAGTTTTGCTAGCATAATAGATGGCATGAAATATTTTTCCCTTACGTTTTCCTAAAACAGCACCCACAGCAAAGTTGCTTGCATCGCACATAACTTCAAAAGGTTGAGACCAACCTAGTGCAACAATAATGGGTGCTTTACTAGTTGCGTCTTTAATTGAATAAATGCCTCCACACATGCATCGTCAAAGAAGAATTTTTGATTCTATTCTAGCAATAAGCATAAGGGCTTTGCAATTTTTGAGAAATCTCTAATAAATCTTTGGTAAAACCCGCATGCCTAAGAAAACTGCGAATACCTTTCACATTTATTGGCGGAGATAATTTCTCAATGATTTCCACTTTATCTTTGTCTACTTCAATGCCTTGACTAGATATGTGATGGCCTAACACAATGCATTCAGTTGCCATGAAATGGCATTTTTCCCAATTTAGAACAAGAGGTGTGTCTTCATATTGCTACAATACTTTATCTAAATTGTAAGTGCAATGATCAAAATCATTCTCATAGACTGAGAAATCATCCATAAAAACCTCTCAAGAATCTTCGATCATATTTGAGAATATTGCCATCATGCACTTTTGAAATGTGGCTGGTGTGTTACAAAGATCAAAAGGCATACGACGAAAAGCAAAAGTACCAAAAGGACAAGTGAAAATTTTTCTCTTTATCCTCTGGTGCAATAACAATTTGATTTCACCCAAAATAGCCGTCTAAGAAGCGCTAATAGGCTCTTCCAACAAGTCTGTCCAACATTTGTCCAATGAAAGGAAGTGGGAAGTGGTCCTTCCTTGTGGCAGCATTAAGTTTACGATAATCCATATAGACTCACCATCCCGTAGGAATGCATATAGTAATTAATTTGTCTTTTCCGTTGCTAACCATTGTGATGCAACTCTTTTTAGGAATGCAGTGCACTGGACTTACCCAATTGCTATCAGAAATAGGGTGGATAATTCCACCATCAAGTCACTTTATAATTTATTTCTTAACAACTTCCTTCATCTTCTCGTTAATCATCTTTGTTGCTCAATCGATTGCTTTCCTTCATCTTGCAACTTAATCTTATGCATGCAAAAAGATGGACTAATAGCTCGAATATCAGCAATACTCCAAGCAATAGCTCATTTATATTGCTTAAGAATATGGACCAATTTCTCTTCTTGAGTTACATTCAGTGTTGCAGAGACAATAATTTGGGGAGTATTATTATCACCAAGAAAGACATATTTAAGATGAGTAGGTAGTTTTTTCAATTCCAGAGTAGGAGCTTCGTCAATAGATGGTTTAAAAATTGGAGTTATTCTGTTAGCTAAGTCTAAGGATTCAATATGCCATCCATGCCTGAGTACAATATTATTAGCATCAACCTTGTTGTCACAATTATCTAAGAATTCATCATCATATATCATTGCAAACTCCTCAAAAAATATTGTGGTTTGGTCATTGAATTCTTTCGCATTTAAATCATCTAGCACATCGACAGTATGGCATTCTTCTTTATCCTTGCATTGAATAGTTTCATAAGCACTAAAGGTAATGTGCTCATCATTAAGTCGCATGGTCAGTTCACCTTGGAAAATATCAATAAGAGTTCATCCAGTGGCTAAAAATGGTCGTCCCAAGATTATGGGAACCTCCTTGTCTGCCTCAAAGTCAAATATGATAAAATCAGCTAGAAAAATGACTCTATCCACACGAACTAAGATATCTTTGATTTGATCAACTAGTTGCAATGTCACTGTAGTAGGTTTCATGTGACCAGTTCTCAACTTTTGAAAGTTAATAGTAGCATTAGTTTGATGCTAGCTCCCAAGTCACATAAAGCCTTGCCTAAATAATGGTTGCCAATTGAACATGGGATAGTAAAGCTCCCAAGATCTTTCATTTTGGGGAGCAACTTATCTGTCAAAATAGCGCTACAGCCCTCTGTGAGTGCAATAGTTTCCACAACACTAAACTTCTTCTTGGAAAAAGCTCCTTCATAAATTTTCCATAATTCAAAATTTGCACAAGGGCGTCTATTAAAGGAATATTGACCTGAAGTTGCGTCATTGTGTTAAGGAACTGTTGGTACTACTTGTCCCGCTCATTCTCTTTGAATCTTTGTCGAAAAGGTAAGGGTGGAGATACATCTGATTATGCTGACATCTTTGGTTGTGTTGACATTTTCGAGGGTCGGACATTAGGCATATGAGTGACAATTTGTGGAACTTTTTTTTCGGTACATTAACAAGCTCTTTAGATTCAACTTTCTCACTAGAGATTACTTCACCAATATCTTGAGGTCCAATAGTAGAGTCTGTAGTCTACTCATTGCAATATCTTTGATTTGATCAACTAGTTACAATGCCACTACAGTAGGTTTCATGTGACCAGTTCTCAACTTTCCCATAATTCATAGTAGCATTAGTTTGATGCTAGCTCCCAAGTCACATAAAGCCTTGCCTAAATAATGGTTACCAATTGAACATGGGATAGTAAAGCTCCCAAGATCTTTCATTTTAGGGGCAACTTATCTGTCAAAATAGCGCTACAACCCTCTATGAGTGCAATAGTTTCCACAACACTGAACTTCTTCTTCTTGGAAAAAAGCTCCTTCATAAATTTCCCATAATTCAGAATTTGCACAATGGCATCTATTAAAGGAATATTGACCTGAAGTTGCATCATTGTGTTAAGGAACTGTTGGTACTACTTGTCCTGCTCATTCTCTTTGAATCTTTGTTGAAAAGGTAAGGGTGGAGATACATCTGATTACGCTGACACCTTTGGTTGTATTAACATTTTCGAGGGTCGGACATTAGGCATATGAGTGACAATTTGTGGAACTTTTTTTCCGGTACATTAATAAGCTCTTTAGATTCAACTTTCTCACTAGAGATCACTTCACCAATATCTTGAGGTGCAATAGTAGAGTCTGTATTCGACTCACCGTCTTTTTACCACTCCTAAGCGAGATAACCTTGTAGTGTCCTTTCCCTCTCAGACTAGGATTTTTCGTGTCACTAGGTAGTGTGCCTGGTGGTTGAGTATTCAGATTTGAAGCAAGTTGCCCTAATTGTGCCTCCAACGCCCGAATGGAAGACAAATTCCCATGCACAAAAGCTTCTATAAGAGACATATGCTCTCGCATTAAAGCCTTAAGAGCAGCTAACGAGTTAGAAGAAGAAGCTTACGTGTATTGTTGTCATCGATGGTCCAGAACATGTTAATTCGGCATTGAAGAATGTTGTAACTGCATCTGATTCTGGTGTGGGTGCATCTGGCTTTGTTGTGGATGTATCTGAGGGTGCTGATTGTAGTTTTGCTATTGTTGATTGTAATTCCCTTGCCTTGAATTATAATTGCCTTAAGTAGATATAGTCCCATATCGAAATGTCACAGCATTTTGTCCAGCATTCTAAGTTCCCAAGACTATTGATTGCATGCAGAATTATTATAAGAGTTACCATAAGAATTGTTGTGGATGTTACTGACATAAAAGGCATTCTCTACATGTTGTGGACAATTTTCATAGTGTGGTTGTCACTGCAAATCTCACAAAAAAGGTAGGAACATCAACTTGTTGAGCAACTTGTATAGGTGCAACGTCACTAGTCCTTTGCATATTTTTTATCATATTTGCAAGAGAAGAAACTTGAGCACTAAGTGCAGATATTATGTCCAGTTCAATAACTCCTAGAGTAGATTTTGGTTGTGAAACTTTAGGGATTGGATATTGGTAATCACTCTGAGCAATTCTCTCCAGAATTTCAATAGCATCATTATAAGTACAATCCAACAAAGGTCCATTGGCTGATGCATCGACAAGATTCCTAGTGTGTGAATTCAACATATTATAAAAAATCTCAATTTGTGTTTCCTGTTGAATGTCATGCATGGGACAATGTCAAAGCAAAGATTTATAACTTTCTAATATGGTGTGAAGATTCTCATCATCCAGTTGATGATAAGCTATAATATCATTTCGGAGACAAGCATTCATTGTTGGCAGGTTAAATCGAAAAACAAACTGTGTTGCTAGTCCATTCCACAAAGTAATTGATCCAGCAGGTAGCCCAATGAACCAAGTACGAGCTCTTCCCTGTAAGGAATAAGGAAATAATTGCATCTTCAAAGCGTCATCAGGAATGCCTTGTTGACTAAGGAAGCACAAATCAATAAAAATGATTTAAGATATTCTCGTGCATCTTCATGTGGCAGTCCAGCATATTGCCCATTAGAATTTAGCATTTGAAACAATGCTGTCTTGAGTTCAAAATTTCCAGCTTGGATTGCTGGCCTAACAACTCCCGGTTGTAAGACATCCAAGACAGGTACGACAAAATCTCGTATAGTCCTGTTTTGTATTTGGGCGTCTTGCTGCAATGGTGGGTCATAATCATTTTGGTTTTGCATCGGGGGTATGACTGCATTGTTTCTTGGAAAAGCCATAGTCCTTTATTCTCAAAGTTTCCTCCAAATGGTTCTTTCAATTTTTGGATCAAAATCGGCAATAAACTCTAAATTGCTTTGGGTCATACAACACCTAAAATAAAATGTGCAAATAACGACAAAAAGAAAACAAGTTAGTAGCAACTACCTAACAACTAAATATTATGAAATAAAAACAAACACAATAAAAATCAAACAAACTTCATCCCGGCAACGCGCCAAAACTTTATCGACTATTTAATGTCAGAAATAATGTGCAAGCGTACACTGTCGATGCAAGTATTGTAGATAGATATGAGTCTGTCGGATATCGATCTCACGAGGATGGTTGTCTTTTGTTTATCAATGTCAGTGTAATAAATGGATAGAAACGAGATAAATTGTGAGAGTAGGTGTCGAAGCAATAACTTGAAAACAAAAAGATAAAAATATGATAATTATAAATCGGGATTCCAACATGAATATTCAACAAAATGCTAAGTGCTTACAAGGTATAAAAGGATGAGTGATTGTTGATGCAATAAGTTGTAATGAATATCTTCTGCCTTTTTTTATTTTAATTTCACATTTTTTAACTATTTAATCATTTTATTGATTTAAGTTTTTAAATAATTAGTTCGGATGTTTAAATAGATAGCATTAAATGTCTTTGAAAATTAAAATAAAGTATTTAATTATATTTATAATTATATTAATTGGATTTTTTAACTCAAAAGGAAATAAATAAAAACTGAGACCAACTGTAAAGTCTTGAAGGAAACCATAGTTGATGGTTGCCGAAACCACCAAATATAAATTCCTACAACAAATATAACAATAAATTGAAATATAGAGTAGTAGGGTCGAATCCACAGGGACTAGTTATCTATTTTCGCCTTTTCTTGTGACCAGATTCGTTGTCGCGACTATAGTCGTGCCCACGACTTGTGCATAGTAGTGCTGAAAAAAATGGGGGGTTTAAATTGATTAAGATAATAAAATAAGGAAATATGAAGTGTAATAAAATAAAATAAAACTAGATTCAAAAATGCAAAAATAAATTTAAGAAAATAAAATAAATGGATAAATAAAAAAAATTTTAAGCTTAGCCTTAGCCTCAGTGTACTCCAATCTTGAATAGATCATTGAAATAGATCTTCCCTTCCAATCGATAAGTTGGTTATACCAATCGAGAATCCCTCAAACTGCCAACTCTTCCTCTTGTAGTCGATCCCGGTATCACCTGCAAATGGACCCTTGTTAAATTTCTAACCATGTGGCACGTACCCGTAATTTAAGACTTTGACAGCCTTGCGATCTGAAAAGCCCAACTCGAATTAACGGCCTCAACCATGTGGGTCATTTAAATCCGATCATTATCTCCCTTGACGGAATCCAACTAGCTTTTTCCAATTGAACACGCCAATTTGTTCGCGAGATTTTGAATACGGCACCGCTGCCAAACGATTCCAACCCAGCGCGCGCTTTTTGAATTGAAATCGAATCAACTTTGAGGGAAAATTTTGTACTATCTCGTATATCAGAGAGATAGCGAATACCGAATTGTAAAGTCTTTAGTGTGGGTTTATATCTCACGATTACTTTGTCGAAGTGATAACCGGACTAAGGCTAAAAAGGATTTAGTTAATCACGAAAAAAAATCATGCTTTGAAAGTGGTTTTGTGGAATTGTGAAAGGTGGAAAGGGAAAAGGCCTTGGAAGAAAATTAAACCAAAAAGCTAAAAGTTAAAGAAAAAAATTTTGAAAGAACATAGGTGACACAGGAAGGGAGAAAAGAAAAAAAAAATTAAAGAATTTATTAAATGCAAAAAGTAAAGTGTGTTCAATTGGTTGTAGTCATTAGATATTTATATATACTTTTAGTGCTAAAATTTAGCTAGATTTTTCTTAAATATTATCACTAAATAATTCTAAATATTATCACTAAATATTATCACTAAATAATTCTAGATATTATCACTAAATAGTTTAAAATTCAAAAATCAAATTTAAACTAATTACAGAGTTGTAATAATATCAAAAATCCTTCAATCTTTATCCAGCCACTTTAAAAAAAAAATCTTCAACTCTTCAATCTTTATCCAATCATCTTTGAATCTTCAATCTTTCAATCAAGCCCTCCTTTTTGCTTTTTGTTCCACTTTAGCCCTTTTTTGTAAAAGTTTGAATTCAGCACATTAACTTTATTCCTGATAAGAAAAATTCAAATTTAATAGCATTTTATTTAATAATTAGCCAAGAATAAATATATTAAAAATATGAATTTATCTTTCTATCAATAGCCCTTCGCAAAAAAATATTCACTACTTCATCAAATATCGCCATTAATTCGGTCCAAAATAAATACCGCCATTGATATTACTAAGATAAAAAGTAATTCCTTGCTTTTTTATTGATTTAAAATAAGTTATATTATTTGAAAGTATTTTAATTTTTATTTTAAAAATTAATAAAATATATATACAATGAGATTTAAATTCACATCAATTATATTAATAAAATATTTAATTTACTACAGTTAAAACTTTATTTTAATATATTTGTATATTTTTAATTTTATTATGCATATTTTATTACCTCTATCAATTGTATATATTAATAATTTATTTGATTGATGATAACGTCATGATAAGCAGTTTAATCTTTTTTTTCATTTTAATATCGCATATATTTCATGTGATATTGTTATTAATTAATTTCAAATCATACATTTTATTATTTATTGTTTGTTTTTGTTAAACACATATTTGTGTTCTAAATTTTGGTTTTCATACAAATACACATGTGATAGGAATTCTAGTACTAGGGTGCATTTATTTCATTGAAAATAGCTTTCAAAAAATAATTTCGGAAAATGACTTACTTTTCTAGAAAAGTTAATATTTTATTTGGATGAATCAGATAAAATATTTTCTATTATTTGACAAATTTCTTTAAAATATTTCATAAAAGTTGTTTTCAACGAAACAAACATACATTAGAAATTTTCTTATCTTTTCATTGTTTAATTGAGTTTATTTTATATCTATAAATTTATATTTTACATTTTTTCATATATTAAAAATATTTTGTTAAATTTAAGTTTATTACAACGTCATTTTTAGTTGCATGACTACCAAGTGAATATTTTCATTTAAAATGTGACATCAATAAAATTAAAATATTAAATAACAAATTAAAATAATAAAATATATTAATAATTTATTATATGACTAAATATAAATAATTAAATATGTAACACCCCAAACCCGCCCATTCACTACTAATCAATTTGAAATGCCATCATGAAAACGTTTGAAACAAATTTGAACTTAAGGATAAAACATGAAAATTTTGTTAAGTTTAGAAAAGCAGTGTTCATTAAAATTCTTAAGTAAGGTGTGGTGTTTATAAAATATCCGGATTAAAACTTTAGTATATATAGATTTAAATAAAATCGCTTTGCAAATAATTCCTCAATTGTCAATCCATAATAAAACATAATAATAAACTTAATGAAAAATACTTAAATGACTTTAAATACTTTTAGGGCCTTATTACAATAATTGAATAATCAAAGTATCGAAAATATAAATGCTTAATTAATTAAAAATATCTTTCCGCATGAAAATCAGTCGCATGGCCACCTTTGTATCCACTCCAACCCGGTCCAAGCTTTACGCATCACCGAAAGGTTTAAAATATTGGGTGAGTCAAACCGACTCAAAGTGCATAGTCATTTCACATATCTCCACATATGGGCTTGGCCCATATCCACACATCCATACACATAAATATGCAATTATGAAGCCCATCGTAACCTAGGGTCCATCCATTACACCTACCTTGGCGTGCCCCTCGCCAAGGCCGTGGCTAATCCACCATCGATCACATAATGATCCACATATCTTACCTTGGCAGACTTGTCGCTCAAGGCCGTGGTGAGCCACCGATCCCATAGGGATCCCACATATCAATCATCCACGGTGATGCACATGACTATCAACCGCCGAGATGGGCACTTAGCTAACACCTCCTTGATGAAGCACATAGCTAACATCAAGCGCTAATGTAGCACGAGGCTAGCATTAGACCACGCACATAGTGTACACCCTTTCCTCCAATAGTCACATCCCAAGTCCCATGCATATATATATGTACCATGGCAACATATTACTTGAAACAAATATACATCACATGCCATCTCATTTTTATACATTCATCAACAATCATTTATTATCGTAAATCACTGACCTGATTATTCAATCACCCACCACGGTATTCACAATCTTAGCCCTTATTTCGGCTATCATTCACTTTATACACATACATGAAATAACACATATAACACATATAAACATTCAATAGACAAAGGCGATAACTACGCTTTGATTAACACAATTGACTAAATCTCAAACCCACGCCTAACGATTTGCACCTTTGCGATTGTAGCACTCCTCCTACACCACCTAAGTCGAATCGGCTAACATTATATACCAAAATGGCCTATGGCCGAAAATCACTACTGCCTTACCTTACGGATCTAAATCCCGAAACCGCTCCTTGTCTTAGAAGTTGTCGAACTCCCTGCTTAACCTCTGTTAGATTCGGCTTAACAATAAATCTAGGGAAAATGGCCCTTGGCATACTAACACATACCACTTACCTTAATGCTTTCGAATCCCAAGAACTCCTTATCGCTCCTTAATATCGCCTACACAAAAGACACATAAAATAGCTTAATGGACATTCTACCATCCTTAGATCAAGGCTCGCACACTTGATTTGACAAACTAAAAAATAGGAACCCAAATCGATTGCTAGAATAGAGAATACTTACCTTACACGCTACCACGAGACCAAAAGCAAGAGATCGATGGTACGCCTTGTAGATTCGACCTCAAAGATTGTGAAATAGAAAAGAGAATAAGAGGTTGAAAGATTCGCAATAGTGACTAATATTAGAGAGGCTTGACTTCAAAGACTCGCAACAATGAAGAGAAAATAAAGTACCTTGAGATTTGGCCACAAGAGAATAAGTAAGGAATTTGGGTTGGAAGAAAAAAATAAAGAAGAGGAGGAGAGGGTAGAACAATTTCTAAGAAGAAGAATTTAGAATGGAGAAAAAAGAAATATCAAAAGGTGAGCACCCTTATTTATACTACACACTTTCACCTATTTTATCTCTTTAACACATATTCAAAGTGAATAAAAAAATAAATCCATACTTAATCTCTTCTTTATCACCTTAATAAAATAAAATAAAATCCATCTTATTATCTCCTAATCACCTATTAAAATTCTAAAATAAATCAATTATCCTCCACTTAATCTCCTATTCTATCTACTAATCTACCTATTTGAATAAAAAAAACAACAATTATCCTACTCATCTGCACCAAATTTTAAAAGGATTAAACAAGCATTATCCTTATCAAATTGAAGATCCCAAGTGCCGCCCATCGCTTCCTTCTCCCTAACGCTTAATGCAAAATAAAACCTCAAAATTTTTTGCTTCCCTTGCGCCTTGAACCCATGACCGCACCAAGCCCTTTAAGCTTTAACGCCCAAGCCACTCGCCAAAGCGCTTTTTGTGATATAAACCCCCATCAATTTCTTTTAAAGCCTCCTTCCTAGCTCCCTCTTGTCTTAACGCCTAAAGCTAAAAATAAAAACACTACACTGCCACTGCCGTGAGCCAACCAAGGCCCTTGTTGGCGTTATATCCAGCCCTTAAGTGGCGACTAAGCCACTTTACCAAGGCATTTCTTATGCCATAAATCCTCAATAACTTCTCTTAAACCCTTCATAGCCTAGTCCCTTTTGACGCAAAAATAAAAGCCTCCGATGCGCTCGCGCATTTGAACCTCTTCCTCCCCAAGAAGCCTCCAAGGCCCCTAAAATAGCGTCCCAAGCCACTTTACTAAGCCTGTGTTCATGTCCCTAAACTCCTAAATTTTTCTTTAAGGCCTCCTTAGCCCAATTTCCCTTTTAACTTAAAATTTCAAAATTTCCAATGCATTCCCTTTTAATCCTAGAGTTTTAAAACCCTTAAAACATCACCAACCACACTTAAAGCCTATTAACACTTGAGTTATGCTCCA
The DNA here is from genome assembly GCA_025506655.1 of Gossypium rotundifolium. NCBI lineage: Eukaryota > Viridiplantae > Streptophyta > Magnoliopsida > Malvales > Malvaceae > Gossypium > Gossypium rotundifolium. The sequence goes on from CP106725.1 coordinate 54,568,666, forward strand.
AACGCACAACCCTAATCTAGGATGTTACAGCTTCTACCCTCCTTAAAATAATTTCGTCCTCGAAATTACTTACTAACGAGCATCCGTACATCCTAACTTACCCCACTTACTCCATCGTCACAAGACTCGATCTTAAAGAACTATTATACTACCTAGGCACATTCTCTAAGTTCGCAATCAAGGTTCCATACACTTCATTAGCAATCATAGGAACGAACTGACCTTATAACAAACAAAGCAATGAAGGATAATCCAGAAATAAGAAACTTACCCGTTGTCACCTCTGGCACACCACCATCCTCGCGACGGCCGACTACATAAACCAACCTTGGCCGCCTTTGTCTCGCACCTTCAAAGATCTCTGTTTGGTGCTCCACGACCTCGGTCTGAACCATTTCCTCCATGATTCGGACCACGACCCCTTGCCGCTTGCTGACCATCTCTACCCGGCTGCACATAACCTTGGCCTAATGTCCGAGCCCTATTTGGATCTTGAGGACAGTCTTTAATCAAGTGAGACTTAGACTTACACCTAAAACATTCTCGCTTCCGATTCCAACACTCGCCGACATGATACCTTCCACACTGAACACACGGACGGTCCGAATTTTCCATAGCTGGCTTAGCAACACTAATGTAATTTTCAACCTCGCCTTTTCGAAGACCTCGATGATTCAGACGATCCAAAATTCCTCCTATCCGGTTCCTATCCTTATCTCTATTCGTCTCACCGATTCCTTAATGCCTTCACTACCTTAGCCTTTTCAACTAACACAAATAACTCCCGTTCTTGATGAGGAGCTATCAACAACCTCGTGTCGTCCTTAATCCGTCCTCAATCGGACACATCGCTTCATGCTCCGTAGTAACTACCCTCGAGCATATCGGCTTAACCTTAAGAATTCACTCGCATTTCGCTCTGAGACTTGTTCCTTGAACCCCCATTAAACGCCTTCCTATGCGCATCAATATAATAAGTACCGACATACTTCTTCTCGTACGCCGCCTTAACATACTCCCAGGTGAGATCCTCCACCGTGGCACTATCCCGAACTGTTAGCCACCATTGATATGCCTCGTCACAAGCAGCCACCATTCCTTTCACTTTCTCCTCGGTCGATCGAGCTCATCCATAATTTGCTCGGTTGCTTCCAACCAATATTCACCGTCTTTGGGTGCCACACCGACACGCCTCGAAATACCTCAGCTCCATTAGCTCAGAGTCACTCTGGTACGAACTTTCTAGCTCTCATATTTCCACTTGCTCCAGCCACCATCTCAAGAACTCGCAGCACCTCCTGCGATATAGCATCATCCCCCGTCTGATCTTGCTGCTCAACACCAAAAGCTGGTGGTAGTGGCGGTGGTACCCCATTCTCAGATCATTGACCCGACCTAACGGGTTCCGACACAGTCATTCTGCCTCGACCACGTCCTCTAGAACTCATTTCTAGCGCCTCGATTTAATCTGATTTAAGAAATTTTATGCATTAGAAATTTTGTTCCACTATTTATCCACGAGCAATTTTATGAAATGAAGTTTCCAGAAGTTGTTCTTTCGATCAATCAAAGTTTCAGTTCGAGTTCACTACTCTAATTCAAAGAATCACATTCACAATCACATTCATAATGGAGATATCTTCATTTCTCAATAAGGCCACATTCTTTCAGTGGTATCCACCACCCACATTCACTATTCGAACATTTTTGTTCGGTTCTATCCCAGGGGTATTTTCGTCATTTTTCATACAAGGGTATTTTAGTAACAAATTGGGGTCAATTTGAAAATCACAAAAGTCATTTCGAAAAATTTTTTTTCCAAACTCATGGGCATTTTGAAAGAAGGATTTTCCAAATCAAAGTTTTGCAGAAATTTCAGAAATCGGGGTTATTTTGGTAATTGGGTAATTCAATAATTTTCCAAACAGGGTATCTTTACCTTTTGCAAAAATAGAATTGCTATTTTTATAAAGTAAGAATATTTTAAATAAAAGTCGAGGGTAATATGAAAATTTTAGAAACCAAGGGCATTTTGGTAATTTTACCAACTGTGGTATTTTCAGAATTTTCCCAAATCGAGTATCTTGATATTTTGAAAACTAGAGATTTTGGTATTTTTGTAAAATTATTTTAACAAAAGTTGAGGGTAGTATGGTAGTTTTACAATCAAGGGTATTTTTAGTAATTTTACAATACAGGGGCATTTTTGTAATTTTGTAATTCGGAGATATTTTGGAAAAATTTTCACAATAATCTTTTACTACAATTAAAAGGGTAATTTAGGGATTTTAAAACTAGGAATTTCATAAAATCTGCATGGCTAGCCCTTTCGGTTTTAGTTATCGGGTTTAGTCCGTGAATAAGTCCTCTTGGTTGTGGTGAACCGTAGCTACGCACTGTAGGATTCGAGTAAAGAGGAGGTGAGTCGCTAGGACTGCTAAGTACCAAGCTCTTCTTGAATACCAATCCTATACATGCACAATGGTTGCCACACCTTAACTCGCTGATTTACTTCTGTGTTTGTTTAATAGTCCTTAAGTCTTATGCATGTGTTTGAGTGCACTAGCTCTAGGGTTCAATAGCCCTAATATTCTAATCTACGAGCCCAAATAAGCCCATAACAGTTCACACAAACAAATCACTTCAATAGTTAGAAGTACTTACCTGGTGGCCTTCGGGCCGGAGATACAGGTGCCATGCTAGAATAACCTGAAAATTTCATAGAAAGTCCATATTTTTGAAAAGTCCATTTTGAAAATGTTTTTGGGCCCCACAACCTTCAAAGTCGAGTTTTGAACCGGGCTCTGATTGGCGTTATATCCAGGCCCTTAAGTGGCGCATGGAAGCCACTTTACCAAGGCATTTCTTATGCCATAAATCCTCAACAACTTCTCTTAAACCCTTCATAGCCTAGTCCCTTTTGACGCAAAAATAAAAGCCTCGATGCGCCTGCATTTGAACCTCTTCCTCCCAAGAAGCCTCCAAGGCCCCTAAAATAGCGCCCCAAGTCACTTTACTAAGCCTGTGTTCATGTCCCTAAACTCCTAAAATTTTCTTTAAGGCCTCATTAGCCCAATTTCCCTTTTAACTTAAAATTTCAAAATTTCCAATGCATCCCCTTTTAATCCTAGAGTTTTAAAAACCCTTAAAACATCACCAACCACACTTGAAGCCTATTAACACTTGAGTTATGCTCCAAACGCACAACCCCTAATCTAGGATGTTACAAAATATGTATGTTTAATAATATTAAAATATAATATTTTATTTTAATATTTTTAATATTTTAAAATAAAATAAAATTTATTATCAATATAATAATATTAAGCTTGATTTATATTAATTTTTATATAAAAATAAAATTACCTATAGAGGAGCTCTTTTCCGAAAAATGACTTACACTTTTCAAAAAGGTAAGTCATTTCACAAGAAAAAGAGCTGATTTGACCTATAAATCATTTTACGTTGATCAAACTGTTTTCTGTTAAACAAATATAGGAAAATGCAAAAAAATATTTTCCGTAAAACCCTTTATATGTAAACAAACGGACCCTTAACAATATTATTAATTGAGTTAGTATCACAAATTAACTAAACATCACCATGATTGACGACAATACCATGATAAACAAAGTTTCAATAGATTTGTTTTCTAAGTATAGATACCCAAACTTAGATTATGCATGAACTATGTTAATAATCTTTTTGAAGTGTAACATGTATGGTATAATTACAAATACAAATTCGAGTAACCACAAGTATCAAACTATTACAAACGGACTGTCCAAGTAACCACCAAATAGAATTAAACTATTACAGCACAAGCAGGCTAAAAACTCATATAATTGTGCATGTTAACAATATTTATGTGCAAATTTTATTGTTATTATTTCTACTATTGTGGCCACAACTCTTCCAAAACATAGCCAATCATGCATTCAATTGGTATCGAGCAAACTCATGAAATTAAATCATATAAAATATGTTTCAATGATTTTAATTGGATAAAATCTTATTTACCAAATTGTTTAAATAAGATATTTAAATAATTCGATTAAAGATATTCATATTATTTTCAAATAATATCATATTTAATTTTAAAATCCCTTAATCCTCCAAGAACATGATAGTGGTTATTCAAAATAGTTTGAATAAGACAAAGGTTATTATCCCATTATTTGAACTTAGCCAAAATTCTATGTCTAGCACACGAGTTTTTCAAGAAAAATATTTGAAATATTCATGCAAGAATTCTAATTATATTTGTCGTAAATTATGTAGAGGCCAAAGTTTTTCAAAGTTGTTACTAGAGGTTTGAAAATAGCATTTAGAACACACATTCGCTTAGGCAAATTTGGCTCTTATAGTATCTAATAAAATTTTAAAATGTTTTCATTTGGATATGTTATCTCACACTTGAATTATGGACAAAAAATACCCCCTTTTTTTTTTTGGCTATGTTAATCAGTGCTCCAATGACCTAATATTCTCAACATGACCTAACTTGTTCAAAAGTTAAGGATTCTTTGACATTCCTACTACCTTTGTAAATCTTCCATTTTCCTTATTTGAGAGGTCTACTAATCTTTCTAAAAGATCTTCAAGTAGTAGATGAACACTTAACCCGACTTCGTCAACTTTTATACTCCACATACTTTGTAATTAAAACTTTAGGTTGAAGTTTTTCCTTTTCAACATGAGTTTCACTAGAGCTATCTATGTTCAAGTGGTTCATTTAGCTCAAATGTAAATAAAATTATTTTATTTAAATTTGATTATAAAATATATAAATATTAATATAAAATTTATTATTTTATTATTTTTAAATAGTAATATGGGTTTTTTGGGCTGACAAGCCCGAGCTTGGAACATTTTATAAAATTGGGCCCTAGCCTAACCCATGTACCTCTAGTTTCCACACAAGTTTAATCAAAAGGGTTTTGAAACTTTGTATCTTTCAACCCTAACCCACCTTCATTTTTTTTGTTTGATTAAGGTTTCTCAATAGACACAATGGAGCTTCTTTTATTCTCATCCCACCATAAAGGAAATTTTTATTAATGCGTTCGAGATCTTTTAGGGAATCAAGCACTTTGCACATAGAAAGTAAGTATTGTAGCAATGGTGGGTTGTATGAGTGTGAGTCTATCTGCAAGGAACAACAAGCTAGCTTTTCACACATTCCAACTTTCTCCATAATAAAACAATAGACATGTTTCACTATTTTGTGATGGATTAGGATACCCCATACAAGTCTCATAGATGTTCAAAATTTGGGAAACTAAATCACATTTATTTGTATATTTTTAATTTTATTATGCATATTTTATTACCTCTATCAATTGTATATATTAATAATTTATTTGATTGATGATAACGTCATGATAAGCAGTTTAATCTTTTTTTCATTTTAATATCGCACATATTTCATGATACTTGTTATTAATTAATTTCAAATCATACATTTTATTATTTATTGTTTGTTTTTGTTAAACACATATTTGTGTTCTAAATTTTGGTTTTCATACAAATACACATGTGATAGGAATTCTAAGTACTTGAATTGCATTTATTTCACGAAAATAGCTTTCAAAAAATAATTTACAAAAAATGACTTACTTTTCTAGAAAAATTAATATTTTATTTGGATGAATCATATAAAATATTTTCTATTATTTGACAAATTTCTTTAAAATATTTCATAAAAGTTGTTTTCAGCGAAACAAACATACATTAGAAATTTTCTTATCTTTTCATTGTTTAATTGAGTTTATTTTATATCTATAAATTTATATTTTACATTTTTTCATATATTAAAAATATTTTGTTAAATTTAAGTTTATTACAACGTCATTTTTAGTTGCATGACTACCAAGTGAATATTTTCATTTAAAATGTGACATCAATAAAATTAAAATATTAAATAAAAATTAAAATAATAAAATATATTAATAATTTATTATATGACTAAATATAAATAATTAAATATGTATGTTTAATAATATTAAAAATATAATATTTTATTTTAATATTTTAATATTTTAAAAATAAAAATAAAATTTATTATCAATATAATAATATTAAGCTTGATTTATATTATTTTTTATATAAAATAAAATTACCTATAGAGGCTCTTTTAGAAAAATGACTTGCACTTTTCAAAAGGTAAATCGTTTCTGAAAAAGAAAGTTGATTTTCGTTGACCTATAAATCATTTTCGTTGATCAAGCAGTTTTCTGTTAAATAAATGTAGAAAATGCAAAAAAATATTTTTCGTAAAACCCTTTATATGTAAACAAACGAACCCTTAATAATATTATTAATTGAGTTAGTATCACAAATTAACTCAACATCAGCTCATGATTGACGACAATACCATGATAAACAAAGTTTTAATAGATTTGTTTTCTAAGTATAGATACCCAAACTTAGATTATGCATGAACTATGTTAATAATCTTTTTGAAGTGTAACATGTATGGTATAATTACAAATACAAATACGAATAACCACAAGTATCAAACTATTACAAACGGACTGTCCAAGTAACCACCAAATAGAATTAAACTATTACTGGCACAAGCAATTTAAAACTCATATAATTGTGCATGTTAACAATATTTATGTGCAAATTTTTATTGTTATTATTTCTACTATTGTACAACCCTTCCAAAACATAGCCAATCATCCATTCAATTGGTATCGAGCAAACTCATGAAATTAAATCATATTAAATATGTTTCAATGATTTTAATTGGATAAAATCTTATTTACCAAATTGTTTAAATAAGATATTTAAATAATTCAATTAAAGATATTCATATTATTTTCAAATAATATCATATTTAATTTTAAAATTCCTTAATCCTCCAAGAACATGATAGTGGTTATTCAAAATAGTTTGAATAAGACAAAAGGTTATTATCCCATTGTTTGAACTTAGCCAAAATTCTATGTCTAGCACACGAGTTTTTCAAGAAAAATATTTGAAATATTCATGCAAGAATTCTAATTATATCATCAGTGTGTAAATTATGTAGAGGCCAAAGTTTTCAAAGTTGTTACTAGAGGTTTGAAAATAGCGGTTAGAACACACATTACCTTAGGCAAATTTGGCTCTTATAGTATCTAATAAAATTTTAAAATGTTTTCATTTGGATATGTTATCTCACACTTGAATTATGGACAAAAAAGACCCTTTTTTTTTGGCTATGTTAACGGTGCTCCAATGACCTAATATTCTCAACATGACCTAACTTGTTCAAAAGTTAAGGATTCTTTGACATTCCTACTACCTTTGTAAATCTTCCATTTTCCTTATTTGAGAGGTCTACTAATCTTTCTAAAAGATCTTCAAGTAGTAGATGAACACTTAACCTGACTTCATCAACTTTTATACTCCACATACTTTGTAATTAAAACTTTAGGTTGAAGTTTTTCCTTTTTCAACATGAGTTTCCACTAGAGCTATCTATGTTCAAGTGGCCCGCCTAGCTCAAATGTAAATAAAATTGTTTTATTTAAATTTGATTATAAAAATATATAAATATTAATATAAAAATTTATTATTTTATTATTTTTAAATAGTAATATGGGCTTTTTGGGCCAGACAAGCCCGAGCTTGGAACATTTTATAAAATTGGGCCCTAGCCTAACCCATGTACCTCTAGTTTCCACACAAGTTTAATCAAAAGGGTTTTGAAACTTTGTATCTTTAAGCCCTAACCCACCTTCATTTTTTTTGTTTGATCAAGGTTTCTCAATAGACACAATGGAGCTTCCTTTTATTCTCATCCCACCATAAAGAAATTTTTTATTAATGCGTTAGAGATCTTTAGAGAATCAAGCGACTTTGCACATAAGAAAGTATTATAGCAGTGGTGGGTTGTATGAGGTGTGAGTCTATCTACAAGGAACAACAAGCTAGCTTTTCACACATTCCAACTTTCTCCATAATAAAACAATAGACATGTTTCACTATTTTGTGATGGATTAGGATACCCATACAAGTCTCATAGATGTTCAAAAGTTGGGAAACTAAATCACATTGCATCCGATTGAAGTTAATCAAATTTTATCTCACCATTTTGAAAAGTTTGTTGCTTTAACCACTAGAAAGTTTATGAAATTTATATTTTCTATAATTAACAATGTTTAAAATAGATGGGAGACATATCTATTAACAATAGTTCCTTCATTTGATTTATTTCCAATTATTACTCAAAGAAGCCCATATTTTTATTAAATCTTCTTTGATTAATAGTGGGTAAAAAAGAAAGTACTTCTCTCACTCATTATGATTAAACTTTGTTTAATTTGTACTTTTTGAAAAACACTTTTAGCTTAAAAAGCACTTTTAAATTTAAAGTTGTGCTAAATAAGCACGATTGGCTTGAAAATTTTGACTTCGAACAGACACTTTTGCTTAGATGGAAAAGCTAAAAATTTTAGCTTTTTAAGCCAAAAGAACTTTTGGCTACTAATTTATTTTTTCATCCTCCATTTTTCTTCTCCCAAAACACACGGTGTAGTTCCAATTTCTTTTTCATTTTCTCTTTCAAAGTCGGTTCTCTGGTTCTCCTTCTCTTTTATTTTCTTTGATTCTTCCATTTTCTTCAAGGTTTTTGTTGTTGCTTTCTCTCTCTCTTTCTTTCTACTCCCCTAATCCCATCTTTTCATTTCAACTCTCCATTTAATTTTTTTTCATTTTTTCCCCATCTTATGTTAAACTATTTTTGGTTGCTGCTTTTTGTGTTAGCTTCTTTTCTACAAATCTCAGGTTAGCTTCTTTTTGTGTTATAGTTTGTTGGGTTTATATATATATTCCATTTTTAACTACAATTTGTCCTCTCATGGAGAATCTTGGAAATTTTAGATTAGTTTTTGGGATTTCATTTCACTAGGATTCAACCTTGTAGATAACTATTTGATAGATTAAGGATCCTTCAAAAATAGATTAGTAGGTGTTCAAAGATTTGTAGCTAATAATACAAATATTTCATCTCATACACTTTCAGCCATAGAACATAATTTTGCCAATTCTAGTTCAAACTTCATCTCACTTTACCATGATTTAACAATGTATCAAACTGCTAGTGTCACGGGGCTAGATCTTTTGTCTCCCGATCCTTGCGACCTTAGGCAATCCGTTGGTTCCAAACTTGCCTTAGTCCTTCTTCACCACAAGTGAAGATTCCTTTAAATTCCTCCAATGTGCCAATTTATATAGAAAGCAATTGTGCCAAAAGAAACCACAAAAAACAACAAAAAGCCACGAGAAAGAATACACGAGAGGTGTTTGAGTAAATGCTCTCAAAATGCTCTTATACACAAAGAATAATGAAACAATGGATGAATGAAGTGAGTTACAAGTGAGGGAGGCTCTCTATTTGTAGTTGAGTTCCCTAAAACCTACTGATCTAGATTAAGTTACATCATCGGAATGAGATTAACCTATCCCTTAAATCATGGGATTTACAAGATATACAATATCAAATCTAATTTGATCTATACAAGATCGATTCTTATCAATATTCTAAGATTAGTTCCCATATTTTCCAATGTAGCTTATGTTGCCTTATCTTCATCATTGGGCCACCCAAGTTTCAATCTGACAAGCTTCTCCAACAGGTTTTTGAATCTGGCCAGTTCTCGTGGGCTAAATGATCCCCATCTAATCGATAGACCTTCATGGGTTGCATCTTGTACCATGGTCACGAGCTTTGCATTTTGGCTCGTGACACTAGAATCTTCAATGGACCTTCCCATTACAACTTTTCAATCAAAGAACAAGGGAGGCACTAGATTCGCCTTCATTTCTTTCGATTTGTATTCGAAGAGTATGATATGAGCAAGGCTAAATTCTCTGTTTCAGCTCAAAACTTTAGCCTTACTAGAGAACCCCAATCAAGGAATGTTTGTGTTGTTAAGGAATACTTTTAAACATTACTTCTAATAACTTCATTCTTAGTTTTATCCTAAATCCAAGTCATTTGCTTTTGTAGGAATGAACAAAACTTATCTTTATTAACGGGATATATATTTTTATCCTTAGAACAATCATTTAGCATTTGGAAGAATCATGTAATTCAATAGTTTCTTTGTAAGAAATATATGTATTTATCTTATTTGATTCCATGGCTAATTAGAACCCTACAATTAACCATTATAATAAACTAACTAATCATTTCCATCTTTCTTCATTGGTGTTCAACTTTATTTATTTATTCTTTCTGGCGCATGCAATCAATTAAGAAAAATTCAAGCATTTTGTTTATTACACATAATTGGCTATGCATAGGATGGGAAATGGATTCAAACAATCACTATATTGCCAATTATTGTGAAGGGTGTACTCACTACTGAAGATAGGTGTTTTAGTTGTATAATATGTGTATGATGGAGAAAGTGATGATAATGATGAATCATCAAACAATTCAAGTGATTTTGAAATGGAATTAATAAGATATGTTATAGCTTCTAGTTTAATAAATTCACTTTAAATTGTAAATACTAATGTAAAATTTTTAATATTTATATTTGGTATTTAGATATTACCCTTTTGAAACTTTAATCTAAATACATTAGGTTTATGTTTTCTATCTTATGTTAATATCTAATATAGGTTATATGTTCAAATTAAATTTTTAAATAAAATAATATAGATGTGTTAAAATTATTAATTAAAAATAAAAAAGTATTTTTAAAAATAATAAAGTTGTGTTAATATCTAATTACAAATATTTAATGATTATATTTAAATATTTAAAATAAGTTTATTTATTTTAATTAAATTTGATAAATAATTAATATTAATTACTAAGAAATATTTAAAATTTATATTTCATATATTAAAATATTAACAATAAGTTATAATAAATTATTTTTATATTATTGCTAAAATATCATAATATTAACTAATTTAAACATTATTCAAATGCATATTTGTTACTTTATAATATTATATTTAAAATAGATATTTTATTATCAAAACACTTTTTGATAGCAATACTAAATATTTAAATATTAAATTAAACTTTTCAAAATATTTTTTTTCACTTGAGATTTGAGCGTTCATAGTTCTTCCACTTGTTTAATGAGTGTTGTTTGTAATTAGTAAAGGGATTCATTTGGGCTTAACTCAAGTGTTTCCTTAATGATTCGTTTCTTCTTTATAAAACATATTTCTAAAAGTGTTATGATTTTAGTCCTTCTCAATAGTAACAACCATGCTTTGGTTTTGGTAGGTATAGACACCCAGAGTTGTACATGGGTAGGACTACTCAATTAAAGCAGACCCACTAAAAATGGGAGGGTTCGGATAAAATGTAACACCCCAAACCTGGCCCATGCGTTTCGACCAGATCTGGCATGTTATGGAACACATAACACTTTATCGGATTTTGAAAACACAAGTTAATTATTTAAAATTTGAATAAAGAAGTGACATTTTGAAATAAACCTCTTTGTATTGTTATTACATATAAATAAACCTTGTTATAAATTCATAAGTTGCATAACATTGAAAACTATTTAGTTGAATAAAACTAGGGCTTATTACATAAATATTCCTAAATAACAATAAAATAAACTTAAAGAAATCCCAAAAAAATAATTTGTAGAAATAAAACTTGATGGCCCATCGAGTACGTCTAGGCTCCCATGTCCACGATCTCTTGCTCATCTGGAAGAGTAGAAAGGAAAGCGTGAGTCACCAAGACTCGATGTATAAATCTCAAAACACACAGCAACCGAGCCCACACAACACATTATGGCCCCGGCCCATACATAAAGGTAACAATCATAATCACATGGTAAACGATAAATAATGAATAACCCAACGCATCCTAGGTTTCCATCCTCTACACACCAACCCATTACCAACCATCACACCTTGAGGATTTCTACAATCAACCCTCCATCCGCTACACACCAAAAGCGATGACTGTCGCCTATTCCTATTAATTAGGAATCATTGAATGTGTATAGCCACCAGATCACTCTGTGACCTAACATTTGTATATGTAGGATTTCCACCGATCACCAAGTGACCTATCATGCACTTCCCTTAATATCATATTCCCACCCCATGCATACACATCTACAGAAAACATCATGGGTCATCATATATATTTTACGATACACATAGGGAGTTCTATGTTTGCGTACTTGGCATCCTTGCCTAACCCTTTTAAGGTTCCATTCAAGCTATCTATCTGACCTCATTCGACTTTTAAGCCTATAACATATATATAGTCATACATACAAGTTTATTAGTGTGTTGAGATCTACACACGATTGCCGATAAGACGATGCTTTCTATGTCGGCGCTATCCTTAGTGACACACTACTGCTATCTGTCTAAGGTGTTGTTCAACTTGTCCACAACCAAGTGGCCAATCTCGAATAGCGGAATCTTTGCTCTTTTCTTAAACTTAGGTTTTTTCTCCTTTGCACGATCCATATTTAATTCCATCACAAGTCCTTATCGAACTACTATCACAATATTTAATCGTTAATTCTCATTATAACCTTAAGATCTTGCATATAATGATCAAATCTAATAGAAATCTAGGGAAATCTTCTTACCTTAAATGTAATATCTAGGATTTAGGGGCTATGCATTTTTTTTATTTGAATGAATGGGATTGCATGCTTGAGTATGATTTGAATGTGTTTTGGGGCTTCAAGAACCTTGGGGTGTAGGTAGGAGCTTTAGAAGTTATTGGATTTTAAGCCTAAAAGGGGAACTAAGGAGGCAGGGCCTTAAGGAGTTTACTATGTGGATTAGGACACAAATAACCCATGGAAAGGTGGTAGGGAGGTGCCATAAAGGCCTTGTGAGGTGGCATACCAGGGAGTGTGAAGGGGCCTAGGTTCGAGCGACAAGGGAAGTGTTTTGGAGTTTTATTTTTCAGCAAGGAAGAAGCGGTGGTGGGCCAACTGAGGACTACGATGGAGGAAGTATAGATTGGGTCTATGACTTAGGGATTGGCTAAGTTGGAGTGAAAGGGGATTTGGATGAGGAAGTAGAGTTGGCGAATGGAGGAACTTTGGAGAGGCGCATTCGGTTACGTATAGGGAGCTATGTCTGAAATTTCTTAGTCTTTTCTACTCATCTCTTGACCGAAACCCTCACCTCTTCTCTTTTCTTCTTCTTCTCACCTCTCTTTCTTTCTCTTACTCACTAAAGCCGAAATCCCACCTCTTTTGCCATCATCTCCATAGTGATTTGCTTAATAAGCATTAAGCGAAATCTTCTTCTTCTTCTTTTTCATTTTTTGCAAAACTTCCTTGAACTTTTCTCTTTTAACCAAAGCCGAATCTCCTATTTCCTGGTCATAGCCAATTGTATCTTTGACTTTTGAATCGAATTACTTACTAGATCAAAAGTCGAATCTTAAATAAGTACAATTACTATTTTTTCTCTCCTTGGTGATTTGATTAGTGTGAAATCAAGGACACTAATCCCTCCTATTTTTTTGGTAAAACCATGAAGGAGAATCGGGATCCACTTAGCCAAGCGGTTTAAGGGAGATCTTTGAAATTCGGATATCTAAGGTAAGTAAGGCTTACTATTACCGGAGCCACTTTTACTTGTTCAAAGGCTATACCCATTCTAACTATGGTTTTAGAGAGTCTTCAACATATCTTTGGTTTGGCTAAGCAATCTAGGTAAGGTTCTAGTGTTTGGATCTGTTTCTTATTAGTTCAAAAGTCAAAAACTAACTTGGTTTGGTGTGCTAGTGCTTAGGCAGGTTGCAAGGGGATCATCACGAAGTTTGGGTTGGTTGGTAACCAAATCGTGAGCAAAATAAGGATTTTGGTTCGTTAACCCTTTGGGATTAGGTATTTAGCCGAATGGCCTTTTTGCTAATGTGTTAAGTGTTGGTCGAATGTAGGAAAAGGGATCTAGTCGTTAGATCGAATTTTGGGATTCGATGTCGCGTTAGAAATCAGGTGTGTAACCCTACACTAACTTCGATAGTTAATAATAATTATGTTAATCATGTGTTAGTGAAGTATGAATAAACATGGCTAAAGGTACCATTTAATGGTGCAGTATTCGTCACGTTACCCTTAACTCTCTGTAAATAATGTTTAACAACATTGATGGGAAAAGAATGTGGAATTCGTTATGATTTTGGGGTAAGGTAAATTGCATGATAAATAGCATATTCTGTATGTTGCATTGGCATATGGGTGATTATGTTAAAGGTGAAGTGATCGGTGGTTTTACCACCATTGTCGGTGACTATATCACATATTATAAATCTGGTGACCTGTCACATTATTTGAGTGGCTATGCCACAATTATAAAAGCGATGTCTGCGATTCTACTTTGATATGATCGATGGTGTGTAGCGGATGGAGGTCGATTTAGTAATCCTACGATGTGATTGGTAAGTACGGGTGAGTGTGTAGAGGATGGATATCTAGGTGGGTTTGGGTTGCATCATTGTTTATATTGGCTCGTATGTGATGTGATATGATATATTGTTTGGTAGTCTGATGGTTTGTTACACTGCAAGTCTGTTGACTCACCCTTATAGAGCTAACTTTTGCGAGATGGCACTTCGATAAATGGACCTTAAGCGAGGAACTTAGTGGTGGCCATGCACGACTTAGTTTTATTTTGGTTTCCTTATTAAATTTATTTTATTTATTTTGGGTTATATTTTGATGTAATAAGGCCATTATCCTTAAGCTTTTTTATTTATGCATTTTAAATTTTTATTGTAATCTGAACAACATCGAACAAGACGATTAAACATTTTAGTAAAAACAACATCAATTGTTTTAAAACCCAAACATCTACGTTTTCAAATTAATAATAATAAACTCTAAAATCAAGCATTTCTTTTAACTTGTAACTTTTGTAGTATGAAAATATCGTTTAGCACAAAACTAAATTACAACTCGGTTTTAACTTGAGAACAATCCAAACCTATTTTATTCAAAATCACTAAGATTTTCAAAATGTCATACGGAGGCGTAACTCACGTTTTACTCAAGGAGCATGCGGATCCGGTCGGGAGCAGTGTCTTGGGTTTAGGAGTGTTTCAATTGGTATCGAGCCCGTTCAAAACTTCGATCTTGAGGCTTTTGGGCCCCGAAACATTTTCTTATTTTGAAGTTGGGTTTTACTAAAGAATGAGCGGGTTTTACGCATGGCCTTTTGAGTCTCGACTTGGCGTCCACCGGGTAGTACCCCTAACCATTGTGTGATTTGTATGTAGGTATTATGGGGACGTAGATTAGTAGATTAGGAACTATTGAACCTAAGATTAGCTTACTCAACAAAAGAATTACATAAAATTTAACGTCTAACCAAACAAACCTATGGGTGAGTCAAGGAGTTAAGGGTGTAACAACCGTTGTCTTGCATGTCTAGGATTGGATTCAGGGGAGCTTGGTATTTAAGCGGTCCTAGTGACTCACCTCCTCTCCGTCGAATCCTACGGTGTGTAGTGACGGTTCACCACAACAAGAAGACTTAATCATAGGCTAAACTCAATAATTAAAACCCGAAGGGACAGGTCCACCTTGTTTTGTACAACCTTAAAAATTAAACCTTAGTTATAAAATTCCAAAGTACCCTTGATTGAAAAATAACCAAAATACCCCGATTTGGCAATTGACCAAATTACCACCAACTTGTAAAATTACCGAAATACCCACGGTGTGGAAGTTCTTAAAGTACCCAGATTGAAAATTTCCAAATTTCCCTTATTTAGTAAAATCACACGGAACCATATTTTACAAAATTCTTTGAAATGCCACGGTTTGTAAAATTACAAAAATACCCTCGGTTTATAAAATTACCATACTACCCCCGATTCCTTTTATCAAAATATTCCTATTTTGCAAAAATAACAAAAATCTCTATTTTGCAAAATTTCAAAATACCACGATTTGGAAAATTGTCAAAATACCCCTATAGGGACAAATTACAAAAAAATACCCACAGGTTGGAGCAGACGAAAATGTTAGAAGATGAATGTGTGTAGTAAATACTACTCAATGAATGTGTTTCTCTGAATTTGGGTGAAAAGCGGGAATGAAAACCTTGAAATGATCGAAAGAACTACCCTAAATTTCTTTACATTAAATTGTTAAATGGATAATTAGTGGAACAAAAACTAATGCATAAAATTTCTTAAACCGGCTTAAATGTGATCGTGGCATGAGTTCTAGAGGGCGTGGTCATAATGTATGCGTGGTAGTGGTAAGAATTTGAATGACGAGTGTCGGAACAGATTAGAGTCAGGTCAAGTCTCAAGAATGAGATGCCACCACTACAATTCTGGTGTTGAATATCGAGACCAGATGGGGGATGATGCGATATCACGAGTGATCTTGCGAGAGTTTTTGAGAAGGTGGCTAGAGTAGGTGGAGGTATGGGAGCTTGGAAGTGCATGCACTGGTGACTCAGAAACCAATGGAGTGAGGTTTTCCGTGGTATATCTAGCGTGGCCTTGATCTGGTGAGTATTGGTTGGAAGCGATGGGCGAATTATGGATGATCTGGACCGACTCTGGGAGAAATTGAAAGGGGTGGTGTCGCCTCTACGCGATGAGTCATACCAGTGGTGGCTCACGGCTCGGGATGGTGCTCTGATGAGATGATCTCACTTGGGAGTATTTTAAGGTGGCATATCGGAAGAAGTACATTGGGATCGGCTATATTGATCGCCTTGAGAGGAAGGAGTTTGAAATTTGGTTCGAGGAATAAGTCCGTAGCGAGTCTGAAGAGAATTCTTAAGGTTGATAGATATACTCGAGGTATTGTGGCTACGGAGCATGAGCGATGTGTCCGGTTTGAGGATGGGTGAGGATGACACAGATTGTTGATTGCTCCCACAGTGGAGCGGGAGTTTCTTTGTGTTGGTAGAGAAGGCTAAGGTTCTTTGAAGGAGTTAAGGAATACTGTGAGACAAAATCTGGAAACAAAATAGACAAAGAGAGTTTTTAGATCCTCGAGGTCATCAGGAATGTCCAAAAAGAGACCTAGAGTTGATGGTCGCAATCGTGAGGTTATTCTGAGGAGGCGATCTGCAGTACTTGTGCTCGGTGTGAAAGATGCACCTAGGAGAGTATTGGAAGAAGACATAACATCCCAAACCCGGCCCCGCAGTCTTGGACCGGATCTGTTATGT
Source organism: Gossypium rotundifolium (assembly GCA_025506655.1). Taxonomy (NCBI): domain Eukaryota; kingdom Viridiplantae; phylum Streptophyta; class Magnoliopsida; order Malvales; family Malvaceae; genus Gossypium; species Gossypium rotundifolium. The sequence continues at coordinate 54,585,823 of CP106725.1, forward strand.
CAACTGCGGGAAAATGTTGAAAATCTTTGTCTTTAGAATAAAACATGAAAATTTTGTTTATTTTGGAAGTAATTCCATTAAAAATTATTAAATAATAAGCTTGGTTTGAATTAAAACTTTGTAATAATTTATTATATTATAAATCATTTGAAGGAAATATATCTAAGCATAATATAAACTTCAATAATAAATAAAGTACTTTAAATCAAAAGTGTTTCCCCTTGAACCCATGACCCACCAAGCCCCTTAAGCTTTAACCCCGCCACTCCCAAAGCGTGATATAAACCCCCAATTTCTTTTAAAGCCTCCTTCCCTAGCTCCCTTTGTTTAACGCCTAAAGCTAAAAATAAAAACACTCCCCGGTGGAACCAAGGCCCTTGTTGGCATATCCCAGCCCTTGGGCATAAGCCACTTTACCAAGGCATTTCTTATGCCATAAATCCTCAATAACTTCTCTTAAACCCTTCATAGCCTAGTCCCTTTTGACGCAAAAATAAAAGCCTCCGATGCCTCGCATTTGAACCTCTTCCTCCCCGAAGCCTCCAAGGCCCAAAATAGCGCCCAAGCCACTTTACTAAGCCGGTTCATGTCCCAAACCCTAAATTTTTCTTTAAGGCCTCCTTAAATTTCCCTTTTAACTTAAAATTTCAAAATTTCCAATGCATTCCCTTTAATCCTAGAGTTTTAAAACCCTTAAAACATCACCAACCACACTTAAAGCCTATTAACACTTGAGTTATGCTCCAAACGACAACCCTAATCTAGGATGTTACAGTTCTACCTTTAAAATAATTTCGCCTCAAATTACTTACTAACGAGCATCCGACATCCTAACTTACCCCACTTACTCCATCCAGACTCGATCTTAAAGAACTATTATACTACCTAGGCACATTCTCTAAGTTCGCAATCAAGGTTCCATACACTTCATTAGCAATCATAGGAACGAATCGACCTTATAACAAACAAAGCAATGAAGGATAATCCAAAAAGAAACTTACCCGTTGTCACCCCGCACACCACCATCCTCGCACTGACACATAAACCAACCTTTCGCTTTTGTTCAAAGATCTCGTTTGGTGCTCCCGACCCGGTTCGAACCATTTCCTCCATGATTCGACCACACCCCTTTTTCGACCATCTCACCCACGCACATAACCTTGGCCTAATGTCCAGCCCTATTTGGATCTTGAGGATTTTAATCAAGTGAGACTTAGACTTACACCTAAAACATTCTCGCCCGATTCCAACACTCCGACATGATACCTTCCACATCAACAGGACGGTCCAATTTTCCATACGGCTTAGCAACACAAAATTTTCAACCCGCCTTTTTTCAAGACCTCGATGATTCAGACGATCCAAAATTCCTCCTATCCTTCCTATCCTTATCTCTATTCCTTCACCGATTCCTTAATGCCTTCCACCTTAGCCTTTTCAACTAAACATAACTCCCGTTTTGATGAGGAGCTATCAACAACCTCGGTCGTCCTTAATCCGTCCTCAACGGACACATCGCTTTGTCCGTAGTAACTTCAGCATATCCTTAACCAAGAATTCAAACCGATTTCGCCGACTTGTTCCTTGAACCACCCTTAAACGCCTTCCTATGCCATCAATATAAAAGACCGAATACTTTTCCGTACGCCCTTAACATACCCCGGTGAGATCCCCACCGGGCACTATCCCGAACGGCCACCATTATTGCCTCGCCAAACCCACCATTCCTTTCACTTTCTCCTCCCGGTCGACGAGCTCATCCATAATTTGCTGGTTGCCCAACCAATATTACCGTTGGTGCCACACCGACACGCCTCAAATACCCACCCATTAGCTCGAGTCACCGGCACGAACTTTCTAGCTCTCATATTTCCACTTGCTCCCCACCATCTCAAGAACTCGAGACCTCCGCGATATAGCATCATCCCCTCGATCTTTTGGCCAACACCAAAAGTTGGTGGTAGTTGGTACCCCATTCTCGATCATTGACCCGACCTAACGGGTTCAACTATTCCGCCGACCACGCCCTAGAACTCATTTCTAGCCCGATTTAACGATTTAAGAAATTTTATGCATTAGAAATTTTGTTCCACTATTTATCCACAGCAATTTTATGAAATGAAGTTTCCAAGTTGTTTTTCGATCAATCAAAGTTTCATTAGTTCACTACTCTAATTCAAAGAATCACATTCACAATCACATTCATAATGGAGATATCTTCATTTCTCAATAAGGCCACATTCTTTCAAAGGGTATCCACCACCCCATTCACTATTCAACATTTTGTTCTTTTATCCTGGGTATTTTCGCATTTTTCATACAAGGGTATTTTAGTAACAAATTGGGGTCAATTTGAAAATCACAAAAGTCATTTAAAAAATTTTTTTCCAAACTCATGGGCATTTTGAAAGAAGGATTTTCCAAATCAAAGTTTTGCAAATTTTTAAATCGGGTTATTTTGGTAATTGGGTAATTCAAGAATTTTCCAAAAGGTATTTTACCTTTAAAAATAGAATTGCTATTTTTATAAAGTAAGAATATTTTAAATAAAAGTCGAGGTAATATGAAAATTTTAAACCAAGGGCATTTTGGTAATTTTACCAACCAGGGGTATTTTCGTAAATTTTCCCAAATCAGAGTATCTTGATATTTTGAAAACTAGAGATTTTGGTATTTTTGTAAAATTATTTTAACAAAAGTTGAGGGTAGTATGGTAGTTTTACAATCAAGGGTATTTTTAGTAATTTTACAATACAGGGGCATTTTTGTAATTTTGTAATTCAGAGATATTTTGGAAAAATTTTCACAATAATCTTTTACTACAATTAAAAGGGTAATTTAGGGATTTTAAAACTAGGAATTTCATAAAACTGCATGGCTAGCCCCTTTCGGGTTTTAGTTATCGGGTTTAGTCCGGAATAAGTCCTCTTGGGGAAGTAGCTACGCACTGTAGGATTCGGAAAGAGGAGGTGAGTCGCTAGGACCGGTACCAAGCCTTCTTGAATACCAATCCTATACATGCGACAATGGTTGCCACACCTTAACTCGTGATTACTTCTGTGTTTGTTTAATAGTCCTTAAGTCTTATGCATGTGTTTGAGTGCACTAGCTCTGGGTTCAATAGCCCTAATATTCTAATCACGAGCCCAAATAAGCCCTACAAATTCACACAAACAAATCACTTCAATAGTTAAAGTATTTACCCTGGCCTTTTGGAGAACATAGCTAGAATAACCTAAAATTTCATGAAAGTCCATATTTTTGAAAAGTCCATTTTGAAAATGTTTTTGGGCCCCACAACCTTCAAAGTCGAGTTTTGAACCGGCCGATTGGCTTATATCCAGCCCTTAAGTGGCGATGGAAGCCACTTTACCAAGGCATTTCTTATGCCATAAATCCCCAACAACTTTCTTAAACCCTTCATAGCCTAGTCCCTTTTGACGAAAATAAAAGCCCGCGCCGCATTTGAACCTCTTCCTCCCAAGAAGCCCCAAGGCCCCAAAATAGGCCCCAAGTCACTTTACTAAGCCGGTTCATGTCCCTAAACTCCTAAAATTTTCTTTAAGGCCTCATTAGCCCAATTTCCCTTTTAACTTAAAATTTCAAAATTTCCAATGCATCCCCTTTTAATCCTAGAGTTTTAAAAACCCTTAAAACATCACCAACCACACTTGAAGCCTATTAACACTTGAGTTATGCTCCAAACGCACAACCCTAATCTAGGATGTTACAAAATATGTATGTTTAATAATAAAAAATATAATATTTTATTTTAATATTTTTAATATTTTAAAATAAAATAAAATTTATTATCAATATAATAATATTAAGCTTGATTTATATTAATTTTTATAAAAATAAAATTACCTATAGAGGAGTTTTTCAAAAATGACTTACACTTTTCAAAAGGTGTCATTTCACAAGAAAAGAGTGATTTGACCTATAAATCATTTTACGTTGATCAAACCTTTTTCGTTAAACAAATATAGGAAAAAAAAATATTTTCCGAAAACCCTTTATATGTAAACAAACGGACCCCAATATTATTAATTGAGTTAGTATCACAAATTAACTAAACATCACCATGATTGACGACAATACCATGATAAACAAAGTTTCAATAGATTTGTTTTTAAGTATAGAACCCAAACTTAGATTATGCATGAACTATGTTAATAATCTTTTGAAGTGTAACATGTATGGTATAATTACAAATACAAATTGAAACCACAAGTATCAAACTATTACAAACTGACCCCAAGTAACCACCAAATAGAATTAAACTATTACAAGACAAGGTTAAAACTCATATAATTGTGCATGTTAAAATATTTATGTGCAAATTTTATTGTTATTATTTCTACTATTGTCCACAACTCTTCCAAAACATAGCCAATCATGCATTCAATTGGTATCGAGCAAACTCATGAAATTAAATCATATAAAATATGTTTCAATGATTTTAATTGGATAAAATCTTATTTACCAAATTGTTTAAATAAGATATTTAAATAATTCGATTAAAGATATTCATATTATTTTCAAATAATATCATATTTAATTTTAAAATCCTTAATCCTCCAAGAACATGATAGTGGTTATTCAAAATAGTTTGAATAAGACAAAAGGTTATTATCCCATTATTTGAACTTAGCCAAAATTCTATGTCTAGCACACGAGTTTTTCAAGAAAAATATTTGAAATATTCATGCAAGAATTCTAATTATATTTGTCGTGTAAATTATGTAGAGGCCAAAGTTTTTCAAAGTTGTTACTAGAGGTTTGAAAATAGCATTTAGAACACACATTCTGCTTAGGCAAATTTGGCTCTTATAGTATCTAATAAAATTTTAAAATGTTTTCATTTGGATATGTTATCTCACACTTGAATTATGGACAAAAATACCTTTTTTTTTTGGCTATGTTAATCAGTGCTCAATGACCTAATATTCTCAACATGACCTAACTTGTTCAAAAGTTAAGGATTCTTTGACATTCCTACTACCTTTGTAAATCTTCCATTTTCCTTATTTGAGAGGTCTACTAATCTTTCTAAAAGATCTTCAAGTAGTAGATGAACACTTAACCGACTTGTCAACTTTTATACTCCACATACTTTGTAATTAAAACTTTAGGTTGAAGTTTTTCCTTTTCAACATGAGTTTCACTAGAGCTATCTATGTTCAAGTGGTTCGCTAGCTCAAATGTAAATAAAATTATTTTATTTAAATTTGATTATAAAATATATAAATATTAATATAAAAATTTATTATTTTATTATTTTTAAATAGTAATATGGGTTTTTGGGCGGACAAGCCCGAGCTTGGAACATTTTATAAAATTGGGCCCTAGCCTAACCCATGTACCTCTAGTTTCACACAAGTTTAATCAAAAGGGTTTTGAAACTTTGTATCTTTCAACCCTAACCCACCTTCATTTTTTTTGTTTGATTAAGGTTTCTCAATAGACACAATGGAGCTTCCTTTTATTCTCATCCCACCATAAAGGAAATTTTTATTAATGCGTTCGAGATCTTTAGAGGGAATCAAGCAGCTTTGCACATAGAAAGTAAGTATTGTAGCAATGGTGGGTTGTATGAGTGTGAGTCTATCTGCAAGGAACAACAAGCTAGCTTTTCACACATTCCAACTTTCTCCATAATAAAACAATAGACATGTTTCACTATTTTGTGATGGATTAGGATACCCCATACAAGTCTCATAGATGTTCAAAATTTGGGAAACTAAATCACATTGCATCCAGTGAAGTTAATCAAATTTGATCTCACCATTTTCGAAAAGTTTGTTGCTTTAACCACTAGAAAGGGGATTTATGAAATTTATATTTTCTATAATTAACAATGTTTAAAATAGATAGGAGACATATCTATTAACAATAGTTCCTTCATTTGATTTATTTCCAATTATTACTCAAGAAGCCCATATTTTTATTAAATCTTCTTTGATTAATAGTGGGTTTAGCAAAAAGAAAGAACTTCTCTCACTCATTATGATTCGCTTTGTTTAGCATGTACTTTTGAAAAACACTTTTAGCTTAAAAGCACTTTTGAATTTAAAGTTGTGCTAAATAAGCACCATTGGCTTGAAAATTTTGACTTCAACAAGACTTTTGTTAGATGGAAAAGCTAAAATTTTAGCTTTTTAAGCCAAATGAACTTTTGGCTACTAATTTATTTTTTCATCCTCCATTTTCTTCTCCCAAAACACGGATACTTCCAATTTCTTTTTCATTTTCTCTTTCAAAGTCGGTTCTCGTTCTCCTTCTCTTTTATTTTCTTTGATTCTTCCATTTTCTTCAAGGATTTTGTTGTTGCTTTCTCTCTATCTTTCTTTCTACTCCCTAATCCCATTTTCTCATTTCAACTCTCCATTTAATTTTTTTTCATTTTTTCCCCATCTTAGGTTAAACTATTTTTGGTTCTTTGCTTTTGTATTAGCTTCTTTTCTACAAATCTCGTGTTAGCTTCTTTTTGTGTTATAGTTTGTTGGGTTTATATATATATATTCCATTTTAACTACAATTTGTCCTCTCATGGAGAATCTTGGAAATTTTAGATTAGTTTTTGGGAATTCATTTCACTAGGATTCAACCTTGTAGATAACTATTTGATAGATTAAGGATCCTTCAAAATAGATTAGTAGGTGTTCGCAATTTGTAGCTAATAATACAAATATTTCATCTCATACACTTTCAGCCATAGAACATAATTTTGCCAATTCTAGTTCAAACTTCATCTCACTTTACCATGATTTAACAATGTATCAAACTACTAGTGTCACGGGCTAGATCTTTTGTCTCATGATCTCATGACCTTAGGCAATCCGTTCGTTCCAAACTTGCCTTAGCCTAACCACCACAAGTGAAGATTCCTTTAGAATTCCTCCAATGTGCCAATTTATATAGAAAGCAATTGTGCCAAAAGAAACCACAAAAAACAACAAAAAGCCATAGAAAAGAATACACGAGGTGTTTGAATAAATGCTTTCAAAATGCTCTTATACACAAAGAATAATGAAACAATGGATGAATGAAGTGAGTTACAAGTGAGGGAGGCTCTCTATTTATAGTTGAGTTCCCTAAAACCATGCCTAGATTAAGTTACATCGATGACGAGATTAACCTATCCCTTAAATCATGGGATTTACAAGATATACAATATCAAATCTAATTTGATCTATACAAGATACGATTCTTATCAATATTCTAAGATTAGTTCCCATATTTTCCAAGGTAGCTTATGTTGCCTTATCTTCATCATTGGGCCACCCAGTTTCAATCTGAGCTTCTCCAACGTGTTTTTGAATCGCGTTTTGGGCTAAATGATCCCCATCTAATCAATAGACCTTCATGGGTGCATCTGTACCATGGTCACGAGCTTTATTTGTGACACTAGAATCTTCAATGGACCTTCCCATTACAACTTTTCAATCAAAGAACAAGGAGGCACTAGATTCGCTTTCATTTCTTTCGATTTGTATTCAAGAGTATGATATGAGCAAGGCTAAATTCTCTTTCACTCAAAACTTTAGCCTTACTAGAGAACCCCAATCAAGGAATGTTTATGTTGTTAGGAATACTTTAAACATTACTTCTAATAACTTGATTCTTAGTTTTATCCCTAAATCCAAGTCATTTGCTTTTGTAGGAATAAACAAAACTTATCTTTATTATCGGATATATAATTTTATCCTTAGAACAATCATTTAGCATTTGGAATAATCATGTAATTCAATAGTTTCTTTGTAAGAAATATATGTATTTATCTTATTTGATTCCATGGCTAATTAGAACCCTACAATTAACCATTATAATAAACTAACTAATCATTTCCATCTTTCTTCATTGGTGTTCAACTTAATTTATTTATTCTTTCTAGTGGGTGAGCAAAACTCGATTCGACTAAAAATCGAAAAAAATTTGAATTTCGAGTTAAACGAATCGAATTATTCGAAGAATCGAGTTATTGAGTCAACTCAATTTTTTTCAATTTCGAGTTCGAATCGAGTTAAGTTTTCAATTCAATAACTTGAATAATTCAATAATTCAATATTAAAATATAATATTTTATATTTTTACCCCAAACTCCCAAACCTTTTACTTTTCCTCAAAATTTTTACTCCTTCCCACTTTTCCCCAAAACTTTTATTCCTCCCTCCCAACCCTCCAATCTACCAAAATCCTTTCCCACCAAAATTTTACTCTCCATTTACTTTTCTCAAAATTTTACTCCAAAAACCCTCAAAACTTTTTATTTCCCCAAATTTTTACTCCTCCCACTTTTCCCTAAAACTTTTACTCCTTCCCATCCCACTCCCCATCTACCCCAAACCCATCCCCCCAATTTTTTATATTTTCCTTCCAAAATGTTACTCCCTATTTACTTTCCCTCAAACTTTTATTCCCCAAAACTTTTTATTTTCCCTAAACTTTTACTTTTCACCTTTTACCCTCAAATAAAAAATCAAAATTATCCAAAAATCACTAAACATAAATAGCAATAATTTTATTTATATCTACTATTTATATTATTAAATTAAATTTCACATTTTATATTATTTATATTATTGAATTGTTTAGTCATATTGAATATTTATATTAAAATTGAATTATTAATTATGCCATAAAATATTCGTATTAAAATTTTATATTGGTATCAATTTCATATTTTATCTTTAAAATAACTTTTATTAAAAATCACATTTTACATTTAATATATATTTTAATTCCAAAATACATAGTGACAAGAATCAAGATAATTGAAATAACTAAGCAAGCAAAGAAGCTAACCCAGTATATAAAAGATTAATAAATAAATTATGAGGTGATGAAAGTTAATAAAAATTTGATTAAGGTGGACAAATTTTATTACGATGGGTGATAGTGGTTACAAGGACCCAAAATTATTTTTAAAATTTAACTCGAACAAATATATTCGATTCGATTCGATTCAATTCCATCTCACTCGACTCGATTCGAGAAAATTTCAAATCAAATTAGGATGATAAAATATGATTTCAACTCGATTAACTCGAAATTTTTTATTCGATTCGATTCGATTCGATCGAACGCTCACCCTATTTCTAGCGCATGCAATCAATTAAGAAAAATTCAATCATTTTGTTTATTACACATAATTGGCTATGCATAGGATGGAAATGGATTCAAACAATCACTATATTGCCAATTATTGTGAAAGGTGTACTACCATCGAAGATAGGTGTTTTAGTTGTATAATATGTGTATGATGGAGAAAGTGATGATAATGATGAATCATCAAACAATTCAAGTGATTTTGAAATGGAATTAATAAGATATGTTATAGCTTCTAGTTTAATAAATTCACTTTAAATTGTAAATACTAATGTAAAATTTTTAATATTTATATTTGGTATTTAGATATTACCCTTTTGAAACTTTAATCTAAATACATTAGGTTTATGTTTTCTATCTTCGTTAATATCTAATATAGGTTATATGTTCAAATTAAATTTTTAAATAAAATAATATAGATGTGTTAAAATCATTAATTAAAATAAAAAGCATTTTTAAAAATAATAAAGTTGTGTTAATATCTAATTACAAATATTTAATGATTATATTTAAATATTTAAAATAAGTTTATTTATTTTAATTAAATTTGATAAATAATTAATATTAATTATGAGAAATATTTAAATTTTATATTTCATATATTAAAATATTAACAATAAGTTATAATAAATTATTTTTATATTATTGCTAAAATATCATAATATTAACTAATTTGAACATTATTCAAATGCATATTTGTTACTTTATAATACTATATCTAAAATAGATATTTTATTCTCAAAAACACTTTTTGATAGCAATACTAAATATTTAAATATTAAATTAAACTTTTCAAAAATATTTTTTCACTTGAGATTTGAGCGTCATAGTTCTTCCACTTGTTTAATGAGTGTTGTTTGTAATTAGTAAAGGATTCATTTGGGCTTAACTCAAGTGTTTCCTTAATGATTCGCTTCTTCTTTATAAAACATATTTCTAAAAGTGTTATGATTTATCCTTCTCAATAGTAACAACCATGCTTTGGTTTTGGTAGGTTAACCTACATACATGGTAAGCATTTCTTCACCAAGACCAGAAAAATGAGAGGGTCTGATAAAATGTAACACCCTAAACCCATTCATGTGTTTCGACCAGATCTCGTGTTATGGAACACATAACACTTTATCGATTTTGAAAACACAAGTTAATTATTTAAAATTTGAATAAAGAAGTGACTTTTTGAAATAAACCTCTTTGTATTGTTATTACATATAAATAAACCTTGTCATAAATTCATAAGTTGCATAACATTGAAAACTACTTAGTTGAATAAAACTAGGGCTTATTACATAAATATTCCTAAATAACAATAAAATAAACTTAAAGAAATCCCAAAAAAATAATTTGTAGAAAAAAACTTGATGGCCCTCAGTCTATCTGGCTCCCATGTCCACGATCTACGCTCATCGGAAGAGTAGGAAAAGGAAAGCGTGAGTCACCAAGACTCATGTATAAATCTCAAAACACACAACGACCGAGCCCATAACACATTATGGGCCCCGCCCATACATGAAGGTAACAATCATAATCACATGGTAAACGATAAATAATGAATAACCCAACGATCCTAGGTTTCCATCCTCTACACACCAACCGCACTCAACCATCACACCTTGGGATTTTACAATCAACCTCCATCCGCTACACACCAAAACGACAACGACCGCCTATTCCTATTAATTAGAATCATTGAATGTGGGCATAGCCACCGATCACTGTGACCTAACATTTGTATATGTGGGATTTCACCACCGATCACCAAGTGACCTATCAGCATATTCCCTTCAATATCATATTCCCACCCCATGCATACACATAAAAACATCATGCTCATATATATTTTCGATACACAAGGAGTTCTATGTTTACGTTTTGGCATCCTTGCCTAACCTTTTAGGGTTCCATTCATTGCCTATCAATTTCATTTGCTTTTAAGCCCATAACATATATATAGTCATACATACAAGTTTATTAGTGTGTTAGAGATCTACACACACCGTTATCCGATAAGACGATGCTTTCTATTGCTATCCTTAGTCGACACTCTCGCTATCGCCTTAAGGTGTTGTTCGAAGTTTAGGTCCACAACCAAGTGGCCAATCTCGAATGGTAATTGCTCTTTTCTTAAACTTAAGTATTTTCTCCTTTGCTGATCCATATTTAATTCCATCACAAGTCCTTATGAACTACTATCACAATATTTAATCGTTAATTCTCATTATAACCTTAAGATCTTGCATATAATGATCAAATCTAATAGAAATCTAGGAAATCTTCTTACCTTAAATGTAAAATCCGGATTTAGGGCTATGCATTTTTTATTTGAATGAATGGGATTGCATGCTTGAGTATGATTTGAATGTGTTTTGGGGACTTCAAGAACCTTGGTGTAGGTAGGAGCCTTAGAAGTTATTGGATTTTTACTCTAAAGGGGAACTAAGGAGCTAGGCCTTAGAAGTTTACTATGTGGATTAGGACACAATTAACCCTTATAAGGTGGCAAGGAGGTGCCACTTAGGCTTTGAGGTGACGCAACAGGAGTGTGAAGGGGCTAGTTCAAACAAGGAACGTTGGAACCTAACCCACCTTCATTTTTTTGTTTGATTAAGGTTTCTCAATAGACACAATGGAGCTTCCTTTTATTCTCATCCCACCATAAAGGAAATTTTTATTAATGCGTTCGAGATCTTTAGAGGGAATCAAGCACTTTGCACATAGAAAGTAAGTATTGTAGCAATGGTGGGTTGTATGAGTGTGAGTCTATCTGCAAGGAACAACAAGCTAGCTTTTCACACATTCCAACTTTCTCCATAATAAAACAATAGACATGTTTCACTATTTTGTGATGGATTAGGATACCCCATACAAGTCTCATAGATGTTCAAAAGTTGGGAAACTAAATCACATTGCATCCAGTGAAGTTAATCAAATTTTATCTCACCATTTTCGAAAAGTTTGTTGCTTTAACCACTAGAAAGGGATTTATGAAATTTATATTTTCTATAATTAACAATGTTTAAAATAGATAGGAGACATATCTATTAACAATAGTTCCTTCATTTGATTTATTTCCAATTATTACTCAAGAAGCCCATATTTTTATTAAATCTTCTTTGATTAATAGTGGGTAAGCGAAAAAAGAAAGAACTTCTCTCACTCATTATGATTCGGCTTTGTTTAGCTGTACTTTTGAAAAACACTTTTAGCTTAAAAAGCACTTTTGAATTTAAAGTTGTGCTAAATAAGCACCATTGGCTTGAAAATTTTGACTTCTGAACAGCACTTTTGCTTAGATGGAAAAGCTAAAAATTTTAGCTTTTTTAAGCCAAATGAACTTTTGGCTACTAATTTATTTTTTCATCCTCCATTTTTCTTCTCCCAAAACACACGGTATACTTCCAATTTCTTTTTCATTTTCTCTTTCAAAGTCAGTTCTCTGGTTCTCCTTCTCTTTTATTTTCTTTGATTCTTCCATTTTCTTCAAGGATTTTGTTGTTGCTTTCTCTCTATCTTTCTTTCTACTCCCCTAATCCCATTTTCTCATTTCAACTCTCCATTTAATTTTTTTTTCATTTTTTCCCCATCTTAGGTTAAACTATTTTTGGTTGCTGCTTTTTGTATTAGCTTCTTTTCTACAAATCTCAGGTTAGCTTCTTTTTGTGTTATAGTTTGTTGGGTTTATATATATATATTCCATTTTTAACTACAATTTGTCCTCTCATGGAGAATCTTGGAAATTTTAGATTAGTTTTTGGGAATTCATTTCACTAGGATTCAACCTTGTAGATAACTATTTGATAGATTAAGGATCCTTCAAAAATAGATTAGTAGGTGTTCGGCAATTTGTAGCTAATAATACAAATATTTCATCTCATACACTTTCAGCCATAGAACATAATTTTGCCAATTCTAGTTCAAACTTCATCTCACTTTACCATGATTTAACAATGTATCAAACTACTAGTGTCACGGGGCTAGATCTTTTGTCTCCCGATCCTTGCGACCTTAGGCAATCCGTTCGTTCCAAACTTGCCTTAGTCAGCCTAACCACCACAAGTGAAGATTCCTTTAGAATTCCTCCAATGTGCCAATTTATATAGAGAAAGCAATTGTGCCAAAAGAAACCACAAAAAAACAACAAAAAGCCATAGAAAAGAATACACGAGAGGTGTTTGAATAAATGCTTTCAAAATGCTCTTATACACAAAGAATAATGAAACAATGGATGAATGAAGTGAGTTACAAGTGAGGGGGAGGCTCTCTATTTATAGTTGAGTTCCCCTAAAACCTACAGTCTAGATTAAGTTACATCGACGGACGAGATTAACCTATCCCTTAAATCATGGGATTTACAAGATATACAATATCAAATCTAATTTGATCTATACAAGATACGATTCTTATCAATATTCTAAGATTAGTTCCCATATTTTCCAAGGTAGCTTATGTTGCCTTATCTTCATCATTGGGCCACCCAGGTTTCAATCTGACAGGCTTCTCCAACAGGTTTTTGAATCTGGCCAGTTCTCGTGGGCTAAATGATCCCCATCTAATCAATAGACCTTCATGGGGTGCATCTTGTACCATGGTCACGAGCTTTACAGTTTCGCTCGTGACACTAGAATCTTCAATGGACCTTCCCATTACAACTTTTCAATCAAAGAACAAGGGAGGCACTAGATTCGCCTTCATTTCTTTCGATTTGTATTCGAAGAGTATGATATGAGCAAGGCTAAATTCTCTGTTTCAGCTCAAAACTTTAGCCTTACTAGAGAACCCCAATCAAGGAATGTTTATGTTGTTAAGGAATACTGCTTAAACATTACTTCTAATAACTTGATTCTTAGTTTTATCCCTAAATCCAAGTCATTTGCTTTTGTAGGAATAAACAAAACTTATCTTTATTATCAGGATATATAATTTTTATCCTTAGAACAATCATTTAGCATTTGGAATAATCATGTAATTCAATAGTTTCTTTGTAAGAAATATATGTATTTATCTTATTTGATTCCATGGCTAATTAGAACCCTACAATTAACCATTATAATAAACTAACTAATCATTTCCATCTTTCTTCATTGGTGTTCAACTTAATTTATTTATTCTTTCTAGCTAGGGGTGAGCAAAACTCGATTCGACTCGAAAAAATCGAAAAAAAAATTTGAATTTCGAGTTAAACGAATCGAATTATTCGAGTTAATCGAGTTATTCGAGTCAACTCGAATTTTTTTTTTCGAATTTCGAGTTCGAATCGAGTTAAGTTTTCGAATTCGAATAACTTGAATAATTCGAATAATTCGAATATTAAAATATAATATTTTATATTTTTACCCCAAACTCCCAAACCTTTTTACTTTTCCCTCAAAATTTTTACTCCTTCCCACTTTTCCCCCAAAACTTTTATTCCTCCTCCCAACCCTCCAATCTACCAAAATCCCTTTCCCACCAAAATTTTACTCTCCCATTTACTTTTTCTCAAAATTTTACTCCAAAAACCCTCAAAACTTTTATTTCCCCCAAATTTTTACTCCTCCCACTTTTCCCTAAAACTTTTACTCCTTCCCATCCCACTCCCCATCTACCCCAAACCCATCCCCCAATTTTTTTATATTTTCCTTCCAAAATGTTACTCCCTATTTACTTTCCTCAAACTTTTATTCCCCAAAACTTTTTATTTTCCCCTAAACTTTTACTTTTCACCTTTTACCCTCAAATAAAAATCAAAATTATCCAAAAAATCACTAAACATAAATAGCAATAATTTTATTTATATCTACTATTTATATTATTAAATTAAATTTCACATTTTATATTATTTATATTATTGAATTGTTTAGTCATATTGAATATTTATATTAAAATTGAATTATTAATTATGCCATAAAATATTCAGTATTAAAATTTTATATTGGTATCAATTTCATATTTTATCTTTAAAATAACTTTTATTAAAAATCACATTTTACATTTAATATATATTTTAATTCCAAAATACATAGTGACAAGAATCTGAAGATAATTGAAATAACTAAGCAAGCAAAGAAGCTAACCCGTATATAAAAGATTA
Organism: Gossypium rotundifolium; assembly: GCA_025506655.1. NCBI lineage: Eukaryota > Viridiplantae > Streptophyta > Magnoliopsida > Malvales > Malvaceae > Gossypium > Gossypium rotundifolium. The sequence continues at coordinate 54,601,004 of CP106725.1, forward strand.
ATAAATAAATTATGAGGTGATGAAAGTTAATAAAAATTTGATTAAGGTGGACAAATTTTATTACGATGGGTGATAGTGGTTACAAGGACCCAAAATTATTTTTTAAAATTTAACTCGAACAAATATATTCGATTCGATTCGATTGAATTCCATCTCACTCGACTCGATTCGAGAAAATTTCAAATCAAATTAGGATGATAAAATATGATTAAATCAACTCGATTAACTCGAAATTTTTTATTCGATTCGATTCGATTCGATCGAACGCTCACCCTATTTCTAGCGCATGCAATCAATTAAGAAAAATTCAATCATTTTGTTTATTACACATAATTGGCTATGCATAGGATGGGAAATGGATTCAAACAATCACTATATTGCCAATTATTGTGAAGGTGTACTCACTCTCGAAGATAGGTGTTTTAGTTGTATAATATGTGTATGATGGAGAAAGTGATGATAATGATGAATCATCAAACAATTCAAGTGATTTTGAAATGGAATTAATAAGATATGTTATAGCTTCTAGTTTAATAAATTCACTTTAAATTGTAAATACTAATGTAAAATTTTAATATTTATATTTGGTATTTAGATATTACCCTTTTGAAACTTTAATCTAAATACATTAGGTTTATGTTTTCTATCTTACATTAATATCTAATATAGGTTATATGTTCAAATTAAATTTTAAATAAAATAATATAGATGTGTTAAAATCATTAATTAAAAATAAAAAGCATTTTTAAAAATAATAAAGTTGTGTTAATATCTAATTACAAATATTTAATGATTATATTTAAATATTTAAAATAAGTTTATTTATTTTAATTAAATTTGATAAATAATTAATATTAATTCTTGAGAAATATTTAAATTTTATATTTCATATATTAAAATATTAACAATAAGTTATAATAAATTATTTTTATATTATTGCTAAAATATCATAATATTAACTAATTTGAACATTATTCAAATGCATATTTGTTACTTTATAATACTATATCTAAAATAGATATTTTATTCTCAAAAACACTTTTTGATAGCAATACTAAATATTTAAATATTAAATTAAACTTTTCAAAAATATTTTTTTCACTTGAGATTTGAGCGTTCATAGTTCTTCCACTTGTTTAATGAGTGTTGTTTGTAATTAGTAAAGGGATTCATTTGGGCTTAACTCAAGTGTTTCCTTAATGATTCGTTTCTTCTTTATAAAACATATTTCTAAAAGTGTTATGATTTGAGTCCTTCTCAATAGTAACAACCATGCTTTGGTTTTGGTAGGTCTGAGACACCAGTATGTACATGGTAAGGCTACTCGGCTACAAAAAGGCCCAAGAAAAATGAGAGGTTCGGATAAAATGTAACACCTAAACCCAGCCCATGTGTTTCGACCAGATCTGGCGTGTTATGGAACACATAACACTTTATCGGATTTTGAAAACACAAGTTAATTATTTAAAATTTGAATAAAGAAGTGACTTTTTGGAAATAAACCTCTTTGTATTGTTATTACATATAAATAAACCTTGTCATAAATTCATAAGTTGCATAACATTGAAAACTACTTAGTTGAATAAAAACTAGGGCTTATTACATAAATATTCCTAAATAACAATAAAATAAACTTAAAGAAATCCCAAAAAAATAATTTGTAGAAAAAAACTTGATGGCCCTCGAGTCTATCTAGGCTCCCATGTCCACGATCTCTTGCTCATCCGGAAGAGTAGAGAAAGGAAAGCGTGAGTCACCAAGACTCGGTGTATAAATCTCAAAACACACAACGACCGAGCCCAAAACACATTATGGGCCTGGCCCATACATGAAGGTAACAATCATAATCACATGGTAAGCGATAAATAATGAATAACCCAACGCATCCTAGGTTTCCATCCTCTACACACCAACCCGTACCAACCATCACACCTTGGGGATTTCTACAATCAACCCTCCATCCGCTACACACCAAAGCGACAACAGACCGCCTATTCCTATTAATTAGGAATCATTGAATGTGGCATAGCCACCGATCACTCTGTGACCTAACATTTGTATATGTGGGATTTCCACCACCGATCACCAAGTGACCTATCATGCAATTCCCTTCAATATCATATTCCCACCCCATGCATACACATACGAGAAAACATCATGCATCATATATATTTTACGATACACACGGGGAGTTCTATGTTTACGTACTTGGCATCCTTGCCTAACCTTTTAGGGTTCCATTCATTGTCTATCTGACCTCATTTGACTTTTAAGCCCATAACATATATATAGTCATACATACAAGTTTATTAGTGTGTTAGAGATCTACACACACGATTACCGATAAGGCGATGCTTTCTATGTGTCGCTATCCTTAATCGACACTCATCGCTATCTCGCCTAAGGTGTTGTTGAAGCGGTCCACAACCAAGTGGCCAATCTCGAATGGTAGAATCTTGCTCTTTTCTTAAACTTAAGTATTTTCTCCTTTGCACGATCCATATTTAATTCCATCACAAGTCCTTATCGAACTACTATCACAATATTTAATCGTTAATTCTCATTATAACCTTAAGATCTTGCATATAATGATCAAATCTAATAGAAATCTAGGGAAATCTTCTTACCTTAAATGTAAAATCCGGGATTTAGGGGCTATGCATTTTTTTATTTGAATGAATGGGATTGCATGCTTGAGTATGATTTGAATGTGTTTTGGGGACTTCAAGAACCTTGGGGTGTAGGTAGGAGCCTTAGAAGTTATTGGATTTTTAAGCCTAAAAGGGGGAACTAAGGGAGCTAGGCCTTAAGAAGTTTACTATGTGGATTAGGACACAATTAACCCAGTGGTAAGGTGGCAAGGAGGTGCCACTTAGGGCCTTGTGAGGTGACGCCACAGGGAGTGTGAAGGGGCCTAGGTTCGAGCTGACAAGGAAGCGTTTTGGAGTTTTATTTTTAGCAAGGAAGAAGCGGTGGTGGATGGCACAAGGACTCGATGGAGGAAGTATAGATTGGGTCCGACGACTTAGGGATTGGCTAAGTTGGAGTGAAAAGGGGATTTGGATGAGGGAGGTAGAGTTGGCGAATGGATGGAACTTTGGAGAGGGCACATTCGGTTTTGTATGGGGGAGCTATGTGCCTAAATTTCTTATTCATTTCTACTCATCTCTTGACCGAAACCCTCACCCCTTCTCTTTTCTTCTTCTTCTCACCACTCTTTCTTTCTCTTACTCACTAAAGTCGAAATCCCACCTCTTTTGCCATCATCTTCATAGCCGATTTGCTCAATAAGCATTAAGCCGAAATCTTCTTCTTCTTCTTTTTCATTTTTTTACCGAAACTTCATTAAACTTTTCTTTTTTAACCAAAGCCGAATCTCCTATTTCCTGGTCATAGCCAATTGTATCTTTGACTTTTGGAATTGAATTACTTACTAGATCAAAAGTTGAATCTTCCGGTAAGTACACTTCCTATTTCTTTTCTCTCCTTGACTCATTTGATTAGTGTCGAAATCAAGGACACTAATCCCTCCTATTTTTTTTGGCCGAAACCATGAAGGAAGAATTCAGGATCCACTTGTAGCCGACGGTTTAAGGGAGATCTTTCGAGAATTTAGATATCTAAGGTAAGTAAGGCTTACTATTCGGCCAAGGGCCGCTTTTACTTGTTCAAAGGCTATGCCGATTCTAACTATGGTTTTAGGGAGTCTTCGACAGATCTTCGGGATTTGGCTAAGCAATCTAGGTAAGGGTTCTAGTGTTTCAAATCTATTTCTTATTCGTTCAAAAGTCGAAAACTAACCGTTTGAGTGTGCTAGTGCTTAGCCGATTGCAAGGGGGATCATCACGATGTTTCGGGATTTGGTTGGTAACCAAATCGGCAGCAAGGTAAGGATTTTGGTTGCATTAACCCTTTGGGATTAGACTATTTAGCCGAATGGCCTTTTTGGCTAATGTGTTAAGTGTTGGCTGAATGTAGGAAAAGGGATCTAGTGCGTTAGATCAAAATTTTCGGGATTCAGCAATCGAGTTAGAAATCAGGTGTGTAACACTACACTAACTTCTCGATAGTTACTAATAATTATGTTAATCATGTGTTAGTGAAGTGACGAATAAACATGGCTAAGGGTACCATTTAATGATACAGTGTATTGAATGCGTTACCCTTAACTCTCGTAAATAATGTTTAACAACATTGATGTGAATGTGGAATTCGTTATGATTTTGGGGTAAGGTAAATTGCATGATAAATAGCATGTTCGTATGTTGCATTGGCATATGGGTGATTATGTTAAAAGGGAAGTGATCGGTGGTTTTACCACATTATCACAGTGACTATGTCACATATTATAAATCTGGTGACTCTGTCACATTATCTCGTGGCTATGCCACAATTATAAGAAGCGATGTGCGATTGATTGCAATGACGCCTTTGATGGTGTGTAGCGGATGGAGGGTCGATTTAGTAATCCCTACGGTGTGATTGGTAGATGCGGGTGATGTGTAGAGGATGGATATCTAGGTGGGTTTGGGTTGCATCATTGTTTATATTGGCTCGTATGTGATATGATATGTTATGGTGTTTGGGAGTCTGTGATGGTTGTTACACACTGAGTCTGTTGACTCACCCTTCGTGGGCTAACTTTTGCGAGATGGCACTTCGATAAATGGACCGAATTGGCGGGAACTTAGTGGTGGCCATGCACATTTCGATTTTATTTCGATTTCCTTATTAAGTTTATTTTGATTTATTTTGGGTTATATTTTGATGTAATAAGGCCATTATCACTTAACTGTTTTATTTATGCATTTTAAATTTTTATTATGATACGAACAACATCGAACAAGACGATTAAACATTTTTCGTAAAACAACATCAATTGTTTTAAAACCCAAACACCTACGGTTTTCAAATTAATAATAATAAACTCTAAAATCCGGCATTTCTTTTAACTTGTAACTTTTGTAGTATGAAAATATCGTTTAGCACAAAACTAAATTACAACTCGGTTTTAACTTGAGAACAATCCAAACCTATTTTCTTCAAAATCACCAAGATTTTCAAAATGTCATACGGGACGTAACTACATTTTACTCAAGGAGCATGCCAGATCCAGTCAGGGCTCGTGGGCCGGGTTTGGGGTGTTTCAATTTGGTATCAGAGCCCGGTTCAAAACTCGGCCTTGAGGGCTTTTGGGCCCAAAACGTTTTTCTTATTTTGAAGTTGGGTTTTACTAAAGAATGAGCAGGTTTTCTGGCATGGTACCTGAGTCTCAGGCCCGACGTCCACCAGGTAAGTACCCCTAACCATTGTGTGATTTGTATGTAGGTATTATGGGGACGTAGATTAGTAGATTAGGAATTATTGAACCCTAGGATTAGCTTACTCCAACACCGAATTACATAAAATTTAACGTCTAACCAAACAAACCTGTGAGTGAGTCGTCGAGTTAAGGGTGTGGCAACCGTTGTGCGCATGTCTAGGATTGGATTCAGGGGGAGCTTGGTATTTAAGCGATCTAGTGACTCACCTCCTCTCCGCTCGAATCCTACGGTGTGTAGTGACAGTTCACCCTAACCAAGAGGACTTAATCACGTGCTAAACTCAATAATTAAAACCGAAAGGACCGGTCATCTTGTTTTGTACAACCTTAAAAATTAAACCTTGGTTATAAAATTCCAAAGTACCCTTGATTAGAAAAATGACCAAAATACCTGATTTGCCAATTGACCAAATTACCCCCAACTTGTAAAATTAAAATACCCACGGTATGGAAAGTTCTTAGAAGTACCCCAATTGAAATTTTCCAAATTTCCCTTATTTCGTAAAATCACCTGGAACCATATTTTACAAAATTACCGAAATACCCCTGGTTTGTAAAATTACAAAAATACCCTCAAGTTATAAAATTACCATACTACCCCTGATTCCTTTTATCAAAATATTCCTATTTTGCAAAAATACCAAAATCCTATTTTGCAAAATTTCAAAATACTACGATTTGGAAAATTATCAAAATACCCCTATAGGACAAATTACGAAAATACCCACAGGTTGGAGCAGACGGAAATGTTAGAAATGAATGTGTGTAGTAAATACTCTTGAATGAATGTGTTTTCTCCGAATTTGGGTAGCGGGAATGAAAACCTTGAAATGATCGAAAGAAGCGCTCCTAAATTTCTTTACATAAAATTGTTCGTGGATAATTAGTGGAACAAAAACTAATGCATAAAATTTCTTAAACCAGCTTAAATCGCGATCGTAGGCATGAGTTCTAGAGGACGTGGTTGTAATGTGCGTGGCCGTGGTAGAGGCCGAATGACCGTGTTAGAACCCGTTAGGTCTGGTCAAGGGTCCGAGAATGAGATGCCACCACTACCAGCTACTGGTGTTGAATATCAGGACCAGACGGGGGATGATGCAGTATCACAGGTGATGCTGCGAGTTCTTAAGAGGGTGGCTAGAGTAGGTGAAGGTATGGGAGCTCGAAAGTCTGTACCTGAGTGACTCCGAGCCAATGGAGCTGAGGTTTTTCGTGGTATATCTGGTGTGGCGCCCAATACGGCTGAGTATTGGTTGGAGGAGATGAAGTGAATTATGGATGATTTAGACCTGACTGCCGAGGAGAAACTAAAAGGGGTGGTGTCGCTTCTACGCGATGAGTCATACCAGTAGTGGCTCACGGTTCGGGATGGTGCTGCAGCAGATGATCTCACTTGGGAGTATTTTAAGGTGGCATGTCAGAAGAAGTGCATTGGGACCGACTATATTGATGCGCAGAGGAAGGAGTTTCTGAGGCTGGTTCAGGGGAATAAGTCCGTAGCGGAGTACGAAGCAGAATTCTTAAGGTTGAGCAGATATGCTAGAGGTATTGTGGCTACGGAGCATGAACGATGTGTCGATTCGAGACGGTGAGGATGACACGAGATTGTTGATTGCTCCACATGGGAGCGGGAGTTTCTTGTGTTGGTAGAGAAGGCTAAGGTTACTAAAGGAGTTAAGGAATCTATGAGACAAAATGTGGATAAGAATAGACAAAAGAGAGGTTTTGGATCATCAGGGTCATCTAAGAATGTCCAAAAGAGACCTAGAGTTAATGGGTAGCGAGGTCGTTGAGGTTATTCTGGGAGGCGATCAGTACTTGTGCTCAGTGTGGAAAGATCCACCTAGGAGAGTGTTGGAAGAAGACAGGAGGGTGTTTTAAGTGTGGGTCCAAGGATCACATGATTAGGGACTGTCCTATGAAAATAGATGGGAGCCGATCAGCAGGTCAAGGTCTTAATCAGGCTGGAAGGGGTAGACAGCAACCACCGCGGGGTCGTGGTCCGGCTGGCAGAGGTAATGTTTTTGAAAGAGGTCGGAGAACACCGGGCAGAGGTGTTGGTAACTTAGAGGCAAGACAGTCGGGTCTAATGTATGCAGTTCGTCGGAGGGAGGATGGTGATGCACCTGATGTCATAACGGGTATGTTTCTTATCTCTGGATTACCCTTTATTGCGTTGATAGATATTGGGTCAACTCATTCATACATTGCTAGTAAGGTGTCCGGAACTCTGCATGTGAACTCTGAGACTGTACCTAGGAAGATGACTGTACTTAGTCCTTTAAGGCAATCAGTAGTGTTAGACAAACTTTTTAGGGCAGTACCTTTGGAAGTTCAGGGGGCGCAGCTTTCGGTGACTTAATGGAGTTGCCATTTGAGGAATTTGATCTAATTCTAGGAATGGATTGGTTAGTGAAGTACCATGCGAATCTGGATTGTGCTGCTAAGCGCATGTCGTTAAGAACTTCTGACTACAAAGAGGTTGTGGTGATGGGCGAAAGACGGAATTGCTTGTCAAATGTAGTATCCGCCTTAAAGCGCAGAAGAAGATGGTGAAAGGGTGTGTAGCTTTTCTGATGTTGGTAAGTGCCTTGGAGACTAAGAAAGCAGCTGTAAGAGGAGTTAGAACAGTAAGAGAATTTGTGGATGTCTTTCTAGAGGAGCTGCCTAGGTTACCCCCGGACAGAGAAGTAGAGTTCGGAATTGATTTACTACCGGGTACAGCTCCTGTGTCAATTGCTCCATACCGAATGGCACCAAAAGAGTTAGTAGAGCTTAAAGCCTAGATCCAAGAGTTACTCGATCATGGGTTTATTCGACCTAGTGTGTCTCTATGGGGAGCACCGGTCCTATTTGTGAAGAAAAAGGACGGGACTATGCGCATGTGCATAGATTACCGGCAGTTGAATAAGCTGACCATCAAGAACAAGTATCCATTGCCAAGGATAGATGACTTGTTCGATCAGCTTAAGGGGGCCGTGGTATTCTCAAAGATAGATCTAAGGTTAAGATATCATCAGCTTAAGGTGAAGGAGGCAGATATCCATAAGACAGCTTTTCGGATAAGATACGGGCATTATGAGTTTTTGGTAATGCCGTTCGGATTGATGAACGCCCCAGCCGCGTTTATAGATATGATGAATCGAGTTTTCCAACCCTACCTGGATTGGTTCGTCGTTGTGTTCATAGACGATATCTTGGTGTATTCCCAGTCTGAGGAAGAACACGATGAGCATCTTCGGGTTGTGTTGCAAGTGTTAAGGTAAAAGAAGCTATATGCCAAGTTCAGCAAGTACGAATTTTGGCTGAAGGAAGTTACGTTCTTAGGGCATGTGGTGTCTGCCGAAGGAATAAGGGTGGATCCTCGAAAGATTGATGTAGTATTAGATTGGAAACCACCTAAGTCTGTGGCTGAGGTTCGTAGTTTCTTGGGGTTAGCAGGCTATTACAGGAGATTTGTTGAGCAGCACCTTTGACGAAGTTGTTAAGAAAGGAGGTACCTTTCGTATGGGCGGATAAGCAGCAGGAGAGTTTTGAGAAGCTTAAGCAAGTATTGACAGAGGCTCCGGTTTTACTTTAGCCAGAAGCAGGGAAAGACTTCGTGGTATATTGTGATGCTTCCCATACAGGATTGGGATGTGTTCCTATGCAAGACGGGAAAGTGGTCGCTTATGCGTCTCGGTAATTGAGGCCACATGAGGTTAACTATCCGACGCATGATCTGGAATTGGCTACGGTAGTTTTCGCTCTTAAAGTGTGGAGGCACTATTTGTATGGAGAAAGGTCGGTGATCTACACGAACCACAAGAGTCTGAAATATTTGCTGACTCAGAAGGAGTTAAATTTGAGACAGCGAAGGTGGGTGGAGTTGTTGAAAGATTACGATTGCTCAATAGAGTATCATCCGGGCAAGGCGAATGTAGTGGCAGATGTCCTAAGTCAGAAAGTAGTGTTGGATTTAAGGGCGATGTTTGCACATCTTAGCCTCTATGATGATGGAAGTTTGCTAGCAGAGTTGCAAGTGAAGTCGACATGGATAAGTCAGGTAAAGGAGAAACAGTTGGTAGATGGAGATCTAAGTGCTAAGCTGCTACAGGTACAAAATGGGGAGTTGAAAGACTATGGAGTAAGCAGTGATGGAGTGCTATGTTTTCGGGCAAGGTCGTATCTTCGAAAGATGAGGAGTTAAGCGGAGAATTCTTCAGAATCACATAGTAGCCCTTATGCTATGCATCCCGGAGGAAGTAAGTTATATAGGATTTACTGGGAACAATTTTGGTAGCTGGTCTTAAGCGGAAGTTCTGAATTTGTAGGGAAGTGCTTAACGTGTCGACAAGTCAAGGTTGAACACCAAGTACCGTCAGGATTGCTTCAGCCGATAAAGATTCCGCAATGGAAGTGGGAGACAATTACCATGGACTTCGTTAGTGGGCTTCCCCTTACGCCTACTAAGAAGGACTCGGTATGGGTGATAGTAGATCGGTTGACAAAGTCTGCATATTTCATACTAGTGCGGGTTGACTATTCTCTGTAAAAATTGGCAAAGTTGTATGTAGCAGAAATTGTGAGGCTGAACGGAGTGCCGGTGTCGATTATCTCGGATAGGGATCCGAGGTTTACATCTCGATTTTGAAAAGCATTACATCAAGCTTTGGGCACTAGATTGGACTTGAAGCGGTATTCCATTCGCATCGGACTACTAATCTGGCGAGATAATTCAAGTCTTTGGAGGATATGTTGAGAGATTGCGTGATAGACTTGAGAGGGAGTTGGAAGGAGTTCTTGCCTTTAGCGGAATTTTGCATAACAATAACGACTATCAAGCAAGTATTCGGATGGCACCGCATTTGAAGTGCTATATGGACTGAAGTGTCGCACTCCTACATGTTGGACAGAATTGGGGGAACGTCAGGTTATGGGTCTCGAAATTATGGCAGAATCTGAAGAAAAGGTTAAGGTAATTCAAATACGGTTGAAGGAGGCATCTGACAGGCAAAAGTCATATGTAGATCTTAAGCGGAAGGAGATTGAGTTTGCTGTGGGAGATCATGTGTTTCTCAAAGTTTCACCGTGGAAGAAGGTGATGAGATTTGGTCACAAGGGAAAAATAAGTCCTAGGTTTATAGGACCTTATCGGATTTTGAAGCGGGTTGGACCAGTAGCATATCAGCTAGAGTTGCCTTCGGAGTTGGAGCAGATACACGATGTGTTCCATGTTTCGATGCTACGTCGCTACCGATCAGACCCATCTCATATAATACCAGTTGATGAGGTGGAGCTGAGACCAGATCTGTCCTATGAGGAAGAGTCGATTCGGATTCTAGAACGGGGTGTAAAGGTGATACGGAGGAAATCAGTCCCTCTAGTCAAAGTGTTATGGCGTAACCATGGATCGGAGGAAGCTTCGTGGGAGCCAGAGGAAACAATGCGACAGTAATACCCTCATTTATTTTAGCCAGGTAATTTCGAGGTCGAAATTATTTCAAGGGGGTAAAACTGTAATATCTGGGATTTAGGGGCCATGCATTTTTTTTATTTGAATGAATGGGATTGCATGCTTGAGTATGATTTGAATGTGTTTTGGGGGCTTCAAGAACCTTGGGGTGTAGGTAGGAGCCTTAGAAGTTATTGGATTTTTAAGCCTAAAAAGGGGAACTAAGGGAGCTAGGCCTTAAGGAGTTTACTATGTGGATTAGGACACAAATAACCCAGTGGTAAGGTGGCAAGGAGGCGCCACTTAGGGCCTTGTAAGGTGACGCCACAGGGAGTGTGAAGGGGCCTAGATTCGAGCAGCAAGGAAAGCGTTTTGGAGTTTTATTTTTCAACAAGGAAGAGCAGTGGTGGATGGCACAAGGACTCTGATGGAGGAAGTATAGATTGGGTCTGACAGCTTAGGGATTCAGCTAAGTTGGAGTGAAAAGGGGGGATTTGGATGAGGGAGGTAGAGTTGGCCGAATGGAGGGAACTTTAGAGAGGGGCACATTCGGTTCTGTATAGGGGAGCTATGTGCCGAAATTTCTTAGTCTTTTCTACTCATCTCTTGACCGAAACCCTCACCCCTTCTCTTTTCTTCTTCTTCTCACCACTCTTTCTTTCTCTTACTCACTAAAGCCGAAATCCCACCTCTTTTGCCATCATCTCCATAGCCGATTTGCTCAATAAGCATTAAATAGAAATCTTCTTCTTCTTCTTCTTCATTTTTTTGCCGAAACTTCCTTAAACTTTTCTCTTTTAACCAAAGTTGAATCTCCTATTTACTGGTCATAGCTGATTGTATCTCTGACTTTTGGAATTGGATTACTTACTAGATCAAAAGTCAATCTTAGGTAAGTACACTTCCTATTTCTTTTCTCTCCTTGGTGATTTGATTAGTGTCGAAATCAAGGACACTAATCCTCCTATTTTTATTTGGTTGAAACCATAAAGGAGAATTGGGATCCACTTGTAGCCAAGCGGTTTAAGGGAGATCTTTCGGGAATTCGGATATCTAAGGTAAGTAAGGCTTACTATTCGGCCAATGGCCACTTTTACTTGTTCAAAGGCTATGCCGATTCTAACTATAGTTTTAGGGAGTCTTCGACAGATCTTCGGGATTTGGCTAAGCAATCTAGGTAAGGGTTCTAGTGTTTCAGATCTATTTCTTATTCATTCAAAAGCCAAAAACTAACGTTTGAGTGTGCTAGTGCTTAGCCGATTGCAAGGGGGGATCATCACGAAGTTTCAAGATTTGGTTGGTAGACCAAATCGGCAGCAAGGTAAGGATTTTGGTTACATTAACCCTTCGAGATTAGACTGTTTAGCCGAATGGCCTTTTTGGCTAATGTGTTAAGTGTTGGCCGAATGTAGGAAAAGGGATCTAGTGCGTTAGATCGAAATTTTCGGGATTCAGTAATCGCATTAGAAATCAGGTGTGTAACCCTACACTAACTTCCCGATAGTTAATAATAATTATGTTAATCATGAGTTAGTGAAGTGACGAATAAACATGGCTAAGGGTACCATTTAATGGTACAGTATATTCAGGTACGTTACCCCTTAACTCTCGTAAATAATGTTTAACAACATTGATGTGAAAAGAATGTGGAATTCCGTTATGATTTTGGGGTAAGGTAAATTGCATGATAAATAACATGTTCTGTATGTTGCATGGGAATATGGGTGATTATGTTAAAGGGGAAGTGATCTGGTGGTTTTTACCACATTATCTGGTGACTATGTCACATATTATAAATCTGGTGACTCTGTCACATTATCTGGTGGCTATGCCACAATTATAAGGGCGATGTGCAGTTAACTGCAGCGACTACCTTCGATGGTGTGTAGCGGATGGAGGGTCGATTTAGTAATCCCCACGGTGTGATTGGTAGGTACGGGTGATATGTAAAGGATGGATATCTAGGTGGGTTTGGGTTGCATCATTGTTTATATTGGCTCGTATGTGATATGATATGTTATGGCTATTTGGGAGTCTGTGATGGTTGTTACACACTGAGTCTGTTGACTCACCCTTCGTGGGTTAACTTTTTGCAGATGGCACTCAGTAAATAGACCGGGTCGGCAGGAACTTAGTGGTGGCCATGCACAGCTCAGTTTTATTTCGGTTTCCTTATTAAGTTTATTTTGATTTATTTTGGGTAATATTTTGATGTAATAAGGCCATTATCACTTAATTGTTTTATTTATGCATTTTAAATTTTTATTATGATACGAACAACATCGAACAAGACGATTAAACATTTTTCGTAAAACAACATCAATTGTTTTAAAACCTAAACACCTACGGTTTTCAAATTAATAATAATAAACTCTAAAATCCGGCATTTCTTTTAACTTGTAACTTTTGTAGTATGAAAATATCGTTTAGCACAAAACTAAATTACAACTCGATTTTAACTTGGGAACAATCCAAACCTATTTTCTTCGAAATCACCAAGATTTTCAAAATGTCATACCGGACGTAACTACGTTTTACTCAAGGAGCATGCCAGATCCGGTCAGGGCTCGTGGGCCGGGTTTGGGGTGTTTCATTAAAAATCCCGAAAGTGGAGACTAGCTATTTTCGGCTTTTAGATCTAATTGACCAAGCTTCCTTCAAATCCCGAATTACCGCCCATCATAAAACCATTAAACTATTAGCTTTCACTTTTGCCTTTCAAAAACCGGGAATAGATCATGAGAACTAATCAAAAATCGACACTTACCTTAGCATAGGAGATTTGGCTAACACTTGGAAAGGAGATTCGACAATGCCAAAGGAAAGTTTTAAATGCTGGAAGAATAGAACTAATTCTCAAATAGGATGAATAAAAGAAAAGACTATAGATGCTTTGGCTTTTTAGAGAAATCGGCACAAGGGGAAAAAGTGGAGAAGAGTTTCGGCTTTTGAAGAAATTGGAGAAAAGAACTTGGAGAGGGAGAGTCTAAGGAATTTCGGCACAATGGGAGAAGAAATTAGGGTTTTCAATGTCAGAATTAAGGAGCTATCCCCCCCGATTTATAGATATTTCGGTACCTACTGCTAAAAACTGAAAACGCCCTTAAATTCAAGCTAAAAGAGAGGGGAAATTCGCCACCCTCTTTGCCATGCAGTAGCCGAATTTTACACTCCTCTAGGTAGTGGATTTTTGGCCAACACTTCCCTTGTAGATAAGCTCCTAACTTTTCTCCTTTTTATCTACTATTTTATCAATTATAAAATCCATCTAAATCTTCCTATTTTTGAGCCTTGTAGCCGTCCACCTCATCAAAACTTAATGCCTAAATTTAACTCACTTAAATTAAAAGATTTGGCCTTTATTAAACTTAAATTTTGGGCCCCTAACCCCTTGTGTGTGGCGTCACTCCTTGCTTCATTTTAGGTGCCGAAAATGGCCCTAAAAACATGGGCTCCTTACGGCCAAAACTTGGGCCTCTTTTATTGTTAATGACGCCACCTTAAAATAATTCAATCAAGGCCTTTGCCTAATCCTAAGCCCAATTTTGAACCCCTATCACTTAAATTAACAAATTAAACATATCCCCACACTAAATGCATAGGCCCATAAATTTAGGATGTTACATAAAAATATAGGCTCGAAAAATGGGCTTGGGTAAAAATTAGGCCCGTTTAAAATACGGGCCGGGCTTCGAGTATGAGTTTTTTGGCCCAGGCTCGGCCCGAAAATTTTAATTTTTTTAATTTTTTTATTAATAAAATTTTACCTTAAATAAATTATAAACATATTTTCACGTGACTTTTTCTTCCCATCTTACTCCCTTTTTTTCCTTTCTAAAATCAAAATCCCTAACCTTCCTCTTCGTCTTCATCTTCCTCCCTCCACCCGATCTGTCTCAATTTGTGGGGTCGCTTATCTTGAAAGTAATCGAACCTTTATTCTGGTTTGCTACTTGTTTATATGCTTTCTTCTATATTTGGCTATTTAACTAGGTTTCTCTTAGATTTCTTTTTTATGTATGAACAAAATGATAAAGCGATACTTGTTTGTTGGGGTTTATAATTGTTTCCTTTAAGATAAAGTATAATCATCACTCATCATTACAAGTCTTCTCGAGATTCCAAGTTTTCACCTTATCTTGAATTGAAGTAGTTGTATACAAATCCTTTATAGCCTTTTTTTTTTGTTCTTGAAAGTTTAAGTTTGTAATTTAGATTGCTTGTTGGGTTTCTAATTTACTATTGTTCAATCCAACGTCCTCAATTTTTACATTTAAGTTTCAATCGAGTATTCTCTTTTATAATCCTTAAAGTTCTTGTTTATGTAATTCTTCTCAACTTATCTGATGAAATTTTTGCAAAGTTTTTTCCTTACGTATTTCTTAAATCTTCAATTGGATCTACGAGTTTGTTGAAATAAAAAATTGATTTTCTTTATTTTCTTTGTGTTTTCAAGAGTTGGCAAATTTGGTTGTAAGGTAAATTTTAGTCCTATGACTTCTACTAAATTAAAATTTCGGTTTGTCTTCATAATTATATTTGTTAATTGTAGTTTATTGCCATAAAAATTTCCGGAGATTTTGCTTTATTTCTTTGAAATGGACTATATTTTACTAGCTATTTGTTAGCTAAAGGGAAGGTTTGATTTGAAAATGTTGTGAAATACTTTCAAATTGATATCCAAAGAAGGCCTATCTTCTTAGAAAAATAAAGTAGATTAAATGTGCGATTCCAACTTTGCTCAATTTATGTAATTATTATTAGATCTGTTTGATTATATTAAAGGTGAAATCCTTTTCTTCTTTTAGTAAAATGTGTAATTGATTCTTCTTGTTGCATACTTTGCATTTGAGAATCATGAGAAAAATCAAGAAGAAGCAAAGAATTTTATTTATTAATAATGATACTTAAGTAATGAAAACCTGATTGGTTCTTTTCATTTTTGGTGTCTTTGCGTTGTAGTTTGGAAGTAGTGAGTAAGATGTTTTTGGAATTAATTTTTATCTAATATAAAAATTGATTTGATCAACATGATTGCTTGGATTTGAGAATTGATATGTTGTTTGTTTACTGTTATATGCTTATATCCCTACAGGTTGAAAATGAAAACCATGACTCTGCCTAGTTCTAGACAGCTAGCTTGAATTGTTTAAAATTTGGCAATGAAAGTCATTTATCATACAAGATTAGGAACCTTGTAAAGCAAAAAAGTGAAAACAGAAATTCCCACAATTCATACTCACAACCCATAATTGGAAAACAGAGCAGTGGATAAAAATATCATAGTAACATATATATCTCATAACAGGGCTTACTGTACATTAAATGTGTATACTGCATATCTTAAGGTGATCTCATTAGCCTAAACTTTTTCCTCCACATTTGAAACCTTGTTAGATCTCTTTTTTCATCATCTATCTCTCTCTCTCTCTCTCTCTTTAAGATTAGTATTAGGTATAATGATAAATTCAGCCCTTAATATTTAAATGTACTGCCTTAGGTCAACTTTGAAATGTTTACATCTATTGGTTGTTTTTATGACTGAATAATTTGGCCTAATTTGGTTTATTTGGATTTTAGGACTTAAGTTTTTATGACCATGGCTAGTTCGAACACTCCTATACTTGTGGACGATGGGTTTAATGAGTATGAAAGTGCTGCCAAACGTCAAAAGTCTACCACTTCGAAGGTGTGGGATGAAATGACAAAGCTTGAATACGAGGACAAAAATGAATTGGAGGCACAATGTAATCACTGTAAGAGTATCTTGTCTGCTAAATCTTCTAGTGGAACCTCTCATTTAAGACGTCATCTAAATCAATGTTTGAAAAAATTTAATAAGGACATCACTTAATACACCATAGCCAATCAACCATCATTAGGTTGTGGTCCATCTATAAAAAGCTATAAGTTTGATGCTGATAAGTGTCGTTGAGCTGTTTCTACTTTTCTTGTGTGTGGCAAGCATTCATTTAGAACAGTTGAAGAACCGGGATTTAGATACATGATGAGAATTGCTAGTCCTAATTTTAAGAATATAAGTAGAGTTACAGCTGCTAGGGATGTCCTAATGTATTATGCAAAAGAGAAAGATCATGTTAAAGAAGAGTTGGCTAAAGCACCTGGTTTAATTTGTCTAACTTCCGATAATTGAAACTCAGAGCATACTAATGATGAATATATTTGCATTACTGCTCATTGGATTGACAAAGATTGGAAGCTACAAAAGAGAATCATAAGGTTTAGAGCTTTATTTCCTCCGTATGATGGTTTGAGCATAGCGGATGAACTTGTTTTATGTTTATCTCAATGGGGTATAGACAAGAAAATTTTTAGCATCACTTTGGATAATGCTTCTTATAATGATGTGTTGGTTTCTTATCTTAAAAATCGTTTTCATGCGAACAGAGCTATTTTGTGTGATGGTGCTTTTTTTCAAGTTAGATGTTGTGCACATATTTTGAATCTTATAGTTAAAGCTGGTTTGAAACTTGCTGATGGTGTTGTTGGTAAGATTCGAAATGGAATTAAGTACACAAAAAAGTCAGGAATTCGTAGGAAAAGATTTTATGATGTGGCCGAAAAAAGTTTTCATTTGAATGTGACCAAAAAGTTACGTCAAGATGTGTGTGTTAGATGGAATTATACTTATTTGATGCTTGAATCTTCTCTCTACTATAGAGATGTGCTAGATTATTGGGGCCAATGGGATAAAGACTATCAAATATTTGCACTTTCTGACGAGAAGTGGAGAAATGTTGCTATTCTTTGCAAATTTTTGAAAGTCTTTTATGATGTGACTTGTATTTTTTCTGGTTCTAATTATCCGACGGCCAATCTTTATTTCAAAGGGTTTGGAAGGTTCACATGGTCTTGCTTGATACAGTTAAAGGTCTTCATTCTTTTTTAACTCTAATGGTTAAGCAAATGCAAGAGAAATTTAATAAATATTAGGCTGAGTATTCGTTGATATCGTCATGTGCTGCAATTTCATATCCTCGTTACAAGTTGAATTATGTGCAATATTGCTTTACTTCAATTTATGGTATTCATGCTTCAGATTTTGTTGAAACCATTCTTATACTCTTGCTTGATGAGTATGCTAAGAAATCCAAATCCACGTCTTCCTCTTTGGCTGAGAATTCTAATGTCTCAGATAAAGATCCCGTTGATTCTAGTTTGCATCAACACAATGTTAATAGTGTTTATTTTGGGGGAGATTTTGATGAGAGTGATGATTATAAATGGTATTTAAATGAATCTAGCACTAAGAGTGAAAAGTCACAGTTGGACATTTATTTGGAAGAATCGGAGCTTGAGTTGAATAGTCAAATAGATGTTTTGGACTATTAGAGCAAAAGTTCAGTTCGATATAATGAGCTTTCATTATTGGTTCGTGATCTTTTGGCAATTCCAATATCGATTGTAGCTTCCAAATTTTCTTTTAGCATGGGTAAAAAAGTTATCACACCTTTGAGGAGTTCACTTAAGCCAAAAATGGTTCAAGTCGTTGTTTGTCTTGATGATTGGATTGGAGCTAAGGGATTTTCAACAGGTAATTATTATTCTCGTTTTATTGTTGTAATTTAATATTATTTTTATCAATTTGATAATCTAATTATTTATTCTTAAGTTTGTGACAAGAATGACGATGAGGACGATGAGGACGATATTTCTTCGATTGCTTTTTAGGTTACCTTCCTTTCTAACTATTGGCAATTTAATCTAGCTTACAATTTATAGTTTCTTATAAATTAAATATGTTAATTAGTTAATGTATATATATTTTGGTTGGTTGATTATATTTTGCAGGTTTTTGGTGCTATTTTGGGATTGTTCTTGATGTTGTTTTTCATTGTTTAATGCTATTTTTATGCTATTTTTGGCCTTTGTTTTGTTGTTGTTAGTTCTTTGGTAGTTGTTGTTGTTGTTGTTTGATCTTTGTTTTGGGGCATTTTGATCTTGTTTTGTTCTTTGTTTGTTCTTTGTTTGATGCTATTTTAGGGCTATTTCGGGGCTGTTTTGATGTTGTTTTATTGTTCTTTTATGGTATTTTATTGTTCTATTTTCGTATTTAATATTATTTTGATATTGTAAAACTTTTATTTTATTATTAATTTGGTTATTATTTTAGTTCAAACAACTTTTTTCAATTTAAAGGTAAACAAATTGTAGGTCAAAGATTGTGTGGTTGGAAAATTTGGTTTAAATGCAATGCCTACCCTTTTTGCTTTCTTATTTTTGACAAAGATTGTGTGGTCTCTAAACCAGAGTTTGAGGTCCTTTCCTAAATTAGTGGAGTTCAAGCTTGTTGCTTTAAATCAAGTCAGAGGCTTCATTTTGTGTTATATTGCAGGAGAAAAAAGAAAGCTTTTTGATTCAATTGAATTTCAGTTGGCTATATTTTGATTTTGATTGAACCTTTTTTTTTTTTCAAATTCTACGTGTCTCAGAGATCTTGAATCGAAAACTTGATTATGTTTAATTTTAAAGTTCAAATTGCTACTATTTCATCTATTCTTAAATCGGAACATCTAGGCTCTAGGATTTGAATAGCAAACTTAACATATTTGTTACTGAGTTTGAATTAATTAAGTTAAACTCTAAGTTCATTGTAAATTTGTTGGTTTAATTCTCCATGTTTCCAACTTCATGTTTCGATTGATTTTTTAAAGGATAGAATCGTATCATATCATTCCATCACTGCAGCTGTTAATCGTGTGTTAGATAAATTGGATCTCACTTGTTAAAAAAATAGTTCTATTAAATTTTATTGATAGTGTTTTTTTAACACCTTAGAATCAAGTTATGCATAAGATGAACACATTCGTGTTTACAAGTTGATATATATACTTTAAATATGTTTCACGTGAGATCCGTATTGACATTCGTGTTTACAATACTGATAATTTGATAACTCAATTTAAAATAATTTAAAATAAAATAAAAAATAATATAGGTCGGGTCGGGCCGGGCTCGGGCTTGCCAATTCCATTTCGGGTCGGGTTTGGACAATTTTTCAGGCCTATATTTTAGGCTGGGCCCAAGCCGGGCCTATAAAATGGGCCTAGATTTCTAGTTAGACCGGCTTGAGACCGGCCCGCCCCGGCCCATGTACACCTCTACAGACACCATATTGGATGCTTTGTCCCCATCTTTTAAAATCTAATGCAATCCCACTTTTTAAGGTTAAGGTTGAGCAAAATATGACAGCCATCCAATCTAACTCTATTAGGAGTTTGCAAAAACACAGCAAGTCTCTATTGCATTAAATTCAGAGGATTTTTAAGGTCTGACCCACTAAAGCCCAAATCCATCAAATGGCAATCATAGGAAGTCCAAAATCCCACTAAGGATAGGGGTAGACCACTCTTGTCATGAGGGGGCAAAATCTCATTAAAATCTTCAGCCATGAGCCAAGGGTGATTATGCATACAAGAAACTATTTTCATATTACCCCAAAAATAATTAAAGTTCAAAAACCCTAGGACTAGACAAGATCCAATTATGATTAGAAGAGTGTAACTTGAATATTGTGTGAATCTTTGACTTGGTGTTGCAAACCTCCTTAACCATAACCATATTCGAGCATTGTAAGATCCACAATCTTTTTTGATAACCAATAATATTGGCATATTTTCAGATATCAAAATAAGAGGCAGTCAATAATTTATCTAATAAAGAGTGTTACTTTCTTATCAGCACCTAATAAAAGGTTACGTATCAATACATCTCTTGTACCGTTGAAATTAATTGATCATGATGTTTAATAGTATAAAAAGGGGTAATTTACTAAAATATACCAAAATAAAAAAATATGAAAATGGGCTGAAATTTGCATTATTTACGAAAAAGGGCCATTTCCCCCAAAACACGTCCACGTCGGTAGCATTTTGGGGGATCAACGAGAAAACGTGCCCTTGAAGGAGCGCTTTGTGCCACATCAGCACAAAACATGCTGACGATGACGCGCTTTCTTGATGTGGCACAAAGCGCTCCCTCAAGGTGCGCTTTCTCTGCTGAACTGCAGTCAAAATTTTTTTTGACCATTGGGCCTCAACAGTAAAAAAAATATAAAACCCCCCCACCCTTTTATTTTTTTCACAACAAAGTCCTTATCCATTTTTCTCTCAAATTCTTCTGAAATTTCTCTTAAATTCCTTGAAACTTCCTCTCAAATTTCATAATAGTCCTTTAATATTTAAAAAAAGCCCTTTTTAAAATTTTTTGAAATATATTTTTTTGATAAATTTTAAAATATTCGATCATATTACCAATGGCCAATCAATTAATTCGTCTCGACGATAAACGCATCTTCGTCGATTAAATGCAAATGGTAAGTTTTAATTTTAAGTTTTCAATACTATTTAATATTTTTAGGTTTATACAATTTTAATTAATTTTATTTTATAATTTTTAAGCGATCGTAGATCGGTGTTGTAATGCTATATTCGCAATATGCCTAGTCCGCCATCGCTATTTATCGAGAATTACCTGCGGGAAGCAGGGTTTTGACACGTGGCCACGATAGGCCAGGGGTGTAAGTTGGAGCCGAAGTTAATCAGTGCGTTGATAGAGAGGTGGAGACTCGAGACGAACACTTTCCATCTTCCATGCGGAGAGTGTACTATCATTCTGGAAGACGTGCAGTTGCAATTGGGATTGGCGGTGGATGGGTCCGTAGTCACCGGGTCTGCAACTTCTAGCGATTGGACCGCCGTATGCTACGAGCTTCTGGGTGCCATTCCGGATAACATTTATGGAGGTCGGATCGAGATGGGCTGGTTACAAGACACATTCCTGGAGCCGAATAATGGTTCGACCGAAATAGAAAGAATACGGTATGCTCGGGCATACATTCTTGAGATGATTAGAGGCTATCTGATGCCGGACCTGTCTCGAAACCTCGTACACCTGAGATGGCTGCTGAAACTCGTTGATTTTAGAGCAGCTGGTGAATTAAGTTGGGGGTTTGTCGTGCTATCAAAATTGTATCGAGAGATGTGCGGGGCGACGCGGTCGAGTAAAGCGAAAATCGGAGGTTGCCTATCACTATTGCAGTCATGGGCACGGTTTAGATTTCCATTTTTACGTCCTCGAGTCGACCACCCATATACATTCCCACTCATAACGAGGTAAATTTAATATTATATTTTACAATTATTACATTGCTTGAAGATATCATTGGAGTTATTAGACCAGCTTGAAGATATAAGGCTTCTATTCGGAATCACAAGTAAGTATTAAATAAAATATATTTTTGTAATAAAATTGTCGTTTTGAATTTCGTATTTATAATTTAGTATTTCGTATTTAGTATTTAGTATTATGTATATAACTAATATTTTGTTCATGTTAATATAGTTTCAATGGACACCATACGAGGATCTGGCAATTCGGGTAGTATTTCTGGAGGAGTTCTTGCTAAATCCGAACATTTGGCATGTGAAGGTCCCATTGATCAACTATGCCACCGTGGAGATGCACCAATCAGATCGGGTTCTATGACAATTTGGATTCGACAACCGATTCCCGTGCCACCTGAGGTGCTTGATGATGAGCACAAAGTCGACTTACGGCAGTTGCACACAGATTGGCCAAGATTTTGGTCAGCATATATCGAAAAATGGGAGAACCAATATGATTATATACCTATTCGGGAACCGATCGTTGTTCCTAAGTTAGCGTGCGTGCCGGAATATATGCCATGGTTTAAGATCCATGGCAAGCCGTATTTATTGTCGGAAGAGGAGAGGCGACGGTAACTTCATGAACAAAGGGAACGACGGGGCCCTTTAAATCCAAGAAGAAGGGGTGATGAGACGGGATCATCAACAACGACACGATCACCAGGCCCAACACTTCAAATTGACGACACCGACATCACGACCTTTGGCCTTTATGCGGTCGTACCTAGCCCTTATCGTATCCTAACCCATATATGTTTCCTTTTCTCAGTCCCACTGTAGGTTGGAATGCATGGCCTGGTTCGAGTCCATTCCGACTACTTGTTGGCCACCGATCTTGAGGTCGTCGCATGAGGATCACACGAGACACCGTCGGGAGCTTTTCTTTTACCGGTCTCCTTCGCCTTATAGGATTGAGACACTCGCCATGGTTTATGCAAACACCTCCATGATCGTTATTTTATCAAGGTGGGTCATCCTCCCAACACCCACAACTGACCCACCGCCAGAGGAACTGAATCCCCCACGAGGTTCCATGACCCGCACCGAGGTTCCACGACCCCGTACAAAGCTAGAAGAAGGAGGAATCCGGTACAGAATGGCAAACCACCCCATGTGGTACTAATTCAGTAGCACCAACATTGATTCCAATAGCCTTTTTTATTTTTTAATTGTAATATAAGTTTTTATTTTTAATAAAATAAAAGTTGTTTTTATTTTTATTTTGTAATTTAATTTTAATATCTTTAATAAAATAGAAGTTGTTTATTTTTATTGTAATTTAATTTTAATATCTTTAATAAAATAAAACTTGTTTTTTATTTTTATTTTTGTAATTTAGTTTTAATATCTTTAATAAAATAAAAGTTTTTATTTTTTGTAATTTAATTTTAATATCTTTAATAAAATAAAAGTTGTTTTTTATTTTTTTGTAATTTAATTTTAATATCTTTAATAAAATAAAAGTTGTTTTTTTATTTTTTGTAATTTAATTTTAATATCTTTAATAAAATAAAAGTTGTTTATTTTTATTATAATTTAATTTTAATATCTTTAATAAAATAAAAGTTGTTTTTATTTTAATTTAATTTTAATATCTTTAATAAAATAAAAGTTATTTTTTTCGTAATTTCGTTTTAATATCTATAATAAAATAAAAGTTGTTTATTTTTTTGTAATTTAATTTTAATATCTTTAATAAAATAGAAGTTGTTTTTTATTTTTTTGTAATTTAATTTTAATATCTTTAATAAAATAAAAGTTGTTTATTTTTTTATTGTAATTTAATTTTAATACCTTTAATAAAATAAAAGTTGTTTTTTATTTTTATTTTTGTAATTTAGTTTTAATATCTTTAATAAAACAAAAGTTGTTTTTTAATTTAATTTTAATATCTTTAATAAAATAGAAGTTGTTTTTATTTTTTATTGCAATTTAATTTTAATATCTTTAATAAAATAAAAGTTGTTTTTTTATTTTTTTTTGTAATTTAGTTTTAATATCTTTAATAAAATAAAAGTTATTTTTTGTAATTTAATTTTAATATCTTTAATAAAATAGAAGTTGTTTTTATTTATTTTTTGTAATTTAATTTTAATATCGTTAATAAAATAAAAGTTGTTTATTTTTATTTTTATTTTTATTTTATTTGTAATTTAATTTTAATATCTTTAATAAAATAAAAGTCCAAGATTTGTTTTTTATTGTAATTTAATTTTTCTTTTTGCAAATTAGTCCTTCTACAAAAGTTCACCGTTTTCATTATGAAATAAATAGAATTTACATAGCCACCAAAAGACAAACAAGCTAAGAAGGCATCAACTATTACGATTTGGACACGGCGAGATGTATGGCACAGGTTCCTACACCATCCGCACAACCTACGTTGGTTGGTCGTTTCTGGATATCCATATTGTTGCGTATTCTAGTCGAGCAAGGTTGACCTTTTGGTTTGCGCCTCGATTGTCTATTCAACAGCAGCTTATACTGGTGCAAGCGATCTGACTGACCACTTACGTTCATCTGGGACTGGTGGGAATACATGTCTCCAAACGTTGTACATGTTTCCTATTTTATACACTTCGTCGACATAGCTCATGGGATCTAGACGGAGATTCTGCCAAGTCGCAAGTACATGAGCGCATGGGTAACGAAGTGCATCAAATATCCCACAGTCGCATGTCCTATTTCTCAAGTGTACACGATATTGCCCTCCAACAATACCTTCGTACGTTAAATAATACAACATTACGTAATATTAGTATTATTCAAAAACATTGAACACATAGTGATACTGTACCGGCAATACATATATGTGGACCTTTGTACTTTTTGATCTCTCAAAAGCCTGTCTTTTCCTCAACGAGGCCATGATTTTTCATGAACATGTACCGTCTTGCACTGCACACTTCGCCTCGTACTTATCGAGCTTAGATTTAACCACGTTGTAGTTAACCCCGTTCTTGATGCTGTATTGTTTCAATGCACCAAGAAAAGCATCATTGTTGGAAAACTCTTTACCAACTTCAAATTCGCCTGAATTCAACGAGGAAATTGTACGGTCATGCGTCCGGTGTGGTAGTTCAGGAAACTCCAATGCATCGTCTTGAGATAGATCGACATTATGCATGTGAAATTGAGGCGAGTTCATACGAATAGTGGATCTTCTTCTTTTCATCCGAACCGCCCTCAACATCTTCAGGTACAGTTGGAACAAGCTCTGTTTCAGAAAATCATGCAACTTCTGCACTATCAGGCCTGGGCTTTCGAGGTGGATCCACATCGGACTCATCATCCGACCCACCATAATCTGCAACGAACGAAGGCCCCTCGTCGGTGGATGTCGTGGGGAGTACATTATCCCTCCTTAAACATCTTTCGTAACATTTCCAATCATATGTGGATTGCCAACCACTAGAAGTTGATGACGTTCCCCAATACATATTTCTATCATCGAATGTCGAAGGAAGGATATGCATGTCCCATCCACCAATAAAGTGTCGTACAGGGGTTATGTTTTTCATACTACCACCAAACAAGGGCACTTCCATATTTTGCCTCCCACTAACAGAGTGTCGGCTTGGGGTCGTGTATTCCCCTCGAATAGCAGTAGATGTTGAGGTCGAAGGAAAATCACTTGGCGATAAAAATTGTACATATACCTCAAGATAGGGTGATCCACTGGCAAGATGAGTCTCCACCATTGCCTCAAAGCTCCAAGGACCTTTGATGTCGAATGAGTCATATCTCACCGGATCAACTTGTAACACCCTAAACCCGGCCTAAACGTTACGACCAGATCTGGCATGTCACATGAAAGGAATGTCTAAAAACTGTGTGTTCGTTAAAAAGTTCGTGTTCGTTATATTTGTTGTGAAAAATCGAGTGTAAGTAATTTTGAAAAAGAAACGATTTATTAACATTTTAGGAAAATCCCGTATTAAACATTTAATAACAAGCAGTAACCAAATTAAAAGCTAAAACCAAATAAAATACCAAGGCCTTATTACATTCCAAAAACCCAAAATTAGAAAGTAATTTTAAATAGAAACTAAAAGTTTACGAGAAAACAGTGCATGGCCACCACAGAGTCCACCTCGGCTCCAAGTCCTCAAACTAGGGATTACCTGAAACATTTAAAAAGAGGGGGTGAGTTTACGAAAACTCAGTGTGTACAACCCCCAATAGTAAGAACATGTATCAACCCATACAAATACAACATATTAAGCATGTATGCAATGCAACCCAGCCCAACCTAAGTATCCAACCTCTACACACCACCCGTACCTGCCAGTCACACCGTGGGGATTACTAAATCGACCCTCCATCCGCTACACACCATCGAAGGCAGTCGCTGCAGTCAACTGCACATCGCCCTTATAATTGTGGCATAGCCACCAGATAATGTGTGAGTCACCAGATTCATAATATGTGACATAGGTCACGGATAATGTGGTAAAACCACCGAACACTTCCCTTTATCATTATCACCCATATGCCCATGCAACATACATAATATTACAATTCGTGTATGCGTTATAACATGTATGCAATCATATATCAAATAACGTATGAAACGAATTACCATCATAATCGAATAATAATATACAACATAATCAATCTAACCAACCTCTAAGGGTATAGCAGTAATTTTACCTACCAAGGGTATTTTTTGTAATTTACCACCAAGGGTATTTTTATAATTTACCCACCAAGGGTATTTTTATAATTTTGCACCTGCAATGGCCCTCCCGGAGGTCTAATGTTACCCTAAGCGACTCGGCTACCGTTTTCGGTCTTTACTAGACTATTGGGCCTAAAACCCAATTTTGGCCCATTCAGGCCCACACGCTCGTGTGGCCCACCTAACACAAATCTAGCCACATATATAGGTTCCACCTAGTCTAATTCACTATATACTATATCATCATACAATTTATTCTAATTGGCCCTACGGGCCCATTGGGCCCACTTCGACCCATCGCGGCCTAAGCAGCCCCAACCCACAAGAATACTACTGATGGCCTCAACTATCGCGTCGAAGCCCCACATGTGCGCTGGCACGCACGTGTGGCTACTAATGTTGTGACCGGCACTTCGGCATTTGCCGTTCTACAACTAGAGTAGAGAGAGTTACACACCTGATAGGACTTTAGTGCTAAACCGTGCTGCGACCACTCCTGTGCCCAACGCCCACCAAGGTATGTTAACCCTCCTCCTGGCATGCTCTTTATATAGCTAGCTCTTCACCTTCATTCCTTGTATCTTTCCGATGTGGGATCCCTTCGTCAGTAGAGTTTAAATTTAACTGAAACTCTTACCTCCAATCCGTAAAATAAATACTCCCTTGCTCCTCATGAGATTCAAACCCAAGCTCTTCCATCATCCAATTCACGACACTTGCCACTTTACCAACAAGCTCCTTGTATCTTAAACCATGCGCAACTAAATATAACCCTATGGCCAAGGTCTAAATTCATTTAATAAAAAATAATCTAAAAGGAATGCAAACGCTACAACTAGAACCTTGGACCTCCTTCCTTCCTTGTGGCGTCATTCCCTTGTCCTTAAGTGGCGTCACTTTGCCACTACACCACACACTCCACTTGTGTCATTTTCCTCAACATTTTATTCTTAAGGCCTACCCACCAACCTCCAGGGTTTTTTTTCACCTAAAACCAAAATTTTTCCTAAGGCCTAACTTGAACCCGGGACTTCATAGAAGCCCCCCAAACCTTCCAAACTCACTTATCTAATTGGTCCAACTTGCATTTAAGCCGATCTCCTGTTCTCCAAAAATTTTTAAACGCTACTACGCCTAAGGCCCATTGGGCTCAATCCTACTAGGCCCAATTTCAGGATGTTACACAATTGAAGCTCAAAATCTATACTTAATAGACTGAACTTTCATTGGCGTTGTTCCGAAGATTTTACGCCTAATTCTTTTGTGAGTTCTATCAAATCTATGTTCCGATTAAAACCCAATCGCGCGGTGTTCTCCGATAAAAAACAACACCATTTTCTGTGTCACAAACCTCACCATCGTAGTAAATAATAGCATTAATACGTTCACTCATTTTCAGTTTCTATTTTTCTTTTACCTCAATTTCTATTATGCAACTTGAGAATGAAATTTGGCTGATTTATAGTCTAAAGATTGCCAGAGACTACTGTAGTAAAAGAGCGTCCACGTGGGAGCTCTTTTCAGTACTCTTGCTGATAGTGCATCCTGCTTGAAGCGTTTTCGGCACTATTTGTTTAGAAACGTCTTCTCAAAATTATTTTACCGGAGACTACTGTAGCAAAAGAGCGTCCATGTGGGAGCTCTTTTCAGCACTCTTGTTGACAATGCATCCTGCTTGAAGCGTTTTCGGCACTATTTATTCAGAAACGTCTTCTCAAAATTATTTTACCGGAGACTACTGTAGCAAAAAAGCGTCCACGTGAGAGCTCTTTTCAGTACTCTTGCTGACAATGCATCCTACTTGAAGCGTTTTCGACACTATTTGTTCAGAAACGTCTTCTCAAAATTATTTTACCGGAGACTATCAGAGCAAAAAGCGTCCACGTGGGAGCTCTTTTCAAGATTCTTCTTGACAAGTACATCACGCTTGAAGCGTTTTGCACTATTTGTTCGAAACGTCTTCTCAAAATTATTTTACCAGATACAACTGTAAAAAAAATTCAAATAATTTTTATTTTGCTAATATATTCTCCCCAAAACCCTAAACATATTTTTACTAAACCCTAATTAACCCTATAATCTAGTCCAATAATTTTTCCCTAAAAATCCTAAACCCAACGACCCTAAAAAATCCTAAACCTTAGCCCTAAAACCCTAAAATCTCATACCATAACACTAAAAACAGCTGAAAAGGCAATCGAGGAAAGAGGGCAAAAGCGTGCCCTTGAGGGAGCGCTTTGTGCCACATCAACAAAGCGCGTCCTTGTCAGTGTGTTTTGTGCTGATGTAGCACAAAGCGCTTCCGTCAAGGGGGCGCTTTCCTACTGCATCCCCCCAAAACGCATTGACGTGGCGTTTTGGGGGGAAATGACCCTTTTTCGTAAATAATACAAATTTCGGCCCATTTTCGTAATTTTTTTATTTTGGCATATTTTGGTAAATTACCCTATAAAAAGTCCTAGAAAAAATTTAAAGAAAAAACTAATTAAGTTCTTTCCAACTTTTTACACCAGATTAAGCTCCTGAACTGATAATTTTGATAAGTGAACGTTGACCGTTAGAAATAATAACAATACTGACATGGTCGTTAAAGGTTGTTGAGTCGAAAAACATATGATGACGTGCCAATCCATATCAACATTAATTGTTAATGTCGCACTCAAAATAAAAAATTACAAATTTTTCAAAAAAATTCAAATTTAAAAATCACCTTAAAAAATTATAATTTTTATATAAAAAGAAAAACACACGGGCTTTTGTTTTTGTCTCAACCAGTCCTGGATTTTGATTTGTCTCAAAGAATTCTAGTAGTTTGGTGTGAAAATTGTTGAAGGCATTGATGCTTCTCCATTTTTTCATTCATGATTAATCATATCATTTCATTAATTAATATTGCTGCCTTATATTTGGTGTTTTCCTCCACCAGCATTTCTCAATAATAATATTTTTATATTTTGGGTAAACTCCAAAAATAGTCATTCGGCTATGTCTTTAGTTCTATTTTGATCACTCAACTATTAATTTTTTCAATTTAGTCACTCAAATTTTCAAAATTAAATATTTTAGTTGCTTTTTTTGTTGGACAAATAACAAATTTAGCCCTCCAGTGTTTACAAATTTATCCATTATATCCTAAATCTACAAAATTCAACAAATTTAAACTTTTAACATTTATAAAATTTACTGATTTAATTCTAATTCTAAAAGTTAAAAAAATATTTTAAAAATAATCAATAAAGTTGTTTATAGTTTACAGAATGAACTTTGAAAAAGGTGTAAACAATGGTGGTGGATCAAGACCTTGAAGGTAAGAAGGCAAAAACTCATGATTATGAATGAAAGCAACAAAATATGGTTCATAAAGTTAAATGGAGTTTTAGGGTTTTAGTTTTCTTCTAACCTTCCATTTTGGAGATGAGATTTGGGTTTTCTAGTTTAATTATCATAATGTTTTTTTTCATTAATGGTAGTCAACATGGTGTTGACTTTTTGTCTGAATTTTCTTTTTGGTGATATAGAAGTTGGGTCTGAGGAGAGCAAACCACAAAATTAAAGTTGGTTTGTCGTATGATTTTTTTTTTTTTTTAATATTTTCCTTTTGAATTAGAGTTATATTGAATTTTAAAATTGAATTAAAATGATAATATTTTAATTGAGGGTTGAGTTTATTGAATTTTTAAATTTAGGATTAAATTGTTAGGATGTGTAAATATTAAAGGATAAATTATTATTAAGCTAAAAAAAGAAGGCTTACGTCGACTTTTTATCACTTATCTCACGGAGAGTGACTTTATATTTAATTTCAAAAGTTGAATGATTATATCAAATAATAATAATAGTTGGGTGACTAAAATAGAACTAAAGGAATAGTAGAGTGACTATTTTTGTAGTTTACCCTTACTTTTTTAATTCTTATAATTTTTAATAAATTTGATATTTTCTTTTCTTTTTATAATTTTAAAATTATTCTAGAAATCTAGACAAATAGATGAATGAACATGGACAATCATGTGTTCAAGTGCATTCTAAACCTGAATTTTTTTAATTTTTATTCTCTTCTAAATTTTGAATCAGTGTGGACGTGAATTACCATGTTAGCATTCAATTGCTAATTGAGAAAGGATTGAATGAAACAGTGACGTCACGTCATCTGTATCCCTTTTCAATAGATTTATACCATATCAGCGTTTTTATCCTAAATTTGACATTTTATCTTGAAAAATAAAATCCAAATTAAAATCTCTAAAATTCAAGATAAAATCTTTGAAATTTAGGATAAAAATGCTGATGTTGCATAAATCTATTGAAAATGGATACAGATGACGTGGTGTCACTGTTTCATTCAATTCTTCCTCTAATTGGGAAAGGATTGAATGAAACAGTGATGTCACGCCATCTGTATCCCTTTTCAATAGATTTATGCCATATCAACGTTTTTATCCTAAATTTCAGCATTTTTATCTTGAAAAAATTAAATCCAAATTAAAATTCTGAAATTCAAGATAAAATGTTGAAATTCAGGATAAAAATACTGATGTGATATAAATCTATTGAAAAGGGATATAGATGACGTGATGTCACTGTTTCATTTAATTCTTCTTCTTGCTAATTTAGTGACTTTTAACAGCCATGTCAACATTATCGTTAACCGTTAATATATTAATTAATATATCTGTTTCATAAAAAGATGAGAGGGACTTAATTGAATTTTTAAAATTATTTTGAATAATAATAGAGATAAGGTTTTTATCGTAATAAAATAAGGGAAAGAAAAAAATAAGAAGAGAGAGAAAGTGGAAGTGGAAGTAAAAGAAAGAAATAATAGTGGATTTTATGATACTTCCTTACCTTGGCCTATTATTGCCGTAGGCACGAGAAGCGACCTTTGGACCTCAATCTCTGTCTTTGTGTTTCTCTGATTTGTATTATTTTTTCCTTTGTGTCATCAATGGCGAGCAGATACTGGGTGGTGTCTCTTCCGGTTCAGAACTCAGCCTCCACTCTTTGGAATAACTTACAGGATCAAATCTCCAAGCATTCCTTCGACACTCCTCTCTACCGAGTATCTATCCATCTTGTTTCTTTTCTGTTCCTCTCTCCCCCAATTAGATCTGATTTCCTAATCCTTCTCTTTTGATTGCAGTTCAATATACCCAATCTCCGTGTTGGAACTCTTGATTCCCTACTTGCTCTCAGTGATGATCTCTTGAAAGTAATTTCCCTCTTTTTACTCATTCAATTCTTCCTCAATTTATTTTCTTTCTGTTTTTTCTTCACCGAATTCTTGTCTACCTTAGATCTGTTCTTTTTCTAATGATTACACCGAAGCCCTCAGATTAATTTTTATCAACTTCTGATTTAGGCACTCTTGATTTGCTTTTGAGTTTTAATCTTTTATTTCCTTCTTTTCTTTTGGTGATTTCGATGTATGTGCAGTCAAATACCTTTATCGAAGGAGTTTCCCACAAGATCAGGAGGCAGATCGAGGAACTGGAGAGGGTATCTGGCTTGGAAACCAATGCTCTCACTGTTGATGGAGTGCCCGTTGATTCTTATCTAACCAGGTAAAATTTTTCCGAACTTCAATAAATGGATGTGGCATTTGCTATGAATCTGATAGGGTATTATGGATGATGCGTTTCAATTCAACTTGGTTTTGGTGATTTGATGTCAGGTTTGTTTGGGATGAAGCAAAGTACCCAACTATGTCCCCTTTGAGGGAAATTGTTGATGGTATTCACACTCAAGTGGCAAAGATTGAGGATGATCTCAAGGTAGTAATTCCTTTTCTGGATTTTCTTATTTATACACCTTAATGTATGTTGGTTTTTTACTCGAATAGGTTGAATGGGAATTTGGGCCTTAAAGTATTGTTTATTATGTTAGGTTCGTGTTGCTGAGTATAACAATGTGCGTGGGCAGCTTAATGCCATCAACCGAAAGCAAAGTGGAAGGTCTGACTACTGCTTCACTTGATTGTTGCATATGCCAGAATGTTTTGGTTTAATAGCTGATTTATTTCTGCCTATTTTAGCTTGGCTGTTCGTGATCTATCTAATCTAGTGAAGCCAGAGGATATCATTTCTTCGGAACACCTGGTGACTCTCCTTGCAGTTGTTCCTAAGTATTCTCAGAAGGATTGGCTGTCAAGTTACGAAATATTGACTACCTATGTGGTAAAGCAATATCATTCTTCGCTCAAAGTGCTAACTCTAGCTATCAATTCATAGCCGCTTGCTATATAAAATGCTACCTGCCAGAGCAGTTATTCTTGTGATATTTTTGAAGCATCTGTGATGCAGGAACTTTTTATTTATTTATTACTATATTGTTTATTTTTTTTTTTCATTAACATATGACAGACGGCTAGGATTGTTAGTTATTTTTAGAATTTAAATCTAGGGCTACGAATAAAGTTTTATTTACAAGAAAGCTTAGTAACTTTACATGCAAGAAAACGTAGTATATATAAGCAGTAAGCTTTACGGCCAATAACTTTATTATTTTTGTTCTTATTATTTTCTTTAAATTAAAAGTGAGAAACTCCCTATCTTTTCTAGAGTTCCAACTTCTTTCTAGCTCATTTTCCACCCTTATTTCTTTTGATTACTGTTGTTTTCTCCCTAAACCACATCAATTTTGGTATGAGAACCTAACTAGATTCTAGTGTTTACAGTTGGGTTTCCCTTTTAAGCCATGTTTAGACACATTAGAGGTCAAGGAACAGGAAATCAGGGTCAAGAAACAATATTGACTGCAATAAGACGTGCCTTGAAGAATTGTCATGTGCAATTTATGCTAGGTTGCCACAAGATCTGCCTAGCTAGATTGCATGTGACAATTCTTCAATCGCACGTCGTATCGCAGCCAATTCAGTTTTTTGGCCCTGATTTTCTTTTCACAATGCCAATCTGGAAGAGTTGAACATTGTGATGCGGACCAGTTATTCCAGTTTATTGCTAGTGATGCAAGAAATAGAGTTTTTATTTTGGGGATTAAATTTGTAGCTTTATTGATGATAAGAGTTGTTTTAGTCTATGTTGCTCGGACTCTTCATTCTTCTTGAAGCACCTGTGTTCAATACTCATGTCCGACAAATGAACATGAGGATATGATCTTCCAGGATTCTCCAAATACAAATCTAATTAGACCCATGTCCTATACATAATACAAATCTAATTAGACCCATGTCCTATACATACTTGTATCTGACACTCACACTCAAGTCCGAGTAGCATAGGTTTTAGCTTCTTATCTAGAACTATTTCTCATATTGATTGTAGCATTCACTCTTTGTATCGGCAAACTCGTAGCTATTAAACTTAATTATTGTATGTTGAAGTCATTCTGTGTAACAAAGCAATGCATTTTCAGGTCCCTAGATCCTCCAAGAAGTTGTATGAAGATAATGAATATGCTCTCTACACTGTTACATTATTTGGTCGTGTTGCAGACAATTTCAGAACTAGCGCACGTGAAAGAGGCTTCCAAGTGAGTAAATTCAATGGTTGGTTTTTTTCTATACGAGTACTAGTTTTTGGCCATTCCATGTATGGAGTACATAATCTTAAATTTAAAAAATAAAATAACTCTTTTGGAGGATATTATATTCCCATCTTTTTGGTGCATTTCTTTTGATGCCATTCAGGTTCGTGATTTTGAATATAGTCCAGAATCACAAGAGAGCCGAAAGCAGGAACTAGAAAAATTGGTACAAGACCAAGATATGTTGCGAAGCTCTCTTTTGCAATGGTGCTATGCTAGTTATGGAGAGGTATTGTGTATTTTCCATTTCCTTGGATATTCTCGAGTCTTTCTAAGTTTTGAAACTGTTTTTTTGAATATGTTGCTTGCCTGTAGGTTTTCAGCTCCTGGATGCACTTTTGTGCTGTACGCGTCTTTGCAGAGAGCATTCTGAGATATGGTTTACCACCATCTTTCTTGGTAATTGTGAACTCGTTGATTTCTTTTATTGCTTCTGAATCAACATTTGGTAGATGTCTCTGACTGCTGGTTTTGAACTGATATCAGGCCTGTGTTCTATCCCCATCTGTGAAGGGTGAGAAGAAAGTGCGGAGCATCCTGGAAGGGTTATGTGATAGTGCAAACAGGCAAGTGTAAAAGGCCTCTATTTTTATTTTTGGTGTGTGTATGTTGTAAAAATGTTGAAACATGGGGTCAGGCAGCTGTCATGGCTACATTTTGCTAGTCTGTCCTGTCAACTGGAAATTTTGTTGAAATGAGTTATAATACACATAGTGCGTTTTATCAGTTTGTGTGTACATGAATAACAATGGGCATGCATGCATGCAAATCCTGAAGATACCGAGGTAATAGGTGATAGTGCAAAATCATTGTGAAGTCCTGAAAACAGTTGCCTAGGTAGATTGGTTTACTAAAGTTATACCCTTAGATTGATCCCCTGATTTGACATTGATCTAATCCTCTCATTCAACAAAAAATGCAGTACATACTGGAAGACTGAAGATGAAGGTGGAGCAATGGCTGGTTTAGGAGGTGACACTGACGCCCATCCCTATGTCTCCTTCACGATCAACATTGCTTGAAACTGTTGTTGGTTTCTTCAAGCATATTCATCAAGACATCAGTAATCATAATAATAATAACAGTTAATAATAAGAAGAAATAAGGTAAAGTGTTGGAGATGCATTTGCTGTCTGTATATTTGGTTTGATAGATCGATTCTTTAGTTATTTATGGGCATACTCCCCTCACCTCAGCATAGCCTGCCTGCCTTCCTTTCCAGGAAAGGTTAGGGAAGAGAAGAGAAGCTCCAATTTAAGGATTTTTGTGGAAAATGGTGGGTGAACCCTTGTGGAGAAGCTGTCTGCAACTTTTGTATTCTAAATTTTCGAAGCCTTTTAAAAATTTATTTATTCATATATATTATTACAAGTAAGATTTTGATTTCAGTAAATGAATTGAGTCGATGACAAATCAGTGAATTTAAATTTTTATATTAAGCTGACTGTTTATTTACCTATACTTTTAATAAATGAGTAAAATAAATTCACAAATCTTCACATACTGTCTCCTCGGTGCAAATCAGCTTAGAGGCCTCTCATTCTACGTTAAAGTGATTCATAGAGAAATCAATGTTTCCTTCCATCCAATTAAGATTTTTGGTTAAAATATGCCACAAGTCCTTACGTTTTTTTTGTAAATTTGAAATTTAATTTTTGTATTTTCATTTTTAGGAGTTTAACCCTCTTACCTTTCAGATTCAAATTTTAGTTTAAATTGTTAAAGATTATTTCGTTAAATTTAAGTTCAATATGTCATATTTTAGTTATATTATTACCAAGTGATAAAAATATATTAAGAATTAAATTTCAAATTTGTGAAGATTAAAAAAACATTTGACATTTTAACCAAAAGCTTTAAACCAAGGCCAGAAAAAAATAAGTGAAATTTCACCTCTAACTATCAATAAGACCAAAAGTTTTCCACACTCGCAACCAATCCTATGAGAAGGTTTTGCAGGCCTATTAAAACACTGAACACCCCAATTGGTATAACAAAGTATTTATATTGATTCATTAAAGAAGGATTCCAAATTGAGTAGCTGTTATCTTACCACTTCACTTAAAAGAAATTGTTAGTTGAGCATTAATGTAACAGTACAAATCATGACATAGCTTTAACTCCAAAAGAATGATGATTTATTATTATTACCTGCTGCAGGCAGATGCTTGGTTTCTTATTGTTTTGGAATTAGAATCGAATTGTATTTGTTTAGCTGTATGCATCTGAAAATAAAATACCTACTCTTCTCTCACAATTCATCCATCAACCATCTAACTCTGCTCAATCTGTACTGTTAGAAGGTACTGATGCATGCATCCCTTCATATCACTCCTTAGGATGGAATGGAGCATCTCAACAGTCGGCTCTCTTTTCACACTTTGGACTCAAATTTCTTACATCCCAAATCCTTTAGACAGCCCTCATCAACACCTTGTCAATCCATGTCAAAGATGTATATATGTCACCAATAATCTCCACAGGAACAGAATCCATCTTTGAAATGATGGAATCGTTTTGAATCTCTTACAACAATTTCCCGGTCAACAATCTTTGAAATCAACTTAATGAAGGTATGACAGTCCCCACAAATCCTAAGATTCTTAATAACATGGATTGTTGCACCAGGAACCGTTTGCATAATTGCAAACACAACCGCCAACTTCTCACTATGAACCCGCAATGTCAATCCTTTCTCTTCCTCATCAACATCATAGAGAACTGATGTCAACTTGGGTGTATAACCAACTCCTTGCAGCTTCACATATAGATCTTCCAGATACTCGTATATTTTCTTATGTTGAGGATGCTCTTTATCTCCAACCAAGAAAACATGTATCCTCCCTTTCAGTTCAACCAAACTGAATCCAGGATGTTTAACCAACCCACGATCGTTCATAAGAATTCTCATTCTCTCGACGTCTTCCCACCTTCCAGCATCAGCGTATATGTTAGAAAGTAAGACATAGTACCCACAATTATTCGAGTCTAATTCAAACAACTTATTGGCAGAAATCTCTGCAAGCTCCACATTCTTGTGAATCCTACAAGCCGCGAGAAGTGAGCCCCAGATTACAAAATCAGGTGTTACCTTCATTTGCTTGATCAAGTTGTACGCATGGTTGAGATGTCCAGCTCGTCCAAGAAGATCAACCATGCAACTATAATGCTCCAACCCAGGTTCTACTTTGAATTCTTCCTTCATTGCATTAAAACAATCCCAACCCTCTTGTACCAGACCTGCATGGCTACAAGCTGCAAGAACTGACACGAAAGTTATGTAATTTGGTGTGACCCTATCACTTATCATCTTGTAGAAGACCTCCAAAGCTTCTTTGGCACGGCCATGCATTCCATAACCAGCAATCAGGGCAGTCCATGACCTAACATTCTTCTCTCTCATACAATTAAATACCCTCCTTGCCATTACAACTTTCCCGCATTTGCAATACATGTCAATAATGCAGGTTCCCACTATCACATTATTCTCCAAATCCATCTTTATAACCTATGTAGAAAAGCAGACCCCATTAAAGACTTGACACTTCACAAAATAATTCTACCAAGAGATTAATTATATTAGGGAAAGTAAAGAAACTGTAATAGTACCTGGTCATGAACACACTTGCCGACTTGCAAAGCACCAGAATGAGCACAAGCTAACAGCACAGAAGAAAGTGTAATGACATTGTAATTGACGTTATTATCCCTTACCATCCCATAGAAAGCCTCCAAAGCCTCATTAGACAATCCATTTTGTGCATAAACAGAAATCATAGAATTCCAAGAAACCTCATCCTTCTCAACCATCGCATCAAACACTTTCCTAGACAGAGCCACATCCCCTCTTTTAGCATATGCATCCAGCAATGTATTTCCAACACCGACTTCTCCATCAAATCCCTTCTTTATGACCATTCCATGAACCCCTTCACTTGCTCCTTTTATAGGAACACGAGAACAAGCCGAAAGGACAGAAACAATAGCTACTGAATCAATAAAAACGTGTTCGTTTGCAACATGTCTATCATTTTCACTTTCCTGAATCAACAATTCCTTGAAAAGCAATAAAGCTTGACGGGGATTATTGTTCTGGACATATCCTGTAATCATAGAAGTCCAAGACACGATATTTCGTCGAGGAATTTGATCAAATAAGATTCGGGCATCTCTGAGTTGGCCACATTTTGAGTACATATCAATGAGAGCTGAGGATACAAAGAGGTCAGAGTGATAGCCAAAGATTAAAGCTTGTTGATGGGTTTGTTTTCCGGAATAAAGATCAAGTAAAGCGGAGCAAGCCTTGATAGTGCAAGGGAAAGTGGACCGGTTCGGTTTAAGAGAAAGCTTGCGCATTGAATGGAAGGCTTTGAGAGCTTGGGTAGAGTCGCCAGCGCGAGCTAAGTCGGCGATGATTGAGTTCCAAGAGGAGACGCTGGATTTGTCTAAGTATTTGTTGAACCATATTGTGAGGTTGGAGTTCGTTGAGAAGTGACTTTTCAAAGCAGTTTTGGTGAATGCTGAACTTGGATTTACAATCTTCATTGGCTTTCAGCTTTGGGTTTGAATTTCAAGTTGCCAGTGCAGTGCTGCTTTCCTGTAAGTTATATACTTACTATTCAAGAGAAAGTTTTTACGTATCGTGCAAAGACAAAAGCATGTTCACAAAGTTTACACAATGTGAAAATGGGAAAATTCAAGCTGCATCCATAACATATTTATGAAATCACCACTAGAATTTCTTTTCTTTTTCAATAATTTATTACAGTGGTATATACTGTTATAACAGAGGCCCATATTTTCCGTACATGATTATACATTCTTTCTGGTGCCAATTTTAGAAAGGCAAACAGCCGTTGATACCTACAGCTTTCAAATCATATCCATAATGGTACTGTATGGCCTAAGCCAATTTCACCTATTTCTATCTCATTGTGATAGTGAGGCTACTCTAGCAAAGGCATGTAGCCAAGTATATAATGGAAAGTCTAGACACATTGGATTGTCAAGTGAAAATTTGCGGATCCTTTGATAAAAGTCTTGCTAGAGATGCATAAAAAGGACCTCAAAGGGATGGGACTCAAGCCCATTAATTAGAGTCATCCATGATGGAAACTCGACTCAACGCTTGGTATAACATCAAGTCTTGAGTTCAATGAGACAAAGTACATCATTAGTATGTATTTGTTAGCACTATAAATAAATTCCGAGTAATGTACTCTTAATGGACCCATAACATAAATATGTTAGAGTGTTATAATTACGGAACACTTTTGATGGGATCTACCTATGTGAGTGGAAGTGTGGCCATTTCTAGGAGCTCAAGGGCTTGGCTCGACAAAGACTCATGAAAAGAGGACACAGACACATGGCCATAATAGTGTCCCTAGATACTATGCATTGGTGATGTTGAAATCATTGTGTGAGATGTGTTCGGTTAATCAAATGAAATAGTTGGAGTTTTTAATGCCCTCCTATTTCAGTTCGAATAGCCATTGGCTTCATTGTATCCTCGAGGTTAATTTGCTTGGAACTCGTTTGCACACGAATATAGGTGAGGCGAATATAACCTGAAGCAGCTCCTTCTAAGTTCGAATCTGAAGCAGCTCTTCTTGGAGTTGGTAAGTTTGAAAATGAAGAAGCGCATTGAGTGACTAGTAAGAGAAGCTGAATCAACTTCTGTACACAATGTTGTTAGATTGAAGTATTGGTTGGATCTAAAAAACCGATTGAATAGATAGTTAAAATGGTTTTCTCTATTTTCTAAAGATTGTCTAATAATTTATTTAATTAATTAACCTGAAAATCAGTAGATCAGTTCTGGAAGAGAGTACAAAAAAAAGGGCAGGAAGGAGGTGTTAAGATTAGATTAGTTGTCATAAAATTACTGAAATACCGCTGTTTAGGAGGAACTCTGTTCACTTTTCCATGTTTTGATGACTTGGGGATTGGGTTCATGTACAGCAGAAGCAAATGACAGTAACGTAATACTGTCATCCCCTCCGCTGCCGTTTCTGTCAGGTTCTAACAAGATTGGCTTAAGCTTCTAATTCTAATTCTACAGCAGCAGCAATTGATGAAAGTTGCAGACAAACTTTATAACCTTTATTAGACTCGCATGCTTAGTCCATACACACCTGCTCAGCTCACGGTGCCCACAACAGTTTGCAAATTCCACACTATACAAAATTACATCTCTCAATTGTAAAAACAAACTGCAGGCAGCCACTTATGCATCAACTATTCTCTTGAAAGTAGTAGACATCAGGTCAACTTCAAATTCCATGACAAAGGTCCGGATTTCCATCGGAGCAAGCTCCACCTCCAATTTTTTTGGATCAACTGGTGCACCTCTCACCACCTTGGGATTTTCATTTTGATTTTCACTTTCTCCTTCTACTTTCCAAACAATCCTCCTCTTCTCCATTTCTTCTCTTCCTTGATTCGCAGATAAGCTCAACTCTCTCACCATCGCTATCTAAACAAATGCATCAACACTATAGACATTACCACCACTTCAAATTTAAATGGTTTCTAAAATAAATAAACAAAAAGTCAATTAAGTGGAGCCTGGAAACTTCATTGCCTGTACCTTCTTGCCTGGAAACAGCTTCTTCAGTTCCACTTCACTCATTACAGAAAGATCACTGTCCTCTCCAACCTGTGTAATCCAATAAATGTTGTATAGAAGGTTATTTAATTAAAACTACTTTGTTATGGAAAAGAAATAAGGAAAACAAACAACTATAAATTAATCCAGGGGCTCTTCTGCACCATCGCAGGGTTGGCTGGCTGTCCTTAAACACCATTTACAGTTAAAAGAATATATATGATGCCGACTGAATGCATGGTAACACTTGTTCCTGAATTGTGAAAATCATTCCTATTTCCTTTGAGATGGAAGGGTAAAAGTTTTCTCAAAGCATGTACAAGATGGAATTAAGTGAAGAGTAAAAGGCTAACCTCGTATAAATGTGCCAACCTAAGGAGGACTTTTCCATCATCAAGCTCCTGTATAGAACAGGAATATAAGTTAGAAAGGAAAGGGGAATGCAAGTAACTTGCATGTCATAATTTACCACACCACTATAGACTTTTGCAGAATGCTCCTTTGCCTTAAACTCAATATAATGCAAGTATAACAAAATAAAGGATAATTGTGCGTTTCGCTTTTCCCGTCCATGAAAATACCATCTACCTGAAGAGTTATAAGTGCAACATTATCAGGTAAACTATAGGAGGCATCAATCGCAGAAAATGTGGGTGTGTGAGAACTCATCCAGTTCTCTCCATCCTGCCAAGACAAATTGGCTAGTTAAAAACAAATCTCCATGACTAGAATAAATGTGGAAAAACAGAAATAAAGGAAAAAGAAAGCAACCTCTTCTGCAAATGCTAAGAGGAGGGGTGAGTATATCTCTTGGCCAAAAGAACGACGCCACTTAGCACCCTCTCCGAGTGGGTCAATTCTGTAATAATATTTTCCTTGGACCTGGACGTGTTTTGGTGAAACAAAAAGCAGGCTGATTATTAGGAGAATAAAAGCACAATTTGTAGACAAAACTACACTTGAAGATGTTAAAGCAAAAGTTGAAGTCATTTTATACATACGAACAAGTTATTAACCCCTAGATTAAAAACCATGGTTATCGGCAATAAGTGAAACTAACTTCATTTCAACCATTTGTCAACAACCTCTTGAGAATCATGCAAACCATCATCAACCAGGAGTCTTAAGAGACAAGTTAGAGCCAAACTGATAAAGGAAAATGCCAATTACCACAAACAGGATCTGGATAATTTTTACTTACAGCTAGTCCTCTGCAATCATCAAGAACACAGACTGTTTCATTTAGAGCCTCATCAACACCTCTAGAGTCATCAAGGAGCAGCCTCCTACGTGGCAATAGAAATCCAAAATCATAATTCTCGCCAACTATCAGGTATGCAAGTTTTATACACTTGGCCATGTCATAGAAACCCACACCTTTTACGTATTGCCTTTGGGAATTTTCAATATCCACCAAGTGCTATGGTCAAGTTAATATAAGAGTAACTGAAAACCAAGTAAAGGACAGATGAAAGCAAACCTGTGGAGCATCAACTCTATTTGTCCATCCACTATGCTAGATCCTCCTAGAGATCGATCTACCAGGACCGAAAATTCTTTCTTACTATCACGAATGTAAATTCCTAAATTAATCTGCATGGGTAAAAATGCTATATGTCAAAATAGTCTCTCATTAACAGCAATTCTCTAACAGTATAAACTTATCTTTTGGAGCAAAGTTACTGATGGAAAGAACATACTGGGTAATAATTTCCAGCAACTCGTTGATTTACTTCCAGGTCCCAGTCTGTCCTAAAATCACGAATCTGCAAAAGAAAAATAAAGATGGGGTGGAGTGGAGGGGAATTAAAAGTCCATAGTTTGTCACTGCTAAAAATAAGTAGTTAACAAGCGCAAACTTAAATAAGTGTTTCTTTGCATTCTAGATTAACACAAATAACTTACTATAAGATATTTCTTTCATAATCTATCTTGGAACATGAAGGCATAGCCCAAATCTGGTCTAAAGTTTGAGGCTAACAACCAGTCTGTGTCTCAAGATGGTATTCAAACAATAACATTTAAGGCTTAACACTGCAGCATGCAATCAACATACCCGTTTAATAAAATCACGTCCATTAGAATCAGTGTAGAATGTTTTGCTGTTTTCCAGAGAAGTTGTTATCTGAGTTGCTACTTCTTTTCCAAATCCATCATCAATTGGCACAGGCCCAACCTGAGAATCAGACACGATTACTGCA
Source organism: Gossypium rotundifolium (assembly GCA_025506655.1). Lineage (NCBI taxonomy): Eukaryota > Viridiplantae > Streptophyta > Magnoliopsida > Malvales > Malvaceae > Gossypium > Gossypium rotundifolium. The sequence continues at coordinate 54,643,987 of CP106725.1, forward strand.
TACAATCCAACATGCATGTTTTTTTTTTCTTATAAGATGGTGACAATAAAAGTAAAATGCATACAAAAACAAATAAATGAAAGAAAAAGAGAAAAATGGTCACTAAGCGTCAAATACTCAAGACTTTTATAAAGCCACAAAGCTGAGCAGGCCATTTGGTAAACTTACAATGAACTCAACTTCAACATGCTCCTTCTCCTTGTAAAGTCTAGTAGTCTGCAAAACATATGCCAGTCAGAAAGCTACATTCTCTAAGAAAGTTAAGAGATCTGAAACTGCGAGAATAGGATATCTATTTAGATTGGAAGAAAGCATCATAAAATTGTGACAGAGCTCTACTTCTAACTCTTCATGATTCGGTTAGTTTCATCCACCAGCATAAAGCATTACTTAGCCACATTTTATCTAATAATAGTTCAGGAGAAAACAGAATTCTAAAGGGGAAAAAAATTACACCAACATAAAATAAGCATCAGACAAGGCAAGACACCTGAAATATCCACGGATTGATCTGCTGATGCACCTCATTTATCAATGGTCCTTGAATAAAAGTCAATGAGGCCTGAGACTCAACAAGAAGTATTAGTTTAGAGATAAGGTAATTATGTGTTTGAACAAAAACTTCTTTGAATAAAACCACAGACCTGTTCAGCTTTTATGTGGTATGTGCCATTTGGACGGAAGACATATGCCCCAGAGTTCTTGTAAAAGTACCAAAATTTTTATATGAGAACAACCAACAAAGGGATACCTAGTGTCTTACTTAATTGCCAAGCAGGTAACAGTGTAATAAGAGAACATAGAATGCTAGTTTGTAACGCATGAGGAACTTCAATGTTACATATCGATACCTGGGGTGCTTTGTCGTTAACTCCATTATATCCAGTGTAATAGCTAAATGATTGTTCCACTGATTCCTCAATCTTCAAAAGTTTCAATCAAGCATTAGCCACACAGATTTTTAGCCTCATATATCTCACCTCCTGCCATTGCAGAAAAGCAAGGAAGCACCATACAAAAACAGCAATACTGATGTGACAATTGAAACAACCTTTTATATTCATTTGTAATCACAGTTGAAACGACACCAACATAAAGATATGCTTCAAGGAAGATAAAGCATCAAATAAGCAACACTAATTATGTATTACCCACCAAGTTTCTGTTGTTGACATAATTTATGATCTTCCCTGAAGGAGCTGAAATAGTAAGCTTTAAATTTCCTTCACCAACTTCAATAGCTGGTTTCTCACCCTTTTGAAATTTGTATATAGATGATTTGGTTGATCCAGCTCCTGAAATCAGACACAGCAACAGATTGCAACAATTTATTTGCATTTGATAATCAAAGAAATAGAATCCATACTTGTCAAACTGTATAACGGAATTTTTAATAAGTAGAGCAGCTACGTGAGTAAACCTGGCTTTTTAGAGGCAGAGATGGTGTAAGTGCTGAAGCCAAGAGGTGGTACAGATACCGTAAATGCAATCCAATACTTAGGTACATCATCTGGGCTGCTACCTAAATATGCCCTAGCATAATACTTCCTTAGGTCCACATAGGCATCAACTATTGGAACAAGTTGTGATTCAATTTTTCTTCCCTCAGAATCGTGAACAGTAACATCTTCATTAACAACCTACAACAAACCAGATAAACATACGTGATACAAATGTAGATCTCACTAACATTTTCCGTGCTCAACTTTGATCACCTAATTAAATAAGATGCACACCAGAGAACAACTCTGGCTGCAATATTAGAGAATGATTTTAGACATATAATTACCTACATTTGAAGCAATGCTGTTCAAAGATGAATGTTGGATATGCATAAATGTCCATCATGGAGATGCTCAATTTTTGTGAGTTTTTTCCTTATCCTCATGACCATGTCCATCACAGATAAATCTAATTGTTATAAGTTTTTTTCTTACAATCACAACTATGTCCACTTCAATATGTCCAACAAAGGTACTCCAGGAAAAATAAAGGATTGAAGCAATATCATATAAGTAATCTCTGAAAACAAAGTTTCAAAAATAGCCAATATGTATCAACAGAATATTACGCTACAAGCTCCTTAATTTGAGGAGAAGAAAAAGGAGTTCAAGGCAAAGAGAAATGGATGTACTCACAGGAAAACGTATTACATCCTCTCTTTTCCATCCCAAAGAATTGTAGACCACAACAATCTGTGAATGAAAAGAACTAAAAATTCATTTATCTAAGAATTATTTATGAGGTCAAACAACAGACGACATGGAAAATTCCTTCTTACCAAGTTCTTCCCATGAGACAGGTCAGTTTCTGATGCAGGACAGTAAGTTATATTCAGAAGTGGACACTGGGAAAAGATCAAAGAGGTGGATAAGAAGACACATCTCACATGTAAAGCCACTTAGCTAAATTTCATATCATGATTAGTTTGAAAATCAACTGTATTACACGTGAAACTAAAATTCATCAGTCATGACTTATTACCTGCTGGAAATTGGTGGTTAGGTCGCCACATCCAAAGGATGACTTCGAATCAGTTAAGCAAGCAAGTGAAGATGCAACAACCTTCTCAGCCTTTACAAAGTTAACAAACAAGTATACAACTTTAGACCAAAGTGAAAAGAAATGAGTATCCAAGAAAATTGTAAGAATCAAATCGGCACCTCTGTGTAGCCTATTGATAGCCTTTTTGCATAATCATTGGCCACATGCTGCTTCTCGGTACCTGTAACAGCATCATGATGTTGAGCAATAGCCATAGCATCTGCCAATGAGTCCGTATCTGGCCCTGAATCATTCCTCCCTTTGAAAAATTCAAGTTGCCTTGCTGCCTGATTAAATATTCACAAATATGAACTATATGCGTTAATGAAAAAGATTATTGAACCAACTATATCACATTAAAATGGACAAAGAACAGTACCAGATAGTAGCCACTCATTTTTCTAACAAAGAATTTTAAAGCTGGTCTACTTGTAAAGTATCCTGTCCAGTAAGCATTTGCACGATCTGCGTAACTGGTAAGAAGTACACTAACTTCTTAGAAAATACAAAGTGTGAGAACCAAGATTTAGACATTCTCAAGAAATGAACTCACGGAAAGTAGTCCTCAATTTTGAGAGGCCAAGATTTACTTGTAGCATATTTAGCATCAGTATATATGGATGGAGTAGAGTAGAGAGCATTGACACGTCCATCCTGCAAGTTGTCATTCAAAACCACTTAAAACCAATGGTTTGGATTAATAATATGACATCCAAAGAGGATAAAAACAAACCAGGTAAAGTATGCTAAAAATGTCACCAGAGAAATGAAAGAAACTAGAGATGCTCACCTTATTCACATAATGAATAAGCTTGTCCATGTTCCGGTACCAAGTGTGTGCATACTGATACCTAAAATCTGTTCCCATGGTCCACATTATGTGATTTGTTCTAGTTATGTTTGCCTGCCAATAAAACGATTTCAGGACCGATATGGACAATTAAATCGAAGATAGAATTCTTGAAGTAAAAAGACAACATTGTTTCCAAATATATTCAGAACACACCAATCTTTCTGTGGCAGACTAGTAAATCAGGAAGGTTTTATTAAGTACTGTTTTGTTTTAAACGGATAAGTATCGGGATACTTCTTTCTTATAGCGGAAACAAGCCTTTTCATTGAACAAAACAAATGGTCCAGCCAAATACTTGGGTAGGTACTTCTTCTAAGTAAGGTTGAACTTATTACTTATAATGATAATCTTGAAGATTATACATAATGCAGGAACTTTGCTAAAACAGGTACTTGCCACCTCATAAACTAGATCTATTATTTCAACATTAAAATATTTAATAAAGAGGAATAAAGAAAAAGGAAAAATTTTAGTAAGAAAAAAGATATCCATAAATATTAAGACCAAATAACACAAGAAGCAAAAGCAAAAACCTTAGGAGAGTTCCATAAAGTACCAAATTTCCACAAAGAGATGGGAAGGAAACCAAGATAGAAAATTCCTCACATTGCAATTTAACTTCATTTACCTGTGCTATTGCAGCGGCAACAAAGTCATTCACTCTGTCTTGGACATTGTAATCAAACAAATTGACATTATCCTGCAACAGAGGACATATTTAACTAGAGCCAATTACATACTCGAGTCAACAGACTGACTAAACAAATAAGATTGAGCTTACTTGAACAACAGGGGAATCAGCATTAACTTCAAAGTAGAAACCTGGTGGAGGTTCATAATTTTCTGGGAATGCTCCTGCAAAATCTGCAAAGCAAATAAGTTCAAGTAAATAATAACTGAAGAATAATGGAATGTTGATATACATCCCCAGCCACAATTTGAAAGGTCAATAAATCAGTAAATGCAACACTATAATCCTGAAGTTGAAGTACAAAATGTCATATCAAAAGCTAATCATGCATACACCAAATACAAGCAAAACAAACAAGCTGCTCACCTGAGCAGATGAGCCCAGGCTCTTAGAACCCCGCCAAATAACTTCGAGACTCTTCTCTTTTTTTCGCTTAATCCTGTCTTGGTAGTCTATGCGGCCAAAGAAAAATGAGTCGAATCCCACCTTCAAACATATAAACATAATTCTATCTAAACTATGCTGCTTGAAAAGTGAGTAACAATAACTGAAGAAGAAAGCTAGCAGCAGTAGTTACAGATAGACTTACCTCCGCACCCAATAAGTAAGCCTGTACTGCAGAATGTCCAAAAGGATCAATTTGCCATCCAATTCTTGGAGTGACACCAAACTCCTCTTTTAGGAATCGATGTCCAAGAGTTGTTTGATCAATCATGTCTATGTAATGTGGTACTGCCTCATCATGCATGCACATGCCTCCGTTTCTGGCAGAAGCAGAGGAAGAGAATGAGTGGAATTACAAACTCGTCGGGATATGACAGAAAAGAATAGTTTTTAAACATGCAACATAGTTGCAACCATGGATGTTTGGAAAAGGGTTTATTTATGTCACGAATTACATGAACTCCAGTTGACCCGAGTTGACAAGTTTCTTGACTATACTCTGAGTTAGCTCACTCTGATCATTCCACCATCGCTGAAAAAATGCCTGCATGAATCAATTAAGACAATTACAACGCAAACAAGACATATGACACATGACAACCACATATCTCTTGCCTGTACAGTCGAGCAGCATAACCTTAAAATAGGTTTAATGCAGCGTTTTATACAAGGAATACGAAAATTGGAGGTTAAGCTTCAAGGAAATATATACTAAAGACGGTCAAAATTCGAGATTTCTTGCCTGCTCAACATAAATGAACTTGCGATTTTTGTCAGATAACAGTGCCGGCACTAAAGAATCCAACACATTCTGCACACAAGCTCCCTAGTGGCGGAAATCCCACAGAAACAGAAAGAGAAAAATATAAAAAGAAAATTTAAGATAGAATCGTAGAAATAGAGAGTGGAAGGAGAAAGGGGGCACCTGGATGGAATTGTTAGAGCCAACATAATACTGATCAACGGTTTTTAACCAACCAACATCATCATGGGTGTGAGGAACCAAATGAACATTGATTTTCCCAGCATCTATTCCAGCTGAAGTGTTATAAACCATGTATTTCGATTCAGCACATAAAACCCCAAAAATAGCACCACGCCGATCAACTCAACAGTACCCATACTTGGCAGTTTAGTTTAGAGTGTGGGTGTGGATGCTGGAGATTTAAGCAGTTTTAAGGTGTTGGTTTGAGTTAGAAAGGGAGAATAGAAACAAGTTTTTGGCTTCAAGCGACAGATTATTATAGCTTTAGACGTCATAAACGAAAAGGACAGCAAAGGTTTTCAGTAAAAAAACGTTTACGAGACTCTGCTTAACAGATAAGGGAGGAGCAAGTCAAGCAAGGAAACACTCATCCAAACATTTCTGCAGTAGATGGAACAGCGGCAACTGCCATTCTTCACTTTCTTTTTTTGGTATTGACTTCTCTTGATGAATACCAATACCAGTTGTAGTGTAGGTATTTAGTATTATTATGAAAATACTACCATCCTGCTTCTTTCAACTTCTTCCTTATCCAAAACTATTTTTAAAATAAGGTAAATTATGTTATTTATTGAACCTGAGTTCGAGAAAATATTATTTAAAAAAAGGTAATAGTTAAATTAAAATATTAAAATAAAAGTATTTTAAATTTGTAAAGACTTTTGTTGCAGTGCGCTGCTGGTCTATTGATTCAATCCGCCTCGTTTTTAATTTTGTATTATATTATATAATTTTTAATTCATAATATATAATATTTTAATATGGACATTAAAAATTATTAAATTGTCTATATATAAAAGGTTAAAATCTATTATTAGTCTCTCTTTTATGTGTAAATCGTGAATTTAATCTTTATATTTTAATTTTTTTTTATTTTTAGTCTTTTTATTTTTAAATTTTAAAATTATAGTCTTTATCAAATGATAGCTGTTAAATTTATTAAGTTTTATTATTTTCAAATTTTGACATGGTAAATATATTACCACATGTATAATGTCATGTTAACTTATTATTTTCACATATTACTTACAAAAAGTCAGTTAATGACTTTAACTATTATTGTTTGCATCAATATTGAAATTTTCAAATTCGAAAAGGACTAAGAACGATCCAATTGGATAATATGAATTAAATCTACAATTTCATACATAGTAGAAGATTAATAGTATAATTTAACCAACCGGTCTTAACTGCTACCATTTGGACCGGGACTAAAAGTTCAAATTTTGAATAATATATGGATTAAAACTAACCAATTTGAAAAGTACAAGGACTAATTTTGATTAAATTAATATATAAGAACTAAATCCACAACTTATGCATAGTATAAGGACTAGTAACATAATTTAACCTAAGAAAGTTTTAATATATGAAAAAATTAAAATTATTTAATATTAAATTAAAAATAATATATATTTTTTCAAAAATAAAAAATAATATGAACAAGTCTAAATTGGGTTTGGGCTAGCCATCTATAAATATAACAAGCTTTGACAAAATTATAGACCCATATTTTAAGTTAGGTAAACTCGAACAACATAAAATATATTAATATCATACCTAAACTTGATTCATGAATACCTCTAATTTATGATAGAATGAATATTATTTTTATGGGTGAGAGTTGAGTTGCACCAAGTTCATATGTAGTTACAATATTATATATATAATCCTTAAGGTTTAATATGGTTTAAAACTTTGATTTTAAACTTTGTTTAAATTTATACATATTTATAAATAATTAACTTGAGTTAGTTTATGTTTGTACATAATGGTTTTATTTAATATTTAGTAATTTTATGAATATATAAATTTTTCAGAGATAATATATACATTGTCAATAAATTTCATTATTTTTATATTTAATTGGTACCTAAATTTTTTGACTTAACCAGTACATAAACTTGGAGTCTCACACATTTTAGTAATTATGTTGTAACATTGTTAGAATGTGATGATGTGGTATAACTATGCAATAATATATCGACACATGTCAGTCTAATATTATAGCAGTACTAATTAAAAATAAAAAATAAATTTATTAAAATTTATAGGGTTAATATGCAGATTTACCACTATACTTCAAATGGAAATTGAAAATGATCATTATACTTCACTTTCATTGAGATTTGCCATTCTCCTTGAGAATTAGAGATAAATTTATCATTATACCTTAACCCTGTATTGAGTTTTATGGCTTTACTTTTATTTGGTTAAATTTTGCCACTAAATTTAATTTCTTTAATTAAAATTTTCTATTCAATTTTAATTTAAAATAATTCGAATACAAAATTTAATAAAAATATTTTTATATTTTATTTTAATATTTAAAATGATAAGTTAATTAATATAATATTAAAATTATATATTTATATTATTTTATAAAATAAGTTTTTTCTTTTACAATATATGTATTTTTATTTTTCAATTTTATTTCATTAAAGAAAAAGTCTAATACTAATTTTTAATATTTATAAGTTAAATTATTTTCAACTATTAAAATAAAATATTTAAAAGAATTTTCCTTATCAAATTATGTTTTCAAATCATCAAAATTAATATTGAGTGGTAAAATTTAATTTAAAAAAATCAAATTTGAGGGTAAAATTTAGTAAAATTCAAAGTTTAGTGATAAAATTTAATCATATAAGCTTTGAATAGTAAATTACTCATAATTTCAAAATATAATGGCAAATATCAATGAAAATAAAGTATAGTGGAAATTTTCAATCCTTACCTATAGTACGATGAAAAATTTGTATTTTAACCCAAAATTATAAAATTATATCTAGACAGATGGATGTCTAGATTCAAATGAATTCAAATATCATTTTCTTCTAATTTATTTTTGGATATATATTTTAGTAATTTTAATATTTAAATTTTATAAAAAATGATTATATGAATATTGTGGTATTTAAAATCCGATATTAACAAATTAGTACTTCACAAAACCTCAAGAAATTTTAAAAAAAAGAAATAATAATATAATAAATAGTAAGAAGAAAAAAATTCTTAAATATTTTTCATAATTGATTAAAATAGAGTTTTCTTTTCAACCAAAACCATTTCCAAGCAAACCCCACACTTATTGAAGCAAAAACAAAGAATAAAACATGTAAATAAGGTGAATTAGACTTACAAATAAATTATCTATTTAATGTATAAAAAAAGAGAGGATAAAAGAAGAGATCCGACCAAAAATAAGCAAAATCAATGACTTTATCCCAGATAAATGAAACATTTTTAAGATGAGTGTCAAGAAATGTGAAAGAAAATTGTAAAGTTTTTAAAGTTTTGGGTTTTATTTTGGAATGGTAAAAGTTGAATTTGATTTGAATTCGATATAAACTTATTTTATCTTATGATAATTATTATATTTTTATTAAAATTAATTATTATTGAATTATAATTAAATTATTTATTATAAAGTAATATCAATGAAAAGATACCATTTATTAATATTATATATTGTAGAAATCGCATACTCATTTTTATTTTCTTATTCAATTAAATTTAATCTTTTATTTATATAAAAATATACAATTTACATTCTACATAGGATTAACAATCATTTATGCCAAATCATTGCACTGAGCGGAGTATATTTTGTTGGATGATTATATATTTACCCCATCCATGACTATGGCTTAAAAGAAAAAGAAGGGAAAGAAGCTACTTTTTTATCTCTCCTTAACTTCACCTTTTCAGCTTTTGCTATCTCCCACCAACAACTATATAAAAATACTACACAAATTATACTACCACCCAATCTAATCTAATCTTATCTCATACATACTTGAATATCAAAACCAATCTCTTTAATTATAATACAAACAACATATTTATTTCAAAAAATAAAATATGTCTTTTTCGACCACCAAACATTTGCATTTGCACTTGCAGTAAGGAAAGTTGGGATCTCCACTGGACCACAACCAGCTTGGCAGGCAGGATTAATAGCTCCAAACCTTTTATCCAATTAACTCAAAAACATCAATATTTATAAGAATGAGACGAAAATTACTTAAAATAAACAGTACTGGATAGTGTCAGCATCCCCATAACCGATACTCAAGTCAATCACCCTCCAATTATTAGCTGTTAATTGCGTAGAGGTTTTAAAAAATATTTGTTTTGGTGTTGGTACTGCCCATATATATTTTTATGTATTTTTTAAAATACGGGTATTTCCCGATTCAAAAAAATATTTTTTATTAGGTGCCGGCTTCTAGGTGGTCGGCATAAAAAAATTAATTTTTTTCGGTATTTTTTTGTGCCGGCACCCGTGGCAGGAAAAAAAAATTTAGTGTTAGCTTTATCTTCGTCGGCATCGGTGTGATTTTTTTTTTTCCCGAGTGCTTTGGTTGTCGAGATCGGTGACCGTTTGATTCTTCTTCAAGCTTTAGACAATGTGACTCCTAAGCTTTTAGTTGCATGAGAAGAGAGATTTGAAGAAAATAACATAATATTAATATAAAAAAGTATTGAATATTTGAGAAAAAAGAATATGCTTTTGAGTTTAGTTTACTTATTATAGTACTTATTAGTGGCAAAGAAAATAAAAGAAAAAGATACAACAGTAAAAAAAAAAACAGAGAGTTTGACATTTATGGTTTCAGTAGTGAAAAAGAAAGTTGTATATGGAATTGCATTAATAATTTTAATTAATGGTTTTAAGGCAAGAAAAAGTTTAATGCAATTTTATAGTTTAAATAGGAAACAAAAGCTGTATGTGGAAAAAATTTCCCTCTCCATTATCCCATTTCTTAAAGTGCATTAATTGATTTTTAATCTCCATATACAAATTTTTCCCTTAAAAAGTTAATTAATATCCTTAAAGAATATTATTTAATATTTTTAAATTCATTAAAAATATCAAATCATAGCATTTAAAAATAATAATGCAGTTATATTATATATGGTTAAAAGAGATAATCAAATTATTAACCATAAATATTGTATATGTTTGATATAGATTCATGCAAAATTCCAATACTCATCAATAATCAGCAATCAAATATTCATATATAAATGTTACCATAATTATGTTAAATTCCTTATCAAATGTAAATTAATATATAAATATTCCAAGGGCTAACCTCCAGCATTGCATTGGCATCACCATTGTAAAGCTCTTTCACCATCTCTCTAACCATAAACGGTAAGATTTGAAATTTTCTAAATAATTTATCACAAATTTCTTGATTTACGCATATTTGGCAAGGAAAAAATATTGTCATATTCGGTAATTTTAATTGATTATTCAATTTCAATAAAACAAAATCAATACTTAATTTCAATTTTAATAACGCATACAATATAAAATATTAATATTTTATCCCTGTATAAGTCCTTTAAAATGGTTCTAATATTTTATTTTACAAAACATAAACAGAAATTATGGTTAATAATTTGATTAATGTATTTTAACCATATATAATATAATTGTATTATTATTTTTAAATGGTATGATTTGAAAATTTCTAAATAATATATTATAATTTCTTTTATTGAATTTGAAAATCTTAAACAATATTCTTAAGGCTACTAATTAACTTTTTTAAGGAAAAATATTATATATGTGAATTAAAATTAATTAACGCATTTTAAGAAAGGTGATAATGGAGAGAGGGGGCTTTTTTATCTATTGAAATTGCATTGAATTTTTCTTGCTTTGAAACCATAAAAAACCATTAATTAAATTTATTAATGCAATTTCATATACAACTCTTTTTTTTTTCACCTTTGAAACCATAAATGTCAAATTCTCCAATTTTTTTTTTTTTAAATCTTCTTCTTCTTCTCTTGTTTCCTTGACTGTTGAATTTTTTTATCATCTTTTCTCTTGTTTTATTTGCCTACTAAGTATTATAATAAGTAAACTAAACTCAAAAGTATTTTTTTTTCTTCTCAAATATTCAGTGTATTTTCTCTACTGATATTATATTATTTTCTTCAAATTTCTCTTCTCATGCAAGTGAAGATTTAGGAGTCACATTATCCAAGGCTTAAAGAAAAACCAAACGGTCACCAATCCCAACAACCAAGGCACGTCGACAAAAAAAATAAATTTAAAAATCACATTGATGCCAGCGGAGAGAAGGTCGTCACTAATTTTTTTCCTGCCACGGGTGCCGGCCACCACAGTGCCGACATAAAAAAATATCAAAAAAAATTTAATTTTTTCTCGGTGCGGGCCACCTAGACATCGACACCTAAAAAAAACTTTTTTTTCACTGTAAAATACTCATATTTTAAAAAAAGTACATAAAAAATACATACGGGTGCTGACCATTGTAGTGTTGACACCAAATTATTTTTTTTAAACCCCTGTGCAATCACCAGCGGATGATTAGGGAATGCTTGACTTGGGTGCCAGCTACCGGGGGTGTCAGCACCGCCTGACACTGTTCATTTTAGATTATTCTCATCATTATTTTTGAAATTGGGTCATTCTTATAAATATTTATTTTTTGGGGTTTAGTTGGATAAAAATGCCAATAGCTCCTTTTTACTACACTGCATGCTTATTGCTCTTTCTTTCGCATCCAAACATATATGCCACAATTATATCATAAATAATTATTAAACAGATATATAAAGAGATGAGTAATAAAATAAAATTGTCAGCCAATGTTTTCGTGGTTCTATTTCTAGAAAATAAATGAAAAAATATATAGTTTTTCATCACAAGACATTCCTTGTGTCTTCGACCGCCATCGCTTCATCTTCTCTTTATCATGGGCTACTTTTTGAAAAAATTACATTTATGTCCTATGTTCATTTTCGGCTCACAAGAATTCTATAAATAAAAATAATCATACATGGAGATGATAATCTATGGTATGTTTCCTAAAACAACCTTAGCAAAAATAATAATTATATAATAAATATATATAATATTATATTCATTCATATAGATTCCCTAAATATGCGAATAATTATAAAATGCCACATCTTATAAAATATTAATTAAAAAGATGAAGAGAGAGAGATTTGGTCTCAGTTTACACCATAAACATAGCGCAACTTGGCGATCTGATTCCAATTTTTAAAAAATAACTAGTTTGAAAACGATTTTCTTATATAGCGGAAAATTAAAATTTTGAAAATCGACACGATTTGTGATATTTATAGCAATAAACCTTAATCAAATTCGTACATGTGTTTTTGGATAAGCGGGTCCTTGATGTTTTTGAGCTTTCAACCAAACGATCTTCTTCACTATTCTCGTACCATGAACTGCTTTGAGTGTGGGCTCAAACCAATTGAATCGAAACACAGAACTAGACAAAGTTCTCTCTTTTTAGGGTGAGAACGAAAATTCTTTCTTCTTTAATAGAAACCAGTAAAATTGTTATTCTGAAAAAGTATGTTTATATGTTGAGAATAAATTCTCTCTATTTTTTGGCAAAATAACAATCTGTCAAAAGTTGTGTTAATAGCTCTACTGTTGTCATCTATATATAGGAAGAGAAGGTAGAACCTTTGTAGAGTTGTAAAAGTTTATTTTCACTAGAAAATCCTAGTTTATCTAGGATATAGGGGGCAACAACCCTAGTTAATGATACTAAGGTTTTGCCATCCCACCTCCTTACATGAAGGGTTTTGGGCCTCTCTCATATGAGTCAAATTATAAGTACTTCCTAAGCCTTTTGGACCCAGTACTTTGTAATATGATCCAACTTGATTCATTTTTTTTTTCCAAAATAAACTTTAATATCCACATATTAAATAATTTTCTCACCCCAATTTTATCTCAATAAAGTTTTGACAATTTTACTCCCGATAAAATTTTGACAATTTTACCCTGGTAAAATTTTGAGAAAATCCATTCAATATGTCACAACTCAACATGTTCACTAGACCTGCTCATGGGTCGAGCCACCGACCCAGCCTGAAATGTGGGAGGGTTTGGGCAAAAATATAGGCCCGAAAAATGGACTTGGACAAAAAAATAAAGCATGTTTCAAAAAATGGGCTGGGCCTTGGGTAAGACATTTTTTACCTGAGCTGGCCCGGCCTGAATTTACTAAAGGACAAAAAAAACATCTACTTTTTTAATATTATTTTCTTGTTGTTTTCTCCCATTTTGCTATCATTTTACTATTATGTTGCTACTATTTTATTGTTATTGTTTGGATATTATATAAAACTTATTTTATTGATAATTTTGTTATTATTTTAAAGACATTTGTTAATTTTGTTATTATTCTAGGGACATTTGCTTGTTAAGTTGCATCTATCTTAGTGTTATTTAAGTATAAATATTTTTTAAAATTTATTTTCAATTTGTTGGGAAATATTTATTTTGATGTTTTTAGTATTTTTGATGTATTATAGATATTTTAAAATTATATAAAATATAATATAAAAATTAATATGGGTGGGCCGGGTTAAGCCCGAGTTTTAGCATTTTTATTCGGGTCGGGCTTGGGTAAAATTTTAGGCCCATTTTTTGGGCTAGGCCTAGCAAACGAGCCTGAATTTTTAGTTGAGCACGGCCCGGCCCAACCCATGCACACCTCTAATGCTCACTATGGCTAAATGATTTATTTTTATTTTCGGGCTTCAAAACAATCCCGAAACATAAACTCATCATTCCATCATATTTTAAGTAATCTTATATAAGATTGCAAGTTTTCATTTTCATTTTAATTTCTATTTTTGAAACCTACATTCATTTCAAATGATTTCATTTCTCCATTTAGGAGAAAACCATAATCGTTCTAAATGTTTCCCATTTCTTTTTTTCTATTCATTCTGTTCATTTCTATTCAAACACGCAATTCATTTCTAGTTTGAACGAGCTACCGGAGGGACTGATTGAACATATGTAGTCGAGACTCAATGATTTATAATTAAGTTCCCACATTTCGCCTATTAATTATAAACTCATTTAGTCATGAAGTCATTCCACTATAGTCTTGTGACCAAGCTCCCCCCAATGACATACCATTACAAAAGTAACTACTTAGTGCTCGTCCAATGACATTGTTATAAGTGTGTTACCTCATAGGATATCCTTGATCTCTTTGGGATAATATCTGTTCTCCCAATATAATCCTATTTTATCTAATGGTAACCATTACATCTTCCTTTATGAAAAGTTAATCACTATCAAATAGTGATCAAGTTATCATCACAAAGACAGACAACCCATGGCCACGTTTACTTTATATAAACCATTTAATGCCAATGAGAGGATACCATTTACCCATGTTTTAGGCTATGAATTCCACTGTTTTGAATGACGCTACATACTACAGAAGTTGTACACCCAATGCACTAGCTTTTGGTTCTTATCTATTTGAACTCAAGCTTTTACTTACATCAAAGAGTATGAGTCGTGCATACATAGTCCGCAATCCTTTCAAAATTTAGGTATGCCACACTATGAACGTCACAAGTGAATAAATTGATAAAAAGATTCAAGATCTATTCTGCTTGTGCTCTGTTCGATGTACTGTCAGTCCAGTCAGTCATATCTATGTTTCTATCTTCTAGAAGTCATCAGCTCTGATGCCCAAGACAAGTCATCTCCCCAATTGGACTTGATAGATGACATATTAGTCTTTTAATCGATTTTTTCATTTCTGATTAGACTATGGACATGTTTAGGTTCGTTTACTAATACAAGCTATCTTTCTATACTATGATCCGGCCTCGTAATACCGCTTAGTATTAGTTAAACATTTAGACAACCAATGAGTAACATTTACTTCTATTTTTTTTTACGTGCAAAAACCATGTGAGGATAATAATACAAAGTATATTAATTTAATTCATGAATAATTTTATAGCATAATGACAAAATTAGCCCCTAACGTTTGGGTGTTGAGTCACTTTGGCCCTTAAGGTTTTTTTGGAGCACTTTCATAATAATCATTTTTTTTTGGTCAAATTGGTCGTTTTTTAATGGTCTTGCTGACGTGGTCGTTAAAGGACTAATAGCAATGACGTGGAAATTTTTTTCCACCTAGGCGCCACACGTATGTAGATGCTGACGTGGCATATAAGACAAAATAATGCCATATCAGCAAATGAGTTTAAACTTAAAAAATAATTAAAATTAAAAAAACATTTAGAAATTTTTTTGGGTTTACTCACAATTAAAAAAAATTAAAACAAGTTAAACTCTAACTAGAAAAGAAAAGCCCGATCGATGACAACAAAAAAAACTGAACCCTAACTTTTGAATTAGTTAATCAAAATAAAATATTAGAACCCTAACTCGAGAAAGTAAAAAATTGGGGTATGTTTTTATAATTTTCACTTTCAAACTATTATATATGTTATTTCGGTTAATGTTTAGGGTTCTTAGGTTTGGAGATTTTGGTTTAGGTTTCAAAATTTTGGGGATTTTTAGGGATTTTTAGGTTATGGGATTGTTGATTTTAGGGAATTTCGGGTTTAGGGTTCATTTATAACGTTTTTTCTCTTAGCTCTTTTGCAGTGAAGATTGGTGAAGGTTCATACTCCAAATCACAGAAAAGAAAAGGTACAAACAAACAAACTGTTCTTCATTTTAATGCTTTGTTTTGTATGATCCTTTCTTTTTGTATTTGTTGGGATTTTCTTTTGTTTTTTCTTTCTTTACTGCAACTTTTTCATGTATTTGGAGTTAAATAAATCTGTCTAAAGGAAGATTTCCCTCGATAAATTAGATTATGTAAGCTTTCCCCTCTAATAAACTTGTTTGTGTATTGTCTTTTTGTACATTGAGGACTGACTAAAGGAAGATTCCCCTTGCGCTAATATGTTTAATATGAAACAATAAAACATCTTTGAAGTGAGAGGGAAGTGTGAGAGAGAGGGAGAAGGAAAAACAATAAAAATTTGAAGTTTGAAAATATTTGAATCCTTTAGGTTTGAACATAAATATATCCTCTTTGCCAGATTTTGAATTCCATCATTTTGCTTTGTGTTGTTGGTTGAAATTATCATGGAATGTAAAAGTAATATCACTAAAAACAATTTTATTTATTAATTGAAAAGATTCTGGGAATATAAATTGAGCTTAAATTATGGGCCTCTCCATGTTTAGGTAGTGTGGCCTGAGCTTGGTGCATAAAGGCAGTTTTGTCAGCACTCTCGGCAGAACTTTAAGGATAGATCCACTAGGAATGGCCCAATGTCCTTGGGAAAATTAAATAAATGAAAACCTAGTACTGTACTAGTTTATTTATTTTTTTCAAATATTATATGTCTTTCCATGATTTTTAATTATCATTAACTGACAATTTGAGGAGTTGAATTATTATTATTTTTCCAAAATTTAGTTATTATAATGGCATATAATTGAATGGCTTAGCCATGTAAATGTTCTCCAATAATTTTAAGAATTTAAGAAACTATATTATATCGTGTTCTTTTTCCTATTATTACTACAAATTTGGAGAGGTAATTAATTGAAGAGTATTTGAGCCTTCACAATTACTCTCAATTTATACTCACTTTACCAATATAACTATAGTTTTGTTAAGCTAATAAAAAGACTACTACTTCTTGTTGGTTTAAGAATAGAAAATTTGTATTTTTCTAATTTAAATTGAATTCTATATGCAATTCTTTTGCTAAGAAGTTTTTCTGCATGCTCTGCCAAACTAGAGATCCCATCTTTTGCAGGTTCAGTATTTGCGATGTTAACTCGTAGTTTCATTGTGTTCTGCATCCTTGGTACAAACAATTTTCCAAGGGCTTTGCTAATGTATTTGGAAAATATGCCTTATTCCTTCACCAATTATTTCCCTACCATCCTTTGTAGCTCTAAGTTCAAGAGCACTGTTATAAACCATAACCTCCAGTATGTAGCCTTCAACATGTCCTTTTCAAAGAATAAGCTTTATGTTTAATATGTCTGTTGGTTGATGTTTTTGTTTGCTATTGCTGATAACTTTGGTGGGGGCAATAATTTTGGATTTTCTGTGAACTTAGTAATAACTTTTGGTGGGGGCAATAATTTTAGATTTTTCACTGCACGAGAAATGGAAGTGGTCCCTCCATGTTTTATTATTGTGCTGTTATGGCATAAATATAATTATTAAATCATTTAACTTTATATGAATTATTTATGATTTATATGAATTGTTTGTATATACCTTTTTTGGCTGCACACTGTTTGTCATTATGCTTATGTTTTTTTATTCTTTAAACTGCAGATGTCTGTAGAGGAGGAATACTACATCAACTTGCATGTTGGGGGTAAATTTATACATGATCCTCATGTTAGGTATTTAGGTGGTGACATGGTGAGGCTTAAAGAGGATCCAAATACGATATCATATTTTGAGTTATGTAAAATAGATAAAGATAGGTTAGGGTTTATACAGGGCAATTAATTTATTTCCATGTACCTGGCAGTAGGAATTTGTAGGATAACCTTAGGGTTGTGTGGAATGATGGGAGCATTATTGACATGATAAACTATTGAGTTAAGCATAATGAGATAGACTTATATGTAGAGTATGAGATTGACACTGCTGTTTTTGTCAATGATGAATCGATGTTAGTTGTAGCATGTTTTGTAACACCCCTTAACCTTAAACCATCACCGGAACAGGATTACGAGGTATTACCGGAGTTAAACATAAATAAACGAGTAAATTGGGATGTAATCCCAAGGCACAATTTAAAATTTTTCAAATTTCATCTTTAGGACCCTAATATGGCCCTACAAAACCCAAAATATGATTAGGAAATGATTTGGGACTAAAATAGAAATTTTAGAAACTTTTTCTTAAAAACAGGTGCACATGCTCGTGTGGATTTGGACATGCCCGTGTGGCCTGCCCGTGGGAAATCACATGGCCGTGGGCAAATTCTGACTTACTACACGCAACCATGGGACTAGCCCGTGGGCAATTCCTTTGATTCTAACTTTTGCCACACGGCCTAGGCACACGCCCATGTGTCTAGCCGTGTGAAAACTGCAATATTCACCATTTTTAGCCTATTAAAACACATCAAATACACCTAATTCATACACAATCAAAATCATCCATTGTTTAAACAAAACTTAACCATTTCATATGCGTTAACTCATATCAAAATTTGTATCATAAAGCTCATTCATTCAAGCATTTATCAACTCAAAACTTGTCAAAACACATGACCTAAATTCACTTCAAAGTCATATAAACATATCTAGCCTATACACGCCATATTTAGCTAAATATATTTTCAAAAAGGGTACCAAAAAAGTTTAGAAGTGTGATGATGATCCTTGACGGTCCCGAGCCTACTGTAGCCTTAACGACCTATAAATAGAGAAAACACACATATAGAGTTAGCTTTCCAAATTTAGTAAGTCAATATACAAACAAACTTAGCAAGTGAGGCATATTTGCGCAAACAAATACATTAACACATATCAATCACTTAGCAAATTATCACATATATGCTTTGATTCATATACCTTTGTTCATATTTGCCATATTCACAATTCAAGAATCACATAAACTTATAACTCATTTAACCAAAACTTTACATATCATATTATCAATTCCATATTCATAGCACCATAATAAGATTACATAGATGCTTACATTGTATACACAATTAGTGTATAATCAACATACCTAAAATGGTTTTATTATCACATATTTGTTCATAGCTCGGATTTGCCATATGTATCACAAATTTGCCCGTTGAACTAATAGGAAACTAATAGGATACTCAGAAAGCTCAGAATAGTTGTCAATGCCAACGTCCCAGACGAGGTCTTACATGCACTTGGATATCAGTGCCACTGTCCCAGATAGGGTCTTACACAAATCAATACGATGCCGATGTCCCAGACATGGTCTTACACATAAAAGTCATATTGATGCCAACGTCCCCGACGTGGTCTTATTCATAAAGCTTATATCGATGCCAACGTCCCAGACGTGGTCTTACTCGTAAAATTTATATTGATGCCAATGTCCTAGATGTGGTCTTACCCGAGTCTCAAATCAATGCCAACATCCCAGATGTGGTCTTACATGATAAATAGAACAGACACCTATGTCATGACATAGCTAATCCTATCTATTCCTAGGTTCACACGGGACTTCTCGGACTTAGTCACTATGTCAGATTTTTTTCTCAGAATTCATAAGCATAGCTTCTCAATAGCATTCATGATTAACATCAATCACAAAAACAATTATAATTGCATACATATACATTTATTTGCATAGTGACTTACCTCGGATTCGGTTTATCGAAATGAAAATGGCTACTCGTTTACTTTCGCTTTCCCGCGATCTAATTCCGTTTTCTTCTATTCTTGATCTAAACATATTCAGAATTAACCCTTTTAATCACTAATTCATTCAATTCAATCCATACACACATATTTTGGGCTATTTATAATTTAGCCTTCACATTTGCACATTTTATCATTCTAGTCCATTTTTCACAAAACATCAAATTCACAAAATCCACACATACACATGCTTGGCCAAATATATATAAAACACATACAAGCCCACACTTTTCGTCAAATTTGCTATTTAATCCCTCAATTTATCACTTTCTCAATTTAGCTGTATTTAGCTAAATTCATCAAAACTCCAAGAACAAAGTATGTTTATCTAACTCATACCTTTCATTTAACACCAAAAATCATCAAAAAGCTTAACTTATCATCCATGGCAACTCACACAAACATCATCAATTCACAAAATTAAAACATGGGTTTTGTAGCTCTCAAAGCAACGATTACAAAAACATAAAAATTATCAAGAACGGATCAAAAACTAACCTTTGATTTAAACTTGTAATAGCTAAAAATTTGAAAGCTTTTGTTCTTTCTTTTCTTTCCCAAATTCGGTGGAAAAATGGATGAGAAAATGTCCATTTTCATGTTTTTATCAAATATATCATACATAATAATCTATTTACTAATTTAGCCTTTAAATAATCATATAGGACAAACATAAACAATGGCTATCATGTCATTCCACCATCCACTAAATTTCTTTTATTATAAAATAATTATAACTTAATGAATAAGTAATAAAATAATTATAATATATAATATAAACTAATAATCATATAAAATATACAAGTGTCACATTTATTACCATCCACTACTTATAATAATGGCTTAATTGCCATTTAAAGCCTTTAGCTTTACAAAGCCACAACACTTTGGCACTTTAGCAAATAGCAAACAACTTTCACATTTCATGCAATTTAATCTTTTGTCAATTTAATCACCAGACAATCAAATTAAATTATGGAAATTTAACACATGCTAAAACACATATCAACAGTACAAAATATAATATTAAAATATTATATGGAATCAAATATGTGGTCCCGAAACCACTATTTTGACTAGGGTATAAACTGGACTGTTACATGTTTGCAATTTGGTGGTAATGGTAATGAATGTGGTGAGAGTATTGAGGTTATTGGTAGTAAATGTGGTGAAAGTGAGGGTGGTGAGGTTGTTGGCAATATAGGTGGTGAAGGTGAGGGAGGTGGTGAGGTTGCTGGAAATAAATGTGGTGAGGTGTTGAGGGTTAGGGTATTGGAGAGGGTGGTGAGGTTGCTAAAGGTTTAGGTGGGGAGGTGATGATGTTGCTGTTAGCAAAGGTGGTGAGAGTGATAGAGGTGGTGAGGAGGGGGTTAAGGATGAAAGTGATAGTGATTCAGAAGATGAGAATACTTATTTGATGAAGGTTATATACTTATCAAATGGTGATGATAATGAGGAGTTTCAAGAAGCTAGGCAAAAGGTGAAGGAAGTGGAGGGGAAAACCAATGGGAAAGGTAATAAAATAATACTTGATGAGACTAAAAGTGAAAGCTCTGGAGAGCAGTTTGAGCCTGAGGTCCCTGAAGAAGTCGATGGTGAAAGACTAAATAATAGTGTTGGTAGGGAAGAAGATGGAAATGAAATTGAATATTTTGATAGTGATGATCATAGGAGCATACTTGGGTTAGAAGACGATGACAATACTAATGTTTGTAGAAGAAGAAGTAGGTTCCCCACATACAATCCAAACTCAGCAAGTCCACACTTCTGTATTGGAATGTTGTTTAAAGATGGTGAGCAATTCAAATCCATAATTCGTAAGTACTCAATGTGTTGTAGAAGG
Organism: Gossypium rotundifolium; assembly: GCA_025506655.1. NCBI lineage: Eukaryota > Viridiplantae > Streptophyta > Magnoliopsida > Malvales > Malvaceae > Gossypium > Gossypium rotundifolium. The sequence goes on from CP106725.1 coordinate 54,665,601, forward strand.
GAACTTAAGATAATCAAGAGTGAACCAAATAGGGTTAGAGTTAAATGCATTGCATCAAAAAAGTGTAAATGGGGAATATTTGCAAGTTACAGTAACATGGCCAGATGCATGTAGGTGAAAAGTTTTCATGATGAACACAACTATTGTGTCAATTTTAGAAACAAAATGGTCAATGTAAAAGTTATTGTAGAACATTTTGAAGCTACTATTGGGGACCACCCAAAAATGAAGCTAATGGAGATACAAAGAAGGGTAGCTTCAGAAATGCATGTTAATGTTAATATGACAAGGTGTAGAAGGGCCAAGAAAATGGTGAAGGATAAGTTGGCAGGGAACTTCGTACAGGAATTTGCTATGCTGTGGGATTATGTTGATGAGTTAAGACTAAAGAATCCTAGAAGTACTATAAAGATGGCAGTGAATAGAGTCACACCTGAATCTCCACCACATTTCAAGAGGTTTTATGTCTGTTTTGAAGCACTAAAAAGAGGTTGAAAAGAAGGGTGCAAACCTATACTAGGTTTGGATGGTAAGGGTGAGTTGTTGGCTGCTGTTGGGAGAGATGGAAACAATCAGACGTACCGAGTTGCCTAGACTATTATTAAGGGGGAATGTATTGATTCTTGGGTTATGGTTTCTTATTTTATTGGTAGCAGACTTAGGAATGGAAGATGGTTTTGGGTATACCATCATCAGTGACCAACAAAAGGTAAACTATTTATTTTGTATTTATTTATTACTAATACTATTAATTGTTACTGATGATTTATTTATGCTTTGTAAATTAATTTGTAGGGTCTCGAGATAGCCATTAATGACATTTTGCCTAGAGTAGAACATAGAAATTATGCTAGGCATGTATTATCGAACTGGTTTGGTAGGAAGAAAGCAAAGCTATTCAAATTTGCATTTTTGGAAAGTTGTGAAGTCTACAACAGAGAGGGAGTGGGAACAAAACAAAAAATACTTGTATAAGCTTGATGAAGGTGTTGCAAAAGAGTTGTCCTCTAAGAATTCGAAAGCTTGAACTAAGGCCTTCCAGGGGTTACACTCGGTGTTAAATATTATAGGCTATACCTTTGTGAAACATTTTACTCCAGCATTATGGAGTCTAGATTTAAGAGCATAATAACCATGTTGGAGGAAATTAAAGTTAATATGATGACCAAAATAGAGGCTAAGAGGAAGAGATGCAATTCGTGGAAATAAAATTATGGTCCACTAATAAAGAAGAAATTTTATGACAGCAAGAAGGAAGGTGTTGATTGGAAGATGATCTGAAATGGGGAAAATGGGTGTGAAGTTAAGAAAGGCAGAAAATAGTACGTAGTAAATGTAGAGCATAAGACCTGTAGTTCTTAAAGTTGACAATTATCTGGGATCCCTTGTCCCCATGCCTGCTGTGCTATATGACATATTAAACAAGATCATGATAACTACTTACATAGGTACTACCACAAGGACACATATTTGAAATCATATGAATATGCTTTGCAACCTATAAATAGGTCAATTGAATGGATTAAATCTAGTATTCAGCCTGTGCTTCCACCAGTTGAGAAAATAATGCCTGGTAAGCCAAAGAAGAATAGAAGGAAAACAAAAAATGAATAAAAAAAAGTGCAGCCTAAACAACTCAATAGGGTTAGTCTAATTATGAGATGCAAGAAATGTGGTAATGAGGGTTACAACAAAAGATCATGCATTCAACCTAACACAACGGGAACACAGGTATATCGTAAACACCTTTTCATTATCAATACCAAAATATTAAAATCTAATTTGGGTTCTCATTTTTTTGTCTTAGTCTGGTACGAGTACAAGAGCTAGAAGCCCAAAAAATAACAACATAACACCATGCATTTAGCCTAATACAACTAGATCATAGGTATATCGTATATACTATTTTAATGTTAATTCAAAAATATTTTAATCTAATTTGGGGTTCTTATTTTTTTTGGTCTTAGTCTAGAACAAGTACACGAACTAAAAGCCAAAAAAAGAACAATAAAACACCATGCATTCAGCCTAACACAACTAGATCACAGGTATATCGTAAACTCTTTTTTAATGTCAATTCCAAATTATTTAAATATAATTTGGGGTTATGATTTTTTCTCAGTCTAGTATGAGTATGAGAACTAGAAGCCAAAAAAAGATGGCATATCAGAAACCTATCAACGCACAAGAATCCACTGCAGTAAAGAAGATGAAGAAATGAATTGAGATGTTAACATATTTTGTTTGTTTTTTTAAATGATTTGTTGAAATGGTTTTTAACATCTTACTGTTATAGAATCATTTTGTTAGCATAACATATTTTGTTTGTTTTTTGAAATGATTTTGTAACATCTTAAAATTAGGGGTCTGGCATTTTTTGCATTATTGCATGTGTGGAGCTTGTTTAGCTTGTTGTTAGGGTGTGTTTAGGGGTCCTAGGGAGGCTCAGGTTCGAGTCCAAGCCCTGGGAAAATTTTGGTTTTTGGCTCTTTAGGGGAGAGGGCTAGCAGAAGCTAGACTTAAGTTTAATTAAATATGGCATAGTGGTGTGGCGTCACAAGGGAAGTATGGAGGGAGTGAGTTCGAGTCTTACAAGCTACATTTTGGTGGCTATTATTTTGTGGTCAGGAAAGGAGGAAGCAGAGTTGAGATCAAACTCTGCCTTGGTGGTCGGGAGACTTGGTCAAATAGTTTGAATGGATGACGGAGAGCATGTTGGGGAGGAAAAAGGTAGAGAATCAAGGGATTTGGGGTGAGAAGAGGTAGTGGCGAATTTGGGAGTGTGTTGGGATGAGGATTTCGGTTAAGAGGGTCTCTTTGGGAGCATATTCGGCCTTGAGTGGTAAGAGTGTCGATTTTTCTTAGGAGTTCTTTTGAGAGATTTTTACCTTTTGGCATTTTTCGGCTATAGTATTCCGGAACATCTTGCTTTAAATTTCTTTGCCAAAACCTAAAGCTTGCTATTCTTTCTTCTTCCCAATTCTTCAAACACTATTCTTTTCATTTGTTGTTACTAATCACTTCTTGGCCGAAACCTCTAGTCCTTTTTCTTCTAGTCTTCAATTGGTTGATTTCGTTTCTTCTCACTTTTGGGTTTTTCATTTCGGTTAACCTCAAAGCTGAATATTGGTTCTTGTATTTTGCTGCTTGTGCTGAATCTCCTCACCCATTCGGCTTATTTTTGGCCTAAGGTATGTTTGCTCATCTTTTAGTCTTTTTGTCTTTTCTTTCAACTAAAGCCGAACCTCTCACCCTGCTTCTCTGTGGAAAAGGTCAAATCGATTCATTCTCTTCCATCTCAAATCCCTCTCGTTCTTTTGGTGTGGGCAAAATCTGTCGGAGTGTTAGCACACTCTCTCGTCCTCCTTCTAGCCTTTGGATTTCGTAAGTTGGTTGGTAAGTAAGGTTATGGCCGAATATAGGTGATGGGGGTTTTTCTTGTGGGCTTGTTTTTACTCAAGCCGAATGGTTATTATGATTTCAATTTTGGATGCAAATATTATGGCTAACAGTTCCTCTCGGTTTTAACATTGCAAGGGACTCGATGAGCTTAAACCAAAGGATCCATTTTACATTCTTCCCTTGCAGTGAAAGTCTTGGATTGTTGGCAAGTAGTGTAGATTATTTTATCAATCTCAATGCTTAGAAGATGGTGTATTAAGGATTAAGACTAACTGTTAGTCAATATTGATCTTAGGTGTTTTGGAAAGTGTCGAGTACCGCAAATCGTAAATAGGTGTGTAATCTCACACCAAACTAGATATTTGCATGTGCTGCTCTGAGAAACGACTGAAAGTCAAAAAACTACCAAACGTGACTACACGAGCGTGTGAGCACTCATAGTGGAAAACCAAGACGCAAATGTTGGCGGTAGGTCGTTGGGAGTGTCACGAGCACTCTCGCAAAATTGAGGCTGTAACGAGCCTTGTCGAGCCGAAACAGGCCAATTGAGCCCAATGGGCTATCCAGCCCACATGGGTGAAATTGATGGAAAACTACCAAACGATAGGTGTGATTGCGAAATCTAAAAATTTGAGACCGAAACCATGCGAAATGGGCCACACGAGCCTATGGGCCCATTTAGGCCTAAAATTGATTTTTGGCCCAATTGTACCGCAGTGACCCAAAAAAAGGTCCCGTGTTGCTCGTGGCGACCATAGGCCTCCGATAAGGTCGCTCAATGATAAAATTACCAAAATACCCCTAGTGGGTAAATGACCGTTATACCATTGATTATGGATGGTTATCATGTATATGCTTTATTTACACTTTTGTACGTATGATGCATTGCATTTATAATATGTTGCATGGGTTGGGTTTGATGATCGGAGGAAGTGTATTCTGGTGGCTCTGCCACATTTTGTGTAGTGGCTATGCCACGTATATTCTATTATTTGGTGGCTCCGCCACAAATTCTGTGATTAGCAGCTTGTCTGCCATATTGGTGTGTTTGGCGGGGTGGGTTGACTTGATCCCCACAGGTGTGATTGGTTGGTACGGGGGTGTGTTTGGTTGGATTGGGTTGGGCTACATCCTTTGTTTGCATTATCATGTTTATAGGGCTAAGGCCCCGATTATAATCGAATAGGGCTTCAGCCCAGACTGCTTCCGTTCAGGCTCGGGCCCTAATAATGACCATTTAGGGGATTACACACTGAGTTCCCGTAACTCACCCCTTTGTTTTAACCTTGCAGGTGATCCCCAACGTTAGAGGATTTGGAGCTGCGGAGGACTCTATGGTCTCCATACATCGGAGTTTTATTCACGAAATTTAGTAAATCCGGTCCTTACCTTATTTTTAAGATTATTTTAATTTGGGTTTAATATTTTGCAATAAGGCCTTTAAACTTTAAATTTTCTTTTAAACTTTCTTTTTCGCTATGATTCATTACTAAAGGTTTAATATGGGGTTTTCTTAAAAAGTTAATAAACGATTTTCCGAAATATCGTGTTTCCGCAACTATTTAACCTAGACTTTCACATCTAAAATTGTCACTTAAAATATCAACAGCTTTTACAATCGGTCATTATGCAAATCGCGATTTTCTCAAACTAACAACGGACTTGGAGTTTAAAAAGGGATGTAAAATTTGAAATAGATGCAAAAATTTTAAACAACCTTTCTATGTGGCATGCTGGATCCGGTCGTAATGTCTAGGCCGGGTCTGGGTTGTTACAGATTTGTTCAAATGGTCGGTTAACCTCTTACTTCTATAGGATCATTTTGTTAGTATAACATATTTTGTTTGTTTTTTGAAATGATTTGTTGAAAGATGTATACCATTCTTTGCTATAGTAGATTTTTTAACATGAAATTGGTGAAGCCCTAGTTTTAGTTATGAAATACAGTGTAATATCCGGGTTAGGGGAAATTGACAAGTGTATTATAGGTGTTTTTAGGAAAAATCTTTGTTTTTTTGTGGGGAATATGGGTTTATATACTAATGTCAACCTTGCTTGCTAGTTTTAGTTATCTTGTGTTTGCTCAAATACTATTTTGGCTTCTTCAAATGGTGGGTAGAGAGTGAATTTAGGAGGAGACTAGTTCAAACTAGTTTGAATGGGTGGCTTGGAGTGTTTGGGGAGTTGTGGCGAAATTTTGGAGAGATTTTGGGGGGTGAGTGGCGATTTTGGTATAGTAGGAGTGTGCCGAAATGCACTTTGCATTTTGGTACATTTTCGGTCAAAAGTTTTGTAAGCCAAAGCTCTCTCTTTTTGTCAATAGCCTAAGCCGAAAAACTTTTCCATTTTGCTTCTTGAAACCGAAACCCCAAGCAACTCTATTTGCCAAATTTTGCAGTTTTGTTTTCTACACTTTGTGTTTGCCAACTGAATGCTCCATTTGCTTTCTCTATTTCTTCTTCTTTCAAACCGAAAGCACCATCCCTCTCTTCACCTTTTATTTTCTTTCTTTTCCAAAACTTGTTAGCCGTTTGTCACCATTTGTTCTTCCCATTTCTCTCAAGCCGAAACCCTCTCAACTTGTCCCTTCAAACTGCCTTTTTCTTCTCTGAAACCCCATTGCCGCAACTTCTGTTTCTTCTCATTCTACTCTCCCTTTTCTTCCCACACAAAGACGTACATAGGTGTGTTAACACCTTGGCCGAATCCTATTTCTTCTTGTTTAAGTGCTAGCCGAATCTCTTTCTTGTGTTGCCGAAACTTCCCTTTTCTTATTAGTTTTGCACTTTGGTCGAATCTTTCCTCTCCTAGTAGTTGTCTTGTGGCTGATTCTTGTGTGTGGTGATAATATCAGTTGGTGGTTCAATCAGGTTGAGGAAGGTAAGTTTTGGCCGTAAGGCCATCTTTTTCCCCCTTGTTTGTTGATGACTCTGGTTTGGTTAAACCGATGTTGGTTGGTTGAAAGGAGTTAATTTGTTTGATTAATCATTTCGTTATAGGGCCTTTGGATTTCGGAAGCAAGCAAGAGGAGTCTTCCTTCTCTGATAATCGTTGGGTAAGTGGTGGTAAGAGGTTGCTTTAAGGGTCGTTCTTTTAGAGTTTGTTAAGCCAAAGACTTGTGAGGCTAATGGTTTGTGTTTTAGGGGGAGGCCGATTGTCAGAAGAACCATTGTTGGTTCGGGTTTGGTAGGAAACCAAACCATTTGCAAGGTAAATGTTAACCCCTTTGGTTTAATGGTTTTGGTCGAAAGGTATAAGTGGCTAATCTCATGTTTGGTGATTATAGGAGTAGGGTATCGAGGGATTTAGATCGGTTCGTTGGGTTAAGCCTGCGTGTTAACAGGTGTGTAAACTAACACACCTTTTTACTGAGTAATATGTTAATAACCTGATTGTGTAAGTGAAACAGTATGGTTGACTGATGTAATACCCAATGAGGTATGGATACGGATTCGGGTAAGTCCGTTTCATTATGAGATCTGTGATGATGTGTGATATCATGATTTATAGTGTATGTATTTTGAGATGTCATATTAAGCATGTGAGCATGATAGCATGATTGCACGATTTGCATTAGTATGATATGTTATTGGGTGATATGAGAGGAGGGGATATGATATCGTGTCTTTGGGACACGGAGGTTTGGCACCTCCGGTGGTTTGGTACCACAGATTGATTATTGTGACTTTGGGTCACGAGAGGTTTAGCACCTCGCGTCTCATCCGGTGGTTTAGTACCATAGTGGGTTGGCCCCACGGTTGATTTTACGGGATTGACGCTAGTGATTTGGTATCACACGATGGGTTGGCCCCATCATTTTAATCGTGACTACGGTCACCGGTGATTTGGTATCACACTTGTGTCTTTGGGACACGAGAGGTTTGGCACCTCATAGCGACTCGTCCACGTGGTTAACACCACAGTGGGTTGGCCTCACTTTTGAGATCTGGGATTATCGCCGGTGATTTGGTATCACACGTGGGTTGGCCCCACGATGGATCTTCGTGACTTTGGGTCACCAGTGGTTTGGCACCACATCTATGGATAACGTGACTTTGGGTCACGGTGGTTTAGCACCACCGGTGGTTTGGTACCACACGGGTAGCAAAGGTGTTACGGATGGTTAGGATCGGTGCATTAATTGTGTTGCTTTGTTATGATGTGTGTTAGCATGTTGCATATCTGGGAGAGAGGATTTATGCCTTTGAGTCTTGCGACTCACCTTCTCCTTATCATTTGGTGACATATAGATCGCGGACATGGAGCCGGGATGGACTCAGTGCCCATGCCATGGATAAATTCGAGTTGCATTGATTTAAACTTGGTACTTAATTTGTGGTTTTTCATTTGGTTTATTTGGATTGTAAAAGTCCTTTTAAACTTATGTTTTATTATTTACATACTTAGATTGGATTCCAAATATGCCTTAATAATTTATTGGGTTAAAATTGGCTAAAATTTGTAAAGATAAGATTTTCAAACTACAAGCGATATGTTTTAAACTTTACCATCGGGTATCACTGCTGTAATCTAAGATAAATGAAACTCAAATGTTCTCCAACTTGAATGCATTCTCGTACTAAGTCAAAATGTTTTAAGCAACAACAAGGATTACTTGAATTTTAAACGAGATAAACTTGTTTTACATACATATCGATTAAGTTTTCAAAATTATCGGGTTTTCAAATGCACCATCAATTTTAAAACAGTCATCCCAAGATTTTCTTCAAGTACAAATTTAGCAAGATGATTTTAACAAACTCTTAAACTTAAATCTAAACCTCTCAAATACATTTTCCTGTAACATACCAGATTCATGCGTGGTGTATTGGCCAGGGTTTGGGGTGTTACAATTGTAATATCGAGCCAAGTTCAAAGGCTGTTTGTGGGCCGAGGCCCAAAATGTTTTAAATTCGGTTTTAAGTGTTTTGGTTTTAAAGTATATGGTTTGAAAGGCATGGCACCGAGTCTCCGGCACCAATCCACCCAGGTAAGTACCCTTACTATTGCTTGTGATTTTGATGTGGTTGAGATGTGATTGGATGACTAGTAATAGTAAAACTACCTTAGAAACTGAAATCAATAGGACTCTATGGACTTGCGAAAACAAAGCTTCTTTAATATTCATAAGACTTTGCTTTTTAAGCAGTGGAATAATTCTTGATGCATAAAATTCTTTAAATCGAGACAAGATTTTAGTCATGAGTACACGAGGTGGGCGTGGTCGTGGGCGTGGTCGGGTAGGATGGCGGTTTACGAACCGTAGGATCTGGTCAGGTCGAGAATGAGATCTTAATATCGCCACCATTTGGAGGTGGTGAGTTTGAGAACAGATCGGGACGACCAGCAGTGTCCGAGGCGATCTTTGGGGTTCGGAAAGGGTAGGTGGAGTAAGTGGAGGCACGGGAGCTAGAAAATCGTGCTGGCGACTCGAAAACAAGCGAAATGAGGTATTTTGGTGTGTTGGTGTGGCTCCCAAAGAAGCGAGTATTGGTGGAAGCGACAGGCGGATCATGGATGATCTGGACTGACTGCGAAGAGAAATTAAAGGGATAGTATCACTCCTTGAGATGAGTCATACCGGTGGTGGCTCACGGTTCGGAACAATGACTGCAATGAAGATCGACTTGGGACTATTTCGAGTCGCTTATCGGAAAAATGCGTTGGAGCTAACTATATTAATGAGCAATGGAAAGTATTTACGAGGTTAGTTCGGGAGTAAATCGTGTTAGAGTCTGAGGCGAGTTCCTCGGTGAGTCGGTATGCTAGGGGTATGGTGGCTCTTGAACATGAGAGGTGTGTTCGTTCGAGGATGGCTGCGAGATGAATTAAGGTTCTTGATTGCTCCCATGAGGAGCATGAATTCTTGTCTGGTTGAAAAGGCTAAGGTAGCCGAGGGTATTAAGGAGTCTGTGAGGCAAGGCATGGATAGGAACCGACATAAGAGGAATTTTTGGTCTTCGGGTGCGTCGGGTAATCCTCGGAAAAGGGCTAGACAAGAGGGCGAGAATCGGTCTGGTAGGTTTGTTCTTTGCTAGTCGGGGACCGCCATGTGTAACCGCTATGGGAAAGCTCATTGGGAGGATCTTTGGGTGGTGGTAGAGGATGTTTAAGTGTGGCTCATTTGGACCACCGTGTGAGGATTTGTCCGTAAGTTGGCTAGGATTGGTTCGAGAGTCGGGGCATTACTCGATTCAGAATAATGGACCACCACCGCAGAGGGCCGTGGTAATGGTAGAGGAGGTAATGGTTACGAGTGGGGGCGTGGAGCACCAGGCGAGTGCGAGTAGTTCGAGGCCGACGGCCTAGGCTAGTGTATGCAGTGTAGCCGAGAGAGAGGCGGCTTGGGACGTCATAACAGAGATGCGTTTTAATTTTGGTTCTCCATTTTTGCTTTAATTGATGTGGGTTCAACGCATTCATGTGTTGCAAGTAGCATAGTGAAGACCATGGACCTAGACTACGAGATATCTTCTAGGCGGATGACCGTAATTAGCCCCCAGGTCACTCTGTAGTTGTAGATAATTTGTATAGAGATGTACCTCTAGAACTCCAAGGGTAGTATTTGTGGGCGATCGATGGAACTGGTTTGGGGAGTTCGATCGATTCTCGGATGGATGGTGGTTAAGTACCAGCGAGGTTGGATTGTGTGCTAAGCGCATGGTTCTAAAGACATCGAGGGTGAGGAGGTGGTTATGATAGGTATTAGGAGGACTACCTATCCAATGTGGTATCTCGCTCCGAAAAGTGAGAAGATGGTCGAGAAAGAACATGAAGCATATGTGGTTCATGTGTATGCCTTGGAAGCTAAAGAGTCTCTTGTAGAGGCAGTTCGGACGATTAGGAATTTATCGATGTGTTTCTGAGGAGCTTCCATGTTTTCCACCGGATCGTGAAGTAGAGTTCGAATAGATTTGTTGCGGAACAGCGCCGAGTGTCTATTGCTCCGTATAGGATGGCGCCAAAGGAGTTAGTGGAGCTTAAGGCTCGAGATCCGAGTTGTTGGACACAGGTTTTATCGGGCCAAGTGTTTCACCTTGGGAGCTTGGTACTTTTTGTTAAGAAGAAAAAGCGGTACTATGCAGATGTGTATAGACTACCGCCAATTGAATAAGTCGACGATAAAAATAAGTACCGTTGCCTGATTGATGACTTGTTTGATCAAATGAAGGGTCTTGGCGGTATTCTCAAGATCGATTTGAGGTGCAGGTATCACCGACTAAAGGTGAAAGAGGCGAATATCTGCAAGATGCGTTTCGTACTCGGTATGGGCACTATGAATTTACAGTAATCTGGTTTGGGTTGACTAACGTGAGCGACATTCATGGATATGATGAATAGAGTGTTCCAGCAGTATTTGGATCAGTTCATCGTGGTTTTTATTGACGACATCTTGGTGTATTCAAGGACGGAGGAGGAGCATGATGCACATTTGCGGGTGGTATTGCAGATTTTGAGGGAGAAACAACTTTATGCAAAGTTTAGTAAATGCGAATTTTGGCTTAGAGAGGTGACGTTCTTGGGTCATGTGGTGTCGGCTAAGGGATTAGAGTGGATCCTCGAAAGATTGAAGCGGTTTGGATTGGAAGCCGCCTAAGTCGATGGTGAGATTCGAGTTTTACGGGTTTGGCGAGGATACTACCAAGATTTGTAGAGGATTTTCGTTGATCGCAGAGACGATGACCAAATTGTTAAGGAAAGGGTTCCGTTCATTTGACCGAGAAGCGGAGGAGAGCTTCGACAAGTTGAAGAAGATTTTGGTGAAGCTCCGGTTCTAATTCAACCTGAGGCAGGAAAAGAATTCACAGTTTATTGCGATGCCTCACATACAGGTCTGGGTTGTGTGCTGATGCAGGAAGGGAAGGTTGTGGCTTACGCATCTCAGCAGTTGAGGCCACATGAGGTCAATTATCCGACACACGATCTGTAGTCTTTGCCTTGAAGATTTGGAGGCATTACTTGTACGGAGAGAGATCAATAGTCTACACAGATCACAAGAGTCTGAAGTACCTTTTGACTCAGAAAGATTTGAATCTGAGGCAACGCAGATGGATTGAGTTGCTAAAAGACTATGACTGTTCGATTGAGTATCATCCGGGTAAGGCTAACGTGGTGGCAGACGCGTTGAGCCGCAAGGTTGATTCGGACTTAAGAGCGATGTTTGCCCATTTGAGTTTGTCGACGACGGGAGTATTCAGCAGAGCTGCGAGTTAAGCCTACTTGGGTTGAGCGGATCGGAGAAAAGCATTAATGGATGAGGTTTTGAGTGCGCAGAGGTCACAAGTGCGAGAATGGTGGTTTGGAGGTTCTGATTTGTCTAGTGATGGAGTCTTTGTGTTTTCGGGGAGAGCTTGTATCGAGGGGATATTGAGTTAAGGCGAAGATTCTTGAGACGCTCATAGCGACCCTACGCTATGCATCCGGAGGTAGCAAAATGTATAGGGATCTCGAGAGAGCGTTCTAGTGGCCGAGTTTGAAGAGGGAAGTGACAGAGTTTGTAGGGAAGTGTCTGACATGTCAGCAGGTCAAGGCCGAACATCAGATGCCGTTAGGGTTGCTTCAGCCAGTGAAGATTCCACAGTGGAAGTGGGAAAGGATAACTATGGATTTCGTCGGTGGATTACCTCTTACACCTAGCAAGAAGGATTGATTTGGGTAATTGTGGATCGATGACTAAATCGACTCACTTTATCCGGTGAGGTGGATTACTCACTTGAGAGGTTAGCGAAGCTGTATGTGTCGAGATAGTGAGGTCGCACGGTGTGCGATGTCGATCATCTCGGATAGGGATCCCAATTACGTCAAGGTTCGGAAAGCATTGCATCGGCTCTGGGTGCAGCGTTTGGATTTCAAAGACGGCATTTCACTTTCATGATCGGCGGGCAATCGAAAAGGTTATTCAGATCTTAGAGGATATCTTTGAGAGGTTGTGTTCGGACTTGAGGGTAGTTGGGAAGAGTTTCTACCATTAGGTGAGTTCGCCTACAACAATAGTTACCAAGCAAGTATCAAGATGGCACCTTATGAGGCGTTGTATGGTAGGAAGTGTCGCTCACCTACTTGTTGGGCGGAGTTAAGTGGCGTCGGTTGTTGGGACCGAGTTGGTTCTTTGAGACCAAGACAAGGTTAAGTTGATCTGAGCTCGATTGAAAGAAGCTTGACCAAGAAGTCTTATGCCGATCTTAAGCGGAGATATTGAATTTGCGATGGGGATCAAGTTTTTGAAGGTCTCACCATGGAAGAAAGTGTTAAGGTTAGGAAGGAAAGGCAAAGTGAGTCGAGGTTTATTGGGCGTATAAAGTCTTGAGGCGAGTGGGACCGTAGCATATCAGCTTGAGTTGCCAGCAGAGCTAAGTCAGATTCACGACGTATTTCACATTTCGATGCTTAGGCGGTATCGTTTAGATCCATCGCATGTGGTAGCAGTGGAGGAGATCGAGGCGAATCCGGATTTGACCATGGAGGAAGAACCTGTGCAGATTCTAGATCGGGATGTGAAGGTTCTGCATAGGAAGTCTGTGCCTTTGGTTAAGGTACTATGGCGGAATCATGGCGTGGAAGAAGCTACGTGGGAACCCGAGGATATGATGAGACAGCAATACCCGCAACTCTTCTGATCGAGGTAATTTTGAGGTCGAAATTATTTTTAAGGGGTAGAACGTAATATCGGGTTAGGGGCTATTTTATTTTGGCTTTGTTGCATGTGCTGGTGTGCTATGTTGTTGTTTTGATGTTTGTGGGGCTTAGTTATAAGCTAGGTGTAAGCTTTGAGTGGTAGGAAAAATCTTTGTTTTAGGCTTAGGTGGGAGGAGTCAAGGAGTGGGGTTTATAAATATCTTTAGGTGAATTTTAGCATAACAAATAAGGTGGTGGAGTGGCAAGTTAGGCGCCACTAAGGGCTTGGATTAGCGTCACTTGTAGAGGGAGAGGTCTTGTGTTCAAGCTACAGAGTGCTCCTATTTTGGCTTCTATTTTGTCGGCATGGAGGGGAGGAGTTGTAGGCAGTTCAAACTCTGCCATGGACCAAGTCAAACGTTCAAATGGTGGGTGGAGAGTGAATTTAGGAGGGAGACTAGTTCAAACTAGTTTGAATGGGTGGCTTGGAGTGTTTGGGAGAGTTGTGGCCGAATTTTGGAGAGATTTTGGGGGGGTAAGTGGCCGGTTTTGGTGTAGTAGGAGTGTGCCGAAATGCACTTTGCATTTTGGTACATTTTCGGTCAAAAGTTTTGTAACCCAAAGCTCTCTCTTTTTGTCAATAGCCTAAGCCGAAAAACTCTTCCATTTTGCTTGTTGAAACTGAAACCCCAAGCAACTCTATTTGCCAAATTTTGCAGTTTTGTTTTCTACACTTTGTGTTTGCCAACCGAATGCTCCATTTGCTTTCTCCATTTCTTCTTCTTTCAAACCGAAAGCACCATCCCTTTCTTCACCTTTTATTTTCTTTCTTTTCCAAAACTTGTTAGCCGTTTGTCACCATTTGTTCTTCCCATTTCTCTCAGTCAAACCCTCTCAACTTGTCCCTTCAAACCTCCTTTTCTTCTCTCAAACCCCATTGCCACAACTTCATTTCTTCTCATTCTACTCTCTTTTCTTCCCACACAAAGGCGTACATAGGTGTGTTATACACCTTGGCGAATCCTATTTCTTCTTATTTAGGTGCTAGCCAAATCTCTTTCTTGTGTTGCCGAAACTTCCCTTTTCTTATTAGTTTTGCACTTTGGCGAATCTTTCCTCTCCTAGTAGTTGTCTTGTGGCGATTCTTGTGTGTGGTGATAATATCGGTTGGTGGTTCAATCGGGTTGAGGAAGGTAAGTTTTGGCCGTAAGGCCATCTTTTTCCCTTGTTTGTTGATGATTACGGTTTGGTTAAGCGATGTTGGTTGGTTGAAAGGAGTTAATTTGTTTGATTAATCATTTCGTTATAGGGCCTTTGGATTTCGGAAGCATGCAAGAGGAGTCTTCCTTCTCTGATAATCATTGGGTAAGTGGTGGTAAGAGGTTGCTTTAAGGGTCATTCTTTTAGAGTTTGTTAAGCCAAAGACTTGTGAGGCTAATGGTTTGTGTTTTAGGGGAGGCCGATTGTCAGAAGAACCATTGTTGGTTCGGGTTTGGTAGGGAACCAAACCATTTGCAAGGTAAATGTTAACCCCTTTGGTTTAAAGGTTTTGGCCAAAAGGTATAAGTGGCTAATCTCATGTTTGCCCGATTATAGGAGCAGGGTATCGAGGGATTTAGATCGGTTCGTTGGGTTAAGCCTGCGTGTTAACAGGTGTGTAAACTAACACACCTTTTTACTGAGTAATATGTTAATAACCTGATTGTGTAAGTGAAACAGTATGGTTGACTGATGTAATACCCAATGAGGCATGGATACGGATTCGGGTAAGTCCGTTTCATTATGAGATCTGTGATGATGTGTGATATCATGATTTATGGTGTATGTATTTTGAGATGTCATATTAAGCATGTGAGCATGATAGCATGATTGCACGATTTGCATTAGTATGATATGTTATTGGGTGATATGAGAGGAGGGGATATGATATCGTGTCTTTGGGACACGGAGGTTTGGCACCTCCGATTGGTTTGGTACCACAGATTGATTATTGTGACTTTGGGTCACGGAGGTTTAGCACCTCCGCGTGTCGTCCCGGTGGCTTAGTACCACAATGGGTTGGCCCCACGGTTGATTTTACGGGATTGGCGCTAGTGATTTGGTATCACACGATGGGTTGGCCCCATCATTTTAATCGTGACTCACGGTCACCGGTGATTTGGTATCACACTTATGTCTTTGGGACACGGAGGTTTGGCACCTCATGGCGACTCGTCCCGTGGTTAACACCACCGTGGGTTGGCCCCACTTTTGAGATACTGGGATTGTCGCCGATGATTTGGTATCATCGTGGGTTGGCCCCACGATGGATCTTCGTGACTTTGGGTCACCAGTGGTTTGGCACCACATCTATGGATAACGTGACTTTGGGTCACGGTGGTTTAGCACCACGGTGGTTTGGTACCACACGGGTAGCAAAGGTGTTACGGATGGTTAGGATCGGTGCATTAATTATGTTGCTTTGTTATGATGTGTGTTAGCATGTTGCATATATCGGAAAGGATTTATGAACTGAGTCTTACGACTCACCTTCTCCCTTATCATTTCGGTGACACATAGATCGCGGACATGGAGCCGGATGGACTCGAGTGCCCATGCCATGGATAAATTCGAGTTGCATTGATTTAAACTTGGTACTTAATTTGGTGGTTTTCATTTGGTTTATTTGGATTGTAAAGGGCCTTTTTAAACTTATGTTTTGTTATTTACATACTTAGATTGGATTCCAAATATGCCTTAATAATTTATTGGGTTAAAATTGGCTAAAATTTGTAAAGATAAGGTTTTCAAACTACAAGCGATATGTTTTAAACTTTACCATCGGGTATCTGCTGTAATCTAAGATAAATGAAACTCAAATGTTCTCCAACTTGAATGCATTCTCGTACTAAGTCAAAATGTTTTAAGCAACAACAAGGATTACTTGAATTTTAAGCGAGATAAACTTGTTTTACATACATATCGATTAAGTTTTCAAAATTATCGGGTTTTCAAATGCACCATCGGTTTTAAAACAGTCATCCCAAGATTTTCTTCAAGTACAAATTTAGCAAGATGATTTTAACAAACTCCACATGAAACTGAAATAAAACAAAGCATAATGGAATGACCAAATCCAATAAAAATTAAATTATAGAGAGAAATTTTAGTCTAATGGTTTTAATCCAATAAAAATCAAAATGGAACTGCCCAAAACCATCTTAGAAGACTTTGTTTCTGGAATTTTTAATCTAGCGGTTTTCTTCATGTAACACTATCATCCATATTATGGATAGACTGTTCATCGAACAACTAATGCTCGAACAATAATCCAAAACATTAAAAAGGTTCCCTTAAGGTTACCAAAGCCTAAAAAAACATTAAAAATGTTTGCAATCCCCAAACATTTAGTACATATTAATAGGTCAAATTATAGCATTGCTAAATAATGTGACAAATAAGATAAGCAATACACTACAAAGAAACATTTCCTTATAAAATTCTTACTCTTTCTTGAGTGATTTACATTTTTGTTTCAAGCTCTTAATATTTGTGTTTAATTCAGTGTTATCCACAACATCATGATTCACCTCTTTTGTTTGGTTGTCCTTGCCCACATTTTGCATACTACCACTCTCAAACATCTCAACATTCCTGCTTCTCTCGCCACTCTCAAACATCTCACCACTTCCACACTTCATTATTTGCTTCCTAAGTCTCATATTATCTTTTGCAAGTTTTATTTTGCTATCATGTAATTCACGTATTACTTCATTTGCCCTATTACACACATTATCTGTAATACCTCGAAAATTACTACAATAAGAAAGTAAGATATTATCCTTGATATAGTAAAGTAAGGAAATAAAGTGACAAAAAGGGAAATTTTGAGTTATGTCAACATTGGGAAGTCTATTATGATATATTAATTCAAGAAAAGACTAAATCACAAAAGTAAGAAAAGTTTTGTGGCCCAACAGTAAATACTAAAAAATTAAGAGGTTAAAATGTAAATATGAAAAAGTTGAAGGACCAATAGTGAAAATATTTTAAGGGTGGAATGATCTAGAAACTAAGGACCAATAGTGAAAATATTTTAAGGGTGGAATGATCTAGAAACTAAGGAAAATGGATGAATTAGGACCAAATTGAATAGGTGAAGAATAATGAGGGACTAATTTGCAATTTTACCAATTTAAGTGATGACTCAAGGATAGAATTTTAAAAGATCATAAAGGGAAAAATGGTTAATTAGAAAAAGAGAGAACTCTAGAAGGCAATGATGATATTAGAGATATTTTGATGATATTTTATAATTATTTAATTAGATAAATATTATTTTATTCATATTTTATTATTATTTTATTTAGTATATAAGGAAAGAAAGATGAAGAATTCTCTTCATCTTTCCATGCACCCACGTGAGAAGAGAAGAGAAGAAAGAAATTTTCTTTTATTTACAATTTGGTCCTTTTACTAAAAATTCACCATTTTCACTTAGAAATCAAAAGAATTTCCATAGCTACCAAGAGAGAAAAATAATAAGGAGACTATGGGGAGCTAGAATATCAAATTAGATTCAACAAATAGAAGTTGGAGGAGAGAGAAAATCAAGTTAAAGATTGAAATCAATAGAACAAGGTAAGAACATCAATATTTCAATATATTTTTAAGTTTGATATTATTGAAAAAGCATGAAAATGATGTTAAAGTAGAGTTTTCTTATATAAGGTTCTATGTTCTTGATATGTTAGTGAAGGTAAATGAGAGGAAGTGATGAGAAATATTGTAGAGAAAGGAAAGGAGGGTGTTATAAACTTGGTTATCAACATTTTGCACTAAAACAATTTTGGACAACAACAGTAGCCTGACTTTGAAAATTCACCAAAATTTGTATAAATTGAATTAAACATTAATTAAAGTATTAAATTAAAACCTATTGAGTCTAGTTTTACATATAATAAACGGTGTAAGCAAAAGATTTTCTTATTATGAGATATATGAATTTTTGTAAGACAAGGTCATATTGATTTTGAGTTCCCCTATTCTGACTTTGGAAAATCATCAAAAATTGTAAAAAAATAATTAGGGGTTTAAATTTATATTTTTAAATAATGAGTCTATTTTCAATAGAAACAAACAGAAACGTAATCCAAACACTGTACTAAGAGATAATTAATTTTTAGTAAAGAAAGGTCGAAGCTGTCAAAAAGCAGAACAATGATAAATTTGAAGATTTTATTGTACTTATTGGCTAAACTATAAATTCTGAATTTTTATGGTAGAAATATATTTGTGTCTAGTTTCAAAAAAATCAAGCGGATCTTAATTTAGAATTCTGTAGCTCAAGATATAAATAATTTTGTGAGTATAACTCAAGTGGACAACTTTGATTTGAACATATAAGCAAATAGTGGAATTATAGATAATATTACATATAAGCATGTTATGTACATTAAGGATGTGTAATGGAGAGGAGGAGGATGAAAATATATGAATATTCAGCTAGCATGGGTTTACATTAAAAAATGACCAATTTGCATGTTTTAGGCTCAGGGACTAAATTAAATAAAAGTAAAATTTTAAAGGGAAATTTTGTAAAAATGTCAAAAATGATCAAATTGCATGAAATGAATTGTTTTATTGTCTAAATTAATATATTGAAAGAAATTATTAATATCAAGTAGATTTAGAGCTTTAAGTTTGTCGTATGATAATATTATAAAGTGATTTTGTTAAATCTTGATGTTAGGATCAAATTGTGATAATGGTTAAAATATTAGGGTTTGGTATTAAATTTCTATTTTATTAAGGGTTGTATGATAGCTAGAATATTTGGATAAATTATTAATTGAGAAAAATTAGTTGATTTGATAGATTAACTAGTTAAGAGACTAAATTGTAAAAGTTGTAAAAGCGGGAGATAATTATGTAAATTAAAAAATTGAAGGGAATAAATTGTAAAATGAATTGGAACTGAAATATATGCTAATTAATGAGTAATTTTATATTTTAGAATCAAGATTTCGTAGATACTCATGAAAAATGAAAATAGCGAATTGTCCCTAAACTCCTACAATTATTACAATTCAATTCGTAAGTTCGTATGGTTAAAGTTTAATAATTATATTGAATTGACGATTGATGTTACGTATTTAATATACTGTTGAAAAATGGAATGTTGTTAAATTATTATGTATTTAGCATATTGTTAAAAAAATGAAATATTGTTAAATTATGAATTGAAAAGAATATCCGGTTAAAGTGGAACGCGGGATTGAGTACAATTGTTCTGTGGCAAAGGATGAATTGACAGCAAATGCAAATGATGAATTGATGGAAAATTACCCAAGTAAACCGAGGTTCAGCATTTGTTGCGAACTTTTGTGTTTACTTTCCGTTTATCTCTCACGAGCTTTTGTTAACTCATATGAATTTTAGTTTAACCCTTATGGGTTTTCGTTCAGCTATTTTGAGCTTCAGTTGAACCCTTATGGGTTTCCGTTCAGCTCTTACGAGCTTCCGTTCAACTCTTATGGGTTTCTGTTTAGCACTTATGTGCTTCTGTGCGGCCTTCGTGTAACAGCCTGATTTTGGGTCTAGTCGGAAAAGTGGTTTTGGGACCACAAATTCGACACAAAAAAATTATTTTTATTATATTTTTATGGTCTACAGTTTTATGGAATGATTTCATGAAAATTTCGTTCGAAAATTTTGACGTTTGGGCACTCAATTTAGTTAAAGGGACTAAATTGCAAAAGTTCAAAACTTGAATTCTATATGTTAAAGGTGTCCAATTGCTATGAAATCTTAAATTAAGGGTCCTTAAATGGTAATTAGACCATTATACTTTGTATGGACAAAAATGGACATGGATAGGTGAAATTTTGAAGTTTTTCATTAAGGGCATTTTAGTCATTTGGTTAATAAAGACAAAATTTAACAAATAAAAGATGTTCATCTTTCTATGTTCATCCCCCATGGCCGAATTTTACAAGGAGAATCCATAGCTAGGGTTTTCCAAGCTTCCATGCTTCCAAGCTTCCAAGCTCGATTGTAATTCGTTCTTGTCCCGTTTTTAACGATTTATGTATTTTTGAGATCGTTGTAGCTTGATTTAGCTATTTTGTAACACCCCAAACCCGGCCTAGAAGTTAGGCCCGAATCTGGCGTGTCACATTAGGGTGCTTTTCAAGAAACCGTGGTTCCATTTGAAAACCTTTCTTGATATTAAAAACTAAAGTCCCAGTTTGCGTTTGTTTATTATTAATCGACATTTATTAAAAAGTTATTACCAAAAAAAAAAACTTTGTTTGTTGTGGAAACTTAATTAAAATGAATGACTTATGAAAATGTGATGTTTACGACCTATTCGTGAAAGCGTAGTATTTTGAAAGCGAGATATTGTTTTGGAAAACCGTGATACAAAATTTAGCGATTTAAGACATAATAAACTAAAAATCCAAAACTAAAACCGAATTTAAGAGAGGCCTTATTACAAAATATTAACCCAAGTTAAAAATAAGTAAAATACTAGAGTCCAAAAGCGCTCGTAGTGAAAACACACACACCGCCCACGAGAATGGACCGGATCTGTATGTTCCTCAAGTAACTTGGTTCAAAATTCATTGAATACTTTGAAAGCGTGTGTTTTGAAAGATAGTTTGTTGTGGGTTGGGCTCGAGTTGAAAACAAATTTATCTTATAACAAAAACCCATTTGTTTGGTGACAAAATATTTAAACTTATTTTAAATTAAATGGGCTTATTCTTTGTAAAGCCCTAAATTCATAACATAGTAATTAAAGCGAAATAAAATGTCACGATGGCCTTATTACATAAAATGAAACCCAAAATAAAATTGTACGATTACTTAAAATAAAATAAACATTCAAATTAAATTAAACTTCAAGTGAACATGGCCACCATAAGTTCTGGCCGATCCATCATCGATCGTCACGAAACATGTTCCCTAGCAGGGTGAGTCGATAGACTCAATGTGTAACCAACACCAAAACATAATAGAAATAGGCACACCATACATATCATATTCATATAAAAATTCAAGATAATGATGCAAACCCGAACCCAAACCTATATAGCCATCCGCTACACACCACCCGTACCATCCTCGCACCTTGTGGGGACTACTAAGTCAACCCTCCATCCGCTACACACCATCGAAGAAGGCGGCTGCAATCGACGTGCTCATCGCCCACTTAAGATATTGTGGCCACCTGATATTTGTGTCATGAGACACCACATTTAGATAATGTAACCGAAGTTACCACATTCACTTAGTGAGACCGAAGTCATCACATATTCTTAGTGAGACCGAAGTCGTCACATATTCTTAGTGAGACCGAAGTCGTCACATATTCTTAGTGAGACCGAAGTCGTCACATATTCTTAGTGAGACCAAAGTCGTCACATATTCTTAGTGAGACCGAAGTCGTCACATATTCTTAGTGAGACCGAAGTCATCACGTTTCACTTAGTGAGACCGAAGGCATCACATTCACTTCCCCATTCTCAAATAACCCGAATGCCCCAAATTATACATAACATGCATATCATATTTAATTTCATTTTCACATCACTTTTCACATGTTAAATATAACATATTTCGAAATCCTAGTAGTAATAGGAAAACGTACCTGAGTACTTTGTACCATAATATGGTACTTTAGCCACATTCTTACACTTTCATATTAACATATATATCATATTTAAGCCATAAATCTATTAAGATTAGTGTGGGGTACACACGGTACCTTAGCCATATTCTTACACTTTCATATTAACACATATAATGAATTAAAGCCGTAAATCTATCAAGATTTAGTGTAGGGTACACACCTGATTTGCTTATCAATTCCTTGAAATCCCGAAAACCCGATCTATTGCTTTAGATCTCAATTCCTACATTTGATTAATCACTTACTACTTTAATAAAAAACCATTTGACCATAAATCCAAATCCTAGTAGGATTAGTATTCTTAAAACTTACCTTGTTGCCGATTTCAATACTAATCAAATCCCGAAATCTATGCTATGCTCCTCCTTGTATTCGGCCAAGCACTAAATCTCATCAGGGGTTAGTTTCGGCTTTTTAAACAAACAAGAATTAGATCTAATTATCAAAATAGGCCTTAGCCGAAAGCTATAGACACTTACCTTGTGGATTTTAAATCCCGAAACTCACCGAATAACTAGGGAACACGCGGCCTATGGTGTACCTTCGGGAAAAGAACTTCTCCTTCCTTGTAGCCTACACTTAGTAAATCCCAAAAGATCTCTTCAAAGTTTCGGCAACCATGAACATTAATGGGATTAGCCCTAGAGTTTGATAAGTCTAAAATATAAAAGAATGGAAACCAAACTTGGATCTTACCCTTATTTGAAGGAATCGATTGCACCTTCACTTTAACCTTGAGATTCACTTAGAGACTTGATGAACAATCGGCTATGATTCCCTTATGTATTCGGTTTCAAAGATGAAAGAGAGAGAGAATAATAGGCTTAGAAGAAATCGGCTAGGAGGCTAAAAGAAAAGAAGAAAAGAATGGATGCTCGGGAAGAATATTGGCAGAGGAAAGAGAGAGGAGAATGAATAATGAATGGCCCTAGTCTCATCCTTTTATAGCCGAAATTACTAGGCCAAGAATCCTTAACTTGGCAACCACTCTTCCTTATTTTCCTAATTAAACAATAATTCTTCATTTATCCACCTATTTAGCCGAATTTTAAAGAGAATTAAACTCTTCCCTTAAGAGTCCTTATGATCTTCTAATTAGCCGAGTTTTAAAGAGAGTGAAACTCCTCTTTTGCAAGCCTTGTGCCGTCCACCTCTTGGGCTTCTAGAAGCAAAATAAAACTTATTTTATTTGCTTCTTATGTGACTCGAACCCAAGCCCAACACCCTTGCATGTGGGCCATTTCCTGAGGCCTTAAATGGCATCTTCAGGCCACTTTTCCAAGTCCGTTAATGGGTCAAATTTCACATTCTTTATATTTTAGGGTCACCTGGCCCTAAGTTCCCCTTTGAACTTTAAAATTTGACATTTCGGGGTCATTTTTAAGTTTCCAAAAATTTTCGCGTGGCTCTGTAACTTGACATTTCCTAGGTTTCCAAAATGTTTAGTTTCCTCTTTTAGCGTAGTTTCCAAAATGTTTACTTTCCTCTTTTGGCTTAGTTTCCAAAATGTTTACTTTCCTCTTTTAGCTTAGTTTCCAAAATGTTCACTTTCCTAATTTACTTAGGTTTCCAAAATGTTCACTTTCCTTATTTGCTTAGGTTTCCAAAAATGGTCATTTTCCTACTTTCAACGTAACATTTCCATACATTCTTAGGTTTCCAAAATTATTCCAAATTTATTCCAAAACACATAAAACATGTCTTTTCGCACAATTTGGCCAAAATGCATAGGCCCTTTTTCGGATGTTACACGTAGTGTGGCCACCTCCGAGTCCTCCAGCACGTCGAACAGCTTACTGAGGATTACCTAAGGAAAAAAAATTAAAAAGAGGGTGCAAGTTTACGAAAACTCATTGTGCATAACCCTCATCAATAAGAACATGAATCACAACAGTTCGAGCCGAAGCCCATTTCAGTAACGATGGCAATTAGGCCTCAGCCCATAAAAGCCTCAGTTGGGCCTTAACCCATAAATGTCACAAATCATATTTATCTGGGCCTGAGCCCATCTAAAATAAAACCACATATGCAATGCATTAATGCCCATACCAACCCTGCACTCCGTCTCCTGTCCAACCTTGCACTCCTGTGGGGATTTAATCGACCCACCCATCCCTACACTCCTTATGTAGCACCGGTTGCGGCACTAACTTATATCAGACAAAGATAGTCGCTTCGGTGGCTAAAGCCTTGGTGGATCTACTATCGTCAACCGACCATGCGATCCTATCTGCGCTTTGCCTTTCGAATAATCCCATCCCTATGCAACATAATAACACATGAATGAAACATACAATAATAATCATACGATAACAATCATAAATCACATACAAGGATAATCATATAACAAGTAGGGGCGTTTTTGTCATTTTTGCCCTCTAGGGGCATATCGATCATTTTACCCATCGAGGGTATTTCCGTAATTTACCTACCAAGGGTATTTTTGTAATTTATCTACAAGGGTATTTTCTTAATTTCGCACCTGCAATGGCCTTTTTGAAGGCCCAAAGTTGCCCCAAGCGACTCGGCTACCATTTTCGGTCTTACCGGACTATTGGGCCTAAACTCGATTTTGGCCCATTCAGGCCCACACGCTTGTGTGGCCCACCTAGCACAAATCTAGCCACGTATATAAAATTCACCTAGTCTAGTTTACTATATACTACACCATCGTGCATTTTATTCAATTGGGCCCACGGGCCCACTGGGCCCAACAACCTCAACCCATAAGAACACTACTAATGGCCTCAACTATCACGTCGAAGCCCCCACACGTGCGCTCGCACGCCCATGTGGCTACTATTTCCGTGACTGGCACTTCGGCATTTGCCGCTCTACAACTAGAGTAGAGAGAGTTGCACACCTGATAGGAATTCTCAAGCTGCTAAACCGCACTCCCAAAGCTCCTAAGCCCAACGCCCACCAAGGTATTTTTTTCTCCTCCTAGAATGCTCTTTATATAGTAGCTAGCTTCTCACCTTCCTTCTTTGTATCTTTCCGATGTGGGATCCTTCCGCTAGCAAAGTTTAAATCCAACTCAAACTCTTACCGCCCCATCTTAGCAAAATAAATACTCCCTTGCTTATCATGAGATTCGAACCCAGGCTCCCCTGTAGCATAATCCACGCCGCTAGCCACTTTACCAACTAGCTCCTTGTTTCTAAAATCATGCGCAACTAAATATAAGTCCTATGGCCAAATTCAAAAATCCATTTAAAAAGAAAACTAAACTGCAAGCACCAAGACTTGAACCTTGGACCTCCTTCCTTCCTCTATGGTGTCACCCCCTTGCCTCTTATGTGGCGTCACTTTGCCACTACACCACACACTCCACTTGTCATTTTTCCCCACATTTTATTCTTAAAGCCTACCTACCAACTCTCAGGGTTTTTTTCACCTAAAACCAGAATTTTTCCTATGGCCTAACTTTAACCCGGGACTTCATAAAAGCCCCCTAACCTTCCAAAATCACTCACCTAATAGGTCCAACTTGCCTTAGTACCATTCTATTGTTCTCAAAAATTTTAAATGCTACTATCCTTAAGGCCCATTGGGCCCAATCCTACTGGGCCCAATTCTAGGATGTTACATATTTCAAGGAAAAAATTGAAAGAAAAGTGAAGTTTAAAATTTTACCCATGTTGAACATGTATGTATTTTAATGTTTGATGGTGGAAAACGACTTTTGCTAAGTGATTTTCGGTAAAAATGTCAAAAAGGACCTATTTGTAAAAGTTATAAAATGAGTAGAAAAATGTGAATAGATGAGAAATGTGGGCTTTTATTAGTATGAAAATGGTTCAGCTAGGCTTGGGTTTTTAAGAAATTGAATGAAATTCATTTTACGATCATAGGGACTAAAGTGTAAAATGGTAAAAGTTTAAGGGCAAAATGTAATTTTGCAATAATGTGGCTTTTGGGTTGAAATGAATAATGTGATGTTTAAATGAGATGAATTTGGTATTATAGATCAAGAAAAACAAAGTTCGGGTCTAGATCGGGGGAAAACCAAAGTGTTTAATGATTAGGTCCATTTCCGCTATTTTTGTATCGAGGTAACTTCGTATGTTAATAATGCAACGTTATAATTGTTTTTATAATGTTTTGATAATGCATGATTTGTACGATTGACTTTATGGATGTAATTGATGAAGTTTCGACAAGAGAGAAAATCCTGGTTGAACCTTAGGAATAGATTAGGATACAAGTGACATGTCACTAGGAACCTAAGTGATTATGTGATTTATGTGTCTCGGGTGCTGGTCCTGTACGTCTTACCGGTGGCTGGGCATACTGACATATTTTGTGGATACCTAACAGCTTGTGTGAGCAGGCCCGAGGATAGCTCAAGAGCGAGCCTATATGTGTTATGAGAATTGTGGTAGCATTGGCTACATATGTAGCACTTATGTGCAAATATTTCCGTGTATCCGATAGTATTCCAAGTGGTTTAACGGGTATGTCAAGGATGAGAAAGTATGTGATTATGTTACGAGTTGGTACAGGTATGTACGAAAAACCCAAAAAAATGGATTCGGTATATGATAAGCTATTAATAAGAATGTGATTAAGTAAGTTGTGCTTATGAAGCTTAAATGATATTTATGTTGATATATGTTATGTTATTCATATGATGAACTATTAGTAAGTATGTGATTGAGTAAGTTATACTCTTGAAGTCTTAATGACATTTATTTTAATATTTGTTAAGTTATTTATATGTCAAATGTATGAATAATGTTTTGTATTATTTGCATATGAACTTACTAAGCTATATAGCTTACCCCCTTTCTTTCCCTTATCTTATAATGTTACCAAGCTAGCTCATGATTGGAGATCATCGGAGATTCGTATCACTCTATTAAACCCTCTCGTTTTGGGTATTGATGATCTTAATATTTTGAAAGTATGGCATGTATAGGGACTTAGTTATTTTGTTATATATGTCATTATTATTGTAACCAATGTGTTGGCTTATAATTGTCAAAGGCTTGTTTTGATATTTGGCCATGTAGATTTGGCTTATTTGGGCTATCATGGTTGTAAGCCTAAGTATAGATATATATGTGCTAATGACTTCGGTGATATGATCATGGTATACTTGGTGAATGATAGAAATGTGATTTATGACATGAATGTGAAATGTTTAGCAATGTGGTTTTTGATGAGATGATAAAGTGGTGTATAATTAGGTATCTTGAAAGTAGTCAATTGTGGCTTAATAATTGTTGTGATCATGATAGATGTTGATATTGTGTTGGTCATAATTATGGATGTTTTTGGTTGCCTAAATATGTTATGTTTGTGCCTTGAATTAATGTAAGTATATGTGTGAACAAGGGAGGCAAATGGCTTGGTAAATAACCTTTATTTTGTCCACACGGGTAGACACACGGGCATGTGTCTAAGCCGTGTGTGACACACGATCTGCCCCATGGGCATGTGTTCTGGCCGTGTGTCCCCTGCACCTTAATTTTGAGAAACAGAATGTCCAGAATTGAGCACACGGGCAGAGACACGGTGTGTGTCTCAGCCATGTGTGCTACACGGCCTAGCACAAATGTGTGTGGCACCTTAAACCCTAAACTATAAAACCCTAAACTTAAACCCTAAACCCTAAACTCAAGACCACACAGACGTGTAAGCCCTGCAGTTAGTAAAAAAAAAATTAAGTTTTGTAAAAAATTCTAAAGTTCTTGGTTTAGTCCCGAACCAACTCCAAAGCATGTTTTGGCTCTCTGATCGTGTCTGTCGAGTCTTAAAAATTTATAAAAAGAATGATCGAACCTGGAAACTAACTAAGACAACGATTGAGGCAAGCACACCTATCGAACAGTAGTATAGTTTAGTGGCAAGACCGGATTGTCGAACCCAAAGGAACCAAAAGTACTAATATTAACTCTCTTTCTATTATTTAGCCTACGAATTAAGGGAATTTTTATCTAATATAAAGTTAACTAATTAACTAAACTAAATATGCGAAGAAAAAGAAAATAATTTAAGGAAAGACATGAGATGAAAATAGATTGATTTAGACAATACCCGAGGAAGAATCCACCTAGACTTCACTTGTCATCTAACTCTGAACTAGACGATTTATTCACTTGACTTGATCCGTAGGATTCCCTAAGTTATATTAATACCTCTCTCGAGGCTACTAACGTCTAACCCTATCTTTATTAATTGAAATCTCTTTCTAATTAAAACCCTAGAATTGCATTAATTTGATCTATGGACTCCCATATTAGGTTTGACCCTAATCTGACAGATTTTGTCACCCTATCTCTAGGCGCGCGAGCAACTCTGCTTAACTATGCTAGATCTGCTCTTAGATAGGGCCTCTTCCTCCTCTGCCTAAGCACATCACACTTGAATCAATATCTTGGAAATACCAAAACAAGAATTAAGAACACATAGTTAAGAACAAATCAAGTATTTATCATACAGCTCAGATAACAATAACAAGATCCATCTTAGGTTTTATCCCCCTTAAGTATCTGAGGGTTTAATTCATAATTGTAAAAGAAAACATCTCAGAAGAAAAGATAAAACAAAACATAAAGAAAACCCTAAAACCCTCTAAAGGAATTGAATGAGAGATCCCCAGTCTTGAGTAGGACTCCAGCTTCTTGAGATGAATCAACTGGCTTTCTTCGAGTAAATCCCTGAATTTAACTGCTCTGGCTCGGCTCTTTGGCCTAGCTGAACGCCCTTAAAAAGGTTGGCTTCTAGGTTCTTTGTTTAGGCTTTTAGAATATGTTTCTTTTCCTCTAAGTACCCTAATCCGAATAAAATTCTTCTTATCTGCGGTAGAGACACGCCCTTGGCACATGCCTATGTAAATCGTGGCCAGCCGTGGTCGAACCTGTTGATGAGGCAAGGCCATGTTTTTCGGGGTCCAGGCCGTGGTTGACTCTTCTTATGGGGCATGGCCGTGTGGTCTTAGGCCCAGGCCGTGTGGATTTCATGCTTTGGCCTATTTTCTCCGTTTTTAGCCCATTATTCGTTCTTTTCATCCTCCGGTGCTCTCTTGAGTATAAAACATGAAAACAAAAGATTAGGAGCACCTATTTCCATAATTAAAGGGAAAAATCATCCAAAAGTATGCTAAATGTGGGATTAAAATATGTTCATATTTCGGTTTATCAAATACCCCCTCACTTAAGCTTTTGCTTGTCCTTAAGCAAAATTCTCAACTCACAATTAAAATGAACTTCCTCTACTCATAATATTCATCGATAATGTTTCATCGTAATTTATAGATAATTTATACATGGATAATTCAATTCAAAGAGTCCTAAAGATTCAAACAATCAAAGTCATGAGTTTATTGCACGAAAATATATGTGTTTTCCCTTTATCCGAATAATTACCTTTAATTCAAAATCGACAAGGGTTGACATCCTCACTTAAGATTCACTCAAATCACTCAAGGTGTTTAAGGTTCAAAAATAAAGCACTCATAAGTCAAACATGAAAAGTTATTACCATAGGCTTGCTTGAAAATCAAATCTCCACCACTGTAAAATGAGATGATACACAAATCAAAAGGTCTTTTAAAGGTTGTAACGGGGTTTGGGTTAAAGGTGTGGATAAAGGTTGAATTAGATCGAGATTGGATTGACAAATTTCCTAACTAGAAAAATAAACTAATAACATGCATAATTACATTAATTGAAAACTTGTAATACTAATAATACGATCTTCTTCTTCAAGATGTTGAAATTAAACGTATAGGCTCACTTAATCACATAACTAATAATGAATATACTTTGATTTTTGATTTTTTTAGGAACAAATCAATATAAGATAAAACTTTAACAACTAAAACAATATAATTAGGCAACTAATCAAAAAAAATCTCGATCGAAGGGTAGTCAAAAGAATGGTGATAACAAATACAAGATGGGTTTCGGGTTAATATTAGTGGGTTGAGTCAATCAAAAGCGTTGTTAGGATCAAAGGGTTTCACTAGGGGTCAATTATGAGGGTAAGCTTTTAGTGGAGTAAGTGGGTTAAATCCTAAATGCCTTAATCATCTCTGTATATCAAATCAATAGTGTGGTGTCTCGACATGTATAATCTAAGCAAGTTCTAGAATAACAAATCAATGTTGACACACTCATAATCAATAAAGTGAGCACGAAAGAATGTATGCTCTAAAAGGCTCAAAATCTCACAAAAATTATGGGTATTTTGATGTCAACCTCGTAAATTTCAAACTTCAAGGTAACAATTTAGATTCAGGTAGATAACCTAACATAATTTTAATTTTTGAAAATAGACTCATCATGCTTGATTCTCTAGTATCTTTAAGTTTAAATCATCATTGCACAATTATCAATGAGTTAATCTAAAACATATTAATAAAAATCATGAATCAACAAGAATTTCATTCTAATTAGTGATATGAGAAAATTACTTTAAGACAGAATATCATTCAGGGATTTGAGAATAATGCAAAAAGTTAGGCACTTTTTCTAATAAACTTTCACCCCCACACTTAAGATGTACATTGCCCTCAATGTACAAGGATAGATAACAATCACAAAATAAGAAAATCAAAAGAGAGGGAGAGAGATGAAACTTCCTAAATTTTTGGATGGATTCCTCGAGTTGGAAGTGTGGAAACTTGATTCGTAGATGAAAAATAAGTTGAAGGGATCGCCTCTAATTCCTATGCTAGATGAAGAAATTGGGAACCTCGTGAAGAGTTAGCCAGGAAATAATAATAATAATTTAAATTATACTAATTATACAATTAAAGTAAATAAAGATAACAAGAAAGAAAATATGAATTAAAATAAAACTAAAAGAGAAGATGAATGGACTAGAAAGTCCTTATTGGTAGATGGTTTGCGAGGTGGGTGTGGTTTCTAAGGCCGTGGTGTTGTGATTCCATAGCAGCCTTTAAAACCTAAAACCAAAAAACTAAAACAAAATAAACTAAATTTAATATTTTAAAAATAAAGAAAAGGAAAATAAAGGAGAAGATAGAAGTAAAATAAGAGTTAAATGGTCTCAAAGACCCTTGGCTT
Organism: Gossypium rotundifolium; assembly: GCA_025506655.1. Taxonomy (NCBI): domain Eukaryota; kingdom Viridiplantae; phylum Streptophyta; class Magnoliopsida; order Malvales; family Malvaceae; genus Gossypium; species Gossypium rotundifolium. The sequence goes on from CP106725.1 coordinate 54,696,333, forward strand.
GTCGAGTTAATGAAGCGGCTGGCATGAACTTATGTTGATTGGTCTCGCACAGGGAGACAAGACTCGGATCTTTCTATTTCTTCAAAATTGTTGAAGCGTAGCTTGAGACTTGTATGGAATGAAGAAGGAAAAGAGTGAAGAGGGAGGGAAGTGGGGAGTGGATAGGGAATGGTTGAAAAGGGGAGGGGGTGTTTTAAATAGAAATTTTCATCTCTGGTACGTCCCCACGCCCATGTCTCGTGGGCGTGTTATGTTACACGGCCATATCGCATGGCCATGTGGTGGCTCAATCGCTTCTCCCACGCCTTGCATTGGATTGCCACACCCGTGTTGGTTCAACAGTGTCAGCCATGGTTGTGTTCCACGGCCGTGGTGTTAGTTGAGTCCGTGATTCAAAGATATTTTTCTCGTACTGTCTCGTACTATCTCTACTATGTCAGTACGGAAATCTGTAGCATCCACACGGCCACGGCCATGACCGTGTGTAAGGTCGTGTGATGTGAAGATCTGTGCTTCATTAACTTGGTTAGTATGTAGTTAGGTGCTAAAAGAAAAAGAAAAGAAAAGAAATAGGGTTAGTGCTCGGGTTGCCTCCCGAGAATCGCTCGTTTAAAGTCTTAAGCTAGACTTACATCTCATTCGTACCTTCACGGTGGTTTAAGGAGTGAAAAATCCTTTTTCATGCTATCATTATATAGTTTGAGTCGAGTAGAGTTTACTTTAAAAGTATCGAAAGTAGAATAACTTACCTCGACTGTTCTGTAAGGGAAGACATTAAGTACTGTAAAGGAGATCTCTTCGTTTATCTTCAGGTTTGATTTGGCGATTTGCGGGTCTTTTCTATCTAATAGTACCTGATCTCCTATTTTGAAGTGATTTAATGTTCCTTTAATTTCTTTTGGGGGTTCATTCGGTTTCACTTCATGCGGGTTTGATTCCTCCTCAAAATGTATCTCCCACGCATCTAGCTCATCGGTCTGAAGCCGTCGTTCCCCATGAGATATTTCCTTGTTGGTACGACCTATAGGATCTGGCTCTGTGGTGTAATTCCGTGGTGTTTCCTGAAAAGAGAGTTTAACTGAGTGCTTATCAAGGGAATTTACGTCCTCACCTTTGTCACTCGATGTCCTAGCTGAGTCGAGAGCTTGAAGACTGATTGATTCGTCACCTACACAAAGGATGAGTTCACCTGTGCTAACATCAATTTTTGATCTGGTAGTTGCTAGAAAAGGTCTTCCTAAAACTAAGGGGATACTATTGTCTTCATCCATATCTAAAACAACAAAGTCTATAGGGAATATAAATTTGTCAATTTAACTAGTACATCTTCAATTATACCCTTAGGGATGCGAATAGTCTTATCAGCTAGTTGAATACTCATCTTAGTTTTCTTGGGTTTCCCTAGACCTATCTGTTTAAACATTTTAGATGGCATAACATTTATGCTTGCCCCTAAATCAGTTAAAGTATTCTCAATAGATAAACTACCAATTAAACATGGAATTGTAAAACTCCCTGGATCTTTTAATTTCTGTGGTAATCTATTCTGTAACATTACCGAGCATACTGTGTTTAGTTCCACATGCAACTCCTCATCTAGCTTTCACTTGTTCGTTAAGAGCTCTTTTAAAAATTTCCTTGAATCTGGCATTTGTGAAAGAGCTTCAAGAAATGGTAAGTTAATATGTAATTTCTTTAAGAGCTTAAGGAACTTACCGAACTGCTCTTCTGTGTCGTCTTCCCTCATTGCATTGGGGTAAGGTATACGAGGTTTGTATTCTTTAATTACCGATTTGGCTTTTCTTAGTTTACCTCAACCTTACCTTGACTTACCACTAGTTCTTGCCTTGGCTCAGATTCAGATTCTACTAACCTTTCACTGTCATGGAGCTGTTATGGCTTAAATTTGTTCCTTTGGATTAGTCTTAGTATTACTTGGCAAGCTTCTTAGTGGTCGTTCAAAGATTAGCTTTGCGAGTTGCCCTAACTGGTTCTCGATTCCTTTAATCGATGCTTGTTGATTTTTAAGTGTTGTCTCGGTGTTTTGAAATCAAGTTTCAGGCACCGCTATAAATTTTGTCAGCATCTCTTCAAGGTTCAGCTTCTTTTCCTGTGGGTAGGGCTGTTGTTGGAAGTTTGGAGGGGGTGGTTGTTGTCTCTGATTTCCTTGACCACCCCACGAGAAATTTGGGTGGTTCCTCCAACCTGAATTATAAGTATTACTATAAGGGTTATTTTAAGGTCTAAAATTATTACCCGTATAGTTTAATTGTTCGCTTTCCATGCCCGGATTGTAGGGTGGGTACTCAGGATTCGCCACTCCTCCTAGATTTGAGTCACATTGCATAACTGGATGTACCTGCAAAGAACCACACAAACCATCAATCTTTTTATTCATCATCTCTACCTGACTTGAATGCATGGTGACTGCGTCGAGATTGAAAACTCCGACTGCTTTAGTTGTTTTTGTCCTTGTACTTTGCCACTGATAGTTATTCAGTGACATCTCCTCTATAAACTCATAAGCTGCTTCAGGAGTTTTGTTATTAAGGGTTCCGCCGGTAGCTGAGTCAATTAACTGCCGGGTTGAAGGGTTCATACCGTTGTAAAAAGTTTGGACTTGTAACCACAAGGGTAAACCATGGTGTGGGCACCTTCTCAACAGATCTTTGTATCTCTCCCATGCGCCGTATAATGTTTCTAAATCCATCTGCACAAAAGAAGAGATATCATTCCTTAATTTGGCCGTTTTGGCCTGTGGAAAATATTTCAATAAAAATTTTTGGTCATTTGGTCCCATATAGTGATTGATCCTCGTGGAAGAGAATGTAACCCTTGTTTGGCTTTATTTCTTAAAGAAAAGGGAAATAACCGAAGAAGAATGGCATCATCAGAAACGCCATTTATTTTGAAGGTATCATAGAATTATAGAAAATTTACTAAATGAGTATTTGGGTCTTCGTCCTGCAAACCATCAAATTGAACAAACTGTTGAATCATTTGTATAGTGTTAGGTTTCAATTCAAAATTATTAGCGGCTATAGCAGGCCTAACAATACTCAATTCAGATTCTGTTAAATTAGGTTTAGCATAATCATACATAGTTTGAGGAGCATGATGGTCGGCCATATCTTGATGTGGCAGATTATTCTCGACCATTACTTTGATATTATCAACTTCGTCCTCTTGCTGTTCTTGTATGTAATTTAAGCTTCGCCTTGCTTCTTTACAATTTCTGCGTACGGTTCCTTCAATATCACTATCGTAAAGTAGTGGTCCTGTAGGGTTCCTTCTAGTCATAAACTAGAGGTACCTACTAGGAAAAGAGAAAAAGAAAAAGAAAATTTAGAAAAAATAAAAATAAAAATAAAAATTAATTGTAGTAAAATAAAAAATAATATGGCTAAAGTAATAAAAATTGAGCGTTCTTAATATTTCAGCTCCCCGGCAACGGCGCCAAAAACTTGATCGTGTCTGTCGAGTCTTAAAAATTTATAAAAAGAATGATCGAACCTGGAAACTAACTAAGACAACGATAGAGGCAAGCACACCTATCAAACAGTAGTATAGTTTAGTGACAAGACCGGATTGTCGAACCCAAAGGAACCAAAAGTACTAATATTAACTCTCTTTCTATTATTTAGCCTACGAATTAAGGGTATTTTTATCTAATCTAAAGTTAACTAATTAACTAAACTAAAGATGTGAAGACAAAGAAAAGAATTTAAGGAAAGACTTGAGATGAAAACCGATTGATTTAGACAATACCCGAGGAAGAATCCACCTAGACTTCACTTGTTATCTAACTCGAACTGCATTTATTTATTCACTTGACTTGATCCGTAGGAATCCCTAAGTTATATTAATACCTCTCTCGAGGCTACTAACGTCTAACCCTAGGTTGATTAATTAAAATCTCTTTCTAATTAAAACCCCTAGAATTGTATTAATTCGATCCATGGACTCCCATATTAGGTTTGACCCTAATCCGGTAGATTTTGTCACCCTATCTCTAGGCGCGCGAGCAACTCCGCTTAACTATGCTAGATCTACTCTTAGACAGAGTCTCTTCCTCCTCTGCCTAAGTACATCACACTTGAATCAATATCTCGAAAATACCAAAACAAGAATTAAGAACACATAGTTAAGAACAAATCAAGTATTTATCATACAACTCAGATAACAATAACAAGATCCGTCTTAGGTTTCATCCCCCTCAAGTATCTGAGGGTTTAGTTCATAATAGTAAAAGAAAACATCTTAGAAGAAAAGATAAAACAAAACATAAAGAAAACCCTAAAACCCCCTGAAGGAATTGAAGGAGAGATCCCCAGTCTTGAGTAGGATTTCGGCTTCTTGAGATGAATCAACTGGCTTTCTTCGAGTAAATCCCTGAATTTAACTACTCTGGCTCGGCTCTTTGGCCTAGCTGAACGCCCTTAAAAAGGTTGGCCTCTAGGGTCTTTATATAGGCTTTTAGAATATGTTTCTTTGCCTCTTAATATCGTAATCCGAATAGAATTCTTCTTATCTGCAGTAGAGACACGCCCATGGCACATGTCCGTGTAAATCGTGGCCAGGCCGTGGTCGAGCCTGTTGATGGCACGGTCGTGTTTTTTGGGGTCTAGGCTGCGGTTGACTCTTCTTACGGGGCATGGTCGTGTGATCTTAGGCCCATGCCGTGTGGATCTCATGCTTTGGTCCATTTTCTCCATTTTGGCCCGTTATTCGTTCTTATCATCCTCCGGTGCTCTCCTGAGTATAAAACATGAAAACAAAGGATTAGGAGCACCTATTTCCATAAATAAAAGGAAAAATCATCCAAAAGTATGCTAAATATGGAATTAAAATTTGTTCATATTTTGGTTTATCACCCTCAGAGGCTCATATAAGAGACTTTATGATTGAATATGAATGGTTTTAATTTGGATGCAAAATTTATGATTCAGAATTGTGTGAATGCTTTTGTTGTAAGTCCGGTAATGCGTCGTACCCTGTTTCGACGTTGAATACGGGTATGGGGTGTTACACTTCGGGCTTCTAAATACGATGTACTCATATCCGTAAGCCGTTCCCTGACTCGATAAAGTCTGATAAGTGACATATGAAATTAATGTTTGAAGACTTAAGGGTATTATTAGTGTTGATCTGAAATAATTGTATTCATCGATTGAAATTGTGATAAGTAATAAACTCAAGTGTGATATGTTGATAAAATAAGTTTATCAATGTTGAATTTATATGAAATATGTTCAAGTATGCTAACAAATCTTGTTGTTGAAGCTTAGACAAGTGCCAAGCTACTGGTTAAATGGTAATAAGTTTATTTATAAGATACGTTGAAAGGGTAAGTGCTCAAATGAAAATATACTTGTGTTCATGAAAGTGTGGTAAGTTTTAAGTTATGCAATTTCTTATGAAATAGTTTATCATATGATTAATTTTAAAAATGGCTACGTTCAAATGCATTAGCTTGTGGTTATGGTGGTATGGTATGTTTATGACTGGTGAGTTATGCACATGGAATGAGTGAGGAAAGTAAAGAAATACAAATAAAAATTTAGAAATTTGTAATAGTTAAAGTTGTTGAATATACCTTATGAATATTGGGGTATCAAGATTGGATTATTCTGGATATGTATGAATTTCTTAATTAAAATGAATTGATATGATTAAAGTTTATACGAGCCTACTAAGCATTCATTACTTACGTAATTGTTTTCTTTTACTTTTCAGATTATCGGAAGCTCGATTAGGTTGGAAGCTTGTCGGAGATATATCACACTATCCATTGGTTTTATCGGTATTTTTGAATGTTTTAATTTTAGTCATAATGGCATGTATAGATATTTTGTTTAATGTTGGTTTATATGTAAATTATTGATATTAGCCACTTATTTTAGCTTGTGTTGATTGCCATGTTGTAGTTTGTAGATTTGTGAAGTGGTGGGGCTAGGTTAGTAACAAATTGGGTGAGAATTATGGCTTGTAAAATGACCTATTTTCGTCCACACGGGCGTGTGTCTCAACCGTGTGTGACATGCGACTAGGTGACACGGCCATGTGTCCCCTGTATCTTAAATTTGCACAAAAAAGAATGCTCACACGGCCTAGCACATGGGCATGTGACTTGGCCGTATGACCCAAGACAGTATACTCACACGGGGCACGAACATGGGCTGAGACATGGCCGTGTGTCCCTATTTCGAATGCCCACACAGCCTAAGACACAGGTGTGTCTCCAAACCGTGTGAGTCATGCAATGTTGAAATTTTTAAATTTTTTTCGAATAAATTTTTGAGTCTTCGATTTTGTCCCTATTAGTTTCTAATATGTAATTTGGGCCTCTAGGGCTCGTTTAAGGGACAATATTTATGATTTTGATTGGTTTCTAATATGAATGCTAGATGAAATGAAATGTCTAATAATTAATTTGTAAACTTTGGTAATTCTCTGTAACCTTGTTTCGACAACGGATTTAGGTTAGGGGTGTTACATTATCATCATACCACTTAAAAAATCTGCATCCACCAACCTACATTTCAGACAAAAAAAATTGACTTTTTTTTATATAATCTCTACAACCCAATTTAGTCCAGCTGACACAATAATCAAAAAAAAAAAAAATTACCCATATACAATTTTGTATATGTAGAAAAACTCAATTACTCTTTTACACATATCACAATTCCATGAGAAATTCATCCGTCTTTCTACATACAAAATTGTAAGATGACACAATTTCTACATCCCCATTTCAGATTTACCTAGCATTTCCAAAATACAAGAACATTCATTTTGTTAAAAATGGAAAACCCAACACAACCCATAGAGGCTAATGTTTGAGCTTACATCCTCAACACCTATCCCAAAATGACCAAATACTGTTCCAATGTCATACTTGTCAACTCCGTAATCTAGTAACACCATTTAAGAAAAATGAAATATCCAAAACTAAGTTCATATACAGTTACTACTCTAATATTCACGCGCGGGAAAGAAATGTTTCATCAATATCCAATTAAAAAATAAAAAATAAAAAAATCCCCAATTTTTTATGAACCCTAAAACAAATCGGCTAAATATGCTTACCCGAATACATTTCATGCATGGAAAAGAAATGTTTCATTAATATCCAATTAAAAAATTAAAAAAATCACACAATTTCTTATGAACCCTAAAACAAATCGGCTAAATATACAATGACTACCTCAATCCTAATTCTAATGCTATGATGAATTGTAGCACCAATATAGTCCAGTTGACATAATAATAAAAAAATAAAAAATTCCCAATTTCTTATGAACCCTAAAACAAATTAGCTAAATATATGCTTACCCGAAAATCTAAGGAACCATAATACCTTCTGCTTGAATTTAAATTGCTCCACTATGTCTCTCTCGGAGCTAACTTGTTACAAAAACATCTTCTTTTCTCTTCATCATAAACGAACTCCCCTCTTGATGATGAAACCAGCTTCGAATAAAGCAACTTCTCTATTGATGGCTTCCAATCACTTTTTTCAAACAATATTTTTGATTCTTTTACAAACCCACTAAATTTCAAGCTTCAATTTCTAAAGAATTTCAACAGAGTGGGAGAGGATTTGAGATTTAGGGTTCTTCATTTATGAGCTGCTAATTTTTTTAATTTTGCCCATATGTGTCTTAGTTATGGGTTTTAAATGTTTTTTTAATTTTAATTATTTTTTAAGTTTAAATTCATTTGCTGACATGGTATTATTTTGTCTTATATGCCATGTTAGAATCTACACATGTGTGATGCTTAGGTGGAAAAAAAATTTTCCACATCAACGTCATTAGTCCCTTAATGGTCATGTTAGCAAGATCGTTAAAAAATGACCAATTTGACCAAAAAAACAAAGGTTATGTATGAAAGTGCTCCAAAAAACCCTTAAGGGCCAAAGTGACCCAACACCCAAACGTTAGGGGCTAGTTTTGTCATTATGCCTAATTTTATTAATCAACAGGTTCAGAAAAATTACAAGTTTACAAGCGAATATACTACACTCGGGGCACTAGATCCAACATGATGCCCCAAAGGGAATATCTAGGCAAGTGAGACCAAGAGGTAATCTTGTTGCACACATGTTCATTAGTCTCGTATTGACCGGTGAAATCGAGAGATAAATCAGATTAATTTGTCTAAGTCGGTAAAATTGATATCGAAATAAAATGGAGCCACTTAGTAATTTAAGCAATTTAAGAACCTTGTTTGAGGGTTGGTGAACCACATCAAAATCGACCAACCACCGCTAGTCATTTATTTGGTTAATTTCTTAGTTTCATACTCTTTGCAATTTAGTCCCTAGATTAGCATATTTAATTTTCTTGCATAAATTTCTTGTTATGGTTTGCCATACTATAAAATTATATCAGTAGCCGCTTAGACTCCATCGTGTATGCTATTTATTGCTCAATCACCATTTCTTTTGGGTTTGATCCTTGGAATACTCCGGTATTCCATTGTAACACTACAAATATTACAATTGATATGTACGCTTGCAGTAAAGCCGAACTTATAAAATTGTTTTATAAAATCATTTGTTTTATGTGCATGTGCGAATGCAGTCAAATTTATTGGCATTGCTGCCGGGGAGGCGATGTAAGATTAAGTAATTCTTAGTGTACATGTTAAGTAGAAATAAGTAGCAAAAATTGGATTTATAGATACGACCTTGTTTTTATTTGTATTTATTTCATTTGTAATTTTTGGTTAACTTTTTTCACTCTTTTTTGCTTGTAGGAGGCGTTATATGACTCAGACTGATAACAATGTCTTATCATTTGAGCCAAAACCGGAATGTATCATCACACACGTGAGGAGAGAGCAACATCCTAGAGGCATCCCACCTCCATAGAAAGAACATCCTATCGAAGATCCATAAGTAGAAATTCAACAACCACACCTACCCATGGAGCAATGAACTTTGTGCGACTACACAATGCCGAACCTGGATGTTGTTCGAGGTAACATTAATTTCCCAGTGATTAATGGTAATAACTTCAAAATCAAACTGACAATGATCCAAATGAAACAAGTGAAGCTTTATTTTCAATGGTCAATGAAGAAGATCCGTACCAACATCTTAAGATATTTCTAACCATTTGTGATACCATTAAATATAATAGGGTATCTAGTGATACTATCCGTCTTCGGTTATTCCCTAATTCTCTTACTGATGATGCTTTTATGTGGTTAGATTCATAGCTGGTAGATTCCATCAATAATTGGGACAAGCTAGCGAGGAAATTTTTGGCAAAGTACTTTCACCTAGTAAGACAATGAAGCTTTATATGAATATTACAAATTTTTAGAAATTGGAAAGAAAGTATTTATATAAAGCATGAGAGCACTTTAAGCTAACACTACGCAACTGTCCATATCATGGCTTACAAGATTGGTTGCAACTTCAAGTCTTCTACAATGGGATTGACGAAAACTTACACTCTAGTCTTGACGGAGCGTCCGTGGGAGAATTCATGTCAGGACATACGCCGAGGCTTGTTAACTTATCAAGGACATGGCGATGAACTCTTACATTTGGCCGACTGAGCAATTCACATATCGGGCCAAAAAATTGACAGTGAACACTGTTGGTAGCAAGGACAAGTATCAACAAATCCTCGAAAGGTTTAATCAATTGGAGATGAGTTCGACCAATGTGCAAGTCCAAAACCAACCCACTCTTACTTATTTTATTTCATGACACAATGATAAGGGAAATCATATGGAGTTTAACTATGTAGGGAAGAAAGGATATAACCCTTACTCCAATACCTATAATCTGAGATGGCATGATCATCCTAACTTTAGGTGGGGAGGAAACCAAGGGGGACCTCCCAATTAAGGGAACCAAAACCTTAATCCTTCAAAACCAAATGTACCGTATCAACCTCCATTACCTTTTAGGGCACCCCAAGATCAAGAAAGAATATCAACCTATACTAAGGACCCTCCGTTGTGAATTAGGATAAGTAAGATAAAGCAAGGCTTGCATGTAGTGGAAACTGATGTGTGCCAAAACCATGGTCTATTAGACCAAGTCTTGCAATTGTTGCTAAACAACTTAGCCTCTAGCATAGCAGTAATACTGAACCTAATTTGAAGAGGGAAGGGAAGGAACATGCCAAGGCGATCACCCTTAGATTCGGGGTTGTATTTAAGGAACCTATTCGATCAAATTAATGGGAGAAAGAAGTTAGTGAGAAGGATAAGAGAACACACACTCTTAGTGTTGGAGATGGGGTGGGAGAGAAGGTAGGACTTGAGAAAGAGCCCAGATAAGTTGAACCATAGGATAGAACCGTTCTATCATTACCACCAAGCCTAAAGGCCATACCATTTTTTTCATGTCTAGAGGAGAAGAAGAAGAAAAAGAGTGATGAGATCTTGTAATTCCTCAATATGTTTAAGGCCTTGAATGTGAACCACCCCTTGTTAGATCTCCTTAAGAAAATGCACAAATACACCAAATTCCTTAGAGATGTTATGTCTCATAGGAAAAAATAGTGAGAGGAGAGCAAATTTCTCTTAATGACGAATGCAGCGCGGTAGTGTCTAGAAGAGTTCCTCCCAAGATCAAGGATCCTAGTAGCTTTACCATCCTAATAGAGATAAACAAAGTTAGTTTCGGGAAAGCCTTATGTGACATAGGGGCAAGCATTAACCTTATGTCATTGTCTATTTATAGGAGATTAGGTTTGGGAGATCTTAAGGAAACGAAAGTCACCTTGCAATTAGCCGACCGATCTTTGGTAAGTCCCAAGGGAGTCCTTGAGGACGTGTTAGTGAGAGTTACTCAATTTATTTTTCCCATTGACTTTATCGTGCTGGACTTCGAGGAGGATCTCGAAATCCCTATTCTCTTACAGAGACCTATCTTGGCCATGTCTAGAGCTACTATAGATGTAGGAAGGGGTGAGTTGACTATGGACATCGAGGGAGAGACTAAAGTTATCAAATGTGTTGAGCTCGAACCTAATTCTAAAGAGATGTTGCCATCACAAGGGTATAAGTGTTAGGTAAATGAAATGAGACCTTATTGTGCTAACAAATTTGCAAGTTTTATGGAATGATGTAGTTTTCCAGCTATTTGTGCACCACACGAGAGAATCTAGAAGCGAACAAGGATGAGGAAGACATTACAATTCTTAGGAGGCCTCAGTCGCACATTGAACAAGAAGTATATCCAAGTGTCAAAGACACCGATGAAACATCATTTCAGGGGTGTAATTGATAGCCCCAAGTTGCATTTTTAATTTTCCACATGTGGCAAGGAAACCCAAAATTTTGTAAATAATTAAATGTATTGAGCATGAACTCCAAGTGTTTTTGCATGTAGTGTAATGACCCGATAGTCACGGGTGTCGAAAAGTGCATTTTCGGGACTCCATTTTCGTAAATAAAACTCGTAAATATTTCTAATAAATATTTATGAAGTTAGTTGTGTAGTTAATTATGTTTTGGTTAAGTGAATTTGCATGAATTAAGAGTAATTAGGTAAAAGGACTAAATAGCATAAAGTATGAAAGTTGAATTATAGATGAAAGAAAAATTAAAGGGACTAAACAAACAATTATGCCATTGTCTTAAAATGAGGTGGCATAAGGTATATATTATTATAAAATTTAAAGTTAATATATATATATATATTATAATATTATAATATTAAATCTTAATTATTAAGTATATATATTATATTATAATAAAATAAGTAATAAAAAGAACTAAAGAAAGAAATATAGAAACGAAACAAAAAGAAGAAAGAAAGAAAAAGAAAAAGGAAAGAAAGAAAGGAGAAAGATAAGGCTAGGGGTTTCAAAGTTTCAAAGTTCAATTGCTAAAGTTGTACCGGAATCTTCGACTAAAAAGGGAAAAGATAAAGTTGACGAGGAATAGCTTGGAATTTTCGATTTGTATTTCTATAATCCTAACTTAGTTATTAATTGTTTTATTTTTTATTTAATGCATATGGTAAGTGTTGAGGTGCGTATTTGTCACTTTGTCATTGAATTGAATTTAAGTTGATTGAATGGATTGAATTGGTATATATATTGAATATATTGATTATTTGAATTTAAATGAATATTGGTTGTATTTGAAAACTGAATTGGAACCCTATTAACTGTATCAGGCTAAGTCGGATATAGATGGATGCCATAGGATTGGAAGAGTTCAGGGATTTCTTCAACTTTGAGTCGATGAGACACTAGGTGTCAATTTATTACTTCGAATTTATTCGATGAGGCACTGTGTGCCAATTTACTTCGGGTTAACCGATGAGACACTGGGTATCAATTTACTACTTCGAATTATCCGATAAGGCACTGGGTGCCAAACTGGTGTGTTTGGTTGGATCCGTATATCCGTTCGAGTTCGAGTCGTGTTAATAGGGGTAATTAAATAAAACAACATTATAATTGATATGGTATGTGGATTGAAAATGAAATAGTGAATTTAAATATGCAAATGAAATACATGAATTATGTATTCATGAATTGGATATGAAATGAGTAATGTTATTGTTAAATGATATATGGATCAAATTGTGAAAAGCTATTATATTGCAACTGATGAAAATTGAGTAGAGTATAAAATGATGTATTCATGATTTGAGTATTGAATGGTTAATGCTATTGTATAAATAAATGTGGTTTTAAATATGTAATTATGCTTAACATTTAATTGTGTATGTTATATTGTTTTGTTTTTAAATATTCGAATTATAGAAATACCACTGAGTTTTACTCAGTGTACGGTTTTGTTTTTCGTGTGCAGGTGAGGTACTTAATTTTGATCACTGATTCAACATCCAACAATGATCCCGAACTCAAACGTGGTTATGTTTATCATTTTGAAATGTGTCGCCATGTACCTAGGGTGTCTAAATAATAATTATTTTGTGGATTGATTGTAAATGAGATTATAAGCTTAATATTGGTTACCATATATCTATAAGTATGTGTTTGTGTTTGAAGCCTTATTATGGTATGTTAATTTCATGTTTAAGTTTTCATGATTTTTGTGAAAATGGATTGAAATTGGTATGTTTATAATTTGGATTAAATTGATGCTTTGATGATTTGTTTTGATGATAAAATTGTGGTACTAATGAGGGTACATTAGTTGGACACCTATAATTGTGGTACCAATAATATAATTGCTTTAACATGTTTTGAATATGTTTGATTGTGATTTGAAATAGTTAAACGAATGATTTTTGAGTTTTTTAATGTCCAAGCTTGCAGGGATTGGTAAACTTGTTGTTTAAGGTGCATTTTGAGTCCATACAGCTAGCACACGGGCGTGCGAGGCCATTTCGAAAGGGCACATGGTGTAATAGCCTGATTTTGGGGCTAGTTAGAATGGTGGTTTTGAAACCACTAATTTGAGGTTGGATAAATTTTGGTGCATTAATTTTGGTGATTGCATGTTTAATTGCGAAAGGACTAAATCGCATAAAGTGCGAAAGTTTTATTTTACAAGCTAGAGGTGTCTAATAGCTATAGAATATTAAATTGGATGTCCTTTAAGTGCAATTAGGCCATTGGGGAAGTGATGGCCAGCAATAGGGGACAAATTAGAGGCATGGTCAATGGTTAGGTGAGTTGGTGACTTAATTGAATAAAATAAGATAAATAAAGAGTTATCATCTTTTCCTATTTCCATTTCTTCTTCCACTGAAAATTCAAGTAGGAAATAGGGGTTTTGAAGCTCAAAATTTCAGCCAAGCTATTCTCTAGCAAATCGAGAAGAACGTGAAATTAACCTTGACCGGGGAAAAGGCAAGGTTTTGGACTAAACCTAAAACTGACATATTTTGTATCAAGGTAGGTTTATGTGTAAACGAAACATCCTTATTACGTATGCTTTACCTATTAATGCATTGTGTGGATGTAAATTCTTATTGATGAGACTTATTGAAAATGGTAGAAAATGAGAAATTCTTGAATGAACCTTCGGAATAGAAATATGGGTGCAAATAAATATCTGTAAATATGTATTTATTGGTGGGCTGTGTGCGATACCACCTTGTTAATTATTAACGATGGGTTATGTGCGATACCATCGTATTTATTATCATTTTGGTGGGCTATGTGTGATACCACCGTAATTATTATTGATGGTGGGCTGTGTGCGATACCACCGTATTATTGATTAATGGTGGGTTGTGTGCGAAACCGCTGGGTATCTTGTACCATTCCGAGGGGTTCATCAAGAAACTCATTTAAGTGAAACATTTCGTGTGGCTTTGTGGTGATAAGTGCAGGTTTATGTGCAAGTAATTGTGAGCAATGTTTATGATATGTGTTTGGGATGTGGTAAGATTTGAAACGAGTAAGCATGATTATGAGGATATGAATTGTTATTACATAGTATGTAATGTTTGACTGACTATTATGTGGTATGATGCTTATTGTTTACATATAAACTTACTAAGCTTAAAGCTTATGCCCTTTTCTTTTCCCTTATTTTATAGTGTCGAAGAGCTAGCTCGGGGTACGGAGATAAGCAAAGGATCACCCACACTATCAGCACATCTTGGTATAGTTAGACTTAGCATTTTGAGTATGGCATGTATTGGGACTAGACTTAGTTGAATGTCATATTGTTTTGGCCAAATGTGTTGGCTCATTCAAAGATGAACTCTTTTGTATAAGGCCATAATTGGTGGCTCTTTCTTATTAATCTATGAAAAGATGAGGTTATTCATGAATGTGCAAGATGCATGGTTGGTTTACTTAGTTTAAATATGCGTGAACGGGTTGAAGGTTTGACGTGAATTATGTTTGTATGAGTTGGGGTGATAGAAAGAGCTTTGCAAATAGCCTTGTTCTTGTCCACACGGGCATGTGTCTAGGCCGTGTGTGACACATGGTCAACCTCATGGGCGTGTGGTTAGGTCGTGTATCCCCTTGCATGCTAGGTTTACAAGTGATTGTTGTTTTGTCGAGTTTTAAAACTTATAAAGAGAATGATCGAACCTAGAAACTAACTCTAACAATGATTAAAGGCAAGTGTACCTATCGAACAGTAGTATAACTTAGGCAAGACCGGATTGTTGAACCCAAAGGAACTAAAAGTACTAATACTAACTTTCTTTTTATTATTTAGCCTAAAATAAGTGAAGTTGCTTTAATCTAAATTAACGACTACTAAACTAAAGATGCAAAGACAAAAAGAACGAATCGGGAAATAACTTGAAGAGAAACTCAGTTGATCACGACGATACCCTCAGGAAGAATCCACCTAGACTTCACTTGTTATTTAACACTGAACCATACGATTTATTCACTTAGTTTGATCCGTAAGGCTCCGTAACGTATATTAAACCCTTTCTCAAGGCGAATAACGTCTAACCCTAGGTTAATTAACGAAAATCTCTTTCTTGAATAATAACCCCCTAGAATAGCAGTAAATCAATCTATGGACTCCCATATTAGGTTTCACCCTAATTCGACAAAATCTCGTCACCCTATTTCTAGGCGTGCGATCAACTCCGCTTAATTATGCCAGATCTACTCTTGAGCAGGGTCTATTCCTCCTCCACCTAAGCACATCAGATTTGGATTAAGCATGCATAATTAAGAACAAACTAAGTATTTATCATAAAATTCAAAAAAAAAAATAACAAGATTCGTCTAGGTTTCATCCCCTTCAAGTATCTGAAGGGTTTAGTTCATAATGAATAAAGAAAACATCTCAAGAGAAAAGATAAAACAAAACATAAGAAATCCCTAAAACCCCCTGAAGGAATTGAAGGAGAAATCTGCCATCTTGAGTAGGATTCCAGCTCCTTGAGATGGATCAACTGGCTTTCTTCGAGTAATTCAAACAAATTTGACCTTCTGGCTCGGTCCTTGGCCTAGCTAACCACCCTGACAAAAGCCCTGGCAAAAGGCTTCTGTCGAACTCCCCTTTAAGTTGCACCCTTGGGTGTTTATATAGACTTTGAGATGCCTTACTTGGCCCCTAAGTATCCTAATTCAAGTATAATTCCTACTCGGGTGTTTGAATAGGCTTTGGAATGTGTTTCTTTGCCTCAAAGTATCGTATTCTGAGTAGAATTGCTCTTTTCTGCGGCAGGGACACGACCATGGTACACGCCCGTGTAAATCGTCTTCAGGCTATGTCTCGATTCTGTCGATTGGGGCACGGCCATGTAAATCGTGGCATGGTCGTGTCTTAGTTAATTGTTGAGGCACGGTCGTGTGGCTTGAAGTCTAGGCCGTGTCGATTTCCTCTTTGGCCCAAATTGGCCCGTTTTAAGCCCGTTTCTTGTTCTTTTTGTCCTCGGGTGCTTTCATGAGTAAAAACATGAAAAGAAAGGATTAAGAGCACCGTTTTTATATAAATCAAGGGCTAAATCATCCAAAAGAATACTAAATGTGGGCCTAAAATATGTTACTTTTACGGTTTATCAAATACCCCCACACTTAAGCTTTTGCTTGTCCTCAAGCAAAATTCTCAACTTATAATTAAAACGAACTTTCATAATTCACAATTCCTATCAACAATGCCTCATCATAATTCACAGTTAATTTATACATGGATAATTTAACTCTAAGACTCTTAAAGGCTCAAACAATTCTAAGTCATAACTTTGTAGCATAAAAACATAGGTGTCTCCCCTTATTTAAATAATTACCTTTAATTCAAAACCGACAAGGATTGACATCCTCACTAAAGATTCACTCAAAGCACTCGAAGTGATTAAGTTTCAAGAAAAAGCACTCATAAGTCAAACTTGAAAAGTTAATCCCATAGGCTTGCCTGAAAATCAAATCTCCACCACCGAAATATGAGATGATACACAAATCAAAAGGTCTTTATCAGGGTTGTAACGGGCTTAGATTAAAGGTGTGGGTAAAGACTGAATTAGAAGGTTTAGAATCGAGATTGACCTGACAAGTTACCTAACTTTTAGAAAAATAATTGAACTAATAATCACATGAAACTTTGGAACTAATAATACTACGAGCTTTTTCTTTGATAATTGAAATTTAAATGTACAAGCTCACTTTTTATACTACTAATACTGAATATACTTTGATTTTTCGATCGATTTTTTTATATCAAATAGAAACATAATAAAGAAAACTTTATCAACTGAAATAAAATAATTCAGTAACTGATCAAATCAATTTTCGATAGAAGGGTAGTCAAAAGAATGGTGATAACAAATACAAAGGGTTTTGGGTTAATATTTGTAACACCCCAAACCCTGCCCATTCGATACGACCGAATCTGAAATGCCACTGCGGAAAACTTTTGCAAATGTTCTTACTTAAAGGAAAAAGAACCATTAAGAATTTGTTGCATTTAATAAAACTTTTTCGTAATTTAAAACATTCTAAGTAAAAGTTAAGTTGTTATAAAAACTTCCGGATTCAAAACTTTAATATGACTTTTGGGATATAAATAGCTTTTAAAATTAAACTTACAAAACATTAACTTAATTATAAAACTAACTTGAACATAACAAAATTCAAATACTTCAAGGCCCTTATTACAACAAATGGATATTTAAAATACTTAAAGCATAAATTATAAAACATAAGGAAAGCAACTTCTTCTGCATGGGCCACCTCAGTATCCACTCCAACCCGGTCGAGCATCGCACATCACCGTAAGGTTTGATAAAATTGGGTGAGTCTAATGACTCGGTGTTTAATTATTCTCTTGAATTCCACCCGTATGTCAAACCATGTATTAACCCATATAATGATATTAATGCAACTTATTCACATGCTTTCACTTATTGGGCTTGACCCATATCCATATCACATCCATATAATAGTGTAATTAACACATATTTCCATTCTGGCTTGGCCCATTACCGCATTAATCCACACCACATACTGGGCTTGGCCCACTTTCACATTAATCCACATATCATATTGGGCTTGGCCCATTTGCACATTTATTCATATCACATATTGGGCTTAGCCCATTTTCACATGTATTCACATATAAAATAATGCAATTATGAAGTCCAACCCAGCCTAGGGTCCATCCTCTACACACCCCCCGTATCCAGCCTACCACACACCAGGGGATTATTAAATCACCCTCCCCTTTTTACTCCAATAAGGCAACAAATGCCGTCCACGCGAACTTAATCGCAAATAATCCACAACGCGACCTTAGTCGACGTCAATCCACGATGTAGCCGAATCTATCATTAAAACCACGATGAGCACAAAGCCATCAATAACCACGATATGGCACATAGCCTATATCAATCACGATAAGGCACAGAGCCATTCATCAAACCACGCATCGAAGTACACCCTATCCTTCTTTCATATCCCACCCATGCATATGCAACATAAAATAGTGCCATGATGATAATGCATGTACATGTTATTTCGCATATTATCACATATTAATATCAATAATCACATTTCATCAGATTTGGTACTTACCAGATTATTGACATACCCCTTGAGGGTATCCATATCACAATTTCCACTACACTAGTTAGCACATTCATAACACACATACAGATATCTCATACAATCATAAACCCAAAAAACGGTAGGCTAAATACACACCTGATCACTTAAAGTTCTAAACTCTCGATCCCGACGCTATCGCTAAGCGAAACTACGACTATCTGTCTATAGCTTTCCCCCGCTGCTGGCCCACACCCCGGTGGCCAATCCCAAACCGCCGAGATAGATCTTTTCTTAAACTTCGGGATAGGGACTATCCCTTGTCCTCCTTGACTGGCACTCGAATCCATTGACAACACTTAATCAGCATCAAACAGTTAATCATCCATATTCAAGATCTTAATCGAATAACTATAATCTAACATACTTACCAAAAATGTATCTGAATCCCGAAACTTGCCTTACTCTTGTCGATTCGGCCCTAAACATCATAGTTAGAATCGGCTAACTTTAATACCAAATATGGCCTATGGCCGAATACAATAAATCACTTACCTTACTTACCGAAATCCCGAATCACCACTTAACTATGAAGCTGTCGAAATCCCTGAGTGAAAAGTCGGCTTAAGCATAAATCCATAGAAAATAACCCTTGGCCGAATAGCACATACCACTTACCTTGAGCGCTCCAAATCCCGAAAACTCCTTTAATGCTCCCTAACGTTGGCACATACAAAAGAAACACTACATTATGGCTTATGAATATTCGCCTAACCCAAAACCAAAAACTAAACACTTGATTTTGGCATATCCATGAAAAGAAAATAAAACCGATTGCTAACAGAAGTACTCACCACCAAGGTTTGCTTGTGAAGACCAAAAGAGAATAGATTTTGGCTAACTGTTTCGGCTTTTAAGGCTTTTCAAATGGATATGAAATACTCGTCTAACAATAAAAAGGAAGAAGCTTGAGAAATTCGACAATGGTTTAACAATGGTGATTGCACCTTCGGCTAACACAAAGAACAGGTTTGGAGTTGGAGAAAAGAAGAATGAAGCACAATGGCCTTGATGCTTTTTGAAGTTTCGGTCAACAATAAAAGAATAAACAAGCCTAAACTAAATGACTTCCTCAAAAAGAAAACGGCACAATGAGAGAATGAGAGGAACAATTTTCGGCCTAAAGAAAATAAAATGTAGAAAAAGGATTGCCAAGAGCTGATCACCCCTTTTTATACTACCCAATTCGGCACTTAACTTTCCCCCCTCATAGCCGAATTTTGCCAACCAAAGAGACCCACATTCGGCCACTATATCAGCTCCTATCAAATCCCAAATTTCTCTCCTCCTTAATCTCTTTATCACTCACTTAAAATAAATAAAATAAAATAAAATCCCATTATCCTACTCTTAGCCGAATTTTAAACAAAATAACAAAGCTTATCTCCTCCTTGCAAAACCCATGTGCCGTCCACTACTCCTTCCTTATCATATCCCATACTTTTCTCCCATTATCACTTCATTTAAAATTAATAAAAATAAGCCACCATTATCTCTTATCTTACTCATTTAAAATAAAATAAATCAACTTTTATCCCTTCCTATAGCCGAAATTTTAAAATAAAAAAAACAAGCCTTATCTCATCTTATTGGAGTTCACATGTCGTCCATCACTCCGCCCTCCCTTAACGCCATCATGCAAAAATAAAACACACTTCCATGACGTCACCAAGACTCGAACCCGAACCCTTCCTCCCTGCTCATGGCGTCATTCACCAAGGCCCTAATGGCGCCTTGCAGCCACTTTACCAAGCTCACTTTCATGTCCAAGAACCCCTACATATTTCCTTAAGGCCTCCTTAGCCCAACTTCCCCTTCTTGACACCAAAAGTCCAAAAATAAAACCCCACTTTATGCTGCCCAAGTGATTCGAACCAAGGCCCTTGTCACTGCACCTGGCGCTCCACTGCCACTTTACCACATGATTTCTTGTGGCATAAATCCTCACGAATTCCCTTAAAGCCTCCTTAGCCAGTTCCTCTTTTGATGCAAAATAAAAGTCTCTAATGCTTCCCACGTTGTTCGAACCTCCTCCCTCGAAGCTCCCTTTGACGCAAACCCCACAAAGACCCTGGTGGCGCCCCTTGCCACTTTGTCGCTAGCTCTTTTGTGCCATAAACTCCCCACAATTTCTTTTAAGACCTCCTTCACCTAGCTTCTCCTTTAGACTTAAAATTCCCATATATATATATTTTTCAAGACTTTCTCCTACATCCTCGATTCTCAAAACCCTTAAAACACACTCAACCATAGCCCGAGCCTACTAACTTACGAATTATGCATCCAACGATAACCTCTAATTAAGGATATTATAGTTCTACCCTCCTTAAAAATAATTTCGTCCTCGAAATTACTTACTATCAAATAGTCGAGCATCCTTAACTCATCACACTACTCTATTGTCACAAGACTCGATCTAACACATTTCTTAGATACTATCTCAAGGTTCGCATTCAAGGTTCCCTACACTTCACTAGCATACAAACACAAACTATCTCTATAATAATCAAGGCAATAAAGAGATTCTAGGATTAGGGAGCATACCTGATCCTCTTTGGTCCAACTTCCTCCTTGCTATGACTGATTGCCTAAGCCAACCTTGCTTGCCTTGCATCTGAACCTTCAGCACCTCTGCTTGGGGTTCCACGACCTTGGCCTCGAGCCTATCCATCACTTGAGGACATTTCTTAACCAAATGAGCCTTAGATCCACATCGGAAACATTCCTTACTATTTCCCTAACATTCTCCTACATGAGCTCTCCCACATTGAGCACATAATCGACTTCGATTCTCAAAGAATCGAATACAAAGCGCGATGCAATCTCAATCCTTGGTCTTTTTCGATAATCTCTCGATGATTCGACGATCCAAAACTTCTCTTATTTCGATTCCTATTCTTTTTGGTTCTCGTCTCACGCTTCTCTTAACTTCTTCACTATCCGAGCCTTCTCCACTAGAACAAAGAAAGTCTATTTTCTTTTCGAGCAATCAACACTGCAGACTCATCCATAATCCATCTTCGAATCGAACACACCTTTCAGAATCGGAGCTACGATCCCCTTAGCATACTAACTTAACCGCACAAATTCTGCTTCATACTCTGCTACCGACATACTTCCTTGTACCAAGTTTAGGAACACTTTCCTTTGAGTCTAAATAACTAGCTCCCACATACTTTCCTTCAAACTTAACCTTAAAATACCCCCAATCCAATCGATCTGCAGGGGTACCTTGCCTGACAGTGAGCCACCATCGATAAGCTTCATCTCGGAGCAACGAGACATCACCTTTAAGCTTTTCCTTAGCAGTTAAATCCACATCATCCATAATCCTTTCAACTGCTTCTAGCCAATACTCTGCCACGTTCGGAGCTACTCCTGACACTCCTCTAAAAATCTCGGCTCTGTTTGACTTAAGCCTTCCAAGACCGATTTTTGAGTTCCATTGCCCACCTTAGCTCCCGCTGACTCGCTCTAGCATTCGCAAGATAGCTAACGATATCGTCATCTCCTCCGTCGATCTTGATCCTCCGCGCCCACTTTGGCACACGACATCACTTTTCGACCCATGGCGGACCCTATGGTTCCGACATCGCACTCTACCTTGACCACGCCCACTAGAACTCATTACTAACGTCGCGATTTAATCTAATTAGAAAGTTTTATGCATTAGTACTTTTTTCCACTTTGTTTATTCATGTAACAGCTTTTATGAAAAGGAGTTTAATAGTGGTTCTTTCGATCAATCATAGTCTTAGTTTCAAGTTTACTATTCTAATTCGAGATTCACATTCACATTCACATTCATCCATCTCGATAGAGACACATTCATTCATCATTAACATTCAATCACACTTCCATGGGCATTTTTACCATACCGGCCCTGTGGGTAATTTTGTCATTTTTCCTACAAGGGTATTTTGGTAATAAATCAAGTTAATTCGAAAATATTTTACAAATCAAAGGTATTTCAGAATTTACAAAACCTCGGGGTTATCTTGAAAATTTGTTTTCCAAATCGTAGGTGTTGCAAAAATTTTAGAAATCGGGTTATTTCAATAATTTTAGAAGTCGGGGCATTTTCGTAAATTTTCCAAATCAGGTATCTTGATATTTGTAAAATGAAGTTTTTGGTATTTTGTAAAGTAGAAACATTTTAGCAAAAGTCGAGGGTATTTTGGAAATCTTAAAACTAAGGGTATTTTAGTAATTTACAACACTGGGGCATTTTAGTAATTTGGCAAACCGAAAATTTTTTTTGAGAAATTTTCAAAATAGATTTTGTTACAAATCGAAGGGGTAATTTAAGGATTTTAAAAACTAAGGTGTTTATAAAACAGTATGGCTAGTCCCTTTCGGGTTTTAATTATCGGTTTAGCTTCGTGAATAAGTCCTCTTGGTTAGGGTGAACAGTAGCTACGCACTGTGTAGGATTCGAGTAAAGAGGAGGTGAGTCACTAGGGTGCTTAAGTACCAAGCTCACCGAATCCACTCCTAGACATGCGCACAATGGTTGCCACACCTTAACTCGGTGACTTAGACACAAGTTTGTTTGATTGTCCTTAAGTCTTATGCATGTGTTTGAGTGCCCTAGCCCTAGGTTCAACAGATCCTAGTTCACTAATCTACGTTGCCAAATATGCCCATAACATTTCATATACAAATCACTTCAACAATTAGAGGTACTTACCGGTGGACTTTGCCTGAGATACAGGTGCCATGCCGATTAAACTCGAGAAATTTCACGAAAATCCATATTTTTGAAAAGCCCATTTTGAAAAAAATGTTTTTGGGCCCCAAAACCCTCAAAGTCGAGTTTTGAATTGGGCTCTGATACCAAACTGTAACACCCCAAACCCGGCCCATTCGATACGACCGAATCTGAAATGCCACTGCGAAAAACTTTTGCAAATATTCTTACTTAAAGGAAAAGAACCATTAAGAATTTGTCGCCTTTAATAAAACTTTTTCGTAATTTAAAACATTCTAAGTAAAAGTTAAGTTGTTATAAAAACTTTCGGATTCAAAACTTTAATATGACTTTTGGGATATAAATAGCTTTTAAAATTAAACTTACAAAATATTAACTTAATTATAAAACTAACTTGAACATAACAAAATTCAAATACTTCAAGGCCCTTATTACAACAAATGGATATTTAAAATCTTGAAAGCATAAATTATAAAACATAAGGAAAGCAACTTCTTCGCATGGGCCACCTCAGTATCCACTCCAACCCAGTCCGAGCATCGCACATCACCTGTAAGGTTTGATAAAAATTGGGTGAGTCTAACAGACTCAGTGTGTAATTATTCTACTGAATTCCACCCGTATGTCAAACCATGTATTAAACCATATAACAGATATTAATGCAACTTATTCACATGCTTTCACTTATTGGGCTTGACCCATATCCATATCACATCCATATAATAGTGTAATTAACACATATTTCCATATACTGGGCTTGGCCCATTACCACATTAATCCACACCACATACTGGGCTTGGCCTACTTTCACATTAATCCACATATCATATTGGGCTTGGCCCATTTGCACATTTATTCATATCACATATTGGGCTTGGCCCATTTTCACATGTATTCACATACAAAATTATGCAATTATGAAGCCCAACCCAGCCTAGGGTCCATCCTCTACACACCCCCGTATCCAGCCTACCACACACCAAATGATTATTAAATCACCTCCCTTTTACTCCAATAAGGCAACAAATGCCATCACACAAACTTAATCGCAAATAATCCACAACACGACCTTAGTCGACGTCAATCCACGATGTAGCCAAGCTATCATCAAAACCACGATGAGCACAAAGCCATCAATAACCACGATATGGCACTTAGCCTATATCAATCACGATGAGGCATGAGCCATTCATCAAACCACGCACTCAAGTACACTCGCCCTTCTTTCATATCCCACCCATGCACATGCAACATAAAATAGTGCCTTGATGATAATGCATGTACATGTTATTTCGTATATTATCACATATTAATATTAATAATCACATTTCATCAGATTTGGTACTTACCAGATTATTGACATACCCCTTGAGGGTATCCATATCACAATTTCCACTGCACTAGTTAGCACATTCATAACACACATACAGATATCTCATACAATCATAAACCCAAAAAACGGTAGGCTAACTACACACCTGATCACTTGAAGTTCTAAACTCTTGATCCCGACGCTATCGCTAAGTGAAACTACGGCTATCTATTTATAGCTTTCCCCTGCTGCTGGCCCACACCTCGATGGCCAATCCTGAACCCCCGAGACAGATCTTTTCTTAAACTTTGAGATAGGGACTATCCCTTGTCCTCCTTGACTGGCACTCGAATCCATCGACAACACTTAATTAGCATCAAACAGTTAATCATCCATATTCAAGATCTTAATCGAATAACTATAATCTAACATTTCATACTATAGTCAAACGGTTAATCATCCATATGGTCTTACACGGAACCTTAACTATAATCATTTCATACTATTTATGTTTCTTACCATTCTTAGGTTCAATTCTCTTAACAACTCATCAAAAGACATTTCAAACATTCATTGAGTATTTATACATTCCATTCAACATTGGAATATTAAAATCACTCATATGTAATTACAACATTTGCACATGAACTTTCCTCGATGTTGAAAGGGCTAAAAGGGACCTTTTTGCCCACATTTCTCTTTTCACCCGTTCTAGGTCTAAAACTCGTTTTCTTTGATCTAGAACAATGAATTTGCTAATTTAATCACTTATAAATCATAGTATATGATAGTATACACTTTAGGCAAAAATGACTATTTTACCCTACACTTTGGCAAAATTACGATTTTGTCCCTAGGCTCGTAAATAAATTTTGCATCACATTTTATCGTTAAACAAGCCTAGCTGAACATTTAATCCTCTTACAACTATTCACAATTCCATCAATTTCATGCCTTAATGAACAAATCACAACTTTTCCATTTTAGTCACAATTAGGTGTTTTCATGACAATACCTTTCACAAAAGTTGTTTCTCATCATCCTATCATTCATTTTCTTCCATAAAAATTTAGAAACCAGCATAAAGTCTCTCATGGAAAGTCCCTAGACTCTCAACCATGTTACAAATTAGTCCCTTATTAGCTAGCTTAAGCTTTGGGGACTCCAAAAGTACAAAAATTATCAAGAAAAGTCATCAAAATCACTTACTTGTGAGGAGAAAGGCTTGCTGAAATTTTGAGCTTCAAAAACCCCATTCTTGCTGCTCATTTTTGGTGGATGAAGAGAAGAAATAAAAAAGAGATGATAGCTTTTTGCTTATTTAATCTTATTTTATTCTTTTTAATCACCTAACATGACCCACATTTAATGCCCTTGTCCCCTAACTTTCCTTGACAGGCCAACTCACTTAACAAGGCCAAATTTCACATTTGGGATCTAATTTATAATTCATAGCTATTTGGTACCTCTAGCAAATAAAATAAAACTTTTGCACTTTATGCGATTTAGTCCTTTTTCACAATTTAGCTAGAAATTGCTAAAATTAAGGCACTAAAATTTTCATGCACCCTTATAAACACGTTATAACACATAAAATAACATGAAAATAATTTTATCTATCCTCAGTTTAGTGATTTCGATATCACTATTTCGATTAGCCCCTAAATCAGACTGTTACAATTCTCCCTCCCTTAGGGATTTTCGTCCCCGAAAATCTTTTCAGGTGAAGCTGCTATTATCATTCTTAAAATATTTCCATCAACTATTCCAAATTACAAATCAACTTGTCCTCAAGTTTCTCTCTCCAACAACCTTTAAGCTATAGTACACAAGGTCGAAGCACAACTTAAGACCTAAATTACTCTCCCTCCCGAGCATATATTCAACAATCTACTAATTGGGAACTCTATACATGTCCTGAATGATCATTCAAATCTGTATCGCATAATTCACTACAATTCAGATGACATCCCCTCTTTGGGAATTAGGTTAATCCAAATTCGAAATCTATTGTGTGCTTTGGAAACTCAGCTCTTAGTGTTCGACTACTTCTGACCATAAACTCAATCATATCATAAAATGTACTCTATTGTTAAAATATTTATGCACCTAACTGTACTTTCTTTTTCTTGCATAAGTAGATATGCTACTACTAAATCTCATACCAAAATTTCTGTATAAGTTCTGGATTCATCATCATTCTAAATTCTATCTCAATTAAGAAATATCAATAACGAAAATCTTATCCAACCTGAATTTTCACTACCTTAAATAAACTCATTCAGAGCTTATTTAAAAAAAAAATACAATTTACTAACTCACTTCTGAACCCTTTTGTTCTGAAAGGAAGACTCGCTCTAGTGATTAACCTCGCTGAAACCAGGATATTACCAACTAAGATCAACTGAGTAACTAACTTGCATTGCTTAACATGGATCTTTCATTTAAACACTTGTACTATGTCTACTATCTGAGAAGTATTACGATAACTATACCCACCATGGTAATAGCTCAAGTCGTTTCCATTATCTCATTTCCATAAGATGCTCTCACTCATTAAAAAAATTCAAAAAATACATATCGATTTTTCCCATAGATCATTACGACACATTGATCGTGTCAAACAGTCGAGTTTTAATATTTATAAAAAGAATGATCGAACGCTGTAGACTAACTATGACAACGATAGAGGCAAGTGTACATATCGAACAGTTGCATAGTTTAGGCAAGAATATCTTATCAAACCCAAGGGAACCTAAAAGTACTACTACTCACTTTCTTTCTATTATTTAGCCTGAAATATGGAGTGATTGGTTTATTAATCTAAAAACTAATAAAATACTTAAACTAAATGCAAAGACAAAAGGATGAATTGGAGAAAGACTTTAGGAAAACTTAGTTGATGAAGATGATACCCTCAGGAAGAATCCACCTATGACTTCACTTATTATTTTTCCCCAAACCATATGATTTCTTTACTTAGCTTGATCCGTGAGACTCTCTAACCTATATTAAACCCTCTATCTAGACGAATAACATCTAACCTTAGGTTAATTAGTGGAACTCTCGTTCTATTATAATAACCCCCTAAGGAAGCAGTAAATTGATCAATGGATTCCCATATTAGGTTTCACCCTAATCTAGAAAAATCTCGTAACCCTATCTCTAGGCGCCCGATCAACTCCACTCAATTATGCTAGATCTACTATTAGGCAGGGTCTATTCCTCCTCCACCTAAGCACATCAGATTAAATTAAGCAACATAATTAAGAACAAACTAAGTACTTCTCATATAATTTAGAAATCAAATAATAAAATTCATCATAGGTTTCATCCCCTTCAGGTATCTGAAGGGTTTAGTTCATAACAAAGTAGGAAAACATCTCAAGAGAAAAGATAAAACAAAACATAAGAAATCCCTAAAACCCCCTAAAGGAATTGAAGGAGAGATCCTTCATCTTGAATAGAGTTCCGGTTTCTTGAGATGGATCAACTGGCTATCTTCAAGTGATTCCCTAAAAGATGAAAGCTTCGCAAAAGCCTCTGCCAAAAAGCCGTCTCTGGAATAGCTACCTTGGGTTGTTTATATAGGCTTTTTAGATGTTTTATTTGGCTCCTAAGTACCTCTTTTAAGTAGAATTACTATTAGAGAGTTTAAGAAGACTTAGGAGTATGTTTTTTTGGCTTCAAGCATCCATTTTCGAGTGAAATTGCTCTCTCCCGTGGCAGGGGCATGACCATGGCACATGCCCGTGTAAATCGTGGTTGGGCCGTGCCTTGATTCTGTCGTTTTGGGCTCGGCCGTGTAATTCAAAATTTAGGCCGTGCTTCAAGTCTGTTGATTAGGACACGACCATGTAGATCACCAAGCATGTCCGTGTGTGGTAAATGGATAATGCACGACCGTGTGTGACGGAGTTGAGGCCATGCTCTAGGTAATCGGCGAGACACAGTTGTGTGGGCTTTGGGTCAGGCCGTGTCGAATTCTTGGGTTGGCCTAATTTAGTTTGTTTTAGGCCCGTTTTACGTTCTTTTTATCCTTAGGAGCTTTCCTGAGTATAAGACATGAAAAGAAAGGATTAAGAGCACCTTTTTACATAAATCAAGGATAATTCATCCAAAAGCATACTAAATGTGGGATTAAAATATGTTGCATTTACGGTTTATCAAATACCCCCACACTTAAGCTTTTGCTTGTCCTCAAGCAAAATTCTCAACTTAAAATTAAAACAAACTTTCCACAATTCATAATTCCTGTCAACAATGTCTCATCATAATTCATAGATAATTTATACATGGATAATTCAACTCAAAGGGTCCTAAAGATTCAATTACGATAAGTTATACCTTTGTAGTACGAAAACATAGGTGTCTCCCCTTATCTAAGTAATTACCTTTAATTCAAAACCGACAAGGATTGACAACCTCACAACAGATTCACTCAAATCACTCAGAGTGTTTAAGGTTCAAGAATAATCACTCATAAGTCAAACCTGAAAAGTTAATCCCATAGACTTGCCTGAAAATCAAATCTCCACCACTGTATATGAGATGATACACAAATCAAAAGGTCTTTATTAGGGTTGTAACGGGGCTAGGGTTAAAGGTGTGGATACAGGCTGAATTAGAAGGTTAGAATCGAGATTGACTTGACAAATTACCTAACTAGAAACAATGAACTAATATGAGTACTTACATCAATTGAAAGCCAATAATACCTACTATTGATAATTACTCTATAATAACGATTATTTCCCTCACTTGAAATTTGATAATACTTTAATACGAGCTTTTTCTTCAACAATTGGAGTTTAAATGCTCTAAGCTCTTTTGTATACTACTGATATTGAAGATTTTTTTAAGCAACATAATTGAAATATTACATCATAAATAATAAATGTAACTACTGAACTAATATAATTCAGGAATTTTAATTAAATCAAACCTCGATTAAAGGGTAGTCAAAAGAATGGTGATAATAAATTCAAAGGGATTTTGGGTTAATATTAGTGGGTGATTCAATAAAAAGGTTGTTAGGATTCAACGGGGTTCACTAGGGGTTAATTTGTATGGGTAGGCTTTTTAGTGGAGTGAACGGGTTAAAACCTAGGTGCCTTTATCATCTTTGTATATCAAATCAAAAGTGTGGTCTCGACATGTATAAACGAGGTAAGTTCTAGAATAACAGTTTAAAGTTGACACACTCATAATCAATAAAGTGAGCATGAAAAAGAATATATGCTCTATAAGGCTCAAAATATCACAAAAATTATGGGTGTTTTTTACCTCAATCCCTGTAAATTTCAAACTTCAAAGTAATATTCAAATTCAGTTCCACGACCTATTAATTTTTAATTTTTAGAAAGTAGACTTATCATGCTCGATTCTCTAGTATCCTTCAAATTTAATCATCAATGCACAATTAACTATGGCTTACTCTAACACATAGCAATAAAAATCATACATCATTAGAAATTTCATCCTAATTAGTAATATGAGAAAATTACTTAAAAACAAGACTAAATTCAGGGTTTTGAGAATAATGCAAAAAGTTAGGCACTTTTACCCCCACACTTAAGATGTACATTGCCCTCAATGTACAAAGATAGATAAATAACAATTAATATAAGATCAAAAGAGAGGATAGGGCACCACTCACGAATTTTGGGTGATTTTCGGAGTTGGCGTGTTAGGGATGGAAGATGACTTATGTATTAGTGAATTACTCCTTGTGATTTGTTCGTGTATGTAGAATGTGTGATCGGAACTGCAAAGTCATCAGTTAGATATTTCAGGGGTGTAAGATAAATAGATGTTGGGAATACTTCGAAGATTAGATAAGTAATGATAAAAGTTTGCAATGAAGAAAAATAGCAAATTATGGTAATAAAGGAAAAATAGAATTAAAAATAACATTAAAAATAAGACAATAAAATATAGATAATTAAAGGGACTCAAAGGTCCTCCTCATCGTCTGGATTTGGTAGTGGGGCTGGTGATGAGATATAGAGGTATTGGCATATTTGGTGGAGGGTGGCCTCTACCCCATCAAAACGTCGAGTGTTGTCAACAAAATACTGCTCGAACTGGTCGAGGCTTGCAAAGATATCTACCCATGAAGTTGCAGCATGAGATGGCTGCTATCTCAGAGCTGGTGGGACATCGTCAGTAATGTCCTCGGGCTCCCCCTCATCTGTGGATGTCGCTAATCGGTATTGAGGGGGGTCGATCCCTCGACGATGTTTAATCATCCCCATGTGTAGCATCATCTAGATGCCTTGAGGTACCATGTTACCCATCAGTGTGAGGGAGGTGATCTGATCGTTGGTGTTTAGGAGGTCAAAGTGTCGAACCAGCCTAGTGATGTATGGCCCCATTAATAGAATCCCCTTTCCGTATGGCTCTGTTTAGTGCTGGATAGCACAGGCAATGAAATAGGCCAAATCGAAAACGTCCCCCTCTGACATGCACAATAAGTAGTAGAGATCGTGCTTGTTTACCATGCCGGTGCTTTCCCATCGACCTGTGATAGTGTGGGCTAGGATGGCGTGGATATATCTCAGGGGTGGGCCAAGGGCTGTTGCCTTCAATCGACTGGGGTTGTAAGCATTCGTGGTGGGTGCTAGGCTGCGCCAACATTTAAGGGGGTTGCGGGGGAGTTCTCGGTCTAACTCGGAGAGGTTATTTTCTTCTCTAAATTCGTCTGTATAAAGTCTGAGAGCTATGCCGAATTGGGGAATGCTTAATTGACGTAACATACCCCCTAACCGAAATTGCACTGTTTCCAGCTCGTCAAACTGTGCCATCACTGTTTGCAAAGTAAAAGTTGTGCAAAACTCTAGTGTTAGCTCCAGGTATGTGGGCTCGATAATTGAGGAGAACTGCTCCTATGGTTCGGTTGAAATGAGGGCCCGGATGTCATTTGCTAGTCCTATTTGTTCAACAGCGTTCTAGTCAATGCACCTTCCGGTGCCTAAGGGCCGTTCTCGGAATGCCTTGTAACGTTCTTCCTGAGTGTTTTGAGGGAACCGGAGGAATGGATGCCGAAGCTCGGAAGATGCACTTGCGGAAGATGATCCAGGCCCTTTTCTCTTCTTACTTAGGACTGAGCGTTTTACTCGAGATGTCGACATCTTACCTGAAAAACACTTCCTTTATATAGGCAAGAATTTTCCTAACAATAATCAAAAAATCAATAGCCAATATAAATGTTTCTTCAAGAACAAATACTAAAATCAGCAAACCACAATCTCATTATTCATTAGAATAATTCCTAACCAAAATCATGGCTAATACTAAATAAAATAATAAAGCTATACAAAGAACTCATGGGAACCAAACATGTTGCATAAAAATCATGATGTAAAGGCTAACTATGATTTGTAGTAGAGCATCAATTCTTCAATGAGGAGAGCTAATAAAATCTAACATGTATTAATAGTAAAGCAGAAAATGCATTAAATAATGGAAATCAACAAGAAAAATAGAATAAAGCAACCAAGAAAAAAAAACAACCAAGAAGAAAATTAAAGCAAATGTACTGATCAAAACAAAAAAAAATCATGTTTTAACATAGACTAGACAAGAAATAAAATAAACTAAACAATATGAATCAGATTTTTAAGTCTAAAATCAAAAAAAATTTAAATAAAGAGAAAATATGCAAAAATGTGAAGAAAAAAGAGCCAGGAGCGGTGGTGGGTGAGGTGCACGGGTGAAGGGCACGGCGGTGGTGCTAGTTTCTTCAGTGTGGGCACGGCCTGGTAAGGGCATGGGGTTTTTGAGCACAGTGGTGTTGCGGGCGTGTGGTTGGTTTTGGTTGGTATTTTGAGAAGAACGGTCGAAAGGAGGTGGGTTGGAATGGAGAGGGATGATTTGGTGGCCAGATTAGAGAAGGGGGAGGTTGGAATCTGATTTTAGGGTTTGGATTTGGAAAGAAAGACGGTTAGATTAATATATAGGGTCTGAGGCACGGTCATTCTCCACGCCCATGTCATTTTTAAATTTGCCCGTGCTTTTCGTAATTTTGGGTTTTAGGCGCGTTCAGGTGGATTTGCCACGACCGTGTTGACGTTGCCACGCCCGTGTGTTGATTCACACGGTTGGGTCGAACGGGAGTGTGTAGCCCGTGCTCGATAAGTCAGTATGTTCGCACGGTCGTGGGGCACGGCCTTGTTCTAGTCGTGCTCAATAAGTCAGTAGCTTCATAAGGTCGTGGGGCACGGCCGTGCAAAGCCCGTGCTAGACAAGTCAGTAGCATCGCACGGTAGAATGGCACGGACGTGTCTGGTATCACAGCCCGTGTTGTTGAAAAGAATTTTTCCCATGTTTATGCACGGGTCTGGCCACGCCCGTGGTGTGTCCCTTGTCTTGGACACGGTCGTGGGCACGCCCGTGTTCAAGGCCGTGTTAATAATCCTGCATTTCTATTAGATTATTTTGGAAAATTTTAAAAAGATAAAGTTAATGTTAGTGAGTTAGCACTCGGGTTGCCTCCCGAGAAGTGCTTGTTTATAGTCTTAAGCTAGACTTTCTCTATTTTCGATTCTAAAAGAGGGTTCGTGGAGCAGAAGCTCCTCTCTCATATCTCCAGATTCTGCATCATTACAAATTTTAAGTCGGTGACCATTTACTTTGAATGTGCCATTTGTGGGATGAGTTACCTCAATGGTGCCGTATGGGAAGATTATTTTGATCATGAATGGGCCTGACCATCTTGACTTCAGTTTTCCTGGGAATAGTTTAAGCCTTGAATTGTATAGTAGGACCAGGTCTCCTACTTTGAATTGTTTTGATTGCTTGAGACGAGCATCGTGGCTGTAACATCCTGATAATTGGGGGGTTATGCATCTTACTTGATTGAATGATGTTGCATGCTTAATTATTATTGAGTGTATTTTGGAAGTTTTTTTGAGCTTCATTAATTAAGTGAATGCTTAGTGAAACTTTTAATTTCTAATAATTAAGAGAGAGCTAAGCAAGTTAGGCCTTAAGAATTAATGACAAGGAGTTTTAAGCATAAGTTGAGTAATTGGCAAAGTGGTTAGGATGTATGGATGTGTGCTTGAGGAGTGAGGTTTGAATCTCCTAGCTAGCATAAGGGAGGATTTTATTTTTTTGTTTCCTTCCCTATAAGTGTCGGCCAAGATCCTTCTAGAATGGATGAGCATTCTCTTAATTTTGGCTATTTGACCATGTGAAAAAGGCAAGCAAAAGAATTATGGCATGGAATCAAGATAGGAGGATAAGATAGAGGGGACAAAGGCTTGAAATAGGGGTATTGTCTTGGAAATTTTGGATTTGATGGGGAAGAAACAAGGAGGAAAAAGGGGGATAATGTTGGCTAAGGTTGACCGAAAATTTTGTGTAGCCATTAGGGTGCTAGTTGGCCAAAAATCCCAGCAAATTGTCCATCTTTTCTCCTTTCTCCAAAATCTTTCTCCTTAACCGAAATTATCATTTGCATTAGGTGAAAACTTTGTTTTGTTTTGGCTATCATATTTGGCCAAATTGGTACTTTTTTTTCTTCTTTTCCTCTCAAGATTTTCTCTCTTTTTGGTACCAAAATATTACCACTTTTGAAGGCATTTTCTTTCATCTTTTCTCACTTGACCATTACCAAAAACTTTTTCTCTTTATTCAATTTCTTCCATAACCAAACCCATTTATTCTCTTTGATCATTTCTCATTTTCTTTTCTTTTTCATCCTATTTTCTCTTCTCTTTCCTCTTTATCAAACTACAAAAGTTCAAGAACCATTTTTTCAATTTCTTTCCCTTGGCCGAATGTGCATAGGTTCCAAAACCAATCTCTTTTCTTTTGAGAATCAACATCATTCTCATCTCTTTGCCAACCGAATCAATTTCTATTTCGATTTTCTTTTCTTCTTTTCATTCTATTGAAAACCAAACTATTTTATGCCATAAATCACTATCCTTTTCTCTTTTCTTTTTGTAAGCCAAAATCACCATGTTACTTTTTATTCTCTTCTTTTCTTATTCAAGGTCAATCTTCAAGAACTCAAAGTAAGGTTTTGTCAATCATTTTCATCATTTCTTTTCACTATGGCTAATTTAGAATCATAATCTTTTATTTTCTCTCCTAGGTCAATCCTTGGAAAGGATTTCTAGGATCCTTGTTGAAGCTAACTTTTAAGAAGTGATCTTTCGGATCATCCAAGGTAAGATTATTCCCTTTTGGTTATATCAAATCTTTTGAATGGATCGCTAATCAACGTTATTTTAGGGCGATTTAAGACCAACAAGATAGGTAAGAAAAGAGCCGCATTTGAGTGTTTGGAAGAGAGGAGGTATTCCTTTACCATCAAACTTCAAACGAAGGGTCAGACGGCGGTTAGAGACTTTCCATCGGGTTGTGGACCCTCCGCTAACGAGGATCGGTTATTTGAAGTAGTGCGGACAACGAACCACTTTACGTTGGTGGAATATCAACGGTTTTGATCCATCTAGTGGAGAAAACCACAAATAACTCGCTGCTCGAGAATCCGAGGGTAAGGATTTAGATCCTCATCAATAAACATAGTTTTATTAGTTAAAGTTTATACTAACCAAGTGTGATGATTAACTAGGTGTTGACGAGCGAGAGAGTATTATTCTCACTGTCACGAGGTTTGTAACCTTACATTAAAATTCTCATAGATTTACATATTTTTAAACGTGATTATATGACCATGTGTATGATTGTGATTTTGGATACCATTCAATGGTATGCGATATTCGTATGTTTACCCCAATATTTTGTTCATTTTGCTATATGCATAAATGTGAGATAAGTATGGCTATATTATGATTTGTGGGGTAAATAGCATGAAAATTTATCGATATGTATGTGCATGGGCATATGGGTATATTTGATAAAGGAAGAAGTATTCGTGGTTTTACCACATTTCGGTGACTTCGGTCACATATTTGAAATCCGTGACTTTGGTCACATATTTGAAATTCGGTGACTTCGGTCACATATGTGAATCTGCTGACTTTGGTCACGATTTGAAATTTTGCGACTTGGTCGTGTGACTTCATCACATCTGTTCTGGTGGCTTTGCCACAATATTATAAGGGCGATGTGCATGTTGATCGCAAAGAATCGCCTTCGATGGTGTGTAGCGGATGGAGGGTCGATTTAGTAATCCCCACGGTGTGTTGGTTGGTACGGGTGGTGTGTAGCGGATGGATATTTAGGTGGGCCGGGCTTGCATTTCATTTCATGTACATAATCATGAATATTGAATGATTATTATTTGATCTCGCTATGAAAATGGGCTTTTGGGCTAAATGTGAGCCAAACGGGCTTTTAAGCTAAATATGAGCTAAATGGGCTTTTGGGCCAAATATGACTTAAATGGGCCTATGAATAAATGTGATATGAAAAATGGGCTTTTTAATGTATGTGTTATACATTGAGTTTATGACTCACCCCTTTTGTGGGATAAACTTTTCAGATGATTCGTAAAGCGATGGATCGGGTCAGCAAGGATTTCGAGGTGGCCAATGCTCAAATAATGAAGTTTGGAAATTTTCCTACTTAAACTTATTAAGTTAATTTTTATTATTTAGACTTTATTATGGGTTTGCCAATTTTATGTAATAAGGCCACTATAAACTATTTTTAAATTTTTGGGTGTTTGGATTTATTTTATTTTGTCATAAACAATTATTAAGTAAATAATTAAATGGTTTTCGATAAATATTTTAAAAATGTTTTTGTCACTAATATATAAATGTTTTAAAGTAATTTTTTAAATTTGGTTTCCTTTTAATTACTTCTAAAATAATGTTTTAAAAGACAAAATTTACTTTACAATTTGATTTCAACCTAAAATATTAAGTTAAATTCGCTTTCTACAAAATCGTCAAATTTTTATTTAGAGTTTCATAAAAGTTAGATTCGAGGAACATAACAAATCCGGTTGGGCTTTTTGGACCGGGTTTGGGGTGTTTCAACTTGTATCGAGCCCGCTTTTAAACTCTCGGCCTTGGGTTGTGAAGCCCACAACGCTTTCAAAAATTGGCCCAAATGATTTTTTTAGTTTTCTTAAGATAAAATGGTTTTACAAGAGCATGGCACTTGGAGTTCTCGACCTGCATCCATCGTGTATGTATCCTTATTGATAAAGTGATATGAAAGTCCGATAAGCTTAAGGAAACTATAACTTTAGAGACATGGACCCTAGGTGTTTGTACACTACTACGGAAAAACCACTAAATATCTATTTCATAAAACTTTCTTTAATAAGAAGTGGAAAGATTCTAATACATAAGACTTTTCAGAAAATAGATAAGACACGAGTAGACATGAGCTCTAGGGGACGTGGACGTCGTGGACGTGGACGAAGAAGAATGGCTGTGTCGAAACCAGTTCGATCTGGTCAAGGTTCCGAAAATAAAGCTCCGCCACCGGCTGTTGGGGTGGATTTTCAAGAGCAAAATGATGGAGGTGACGCAGTATCACAAGCTGTGCTGCGAGTTTTAGAACGAGTAGCAGAAGCTAGTTCTGGAAATGGGTCTCAAAGTCGATGAGTCGAGAGACTAAGATCGAATGGAGCCGAGGTTTTCGAGGAGTATCCGGAGTAGCTCTAAATGTAGCGGAATACTGGTTGGAAGCAGTCGAGAGGATTATGGACGGTTTAGACTGCACTGCTGAAGAGAAATTGAAAGGTGCTATTTCACTTCTTCGTGATGAAGCCTACCAGTGGTGGCTCACTATCAAGGAGAGTACCCCTATGGACCGTCTGGATTGGGGCTGTTTTAAAGTGAAATTCGAAGGAAAATATGTTAGAGCTAGCTACATCGACTCTCAGAGGAAGACATTTCTAAATCTAGTACAAGGAAACAAGTCGATAGCTGAATATGAAGCAGAATTTTTACGACTTAGCCGTTATGCCCGAGGATAGTGGCTACTAATATGAACGGTGTATCGATTTGAAGATGGACTTAGAGATGAATTACGAGTGATGATTGCTCAGACCGTGAAAGAGATTTTGCAATCTTAGTGGAAAGGGCAAGAATTGTCAAGAGGCTAAACTGACCGAGAGACGAACCGGACAGAGGCCGAGCAAGAATAAGAGAAGCTTTGGGTCTTGTGGTCGTCCCGAATTTTCGAAGAAATCAAGAAATGATGGACCGCAAGGTCAACAGACACTACGGTGGGCAAAATCGTACTTGTACTCAATGTGGAAAAATGCACTCTGGAGAATGTTGGAAAATGTCCGGCGGATGTTTCAAGTACGGTTCAAAGGATCATATGATCAAGGATTGCCCGAAGAATTCAGAGAAGAACCGCCAAAGAAGTCGTGGTGCTAATCAGCCGACAGAGGTGGACAAAGAACCGATAAGGGCCTAGTTCAAATGGAAGGGTAATGGTTCGTAGAGGTCGCGAAACTTCAGCAAGAGGCGTGGTAATTTGAGGCGAGACAACTGTGTCCGTATATGCGCTTCGTCGCAGAGAAGACAAAGGACGACCGATGTTATTACTGCACGCTTCGATTTTCGGGTTGCCCTTTATTGCTTTGATAGATATAGGTCAACTCATTCCTATATCGCTAGTGAAGTATCTGGGACTTTGCATGTGACTTCAAATCGCATACCTAGGAAGATGACTATACTTAGCCTCTAGGATGATCAGTAGTTATAGACAAACTTTTTAAGGAAGTGCCTTAGAAGTTCAAGGATCTGATTTCCGATCGATTTAATGGAGTTGCCATTTGGAGAATTTGACCTAATCTTAGGCATGGACCGGCTTGTGAAGTACCGTGCAAATGTGGATTGTGCCGCTAAGCGGATGTCTTTAAGAACTCTTGATGACAAAGAAGTTGTAGTATGGGTGAGAGACGGAACTACTTATCTAATGTAGTATCCACTTTTAAGGCGTAAAAGATGGTTAGAAAGGGATGTGTAGCCTTTCCGATGTTGGTGAGTGCCTTGGAGGCTAAGGGACAAATCATAATGAAGTCGGACTGTGAAGGAATTTGTAGATGTCTTTCCTAAGAACTTCCGTGTTTGCCTCCGGATCGTGAGGTAGAATTCGGGATAGATTTATTGTTCGAACGGCGCCAGCTTCTATTGCTCCATATAGAATGGCACCAAGGAGTTGGTTGAGCTTAAGGCTCGATTCGTGAGTTGCTTGATCGTGGATTCATCGACCTAGTGTGTCTCCATGGGGAGCACCGGTTTTATTCGTGAAGAAGAAGGACGGATCG
The DNA here is from genome assembly GCA_025506655.1 of Gossypium rotundifolium. Lineage (NCBI taxonomy): Eukaryota > Viridiplantae > Streptophyta > Magnoliopsida > Malvales > Malvaceae > Gossypium > Gossypium rotundifolium. The sequence goes on from CP106725.1 coordinate 54,735,056, forward strand.
ATGAGGATGTGTATAGATTATCGCAGTCAAATAAGTCGACCATCAAGAACAAGTATCCTTTGCCAAGGATCGACGACTTGTTCGATCACCTTAAAGGAGTCATGTATTCTCAAAGATTGATCTAAGGTCGGGTATCATCACTTAAAGTGAAAGAAGCGGATATCCATAAGACGGCTTTCAACTAGATATGGGCATTATGAATTTCGTAATGCCATTCGGATTGACGAATGCCCCACCATGCGCTCATGGATATGATGAACCGAATTTTCCAAAGCCCTACTTGGATCAATTCGTCGTGGTATTCATAGACGACATCCCGGTGTATTCTAAGTCTGAAGTAAAGCATGATGAACATCTTCTGATTATGTTGCGAGTTTTAAGGAGAAGAATCGCACGCCAAATTCAAAGCAAGTGTGAATTTTGGTGAAAGAGGTTGCTTTTTAGGCCATGTGGTATCTGCGGAAGGGATAAGGGTGGGTCCTCAAGATTGAGGTTGTATAGATTGGAAACCACCTAAGTCCGTAAATGAGGTTCGTAGTTTCTTGGGATTAGCTGGATATTACCGAAGATTTGTCAAGGATTTTCATCGATAATGCACCTTTAACGAAATTGTTGAGAAAGGAAGTACCTTTTCGTGTGGGCCGATAAGCAAAGAAGAGAGTTTTGAGAAGCTCAAGAAGGTTTTGAATGAAGCTCGCTTTGATTCAACCCGAGGTGAAAGGATTTTGTCGTGTATTGTGACACTTCTCACACGGATTAGGATATGTTCGATGCAAGACGGAAGGTAGTTGCATATGCCTCGACAGCTTGAGGCCGCATGAGGTTAATTACCCGACGATGACTTGGAGTTGGCAAATGTAGTCTTTGCTCTTAAAGTCCGGAGACATTATTTATACGGGAAAAGTCGCTGATATACACAAACCACAAAAGTCGAAATATCTACCGACTCGTAAAGAACTGAATCTGAGGTAGCGAAGGTGGATAGAGTTGTTGAAAGACTACGATCGTTTCTATCGAGTACCACCTGGGCAAAGCGAACGTGGTGGCAGACGCTCTAAGTCGGAAAGTGGTGTCAGATTTAAGAGCGATGTTTGCACATCTTAGCCTTTACGATGACGGAAGCTTGTTGGTAGAACTTCAAGTTAAGCCGACATGGTTAAGTCAAGTGAAAGAGAGGCGATTAGTAGATGAAGATCTCGAGTGAAAAGCTTCGACAAAAGAGTTGGAAATTGGAAGATTTTGGTATTAACGGTGAAGGGTATTGTGCTTCAAAGGTAAAGTCCAGATGCCGAGAGATCGGAGTTGAGGCAAAAGATACTTGAGAATCGCATGGTAGCCCCTATGCTATACATCCGGAGGAAGTAAGTTATACCAAGATTTGCGAGATCAATTTTGGTGGCCGGACTTAAGCGGAAGTTACGGAGTTTGTAGGAAAGTGCTTGACGGTCGCAAGTCAAAGTGAACATCAAGTACCTTCTGGATTGCTTCAACCAATAAAGATTCCACAAAGGAAGTGGGAGAGAATCACCATAGACTTTGTTAGTGGGCTTCTCTTACGCCTACTAAGAAAGACTCAGATGGGTGATAGTGGACCGATTGACTAAATCAGCACATTTTATCCGATTCGGGTTGATTACCCTTGCGAAATTGGCGGTTATATGTATTGAGATTGTGAGATTGCATGGAGTGCCGTTGTCGATTATTTTGATAGAGATCCAAGGTTTACGTCGCGGTTTTGGAAAGCATTGCATCAAAGCTTTGGGCACCAAATTGACTTCAAGACGAGATTTCATCCTCAATCGGACGGTCCACCGAAAGAGTAATCCAAATCTTAGAAGATATGTTAAGGGATGTGTGATAGATTTCAAGGAAGTTGGGAGGAATTTTACCATTAGCGTAATTTATACAACAACAAGCTACTAAGCCAAGATATAGATGGCACCGTATGAAGCACTATATGGACGGAAGTGTCGCACTCTTACGTGTTGGATGTAATTAGGGAACGCCGATTTTGGGTCCGTAAATAGTGGTGAATCAAGAAAAGGTTAAGGTAATCCGGGCTCGCTTAAAGAAAGCATCCGATGATAAAAATCGACGCAGATCTAAAGCGGAAAGAAATAGAGTTTTTGTGGGGATCAAGTTTTCCTAAAGGTTTCACCTTGGAAAAGGTGATGAGATTTGGTCGCAAAGGGAAGCTAAGTCCTGTGTTCATTGGACCTTATCGGATTGTGAAGCGGGTCGATCTGTGGCATATCGCTTAGATTTGCCTTCTAATTGAAGCAAATGCATGATGTGTTCCATGTTTTAATGTTACGCCGCTACTTGGCCTGGATCCATCTCATGTAGTGCCGCTTGAGGAGGTGGAATTAAGATCGATTTGTCATATGAAGAGGAGCCAATTCAAATTCTAGAACGAGATGTAAAGGTTTTACGGAGAAAGTCGGTTCTTCTCGTTAAAGTATTATGGCGTAATCATGGATCAGAAGAAGCTTCGTGGGAACCGGAGGAAGCGATGCGACAGCAATACCCTCACTTATTCTAGCCAGGTAATTTCGAGGACGAAATTATTTTTAAGGGGGGTAGAACTGTAACATCCTGATAATTGGGGGTTATGCATCTTACTTGATTGAATGATGTTGCATGCTTAATTATTATTGAGTGTATTTTGGAAGTTTTTTGAGCTTCATTAATTAAGTGAATGCTTAGTGAAACTTTTAATTTCTAATAATTAAGAGAGAGCTAAGCAAGTTAGGCCTTAAGAATTAATGACAAGGAGTTTTAAGCATAAGTTGAGTAATTGGCAAAGTGGTTAGGATGTATGGATGTGTGCTTGAGGAGTGAGGTTCAAATCTCCTAGCTAGCATAAGGGAGGATTTTATTTTTTTGTTTCCCTCCCTATAAGTGTCGGCCAAGATCCTTCTAGAATGGATGACCATTCTCTTAATTTTGGCTATTTGACCATGTGAAAAAGGCAAGCAAAAGAATTATGGCATGGAATCAAGATAGGAGGATAAGATAGAGGGGACAAAGGCTTGAAATAGGGTATTGTCTTGGAAATTTTGGATTTGATGGGGAAGAAACAAGGAGGAAAAAAGGGATAATGTTGGCTAAGGTTGACCAAAATTTTGTGTAGCCATTAGGTGCTAGTTGGCCAAAAATCCTAGCAAATTGTCCATCTTTTCTCCTTTCTCCAAAATCTTTCTCCTTAACCAAATTATCATTTGCATTAGGTGAAAACTTTGTTTTGTTTTGGCTATCATATTTGGCCAAATTGGTACATTTTTTTTCTTCTTTTCCTCTCAAGATTTTCTCTTTTGGTACCAAAATATTACCACTTTTGAAGGCATTTTCTTTCATCTTTTCTCACTTGACCATTACCAAAAACTTTTTCTTTATTCAATTTCTTCCATAACCAAACCCATTTATTCTCTTTGATCATTTCTCATTTTCTTTTTCTTTTCATCCTATTTTCTCTTCTCTTTCCTCTTTACCGAAACTACAAAAGTTCAAGAACCATTTTTTCAATTTCTTTCCTTGGCCGAATGTGCATAGGTTCCAAAACCAATCTCTTTTCTTTTGAGAATCAACATCATTCTCATCTCTTTTACCAACCGAATCAATTTTTATTTCGATTTTCTTTTCTTCTTTTCATTCTATTGAAAACCAAACTATTTTATGCCATAAATCACTATCCTTTTCTCTTTTCTTTTGTGTGTCAAATCACCATGTTACTTTTTATTCTCTTCTTTTCTTATTCAAGGTCAATCTTCAAGAACTCAAAGTAAGGTTTTGTCAATCATTTTCATCATTTCTTTTCACTATGGCCAATTTAGAATCATAATCTTTTATTTTCTCTCCTAGGCCGAATCCTTGAAAGGATTTCTAGGATCCTTGTTGAAGCTAACTTTTAAGAAGTGATCTTTCTGATCATCCAAGGTAAGATTATTCCCTTTGGTTATATCAAATCTTTTGAATGGATCGCTAATCAACGTTATTTTAGGGCGATTTAAGACCAACAAGATAGGTAAGAAAAGAGCCGACGGAGTGTTTGGAAGAGAGGAGGTATTCCTTTACCATCAAACTTCAAACGAAGGGTCAGACGGCTGTTAGAGACTTTCCACTGGGTTGTGGACCCTCCGCTAACGAGGATCGGTTATTTGAAGTAAAAGTGACAACCGAACCACTTTACGTTGGTGGAATATCGCCGGTTTTGATCCATCTAGTGGAGAAAACCACAAATAATTGTCGCTCGAGAACCGAGGGTAAGGATTTAGATCCTCATCAATAAACATAGTTTTATTAGTTAAAGTTTATACTAACCAAGTGTGATGATTAACTAGGTGTTGACGAGCGAGAGAGTATTATTCTCACTGTCACGAGGTGTGTAACCTTACATTAAAATTCTCATAGATTTACATATTTTTAAACGTGATTATATGACCATGTGTATGATTGTGATTTTGGATACCATTCAGTGGTATGCGATATTTAGGTATGTTTACCCCAATATTTTGTTCATTTTGCTATATGCATAAATGTGAGATAAGTATGGCTATATTATGATTTGTGGGGTAAATAGCATGAAAATTTATCGATATGTATGTGCATAGGCATATGGGTATATTTGATAAAGGAGGAAGTATTCTGGTGGTTTTACCACATTTTCGGTGACTTCGGTCACATATTTGAAATCTGGTGACTTCGATCACATATTTGAAATCCGGTGACTTCGGTCACATATTTGAAATCCGGTGACTTCGATCACATATGTGAATCTAGTGACTTCGGTCACGTATTTGAAATTTTGCAACTTTGTCAGTGACTTGGTCACATCTGTTCGTGGCTTTGCCACAATATTATAAGGGCGATGTGCATGTTGACCGCAAAGAATCGCCTTCGATGGTGTGTAGCGGATGGAGGGTCGATTTAGTAATCCCACACTGTGTTGGTTGGTACGGTGGTGTGTAGCAGATGGATATTTAGGTGGTAGGGCTTGCATTTCATTTCATGTACATAATCATGAATATTGAATGATTATTATTTGATCTCGCTATGAAAATGGGCTTTTGGGCTAAAGTGAGCTAAACGGGCTTTTAAGCTAAATATGAGCTAAATGGGCTTTTGGGCCAAATATGACTTAAATTGGCCTATGAATAAATGTGATATGAAAATGGGGTTTTTAATGTATGTGTTATACATTGAGTTTATGACACACCCCTTTGTGGGATAAACTTTTCAGATGATTCAGAAGCGATGGATCGGGTGAGCAAGGATTTCGAGGTGGCCAATGCTCAAATAATGAAGTTTGGAAATTTTCCTACTTAAACTTATTAAGTTAATTTTTATTATTTAGACTTTATTATGGGTTTGCCAATTTTATGTAATAAGGCCACTATAAACTATTTTTAAATTTTTGGGTGTTTGAATTTATTTTATTTTGTCATGAACAATAATTAAGTAAATAATTAAATGGTTTTCGATAAATATTTTAAAAATGTTTTTGTCACTAATATATAAATGTTTTAAAGTAATTTTCTTAAATTTGGTTTCCTTTTAATTACTTCTAAAAATAATGTTTTAAAAGACAAAATTTACTTTACAATTTGATTTCAACCTAAAATATTAAGTTAAATCCGTTTTCTACAAAATCGTCAAATTTTATTTAGAGTTTGTAAAAGTTAAATTCGAGGAACATAACAAATCCGGTTGGGCTTTTTGGGCCGGGTTTGGGGTGTTTCATAATGTCGCTTTGTTGCTTCCTTGTACAATTTTGAGTATTCATAAGCTTCGTTCTCCATTCATCCATTTGCTCATCTGCATCATTCTTCTCTTTCCGCAATTGTGAGGTCAAGATTCAAAAATTTTGTTGCCCAAAAGCTTTCGTTTCTAGCTCAAATGGTAGATGTGCTTTTCCCGTATACAAGTTTGTATGGGGATGTTCCTAGAGGTGTTTTGAATGTCGCTCAGAGGCCCATAAAGCATCATCTACTTTAATCGCCCAATCTTTTCTATTTGATTCAACAGTTTTTTCTAGAATGCGCTTAAGTTCTCGGTTTGCTACTTCAACTTGCCCGCTAGTTTGAGGATGATATGGGGTGGCTATTCTATGGCATACTCCATATTTCTTTAGAACTCTTTCAAATTGTGTATTACGTATGAGTACCCTATCACTAATGATGGCTCTCGTTGTCCTGAATCGGAAAATAGTTTCTTGAGAAATTTAACTACTACCCTAGCATCATTGGTAGGTAAGGCTTTCGCTTCTACCCATTTTGACATGTAATCGACTGCCACTAGGATTATATATTTTCGAATGAACTAGGGAATGGTCCCATAAAATCAATACCCCATACATCAAGTATCTCACACGACAACATATATGTTTGAGGCATTACATCACGTTTAGAAATATTACCTGTTCTTTGGCATTTGTCACATGAGGTAACATACCTGTTGGCATCTTTAAATAGAGTGGGCCAGTAAAACCCTGATTCGAGTATTTTGTGTGCTATTTTAATACCACTATAGTGTCCTTCTGATGGTCCTAAATGATAATGTTCCAGGATTTTGCTTGCTTCTGTCTTTGTGACGCATCTTCGAATTACCTGATCTGCACATATGCGAAAAAGAAATGGATCTTCCCAAAAATAATTTTTCACATCAGCAAAGTATCGCTTCTTTTGATGATGTGTGAATTTTCTTGGTAAGATGTTAGCTGCTAATAATTAGCAATATTTGCAAACCAGGGTACTTCAGAATGTGTTATAGAAAAGAGTTGTTCTTCTGAAAACGAATCATTTATTTCATGTTCATCAAGCTCTTTGGTGTGTAGATTTTGAGTCTTGAAAGGTGATCTGCCGCAAGATTCTCGGCTCCCTTTTTATCCTGTATTTCCAAGTCAAATTCCTGCAAGAGTAAAATCCATCGTATGAGCCTAGGTTTTGCATCAGGTTTGGTTAAAAGATAACGAAGAGCTGAATGGTCAGTGTAAATGACAACTTTAGATAATATTAGATATTGTCTAAATTTGTCAAAAGTAAAAACTACACCTAGCAGTTCTTTCTCAGTCGTGGTGTAATTTTCTTGCGCGGGTGTTAATGTTCTGCTAGCGTAGTAAATTGGCTGAAAATGCTTGTCTCTTCGTTGTCCCAAAACTGAACCTACTGCAAAGTCACTTGCATCACACATTAGTTCAAAGGGTAAATTCCAATCAGGTGCGATAATAATCGGTGCATTTATTAATTTATCTTTAAGGACATTGAATGCATCTAAACATTCTTGATTGAAATTAAAAGGAACATCTTTTTCTAGTAATTTTGTCAAAGGCTTAGCTATTTTAGAAAAGTCTTTAATGAATCTTCTATAAAAACCTGTATGTCCTAAAAAGCTTCTAATAGCTTTCACTGAACTAAGGGGAGATAATTTTTCTATGGTTTCAACTTTTGCTTTATCTACCTCAATCCCTTTTCTAGAAATCTTATGTCCTAAAACAAGCCCTTCTTTAACCATAAAGTGGCATTTTCCCAATTCAAAACAAGGTTTGTTTCTTCTCATCTAATTAGAACTCGTTTTAAATTTTTAAGGCAAAGCTGGAAAGAATTACTGAATATCGAGAAATCATCCATGAATACCTCCATGATGTCCTTTACGAGTTCGTCAAAAATTGCCAACATGCAACACTGAAAGTGGCAGGAGCATTACATAATCCCAAAGGTATTCTATGATAAGCAAAACGTACCATATGGGCATGTAAATGTCATCTTCTCTTGGTCTTCAGGAGCTATGGGGATTTGGAAGTAGCCAGAGAGTCCATCCAGAAGCGAAGAGTACATATACAGGATAATCTTTCTAACATTTGATCTATGAAGGGTAGAGGAAAGTGATCTTTTCGGTGGCATCATTCGACTTTCTATAGTCTATGCGAGACTCTCTAGCTCAGAATCGTTCTTGTGGGAATTAACTCATTCTTTTCATTGAGTACTACCGTCATTCCTCCTTTCTTTGGAACTACCCGCACAGGACTTACCCAAGTGCTGTCAGAAATAGGATAAATTATTCCTGCATCTAAAAGTTTAATTACCTTGATTTTGACCACTTCTTTCATGTTGGGGTTTAATCGTCTCTGAGGTTGCACACGTGGTTTATATTCTTCTTCCATTAAAATTTTGTGGGTGCAGAACGGGGGGCTTATTCCCTTGATATCGAAAATTTTCCAAGCTATGGCTTTCTTATGTCTCTTAATACCTTTATCAGCTTCTCCTTTTCCTTTTGTTCTAGTTCAAGAGATGATTACAGTAGTGTAGAATTGTCCCCAAAAATGCGTATTCTAAATGTTGTGGTAACTGTTTTTAATTCCAATTTTGGCGTACTCATCGGTGGAGGGTTTCGCTTTAATATGTCATCTTCTTCAATGTTTTCTTCTTTCATTTGTCTAATTTCGATGTATATAAACTTGTCTCATTGCCTTCATCTTCTTCCCCTCTCTCGAGGCGGACACAATTCCATCGTGTCATCCTCGCAGGATTTCTGTAATGAATTTTAATAATATGATTAGTAGTGTCAACAAAATAACAAGAATCATCTTGCTCTTTAGAATATCGCATAGCATCATAAATTTGGAAAATAATTTCTTCATCATCTATCCTTAGTGCTAGTTTGCCATCACCTACATCAATAATAGCTCTAGCAGTGGCTAAAAAAGGACGCCCTAAGATTAAAGGAACATTGATGTCTTCATCCATGTCTAACACAACAAAATCAACAGGGAAAATAAATTTATCAATTTTTACCAAGACATCTTCAATAACTCCTCTAGGATATTTAATAGATCTATCAGCTAATTGAATACTCATCCTAGTGGGTTTTGGTTCCCCAAGATCTAGTCGTTTAAACAATCTGTAAGGCATTAAGTTGAAACTAGCACCTCGGCCTGCTAATGCTTTCTTGATGTTTAAACTACCAAATAAGCAAGGAATAGTGAAACTCCCTGGATCTTTTAACTTCCGTGGTAGTCTATTTTGGAGAAGGGCTGAACACTCTTCATTAAGCTCCACCGTTGATACTTCCTCAAGCTTCCTTTTGTTTGTGAGAAGTTCCTTTAAGAATTTTGCATACTTTGGCATCTGTGAAATAGCTTCAATAAAATGTAAGTTAATATGTATTTGTTTAAAGAGTTCAAGGAATTTACCGTATTGAACATCTAGTTTTTCTTTCTTCAATTTTGCTGGATATGGAATTTGTGTTCTATTCTCTTTAGGCAATGTATTATCATTCTCAACTTCTACACTTTTTTTCTTGGTAACCTCATGTGGTGTCTTTCTTTGTGGTTTAACTAGCTCTTTGCCACTCCTTAGTGTGACTGCCCTTACTTGCTCTGTGTCTATGGAAAAAATTTCTATCCGTATTTCACATACTATTTCAGTAAGTATTCCAACTAACGTAATGAGCTCTCCCACCTGAGTCTTTGTAATATCCCGGGTTGGGGGCTATTTTATTATGGCTTTGTTTGCATGTGCCTGGTGTGCTATGTTGTTGTTTTGATGTTTTTGGGGCTTAGTTGTAAGATAGGTGTAAGCCTGAGTGGTAGGAAAAATCTTTGCTTTTAGGCTTAGGTGGGAGGAGCTGAAGGAGCTGGGGTTAATAAATATTATTTGGTGAATGTTAGCACAAGAGATGAGTTGGTGGAGCGGCAGGATAGGCGCCACTTGAAGCTTGTGTGTGTGACGCCACTTGCAGGGGGGAGAGGTCCTGTGTTCAAGCTGCAGGATGCTCACATTTTGGCTTCTATTTCGACAGATGGAGGGGAGAAGTTGTAGGGGCTCAAACTATGCCTTGGACCAAGTCAAATGTTCAAATGGTGGGTGGAGAGTGAATTTAGGAGGGAGGCTAGTTCAAACTAGTTTGAATGGGTGGCTTGGAGTGTTTGGGGGAGTTGTGGCCGAATTTTGGAGAGATTTTGGGGGAGTGGCCGGTTGGTAGGTGTAGTGGGGGAGTGGAATGCCGAATTTCATTTGGCAATTTTGTGCATTTGTTTTCTTTCGGTCACTTTTGGTGTCAAGCAAAACTCTCCTTTTTCTTAATTTTCTTTTGAAACCAAGGTCCAAGCATACCCTTGCCAAATTGCTTTGTTTTCTCTTGATTTTCTTGGTAGCCGAATGTTCTTTCCTATTTCTTCTTATTTTCATTTTGGGTAAACTGAAACTAGTATCCCCTTCTTCTCATATGTTTATTTCCTTCCTCTTAAAACTTGTGCCGAAACTCCATTCTCCAAAATACCTTCCTTTTTCTTCTTTCAAACCGAAAGCACCCTCCCTCTATTCATCTTTTATTTTCTTTCTTTTCCAAAACTCCTTAGCCGATTGTCACCATTTATTCTTCCCATTCCTCTTAAGGCGGAATCCTCTTTTCCTTTTTGTTAAAGGTGTTGGCCGAATTTCTCTTCTCTCCTAATAGTGTCTTCATTGCCGTATATCAGAGGAGTGTTGACCTTGTTGGGCTCTTGTTTCAATCGGTCTAGGAGAAGGTAAGTGCTTGGCCGAATGGCCATTTCTCCTCTTTCTTGTGTTTTATCGATTTTGGGTTTGTTTAAGGGCCGATTTCGGCATCTGTTGAAGGGAGTTAACCTTTTGGTTTTGGTAACCGATTTCTTTATAGAGCCTTTGGATTTTGGTGGCAATCAAGTGAAGCAGTCAAGCGAAGCCTTTACCTTTGGTCGATCGTTGGGTAAGTGGTAGTAAGAGGTTGCTTTAATGGTCTTTCTTTTTGAGTTTGTTAAGCCAAAGGCTTGTGAGGCTAATGGTTTGTGTTTTAGGGGGAGGCCGATTGTCAGAAGAACCATTGTTGGTTCGGGTTTGGTAGGAAACCAAACCATTTGCAAGGTAAAGGTTTAATGTTAGCCCTCTTGAGTTATCAGTTTTGGCCAAATGGTTTAAGTGCTAATCTCGTGTTTGGTCGATTTTAGGAGCAAGATAATCGAGGGATTTAAACCGGTTCTTTGGGATTAAGCGTGCGTTTTAACATGTGTGTAAACTAACACACCTTTTTACTGAGTAATATGTTAATAACCTGATTGTGTAAAGTGAAACAGTATGGTTGACTGATATAATACCCAATGAGGTATGGATACGGATTCGGGTAAGTCCGTTTCATTACGAGATCTATAGTGATATATGATATCATGATTTATGGTGTATGTATTATGAGATGCCATATTGAGCATGTGAGCATGATTGCATGATTTGCACGATTTGCATTAGTATGATATGTTATTGGGTGATATGAGTGGAGGGGGAATATGATATCCGTGTCTTTGGGACACCAGAGGTTTGGCACCTCCAGTGGTTTGGTACCACAGATTGATTATTGTGACTTTGGGTCACCAGAGGTTTGGCACCTCCGCATCTCGTCCCAGTGGCTTAGCACCACAGTGGGTTGGCCCCACGGTTGATTTTACGGGATTGACGCTAGTGATTTGGTATCACACGATGGGTTGGCCCCATCATTTGATTCGTGACTACGGTCACCAGTGATTTGGTATCACACTTGTGTCTTTGGGACACCAGAGGTTTGGCACCTCATAGCGACTCGTCCCTGTGGTTAACACCACCGTGGGTTGGCCCCACTTTTGAGATACGGGATTGTCGCCAGTGATTTGGTATCACACGTGGCTTGGCCCCACAGATTGATTATTCGTGACTTTGGGTCACCGGTGGTTTGGCACCACATTGATGGATATCGTGACTTTGGGTCACGAATGGTTTGGCACCACCAAAGGGTTTGGTACCACACGGGGTAGAAAAGGTGTTACGGATGGTTAGGATCGGGTGCATTAATTGTATTGCTTTGTTATGATGTGTGTTAGTATGTTGCATATCTTCGGGAGGGATTTATGCATCGAGTCTTGCGACTCACCTTCCGCTTTATCATTTCAGTGACACTTAGATCGCGACACGAGCCTGGTGGACTCGAGGTGCCCATGCCATGAATAAAGGTCTGATTTGTAATTGGTTTTAAACTTGGTACTTCGCTTTATTTATTTTTCATTTGGATTTGTTGGGTTTGTAAAAGGCCTTTTTAAATTTTACTTTGGTCATCTTTATGCTTAAATTTCATTTCAAATATGCCTTAACAAATTATTGGGTTAATATTGTATAAAATTGGGAAAGAATAGATTTTCAAAACCACGAAGCGACATGTTTTAAATCTTTACCATCGGGTATCATTATTTGTAATTTAAAAGGAATGCAACTCAAATGTTTTCCAAACTTGAAACTTTTCCACACTAAGTACAAGATGATTTTAATCAACTAAAAGGGATTACTCGGATTACTAAATGATGTAAACTTGATTTACTTGTGGGTTCAAATAAGTTTCCGAAATTCTCGAGTTTTCAAAAGCACCATTGGTTTTAAAGCAATCGTGCTCAAGTTTTCTACAAGAACAAAACATACAAAAGAGTTTTCATCAGATTTTTAACCGGAAACCTAAACCTCTCAAATACATTTTCCTCAGAATATACAGATTTGATCGTGGTGTATTGACCGGGTTTGGGGTGTTACAATTGTGGTATCAGAGCCAAGTTCAAAGGCTCGATTGTGGGCTCGAGGCCCAAAATGTTTTAAATTCTGGTTTTAAGTGTTTTGGTTTTAAAGAATATGGTTTGAAAGGCATGGCACCGAGTTTTCGGCACCAATCCGCCCAGGTAAGTACCCCTTTCTATTGCTTGTGATTTTGAGGAGATGTGATTGGATGGCTAGTAATAGTAAGATTACTCTAGAAACTGAAACTGAAAGGACTCTGTGGACTTGCGAAAACAAACTTCTTTAATAAGCAATATTCATAAGACTTTACTTTTAAACAGTGGAATAATTACTGATGCATAAAATTCTTTAAATCAGACAAGTAGAGATCTTAGTCATGAGCGCTAGAGGTGGACGTGGTCGTGGACGTGGTCGAGGTAGGATGACAGTTTCTGAACCCGTAGGATCTGGTCAGGGGTCAGAGAATGAGATACCGGTACCGCCACCAGCTGGAGGTGGTGAGTTTCAAGAATGCATCGGGGCGACATGTGTCACAAAGCGATGTCATGAGTTCGGAAAGGGTAGTGGGAGTAGGTGGAGGCGCAGGAGCTCAAAAATCTGTGCCTGAATGACTTCGAGCAAACGGGGCTGAGGTATTTCGAGGTGTCTCTGGTGTTGCTCCCAGCACGGCTGAATATTGGCTGGAAGCGACAGAGCGGATCATGGACGATCTAGATCTAACTGCTGAAGAGAAATTAAAGGGGATAGTATCACTTCTTCCAGATGAGTCATACCAGTGGTGGCTCACGGTTCGAGACAGTGCTGCAGCAGAAGACCTTACTTGGGATTATTTCAAGGCTGCATATCAGAAAAAGTACATTGGAGCTAGTTACATCGATCGCAAAATAAAAGCATTTCGAGGTTAGTTCAGGGGAGTAAATCTGCGTCAGAGTAACGAGGCGTAGTTCTTGAAATCGAGTCGGTATGGTAGGGGCATTGTGGCTCCTGAACACGAGAGGTGTGTTCGTTTCGAGGATGGCCTGCGAGATGAATTAAGGTCGCTGATTGCTCCCCAACAGGAGCGTGAATTTGCTGTCCTCGTTGAAAAAGCTAAGGTAGCCAAGGGTGTTAAAGAGTCCGTGAGGCAGAACTTGGATAGGAACAGGCATAAGCGGAGTCTTGGATCTTCGGGTCGTCGGGGAATCCTCAAAAAGGGCTAGACCGAAAAGTCTTGTTGAATCATCGGTAGGGTTGTTGTTGCTAGTCGTGAACCGCATGTGATGTAACCGCTGGGAAATCTCATTGGGAGGTTCTTTGGACCGGTGGAAAAGGATGTTTCAAGTGTGGCTCTTTGGATCATCGTGTGAGGGACTCGTCTGCATAAGTTGGCTAGGATTCACCCAAGAGTCGGCCGTACTCGGCTCAGAATAATGGACCACCACCACGAGGGGCGTGGAAATGGCGTAGGAGGTAATGGTTCTAGTTGGGCCGTGGAGCACCCAATGAGGTGAGTAGTTCTCGGTTTGCTACTTCAACTTGCCCGCTAGTTTGAGGATGATATGGGGTGGCTATTCTATGGCATACTCCATATTTCTTTAGAACTCTTTCAAATTGTGTATTACAGAAGTGAGTACCCCTATCACTAATGATGGCTTTCAGTGTCCCGAATCGGGAAAATAGTTTCTTGAGAAATTTAACTACTACCCTAGCATCATTGGTAGGTAAGGCTTTCGCTTCTACCCATTTTGACATGTAATCGACTGCCACTAGGATTATATATTTTTGAATGAACTAGGGAATGGTCCCATAAAATCAATACCCCATACATCAAGTATCTCACACGACAACATATATGTTTGAGGCATTACATTACGTTTAGAAATATTACCTATTCTTTGGCATTTGTCACATGAGGTAACATACCTGTTGGCATCTTTAAATAGAGTGGGCCAGTAAAACCCTGATTCGAGTATTTTGTGTGCTATTTTAATACCACAGTAGTGTCCTTCCGATGGTCCCGAATGATAATGTTCGAGATTTTGCTTGCTTCATCTTTGTGACGCATCTTCAATTACCCGATCCGCACATATGCGAAGAAATGGATCTTCCTAAAATAATTTTTCACATCGAGAAAGTATCGCTTCTTTTGATGATGTGTGAATTTTCTTAGTAAGATGTTAATGCTAATAGTTAGCAATATTTGCAAACCAGTACTTCGAATGTGTTATAGAAAAGAGTCATTCTTACGAAAACGAATCATTTATTTCATGTTCATCAAGCTCTTTGTGTGTAGATTTTCGAGTCTTGAAAGGTGATCCGCCGCAAGATTCTCGGCTCCTTTTTATCCTGTATTTCCAAGTCAAATTTCGCAAGAGTAAAATCCATCGATGAGCCTAGGTTTTGCATCGTTTGGTTAAAAGATAACGAAGAGTGAATGGTCAAGGTAAATGACAACTTTAGATAATATTAGATATTGTCTAAATTTGTCAAAAGCAAAACTACACCTAGCGCTTCTTTCTCGGCCGTGGTGTAATTTTCTTATGGTGTTAATGTTACGCTAGCGTAGTAAATTGGTCAAAATGCTTGTCTCTTCGTTGTCCCAAAATCGAACCTCGCAAAGTCACTTGCATCACACATTAGTTCAAAGGGTAAATTCCAATCAAAAGCGATTATAATCGGTGCATTTATTAATTTATCTTTAAGGACATTGAATGCATCTAAACATTCTTGATTGAAATTAAAAGGAACATCTTTTTCAAGTAATTTTGTCAAAGGCTTAGCTATTTTAGAAAAGTCTTTAATGAATCTTCTATAAAACTCAGTATGTCCTAAAAAGCTTCTAATAGCTTTCACCGAACTAAGGGAGGTAATTTTTCTATGGTTTCAACTTTGCTTTATCTACCTCAATCCCTTTTCTAGAAATCTTATGTCCTAAAACAATCCCTTCTCTAACCATAAAGTGGCATTTTCCCAATTCAAAACAAGCTTTGTTTCTTCTCATCTAATAAGAACTCGTTTTAAATTTTTAAGGCAAAGCTGGAAAGAATTACTGAATACCGAGAAATCATCCGTGAATACCTCCATGATGTCCTTTACGAGTTCGTCAAAAATTGCCAACATGCAACACTGAAAAGTGGCAGGAGCATTACATAATCCCAAAGGTATTCTATGATAAGCAAAACGTACCATATGGGCATGTAAATGTCATCTTCTCTTGGTCTTCAGGAGCTATGGGGATTTGGAAGTAGCCAGAGAGTCCATCCAGGAAGCAGTAGTACATATGCCCGGATAATCTTTCTAACATTTGATCTATGAAGGGTAGAGGAAAGTGATCTTTTCTGGTGGCATCATTCAGCTTTCTATAGTCTATGCAGACTCTCTAGCCTGTAACTGTTCTTGTGGGAATTAACTCATTCTTTTCATTGAGTACTACCGTCATTCCTCCTTTCTTTGGAACTACACGCACAGACTTACCCAAGTCTTCGTCGTAAATAGGATAAATTATTCCTGCATCTAAAAGTTTAATTACCTTGATTTTGACCACTTCTTTCATGTTGGGGTTTAATCGCTACGAGGTTGCACACATGGTTTATATTCTTCTTCCATTAAAATTTTGTGGAGTGCGAGCGCGGGCTTATTCCCTTGATATCGAAAATTTTCCAAGCTATGGCTTTCTTATGTTCTCTTAATACCTTTATCGCCTTCTCCTTTTCCTTTTGTTCTAGTTCAAGAGATGATTACGGTAGTGTAGAATTGTCCCCAAAAATGCGTATTCTAAATGTTGTGGTAACTGCTTTAATTCCAATTTTGCAATTTCATCGATGGAGGGTTTCTGTTTTAATATGTCATCTTCTTCAATGTTTTCTTCTTTCATTTGTCTAATTCTAATGTATATAAACTTGTCTCATTGCCTTCATCTTCTTCCCCCTCTCCTTGAGGCGGACACAATTCCATCGTGTCATCCTGCAGGATTTCCTGTAATGAATTTTTAATAATATGATTAGTAGTGTCAACAAAATAACAAGAATCATCTTGCTCTTTAGAA
Source organism: Gossypium rotundifolium (assembly GCA_025506655.1). NCBI lineage: Eukaryota > Viridiplantae > Streptophyta > Magnoliopsida > Malvales > Malvaceae > Gossypium > Gossypium rotundifolium. Next base: position 54,751,619 of record CP106725.1, read on the forward strand.
TATCGCATGGCATCATAAATTTGGAAAATAATTTCTTCATCATCTATCCTTAGTGCTAGTTTGCCATCACCTACATCAATAATAGCTCTAGCAGTGGCTAAAAAAGGACCCCCTAAGATTAAAGGAACATTGATGTCTTCATCCATGTCTAACACAACAAAATCAACAGGGAAAATAAATTTATCAATTTTTACCAAGACATCTTCAATAACTCCTCTAGGATATTTAATAGATCTATCAGCTAATTGAATACTCATCCTAGTGGGTTTTGGTTTCCCAAGATCTAGTCGTTTAAATAATCTGTAAGGCATTAAGTTGAAACTAGCACCTCGGTCTGCTAATGCTTTCTTGATGTTTAAACTACCAAATAAGCAAGGAATAGTGAAACTCCCTGGATCTTTTAACTTCTGTGGTAGTCTATTTTGGAGAAGGGCTGAACACTCTTCATTAAGCTCCACCGTTGATACTTCCTCAAGCTTCCTTTTGTTTGTGAGAAGTTCCTTTAAGAATTTTGCATACTTTGGCATCTGTGAAATAGCTTCAATAAAATGTAAGTTAATATGTATTTGCTTAAAGAGTTCAAGGAATTTACCATATTGAACATCCAATTTTTCTTTCTTCAATTTTGCTGGATATGGAATTTGTGTTCTATTCTCTTTAGGCAATGTATTATCATTCTCAACTTCTACACTTTTTTTCTTGGTAACCTCATGTGGTGTCTTTCTTTGTGGTTTAACTAGCTCTTTGCCACTCCTTAGTGTGACCGCCTTACTTGCTCAGGTGTCTATGGAAAAAATTTCTATCCGTATTTCACATACTATTTGAGAAGTATTCCAACTAACGAATGAGCTCTCCCACCGAAGTCTTTGTAATATCCGGGTTGGGGGCTATTTTATTATGGCTTTGTTTGCATGTGCTCGTGTGCTATGTTGTTGTTTTGATGTTTTGGGGCTTAGTTGTAAGATAGGTGTAAGCTTCGAGTGGTAGGAAAAATCTTTGCTTTTAGGCTTAGGTGGGAGGAGTCAAGGAGTGGGGTTAATAAATATTATTTGGTGAATGTTAGCACAAGAGATGAGTTGGTGGAGTGGCAGGATAGGGGCCACTTGAAGCTTGTGTGTGTGACGCCACTTGCAGGGGGGAGAGGTCCTGTGTTCAAGCTACAGGATGCTCACATTTTGGCTTCTATTTCGACAGCATGGAGGGGAGAAGTTGTAGGCAGTTCAAACTCTGCCTTGGACCAAGTCAAATGTTCAAATGGTGGGTGGAGAGTGAATTTATGAGGGAGGCTAGTTCAAACTAGTTTGAATGGGTGGCTTGGAGTGTTTGGGGGAGTTGTGGCCAAATTTTGGAGAGATTTTGGGGGAGTGGCCGGTTGGTCGGTGTAGTGGGGGAGTGGAATGCCGAATTTCATTTGGCAATTTTGTGCATTTGTTTTCTTTCGGTCACTTTTGGTGTCAAGCAAAACTCTCCCTTTTCTTAATTTTTCTTTTGAAACAGAAGGTCCAAGCATACCTTGCCAAATTGCTTTGTTTTCTCTTGATTTTCTTGGTAGCCGAATGTTCTTTCCTATTTCTTCTTATTTTCATTTTGGGTAAACTGAAACTAGTATCCCCTTCTTCTCATACGTTTATTTCCTTCCTCTTAAAACTTGTCTGAAACTCCATTCTCCAAAATACCTTCCTTTTTCTTCTTTCAAACCGAAAGCACCCTCCTCTATTCATCTTTTATTTTCTTTCTTTTCCAAAACTCCTTAGCCGATTGTCACCATTTGTTCTTCCCATTCCTCTTAAGGCAGAATCCTCTTTTCCTTTTTGTTAAAGGTGTTGGTCGAATTTCTCTTCTCTCCTAATAGTGTCTTCATTGTCAGATATCGAGGAGTGTTGACCTTGTTGGGCTCTTGTTTCAATCGGTCTAGGAGAAGGTAAGTCTTGGCAGAATGGCCATTTCTCCCTTTCTTGTGTTTTATCGATTTTGGGTTTGTTTAAGGGCCGATTTCAAAGATCTCGTTGAAGGGAGTTAACCTTTTGGTTTTGGTAATCGATTTCTTTATAGAGCCTTTGGATTTTGGTGGCAATCAAGTGAAGCAATCAAGCGAAGCCTTTACCTTTGGTCGATCATTTGGGTAAGTGGTGGTAAGAGGTTGCTTTAATGGTCTTTATTTTAGAGTTTGTTAAGCCAAAGGCTTGTGAGGCTAATGGTTTGTGTTTTTGGGGAGGCCGATTGTCGAAGAACCATTGTTGGTTTAGGTTTGGTAGGAAACCAAACCATTTGCAAGGTAAAGGTTTAATGTTAGCCCTCTTGAGTTATCAGTTTTGGCCGAATGGTTTAAGTGCTAATCTCGTGTTTGGTCGATTTTAGGAGCAAGATAATCGAGGGATTTAAACTGGTTCTTTGGGATTAAGCGTGCGTTTTAACAGGTGTGTAAACTAACACACCTTTTTACTGAGTAATATGTTAATAACCTGATTGTGTAAAGTGAAACAATATGGTTGACCGATATAATACCCAATGAGGTATGGATACGGATTCAGGTAAGTCCGTTTCATTACGAGATCTATAGTGATATATGATATCATGATTTATGGCGTATGTATTATGAGACGCCATATTGAGCATGTGAGCATGATTGCATTATTTGCACGATTTGCATTAGTATGATATGTTATTGGGTGATATGAGTGGAGGGGGAATATGATATCCGTATCTTTGGGACACCGAGGTTTGGCACCTCCCGGTGGTTTGGTACCACGATTGATTATTGTGACTTTGGGTCACCGAGGTTTAGCACCTCGCGTCTCGTCAGTGGTTTAGCACCACGGTGGGTTGGCCCCACGCTTGATTTCTGGGATTGACGCTAGTGATTTGGTATCACACGATGGGTTGGCCCCATCATTTGATTCAGGATTGCGGTCACCGGTGATTTGGTATCACACTTGTGTCTTTGGGACACGGAGGTTTGGCACCTCATAGCGACTTGTCCACGTGGTTAACACCACCGTGGGTTGGCCCCACTTTTGAGATCTGAGATTGTCGCCGGTGATTTGGTATCACCGTGGCTTGGCCCCACGATTGATTATTCGTGACTTTGGGTCACCGGTGGTTTAGTACCACATTGATGGATATCGTGACTTTGGGTCACCGGTGGTTTGGCACCACCGGTGGTTTGGTACCACATGGGGTAGAAAAGGTGTTACGGATGGTTAGGATCGGGTGCATTAATTGTATTGCTTTGTTATGATGTGTGTTAGTATGTTGCATATACTGGGAGGGAGATTTATGCACTGAGTCTTGCGACTCACCTTCTCCCTTATCATTTCAGGTGACACTTAGATCGCGGACACGGAGTCGAGGTGGACTCGAGGTGCCCATGCCATGAATAAAAGTCGGATTTGCACTGGTTTTAAACTTGGTACTTCGCTTTATTTATTTTTCATTTGGATTTGTTGGGTTTGTAAAAGGCCTTTTTAAATTTTACTTTGGTCATCTTTATGCTTAAATTTCATTTCAAATATGCCTTAACAAATTATTGGGTTAATATTGTATAAAATTGGGAAAGAATAGATTTTCAAAACCACGGTTTACATGTTTTAAAACTTAACCATCGGGTATCAACGCTGTAATTTAAAAAGAATGCAACTCAAATGTTTTCCAAACTTGAAACTTTTCCACACTAAGTACAAGATGATTTTAATCAACTAAAAGGGATTACTCGGATTACTAAATGATGTAAACTTGATTTACTTGTGGGTTCAAATAAGTTTCCAAAATTCTCGGGTTTTCAAAAGCGCCATTGGTTTTAAAGCAATCGTGCTCAAGTTTTCTACAAGAACAAAACATACAAAAGAGTTTTCATCAGATTTTTAATCGTAAACCTAAACCTCTCAAATACATTTTCCTGTAATATACCGTATCGGCCGTGGTGTATTGACCGGGTTTGGGGTGTTACAATTGTGGTATCGAGCCAAGTTCAAAGGCTTTTTGTGGGCCCGAGGCCCAAAATGTTTTAAATTCGGTTTTAAGTGTTTTGGTTTTAAAGAATATGGTTTGAAAGGCATGGCACCGAAGTTTAAGCACCAATCCGCCTGTAAGTACCCTTTACTATTGCTTGTGATTTTGAGGAGATGTGATTGGATGGCTAGTAATAGTAAGATTACTCTAGAAGCCAAACCGAAAGGACTCTGTGGACTTGCGAAAACAAACTTCTTTAATAAGCAATATTCATAAGACTTTGCTTTTAAACAGTGGAATAATTACTGATGCATAAAATTCTTTAAATCGCACAAGTAGAAATCTTAGTCATGAGCGCTAGAGGTGGGCGTGGTCGTGGACGTGGTCGAGGTAGGATGCGGTTTCGAACCCGTAGGATGCGGTCGGGTCGAGAATGAGATACCGATCGCCACCACCGGTGGAGGTGGTGAGTTTCAAGAATGACCGGGACGTCGCAGTGTCACAAAGCGATCTGCGAGTTCCGGAAAGGGTAGTGGGAGTAGGTGGAGGCACAGGAGCTCAAAAATCAGGTACTGAATGACTTCGAGCAAAAAGAAATTTGAGGTATTTCGAGGTGTCTCTGGTGTTGCTCTCAGACTGGTGAATATTGGCCGAGGCGACAGAGCGGATCATGGACGATCTAGATCTCGATCACAAGAGAAATTAAAGGGATAGTATCACTTCTTGAGATGAGTCATACCGGTGGTGGCTCACGATTCGAGACGATCTTTTGAGAAGACCTTACTTGGGATTATTTCAAAGTGCATATCGTAAAAAGTACATTGGAGCTAGTTACATCGACACGCAAATAAAAGCATTTCGAGGTTAGTTCAAGGAGTAAACTGTGTGTAGTACGAGGCGAGTTCTTGAATTTGAGTCGGTATGGTAGGGGCATTGTAGCTCTTGAACACGAGAGGTGTGTTCATTTCGAGGATGGCTGCGAGATAAATTAAGGTTCTTGATTGCTCCCAAAGAGAGCGTGAATTTGCTGTCCTGGTTGAAAAAGCTAAGGTAGCCAAGGGTGTTAAAGAGTCCGTGAGGCGTAACTTGGATAGGAACAGCATAAGCGGAGTCTTAGATCTTCCGGTCGTCAGAAATCCTCGAGAAAAGGGCTAGACCGAGGAAATTTGAATCGATCGGGTAGGGTTATTCTTCGCTAGTCGAACCCGCATGATGTAACCGCTGGGAAATCTCATTGGGGAGGTTTTGGACCGGTGGAAAAGGATGTTTGGTGTGGCTCTTTGGATCATCGTGTGAGGGATCCGTCCGTAAGTTGGCTAGGATTCATCCAGAAGTCGGTAGTACTCGGTTAGAATAATGGACCACCATGCAGAGGGCCATGGAAATGGCGAGAGGAGGTAATGGTTCTAGTCGGGCCGTGGAGCACCTGGATGAGAATCTGAGTAGTTCGAGGCGCACTGACTGGGCTAGTGTATGCTGTGGCCGAGAGGAGGGCGACACATCGGACGTCATAACCATCGTTCTTAATCTTTGGTTCTCCATTTACCGCTTTGATTGATGTGGGGTCAACGATTCATATGTTGCAGTAGCATAGTGAAGACCATGGATTTAGACTCGAGGTATCTTCTAGGCGGATGACCGTAATTAGCCCTCAGGTCACTCAGAGTTGTAGATAAGTTGTATGAGATGTACCTCTAGAACTCCAAGGGGTAGTATTTGTGGTCGATCCGATGGAGCCGCCGTTTGGAGAGTTCGATCGATTCTTGGGATGGACTGGTTGGTTAAGTACCAGGCGAAGTTGGATTGCGTGGCTAAGCGCATGGTTCTAAAGACGTCGGAGGTGATGAAGTGGTTATGATAGGTAATAAGAAGGACTACCTATCCAATGTGGTATCTCTTTCCCAAAGTCGAGAAGATGGTCGAGAAAGAACATGAAGCATATGTGGTTCATGTGTATGCCTTGGAGGCTAAAGAGTCTTTGTAGAGAAGGTTAGAATAGTTAGGGAATTTCTTGATGTGTTTCTGAGGAGCTTCGGTTTTGCCGGATCGTGAGGTAGAGTTCGGGATAGATTTGTTACTCGGAACCGCGCCAGTGTCTATTGCTCCATATAGGATGGCGCCAAAGGAGTTAATGGAGCTTAAGGCTCAGATCCAGGAGTTGTTGGACCGAGGCTTTATCAGGCCAAGTGTTTCACCTTGGAGAGCGCTGGTACTCTTTGTTAAGAAGAAAGACGGTACTATGCGGATGTGTATAGACTACCGCCAATTGAATAAGCTGACGATCAAAAATAAGTATCCGTTGCCACGGATAGATGACTTGTTTGATCAGCTGAAGGGTGCGGCAGTATTCTCGAAGATCGATTTGATGTCTGGGTACCACCAGTTAAAGGTGAAGGAGGCAGATATCTGCAAGACGGCGTTTCGTACTCGGTATGGGCACTATGAATTTCTGGTAATGCCGTTTGGGTTGACTAACGCGCCGGCAGCATTCATGGATATGATGAATAGGGTGTTCCAGCAGTATTTGGATCAGTTCTTTGTGGTTTTCATAGACGACATCTTGATATATTCAAGGACAGAAGGGGAACATGATGCGCATTTACGGGTGGTATTGTAGATTTTGAGGGAGAAGTAGCTTTATGCTAAGTTTAGTAAATGCGAGTTTTGGCTTAGAGAGGTGACGTTCTTGGGTCATGTAGTGTCGGCTGAGGGGATTAGAGTGGATCCTCGGAAGATTGAGGCAGTTGTGGATTGGAAGCCGCCTAAGTCGATGTCGAGATTCAAGTTTTTAAGCTTGGCGGGGATACTAGAAGGTTTGTAGAGGGTTTTTCGTTGATCGCAGGTCTGATGACCAAGTTGTTAAGGAAAGGATTCCATTTGTGTGGACCGAGAAGCAATGCAGGAGAGTTTCGATAAGCTTAAGAAGATTTTAATCAAGCTCGGTTCTAATTCAACTTTGAGGCGTGAAAGGAATTCATGATATATTGCGATGCATCACATATAGGTTTGGGTTGTGTGCTGATGCAGGAAGGGATGGTTGTGGCTTACGCATCTCGGCAGATGAGGCCACATGAGGTCAATTATCCGACGCATGATCTAGAGTTAGCGCTATGTAGTCTTCGCTTTGAAGATTTGGAGGCATTACTTGTACGGAGATGGATCGATAGTCTATCAGATCACAAGAGTGAAGTATCTTTTGACTCGAAAGATTTGAATCTGAGGCGGCACAGATGGATTGAGTTGCTAAAAGACTATGACTGCTCGATTGAGTATCATCGGGCAAGGCTAATGTGGTAGCGCACGCATTGAGCCGTAAGGTTGTTGCGCACTTAAGAGCGATGTTTGCCCATTTGAGTTTGTATGACGACGAAAGTATTACAGCGAGCTGCGAGTTAAGCCTACTTGGGTTGAAGCGATCGTAGAGAAAGCAGTTAGAGGATGAGGTTTTGAGGCGCAGAGGTCACAAGTGCGAGAATGGTGGTTTGGAGGGTTCTGATTTATGCGGTGATGGAGTGTTGTGTTTTCGTGAGAGAGCTTGTATGCGGAGGATATTGAGTTAAAGCGAAGATTCTTGGGGCCTTATGCAGACCCTACGCTTATGCATCCCGGAGGCGATAAGATGTATCGGATCTAAAAGAGCGATTGTGGTGGTCCAAGAGCGAAGTGAGTAGAGTTTGTAGGAAGTGTCGACATGTCGGCGGTCAAGGTGAACATCATTGTCGTCGAGGTTGCTTGACCGATGAAGATTCCACGATGGAAGTGGGAAAGGATAACTATGGATTTCGTCGGTGGATTACCTCTTACGCCTAGCAAGAAGGATTGATTTGGGTAATTGTGGATCGTCGACTAAATCACTCACTTTATCCGGTGAGGTGGATTACTCACCAGAGGTTGGCTAAACCGTATGTGTCGAGAGATAGTGAGGCCGCAAGGTGTGCCATGTCGATCATCTCGGATAGGGATCCCAGATTACGTCAAGATTCGAAAGCGTTGCATCGAGCTTTGGGTACACGGTTGGATTTCAAGACCAAGACATTTCACCTACAATCGGCAGGCGATCGGAAGGGTTATTCAGATCTTAGAGGATATCTTTGAGAGGTTGTGTTACGGACTTGAGGGTAGTTGGGAGGAGTTTACGCCATTAGGTGAGTTCGCCTACAATAATAGTTACCAAGCAAGCATCAAGATGGCACCATATGAGGCGTTGTATGGTAGGAAGTGTCGCTCACCTACATGTTGGACGGAGTTAAGTGAACGTCAGTTGTTGGGACCAGAGTTGGTTGCAGAGACCAAAGACAAGGTTAAGTTGATTCAGGCTCAATTGAAGGAAGCTTCGGACCGACAGAAGTCCTATGCCGATCTTAAGCGGAGAGATATAGAGTTTGCTGTGGGGGATCAAGTTTTTCTGAAGGTCTCGCCATGGAAGAAAGTGTTAAGGTTCGAAAGGAAGGGCAAGCTAAGTCCGAGGTTTATTGGGCCGTATAAGGTACTGAGACGAGTGGGACCAGTGGCCTACCAGCTTGAGTTGCCAGCAGAGCTAAGTCAGATTCACGACGTATTCCACGTTTTGATGCTTAGGCGATATCGTTCAGATCCATCGTATGTCGTAGCAGTGGGAGAGATCGAGGTGAATTCGGATTTGACCATGGAGGAAGAACCTGTGCAGATTCTAGATCGGGAAGTGAAGGTTCTGCGTAGGAAGTCTGTGCCTTTGGTTAAGGTACTATGGCGGAATCATGGCGTGGAAGAAGCTACGTGGGAACCCGAGGATGTGATGAGGCAAAGAATACCCGCAACTCTTACGATCAGGTAATCTCGAGGCGAAATTATTTTTAAGGGGTAGAACTGTAATATCCGGGTTGGGGCTATTTTATTATGGCTTTGTTTGCATGTGCACAGTGTGCTATGTTGTTGTTTTGATGATTTTGGGGCTTAGTTGTAAGATAGGTGTAAGCTTTGAGTGGTAGGAAAATCTTTGCTTTTAGGCTTAGGTGGGAGGAGTGAAGGAGTGGGGTTAATAAATATTATTTGGTGAATGGTAGCACAAGAGATGAGTTGGTGGAGTGGCGGGATAGGCGCCACTTGAAGCTTGTGTGTGTGACGCCACTTGCAGGGGGGAGAGGTCCTGTGTTCAAGCTGCAGGATGCTCACATTTTGGCTTCTATTTTGACGGCATGGAGGGGAGAAGTTGTAGGTAGTTCAAACTCTGCCTTGGACCAAGTCAAATGTTCAAATGGTGGGTAGAGAGTGAATTTAGGAGGGAGGCTAGTTCAAACTAGTTTGAATGGGTGGCTTGGAGTGTTTGGGGGAGTTGTGGCCGAATTTTGGAGAGATTTTGGGGGAGTGGCCGGTTGGTAGGTGTAGTGGGGGAGTGGAATGCCGAATTTCATTTGGCAATTTTGTGCATTTGTTTTCTTTCGGTCACTTTTGGTGTCAAGCAAAACTCTCCCTTTTTCTTAATTTTTCTTTTGAAACAGAAGGTCCAAGCATACCCTTGCCAAATTGCTTTGTTTTCTCTTGATTTTCTTAGTAGCCGAATGTTCTTTCCTATTTCTTCTTATTTTCATTTTGGGTAAATCAAACTAGTATCCCTTCTTCTCATCGTTTATTTCCTTCCTCTTAAAACTTGTGCCAAACTCTATTCTCCAAAATACCTTTCTTTTCTTCTTTCAAACCGAAAGCACCCTCCTCTATTCATCTTTTATTTTCTTTCTTTTCCAAAACTCCTTAGCCGATTGTCACCATTTGTTCTTCCCATTCCTCTTAAGGCGGAATCCTCTTTTCCTTTTGTTAAAGGTGTTGGCAATTTCTCTTCTCTCTAATAGTGTCTTCATTGTCAGATATCGTAGGAGTGTTGACCTTGTTGGGCTCTTGTTTCAATCGGTCTAAGAGAAGGTAAGTGCTTGGCGAATGGCCATTTCTCCCTTTCTTGTGTTTTATCGATTTTGGGTTTGTTTAAGGGCGATTTGGCATCTATTGAAGGAGTTAACCTTTTGGTTTTGGTAAGCGATTTCTTTATAGAGCCTTTGGATTTTGGTGGCAATCAAGTGAAGCAGTCAAGCGAAGCCTTTACCTTTGGTCGATCGTTGGGTAAGTGGTGGTAAGAGGTTGCTTTAATGGTCTTTCGTTTAGAGTTTGTTAAGCCAAAGGCTTGTGAGGCTAATGGTTTGTGTTTTAGGGGAGGCCGATTGTCGGAAGAACCATTGTTGGTTCGGGTTTGGTAGGAAACCAAACCATTTGCAAAATAAAGGTTTAATGTTAGCCCTCTTGAGTTATCGGTTTTGGCGAATGGTTTAAGTGCTAATCTCGTGTTTGGTCGATTTTAGGAGCAAGATAATCGAGGATTTAAACTGGTTCTTTGGGATTAAGCGTGCGTTTTAATAGTGTGTAAACTAACACACCTTTTCTTGAGTAATATGTTAATAACTTTGATTGTGTAAAGTGAAACAAGTATGGTTGGTGATATAATACCTAATGAGGTATGGATACGGATTCTGTAAATCCGTTTCATTACGAGATCGTAGTGATATATGATATCATGATTTATGGTGTATGTATTATGAGATGCCATATTGAGCATGTGAGCATGATTGCATGATTTGCATGATTTCATTAGTATGATATGTTATTGGGTGATATGAGTGGAGGGAATATGATATCCGTGTCTTTGGGACACGGAGGTTTGGCACCTCGCGTCTCGCCCCGATGGCTTAGCACCACGATGGGTTGGCCCCACGATTGATTTTACTGGGATTGGCGCTAGTGATTTGGTATCACACGATGGGTTGGCCCCATCATTTGATTCGTGATGCGATCACCGGTGATTTGGTATCACACTTGTGTCTTTGGGACACTAGAGGTTTGGCACCTCATAGCGACTCGTCCTCGTGGTTAACACCACCGTGGGTTGGCCCCACTTTTGAGATCTGGGATTGTCGCCATGATTTGGTATCACACGTGGCTTGGCCCCTGATTGATTATTCATGACTTTGGGTCACCGGTGGTTTGGCACCACATTGATGGATATCGTGACTTTGGGTCACCAGTGGTTTGGCACCACCAGTGGTTTGGTACCACACGGGTAGAAAAGGTGTTACGGATGGTTAGGATCGAGTGCATTAATTGTATTGCTTTGTTATGATGTGTGTTAGTATGTTGCATATACCGGGAGGGGGATTTATGCACTGAGTCTTGCGACTCACCTTCTCCCTTATCATTTCAGGTGACACTTAGATCGCGGACACGGAGCCGGGGTGGACTCGAGGTGCCCATACCATGAATAAAGGTCGGATTTGCACTGGTTTTAATCTTGGTACTTCGCTTTATTTATTTTTCATTTGGATTTGTTGGGTTTGTAAAAGGCCTTTTTAAATTTTACTTTGGTCATCTTTATGCTTAAATTTCATTTCAAATATACCTTAACAAATTATTGGGTTAATATTGTATAAAATTAGGAAAGAATAGATTTTCAAAACCACGAAGCGACATGTTTTAAAACTTTACCATCGGGTATCACGCTGTAATTTAAAAGGAATGCAACTCAAATGTTTTCCAAACTTGAAACTTTTCCACACTAAGTACAAGATGATTTTAATCAACTAAAAGGGATTACTCGGATTACTAAATGATGTAAACTTGATTTACTTGTGGGTTCAAATAAGTTTCCAAAATTCTCGGGTTTTCAAAAGAGCCATTGGTTTTAAAGCAATCGTGCTCAAGTTTTCTACAAGAACAAAACATACAAAAGAGTTTTCATCAGATTTTTAACCGGAAACCTAAACCTCTCAAATATATTTTCCTCAGTAACATACCAGATTCGGTCGTGGTGTATTGACCGGGTTTGGGGTGTTACAGTCTTCATTCCCTTGAGTGAGATTTGCTGTTCATCAAGTGTTGCCTCTGTCATTTGGAGACGAGAATCTGTAGCTGCCATGAATTTTGTCAGCATTTCTTCAAGGTTTGACTTCTTTTCCTGTGGATAGGGCTGATTTTGGTAATTTGGAGGGGGTTGCTACCCTTGATTTCCTTGAATTCCTTGTCCTCCCCATGAAAAATTTGGGTGGTTCCTCCAACCTACGTTATAAGTGTTACTATAAGGATTATTAGATCGAAAATTGTTACCTATATAGTTTGTTTGCTCGTTTTCTGCTCCTGGTTGGTAGGGTGGGTACTCAGAATTCGCCACATTTCCACTCGCTTCGCATTGCATTACTGGGTGTACCTACAAAGAACATAAATTATCAAGCTTTTTATTCATTAACTCCACTGCGTTGTGACATTGTCTGCGTCTATGTTGAAAACTCCTTTGATTTTGTCAGTTTGGCTCTTGTAATTTTCCATTGATAGGTGTTCAATGACATCTCTTCAATAAAATCGTAAGCTGCTTCAGGAGTTTTGTTGTTCAAAGTTCCACCGGCTGATGAGTCAATCATTTGCTGCGTTGAAGAATTCACACCATTGTAAAAAGTTTGGACTTGAAGCCACAAAGGTAATCCGTGGTGTGGGCATCTCCTTAGGAGATCCTTGTATCTTTCCCATGCATTATATAATGTTTCTGTGTAATTCTGCACAAAAGAAGATATGTCATTCCTAAATTTGGTCATTTTGGCTAGTGAAAAATATTTTAAAAGAAATTTTTCGGTCATTTGATCCCATGTGGTGATTGACCATCGTGGTAACGAGTTCAACCACTACTTTGCTTTATTCCTTAATGAAAAAAGAAATAACCAAAGACGTGTGGCATCGTCAAAAATGCCATTTATTTTGAAGGTATCACAGAATTCTAAAAAATTAGATATATGAGTATTTGGATCTTCATCCTGCAAACCATCAAATTGAACAAACTGTTGAATCATTTGTATTGTATTAGGCTTTAATTCAAAATTATTAGTAGCTATAGCGGGCCTAACAATACTAGATTCTACTCCTGTCAAATTAGGCTTAGCATAATCATACATAGTACGCAGAGCATCCTGTTCTGGCACATTTGGCGGTGGATTGTTTTGTCCATCCCTTCAGTGGGATTGGATCTGTCTTGTTCTTCTCTCTGGTAGTCTAGAACTCCTCTAATTTCTCTACGATTTTTGCGAGAGATAGCTTCAATGTCACTTTCGTATGCTAAAGGTAGCTTCAATGTCACTTTCGTATGCTAAAGGTCCTCTCGGGTTCCTTCTAGTGATAAACTAGAGTACCTGCTAGGATAAGAAATAAATTTAGTATAAATAAAAATTTAACCTAAAAAAATGTAAATTGCGAAATAATAATAAAATTATGGCTAAAGTAATAGAAATAGAGCTTTCTTAATATTTTAGAGTTCCCCGAAAATTACGCCAAAAACTTGATCGTGTCAAACAATCGAGTTTTAATATTTATAAAAAGAATGATCGAACCTATAGACTAACTATGACAATGATAGAGGCAAGTGCACCTATCGAACAGTATTATAGTTTAGGCAAGAATATCTTATCGAACCCAAGGGAACCTAAAAGTACTACTACTCACTTTCTTTCTATTATTTAGCCTGGAAATATGGAGTGATTGGTTTATTAATCTAAAACTAATAAAATACTTAAACTAAATGCAAAGACAAAAGAATGAATTGGAGAAAGACTTTAGGAAAACTCAGTTGATGAAGATGATACCCTCAGGAAGAATCCACCTATGACTTCACTTATTATTTTTTCCCCAAACCATATGATTTCTTTACTTAGCTTGATCCGTGAGACTCCCTAACCTATATTAAACCCTCTCGAGGCTTAATAATGTCTAACCTTAGGTTAATTAGTGGAACTCACGTTCTCGTATAATAACCCCCTAAGAAAGCAATAAATCGATCAATGGATTCCCATATTAGGTTTCACCCTAATCCGGCAAAATCTCGTAACCCTATCTCTAGGTGCCCGATCAAATCTGCTCAATTATGCTAGATCTACTCTTAGGCAGGGTCTATTCCTCCTCCACCTAAGCACATCGGATTAAATTAAGCAACATAATTAAGAACAAACTAAGTACTTCTCATATAATTTAGAAATCAAATAACAAAATTCATCATAGGTTTCATCCCCTTCAGGTATCTGAAGGGTTTAGTTCATAACAAAGTAGGACAACATCTCAAGAGAAAAGATAAAACAGAACATAAGAAATCCCTAAAACCCCCTGAAGGAATTGAAGGAGAGATCCTTCGTCTTGAATAGAGTTCCGGCTTCTTGAGATGGATCAACTGGCTATCTTCAAGTGACTCCCTAAAAGATGAAAGCTTAGGCAAAAGGCTCTGCCAAAAAGCCGTATCTGGAATAGCTGCCTTGGGTTGTTTATATAAGCCTTTTAGATGCTTTATTTGGCTCCTAAGTACCTCTTTCAAGTAGAATTACTATTAGGGAGTTTAAGTAGACTTAGGAGTATGTTTCTTTGGCTTCAAGCATATATTTTCGAGTGAAATTGCTCTCTCCCGCGGCAGGGGCATGGCCATGGCACACGCCCGTGTAAATCGTGGTTAGGCCGTGCCTTGATTCTGTCGTTTTGGGCACGGCCGTGGCACGGCTGTGTAATTCGGGATTCAGGCCGTGCTTCAGGTCTGTCGATTGGGACACGGCCATGTAGATCACCAGGCACGTCCGTGTGTGGTAAATGGATGATGCACAGCCGTGTGTGACAGAGTTGAGGCCGTGTTCCAGGTAATCGACGAGACACAGTCGTGTGGGCTTTGAGTCAGGCCGTGTCGAATTCTTGGGTTGGCCCAATTTAGTTCGTTTTAAGCCTGTTTTACGTTCTTTTTATCCTTAGGTGCTTTCCTGAGTATAAGACATGAAAAGAAAGGAGTAAGAGCACCTTTTTACATAAATCAAGGATAATTCATCCAAAAACATACTAAATGTGGGATTAAAATATGTTGCTTTTACGGTTTATCACCCATCTAACTCTCAACACAGACACAAAGTTGATCGTCTCTAAATCACCAATCTAACAACTCCTTTTTCTCAATTCAGACTGAACTCAGTACTAGAACTTTGAATTAATAGTTCCTTATATAGCTCTCAACTCAATCATCATGGTTTAATATTTTGATAATCATCATGGTTGAATATTTTGATGAGTATATCTTTGTATCATGCTTCCTGTTCGCGTTCACACAAAATTTTATTCTCTTCACTAATTCATACGCAAATATACACAGAACTTGGATCATATCTCAATACATTAATCTACTCTCTTCTCCACACCGAGAACATATTTCAAGCACACTCTCATCTGAGTTTCTCTTGCTATGCTAATCTAAAACCTTTACTATCGTCATATCTCACGATAGTAGGGACATCTTGATCGAATTCATTAACTCTATTCGGCTTGTCCGAAAACTCATCACACAACGTGAAACTCATGATTCCACTCCTTATACTAGAATCATCACCAACCTCCTCCTCAAACTACCCGAATAAGGTTACAAGGTGATAAAGGGATGTCAATTCCAATTACTAAATTGAAAACAGTTTATTCTGATTTCACAATCAACTAACATTCTCGCACAATCTCAATTCATGAGCTACATCACCCTAAAAGGCAAAAGTTATTAACACGTAATACTTAAAGAGATCATTATGATCCATACAACTATGGTTATCATAATTGAACACTCTCACAGTTCAAACATTTTTTCTTTAATCATTTCGTCTTCAAACTCCTTAACAATTCCTTTTATTAATGAAATCAATTTAAGAAGATCTCGATAAACATACATCTCAGGCTTCCTACTCACTTGAGTCAAATAGCCAAGGCTAACTTTCTCTTTGTTTTTAACATTGTATAATCAATACAATCGTTAAAGCATTCAGACATACTTACTTACAATCAACTTTCTTAAGCACATATTGTGCCACACTCTATACTCATTCGCTTGCGACTCGTTCACGAGTGCCTATTTTCACTCATTCACATGAAGTTAGTACAATTCTCATTTCTACCTCTAAACTCATCTATCTGTCCCATTGATCACTAGGGAGAGTTAAAGATGCATATTCATTGTCATTCATGTAGGTATGAAACCAATGCCACATCCCCGAGGTGGCCTTATATGGACTTCGACATCAAGTATCGATGTCATATTTTGAACATGGTCTTACACGATTCTCCTATTCCTTACCGAGGCCATATCCCGGATATGGTCTTATATGGGACCTTATCTATTTCATATCTCACTGATAACCTTTTCATTTTAGTCTTCTAGGACTTCAACCTCATGTTCAACAATAATTACTTTATCTAGTAGAGTATTACGTATCAATGTGATACAAGGCATTCTGAATTGTGCTATCATATATATTGTATTATTCACACATATCAGCATACTTTGATATGGTAAACATAATCTCAACTTCATCATTCATAACATGCGTAATACTCTTAGTCAGCTCTAACTAGTATAACTTAATAACAGCTTTACTCACTTGACTTCTCTGCTTTCTCATTCAATCTTCACTCTTTTGCCCGATGAATTACTATGTATGACCGAGGATACTGAATCTTATCTCAATATATTTTAGTGCCAATGCTATATCCTAGGTATAGTCTTACATGGGATCTCTAAACTCGCCCTCGACGCCATGTCTTGACATGGACTTACTTGGTATCTTTGCCTGTTTGCCGATGCCATGCCTTAGCTTGGTCTTATACGGACTCTCTCGTCTCATGTGAGTGATTGAGTATCCTAAGTAATTCAACTTCAATCGAGACTTTCTCATACTCATGTTCTACATTAACGTCTACTCAAGTACTCAACATTTCACTCTAATTTCTCTTACTATTACTAATTAATTAAAGAATGTCTTACAGGTTTGAGTACGTCGTTTACTTGATTGCCATAGTCCAACTATGGTCTTACTCGTATCACAACATCATAGCCCAGCTATTACTTTACATGTCGTCACGATGCCATAGCCTCGCTATGGTCTTACACGAAATCTCATCAATACTAATGCCACATCCCAGATACGGTCTTACATGGGAATTCATGTTGATGCCGATGCCATATCCCAAATATGGTCTTACAGGATCACGTGTCATCACCAATGCCATGTCCCAGACATGGTCTTATATGGGATCATATGTATCGCCATGGTCCAACCATGGTCTTATTCATCATCTTATCATTGAATGACTGTACTCATCCCTTGCATTCTACTTAGTCAAACTTCCCAGTTTAACTCTCACACCATAATACTCGTAATTTCATACAGAGTCATGAAATAAAACATTATACATCATCTACTTTAACTGTCACACATAAGATTCAACTATGTGGACATATTGATCATACATCATTCAAACAATTGTACATTTACATATAACCCATCTCTGGGTAAATTTACTCACTATATGCACCTAACCCAATAGGTTGAGTATATAACACCTTATACACATCCAGCCCAATACAGATACGCTTATCACTTTATAACTCTCATTTCATGCATTATCACACACATGTCAAATACTTCTATTCATACCTCTTTGAATCTCATCAATGCATAAGAGCATTTCAATTACCTCATTATCACTTACAACATTATTGGATTTAGCTCGGTTGGGAACCATCCCTTTCTTAACAAAATAATTTCGTTAGAGCCAGGAGATATCACACTATCAAAGTCCACCTATGGCATGTATAGCTAGACTCTTACTTATGCTAGGTTAGTCCGAGAACTGACTAAACCATGCTCTGATACCACTAAATGTAACAACCCTTACTCGTGTCTAACACCGAGACCGAAATACGAGGCATTACCATGCATAATCTTACTTAATACTTCGAAACGGGTTATAAAATTTCATTTAAACGTATCTCTTACTCAAACTTGGTCTACGAGGCCTTAAACGTACTTCTGAGAAATATATAAATCTTTACGGGAACTTTCACACGTTCGAGAAACTTTTTAACAAAACAGGGGCCACGCGCCCTTGTAGGTCTTAGGACACGCCCGTGTACCTCTAAGGCATGCCCGTGTCTTATGTCCGTGGTCGACACTGAATAATATCACGTGGCCATGTCACACCCGTGGCCCTAACCCGTGTGTAAAAGCTTAGCATTCTGACTTAACCACACGGCCTATACACATGCAAGTGTATCCTGGCCGTGGGAAATTTATCATTTTATGAGAAAGGTGCAGACTTCATATGGCCTGGGTACACGCCAATGTTCTAGCCGTACCTCCCACACGGTTTAGACACATGCCCGTGTGTCTACCCATGTAGACAATTATCAGGCTATCTATCAAGCCTTTTGCCACCCATATTTGCATACATTCATACCTTATCACATAGCTATACATAATATTAATATAACTCTTAAATTAAATACATTTGATTATAAAAGAAATAAGGTTTTCATCCCATACACTAGGGAGGACTATTTCCCATATAAATACAAACAACTTAGGCCATCATCTATGGCTATACACAAACAAAACATAAGTTCTCTTAGGCCAACACAGTTTGGCTACATCAACAATAACTTAATCGACCTTAAGTACTAGCCCTATACATGCCATAACTCATGGGGACTTGATACTTCATACAAAGTGTCTGTTCGATAGTGTGAAAACATCTCCAACGATCTCCAACCTGAGCTAGCTAAAATAACCTATAAGAGATGAGAAAAGAAGAGGAGTAAGCAATAATGCTTAGTAAGTTCATCTGTATAATCTGACCATTATTGATAGTCATTGAATATAGATAACCACAAAGTATTATACCAAGTTTTTCCCTTTAACTTATGGCTACTTACTCAACCACTCTTAAAGCCTACTCATTCTATCTCTTACCACATTCTTACCATGTCACAAGCCAATTGCTCGTTTAATTAGTACACAATCCTGCATTGATCACCACAAGATCATATAAAACAACAGATCAAGCATTTTTAATAAGTCTCTCATACTACTAATCTCTCGATGGTTACGCACTTAACCCACCATTGAATCTCTTATAAGGTGGTATCGCACACAGCCCACCAATCATTTATACTTATGGTGATTTCGCACTTAGCTCACCAATCATTTACAAGCGATGGTAATGTACACATCCCATCGATTACTAATTAGTCAGGTGGTTACGCACATAGCCCACCAATGATAATATGGTTGATGGTATCGCACACAGCCCATCAATTAATAATTAATCAGGTGGTAACGCATACAGCCCACCAATGATAATATGGTTGATGGTATTGCACACAGCCCATCAATTAATAATTAATCAGGTGGTAACACACACAGCCTACCAATGATAATAAGGTTGATGGTATCGCACATAGCCCATCAATTAGTAATTAATAAAGTGGTAACGCACAAAGCCCACCAATGATAATATGGTTGATGGTATCACACACAGCCCATCAATTAATAATTAATCAGGTGGTAACGCACACAGCCCACCAATGATAATATGGTTGATGGTATAGCACACAGCCCATTAATAACCCTCAATGAGGTGTATTTGCATATAGCTCACCATTATTATACATTCACAAAATTTATCCACATATACTTCTCTAATTCAAATGTTCATCCGTAAACATCCTCACTCACTATCATTCTTACTTAACTTTCTACGATTCTCATTCGCACTTACACAGTGCATTAACAACTCTCTCTCATACACTAAGGTGTATTGATTACACTTATCCCCTTAGAGGTCCATCATACACTAAATTCATCTCCAACTATTAAATAACACTATTAAGTCTCATACGCATGTTGTCACATTGACATCATACCCCTGATAGGGTCATACATGAATCAACATATCGATGCCATGTCCCCGACAAGGTCTTATACGAAGTATCACATCGTTGCCATGTCCTTGACATGTTCTTATTTAATATCTCTCACCAAAGCCATATTCCAATATGGTCTTACACGAAACCTTAACTATCATCATTTCATACTATTTACGTTTCTTACCATTCTTAGGTTCAATTCTCTTAACAACTCATCAAAAGACATTTCAAACATTAATTGTGTATTTATACATTCCATAAAACATTGGAATATTAAAATAACTCATACGTAATTACAACATTTGCACATGAACTTACCTCGATGTCGAAAGGGCCGAAAGGGATCTTTTTGCCCACATTTCTCTTTTCACCCGTTCTAGGTCCAAAACTCATTTTCTTTGATCTAGAATAATGTAATTTACTAATTTAATCACTTATAAATCATAATATATCATAATCTACACTTTAGGCAAAAATGACTATTTTGCCCTACACTTTGGCAAAATAATGATTTTGCCCCTAGGCTCGTAAATAAAATTTCATCACATTTTCTCATTAAACAAGCCTAGATGAAAATTTAATCCTCTTACAACTATTCACAATTCCATCAATTTCATGCCTTATTGAACAAATCACAACTTTTGCATTTTAGTCCCAATTAGGTGTTTTCATGACAACACCTTTCACAAAAGTTGTTTCTCATCATCCTATCATTCATTTTCTTCCATAGAAATTCAGCAACCAGCATAAATTTTCTCATGGCAAGTCCCTAGACTCTCAACCATGTTACAAATTAGTCCCCTCATTAGCTAGCTTAAGCTTTGGGGACTCTAAAAGTATAAAAATTATTAAGAAAAGTCATCAAAATCACTTACTTGTGAAGAGAAAGGCTTGCTAAAATTTTGAGCTTCAAAAACCCCATTTTGCTGCTCATTTTTGGTGGATGAAGAAAAGAAATAAAAAAAAAAAGATGATAGCTTTTTGCTTATTTCATCTTATTTTATTCTTTTTAATCACCTAACAAGACCCACATTTAATGCCCTTGTCCCCTAACTTTCCTTGACCGGCCAACTCACTTAACAAGGTCAAAATGCACATTTGGGACCTCCAATTTATAATTCATAGCTATTTGGCACCTCTAGAAAATAAAATAAAACTTTTGCACTTTATGCGATTTAGTCCTTTTTCACAATTTAGCTAGAAATTGCTAAAATTAAGGCACCAAAATTTTCATACACCCTTATAAACATGTTATAATACATAAAATAACATGAAATTAATTTTCTCTATCCTTGGTTTAGTGATTCCAAGATCACTGTTTCGACTAGCCCCTAAATCGGACTGTTACAGTAGAACTTAATGAAGAATGTTCAGCCATCCTCCAAAACAAGCTACCAACCAAATTGAAAGATCCAGGAAGTTTCACTATTCCTGTTTAATTGGTACTTTAAACATAGAGAAAGCACTAGCTGATCTAGGTGCTAGTATTAATTTAATGCCTTATAAAATGTTTAAGCAACTTGGTCTCGGGAAACCTAAACACACTAGGATGAGTATTCAGCTAGCTGACAGATCTGTTAAATATCCTAGAGGAATTATCGAAGATATTCGGTAAAAGTTGATAAATTTATATTCGATGTCGACTTTGTTGTGCATGACATGGATAAGGACATTGAGGTGCCTTTAATTTTGGGACGCCCCTTTTTAGCTACTGCTAGGGCTGTTATTGATGTAGGTGATGGTAAACTTGCGCTAAGGGTAGGCGACGAGGAAATTATTTTTCAAATTTACGATGTTATGCGATATTCTAGAGAACAAGATGATTCCTGTTATTTTATTGATGCCATTGATCACTTTATTCAAGATTCTTTGAAGGAAATCATACATGACGATACGATGGACCTGTGTCTTACCCAAGATGAGGGGGGTAGATGATGATACCGATGAGTTGAATTCTAATACATTTTCCTCTAGACAAACAAAAGAAGAGGGCATTGAAATCAACGACGAACTAAAAAAAACCCTCTATTGATGAGCCACCCAAATTGGAATTAAAACAGTTGCCAAAACACTTAGAATATGCATTCCTCGGGGATAATTCTACGCTACCAGTAATTATCTCTTCAGAACTGGAACCCAAAGAGAAAGACAAGCTGCTACAAGTACTAAAAGAGCATAAAAGAACCATAGCTTGGAAAATTTCTAACATTAAAGGGATAAGTCCATCGTTCTGCACCCATAAAATTTTAATGGAAGATGAATATAAACCATGCGTGCAACCTCAAAGATGATTGAATCCTAACATGAAGGAAGTTGTTAAGCTTGAGGTAATTAAACTTTTAGATGCTGGAATCATTTATCCTATTTCTGATAGTACGTGGGTAAGCCCTGTGCAGGTTGTTCCAAAGAAATGAGGCATGACTGTTGTAACCAACGAAAAGAATGAATTGATTCCCACAAGAACAGTTACAGGTTGGAGAGTTTGATTGATTATAGGAAGTTGAACGATGCTACGAGAAAAGATCACTTCCTTCTACCATTTATTGATCAGATGTTAGAAAGATTATCTAGGCATATGTATTACTGCTTCCTTAACGGACTCTCTGGCTACTTCCAAATCCAAAGCCCCTAAAGATCAAGAAAATACAACATTTACATGTCCATACGGTACATTTGCTTATCGTAGAATGCCTTGTGGATTATGTAATGCTCCTGTTACTTTTCAGCACTGCATGCTGGCCATCTTTGATGAACTTGTGGAAGACATTATGGAGGAATTTATGGATGACTTTTTAGTATTTGGTAATTCTTTCCATCTTTGCCTTAAAAATCTAAAACGAGTTCTAATGAGGTGTAAGGAAACAAACCTTGTGCTAAATTGGGAAAAGTGTCACTTTATGGTTCGAGAGGGGATTGTGTTAGGACATAAATTATCTAGTAAAGGGATTGAGGTAGATAAAGCAAAGGTCGAAACCATAGAAAAATTACCTCCTCCTAGTTCAGTTAAGGCTATTAGAAGCTTTTTAGGACATGCTGGATTTTATAGAAGATTTATTAAGGATTTTTCCAAAATAGCTAAGCCTTTAACGAAATTACTAGAAAAAGAAGTACCTTTCAATTTTGATGAGGAATGTTTAGATGCATTTAATATCCTCAAAGATAAATTAATAAATGCTCCAATTATAATTGCACCTGATTGGAATTTACCCTTTGAACTAATGTGTGATGCGAGTGATTTTGCAGTAGGTGCAATTTTGGGACAGCGAAGAGACAAGCACTTTCAACCGATTTATTACGCTAGCAAGACATTAACAGCTACACAAGAAAATTACACCACCACAGAAAAAAAATTGCTAGTTGTGGTTTTTGCATTTGATAAATTTAGACAATACTTTATTCTATCTAAAGTTGTCGTTTACACTGACCATTCAGCTCTTCGCTATCTTTTAACTAAATCTGATACAAAACCTCGACTTATAAGATGGATTTTACTCTTACAAGAATTTGATTTGGAAATTCAGGATAAGAAAGGAGCTAAAAATCTTGCAGCAGATCATCTTTCTAGGCTTGAAAGCCCACATATCAAAGAACTCGACGAGAGTGAGATAAATGACTCATTTCCTGAAGAACGACTCTTTTCTATAACCGACTCTGAGGAACCTTGGTTTGTAGATATTGAAAATTACTTAGCCGCTAACATCTTACCAAAAAAGTTAACACATCATCAACAGAAGCGATTCTTTACTGATGCGAAAAACTATTTTGGAAGGATCCTTTTCTTTTCCGTATATGTGCAGATCAAGTAATTCGATGATGCGTTACAAAAGCAGAAGCAAGTAAAATCCTAGAACATTACCATTCAGGACTTTCAAGAGGACATTACAGCGGGATTAAGACAGCACACAAAACACTCGAATCAGGTTTTTATTGGCCAACTCTAATTTAAGATGCCAACAGCTTCATTTGATAAATGCCAGAGAAAAGGTAATATCTCTAAACGCGATGAAATGCCTCAAACATATATGCTATCTTTTGAAATATTCAATGTATGGGGTATTGATTTTATGGGTCCATTTCCTAGTTCATTTGGAAATAAATACATCTTAGTAGCAGTAGATTATATGTCAAAATGGGTGGGAGCTTAAGCTTTACCTACTAATGATGCTATAGTAGTAGTAAGGTTTCTTAAGAAAATCTTCTCTCGATTTGGAACACCCAGAGCAATTATTAGTGATAGGGGTACTCACTTTTGTAATACTCAATTTGATAGAGTCTTAAAGAAATACAAAGTACACCACAGGATAGCTACCCCTTATCATCCTCAAACCAGCGGACAAGTGGAAGTATCAAACGAGAACTTAAGCATATTTTAGAGAAAACGGTAGAATCAAATAGGAAAGATTGAGCATTAAAAGTAGACGATGCTTTATGGGCTTATAGAACAGCTTTTAAAACTCCCATAGGAAAATCTCCATACAAACTTGTCTACGAAAAGAGTTGTCATCTACCATTTGAATTAGAGCACAAAGCTTTTTGGGCTATAAAATTTTTAAATTATGATCTTAAAACTGTAGGTGAAAAAAGGATGATGCAGTTGAACGAGCTTGATTTATAGCGAGCTAATGCCTATGAGAACTCACGACTATATAAGGAGGCAACAAAGCACCGCCATGATGCTCGTTTAAAACTACCAAAGTAATTCGAAGTAGGAGATTTAGTCCTGCTATACAATTCAAGGTTAAAATTGTTCCCTGGAAAGCTGAAATAAAGATGGTCAGGTCCATTCGTAATCAAAACTATTTTCCCTTATGGCACAATAGAGATAACTCATCCAACTCGTGGCACATTCAAGGTAAACGGTCAGCGACTGAAAATTTATAATGGTGAAAATTTTAGGGATATGAGAGAGGAGCTTCGGCTCCGTGAACCTTCATTTAGAAATGAAAACAAGGTAAGTCTAGCTTAAGACTTTAAACGAGAACTTCTCGGGAGGCAACCCGAGCACTAACTTCATTAATATCATTTTTTAATTTTTATCACTTAACTACAAATTAACCAATTTAATAAGGCGCAGGTTTCCCCACCACACGGCCTTGCACAGGCGTAGCCATGGCCGTGTGTCTACCATGAGCAAGCACATCAGTGTGGTGGAGGCTGTCCAGACCAAGGATGAAAAAAAATCCCTAAAACACGAGGCTACGACAAAAGACCATCGTCGTACGATTAGGCCACGGTCGAAACTAAGTAAATAACACGGACGTGTGACACGCCCGTTCCCCATAACCATGGCCAAATCTGTCAAACGAACACGGGCGTATGACACGCTGTGCCCCATAACCGTGGACAAACCTGTCGAGTAAACACGGGCATGGAGAAGAATGAAACAGGTGTAGGTGAAATGAACCAAGCTAGGCACGCCCGTGCAATACAGGCGTGGGACGCAACATAGGCGCGCCAGACCCTTGAACATTTGAAACGCACTGGCTAAAAATGATTCACACGAGCGTGTGACACGCCCGTGTTCCTTGTTTCTATATAAACCTATCACTATTCATTTTTTCCCCCAAATCATTCCTCCCAAACCCTAGCCATTTTCCTCTTTTCTCCTCCCCCTGTAACGGGCTAAATTTGACCCTAGTCGGAATGGTGGTTTCGGGACCACGAATCCGAGTCTGAGAAATATTTTAATATTATATTTTGAGTCTATTAAATGTGAATTAATGTGTGTGAAAGTTTCAGTAGAAAAATTTTATTGTTTAAGTGCTTAATTTGATAAAAAGGACTTAATCGCGAAAAGCGTAAAAGTTGCATGCTAAGGTGTAATGTACTAGATTGCTTGTGGCTTTTTAAGTGGGTGTCCCAAAAGGGCAATTAGCCCATTGACCATATTAATGGATGGCAATGGGCCAAGTTAGCTACCTATATATGTTAGTTTAATTATATAAAATTTTATTATAAGGTTATGTTATATATTATAATAATGTTAATGCATTTATATAAAATAAACATAAAAATAAAGCCATCATCTCTTTCATTCTCTCCTAGCCGAATGCTAGGATAGAAAACACCATTGTTAAAGCTTCAAGTCTAAATTTTTAAAAATACTATGTATATAGGATTCGGCCATTAACATGCTTGGATAGTTTTGATGTTTGATGATTTTAGATTTAATATATGTTAAAGATTTATAAGTTTTGTGTCGAAGTTTTGGAGATTTCAAGTGAATAGGGTTAAATTGAAAAAAATAAATTTGTGAAGGGTTAAAATGACAAATAAATGAAATGCATGGACACATATGGCTATGGGGAAGATTAGGCCTAGCTATGGTGTTGGGAAATTTTGCATATTTTGTGTTTTGTGTAAATAGGACCAATTTGTAAAATGGAAAACATTAGGGGCAAAATGGTAAATTGTTTATTTAAGTGTTTTTGGATTAAATTGAGATGAAATATGCTTGAATGAGCTAAATTTTAATGTGTTTAGATCAAACGAGAGAAAAGCGAATTGGACCAAGGGAAAGACAAAGGTTCTCGAATAGCCGAATTTACGGTCCATCGACAACCGAGGTAAGTCCTTAAGTTTGAAATTTGTTAAAGAATTATTCATGAACTTATTAAATGATAATGTTTGATAAATTTTAGTACATAATCATGTCATAGCCGAATGTATATATGTATATTAGATTGATTTCATAAATTGATAATGTGATATGAATAAGTGTATCAATGCGAATTGTGGGATTATACGATGAAGTAATGATTTATTTGTTTAATGTGAATAAGTTTAGTTGAATTGGATATGTAATATAGATATGAAGTGTGTGTGGAATGATTAATCACATTGATGTGTTCGGGCTTTAAGCTAGAGGCCTAGTCTTAGGTGATTTATTTTAGGCTCGAGCCTAGCGAGCCTTGTCTTGGTACTTATCGGGTTACGAGCCTAGCGTGCCTTGTGTCGGTGTTACTTATCGGGCTTTGACGCCTAGCAGGCTTGATGCCGGTGATGTGTTTTACAAAAAGAAAAGAAAGCAAAATTTTGTTCAAGACAAGTCAAAGCTAATTTATTGAGTTAATAGTTCAGGTAAGCATGCAAGGTATGAATTAACTGCTTACCTATTTAAATTAAGGTAAGCAAGTAACTCAGTTATTATTTCAAGTTGTATGTGTTACAAATGGAGTTTACACATATATATAATTATAAAATGTGTTCTCGGTTTTGCTAATGAAGGATATGAATATTGTGGTTTGGTCTTTTATTATGTGGATACAAGACCAGGTATATTCGGCCACATGGATGGTTGTGTATGTGATGCTATATTATAATAATTGAACTTTAAGTATATGAATGTTTCTACATATGGTTACATGAGGACATTTTGGTTGTGGAAGGTTGGATTATGAGTAAATACTTTGTTTATAAGCATTCGGTCAAAGAGAAATTATTCTATAAATTTTATCGTTTTATAGGTATGAAATTGATGACTTGAAAGTAAATGTGAGTACAAATGTATGAGTTGAATTATTTTAATTTAAATGTTTAATGTTTGAATGTTATATTATCATGAATTTAGGACTTACTAAGCTAGTAAGCTTATTTGTGTGAAATGTTTCCTCTGTTTTATAAATTAGGTGCAAGCTACAATTTCGTCGGGATCGTTCAGAAAGTCGTCCACACTATCAAACTATTTTGGTACTCTTTCATTTTGGTTTTCGAATGAAGGCATGTATAGGAAAGACTTTGTCTTTGTTTAGATGAAAACTTTTGGTTCATGTATATAATAGCCATGCGAATATGGCTAAATTTCTAGTTAAGTATGCTTTTTGTGCTTTTGATACAAATGTCGGTTTATGTTGGTAATGTTTGTGCATTTTTAATCGAAGTTTAATCGTTTTTGATAAGGAAATGTATGTCTACGAAATGAATCTTTGAATTAGGTATTGTGGTAAATGGCGATGGTATATTCGATTATATGGAACCGTAGTTGTGTTTTGTAAATAAATCTTGTGGGACATATATATATATATGTGGTGGGGTTTGGTTGTGTATATCAAGAATGAGCTAAATGATGGATGCTTGTTGAATTATAGTATGTAAGATATTAGTTAAGTATTTCGCATGTCATACATACGTGATGTGTTTGGTATTAACATATAGTTTAAAGTAATAATATGTATGGTCTGTGATTGTTCATTAGGATAAGCATATTGGATATTAAACCATGATGCTAAATTAATTAAGTTCGGATTAGTAAGATAAACATGAATGTAGTTGATATGGTTGTTGAATATGTATATGTGATTAGTTGAGTGGTTATATATATATATATAAATTGGGTAAATTAATTAGCATGTGTTTTGATGAAAGTATTGGTTATTAATTTTCCTTAAAATGATTAAATTGATATGATTATATGCGTATATATTTGTGATATGAGAGGAATATATATATATATATATATTTTGGTTCTTGAAATGGTGTTTGTGTATACATAATGTTCACCCATGATTATGACTTGTAAGTTGCATGAATATTTTGAAGGAAAAAAAAATGCATTAGTCGAATAGATCATGAGATGAATGACTAGAGTTATATGCTAGACCATTTAATAAGTTGCTATTTAGAATGTACTTATATATATTTTTATATTGGTTATCAAGTCATTAAGTGAATTATATGTATAATAATTTATTCTATACTTAGGGTGCATTCGATTATGACCAAATTGAAAGATATTTATATTACTATGCTTAATTGATTTAATATGTGTTTGCCAAATTTGGAAAATTTGTGCGAAATGCCTCGTAACCCCAATCCAAATGACGGATACGGGTTAGGGTGTTACATTTGATTGGTATCGAGCTCTTGTTTAGTCGATTCTAGGACTACAGTAGTGCGTAAGAGTCTAGCTATACATGCCTCTGAATTTTATATGTGATAGTGTGGTGACTTGACAATTTCAATTGTATTTAATATAGTAAATGGATTCCGATCCCGATAGAGCAGTGGCGATGATGTGGAGAGTGTTGCTTTGGTCTCGCTCATGGATCAGCACCATTAGACTCTCAACGATTCACGGGTAACCAAGAGGAGAGGCTAAACAATCCTTCTACCAAATGATGAATGAATGGTTTACTCAATTTGTTCGAATAATCCCACTGTACAACAACCTCCACCCCGAATAATCCAACTCCGGTACCTTCAAAGACCAGATGATAGATCCAATGAGATCTAGTAGGCCCCCTGTGGATAAAATCAGGAAATTTGGGGCTGGGGAATTCAAGGCTAATGATGATGATGATGCAGAGCGAGCTGCAATGTGGATTGATAACACTATTCGGGTACTTGATGAGCTATCCTGTACTCCAGAAGAATGTTTAAAATGTGCTATATCTTTACTTCGGGACACTGCCTATCACTGGTGGAATACACTAGTATCAGTGGTTCCAAAAGAAAAAGTAACGTGGGATTTCTTCCAGAATGAATTCCGCAAGAAATATATCGACCAGAGGTTCATCGACCGAAGCGTAAAGAATTTCTTGAACTAAAGCAGGGCAAATGACCATGACGGAATATGAAAGAAAATTTGTCGGGCTCGGCAGATATGCTAGAGAGTGTGTTTCTCTTGAAGCTATTATGTGTAAAATATTTGAAGATGGCACGAATGAAGATATAAAGGCGTTTGTTGGCATTCTTGAAATTCAAGAGTTCGTGACTCTAGTTGAGCGAGCTTGCAAAGTTGAAGAGCTCGGGAAGAGAAGAGAAAGGCGTCTGAAGCGGAGACATTGAAAAAGGTCTTGGTAAGGTCTTCCATTCCACATCTAAGAAGTTGAGAGATGACTACGGTAGACATAAAGCTACTACAGATCCACCTAGGCGGATCGACCTCTGTGGACTCAAGAGCTACCTCAATAGCCGGTGTTGGTAATGTTCCACGAGAATAGAGTTGAATGCAAGCATTGTGAAAAATGGCATTACGGGAGTTGTAGAGTTCGTGATCGGTCCTACTTTAAATGTGGATCCTCGAGACCATTTCATTCGAGAGTGCGATGTTAGTGGCGAGAATCGACCACGAACTCTAGACGAAAGCGATGCATCGGACGAGGCGAGACCACCCGGGCATTCAGCAATGTAGGTGGTAGTCAAAAGGACAAAGAACACGGCGATTCGATCGAGGCTAGAGCTCCGGCTAGAGCTTATGTTACCCGAGCTAGAGAGGATCTTGCTTCTCTAGATGTCATTCTTGGTACTTTCACCCTTTATGATACTACCGTAATTGCATTGATTGATCTGGTTCGACCCATTCATATGTATGTGAAACTACGGTATTGATAAGACTCGCCGATTGAGTCTCTTGAGTTTGTGATCGTGTATCCAACCCTTTGGGTAGATGTGTGTTTGTTAATAAAGTGTGTAAAGATTGCCCATTGATGATTCGGGATTTTTGCTTCCCGGTCGATTTAATCTTGTTGCCTTTCGATGAGTTTGATATAATTTTGGGAATGGGTGGTTAACCGCATGACGCAGATGGTGAATTACAAAAGAAAGCTTATTGATTTGAGACATCAAAGCGGTGAGATCATTAGAATTGAATCGATGATATAAGTGGGTTTCTCTGATTATATCCTCGATGTTAGCCGGAAGTATGTGAGAAAAGGTGCGAAGCTTATTTGGCTTATGTCTTGGATAATAAATTGTCCGAGAAAGCAGATTGAATCCGTCTGATTGTATGTGAATACCGGATATGTTTCTGAAGAACTAGGGTTTACCCCAAAGACGAGAGATTGAGTTTGGCATTGAATTAGCTCAGGGAGCGACTCCGATCTCAATAGCTCCATATCGGATGGCACCTCTTGAGCTAAAAGAGTTGAAAGCACAGTTGCAAGAGTTAACAGATAGGGCTTTTTGCGACCAAGTTTCTCTCCTTGGGGTGCACTAGTTCTTTTGTGAGAAAGAAAGATGGAGCGATGCGAATGTGTATTGATTATCCACAACCGAATAAAGTAACTATAAAGAATAAGTACCGTTACCTCGGATTGATGATTTGTTTGATCGGTTGAAAGGGCTTCATATTTTGAAGATAGATTTGAGATCGGGTTACTATCGATTCTTGAGTCGAGAATCTGAGATGTGCCAAAGAGCGCATTTGAGATGAGGTACGGACATTTTGAGTTTTGGTTATGCCTTTTGGGCTTACTAATGCACCGCTATTTTATGGATTTGATGAATCGGGTTTTTAGGCGGTTTTGGATCGATTTGTGGTGGTGTTTATTGATGACATATTGATCTACTCCAAAGATGAAATCGAACACGCTGAACATTTGAGGTTAGTGCTACAAACTTTGTGAGATCATCATTTGTATCACGAAGTTTAGTAAGTGTGAGTTCGATGAAAGAGGTGACTTTTTGGGACATGTTGTTTGACATCGGGCATTCGAGTTGATCCGAACAAAATCTCAGCTATACTTGATTAGAAGCCACTGAAAACGTTTCCGAGATTCAAAGTTTTCTGGGACTTGCGGGTTACTATCGACGATTTGTGAAAGATTTTTCTATGATAGTTACCCCATTGAAAAAGTTATTGCAGAAAGATGTCAAGTTCGAGTGGTCAGAAAAGTGTCAGAAAAGTTTTGATCAGTTGAAAGCCCTTTTGACAGAAGCTCCAGTGTTAGTGCAGCCTGAATCGGGTAAAGAATTTGTTGTTTATTCTGATGCTTCTTTGAATGGTTTGGGCTGCGTTTTGATGCAGGAAGGCAAAGTCATAGCCTACGCTTCAAGACAACTGAAGCCGCACGAAAGAAATTACCCGACGCATGACTTAGAACTTGCAGCCATTGTTTTCGCATTGAAAATTTGGCGTCACCATTTATTTGGCGAGAAATGTCATATTTATTCAGATCATAAAAGTCTAAAGTATCTAATGACTCAGAAAGACTTGAATTTGAGACAACGCAGGTGGCTAGAACTGTTGAAAGACTATGAATTGGTGATTGACTATCACCCGGGAAAAGCTAATGTTGTTGCAGATGCGTTAAGTCAGAAATCATTATTTGTTCTTCGTGCAATGAATGCACGAGATGGCTATGTCTAGTGATGGTTCGATCATAGCGAGTTACAAGCAAGACTAATGTTTATTGACAAATTTGTGATGCATGAGAAAGTTGACAAAAATTTGATTGCTATTGGATTCGGTGTGAAAGCAGTGCGAATCAAATTTTTAGATTGATGCAAATGATTGTTTGAATTATAAAAGCCGATTGTGTGTTCCAAAGAACTCAGTTGATCTGGTGATTACGAGTGAGGCACATAGTGGTCGACTATCGATACACGGGTAGCACTAAAATGTATAACGATTTGAAAGCAGTTCTATTGGTGGCACGGCATGAAGCGAGATATATTTGAGTTTGTTTCCAAGTGCTTAATCATCAACAAGTAAAAGTGAGCATCGGTACCATCCGGACTACTTCAAGCAATCATGATACACGAATGGAAATGGGATAGAATTACAATGGATTTTGTATCCGGTCTTCCTATGACAGAGTAAGAAAGATGTCGTATGGGTTATCGTTGATGATGACTAAATCAGCTCATTTTATCTTAGAGTGCGTCTTGACTATTCACTTGCTAAGCTGGTCGAATTGTATGTGTCATGATTGTAAGGTTACACGGTGTACCGAGTTCCATTGTTTGAGATAGGGACCGAGATTCACATCGCGGTTACGGAAGAAATTGCAAGATGCTCTAGGTACTAGACTTCATTTTAGTCTGACCTTCCATCCACAAGCAGGGCGGTCGATGCGAGTGAACTATTTTGATACTTGAGGACATGTTGAGGTGTTGCGTTCTCGAGTTTGAAGGTGCGTGGGAATGATACCTACCTTTGATTGAATTTGCTTACAATAATAGCTTCCAATCTAGCATAAAATGGCGCCTTATGAAGCCTTGTATGGTGAAAATGTATACGCCGTTGTATTGGTGAACTCGGTGAAAATAAGATACGGGGTTGATTGGATTAAAAAAAAGCGAGAAAGTGGTTGTTATCGGAGTAATTTGAAAGCCACCTCGGATCGTCAAAAGTCTTATCCGATTTGAAACATAAGGACATTGAATTTCGTGTCGGAGATAGGGTGTTCTTAAAAGTTTCTCCGTGGAAAAGGTACTCGATTTGGTCGGAAGGCAAGTTGAGTCCGAGATTTATCGGACCGCATGAAGTCATTGAGCGTATTGGGCGGTTGCTTATAGATTGAGATTGCCCTCTCGAGTTAGAAAAGATACATGACGTATTTCACGTTTGATGCTTCGTAAAGTCAGATCGAGATCCATCTCATGTGATCACACCGCGAGATTGAACTCAATCGATTTAACATATGATGAAGAACCGATCCGTATCTTAGCTCTGGAAATAAAAGAGTTAAGAAATAAAAGAATTCGTTAGTGAAGGTTCTATGGAATCATCACGGAGTTGAAGAGGCTACTGGAGAACTGAGGATTCAATGAGGCAACAATATCCGACCTTGTTTAACGGTAAGATTTTCGGGACGAAAATCCTAAAGGGGGAGAGTTATGTGATTGAATTTGACCCTAGTCGAAATGGTGGTTTGGGACCACGAATCCGAGTTTGAGAAATATTTTAATATTATATTTTGAGTCTATTAAATGTGAATTAATGTGTGTGAAAGTTTCGTAGAAAAATTTTATTGTTTAAGTGCTTAATTTGATAAAAAGGACTTAATCGCGAAAAGCGTAAAAGTTGCATGCTAAGGTGTAATGTACTAGATTGCTTGTGGCTTTTTAAGTGGGTGTCCCAAAAGGGCAATTAGCCCATTGACCATATTAATGGATGGCAATGGGCCAAGTTAGCTACCTATATATGTTAGTTTAATTATATAAAATTTTATTATAAGGTTATGTTATATATTATAATAATGTTAATGCATTTATATAAAATAAACATAAAAATAAAGCCATCATCTCTTTCATTCTCTCTAGCAGAATGTTAGGATAGAAAACACCATTATTAAAGCTTCAAGTTTGACAAGTTAGAAAGCTCGATTAAGGTATTGGTTTTAGTTTTGATAATTTTTACGTTTTTGAGATCGTTGCTTTGTATATTACCCACCCATGTCTAAATTTTTGAAAATACTATGTATATAGGATTGACCATTAACATGCTTGGATAGTTTTGATGTTTGATGATTTTAGATTTAATATATGTTAAAGATTTATAAGTTTTGTGTTGAAGTTTTTGGAGATTTCGAGTGAATAGGGTTAAATTGAAAAAAATAAATTTGTGAAGGGTTAAAATGATAAATAAATGAAATGCATGGACCCATATGGCTATGGGGAAGATTAGGCCTAGCTATGGTGTTGGGAAATTTTGCATATTTTGTGTTTTGTGTAAATAGGACCAATTTGTAAAAATGGAAAACATTAGGGGCAAAATGGTAAATTATTTATTTAAGTGTTTTTGGATTAAATTGAGATGAAATATGCTTGAATGAGCTAAATTTTAATGTGTTTAGATCAAGAACAGAGAAAAATGGAATTGGATGGGAAAGACAAAGGTTCTCGAATAGCCGATTTACGGTCTATCGACAACCGAGGTAAGTCCTTAAGTGAAATTTGTTAAAGAATTATTCATGAACTTATTAAATGATAATGTTTGATAAATTTTAGTACATAATCATGTCATAGCCGAATGTTTATATGTATATTAGATTGATTTCATAAATTGATAATGTGATATGAATAAGTGTATCAATGCGAATTGTGGGATTGTACGATGAAGTAATGATTTATTTGTTTAATGTGAATAAGTTTAGTTGAATTGGATATGTAATATAGATATGAAGTGTGTGTGGAATGATTAATCACATTGATGTGTTCGGACTTTAAGCCTAGCGTGCCTAGTCTTGCAAGGTGATTTATTTAGACTTTAAGCTGCGTGCCTAGTGCCGTTGATTTATTCGTGCTCGAGCCTAGCAGTGCCTTGTGCCGTGTTACTTATCAGACTCGAGCCTATCAAGCCTTGTGCGGTGTTACTTATCGGGCTCGACGCCTAGCGAGCTTGATCTTGGTGATGTGTTTACAAAAAGAAAAGAAAGCAAAATTTTGTTCAAGACAAGTCAAAGCTAATTTATTGAGTTAATAGTTCAGGTAAGCATGCAAGGTATGAATTAACTGCTTACCTATTTAAATTAAGGTAAGCAAGTAACTCAGTTATTTATTTCAAGTTGTATGTGTTACAAATGGAGTTTACACATATATAATTATAAAATGTGTTCTCGGTTTTGCTAATGAAGGATATGAATATTGTGGTTTGGTCTTTTATTATGTGGATACAAGACCAGGTATATTCGGCCACATGGATGGTTGTGTATGTGATGCTATATTATAATAATTGAACTTTAAGTATATGAATGTTTCTACATATGGTTATATGAGGACATTTTAGTTGTGAAAGGTTGGATTATGAGTAAATACTTTGTTTATAAGCATTAGGTCAAAGAGAAATTATTCTATAAATTTTATACATCTTATAGGTATGAAATTGTGACTTGAAAGTAAATGTGAGTACAAGCGTATGAGTTGAATTATTTTAATTTAAATGTTTAATGTTTGAATGTTATATTATCATGAATTTAGGACTTACTAAGCTAGTAAGCTTATTTGTGCGAAATGTTTCCTCATTTTATAGATTAGGTGCAAGCTACAATTTAAATCGGGATCGTTCGGAAAGTCGTCCACACTATCAAACTATTTTGGTACTCTTTCATTTTGGTTTTTGAATGAAGGCATGTATAGGAAAGACTTTGTCTTTGTTTAGATGAAAACTTTTGGTTCATGTATATAATAGCCATGAGAATATGGCTAAATTTCTAGTTAAGTATGCTTTTGTGCTTTTGATACAAATGTCGGTTTATGTTGGTAATGTTTGTGCATTTTAATCAAGTTTAATCGTTTTTTATAAGGAAATGTATGTCTGAAATGAATCTTTGAATTAGGTATTGTGGTAAGTAACCGATGGTATATTCGATTATATGGAACCATAGTTGTGTTTTGTAAATAAATCTCGTGGGACATATATATATGGTGGGGTTTGGTTGTGTATATCATCGGTAATGAGCTAAATGATGGATGCTTGTTGAATTATAGTATGTAAGATATTAGTTAACTATTTAGCATGTCATACATACGTGATGTGTTTGGTATTAACATATAGTTTAAAGTAATAATATGTATGGTGCGTGATTGTTCATTAGGATAAGCATATTGGATATTCACCATGATGCTAAATTAATTAAGTTCGGATTAGTAAGATAAACATGAATGTAGTTAATATGGTTGTTGAATATGTATATGTGATTAGTTGAGTGGTATATATATATATATATTTATAAATTGGGTAAATTAATTAGTATGTGTTTTGATGAAAGTATTGGTTATTAATTTTCCTTAAAATGATTAAATTGATATGATTATATGCGTATATATTTGTGATATGAGAGGAATATATATATATATTTTGGTTCTTGAAATGGTGTTTGTGTATACATAATGTTCACCCATGATTATGACTTGTAAGTTGCATGAATATTTTGAAGAAAAAAAATGCATTAGTCGAATAGATCATGAGATGAATGACTAGAGTTATATGCTAGACCATTTAATAAGTTGCTATTGCCGAATGTACTTATATATATTTTTATATTGGTTATCAAGTCATTAAGTGAATTATATGTATAATAATTTATTCTATACTTAGGGTGCATTCGATTATGACCAAATTGAAAGATATTTATATTACTATGCTTAATTGATTTAATATGTGTTTGCCAAATTTGGAAAATTTGTCTGGAAATGCCTCGTAACCCCAATCCAGCGACGGATACGGGTTAGGGGTGTTACATTTGATTGGTATCAGAGCTACGGTTTAGTCGATTCTAGGACTACCGTAGTACGTAAGAGTCTAGCTATACATGCCTCTGAATTTTATATGTGATAGTGTGGTGACTTCTGACAATTTCAATTGTATTTAATATAGTAAATGGATTTCGATCCCGATAGAGCGTAGAATGATGATGTGGATAGTGTTGCGCTGGTCTCGCTCATGGATCAACACCATTAGACTCTCAACCGATTCACGGGTAACCAAGAGGAGAGGCTAAACAAGCCTTCTATCAAATGATGAATGAATGGTTTACTCAATTTATTCAGAATAATCCGATCATACAACAACCTCCATCCCCGAATAATCCAACTCCGGTACCTTCAAAGACTTCGATGATAGATCCAATGAGATCTAGTAGGCCTCCCGTGGATAAAATCAGAAATTTGAAATTTGGGGAATTCAAGGCTAATGATGATGATGATGCGAGCGAGTTGAAATGTGGCTTGATAACACTATTGGTACTTGATGAGCTATCCTGTACTCCAGAAGAATGTTTAAAATGTGCTATATCTTTACTTCGGGACACTGCCTATCACTGGTGGAATACACTAGTATCAGTGGTTCCAAAAGAAAAAGTAACGTGGGATTTCTTCCAGAATGAATTCCGCAAGAAATATATCAGCCAGAGGTTCATCGACCAGAAACGTAAAGAATTTCTTGAACTAAAACAGGGGCAAATGACCGTGACGGAATATGAAAGAAAATTTGTCAGGCTCAGCAGATATGCTAGAGAGTGTGTTTCTACTGAAGCTATTATGTGTAAAAGATTTGAAGATGGCCTGAATGAAGATATAAAGATGTTTGTTGGCATTCTTGAAATTCAAGAGTTCGTGACTCTAGTTGAACGAGCTTGCAAAGCTGAAGAGCTCGGGAAAGAGAAGAGAAAGGCGTCTGAAGCGGAGACATTCAAAAAGGTCTTGGTAAGGTCTTCCATTCCACATCTAAGAAGTTCGGAGATGACTACAGTAGACATAAAGCTACTACAGATCCACCTAGGCGGATCGACCTCCGTGGACTCCGAGCTACCTCAATAGCCGGTGTTGGTAATGTTCCACAGAATAGAGTTGAATGCAAGCATTGTGGAAAATGGCATTCTGGGAGTTGTAGAGTTCGTGATCGGTCCTGCTTTAAATGTGGATCCTCAGACCATTTCATTCGAGAGTGCGCGATGTTATGAAAGGAATCGACCACGTAATTCTAGACCGAAGCGATTGCATCAAGACGAGGCAGACCACCCAGGCATTCTGGCAATGTAGGTGGTAGTCAAAAAGGGACTAAGAACACGGTAGTTCGATCTGAGGCTAGAGCTCCGACTAGAGCTTATGTTACTCGAGCTAGAGGATCTTGCTTCTCCGGATGTCATTCTTGGTAATTTCACCCTTTATGATACTCTTGTAATTGCATTGATTGATCTTGGTTCGACCTATTCATATGCATGTGAAACTACGGTATTGAAGAAGACTCGCCATTGAGTCTCTTGAGTTTGTGATTCGTGTATCCAACCCTTTGGGTAGATGTGTGTTTGTTCATAAAGTGTGTAAAGATTGCCCATTGATGATTCGGATTTTTGCTTCCCATCGATTTAATGTTGCCTTTCGATGAGTTTGATATAATTTTGGGAATGGATGGTTAACTTCGCATGATGCAAGTGGTGAATTACAAAAGAAAGCTTATTGATTTGAGACATCGAGCGGTGAGATCATTAGAATTGAATCCGATGAGATAAGTGGGTTTCCTGATTATATCCTCGATGTTAGCCCTAAGTATGTGAGAAAAGGTGCGAAGCTTATTTGGCTTATGTCTTTGGATAATAAATTGTCGAGAAACAAATTGAATCTATCTGATTGTATGTGAATACCGGATGTGTTTCTGAAGAACTACGGGTTTACCCCAAAGACGAGAGATTGAGTTTGGTATTGAATTAGCTCAGGGAATGTCTCCGATCTCAATAGCTCCATATCGGATGGCACCTCTTGAGCTAAAAGAGTTGAAAGCAGTTGCAAGAGTTAACAGATAGGGGCTTTATGCGACCAAGTTTCTCTCCTTGGGTGCACCAGTTCTTTTTGTGAGAAAGAAAGATGGAGCGATGCGAATGTGTATTGATTATCGGCAATCGAATAAAGTAACTATAAAGAATAAGTACCGTTACCTCGGATTGATGATTTATTTGATCGGTTGAAAGGGCTTGATATTTTCGAAGATAGATTGAGATCGGGTTACTATCGATTCATGAGTCGAGATACTGAGATGTGCCAAAGACGCATTTGGACGAGGTACGAACATTTTGAGTTTTTGGTTATGCCTTTTGGGCTTACTAATGCACCGCTATTTTTATGGATTTGATGAATCGGGTTTTAGGCGGTTTTGGATCGATTTGTGGTGGTGTTTATTGATGACATATTGATCTACTCCAAAGATGAAATCGAACATCTTTGAACATTTGAGGTTAGTGCTACAAACTTTGCGAGATCATCACTATATGCGAAGTTTAGTAAGTGTGAGTTCGATGAAAGAGGTGACTTTTGGGACATGTTGTTTCAAAGACATCGAGCATTCGAGTTGATCAGAACAAAATCTCGGCTATACTTGATTGGAAGCCACCAAAACGTTTTGAGATTCAAAGTTTTACGGGACTTCGGGTTACTATCGACGATTTGTGAAAGATTTTTCTATGATAGCTACCCCGTTGACAAAGTTATTGCAGAAAGATGTCAGGTTCGAGTGGTCAGAAAAGTGTCAGAAAAGTTTTGATCAGTTGAAAGCCCTTTTGACAGAAGCTCCAGTGTTAGTGCAGCCTGAATCGGGTAAAGAATTTGTTGTTTATTCTGATGCTTCTTTGAATGGTTTGGGCTGCGTTTTGATGCAGGAAGGTAAAGTCATAGCCTACGCTTCAAGACAACTGAAGCCGCACGAAAGAAATTACCCGACGCATGACTTAGAACTTGCAGCCATTGTTTTCGCATTGAAAATTTGGCATCACCATTTATTTGGCGAGAAATGTCACATTTATTCAGATCATAAAAGTCTAAAGTATCTAATGATTCAGAAGGACTTGAATTTGAGACAACGCAGGTGGCTAGAACTGTTGAAAGACTATGAATTGGTGATTGACTATCTCCGAGAAAAGCTAATGTTGTTGCGGATCGTTAAGTCGAAATCATTATTTGCTCTTCGTGTAATGAATGCAGATGGCTATGTCTAGTGATGGTTCGATCATAGCGAGTTACTGAGCAAGACCAATATTTATTCAAAAATTTGTGATGCATGTAAAGTTGACAAAATTTGATTGCTATTCGGATTCGATGTGAAAGCAGATGTAATCGATTTTCGATTGATGCAAATGATTGTTTGAATTATAAAAGCCGATTGTGTGTTCCAAAGAACTCGATTTGATATGTGATTCTCGAGTGAGGCCCATAGTGGTCAACTATCGATACACCGGGTAGCACTAAAATGTATAACGATTTGAAAGCAGTTCTATTGGTGGCTGGCATGAAATGAGATAAATTTGAGTTTGTTTCCAAGTGCTTAATCTATCAACAAGTAAAAGCTGAGCATCAGGTACCATCCGGACTACTTCAACCAATCATGATACCTGAATGGAAATGGGATAGAATTACAATGGATTTTGTATCCAATCTTCCTATGACACCGAGTAAGAAAGATGTCGTATGGGTTATCGTTGATAGACCGACTAAATCACTCATTTTATACCTAAGACGCGTCGACTATTCACTTGCTAAGCTTGTCAAATTGTATGTGTCGCAGATTGTAAGGTTGCACGGTGTACCGAAGTTCCATTGTTTCAGATAGGGACCGAGATTCACATCGCGGTTCGGAAGAAATTGCAAGATGCTCTAGGTACTAGACTTCATTTTAGTCTGACCTTCCATCCACAAAATGTATTTGGCCACCGAGCGAACTATTTTGATACTTGAGGACATGTTGAGGTGTTGCGTTCTCGAGTTTGAAGGTACATGGGAATGATACCTACCTTTGATTGAATTTGCTTACAATAATAGCTTCCAATCTAGCATAAAATGGCGCCTTATGAAGCCTTGTGCGGCGAAAATGTCGACGCCATTGTATTGGTGAACTCGGTGAAAATAAGATACACGGGTTGATTGG
Source organism: Gossypium rotundifolium (assembly GCA_025506655.1). Classification (NCBI taxonomy): domain Eukaryota; kingdom Viridiplantae; phylum Streptophyta; class Magnoliopsida; order Malvales; family Malvaceae; genus Gossypium; species Gossypium rotundifolium. The sequence goes on from CP106725.1 coordinate 54,792,409, forward strand.
ATTAAAGAAACAAAATGAAAGTGGTTGTTATTAGGAGTAATTTGAAAGCCGCCGGATCGTCAAAAGTCTTATGCCGATTTGAAACGTAAGGACATTGAATTTCGGTCGAGATCCGGTGTTCTTAAAAGTTTCTCCGTGGAAAAGGTACTCCAATTTGGTCGGAAGGCAAGTTGAGTCCGAGATTTATCGGACCGCACAAAGTCATTAAACGTATTGGGCGGTTGCTTATAGATTGAGATTGCCCTCTCGAGTTAGAAAAGATACATGACGATTTCACGTTCGATGCTTCGTAAGTCTGATCGATCCGTCTCATGTGATCACACTGGCGAGATTGAACTCTAACTGATTTAACATATGATGAAGAACCGATCCGTATCTTAGCTCGGAAATAAAAGAGTTAAGAAATAAAAGAATTCCGTTAGTGAAGGTTCTATGGAATCATCACGAGTTGAAGAGGCTACGCGGGAGCCTGAGGATTCAATGAGGCAACAATATCCGACCTTGTTTAACGGTAAGATTTTCGGGGACGAAAATCCTAAAGGGGGAGAGTTGTAACGGACTGAATTTGACCCTAGTCGAAATGGTGGTTTCGGGACCACGAATCCGAGTTTGAGAAATATTTTAATATTATATTTTGAGTCTATTAAATGTGAATTAATGTGTGTGAAAGTTTCGTAGAAAAATTTTATTGTTTAAGTGCTTAATTTGATAAAAAGGACTTAATCGCGAAAAGCGTAAAAGTTGCATGCTAAGGTGTAATGTACTAGATTGCTTGTGGCTTTTTAAGTGGGTGTCCCAAAAGGGCAATTAGCCCATTGACCATATTAATGGACGGCAATGCGCCAAGTTAGCTACCTATATATGTTAGTTTAATTATATAAAATTTTATTATAAGGTTATGTTATATATTATAATAATGTTAATGCATTTATATAAAATAAACATAAAAATAAAGCCATCATCTCTTTCATTCTCTCCTAGCCGAATGTTAGGATAGAAAACACCATTGTTAAAGCTTCAAGTTTGACAAGTTAGAAAGCTCGATTAAGGTATGGTGGATTTTAGTTTTTGATAATTTTACGTTTTTGAGATCGTTGCTTCAGATATTACCCGACCCATGTCTAAATTTTTGAAAATACTATGTATATAGGATTTGACCATTAACATGCTTGGATAGTTTTGATGTTTGATGATTTGATTTAATATATGTTAAAGATTTATAAGTTTTGTGTTGAAGTTTTTGGAGATTTGAGTGAATAGGGTTAAATTGAAAAAAATAAATTTGTGAAGGGTTAAAATGACAAATAAATGAAATGCATGGACACATATGGCTATGGGGAAGATTAGGCCTAGCTATGGTGTTGGGAAATTTTGCATATTTTGTGTTTTGTGTAAATAGGACCAATTTGTAAAAATGGAAAACATTAGGGGCAAAATGGTAAATTGTTTATTTAAGTGTTTTTGGATTAAATTGAGATGAAATATGCTTGAATGAGCTAAATTTTAATGTGTTTAGATCAAGAAAAAGAAAAACGGAATTGGATAGGGAAAGATAAAGGTTCTCGAATAGCCAATTTACGGTCTATCGACAACCGAGGTAAGTCCTTAAGCTAAAATTTGTTAAAGAATTATTCATGAACTTATTAAATGATAATGTTTGATAAATTTTAGTACATAATCATGTCATAGCGAATGTATATATGTATATTAGATTGATTTCATAAATTGATAATGTGATATGAATAAGTGTATCAATGCGAATTGTGGGATTGTACGATGAAGTAATGATTTATTTGTTTAATGTGAATAAGTTTAGTTGAATTGGATATGTAATATAGATATGAAGTGTGTGTGGAATGATTAATCACATTTATGTGTTAGGGCTTTAATCTGCAGGTGCCTAGTCTTAGGTGATTTATTTAGTGCTTTAAGCCTTGAGCCTAGTCTTAGGTGATTTATTTTAGGCTCGAGCCTAGCGAGCCTTGTGTCGGTGTTACTTATCGTGCTCGAGCCTAGCAGTGCCTTGTCTTGGGGTGTTACTTATCGGGCTCTGACGCCTAGCAGGCTTGATGCCGGTGATGTGTTTTACAAAAAGAAAAGAAAGCAAAATTTTGTTCAAGACAAGTCAAAGCTAATTTATTGAGTTAATAGTTTAGGTAAGCATGCAAGGTATGAATTAACTGCTTACCTATTTAAATTAAGGTAAGCAAGTAACTCAGTTATTTATTTCAAGTTGTATGTGTTACAAATGGAGTTTACACATATATATAATTATAAAATGTGTTCTCGGTTTTGCTAATGAAGGATATGAATATTGTGGTTTGGTCTTTTATTATGTGGATACAAGACCAGGTATATTCGGCCACATGGATGGTTGTGTATGTGATGCTATATTATAATAATTGAACTTTAAGTATATGAATGTTTCTACATATGGTTACATGAGGACATTTTGGTTGTGGACGGTTGGATTATGAGTAAATACTTTGTTTATAAGCATTGGTCAAAGAGAAATTATTCTATAAATTTTATACGCTTTATAGGTATGAAATTGTGACTTGAAAGTAAATGTGAGTACAAACGTATGAGTTGAATTATTTTAATTTAAATGTTTAATGTTTGAATGTTATATTATCATGAATTTAGGACTTACTAAGCTAGTAAGCTTATTTGTGCGAAATGTTTCCTCTGTTTTATAGATTAGGAGCAAGCTACAATTTCATCGGGATCGTTCAGAAAGTCGTCCATTCTATCAAACTATTTTGGTACTCTTTCATTTTGGTTTTCGAATGAAGGCATGTATAGGAAAGACTTTGTCTTTGTTTAGATGAAAACTTTTGGTTCATGTATATAATAGCCATGCGAATATGGCTAAATTTCTAGTTAAGTATGCTTTTGTGCTTTTGATACAAATGTCGGTTTATGTTGGTAATGTTTGTGCATTTTTAATGAAGTTTAATCGCTTTTTATAAGGAAATGTATGTCTCTGAAATGAATCTTTGAATTAGGTATTGTGGTAAGTGTAGATGGTATATTCGATTATATGGAACCATAGTTGTGTTTTGTAAATAAATCTCGTGGGACATATATATATGTGGTGGGGTTTGGTTGTGTATATCAGTAATGAGCTAAATGATGGATGCTTGTTGAATTATAGTATGTAAGATATTAGTTAACTATTTCGCATGTCATACATCTGTGATGTGTTTGGTATTAACTTATAGTTTAAAGTAATAATATGTATGGTCTGTGATTGTTCATTAGGATAAGCATATTGGATATTCGACCATGATGCTAAATTAATTAAGTTCGGATTAGTAAGATAAACATGAATGTAGTTAATATGGTTGTTGAATATGTATATGTGATTAGTTGAGTAGTTATATATATATATATATTTATAAATTGGGTAAATTAATTAGCATGTGTTTTGATCAAAGTATTGGTTATTAATTTTCCTTAAAATGATTAAATTGATATGATTATATGCATATATATTTGTGATATGAGAGGAATATATATATATATATTTTTGGTTCTTGAAATGGTGTTTGTGTATACATAATGTTCACCCATGATTATGACTTGTAAGTTGCATGAATATTTTGAAGGAAAAAAATGCATTAGTCGAATAGATCATGAGATGAATGACTAGAATTATATGCTAGACCATTTAATAAGTTGCTATTGTCGAATGTACTTATATATATTTTATATTGGTTATCAAGTCATTAAGTGAATTATATGTATAATAATTTATTCTATACTTAGGGTGCATTCGATTATGACCAAATTGAAAGATATTTATATTACTATGCTTAATTGATTTAATATGTGTTTGCCAAATTTGGAAAATTTGTCTGGAAATGCCTCGTAACCCCAATCCGGCGACGGATATGGGTTAGGGGTGTTACACCCCCAAATTCGGCCACCGTCCCTTTCACTTCCCCTCATTTCCTTCCCTCCCTTCCCCTTACTCCCCTTCCTCATCCACACGTAGTCCACACCGTGAGACGTTACCACGCTCGCGCAACCATCCACGATCGTGTGCCATCTCCCTTCCTCCATTGGTTCACATTACTTCCTCCCTTCTGTACTTTGTTGCTAATTTTATTTAATCCACGTTTATTCTCTTTTAGAACTTTGATTTATTTCTTTCTTTAAACTTTTAGTATTCATTTTAGAATATTATTGTTGATATCCATTTCTACTTAAGCGTTCTGAATGTTGCACCTCTAGTATTAGGAGAATACTTAGGAAAAAGCTTCCATGTTAATATTATGAGGAAATAATATTGGATTCATAAATTCTATCATAGCAAAAATTTGGATGATATTCTTCAAATGCTCTTACAGGAACATAATGGCTTCATCTAATAAACCGTAAAAGTAACATATTTTAACCCCATATTTAGCATGCTTTTGGATGATTTAGCCCTTGATTTATGTAAAAAGGTGCTATTAATCCTTTCTTTTCATGTTTTATACTCAAGAAAGCACCCGAGGACGAAAAGAATAAGAAACGGGCTTAAAACGGGCCAATTTGGGCCAAAGTGGAAATCAGCACGGCCTAAACTTCAAGCCACATGATCGTGCCTCGATAATTAACTAAGACACGACCATGCCACTATTTACACGGCCGTGCCCCAATCAGCAAAATCGAGACAGGACCTGAAAACGATTTACACAGGCGTGTACCATGGCCGTGCCCCTGTCGTGAAAAAGAGGAATTGTACTCGGATTTGGATACTTTGAGGCAAAGAAACACATTCCAAAGCCTATTTAAACACTGAATAGGAAGTATACTTGAATTGGGACACTTAGAGGCCAAGCAAAGCATTTCAAAAGTCTATATAAACACCCTAAGTGTAACCTGAAAGGACGTGGTGGGTTGGAGGTCGAGACATTCAGAATTCGATAGAAGCCGGAACTTTTGTGGGAATCACTCGAAGATAGCTAGTTGATCCATCTCAAGAAGCTGGAATTCTACTCAAGATGGCGGATCTCTCCTTCAATTCCTTCAGGGGGTTTTAGGGATTTCTTATGTTTTGTTTTATCTTTTCTCTTGAGATGTTTTCTTTATTTGTTATGAACTAAACCCTTTAGATACCTGAAGGGGATGAAACCTAGATGAATCTTGTTATTGTCTTATGAATTATATGATAAATACTTGATTTTTTCTTAATTATGTGTGCTTAATTCTTATGTTAATGTTTTTGGGATATTAAATCAAGTCAGATGTTCTTAGGTGGAGGAGGAATAGACCCTGCCTAAGAAAGATCTAGCATAATTAAGCGGAGTCGTTCGCGCGCCTAGAGATAGGGTGACGAGATTTTGTCAGAGTAGGGTGAAACCTAATATAGGAGTCCATAGTTCAATTTACTGCTATTCTAGGGGGTTATTAAGTGAGAAAGAGATTTACGTTAATTAACCTAGGGTTAGATGTTATCCGCCTCGAGAGAGGGTTTAATACGTTAGGGAGTCTTACGGATCAAGTCAAGTGAATAAATCGTATGGTTCAGTGTTAGATAATAAGTGAAGTCTAGGTGGATTCTTTGTAACAGTCCAAAGTTAACCCTAGTCGGAACAGTGGTTTCGGGGCCACAAATCCGGATCTGAATAATTTTTATTATATTATTTTCTGTGTTGATGAGCAGTGAATTAGCATATGTTAAATTTTTGTGAAGTAATTTGCTTGTATGTGTGTTTAATTTGACTAAAGGACTAAATTGCATAATTGTTAGAAGTAACCTTTATAATTGATTATGTGTTAAATTGTAATGGTTTTATTAAAGTGAAGTCCTTAAAGGACAATTAAACCAATGTTAGCAAAGTGGACGGCAACATGTAAGAAATTAAACAAATTTTGGTTATTATAATAACATGTTTTATATGTAATAAATAAATAAATGTTATTTTAATTTAAGACATAAAATATGAAACAAAGTGGAAAGAATGTAACACCCCAAACCCGGCCCAAACACTAAAATCGGATCTGGTATGTCACTAAGGAAATTTTGTAAAACATGTCGCATTTTCAGAAAAACATTTTGGTAAAGTTTAACCTTTTATTCAGGAAAAAAATTTATAATTTATAGTTTTAAATAAAATATGCCTTTATGAATTAAAAACCCAAATTTAAATACATGCCTTAGTTCAATTAAAAATAAAAATTTAGATAACTAAAAGTAATAAAAGCCCGTAGTAAAACAAAATATAAATTGGTGGCCCATGGCCTTATTACAACGAGATTTAAAATCCATTAAATAAGAATATAAAATAATAACTAGAGTCTTTTTGCTGGATCCAAATGTTCTTTTGCATGGCCACCTTACGCTCCTCTTCAGCCCCATCCAATGCACTAAATGCTACCTGAAATGTTAATTAATTGGTTGAGTCGCGAGACTCAGTGTGCAACCCTCATGCACCATTAGATTTAGGCCTTAGCCCCATACAAATAAAATAATCAGAATTAGTATACATAATAAAAATAATATGCAAGCCCAACCCAAATCCTAGGTTTCCATCCGCTACACGCCTGCATACCGACCATTCACATCATTGGGGATTTCTATAATCAACCCACACGCTACATCGCCTTGATGGCGGTCGTCGTCGCTCATCATCGATCATGGTAGTAGCCACTACACAGTCACGGCAAAAGTCGCTACAATAGATCACGGCAAAAGCCGCTACAACAAATCACGGCAAAAGCCGCTACAACAGATCACGACAAAAGTCGCTACAATAGATCACGGTAAAAGTCGCTACAACAGTCACACAAGAATGTACCGCCACAACTGTGAGCACTTCCCTTTCATCAAACCCACCCCATGCAATCAAAAAATCAATACACTTATAACATATAATCGAATATTCACCGACACGGTGATTCACTTTTACCCTCTTTGTGCTTCCATCTTTATGCCGGATTTGGCATTTATCACAACATATAATACTTATAAAATGTATTTAATGACAGATCTAAATGGTGGGAAGTATTACACACGATATCGCTAAATCCAATATTCTTAGTCGATGTCCTTGATATCCGGATCTATTATCCTCAATCTATAACTTTGCTTAAAAGCCAAAAATCGTGAAAATATGCCCTCTCCTATATTCGCCATGGTTAGTATTCTACCCGATTTATATATATAAATAAACAAATCCTCTTACCTTGAAATCCCGAAAGTAACACGATTCTATAACTTAGAGATCTATGCGATTGGCCTCCTTCTTCAAATCTCAAATGCCGAAAAGAAGTGTGATATAAGAGATTAGTTTCTATTAGCCATTCGACTAAGGACTTTGAAAAGCCGAAGAACATTGAAATCCAAATCAACACTTACCTATTGTTTCCTTTAGATTCCGGCACAAGCAGACTCCATTAAAGAGGATTCGACAACCACAGGAGATGAGATCTAGCGATTTCGGCTTTTAAAAAAACTGAGTGAAGTGTTTCGACTTAGAAGGAAAGTGAAAAGAAAATGGAGAGAAAGAATACTTAGGGGTTTCGGCTTTAGAAGAAATCAAAAGAAAAGAGATTACCAAGAAGAACTGAGAATTTCAGCACAGAAGATGAGAGAAGAGAATGGGGTTCAAAATGCCAAAATTGAATAGGTACCCTCTATTTATAGGGAATTTGGCACCCTCTAGGAGATGGAATTTCGCCAACTCTGACTCAGAAGATAACTCCTATCTTTTCTCCTCTATCCTTCTATCCCTTATCCCTATCAAAACACTCATCCATAAGAGGCCACATTTGCACCAACTCTCCCTTTATTTTATTAGCTTGTTATCCTCATTAAACAAAAATAATCCATAAATTATAGCCTTGTGCCGTCCCCCCTTAGCTCACCTTGGCTGTCAAAATTTTGACCCAATTCTTTGGGCCCAACTGAACCTCAAATTAACATATTAAACATAACATTACACACAATGCACAAGCCCATTAATACCTTACCATAACATTCTAAATGCTACATGCATCTCAAAAATTTTAAGCGTTCTCATTCTCAAGGCCTATTGGGCCCAATTCTACTAGGCCCAATTTCAGGATGTTACAAATCTACCCTCCTTAAAGAAATTTCGTCCTCGAAATTTCCAACTAACTAGTAATCGTACTACCTAAGTCTCACCACTATGCTTTTGTCACAAGACTCTAATTCTAAAGCCAAAATAAACACTTAGTATACTATGGTAGGTACGCACCATTATTCGTGATCTCAAGCGTCTTCGCCCCTTGTACTCATTCTTTCGATCGACATTTATCTGATTAAGAATTTTATGAATAATTAATTCTTCCCACTTATTAACCGCGAACAATCCTATGTAAAATCATTTCGATAGGAGTTCTTTCGAATTCAAGCCTATCTACAGTTTTAGTTTTAGACTTACCTCCTAGAAACCACATACATTCAACATTCATCAAACAAACAACGCTCATGAACCTACATTCAACGTATAGGGGTATTTTTTTCATTTCACTACCCAGGGGTATTTTCATAATTTTAACCTACAGGGGTATTTTTGTAATTTTCCAAAATAAAGTTTCGGGTGATTTAGAGAAATAAGGGTATTTTGGTAATTTTCCAACTCAAGGGTGTTTTGGTAATTTTGCAAATCGAGGGTATTTTGGTAATTTTGTAAATTTGGGGTATTTCAGTAATTTATAAATTTGGGGTATTTCGATAATTTTTAAATCTGGGGGTATTTCAGTAATTTTGCCAATCAGGGGTAATTTGGTGATTTCAAAACTAGGGTTTACTTTAGGACCTTACAAAACAGGGTGGCTGGTCCCTTTCGGGTTTTAATTATAAGTTTTGGCTGTCAACAAGTCCTCATGGTTAGGGTGAACAATACCACGCACTGTAGGATTCAGTGAAGAGGAGGTGAGTCACTAGGACTGCTTAAATACCAAGCTCTCCCTGTATCGACTCCTCGACATGCGTTTGCCTGTTGCCACACCCTAACTCGGTGACTAGTTCACAAGATTTGTTTCGTTAAATTAAGTCTTATGGAATTTAAGAAGTTGTTTAAGTTAAGCCTATAGTCCATCAAAGTCTAATTAAACTAGCCTACGTCTTATAAAGCCCATCAAGCCCACATAGATATATCACACAATGGTTTAGAGTACTTACCTGGAAAACTTGGGTCGGAGACGCAAGTGCCATGCCGAGCTAACAAACCTGTTATCATTTAAAAAAAACAACATGCAAGTTTCAAAAGCCCACATTTAGAAAACGTTTTGAGCCCAAAAAACCCCAAAGTCGAGTTTTGAACTGGGCTCTGATACCAATTTGTAACACCCCAAACCCAACCCAAACACTACAACCGGATCTGGTATGTCACTAAGGAAATTTTGTAAAACATGTCGCATTTTCAGAAAAACATTTTGGTAAAGTTTAACCTTTTATTCGGGAAAAAATTATAATTTATAGTTTTAAATAAAATATGCCTTTATGAATTAAAAACCCAAATTTAAATACATGCCTTAGTTCAATTAAAAATAAAAATTTAAATAACTAAAAGTAATAAAAGCCCGTAATAAAACAAAATATAAACTGGTGGCCCATGGCCTTATTACAACGAGATTTAAAATCCATTAAATAAGAATATAAAATAATAACTAGAGTCTTTTTGCTAGATCCAAATGTTCTTTTGCATGGCCACCTTGCGCTCTTCTCCACTCGATCCAATGCACTAAATGCTACCGAAATGTTAATTAATTGGTTGAGTCGTGAGACTCGGTGCAGCAACCCTCATGCACCATTAGATTTGGGCCTTAGCCCCATACAACTAAAATAATCGAATTAGTATACATAATAAAATAATATGCAAGCCCAACCCAAATCCTAGGTTTCCATCCGCTACACGCCTGCATCACCATTCACACCATTGGGGATTTCTACAATCAACTCACACCGCTACACACCTTGATAGCAGTCGTGCTGCTCATCATCAGATCATGGTCGTAGCCACTACAACAGGTCATGGCAAAAGCCGCCACAACAGATCATGGCAAAAGCCGCTACAACAGATCACGGCAAAAGCCGCTACAACAGATCACGGCAAAAGCCGCTACAACAGATCATGGCAAAAGTCGCTACAACAGATCACGGCAAAAGCCGCTACAACAGAGCACTTCCCCTTTCATCAAACCCACCCCATGCAATCAAAAAATCAATACACTTATAACATATAATCAGAATATTCACTGACCTGGTGATTCGCTTTTACCCTCTTTGGGCTTCCATCTTTATGCCGAGATTTCAGCATTTATCCCAACATATAATACTTATAAATAGGTATTTAACAGACAGATCTAAATGGTGGGGAAGTATTACACACCTGATATCGCAAAATCCAATATTCTTAGTCGATGTCCCTGATATCCGGATCTATTATCCTCAATCTATAACTTTGCTTAAAAGCCAAAAAACTATGAAAATATTCCCTCTCCTATATTCGGCCATGGTTAGTATTCTACCCGATTTTATATATATAAATAAACAAATCCTCTTACCTTGAAATCCCGAAAGTAACACGATTCTATAACTTAGAGATCTATGCGATTGGCCTCCTTCTTCAAATCCAAATGCCGAAAAGAAGTGTGAAATAAGAGATTAGTTTCTAATAGCCATTCGGCTAAGGACTTTAAAAAGCCGAAAGAATATTTGAATCCTGAAATCAACACTTACCTATTGTTTCCTTTAGATTCTGGCACAAGTAGACTCCATTAAAGAGGATTCGGCAACCACAGGAGATGAGATCTAGCTATTTTGGCTTTTAGAAAAACTGAGTGAAGTGTTTTGGCTTAGAAGGAAAGTGAAAAGAAAGTGGAGAGAAAGAATACTTAGGGGTTTCGGCTTTCAGAAGAAATCAAAAGAAAAGAGATTACCAAGAAGAACTGAGAATTTCGGCACAGAAGATGAGAGAAGAGAATGGGGTTCAAAATGTCAGAATTGAAGAGGTACCCCCTATTTATAGGGAATTTCAGCACCCCCTCCAGGAGATGGAATTTCGGCCAACTCTGTACTCAGAAGATAACTCCTATCTTTTCTCCTCTATCCTTCTATCCCTTATCCCTATCAAAACACTCATCCATAAGAGGCCATATTTGCACCAACTCTCCCTTTATTTTATTAGCTTGTTATCCTCATTAAACAAAAATAATCCATAAATTATAGCATTGTGCCGTCCCCCCTTAGCTCACCTTGGCTGTCGAAATTTTGACCCAATTCTTTGGGCCCAACTGAACCTCAAATTAACATATTAAACATAACATTACACACAATGCACAAGCCCATTAATACCTTACCATAACATTCTAAGTGCTATATGCATCTCAAAAATTTTAAACGTTCCTATTCTCAAGGCCTATTGGGCCCAATTCTACTAGGCCCAATTTTAGGATGTTACAAAGAAAGAGAACATACCTTTGTTCATCTTTTGGTGAATGTGGGAGGAAGAAAACTCTATTTCTGGAAGCTTGCATTTCAGCAATTAGGAGCTCAATTTGGGGTATGTATCTTGCTTAGTTTTTAATAATTTTTACATTTTTGGAATCGTTGCTTTGAATGCTATACAACCCATGTTGAAATTTTGAGTTTGAGACACATTTAAGATTTGTCCATTGATGTATATTCTTGATATGTGATGTTTGATGGTAGATTGTTAATAGTATGTGCTAGATCATCATGTTTGGAATTAGAAGTTTTGGTAAAATTGAGTGTTAGGGACTAATTTGAAAAAAATGGATTCTTGAAGGACTAAAACATGAAACGAATGAAATGCAAGGTCTTGTATAAAGCCTAGGAACATTCGGCCCTTGATGTGTGTAACTAAATTTGGTGTATTTTTGTTTTATAAATTGGACTAATTTGTAAAAGTGTGAAACCTTAGGGTAAAATAGTAATTTTCCTATTTAAGTGTTTTGGACTAAATTGAAATGAAATGTGTTTGAATGAGCTATATTGAATGTGTTTAGATCAAGGACAAAGAAAATGGACTTGGATGGGGAAAAACAAAAATAGTTGAATAGTGGGTCTTTCGTCGTCATCGACAATGAGGTAAGTCTTAAAGCAAGTCATTACTATAAATATTGTTCGTAAATTAGTTTATATGTCGAAATTTGAATTATTGGATGGAAATTTGTTCATAGCCGAATGTGACATAAAGATTTGTTTATGAATGGTAGTTAAATATATTTGAGTTCATTTTGTGCAAGTGCTTTAAATTAAGCATGGTATATGTTATATTTGAATCATATTGAAAAGTATCGGGCTTTGATCCTAGCAAGCCTTGTGCCGGTGAAGTGTTTCGGGCTTAATGCCTAGTAGGTTTGTGTCGGTGAAAAGTATCGGGCCGGTGAAGTGTTTTAGGCTTATTGCCTAGCAGGCTAAATGTCGGTGATCAAATGTCAGACCTCGGTCTAGCAGGCTTAACGCCGGTGATTTTTAATATGAGCTTATACATATAAAATGGTGAAGTTATGTTGACAGAAGAACAAAGTTAAGCTTATTTGTATGAATTAAGTTACGTACGCATGGTAAGTGCACGTGAATTGTTTAATTGAAGTTATATCTTTGATCAATTAGAAAATATATACGTACATTGTTGGACGAGGATGTGATTTATGATTATGTATGTATATTCGGCCATTTAGTTATAAAATCATATTGATATTTCGTGATCATCGAACATTTAGAGTTATACGATGTGAAGTGGATAAATATATATATGTTCTTGTATATGATTCCATTTAAATGGTGTGCATGTGAATTGAGCATTTGATATGGAATGGATACTTACCATTTAAATTTTGAGTTGAGTTAATGAACTATTTTTTAAATGTAAGATAATGAGTTATGTCAAGTTAAAAATGGTATTGAAGTTGGCAATGTGATACCTTAGGTGTACTTTGGTAAGGAAATGAATGTTGATGGATTAAGTAGGTAATGCTATTCAGCTATGGTGAATTTATCAGGTATGACATGTATATTAAATGTCAAGAATTCATTGTTAAAATTTCTTGGATGATTGAATGCTAAAATGTATTTGCTTAAGACTTACTAAGCTAGTGAGCTTACTTTGTGTGTGTTCATTGTTTTGTTTATAGATTTCAATCAAGCTACGAGCTCAGGGGATTGTCTCGGAAGTCATTCACACTATCAGCTCATGTTGGTACCTATAATGTTAGACTTTTGTGCTTAAGGCATGTATAGGCTAGCTAAGTTTTCAAATGATGCTATGATAATGTATAAAAGCCATGCGAAAGTGGCTAATTTTAACGTTAATGTTCGATGGTATAAATCTATCCTTGATGTGATATGCGTGGATGATATGCTTGAAAGATGACTATGACTTGATGCATGTTTTCTTCTTCATGATAATATGGTTCGGTTTTGAATAAGGAAAATGTTATCATTATTTTGGGTTGGTTATTGGAGATTCGAATTGAAGACCAAATATAAGGAAGTGGATGGGTTGTACTTATGTATTTCGAACTAGTTATATAGCATATGTTTAGTATGTTACTTAATGATCCTTGTGTCTATAAATCTTCATTGTGAAGGTGGTGAAATGAGCATGAATTTAGAGACCATTCAAGTTGTATGTGGTTATAAATATTACATATACATATGGAACGCTTTGAAACTTATTAGTAAATTTTGGTTCAATTATGTGCATACAAACGAAACTATGTGTATCTTGATTTAATTGAGTGTTTGGATCTATTTGAATCTAGTATGAGCTATGTACATGTAATTTCATATATGTGCTCTTGTATATTCGGCCAAGTAATTATATGCTTATAAATGTTTATTGAGCATTTAAGTTTGGACACATGATATTATGTAATGTGATGGTTTATTCGGCCACAAGGAATAGGATTATTTACCATGTGTATACGGCCTTACAAGTGTATCATAGTAAGATGAGGTTTGGATCATGTCTTTTTAATCAAAAAGTTATAATTGGTTTAATTGTTTGAATATTTCATAATAATAAAGAAATGATAAACGAAACTTATGGTATTTGCATTGTAGTGTGGCATTAGTAAGATATATATTACATGTTCGGCTTAAGTTATCTATGCTTGTGTCATATATAACTTAGTTACGTATATTAAGCATGTTTTCTGTATGTAATCGGTTGCTTATATTGTAACATTATATAAGTATGTTTATCAATGATTTAAATTATTGAACAAAAATTGAGATTTAATTGGTAATGCTCGTAACCCTAATCCGACGACGGATACGGGTTAGGGGTGTTACATTCTTCCTGATGGTATCATCGTGATCAACTGAGTTTCTCTTCAAGTTATTTTCCAATTCATTCTTTTTGTCTTTGCATCTTAGTTTAGTAATTAATTAGTTAATCAACCAAATCATTTAATATTTAGGCTAAATAATAGAAAGAAAGTGAGTATTAGTACTTTTAGTTCCTTTGGGTTCGATAATCCGGTCTTGCCTAAGCTATACTACTGTTCGATAGGTACACTTGCCTTAAGTCGTTGTCAAAGTTAGTTTCCAGGTTCGATCATTCTCTTTATAAATTTTAAAACTCAACAATTTTGGATAGATCAAGTTTTTGGCGCCGTTGCCGGGGAACTAAAATATTAAGAAAACTCTATTTTTATTACTTTAGCCATTATTTTTATTTTTATTTTCACAATTGATTTTATTTTATTTTTCTAATTTTATTTCTTTCCTTTCCTAGCAGGTACCTCTAGTTTATGACTAGAAGAAACCCGATAGGACCTCTAGTATACAATAGTGATATCGAAGTGACCGCACATAAGAATCGCAGAGAAATCAGGCGAGCCTTAAATTACCAAGAAGAACAACAACAAGGCGAATCCAATCCTACTGAAGGGATGAACGAGAATAATCCACCACGAGATGTGGCAGAAAACAATGTTCCGCGTACTATGTATAATTATGCTAAACCTAATTTAACAGGAGCATAATCTAGTATTGTTAGGCCTGCTATAGCTACTAATAATTTTGAATTAAAGCCTAACATAATACAAATGGTTCAACAATTTGTTCAATTTGATGGTTTGCAGGACGAAGACTCGAATACTCATATAGCTAATTTTTTAGAGTTCTGTATACTTTCAAAATAAATGGCGTTTCTAATGATGTCATTCGCCTTCGGTTATTTCCCTTTTCATTAAGGAATAAAGCCAAACAGTGGTTAAACTCGTTACTACGAGGGTTGTAACATCCTAAAAAGGGCCTATGCATTTTCGGTTTAATTGTACGAAATGACATGTCTTATGTGTTATGAATGTATTATGAACATTTTTGGAAACTTGGAAATATAAGAAATGATTTAGAAATGTTAAGTTTCAAAAAGAGGAAAGTGAACATTTTGGAAACCTAAGTTAAAAGAGGAAAGTGAACATTTTGGAAACTTAAGCTAAAAGAGGAAAGTGAACATTTTGGAAACTTAAGCTAAAAGAGGAAAGTGAACATTTTGGAAACTTAAGTTAAAAGAGGAAAGTAAACATTTTGGAAACCTGGAAAATGTATGGAAATGTTAAGTTTAAAAAGAGGAAACTGAGGCAAGGTGGCCTTAAGAAAATTAATAGGAGGAATTTGACACACAAACAAAGCTTGTCAAAGTGGCTTGAAGGCACCACTTAAAAGCCCAAACAAGTGATGCCACAAGCTTGTATATTTGGGCTGTGGATCGAGTCACTTGGGAAGCAAATAAAAGAAATTTTATTTTGCTTCCAGAAGCAGAGAGGTGGACAGCATTATGGCTCTTAAAAGAGGAGTTTTATTCCCTTTTAAATTTGGCTAAATAGGTGGATAAATGATGAATAATTATTGTTATTTTTATTAGGAGATAAGAGATAATTAAGTCTATTATTGAATAAGGTGATAATTAAAAGATAAAAATTTATCACATAAGAAGAGTGGTGGCCAAGTAGGGGACTCTAGCCTAGGAATTTCGGCAATAGAAGGAAAATAAGGCCATTCTTCATTCATTCTTTTCTCTTCAAGAAAGCCTCTGCCGAAATTCTCTAGCAAATTTCTCCATTCTTTTCTTTCTTTCCTCTACCAAATTCTCTCTGCCATTATTCTCTTCTTCTCTTTTCTTTTCTTCTTCTATTACAAACACAATCAAAAGCCGAAGGTACCAATAGCCCTAGCCGATTCCCACTAAGCCTCAAGAACCGAAATTGTGATACATATCAGGGCCATAGCCGAATAGTGCTAAGGGTTCTAGTAAAAGTGCTGTCGATTTCTCCAAGTAAGGGTAAGATCTAGACTCGGTTTCCATTCTTTTCTTTTTAAGCCTATCGAAATTTAGGGACTAATCCCTCATATTGTATTTTGGCCGAAACTATGAAAGGAAATTTCGGGATTTAGATGGTGTCGACTAGAGAAAGAGGAGTTCTCCGGGATTTCAACATTCAAGGGTTTTGGACAGTATTAAGGAAGCAAGGATCCAATTCGAGATATTAGATTTGGAAGGTAAGCACATAAGTATGTTTGGCCAAGGCCTGATTTGATACCTAGATCTATTTGTTAATCGTTTAAAAAGTCGAAACTAATCTGTTTAAGTGATTCAATGCTTGGCCGAATACAAGAAGAAGCATAGTAGCGATTTCGGGATTTGAATAGTCATCAAATCGACACCAAAGGTAAGAAGTTGACTACATAAATCCTTCGGGATTTGGGTTATAGCCGATTAGGCTTTAAAAGAAAACACTAAGTTTGGCTGAATAGGCCTTTGCTAAATATTACCATGTTGGCCGAATGTGGGGACTTAAAAATCTAAAGCAATAGATCGATTTTTTTTTCGGGATTTCAAGGAATTCGTTAAGCAAATCAAGTGTGTATTCCACACTAATTTTTAATATGTTTATGACAATATTTAATATGTGCATGTTTATAAGAATGTGAATATGGCTAAGGTACCGTGTTACGGTACAAAGTACTCAGGTACGTTTTCTACTCCTACTAGGATTACGAAATATGTTATATTTAACATGTGAAAAGTGACATGAATGTGAATTTAAGTATGATATGCATGATATAATTAATATGGGGCATTGGGTTATATGAAAAGGGAAGTGTGTGGTGACTTGGTCTCACTATCCAATGTGGTGACTTGGTCACATTATCCGAATGTGGTAACTTCGGCCCATTATCTGAATGTGGTGTCTCATGACACAATTATTTAATATGGTGGCTATGCCACAAATTTTATATGGGTGATGAGCACGTCGACCGCAGCGACTGCCTTCGATGGTGTGTAGCGAATGGAGGGTTGACTTAGTAGTCCCCACGGTGTGCAGGTTGGTACGGGGATGTGTAGCGGATGGTATCTAGGTGTGGGTTCGGGATTGCATCATTATTACTATGTGAACATGATATGTATGGTATGCCTAAATCTGTTAAATTTTAGTGTTGGTTACATATTGAGTCTCATTGACTCACCCTGCTAGGGAACATGTTTGAGTGATGAACAAGTGATGGACCGGACGGCGAGAACTTGTGGTGGCCATGCTCGACTTGAAGTTTTATTTAATTTGGACATTTTATTTTATTTAAGTACTCTTCAATTTTATTTGGGTTTTGTTTTATGTAATAAGGTCATAGTGATGATTTTATTATTATTTTAATTACTATGTTATGAATTTATGTTATTTAGATATTAAGTCAATTTAATTTAAAACAAACCTTAAATATTTTGTCAACTGAAATAAATGGATTTTCAATAAAAAAATAAAATAATAAACTTATTTTCAACTCGAGCCCAACCCACAAACAAACTATCTTCAAAACACACAGTTTTCAAAGTAACAAAAGAGTTTTGAACCCGGTTTACATCGAGGAACATACCAGATCCGGTCCAGGCTCGTGGGTCGGGTGTGGGGTGTTTCAATTTGGTATCAGAGCCCAGTTTTAAACTCTCAGCCTATGGGCTAAGGCCCAAAACGTTTTCAAATCGAGCCCAAATAAGCTTTATAAAGTATCTTATGAACTAAGTAGGTTTTTTGGCATGGCACCTAAGTCTCCGACCCGCAGTCCACCAGGTAAGTCCCCCTAACTATCTGTGTGATTATGTGAATTATAGAAGGGTAGAAAAGGAATGGAACGTTGAATAGCATGATAGGAACTTGAACCCTAGGATTAGTCTACTCAAACACAAATACATAAGACTTAATGCACTCAACAAACCTATGGCTAAGTCAACCAAGTTAGGGTGTGGTAACCCCTGTGCGCATGTCTAGGATTGGATCCGGAAGAGCCTGGTATTTAAGAAGTCCTAGTGACTCACCTCCTCTTCGCAGGAATCTTACCTGGTGCGTAGCTTCGGTTCACCCTAACCCAAAGACTTAGTGGGTGTGGCAACCCCTCAAGCATGCCTAGGAATGGTTTCATTGAGAGCTTGGTATTTAAGCAAATCAGTGTGACTCACCTCCTCCACTCGAATCCTACCTGGTGCGTAGCTTTGGTTCACCCTGACCAAGAAGACTCGGTCATAGGCTAAACCCAATAACTAAAACCCGAAAGGGAACTAGCCATGTTTTTTTTAATAAGAACCCTAATTTTAAAAACTCTTAAAATTATTTTTCTATAATTCGTGGAAACTATCTTTTCTACACAATACTCCGAAAAATTTTGATTTATAAAATTACAAAAATACCCCTAGTGGTAAAATTACAAAAATGTCCTTGGTTTATAAAAATGTCTAAAATACCCACAGTTTTAATCAACATTATCATTATTTTATAACAAGTCCAAAAACCCTTATTTGAAAATTATCAAAAATACCTTGATTTTTAGAAAATTACAAAATTGCCCCCAACTTACCAAAATTTCCAAAATGACCTCGATTTCCAAAATTTTGCAACTTCATCATTTTGGAAAATAAATTTTCAAAAGAACCCTCAAAGTTTTGTAAATTTTGAAATATCCTCAATTATTAAACTTTACAAATTTACCCTGGTTTATTACCAAAATACCCCCGAAATTCAAAATTACCAAAATACCCCTAAAATTTCCAAAATTACCAAAAAGCCCCGAGGTTTTAAAATTTTTGAAATACTTTTTGACAAAATTACCAAGGAACCCTATTTGACAAATTATGAAAATACCCCTGTAAGACAAATTATGCAAATACCCCTGGGTAGTGGAAAAATAACAACAATGAAAACTACAACATTTCTCTGAATGAACAGAAGTTCATAACTGATTGATGGATGTATGAATGTGAAGACTGTGTGCATGTATGAATACGAAAGAACCACTCTTAAAATTCTTTTCATAAAACTCCGTCGCGGATAATCAGTGGAATAAGGGCTAATTCATAAAACTTTCTTAAATCAGATTAAAGCGCATTGTTAGATATGAATTCTAGAGGACGCAATCGTCAAGGACGCGGTAGAGGAAGAATGGCTGTGTCAGAACCCGTTAGATCGGGTCAAGGGTTTGACAATGAGTTACCACCGCCACCACCACCCCCACCGCTTGTCGGTGTAGTAGTAGGCTCGAGACGGGGATGATCTTCGTATCGCAGTTGTCTTTGCGAGTTTTGGAAATAGTGGCTGGCGCGGGTGGAAATACGGGAGCTCAAAAATCTGTACCCGAGCGACTCTGAGCCAAGGGGGCTGAGGTGTTTCGTGGAGTATCTAGTGTGGCACCCAGTACAGCTGAGTACTGGTTGGAAGCAACCGAGAACACTATGGATGAGCTCGATCTGACCTCGGAGGAGAAGTTGAAAGGAATGGTGGCACTACTACGAGATGAAGCAAATCAATGGTTGTTAACAGTGAGGGATGGTGCTACTGCTGAGGATCTGACCTGGGAGTATGCTAAGGAGGCATACCAGAAAAAGTATGTCAGCACACGATATATTGATGAGCAGAGGAAAGCTTTTTGGGGCTGGTTTAAGGGAACAAGTCGGTAGCAGCGTATGAAGCTGAATTCCTAAGGTTAAGCCGATATGCTCGAGGAGTAGTGGCTACGGAGCATGAGCGCTGTGTATGGTTCGAAGATGGTCTAAGGGATGACCTAAGGTTACTAATAGCTCCACATTAGAAGCGGAGTTTTCCGCGTTAGTAGAAAAGGCTAAGGTAGCCGAGGAATCAAGGACTTCTTGTTAAGTAGAGCTCGATAGGAATAGACCCAAGAGGGTTATAGACGTCGGGATCATCGGAAATGTGTAGAAAAGGCCCTAAAACCGATGGGTAGAAGGGTCGATAAGTTGGTACAGGATAGCGAGATCGTCCTTGTGATCATTGTGGAAAGAAGCACTTAGGGAGTCTTTGGAAAAGACGGAGGATGTTTTAGGTGTGGGTCCAAGGACCATATGCTCAAAGATTGTCCTAAGAAACCAGATAAAAGTCGATCGTGACTCGTAATGTTAATCAGTGGTAGAGGAGGACAATGACCTCAACGAGGTCGTGGTTTGAATAGCGAGAGGTAATGGTCTTTGGCAGAGGACGTGGAACACAAAGAGAGAGGCTGCTAATACTGAGGCAAGGCGCGGTTTGGTTTATGCGGTTCACCGAAGGGAGGATGGAGACGCACCGAACGTTATAACCGGTATGTTCTTTATTTATGGCAAGCCTTATTATGCCTTAATTGATGTGGGCTCGACCCATTCTTATGTTGCCCGTAGTGTAGTTGAAACACTAGGCCTAGACTCTGAACTTTTTGATAGGGAGATGACGGTAGTAAGCCCATTAGGCCAAACTGTAGTGGTGAATAAGATCTTTCGAAATGTATCCCTAGAAATTCAGGGAGTGAGCTTTCGGGCTGACTTGATGGAGTTACCCTTCGGAGAATTTGACCTCATACTTGGTATGGATTGGTTAGTAGAACATCGAGCCGTGTTGGATTGTAGGCTAAACGAATGGAATTAAGGACCCCGGAGGATGAGGTGGTCATTATGATAGGAGAAAGAAGAAACTACTTGTCTAATGTAGTTTCGGCACTTAAGGCTGAAAAGATGGTTCGTAAAGGGTGCGAGGCATTTTTAGCCTTCGTAAGTGCTTTGGATGGAAAGGAGGAAGGTGTCAATGGAGTTAGAGCGGTAAGGGACTTTGAGGATGTGTTCCCGGAAGAATTACTGTGAATACCCCGGATAGGGAGGTGGAATTTGGAATAGACTTGCTACTGGGAACAGCTCATGTGTCAATCACTCCATACCGAATAGCGCCAAAAGAGTTGGTTGAACTCAAGGCTCAAATCCAGGAATTACTTGACCGTGGTTTATCCGACCCAGTGTGCCTCCGTGGGGAGCACCGGTTTTGTTTGTAAAGAAGAAAGACGGAACTATGCGTAAGTGCATAGATTACCGTCAGTTAAATAAGCTGACCATTAAGAACAAGTATCCTTTGCCAAGGATTGATGACTTGTTTGATCAGCTGAAAGGGACCGTAGTATTCTCAAAGATAGACTTGAGGTCGGGTATCATCAGTTGAAGGTGAAGGAGGCAGATATCCATAAGACAGCTTTTAGGACAAGGTACGGCCATTTTGAGTTTGTCGTAATGCCGTTTGGGTTGACCAACGCCCATTGCGATTCATGGATATGATGAACCGAGTTTTCCAACCTTACTTGGATAGGTTCATCGTCGTGTTCATCGACGATATTTTGGTGTATTCCAAGACTAAAGAGGAGCATGATGAGCATCTCCGAGTTGTGCTGCAAGTGTTAAGGGAGAAGAAGCTCTATGCCAAATTCAGCAAGTGTGAGTTTTGGCTCAAGGAGGTGGTGTTCTTAGGGCATGTGGTATCCGCAGAGGGAATAAGAGTGGATCCTAGGAAGATCGAAGCGGTGTTGGATTGGAAACCACCTAGGTCAGTAGCTGAGATCCGAAGTTTCTTAGGCTTGGCAGGCTATTACAGAAGGTTTGTGGAAGGGTTATCGTCTATAGTCGTGCCTTTGAAAAAGTTGTTGAGGAAGGAAGTACCCTTTGTATGGTCGGATAAGCAGTAGGAGAGCTTGAGAAGCTTAAGAAGGTCTTAACGGAAGCTCCAGTATTGATCCAGCCAGAGGCAGAAAAGGAATTTACGGTGTATTGTGATGCTTCCCATACAGGTTTGGGTTGCATATTGATGCAAGACGGAAAGGTAGTCGCATACGCATCTCGGCAGTTAAGGCCGCATGAGCTTAACTACCCAACCCATGACTTGGAATTGGTAGCAATGGTTTTCACCCTTAAGGTGTGGAGGCACTATCTCTATGGAGAAAGGTCAGTGATCTACACAGACCACAAGAGCCTTAAGTATCTGTTGACTCAGAAGGAGTTGAACTTGAGGCAGCGAAGGTGGGTGGAGTTATTGAAGGATTACGATTGCTCGATAGAGTACCACCCGGGCAAGGCGAATGTGGTAGCTGATGCCTAAGTCAGAAGGTTGTGTCAGATCTAAGGGCTATGTTCGCTCACTTAAGTTTGTATGATGATGAAAGCCTGTTGGCAGAGTTGCAAGTCAAACCCACATGGCTGAATGAGGTGAAAAGGGGACAGTTGACTGAAAAGGACCTAAGTGCTAAGCTATAGCAAGTATAGAATGGAGAGTTAGAGGATTATGGCACTAATGATGAAGGAGTATTGTGCTACAAAGGAAAAGTCTGTATGCCGAGGGACAAGGAGTTAAGACAGAGGATTCTTCGGGAAGCGCATAGTAGCCCTTATGCTATGCATCCCGAAGGCACTAAGTTGTACAGAGATTTAAGAGAACAATTTTGGTGGCCTGATCTTAAACGGAAAGTTACTGAATTTGTGAGAAAATGTCTGACATGTCAGCAAGTTAAGGCTGAACACCAAGTTCCATCGGGATTGCTTTAGCCAATCGAGATTCCGCAGTGGAAGTGGGAAAGAATTACCATGGACTTCGTTAGTGGGCTTCCCCTTACGCCTACTAAGAAGGACTCGATATAGGTAATAGTGGACCGTTTGACTAAGTCCGCACATTTCATCTCGGTAAGAGTGGATTATTCCTTTCAGAAGTTAGCCAAATTATACGTGGCAGAGATTGTAAGGTTACACAGAGTGCCAGTGTCAATTATTTCAAATAGAGACCCAAGGTTCACATCTCGGTTTTGGAGGGCACTTCATCAAGCTTTAGGCACTAAGTTGGACTTCACTACGGCCTTTCATCCACAATCGACAGCGATCTGAGCAGGTAATACAAGTGTTGGAGGATATGTTGAGAGGTCGTGTGATGGATTTCAAGGAAGTTGGGAGGATTACTTGCCTTTAGCGAGTTCGCCTACAACAACAAACTATCGTGCTAGCATTCGGATGGCACCATATGAAGCATTGTATGGTCGGAAGTGTCAAACTCCTACTTGTTGGGTGAGTTAAGAGAACATCGAGTTTTGGGACCGAGTTGGTGGCGAAACCAAAAGAAGGTTGAGACAATCCGAGCATGGTTAAAGGAAGCCTCTGATAGGCAGAAGTCTTACGCCGACCTCAAGTGGAAGGAAATAGAGTTTGAAGTGGGAGACCAATTGTTTCTGAAAGTCTCACCTTGGAAGAAGGTGATGAGGTTTGGTCGAAAGGAAGTTAAGCCCAAGGTTTATAGGGCCCTATCGGTACTAAAGCGAGTTGGGCGATGGCATATCAGCTAGAGTTGCCACCGGAGTTGTAGCAGATGCACGACATATTCCATGTATCCATGCTACGTCAATACCGATCAGATCCATCTCACGTAGTACAAATTGAAGAAGTGGAGCTAAGGCCAGATTTATCCTACGAGGAAGAGCCAATTCAGATTTTGGAACGTGATGTGAAAGTGTTACGGAGGAAGTCAGTTCCTCTAGTCAAAGTGTTATGGCGCAACCATGGATCGGAGGAAGTTTCGTGGGAACCAGAGGAGGCAATGCGACAGCAATACCCTCAATTATTTTAGCTAGGAAATTTTGAGGATGAAATTATTTTAAGGGGGTAGAACTGTAACATCCTGAAAAAGGCCTATACATTTTCGGTTTAATTGTACGAAATGACATGTCTTATGTGTTATGAATGTATTATGAACATTTTTGGAAACTTGGAAATGTAAGAAATGATTTAGAAATGTTAAGTTTCAAAAAGAGGAAAGTGAACATTTTGGAAACCTAAGTTAAAAGAGGAAAGTGAACATTTTGGAAACTTAAGCCAAAAGAGAAAAGTGAACATTTTGGAAACTTAAGCTAAAAGAGGAAAGTGAACATTTTGGAAACTTAAGTTAAAAGAGGAAAGTAAACATTTTGGAAACACGGAAAATGTATGGAAATGTTAAGTTTAAAAGAGGAAACCGAGGCAAGGTGGCCTTAAGAAAATTAATAGGAGGAATTTGAGACACAAACAAAGCTTGTCAAAGTGGCTTGAAGGCACCACTTAAAAGCCCGACAAGTGACGCCACAAGCTTGTATATTTGGGCGTGGATTGAGTCACTTGGGAAGCAAATAAAAGAAATTTTATTTTGCTTCCGAAGAGAGGTGGATGACATTATGGCTCTTAAAAGAGGAGTTTTATTCCCTTTAAATTTCGGCTAAATAGGCGGATAAATGATGAATAATTATTGTTATTTTTATTAGGAGATAAGAGATAATTAAGTCTATTATTGAATAAGGTGATAATTAAAAGATAAAAATTTATCACATAAGAAGAGTGGTGGCCAAGTAGGGGACTCTAGCCTAGGAATTTCGGCAATAGAAGGAAAATAAGGCCATTCTTCATTCATTCTTTTCTCTTCAAGGAAGCCTCTGCCGAAATTTTCTAGCAAATTTCTCCATTCTTTTCTTTCTTTCCTCTACCGAATTCTCTCTGCCATTATTCTCTTCTTCTCTTTTCTTTTCTTCTTCTATTACAAACATAATCAAAAGCTGAAGGTACCAATAGCCCTACCCGATTGCCCAGTAAGCCTCAAGAACCGAAATTGTAATACATATCAGGGCCATAGCCGAATAGTGCTAAGGGTTCTAGTAAAAGTGCTGTCGATGTCTCCAAGTAAGGGTAAGATCTAGACTCGGTTTCCATTCTTTTCTTTTTAAGCCTGTCGAAATTTAGGGACTAATCCCTCATATTGTATTTTGGCCAAAACTATGGAAGGGAATTTCGGGATTTAGGTGGTGTCGACTAGAGAAAGAGGAGTTCTCCGGGATTTCAACATTCAAGGGTTTTGGACAGTATTAAGGAAGCAAGGATCCAATTCGGGATATTAGATTTGGAAGGTAAGCACATAAGTATGTTTGGCCAAGGCCTGATTTGATACCTAGATCTATTTGTTAATCGTTTAAAAAGCCGAAACTAATCTGTTTAAGTGATTCAATGCTTGGCCGAATACAAGAAGAAGCATAGCGATTTCGGATTTGAATAGTCATCAAATTGGCACCAAAGGTAAAAAGTTGACTACATAAATCCTTGGATTTGGGTTATAGCCGATTAGGCTTTAAAAGAAAACACTAAGTTTGGCTGAATAGGCCTTTTCTAAATATTACCATGTTGGCCAAATGTAGGGACTTAAAAATCTAAAGCAATAGATCGTTTTTTTTTGGGATTTCAAGGAATTCGTTAAGCAAATCAGGTGTGTTTTCCACACTAATTTTTAATATGTTTATGGAAATATTTAATATGTGCATGTTTATAAAAATGTGAATATGGCTAAGGTACCGTGTTACGGTACAAAGTACTCAGGTACGTTTCCTACTCCTACTAGGATTACAAAATATGTTATATTTAACATGTGAAAAGTGACATGAATGTGAATTTAAGTATGATATGCATGATATAATTAATATGGGGCATTCGGGTTATATGAAAAGGGAAGTGTATGTGGTGACTTTGGTCTCACTATCTGAATGTGGTGACCTCGGTCACATTATCTGAATGTGGTAACTTCGGTTACATTATTTGAATTTGGTGTCTCATGACACAATTATTTAATCTGGTGGCTATGACACAATTTTTATATAGGCGATGAGCACGTTGACTGCAGCGACTGCCTTCGATGGTGTGTAGCAGATGGAGGGTTGACTTAGTAGTCCCCACGGTGTGCAGGTTGGTACGGGGATGTGTAGTGGATAATATCTAGGTGTGGGTTCGGGATTGCATCATTATTACTATGTGAACATGATATGTGTGGTATGCCTAAATCTGTTAAATTTTAGTGTTGGTTACACATTGAGTCTGCTGACTCACCCCGATGTGGGAACATGTTTGTGTGATGAGCAGTGATGGACCGGACTACAGAACTTGTGGTGGCCATGCTCACTTGAAGTTTTATTTAATTTGGACATTTTATTTTATTTAAGTACTCTTCAATTTTATTTGGGTTTTGTTTTATGTAATAAGGCCATAGTGATGATTTTATTATTGTTTTAATTACTATGTTACTTAATTTATGTTATTTAGATATTAAGTCAATTTAATTTAAAACAAACCTTAAATATTTTGTCACTTGAAATAAATGGGTTTTCAATAAAAAACTAAAATAATAAACTTGTTTTCAACTCGAGCCCAACCCACAAACAAACTATCTTCAAAACACACAGTTTTCAAAGTAACAAAAGAGTTTTGAACCCGGTTTACATCGAGGAACATACCAGATCCGGTCCAGGCTCGTGGGCCGGGTGTGGGGTGTTTCAAGGGTCAATCACTACATGGGACCAAATGAGTGAAAAGTTTTTATTAAAATATTTCCCACCGGACAAAACGGCCAAATTATAGAATGATATCTCTTCTTTTGTGCAGATGGATTTAGAGACATTATACGATGCATGGGAGAGATACAAGGATCTCTTAAGAAGGTGTCCACACCATGGTTTACCCTTGTGGCTACAAGTCCAAACTTTTTATAACGGTGTGAATCCCTCAACGAGGCAACTAATCGATTCAGCCGCCAGGGAACTCTAAATAACAAAACTCCTGAAGTAGCCTACGAATTTATTGAAGAGATTTCACTGAATAATTATCAGTGGCAAGTTACAAGGACAAAACCGACAAGATCGGCCGGAGTTTTCAGCATGGATGCAGTAACCATGCTATCGAATCAAGTAGAGATGATGGATAAAAAGCTTGATAGTTTGTGTTCTTCGTAGGTACATCCAGTAATGCAATACAACACAAGCGAAACTATGGCGAATCCTTAGTACCCACCCTACCAACCAAGCACAGAAAACAAATAGATGAACTATATAGGTAATAATTTCCGATCCAATAATAATCTTTATAGTAATACTTACAATCCAGGTTGGAGGAACCACCCAAACTTTTCATGGGGAGGTCAAGGAAATCAAGAAAATCAAGGACAACAACCTCCCCAAAATTTCCAAAATCAGTCATATCCGCAAGAGAAAAAGCCAAACCTCGAAGAGATGTTGACAAAATTCATGGCAAGCATAGAAAATCATCTCCAAGATACCGAGAAAACACTTAGAAGTCAACAAACATCGACTGAAGAGACCAAGAACCGAATCGGGGAACTTACTAAATTAGTAGGGGAAGTCACTAAAGCAGTCGGACAACTTTCAAAATTAATGTCTGAACGACCGCAAGGGCGTCTACCAAGCAACACCAAGATCAACCCAAATGAGCAAATCCAAGCCATAACAGCTCAGGAAAATGTAAGGTTAGATGAACCCATCTCAATAAGCAAAAACAAGGATGAAGAAGGCAAAATTGAGGTAACAAAAGAAAAGCCAAAATCGGTAATCAAATAGTACCAACCCCGCATACCTTACCCCGAAGCAATAAACAGAGACGATACAGAGGAATAGTTCGGTAAGTTTCTTAAACTCTTAAAGAAATTACATATTAACTTACCGCTTCTTGAAGCTCTTTTTCAGATGCCAGATTCAAGAAAATTTTTGAAACAACTCTTAACGAACAACAGTAAGTTAGACGAGGAGCCACACGTGGAATTGAACGCAATGTGCTCAGCAATTCTACAAAATAGACTACCACGGAAGCTAAAAGATTTAGGGAGTTTTACAATTCCATGTTTAATTGGTAGTCTAAAAGTTGATAATGCCTTAGCTAATTTAGGGGCAAGTATAAATGTCATGCCTTATAAAATGTTTAAGCAACTAGGTCTAGGGAAACCCAAACAAACTAGGATGAGTATTCAATTAGCTGATAAAACTGTTAGAATTCCTAGGGGTATTATCGAAGATGTTCTTGTAAAAATTAATAAATTCGTTTTCCCAGTAGATTTTGTTGTCTTAGACATGGATGAGGATAATTCAATCCCCTTAATTTTAGGAAGACCCTTCCTAGCAACTGCCAAAACAAAAATTGATGTTGCCACAAGAGAACTCATTCTTCGTGTAGGTGATGAAATCAATCAGTCTTCAAGCTCTTGACTCGACCAGGACTACAATCGATGAAGGTAAGAAAGTCAATTCAGTTGATGATCAAATTGAGGAACTTTATTGCAAGAAACACCACAAGGATATGAATTTGAGCTGAAGCACGGACCTAGGAACCCCATGACGTAAAACCTAAGGAACGCCCAGAAGAGCTCATAGGAACATCAAACCACTTCAAAATAGGAGATAAGGTATGGATGAACAAAACAGATCCACGAACAATCGAAGGAATCCTTCTTGAGGTACGAAATATCTTCCCATATGAAACAGTCGAGGTAAGTAATCCAACATTCGGCACTTTTAAGGTAAACACTTCTCGACATAAAATTTATCATGAATATGTGACATAGGTCACCAGATAATGTGGTAAAAACTACCAGAACACTTCCCCTTTAACATATTCACCCATATGCCCATGCAACATACAAGACATACAATTATCATGCAATTTTACCTTACCCCAAAATCATAACGGAATTCCACATATTTTCATATCAATGTTAACAAACATTATTAACAAGTTTTAAGGGGTAACGTACCTGAATGCACTGTACCATTAAATGTTACCCTTAGCCATGTTTATTCATCATTTTATTAACACATGCTTAACATTGTTATTATTAATCTATCGGGAATTTAGTGTAGAGTTACACACCTGGTTACCAACACGATTACCGAATCCCGACAATCCCAATCTCACGCACTAGATCCCCTTTCCTATATCCGGCCAACACTAAGAACATTAACAAAGAGGCCATTCGGCTTTTAAACAAATGAGAGATAGATCCGAAGCACTAGAACCCTTACCTAGATGCTTAGCCAAATCCCGAAGATTTGTCGAAAAACCCCCCTAAAATACCATAGTTAGAATCGGCATAGTGCCTTAAAACCAATAAAAGTGGCCCTTGGCCGAATGGTACCTCCTGCTTACCTTCGATCTTAAATCCTGAAAAGATCACCTTCCCACTATCGGTTATAAGAATCCCGAAAGATCCCCTTCATGGTTCAACCAAAAGAAAACAGGAGAGATTAGACTCCTAGATTTTGGCAATCGAAGGAAAAAGGAAAAGGAAGAAATCGAATGACAGAATCCCTTACCACAATGTTGAGATCGATTGCATCCTTGTTTGGAAACACAGAGAGATTCGGCTATAATCTTAAAAAGAAAGAAATAGATTCGACACTTTAATGGAGACTAGATCACGTGAGAAGAGGAAAAAATAAGGCCAAGGATATTCAGCCAAACACTTGAAATAATAGAAGAGAACACAAAGAGTGTTTTGGCTTTTCAAGATGACAAAGATGGAAGAAGAAAACAGAAGAAGAAAGTGACCCTAGTGGTCTTCTCAAATTCGGCTATTGCAAAAGAAAGGTTTTGAAAGTCTCTGACTACCCCTTTCGGCACAACACTAGGGAAAGAAAAGAAAACTAAAAGGTACCTACAACCCCTTAAACAATTTCGGCATTAGCTCCCCTAGGCATGACCGAATATGCCACCCTAGAAGTCCCTTGGCCGGCCAACTCTCCTTCCCTCATCCAAATCCCTATTTTCACTCCTACTTAGCCAAATCCTCAAGCTATTTGACCCAATCTACACTTCATCCTTGAAATGTCCTTGTCTTAATCCATCACCGCCCTTTCTCGCTAAAAATAAAAGCTCCAAAATGCTTCCTTCTTCGCTCGAACCTAGGCCCTCCACACTCCTTGTGGCGTCCGACTAAGGCCCTAAGTGGCACCTCTTTGCCACCTTACCAACTTAATTTTGTGTCCTAAGCCACACAATAAACTCCTTAAGGCCTAGCTCCCTTAGTTTCCCCTTTTTAGGCTTAAAATTAATTATTTTTCTAAGGCTTCTACCTACAACCCAAGGTTCCTGAAGCCCCAAAACACATTCAAAACACACTCAAGAATGCAATCACATTCATTCAAGTGAAAATGCATAACCCCTAAATCCCGGATATTACAGTTTTACCCCTTAAAATAATTTCGACCTCGAAATTACCTGGCTAAAATAAGTGAGGGTATTGCTGTTGCATTGCTTCCTCTGGCTCCCATGAAGCTTTCTCCGATCCATGGTTACGCCATAATACTTTGACTAGAGGAACTGATTTCCTCCGTAGCACCTTTACATCCCGTTCCAGAATCTGAATCGACTCTTCCTCATAAGACAGATCTGGTCTCAGCTTCACCTCCTCAACCGGTATTACATGAGATGGATCCAATCGGTAACGACGTAGCATCAAAACGTGGAATACATCGTGCATCTTCTTCAACTCCGAAGGCAACTCTAACTGATATGCTACTGGTCCAACCCGCTTCAAAATCCGATAAGGTCCTATAAACCTAGGACTTAACTTTCCCTTGTGGCCAAATCTCTTCACCTTCTTCTATGGCGAAACTTTAAGAAACACCTGATCCCCCACAGCAAACTCTATCTCCTTCCGCTTAAGATCTGCATATGACTTTTTCCTATCAGATGCCTCCTTCAACCGTGTCCGAATTACCTTAACCTTTTCTTCAGATTTCGCCACAATTTCTGGACCCAAAACCTAACGTTCTCCCAATTTCGTCTAACACGTAGGAGTACGACACCTCCTTCTATACAACGCTTCGTACAGTGCCATCCGAATACTTGCCTGATAGCTATTATTATATGCAAATTTCGCTAAAGGCAAGAACTCCTTCCAGCTTCCTCTGAAGTCTATCATGCAACCCCTCAACATATCCTCTAGTACTTGAATTACCCGTTCAGATTGGCCGTCCGACTGCGGATGGAATGCCGATTTAGTAATCCCCACGGTGTGATTGGTAGGTACGGGTGATGTGTAGAGGATGGATATCTAGGTGGGTTTGGGTTGCATCATTGCCTATGATTAATATATGTGATATAATATGTTTTATCGATTGGGAATCTATGATGGGTCATTACATCGAGTCTGTGACTCACCCTTCGTGGGCTAACATTTTGCGGTGATACTCAATAAATGGACCGGTCTGGCAAGGACTTAGGGGTGGCCATGCTCATTTCAAAGATTTTGATTTTTCTTATTAAGTTTTATTTGATTTATTTTGGGTTATATTTTGATGTAATAAGGCCATTATCATTTAGCTATTTTAAGTTTAAGTTTTAATTTTTATTATGATACGAACACACAAACAAATGATTAAACATTTTTGTAAAACAACTTCAATTGTTTTGACACCCAAACACCTACGGTTTTCAAGTTTATAATAAAAAGCTCTAAAATTCGACAATTCTATTAACTTGTGACTTTTGAAACATGATAATATCGTTTCAATACAAACTTCAAAAACAACATGGTTTTCAAATTGATCATAACTCAAACCGATTTTTCTTCAAAACCACCAGTTTTCCAACATGACAAAATGAGGATTTGCTACGTTTTACTCAAGGAGCATGTCAGATCCGGTCAGGGCTTGTGGGCCGGGTTTGGGGTGTTTCAGAGAAGCTGGCTTTAAATAGAGCAATCTATGATGAGAGTAAAGATACCTTGGTTGGCGTTTGGGCATAGAAGTGTTCAGAGCGTGGATTAACTCCAGATTCCTATCAGGTGTGTATTTTGCTTTACTCTAGCTGTAAAGCGGCAAATGCCGAAATGCTGGTCACACGGCGATGGTAGCCATATGAGCGTGCGAGGCACGTGTGGCAGCTTCTACGTGATAGTTGAGGCCATCATGAGTGTTCTTGTGGGTTTAAGCTGTTTGGGCCATGATGGGCCAAAAGAGGCCATGTGGGGACCAATGTGCCCGTGGGCCCAATCAGATAAGTTGTATGATTGTGTAGTAAATATTAGACTGGACTATGTGAATCTCATATCTGTGGCTAGATTTGGGCTAAATGGGCCACATGAGGGTGTGGGCCCATTTGGGCTAGAGCCCATTCGCATCGTTTTTTCTGTTTATAATTCCTTGGTTTACAAAATTATTGAAATACCCTTAGTTTACAAAATTACTGAAATACCATTGGTTTAAAAAATTACCGAAATACCATCGACTTGTAAAATTACCAAAATACTCTGATTTACAAAATTATCGAAATACCCCTAATTTGTAAAATTACCGAAATACCCCTAGTTTATGAAATTACTAAAATACCCCTGGTTTACAAAATTACTAAAATACCCTTGGTTTGCAAAAGTACTAAAATACCCCTGATTTGTAAAATTATCGAAATACCCTCGATTTACAAAATTATCGAAATACCCCTAATTTGTAAAATTTTTGAAATACCACGTGTTTATGAAATTACCAAAATACCCTCAGTTTGAAAATTTATAAAATACCCTCGATTTGTAAAAATACTGAAATACCCTCGATTTGTAAAATTACTAAAATACCCCTGTAAAGTAGAATTACTGAATTACCCCTGTAGGGTAAGATCACCGAAATACCCTTATAGGGTAAGATGACTATTTTGCCCTTGTGGGTAAATGACTGACTTAGACTATGAGTTGACTAATTTGACTGTGGTTGTAGGACTGATATGTTTTTATTACATGTTTAAATGATTGTTACTGAGCATGGCCATTTTGTATACACGTGTAATGATTGGGCATGACATACACGACATATTGTATGGGGTTGGGACATTGATACGAAGGAAGTTCTGATAGGGCCGCACGGGTCGCATGACAACTGTGGATCCAGTATTGATCTGTTAAGGTCGCACGGTCACCCGAGACGACTGTAGACCAACGGATGGCTTAAAGTCACGTAATTTGATTATGGCTCTATGCCATCTTGATTATGGCTTTGTGCCAATCGTATTTACCCGTGGCTATGTGCCTAAGACATATATCGGTGACTCTGTGTCGATCATATTTACCTAAAGCTGTGTGCCGATTATATTACCGTCGCTGATGGCTATGTGCCAAACATAATACAATTACTGATGGCTTTGTGCCAATTATAATACCGCTATTGAAGGCTTAGAGCCGTATATATATACTAGTAGCTTTGTTATGATTTTAGTTAGGGCCGCAACCGGTCCTAACATTAGTGTGCTGGCTGGGTGGGTCGATTTTATCCCCACGTAAGTGTAGGGTTATTACGGGTGGTGTGTTGGCTAGATCGGGGTGGGTTGCATCCTCATACTATTGCATATCTGTTATGAGATCTGTCACTGTACTGGGCTTAGGCCACTTGTTCTATTATTAGTTTGGGGGTAGGCCAACTGATTCTGTATGGGCTATGACCCAAATGATATAGTAGTGGGTTTTGGCCCACGTATGCTCTGGAATCGGACTGCATCTTATCGTTAAAGGACTTTGGCCTAACTGCATTTGTGTTCTATTTTTGTATACTGACGGTTACTCTAGTAAGGGGATTGCACACTGAGTTTTCATAACCTCACCCCATTTTTAACTGTGCAGGTAATCCCCAGCTTTGACGGATCGGAGCTGCGAGGACTCGGAGAAGACCACACACTACTTATGCTTGCTGTTTTGATTATTTACTTTTAAATATTTTGATTTGGGTTGTAATAAGGCCTCTCTATTTTTAACTTATTATTTGTGATATTTATTTATCATGTTTTATAACTGCTAAAAGTGGAATACGATTTACAAAACGATAACTATCTTCAAAACACTATATTTCCGCAATGTTTTCAAAATGCTACTGCAACTCAATTTTTAAACATCACGTTTTTGTAAATGGTTTATTTTAGATATGCTTCTACAACAACTAAGGTTTTAAAGGTAATTACGTTTTCAAGTAGATAGCAATTGCTTAAGTGTTTTGAGTTTTAACAAAGAGGCTTTAGCTCTCAAACAAGTTTTAACAACAAGAAATATGGTTTCGAAAAACACTTCCACGTGACATGCCAGATTCAGGCCTAACTTCTAGGCCGGGTTTAGGTGTTACATTTAGTGGTATTAGAGCCAAGTTGAAAAACTCGACTATGGATTGGGTTTTCAAAATTGAATTTCTGAAAGTATTGTTTCAAAAAGGCTTGAAAAGATTTAAAGTTCTGAAATTGTATTAACCATTTTTGAAAGTATGGTACACCGAGTCTCCCGTGCCAAATCCGTAAGTTTTCTGAATACTTTTTCTGTTTAGAAATTTAAATACAGTGAGTTAGGATACAGTGGTTTCTTTAGATATTAGACTGTACTGTGATGCTTAAATTAGAGTGCGCAGCGAAAGTGCACTGGTGTAGTTTGGGTTGTGCGACTGTTCTAAGAGTTGGAAATTTTGAAGGCGAAATTTCTTTAAGGAGGGTAGAATTGTAACGCCCTAAATTTTTGGGTCTAATGGAATTGGGCCTATTGGGCCTTGGGCATAGGAGCGTTTAAAACTTTTGTGAACAAGAGAACGGCATAAATACAAGTTGGACCTATTAGGTGAGTGATTTTGGACGATTAGGGGGCTTTCATGAAGTCTTAGGTTCAAACTTGGGCTTTAGGAAAAATTTTGGTTTAGGTGAATAAAACCCTGGATGTAAGTGAGTAGGCTTTAAGAATATTTGAGGATAAAATGTGACACAAAGAAGTGAGTAGTCTAGTGGCAAGGCGTCATTAAGGTTCCAAGGGAGCATGGGTTCAAGTCTTGGCGTTTGCAATTCATTTTGATTTCCTTTTAAATGAACTTAGACTTTGGCTCATAGGCTTATATTTAGTTGAGCTTGTTTTGTTACACAATGAGTTAGTTGGTAAGATGGCTAGCGGCTTGGATTAAGTTACAGGGGGAGTCAGAGTTCGAAACCCCTTGCATGCGAAAGGTGACTATTTTGCTAATTTGGGATGGTTTTGGAGGATTGATGGAGGGATCCCACATCGGGAAGCTAGCATGAGAGTAGACGAGAAGTTGGCTTTAAATAGAGCAATCTATGAGGAGAGTAAGGATTCCTTGGTTGGCGTTTGGGCATGGAAGTGTTCGGAGCGGAATAACTCCAAATTCCTATCAGGTGTGTATTTCGCACTACTCTAGCTTTAGAGCGGAAAATGTCAAAATGTCGGTCACAAGGTGATGGTAGCCACACGAGCGTGAGTGCATATGTGTGGCATCTTCGACACGATAGTTGAGGCCCTCATGAGTGTTCTTGTGGGTTTAGACTGTTTGGGCCATGTTAGGCCGAAAGGGGCCATGTGGGGGCCAATGGGCCCGTAGGCCCAATTGTAGTAAATATTGGATTGGACTATGTGAATCTCATATTTGTGGCTAGATTTGGGCTAAATGGGCCACACAAGGGTGTGGGCCTATTTGGGCCAATAATGGGCCCTAGGCCCATTCGCATCGTTATCTCTGTTTAGAATTTCTTATTTTACAAAATTACTAAAATACCCTTGGTTTATAAAATTATTGAAATACCCTTGGTTTACAAAATTACCGAAATACCCTTGACTTGTAAAATTATCAAAATACCCCGATTTATGAAATTACCGAAATACCCTTGGTTTGTAAAATTATCAAAATATCCTTGGTTTTGAAATTATCGAAATACCCCTAGTTTTTGAAATTATTGAAATACCCCCAATTTGTAAAATTATTGAAATACCCTCAATTTATAAAATTATCGAAATACCCCTGATTTGCAAAATTACTGAAATACCCTCGATTTGTAAAATTATCAAAATACCTCCAGCTTGTAAAATTACAGAAATATCCCTAGTTTGCGAAATTACCAAAATACCCTTAATTTGCAAAATTACCGAAATACCATTAGTTTGTAAAATTACTGAAATACCTTCGATTTGTAAAATTACTGAAATACCCTCAGTTTACAAAATTATTGAAATACCCTTGATTTACAAAATTACTAAAATACCCCTATAGAGTAGAATTATTGAATTACCCCTGTAGGGTAGGATCACCGAAATACCTTTATAGGGTAAGATAACTATTTTGCCCTTGTGGGTAAATGACTGACTTAGACTATGAGTTGACTAATTTAACTGTGGTTGTAGGACTGATATGCCTTTATTACATGTTTAAATAATTTTTACTGAGCATGGCCATTTTGCATACACGTGTAATGATTGAGCATGACATACACGACATATTGCATGGGATTGGGACATTGATACGGAGGAAGTCCTGATAGGATCGTACGAGTCGCATGACGACTGTGGATCCAGTGTTGATTGTTAAGGTCACACAGGTCGTCCGAGATGACTGTGGACCGACGGACGGCTTAAAGCCATATAATCTGATTATGGCTCTGTGCCATCTTAATTACGGCTTTGTGCCAATCGTATTTACCCGTGGCTATGTGCCTAACACATATATCGATGACTCTGTGTCGATCATATTTACCTAAGGCTGTGTGTCGATTATATTACCGTCGCTGATGGCTATGTGCCAAACATAATACAATTACTGATGGCTTTATGCTAATTATAATACCGCTATTGAAGGTTTAGAGTCGTATATATATATACTAGTAGCTTTGCTGCGATTTCGATTAGGGCCGCAATCGGTCCTAACATTGGTGTGCTGGCTGGGTGGATTGATTTTATCCCCACGTAAGTGCAGGGTTGGTACGGGTGGTGTGTTGGCTGGATCGGGGTGGGTTGCATCCTCATACTATTATATATCTGTTATGAGATCTGTCACTGTATTGGGCTTAGGCCACTTGTTCTATTATTGGTTTGGGGCTAGGCCAATCGATTCTATATGGGCTGTGACCCAAATGATATGGTGTGGGTTTTGACCCACGTATGCTCGAATCGAAGCTGTCATTATTCTTGTTAAATAGCTTTAGCCCAGATATTTGAGTTCATTTTTGTATCTTGACAGTTACTCTAGTAAGGGATTACACTGAGTTTTCGTAAACTCACCCCATTTTTAATCGTGCAGGTAATCCCGGCTTTGTGGATCGAGTCATGCGAGGACTCGGAGAAGACCACACACTGCTTATGCTTGCTGTTTTAATTATTTGCTTTTAAATATTTTGATTTGGGTTGTAATAAGGCCTTTCTATTTTTAACTTATTATTTGTGATATTTATTTATAATGTTTTATAACTGCTAAAAGTGGAATACGATTTCCAAAATGATAACTGTCTTCAAAACACTATATTTTTGCAACGTTTTAAAAATGCTTCTGTAACTCAATTTTGAAACATCACGTTTTCGTAAAAGGTTTATTTTAGATATGCTTCCGCAACAGCTAAGGTTTTAAAGGTAATTACGTTTTCAAGTAGATAACAATTGCTTAAGTGTTTTCAGTTTTAACAAAAAGGCTTTAGCTCTCAAACAAGTTTTAACAACAAGAAATATGGTTTCGAAAAACACTTCCATGTGATACGCCAGATTCGGGCCTAACTTCTAGGCCGAGTTTGGGGTGTTACAATAGGTTTAATATTGGCTAGCATATATCTATAAGTATGTGTTTATGTTTGAAGCCTTATTATGGTATGTTAAATTCATGTTTAAGTTTTCATGATTTAGGCTAAAATGGATTGAAATTGGTATGTTTATAATTTGGATTACATTGATGCTTTGATGATTTGTTTTGATGATATAATTGTGGTACCAATGAGGGTACATTGCTTGGGCACCTAGGATGATTGTTTGACATGTTTTGAATGTGTTTTATTGTGATTTAAAATAGTTAAACGAATGATTTTTGAGTTGCTTAATGTGCAAGCTTGTAGGGATTGATAAACTTGTTGTTAAGGTACATTTTGAGTCCACACGGCCAGAGACACGGCATGTGATTGGGCCGTGTGAGTCACATGACTAGCACATAGGTGTGCGAGGCCATTTCAAAAGGGTACACGGTCTAGCACATGAGCGTGTGGCTTGGTCGTGTGACCCAAGTAAGAAAATTACACGAGTATAGACACGAGCTGGGACACGATCGTGTGTCCCTATTTCAAATGCCCACATGGTCTATGACACGGGAGTGTCTATTAGCCGTGTGAACCCTGCAACTTTGAAAAATTGTATTATTTTTCGAAAAATTCTTTGAGTTTCTGAATTAGTCCTGATTTGTTTCAAACATGTATTTTGGTTCTCGAGGGCTTGAATAAGGGATAGTATTTATGAGTTTAATTTTTTTTCCTGAATATAATATGATAAGAAATGTTTGAAATTTATGTCTGTTTGATCGATAAGCTTCAGTAACGCTCTAAAACCCTATTCTGGCGACGGATGTGGGTTAGGGGTGTTACATGTAGTGTAGGATTTTAATTAGTGTTTGTTTGCCTTTTAGACTTGCTAGGATATAAATTTGATGATTGAGAAGAAAATTTGATGATTTTGTAAAAGTTTTGGGGTCTGTTCAGTGAAATCGCGATGCCCAATGAGGGATATTACAATTTCTAAAATAGTTTCAATAGGGGCTAAAAATCTTTTGGTTATCACGATATTGAACCCTTGATATCGTGATACCCCTAAAATTTCAAAAGTCAAAATTTTGGTTTTAAACAATGGTATTGTGATACCCAACCGTTGGTATTGCAATAGCTCAGATAGAATGCAATGTGAAGGGTCCAAAAATAGGGGTTATCGTGATATCCATGTCGGGTCAGGCTATACCTAGTTTCAGGTATCATAGTTCGCGTGTTTTGGAGGCATTTTAAGCCTCCAAACACCTCATTCTCTTTATTTTCCCCAAATTTTCAAATTTAAATTCTGTAAAAACACTTTCCCCTCTTTATTTTTTCTCAATCTTCTCCATTTTTCTTTGCAATTTCTCTTTTCTCTTTTCTTTATTTTTGGTAAGTTTTCTTCTTTTATAGGTATTCTACTCTTTTAGCTTGGGAAACACAAAACTTTGTTGCTTCATACAAAAAATTCATCACAACTAACACAGTTCAAGTTTCCTTTTTCTTCCTTTTGTTTGCATTTGCTATTTTTTTCATATTTATTATTATTATTTTTACTTTTTTATTTTGGTTTTAGTGTTGATTGGTTGTGGGTTAGTTGGCAAGTACATACTTGATAGTTAGCTTTGTTTAAAGGTTGATAAACATGCCTCATAGAATGAAAAAATGAGCGAAATCCCAACCCAAACCACCTCGATATCGGAGTATGTTTCAGGTAAGTTTAAGTCGAAAGAGGCCGAAGCCTATTTCTCAAACATTCAAGGAAGGAATTTTATCCTTGAAAGTGACTTTCACCCTTTCGCCTCGGATTGTGAAGAAATTTGGGATTTGGTTCAGCTTCATCGATGGATGAATCTTGCTATGGTGCCAGCTACACCTATGATAATAATAGTAGGTTGGAGTTTTACTCCAATTTAAAATTTTCTAAAAAGAATAAGGTGTATGTTTGACACAAGAAAGTCGATATTTGTAATAGCCCATTTTCAGTGACATCGGAATAATGGTTTCGGGACCACAAATCCAAAAAGAAAATTACTACTTTATTATTATTTTAATTACTATGTAATTATAGTAAGGTTGTATTAAAATTTCGTTAAGATATTTTGATGTTTGATTGATTAATTAAGCAAATAGGACTAAATCGAAAAAGGTGAAAAAGTGGACTCTATTAGTTAAAAGGGCTAAATGACTATGGAAATGGGACTCTTGGACTTAAATGGTAATTATACCATTCATAAGGTTACTGGATGTGCATGGCATGTTTTATTGAAATTTTGGAAGTTTTTAAAGGTTAAAATGATAAATGGTAAATTAAACATAAATTAAATAAAACAAAGGTTAACTTCATCTTCCTCTAATTGTCTCCACTGAAATTTCAATGAGAGAAAGCCATTTTTAGGGATCTTGAGTTCGGCTAGGGTGTATGCATGTAAGTGATTCCGAACCCCATTTTTAATGATTTTTTTATGTTTTTGAGATCGTTTTAGCTTAACCTAGCTAGCCCGGAGATTAATTTGTAAATTTGTTAAAAGTTGAGGGTTATGCCATGAATGATTCTTGAATGGTTTTGATGTTAAATGTTAGATTATGAACTCTTGTTGAAAAATAAATAATTTTTGTAAAGTGATTTTTGATGAAAATGGCATTTATGGCCTAAATTGTTAAAGGTAGAAATTATAGGGTTTTATTGTGAAAAGGTGATATATTTTAGTAGTTTCAAGGTTCCTTGCATGTTTGGTTAACATGGAATTTAATTGGAATGGTTAGATTTTAAGTTATAAGCTTAAGGACTAAATGTGAAAAGTTAAAACGTTAGGGGAAAAATGATAATTATGTATAAATGTGAATTATGGATTGAATTGAATGTTTGAGGTTAATTCAAATACTGAATTGAATATAATTATCCATTTAGATCAAGATAAACCTCAACCGAATCTAAATCGAGGAAAGGCTAAAGCTACGGATTAGCTCGATCATATTTCTACGCCCTAGTCATCGAGGTAAGTTCGTATGAATGATTATCATATTAAAGTTAATTACATTGATTGTTATTATATTAATTATATTGCAAATGAATCAATATATGAACATATCAATGCTATGAAGAATTGACGGATAACGTGTCCCGGTTGAACTTTAGGAATTCTTAGGATACAAATAACAAGTCATTAGGGATTTCATGTTTCGGGTGCTAGTCTTGAATGTCCTATTGATGGCTGGGGTCCTGCATCTATTGTGGATACTCCTCAGCTCGTGTGAGTAGCATTGTGTAGCTTACATTTCGACTCACAACTCATGTGAGTAGGCCCATTTCACAGCTCGTGTGAGCAACAATGTAAAGGAAAGGTTATGGTTATATGTACAAACACACTTTCTGTAAGCTTTCCCGTGTATCTAATGTAATTCTAGATGGTTCAACAGGCAAGAAAAGTGAACAGAAAGGTAAGTATGCAATTGGATTGAATCATAACAATATGGAACATTGATGGTACAAAATGTTATGTTTAAACATGATAAATCACATATTCTATGGATGAATTTAAATATATATATAAAGAAATGGGCTAACTTGTGAGTTTGATGTTGTTGTTAGGCTTATATCAAGCTTATGGTTATGGTTGATTTTATGCTTAAATTTATATTATGTAATTGATCTAGTAAGTTAAGTTTTGCTTTTATACGAACTTACTAAGCATTCAATGCTTATGTAGTTGTTTTTCCTTTGTTTTATAGATTATATGAAGCTCAATCGGTTTGGAAGCTCGTCAGAGATCTATCACACTATCCAGTAAATATATTAGTAGTTTTTGAATGTTTTGGCCAAGGTTATAATGGCATGTATAGGGTGTTTTAAAATGGTGTTTTTGGTGAACATGTAAAATGATATCTTGGTATGTTTTGTGCTTGGATGTTGCGGATTGTTGATAGACTTATAATGCTTGCTTAAATAAGTCATTTTGAATGATGTGGGATGACCCGAGGTAATCGAGTCGTTCACGGTTTTGCCCGATCGTCTACGATAATAGAGAATGTGGTTAAGTATGCGGAAGCTTTGATAGGTTTTCTTTTTAATTATGTTTAAGTTAGGAATAGAGGTAGAATATTAAATGGGATCAATTAGAAGATGGAATTGGGTAGGTTCGGTGAAAGAGGAATGAAGAAAGATAAGTAGATAGATGGTTCGGTTTAGAAGGAGCTACTAAGGATGGATAAAGAATAGATAATCTAGGGCTCGGTTTTAAATAGGATAAACAAAGAAAAAGTTGGTAAAGATGGACTAAAGAACTTAAACACTAGAAACGATTCAACACTAAAGAGTGTCACCCCGGTTTCTATATGGTTTAAGGTCAATGATGGAAATATCAAAAGGTTGAACACCACACCGGTTTAGTGATAAGTTCAGAAAATAATTTGGAGACGCCACAAGAATGCTTGATAAGTCAATCGAAAACTCGTACGAATTTGGAGAGGAGTAATCTCACTCTTTTGAACAAAGTTCATAAAAAATCAAATTGGCAAAAATCTTTTTTACAATTGAAATTGGCTAAGTATGTATAGCCTACAAAGGGATAACCGAATGGACATTAAAATACTTAATAGCTAAGCTAAAATTTAGCTAGAAAATGCTGGAAAATTCTGGAAGAACTTCATTTAAATTCTATAACCAAATTCGATTGAATTAGGAGTCAAAGGGGCAGCTTCAAGATTAAGCAAATGCATTTGGAGAAGATGAATGCACAAGCAATCCAATGGGCATGTCCAGATTCGGCCTAGGCTTAAATGAGCTTAATAAATTGTTGCTTGTTGAATGAAAAGTGACCAGCAATTAAACATGGATTTGAATAGCCTTGTAGGTGTGAAAATGGAGTTGGAAAATTCTTTATGGTGTGAACAACTCCAGCCGAATAGTCCTTAACATGGCAGCTAATGTGAACACCATTGATGGTGCATTGGGGACACAATCGGCCAAGCAACAAGGTATTAAATTGCTGGTACTTGTTGGTCGAATGGGTGCTTTGAAATTCCAAAAGGCAGCAGCCGCCATGCATTGTACCAACAAATCCATGTACCAGCCACATACATTGCACCTAGATGCATGAATCTCATTAAATGGCCCTTGTAAGTTCGGCTTCACCTACATGCACAAGGAAAACACATTAAATCAATTTAATTCAGCTGAATAAGAATTAAAACACTAGTTGGACACATTAATGGACACTTAGACAAATTAATTGAAGACTATCTAGGACACATTAATATTTGGAAAGAAGAAGGACACATTAACAACCTGTATTAAAATGAGACAAATTAAATTGAGTTTAGACAACATAAATTTGGTCCTAATTAAAATACCAAAGACACATTTACTTGTTGTAATAAAAAAATAAAATAAATAGTTCAATTTATTCAAGCATAGAAAATTAAGCAAATTTAATTAAACAGCTCGATGAGCTGAAATGAGCTCGAATGAGCTAATCTGAGCTAAGTTTAACTTGCACCAAAGTGCATAGACAGCTCCACGGCATCTTGCATCCTTTGACCCGAGCTCGAGTCGTTGGCCCTTCAGGCTTTGCGAGATCATCGAAACGCGGATCGTTGGTTGCCCCAGGTTGGCTTACATCATTTTGGTCACTTGTAAATGCATGTATATAAGGTTTTTTGGTAAGTTTGTAATGTCTTGGTAATGGTTTTATGGTATGTTTTGTGTGTTTTGGAAATGGTCAAGTGAAGAATGTTTAAATACCTAAATGGCCTAGAATTGTATGCATGGAAATAGGCATATGGACATGTTTAGGTAGGTTATATTTTGGTATATATTGAGGTGCCTTGTATGGCATATTGGTTGATTGAATTGGATTTTGAAATGGTATATTAATGTGTGTTTGAAGATGCTTAGGCTCATATATAGTGTGTATAAATGGGTGGTAAGGTTATGTATGGAATGGTTTGGAAATGGCTTGATTTTTTTGGTACATTTCGGGTCCACACAGTCTGAGACACGGGCGTGTGACTCAGTCGTGTGAGACACACGGCTTGGTGACACGAGCATGTGAGGCAATTTCGAGAGTTACACGACCCAGCCCACGGGCATGTGGCACAGTCGTGTAGCCCTACTCAGAGAGTTACGGGTGAGGACACGGGCTGGGACACTGTCGTGTGTCCCTATTTCAAGGGTTACACGGCCTGAGACATGGGTATGTGTCTCAATCGTGTGAGGCACACGACTTTTCCACACGGCCATGTGATCCCTATTTTTAAATTTTTGTGACTTTTTCCAAGACTTTTCAAATTATTTCAGATTAGTCCCGAATTGATTCTAAGAGCCTCAAGGGATCGATTCAGGGACAATATGCATGTTACTGATTAGTTTATGTTATGATTTATGTTATTGAATGTTAAAAAGTTTTAATATTTTCGACTGATCGGTAATACTCTGTAACTCTATTTTAGTGACGGATAAGGGTTAGGGGTGTTACAATATCTCTCTTTAAGCAGTTAGCGATTATTATGGCG
Organism: Gossypium rotundifolium; assembly: GCA_025506655.1. Taxonomy (NCBI): domain Eukaryota; kingdom Viridiplantae; phylum Streptophyta; class Magnoliopsida; order Malvales; family Malvaceae; genus Gossypium; species Gossypium rotundifolium. The sequence goes on from CP106725.1 coordinate 54,836,553, forward strand.
TGCCATATTACGTTACGATGATTTGTCTGCTTTGGACCTCTAGAAGTTTACTAATGTTGATATGGACGATGGTTTAGCATTTTTAACAGAGGGTAGAGGTGAATGAAAGCATGAGGGGTATAATAATTACCTCTTATCTTTTAAACAAGCTATCATGTTTCTTGTCGCTAAGATGTGGATGCAATTTATATGTACTCATATCTCACCACTGTTTAACACTAATATCGTTAATGTGTTTCGAACTAATTTGTTGTACTGTATTTTGCAGTGAAAGAGAGTTAGCATTGGAAAGTGGGTAAACAAGGAGATCAAAAAGTGTATATCGAACCTAAAGGTCAGAATCTATTTTCCTCATCTGATCACTGACTTATGCCATCGAGTTGGAGTGGTGATGGGAACCACTGAACAATTTCATCATCTGACTACGAGCATTATTGGAGATACCCTGCTCCATAATTTCCAGAAATTGCACAATATGAAAATAAAGGAATAGAACTAGCGACATAAATAGAAAATGGAAGTGCTTCCAGTGGTGAAGAAGAAAAGCACAAAAAGAAGATCGATGAGAAGCCTACGCAGTAGAAACGTAGGCTCGGAAGATATGTGCGCTACAATATGAGATTACTAGAGGCCATGAAACCATTCAAGGATACTTTAATGACAAGTCAAAAGGCATAGAGCTTACAATCACCCGAACGATCAAGCGATTAACTGGAGGGCAATACAGTTAGGGAGGAACAAGAAGAGGAAATCAAAGAAGAAGAAGATGACGAGGTGGCAAGGTGATGGAGGATGATAATTTCACACCCTATCGCAGCAACTTCGAGGGAACTTTTGCATCTGCGCAGCAACCTATGGGGGGACCTATCATCTATGAGCCAAGTAACCGACTTGAGATATCTTTCGCAAGGTCGACTGTGAGGGCCAAAAGTAAGGGAATTAAGGGATCGAGTGAGGGTCCCGAGGATGACTTTGATTAGTTACATGCCTTTGCATTTTATTTTCATTTTTTTATGCGGCATGTAAACTAATAAATACTTCTGGATTTATTTCTTGTTATTTTTATTTTTCATATTGTGCTGGGTTGTTTTTGTTGTTGTTTGTATATTTGTCTTCTGTGCAGCGAATTACTCTGAAAGACTACACAACATTATGAGCTTCAATGAGGAGGTGGACCCCCGAACTAGTCTAATGCTCCATTTTTGGGAAGTTCGGTAACCTCCTATCTTTTTTCTTGGGACACATTGGGGACAATGTGTAGTTTTAGTGTAGGGGGTGCACATACTAGTATATATTTTATTTTTCTTGCTTTTATGTTAGTTTGTGTGTTTATTTTAACTTTTTTGCCTTTTTCAAAAATATTTCAAAAAAAAACTTCAAAAATATTTTTCAATTTTGTTTTAAATTCTTTAAAAATCCCAAAAATATTTTTCATTTTTGTTTCTATTTTGTGTAATTGCATGGTGCTTGGACTATAATTAGGTAATAAATTACTAGTTGTACATATTAAATAAGTACATAGAATTGACAAACTTGTAAATTTTGAATGATACTAGATAATTTCTTATTCATGATTGTAGACTAATCAATTCTATTAATTAATGTGTATAATAAACTAGAGGTAATAACTAAAATGAAAATGTATAAAGTGTACCATATGATGAATAAAATATACGTATCCTTTCGAGGAATGAGGAATTATGTGTGCTCAAACATCTCATCTAGTCAAGTCAAAGACTAGGAACTAATTTTTCCTTAAGGTCTCATTACTGAATCATGTTCCAAGCAATTGAAAGTAAACTTTTCTCTCTTGTCCAATACTTAGTTTAAAAAAGCTAGTCAAGTTCTCAATAGGGCAATTCGAATAAGGATCGAAATCAAGTTTGAAAAACTGTTGTCCAAATCAAGGACTAAGATTACAAAGTCATTACATTAGGTAATTCAAATAAAAAAGAATTCTTATTTGAAGCATCGTAAAAATGCTTCTTCCTCTAAAAGTTTAATTGATCAATTATAGAGGGTAATTGGGGTGGAAATCAAGTTTGAAAAAGTGTTGTCCAAATCAAAGATTGAGATTAAGAAATTCGTTAAATTAAGTAATTCAATAAGTGTTAGGATCGACCCGATTAAGCAACAAGTAAAAAATAGCGGAATAAATTGAGAAATTGAACACACAAATTTAACGTGGAAAAACCCCTCCAAAGAAGATAAAAAACCATGGGCAAAGATAATTTTACTATAATGGGAAAAGAACGAAGAGTACAAAAGATGGAGATAAAAACTAAACCCGAAAATAAAAAACCCTCAAAACGTAAACACAAAATTCTCTAAATGTGTTATGAGTTCTAATATCTAATAGGTGTATTTTCTAAAGTTGTAAAAGAGCCTATTTATAGGCTAAATTCATAGGTCAAATAATAATAAAATAATCTAGACTAATCAGAGTTTGATTGAAACAAATAAATAGAGTTTAACTGAAAGATTATTTCTCAAATTTGACTGAAATATGAGTCATACTCAACAAATCTCCACCTTGACTCATATTTCCACAATGCCATCTTTGCCAAAGCCCGTCACGTGCCTATCTTAAACTATGCCGAGAATTAATTGAGTTGAATCTGTGCTTAGAAACTAGAAGACTTTTAGCCTTCGACTTGTACACTACCAAATTAAAATTAACCCGGGTTTCATTTTCACAAACACAGTACCCTAATTTTTCAAAACCTGCATCCAAAAGAGAACCTCTCTTCAACGAAATGGTCATATCTTTTTCCCTCCTATGACTAAGTTGCCTCGCTCTGAATGAGTTAACTTCGACTCTGTAATGGACGAGGGACGTCCGATTTCACCGGTCACTGTAGAACCTTCTAGAATATAAAGACTGCCAGTTCTTTTACCTTTTAACAAAACGAGAGCTCCACGAGATACTTTAATGCCACTTGACTCGATGTTGATTCTACATCCTTTCAAGTCTAAAATACTCAATGAGATAAGATTCTTTCGTAAATCAGGTACATACCTGACATCTGAGAGTGTCCTAATTGTAACAGCCCGATTTTAGGGCTAGCTGGAACAGTGGTCTCGGGATCACTAAATCTGAGGTTGAGGAAAATTATTTTGGAGTTATTTAATGTGTTATGGCATTAACATATGGCTATATGAAAATTTTGGTGCTTTAATTTTAGCGATTTTATGTTTAATTGTGAAAAGGACTAAATCGCATAAAGTGTAAAAGTTCTATTTTTTTTTCAAGGTAGAGGTGTTTGATAGCCATAGAATATTAAATTGGTGGTCCTTATTGTGAAATTTGGCCAATTAAGGTGTGTTGCCCGGCCATGGGAAGCAAGGGGACATGGGCATTAATTTTAGTCAAAATTTTGGTGACATCAGGTGATAAAAAAATGAATAAAATAAGATAAAAAGATGAGATATCATCTTTTACTATTCCTTCTTCTTCTACCACCGAAAATTGAGAGTAATAAGGGTTCTTGGAGTTCAAAATTTTCAGCAAAACAAATCTCATCCAAGTATGTGATTTTGGTGGTTTTATTTGATAATTTTGTACTTTTGGAGTCCCCAAAGCTTAAGCTAGTTAATGAGGGGACTAATTTGCAATATGGTTGAAAGTCTAGGGACTTACCATGAGAATGTTTACGTTGTTTTCTGAGTTTTTATGGAAGAAAATGAATGTTAGAGAGATGAGAAACAACTTTGGTGAAAGGTGTAGTCATGAAAACACATAAATGGGACCATGTTGTAAAGTTTGTGATTTGGTAATAAATGCATGAAATAGTTAGATTTATGAGTAGTTGAAGAGAATTAAATTTTCAGCTAGGCTTGTTTATTGAGAAAATGTGTTGAAAAAATGATTTACGAGCCTAGGGGTAAAATCATAATTTTGCCATAGTACAAGGGCAAAATGGTCATTTTTTCCTAAGTAGAGGCTATGATGTATTATGATTGTACAATGTTGTAAATGAGAGAATTTTGTTGTTATAGACCAAGAAGAGCGCGGAGTTCACCTTGACCGAGGAAAAAGCAAGGTTACGGAATAGACCGTTGATCAATACGTTTTGCATTGAGGTAAGTTTATGTGTAAACGATGCATTTTATATACACATGTTGTTACTAATTGGTGCGTTGCATGATTGAGAACATGTATGATTTAACTGGATTGAATTGGTAGTTATTGAATAATTTTCGTATGAATGACGAAACAGATATGTAAATGTGAAATAACATCCGTAGTAATAAATAGTGGGTTGTGTGCGAAATACCACTATAACAACTCTTGATGGTGGGCTAAGTGCGATACCACCTTATTTCTTAATTACGATGGGCTGTGTGCAATACCATCGTCTATTTATCATTTGGTGGGCTAAGTGCGATACCACCGTAACTATCCTTTTGGTGGGCTATGTGCGATACCACCCTATTAAAGTTTGATTGTGGGCTAAGTGCGAAACCACCGAGTTATTGGTATTATGAATGGTTTATTAAGAAATTATGATGTGTTGTATCATGTGACTTTTTAATGTTAAGTGCAGGGATGCATGTTAATGAATGTGGGCATTAAGCTTGTGGTATGGTTAGAATATGGTAAGGGAGGAAATGAGTAAGCATGATAATGAATGTGGATTGTTCTTGCTTAGTATGTAATGCTATTTATTGTTTAGCACATACTATGATGTTATCTGTTTACATGTAAACTTACTAAGCTTAAAGCTTACTCCCCTTTTTCCTTTCCCTTGTTTTATAGAGTCGAAGAGCCGGGTCGGGATACGAAGATAATTGGAAGATCACCCACACTATCATCTTCTCTCGGTATATCTAGACTTAGTGTTTTGAGTATGGCATGTATAGGGGCTAGTCTAGATAATTTGTTTTGTTATTTTGGCCGAGAGTGTGTTGGCCCCTTTAAAGATGAATTCTTTTGTATATAGCCATAGTTGATGGCTCATTTTTATATATAAAAAGATGAAGTTATTCATGGAGGTGTATTGCAAAATTTAGTTGTTTAGTGATTTGGATGGATGAATTTATGTTATATAAGTTAGGGTGGCGAAAAGAGCTTGGCAAGTAGCCTTGTTCTTGTCCACACGGGTAGGTACACGGGCGTGTGTCTAGGTCGTATGTGACACACGGTCAGTCCCATGGGTGTGTAGCCAGGCCTTGTGTCCCCTGCATGTTAGTTTTTCCAAGTCAGTAAACTTTGTAGTAAGCATACGGGCAGAGACATGGTCGTGTGTCTTAGCCGTGTGGAAGGCACGGCCACGAACATAGGTGTGCGTCCAAGCAATGTGAAGTCTGCACCTTGAATTTGGAATTTAAATCGCCACACAGTTGAAGCACATGGGCGTGCGACAGGCCGTGTGGATTAAGTCAGAGGCGACTACGGGCTAGCCATACGGGCGTGTACTAAGCCTTGTGATACAAGTTAGTGTCGACCACGGGTGTCGAGCACGAGCGTCTAAGATGGCACACGGGCGTGTCATTCCCTTTACACGGGCATGTAGCCCCTGTTCAAGTAAAATTTTCCTAAATGCGTAAAAGTTTCAGATTAATTCCTGAAACCTTTCGGAAGCTTGTTTAGGGCCTCGTAGGCCCATCATAAAGATATTAGAGGTGTGTATGGAAAAGTTTTAGTTTGGAATGGAATTTGATAGCCCAAAGTTGTATGACTATGTGAACTAAGTTTGGTAACACCTCGTATTCGGTTCTGGCGTAGGATACGGGTAAGAGGTGTTACACTAATCGTCTCATCGTGTATCCTAATTTTAATAGTACCAATACCAATTACCTTATTAGATGAATCGTTTCCCATGCGCACAACTCCACCTTCAACCGAACTGTATGTGGAGAACCATTCTCTATTAGGACACATGTGGAAAGAACATCCCGAATCTAAGATCCACTCAGACGTGAGCTAGGAGTTATCGCTCGTTCACACTAACAAGAAATCATCACTGCTTTCATCGACCAAATTAGCACCATCTACATCTTCCCCGTTACTCTCAGCAGCTCTTTTATTTTGTAGTTTATAACAATTTGCTTTGACGTGGCCTAACTTTTGACAATAGCGACACCTTTTGTCTCATTTCTTTGATGCTACCAAAACGGAAGCTTGCTTATCTACCTTGCTATCCAAACCAAACTCATTTTTGAGTTTGTCTCTACTCAACAAAAGACCCTTCACATATTCGAACGAGAGTTTGTCTCTTTTCCACAAGGCGGATGAGGTTTTCTCCATCAATACCTCCTGCAATACCATATTCGTGAGGCACAACTGGATTGCAAACAAGGCTTTTGCATCAAGCTCTTCCTATTCTGTTTAATTTAGATTCTCAGGCTTTTTCCTGGTAACAACCTTTTTCAAGCCTGTTTGAACTAGAATTGCCATAATTCAAACTTGCCACAGATTGAAATTTGTCTCACCATCAAACTTATCAATTTCAAACCTTATTGTTGCCATATTTGAATGTGCTGATCTATGAAAATTGAACTAACTCTGGTACCACTTGTTAGGATCGACCCGATTAAACAACAAGTAAAAAAAATAGTGGAATAAATTAAGAAATTGAACATACAATTTTAACATGGAAAAACCCCTCCAAAGAGGATAAAAAACCACGGGCAAAGATAATTTTACTATAATGGCAAAAGAACGAAGAGTACAAAAGATGGAGATAAAAACTAAACCCCGAAAACCCGAAAATAAAAAACCCTTAAAACGTAAACACAAAATTCTCTAAATGTGTTATGAGTTCTAATATCTAATGGGTGTGTTTTTATAAGGTTGTAAAAGAGCCTATTTATAGGCTAAATTCATAGGTCAAATAATAATAAAATAATCTAGACTAATCAAAGTTTGATTGAAACAAATAAACAGAGTTTAACTGAAAGATTATTTCTTAAATTTGACTGAAATAGGAGTCATACTCAACAAATCTCCACCTTGACTCATATTTCCACAATGCCATCTTTTCCAAAGCCCGCCACGTGCCTATCTTGAACTATGCTGGGAATTAATTGAGTCAAATATGTGCTTAGAAACTGGAAGACTTCTAGCCTTTGACTTGTACACTGCCAAATTAAAATTAACTCGGGTTTGATTTTCACGAACACAGTGCCCTAACTTTTCAAAACCTGTAACATCCTAGATTAGGGGTTATGCGTTTGTGCATAATTCATGAGTAGTAGGTTTTGGTAGTGTTTGGAAGTGAATTAAGGTTTTTTAAAATCCTAGGATGGAAGAGAAAGCTTTGGACAATTATTGGTTTTTAAGTTAAAAACAAGAAGTGATGTGGAAAAAGTGGTAAGGGACGCCACCTAAGGTGCAAGGGTTATGGCATCAAGTGAAGTACTTTGAGGGAAGAGGTTCGAATCCCATTATGTGCATTTTTGCTTAAATTTTATGAAATAACATGTTTCTTGTGATATGTGGTGTGCATTTTAGAACCTTGAAAATGTAATGGAAATGTATGGAAATGTATGGAAATGTAAGGAAATGTATGGAAATGTATGGAAATGAAATGGAAATGTGGAAATGGAAATGTATGGAAATGTATGGAAATGTAAGGAAATGTATGGAAATGTAAGGAAATGTATGGAAATGTGGAAATGGAAATGTAAGGAAATGTATGGAAATGTAAGGAAATGTAAGGAAATGTAAGAAATGATTTAGAAATGATTCAAAGAGGAAAGTGAACATTTCGAAACTTGGAAATGTAAGGAAATGTCAAGTTTAAAGAGCCAAACGAAAATTTTTGGAAACTTAGAAATGACTTAGAAATGTTGAGTTTTAAAGTTTAAAAGAGGAAATTAAGGCAAGGTGGCCTTAAGAGAAAAAGTATGTGAAATTTGACACACAAACAGGCTTGGAAAAGTGGCCTGAAGATGCCACTTAGGGCCTCTGGAAATGGCGCCACATGCAAGGGTGTTGGGCCTGAGTTCAAGTCACATGGGAAGCAAATAAAAGAAGTTTTATTTTGCTTCTAGAAGCCTGAGAGGTGGACGGCACAAGGCTTGCAAAAGAGGAGTTTCATTCTCTTTAAATTGGCTAATTAGGGGATAAATAATGGATTTATTTTAGATTATTTTAAGAGATAAATGAGGAATTGTTCTTTAATTAGGAAAATAAGGAGAAGTGATGGCCAAGTAAGGGACTTTGAGTTTAATAATTTCGCTAAGTAAGGATAGTTGCTGAATTATCTTTTATTTTAGGTGATAATTAAAGAGATAAAGCTATCAAAATAGAAGAGTGATGGCCAAGTAAGGGATTCTAAGTTAGTAATTTGGCTATAAAAGGAAAAGAGAGCCCATTCGCATTATTTTACGTTCTTTGAAAGCCTCTGTCAATTCTCTTCACCAAATCTTCTTCTTCTTTTATTTTTGCCAAGTCGAAATACCTTGTGTTCTAGCAGAATCCTCCATCTTTATTCTTCCTTCTCTTTTCTTTCTAATCCTCCAAAAGCGAAAGTTGTGAGATCATCATCTAGCCATAGCCGAATCTCTGAAGGTTGAAGTGAAGGTGCAATCGATTTCTTCAAGTAAGGATAAGATCTCATTCGGTTTCATCCTTTTTCTTTTAAGATTTGCCGAAATCTAGGACTAACCCCATTAATATCTTGTTTCCGAAACTTTGAAGAGATCTTTTCGGGATTTGTTTAAGTCAACTACAAGAAGGAGAAGTTCTTTTCCCGAAGGTACACCATAGGCCGCGTGTTCCCTAGTTATTCGATGAATTTCGGGATTTAAAATCCACAAGGTAAGCACATAGGTATGTTCGGCCAAGGCCTATTTTGGATATCTAGATCTATTTCATAATTGTTAAAAAGCCAAAACTAACCTATGTAGAGATCCAGTGTTTGGCCGAATACAAGGAGAAGAATAACAAAGTTTTCGGGATTTGAGTAATAAGCAAATCGATATTAAGGTAAGTTTTAGTACACAAATCCTACTAGGATTTGGTTTTATGGCCGAATGAGTTTTTCATTAAATATTTAATATGGGCCGAATGTAGGGAGTTAAAGATCTAATATCGGAATTCGGGATTTCAAGTGAAATCGTTAAGCGAATCAGGTGTGTACCCTATCCTAAGTCTTGATATGTTCATGGCTATGTTTAAATTAAATGAAATATTAAGAATGTGAAAATATGGCAAAGGTACCATGTTATGGTACAAAGTACTCAGGTACGTTTCCTACTCCTACTAGGATTATGAAATATGTTAATTGTAACATGAGAATAAGAATAAGAATGTGAACTCTGGCATATTTATGCATATTACTATTGTATGGGGCATATGGGTTTATTTTGGGGAAGTGAATGTGGTGACCTAAGACCACAAAATCTAATATCGTGGTGACCTAAGACCATGAATGCGGTGACCTAACGTGGTGACCTAAGACCACGGATATGGAGTGTATGGAGTGTAGGAGGGGTTGACTTAGTAGTCCCACGGTGTGTAGGATGGTACGGTGGTGTGTAGCGGATGGCATATAGGTTTGGGTTCGAGTTGCATCATATTGTTTAAATGCTTTATGAACATGAATGATATTGTATGCCCGAAATATTAAATTTTAGTGTTGGTTACACATTGAGTCTGCTGACTCACCCGTTGTGGGATTACTTTTCGGTGACGACCGGTGATGGACCGGCCTACAGATGATTAGTGGAGGCCATGTGAAGTTGATTTCTTTTATTTGGACTATTTTATTTTAAGTATTTTGAATTTAAATGTGCGAATTATTTGATGTAATAAGGCCTTAGTAGAATTATTTTATTCTGTTTTTATTTGTTAAGCTTACAAACCTTTATTTATTAAAAGATCAAGTAAATCTATTTTTTTTTAAAACAAAGCCCAAATGTTTTGTCACCTAAAGTAAAGGATTTTTAATAATGAAATAAACTTGTTTTCATCTCAAGCCCAACCCAAAATGATCTTTCTTCCAAATCACACAAGTTTTTCCTAAATAACAAAAGAATTTGAAACGGTTTACACCGGGGAACATACCAGATCCGGTCAAGGCTCGTGGGCCGGGTTTGGGGTGTTTCAAAACCTGCATCCAAAAAAGAACCTCTCTTCAACGAAACGGTCATACCTTTTTCCCTCCTATGACCAAGTTGTCTCCGCTCCGAATGAGTTAACTTTGACTCTGTAACAGACGAGGGATGTCCGATTTCATCGGTCATTGTAGAACCTTCCAGAATATAAAAACTGCCAGTTCTTTTACCTTTTAACAAAACAAGAGCTCCACGAGATACTTTAATGCCACTTGACTCGATGTTGATTCTACATCCTTTCAAGTCTAAAATACTTAATGAGATAAGATTCTTTCGTAAATCAGGTACATACCTGACATCTGAGAGTGTCCTAATCGTCTCATCATGTATCCTAATTTTAATATTACCAATACCAATTACCTTATTAGATAAACGTTTCCCATGCGCACAACTCCACATTCAACCGAACTATATGTGTTGAACCATTTTCTATTGGGACACATGTGGAAAGAACATCTCGAATCTAGGAGCCACTCGGACGCGAGCTTGGAGTTATCGCTCGTTGACACTAACAAGAAATCATCACCGCTTTCATCGACCAAATTAACACCAGCTACATCTTCCTCGTTACTTTCAGCAGCTCTTTTATTTCGCAGTTTATAACAATCTGCTTTGACGTGACCTAACTTTTTACAATAACGACACATTTTGTCTCGTTTCTTTGATGCTACCAAAATAGAAGCTTACTTATCTGCCTTGCTATCCAAACCAAACTCATTGTCGAGTTTGTCTCTACTCAACAAAAGACCCTTCACATCTTCGAACGAGAGTTTGTCTCTTTTCCACAAGGTGGATGAGGTTTTCTCCATCAATACCTCCTGCAATACCGTATTCGCGAGGCACAACTGGATTGCAGACAAGGCCTTTTCATCAAGCTCTTCCCATTTTGGTTTGATTTAGATTCTTAGGCTTTTTCTCGGTAACAACCTTTTTCAAGCCGGTTTGAACTAAAATTGCCATAATTCAAACTTGCCACAGATTGAAATTTGTCTCACCATCAAACTTCTCAATTTCAAACCTTGTTGCTGCCATATCTGAATAGGCTGATCTATGAAAATTGAACTAGCTCTGATACCACTTGCTAGGATCGACCCGATTAAGCAACAAGTAAAAAAAATAGCAGAATAAATTGAGATATTGAACACAAATTTAATGTGAAAAAACCCCTCCAAAGAAGATAAAAAATTACGGGCAAAGATAATTTTACTATAATGGCAAAAGAACGAAGAGTACAAAAGATGGAAATAAAAACTAAACCCCAAAAACTCGAAAATAAAAAACCCTCAAAACGTAAACACAAAATTCTCTAAATGTGTTATGAGTTCTAATATCTAATGGGTGTATTTTATAAAGTTGTAAAAGAGCCTATTTATAGGCTAAATTCATAGGTCAAATAATAATAAAATAATTTAGACTAATCAGAGTTTGATTGAAACAAATAAATAGAGTATAACTGAAAGATTATTTTTCAAATTTGACTGAAATAAGAGTCATACTCAACAATAAAGAATAATTCTTATTTTAAGCTTACTAAAATAGCTTCTCCCCCAAAAAGTTTAACTGGTGAATTAGATAGATAATCAGGAGTCTTACCCAAATGGCCCTTGGAATCATTCTACAAACCAACTTGCCACCTTAGTAAAAGTCATTGTACTTGCTCATTTCTTACCTTAAGTCTTTTCTTTTATTATTTTACGGAAAAATATTTGGTACAGTATTAATAAAGTTTTTGGACTCCACAAGTAGGATTAGAGGTTGACAAGTGTTTTATAAGGGTATAAAAATATTAAAATAAATAAATATTTTTAAAAAGAGACACATGATAAATTTTAAGACTGTTGTGAAATAAAAAAATACACTAACAATGTACCAAATACTAATTCTTATTTTATTAGTTATTTTTAAATTATTTAATTATTATTTAAAAATTTAGCTTTCTTGTAATGTAAGTTGGGAAAAAGAAAAGTTTAAATAAAATTCACGACACTTGACTTAATTTCACTTACACTTTTTAGGATTTTAGAAACTGCTTTTAATTGTAACTGCGAAGGCATGGTTGGGTCTTAGGTATATACAATTATTATTTTTCTTTCAATAAAATTACTCACAGAGAGTTTATTTACAGGATTTCATTCTTGTATTTTATTAGAAGGTTCTTCTTCCTGATTTGTTTTAGGATTGGGGTTGAAGTATTCAACTTTGAAATTGCCAAAATAATTTACTTTGTGAAGGGTTGTATTGGAGCCATTATTTAAATTTGATGGAATTCTGATTCCAAAAACTTTCTAGTGGACATCAATTGTGCATCCATCTTACATAATCCATACTCTATTTCATTTTCATCTTTCCATTGTTTTCCATCTTTGTTTCATTATTTTGAGATTTTAATTACTTTATATTCTAATCTCTTTAGTTTTCCAAAGTTTCAAGTGTTTATATTCAAGAATCAGCAGCACCTTACTTGGATTCTAAGAAACCTATAAAAATTACTTCTTCTATGTTAGAATTACAAATAAAATTATGACCGTTGTTATTATTACTGTTATTGTTATTATACGTTTCAATTTGAGGGGGAATAAATTGTAAAAACAGTTGAGGTCAGACTTTAGTTGAACTGTACGTTTTATGCCCTTAATTACATTGTGTTTTATGCATCCTTGCCAGCTGTGAATAACGACGCTTGTAACTACCATGAAATAGTGTTGGTTGTTTTCCTTTTAGGCTGAGTGAGGGGAAAACACCAGTTATGCTTAATTCTTGGTGAATTTGAATTATGTTTCTTCCTTGTTCCTTCTCTCTTCTCTTGTTTCCTTCTATTTTCTTCTTTTTCTTGAAACGACCATATCAAGGGTATCAGAGCTAGTTGATTCGCCATGGCTAGTGAAGGGGTAACCACCAGATTGCAGAAAAAGGTTGGTCACTTGCAGTAGGAGGTTGCTCAACTCCAAGTTGAGTTATCTCAATGGGACACCAAGATCAACAACCGGTTGAAGGAGCTCAGGGAAGATTTTCATGGGGAAATCAAGTCTGAATTGTAGAGCTTGTTTGTGAAGTACTTGGGACACTTGCCATCTGTAGCAGATGTTGCTGGTTCTTCCCAGGACTGGGGTACGAGCATTCTAGGAAGTCCTCCACCAGGCTTCCCTCCTAGAGACACTTTGATTGCTTCTCCTATGGGGGATTTGGGCAACACAGGGACACTTACTTGTGGAAGTCTCATTGATGGATCTGGGCGCTCTTTTAAGTTGGACTGTCCAAGGTTTGGTGGTATAGATTTTAGAGGGTAGTGGTCAAAGCTGGAGCAATATTGTGAAACTGAGGGTGTGGTTGATAGTGTTAAGGCATGGGCTATGATGTTGCACTTAGAATGGAAGGCACTCGATTGGCATCACTTTTATGCTCAAAGACAAGAAGGTTTGCATTTGTTGTCTTGGGATAGTTATGCTCATAGCCTAAAAGAAAGGTTTGGATCTAGTTCTTTTAGGGACCCCATGGCAGAATTGGTCTCTTTGAAGCAGTTGGGTGGACCAATTCCATGTTGATGTTGTAAGTTTTCCCAATCAACTTTATCTTCCTGAAACATATGCTTTAAACATGTTTACCAGTAACCTTAAGCTTGAGATAAGGCAATACTTGCAACTATTCAAGCCTAAGTCCTTGGTAGAGGGTGATTTGGTTGCTAGACAGGTTGAGACTATTTTGTCTTAATTCTAGTAGAAAACTAGCTCTAGTGGGCATAAGGGGACAGCCCCGACCTCCATCTTTGTTTCCCACTGTCAAAACCAATCTTGCACCAATGTCCACTTCTATTCCTAGAAGCTCTTTTGTGGGAACGAGTGGCCAGAAGTCCACTAATTGAGCCCTTTCACAAGCTGACATGGAAGATAGGAGGAAAAAGGGCCTATGCTTTTGGTATGGAGCTAAGTATGGACCTAGTCATAAGTGCATGATGTCCCAATTATATCAATTGTTGATGAAACCTTTGTCAGAAAGTGAAGCCAAGATTGCCAGGAAATCTTAGAGTCTACTGATCCAGAGGGAGAGATCTACACCATTCCCATTTTGTCACTTCACGCAATGCAAGGTTTTTAAGGCTACAACACAATGAGAATTGCAGCTCAACTTGGAACCACTTGGGCAATCATGACGGTGGTTCTAGTAGCACCCATAATTTTTGTGGATGCCAAGTCAGTGAAGAAGTTGAACTTGCTGGTGGATCATCAATGTAAACTCAAGGTGTCCACTGCTGATGGAGGCAAATTGGTGACTCAAGGTCATTATAGAGATGCTGCAGAGATGTTACAGCACTGAGCATCCCTAGATGAGTTTCAAGTCCATCTTTCCTTCCAGTACACCATCTTCAAAACTGCAAAAATCATATGTTTAGCATATAAAATGAAGATAACAAATTTACCTTAACATTATCCAACAAGATAGAATTATAATAAAAAGTACAAAATTTGATATCAAATTATTTGTTACACGGTGCATTTTGTGCACCCTTGCCAGCTGAGAATAACAGCTACTGTAAGTACCATGAAACACTGCTGGTTATTTCCCTTTTAGGCTGAGTGAGGGGAAAAGATCAGTTATGCTTAATTCTCGGTGAAATTAAATTCTGTTTCTTCCTTGTTCCTTATCCTCTCTTCTCTCGCCGTATCATTCCACTTCTATTTCAATCGACATTTTTCAGATTTGATTATTTCCAAGAACCGTTCATCCATTTTCAACAAAACTATCTTTTGGGTTTTGATTTGGGTCCGAGATTCTGCATCATCAACGCACAAAACACTTGCAACCAGAACAAGACATCCTCCACATAAACCACATTGATTGAGCAAAAAAAGTTGTTTTTTTCTCTTTTTTCATTAAAATTCCCTTGAGCTCTGACCTATTAGAATCAGTACATACTGTACTTCCTCATATAGGATACAAGATTTCTACACTTGCAACAACATAGAAAAGACAGATGTAACAACCAGCAACAGCTGGCCATATACAAAACGCAACAAAACCTACATGTTCGCCCACCATTTGTAAGGAAAAGTTGACATGAACAAATCAGGCAGATGGAAATGAAAGCGACTTCAGGACCTAGAATAGGCGCTTCCTGCAGCCTTCTGCTCCACAGTAGCATGCCATCTTTTTTACCTTCCCATCAGGACCATGAACGCTATCAAGGGCATACCCATAGTCATACGTCAGCTCCTACAACCAAAATATCAAAATTTTATCCAGTCACTCCAAACACCAGCCAACCCAAGACAGGAAATATAAGTAGATCATAATAAGACCAATAGATATATAACTCAAGCTCCAAGCGTTATCAGAATTTATGAAGCAATACTAAAGATATTACATTAAATTCCAGAAATTGGTACCAAACACCTTCCATGAAATTTAAAAGGTGCTTCTACAGAAACCAAAATAAGGGGGAATCACCTGCAAAGGAGGAATGCTGTCTGCTGCAAAGAGCATTACTCGAGCCAGTTTAATATCTTGATGTGCACTCAGGACACACTGGATAAAGAGGTTAGGCTCACAGCTATGATTGATAAATCTTGCAACATTTCCAATAGAAGCAGCATCAATGCAGAACTCTGGCACACTGTCTGATCTCTGTTCGTCAATTTTGTCCATGTTCTGGATCATTGGCAAGGATGCATCTAGTTGCCGCCTCTGTCATGGAAAAGAATAACAGCATAAATACAATCGTTTATGATTTCAGAGCAGTAATATCACAAATCAGACAACAGTGTTTTGTTAGAAAAAGATTATACTCAACAACTTGAAATGGAAAGCAAAATGCAATACTATATGCTAAGAGACTATCCATACCTCTCTGCCACCGAGCCCCCTCATAGTTTGCAAGCAATCAATGTCAAAAATGTAATTATTCTCAGAGACATTATCCAGCTCTTCTGTCCTCGTGAGCACTCCAATATATTCACAAACAGGGGCACCAGCAGGTATAAAATCCCAAGATCTAACGGCCCATCCTTTCTTCGGAGTACGGAAGACCTGTCAATTCACATAAGTCAGATTTTATCTGGAAATATTTCAACCAGAATCTCAGAGGACCAAATCAAAAACGAGCAGAGTAGTTTTTCTTGCAGTAATAAGAAACCTCAAGTCGATATTTCAATCCTCTCTGAGATGTACGATTTACACAACTTGGATCACAGCCACATTTTGGACCACATTCAAAAACAACATGTTTGGCTTCAATTAACCTGAAATTGAAGCAGTGGAACAGGAGCATAATTAAGCAATAAACTTCAACAATAAGAAAAAGGAGTACGGCGCAAGCCATTAAGCCTCCCTATTACTAAGATTTTACCTGCCACCATCACGGTGCACATAAGGAAAATCAGAACCATTAAGCCTTGCACATGCACAAGTTTTGGGATCCCAGCAAAGCCCCTTGCAATCACATCCAGCAGCATTAGCAGGAAGCTTTATATTTCGTGCAAATTTCATTGATTTGCTATACTGGTAACCTGAAAACACAGGAACAGGATGAATTTTAGTAACTTGTTATGCATGCATAAGATTGTATCAATGGACCTATCTTTATAAAGAAAGTATAAAGTTGGAAAAAAAGGAGGGGAAACAATAAGTAAAAGTGAAGAAAAGAGTGTCATTATTAGCTATGTTACCCAGACTCGAGTGAGTATTAGATACTAGTATGTGAATGCTCAATGTTTCCCAAGTATATACCCCCATATCCATGTCCAATATGTTTCAGACACATGTATCAGACATGACTTCTCAAGGAAAAATGAATTTGGCCAGAAAAGAAGGAGAAAAAAGAAAAATGAAGAATCCATTTCACATGGATTGTCATAAAAACGTGCAACACAATTAAGCATGTGAACAATGGACCTCTTCCAGCAAATGATAATAGAAAGGAGAAAAAGTCGCTTAGAAATGAGGATTTGTAGACGAGACAAGATTATCAAAGGGAAACAATGAACAGTTTACATGCAAAGTGATCTACAGGAACCTATCTTGAGATAACAGGAGACAGAATGAGTGAAATTTACACTCATACATGGTGTGGCAGGTTTGGAGCATAAGATGATAAATCAGTAATAATGAACGAGAAGAAAGCCATGAGCTATGGACTATCAAACTCACGAGAAGAAGCAGATCAGATATGTTATTGGTGAACTAGTATGAACTTATAACCAAAAGTATATCTCTAATATATTATTGATTTCATTGTGCATGACAACACATTACTAAGAAACAAATTAGAAAGTTAAGCTTGCCTGTTGGTGCAACAGGTGGATCATCAACCAAATTAGTAGCTGGAATAGGAACCACTTCTTGGCCACCACTTATGTCCTCACACACCAGCCTTAACCAATAAACAATCGAATTGAGAAAGACTAGAAAAATTGATTAATGGCAAGCAATTATTTTATGTAATATTTAATTCTTCAAATACCCGCGAATTTCTGACGGACACTGGGGAACACGGCCATAGGTAAAATGAACCTATCATAAGAGTGAACAAACATGATTACAATAATTAGATCCAACAGAAAAATCCAAATTGCTGTGACAGGAATTCTTGCATTATTCTTTTGAGATCTACAGATCTTCTCATGAAAGCAAAGTAATCCCAATTTGATCAGAAATTTGAAAATAAAACTCCAAAGTGAGTCCAGACTCTGGAGTCCTATTTCACCGATTACACCATTGTCCTAAAACCTCTTCCATACTCTATTTGGATAAATAAAAATCAGATTTATTCTCATTTTAAAAGGCAGTCACCGCCAAGAATAAGTGATACATTCCATCTCCAGTTATCAGGCTTTATAAATTAAAAAATACCATCACAAGCCATACAATGCCTTTCATCAAAACTTGCATGTGCAAATTCAATTTACAGGGAAAGTATAACAGAACAATCATTATCTTCAGTGAAATTCAAATAACATTGGGTCTGAAGATAAATGCCCTTTTAGAGCAAGTAGCCAACCAAAATCATAAAATATATAGTAAACCTGGCTAGTTGTCAATGTTGGTTGCCCCTCAAGCCGCCTCAATCTATATTTAAAAACAGTGAACCCAGAAATACCCTTCTCTGCCCAGTAGTGAACAACCTGCAAATGTGGAGCAGGTATTGAAATGCATAGTGTCCTATTGAACGCTAGGTAAAAAGCATCAATTTCTCAAATCAACAAAGACTAATATTATTATTTAAAATAAAAAAACACTAAACTAAAGGCACATCCAATACTATAAAAGATAATTTCCAAAAGAGTAAGACTAAAAGAATATTATCTAGTTTTTAAATATTTAAGAAATTACAGGAAAAAATGCCGTGCCTTGCATGATAAAAAAACACAAGGCTACAATGTCAAGCAGGTAAAAGACAAATCAACCTGAAAACTGAAAAAATTGTAAAAAGCAAAGCAAAGCAAAACAAAACACTCAACATTCAGTTATTTAAGCCATAGCACATGAGATAGGTACAGAGCTTGTTGTCACCCATCAAGAAGACATGCAACAAACTACTTGTTCACATAATCTTTTGAGCAAAATGAAGCCATCCAATCACTTTAACTTTTGGCTTTTACCAAAAGAAAAATATTTGGAATAATCATTCTTTCTGTCAAGAACGGCAAGAGAACTGCATGTTTGTGTTGAAGAATACAAGACTCACTCAGCCATGAAAGAAACACCAAGGTAAGTTAATCATATTAAAAAATTATCCAAAATTGCCATATTTGATCAGTTTCTTATCGCAGAAGGAACTATAATATTATCGTATGCATTCAAATTATTCACAAAGATTTAGGAATATGGTTTCAGTTTTATTCATCATAGTTCATACAGACAATGGGAAAAGTAAAACTACCATTTTTTTTTGTCACAACATATAACATGATAAATTTAATGAAAACATATCATGCAACCTGAACCAACAAATAAAATGTTAGAAAATGACAAGCTGAATAAATTGTCAAAAACTTACCTTGTACAATCCATCATATGTATAAACTTTCCCAGAGTAACTATTAGCACATTCATGACCTCGAACTACTCTGACAGTCACCCCAAGGTCCACGCAGTTCTATAAATAAAATCAGGCAGAAAGTAAGCAGACAACTTCCAATGAGATGTCATACAAGTCACTACTACCAACATTGAAAAAGTTCAAGATGCAACAGAATTTAAAACCTATAATCAGATGCCAGACAAGACATTCTGACATTAACATAACATCAAGATACATGCGTGGACATGCACAAAAGAACTTTTATCTTGAACCCAAGATATGACAATTGCGATTAGCAAGCATCTAACGACATAGTGATTCTTTTTTGTTCATTCTAACAACATAGTGATTTAGTCTCAAATAAACACGCACAAAAGACAAACCATTTTCATAATTATATTGATAGCATGCCATTGTGCTTTATTTAAATATTTTATCCCGAGTATGATGAGAAAATTTCAAATATATGTAGTTTCCAACTAGTAACAAATTCAATCTACAACCATCCAGGTATATAAACAACGTAAATCCATAAGAACTTAAAATTCATACCTTCAGTGCCAGATTACCACGTTCCAAAACTTGATCTCGAATTTGTCGTTTATTACCAGTTAGGTCATGTCCTCCTTGTCCAGTGTAAACAACATCTTCAGCATTATCTAAATCATCCTCATACATGCCAGATAAAACTATAGCTACCGCAAGCGGGAATATATAGTGTTCATACTCCTGCAGTTTTACAACCACAAAAATGTAAAACAAAAAAGAGCTGGTTGTGTCGTAAATGTTATTGACACAATGGTTCGTTCTTTGACAAACAAAAACAAAAGAATCCACTCAATTGAAAACATCCAAACGAATGACTCCTAAAGAGCATGCACCAAAGAGTTCATTCAGGAAAAGCAAAAGCTGTCTAGAATGTCTAAATAGAAATAAATAAGGAAACAAAAAAAATAAGCAAGGTAATTACGGTGTTAATAAAACATGATTCTAGCGAAGATGGAAACTGAAAGCCTTGAACTGGTACGAAAGGAAAAAGAGGGGCAAGAGGCGACCATATTTTCAGATGTCAAGTCATGTTCATACATGTTTCTCTTAAGGGATATTTTACTCAACAACAGCTCTTAATGGTAGCCATCAGCACTTGATGACAGCAAAAGTAACAGCGGAAGCCCCCTGCACAACCTGGATTCTATCCAATTTTTGGGCAGGCTTGAGAGTACACTTGCAGTGCACAAGGTAGAAAGGGTATGATAATGCAGTTATAGAGCATCTTTAAATCAAAGGGCCATCCATTGAAAAAATAAATAAAAAGCTTTTAAAAAAGTGCAGACATCACTAAAACCCATTCACAGGAAAAAATTGAATGTATTACCCCTTTCTTGTAGGACTGTCCCATATAATCTATACCATTCAACCAGTGGCTATGAAAACCAACCGCAACCATTTCAGCACGAGAATAAAACCGATGACCAACATCAATGCCTGCCATACATTAAATACATCTTAGAGGATAATTTCTTAAACTCATGAAACAAGATCTGGAATGCCCATTAGAGCACACGTTAGCCAACTAACACCAGCAAGAAACAACACAACTGGGATAAGCTCTCACAACCAACCTGGAATGCTACCTATCTTTTTCTCAGGATAAAGCACCTCATTTCTCTCCATCATCTGCAAATGATTTAATTTTGAGAAAATATTAGGGCATGTAACATCAAAATCAGTATTAATTTAACACCATAATACCATACTTAAAGAAAAAGAAATATAAGAATATGAAATGGAATCGAGAATGTTTTACAGAGTTATCATAAATTCATAATCATCAGAACAGTTCAACATAGTTCACCCAAACAGCCAATAAATACCTATTGATATTTCAAGGGAAAAAAATATAAAAAGAATTATTAATATGTTATTCTTATAAGGAGCTATGACAACTTTTCATCAAATGAAACATAGCATATGACCCCATCTCACCAATATGATTAGAATCAACAAACTAGAGGAGAAAAGATGAAAGTGGGTAGTTTATAAATTAACCCTTGAACAACTGAAAATGAAAGCTATGATGAATTCTTAAACAGAATAACAACAGACAAAAAGCACAAGTCTGAGACACTGAAAAGAACAGGCAGCACATTTTCATTCACTTGCCTTTGATATTGCCTTTAAGTCAGGTCTCTTAGCTTTGGCCTTAACATCAGCCTCAGAAACATTTCCTCTCTGCAAATAGTTTGTACATTAACAATGAAATTAAGAAGTACATTGCATGACTGAAAGAGAAAAAAAGAATCCATGTTTCACCATTGTCACAGGTAGAAGAGGCAACAACGTCAGAAAAGTTATCACAAAGATACACAAACGTAAAGCTTGAGTATCATGAGCCGTACAACTGAAAACAAATACAAGAATAACTTACATTGGCCTTCTTCTTGGCCTTGAGGGCTTTCTTGTCAACTTTAGCTGCTCCGCACCTCTTTTCCTCTTCCTATGAAGAACTAGAAAAGATTGTATAAGAATAAAATCTGCTTAACCGATCTCAAATGATGAACAGGAAGCAGTGCAAGACATTATATAACGAAACCAGAGTAGTGAAGTTTCAACTGACATGAAGACCAAAAATCAGTAGAAATAGAGACAGACCTGAACAAAGTGAAGATAGTGCTTGTTGAACAGCCTTATAGTCTCCTTGACCTTCATATGTGCACTTTTCTCGGCAACATTGGGAGCATTGGTACCGTCAAGCCCCTCTGCAATTTTGGCCGCTCGTTCCACCATTTTCGCCACTTTCTTGTTTATTTTAGGGTCAGCAGGGAGTGATGAAATCTCAGGAAGCCGTTGGATCACGGTTTGAGCAGGTTGTAGCTTTAGCTTTAGCTTTTCAGCATCCACATTAACTTTTTTGGTGCTACGTCCAACATCTTCATTCAGAAGCTCCAGTTTCCGCTTTGCCAAAAGCTCCATCTCAGCTTTCTGTTTGGCGGCTTGTAATCTGGCACTGGCTCTCCGTTGTCCGGCGACGTTGTCCGTGACCGCTGAACTATTCTCTTTTACCTGAATCTGGACCCTTTTGGTTCCGTTTTTAGGCGTAGGGACAGAACTCTGGAGCGAATGCGGCGATTGAACCACCATATCGAAAATCTAAAACAGAAGAATGCGATGCTATGATGAAATGAAAGAAGGAATGTAGAAGAGAAGAGAGAGGGGAAAGCTAGGGTTAGAAGAGGAAAAGGCTAAGAAACAAAGATTTGACAGTAAGGAGCGAGGATGGATGGATGGATGAGGGAAAGCACAAACTCACAGCGCCACAGCCACAGCCACAGCACAGCACAGCAGGGAATCCTTAACTCATTGGATGACTAAATTCGAAATTAAAAATTAAAGAGACAGTGAGAGACAGAGGAGGGAAGATGCAGGTTTTTTTTTTTTTAACTTTTACATACATTTTTGCCATGTAAGAGGAAAACAGGAAAAAATAAAAGTTTGTGGGGATAGTGTACACTAACATACATGCATATTGTACATTTTCCTACAACTACGCTGGGTGTCTCTCAGGTATTCCGATTTGTAAGGTTTAATAGATTTCATTTTTTTCAATCTTTTTTCTATAAAAAAAGACATATTTTCTCAAATTTAATATTCTACATCTTTTCTATTATGGAAAGGAAAATTCAACAAGTATGGAAACGTATGAAAAATAAATACATAATCTCAAATTTAATTTGCATCTTTTTGTTGAAAAAATGTGGTTTACAAAACGATTTTCTATAATGAAAAATTAAAATTTTAAAAATCGAGTCCGCTCGTAATATTTATAGTAATAATTTTTCTTTCAAAAAGTATGTGCTTTGTACGAGACAAATCCTAGACGTTCCTAACTTTCACCGAATGATTTTCTCCGTTATTTTTTGTAATACAAATTACTTCTAGTGTGGGTTCGAACAATCACAAATCAAAACAAAACTAAAAATGATTTATTACTTTTAGTAGAAAAATAATTCTCTCTCAATAGAAGTAAAATTATAATTTAGAAAATAAAATTTATTTTTTAGAAAATAAATTCACACTACTTTATGATAAAATACAACATATGAATCTTATATAAATAGCTCTACCAGTGTGATCTAATTATGGAAAGTGATTGAAGAATCTTGGTTGAATTGATAAAACACAAATAATATTTATTTAATAGAAAACAATATTCTATTGTATAGAATGGGGTGGGTGGACAAAAGCGCGCCCTCCGAAGCGCTTTAGTCCGCTTTTCCCCAAAAATGCTACCGACGTGGAACGCTTTGGGGAAAATTGTCCTTCCGGCACATTCTATTGTATAGAATGGGGTGGTGGCACACCTTGTAAAACTACTAGGATTGTCACCTCTTTCATCTTGTATTAGAGGATCTAAGTCTCTCTTATATTTGGTTTAATTATATGTTTTTATAAACTTTTAACACCAACACTTTATAATTTAATCTCACTCAATATATTATTTTCTCAAAATAAATATTATTTATTTAATTAGATGAAATAATTTTTAATTACATAATTTTTCAACTCAATTCTAATGTCATTAAAGTCATGACAACTTTTCGTAAAAAGAATCTATAAGGAAATATATTTAATTTTCATATACAACATATTTATAATGACTATTTAATTTAATTTAGTTTTAGAATTTCAATTATTTGATTAACTAAATAATAATTCAAAAACCTTAAATTAATTCTCAAATCATTTCTATATTCAGTGATCAAACAAATTCATTTATCTACTTTCATCATTTCCATCAATTTATATTCATTTGGTTCTACATTAAATTCATTTTTGGTTTCAATGAGCTATAGTAATGTGGCTAGAACTATAATCTGACAAACCATGCGGCCTTAGGCGATTATTTTGCTTCAAATCTACCTAAGTCAACCTTACTTTCAAAAGTAAGAAGTCACAAAGAAAATTCTCTAAGGCAAAGTAATAAAAGCAAAAGCAAAACTTTTAAACAAAGAAGCAAAAGGTGAACAGAGAAGTCACAAGAAAACTAAGCACACCAAGTGTTTGAGTAAATGCTCTCGAATGTATTGTGTAGAAGCCCAAATTTGCCCGGGCCCATAAGACCAAAAAAGGAGACAAACAAAATAAATGAACCCAATTTTTTAAAGTCCAATAATGTCCAAATACAGTTGTGGCCTAAAAGGCAAATAAACCTTAAACTATACACTACCCAATTACAGTAGGCCTAAAACCATTAAAACCCAAATACAAACAAAATTCCTAATCCTACCCAAAATTAACAAGCCCAAAACTTTGCAGGCCCGAATAGCCCAATAACAGAGCAAGCCCGAATAGCCCAAGAGGTTTAGCAAACAGAAAACCCTAGGGGAGCTTTCCGGAATCCAGGGCCTCAACCCCAGCCTAACTTTTGGACTCCCTCGTGCGTGCCTCCACGCGCGACGCTTCAGTAGCCACGCACTCCACCACGCAACGTCACGCTGGGCTCGCACCAAAGACGCCATTCAGACGCCTCCAACAGTAGCATGTCATACAACCCCTCGACAACGTCCATACCTACAAAAACAACAAACAAGCAGCAGAGAAAGAAACGAAAAACAGTTGTAATTTTTATTTTTCTCTTCGGTTATAAAAACCAAAACAACCATTTTGTAATGGGGGGATTGTTTTTACGAACACAAAAAATTACAAATACAGAGAAATACGAAATCAAAAACAAAAAATTGAAAGGTGATTTCATCTGAATTCCTGTTTACTTTTTCGAATCAAGTTCTGTTAGCTTTCGTTTTTTTTCTTTTCTCTGCATGTGAAAAATAAAGTGGAAGAGAGGGATTTACCTTAGATCGGAGCCCGTCTTCTTCGCCACAATCTAAGTAAGGGCGGACTTCGACACCTTCATGTTTCGCTAGTTGCTGTTCCTAGTGTCGTATTGGCTTCCGATTAGAAAGTCATTTGGTTTGGCTGAGGGACGTAGGTTCGGTTGAGAGGAAAAAGAAAGGGGGCTAGGGTTTTCTTTGAGTTGAAAAAGGGAATTGGTTTGTTTTCTTTTCTGTTTTAAAGGGTTTTTTATTCAGTGAAAAAACGACGCCGTTTGCGGCCTTCTCCAGTGGCCTCAAAACGACGTCGTATGGTTTGACCCGTTTCGACCCGACCCAGATGAAGGCAGGATCCGCGCGTTTTCCTGAGTTGGGATAATTTCCATTTCAATCCTTCCGCAATTTATTTGTTTTTTCAATTAAGTTTTATTTTATTTTAATTTCATCTTTAAATTTTGCTCGCCTTTTCGATTTAGTCCAGCTTGAACATTGCGTTTTGGTTAACTGAAATATTTTCTAGATTAGTCCTTAACTATTTGAGCGCATTTTAATTCAGTCCTTATCTCTATTTAAATTTTTATAATATAGCTTGTTAACTTTATTTTTACCTCAATTAAGTTTTTTTTAGTCTATAAAATTTATCCATTATTTATTTTCAAAAGCTATTTTAATAAATTATTTTGAATGTTTTAATTTACTTTAAACTTTCATTTATATATTTATTTATTTTATTGTATAAATATTTAATTTCAAAACCATATATCATGTATTTCTTTGATGACTTATGTAATCTCTTTATATGTTATTATTTTGTACATACATACATATATAATAATAAGATTTTTTGTACATATTATTGATTCTTACATTATTTTATGTATATATTTCCTTTTAAACTTATCTATATATTTAGTATCTTTTAAAATTATTTATGTATATATACATATTTTTAAATGCATAATTTCTTTTTAAAATATATCTAATGAGTTCATTCATAAATTATTTTATTTTAAATAATTCCATAAAATCTTAATTTCAAAATCAACTTACTTTATTTATTTTAAATATATTTGTTAGCATCCAAAATTTTATTTTATGTTAATTTGCCATTGTCGATTTTGTAGAATTATTGTATTTTGTAGCATATTATTAATATGATATTGAATTTGTGTGTATTTCATGCTTAATGCTTGTGTATCTTGTTATTGTTTTGTGCTTCAAATTCCAACATATCCAAACATTTTCTAAATATTTTATTACATTAAAATGAATGTCGAACCAATTTTAAGATTGCATATTAAAAAAAAGCAAGGCAATATTTGTGTGTTTAGAAGTACGGAAAATTACATCCTAACGTGCTGGGTGTCGATTTTTCGTTCAACTAAATAACCAAATACCCTTTTTTTTTACATGTTTTGAAGATCAAAGATGATCTCGATGTCAGATTATAAAGGAGTTATATCCTAACGTGCTGGGTATGATACTTTTATTCCTTTGAAACGAGTTAATCTTGAGATTCAATTCAGATTTAATAAACTTTTACTCTAGATATTTTCAAGTTTTCGACATTAGGACAACGTTAATCAATTTGGTACTAACTTTGGGCGTTGCAAGGGTGCTAATCCTTCCTTGCACGTAACCGACTCCCGAACCCGTTTTCTCAAACTTCGCAGACCAAAATATTTTTATAGGTGACCTGATCACACCTAAACAAAAAGGATCAGTGGTGACTCCCATATTTTTTAAAGTCGATCCCAGTTTTTTCAAACACCGATAAAAAAATGGTTTCGACAGCTTGGCGACTCTACTGGGGACTGGTTGAGAGTCATGCCATAAATTGATTAATTTTTGTCCTTTTGATTGAAAATTTGGAAAATTATTTGAAGAATCATGTTTTAGTGCATTTTTGGTGTTATGATGTAGAGACTCGTAGAATACTGGCATCTGCATTGCATGACCGTTGTGGTCATACCCTTAAGTGGGAGTGAGAAACTAAGCTTTCGTGAGGTTTTCACCTCCGCATGGGCTAGTGGACTGCTTTGAATACATCCGTACTTATGTCTTCGTGAGGTTTTCACCTCCGCATGGGCATAGGGAAATGTATTCCCCTGAACCCAACTCGATCCATATGAGCCTATAATGGGTTAGGATTGAGGAATCTGCTGGTTCAGGTACCCCCTCTTTAGAACCAAACCACATATAGAGAGACCTAGGAGCCCACCTTAAGTAGAGCCGCGCCAAACCCTAATGGTCACTCATTTAGGTAACCTATTTTGGTTGTTTTTCTTGTGCTACCGTGTTTTGTGTATATGCTTGCATTACATTGCACTGCATTGCATTGCATTGCATTGCATCATTATAGAAAGGAGTTGTTGATTAGTAATTTAATTGCTAAATAGAGGAGTTTGTCATAAGGAAACGAATTTCTTGATAAAGTGGATTATAATACGGTTGTCCGGACATGGCCTGAGTAAGCACGATAGAAGAAAGTTGATAGTCCTTGAAGGAATACAAAACTTTGAAGATTTAAATTGACAAGAGCCGTCATGCCTCAATTTTCTTAAAGAAGCCAATCAACATCGCAAGGGATAAGTGAGCAACGAACCACGACCCGAATCAAGCCAAGTGGAAATAAAAGAGATATCTTTTGGGAGGATTTAAAGGATTCAACTGCAGCATCCGAATATGAAGGAGAAGATCGATGTTTTCACCTGGACTATGAGGACAAAGCCGCATACGTAATCTATTCTATTAAAGAAATCTACTTTCTAGAGAAGTTCTTCTAATGGAATTGAATTCAGAATCAATGTCTCTCTTTCTTCTTGCATTCATTTCATGCATTTGCATTACATCATTTGCATTGCATTTTCACATAAGGACCCTAATTGGTTGAAGTTATTTCAGCCTTAATCTGGAAGTCGACAAAAATCAACCAAGCACGCACCCTTACGGTACAAGGAGAAAAACCAAAGCAGTGGATAAAAGATTAGAGAAGTTGGAACAAATGCAGAATGAGATGCAAGAGCGGATACAAGCACAAATGTAGGAGCAGCTGGCTAAGATCCAACAGGATATGATGGATC
Organism: Gossypium rotundifolium; assembly: GCA_025506655.1. Classification (NCBI taxonomy): domain Eukaryota; kingdom Viridiplantae; phylum Streptophyta; class Magnoliopsida; order Malvales; family Malvaceae; genus Gossypium; species Gossypium rotundifolium. Next base: position 54,864,545 of record CP106725.1, read on the forward strand.
GGATGATGGAATCGTAAAGAACTATGATGTCCCAATTGACTCAGTTATTGGCAGACAAAGGGAAAGCCCTCATGGTTAACACTGTGGAGGATAGTGAGGAACGACTATATCCCTCGGGTTTCACCCCGACACATCATGAAGTGTAGCCACGAAGGACATCCGTTATAATTAAACCTCAACAATTTCAAGAGGGTGTCTCGGTACCGCCAAATTTCCAAGCTGGATCAGGTTCTAATTTGGTAGACCATCCAATTAATACTGATATTCCCGACTTTGATGAGGCAGCAGAGAGAGAAAGGGCAAGGGCTGAATTGCTAAAACAGTTAGAGGAGCGATACAAACAGTTGGAAGACAAATTTTGGGCCATAGAAAGCGCTGATAGGCAATATGGAGTCGATGCTAAAGATCTAAGTTTGGTGCCAGATTTAATACTTCCCCATAAATTCAAGGTGCCCGAATTTGAAAAATACAATAGGACCACTTGCCCGGAGGCTCACATAACTATGTTTTGCTGGAGAATGACTGGGTACGTTAACAATGACCAACTGCTAATTCATTACTTCCAAGATAGTTTGATGGGAGCAGCATCTAAATGGTACAATCAGCTGAGCCGTACCAAAATTGGTTCTTTGAGGGATTTAGCCCAGGAATTTATGAAACAGTACAGTCACGTAACAGAAATGACCCCTGACAGAATTACCCTGCAAAATATGGAGAAGAAATCCAGCGAGAGTTTTCGACAATATGCACAAAGATGGAGAGAGATCGCCATACAGGTCCAGCCACCCCTTTTAGAGACAGAAACCACTATGCTCTTCATCAACACCTTGAAAGCCCTATTTATCAGCCATATGTTGGGGAGTTCCACGAAGAGTTTCTCGGACATAATAATGATCGACAAAATGATCGAAAACGCTGTGAGAAGTGGTAAAATAGATGCGGGGAAAAGTGCAGAAGGTCAACCCTGAGAAAGAAAGAAGACGAGGTAAATAATATAGGAGCATACAATAAGGATTATTCAAATCAAGTTACTGTGAGATCTCTAAGGATGACAACTACAAACCTTCAGACTTTTTCAAAAAATGAATCTAGGCAAAGGGCAAATACAGAAAAACTTTAGTTCACTCCTATTCTAATAACATACCAAGAGCTATATCAGAAATTGTTTGATAAGCACATAGTGTCCCCTTTCTACTTGGCACCATTGCAGCCCTCGTATCCCAAGTGGTACGATGAAAATGCCGAATGTGACTATCATGCGGGAGTTTCGGGGCATTCAATAGAAAATTGCCTTGCTTAAAAGTCGTAGAAAGACTCATTAACCTGGGCATTATAAAAGTGGCTGATATGTTAAATGCCGACAATCCGCTACCAAATCACACTGATGTTGGAGTAAATGCGATTGATGAGATGCTGAAAGATGTATGCGCCATACATGAAGGGATCACTGAAAGAGGAACCTTGTCGGATATCTGCTCGTACGAACCTGAGAGCGTTTTGAATAATTAGACTGCGGAAGAGATTCTTGTAGTTTTTAGAACTTATTCAGAGTAATGTTCCGAACACACTTATTGCTTTCAGCCTAGGGGCAATAAGGGTCCTCTTGTGAAATAGGCTTGTGTCCAAAATTTTTATTTCAATGAAATGCATCCTTTTGAGCAAATACTTTTTCTATTTATAGATTCTTTTGGATTTCTATGCAAATATTCTATCATTCTTTATTCGTGATCATATCATATAAATAATCATCCTTAGAATCGTTCATTCTTTAGAATTTACCTTTGTACCTGCAATAGGTACCCAGATATCAACGACAGGAGCGACTTTGTTACAGACTCCCTTTTTGAGATATGAGTCTAAAGGATCTCAGGACTTGGAAGATGACAGAAATTGTAACATATCTTCTAATTTGTTAATAATGGATGAAAAATAGAACCTACGTCGTGAGCCAAGGAGGGAGATGAAGATTAAAGTCTAGCTCAATGTAGAAATAAGATTGCCTATATGTGGGGCATGAATGTTATCTAGCCAGTCTCATCAAAAGCTTCTGGCCAATGTCGATTCGTTTTCGTGGATGTCGGTCACTTTACTAAGATGGTAAAAGTCACTTCATATGCCAATGTTATAAAGTCGATAGTCATCAGAACAAAAAAGAGAAAAAGAAAGAATATTGACAAAAAAAAATGTCGAAAAGATCATATCTAACCGCACAATGTCAAAAGTTTGCGGTCTGTTCAAAGATCAGATGCCACATCACAGTAAAGGCAGCTAAAAGGAAAAATAAAAGATAAAAAAAAAGAAAGATCGAGACTTGTAAAGATTGGCATACAGAAATTACTATTTACCCTCTATGCTTATCAAACATAGGCGGACGGTCACCGGGACAACACATTTTTCATTGGTTTCTCCCATTGAAGTCAAATTTCCTTTTTCCAAGTCTTATCAGAACTGAAGTTGGATGAAGCAGAACGTGTTTAATCTCAATATGATCAGTTGAATTTGAAGAGAAAATGTTAAAAGTTACCTATCACGGTCAGATGATGCGAGCTCGCAACAAAAATGATTCGTCTTAGAAAATTTCATGATAGGGCTTTGAAGAAGATTCTTTCCCATGCAAAAGGAACTTCAGAAAAAAGAGGATGCCAAACTGAGAAAGACCTTAGGCAGCAAAGAAGGCTTGTTCTAGGGAAGCATGAATATTGTCTGAGATAGATGACAAGGACCTACCCAATCCAGATAATTCAGATTCAATAAAAAGAATTCAAAAAAAGAGAGAGAAAAAGAAGAAAGAAAGAAAGAAGAAGAAGAAATTTTTAGCAAAAAAGAAGAAAGAAAAAGGAGAGGCCAAGGCGAAAACCCACAAAGGGCGCTTTGAGACCAAAGGGATTTGAGCTGAAAACCCGAAAAGGGTAGCTCAATTTTGATTAAAGGGGCATCTGATGAGTCTTGCTATGCCTGAATTAACGATGAATAAGTATGCTACGTCTTGGGGCATCGACAAAGTACTCCGGATCCCCTAAACACATATTGAGCTTAAAATGGTCCTCAAGAAGTTTGAACAGAAAAGCTCAGGCTGCGATATCTGGGGCACCTAGTGTTCCATCTTATCCATTTTGAATTTTCTATCTTTGTGTAACACCCCAAACCCGGTCTATGCGTTGAGACTAGATTTGGTTTGTTACATGAATCGAGTTACCTTTAAATTTGCAATAAGATGAAAACTTCAATATAAATTTCATATTTTAAAATAAATAGAAGAGTATTTGAATTTGATAACATTTGAAAACATTAGTTGAAAATCATTGTATTATCAAAACCTTTAAATAGTTTGTTAAAGAGTTAACTATATAAAAAAAATTTATAAAAGAATTCCATATACTTGAAAACCCAAATTTATTTTAATAAAACATCATAAAATCACACCCATAATTAAAAAGTCCAAAGTTTAGTTTAAATCCCAAACACACATAAAATCCATAAGTTATTTATAGAGGCCCTTATTACAATAATCCATAATAGTAAAAATATACTTATTAAAGTTCGAGTTTAGATAACCCTCTTAACGCAGTATGGCCTCCACGAAGTCATCCTCGGCCCAAGTCCACATCAATTTCCATTACCTGAGATGGAAGGAAATTAAAGGGGTGAGTTACTTAGAACTCGGTGTGTAACTCACTTACCACCATTATTGGGCAGATCATCAAGATATTATCTTTGGGCTTGAGCCCAATTGAAATTCAACAATATATCATGAATTTAAAACAATTAAAAAAATGCATGTAAAATGTAATTCCCAACCCAAACCTAATATCCATCCGCTAACACCCCGTACCAACCATCACACTGTGGGGATCAAGTCAACCTACCCCGCCATCACACCAATCGTAGGCATTAAGCCTTTTTATAATTGTGGCATAGCCACCGAACTAGAAGCGATGGCCGATATTGTGGCGAAACCACCGAACTAGAGCAATAAGCCGTTAATGTGGCGAAAGCCACCGAACTAGAGGCAATAAGTCGATATTGTGGTGAAACCACCGAACTAGAGGCAATAAGCGATATTGTGGCGAAACCACCGAACTAGAGGCAATAAGCGATATTGTGGCGAAACCATCGAACTAGATATTTGGCAATGGCCATTCTTCTCTTCATATATCCCACCCATGCAATTGTACATGTACTATAAAATATAAAATTTCTTAATAATGCATAACATGGTGGGTTTATCAATAACATTTCATTTGGCCCATAATTATAATATAGCAATTTGTCTATTTAGCGGTTTAGTGGGCTTTGGCCCATTCTTAGAACTAGAGTGTTTTGGCCCAATTTTAGCGAACTAGAGTATTTCGCCAAATTTATCGAACTAGAGTATTTTGGCCCAATTTTTACGAACTAGAGTATTTTGGCCCAATTTTTACGAACTAGAGTATTTTGGCCCAATTTTTACGAACTAGAGTATTTCGGCCCAATTTATCGAACTAGAGTATTTTGGCCCAATTTTAACGAAACATCCAATTTACATAATAACAAATAATTTCTCGAGGCGTCTTCGTAATTTTCACGATTTAGTCGTTTTACGTATTTTCGTCAAAATATTAATATTTACGTTTTTACCGATCTAATCGTTTTACGATTTACTTCATCTGAAATTGACATCCAACCAAGAAAATAATGAGTGTGAAGTTACACACCTCGTTACGAGAGTACTAATCCTTCTCGCTCCTCGGCACCTAAAACATATTTTGATCCGTTAGACAACTATTTCAGTAAAATAAATCTTAATCGATAATGATCCAAAATCTTACCCTCTTGATTTTGAATCACTTGATTCTTGGCTTTCCTCGTTTATTGACTCGCTAGCCGAGAATCCGCCAACGATAACGGCTCGGAAGTTCGTACTACTTGAATAATGGATTTCCTTGGAAGATGGCCCATAACCCGGTGGAAAATCCCGACTGCCGAAACAGCTCTTCGTTTAAATGGGGATTTCTGGATCCGCCCTCTTAACGTGACTAACCACCGCCCTTTTCTTCCCTATTTTGAAAGTCTTCAAGATCCGGAGAAATTTTAGTTAGATCTAAAATAATATCAAATGTTACTAGAGATTTTAAAGAGTGGGATTTGATTTCCTTACCAAAATAAAACGTTTCCAACGTTTCCACAATTCTCCCAATCACTTGTGTTCGATCTCGTTATTGCACTAAGTAATAATGAAAGAAAGCGTTATTAGAATAAACGTTATATCGATTCAAAAGTCCTTCAAATCACCATTACTATTCGCCATAATATCACTAATTAAAACGAAACGAAAAAGAAGAACCCTTACCTATGATCCACGATCGAAAAGAAAAGATTGAGAAAGGTGTTTGTGAGAGTTGGAGAATTGGCTATGCAACCAAAGAAAAGAAAATAAATTTGTTATGGCACTCTAGCAATCGGCCAAAGGAATGTTTGATGAAGAATCTTTGATTGAAATATTTAGAATATGAGAAAGAGATGATGATGAGGTAGTTTGATTTCAAAGAGAAAAGAAGATGAAAGAAAAATAGACCTTTAGGAGTTAGTGCATTCGGCCATGGCAAAAAGAAAAAGAAAGAGACTGATTTTTGGTATGGATGATTTCGGCACAAGGAGAATACAAAAGAAAATTAACAAGATGAATAAAAGTGACCAAATGGTCAAAAGATTTTGGCTTTACCAAATGCAAAATTCGGCCAAGAAGAATGTTGAAAGGAGAGGAAATAAAAATTCTGCACAAAGTGCAAAGAATGACCAAAGAGAGAAAAGAAAATTCTTAGCCAAACTAATTCAACAATTAGGCTCCTCCTTACCAATATGCCGTCAACACATGGTCAATTGGCCATGATTTCTTTCAAATTTTCCCTTGATAAGTGCCTTATGTTCCCCTATCTTTCCTTAAGTATTTGATTCCATGCCATATATTTTCTATTTCCATAATCCTTTGATACACTAACCAAAAATAATATGGTCAACTCTTACCTTAATTGATCATTGCCGACACTTCCTATCCATGAGCGAAAATTAAAACAAAAATTTCATCTAGGTGCTATACAAGGATTCGAACCTCTTCCTCTTGCTATAACCCATGCGCCAATACCACCATGCCATATGCTCATTTTATGACACTCTTTAGCACATAATTTAGCTTAAGTCCTAATGACATTTGTTTCCTTCAATAAATTCTCAATTAATAAATTTTTCCTTCTCCAAATCATGCTTTACTCCTCTTAAGGACTTCAATAAGCACTAAAGTAAAAATAAAATTTTTCCTTTAAAAACTAAACATCAATTTATGCAATATAATAATACTCGGATTTTTAGGGTGTTACACTTTGATTACCTTATTCTTTCCAAGACACGCCTTTAATAAATTCCCTACTTAATTGCATATTGCTAACTTTGATTAAATTATTTGTTTCGAGCTATACTCCTAATCAATTTCCTTCTTGTCCATGGTTATGATCTTTTTCGAGCATTTTGCATTAAAATAACAATTAGTGGACTAATAATATTTTCATAAAATGAGTTTCGCATATTACTCAGGAACCTTCTAAATAATACAAGAACTCGAAATAGGACTATTGTTTAAAATCCACCAAGTTTAAGGAGGAGTCTAAATTGAGGCTATCTCCTTGGATTTTCTGTTAAAAATAGTTGGTGATACTATCTTGACGAAAAATGGGTAATCTTAACCCAAGTGTAAAAAGGGGAATCATTCGCAAGAAAAAATGATATCTGCGTCCATGCGAGCATCATGCATACACATCTGGTTGGGTCATCCGAAGAGTGATCAGTCGATAGAACAAGCTATAGAACCTATACCCCCGAGTTATAGTGGGATAGGTGGAAGATAATACAGATCTTGTACCTTGATTAGCAATATGATGAATTGAAGAATAAACAAATCCTACATTTTGAGGTCGCAGTGAGATAGATAGGAAGAGATTTAGACCCTATACAACTAAATGAGATGAACCCTGAAGTTACAGTGGGGCAAATCTGTTGAGCAAGATATTTGTTTTCTTGGGTTTTCTGTCAAGAATACCAGCCGAACAAGATCGCAGCATAATGCATCAGTGATATAGCCTTGATAAATAATGAGCGATGACCACCTTAAACTTTTAAAAAGGGATCATTCTTATAAAATTTTGCATGCATGCAAAACACATTTAGTTAGGGGCATTTGATTCATTCCGATCATTGCATCCTAATCATTATAAGAAATCATTCTCATGACATTTTGCATGCATACAAATGTCATCCATAAGACACATCTATTTAGGGGCATTTGATTCATTCCGATCATTGCATCCTAATCTTTGTAAATATACCATTCTCATGACATTCTACATCCATGCAAATGGCATCCATAATACATTTAGTTAAGAGCATTGGATGCATTCTGATAACTGCATCCTAACCATTTTGCATAAGCATAAACACAAAACTAATTTTACAGGACAGGCCCCCTAGAGGACATTGTCGTAATATTGGTGAATTAGCAGATCTTGTCTCCCTGAGTTTGCAGTGGGGCAGATCGAAGATAACAGATTTGGCATTCCTGAAGTTGCAGGAGTAGATTGAAGATATTAGTCTGGCATCCCTGAGTTTGTAGAGGAGCAGATTGAAGATAACAGATTTGGCATTCCTGAAGTTGCAGGAAGCAGATCGAAGACATCAGATCTTGCCTTCCTGAGCGAAGCGGATCGAAGATAGCAAATATGGCAATCCTGAAGTTGCAGGAGCAAATTGAAGATATTATTCTGGCATCCCTGAGTTTGCAGTGGAGCAGATTGAATATAGCAGATTTGGCAATCCTGAAGTTGCAGGAGCAAATCGAAGACATCAGATCTTGCCTTCCTGAGCGAAGCGGATCAAAGATAGCAAATCTGGCAATCCTGGAGTTGCAGGAGCAGATTGAAGATATTGGTCTGGCATCCCTGAGTTTGCAATGGAGCAAATTGAAGATATTAGATTTGGCAATCTTGAAGTTGCAGGAGTAAATCGAAGACATCAGATCTTGCCTTCTTGAGTGAAGAGGATTGAAGACAGTAGATCTGGCAATCCTGAAGTTGCAAGAGCAGATCGAAGCCATACAAGACCTATTTCGAGAAGTTTCAGTGAGAAGATCGAAATTACAAATCTCTTCTCTCTGGATTCTTATCACTTCGAAGTCCAAGTAGAGCAGGTCGAATTTACAAATCCCTTCTCCCTGAGTATATTGAGGATCAACCCTTATTCCCAAGAAGTTTCAGTGAGAAGATCAAAATTATAAATCTCTTCTCTCTGGATTCTTATCACCTCGAAGTCCTAGTGGAGCAGGTTGAAGATACAAATCCCTCCTCCCTGAGTATATTGAGGATCAACCCTTATTCCCAAGAAGTTTCAGTTAGAAGATCGAAACTACAAATCTCTTCTCTCTGAATTCTAGTCTCCTTGGAGGTGTTTTAGAATAGAACGAAGCTACTTGAAGAAAAAGGTGCCAAGAAGTCAAGATCTTACAAGACCAGGAAAATTTGGCCCTCTTTAAAGTCTTTGCTTCATTCCCGTTACATGACAATGAGCAAAGAGGGGCAGCTGTAGAAGCCCAAATTTGCCCGGGCCCATAAGACCAAAAAAGGAGACAAACAGAATAAATGAACCCAATTTTTTAAAGTCCAATAATGTCCAAATACAGTTGTGGCCTAAAAGGCAAATAAACCTTAAACTATACACTACCCAATTACAGTAGGCCTAAAACCATTAAAACCCAAATACAAACAAAATTCCTAATCCTACCCAAAATTAACAAGCCCAAAAATTTGCAGGCCCGAATGGCCCAATAACAGAGCAAGCCCGAACAACCCAAGAGGTTTAGCAAACAGAAAACCCTAGGGGAGCTTTTCGGAATCCAGCGTCGCAACCTCAGCCAAACTTTTGGACTCCCTCGCGCGTGCCTCCATGCACGATGCTTCAGTAGTCACGCACTTCACCACGCGCACGTCATGCTCGGGCCTGCACCAGCACACCATTCGTACTACCTCCAGCGTAGCAGTGTCGTACGACCCCTCGACCACGTCCGTACCTGCAAAAACAACAAACAAGCAATAGAGAAAGAAACAAAAAATAGTTGTAATTTTTATTTTTCTCTTCAGTTATAAAAACCAAAACAACCATTTTGTAATGGGGGGATTGTTTTTACGAACACAAAAAATTACAAATACAGAGAAATACGAAATCAAAAACAAAAAATTGAAAGGTGATTTCATCTGAATTCCTGTCTACTTTTTCGAATCAAGTTCTATTAGCTTTCGTTCTTTTTTTCTTTTCTCTGCATGTGAAAAATAAAGTGGAAGAGAGAGATTTACCTTAGATCGGAGCCCATCTTCTTCGCCACAATCTAAGTAAGGGCAGACTTCGACACCTTTATGCTTCACCAGTTGCCGTTCCTAGTGTCGTATTGGCTTCCGATTGGAAAGTCATTTGGTTTGGCTGAGGGACTTGGGTTCCGTTGAGAGGAAAAAGAAAAGGGCGCTAGGGTTTTCTTTGAGTTGAAAAGGGGAATTGGTTTGTTTTCTTTTCTGTTTTAAAGGGTTTTTTATTCAGTGAAGAAACGACGCCGTTTGGGGCCTTCTCCAGTGGCCTCAAAACGACGTCGTATGGTTTGACCCGTTTCGACCCGACCCAGATGAAGGCAGGATCCGTGCGTTTTCCTGAGTTGGGATAATTTCCATTTCAATCCTTCCGCAATTTATTTGTTTTTCAATTAAGTTTTATTTTATTTTAATTTCGCCTTTAAATTTTGCGCGCCTTTTCGATTTAGTCCAGCTTGAACGTTGCGTTTTGGTTAACTGAAATATTTGCTAGATTAGTCCTTAACTATTTGAGCGCATTTTAATTCAGTCCTTATCTCTGTTTAAATTTTTATAATATAGCTTGTTAACTTTATTTTTACCTCAATTAAGTTTTTTTTAGTCTATAAAATTTATCCATTATTTATTTTCAAAAGCTATTTTAATAAATTATTTTGAATGTTTTAATTTACTTTAAACTTTCATTTATATATATATTTATTTTATTGTATAAATACTTAATTTCAAAACCATATATCATGTATTTCTTTGATGACTTATGTAATCTCTTTATATGTTATTATTTTGTACATACATACATATATAATAATAAGATTTTTGTACATATTATTGATTCTTACATTATTTTATGTATATGTTTCCTTTTAAACTTATCTATATATTTAGTATCTTTTAAAATTATTTATGTATATATACATATTTTTAAATGCATAATTTCTTTTTAAAATATATCTAATGAGTTCATTCATAAATTATTTCATTTTAAATAATTCCATAAAATCTTAATTTAAAATCAACTTACTTTATTTATTTTAAATATATTTGTTAGCATCCAAATTTTATTTTATGTTAATTTGCCATTGTCGATTTTGTAGAATTCTTGTATTTTGTAGCTTATTATTAATATGATATTGAATTTGTGTGTATTTCATGCTTAATGCTTGTGTATCTTGTTATTGTTTTGTGCTTCAAATTCCAACATATTCAAACCTTTTCTAAATATTTTATTACATTAAAAATGAATGTCGAACCAATTTTAAGATTGCATATTAAAAAAAAGCAATGCAATATTTGTGTGTTTAGAAGTACGGAAAATTACATCCTAACGTGCTGGGTGTCGATTTTTCGTTCAACTAAATAACCAAATACCCTTTTTTTTTACATGTTTTGAAGATCAAAGATGATCTCGATGTCAGATTATAAAGGAGTTATATCCTAATGTGCTGGGTATGATACTTTTATTCCTTTGAAACGAGTTAATCTTGAGATTCAATTCAGATTTAATAAACTTTTACTCTAGATATTTTCAAGTTTTCGACATTAGGACAACGTTAATCAATTTGGTACCAACTTTGGGCGTTGCAAGGGTGCTAACCCTTCCTTGCACGTAACTGACTCCCAAACCCGTTTTCTCAAACTTCGCAGACCAAAATATTTTTATAGGTGACCTGATCACACCTAAACAAAAAGGATCAGTGGCGACTCCCATATTTTTTAAAGTCGATTCCTGTTTTCCAAAACTTTAAAATAAAAATGGTTTCGACATATTGTATTACACGATAATAGGATGATTACAAATGACGGCGAAAGCCTTTATTTATAGTTGAGCTCCCCAAATCTAGCGATACAATTTAAATTACATCAATGGTCAAAATCAAAGTCAATCTACAAATTAATATTCTTAAGGGGTTTTCCAAGACCCCCTAAGATTACAAAATCTTCTAGGATTACTTTACATATTTACCTTGATAACCCTAGTTTTACTTGAGTGTTTGACTATACCACCAATGCTTCAAGTTGATGGGCTCTCCACATGTTCCACGAATCTGGTCAGTTCAAATGGGTCAAATGAGCCCCATTTAATCAAATGACCTTCATGAGACACTCTTATTGGATCTGATGCCTAAGTGTAGTTTTTTTTTCTATGAACACTTTTATTTTTCGAACAGATTGGTTTAATAAAATTATCCATGAATTACATTAATACCCTTTATATATTGTCCTTAATGGTTTTCACATGCAAAGCAAAATGGAAGCAAATATTGGCTCACTGGTTATCTAATGTTTAACTAATACAAAGTTGTATTACGTGGTTAGATCATAATACGGAAAGACAACTTATATTGGTAGATGAACCTAACATGTCTTTAGTCTAATAGGAAATTGTTGGGAAAGGTTCCCATTTTGTAATAAACATGTAATTATTTTCTATGTATTTGAACAATGAATAAATAAAAAAGTTAATTTCACCTTTCACTTTTATGTCTTTTCTGTTTCCATCTTTCATGTTTTGCATACATAGCAAAATTGTGATAAGCAAATATTAGCTCATTGATTGTCTAAGTTCAAACTGATGATAAGCGACACTATAAAAAAGTTTACATTGCGAGAAAGCCAACTTACTTTAGTAGATAATCTAAACGAGTTCGTAATCCCGTAAAAGAATCAAAGTAAGCATTTGATTCAAATACTTAGAAGGATTATTATGTCATCTACAATTCCAATTGGGGAGATGACTAGTGTTGGCTATTGGAGTAGTTAACTCCATGGGTAGAGACATAGATGTATTCATTGGAAGAATGATACATTGGGCTAGACCCAAGATGAATTAATTCTAAATCCGTTTATGAATTAATTCATTTGTAACGTTCATAGTGTGATTTACCTAAATCCTGAGTTAGTCACTAACCATGCGTATGTAACTCATGTGCTTTGATATAAGTGGAAATTTATGCTCTAAAGATGGTCGAGCCCATAGCCGATATGTTGGGTAAATGACTTGTGTATGGCATGACTTTACTAGCTACAATTGAATTTATAGCTCGATTAGAGAGTTAACGATATCCTCTCATTGGCATTATGTGGATTGAGAAATATGGAACATGGCTACGGTTTGTTTGTTCTTGAACAAGCAATTTATCATAGTCATTTATTGACAATGATCATATTAATCATTAAGAATACACAATTGTGACAATGAGATAAAATAGGATTATATTGAGTGAACGAATTTAACTCAAAGAAATCAAGGATATTATAAGAGGGTAACACACACATGACGAGGTCATTAGACAAAGTAGTTGGATGAATTGCTTTCATAAAAAGTATACAATAAGAAGTTTTTAATCATGGTATTTCTTGTGGACTGACTCCATGATTAAGTAAATTGTGAATTATCAAAATGATACTTATGGACATAATTGTAATTACTTGAGTCTAATTGTATATGTCCGATTGGTCCTTCCGCTAGCTCAATAAAAACTCGATTGGACTGTTTTGAATTAGAAGGAAATTCTACGAATTTGGAAATAATTTAATTGAGTTGATTTATTCGATGTGAAATTAAATTAGGCTGCCATGAGAATTATTCAACTAGAGAATTTAATTAAAAAATTTTCTTGAAAAATTAATTTAGAAAATCTAAGTGATTTTTGGGAAAATTAATTTTGGTCAAGCAAAATTAAATTAATTAAATTAATTAAAATAAATATGATATTTTTGGAAACTAATTTTCAAGCAAGACAATTGGCCAAATGGGTAATTGAACTTGAAAATTGGACCTGAGATAGAAAGTTGGGCCTGTGAACCCAAAATTGAGATTGAGACTCAAAAAATTGGTCAAACCGGGATTGGTATGTGAAATCGAGTCGACAATCCAACCGGTGGCTAAAGCGGACCGGCTAGGCAGTCACTGGCCCAAACCAAACCAGTTGGGGTGCCGTGAGGGTATTGCACATGCGATGGCACCATCGGATACAATGGTGTTGGTGGTGGCAACGACAACATTCTAGTGGCCGGCGGGTGGTCCTTCAATGGTTGAGTAGTTGAGATATCACACTCTTACTGGGGCTCTACCAGATAATTTGATTTCAGATTAAATATTTCAAGAGTAATATTATTTTAATAAAATTTATATTTAATTTAATTTAATACTCATCTTGATAGTATTTTATTAATTTAATTATATTTATCTTGATAAGTATTACATTAATTTAATATTAAAGTTATTAAGTTTAATCATACTTGAAGAGCTAAACTCTCCCTATATGAAGAGAGCCATGTGTCATTATTTTTCACAGACTTGAGTTCAAAAAAAAGTTGTAAAGAGAAAATCCTCCAGTGTTATAAAATAAAGAAAGATGGAGAGAATAAAAAACAAAGAAAATATGAAAGCAATAGAGAATGTACTTTATTGATCAAAAGGGATGATAACAATGCTTCATCAAAATCTCTATTTATAGGCATAAGAAGTATAAAAGAGTAGAGATCTAATTCTAATAATTGTTAGAATTTAAAGTACATTAAAACTTTATCTTGATCATGATGGACATCCACTTAATAAGATATTCATAACACTCCCTATTGAATGTCCATTGGTAGATAATGTGCCTCGTTAAAACTTTATTAGAAAAAATCCTGTGGGATAAAAACCTAATGAAGGAAAAAGAGTACACAATCTATAATAAACATAATATGCTGCCTCATTAAAAACCTTACCAGGAAAACCCAATGGGACAAAACCTCAATTAAGGGAAAAAGAGTGCAACGCGTATTTACTCTCCCTCATAAAAACATCACATATTTTCTCATATTCTACGTATTCAATCTTGAATACTAGTTTTTCAAATGACTATTTGAATGTATTTGCTAAACATTTATATTACCATTCTTTTAAAAGTCATGAACAAAGGAAATTTGGGGAAATCTATTTTGATCTCTTTAGGAGATTCAACAATAATCATAACAAATTTTAATTATGATTCTTTTATAAAAACACAAATAGGTATTTTGGATCATTTTATAATCCCCCTTCAACTACTATTCACTAAGTCAAAGTTACCACATATGTTCAAATTATTTCAATTCATATAAATGAACAATTTCTAGAATTTCAATATGCTTCTAGGATCATAAATCATTCAAGGATTTTAGTATAAACATTACTATATAGTTATTCATAAAACATTGTAACAATAATCATTATATTCAAGTTAAATCTTTTATAAATTGTCAATTTAATAATATATCTAAAGGTAATTGCATCCACCACAAAAGAATATTATATCTTTTTATAATCAATGCCAGGACTTAGCGAAAAACTTCATATTTTTTTTCCACTTTTGCAAAACTACTTCAATTTCACCCTCACTGGCTTTATACATTTAGATATTTGGACTACTGGTCTAAAAACTCTATGAATTTAATTGTACTTGAGTTTTGTCTTCTATTTTGATCAATTTATTCCATATCCATATTTCTCAATAGATTTATTCAACATCCTCCTTTTATTTCATTATTTCAATAATAATATTGCATGCAAAATCACCGTCGGTCACTTTTATTATTCGATTCCACATTTTCTCAAATTGATATAACTTATCGAGATATTTTATTTTTATTATTTTAAAATATAGTTTCAGGTACTTAAATCTCTTTTGAAGTTTTACTTATTAGTTATGTCTTGGGTTTCTTCTGGAGCATCTACCTCCAATATATGACCATCTATAAGAATTTTTATCTTTGGAACTGATCAATTTATTATTTATTCTAACTGATTGTGTAACACCCTAAAAATCCGAGTATTTAAATTGCATAAATTGGTGTTTAGATTTTTTAAAGAAATAAAATTTATTAATTGAGAATTTATTGAAGGAAACAAATGTCATTAGGACTTAAGTTAAATTATGTGCTAAAGAGTGTCATAAAATGAGCATATGGCATGGTGGTATTGGCGCATGGGTTATAGCAAGAGGGAAGAGGTTGAATCCTTGTATAGCACCTAGATGAAATTTTTGTTTTAATTTTTCGCACATAGATAGGAAGTGTCGGCCAAGGACAATTAAGGTAAGAGTTGACCATATTATTTTTGGTTAGTGTATCAAAGGATTATGGAAATAGAAAATATATGGCATGGAATCAAATACTTAAGGAAAGATAGGGGAACATAAGGCACATATCAAGGGAAATTTTGGAAAGAAATCATGGCCAATTGACCATGTCTTTGGACGGCAATTTGGTATAGGAGGAGTCTAATTTTTGAGTTAGTTTTGGCTAAGAATTTCTTTTCTCTCTTTGGTCATTCCTTGCACTTTGTGCAGAATTTTAATTCCTCTCCTTTCAACTTTCATCTTGGCGAATTTTGCAATTGGTAAAGCCAAAATCTTTTGACCATTTGGTCACTTTTATTCATCTTGTGAATTTTCTTTTGTATTCTCCTTGTGCCAAAATCAACCATACCAAAAACCGGTCCTTTTTTTTCTTTTTGCCATGGCAGAATGCACTAACTCCTAAAAGTCCATTTTTTCTTCTTCTTTCTCTTTGAAATCAAACTACCTCATCACCATCTCTTTCTCATATTCTAATTATTTCAATCAAAGTTTCTCCATCAAACTCTCTTTTGGCCGAATGCTAGGGTGCCATAACCGAAATTATTTTCTCTTTTCTTTGGTTGCATAGCCGAATTCTCCAACTCTCACAAACACCTTTCTCAATCCTTTCTTTTCGATCGTGGATTATAGGTAAGGGGTTCTTCTTTTTTTCGTTTCGTTTTAATTAGTGATATTATGGCGAATAGTAATGGTGATTTGAAGGACTTTTGAATCGATATAACGTTCATTCTAATAACGTTTCTTTCGTTATTATTTAGTGCAATAACGGAGATCGGAACTCAAGTGAACGAGGGAATCGTGGAAACGTTGGAAACGTTTCATTGTGGTAAGGAAATCCCACTCTTTAAAATCTCTAGTATTATTTGATATTATTTTAGATCTAACTAAAATTCCTTTGGATCTTGAAGACTTTCAAAATAGGGAAGAAAAGGCGGTGGTTAGTCACGTTAAGAGGCGGATCCATAAATCCCCATTCAAACGAAGAGCGGTTTCGGCGGTCGGGATTTTCCACCGGGTTATGGCCATCTTCGAAGGAAGTCCATTATTCAAGTAGTACGAACTTCCGAGCCATTATCGTTGGTGGATTCTCGTGCTAGTGAATCAATAAACGAGGAAAAGCGAAAATCAAGTGATTCAAAATCAAGAGGGTAAGATTTTGGATCTATTATCGATTAAGATTATTTTACTAATTAGTTGTCTAACGGATCAAAATATGTTTTAAGCGTAGGAGCGAGAAGGATTAGTACTCTCGGTAACGAGGTGTGTAACTTCACACTCATTATTTTCTCGGTTGGATGTCAATTTCGGTATGAAGTAAATCGTAAAAACGATTAGATCGGTAAAAACGTAAATATTGATATTTTGACGAAAATACGTAAAAACGTCTAAATCGTAAAAATTACGAAAACGCCCTCGAGAAATTTTTCGTTATTATGTAAATTGGATGTTTCGATAAATTGGGCCAAAATACTCTAGTTCGATAAATTGGGCCAAAATACTCTAGTTCGTTAAAATTGGGCCAAAATACTCTAGTTCGATAAATTGGGCCAAAATACTCTAGTTCGTTAAAATTGGGCCAAAATACTCTAGTTCGATAAATTGGGCCAAAATACTCTAGTTCGTTAAAATTGGGCCAAAATACTCTAGTTCGATAAATTGGGCCAAAATACTCTAGTTCGTTAAAATTGAGCCAAAACACTCTAGTTCGATAAATGGGCCAAAGCCCACTAAACTGCTAAATAGACAAATTGCTATATTATAATTATGGGCCAAATGAAATGTTATTGATAAACCCACCATGTTATGCATTATTAAGAAATTTTATATTTTATAGTACATGTATAATTGCATGGGTGGGATATATGAAGAGAAGAATGGCGATTGCCAAATATCTAGTTCGGTGGCTCGCCACAATAATGGCTTATTGCCTCTAGTTGGTGGCTCGCCACAATAATGGCTTATTGCCTCTAGTTCGGTGGCTTTGCCACAATTATAAAAAGGCTTGATGCCTACGATTGGTGTGATGGCGGGATGGGTTGACTTGATCCCCACAGTGTGATGGTTGGTACAGGGGTGTTAGCGGATGGATATTAGGTTTGGGATGGGAAATACATTTTTACATGCATTATTAATTATTTTTTTGATATATTGTTGAATTACAGAATTGGGCTCAAGCCCAAAGATAATATCTTGATGATCTAGCCCAATAATGGTGGTAAGTGAGTTACACATCGAGTTCTAAGTAACTCACCCTTTTCATTTTCCATCTCGGGTAATGGAAATTGACGTGGACTTGGTAGAGGATGACTTTGTGGAGGCCATCTTGAAAAACATGGGTTATTTAAACTCTAAACTTTTAATAAGTATTTTTACTATTTTGGATTATTGTAATAAGGGCCTCTATAAATAATTTATGGATTTTATGTGTGTTGGGTTTTAAACTATACTTTGGACTTCTAATTATTGGCTATGATTATATGATGTTTTATTAAAATAAATTTGGGTTTTCAAGTATATGGAATTCTTTTATAAATATTTTGTTATTGTTAACTCTTTAACAAATTTCCTAAAGGTTTTGATAATACAACGATTTTTAACTAATATTTTCTAATATTATCAAATTCAAATACTCTTCTATTTTTTAAAAATCTGAAATTTATATTGAAGTTTTCAACTTATTGCAAATTTAAAAATAGCTCGATTCATGTAACAAACCAAATCTAGTCTCAACGCATAGACCGGGTTTGGGGTGTTACAATTAGTGGTATCAGAGCCCAGTTTCAAAAACTCGGCTGTGGTTTGGGTTCGCAAATAATTTCTGTATGAAATCATTCAAAAATCAGTATGGCACCACAAGCATCCGGCGACAAGTCAAGTAAGTATTTACTACTTAATGATTACTATGATATGATCATAGGAACACTCTAGAACTTCTAGTTTTAGATGTGAAAAACTGTAGAGATTGAGACTATAGGATATGTTGCGAAAAACAACTTTATATCTCAAATCTCATAAAATATCGTTAATAAACACCGAAACAAAATTTCTGATTCATAAAACTTGTAATCAGATAAACGAACAAGCTATCATGAGCACTAGAGGACGTGGTCGTGGACGCGGTAGACGTGGCCGTGGTAGAGGCCGAGGTGCTACAACTGAAGCACCAAATCATATGCCGGAAGTAGACGCACCTGCGTCAATTGAAAGTGAGACAGGATCACGCGATCACATGGAAGAAGATCATGCATTGACTCAAGCAATGTTGCGAGTCTTGGAAAGGGTCGCTGGAACTAGAATTGGGCCAACAACTCGTGGGTCAATTTCAGAGCGACTTAAGGCAAATAATGCAGAAGTTTTCAGAGGTGTCTCTGGTATAGCTCGAATGTGGTGAATCTTGGCTCAAGTCGTGGAACGGATTATGGATGATATGGAATGTACTGTCGAGCAAAAATTGAGAGGAGCTGTATCCTTGTTAAGAGATGAGGCGTATCAGTGGTGGCTCACTGTTCGAGAAGGTACTGAAGCCGCACTGATTAACTGGGAATTCTTTAAAGCTGCCTTCCAAGGAAAATATGTTGGAACGAGTTATGTAGACGCTCGAAGGAAGGAATTTCTGAATCTTGTCCAAGGAAGTAAGACCGTGGCAGCATATGAAGCTGAGTTTGTACGTCTGAGCCGCTATGCCCGGACAATTGTAGCAACGGATCATGAACGTTGTGTACGTTTCGAAGATGGACTTAATGATGAGCTGAGGGTTCTGATTGCTCCGCAACAAGTTAGAAATTTTTCCACTCTGGTGGAGAAGGCCAAAATAGCCGAAGAGGCTAAGAACTCAGAACGGCAGAACCGAGAAAGATTCGAAACAAGAGAGAGACACAGCAGTCTGGATCTTCAAAGAGATTTCAGAAGAAACCCCGGAATGATGAATCAGTTCAAGGCAGAACCCCGGTAGCAAATAATCGAAGTCGAGATTGCATTGAGTGTGGGAAAAGACATTTTGGGGAATGTTGGAGGAAAGCGGCGCATGCTACAAATGCGGTTCAATGGAACATCGAGACAAAAGTTGTCCTCAACGAATGGATACGACTCAAGAAGTCCGTAATAATGATGCACTGTACCGCCAGAGGTAATCAGATACCACCGAGAGGACGTGGACCAGGTCGTGGTGGTAATGGGGCTGGTCGTGGTCAAGGTGCACCGGGTCGAGGCAATGGTAATAGAGGAAATACAGATGCAAGACAGCCTGGACTGGTCTATGCGATTTAGACGCCATGAGGACGGTAATGCACCGGATGTGATAACCTGACGTTCTTCATTTTGATGTACCGTTATTACCTTAATAGATATTGGCTCTACTCATTCATATGTATCTAGTGTCATATCCGAAACTCGAATTTAGAATCAAATTACCGATAGTGAGATGACAGTAATCAGTCCTTTAGGACAGTCGGTAATGGTTAATAAAATATTTAAAGACGTGCCCTTAAAAATCCAAGAGGAAGTATTCTTAGCAAACTTGATGGAACTACCTTTCGGCGAGTTCGATCTCATTCTGGGCATGGATTGGCTGGTCAAACATCGGGCGCAATTGGATTGTGCTGAAAAACGAATGTCAGTAAAAACCTCGGATGATAAGGAAGTCATAATGATTGGTGAACGAAAGAACTATCTGGCAAATGTGGTATCTGCATTAAAAGCTGAGAAGTTGGTGCGGAAAGGATACGGAACATTCTAGCCTTTATCTGTGCTTTGGATGCCAAAGAATTATCTATGAATGATGTGAGGACGGTGAAGGAATTTCCCGATGTATTTCCCGAAGAACTTCCTGGTATACCTCCGGATCGGGAAGTAGAATTTGGCATTGAGCTTTTGCTCGATGACTCAGGTGTCCATTGCTCCCTATAGAATGGCAAGAAGGAGTTGGTGAGCTCAAAGCTCAAATTCAAGAATTTTTGGATCGGGATTCATTCGACCAAGTGTGTCTCCGTGGGAGCACCGGTCTTGTTTGTCAAGAAGAAGGATGGATCGATGCGTATGTGCATTGACTACAGACAGTTGAATAAATTGACGATCAAGAATCGGTATCCTCTGCCAAGAATTGACGACCTGTTTGATCAATTAAAAGGAGCTTCAGTTTTCTCCAAAATTGATTTAAGGTCGGGTTATCACCAACTTAAGGTGAAAGAAGCGGACATTTATAAGACGGCATTTTGGACACGTTACGGACACTATGAGTTTGTAGTGATGCCGTTTGGATTAACCAATGCACCAGCTGCATTTATGGACATGATGAACCGAGTCTTTCAACCATATTTAGACCGATTTGTAGTAGTGTTCATAGATGACATATTGGTTTATTCGAGAAATGAGGAGGAACATGACCAGCATTTGCGGATAGTATTACAACTACTTCGTGATAAGCAATTGTATGCCAAATTTGGTAAATGCGAATTTTGGCTAAAGGAGGTGACTTTCCTTGGTCATGTAGTATCAGCCGAAGGAATAAGGGTGGATCCTCGGAAAATTGAGGCTATTCGGATTGGAAACCACCAACATCGATGGTGAAATTTGAGTTTCTTAGGTTTGGCTGGATACTATAGACGTTTTGTAGAGGGGTTTTCGTTGATAGCTGCACCCCTAACTAAACTGTTGCGAAAGGGAGCTCCGTATATCTGGACTGAAAAGCAGCAAGAGAGTTTCGAGAAATTGAAGAAGATCCTGACAGAAGCTCCAGTTTTAATTCAACCGGAGGTGGAAAAGAATTCATTTGTATATTGTGACGCCGCCTCACACGGGTGCAGGTTGTGTATTGATGTAAAATGGAAAGGTGGTGGCCTATGCTTCGTCAATTGAGACCATACGAAGTAAACCACCCTACTCATGATTTGGAGTTAGCCGTTGTCTTTGCTCTAAAGATTTGGAGGCACTATCTCTATGGTGAGAAGTCCATAATCTACACGGATCACAAGAGTCTTAAATACCTCCTTACCCAAAAGGAGTTGAATTTAAGACAAAGAAGATGGGTAGAATTGTTAAAAGATTACGATTTCTCCATCGAATACCATCCTGGAAAGGCTAACGTGGTAGCTGACGCGTTAAGTCGTAAGGCAGATATCTGAATTAAGAGCACTGTTTGCCCATTTGAGTCTCAGATGAGGATGGTAGTTTGTTAGCGAACTTGGTGAAACCTCGTGGCTGGAACAAATCAAGGAAAACAGACATCGATGAGAAGTTGGGACCCTTACTTGCAAGTTGAAAACGGTGAAATTGAAGATTTTGGAATAAACACGGAGGGATGTTGTGCTTTCGAGGAAGAGTATGCATGCCTAAGGACTCGGATCTAAGGCAATCGATTCTACGGAGGCGATAGTAGCCCTTATGCTATGCATCCCGGAGGAAATAAGATGTATCGAGATCTCCGTGAACAGTATTGGTGGCCAGGGTTGAAGCGTGAGATTACAGAGTTTGTGGGAAAATGTTTGACTTGTCAGCAAGTGAAGGCAGAACATCAATTACCGTCTGGATTGTTACAACCGATAAAGATTCCTCTTTGGAAATGGGAGCGGATAACTATGGATTTTGTTAGTGGGTTACCTTTAACACCTACTAAGAAAAATTCCGTTTGGGTAATTGTTGATCGGTTGACGAAGACTGCTCATTTCTTGCCAGTTCGTACGGATTATTCATTGCAGAAATTGGCGAAACTGTACGTATCCGAAATTGTGAGGTTGCATGGGGTACCTGTATCTATTATATCGGATAGGACCCTAGGTTTACATCACGATTCGAAAGCTCGCATGAAGCCTTGGGGACAAAGTTGAATTTCAAGACGGCTTTTCATCCTCGGTCGATGGTCGATCGAGAGAGTAATTCAGATATTGGAAGATATGTTAAGAGGATGTGTAATCGACTTGAGGGTAGTTGGGAGGATTATCTACCACCGCGTAATTCGCAGATAACAATGACTATCAGTCTAGCATTCAGATGGCACCTTACGAGGCATTGTATGGTCGTAAGTGTCGCTCTCCTATTTGTTGGACTGAGTTGGGCGAAAGACAGATGTTAGGTCCTGAGATGATATCTGAGACAGAGGATAAGGTAAAAGTTATTCGAGCACGGTTGAAAGAAGCCTCAGATAGACAGAAGTCGTACGCAGATCTGAAGCGAAGGGACATCGAGTATAATGTGGGGGATCAGGTTTTCTTGAAGGTATCTCCTTGGAAAAAGATCTTCAGATTCGGAAGGAAGGGCAAGCTAAGTCCTAGATATATTGGACCTTATCGTGTGCTGAAGCGTGTTGGTCCAGTGGCATATCAGATTGAGTTACCTCCGGAGTTAGATCAAATTCATAATGTCTTTCATGTTTCCATGTTGAGGCGTTATAGATCGGATCCTTTGCACATTATACCGGTAGAAGAATTGGAGTGAATTGATTTGTCTTTTGAAGAAGAACCAGTGGAAATCCTAGACCGAGATGTCAAGGTACTAAGGAAGAAAACCGTGCCGTTGGTCAAAGTTCTATGGCGTAACCACGGAGTGGAAGAAGCTACGTGGGAGCCAGAGGATGCAATTCGGCAACAATACCCTCACCTTTTTCAACCAGGTAAATTTCGAGGACGAAATTTTCTTTAAGGAGGGTAGAGTTGTAACACCCTAAAAATTCGAGTATTTAAATTGCATAAATTGGTGTTTAGATTTTTTAAAGAAATACAATTTATTAATTGAGAATTTATTGAAGGGAAACAAATGTCATTAGGACTTAAGTTAAATTATGTGCTAAAGAGTGTCATAAAATGAGCATATGGCATGGTGGTATTGGCGCATGGGTTATAGCAAGAGGGAAGAGGTTCGAATCCCTTGTATAGCACCTAGATGAAATTTTGTTTTAATTTTTCGCACATAGATAGGAAGTGTCACCAAGGACAATTAAGGTAAGAGTTGACCATATTATTTTTGGTTAGTGTATCAAAGGATTATGGAAATAGAAAATATATGGCATGGAATCAAATACTTAAGGAAAGATAGGGGAACATAAGGCACATATCAAGGGAAATTTTGAAAGAAATCATGGCCAATTGACCATGTGCTGGACGGCAATTTGGTATAGGGAGGAGTCTAATTTTGAGTTAGTTTTGGCTAAGAATTTCTTTTCTCTCTTTGGTCATTCCTTGCACTTTGTGCGAATTTTAATTCCTCTCCTTTCAACTTTCATCTTGGCCTAATTTTGCAATTGGTAAAGCCAAAATCTTTTGACCATTTGGTCACTTTTATTCATCTTGTGAATTTTCTTTTGTATTCTCCTTGTGCCAAAATCAACCATACCAAAAACCGGTCCTTTCTTTTTCTTTTGCCATGGCGAATGCACTAACTCCTAAAAGTCCATTTTTTTCTTCTTCTTTTCTCTTTGAAATCAAACTACCTCATCACCATCTCTTTCTCATATTCTAATTATTTCAATCAAAGTTTCTCCATCAAACTCTCTTTGGTCGAATGCTAGAGTGCCATAACCAAATTATTTTCTCTTTTCTTTGGTTGCATAGCCAATTCTCCAACTCTCACAAACACCTTTCTCAATCCTTTCTTTTCGATCGTGGATTATAGGTAAGGGTTCTTTTTTTTTTTTTTCGTTTTAATTAGTGATATTATGGCCGAATAGTAATGGTGATTTGAAGGACTTTTGAATCGATATAACGTTCATTCTAATAACGTTTCTTTCGTTATTATTTAGTGCAATAACGGAGATCGGAACTCAAGTGAACGGGGGAATCGTGGAAACGTTGGAAATGTTTCATTGTGGTAAGGAAATCCCACTCTTTAAAATCTCTAGTATTATTTGATATTATTTTAGATCTAACTAAAATTCCTTTGGATCTTGAAGACTTTCAAAATAGGGAAGAAAAGGGCGGTGGTTAGTCACGTTAAGAGGGGCGGATCCATAAATCCCCCATTCAAACGAAGAGCGCTTTGAGTCCGGATTTTCCACCGGGTTGCGGGCCATCTTCGAAGGAAGTCCATTATTCGAAGTAGTACGAACTTCCGAGCCGTTATACGTTGGTGGATTCTCGGCTGCTAGCGAATCAATAAATGAGGAAAAGTCGAAAATCAAGTGATTCAAAATCAAGAGGGTAAGATTTTGGATCTATTATCGATTAAGATTATTTTCTGAATTAGTTGTCTAACGGATCAAAATATGTTTTAGGTGCCGAGGAGCGAGAAGGATTAGTAATCTCAGTAACGAGGTGTGTAACTTCACACTCATTATTTTCTCGGTTGGATATCAATTTCGGTATGAAGTAAATCGTAAAACGATTAGATCGGTAAAACGTAAATATTGATATTTTGACGAAAATACGAAAACGCCTAAATCGTAAAAATTACGAAAACGCCTCGAGAAATTTTTCGTTATTATGTAAATTGGATGTTTCGATAAATTGGGCCAAAATACTCTAGTTCGATAAATTGGGCCAAAATACTCTAGTTCGTTAAAATTGGGCCAAAATACTTTAGTTCGATAAATTGGGCCAAAATACTCTAGTTCGTTAAAATTGGGCCAAAATACACTAGTTCGATAAATTGGGCCAAAATACTCTAGTTCGTTAAAATTGGGCCAAAATACTCTAGTTCGATAAATTGGGCCAAAATACTCTAGTTCGTTAAAATTGAGCCAAAACACTCTAGTTCGGTAAATGGGCCAAAGCCCACTAAACTGCTAAATAGACAAATTGCTATATTATAATTATGGGCCAAATGAAATGTTATTGATAAACCCACCATGTTATGCATTATTAAGAAATTTTATATTTTATAGTACATGTATAATTGCATGGGTGGGATATATGAAGAGAAGAATGGCCAGTTGCCAAATATCTAGTTCGGTGGCTCTGCCACAATAATGGCTTATTGCCTCTAGTTCGGTGGCTCTGCCACAATAATGGCTTATTGCCTCTAGTTCGGTGGCTTTGCCACAATTATAAAAAGGCTTGATGCCTACGATTGGTGTGATGGCGGGGTGGGTTGACTTGATCCCCACAGGTGTGATGGTTGGTACGGGGGTGTTAGCGGATGGATATTAGGTTTGGGATGGGAAATACATTTTTACATGCATTATTAATTATTTTTTTATGATATATTGTTGAATTCTGTAATTGGGCTCAAGCCCAGCATAATATCTTGATGATCTCGCCCAATAATGGTGGTAAGTGAGTTACACATCGAGTTCTAAGTAACTCACCCTTTTAATTTTCCATCTCGTAATGGAAATTGACGTGGACTTGGGCCGAGGATGACTTTGTGGAGGCCATCTTGAAAAACATGGGTTATTTAAACTCGAACTTTTAATAAGTATTTTTACTATTTTGGATTATTGTAATAAGGGCCTCTATAAATAATTTATGGATTTTATGTGTGTTGGGTTTTAAACTATACTTTGGACTTCTAATTATGGGCTATGATTATATGATGTTTTATTAAAATAAATTTGGGTTTTCAAGTATATGAAATTCTTTTATAATTATTTTGTTATTGTTAACTCTTTAACAAATTTCCTAAAGGTTTTGATAATACAACGATTTTTAACTAATGTTTTCTAATATTATCAAATTCAAATACTCTTCTATTTTTTAAAATCTGAAATTTATATTGAAGTTTTCAACTTATTGCAAATTTAAAAATAGCTCGATTCATGTAACAAACCAAATCTAGTCTCAACGCATAGACCGGGTTTGGGGTGTTACAGATTGTCCTACTGGGACTTTGATTCAAATTAAAATATTAGATGGTATATAACATTTGATTATTCTCATTAAGTTTGTAAATACATCTAATAGTTAACTTGTAATGAGTTATCCTTATTGAACTTCTGGTTCAAATTACTCTCCCTCTAACTCATTACAAGTTATTATTTATCTCCCCCTAATATCAGGAAAACTATCGAATTAAAATTGTAATCACAAACCATGTCATAATTGAATCTCGAATACATTGAAAACATCTAATAATATAAAGAAACTTGTAATTAATATATATTCCCAACTTTCTTTGAGGATTCACTCATCTTTGTGCGTTGTGGTGGAGAAATTGGAACATATACGCACATACAAAAATTCAAAGATGAGAAATATTTAGGTCTTGATCAAAAACTAATTGTAATTGGGGAGTATTCATAACTTATTAGCTTGATTCGTACAACACATAAATCAACATAATCTCATGTTGAAATAGGAAGTTTAGTTCTCATAAGTAATGGTTTAGACATTAATCAGAGGTGTTTAATCAATAATTTCTCAAAACCATTATCTGTAAACTTTTACAAAGGTTTTTCAAACTCAATCAATAAAAGATTGAGGTATAAACTCATCAGTCTTAATTGCATGATCTAAAATTAATTATTTAAACAAGCAATCTTGCAAACGACAAGTTGCAAATTGATAACACATATGTGATTATTTTGTAGATGCATCTACCAAAATCATATAATATCAAAACATCCACATGGTGGATGAATAGGCCCATATTCGTTTCACAAATGCAAGACATTAAATCTCAAATTTAGCTAGTGAGTTTCTAATAATCAATTTTCATTAAGAACAAGCAACATATGAGAATTCTTTTAAATTAAAGAATTTTCTATTTCTTTAATGAATGCCCATATGAATTATTAATTAATTTTCACATCATATATGATCCAGGATGGTCTAACTGGTCACGTCAAGTAGTAAATGCATTTGTATCAATAAACTTCGTTTACTTTAACATGTGTTGTAATTGTACTAAATTGTAGAAAATTAATAATTTTACTATCATTCCTTTTACTTTGTATCCACATTTATGCTATTGTGACATTTATTACTAGAAATGTCTAAATCAATGTGAATATTATAATGTCACTAAGTCAACAAAATAAATATAATTTCCAAACAATTATATGCAATATTTGCTTCAGGGAATATGCCAAAATCTTCAAATATCTAAAAAAAAATTTGTAACTTCAGTGCATCCAACCATAACGAGCTTTAGATAGAATTATCATATTCTATTACTTATAAATAGATCTTTCACAGTCAAATATTTTGCTTCCAACCCCTTAATGGGGATGATGACAAAAGAAGATTACAAAGATTATAAAATAAATATAAATTAATAACCCAATCCTTTCTTTTTCATTCTTTCAAAATAAATATTTATAGCAATAGTGATTCATATGAAATATAATATTTTCCTCATTCACAATCTCAATATAAGAACTATTATAAATATCTTTTAAAACTAATGGGTTAACCATCACAATATATTAATATATTAGCTCTTTTGGAGCTTTCGACTAATTTTGTACTATCAAATATTGGAATAATATTTGTTTGTTTTAGTACCAAATAAGATAAATATAATGATAAAATTTATTACTACATTCTCATATCCTTTCTCAAAGAATATTAATGGAAACAAAATATTTAGGCATATGCCACATAAGTGACTAATAATATTTCATATCACATTGATAACATAAGTTATCTTTAGTTATCTTGAGAACTCTCATTGTTCTCTTATTTATTACTATGTTCCCACTTTTAGTACTCCATGATCATATATTTTATTTTCTTTATGTTTGCATTCAGTAACGACCTCAAAAGTATGGATATTGGAAAATGAGTTATCGGGTCTCCATTTTTAGTAAACGGACTCGTAAAATATTTATTAAAAATATTTATAAAGTTAGTTATGTGTTTAATCAGGTTTTAATTAAGTGAATTTAGCTCAATTAAGAGCAATTAGTAAAAAGACTAAATTGAAATAGGAGTAAAAGTTGAATTATAGATTAAAAGAAATTATAAAGGACCAAAATGGAAATTAAGCCATTTTGTATAGGTGAGGCGATGTAAGATTTTTATACCTAAAATTAGTATATTAAATTATTAATATTATTAATTATTATTATAGTTTTATATTAAATAAGTATAATAAGATTTTTATGTGATAAATAAATTATGATTTTGACAGTTGTGAGGTGATAAAATAGACAAATGTAAATTATATAGTTGTACAAGTGTATTAATTATATTTGATATTAAATAGATTTTTATAAAACAATTATTATTATAAACTTATATATATATATATATCTGTGTGTGTGTGTGTGTGTGTGTGTGTGTGTGTGTGTGTGTGTGTGTGTGTTATAAAAGAAAAGAAAAGAAATAAAAACATGAAAAGAAGAACAGAGAGCAAACGTGAAAGAAAGAAAGAAATGAAAGAAAAGAAAAAAGGAGAAATTGATGATTTAAAGCTTGGATGTTTAATAGCAAACAAGGAATTCGAGACATTCAGCAAGGAAGGAAAAGAGAAAAACATATAAGGAGTAAAAACGAGAAATTCAGGTTAGTATTACTATAATTTAAATTTGATTATTTGCTAAATTTTAAATTAAGATATGTATATATGATAAACAAATTGAAGTAAGTATCATGAAGGAATTAAGTGATAAATATGTATTGGAATTGAATTTATTATTAGTTGTAATATCCTAGATTAGGGGTTGTGCGTTTGAAGCATAACTCAAGTGTTAGTAGGCTTTAAGTGTGGTTGGTGATGTTTTAAGGGTTTTTAAAACTCTAGGATTAAAAGGAATGCATTGGAAACTTTTGGAATTTTAAGTGAGAAGAGGAAATTAGGTCAAGAGGCCTTAAGAAAATTTTTGGGAGTTTAGGACACAAGAAATCCAAGTGGTAAATTGGCTAGGAGGCGCCACTTAGTGCTTAGGGAGTGACGCCTCAAGGAGCTAGGTGGATGTGGTTCGAGCAGCGTGGGAAGCAATGGGCTTTTTTTTTGCATCCTGAAGGGAGCAAGGCCGTGGAGGCCTTAAGGGAAAAATCTTAGGCGTGTTTGGCATAAAACAGGCCTTGGTAAAGTGGCTTCCATGTACCACTTAAGGGCCTGGAATGACGCCTGGACAAGGGCCTTGGTTCGAATCCTGTTGGCGGCATGGGCGTGTTTTTATTTTGCTTTGGCGTTAAGGGAAGGGGGAGCTAGGGAAAGAGGTCTTAAAAGAAGTTTTGGGTGAAGCATATCACAAAAAAATGCCTTGGCAAAGTGGCCTGGGGCGTTACCTGTAAGCTTGCTCCAACAGGTCTTGGGTTCGAGGCTGGTGAGCAGCAAGGAGTAGGATTTTATTTTTTATTTTTTTTTTGGCTTTTTGCGTCAAAGAGAGGAGCTGGTGGTCTGCACATGGACTCTCAAATAGATGAGGATAAGCTTGATGATTTTGTTTTTAAATTTCGGCTGGAAGAGTTGGATTAATATATGGCTTTATTTTATTTATTTTTTTAGGGTAAGATAAGAGATAATTGCTATTTTATTTGAATAGGTGATATAGGGATAAAATAGGAGATTTAATAGGGATTTGATAATTAGCCGATTGTGGGACTCTTGAGGTGTGCATGTTCGGCTTTGAAGCTTTTAAGGAGAGGGGTGCCGAAATTTGGTTTTCTTTTTCCATGTGTGTGTGCTTAATTTTATTAGGAGGGAGTTCATCTTTTATTTCTTTCTTAATCTCTATTGCCGAATGCTCCTAGGTCTCTAACAATCTCCCAAATTTCTTCTTTTAATTTGTGTTAGCCGAATACACCTTTTTCCTATTGTGGCTGACTTTTCCATCATTATTTTATAAGGCTTAGCCAAATCTTCAAGTGGGTAAGTATTTAAGTATTCGGTTTGTTTCTTTTTATTTGTGTGACGGAATCAAGTGTCTAGGCCTTGATCTAAGGTTGGCTGAATGCTCTATAAAGCCATAATATCGTGTTCTTTTGTGAATAGCCGAAGGAAGGAAGCACTAAAGGGTTCTTCTGGGATTCGATTCATCAAGGTAAGTCAAGGTGATAATTCGGCCAAAGGCCATTCTTATGGATATATGCTTAAAGCCGATGCTAATGTGGTTTCACCTGTGGATTTCGGCTGACTTCATAGTTAAGTGGTGATTCGGGATTTTGGTAAGTAAGGTAAGTGATTCATGGTATTCTACCATAGGCCATATTTGGTAAATAAGTGATAACCGATTCGATCGTGGCCATTTAGGAATTTCGACAAAGGTAATCAGAAGCTTCCGGGATTCGATTCGTTGGTAAGAATATTTAGTAAGTATAGTTTAGATTTGGTATATTTAGATTATGATGTTATCGGTTAACCATTTGGTTCTGATTAAGATATCATTCATGGACATGGATGCCGGTCAAGAAGGTAAAGGGAAAGTCCCTATCCCGAAGTTTAAGAAAAGATCTGTCTCGGTAGTTCGGGATTGGCCACCGAGGTGTGGGCCAGCAGCAGGAGAAAGCTATAGGCAGATAGCCATAGTCTCGCTTAGCGATAGCGTCGGGATCGAGAGTTTAGAACTTCAAGTGATCAGGTGTGTAGTTAGACTACCGTTTTCCGGGATATATGATTGTATGTGATATGCGTATATGTTATGAATGTGCTAACCAGTGCAGTGGTAATTTGTGATATGGATACCCTCAAGGGGTATGTCAACAATCCGGTAAGTTCTAAATTTGAATGTGATGTGGTTATTAATTTGTATAAGTGTGATATGCTAAATAACATGTACATGCATTATTATCATGGCACTATTTTATGTTGCATGTGCATGGGTGGGATATGAAAGAAGGACAGGGTGTACTTCGAGTACGTGGTTTGATGAATGGCTCTGTGCCTCATCGTGATTGATATAGGCTATGTGACATATCGTGGTTATTGATGGCTTTGTGCTCATCGTGGTTTTGATGATAGCCTCGGTTACATCGTGGATTGACGTCGACTAAGGTCGCGTTGTGGATTATTTGCGATTAAGTTCGCGTGGACGGCATTTGTTGCCTTATTGGAGTAAAAAGGGGAGGGTGATTTAATAATCCCCTGGTGTGTGGTAGGCTGGATACGGGGGTGTGTAGAGGATGGACCCTAGGCTGGGTTGGGCTTCCTAATTGCATAATTTTGTATGTGAATACATGTGAAAATGGGCCAAGCCCAATATGTGATATGAATAATGTGCAAATGGGCCAAGCCCAATATGATATGTGGATTAATATGAAAGTGGGCCAAGCCCATGTGGATTAATGTGATATATGATGTTAATTACCCTAATAAGAATGTGATATGGTTATGGGCCAAGCCCAAAAGTGAAATTATGTGGATGATGTTGCCTTAATATCCCGACATGTGGGTAAATATGTGGTTTGACATGTGGGTGGAATTCAATGGACTAATTGCACACTGAGTCTGTATGACTCACCCAATTTTTATCAACATCGCAGGTGATGCTTGGACTGGGTTGGAGTGGATACGAGGTGGCCCATGCAGAAGATGTTTTATTTAATTTTATGCACTTAGTATTTTAAATATTTTTGAATAATGATTTGATGTAATAAGAGCCACTTAAAGTATTTAATTATTTATTTTTGGTATGGTTAAGTGGATATATAATTAAATATTTGTGTAAGTTTTATTTTTAGCAACTTATATGTTAAGAGTACATATATACCAAAGTTTTGAACCCGATATTTTTATAACCACTTGATTTTTCCTTAGAATGTTTTAAAATACAAAATGTTTTATGAAAGACAATAAATTTATATGTTTTTACTCTTAAGTAAGAATGTTTTTAAACGTTTTCCGCAGTGGCATTTCAAATTTGGTTGTAACGAATGGGCCGGGTTTGGGGTGTTACAGTTTGGTATCAGAGCCCGGTTCAAAACTCAACTTTGAGGGATTTGGGCCCAAAAATGTTTTTCCAAAATGGGCTTTTCAAAAATATAAGATTTTATGAACTTTTTCAGGTTATTCTGGTATGGCACCTGTACCTCCGACCCGAAGTCCACCAGGTAAGTACTTCTAATTATTGAAGTAATTTGTTTATATGAACTGTTATGGGCTTATTTGGGCTCACAGATTAGAACATTAGGGCTATTGAACCCTAGGGCTAGTGCACTCAAACACATGCATAAGACTTAAGGACCATCAAACAAACCTATGGTTAAGTCGCCGAGTTATGGTGTGGCAACCATGGTACGCATGTCTAGGATTGGTTTCGGTGGGAGCTTGGTATTTAAGCAGTCTGCGTGACTCACCTCCTCTCCACTCGAATCCTACCTGGTGCGTAGCCTCGGTTCACTCTAACCAAGAGGACTTAATTACGGGCTAAACCCCTAATTAAAACCCGAAAGGGACTAGCCATGCAATTTTTTAAAATTTCTAGTTTTAAAATCCCTAAATTACCCTTTTAATTGTAGTAAAAGATTATTGTGAAAATTTTTCCAAAATCTCCGATTTACAAAATTACAAAAATGCCCCTGTGTTGCAAATTACAAAAATACCCTTAGTTTTTAAGATTTTCAAAAATACCCCCGACTTCCATTAAAATATTCTTACTTTACAAAAATACCGAAAATTCTATTTTTGCAAAATGTTAAGATACCCAGATTTAGAAATTTACTAAAATACCCCTGACTTGCAAAATTACCAAATTACCCTTGTTTTGTAAAATGACCAAAATGACCCTGGTTTGAAGAATTACCAAAATACCCTCGAATTTCAAAACTACCGAAATGCCTCTAAATTTCAAAAAAATTATCGAAATAACCCCGATTCCTAAAATTTTGGCAATACCTCTGATTTGGAAAATAAATTTTTAAGATTACCCCGAGTTTTTGAAATACCTTTGGTTTATAAAGATTTTCCAATTGATCCTAATTTATTACCAAAATACCCCTGTAGGACAAATGACGAAAATACCCCTGGGATAGAAACGGGCAGAAATGTTCGAATAGTGAATGTGTGTGGTAGATACCACTGAATGAATGTGTTCCTGTTGATGAATGAATGTGCCTCTATTGAGGAATGAATGTGACTCTGAATTAGAGTAGTGAACTTGAACTAAAACTTTGTTCGATCGAAAGAACCACTTCTAGAGTTTCTTTTCATAAAATTGTTCGCGGTTAAACAGTGAAACAAATACTAATGCATAAAACTTCTTAATCAGATTAAAGCGCGACGTTAGAAATGAGTTCTAGGGGACGTGGTCGTCGTGGACGCGGTAGAGGTAGGATGGCTGTATCAGAACCAGTAGGGTCTGGCCATGGGTCAGAAAATGATGTGCCGCCGCTAGCAGTGGGCGTGAAGGATCAAGATCAGACTGGAGGAGATGACGCAGTATCATTGGCTATGCTGCGAGTGCTAGAGCGAGTCGCAGAAGCTAATGTGGGCAATGAAACTCGGAAGTCCGTGCCTGAAAGACTTAAGTCAAATGGAGTCGAGATTTTTAGAGGAGTATCTGAGGTAGCTCCGAATGTAGCGGAGTATTGGCTAGAAGCAGTTGAAAGGATTATGGATGATTTGGATTTAATCCGAGGAAAAGTCGAAGGTCTTGTCTCGTTGTTCGAGATGAAGCTTATCGATGGTGGCTCACTGTCAGGCAAGGTATTCCCGCAGATCGAGTGGATTGGGAATATTTTAAGCTTAAGTTTGAAGGGAAGTATGTTGGAGCTAGCTACTTAGACTCGCAGAGGAAGGCGTTTCTAAACTTGGTTCAAGGAAGCAAGTCGGTAGCAGAGTATGAAGCTGAATTTGTGCGGTTAAGTCAGTACGCCAAAGGGA
Source organism: Gossypium rotundifolium (assembly GCA_025506655.1). Classification (NCBI taxonomy): domain Eukaryota; kingdom Viridiplantae; phylum Streptophyta; class Magnoliopsida; order Malvales; family Malvaceae; genus Gossypium; species Gossypium rotundifolium. Next base: position 54,898,659 of record CP106725.1, read on the forward strand.
TTGTGGCTACTGATTACGAAAGGTGTGTCCGATTCAAGATGGCTACGAGATGAGTTCGAGAGTTGATTGCTCGCAAGACAGAGAAAGAGACTTTGCCATTCTAGTAGAGAAGGCTCGGATAGTCAAGAGGTTAAGAGGACGGTGAGGCGAATCGAGAGAAGGAAAGGAACGGGATAAGAGAAGTTTTGGACCGACAAAGATCCTTTGTAGATGTTCAAAAAGACCAAGGATCGAGAATTTCAGACGTGCACTGCATCTGCTTGTCGAGAATCGGAGTAGTTTATGTGCCCAATGTGGAAGAGCTCATTTAGGAGAATGTTGGGGAAATAGTAAGAAATGTTACCGGTGTGGGTCTAAGGCTCATTTGGTTAAGAAATGTCCTCAAGTGATGGATAGGGCTCGAGGTCAAGGTCATGGAACACCAAGCGGTGGTGCTGAAGGTTCGGATGTGAGGCAACCAAGGTTGGCTTAGGCAACCAAGGTATGTTCCCTAACCCTGGAATCTCTTTATTGACTTGATTGTTAGGAGATAGTTCGTGTTTGTATGCTAGCAAAGTGTATGGAACCTTGAATGCGAATCTTGAGATAGTATCTAAGGAATGTGTTAGTTTTGTTAAGATCAGAGTGCGCAGCGGTAGAGTAGGGTGATGAGTTAAGAATGCACGATTGTTTGATAGTAAGTAATTTTGAGGACGAAATTATTTTTAAGGAGGGTAGAACTGTAATATCCTAGATTAGGGTTGTGCGTTTGAAGCATAACTCAAGTGTTAGTAGGCTTTAAGTGTGGTTGGTGATGTTTTAAGGGTTTTTAAAACTCTAGGATTAAAAGGGAATGCATTGGAAACTTTTGGAATTTTAAGTGAGAAGAGGAAATTAGGCTGAAGAGGCCTTAAGAAAATTTTTGGGGAGTTTAGGACACAAGAAATCCAAGTGGTAAATTGGCTAGGAGGCGCCACTTAGTGCTTAGGGGAGTGACGCATCAAGGAGCTAGGTGGATGTGGTTCGAGCGTGGGAAGCAATGGGCTTTTCTTTTGCGTCTGAAGGGGAGCAAGGCTGTGGAGGCCTTAAGGAAAAATCTTAGGCGTGTTTGGCATAAAACAGGCCTTGGTAAAGTGGCTTCCATGCGCCACTTAAGGGCCTAGAATGACGCCTGGACAAGGGCCTTGGTTCGAATCCTGTTGGCGGCATGGGCGTGTTTTTATTTTGCTTTGGCGTTAAGGGAAGGGGGAGCTAGGGAAAGAGGTCTTAAAAGAAGTTTTGGGTGAAGCATATCACAAAAAAATGCCTTGGCAAAGTGGCCTGGGGCGTTACCTGTAAGCTTGCTCCAGCAGGTCTTGGGTTCGAGGCTGGTGAGCAGCAAGGAGTAGGATTTTATTTTTTTTTTTTTTTTTGCGTCAAAGAGAGGAGCTGGTGGTCTGCACATGGACTCTCAAATAGATGAGGATAAGCTTGATGATTTTGTTTTTAAATTTCGGCTGGAAGAGTTGGATTAATATATGGCTTTATTTTATTTATTTTTTTTAGGGTAAGATAAGAGATAATTGCTATTTTATTTGAATAGGTGATATAGGGATAAAATAGGAGATTTAATAGGGATTTGATAATTAGCCGATTGTGGGACTCTTGAGGTGTGCATGTTCGGCTTTGAAGCTTTTAAGGAGAGGGGTGCCGAAATTTGGTTTTCTTTTTCCATGTGTGTGTGCTGAATTTTATTAGGAGGGAGTTCATCTTTTATTTCTTTCTTAATCTCTATTGCCGAATGCTCCTAGGTCTCTAACAATCTCCCAAATTTCTTCCTTTAATTGGTGTTATTAATACACCTTTTTCCTATTGTGGTGACTTTTCCATCATTATTTTATAAGGCTTAGCCAAATCTTCAAGTGGGTAAGTATTTAAGTATTCGGTTTGTTTCTTTTTATTTGTGTGACGGAATCAAGTGTCTAGGCCTTGATCTAAGGTTGGTCAATGCTCTATAAAGCCATAATATCGTGTTCTTTTGTGAATAGTCAAGGAAGGAAGCACTAAAGGGTTCTTCCGGATTCGATTCATCAAGGTAAGTCAAGGTGATAATTCGCCAAAGGCCATTCTTATGGATATATGCTTAAAGCCGATGCTAATGTGGTTTCACCTGTGGATTTCGGCTGACTTCATAGTTAAGTGGTGATTCGGGATTTTTGGTAAGTAAGGTAAGTGATTCATGGTATTCGGCCATAGGCCATATTTGGTAAATAAGTGATAACCGATTCTGACTGTGGCCATTTAGGAATTTCGACAAAGGTAATCAGAAGCTTCCGGGATTCGATTCGTTGGTAAGAATATTTAGTAAGTATAGTTTAGATTTGGTATATTTAGATTATGATGTTATCGGTTAACCGTTTGGTTCTGATTAAGATATCATTAATGGACATGGATGCCTGTCAAGAAGGTAAAGGGAAAGTCTCTATCCCGAAGTTTAAGAAAAGATCTGTCTCGGTAGTTCGGGATTGGCCACCGGGGTGTGGGCCAGTCAGCAAGAGAAAGCTATAGGCAGATAGCCGTAGTCTCGCTTAGCGATAGCGTCGGGATCGAGAGTTTAGAACTTCAAGTGATCAGGTGTGTAGTTAGACTACCATTTTCCGGGATATATGATTGTATGTGATATGCGTATATGTTATGAATGTGCTAACCAGTGCAGTGGTAATTTGTGATATGGATACCCTCAAGGGGTATGTCAACAATCCGGTAAGTTCTAAATTTGAATGTGATGTGGTTATTAATTTGTATAAGTGTGATATGCTAAATAACATGTACATGCATTATTATCATGGCACTATTTTATGTTGCATGTGCATGGGTGGGATATGAAAGAAGGACAGGTGTACTTGAGTACGTGGTTTGATGAATGGCTCTCTGTGCCTCATCGTGATTGATATAGGCTATGTGCCATATCGTGGTTATTGATGGCTTTGTGCTCATCGTGGTTTTGATGATAGCCTCAGTTACATCGTGGATTGACGTCGACTAAGGTCGCGTTGTGGATTATTTGTGATTAAGTTCGCGTGGACGGCATTTGTTGCCTTATTGAGTAAAAGGGAGGGTGATTTAATAATCCCCGGTGTGTGGTAGGTGGATACGGGTGTGTAGAGGATGGACCCTAGGTTGGGTTGGGCTTCATAATTGCATAATTTTGTATGTGAATACATGTGAAAATAGGCCAATCCCAATATGTGATATGAATAAATGTGCAAATGGGCCAAGCCCAATATGATATGTGGATTAATGTGAAAGTGGGCCAAGCCCAGTATGTGATGTGGATTAATGTGGTAATGGGCCAAGCCCAGTATATGGAAATATGTGGTTAATTACCCTATTATAAGAATGTGATATGGTTATGGGCCAAGCCCAAAAAGTGAAATTATGTGAATGATGTTGCCTTAATATCTGACATGTGGGTAAATATGTGGTTTGACATGTGGGTGGAATTCAGTGGACTAATTGCACACTGAGTCTGTATGACTCACCCAATTTTTATCAACATCGCAGGTGATGCTTGGACCGGGTTGGAGTGGATACGAGGTGGCCCATGCAGAATACGTTTTATTTAATTTTATGCACTTAGTATTTTAAATATTTTTGAATAATGATTTGATGTAATAAGAACCACTTAAAGTATTTAATTATTTATTTTTGGTATGGTTAAGTGGATATATAATTAAATATTTGTGTAAGTTTTATTTTTAGCAACTTATATGTTAAGAGTACATATATACCAAAGTTTTGAACCCGTATTTTATAACCACTTGATTTTTCCTTAGAATGTTTTAAAATACAAAATGTTTTATGAAAGACAATAAATTTATATGTTTTACTCTTAAGTAAGAATGTTTTTAAACGTTTTCCGCAGTGGCATTTCAAATTCGGTCGTAACGAATGGGCCAGGTTTGGGGTGTTACATTAGTAATTGTTGAATTTTGACTAATACATTTAGTAAATAGAAATAAGGTTAATATTGATATTGAATTAGATAAAACTGAATTCAATTGTGAATTGAATGAAATTGAAATGAAGTTTGAATAGGTATGAGCATATGATGATATATTGATTAGAAAGTTGAAAATGCATTGAATTGATGATATATATATATAAATAAATGGAATGGAAATGTGAAAAGTGATTTGAAATTGAATCAAATTGAATTGAATGTGATTATTTGAAATGTACATAGATTGAAAGTATGAGGAAGTGATTGAGTTGAAATGTGACTTGAAGTGAATTTATGTGACTTTGTGAATTTGTTATTGTGATTGAATTGAATCCGAATGATTATGATCAATTGAAAGTTAAAGTGATATGGATATGTGATTCGATACCCTATTAACTAGTCGGGCTAGGATGGATATAGTTGGCATGCCATAGGATTGGAAGAGTTCAGGGATTCTTTGACCTCGAGTCGATGAGACACTGGGTGTCACTATTTTACTTCGGATAGATTCGATGAGGTATTTGGTACCACTTTACTTCAGCTAGGCCGATGAGACACTGGGTGTCACTATATTGCTTTGAACTATCCGATGAGGCACTGGGTGCCAGTATGGTGTGTTTGGTTGGATCCGTGTATCCGCCAAAGTCCGAGTCAAGTTAATAGGTGTAAATAAGTGAAATGATAAATTCCAAATAAATGTGATTAAGCTATTGAAAGAAAGAAGAAAGTGAATTTGTGAAATAAAATATAAAATGAGATTTATGATCTGAAATTGAATGTATGAACCAAAGGTTCATGAAATGTTCAAAGATGAATTGTGAATTGAAATATTATATAAGATGGAGAAATGAAACTAAAGTTCATAATTTTGTTTGAAATGATATAAATAATATAAGAAGTTAATTGAAAAGAATAACATAATTGAATTATATATTTTGAGTGTGAATTTGATATGAGAAAATGAAATTGAGATATGATGTAATATCCGGGTTAAGGGCTATTTTGTATTGGCATTGTTTGCATGATTAATGGCTTGCTATGATGTTGTTTGTGTAGTTTCGGGGCTTAGTTGTAGGCTAGGAGTGAGCCTGAGTGGGTGGAAAATTGTAGTTTTGGGCTTTAGGTGATAGGAGCTGAAGGAGTTGGGGGTTATATATTTTATTTGTTGAATTGTGGCATAACAAAGGAGTTGGTGGAGTGGCAAGGCATGCGCCACATGGAGAGTGGGGTTGGCGCCAAGCTGCAGGAGGAGGAGGTCCCTGAGTTCAAGTGCGAAAATCCCACCTTTGCATACATTTTGACGACATGAAGGGAAGAGTTGTAGGAAGTTTGATCTCTAGCATGGACCTTGTCAACTCTTTCAAACGGTGGGTGGAGAGCAAATGTAGGAGGGAGACTTGGTCAAGGTAATTTGAATGAGTGGCTTGGGAGTGTTTGGGGGAGGTTGGCCGATTTTGAGGAGATTTTGGGGAGGTTGGCGGTTGGTAGGTGTTGTGAGGGAATGGGAAGTGCCAAATCCACTTGGGTTCTTTTGTGTGCATTTTGGTCACCAAGTTCTTTTGGTAAGCTAATTTTGTTTAGTCAAAAGCTAGTAAAGATTTCTTCACTTGCAAATAGCCTAAGCCAAACCATTTGTTTTGCATTCTTGAAACCAAACCCCAAGTCTTCATCTCTTTTCATTTTTCTTTGTTCTCCTTAAACCGAAAGCTTCAACACCTTTACCCTCACCAAACTACTTGGTATCTTTCAATTTTGTTATTAATGCCTCTCTTTTTCCTTTCTTTTCCATTTGTGTAAACCGAACTTGGTATTGTCTTTCTTTTTCCACATTTTTTTCTTTCGTTGTTGAGCATTGGTAGCCAAAGCTTTCATCTCCAAAACACTCTCTTCAATTCTTTTTCTTATTCAAAACCGAACATACCCTCCTCTCTATTCAATCTTTTATTTCTTTCTTCTTCTCAGAGCTTTAGCCGATTTTTCTCCATTGTTTTCTCTTCATCTCTTTTGGTGTGCCGTAACCTTCATTTCTTCTCATCTCTACTCCTTTTCTTTCCACTCAAACCGAGCATAGGTGTGTGTTAAACACTTAGGCCGAACCTCCTTACCACCTTGATAAGAGGGTGTTAGCCGAATCTTTCTCCTCTCCTAGTGGTGTTTGGTGGCCGAATATTGGGTGTTGTTAGGTGCTGGTTTCCAATCGATTGGTAGTGGGTAAGAGCTTGGCCGAATGGCCATTTTTCCTTTTTCGTTCTTATATTTTGTGGTTTAAATGAAGGCCGATTTGTTATTGGTTGAAGGATATTGATCTAATGTGTAGACCAATCTCTTTATAGGACATTCAGATTTTGGGAACAAGTGGGAGGAGCCTTGTTATCTGATAAGCAAACGGTAAGTGGTGGTAAGAGTAGTTTTCTTTTAGATTAATCATTTAGTCTTTGTTATGTAAGGCTGTTAAGAGATTAACCATTTTTCTTTAGGGTGTGCCGATTGTTCAAAGAAGAACCGTTGTCGATTCGGGTTTGGTAGGAAACCAAATCAAGTTAAGGTAAGGTTAATCGATATACCCTTCTGATTTAATTGGTTATAGCCGAATGGTTTAGGTATTAATCTCTTGTGGGCCGATTGTAGACTCAGGGTTGTCGAGGTGATCAAGGGACGTAGACCGATTCTTAGGATTAACATCTTCGATATATCAGGTGTGTAAACCAACACACTATCTTAACTTAGTAATGCGATAACCTATTTGTATAAATGAAACAGTGTGGTTGATTATTTCGATACCCATTGAGGTATGGATACGGATTCGGGTAAGTCCATTTCATTATGGAATATGCGATGATCTACGATATCATGATTATGGGTGTATATTCATTGAGATGCCATATTGAGCATGTGAGCATGATAGCACGGTTGTATGATTTTACATCTAGTATGATATGTGATTGGGTGATATGAGAGGAGGGGAGTATGATATCCGTGTCTTTGGGACCTTTGTGTCTTTGGGACACCGTGAGGTTTGGCACCTCCAAAGTGGTTTGGTACCACAATGTTATTTTGTGACTTTGGGTCACCGAGGTTTGGCACCTCAACGCCTCGCCCCGGTGGCTTAGTACTACATGGGTTGGCCCTACGATTGATTATACGGATTGACGCCGGTGATTTGGTATCACACGATGGGTTGGCCCCATCATCGGATTTGTGACTACGGTCACCGTGATTTGGTATCACATTGTGTCTTTGGGACACCGAGGTTTGGCACCTCATTGCGACTCGTCCCTCGTGGTTTGGCACCACCGTGGGTTGGCCCCACTTATGAGATATGGGATCGTCGCTAGTGATTTGGTATCACACGATGGGTTGGCCCCATCATTGGATTATTTGTGACTTGGTCACCGGTGGTTTGGTACCACAAGATGGATATCGTGACTTTGGGTCACGGTGGTTTGGCACCACCGGTGGTTTGGTACCACACGGGGTAGAAAAGGTGATATGGTTGGCTAGGATCGGGTGCATTACTTGTATTATTCTGTTATGATATGTGTGTTGGCGTGTTATACCGGGAGAGGGAATTATACACTGAGTCTTGTGACTCACTCTCTCCTTTGACATTTCAGTGACACATAGACGCGGACATGGAGCCGGATGGACTCGAGGTGCTCATGCCATGCTAATAAAGGATTTGCTCGGACTTTATAAAATTTTGGTACATTAGTTATTTATTTCTATGTGGTTTTATTTTGGGTTGTAAAAGGCCTTTTAAATTATGGTTTGCTTGTTTATGCTTAAAGTAAATGTTTAATATGCCTTAACAAATTAATTGGGTTAAATTGTGCTAAAACTTGGAAAGACAACGATTTCAAAGTACAAAAGCGACATTTTAAACTATACCATCTGTATCACACTAAGATTTGGAATAAAGAAGAACTCAAATGTTTTCTAACTTAAACACGATTTTCCACTAAGATGTAATGTTTTGTAACAATGAGAAACAACTCAAACTTCTTAACGAGATAAACCTGCTTTTGTCTACCCAGGAAGTAAGTTTTAAAATTTTCGGTTTTCAAATATATCATCAAATTTCAATCAAACCTACTCAAGTTTTTCTTCAAATGCACAACCTAGCGAATGTTTTTCTCCAACTTTTAAACTCAAACTTAAACCTCTCAAAACCTTTTTCCTGTAATATACCGTATTCTACGTGGTGTATTGACCGGTTTAGGTGTTACATTTGTGGTATCGAGCCAAGTTCAAAGGTTTCTCGGTGGGCCCGAGGCCCAAAATGTTTTCAAAAGTCATTTTAAGTGTTTTGTTCTAAAAGTATGGTTTGAAAGGCATGGCACCGAGTCTCCCACACCAGTCCGCCTGTAAGTACCTGTACTATTGTTTGTGATATTGATAAGATTGAATGGCTAGTGATAAGTAAGACAACCTTAGAGACCTAAACCGATAGGACTCGTGAACTCAAAACGAAACTTCTTTAATAAGCAATATTCATAAGACTTTGCTTTTAAAACAAGTGGAATAATAGTGATACATAAAATTCTTTAATCGACGAGATTTAGTCATGAGTACCAGGTGGACGTGGTCGTGGACGAGGTCGCGGTAGAATGACGCTTTTGAGCCCGTAGGTTCGGGTCGTGGTTCGAAAATGAGATACTGGGCTCGCCACCACCGGAGGTGGTGAGTTCCAAGAGCGCACTCGGGAGGACGCAGTGTCACAAAGCGATGTTTGCGAGTGTTAGAAAGGGTAGTGGAGTAGGTAGAGGTGTAGGAGCTAGGAAATGCGTGCGAGCGACTTCGGGCAAATAAATTTGAATTTTTTCGGTGTCTCGGTGTTGCTCCAGCCTTCGCCGAAAATTGGCCGAAGCTCTGAGCAGATCATGGACGATCCGACCTAATCGTCAAGAGAAATTAAAGGGGATCGATCACTTCGAGATGAGTCATACCGGTGGTGGCTCACCGTCCGAGACAATACCGCACCAAGATCGACTTGGGACTATTTCCGGCCGCTATCGGAAGAAATGCGCCGAGCTAACTACATAAATGAGCAATGAAAGCATTTCGAGGTTAGTTTAGGGAGCAAATCTGTGTCGAGTACGAGGCGAGTTTCTCAGTGAGTCGGTATGCGTGGGTATGGTGGGCCGAGCATGAGAGGTGCGTTCGTTTCGAGGATGGCCTGCGGGACGAATTAAGGTTGATAATTGCGCCCCAGCAGGAGCGTGAATTTGCTGTCCTAGTTGAAAAGGCGAAGGTAGCCGAGGGCATTAAGGAATCTGTGAGGCAGGGTATGGATAGGAACCGACACAAGAGGAGTTTTGGATCTTCTGGGTCATCAGGAAATCAGCAGAAAAGGGCTAGACCGAGTGGGCCGAATCAGTCGGGTAGGTTTGTTGCTGCTAGGCGGTGGACCGCCGCAGCAGTAACCGCTAGGGAAGGCTCATTGGGAGGATGTTGGGTGATGGCGAGGTCGCTTTGAGTGTGGCTCATTTGGACCACCGTGTGAGGACCGTCGTGCAAGTTAGCTAGGATTCATCGGAGAATCGGGGCGCGTCAAGATCTGAAATAACGGACCACCACCGCAGAGGGCCGAGGTAATGGCGAGGAGGTAATGGGTCCGGTCGGGGCCGTGGAGCACCGGCGGAGGAGGTGCAGTAGTTCGAGGCTAGATGCCGTGGTTGGTGTATCCGCGAGGCACCGAAAGGAGGCGATGCACCGGACGTCATTACAGCAGACGTTTTTTATCTTTGGTTCTCCATTTATCGCTTTAATTGATGTGGGTTCAACACATTCATATGTTACAAGTAGCATAGTGAAGACCATGGATCTAAACTCTAAAATATCTTCTAGGCGATGACCGTAATAAGCCCTCAGGTCACTCAGTAGTGGTAGATAAATCAGATAGAGACGCACTCTAAAACTCCAAGGGTAGTATTTGAGGTCGATCCGATGGAACCGCCGCTTGGGGAGTTCGATCCGATTCGGGATGGACCTGGCTGGTTAAGTACCTGCAAAGTTGGATTGCTGCTAAGCGCATGGTTCTGAAAGCACGGTGAGGGTGATGAGGTAGTTTCGATCGGTAATAGGAGGAATTATCTGTCCAATGTGGTATCTCGCCCAAAGCCGAGAAGATGGTCGAAGGGCGTGAAGCATATGTGGTTCATGTGTATGCCTTGGAGGCTAAGGAGTCTTGTGGAGACAGTTTGGACGATTAGGAAATTTGTTGATGTGTTTCTGAGGAGCTTAGGGTTTGCCACCGGATCGAGAGGTAGAGTTCGGGATAGATCATTCCAAACTGCGCTTAGTATCCATTGCTCCGCATGTGATGGCACCTAAGGAGTTAGTGGAGCTTAAGGCTCGACATCAGGAGTTATTGGACCGAGGCTTTATCGGGCCAAGTATTTCACCATGGGGAGCGCTTAGGTACTTTTGTAAAGAAGAAAGACGGTACCATGCGGATGTGTATAGACTACCGCTAACCGAATAAGTCGACGATCAAAAACAAGTATCCACTACCTCGGATTGATGACTTGTTTGATCACGTGAAGGGCGCCGGTTTTCTCAAGATCAACTTAAGGTCAGGTATCACCGTTAAGGGTAAAGGAGGCGATATCAGAAGACGGTATTTCAGTACTCGGTATGGGCACTTTGAGTTCTTGGTTATGCTGTTCGGGTTGACTAATGCTTGGAAGCCTTCATGGATCCGATGAACAGTATCTAGATCAGTTCGTAGTGGTTTTTATTGACGACATCTTGGTGCATTCAAGGGTGAGGAGGAACATGATGCCCATTTGCGGGTGGTATTGCAGATTCTAAGGAGAGACAATTTCTGTGCGAAGTTCAAGAATGCGAGTTCGCTCGGGAGGTGACGTTCTTGGGTCATGTAGTATCGGTGAGGGATTAGAGTGGACCCTCGTAAGATAGAGGCGCTTTTGGATTGAAGCCGCCAAGGTCGAGAGCGGAGATTCGAGTTTTTCGGGCTTGGCGAGATACTACCAAAGATTTGTAGAGGTTTCTCATTGATTGCAAGACCGATGACTAAATTATTGAGAAAAGGGGTTCCGTTTATTTGGATTGAGAAGCAGCAGGAGAGCTTCGATAAGTTGAAGAAGATTTCGATCAAGCTCGGTTCGATTCAACCCGAGGTCGGTAAGGAATTCACGGTGCATTGCGATGCATCACATCTGTGGTTGGGTTGTGTCTTGATGCAAGAAGGAAGGTTGTGGCTTACGATCTCGGCAATGAGGCCACATGAGGTAAATTATCCAACGCACGATCTGGAGTTAGCGGCTGTAGTATTTACCTTAAAGATATAGAGGCATTACTTGTACGGAGAGAGATCAATAGTCTACACGGACCATAAAAGTCTGAAGTACCTTCTGACTCGGAAAGACTTGAATCTGAGGCAGTAGCAGATGGATTGAAATGCTTGAAAGACTACGATTGCTCAATTGAGTATCATCCGCAAGGCTAACGTGGTAGCGACGCGTTGAGCCGTAAGATTGTTTGGATTTAAGATGACTGCTTGCCCACTTGAGTTTGTACGATGATGGGAGTATTCGCGTAGCTCGCAGTTAAGCCTACTTGGGTTGAGCGTGATCGAGAAAAGCAGCTTGTTGGATGAGGTTACGAGAGCGCAGAGGACACAAGTGCGTAATGATGGTTTGAAGGGTTATAGCTTGTCTAGTGATGGGGTGTTTGTGTTTTCGGGGAAGGCTTGTATGCCGAGAGATACCGAGCTAAGGCAAAGATTCTTCAGATGCACATAGCAGACCCTACGCTATGCATCCCGGAGGTAGCAAAATGTATAGGGATCTCGAGAGAACGATTGTAGCCAAGATGCGAAAAAGGAAGTAACCGAAGTTTGTGGGGAAGTGTCTGACATGTCAGCAGGTCAAGGCTGAGCATCAGCTGCCGTCTGGGTTGCTTCAGCCAGTGAAGATCCCACAATGGAAGTGGGAAAGGATAACTATAGATTTCGTTAGTGGATTACCGCTACCCCGAGCAAGAAGGATTCACCGGGTAATTATGGATCGATCGACTAAATCACCACTTTATTCCGTGAGGTGGACTACTCACTTCGTGAGGTTGGCTAAGTCAGTATGTGTCGAGATTGTGAGATCGCACGGGTGCGAGATCGATCATCTCGGATAGGGATCCCAGATTCACGTCAAGGTTCTGGAAGGCGTTGCATCAGGCTCTGGGTACACGGTTAGATTTCAGCACGGCATTTCATCCGCAGACTAACGGGCAATCGGAAAGGGTTATACAGATCTTGGAAGACATGTTACGAGGTTGTGTTTTGGACTTCAGGGGTAGTTGGGAGGAGTATTCACCGTTAGTTTGAGTTTGCCTATAACAACGATTACTAAGCGAGTATCAAGATGACACCATACGAAGCGTTATGCGGTAGGAAGTGTCGCTCACCTACTTGTTGGATGAGTTAAGTAAACGTCGGTTGTTGGGACCAGTTAAGTTCTTTGAGGCCAAGACAAGGTTAAATTGATTGAGCTCGATTGAAAGAAGCTTCGACCGGCAGAAGTCCTATGCCGATCTTAAGCGGAGAGATATTGAATTTGCTGTGGGAGATCGGGTTTTCCTGAAGGTCTCACCGTAGAAGAAAGTATTAAGGTTCGGGAGGAAAGGCAAGCTAAGTTCGAGGTTTATTGGGCCGTATAAGGTACTGAGACGAGTGGGACCAGTTGCATATCAACTCAAGTTGCCAGCAGAGCTAAGTCAGATTCACGATGTGTTCCACGTTTCGATGCTTCGCCGTTATCGCTCAGATCCATCGCATGTGGTAACAGTAGGAGAGATTGAGGTAAACCCAGATATGACCATGGAGGAAGAGCCTATACAGATTTTAGATCGGGATGTGAAGGTTCTGCGCAGGAAGTCTGTGCCTTTGGTTAAGGTTCTTTGGCGGAATCATGGCGTGGAAGAAGCTACGTGGGAACCCGAGGATACGATGAGACAGCAATACCCGCAACTCTTCTGACCAGGTAATTTTGAGGTCAAAATTATTTTAAGGGGGTAGAACTGTAATATCCCGTGTTAAGGGCTATTTTGTATTGGCATTGTTTGCATGATTAATGGCTTGCTATGATGTTGTTTGTGTAGTTTGGGCTTAGTTGTAGGCTAGGAGTGAGCTGAGTGGGTGGAAAATTTTAGTTTTGGGCTTTAGGTGATAGGAGTCAAGGAGTTGGGGTTATATATTTTATTTGTTGAATTGTGGCATAACAAAGGAGTTGGTGGAGTGGCAAGGCATGCGCCACATGGAGAGTGGGGTTGGCCAAGCTGCAGGAGGAGGAGGTCCCGAGTTCAAGCTGCGAAAATCCCACCTTTGCATCCATTTTGACGGCATGAAGGGAAGAGTTGTAGGAAGTTTGAAATCTAGCATGGACCTTGTCAACTCTTTCAAACGGTGGGTGGAGAGCAAATGTAGGAGGAGACTTGGTCAAGGTAATTTGAATGAGTGGCTTGGGAGTGTTTGGAGGGAGGTTGGCGATTTTGAGGAGATTTTGGGGAGGTTGGCGGTTGGTAGGTGTTGTGAGGAATGGGAAGTGCCAAATCCACTTGGGTTCTTTTGTGTGCATTTTCGGTCACCAAGTTCTTTTGGTAAGCTAATTTTGTTTAGTCAAAAGCTAGTAAAGATTTCTTCACTTGCAAATAGCCTAAGTCAAACCATTTGTTTTGCATTCTTGAAACCAAACCCCAAGTCTTCATCTCTTTTCATTTTTCTTTTATTCTCCTTAAACCGAAAGCTTCAACACCCTTACCCTTGCCAAACTACTTGGTATCTTTCAATTTTGTTAGTCAATGCCTCTCTTTTTCCTTTCTTTTCCATTTGTGTAAACTGAACTTGGTATTGTCTTTCTTTTTCCACATTTTTTCTTTCGTTGTTGAGCATTGGTAGCCAAAGCTTTCATCTCCAAAACACTCTCTTCAATTCTTTTTCTTGTTCAAAACCGAACATACCTTCCTCTCTATTCAATCTTTTATTTCTTTCTTCTTCTCAGAGCTTTAGCCGATTTTTCTCCATTGTTTTCTCTTCATCTCTTTTGGTGTGCCGTAACCTTCATTTCTTCTCATCTCTACTCTTTTTCTTGTTCAAACCGAACATACCCTCCTCTCTATTCAATCTTTTATTTCTTTCTTCTTCTCGTAGCTTTAGCCGATTTTTCTCCATTGTTTCTCTTCATCTCTTTTGGTGTGCCGTAACCTTCATTTCTTCTCATCTCTACTCCTTTTCTTTCCACTCAAACCGAGCATAGGTGTGTGTTAAACACTTAGGCCGAACCTCCTTACCACCTTGATAAGAGGGTGTTAGCCGAATCTTTCTCCTCTCCTAGTGGTGTTTGGTGGCGAATATTGGGTGTTGTTAGGTCTTTGGTTTCCAATCGATTGGTAGTGGGTAAGAGCTTGGCGAATGGCCATTTTTCCTTTTTCGTTCTTATATTTTGTGGTTTAAATGAAGGCCGGTTTGTTATTGGTTGAAGGATATTGATCTAATGTGTAGACCAATCTCTTTATAGGACATTCGGATTTTGGGAACAAGTGGGAGGAGCCTTGTTATCTGATAAGCAAACGGTAAGTGGTGGTAAGAGTAGTTTTCTTTTAGATTAATCATTTAGTCTTTGTTATGTAAGGCTGTTAAGAGATTAACCATTTTTCTTTAGGGTGTGCCGATTGTTCAAAGAAGAACCAGTGTCAGTTCGGGTTTGGTAGGAAACCAAATCAAGTTAAGGTAAGGGTTAATCGATATACCCTTCTGATTTAATTGGTTATAGCTGAATGGTTTAGGTATTAATCTCTTGTGGGCGATTGTAGACTCGTGGTTGTCGAGGTGATCAAGGACGTGACCGATTCTTAGGATTAACATCTTCGATATATCGTGTGTAAACCAACACACTATCTTAACTTAGTAATGCGATAACCTGTTTGTGTAAATGAAACAAGTGTGGTTGATTATTTCGATACCCATTGAGGTATGGATACGGATTCGGTAAGTCCGTTTCATTATGGAATATGTGATGATCTACGATATCATGATTATGGGTGTATATTCATTGAGATGCCATATTGAGCATGTGAGCATGATAGCATGGTTTTATGATTTTACATCTAGTATGATATGTGATTGGGTGATATGAGAGGAGGGGAGTATGATATCCGTGTCTTTGGGACACTGTGTCTTTGGGACACCGGAGGTTTGGCACCTCCAAAGTGGTTTGGTACCACAATGTTATTTTGTGACTTTGGGTCACCAGAGGTTTGGCACCTCATGCCTCGCCCCAGTGGCTTAGTACCACGATGGGTTGGCCCTACGCTTGATTATACGGATTGACGCTTGGTGATTTGGTATCACACGATGGGTTGGCCCCATCATCGGATTTGTGACTACGGTCACCAGTGATTTGGTATCACATTGTGTCTTTGGGACACCAGAGGTTTGGCACCTCATTGCGACTCGTCCCTGTGGTTTGGCACCACCGTGGGTTGGCCCCACTTATGAGATATGGGATCATCGCTAGTGATTTGGTATCACACGATGGGTTGGCCCCATCATTGGATTATTTGTGACTTCGGGTCACCAGTGGTTTGGTACCACAGTATGGATATCGTGACTTTGGGTCACCAGTGGTTTGGCACCACCAGTGGTTTGGTACCACACGGGGTAGAAAAGGTGATATGGTTGGCTAGGATCGGGTGCATTACTTGCATTATTCTGTTATGATATGTGTGTTGGCATGTTATACCGGGAGAGGGAATTATACACTGAGTCTTGCGACTCACTCTCTCCTTTGACATTTCAGTGACACATAGACGCGACATGGAGCCGGATGGACTCGAGGTGCTCATGCCATGCTAATAAAGGATTTGCTCAGACTTTATAAAATTTTGGTACATTAGTTATTTATTTCTATGTGGTTTTATTTTGGGTTGTAAAAGGCCTTTTTAAATTATGGTTTGCTTGTTTATGCTTAAAGTAAATGTTTAATATGCCTTAACAAATTAATTGGGTTAAATTGTGCTAAAACTTGGAAAGACAACGATTTCAAAGTACAAAAGTTTACATTTTAAACTATACCATCTGTATCACAATAAGATTTGGAATAAAGAAGAACTCAAATGTTTTCTAACTTAAACATGATTTTCCACTAAGATGTAATGTTTTTGTAACAATGAGAAACAACTCAAACTTCTTAACGAGATAAACTGTTTTGTCTACCCAATAAGTAAGTTTTAAAATTTTCGGGTTTCAAATATATCATCAAATTTCAATCAAACCTACTCAAGTTTTTCTTCAAATGCACAACCTAGCGAAATGCTTTTCTCCAACTTTTAAACTCAAACCTAAACCTCTCAAAAACCTTTTTCCCTGTAACATACCAGATTCGGTCGTGGTGTATTGACCGGGTTTGGGGTGTTACATATGAGATTTAAAATATGGACCAAAGGTGTATGAATTGAATAAAGTTTAAAGCGATGATATAAGAATTCAACTAGTGAAATTGTTATTGTTAAGATATAACTTTAGTAAACACAAATTGCAATAGAATTAATATTTAATAAAGGATAAAATTTAGTGAATTGCATATAATATGAAATGAATTAATGGAATGAGATGTGGAAAAAAATTCAATGAAAATTGGATAGTGAAATAATGTATGAATCTAATTAAATACAAGCCTTGAAATAATGCTTATTATATTAGATGATTTGATTTAAAGAATGAAATAACTATTAAGTAATTGTATCATAAATTGAATGTATATAAGTTATTATATAAATTGAATTATGGTAATACTAATGAGTATACCCTTAGTTATTATATAAATTGAATTATGGTTGTTACCCGCAAGCATGTTGAGTTAATTGAAAGTCGGTGTCGGTCCAACATCTAGAGTAATCCAGACCTCGAGAAAATTTTGAGTAATATGCCTTTCTTTGATAATGGTGGCATGTACCTAGGTAATGAATAGGTTGAGTATATGAGTTCTGTAGTTGAGAAAAATTTTAAAATGTTTGAAAATTTTCTAAGTATTCGAATTAATCTCGAACCATTCCTAACTCGTCTTTTGGGCCTTAATGATCCATATAAGGGACTATAATGATTCGGTAGCACTCCGTAACCCTATCCCAATGACGGGTTGGGGTTAGGGGTGTTACATTTTAGTGGTATCAGAGCTATCAGGTTTAGCTAATTCTCGGACTTAATCGAGCTCAAAAATTGAGTTTAGAGGTACATGCCACAGTTGAGTCAAAATTGAGTCGGGAGGAGGATGCTGACATATTTGATTGTTTCTGTATTATAGGTTAAAGATGTCTTATGAAAGAATAAATGATACTGATTTTGTGATGTATACTGGAAACGATGTGAAACCCCCAAACCCGGCCCACGAGCCTTGACCGAATCTGGTATATTCCCCGGAGTAAACCATTTCAAATTCTTTTGTTACTTAGGAAAACTTGTGTGTTTTGAAAGAAAGATTGTTTTGGGTTGGGCTTGAGTTGAAAACAAGTTTATTTTATTAAAATTCTTTACTTTAGGTGACAAAACGTTTAGGCTTTGTTTAAAAATAAGTTTACTTAATCTTTTAATAAATAACAGTTTGTAAGCTTAATAAATAAAAGCAAAGTAAAGTAGTGCTACTATGGCCTTATTACATCAAATAATTCCCAAAATTTAAAATTCAAATACTTAAAATAAAATAGTTCAAATAAAAATAGATGAACTTCTTGCTAAACATGGCCATCCCTAAGCATCTGCCGGCCCGGTCCATCATTGGTCGTCACCTGAAAAGTAATCCCACAACGGGGTGAGTCAACAGACTCAATGTGTAACCAACACTAAAATTTAATAATTCAGGCATACAATATCATACATGTTCATAAACAAATAAAAAAAATATAATGATGCAACCCGAACCCAAACGTAATTAGCCATCCGCTACACGTCCCCCGTACCAACCTGCACACCGTGGGGACTATTAAGTCAACCCTCCATCCGCTACACACCATCAAGGCGATCATTGCAATGACGTGCTCATCGCCCTTATAAAATTTCGTGGCCTTAGGTCACCACATTCAGATATCATGGTCTTAGGTCACCACATTCAGTTATCGTGGTCTTAGGTCACCACATTCAGTTATCGTGGTCTTAGGCCACCACATTTACTTCCCCTTTTCACATAACCCATATGCCCCATATCATACATATCATGCACATCATGCCTTAATTCACATTCTTATCACTTTTTCACATGTTACATATAACATATATTCATAATCCTAGTAGGAGTAGGAAACGTACCTTAGTACTTTGTACCATTGTATGGTACCTTAGCCATGCTTTTCACATTCTTAATAACACATTTAATTTAAAACATAGCCATGAACATATTAAAACTTAGGGTAGGGTACACACCTGATTCGCTTAACAATTTCACTTGAATCCCGAAAATCTGATCTAAAGCCTTAGATCTCAAGTCCCTACATTCATCCAACCTTAGTATGTTAGCATAAAGCCTATTCGGCTATATAACCAAATCCTAGTAGGATTTGTACACTTCAAACCTACCTTGTTGCCGATTGACTTAAGAGTCAAGTCCCGAAACTTTGTTGTATTCCTTCTTGCATTCGGCCAAACATTAAATCATACCACAGGTTAGTTTCAGCTTTTTTAACAATTATGAAATAGATCTAGTTATCAAAACAGGCCTATGGCCGATTGTATTTAGGCACATACCTTGCGATTTTCGAATCCCGAAACTCACCGAGTAACTAGGGAACACGCGGCCTATAGTGTACCTTCGGGAAAAGAACTTCTCCTTCCTCGTAATCGGCTGATCCTTGATCTATTAGCTTGTTAGTTTCGACTATTTGACTAAATATGAACTAGATCTAAACACCAAAAATAGGCCTTGGCCAAATATTCACATGGACTTACCTTGAAATTCTTGAAAGTCCCGAAAGATCTCCTCTTGGTAATTGATAACTCCTAAATCCCGAAGCCTCCCTTCTATAATTCGGCCAAGAATAACAATAGGGATTAGTCCCTAAATTTCGATAAGGCTAAAGATATAAAGGAATGGAAACCGAATTTGGATCTTACCCTTACTTGAAGAAATCGGCAGCCCCTTTGTTTGAGGTCCCTCAAAGATTTAGCTAAGGCTAGAGGGGACTTATTTTCGGCTTTTGGAAGATTATGAGAAGAAGAGAATAAGTTGCTCGCTTTCGGTAATGGAGATGGAAAAGATTTGGCTAGAACACAAGGTGTTTTGGCTAGATGGATTAAAGAAAAGAAAAGAGAGTGATGGTTTTGGAGAGAAAAGAGTAGAGCGATAGGGAGGCCAAAGTGCTTAATGAAATTCGGCTATAGCCTCCCCCTTTACAACCTTGGCCGAAAATACCATCCAAGGAGTCCCTCAATCGGCCAACTCTCCATAACTTGATAAATTTTATCTTTTATTTATCACCATCAATTATCTCTTCTTTTATCCACTTAAAATAAAAGGAATTTAATCCACACTTGAGCACGCCCTTTAGCCGAATTTTAAAGAAAATAAAACTCCTCACATAAGTTCCTTAGTGCCGTCCACCTCCTTTGCTTTTTGCAGCAAAATAAAATCCTTTATTTGCTTCCCACGTTGCTCGAACCTAGGCCCATTTGCATAGCTTGTGGCGTCACTTACCTAGGCCTTAAGTGGTGCCTCCAAGCCACTTAAACAAGCCTATGTTTGTGTCAAATTTCTTCTATTAATTTTCTTAAGGCCACCTTGTTTTAGTTTCCTCTTTTACACTTAACATTTCTAAATCATTTCCTTACATTTCCAGGTTTCCAAAAATGTTCACTTTCCTCTTTTAACTTAACATTTCCATGTTTCCAAAAATGTTCATCATACATTTATAATACATAAGACATGCCATTTCGTATAATTAAATAAAAAAGGCATAGACCAATTTTCATGGTGTTACAGTTCTACCCCCTTAAAATAATTTTGTCCCCAAAATTGCCTGGCTAAAATAAATGAGGGTATTTCTGTCGCATTGCCTCTTTTGGCTCCCACGAAGCTTCCTCCGATCCATGATTTCTCCACAATACTTTGACTAGGGGAATTGACTTCCTCCGTAATATTTTCACGTCTCTTTCCAAGATCTGAATTGGCTCTTTCTCGTATGATAAGTCTGGCCTTAGCTTCACTTCTTCAACTGGAACCACATGAGATGGATCCGATCGGTAGTGACGTAGCATGGATACATGGAATACGTCGTGCATCTGCTGTAACTCTGGTGGCAACTCTAGCTGATAAGCCACTGGTCCAACTCGCTTCAACACCCGATAGGGTCCTATAAACCTTGGGCTTAGCTTCCCTTTCAGACCAAATCTCATCACCTTCTTCCAAGGTAAAACCTTAAGGAATACCCGGTCCCCCACATCAAATTCGATTTCCTTCCATTTAAGATCTACGTATGACTTCTGTCTATCAGATGCTTCCTTCAACTATGCACGAATAATCTCAACCTTCTCTTCAGATTCTGCCACTAACTCGGGTCCCAAAACTCAACGTTCTCCCAATTCTATCCAACATGTAGGAGTCCGACACTTCCGACCATACAGCGCTTCATATGGTGCCATTCGAATACTTGCCTGATAGCTGTTGTTGTAGGCAAACTCGGCTAAAGGCAAATACTCCCCCCAACTTCCTCTGAAATCCATCACACAGCCCCTCAACATATCCTCTAATACTTGGATTACCTGTTCAGATTGCCCGTCTGACTGTGGATGAAAGGCCGTAGTGAAATCCAACTTAGTGCCTAAAGCTTGATGAAGTACCCTCCAAAACTGAGACGTAAATCTTGGGTCTCTATCCGAAATGATAGACACCGGCACTCCATGTAGCCTCACAATTTCTGCCACATATAATTTAGCCAATTTCTGAAGAGAATAACCAACCCTTACCAAGATAAAGTGCGCGGACTTGGTCAAACGGTCCACTATTACCCATACCGAGTCCTTCTTAGTATGCGTAAGGGGAAACCCAACGAAGTCCATGGTAATTCTTTCCCACTTCCACTGCGGAATCTCGATTGGCTGAAGCAATCCGATGGAACTTGGACTTGCTGACACGTCAGACATTTGCCAAGAAATTCAGTAACTTCCTTTTTCAAGCCCAGCCACCAAAACTGTTCCCTTAGATCTCTGTACAGCTTGGTGCCTCCGGGATGCATAGCATAAGGGCTACCATGCGCTTCCTAAAGAATCCTCTGTCTTAACTCCTCGTCCCTCGGCATACAGACCTTTCCTTTGAAGCACAATACTCCCTCATCACTAACACCATAGTCCTCTAATTCTCCGTTTTGTACTTGTTTTAACTTAACACTTAGGTCTTCATCAGCCAACTGTCCCTCTTTCACCTCATTCAACCACGTTGGCTTGACTTGCAATTCTGCCAATAGGCTCTCGTCATCATACAAACTCAAGTGTGCGAATAACGCCCTCAGATCTGACACAACTTTCTGGCTTAGGGCATCCGCCACTACATTCGCCTTGCCCGGGTGATACTCAATCGCACAGTCATAGTCTTTCAGTAATTCCACCCACCTTCACTACCTCAAATTCAACTCCTTCTGAGTCAACAGATACTTGAGACTCTTGTGGTCTGTGTAGATCGTTGACTTTTCACCATAAAGGTAGTGCCTTCATACCTTAAGAGCGAAGACCACTGCCGCCAACTCCAAGTCATGCGTCGGGTAGTTCACCTCATGTGGCCTCAACTGTCGGGACGCATATGCGACTCTTCCCATCTTGCATCAATACGCAACCCAAACCTGTATGGGAAGCGTCACAATACACCGTAAAATCCTTTCTTGCCTCAGGTTGAATCAACACTGGAGCTTCCGTCAATACCCTCTTAAGCTTTTCAAAGCTCTCATGTTGCTTATTCGTCCATACAAAGGGTACTTCCTTCCTCAACAACTTTGTCAAAGGTGCGGCTATAGACGAAAATCCTTCCACGAACCTTCTGTAATAGCCTGCCAATCCCAAGAAACTATGAATGTCCGCCATCGGCTTAGGTGGTTTCCAATCCAACACTGCTTCAATCTTCTTGGGATCCACCCTTATTCCTTCGGCAGACACCACGTGCCCTAAGAATGCAACCTCCTTAAGCCAAAATTCACACTTGCTGAATTTGGCATAGAGCTTCTTTTCCCTTAACACTTGCAGCACAATCCGGATATGCTCATTATGCTCCCCTTCAGTCTTGGAGTACACTAGGATATCGTTGATGAACACTACGATGAACCTATCCAAGTAAGGTTGAAACACCCGGTTCATCATATCCATGAACGCGGCTGGAGCATTGGTCAACCTAAACGGCATTACTATAAACTCAAAATGGCCGTATCTTGTCCTAAAGGCTGTCTTATGGATATCCGCCTCCTTTACCTTCAACTGATGATATCCTGTCCTTAAGTCGATCTTTGAGAACACTGCCGCCCCCTTAAGCTGATCGAACAAGTCATTAATCCTTGGCAAAGGATACTTGTTCTTGATGGTCAGCTTATTCAGCTGACCATAGTCTATGCACATACGCATAGTTCCGTCCTTCTTTTTCACAAATAGGATCGGTGCTCCCCACGGAGACACACTGGGCCGGATAAACCCACGGTCAAGTAATTCCTGGATTTGAGCCTTGAGCTCAACTAACTCTTTTGGCGCCATTCGGTATGGAGCGATTGACACAGGAGCTATTCCCGGTAGTAAGTCTATTCCAAATTCTACCTCCCTATCCGGGGGTATTCCGGGTAACTCCTCCAGAAAAACATCCACGAAGTCCTTTACCATTCTAACTCCACGAATTCCCCCTTCCTTCACATCCATAGTACTAATAAAGGCCAAAAATGACTTCCATCCTTTCCAAACCATTTTCTCCGCCTTCAAAGCCAAAACTACGTTAGACAAGTAGTTTCTTCTTTCTCCTATCATTACTACCACTTTATCTTCCGGGGTCCTTAGTTCCATTCGTTTAGCCGCACAATCTAACACGGCTCGGTGCTCTACCAACTAGTCCATACCAAGTATGAGGTCAAATTCCAGAAGGTAACTCCATTAAGTCACCAAAGCTCACTCCACAATTTCTAGGGATACACCAAAGATCTTATCCACCACTACGATTTGGCCTAATGGGCTTACTACGATCATCTCCCTATCGAAAGTTCGAGTCTAGGCCTAGTGTTTCCACTACACTACATGGAACATAAGAATGGGTCGAGCCTACATCAATAAGAGCAAAATAAGGCTTGCCATGAATGAGGAATGTACCGGTTATGACGTCCGGCGCGTCTTCATCCTCCCTACGGTGAACCGCATAAACCAAACCCGGCTGCCTTGCCTCAGTGTTAGCAGCACCTCGACCCGGTGTTCCACGTCCTCTACCAGTACCATTTCCTCAATTATTCAGACCATGACCTCGCTGAGGCTGCTGTCTCCCTTTACCAGCCCGATTAACATTCTGAGCTACTGGGCGATTCTCATCCGGTTTCCTCGGGCAGTCCTTGATCATATGGTCCTTTGACCCACATCTGAAACATCCACCTGCCTTCTTCCAATATTCACCCAAGTGTTTCTTTCCATCTCGATCACATGGACGACATCGCCTCCCCGCACCAACTTGTCGACCCATGACCCATCGCTCTAGGCCTTTTTCGCACATTTCCCAACGATCCTGACGACCCATAACCCCTCTTAGGTCTATTCCTATCAGAGCTCTGCTTAACCGAGTCCTTGATTCCCTTAGCTACCTTAGCTTTTTCTACTAACGTGGAAAACTCCCGCTCTTGATGTGGAGCTATCAATAACCTGAGGTCATCCCTTAAACCATCCTCAAAATAGACACATCGCTCATGCTCCATTGCCACTACTCCTCGAGCATACCGGCTCAACCTCAGAAACTCAGCTTCATACTCTGCCATGGACTTGTTCCCTTGAACCAGCCCCAGAAAAGCCTTCCTCTGCTCATCGATATATCTGGTCCCCACATACTTCTTCTGATATGCCATCTTAACATATTCTCAGGTCAGATCCTCAGCTGTGGCACCATCCCAAACTGTTAACCACCATTGATACGCTTCATCGCGTAGCAGCGCCACCATTCCTTTCAACTTCTCCTCAGGGGTCAGATCGAGCTCATCCATAATGCGCTCGATCGCTTCCAACCAGTATTCAGCTATACTGGGTGCCACACCAGATACTCCACGGAATACTTCAGCTCCATTGGCTCGAGTCGATCGGTACATGATTTTGAGCTTCCACATTCCCTCCAAAGACCGACCACCATTTCAAGAACTTCAAAGATTGCCTACGATATAAGCATCATCCCCGTCGAGCTTCTGCTCGACACCAACAAATAGGGGTGGTGGTGGCGGTAGTAACTCATTGTCGGACCCTTGACCCGATCTAATGGGTTCGACACGATCATTCTTCCTCTACCGCATCCATGACGCACGCGTCCTCTAGAACTCATATCTAACAACGCGCTTTAATCGATTAAGAAATTTTATGAATTAGCCTTTATTCCACCGATTAACGCAAAGAAGTTTTATGAAAAGAATTTTAGGAGTGGTTCTTTCGTATTCATACATGCACACAGTCTTTACATTCATACATCCATCAATCAATTATGAACTTTAATTCATTCAGAGAAATGTTGTAGTTTTCATTGTTGTTGTTTTTCCACTACCTAGGGGTATTTTCGTAATTCACCCTACAGGGGTATTTTCGTAATTTATCAAAATAAGGTTCCTTGGTGATGTTGTCAATAAGGGTATTTTGGTAATTTTGAAATCTCGAGGGCATTTTGAAAATTTTAAAATTACAAGGGTATTTTAGTAATAAACCAGGGTAAATTTATAAGTCTGAATAAATCAAGGGTATTTCAAAATTTGCAAAACTTGAGGTTTCTTTTTGAGAATTTGTTTTCCAAATCGGTGCTGTTGCAAAAATTTTGAAAATCAGGGGTCGTTCTGGTAATTTTGTAACTCGGGGGTATTTCGGTAATTTGCAGGGTAGGGGTAATTTCATAATTTTTCTAAAATCAGGGTATTTTGTCATTTTGCAAATTAGGGTTTTTGAACATTTTATAAAGTAATGAGATTTTGATAAAATTTGTGGGTACTTGGAAATTTTATAAACCAAGGGCATTTTTGTAATTTTACCACTAGGGGTATTTTTGTAATTTTTTTATAATTCAGAAATATTTTCAGAGAAAAAATAGTCTTTTCAAATCAAGAGGGTAATTTAGAAATTCTAAAACTAGGTTTTTCATAAAAATACGGCTAGTCCCTTTTGGGTTTTAGTTAGGGGCTTAGCCCATGTATAGGTCCTCTTGGTTAGGGTGAACCATAGCTACGCACTAGGTAGGATTCGAGTGGAGAGGAGGTGAGTCACGCGGACTGCTTAAATACCAAGCTCCCACTGAAACCAATCCTAGACATGCGTACCATGGCTGCCACACCCTAACTCGGCGACTCAACCACAGGTTTGTTTAATTAGATATTTAAGTCTTATGTATTTGTTGGGGTACACTAGTCCTAGGGTTCAAGTACTTGATCTCTATTCTACATTCCATTTCTACCCTTCTACAAATCATAACATAAATCACACAAAAGATTGGAGCACTTACCTGGTGGACTTCGGCTCGGAGACTTAGTGGGCCATGCCAAAAAAAACCTGCTTAATTCACAAAAATTCTTTTTGGGCTTAAATTTGAAAACATTTTGGGCCTTAAACCCAAGGCCGAGGGTTTAAAACTGGGCTCTGATACTAAATTGAAACACCCCAAATCCGGCCCACGAGCCTTGACCGAATCTGGTATGTTCCCCGGAGTAAACCATTTCAAATTCTTTTGTTACTTAGGAAAACTTGTGTGTTTTGAAAGAAAGATCGTTTTGGGTTGGGCTTGAGTTGAAAACAAGTTTATTTTATTAAAATCCTTTACTTTAGGTGACAAAACGTTTAGGCTTTGTTTAAAAATAAGTTTACTTAATCTTTTAATAAATAACAGTTTGTAAGCTTAATAAATAAAAGCAAAGTAAAGTAGTGCTACTATGGCCTTATTACATCAAATAATTCCCAAAATTTAAAATTCAAATACTTAAAATAAAATAGTTCAAATAAAATAGATGAACTTCTTCTTGAGCATGGCCATCCCTAAGCATCTCTGCAACCTTGGTCCATTCTTTGGTCGTCATCGAAAAGCAATCCCACAATGGGGTGAGTCAACAGACTCAATAAGTAACCAACACTAAAATTTAATAATTCAGGCATACAATATCATACATGTTCATAAACAAATAAAAAAATATAATGATGCAACCCGAACCCAAACGTGGTTAGCCATCCGCTACACGTCCCCCGTACCAACCTGCACACCGTGGGGACTACTAAGTCAACCCTCCATCCGCTACACACCATTGAAGGCAGTCGCTGCAGTCGACGTGCTCATCGCCCATATAAAATTTCGTGGTCTTAGGTCACCACATTCAGATATCGTGGTCTTAGGTCACCACATTCAGTTATCGTGGTCTTAGGTCACCACATTCAGTTATCGTGGTCTTAGGTCACCACATTTACTTCCTCTTTTCACATAACCCATATGCCACATATCATACATATCATGCACATCATGCCTTAATTCACATTCTTATCACTTTTTCACATGTTACATATAACATATATTCATAATCCTAGTAGGAGTAGGAAACGTACCTTAGTACTTTGTACCATTGTATGGTACCTTAGCCATGCTTTTCACATTCTTAATAACACATTTAATTTAAAACATAGCCATGAACATATTAAAACTTAGGGTAGGGTACACACCTGATTCGCTTAACAATTTCACTTGAATCCCGAAAATCTGATCTAAAGCCTTAGATCTCAAGTCCCTACATTCGGCCAACCTTAGTATGTTAGCATAAAGCCTATTCGGCTATATAACCAAATCCTAGTAGGATTTGTACACTTAAAACCTACCTTGTTGCCGATTGACTTAAGAGTCAAGTCCCAAAACTTTGTTGTATTCCTTCTTACATTCGGCCAAACATTAAATCATGCCACAGGTTAGATTCGACTTTTTTTAACAATTATGAAATAGATCTAGTTATGAAAACAGGCCTATGGCCGATTGTATTTAGGCACATACCTTACGATTTTGAATCCCGAAACTCACCGAGTAACTAGGGAACACGCGGCCTATGGTGTACCTTCGGGAAAAGAACTTCTCCTTCCTCGTAATCGGCTGATCCTTAGATCTATTAACTTGTTAGTTTTAGCTATTTGAATAAATATGAACTAGATCTAAACACCAAAAATAGGCCTTGGTCGAATATTCACATGGACTTACCTTGAAATTCTTGAAAGTCCCGAAAGATCTCCTCTTGGTAATTGATAACTCCTAAATCCCGAAGCCTCCCTTCCATAATTTGGCCAAGAATCACAATAGGGATTAGTTCCTAAATTTCGATAAGTCTAAAGATATAAAGGAATGGAAACCGAATTTGGATCTTACCCTTACTTGAAGAAATCAACAGCCCCTTTGTTTGAGGTCCCTCAAAGATTCGGCTAAGGCTAGAGGGGACTTATTTTCAGCTTTTGGAAGATTATGAGAAGAAGAGAATAAGTTGCTCACTTTCGGTAATGGAGATGGAAAGATTTTGGCTAGAACACAAGGTGTTTGACTAGATGGATTAAAGAAAAGAAAAGAGAGTGATGGTTTTGGAGAGAAAAGAGTGAGCGATAGGGAGGCCAAAGTGCTTAATGAAATTCGGCTATAGCCTCCCCCTTTACAACCTTGGCCGAAAATACCATCCAAGGAGTCCCTCAATCGACCAACTCTCTATAACTTGATAAATTTTATCTTTTATTTATCACCATCAATTATCTCTTCTTTTATCCACTTAAAATAAAAGAAATTTAATCCACACTTGAGCACACCCTTTAGCTGAATTTTAAAGAAAATAAAACTCCTCACATAAGTTCTTTAGTGCCGTCCACCTCCTTTGCTTTTTGCAGCAAAATAAAATCCTTTATTTCCTTCCCACGTTGCTCGAACCTAGGCCCATTTGCATAGCT
The DNA here is from genome assembly GCA_025506655.1 of Gossypium rotundifolium. NCBI lineage: Eukaryota > Viridiplantae > Streptophyta > Magnoliopsida > Malvales > Malvaceae > Gossypium > Gossypium rotundifolium. Next base: position 54,926,756 of record CP106725.1, read on the forward strand.
TGTGGCGTCACTTACCTGGGCCTTAAGTGGTGCCTCCAAGCCACTTAAACAAGCCTATGTTTGTATCAAATTTCTTCTATTAATTTTCTTAAGGCCACCTTGTTTTAGTTTTCTCTTTTACACTTAACATTTATAAATCATTTCCTTACATTTCCAGGTTTCAAAAAATGTTCACTTTCCTCTTTTAACTTAACATTTCCAAGTTTCCAAAAATGTTCATCATACATTCATAATACATAAGACATGCCATTTCGTATAATTAAATCAAAAATGCATAGACCCATTTTGAGGGTGTTACACGATGAATTTGTGAATTTAATAAAATAGAGTTGGTTACCTCTTAGTGTAGAAAGAGGAAATGCTAAAGAAAAAAAAAGTTTTCCAATCGAAATAATTTCGATAATTCTGAAAGTGATGTTCAAGTAATTAAGTAAAATATTACTTATGATGAAACATAATTCGAAAAGGTATGAATAAATGTCTTATAGTAAGTAAGAAATGATAAATGTTATGTTATATGAGTATATACATGAGGTTAAATTATGAGGCCTTACGATCTCTACCCTCTTATTGGTATAGTTATATATATAGTGAAATTGATAAGAATTATAATGATTTAGTTCAGAAGTGTGGAACTGAAGAGTTCAATGATGGAATGATAAGTAAGCAGTTAAAACTGAGAATTGGTTAATAAATAGAGATGGGTTCTGAGAGAGATATCAGATTTCTTTTCTGAAAATTATTTGGGGATACACAGTGCCACTATTAAAGAAAGAAGTTATTTATAAGATATTGATTTATTCAAATATGGTAATTATAGAATGAGTTAACTGAAAATTTCTTTCGAATAAGCTTTGTGAGTGAAGTAAATGATATGGGACTGTTGATGATTATATATGATAGCGGATTAGTAATGAAATTGCAGAAATATTTGAATACAACTGCTATAGTCGGGTGTCTTACAATGATCTCTTCTGGGTATTCTATATGTTCTTTTATCTTCAGAGGTATATACAACTGTCCAGATGTGATTTTTATCATATAGAAAGTTTGGTTAATCGTAACGTTAAATAGAAGTATTGTTAGTCTGGTTGATTCATGATCGGTACCGCTCTATTTTTCTTTGGATTTTCTAATTTGTTCTGTTAGATAGAAGACTTAATGGTCAGATTCATATGAAGTTATTTTCTGCTTCTACTGGTTGATATTCTGGATTACATATATGCAATTTGCATTATCTTATCACAATTGTTTCTAGTAAGGATAAATGGTATTCTTCTTTTGGTTTTTCTTTGGAATATTATCGATTTCTTTATCATTGAATGTGGTTTTTATTCTCGAAAATTCAATATAGCTTCACATCTGGGGTTTTATTATCTTGGTTTTCTTATTATTTTATAGTCTGATCTTATCTATCAAATATGATTCATCTGTGAAGGGGTATTCATTGATAAAAGGTAAATATATATTACTGTTATAAATCCTGGTTCGGTTATGGGAGCTCGGTGATATGGATCTTAGATTATAGAAGTTGTATTATTATACTAGTTATTATTGAGACTACTATTGGATTTCTTCTTCTATTTTAAAGTACACTATTGAAGTTGAAGTATTGATCCATTTATATTATTGAAACGTCAGATCTATTATAGTACTATGGCTTTATTCTATCTGATGACTGTGGACTTGGGATAATTTAAAGTGTTGGGATTTCTTTTTAATTTTTGTGAAAGTGTTTTCTATGATAGTTACATCAATGATAAGAATACTATAGGAAGACACAAGGTTTGAATGGATTAATCAATGCTAGTAAAATTTTGAGTAGATGAAAGTTCTAATCATTGAAGCATCAGTTCTGGTTCAGTCTGAATCGGGTAAGAAATTTATTATTACAGTAGTATATTATTAAGTGGATTAGATTGTATTTTTATGAAGAAAGGCATAGTAGATGGCTTGAATTATTGAAATGTCCTGATGTGATAATGGATTATCATACAGGGAAAAAAATAAATATAGTTGTAGATGTTTTGAATAGGAAAATCTTTGTTTGCTCTGAGTAATAAATATTTGATTGCTATTGTCTAATGAAGGATTAATTTTAGTTGAATATCCGGTATTGGTGCTTACAGAATTGTTACAGCTAGTAAAGATATTGGGACGGAAATGAGATATAAGTCTATGAAATTGACAAACTATATGGAGTATCAGTCTTTGAAATGTTTGATAGAGATCTACAGTTTACGGTTCACTTTCTGATTTCAAAATAACTTATAAGAATTTTATATGAGTGATAGTTGATTAACTTATAAAGTCAGAACTGATTGATGGCTTCAAAAACTTGCGGAGATGTACATTCCAGAAATTGTAAGATTTCATGGTATTCCAGTATTGATAATTTCTAATCGAGATTGTAGTTCACTTTGGGGTTCTGAAAACAATTACAAGAAATTATTGAGTACTTAACTCAATTTGATCTGACTTTTTATTTATGAGCGGATAGATAATTCGAGAGAGAGTTAGCTAGATTTAGGAAGATATGCTTTAAGCTTGTATAGTTGGTTTCGAATTAGGTTGGGATGTTATTTACCGGTGGCGATCAAAAATTCAAATGGCTCTATAGAAAGCGTTATGTGGTTGAAGATGATGTTCATCAGTGTGTTGGGTGAAATTAGATGAAAGAAAAATGGTTGGAACAGAATTAATTCAAGGAAGTGGTGGAAACTATTAAGAAGACTTAAAATAGATTGAAAGCAGCATTCGACAATAGAAATCAATTGTGGATTTAAAACGTCGGGATATTAAATATTCTGTTGGTGATAAGGTATTTTTTTTCAAGGTGTTTACTTGAAGGAAACTATAAGAATTCAGTGCTTCATCTCTATAAGTAAATTTCGAGGACGAAATTTCAAAAAGGGGGGGAATTGTAACGACCTCAAAAGTATGGATATTGGAAAATGAGTTATCGGGTCTCCGTTTTTAGTAAACGAACTCGTAAAATATTTATTAAAAATATTTATAAAGTTAGTTATGTGTTTAATCGGGTTTTAATTAAGTGAATTTAGCTCAATTAAGAGCAATTAGTAAAAAGACTAAATTGAAATAGGAGTAAAATTTGAATTATAGATTAAAAGAAATTATAAAGGACAAAATGCCAATTAAGCCATTTTGTATAGGTGAGGTAGTGTAATGTATAAAATTTAAGATTTTTATACCTAAAATTAGTATATTAAATTATTATTATTATTAATTATTATTATAGTTTTATATTAAATAAGTATAATAAGATTTTTATGTGATAAATAAATTATGATTTTGACAATTGTGAGGTGATAAAAATAGACAAATGTAAATTATATAGTTGTACAAGTGTATTAATTATGTTTGTTATTAAATAGATTTTTCTAAAAACAATTATTATTATAAACTAATATATATGTGTGTGTGTGTGTGTGTGTGTGTGTGTGTGTGTGTGTGTGTGTGTGTGTGTGTGTGTTGTGTTATAAAAGAAAAGAAAAGAAACAAAAACATGAAAAGAAGAACAGAGAGCAAACGTGAAAGAAAGAAAGAAATGAAAGAAAAGAAAAAAATGAGAAATTGATGATTTAAAGCTTGGATGTTTAATAGCAAACAAGGAATTCGAGACATTCAGCAAGGAAGGAAAAGAGAAAAACAAATGAGGAGTAAAAACGAGAAATTCAGGTTAGTATTACTATAATTTAAATTTGATTATTTGCTACATTTTAAATTAATATGTATATATGATAAACAAATTGAAGTAAGTATCAAGAATGAATTAAGTGATAAATATGTATTGGAATTGAATTTATTATTAGTAATTGTTGAATTTTGAATAATACGTTTAGTAAATAGAAATAAGGTTAATATTGATATTGAATTAGATAAAACCTGAATTAAATTGTGAATTGAATGAAATTGAAATGAAGTTTTAATATGTATGAGCATATGATGATATATTGATTAGAAAGTGGAAAATGCATTGAATTGATGATATATATATAAATAAATGAATGGAAATGTGAAAAGTGATTTGAAATTGAATCAAATTGAATTGAATGTGATTATTTGAAATGTACATGGATTGAAAGTATGAGGAAGTGATTGAGTTGAAATGTGATTTGAAGTGAATTTATGTGACTTTGTGAATTTGTTATTGTGATTGAACTGAATCTGAATGATTATGATCAATTGAAAGTGAAAGTGATATGGATATGTGATTCTGATACCTTATTAACTAGTCGGGCTAGGGTGGATATAGTTGGCATGCCAAAGGATTGGAAGAGTTCAGGGATTCTTCGACCTCGAGTCGATGAGACACTGGGTGTCACTATTTTACTTCGGATAGATTCGATGAGGTCTTTGGGTACCACTTTACTTTTGCTAGGCCGATGAGACCTTTGGGTGTCACTATATTGCTTGAACTATCCGATGAGGCCTTTGGGTGCCGATATGGTGTGTTTGGTTGGATCCGTGTATCGCCAAAGTCCGAGTCAAGTTAATAGGGGTAAATAAGTGAAATGATAAATTCCGAATAAATGTGATTAAGCTATTGAAAGAATTAAGAAAGTGAATTTGTGAAATAAAATATAAAATGAGATTTATGATATGAAATTGAATGCATGAACCAAAGGTTCATGAAATGTTCAAAGATGAATTGTGAATTGAAATATTATATAAGATGGAGAAATGAAACTAAAGTTCATAATTTTGTTTGAAATGATATAAATAATATAAGAAGTTAATTGAAAAGAATAATATAATTGAATTATATATTTTGAGTGTGAATTTGATATGAGAAAATGAAATTGAGATATGAGATTTAAAATATGAACCAAAGGTGTATGAATTGAATAAAGTTTAAGGCGATGGTATAAGAATTCAACTAGTGAAATTGAAATAATGCTTATTATATTAGATGATTTGATTTAAATAATGAAATAACTATTAAGTAATTGTATCATAAATTGAATGTATATAATTTATTATATAATTTGAATTATGCTAATACTACTAAGTATACCCTTACTTAGCGTACGGTTGTTTCCGTGCGCAGGTTAATTGAAAGTCGGTGTTCGGTCCAGCATCCAGAGTAATCCCAAACTCATAGAAAATTTTGAGTAATATGCCTTTCTTTGATAATGGTGGCATGTACCTAGGTAATGAATAGGTTGAGTATACGAGTTCTGTAGTTGAGAAAAATTTTTAAATGTTTGAAAATTTCCTAACTAGTCTTTTGGGCCTCAAAGATCCATATAAGGGACTATAAGATTATTTTTATATTATAATTGATAATAATTGTGTATTAATTGTAAATTTGTCCGATCGATCCGGTAGCACTCCGTAACCCTGTCCCAATGACGGGTTGGGGTTAGGGGTGTTACACATTCACTTCAGGTAATTCAATAAATTTGATAGAACAGACTTCTAAGCGCTTCCATTGATTCTTTATTTCATAATCACCATTGCAAAACGTGTGTGGATTTCAAATCAAAATCTATCTGTTCATGTTGTCATGATTAGTCTCCAATCACTTCCCCAATTACAACAACAATCATGATCTCTATATTTTCATTTTTCATAATTGTTATGTACTGCTACATTCACTTCAGGGAATGAAGCAAAACTAGTGGGAAGAATTTCATAGTTTTTCATTAGTAACTTATTATTTTGCTTAGCCACTAGAATATATGAGATCATTTGAAAATACTATTAAAGTCTTTTTCACAATATTGTTCTGCAGGAGCACATTAGATATTTGCAATGCCCTAAATAATTTGTCTTTGTATTTGTAAATATTTAACACAAGTGTGTATTTGCTTCAGTGATTAAGTGTTTTGGGTGTGTGTATGAGTTCTTGGATTAAAATCCCAGATTGGTTAATTTTGTGAATTTTGGAATCAAGCCCTATCTTGATCAGTGGGCTTATATTAAATTATCTTTAAATTCATATAAGAATAAGCCTGCTGGTTCAAGTAGTAAGGGAGTTAGTGTGTTGGAGGTCTTGTGTTCGAATTTCTGCGCGAGCATGAATGTTACTCTTTTTGCTTGGTCTCCTAATAGAGTCTTGATGGAATTAGATTCTGAGAAGTTGGATGTTAGTGGATTAGTGGGGAGTAAAATAAGGGATTTATAGAGATTTTTGGGATTTTTCCTTTTGTTCAAAATTTCTCTCTCCTCCAAGGTAAAATTTCTCTCTCCTCCAAGGGAAAATCTGACGTCAATTTCTTTTGTTCTCCCCATATCTGACATTTTTCTTTTCTCCTCTACAAAATCTCTGCTCGGTTTCTTCTTTGATTTGATTCGTAAATTCGTGGTTCAATCGTGCTGTTGTTATTGGCGGGTTCTCCTTTTTTATTCGGTAAGTAGAATTCTGTTGTCACTTTCAATTGGTGTTGGAATATTAGCGGTGTGTTGGGGAACTTTTAATTGGTGATTTATCATCATAATCTAGTTTAGGTGAAGGTTGTGAGGCTGGAAGGTTCACAGCTACGGATTGATTTGTGGTTGTGGTTGTTTTGTTAGCGGGAAGTTGATTTTTGCACTTTTGGTTAAAAAGTATTAGACTCGTAATTTGGTTGCTAAAGGTATTGGATACTCTATTTTTAGGTTTTGGAAGGCATGGGAGTGGTTTTACATTAAATCATTACCAGGTGTGTACCCGAAACACAGAAAATGAGGCTTCGAAAAAAGCCAAAAAACTATTCTGTCGATGCCACACGAGCGTGTGGTTACCCGTGTGGTTGGCCATGTCTGTGGTCGACGAAGGCATGGCTGTGTGCAAGACATGGCAGTGTGGTGGCTTGAGTGTGACCGTGTGGGCCACACGGGTTTAGGCCAAGTTGGGCGTGTGGATTTTGGGTCAGGCCGTGTGGGCCACAAAAGCAAGGCCAATCTGGGCTTGTGAGCCACACGAGAAAACCATACAGGCATATAGGCCCATTTTTCTAAAATTCTCCCTAGGGTCGCACGGGTTGCTTCGATCGACTATGGGCCTACTGTAGGGTCGGTAGGGGCTAATTAAACACTAATTTGTATGCTATGATATTCTGATAGACTGATCTGAGTAGGATATTGAATGTATGCCTGCTGTACTGCTATACGTATATCTGATATCTGTATATTTACATGTTAAGCATGTTAAATCTGTATCTAATTTCTGCATATGTTATTAGGGGTGGGATTTGTATATGAGGATGAAGTATTCTGTTTGGTGTTAATCGCCTTTTTTTTGGCAGCTCGGTTGCGTATATTCTGATATGTGTCTTAATGGCACAATGTGGTGTGTAGGGATGGGTAGGTGTTTTAAACCCCACATGGTGTGATGGGATGGCTGGAGATGGTGTGTAGAGGATGGGGGTAGGATTTATGCATATCTGCTTCTGTAATCTGATGTTGAATTTGGATCTGAATCCGAATCTAAAACTGAATTTGTTTTTGATAGTGTATATAATTCTGTATGTTAGCATGCTTAATTCTGATGGGTTACACACTAAGTTTTGTAAACTCACATCTATTATCTGTTTTGTCAAGTAATCCACAGACTTAGGTAAATTGGTGTGGCAAAGACTCAATGGTAATCAATCGTCCGTAAACTGTTTAATGTTATTTATTTTATAGTTTTATTATGACTTTGGTTTTCTTTTGGGAGTTTGTAATTTTGGGGACTCCTTGGACCTTATGGTTTTTAACTGTTGGTTTTTGGTATATTGGTGATCTGCATGATTTGTTAAGATGTATGAATTCGACGGTTTTACACAAAAAGAGATATTTCTAAAAATAATAAATCAGGTTTTTAAATGTAATGAATTTGTTAAACTTTCGTTGTAATAAGTGATTTGACAAAACTAATTATGTGAATGGTTTATAAAGTCGACACCGTTTTCGAAACCCATTTCTTATGACATCACCAGATTCGGTAATAATGTCCTGGTAGGGTTTGGGGTGTTACATTTAGTGGTATCAGAGCTAGGTTTCAAAACTCGACTGTGAATTTTGGGCTCCAAAATTATGTTTCAAAAAGAATTGATTTTGAAAATAACTTTAATAATTTGAGAAAGTATGTGGTACACCGAGTCTCCGGCGCCGATCCTGTAAGTAATTCTAAAACTTAGTTAGAACTGCTCTGAAACACCGTAGATAGTACCTGCTGAAACTATACTGAGTAGTCAAAGACTTAAACCTTTGGAAACAATTCTGAACTTTTGATAATTTATGCATAAAACATTTGCTAATAAATACTGGAACTGATGCATAAAATTTTATAATGTAGATTAAAACTTAAAATTTACGATGAGTGCTCATAAAACTCGTGGACATGGTATTCAAGGCCGTGATAGAGGCCGTAGGGGGCTTGACCTGAGTCTTCCTTCTCAGGCGTTATGCCAAACTTAGATCTGGTGGGACACTAGTTTACCACTTCTTTGGACTGGGTCGAAAGTCGCTCATTTGGGACGACGTACTATCCCAAGCCATGTTGAAATTTTAGAGAGGGTCATTGGACCCCATTCTAGAGCTAGGGGCTGAGGATCGGTAATTGAGCGGCTCCTGTCCAATGGTGCTGAGTTGTTTAGGGTGTTAGTGGAGTCACCCCTAATGTGGCCGAGTATTGGTTAGAAGCCATCGAGAGGAGCATGAATGATCTAGACTATACTCGAGCATAAACTAAAGAGTGCAGTCTCTTTGCTTCGTGTTGAGGCCTATTAGTTGTGGTTGACGGTTGAGGAGGGTGCTTAGCCTGATCGTCTGAATTGGGACTTTTTTAAGATCACCTTTTAGAGTAAGTACGGAGGGCAAGCTATGTAGATACTCGTGGCGTGAGTTCATGAATCTCACGTAAGGCGATAGATCTGTGGCGAGTATGAGGTCAAGTTTTGAGATTGAACCGTTACGTTCGAGGCATGGTGGCATCTGAGTATGAGAGATGCGTCCGATTTGAGGATGGCTTGAGGGATAACTTGAGGATATTGATTGCTCCATAGAGGGAGCGAGAGTTTGCGGTGTTGGTTAAGAATATGAAGATCACCGAGGATATTAAACACGTGGAGCACCAGAATAGGGACCAAGAGAGATGCAAGAATAAAAGGGATTCAAAGCCCTATAGTTCTGTACAGAGGCTAAAAAAAAAGGCTAGACCTAATGGGCCAGTTAGAGTAGGGGTTTCGGTTGCTCCTTTTGGGATTTAGCTTTGTAAGGACTGTGGTAGGCGCCATCCAGACGATTGTTGGAGAATGATGGGGCTTGTCTGAGGTGTGGGTCTTTAGAGCACCGTATCAAATAGTGTCTACAGCGGGCATATCAGATGCAAACTTTGAGGCTGGTTACGCAATGACAGAGAAGGCGATTCACTGACCACCTAGGGCCGTGGATGGCTAGGGTGGTAATAGTATGGATCTTGGGTAGAGAGCACCGGTAGAGGTCTTTGGTCAAAGCGAGGCAAGGCGACTTACCTTTGGTTTATCTTCTTGTGACGTTGAGAGGATAGGGATGCTTCTGATGTCATCACTGGTACGTTCCTTATATTTGATGTGTCTTATACTACTTTGATAGACATAGGTTCTACTCACTCCTATGTAGCTAGCACTAAATCTAAAAACTTGGGGATTCGTGTTGAGAGCACTTCTAGTGAGATTACTATACTAAGTCTGTTAGGGCAATCTGTTTGGGTTAGTAAACTCTATAGGGATGTTCCGTTAGTGGTACAAGGGGTTGTCTTTTTGGAAAATTTGATAGAGCTTCTGTTTGGGGAGTTTGATTTAATTTTGGGTATGGACTGGTTGGTTGGGCACCAAGTTAGTTTGGACTGTGCATCTAAGAGGGTCGTTCTGAGGACAAAAGATGATATGGAGGTGATTGTGATTAGTGAGCATCGATATTATTTGTCCAATATGATCTCTGCTCTTGTGGCTAAAAAACTAGTTCGAAAAGGGTGTAAGGCGTACCTAGATTACGTCAGTGTTTTTGATTCTGGAGACTCTCCTATCAGAGATATCAGAATAGTGAGAGACTTTCCAGACGTCTTTCTGAAGGAGTTACCGAGTTTACCTTCGAATCAGAAAGTTAAGTTCAGAATTAAGCTTCTACCGAGTATAATTTCAGTGTTTATCGCTCCATACCGTATAGCACCAAAGGAGCTTACAGAGCTTAAGGCTCAACTACAAGAGCTTCTAGATCGTGGATGAATCGTCCTAGTGTGTCTCCATGGGGAGCACCAATTCTATTTGTTAAGAAGAAGGATGGGACCATGAGGATGTGCATCGATTATCGGCAGTTGAACAAGTTGGCTGTGAAGAATAAGTATCCAGTTTCAAGGATTGTTGACCTATTTGATCAGTTTCGAGGGGCTTCGATGTTTTGAATATTGATCTTTGTTCTGGCTATCATTAGTTGAGGGTTAAGGAAGTGGATGTTCATAAGACTGCATTTAGGACTCGTTATGGACATTACGAGTTCCTAGTGGTGCCTTTTGGTCTGACTAATGCTCCGGCGGTATTCATGGATTCCATGAATCAAGTGTTTCAGCTATATCTGGATCAGTTCGTCGTGGTCTTTATCGGTGATATTCTAGTTTACTCTAAGATCAAGAATGAACATAATGAGCATCTTAGAGTAGTGCTTTCTTTATCGGTGATATTCTGGTTTACTCTATGATCAAGAATGAACATGATGAGCATCTTAGAGTAGTGCTTTAGATTTTACGTGAGAAACAGCTTTACGCTAAGTTGAGTAAGTGTGAGTTTTGGTTGCATGAAGTGACTTTTTGGGGCTGTCTGCTAAGGGGATCCATGTTGATCCGAGAAAGATTGAGGTTGTACTGGATTGGAAATAGCCTAAGAATGTATCTGAGATCTATAGTTTTCTGGGATTGGCAAGTTATTATCGGAGATTTGTCGATGGTTCTCTCTGATCGCAGCTCCGTTGACTAAACTTCTGAGCAAGGGAGTTCCTTTCGTTTTGACTGATGTGCAACAATTGAGTTTTAAGAAGCTCAAGACTATTCTGACTCAAGCTCCTATTTTGATATAGCCTGAATCTGATAAAGAGTTTGTGGTATACAGTGATGCGTTGCATGTTGGTTTGGGTTGTGTTTTGATCTAGTATTGTAAGGTTGTGGCTTATGCGTCCCGTTAGCTTAAGACACATGAGGGAAATTATCCAACACATGATCTCGAGTTGGCTACTGTGGTTTTTTCTTTAAAGATCTAGAGGCACTATCTATATGGTGAGAGGTATATTATTTACACTGATCACTAGAGTCTCAAGTACCTCCTTACTCAGAAGGAGTTGAATCTTAGGCAGCGTCGTTGGATTGAGTTGCTCAAAGATTATGACTGCACGATAGAGTATTATCCTGGTAAGGCCAATGTGGTGGCTGATGCTCTAAGTCGTAAGGCGATGTCTGATTTGAGGGCCATGTTCGCTCGTTTTAGTCTATTTGATGATGAGAGTTTGTTAGCCAAGTTGCAAGTTAAGCCGACTTGGATCGATTAGATTCGTGATAAGCAGTTAGGGATGAGTCTTTAGGTTTGCGGTTTCGTGAGATTAAGAGTGGCTATACTTTGGATTTTGGGCTGAATAATGATGATGTTCTGTGTTTTCGAGGTTGAATCTATGTGCCAAATAATTCTGATTTGAGGCAGTCAATTATGAGGGAGGTGCATAATAGCCCTTATGCTATGCATCCCTGTGGTAATAAGATGTATCGCCATCTTCGTGAGTTGTATTGGTGGCCGAGTTTGAAGCGCAAGGTTACGGATTTCATTGCTCATTGTCTAACGTGTCAGCAAGTTTAGGCTAAGCACCAACTACCTTCGGGGTTGCTACAGCCTGTTAAGATTCCCTTACGGAAATAGGAATGAGTGATGATGGACTTCGTTAGTGGGTTGCCCTTGACACCCATTAAGAAGGATTCTATTTGGGTCATCATGGATCGATTGACCAAGTTTGCTCACTTTATTCCGGTTCGGACTGATTATTCTCTGTAAAAGTGAGCAAAGCTGTATATCTCCGAGATAGCTAGACTGCATGGGGTTCCTGTGTCGATTATTTTGATAGAGATCCTCGCTTCACTTCTCGGTTCTGGACAAAATTGTATGAGGCTTTGGGTTCGAGATTGTGCTTTAGTACTGCGTTCCATCCACAGACTAATGGTCAATCTGAGAAGGTGATTCAGATATTGGAGGATATGCTTCAAAGTTGCGTGATAAATTTTTGGGGTAGTTGGGAGGATTATCTGCCGCTAGCTGAGTTCGCTTACAATAACAGTTTCCAGTTTAGCATCCAGATGGCACCTTACGAGGCTCTGTATAGTCGTAAGTGTCGTACTCCACTATGTTAGACTGAGTTGGGTGAGTGTCGGGTTTTGGGTCCTGAGTTGGTTTCTGAGACCGAAGACAACGTTAAACTGATTCAGGATCGTCTCAAGGCGACTTCTGATAGGCAGAAGTCTTATGCAGATTTGAAGAGGAGTGTAACACCCCTTACCCGTATTCGATGCCGAAACAGGGTACGAGGCATCACCAAAGAGTACAGAACACTTACAGATAATTTGAAATATTTATCTTTACACAAATAGTACACTTGAGGTGTACAGTTCTATAATTATGAATAAACACATTTATCAAACATATTCCATGTTTTTATATATCACAATCTCATATTTCCATGTATCAAGTACCACCATTTTCCTCGTATTTCAAACAAATACGTGTAACAATTCATAGACACACAACTCACTAACTCTTCCTGTCAATCACAATTTAAATTGACAAATGAGTCCAATTTTAATGTTCACTAAAATCTATTATATAAATTTGGATGTACATATCCACCAATAGATTCCATGTACCGATATCATCATCTCAAATTTCCACATGCATTTCCTTTCCACATTATGAACTCAAACAACATATACAAGATATACCAATATATTTCAAGTACGGTTTCATAATATTTCATTTCAAATTTTAGATTATTTCATATTAGAACTTTTCTCATTAACTCATTTGGAATACCAATTCATACGGATAATACACTAAAGGGTGTACAAATATATAATCACAAATGAACTCATTCATCAGCCAAGTTCTATGTTCACGTCTCATCAACTCGTATTTCCTTATATCACATAATTCCATGTAACACTTACCAAACTTTGTCGATTAGTGAGCGTCTTATAGAATTAGTCCGCTCACACAAGTATCGATCATGACAAGATACGGTGTTGCTCGATTGCCACATTTCACAACTCGGTATAGTTAATACCATACCTCGTTTCACACTTTGCCATGGATCACCCATGGACTTATCCAATCAATTCATCACTTTTCACTAGAATGCCATAGCCCAACTATGGTCTTACATCTTAGACACGGATCACATCAACGCCATATCCCGATATGGTCTTACGAAATCACTTATCACTTGTAGCGAAGCTACCACTATTCATTGATCGGTGGCAGCCGAGCTACCACTTTTCATTGATCGTAGTGGAGCTACCACTATTCATCGATCGGTGGCCGAGCTACCATCATTCCTTGATCGGTAGCCTGAGCTACCACTATTCACTGATTAGGTAGCCAGAGCTACCACTTTTCATTGATCAGGTAGTCGGAGCTACCACTTATCGCCTTCACTTGTCCTTGATCAGATAAGTGTAGCCAAGCTATCACTTATCACTTGTTGCCATGGTTCAACCATGGTCTTTTCCGTCAATTCATGTTGTCACTTAACTGAAATGCTCAATTTGATCATTTATTCAATTTTCAGGCTTTTACATTATTCACAATTTTATCATCAATACATATGAAATAACACATCGTGAAATTTATACAATTAACAAATGATCACTAAAATTTAGTCATATAAACTCACAAGTTCAATTTTTATATTATAACGATAATCATAATTTCATAATAAATATTCCAAATAAAATATTATATCATTTCTAATTCAACATTTATCAATTATAATCGAGCACGTAATCAATTTACACACAAGTCGTTCATATATTATTTTTCCTCCTCCTCCTCTCCATCCACATCCTTAGTATAAACAACACACTTGTAAGTAATATTATCTATAATTTTTACTATTTACTTATGTGAATATTCAAGCTGTCCATCCATGTCATAGTCACTAAATTATTTTTATCTTGAGCTACAGAACTCCAAATTAAGATCCGTTAATTTTCTTTGAAACTAGACTCACATATCTTCTAAGTATAATTTTTCCAGAATTTTTGGTGTGGCCAATTAGTATAGTTTATTAGTTAAGTTCTCCCCTATTACACAGTCTGACGGCTCTAACCTCTCTTCACTAAAAATCAATTATCTCACAGTACGATTTTTATATAGTGTTTCCAATTATTTCTAATGAAAATAGACTCACTAAGGAATACAAACATATAAATTATAACACATAATTATTTTTTTACAATTTTTAGTGAATTTCTAAATTAAGAACAGGGGATCACGAAGTTATTCTAAACCAGTCGTACAAAAATTTAAATATCTCAATATGTAGACTTCCTTTGCCTGCTCTATTTCTTTTATATGAAAATAGACCCAACAAGATTTAATTCCATATCTCACTAAATTTATAATTCAATTCCTACATTTTTTGGTGATTTTTTAAAGTTAGACAACTGCTGCTGTCCAAAACTGCTTTAGTGTAACATGTTGATTTCTATTTTGTCCCTAATTCCATAATTCATACAATTTAGTCCTTGCTGAATTAACCCCTCAATTGAGTTAATTTTCACATTTAATACTTTTCTCTATCATTTTAAACTACTTCATAACCTTTGAAATCAGAATTTTAACACTAGGCCTTAATTTGACTATTTCACAATTAGGTCCTAAAACCAATTTCCATCAATTTCACTTGATAAAATCATCATATAACAAAATTAAAGCTTAAAATCAATATTTATTCATCATATTATTCCAGCACTAATCCACATCAACTTTAAAAATTAGCCATAGAATCAAAAACTAATGAATTAATAAGTTGGACCCAATTGTAAAAGTCCATAAACATAGAAATTTCAAGGAGAAAGCAAGACTTAAACTTACATGAAGCTTGGGTATGAAAATCAGCTTGATCTCTCTCCCTTGGCTGTTTTTCAGCTGAAGAAAATGAAGAGAAATGAAGAGAATTCTAGATATTCCAATTTGGTCCCATATTTATTTAACTATTTTTGGTAATTTTCCAATTTTGCCCTTATTTCACCCATTTCCTGATTTTTCTAAGCTATTGCCACCCAAAATGTCTCCTTTGAGCTTATTTTCACTTTAGGTCCTTCCTCATTTGACAATTAAGCTATTTAATCCTTCTAGCAACTTTTACACCTTTTTCAATTTAGTCCCTTTTATTTAATTAACCACCCAAACGTCAAAATTTTTTAACAAAATTTTAATACTACCTTATTGACATTTCGTAAATATTCATAAAAATATTTATGACTCGGTTTATAACACCGAGGTCTCGATACCTCTTTTGCTCGATTTCATGACCAAATAAATCTTTATAAAACACAATTTATTATTTTAAAAATATTTTAAAAGCTACATTTGGCTCGTAATATTAAATAATATAGTCTTCAAGTTCATTTGTCAGATTTGGTGGTCTCGAACCATTATTTTTGACATCACTGAAATTTGGGCTATTACAAGGAGAGATATTGAGTACTTTGTGGGGGACTTCGTGTTTCTTAAGGTTTCTCCGTGGAAGAAATTTCAGAGATTTGGTCGTAAGGGCAAGTTGAGCCTTAGGTTCATTGGGTCGTATCGGGTTCTAAAGCGTGTGGGACCAGTCGTTTATCAGTTGGAGCTACATCTAGAGTTGGACTGTATCCACGATTTATTTCACGTTTTGATGTTAAGGCGATATTGGTCTGATCCGTCTCACGTTGTCTCAGTTAAAGAGATCGAGGTTAGGCCAGATTTGACTTTTGAGGAAGAGCCAATTCAATTTCAAGATCGAGACGTTAAGGTTCTAAGGAAGAAGTCCATTCCTTTAGTGAAGGTTCTGTGGCAGAATCACGGCGCTAAGGAAGCCACGTGGGAACCTGAGGACTCAATGCATCAGCATTATCCTTATCTATTCTGATTAGGTAAATTTCAGGGTGGAAATTTCTTTTAAGGGGTAGAGTTGTAACGCCCTGAATAATTTATCTCTGTTTCTGTAAATATTTAACACAAGTGTGTATCTGCTTCAGTGGTTAAGTGTTCTAGGTGTGTGTATGAGGTCTTGGGTTCAAGTCCTAGATTGGCTAATTTTGTGATTTTTGGAATCAAGCCCTATCTTGTTCAGTGGGCTTATATTAAATTATCTGTAAATTCATATCAGAATAAGCCTAGTGGTTCAAGTGGTAAGAGAGTTAGTCTTGATGGAGTTGGATTTTGAGAAGGTTGAAATTAGTGGATTAGTAGGGAGTAAAATAAGGGATTTATAGAGATTTTTGGGATTTTTCCTTTTGTTCAAAATTTCTCTCTCCTCCAAGGGAAAATCTGACTTCAATTTCTTTTGTTCTCTCCATATATGACATTTTTCTTTTCTCACTCTCTGTAAAATCTCTGCTCGGTTTCTTCTTTGATTCAATTCGTAAATTTGTGGTTCGATCGTGCTATTGTTAGTGGCGGGTTCTCCTTTTTGATTCGGTAAGTAGAATTCTGTTGTCACTTTCAATTGGTGTGGGAATATTAGAGGTGTGTTAGGGAACTTTTAATTGGTGATTTATTGTCGTAATCTGGTTTAGGTGAAGGTTGTGAGGCTGGAAGGTTCACGGCTATGGATTGATTTGAGATTGTGGTTGTTTTGCTAGCGGTAAGTCGACTTTTGCACTTTTGGTTAAACTATATTAGACTCGTAATTTGGTTGGTAAAGGTATTAGATACTCAGTTTTTAGGTTTCGGAAGGCTTGGGAGTGGTATTACATCAAATTGTTACCAAGTGTGTACCTAAAACGTAGAAAACAAGGCTTCGACAAAAGCCTAAAAACTATTCTGTCGACACCACATGGACGTGTGGTCACCCGTATGGTTGGCCGTGTGCGAGACACGGTCGTGTGGTCGATGAAGGCATGGCCGTTTGTAAGACATGGCAGTGTGATGGCTTGAGTGTGGCCGAATGGGCCACACGGGCTAGGCCAAGTTGGGCGTGTGGGCCCACACGTACATGTCACACGGACGTGTAGATTTTGGGTCAGGCCGTGTGGGCCACATAGGCATGGCCAATTTGGGCGTGTAGGCCACACGGGCATGTGGGCCCATTTTTCTGAATTTCTCCCTTGGGTCGCTCCGATCGACTGTGGGCTTACTGTAGGGTCGGTAGGGGCTAATTAAACCCTAATTTCTATGCTATGATATTATGATAAACTGATTTGAGTAGGATACTGAATGTATGCCTGACTGTACTACTATACGTATATCTGATATCTATATATTTGCATGTTGAGCATGTTAAATCTATTTTATCTGTATCTGATTTCTGAATCTGTTATTGGGGTTGAAATTTGTTTATGAGGAGGAAGTATTCTGTTCAGCGTTAATTGCCTTTCTTCTGGCAGCTCGACTGCATATTTTCTAATATGTGTCTTAATGGCACAATGTGGTGTGTAGGGATGTGTGGGTGTTTTAAACCCCACATGGTGTGATGGGATGGTCGGAGATGGTGTGTAGAGGATGGGGGTAGGATTTATGCATATCTGCTCCTATAATCTTCTTTTGAATCTGGATATGAATCCGAATCTGAAACTGAATTTGTTTCTGACAGTGTACATAATTCTGTATGTTAGCATGCTTACTTCTGATGGGTTACACACCCGGTTTTCGTAAACTCACATCTATTATCTATTTTGTCGGGTAATCCACGACTTAGGCGGATCGGTGAGGCGAGAGACTCGTGGTGACCACTCGAGATCTATTTAATGTTATTAATTTTATGGTGACCACTCGTCCGTAATCTATTTAATGTTATTAATTTTATGGTTTCATCAAGATATTATCTTTGGGCTTGAGCCCAATTCGTAATTCAACATTATATCATAAATTAAAATAATTAATAATGCATGTAAAATGTATTTCCCATCCCAATCCTAATATCCATCCGCTAACACCCCCGTACCAACCATCACACCTGTGGGGATCAAGTCAACCCACCCAGCCAACACACCAATCGTAGGCATCAAGCCTTTTTATAATTGTGGCAAAGCCACCGAACTAGAGGCAATAAGCCATTATTGTGGCAGAGCCACCGAACTAGAGGCAATAAGCCATTATTGTGGCGAGCCACCGAACTAGATTTTTGGCAATCGCCATTCTTCTCTTCATATAACCCACCCCATGCCATTATCGTGTATAAAATATAAAATTTCTTAATAATGCATAACATGGTGGGTTTAACGATAAACATTTCATTTGGCCCATAAACATAATATAGCAATTTGTCTATTTAGCGGTTTAGTGGGCTTTGGCCCATTTACCGACTAGAGTGTTTTGGCCCAATTTATCGAACTAGAGTATTTTGGCCCAATTTATCGAACTAGAGTATTTTGGCCCAATTTATCGAACTAGAGTATTTTGGCCCAATTTATCGAACTAGAGTATTTTGCCCATTTTATCGAACTAGAGTATTTTGGCCCAATTTATCGAACTAGAGTATTTTATGCCCATTTTCACGAAACATCCAATTTACATAATAACGAATAATTTCTCGAGGCGTTTCGTAATTTTCACGATTTAGTCATTTTTACGTATTTTCGTCAAAATATCAATTTTTTACGTTTTACCGATCTAATCGTTTTACGATTTACTTCCATACGAAATTGACATCCAACGAGAAAATAATGAGTGTGAAGTTACACACCTCGTTACCGATAGTACTAATCCTTCTCGCTCCTCGGCACCTAAAACATATTTTGATCCGTTAGACAACTATTTTGTAAAATATTCTTAATCGATACTAGATCCAAAATCTTACCCTCTTGATTTTGAATCACTTGATTTTCGCTTCTCCTCGTTCTTTGGTTCGTTAGCCACCGAGAATCCACCAACGATATAATGGCTCGGGAGTTCGTACCACTTCGAATAATGGACTTCCTTCAGAAGATGGCCCGCAACCCGGTGGAAAATCCCTGACTGCCAAAACCGCTCTTCGTTTGAATGGGGATTTACTGGATCCGCCTCTTAACGTGACTAACCACCGCCCTTTTCTTCCCTATTTTGAAAGTCTTCAAAATCCAAAGGGATATTAGTTAGATCTAAATAATATCAAACAGTACTAAGGGCTTTAAAAAGATGTGATTTCCTTACCACAATAAAACGTTTCCAACGTTTCTACAATTCTCCCGATCACTTGAGTTCCGATCTCTGTTATTGCACTAAATAATAACGAAAGAAACGTTATTAGAATGAACGTTATATCGATCCAAAAAGGCCCTCATAAAACCAATGATATTCGCATGACACTAATAATAAATCGAAAATGGAAAAGAACCCTACCTATTTTCCACGGTGAAAGGAAAGGATTGAGAATGTTGTTTAATTGATGAAAGATTGGCTATGTATGATCAAGGAAAAGAAAATAAATTTGGCTTATAGGCACATTAGCATTCGCCATGAGAGTGTAGATGGAGAGAATTTCGATTGAAAAGAAATAAAATAAAAGAAAAGATGGTGATGATGTTGCTTTGATTTCAAAGAGAATAGAAGAAAAGAAAAGAAAAGACGAGCTTTAAGAGAGGTGTATATTCGGCAATGGCAAAAGAAAAAGAAAAGATTGGCTTTTAGTATAGGTGATTTTTGGCACTCAAAGAAAAAGCACAAACAAGTACTAAAGCAATAAACAAAATGACCAAATGGTCAAAATAATCAAGGCTTACCAATGCACAATTCGCCAAGGGAGAGATAGGTTGAGAGAATTTGCAAAATTATGTAATTTGGTTGCTAAAGGTATTAGATACTCGCTTTTAGGTTTGGAAGGCTTGGGAGTGGTTTTACATCAAATTGTTACCAAGTGTGTACCTAAACGTAGAAAACAAGGCTTCGACAAAAGCCTAAAAACTATTCTGTCGACACCACGTGGACGTGTGGTCACCCGTATGGTTGGCCGTGTGCGAGACACGGCCGTGTGGTCGACGAAGGCATGGTCGTTTGCAAGACATGGCAGTGTGATGGCTTGAGTGTGGCCGAATGGGCCACACGAGCTAGGCCAAGTTGGGCGTGTGGGCCCACACGTGCATGTCACACGGACGTGTAGATTTTGGGTCAGGCCGTGTGGGCCACATGGGCATGGCCAATTTAGGCGTGTAGGCCACACGGGCATGTGGGCCCATTTTTCTGAATTTCTCCCTAGTCGCTCCGATCGACTGTGGGCTTACTGTAGGGTCGGCAGGGGCTAATTAAATCCTAATTTCTATGCTATGATATTATGATAAAGCGATCCGAGTAGGATATCAATGTATGCCTAATGCATTACTATATGATATCCGATATCTATATATTTGCATGTTGAGAATGTTAAATCTATTTTATCTCAGATTCTAATTTCAATCATATTGGGGTTGGAATTTGTTTATGAGGAGGAAGTATTCTGTTCAACGTTAATTGCCTTTCTTCCGCAAATGACCGCATATTTTCTGATATGTGTCTTAATGGCACAATGTGGTGTGTAGGGATGAGTGGGTGTTTTTAACCCCACATGGTGTGATGGGATGGTCAGAGATGGTGTGTAGAGGATGGGGGTAGGATTTATGCATATCTGCTCCTATAATCTTCTTTTGAATCTGGATATGAATCCGAATCTGAAACTGAATTTGTTTCTGACAGTGTACATAATTCTGTATGTTAGCATGCTTACTTCTGATGGGTTACACACCGAGTTTTCGTAAACTCACATCTATTATCTATTTTGTCAGGTTATCAACGACTTAGGCGGATCGGTGAGGCAGAGACTCAGCGGTGACCACTCGTCCGTAATCTATTTAATGTTATTAATTTTATGGTTTTATTATGTAACACCCCAAACCCGGTCTATGCATTGAGACTAGATTTGGTTTGTTACATGAATCGAGCTATTTTTAAATCTTTAATGAGTTGAAAACTACAATATTACTTACTGTGGTTTAAAATTTGAAGAGTATTTGAATTTGATAAATATTTGAAAACATTAGTTGAAAATCATTGTATTATCAAAACCTTTAGGTAGTTTGTTAAAGAGTTAACTATAATAAAATATTTATAAAAGAATTCCATATACTTGAAAACTCAAATTTATTTTAATAAAACATCATAAAATCATAGCCCATAATTAAAAAGTCCAAAGTATAGTTTAAATCCCAAACACACATAAAATTCACAAGTTATTTATAGAGGCCCTTATTACAATAATCCATAATAGTAAAAAAAATACTTATTAAAAGTTCAGAGTTTAAATAACCCTCTTTTGCAGTATGGCCTCCACGAAGTCATCCTCTACCAAGTCCACATCAATTTCCATTACCGAGATGGAAAATTAAAGGTGAGTTACTTAGAACTCAAGGTGTGCAACTCACTTACCACCATTATTGGGCCGATCATCAAGATATTATCTTCGGGCTTGAGCCCAATTATGTAATTCAACATTATATCATAAATTAAAATAATTAATAATGCATGTAAAATGTATTTCCCATCCCAATCCTAATATCCATCCGCTAACACCCCTGCATCAACCATCACACCGTGGGATCAAGTCAACCCACCCCGCCAACACACCAATCGTAGGCATCAAGCCTTTTTATAATTGTGGCAAAGCCACCGAACTAGAGGCAATAAGCCATTATTGTGGCAGAGCCACCGAACTAGAGGCAATAAGCCATTATTGTGGCAGAGCCACCGAACTAGATTTTTGGCAACTGGCCATTCTTCTCTTCATATAACCCACCCCATGCCATTATGCGTGTATAAAATATAAAATTTCTTAATAATGCATAACATGGTGGGTTTAACGATAAACATTTCATTTGGCCCATAAACATAATATAGCAATTTGTCTATTTAGCAGTTTAGTGGGCTTTGGCCCATTTACCGAACTAGAGTGTTTTGGCCCAATTTATCGAACTAGAGTATTTTGGCCCAATTTATCGAACTAGAGTATTTTGGCCCAATTTATCGAACTAGAGTATTTTGGCCCAATTTATCGAACTAGAGTATTTTATGCCCATTTTATCGAACTAGAGTATTTTGGCCCAATTTATCGAACTAGAGTATTTTATGCCCATTTTCACGAAACATCCAATTTACATAATAACTAATAATTTCTAGAGGCGTTTTCGTAATTTTCACGATTTAGTCATTTTACGTATTTTCGCCAAAATATCAATTTTTACGCTTTTACCGATCTAATCGCTTTTACGATTTACTTCCATACCAAATTGACATCCAACCGAGAAAATAATGAGTGTGAAGTTACACACCTCGTTACCGATAGTACTAATCCTTCTCGCTCCTCAAGCACCTAAAACATATTTTGATCCGTTAGACAACTATTTTGTAAAATATTCTTAATCGATACTAGATCCAAAATCTTACCTCTTGATTTTGAATCACTTGATTTTCGGCTTCTCCTCACATCGTTCGTTAGCCACCGAGAATCCACCAACGATAATGGCTCGGGAGTTCGTACCACTTGAATAATGGACTTCCTTGAAGATGGCCCAACCCGTGGAAAATCCCTGACCGCCAAACGCTCTTCGCTTGAATGGGGATTTACGGATCCGCCTCTTAACGTGACTAACCACCGCCTTTTCTTCCCTATTTTGAAAGTCTTCAAAATCCAAAGGGATATTAGTTAGATCTAAATAATATCAAACAAGACTAAGGGCTTTAAAAGATGTGATTTCCTTACCACAATAAAACGCTTCCAACGCTTCTACAATTCTCCGATCACTTGAGTTCGATCTCCGTTATTGCACTAAATAATAACGAAAGAAACGTTATTAGAATGAACGTTATATCGATCCAAAAAGGCCCTCATAAAACCAATGATATTCTTGCATGACACTAATAATAAATCGAAAATGGAAAAGAACCCTTACCTATTTTCCACGTACGAAAGGAAAGGATTGAGAATGTTGTTTAATTGATGAAAGATTGGCTATGTATGATCAAGGAAAAGAAAATAAATTTGGCTTATAGGCACATTAGCATTCGGCCATGAGAGTGTAGATGGAGAGAATTTCGATTGAAAAGAAATAAAATAAAAGAAAAGATGGTGATGATGTTGCTTTGATTTCAAAGAGAATAGAAGAAAAAGAAAAGAAAAAGACGAGCTTTAAGAGAGGTGTATATTCGGCAATGGCAAAAGAAAAGAAAAAGATTGGCTTTTAGTATAGGTGATTTTGGCACTCAAAGAAAAAGCACAAACAAGTACTAAAGCAATAAACAAAAATGACCAAATGGTCAAAATAATCAATATTATGACTTTGGTTTTCTTTTGGGAGTTTGTAATTTTGGGGACTCCCTGGACTTTATGGTTTTTAACTGTTGGTTTTTGGTATATTGATGATCTACATGATTTGATAAGATGTATAAATTCGAAAGTTTTACACAAAAAGGGATTTTTCTAAAAATAACAAATCCGGTTTTTAAAATGTAATGAATTTGTTAAACTTCCACTGTAATAAGTGATTTGACAAAACTAATTATGTGAATGGTTTATCAAGTCGACACCATTTTCGAAACTCATTTCTTGTGACATCACCAGATTCAGCAATAACATCCAGGCCGAGTTTGGGGTGTTACAATATTTCAATCATATAGTGTAATGTATTCCTTCGAGGAATATATATAACACAAATACATGAGTATCTCATGTTATTTATGTATATGGTTTTAATGAAAAACATATGAAGGTTTTATTCAACATATAGCTTCTTGATCTGAAAAATATTATTATATTTTATAAAATTTTGCATCACAAGGAGCTAAAATATAAACTCTTAAAGGTCTTTTTTAGGTTTGATGAAATATTAGCTCTTTAGGAGCATATAATCATTTTATTATATAACCTTAATGAATGCTTAATTAATTTTAAATAAAATTTTATTTATTCATATAAAAATAAAATGAATAGGTATAAATAAAACATATATTAAAAATAACAAATAATAAATTCATGTCACTAATAAATCATTGTGGTTAGATAATATATTTATCTTTATATATCAAAACACAACAAAATACAAAATATTATAATGTCAAATTAAAATAATTTTAAAGCTATAAAGGTTTAAACATAAACATTTTCTAACCTCTACCTCTTATGACATAATTTCATTTTAAATTTTACAATGATATGAAATCATCACAGATAGGGTGAATATCCCAAAGTTCATGACAAGTAAGTATTTTTACTCTCATTCCGTAATAATCATATATCTTAATCAAAATTAAATCAATCAATTCTATTAAAATGAAAAAAATATTTATCTCCACATAAAAATCTCATTAACTAAATGTGTGAAGGGTTTTATAAATCCATAGAGATGTGAATAATAAATTATATAAACTGAACTTTTAATAAAAATCAAATCAAATTTCAAAAGAAGTTGATTAGATTGACTTACGTTACCATGGATGAGAAGTAGTGATTATAAACATCCTTCGTAATGAAGAAAAGGAGATCATCCCCAAGCAAATATCAAAAAACAAACTTTGAGAGTGAATCGTACTTCTCGATTTCATATAGATAACGGTATTAAATCTTTCACCATCCTTAAGAACAAAAAGTAAAATAAGTTTATCAAAACAATGATAATGTATAATGAAAGAAGAATAAAAAATAATAATCAAATACAAAACATTAAATAAAAGAAACTTCCTTTAAAAACTTTGTATCTTGCAGTAAAAAAATTAAAAATCATGAAGGATAAATTTGATCATTGATAAAAGGAACTATCACTTTGAGCGAGATCGTGCTGATAACGTGTTATGAAATAAAGAGAAATGGAGAGAATAAAGAACAAAGAAAATATGAAAGCAATAGAGAATGTACTTTATTGATTAAAATGGATGATTACAATGCTTCATCAGAGTCTCTATTTATAGGCATAAGAAGTATAAAAGAAGTAGATATCTAATTCTGTAACACCCCAAATTCTGGGGTTAGAAGTTTTGTGATTTGTAGTTAAGGTCAGTGGCTAGAATAAACAATTGTATTTGGTTCCCGTTCTAGTGTCAGAATGGGCCTGCTGGTCTGGTGGTTGGTTGTGTGTTAGCTTAGCTTGGGGTATTGGTTTGAATCCTCATGCAAGCGTGGATGTTTATTTTTGTCATGGCTGTCTGAAAGAGAGTTCGAATGGGTTTGAAAGTTTGTGTAAGTGGATGAGAGAATGGGTAGTTGAGATCAGGTTAGTAGGAAAACATGCCTTTACTTGGGGGGATATTAATTATTTTTATTTTTTGGGAAAATTGGTTTCTCCCTCTTTCAAAAAAAATTTGACGTCTGTTGTGCTCCCCTTTCCTTTGCACTTTTGTCTTTCCTTCGGCTTTTTCCTTTCCATTTTTATTTTTGGTGTTCGGGTAATTCAAGGATTCAAGAGAGGGGAAATCGTGTTGGGGAGGCATTCCAATCTTTGTTGGTGTTTGGAATCGTAAATTTAGGTGTGGGATTCGAACCTTTCCTTTTCATTAATGAAACTATGAATTAGATATGTGAAATTTGGTAGTTACTGGGGTATTTTGAATTGTTAAGTTTCGATGTTGAATTGTCGATTTTTCTGTGGAATTCAGCAAGAATTGTGTGTTCTGAAATTGTGCAATTTAGTATTGAATCATATGTTTTCGGCATATTGTGCAATTTTGTGGCTACGGTGGTTTTTGCTTTAAAGATATGGAGGCACTATCTGTATGGTGAGAGGTGTATTATTTACACTGATCACAAGAGTCTTAAGTACCTCTGTACTCAGAAGGAGTTGAATCTTAGGCATCATCGTTGGATTGAGTTGCTCAAAGATTATGACTGCACGGTAGAGTATCATCCTGGTAAGGCCAATGTGGTGGTCGATGCTCTAAGTCGTAGGGTGATGTCTGCTTTGAGGGGAATGTTCGCTCTCCTTAGTCTATTTAATGATGAGAGTCTATTAGCAAAGTTGCAAGTTAAGCCGACTTGGATTGATCAGATTTGAGATAAGTAGGTAGGGGTTGAGTCTTTGGATTTGCGATTTCGTCAGATTAAGAGTGGCTATACTTTGGATTTTGGGATGAATGATGATGGTGTTATGTGTTTTCGAGGTTGAACTTGTGTGCCGAATGATTGTGATTTGATGCAGTTAATTATGAAGGAGGCGCATAATAGCCCTTATGCTATGCATCCCTGTGGTAATAAAATGTATTGCCATCTTCGTGAGTTGTAATGGTGGCCGGGTTTGAAGCGTGAGGTTACGTATTTCGTTACTTATTGTCTAACGTGTCAGCAGGTTATGGCTGAGCACTAACTACCTTCGGGGTTGCTACAGCCGATTAAGATTCCCTTATGGAAATAGGAATGAGTGACGATAGACTTCGTTCGTGGGTTGCCCTTGACACCAACTAAGAAGGATTCTGTTTTGGTCATTGTGGATCAATTGACCAAGTCTGCTCACTTTATTACGGTTCAAATGATTATTTCTGTAGAAGTTAGCAAAGCTGTATATCTCCGAGATAGTTAGACTGCATGGGGTTCCTTTGTCGAATATTTCTAATAGAGATCCCCGCTTCACTTCTCGGTTCTGGAAAAAATTACATGAGGCTCTGGGTTCGAGATCGGACTTTAGTACTGCGTCTCATCCTCAGACTGATGGTCAATCTGAGAGGGTGATTCAGATACTGGAGGATATGCTTCGAAGTTGCATAATAAATTTTTTGGGGTAGTTGAGAGGATTATCTGCCACTAACTGAGTTCGCTTACAATAATAGTTTTCAGTTTAGCATCCAGATGGCACCTTACGAGGCTCTGTATGGTCATAAATGTCGTACTCCACTATGTTGGACTGAGTTGGGTGAGTGTTAGATTTTGGGTCTTGAGTTAGTTTCTGAGACCGAAAACAAGGTTAGACTGATTCAGGATTATCTCAAGGTGGCTTCTGATAGGAAAAAGTCTTATGCGAATCTGAAGAGGAGAGATATTGAGTACTTTGTGGGGAACTTCATGTTTCTTAAAGTTTCTCCGTGGAAGAAATTTCTGAGATTCGGTCGTAAGGGCAAGTTGAACCTTAGATTCATTGGGTTGTATCGGGTTCTAAAGCGTGTGGGACCGATCGCTTATCAGTTGGAGCTACCTCTAGAGTTGGACCAAATCCAAGATGTATTTCATGTTTCGATGTTGAGGCAGTATTGGTCTGACCCGTCTCACATTGTCTCAAATGAAGAGATCGAGGTTAGGCCGGATTTGACTTTTGAGGAAGAGCCGGTTCAGATTCTGGATCGAGACGTTAAGGTTCTGAGGAGAAAGTCCATTACTTTAGTGAAGGTTTTGTGGCGGAATCACGGCGGTGAGGAAGCCACGTGGGAACCTGAGGACTCGATGCGTCAGCATTATCCTTATCTGTTTTGATAGGGTAAATTTCGAGGTCAAAATTTCTTTTAGGGGTAGAGTTGTAACGCCCTGAATAATTTATCTCTGTTTTTGTAAATATTTAACACAAGTGTGTATCTACTTCAGTGGTTAAGTGTTCTAAGTGTGTGTATGAGGTCTTGGGTTCAAGTCCCAAATTGGCTAATTTTGTGATTTTTGGAATCAAGCCCTATCTTGTTTAGTGGGCTTATATTAAATTATCAATAAATTCATATTAGAATAAGCCTGGTGGTTCAAGTGGTAAGGGAGTTAGTGTTTTCGAAGTCTTCTATTAGAAAATCTACACGAGCAAGAACGTTACTCTTTTTGCTCGGTCTCCTGATAGAGTCTTGATGGAGGGTGATTTTAAGAAGGTTGAAATTAGTGGATTAGTAGGGAGTAAAATAAGGGATTTGTAGAGATTTTGGGATATTTCCTTTACTTCAAAATTTCTCTCTCCTCCAATAGAAAATCTGACGTCAATTTCTTTTGTTCTCACCATATCTGACATTTTTCTTTTCTCATTCTATGCGAAATCTCTGCTCGGTTTCTTCTTTGATTCGATTCGTAAATTTGTGGTTCGGTCGTGCTGTTGTTATTGGCGGGTTTTCCTTTTTGATTCGATAAGTAGAATTCTGTTGTCACTTTCAATTGGTGTTGGAATATTAACAGTGTGTTAGGGAACTTTTAATTGGTGATTTATCGTCGTAATCTGGTTTAGGTGAAGGTTGTGAGGCTGGAAAGTTCACGGCTACGGATTGATTTGAGGTTGTGGTTGTTTTGCTAGAGGTAAGTTGACTTTTACGCTTTTGGTTAAACCATATTAGACTCGTAATTTGGTTGCTAAAGGTATTAAATACTCTATTTTTAGGTTTCGGAAGGCTTGTGAGTGGTTTTACATCAAATACTCTATTTATAGGCATAAGAAGTATAAAATAAGTAGATCTCTAATTTTGTAACACCCTAAATTTTGGGGTTAGAAGTTCTGTGATTTGTAGGTAAGGTCAGTAGCTAGAATGAACAATTGTATTTGGTTCCGCGTTCTAGTGTCAGAATGGGCCTAATGGTCTGGTGGTTGGTTGTGTGTTAGTTTAGCTTGGGGTATTGTGTTTGAATCCTCGTGCAAGCGTGGATGTTTATTTTTGTCACAACTGTCTGAAAGAGTGTTCGAATGAGTTTGGATGTTTGTGTAAGTGGATGAGAGAGTGGGTAGTTGAGATCAGGTTAGTAGGAAGACATGCCTTGACTTGGAGGGATATTAATTATTTTTATTTTTATTTTTTTAGGAAAATTGGTTTCTCCCTCTTTCAAAAAAAACTGACGTCTGTTGTTCTCCCATTCCCTTTGCACTTTCGTCTTCCCGTTGGCTTTTTCCTGTCCATTTTTATTTTTGATGTTCGGGTAATTCAAGGATTCGATCGAGGGGAAATCTAATTGGGGAGGCATTCTGATATTTTTGGTGTTTGGAATTGCAAATTTAGGTTGGGATTCGAACCTTTCTTTTTCATTAATGAAACTATGAATTAGATATGTAAAATTCGGTAGTTATGGAGGTATTTTGAATTGTTAAGTTTCGATGTTGAATTACCGATTTTTCTGTGGAATTCAAAAAAAATTGTGTGTTCTAAAATTGTGCAATTTAGTATTGAATCATATGTTTTCGGCATATTTTGGTATCTTGTTGAGTTACCTATGGTTTGGAAACTATTTTGGCAGTAGATGCACGATCTGGAACCTGTTTTGGTTTGGTTTCGTGACTATGCGGGTGGCTACACGGGCATGTTCTCCACACGGCCTTGTATAATTGGGATTTAGGGTTCCCGGGCTAAATTGGGTGCCACACGGTCGTGTGGTTAATTTGGGGAAAATAGTCAATTTTCACACTATCGAGTCCCCTGGGCACACGGGCGTGTCTGTTTGAGTATTAGGGATTTAGTGATTTGGTGCCATGTGGCCGTGTGGCTAATTTGGGGATTTAGGGATCTCACACGGGTGTGTGTTTTAGACACATGGCTGTGTCTGGTGGGCACATGGGCATGTGAGACCCTCACACGAGTGTGTCTACCCTGTACTCTACTTTAGCACAAACGGACAGAGAGTTACACGGCCAAATCACACGGACATGTCCCCAGGTCACACGGGCATGTGCCTCCTTCCATACGGGCGTGTTCCCTCCTCATGGGCATGTTGACCCCCTCCATACGGCCTAGGCATTTCCACACAGCCAAGGTACACGGCCGTGTGGCCCTTTTCTCACAGATTTTTGATTTATGTTGATTTCAGGCTTGATTTTGTTTCTGTAGGTTCTAACTGTTAGCTAAGTCTCAGTAAGGGTGGTCGGGACTTTGTTTTGCTTTGACTTGTGTTTTTTTTTCTTACAAATTTTTTAAAGCAACTCGTTGAGGTTATTCGATGTTATTATGAAATTGTTTCAGAATTTAGGATAGTGTGTGTATGCATTTCTGAATCTATTTGATTGGTGTGTGGGATTTTGAATGTGTTGCGCATTCTGTGGCTACACGAAAATTCTGTGTTTGATTGTCTAGATGTGAGTTTCTGTGTCCTAAGAACTGTCTGGAAATTTTGTATTTTGATTTTGTACGTCTGCCTGCATACAGACTTTTGCATAAAATTATTTGGGGTTTGGTTGTGAAGAGAAGGAAGATTGATTCTGATATGATCTGGTAGTTTAAATGCAACTTATCGGTACAGCACTTTACCTCACTGTACCGCATATACGTCAGCTTTGTTGTGTACTATTGTCTGATTTGGCAATTTAAACTTCAATATGTCTGTACAGCGGTTTACTGCAATGCACTATACTACAGATACGTTAGCTTTGCTGCGTATTATTATCTGACCTAGATGGTGTGTAGGGTTGGATGGGCCTTTCGAGGTCCTATGTGGTGTGGGCTCGCTCTCGAGTCCTTCCTTCTCTTTCACCCCATCTCCAACACTAGAAGTGCGGGTGCTTTAATCCTTTTCACTCACTTCCTTATCCCCACTAATTGGTCTGATAGGTTCTTTAATCGCAACCCCAGATCTAAGAGTAATTACCTTGGCTTGTTTTTTCCTTCCCTTTTTTGAGTTTAGCTCGGTATTACTAGGTATGCTAGAGGCTAAATTATTTTGCAACAATTGCAAAACCTGGTCTAGTTGACCACGAGTTTAACACACATCGTCTTGCACCACATGCAAACCTTTCTCTACTTTGCTTACCCTAATCGACAATAGAGGGTTGCTACCATAAACGGGTTTTGTTTCTTGCTCTCGGGGTGCCCTAAATAGTGTGCATTGGGTCTAGGAGGACTAAATTATTGGGCTCATTGATTGGAGGGACCTTCTTAGTTCCGTCCCCACCTAAGGTTCGGATGGTCATGCCACCCCAAGTTATAGGTGTTGGAGTATGAATTATATCCTCTATTGCCTACATAGTTGGCCTCCATTTAGTTGCTCTCATTAGTATTTCACTGCATAACGCTTTCTCCATCATAGCTTGCATTAGAATGGGTTAGAAGGGGTTGATTTTGAACTTGCACCTTGGTTGAACTCATCTCTAATTGATTAAGCCTTTTGAGGACTTGTTAATACTTGTCATCGCTATTGATAGCATTCATGGTCGGTTATTTGGCTCTATATGTGAAATGCTTAGCTATGTGAATGCATTCATTGTCATGCCCTCGATGAGTTGGAAAGCCTCGTAAGTCTTTGACATGAACGCCGACGCAGACGTTCCGTCAAAACTTGAGCACAAATTTCCATCCAACCCATTATGAAAAACTTGAAGATGTAACCAATATTGTAATCCATGATATGGACACTTACATAGAGTGAGATTAAAGTGCTCCTAAGCCTCCTATAGGGACTCTCATTCCAATTTCCTAAAATTCATAATATCCATACGAAGCTTCATTGTTTTGCTCAGGGGAAAATTTTTACCAAGAAGTTGCTTGCTAGCTTATCCTAGGTGTTATGGAGTCTATTGGCTGTGAATTTAACCAAATAAATGTATCATCAGTAAGAGAGAAAGGGAATAACCGAAGACGAATAACGTTATCGGATACGCTATTTTATACAAAGGTATCACAAATGGTTAGAAATCGTTTAAGATGTTTGTTCGGACCCTCATTCATTGAACCTCAAAATTGGAGGTTTGCTTTTATCATTTAGATCATTTTCGGTTTGATTTTGAATGATACCTTGAACAACATCAAGATTGAGCATTGCATAGTCGCGTAAGGTGCATTGCTCTATGGGTGGGTTTGGTGGTGGTTGAATTTCGACTCGTGGATCTTCGATGGGCTGATACCTTTGTGGAGGTTGAACATCCTTAGGGTGTTGCGCCCTCCTGCCTGTGTGATGATACATTCCAATTCTAGCTTAAATGGTAAGACACCGTTACCTGTCCAAGTCATACAACACCTCCTACAAGCATAAGAGAGTAAAGTAAATTAACTAAAATTTGCAAATGAAATAAAGACAAATAAAACAAAATTGTATCTATAACTTCAACTTTATTCGATTATCTCCTTAAGTGCATGCAACAAAAATAAAAATAGTTCAACCAAACACCAATTCCCCGACAATGATGTCAAAAACTTGACTGCCTCTCTCTTGATCGACAGGGGAGAGATAAAATCAACACTCATGAATTTAAAATAAGATATAAAAATCGCGGTTTTACTGCAAGTGTGATAGGTCAATTGTAATATTTGTAGTGTTACAATGGAACACTAGAGTATTCTAAGGACAAAATCTGTGAGAATCGTGGATTGAATCAATTTCTAAATGTCAAGCATGTAAAATAAAGAGTCTAACCAACTTGTCGTTAATAGCTAAATTATGGCAAATCACAAAATCAAGAGAAATTAATCTACTTTACTATCTAGCTAAATGGGACTAAATTGTAAAACATGTAAAGTTACAAAATTAACAATTAAATAAAAAGCAGTTGTTGGTTGACATTGATGTGGTTTACTAATCCTTGAATTAGAGATCCAAATTTCTAAAACTCTCAAAATGGCTCTATTTTACCTCGCGGTCTCCACTTTACCAAGTTAGACAAAATAATCCAGATTATATATCGATCCCACCGGTTAACCCGAGACTAATGAATTGGTGCCCAACAAGATCTCCTATCGATCTCACTTGCCTTAATGTTCCCTTAAGGTCGTCAATCCAAAGTTTTTAAGTTCATTCAAATTATTCTAATTTATTACAATTTTTTCCTTCATCCAAAAATCAACTCACCACATCTCCATCAAACAACCCCTTTAAAGGTCTAGTTATTCATACTAGAAATACAACTAGCAACCATAGAAATGACAAAAAAAGAAGCCATTTAAGTAAAGCTTTAGGAAAATATAAAAGTTGATATTTTTATACAAGAAAATGTAAAAGACATGTAAAGAAAAGCATTCAACAAGAAAATCTATAGTAATTAACATAAAAGAAGCAAATTTAACAACTACAAAGTAAAAGAAACTAAAATACATTACACTAAATTTGAATATGTCTTACAACCAAGGTACAGGGACTAAAGATGCAAATAAATCTAAGCTATAATGATAACTAACTTAACTAGCCCTAAAAACAACTAAAACAAAAAGAAACTAGGAAATGTAAAATCTATAGCTAATGAAATGAAAAAAAAAAAAACCTAGAAGAAGGAGAAGAAAAGCTAAGAGAAAACCTATAGAAAGCTCAGCCTAAACTAAGGTAATGTGGCATTTTTCTCTCTCAGCCAAATTTTGGATGATATAGCAGCATTTCTGACCCATTTTGCGTGCCCAAAATACCCTTGTACATGCCTTCACTGATTGGTGCTTTGGGTGGACAAAGACTACCCTTTTTGTCTATTTTTGTCCCTTCACGATATCGGTATTGTGATACCAAAGAAAAGGATATCACGATACCTAAAAAATTTTTGAACTTGGGGGTGTTCTTGGAGGGTCGATATCGCGATACCCAAAAGTAGATATCGTGATACAACTGAAAGGTGGTCTCTAATCTTCGAGTCTGTTGGGGGTTTCACGATTCCAAGGTTGGGATATTGCAATACCCTTTCCTTTAGTGTCGTTCTTACTCATTTTTAACCTTCAATACGTCCCTATGTCACTCAACCACACGTTAGGTCTCTTAATGGCACTATTTGCCAAATTGGGTCTCAAAATGAGAAAAAACAAGGCATTTATAGTTAACTGAAAATAAAAAAATTTATGTAAAACTATGGAAAAAGATTGTTTTGCTTGAATATAAGCCCTTCAAGTATACCAGGAAAGCCTAATTTGCCATATCCTGAATTTTATTTCTGTCAACCCAAGAACCCATACATCAGTTCAAACATTAATTTTGGATCCAATTCCCACCTACGAATATAAGCCCGCTTAGAGAAAGCCCATTGCAACCCATATGCTTTTCCAAGTATAAGATAGGTAAGGACGTAAATCCTAACTCAGAAAGTCAATATTTGGGTAATATTTCACCTTTAGAGATAGTGCTAATAAGGAATTTTGATTTATCATAAGTCACGTACCCTACTTTGCGAGAAGAGCAACATTAAGTTTTACGAAACTCCTAAATCCCATATCGCCATTCTCCTTGAGCTCACACATTTTCAACCAATCACACCAATGAATAACCTGCTTTCCCTCATATTTTTGTCACAAAAAATGACCAATAATATACTCAAACTCTGAATAAAGCGAAACTAGTAATAAGAAACATAACATTGAGAAGCTAGGAATTTCCTGTAAAACGCTCTTAATAAAAACCTTATTTCCCTTGAGAAAAGGGCCTAATGCACCAATTATTATTACAACTCCTCATACAATCCTTCAAAACCTAAAAACCTTTCCTTTTATTTTGACCCAACATATTAGGGAGCCCAAATATTGATCCAAATCTGAAGAAGAACGAACCTCTAAACATTCCGAAATTCTTCCCCTGATCCCCTATTGGACATTAGAGCTATAAAAAAATTACTGACTTATCTAAATTAACACATTTCCTGAAAGATCTCTCATATTACCTTATAATATGCTTCAAAACCAAAGCTCCACTTTTTGTAGCCTATCTCATGAGGGAAAACAGTTCTTTGCTACAAAATAGAAAAAGATAAAGGCTAAAGGAATCCCCCCGTCGAAGCCCCCTTCTCTGTGAAATAATCCCTCCCACTTCACCATTTAACACAACAAAGTAAGAAATCGTGCTAAGATAATGTAAAATAAAATGCACCCAATATCTTGAAAACCTCATTTTTCGCATCATCTGCCTCAAGAAAGCCCATTCCACTCTATCATATGCCTTGCTCATATCAAGGTGAATGGCAAAGTACCCCCTCTTACCAGTACTTTTATACTTGTATACGTTCAGAATCTCATAAGTGAGAAGTATATTATCCGTAATTAATCTCTTCAAAATAAAAGCACTCTGTGCCTCATCGATACAAGAATTCAACACTTTTTTAAATCTACTTGCCACTGTTTTCGAGATAATTTTGTACAGGAACAAGTATAGATTGATGGGTTTAAAATGCTGCAAACTATTAGGGTTTGTAATTTTTAGGATAAGAACAGTATGCATTAAATTTATATCCGCTAAAGAAGTACCTCCATTAAGAACATCAAGGCAAAAAACCTAACATCTTTCCCATAATGTGCCAATATTTTTGAAAAAATAAGGTTGGTAAACCATCAGGGCCCAAAGCTTTTGTCGGTGCCATGTCTTTCAGCGTAGAATAAATTTCCTCCCATTCATATCTTATTGTAAGGAAATTGTTCATCTCATCTATAATGCACCAATGCACTCATTCCAGTATATGGTCAGAATTACCAGCACCTTGCGAAGAAAACATATCAGAAAATATTCACTTTCAATAGCCTTCATTTCATTATTGTCTATAGTAATTTGTCCATCTCCCTTTTTAGCCCTTTAATTCTGTTTGTACGCCTCCACTGAGACGCAAGCCTATGGAAAAAACCTTGTGTTCCTATCACCAATTTTCATTCAATTTGTCTATGCCCTTTGCTCTCGATAGCGTTTTTCCTCATCAATTTCCAATTTTAACTCTAATTTAGCACCATATATTTCTGAAAGGTTTCTTTCATCTTTGCCACCTTCATTAAGGGATGAAATACAACCACGTAGCCTTCTTGTGTTGCCCTCAATTCTTTCCTTAACAACTCAATCCATTTCTTCAATCCCATGCTGTAACAACCCCATTTTTCAGTGGAAGCAAAAAATAGTGGTTTTGAGACCACAACTCTGATGAATCAGTTCGTAAAATATTAATTATTTAATATTTATGAAGTCATAAGTATCATATTAAATTCTGGTTAAGAAATTTTATCGTTTAGATAGTTAATTGATTAAAAATGATTAAATTGTAAAAGAAGTAAAAGTTAGTGGCCATAGATTTAAAATAGTAAATGGACCAAAATGATGATTAAACCATGGTCAAAAAGTCCAAACGGTGGTGGACATGATTGACCCAATAGCGTTTGGGTTATTTACTTATTAAGTCTTAATTAGTTTAGGGTTAAATTGAAACTAAGCCTATTTTGCTAATTTTAAAATAATTAAAGGACTAATTGTGCAATTAAACCCTCCTTAAATGGTAATTATACCCTAGTTAATTATAGTGGACATTTATAGACATGTTTTAGTAAATTATTAAGTTGAAATTAAAAGGTTACAATGGTAATTAGTAAAATAATAAGTATAAACAAAATCTTCTTGCAAAAATTGAAAAATCATTGTTGAGGGAGAGCAAGCTTCGACCTAGCTAGGGTTTTCTATTAGGTATGTGTTTGATGCTCGTTTTCAGCGATTTTTATGTTTTTGAGCTCGTATTAGTTTACTCTAGCTAACCTGATGACTAATTTGTAAAAATGCTAAACGTTATGATTGTGCCATTGATGAGTTTAGTATATTCTTGAAGCTTTGTTGTAGATTATTAAGTTTGGTTGTTAGATAAGACTATTTTGTAAAGTAGTTTTTTGATGATTTTGATGTTTAAGGATTAAATTATTAAAGTGATAAAATTACAAGGACCTTATATGAAATAATTGCAATTATGGACTGTAGTGAGGCCCTTGGATATTCGGCTAAACTTTGATTTGAATAAAAATAGTTAAATTGCATGTTTTGGGCTTAAGGGCTAAATTGCATAAAAGTAAAATATTGAGGGTAATTTTGTAAAAATCCCAAAAAAGACTTAATTGCATAAAATCAATTGATTTAGTTGTTGGAATTAGTTAATTGAATGGAATTATTCATTTAGATAAAGAACGAGATGAAAATCACAGAAAAGAGAAGATTACGTAATAATCCCTATACCTTGTCGTGCTGCGGTTTAGTAACGTAAGTTCAATCAATTTAATTCTAATAATGCATATTAGATGAAATTAAATTGTTGAATATTGATTAATACAAATGATGTGTTTTAAATGAGAACTGATGGAATGAAACGATAACACTATTTTCTGTTCATAAATACTGAGCCCGACAAACGTAAGATAGACTACGATTGGCATGCCAATAGATTATTTTGCGCATGGTATGGAATTGATATGAGATGTGACAATGATTTCTGTATATACTCTGTTCACTGAATATACCAAAATCATACTTTTATTGTGGACTATCGAGTTATATCACGGTGTTTCTGGTGTGTTACGGGGGCATATGTTGGGCTACGGGCTAGGCTCTTTGTAACACCTCTAACCCGAATCGTCGCCGGATTAGGGTTACAAGGCATTACTCATCTAACGACAAGACATTACACTTATAAACACTCTCATAATAATTGATGCATAATCAATCCATACTATCACTATTAAATATATATATTCAATCACATGCAAACATAACTAATTATTCACAACAATGATTTAACTTTTAAAACTTCATCACCGAATATATGTATATAACTCTATTTCACTTTACCAATAATGTTCGAAACATTTTAAACTTAATATACTCGTGCCAAATTTTTATTAAACTAAACCAATTCATACATAGATCAATTACAAAATTAGTCGCCGAAACTTTCAATTACATGACCAATATCTTATAATATCAATCTCCATTTCAAAATTTTTATTAAACTTAATATACTCATGCCAAATTTTTATTAAACTAAACCAATTCATACATAGATCAATTACAAAATTAGTCGCCGAAACTTTCAATTACATGTCCAATATCTTATAATATCAATCTCCATTTCAAAATTCATACATGTTATATACGAATATGCACAAATTATGAACATAGCTCATAATATCATTTGTATCCTATTTTGTAATCATACTTACAAATTCATAAATATATGCCACAATTAAATTATTTCTTTCGCATCTAATAGTCATTCATACAGAGTAAGACAGTCATTTCAAAACTTAACATGCCATGCATACATATAATCATTCATAAGCTCATCCAACCACCTAGATATACTTTATGCTTTTCTAAAAATCATGTTCTTGCATTCATATAAGGCATATTTTAAGAAACAAGGAATATACTTTCGAAACAAACTTACAACAAGACCAAACATACGCAAACACCATAGTCCTAACCAAATATTTATAACCAAAACGAACTCTGAATATAAAAGTAAAGCTATTTTCGCATGGCATTTATATACATCATATTTCGAAATGACTCAAGGAGTAATATAGCCTATATATGCCATAATTTCAAAAGTTTAGCTTATAAAAAAAAGTACCAAGACAGATGATAGTGTGATTAACTTTAACGATGATCCCCGAGCTTTAGCTTAGACTTCAAAATCTATAAAATAGTCAAATAAACACATACAGTAAGCTAATATAGCTTAGTAAGTTAAAAGCAATGGTAAAATGTACAATTAAACATTCGGCAATTGAAGTCAATCTATTATGATCATCAACGAATTCATAACTATAAATATGCATCACATAATAGTACCATAACTACCATACCTAGTAGTCTTACAACCGAATATTCATGCATACCACATTAAATTTCATTCGATACCAAGCATTGTTTATTCATCTCGAATATACTCAAACACTAATAATCACTTCTCATTACCTTAGTACCATAAGCCAATATAACTGACCCTAATAGTATTAACTTCCCCAACTACCTCGATCCACATACCTATTATCTCAATTCGTATATCCAAATTCACTAGTTAAAAACTTCGAAGAATCCGTAAACCCACACACATAGTGCAATACATGTAACGTATCGCACACTTAGTGCAGTTACTTTGTTAAAGTGCACACATAGTGCAATACATTAGTGCCATTACTTATTTTTCCCGCACACTTAGTGTCAATCAATCGACTTCGCACACACAGTGCTTGGTATTTAAGCTCGCACACTTGGTGCACATCAACCGACCCTTTCCTCATTCGTAAAATTCATATGATATTATTTTCTTTCATATAAATACACATATATACATATATATATATATATATAAACATGTTCAAAAACAACTCATTTCTCTTTTCAAATACCAACACATTCGGCTATCACACATTATACATACCTATCTACCTATTCCAATACCACCATCATTCTCTTTTCATTTCTCACATATATTATCCCTTAATACATATATATATATTTATTAATCTCAAATAATCAAGCTTAAATGTTCATATATAACATCATCATATTCGCCAATAAGGTTAAACATGATTTTCTTCCATTTAACATATGCATAATAATATAGATTAAAATTCAATTAATCCAATTGCTTATAACTTACCTCGAAAATTGTCGAATTAAGGTTTTTCGGCTATTTGTTCAACTTTACTTTTCCCCGATCCAATCCCGATTCTTTATGTTCTTGATCTAAATAATTTCAAATTAAGTTCATTCAAATATATTTTCATTCAATTTAATTCAAAAACACATAATTATACAAATTACCATTTTACCCCTGACATTTACAATTTTTACAATTTAGTCCTTATTGCACAAAACACAAAATTTGAACTTATCCCTTGAGGGCCGAATATTCATAGCTCTTATACAAACTCATACATGCCATTTATTTCACATTTTGACCCTTCAATTTACAAATTTCACAATTTAGTCCTATTTACTCAAAATTATAAAAATTTCCAATATAAAACATCACAAAACACAAGCTTTCATCAATGGCCGAACACCACACATACATCAAAATTAGAAATTCTAACATGGGTCGGATAGTATTCGAAGCAGCGATCTCAAAAACATAAAAATTATCAAAAATCGAACTCAATTACTAACCTTAATCAAACATGCAAGAGGCCGAATGGTTGAAAGCTTTAGATTTTATAATAAATAATACATATATTAATATAACTTAAACTTATAAAAACAAATATAAAATGCATTATAAAAGCATAATGCCGTCCACCCACATGATGTTTGGTTAATTTACAATCTAAGTCCACATATAAAAGAAAACAAATCAATTAAACCACACAATTTAATAAAAGGCTACTTTTACCGCTTAAGCGATTTAGTTCTTTTTCTTAAATTGAACACACAAACAGACAAATTTGCCCACGATATTTTAACACATGCTCAAACATATATCATAGATATCAAATATAATATAAAAATAATTTTCTTACTCGAATTCGTGGTCCCAAAACCACTGTTCCGATTAGGGCCAAAAGCGAGCTGTTACATTCTTAGCGCTGAGGTGTGTTATCGATTGAATTGGCTTGTAAGAGCGTCTGGTGTGTTCTGGTAGGTTAACCGTGTACTCGTATCCGTAAATCGTTCATCAGGCATTGTTTATCAATCTCTGAATGTTATTGAAATGTAGAGAACTGATTTGTACTAATGTTAGACATTACTCACTTGTGTAAGCTGTGATCTACAGGAACTCGTTTAATAACCTTGTTATTTGAGTTATTGTTTTTAATTGATAAGCTTTATTGTTTAAACGATGAACTTACTAAGTTTTATGTAAGCTTACTTAAGTCCTATCTCTTTATTTTTAGATTACATTTTGTGGAAGTTGGGAGATCGAATCAACTCGAAGAATCACACTATTTGAGGATCCTTTTGGTAGATTTTGTATATATCTTGGCTTATATGGCATGTAATAGGAGTTAAAGTAGTATGTAGTGATGCATAATGGTTTGTGTTATATAACTTGAATTGCCTATGCTTGGTCGTGTTTTATAGCTGTTGAAGCACGTATGTACGGTATCAACCTAGGCACAAGTGATATGGATATGTGAATCAAATGGTAAGTTTGTTAACTTATATGTGTGCTAGATGTGGTCCAGTGTGATAGCATGGAAGTTTAGCCAAGGTAATGAATTGTTAGTTGGTTGAGATGTGGTGTCAATGAAGGCACATTAATTAGTTATTTAGGTGTTTAGATGGATAAATTATTGTCTTTGTGGTAAGGCGACTTTTTGGCATGAATTGAAATTGTTAAGATAAGATTTTTACCACTATTAGGATAAGTATCGATACTTTGACATTTGGTATCGATACTCGACCAAATGAACAGTAACCAAACAAAATAGAATCCCAAAATGGTATCGATTTTTCAGTTGAGTATCGATACTTTTCATAAAATATCGATACCGTCAACTAATTATCGATACCATTGCTTTTCAAAGAAAATAGAATTGAATTTGGTATCGATTTTTTTCTAAAAAGGTATCGATTAGGCACCGATACCAACTACGAAACTCTTATTTTTAGTGTTAAAACTTATTGTTTTTGAGATTTAATCCTATTATATGATTGAATTTAGTAAATATATCTTCTTTGAGTTCTAAAACTTAATTATATATATTAGTTTACACGTGATTGGTGTTTTAAAATATTATTGTGTATAGTAAAGTGATTATCAATGCTCTAGCTTTGTCATAACATCACTTACTCAAGTCCGCATTTGGGTTAGGTATGAGGTGTTACACATGCATATACACGCGAGGCGCTAGGGAATGGTCCGCACGCTACTATTCTACAGCTGACTAATCTCGACTCACATGAGTATTCCAGCTTCCTACATGACTCAAACCGAAATCCACGCCGATTTTTTCGTATGTCCCCTTGATCCGTAACAACTAGCAAAGGGAAATGATTAGCAAAAGAATTTGATAGATGTTGTAATGAGAAGTTGGGAAAATTTTCCCACCAAGACGAGTTGGCAACCCCCTATACAATCTCTCTCTAATGTTGTTCTCTACGAAGTTTTCTATTTCCCATGTAAACCCCAAAGTCTTCTAGTTAGTGATCTACTAAAAGCAGTCCTAAATTCCTTTATACCTTCATCCTAATGCACACCCCTTTCTTCTAAAAGGAAAATATAATTTCATTAACATCCCCACAAAACAACCAAGGAAAACGTTGATCCTGTCTTAATACTCATAAGAGAATCCATGAATCAGATCTATCTCTAGTGTCAGGAGACCCATAGAATCCTGTCATCCTCTATTTCTTATTATCTGTATTCTCTTAAATTTCCACATCGATGTGATTCTTTAAAAAAATCCTTAAAATTATTGAAATTCCCGAACGCCATCTAAAGTTATGCCTCCCTAGTTCCTGAAAGCACATCCCTATCCATTCTACGAACCCTATCCATTCTGCTGGAATCTTTGTCTCCATAAAGAAGACAATCTAGGGATGGTAGAGTTTTAACATATGTCGAAGCCTCCTAGTAGCCCGTCGATTCCCCAATCTATGAGCGTTCCAACATATGAGCT
Organism: Gossypium rotundifolium; assembly: GCA_025506655.1. Lineage (NCBI taxonomy): Eukaryota > Viridiplantae > Streptophyta > Magnoliopsida > Malvales > Malvaceae > Gossypium > Gossypium rotundifolium. The sequence goes on from CP106725.1 coordinate 54,969,073, forward strand.
TTATTATTGTCAATCGACCTGCTCATTGGCGGCTGTCGAAAATTTTTTCGACAAGCTAATGATCGCTCATTCTTTTCCCCAAGGAATTCATGCAAACAGAAACATTAGTGGCATGTGTAGATGGTCTTGGCCTTTTTTACCATCAATGCCACCAATCGAGCATTCCTCCAAATCTTGTACCATTAAATTTGGCCCAGCCCAACAGAGCATTCCTCTTATTTTCTTGGATCCATATTTAAATTTCCCTCCAAAATTATCCCCAAAACTGGATTAATCTATTACTTATAATCAGATAAGTGGTAATCCTTAAAATTCCTCCTTATGAATTGTTTTTTGAAAAAATCTCCCCATATTTTGCCTCATCACCCTCTCGAAGCCAAACACATTTTACTGTTGTGGTCCTTCTTGTTAGTGCCCATAGTGAGATATCCCATCCCATTTCTGAATCATAGACATCTCTGCTAAGCCGTACCAAATAAAAATTGTCTTCATGACCCAAACAGCCACACAAAAAACAAAATAACGTTTCTCATTTTGATACCTTGCATATATATGACTTTGAAAGGATAGTTGAATTTTTTTCCTACGCATCAAAGGAAGCTGAATATAAATATTCACCCTGAGATATATAAATTTTCTAAAACCTCTACTAATCTAGTTTGTATCATATTCTTCGAACAACCCTATAAAATTACCAAATTCTTTTTCAACGGTTTTAGAGAAAAACCCTAGGGGAAGATAATGAACTTGGACCTAAAAATAAGAGTGAATTAAAGGCACTTGCATGGGATTTTCATTTTCTGCAAGTCGATGAAAAATCATAAGGTGATTATTAAAAGTCTAGGGCACACCTTTTATCGCTTCGTCAATATCCAATCGATGGTAAAACCTAAAAAGATACCGTTTTCCCCCAAGATCTGATATCTGAATACCACCCAAGAGATGGCAAAGATTGGCTAAAGTATTTGATAAACCATAATATAAACATATTTTAATCCCACATTTAGCATACTTTTGGATGATTTATCCCTGTAATTATGGAAATAGGTGCTCTTAATCTCTTATTTTCATGTTTTATACTTAGAAAAGCACCGAAGGATGAAAAGAACAAGAAACGGGCCGAAAACAGAGAAAATAGGCCTAACACGATTTACACACTAGACCCCAAATCACACGGTCGTGCCTCATTAACAGACCCGAACACGGCCTGGCCTCGAATCACACAGGCGTGTGTCATGGGCGTGTCTCTGCCGCAGCAAAGAAGAGTTCTATTCGAAATAGGGTACTTAGAGGCAAAGAAAGGCATTCCAAAAGCCTATATAAACACCCTAGAGGCCAACCTTCAAGGGGGCATTCAGCTAGGCCAAGGAGCCAAGCTAGAGGGGTCGAATTGTGGGATTAACTCGAAGAAAGCCAGTTGATTCTTCTCAAAAGCTAGAATCACATTCAAGACGGAGGATCTCTCCTTCAATTTCTTCAGGGAGTTTTAGGATTTTCTTTATGTTTTGTTTTATCTTTTTTTCTGAGATGTATTCTTTTATTATTATGAACTAAACCCTCAAATACCTGATGGGGATAAAACTTAAGACGGATCTTATTATTGTTTTCTGAGCTGTATGATAAATACTTGATTTGTTCTTAATTATGTGTTCTTAATTCTTGCTTTGATATTTCAAGATATTAATCCAAGTACTAATGTGCTTAAGCAGTAGAGCAAAAGTCCCTATTTAAGAGTAGATCTAACATAGTTAATCGGAGTTGATTGCAACCCTAGAAATAGGATGACGAAAATCTACCGAATTAAGGTCAAACCTAATATGGGAGTCCATAGATCGAGTTAATACAATTCTAAAGGTTTTAATTAGAAAGAGATTTCAATTAATCAACCTAGGGTTAGACGTTAGTAGCCTCGAAAAAGGTATTAATATAAATTAAGAAATCTTACGGATCAAGTCAAGTGAATAAATCGTTTGGTTGAGAGTTAAATAACAAGTGAAGTTTAAGTGGATTCTTCCTCGAGTATTGTCTTGATCAATTGTTTTTTTCTTAAGTATTTCCCCAATTCAATCTCTTTGTCTTCGCATCTTTAGCTTAGTAATTAAATTAGATAACAATTCTTTTAATTTTTAGGTTAAATAATAAAAAAAAAGTTAGTATTAGTACTTTTGGTTCCTTTGAGTTCGACAATCCGATCTTGCCATTAAACTATACTATTGTTCGATAGGTGCGCTTGCTTCCATCGTTGTCTTAATTTTCAGGTTCGATCATTCTTTTTATAAATTTTAAGACTCTGACACACGATCAGTATTACACAAAACTGGGAAGTGCACCACACTTAGTCGTAAGAAAACATCCCACCAAGCATAAATTGAACATTTTATTCTAAACTTCCAAAACCCCATTGAACTGGCATGCTTCATCTTCTCCATTAGCAATACTCAGCGTCGCCATTCCATTCTCCATGGGAAGTAGATCCAAAACACAAACACAATTGAAAAATAAACAACAAAAAACCTTTTCATTGAAAAACTAAAACTAAAAACCTAAAAACAAGAACCCACAAATCATGCTTCTTAGAGCAGACAGAGACGTGCTATACAGGTAGACTCATATATAATCAAATTACGAAGACATCAACTTAATTAAGGCAATTACAAAAAAAAAAAACTTCAAATAAAAAAATTTACATTAAAAGATGATAAGGTTATTTATGACTTTTATGTTTTAATAAAATCTAAATCTAAAAATAACCACCAATCACTTAAAAACCACCACTTAAAAGATTACTTTATTTTTTTCTCAAAATATTATTTTTTTCTTATTTATGTTTCTTTTAAAAATAATTATTTTCATACAAAAAAGACATAAAAAAGTTTATCTCTATCACATATTTCTGTCTGTCTCTATGACATGTTTTCCATTTACCATAGTGTCACGAACTTGACTTTCTTAGATTTTGTCGATTACTTTCTTTCTGGTTTTGTACAACTTGATCATCGCTAGTGTTACTTTCATGAGTGTTGTCGATTTCTTTGCAGTCTATGAGAAAGGTATTGTCGATCTATGCATAGCAGATGGGGAAGAGGAAGCATGGTTTATTTTTGGTGACAAGGATTCATGCAGATCAATTTATGAATTATGTTTGGTGGGTTGTTTCTTAACTACAAATGTGGTTAATTTCCAAGCTATATGAAATACTATAGCCAATCTATGGCACCCTCTAGAAGGAGTGGAAATTTCAAATTTGGGGGGTGAAGCGATTTCTATTCAAATTTTTCCACATGGTTGATGTGGATCATCTGATCAGCGGTGCCTCGTGGACTTTTAATGGCCATATTCTAGTTTTTCATCGGTTATAGGAGGAAGATGATCCTTTGAATGTACCATTGGTGTCCTCTACATTTTGGGTTCAATTGCATGATTTGCCTCCAAGGTTCTTTTCTAAATCGTGGCTAAATAGTTTGGAAACTTTATTGGTACTTTTTTAGGGTACAATCCAAAACAACAATCTAGAGGGTTGAATAATTTTTTATGAATTAAGGTGCAAATTGATATCTATAAACCTTTGAAATGGCTCAAGAGGATAATGCTTTCCCCATTGTTAATTTTCTATGCTACTTTCAGATATGAAAGACTAAACCTGTTATGTTTTTTGTGTGGTTGTTTGGGACATGGAAACACTTTCTATCCACAAAGACTTAACCAGGGGCCGAAAGAGAAGCAACTACGCTGGGATTTGTCTCTCTATGTGCAACCTAGGAGGACTATTATGAAAAACAACATTTGGCTATGGGATGGAATGAGTGAGATCTTTACGGAAGCTACTTTACAAAAGGGATGGAGGATGGCATTATGGAATAATATCAATCCCATTCTAGGAATCAATTTGGAAGGTTCGTTACGTAAAATTGAAACTTTCAAGAAAGGGAGACAAATGGGGTTAATAAGTCGAATATGGAGCATGATGGTGTAGATTACCTGCTTACGAATCTGGATGGGAAAAAGAGGCCTTGTTTTGCCACAATGGACTCCATAATTTCTATGGGTACGAATTTGCTGGAGATTGATAATGAGCGTGTTGAAGCTCTGATTCAATAGATATCGGTAACTGCCTATAGGAAAGTCGATTGGATGCCATAAAGATTCTATATTGGAATGTTCATGGTTTGGGAACCCACTGGCAATTTGTAGACTTCAACACATTTTGAAATTCTATCATCCCGAACTCTTCTTCTTTATGGAGACAAAGCTTAATTCATGACATATGGAGATGGTTCGAAAATGGTACAAATTTGGTTTGTAAGGTATTGATGTTACAGCAAATGGTTCGTAAGGTAGAATGCTGGAGATTTGGTTCAACTATGAAGTTTCTCATTGAATCACATTGATGTCGAGATACAGGATGGTCCAGATAATCCAAGATGGAGATTTACTAGTTTTAACTAGGCTCTTGATCCTCGGGAGAAATCAAAAACATGAAATTTGTTGAGAACCCTTGGGACTTCGTATGATTTTCCTCGGTTAGTTTGTGGTGATTCTAATTACATCATTTTATTCTTTTAAAAAGAGAAGTGGTCTGCCGAGTGAGGATGGGAGAATAGAGGAGTTTCAAAGGGTATTAGAGGCTTTCCAACTTAATGACATCGGATAATCGAGTGCATGGTTCAAGTGGGAGAGGGGAAATTTGCCTGAGACGAACATTTGAGAACTTCTTGATTGATGAGTCACCTTTTCAAATCAGCTGCATCTCGGGCTATAAATTCGCCTATTGTGAATGACGCTACATACTACAGAAGTCGAACACCCAACGCACCAGCTTTCGATTCCTTATCTATTTGAACTAAAGTTTTTACTTACATCAAATTGTACGAGTCACACATACATAGTTCACAACCCACTCAGAATTTAGGTATGACACACTATGAACATCACAAGCGAATAAATCCATAAACGGATTCAGGATCTATTTTGCTTGGGTCTTGTCTGATATATTGTCAGTCCAACTAGTCACATCTATGTCTTTATCTTCTAAGAGTCATCCATTCCAATGTCTAAGACAAGGCATCTCCCTCATTGGACTTAATAAACGACATATTAGCCTTTCAATCGGTTTGCTTATTTTCAATTATACTAAAGACATGTTTAGGTTCATCTACTAATACAAGCTATCTTTTCGTATTACGATCCGATCACGTAATACTGCTTAGTATTAGTTAAACATTAGAGAACCAGTGAGCAAAATTTGCTTCTATTTTGCTTTGTATGCGAAAACCATGTGAGGACAATATACAAAGTATTAGTATAATTAATGAATAATTTTATTAACCAATTTGTTCAAAAATTTATAAGTGTACCTATACGAAAATATTACACTTAAGGCACCAAACCCAACAGTCTCCCACTTGCCCTAGTGAAATAGATGAGTCATGTTTTGCATTCTTTTCCCTTCCTATGTTTCTTAAAGATTTCTCTAGCGATAAGAGTCTTGGCTAAATTAATCCCTAATGGCTGTCCTCAAATGCATTTTTGACTACATCCATTATCCCGTCAAACATTCTCATCTCCCTTAATATGTTTTGTCTTTATGTGGTGTCTTTTAGGTTTAGCTATATTTTCACTCTTATAGTGTCATAGAGTTTTCATACCTCATATTTGGCCCTCCATAGTGAAGTTAGCGATGTAACACTATTCGACACTTATTCACACTATGGACCTGCCATTTAGGAAAGAAACACAGCCTGATGTCGATTTCCTTGAATCTTGACCCGTTTGGAAATCAGAATCAGTATATCCAATAAGAGTAAGATCTCCTCTAGAATACATAAGCATATAATCCCTCGTTATCCGTAAATACTTAAGTGTATGCTAAACTGCTTGCCAGTGTCTTAGTCTTGGATTCGCCAGATATTGACTTACCAACCCAATTGCAAAATAGAGATCTGAGCGTGTGTATAAAAAACATAACGAGACTTCCTATTACTGAAATATAAGGATCATTTCTCATGTTTTCTCTTTCTTCTAATGTCTTAGGACAATCTATTAAAGATAATGAAATCCCTATACGAAGGGTTGATTTTCCTTTTTTGAATCGATCATTGCATAACTCTCTAATATCTTGTCTATGTATGAAGCCTGAGATAGTGCTATCATTTTGTTCTTTCGATCCCTTAGGATTCAATGCCTAGAACAAAATTAGCTTCATTCAAGTCCTTCATGCTAAATTGTTGGGTTAACCACAGTTAAAAAGATGACAATGTCACTATATCATTTCCAATGAGTAAAATGTCATCGACTTATAGAATGAGAAATACCACTTTCCATCCCCTAAACGTTTATAAACACAAGGTTCATTTACATTTTTCTCATATCTTAAAGTCATGATCGCTTCATCAAATCTATGATTCCATGAACAGGATGCTTGCTTAAGACTATATATGGTTCAAAGCAATTTGCAAACTTTATGTCCGTTTCCTTTAGCTATATATCCAATGGGTTGCATCATCTAGATGTTTTCTTCAAGATAGTCATTCAAAATGTTGCCTTAACATCATTTGCCAGATCTCATAATCAAGAGTCACCGAAATGGATAATAATATACGGATTAACTTGAGCATGAAAACTGGAGAGAAGATTTATTCGTAATTGATTCCTTTTTCTAAATATAACCTTTTGCTACAGGTCTGACCTTATAAGTTTCCATTTTTCCATCCGCATTTTTTTACCTCTTGTAGATTTACTTACACTCTATTAGTTTTATCTCTTTCGATAAGCCTATAAGTTCCAACATTGAGTTGGAATACATAGAGTCCATCTCAGCTTTCATAGCTATTTCCCAAAACTTTGAATTAGCATTCTGCATCACTTCATCATATGTGAGTGGGCCATCTTCTTTTTTGGCAAACTCAGTGTTAAAAACACTTTGACCAGATTGGAAGAACTCAAGCCTACGAGAGACCCTCCATCTGTGATAAGGCTCCCTATGTTGTTGATTGTTTACAAGTCTACTATTAGGTGGTTTTGTTTTTGAACCATTTCTATAGGATTTTTGTATATTTCTTGAAAACTCCTCAAAAACCTCTTTACTCAAGGTTTGCAGGTCTACTATTACAAGTGCACTTAAAAGAAAATACTAAACTTAGGGCACTAGATACAACAAACAAAACTTCATTCTTTCATAAATTCTCTTTTCAAAGACAACGTACAAACAAGATTTATGGTTAACAATGAAAGGATAATGGTTTGGCCTCGGGATTTAACGAAATGGATCGTATTGCGAAAGAATATTTCATGGACCTTTTTTGTACAAGGGGAATGGGTAATCTCGATCACATTTTATCTAGAGTGGTGAGGAACGTGATTAATGATATGAATACAATGTTGGCGATCAAATATGAGGAAGAGGAATTAGTGGCGACATTGAAGGAGATGAACCAACTAAGACTTCGGGAGCAAACGACTTCCCAGTTTTATTTCACCAAAAATTCTGGTATATTGTTGGCAAGGATGTGGGTGTGTTCTATCTAAACATCCTCAACAATGGTAAATCTTTGGAAAGGAGAACAACACTCATATAATGCTCATTCTAAAGGTGGTTCACCCTACAAATCTGACAAACTTTCGACCTATAAATTTTTGGAAGGTGGTGTATAAGATAATTGCTAAGACGATTGCAAATCGAGTTTAAAAGATTCTCGATCTTTGTATTGATAAGGAACAAAACGCATATTTTCTCAGGAGGTACATCACCAATAATGTTCTTCTGGCCTATGAAGTCTTACATGTATTTAAACAAAATAGAATGGGAAGAAGAGGATTTTTTGTACTGAAGTTGGACATAAGCAAAGCTTACGATCACGTCGAATGATATTGTTTAGAACGAATGGTGTTGCAGATGGGGTTTTCAAAATCTTCAGTGGATATTTTCATGTATTGTATAACTTTGGTTTCCTATTTCTTCATTCTTAATGGAAAAATAGGGACTTGTTCAATCCATCCAGAGGCTTGAGACAATGGTACCCTCTGAGCCCTTATCTATTTTTACTTTATGGTGAGGGGCTCTCGGCCCTATTGTAACTGGCTCAAATGGAAGAGTTACGGGTGGGAGTGAAGATATGTCGACGTGGTCCCCAAATATCTCATTTGATGTTCATGGATGATTGTATTTTTTAGAGAGGTAATAAAAAGGGGTGTGCAAGTTCTTCAAGACATTTTAAACGAATATGAATGATGCTCAGGAAAAATTGTCAATCTTGGCAAATCAACGACATTTTCAAGTACTAACGTTTCGGAGGATAACAAACCAATGGTTTCCCAATTGCTAAACGTTCGGTGGATGGTGAATATGGAAAGATATTTGGGTCTTCCAAATATGGTAGGTTGGGGGAAAAATTTGCATTTCAAGATATAAAGGACCGAATAAAGAAAAAGATTAGTAGTTAGAAACACTAGAGCTCCCAACGCATTCTACTCTACTTTATAAAATATTACTCTGATCGACATTTTGTCCTAGGTGTGAAAGTGCAGCAGAAACGTCTTCTAAGATTCATCGCCTCCGAACATACCAACGTTCGGAGTGTGAATATGCAATAAAATATAAAAGTATAAAGCAGTATCTGCAAATATACGGGTCGAGTTGTAATATAATTTTACAACAGAATTGGTGAGTACTCTTAGGATTGTACCTAAGGGAGGCAAGTGCTAGATCAATTCTAACCTAAACACTAAAAGATCTAATTAGAAATTTAAATTAGTTGTAGTATGAGAACATAATAAAAGAGTCTTTTAAGGATTTTATAATGATAAAATAAAACAACATAAAAATAAATAAAATTCAAGAGATTGAAGAGTAGATTGAATCAAATCTTGATTATGGATAGTTATCTCGCTTCAGTAATCCCAATCAACTGTCGTTTTGGGTTCATTGTTAATCAAATAGTCGCTACCCTAGTAAGATCTTCCGATCTTCCACTAACATAATGAGTCAGCAAGGATTACTTATCTTCCGACCTCACAGTCCAAACTGGTTTGAGGTGAAGGTTTTCACAGATGTGCAATACCAATTTTATGTTAATTCCCACCTTGATGACTTCCCAGGGTTGTCAGACCTAGGGTTTGTTTCATATTCTTCCTTTTCCAAACAGCTAATTTGTTGACTAACCCTACAAAACAGTTAATAAATTATACCTCCACTCTCTAATCCCCCATAGGAGGATTAGTTCTTTATGGCTTTCATAAACAATATGGAATTGGTAAAGAGAGAACATGATAAATGGATTAAAGTGTAGAGTTTAAGAAAATGTCTGATTTGTATTAAAGATGGAAACAAATCCATAGAGTTAAACGATCTCCACAAATCAGATCTCTTGTAAACAAAAAACAACTGAAAATAAATTTAACCTAAAAAAGGAAGAAAACTAAACTAAATTTAAAAGAGAAAATCTAGGTTAATTGAATGATGTCTATAACATGTGCAAAATTAGCCTATTTATAGATTCTAAGTGGTCATCGACCTTAACCCTAAGTTAACTAACGTTCTTGAGCTTTAAGTTTAATTGTGCATACCAAAATGCCTCTGTTTCATATTTCAATTTCCGTTCCAGAGTTAATGTCGCGATACACCAGGACCTATGTCGCGACATGGCAGTCAGTTATCTTCAGGGGAATGTCACGACACCCTCAGACTGTGTCGCGACATCGAAGGCAGACTTGAAATTTCTCCATTATGTTTCCTATATTACAACATTGAGTCATTTGTGTTGTAACATAGCAACCAATATCCATTTAGAACGCCTTCTAATAGTCTCCTGTGCACTCATAAAGTTCATTAGCTCACCCTTAGACCTCATTCGACCCTTAAGGTCAATAAAAGACTCAATTTGCACATTTTATTCACTTGTTAAAAATTTAAGAAAATACAATTCAAACCTACTAAAAATGTTTGTTTTCAAGATCCTAAAGTGCAATAATTAGTTTAATCTGCTATACCAAATTATGGAACCAAATTATGGAAGATCAAAGATTGCCATAATACATTAGACACATGGGAGGCTTTGCAATTCTATTTGCCTCGATCAGCTTCAGCGATGAGCTACAAAGATTGGGTGGCATACATTTTTTAGAAAAGTTCCATTCTAAAATGTCGATTATTCACATGTGCATTATAGGCAATTTGGACTTTAATAAATCAATTTATTCATGAAAGGGAACAGAAAAAATATGTGGCTATTGTAGATTTTATACGAACTTATTTCAGAGAGTTAGAACGGCTGCAAGCGAGATTACCTGTACCAGTCATACAGCCAGCCCATTGGACGCCTCTGACAAGCCCATTCTTGAAGATTAACTTCGATACTGCTTTCAAAAAATAGAAACAACAATCGTCAGCGGGTATTATTATAAGAGATTCAAACGGTGCTATTTTGGGTACAAAAATCATCTTACACAATCACATACCTTCAGCGTTTGCGACTGAAGCGGTGGCCTACCTCCAAGCAGCCTAGACAAGAAGGGACATGGGGCTACAAATGGTGATGATCGAAGGAGAAGCTTTGACAGTGATCCGCAAGCTGTAAATAGACCACACAGACAGATCAGAGATAGGGGTTTTCATATCCACCTGCAAATCTATAAGTGAGGGCTTCCAAAAATGTCTATTTCAACATGAATAATGAAAAGCCAATAAAGTTGCTCATATGTTAGCTACAGAAGGATTGAAGAGGGAATCGGATGCTTGTCTGACCGATGGAGATCCTCCTTTTGCAATGGATGTGGTGGAATAAGATCGGAGGAAAATTTTCCACCAATCTGGAAAATACGATCAAGGGGAAAGTGAGAAGATCAACACGGCAACGAGGATACGGTGTTGCTAGAAGTTGAGTCACCAGAGACTAGCAGTTTTCAGATGCTTCGAGAAGAACTGAGAGTGACGCTTCAATTGGCTGGAAAGCATGTTTTTATTTTTTACTCGTTTGTGTAGCTTTGTTTAGGGTTATTTTCCTTTTGTCTGTTTTGTCTCCCACAACCGAATTTCTTGGGACCTTTATCACTAATTTAATAAAATTCTAACTGTTAACATTTCAAAAAAATGATTATTTTCACTCAAATAGAGTAATTATAAGTATAGAATAAAAAAATCGTTAACCAACGATTGAATGAAACGATAATCTAATAAGAAATTCAATTAAAAGTGACTAATATTTCACAAAAAAATAATTATAGAACAAATTATTTTTGTAAATTCATTAAAATTTAAAAATCAACCCAACCCATTTCTTTCCTTTCCCCACTAACCATGAAAAATTTGTTAGTACAAATATCCGGTGAGAAAAATCTCGAACACACGAATTGTAACATCCTCAAAGTAGGCCAACTCATTTATATGATAGTCTAATATGATAAGTTGGGATTGTAAATGTTGGGCTGACTTTTTGATTAAATATTTGGATTAAGATTAAAGTTTGTGCTCCGGATAATTTAAAGTGAATTATTGGGCATTAAAAAAATTGGGTTAGGTGGCTAATAAATGGTGTTAGCTTATAATTTAAGAAGATGGTTAATTAAGTGACAAAAGTTGGGCTTGTAGCCCAAAGGATTAAAGTGCATTAAGTGGGCATAAGGTGGCGCCTTAAGAGAGGAGGAATTTGGGCCCTGAGTGACCGATTGGGCCTTAGGAAATGGGTCAAATTCGACACTTAAATGGGAAGGGGGTGGACGGCAATTAAACTACCTTTTAGGAGTTATTTCTTTTATTTTAAGTGTTAAAAGTCGATAATTAATAAGGAAGAGTTGGTTTTAAGGTGGGCTCTCCTAAAGGTAAAATAAGGATTGAGTTATCGGGAGAGTTAAAAGCTATCGGATAGCAGAGAGTTGGTAGAAAATCCAACTCGGGAGGGAGAGTTGGTAGAAATTCCAACTCGTGTGTGTGGGTATCCAAATTTCTCTATAAATAGGGAGTAGTATTCTTCAATTTCGGTATCTTGAAACCCTATTATTCTCTCATTCTCTACCGAAATTTCCAAGCCTTTTTTACAGTTTCTCTTTTTCATTTTCTAAGAGCCGAATTCCTTTGTTCATACTCTCATCTCCCATAGCCGAATCTACAATTGAGATCTCTGTTTTCCTAAAGGTACACTGTAAGCCGTATACTCCTTAGTAATCTGGTAAGTTTCGGGATTTTTCCTTTTCTATGATTTCCTTATTTTTATCAAACTCTTAATCTAAACCATTGTTCCAAGGTCCTTTCGATTATACTCTTTACTCCTAGAAGCCGAAACTATCCCATTAAAGCCGATTTGGTGGAAAAATCGAAGGTAAGAAGTGGTAAGGATGGCGAATGGTCTTCCATGATTCTTTCCATTTAACCAATGGCATATGGGTTAGAATGGTTGTGATTTTGATTCGTTTAATATTTGGGGAATGGTAGAATGTAGGAAGGTTGGTGGTGACAATTTCTAAAGGATATTCGGGATTCGCTAACTAGGTAAGTGTTCATTTTAAAGGTTACATTTAACTAATGAGTTAAATCTCTTCGTTATTTGGTTTAGTGATTAAGGATTGATATGGACTCAACTAACAGTTAAGCAGAGAAGGTTGGATCTGTAAAACCATCGCCCAAATTCAAGAAGCGATCTATTTCGATAGTGCGAGATTAGCCAACGGGGTGTGGGCCAAAATCAAAGTCAGATCGTGGGCCAATAGTAGTTGTTTCAAGTGATAGTAACGTAGATATAGCAAAAAGCCTTAGTACGCAAATCGGTGTGTAACACTTCCCCACCGCTCTAGATCGATTAATAATAAATGTATATATATATGTATATGTGTTCACAAGATTTATATGTTACATTAAAAGTCGAAATCTCAATTTAAGCGCGGACCCTCGTGTTAGTAAATAATCGACTATATGTTACAAGTAAACTGTTGTACATGTTTTAAATTATTGTGCATGTTGCATGGGTGGATGATGAAAGGAGGAAGTTATATGTACATGTATATAAGTAACGATTTTTACCATGAATCTCAGTGGCGGCTAATGCCGTGAATTATTATCTGAGCTTGGCCATTATATGTTATAAGGGCTTGACCAATATATGTTGATGAGCGACAGATGACCGCCATCTTAGAAATGTGGTGTGGGTTGATTGTAGAAATCCCCAATGGGGTGTTGGTTGGTATGCAGGGGCGTGTAGCGGATGGAAACCTAGGCAATTGGGTTAGGTTTGCATATTATATGTTTCCATATAAATGAATTTATTATCATGTTTAATGAGGCCCAAATCTAGTGGTGCATGAGGGTTGCACACTGAGTCTCGCGACTCACCCCCTTTAAACTAACCTTTAAGGTGACGATTAGTGCATCGGACCGGGCCGGAGTGAAGCGCAAGGTGGCCATGCAAAAGAAGGTGGATTCGGTGACAAAGTTTCCCCATATTAGTTTTTTTAAAGTACTTTATATGATGGATTTAAAATACATTGTAATAAGGCCATAGGCCATTTGTTTACATTTTAGATTTAAAATGGGCCTTTAGTATTTATTCTCGTTTTAATTTCTTTCAAGGACATGTAATTAAGTTTTGGGCTTTTGATTATTAAGGCACACTTTATATAATTTTTTATTTGGGTTTTTTGTCAACACGATTTGTTTTACTAAAAATTTTCTTAGTGACAAACCAGATCCGGTAGTAGTACTTGAGCCGGGTTTAGGGTGTTACAAATTGGTATCAGAGCCCAGTTCAAAACTCAGCTTTGGGATTTTGGGCCCAAAAGATTTTTTAAAAATGAGTTTTTAAAACATGGATTTTTATTAGTAAAGGTTTATTAGCTAGCATGGCACTGCGTCTCGCCAAGTTCGCTGTAAGTACTCTAAACCATTGTGTGATATAAATGTGGGCTTAATGGGCTTATGGGACGTAGACTATTTAGGTTAGAACTTGATGGACTCTAGGCTTAGACAAACAAATTCTTAAAATCCATAAGACTTAACTTCATTAAACAAAACCTGTAAACAAGCCACAAGACTAAAGTGTGGTAACAAGCATATGCATGTCAGGAGAAGATCCAAAAGAGCTTGGTATTTAAGCGGTCGAGTGACTCACCTTCTCTTCGCAGAATCTCACGGTGCATAGTGATTATTCACTTTAGCCATGACAGGTGTGGTAATAGGCATATGCATGTCAGGAGTGGATTAGGAAAGCTTGGTACTTAAGCGGTCTAGTGACTCACCTCCTTTCCATTAGAATCCTACAGTGCGTAGTGACTATTCACCCTAGTTACGAGTACGTGTTGACAGGCCAAAACTACAATTAAAACCCGAAAGGGACCAGCCACCTATTTTTCTCACAAAAATTTTTAGAATATCTTTACTTTGAAAAAATATCTATGGTTTGCAGAAATACCCCGATTTACAAGGTCAACAGAATCTTTCCATAGGAAACAAAAACAACAACAACAACAACATCAAAATATCCCTGAGATGTAAATGACCAAAACACCCTTAATTTGCAAAATGACCAAAATACCCTTGATTGGCAAAATTACTGAAACACCCCCAGACTTTAAAATTTTTGAAATATCCCAGATTTTATAAATTATCAAAATAACCCCAGATTTGTAAAATTATCGACATACCCCTAGATTTGTGAAATTATCGAAATACCCTTGAGTTGGAAAATTACCAAAATACCCTTATTTTGCCAAATCACCCGAAACCTTATCTTGGAAAATTATGAAAATACCCCTGTATAATAAAATTACGAAAATACCCTAGATAGTGAAATGACGAAAACACCCTTAGGTAATGAATGTTACTTGTATGAACGTTGTGTGTGCATAATTCCTAGAATAGGAAGACTGAAAATTATAGATATGTTCGAATTCGAAAGAATCACTTTTAAACTATGTTTCATAAGACTGTTCGGGGATAATTAGTGGAAACAATTAATGACTCATAAAATTTTTAAATCAGATAAATGCGAACTAGAAGAATGAGTACAAGAGGTCAAGGACGTCTGCCACGTGGACGCGGTAGAAGTACGATGACCGTGTCAGAACCCGTAGGATCGGTTCATGGGTTCAGAAGTGAGATACCGGTTCTACCAGCGGCTGAGGTGGAATTTCAAGACCAGACAAGAGGAGAGAACATGGTGTCCCAGGCTGTACTGAGGGTTTTAGAAAGAGTGGCTGAGGCTGGTATGAGTAGAGGAGCCCGAAAATCTGTGCCTGAAAGGTTGAGGAGTAATGGGGCCGAAGTATTTAGGGGAGTCTCTGGCATATCCCCGAGTTCCGCAGAATATTGGTTGGAGGCAGTGGAACATATAATGGATGACTTAGACTTCACGGTGGAGGAGAAGCTGAAGGGGGTCGTGTCTCTTCTTAGAGATGAGGCCTACCAATGGTGGCTCACGGTGAAAGAGGGTACGATCGCGGACCTAATTGACTGGGATCTCTTTAAGGAGTCATTCCAGGGAAAGTACGTTGGGCTAGTTACATGGATGCTCAAAGGAAAGCATTCCTGAATTTGGTGCAGGGGAATGAGGCTGAGTTTCTATGCCTGAGTCGTTACGCTCGAGGAATGGTAGCAACGAAGTATGAACGATACGTTCGGTTTGAGGATGGGCTAAGAAATGAGCTAAGGGTTTTGATCGCGCCACAACGAGAGAGAATTTTCGCGGTTCTAGTGGATAAAGTCAAAATAGCTGAGGAAGTGAAACGGGCTGAGAGACAAGAAAGGGATAAGATCAGGGTGAGAATAAGAGAAGTTTTGGGCCATTGGGAGCATCTGGGAATTTTCAGAAAAGGCCTAGAACTGATGGGCCAGCTCGTGCTCCATCGGGCCAGAGTCAAGCATGTTCTATATGTGGGAGAACCCATTATGAGGAGTGCAGAGTAAAAACCGGTGGATGCTTTAGGTGTGGATCCACAGAACATCTGATGAAGGACTGTCCTCAGATGGATCGGGAACAGCCAACGGGCCGAAGTTCTGATCAGGCTAGGAGAGGTGGTCAGCATGGACCAAGGGGTCGTGGTTAAGCCAGAGGTAGCAATGGGGCAAGAGGTGGTCGTGAAGTACCAAAAAGAGGTGCGAAGTTATGTTGAGGTAAGGCAACCACTTTGGTCTATACAAAGACATCGCCAAGGGACGGAGACACTCAGATCACGAATAATGGTGCGTACCTACCATAATATACTAAGTGTTTATTTTAGCTTTAGAATTAGAGTGTGATGAAAGTCTAGTGGTGAGACTTAAATAGTATGATTTCTAGTTAGTTGGAAATTTCGAGGATGAAATTTCTTTAAGGAGGTAGAACTGTATCCTCAAAGTGGGCCTACTCATTTATATGATAGTCTAATATGATAAGTTGGGATTGTAAAAGTTGGGCTAACTTTTTGATTAAATATTTGGATTAGGATTAAAGTTAGTGCTCTAGATAATTTAAAGTGAAATATTGGGCTTTAAAAAAATTAGGTAAGGTGGCTAATAAAAGGTGTTAGCTTATAATTTAAGAAGATGGTTAATTAAGTAACAAGCTGGGCTTGTGGCCCAAAGGATTAAAGTGCATTAAGTGGGCATAAGGTGGTGCCTTAAGAGAGGAGGAATTTGGGCCTTAAGTGACCGATTGGGCCTTAGGAAATGGGTCAAATTCGGCATTTAAATGGGAAAGGGGTGGATGGCAATTAGACTACCTTTTAGGAGTTATTGCTTTTATTTTAAGTGTTAAAAAGCTGATAAATAATAAGGAAGAGTTGGTTTTAAGGTGGGCTCTCCTAAAGGTAAGATAAGGATTGAGTTATCAGGGGAGTTAAAAGCTATCAGATGACAGCAGAGTTGGCCAAAAATCCAACTCTGGGCGGGGAGAGTTGGTCGAAATTCCAACTCTGTGTGTGTGGGTATGCCAAAATTTCTCTATAAATAGGGAGTGGTATTCTTCAATTTCGGTATCTTGAAACCCTATTCTTCTCTCATTCTCTGCCAAAATTTCCAAGCCTTTTCTACAGTTTCTCTTTTTCTTTTTCTAAGAGCCAAATTCCTTTGTTCATACCCTCATCTCCCATAGCCGAATCTACAAGTGAGATATCTGTTTTCCCGAAGGTGCACTGTAAGTCGTATACTCCTTAGTAATCCGGTAAGTTTTGGGATTTACCCTTTTCTGTGATTCCTTTATTTTTATCAAACTCCTAATCTAAACCATTATCCAAGGTCCTTTCGATTATACTCTTTACTCCTAGAAGCCGAAACTATCCCATTAAAGCTGATTTGGTGGAAAAATCGAAGGTAAGAAGTGGTAAGGATGGCCGAATTGTCTTCCATGATTCTTTCCATTTAGCCAAATGGCATATGGGTTAGAATGGTTGTGATTTTCGATTCGTTTAATATTTGAGGAATGACCGAATGTAGGAAGGTTGGTGGTGACAATTTCTAAAGGATATTTGGGATTCGGCTAACTAGGTAAGTGTTCGTTTTAAAGGTTACATTTAACTAATGAGTTAGATCTCATCGTTATTTGGTTTAGTGATTAAGGGATTGATATGGACTCAACTAACGATCAAAGTAGAAGGTTGGATCTGTAAAACCGCTGCCCAAATTCAAGAAGCGACTGTTTTAGAGTGCGAGATTGGCTAAGGGTGTGGGCCAAAATCAAAGTCGATCGTGGACCAATAGTAGTTGTTTCAAGTGATAGTAACGTAGATATAGCAAAAGCCTTAAGACGCAAATCGTGTGTAACACTTCCCCACCGTCTAGATCTGATTAATAATAAATGTATATATATATGTATATGTGTTCACAAGATTTATATGTTACATTAAAAGCCGAAATATCATATTTAAACGACGGACCCTTAGGTTAGTAAATAATCTGACTATATGTTACAAGTAAACTATTGTACATGTTTTAAATTATTGTGCATGTTGCATGGGGTGGGTGATGAAAGGAGGAAGTTATATGTACATGTATATAAGTAACGGTTTTACTAGTGAACTCTTGTATGCTAATGCCGTGAATCATTATCTGAGCTTGGCCATTATATGTTATAAGGGCTTCGGCCAATATATGTTGATGAGCAGCATGACTGCCATCTTGGAGAGTAGCGGTATGGGTTGATTGTAGAAATCCCCAATGGTGTGTTGGTTGGTACGGGGGCGTGTAGCGGATGGAAACCTAGGCAATTGGGTTGGGTTTGCATATTATATGTTTCCATGTAAATGAATTTATTATCATGTTTAATGAGGCCCAAATCTAGTGGTGCATGAGGGTTGTACACTGAGTCTCACGACTCACCCCCTTTAAACTAACCTTTCAGGTGACGATTAGTGCATCAGATCGGGCCGGAGTAACGCGCAAGGTGGCCATGCAACAGAAAGTGGATCCGGCGACAGAGTTTCCCCATATTAGTTTTTTTTAAAGTACTTTATATGATGGATTTAAAATACATTGTAATAAGGCCATAGGACATTTGTTTACATTTTATATTTAAAATGGGCCTTTAGTATTTATTCTCATTTTAATTTCTTTCAAGGACATGTAATTAAGTTTTGGGCTTTTGATTATTAAGGCACACTTTATGTAATTTTCTATTTGGGCTTTTTGTCGACACGATTTGTTTTACTAAAAATTTTCTTAGTGACAAACCAGATCCGGTAGTAGTATTTGGGCTGGGTTTGGGGTGTTACACGAATAGAACTCGAACAGAAAATGAAGAAATAGAATAAGGCTCCAAGGCGTGTATCAAGCCACTATCTTTAAGGTTCAATTCACCCTCACTTATACTCAGTGTGCAAATAAGTTTCAAGCAAATGAACCTTGATGATAAAATAAAGCTCGATGACTATTTGCGTTTTGCACTAAGGAAAATAACCCACTAAGCACTGAGCAATGTATAAGAAGAAAATTCAATTTTATATAAAGAAAATCTACAATAATTCTTGATAGAATAATCTAATAATATTAGAAGATGGAGGAAAGAATTTAGAACTGTTGGTATGATTTCCAAATGAAATCTCATTCTTATTTATAGGAATTTTCATGTCTCTTCATAAAGACATCTTTCAATAAGTGTTTTTATGAATAATAACATCTTTAAAAAGACACATAATTATTCATATAATATTATAACTATTCAAGTTATATTGTTTGAATAGTTATAATTCTTTGTAAAAAATCAAGTGATATAACTCTTGACCAATAACCAAAAGAAACCTTTGATTAATTACACCCTCTCATTTATAGTTATTGGAACACTATAAATACTTGAAAATTTTCCAATAGTCTTCCCCCATTTTCAAAATATTTTAGATTTTGATACTTTTGAAAATCAATTTGCATAAATGAAGAACTCTTACGATTGAATTCATGCTGTACTTACATCAAAGTGTACAAGTCACACATACATAATCCGCCATCCATTCAAGATTTAGGTATGCCACACTATGAATGGCAAAAGTGAATAAAACCATAAACAGATTCAAGATCTATTATGCTTGGGTCTTGTCTGATGTACTGTTAATCTAGTCAGTCACATCAATGTCTCTATCTTCTAGGAGTCATTTGCTCTGGTGCCCAAGACAAGGCATCTCTTCAATTGGACTTGATAGATGACATATTAGTCTTTTAACCAGTTTGCTCATTTCTGATTAGACTAAGGACATGATTAGGTTCGTCTACTAATACAAGTTATCTTTCTGTACTACGATCTTACCACATAATACCGCTTAGTATTAGTTAAACATTGGACAACCAATGAGCAACATTTGCTTCCATTTTGCTTTACATGAAAAAACCATGTGAGGACAATTATACAAATTATATTAATGTAATCAATGAATTTGTTTCATGAACCAATCTATTTGAAAACTTACAAGTGTATATTGACGAAAATACTACACTTAAGGCACCAGATCCAACATGAATATGATAACATTGACTTTATCATTTCAATCAAGACTATTTTTCCTTTCAGCTACACCGTTTCATTGTGGTGTGTAAGGGGCTAAAAATTGATGGATAATCCGAGTGGATTCAAAATAATTTGGATTATAAAATTCTCCACCTCTATCCAATCTTAAGCACTTGATAAATGATTCACACTGAAGGACAACTTTAGATTTATAAACTTTAAATTTATCAAGTGCTTCATCTTTTGAATGCAATAAATATACATAGAAATATCTAGAATAATCATCAATAGAAATAACAAAATATGCATGTCACATAAATCACTATGTATAAAATCAAGCAACTTTGTTTTCCTTTTAACCTTAAGGAAAGGGTTTCTAGTAATTTTAGTCAACATACATGTATTACCTTTTTCAATATTATTATTAAAAAAGGAATTAAATCTAACCTATGCATGTAATTCTATTTTCGTAATTCAAATGACCTAATCTATAATTCCATAAACAAGAATATTCAACCATATAAGCAAAAATAGTATTTTTATTCTTATTAACAATATTGAGTTTGAACATACCCTCATGCATATACCATTTCCCTACAAAAATTCCTCCCTTAGACAAAATAAAATTATTTGTCTCAAAAACAAGTTTGAAACCAAAATTATTTAATAGACTTCCAGACACTAAATTTTTCCTAACTTCTAGTACATAATATACATCATTCAAGGTTAAGACCTTTCTAGAAGTGAATTGTAGTTCAACAGACCATTTGCCTTTGATTGTTGTGGTGGAAGAATTTCTCATGTACAAGACATTTTCATGTTCACATTGTGTGAACTTTGTGAACACGCTTTTGTCTTTGCATACATGTTTGGTTGCTCTAGTATCAATCCACCATGCATTATCATATTGTTCCATATTAAATTCAAAAATCATGGCAACAAACTTTTTGTTGTTATCAGCCTTAAAAGAAGATTTCTTCTTTAAGATTTGACATTCATTCTTAAAATGTCTTAGCTTGCCACAATGGTAACATAAGCCATCTTAAATTTAGAAATCATGGCAACAAAATTTTTGTTATTATCAGCCTTAGAAGAAGATTTCTTCTTTAAGAATTGACATTCATTTTTAAAATGTTTCGGCTTGCCACAATGTTAACATAAGCCCTTTTTTTTTTGAACTAAGGTGCTCTAGTAGTCTGTATGAACTTTCTCTTAGATAGCTTAGTATTCTATACTTACTCCGTAACATACACTTTGGCATTTTCAGAATCCAGGTTCTGATTTTGGTTTCAATACTCTTCTTCAATACGGAGATGATTTGCCAAAACCTCAAGAGATATTTTCTTTTTCTTATGTTTTAGACTTATTTTAAAGTATTTCCAATATGAAGGAAGCTTCTCTATTATGGAGGATACAATGATCATTTCATTCATTTTCATATCATATTGCTTAAACTGATTCAACAATTTTTCAATATTACGAAATTGTTCCATAACAGAATGACCATGAATCATTTGATAATTATTGAAACGACTGGCATGAAATTTCTTACTTGTAGCATCTTCGATCATGTATCTTGTCTCCAATTTGTCCCATAATTCCTTAATGGTGATTTCGTTTTGGTAGGTGTCGAACAAACCATCGAATAAACCATTCAATATGTGTCCTATTCACATGTAATCAGCATTATCCCATTTTTGCCTTTTTCGGGTTACAGCAACAGGTTTGTTTTAATTCTTTTCCGGTCTTGGAGTATCTAAAACATAGGCAATCTTCAAAGTTGACAATAATAAGTACATCTTTTTTTATCATTGTCGAAATTGCCACCATCAAACAGATCAAGTTTGACAAAATTGGAAGCCAACTCCCTTAGTGTTCCACTTTCATGTGTTGTAGTAGTTATCATGATGTTAGAACCTTAAAATTGTTAGTACAAAAACTTAGGTGAGAAAATTCTCAAACACATGAATGGAACACGAACAATAACTCGAACATAAAATGAAGAAATAAGACAAGGTTCTAAGGCGTGTATCAAGCCACTATCTTTAAGGTTCTATTTGCCCCCACCTATACTCGGTGTGCAAATGAGTTTCAAGCAAATGAACCTCAAGTATACAATGAAGCCCAATGACTATTTGTGTTTTGCACTGATGAAAATAGCCCACTAAGCACTGAGCGAGGTATAACAAGAAAATCAATTTCTATAAAGAAATTTTGCAGTAATTCTTTATAGCACAATCTAACAATATTAGGAGATAGAGGAAAGATAGAATTTAGAACTTGTTGGTATGATTTCCAAATGAAATGTAACTCCCCAAACCCGGCCCAAACATTACGACCGAATTTGGTTTGCTACCGAGAAAACATTTTAAAAAAAAACACTTTTTAAACCCGTTATAAGTTTTGTCGAAACCCTTGTGTTTTCAAGTCTCTTGTTAAAAACCATACTCAGTGTTGTTTAGAAATATTTATTAAGTCGGGTTGTTTACAGATTTCGAATGTGCCAGATGGCACTTAAAACATTTTACGTTAATTTTGGGAAAACATGTGAACCCGTTTTAACATCATTAAATAATTTAAACAAAATATTCTAAACATGTAATAATAATAAAATAATTCTAGGAGGCCTTATTACAACCCAATTAAAATCAACCAACAATAATAAAAAAAATATAAATGAACCAAATTCAAAGTCTATTAAATTAAAATCCTTTGCATGGCCACCTCAAGTCCCTCCGGCCCATATCCGCGAACTCACGTGTCACCGAAAAAATAAAGGAGAAGGTGAGTCACCAAGACTCAAGATGTAACCCTTCCCCGTAAATACCACATCATACACAATTTATAACAAATTAACATGCATTAAGTCATGTACCCAACCTAGCCAACCAAACGCCTGCTCACCCCATTGTGGTACCAAACCACCGGTGGTGCCAAACCACGGTGACGATAGTCACAGATGTGATACCAAATCATGGAGGTGCTAAACCTCGTGTCCAAGACACAAATCGGTTGATGGGGCCAACCCATCGCGTGATACCAAATCACTAGCGCAATCCTTAATAATATCGCCTGGGGCCAACCCACCGTGGTGCTAAGCCACCGACGAGACGCTATGAGGTGCCAAACCTCCTGGAGGTGCTAAACCTCCGTGATCAAGTCACATTGTGATACTAAATCATCGGTGTCCGTCGACACAATGTCACCGCCCTCCTCTCATCAACCCATATCAAGCGCTTATAAACGAGTTTAAGTCAACATACATTTATTACATGTATCAAATAAGCCATGCTTCCCAAAAGCATTATTAACAATCTCATCTCGACAGAGACTTACGGGATCCTCGCTTGTACCATTAAGGTACTAAACCGTGTCTACATAGAGCAGATTTACATATAACATGCCTTTCGTACAGCTTTATTAATAGTTATAAGTGTGGATGTACACACTGCCGCCAACGAGAAGTCTAAATCCAAAAGAGAAGTCGGCCACCCTAGATCTACTTGTCCCTTTTCTTTTGGCTACTAATCACGGACTCGATACATGAGATCGCTTTACCAAATTAGTGAAATGATGTGTCAATGGCCTTCAGCTTTTAATCACTTAAAAGAATAATCCATTAACAATAGGCCCTTACCACCACTTACCAAAGTCGACTGTCAGAGAATGGCCTAGATCGCTTGTTCCACAAATCCAGGAATCCTATAATCAATCGATTTCACAAGAGTGTTAACATCTTTTGCTTACAAACACTGAAATCGCCTTACCCTTGTAAAAAAAAATCGACAGAGACATCAAGAGAAGGAAAATAGCATTCTACCATGATTACTTACCCACCTTATGAACCGATTGGAGACGAAGTTTAGAGAAGGTTACCTTTGCTTGATATTCGCCAAAGTGGAAAATAATGGGGAGGAGGTAGAGTTTGACTAATGATTTGAGAAGAGAAAGGAAAGTTAAAAGATGGAAAATCAAAGTATGGTAGATTCGCCAAGGTTTGAAGAGAAGAGAAAATAGGAGTAGGTATTTGCTAGGATCAAAAGAATAGGAAAAGTGAATGGCAATGGGATTTTGGTTTGAGAGAGAATGAAAGGAAAAATATCACAAAGTGAGAGCTAGTCAAGAAAAGCTCAGAAATTCGCATTATCCCCCAATTACCTTGCCGTCCACTCCACTAAGGAATTCAAAATTTACCAACTCTTGATTTGAAATAATTCCAAAAGAATTTGAATTAACAAATGCCTACTTTTTCTCTTGCCAACTCTTGTTGATTAATCAAATAATAAATAAAAACACAAATAAAAAGCCTCATTATCCCTTCACCTCTTCAAAAACAATTAAACAATAAAGCCACCTTTGCCTTCCTTAATATATAATAATAAAATAAAATACAAAGTTAGCAACCATCCCCAAATTAATGCAAAGACCAAAAACTAGATTCATCCTTTACCAATTTCCTATATATTCTCTTATCCTTTAACAATTATCAATTAAATAATGAAAATAAAAGAGACCATGTGCTTGTCAAACTCAAATAGAAAGAAACAAAGTACCATGTGCGCAGCCAATTCACGCCAACAAGAAAGAGGAAAAATAAAAATCCAAATGTCGCTTGACTCCAACCCGACCCAAGCAAGAGAGTGACCACCGAGCGCCCAAACCAACTCTTCCCTTTGACTTTCATGTTAAATATTCCCACCATTTATTTATAAGGCCATCCTAATTTGATCCTCCTTAATCCAAAAGAAAATAAACTCCCAAAACGCATACATCTTGGCTCGAACCCAAGCTCCCGCTCACGCCACCTCCAGGACTCCTAGTGGCGCCCAAGCCACTCCACCAACTTGACTTTCTTGTCCAATTCCTCACCAATTATTTTTAAGGCCTTCCTAGGCCAACTCCAACGCCCAAACAAAAATAAATGCCACTTGGTACCATCGTGCCTCGAACCTGTGCCCTTGTTGGCGCTTATTTCCAATTCTTAAGTGGCACACGTTAGCCACTTAGCCAACCCAGCTTTTATGTCTATACCTTGCCCCCAAAGTTCTTTAAAGCCTTCTTACTCGGCCCCATTTCCCTTTAGCGTGAAAAAGCCAAAAATAAAACTCATCCCCCTTGTACCCCCCAAGACTCGAACCTCCTCCCTTGCAACACCTTTAGATGCACCAAGCCAATTGTGCCAATTAGTTCCTTGTGTCACACTTCTCCCAAATTTTTACTTAACCTCTATCTTACCTAGCTCCCTCCTTGTACACACTTTAAAAATAAATTTTTAACACTGGGTCAGGCCTAGCTCGGGTTATTTTTAGGCCCTTAAACATGTCAAATAAAATTATATTTATTTATTTCTTGAAGCCTACACATTTTTTTTATATTACAAATAACCCCTAATTTAGGGTGTTACAATTCTACCCTCCTTAAAAATAATTTCGTCCTCGAAATTACTTACTATCGTCCAATCGTGTATCCTTAACTCATCACCCTACGCTACCGTTGCGCACTCTGATCTTAAAGATCTATCATACTTTCTACACACTCCCTAAGTCCATAATCCAAGTTCTATACACTTTACTAGCAACATAAAAACGAACTAACGTAACCACAACCAAGGTAATTAAATGTATTAGGAAATAAGAAACTTACCCGCTGTCATATCCGCACCTCTTCCTCCTCATGACTACCAATCGTGATAAACCAACCTTGGTTGCCTCGTCTTTGCACCTTCAAGACCTCGCCACGCCTGTTACCATTATCATTACCTCTAGTCGCACCTCACCCTCCGTGATGGTCCTTCATTTCTAACCCGAGCACGTTCGACCCTCTAGTTGATTCTTAGCTAACTTCCGAGGATACCCTTACACGGTGATCCAACGATCCACACTCAAAGTACCTCTACTTCCCGCCAAACATTCTCCCGAGTGGGATTTCCAGATCTAGCACATCGAGGTGGCTACCGAAGCGTGCTTTGTGGCCCTTTCGATTCCCCAAATCTAGCCCTCTTCTCCACATTCTCGCCTCGATCCAGCGATCCAAAGCTCTCTCTCGCTTGTTCCTATCATGCTTCTATCTTACGGTCTCCTTGATCCCTTCGGCTACCTTAGCCTTTTCCACTAGAGACGAAAAGTCACGAACTCGTCATGAGCAATCAAGAACCTTAAATCATCTCTAAGTCCGTCCTCAAAGCGGCATAAATACGCTCATGTTCGAGAGCCACGATGCCTCTAGCATACCTACTCAACCTTAAGAATTCGCCTCATATTTCGACATCGACTTAGTTCCTTGCACCAATCCCAGAAAGGCTTTCCTCTGAGCATCAGTGTAGTTGGTGCCCACATACTTCTTCTGAAAAACAACTCTAAAGTAATCCCACGTAAGATCATCCGTCGTGGCTCCATCTCGAACAGTGAGCCACCACTGATATGCTTCATCCTTCAGAAGTGACACTGCTCCTTTCAACTTCTCCTCATTAGTCAGGTCAAGATCGTCCATGATCCTTTCCGTTGATTCCAACTAGTATTCTGCTGCACTAGGTGCCACTCCCGACACACCCCAGAATACTTCAGCTCCGTTAGACCGAATTTGCTCGGGAATAGATTTTCGAGCTCTTAGATTTCCACCAGCCCCAGCCACCAACTCGAGAACCCACATCACAGCTTGCGATATTACCTCACCCCTTGTCTGATCCTGCTCCTCAGCTCCAAAAGTTGGGGGTGGTGGTGGCGGTGGTTCCTCATTTTCAGAACCTTGACCCGACCTGACGGGTTCAGATACGGTTATTCTTCCCCTACCACGTCCACGGCGTCCACGTCCTCTAGAACTCATTCTATCTAACACGCTTTTAATCTGATTAAGAAAAATTTTATGGATTAGTAATTTGTTCCGCTTGATTATCTGCGAAGAATTTTATGAAAAGTTTAATAAGGATTCTTTCGATCAAACAATGTTTTAAGTCTTCACCCTAGTTCACACAAAAGGCCACATTCATTCCCTAATACTTTCCATACCTATTCACCCTGACATTTCTATCCTGCTTCTAACCCATGGGTATTTTCGTCATTTCCCTACAGGGGTATTTTTATAATAGAATCTGAGAGATTTCAAACTTTAATAAAGCAGTCACTTGAAATTCCCAAATCAAGAGCATTCACGAGAATTTGTAAAATTTGAAGTTATGGCATCATTTTAGAAACTAGGGTATTTTGGTAATTTTGTCAATCGGGGTAATTTTGTAATTTTAACAAATTTAGGGTATTTTAACAGTTGTAAAACTCGAGGGTTCCTTTTGAAGTTTCTCTTTTTAAACGATGATGTTGCAAAAATTTTGAATTCGAGGTCATTTTGGTAATTTTACAAGTTGAGGGCATTTTCGAAATTTTCCAAAACCAAAGTATTTTATTGATGATTTGCAAAGTATAGTGTTTGGATATTTCTAAAATAATAAAATTTTGGGCAAAACCATTGAATTAATATTTTATGAGTCAAGGGCATTTTAGTAATTTTACCCATAAGTGGCATTTCGTAATTTTCACAAATCAAATTTTTCGGAAAACATAAAAAATGGTTGTTCTCATATTTGAAAGAGTGATTTTAAAAGTTTTGAAGAAACTAGGGTTTTGTTGTTTTTTTTCAAAAACATGGCTAGCTCCTTTCGAGTTTTAGTCATTATATTTAGCCTATGACCGAGCCCTCTTGGTCGTGGTGAACTAAAGCTACGCACTGTGCGTGATTCGAGTGGAGAGGAGGTGAGTCACGCGGATCGCTTAAATACCAAGCTCCCATCGAACCTTTCTAGACATGCGCATGAGGTTGCCACACCACTGAGCCTCCGAGTTAGGGTGAACGAAGCTACGCACTGTGTAGGATACCTGCGAAGGAGGTGAGTCACCTGACCGCTTAAATACTGTGCTCTTCCGGATCCAATCCTAGACATGCGCATGGGGTTACCACACCCTAGCTCGTTGACTTGGTCATAGGTTGGTTGAGTTCATTAAGTCTTATGTTCTGCTTGTGTGTTTGAGTAATCTAATCCTAGCGCTCAAGTTCCTATAAGTCTATTCTACGCTCCATGTTTCCTACCCTTCTACAGAAAATAATTCACAAAGAGGTTCAGAAGTACTTACCTGGGCGGATAGGTGCCGGAGACTCGGTGCCATGCTGTTCAAAAACCCAAAAATAATTCAAAAGGTCTACCAAACATTTTTGGGCCTTGGGCCCCCACAGTCGAGCTTTGAACTAGGCTCTGATACTAATTTTGTAACTCCCCAAACCCGGCCCAAACATTATGACCAAATTTGGTTTGCTACCAAGAAAACATTTAAAAAAAAACTTTTTAAACCAGTTATAAGTTTTGTCGAAACCCTTGTGTTTTCAAGTCTCTTGTTAAAAACCATACTCAGTGTTGTTTAGAAATATTTATTAAGTCGGGTTGTTTACAGATTTTGAATGTGCCAGATGGCACTTAAAACATTTTACGTTAATTTTGGGAAAACATGTGAACCCGTTTTAACATCATTAAATAATTTAAACAAAATATTCTAAACATGTAACAATAATAAAATAATTCTAGGAGGCCTTATTACAACCCAATTAAAATCAACCAACAATAATAAAAAAATATAAATGAACCAAATTCAAAGTCTATTAAATTAAAATCCCATCGCATGGCCACCTCAAGTCCCTCCGGCCCATATCCGCGAACCACGTGTCACCTGAAAAAATAAAGGAGAAGATGAGTCACCAAGACTCAAGATGTAACCCTTCCCGTAAATACCACATCATACACAATTTATAACAAATTAACATGCATTAAGTCATGTACCCAACCTAGCCAACCAAACGCCTCTGTCTACCCCATTGTGGTACCAAACCACCGGTGGTGCCAAACCACCGGTGACGATAGTCACGTATGTGATACCAAATCACTTTGGAGGTGCTAAACCTCCGTGTCTCAAGACACAAATCGGTTGATGGGGCCAACCCATCGCGTGATACCAAATCACTGGCGTCAATCCCTTAATATCGCTCGTGGGGCCAACCCATCGTGGTGCTAAGCCACTGGACGAGACGCTATGAGGTGCCAAACCTCCGAGGTGCTAAACCTCCGTGACCAAGTCACATTGTGATACTAAATCACCGTGTCCGTCGACACAATGTCACCGCCTCCTCTCATCAACCCATATCAAGCAGCTTATAAATAGAGTTTAAGTCAACATACATTTGTTACATGTATCAAATAAGCCATGCTTCCCAAAAGCATTATTAACAATCTCATCATCGACAGAGACTTACCGGGATCCTCGCTTGTACCATTAAGGTACTAAACCAGATCTACATAGAGCAGATTTACATATAACATGCCTTTCGCATGCTTTATTAATAGTTATAAGTGTGTATGTACACACTGCCGCCAACGAGAAGTCTAAATCCGAAAAGAGAAGTCGGCCACCCTAGATCTACTTGTCCCTTTTCTTTTGGCTACTAATCACTAAGACGACCGCTTTACCAAATCACCAAATGACAAGTGTCAATAGCCTTCACTTTTAATCACTTAAAAGAATAATCCATTAACAATAGGCCCTTACCACCACTTACCAAAGTCGATCGTCGAGAATGGCCTAGATCGCTTGTTTCACAAATCTCGAATCCTATAATCAATCGGTTTCACAAGAGTGTTAACATCTTTGCTTACAAATCAAATCGACCCTTACCCTTGTAAAAAAATCGACAGAGACACCAAGAGAAGGAAAATAGCATTCTACCATGATTACTTACCCACCTTATGAACCGATTGGAGACGAGTTTAGAAGGTTACCTTTGCTTGATATTCGCCAAAGTGGAAAATAATGGGGAGGAGGTAGAGTTTCGCTAATGATTTGAGAAGAGAAAGGAAAGTTAAAAGATGGAAGATCAAAGTATGGTAGATTCGGCCAAGGTTTCAAGAAGAGAGAAAAATAGGAGTAGGTATTTTGCTAGAGATCAAAAGAATAGGAAAAGTGAATGGCAATGGGATTTTTGGTTTGAGAGAGAATGAAAGGAAAATATCACAAAGTGAGAGCTAGTCAAGAAAAGCTCAGAAATTCGCATTATCCCCCCCAATTACCTTGCCGTCCACTCCACTAAGGAATTCAAAATTCGGCCAACTCTTGATTTGAAATAATTCCAAAAGAATTTGAATTAACAAATGCCTACTTTTTCTCTTGCCAACTCTTGTTGATTAATCAAATAATAAATAAAACACAAATAAAAAGCCTCATTATCCCTTCACCTCTCCAAAACAATTAAACAATAAAGCCACCTTTGCCTTCCTTAATAAATAATAATAAAATAAAATACAAAGTTAGCAACCATCCCAAATTAATGCAAAGACCAAAAACTAGATTAATCCTTTACCAATTTCCTATATATTCTCTTATCCTTTAACAATTATCAATTAAATAATGAAAATAAAAGAGACCATGTGCTTGTCAAACTCCAGCCGAAAGAAACAAAGTACCATGTGCAGGCCAATTCACGCCAACAGCAAAGAGGAAAAATAAAAATCCAAATGTCGCTTCGACTCAAACCAATAACCCCAAGCAAAGAAGCACCACCCTCGAGCACCCCAAACCAACTATTCCCTTTGGACTTTCATGTTAAATATTCCCACCATTTATTTATAAGGCCATCCTAGGCTGATCCCTCCTTAATCCAAAAGAAAATAAAACTCCCAAAACGCATACTAGCCAGTTCGAACCCAAGCTCCCTGCTCCACGCCACCTCCAGACTCCTAGTGGCGCCCAAGCCACTCCACCAACCCGACTTTCTTGTCCAATTCCTCACCAATTATTTTAAGGCCTTCCTAGGCCAACTCCAACGCCCAAACAAAATAAAATGCCACTTGCACCATCGTGCCTCGAACCCAGCGCTTGTTGGCGCTACTTCCATTTCTTAAGTGGCACACGTTAGCCACTTAGCCAACCCAAACTTTCATGTATATACCTTGCCCCAAAGTTCTTTAAAGCCTTCTTACTCGGCCCCTTCCTTTTAGCGTCAAAAAGCCAAAAATAAAACTCATCCCCCTTGTACCCCCCAAGACTCGAACCTCCTCCCTTGCAACACCTTTAGATGCACCAAGCCAATTATGACAATTAGTTCCTTGTGTCACACTTCTCCCAAATTTTTACTTAACCTCTATCTCACCTAGCTCCTCCTTGTACACACTTTAAAAATAAATTTTAACACTGGTCGCCTAGCTCAAGTTATTTTGAGGCCCTTAAACATGTCAAATAAAATTATATTTATTTATTTCTTGAAGCCTTCACACATTTTTTTATATTACAAATAACCCTAATTTAGGGTGTTACATGAAATATCATTCCTATTTACGTAAATTTTCATGTCTTTTCATAGAGACTTATTTCAAGAAGTGCCTTTTATGAATAATGACATATTTAAAAGACACATAATTATTCATATAATATTATAACTATTCAAGTAATATTGTTTGAATAGTTATAGTTCTTTGTCAAAAATCAAGTGATATAGCTCTTGTCAAATAACCAAAAGATTTAACTTTTGATTAATTACACCCATTCATTTATAGTTATTGGAACACTATAAATATTTGAAAATGTTCCAACAAAAATTAATTATTTACTCTTTCTTTTGAGTTTTTAATTACCTACAAAATATAATATTTACTACAAGTTTCTCTTATTATTAATAAATAATTTCCCAAAACAACTCTTTTCATCCATAATATTATTAACTCTTCGAGAGTTGATCTCATAAGTATCAATTTAGTTAAAAATTATTTAAAACCGTAATGATAAAATTTGAAGTTAATATATTATAAGTCATTGTACTCTTTACAAATTTGAAATTTAGTCGCTATACTTTTATTTTCGTAAATTTAATCTCTATTTTTCATATTTCAAAATTCAGGCCAAATTTTTAGCATTATTAATTTTTTGTAAATTGGTTGGTGTCACATTTTGAAATAATAAAACAATACTCATTTAGTAGCAAAGTAACTAAAAATGACGTTATAATGAACCTAAATCTAATAGAATATTTTTAATAATGTTATCGATTACACCTTAAATTTTGAAAATTTAACTTCACACACCAAATCCTTGTACTCTAAACTTTTTTACTTTTTTGAATTTTACTCTAAACTTTGTTATTTTAGCATATGTCTTTTTCATAAATTATATATTCATACTATATATAAAATGTTTGGTGTAACGAGTCAATTCGACACCAACTCAATTATGAAATTATTAAAATAAAATTATTTTAAGAGATAATTGTATTATTATAAAAGTATTTTCATCTTTTCCTACTTTTATATATTCAAATAAAACAACTAAAAAAATATTATTTGGGAATCAAACACATGACTTACAAATTCATATAAAAAATCTCTACCACTCCACTAATAACCATTATTTGTTGATATATTTTAGTAAATATATGTTTTTAATTTAAAATATTTCATTCACTCGTATCATGAATGTGATAAAATCTAATATTACATTTTTTCATTCATATCATGAATGTGACATAATCTATTTGTTAAATTTTTTTCATTATTTTATTTTATTTTTACTTTTTACTCATGGAATCAATATCCCAAATTGTGGTTATAATATATTTTCCATCTTTTAAATTTTGCATTATCTTTAAAAAAATTATAGTTAATCGATTATAGTTTTTGTCATTTAATTATAAAAATTACAAAATCACAATTTAAGTAATTGCATTTGTCTCTTTGATCTAATTTCATATATTATAATTAATTTTATGACAAAAAATCACGAACATATATTTAATTGATATAATAATAAATTTAGTCTAATTTTTGTATTTTCCATCTGCTTAACGTTAATTCTATTTAAAATTATATATATAAATCAGTTATCTCTTACCCTCGTCTTTTCAAATCTAAATATTTTTTATGTTATAAATAGCCGGACGACTGTGTACTAAAGGCATTCATACATAATACGAGGGAGCCTCCGATCCTTGAAATTCGTGGGTACCTACAAGAGGTTGGATTCTTGTATGTGTCTCACATGCAAGGGGGTTGCAAACTCGATCCCATACTAATCAGCGCATTGGTGGAAAGATGGAGGCTTGAAACACACACTTTCCACCTTCTATGCAACGAGTGTACAATCACACTCAAGGACATAGCGTTATAGCTCGGTCAGCTAGTGGATGGGCCAGTCATCATGGGATCAGCGGTGGTTCGAGGGAAAGTGGACCTCTGCATGGGAATGTAAGGGAAGGTATTGAACAGATTCGAATGTGGTTAGATATCAATAATTTCGTTAAGCTTCTTTATAATGCAACGGAGGAGGTTGTACAACAATACGCCTAAGCATTCATCAAGAGGTTAATCGGGGGCATTTTAATGCCCGATAAATCTAGAAATTTGGTGCACGTAAGGTGGCTTCTACATCTAACGGACTTCAGTGAATGCACAAAACTAAGTTAGGGATCTGTCATGTTGTCCATGTTATACTGAGAGCTTTGTCGCAACACAACCGAATAAGATGTTGATTGGTGGTTGTCTGCTACTACTACAGTCGTGGGCCTACCATTTCTACGTCCCAAAGTGACTAACCCATACATGTTCTGTAACAACCCGTTTTTGGTTTAAATTGGAACAGTGGTTTTGAGACCACAAATTTGAAGTCAAAATATTTATTTTATTATTTTAATAAGGTCTACAGTATGATAGACTAATTTTGTGAAAGTTTCGTAAAGAAATTTTACTGTTTGTATGGTTAATTTGATAAAAAGGACTAAATCGCGTAAAATGTAAAATGCATGTTCTATTAGTTAAAGGTGTCAAATAGCTTTGGCTTTTAATTATGGTGGCCTTAAATGGTAATTAGACCATTTTAAATTTTAGTGGACTTTTATGGACACATTAATAGGTGTTTTAAATGGTTTATTAGTAAGGTTAATTTGGTAAATTGGTTAATAACAAAATAAATAAAACAAACAAAGAATTAAAGGTTATCATCTTTTTCATAGTGAATGAAGCATGGAGAAAATCCATTTTAGGGCTTGAAAGTATTCAGTCACTTTGGAGCTAATTTGTAAGTCCAAATTTGTCTCGTTTTTAATGATTTCTATGTTTTTGTGATCGTTGCTTCGTATTCTAGCTAGTCCGTACCTTAAATTTTGAAACTGTTAAAGATTTATCATGTTTTCATTATTGAATTCTTGAGTAATTTGATGGTTGATGATGGATTTTGAATAGATGTTGATAGATTTACTAGTTTTGTAAAGGGATTTTTGACAAAAATGTCAAAAGGGGATTAATTTGTGAAATTGTAAAATTATGTGGGTAAAAGTGTGAATAAATTGAAAATTTGGGCTGCTAGTAATATGTATTAAATTCGGCTAAGCATGGTTTTGTACTAAATTGCATGAATTTGTAATTTTATGTGATAAGGACTAAATTTTAAAAATGTGAAAGTTTAGGAGAAAATGTATAAAATGGCCTTAATGTGTGTTTTGTTCTATATTGAATGAAATGATGATTAAATAAGTAAATTTTGATAATATATAAATCAAGATAAGCCGAGATTGGGTTTAGATCAGGGAAAAGGAAAAGTGGACAAATAGTCGATAATTTCCATCCAAGCAACTCGAGGTAAGTTCTTATAATTAGAATCAAAATTTTAAATTCATATAATTATTTGAAATGAATGTATGTAATTGAGTAAATGATCTACTTGAAATTCAAATGAATGCCTTATTGATATAGTCTGATGGTTACCGAGCCCCGTTTGAACCGTAGAAATTCGTAGGATACGAGTGACATGTCACTAGGGTTACCGTTTAGGTTGAGATCCTGCATGTGTTGTGGACTCACTGTAGCTCGTAAGAGCTTATTGTTCTCAGCTCGTAAGAGCTTACTATTTTTAGCTCGTTAGAGCTTACCGTTTCAGCTCAATAGAGCTTACTGTCCATCAGCTCAGGAGGAGCTTACTGATCATAGCTAGAAAAAGCGAAAATGATAATGAATTGATGGAACTAATTTATATATGTAATGTATATCACCCGAGTATCCCTTGAAATTCTAATAGGTTCAACAGGCATAAATTATGTTATTGGTTATGTGATCAAACTATGTGTTATACGGATGAATTACAGTTATTACGGATGAATTACGGTTATTACGGATGAATTACTATTATTACGGATGAATTACTGTTTATACGGATGAATTACTGTTATCACGGATGAATTACTGTTACTAAGGATGAATTACTGTTTATATGGATGAGTTGTTGTTATTGAATGAATTATTAATTATATGATTAAGAGTAAAATGTTACAAATGATGTACATGATATATGAATTTGATATGATACAATGTATTAAGTACTAAATTGAGATAATGGATGATTATATGCACTTATGTGACTAACTTGTTAATAAATGCTTGTGTTTAGGCATTTGATAATTAAATTGAGTGCACCTTATTTATTGACTTGATCATGTATAAATGGTAAGTTTAATTCTAAATTATATGGGCTTACTAAACTATAAAGCTTACTCTATTTCTTTTTCATGTTTTATAGAGGTTCGGTAGCTCATTCGATTAGGATAAGTCAGAGTTACGCATCATACTATCCAGTTGCTGATTGGTACTTTTGAACTTATGGATATATGTAAATATGGCATGTATAGGCTAGTTATAAAGATGATGGTTATGGTTACTTGAGATTGTGATTTTGGTACATGTTGTGGTATAAATTAAAGCCATGTGATTTGGCTTAATTTGGTATAATGTTTTGGTTGTGTATAAGTATTCAAATATGGTATGTTTTGGCAAGTAGTAGATGGAATGGAAATATGCAAATGTTGTCTTGATATGAAATAGGCATCTGAATGGAAAATGCATGATATTAATTAGGTATTTGAATACTATGTCGAATTGGTATAAATTATGTATTGAATATTGTGAATTGGCTGCCTATTGAGTTATAAAATTGTTGCAATTTATTATTGTGCATGCATGTATAAATAGGGTGGCAAAATGGCTTTGCAAATAGCCTATTTTTGTCCACACGGGCAGAGACATGGGATTGTGTCTCAGCCGTGTGCGACGCACGGTCATGTTACACGGCCGTGTGTCCCCTGGTGTTGATATTAAAACCAAGTCAGTATGCTCCACAGGATCTCACATACGGGCGTATGATTTAGCCGTGTTGCATAAGTTAGTATACCTTACAGGATTAACATGGCCTAGCACACAGCCTGGCACACGGCCGTGTGTGGCCACTTCGAAGGGCACACGGGCTAGACAAATGGGCGTGTGGTTGGCCGTGTGACCCAAGTCAGTATGTACCCCCTGTTTTCACACGGCCGGTGACATGGGCGTGTCTAGTGGCCGTGTGAGACACACGGCTTGGCCACACAGTGTCTATCCTCTGTATTGAGAAAACTTTCCAAAGTCTCGTAGAAGTTTTATAAGTTATCGATTTAGTCCCGAACCGCTTCTAAAACATGTTTAAGGCCTCGTAGGCTATTGTAAGGGATTGAA
The DNA here is from genome assembly GCA_025506655.1 of Gossypium rotundifolium. Lineage (NCBI taxonomy): Eukaryota > Viridiplantae > Streptophyta > Magnoliopsida > Malvales > Malvaceae > Gossypium > Gossypium rotundifolium. The sequence goes on from CP106725.1 coordinate 55,005,508, forward strand.
TGATGATTGTATGAAATGATTGAATGTATGAAAAAAGTATGGCTATATATGTTATAAGTCTGATAATGCTCCGTAACCCTATTTCGACGTTGAATACGGGTGAGGGGTGTTACATGTTCCCGTTGGTGATACGGTAAACATCATTTATCAACAAATACATATTTTGTACACTAAATGTTTTTATTTATTATATGTTTCGACTAATATATCACTTGTACAGGTGGAACCATGGGTCAAGATACGTGGGACTACCCGATGAGTTGGAAGACTTTAGGCTACTGTTAGATCTCAGATCCGGGTATTATCAGTTGAAGGTTAAAGAATGTGATGTGTCAAAGACTGCTTTCAGAACTCGGTATGCTCACTATGAATTTCTGGTAATGCCTTTTGGTTTGACAAATGCTTCTGCTGCTTTTATGGATTTAATGAATCGAATTTTTCAGCCTTATTTGGATAGATTTGTAGTAGTGTTTATTGATGATATATTAATCTATTCCAAGACAGAATCCGAACATGCACAACACTTGAGAATTGTGTTACAAATTTTAAGAGAAAAGTAGTTGTATTCAAAGTTCAGTAAATGTGAATTCTGGCTTCATGAGGTCAGATTTCTGGGCCATATTGTGTCTACTGAAGGGATTTGTGTGGATTCGAGTAAAGTATCTGCAGTTGTGAACTGGAAAGTTCCAAAAAATATGACTGAAGTGCGAAGTTTTTTGGGTCTAGCTAGATATTATCATTGTTTTGTTAAAAACTTTTTGATGATTGCTTTGCCAATGACCAGACTACTACAGAAGAAGATTGAATTTGTTTGTTCTGAAGAGTGTTAATAGAGTTTTGATTAGTTAAAGAAAATGTTAACAGAAGCTCCAATTTTGACTCTGTAACGCCCTGAAATTGGGCCTAGTAGAATTGGGCCCATTGGGCCTTGGGCGTAGGAGCATTTAAATTTTTTTGAGATTATGAGAACGGTATTAATATAAGTTGGACTTACGAGGTATGTGATTTTGGAGTGTTTAGAAGGTACTATGAAGTCCCGGGTTCAAGTTAAGCCATAGGGAAAATTTTTATTTTTTGGCTCTTTAGTGGATAGGGCTATTAACAGGAGGGCTTAAGAATAATTAGGTGCATTTGGAAGACACAGGTAGAGTGTGTGGTGTGGTGGCTGTGGCGTCATTGGCAGAGCAAGGAAGGCAGAAGTTCGAATCCCACAGATGGTAAGTAGATGCTTTTATTTTGCTCAGGAGGAGATAAGAGGTTGTGTTTGAATCAAATACTAATGGAGAAGTATTTGAATTGGTCAATATGGTTGGGTGAATTTGAATGAGAGAAGGAGAGTGAATTAAGGAGAGGTTTATGGAGAAAATTGTAGGATTTAAGTGGAAGAAAGTGTTGGCCGAATGTGGGGGTCTCTAAGGGGAATTTCGGCTGAAGTTGGGGGTTTGGTAGCATATTCGGCTTTGAGGAGGAGGGAGTGCCGTCTTGCTTTCTAGTTTCTATTGGGGAGAGTTTTGCATTTTGAGTGTTGTTGACTAAAGCATCTCGGGTTATTTTTCTTCTTCTCAATTCTTCTTGTGCCGACTTCTCAACCCCTCTTTTTCTCTTCTTACTTTCAACATATTCTTCTCTGTTTGTTAGTAGCCTAAACACTAGGTAGGCCAAATCACTTCTCCCTTCCTATCTCTTTGCACACGTGGTTGTTTCTTTTCTTTTACTCTTAAAATCGAAAGCTTGTACTACTTCTTCTTTCTTTTGATTTCTCTGTTAGTCGAATCTAAACTCTCTTTAACCTTGATCTTTCCTTACTAGCCGAATACCCCATCATATTATAACCCATTCTTTCCCATTCGTCTTCAGTGGTTTCTTGTTGGTTAGGCCGAACACTCTTCATTATCCAGACTAGCCATTTCGATTTCACTTTTGGGAAGGGGGAATAGTTGATCACCTTTCGGTCCTATCTTTCCTAGTAAGTCGATTTCCATAAGAGTTTGCTAACAATCGGTTTCGGTAAGTTGTAGTACCCTTTATGTTCCTTTCCCTTATCTTTTTCTCTCTAGTTGCAAGGTTAAAGTTGAAACATTTAACATTGGTTTCTCTTTGTGATGCAAGCCAAATTTAGGGGGTTTAAGTGTGTACTCCCTTCGTTCTGTTAATCTCCGAACTCCAGCAATTGGTTGTCCTGCAAGTAATCTTGATATCGCCAACCAAGAGTTCTTAATGGAGGCAAGTAATAGCCAGTCTGAGGGAGGATCAAGAAGAGTGCTTAATGGAGATAGACTCGTAGCATCTGCTCCCAAGTTTAAGCGACGTAGGGTGTTAGCAGTTCGGGACTTTTCGCCTGGTTGCGAAAGGCGTCGACATCTGATTTAGATAGGCAAATTGTGGTTGATTGCTCTGGAGAGAGTAAGTGTTAATAAATTGCATAGTTGGGTATTCGGATTAAAGAACTTCCAATTCTTTTGTTAATAGATTTAACTGCGCGTTATGTTTGGTTTAGGTGACGGCGTTCGTGATTATCTAGTACTCTACATGATCAGGTGTGTAATTTCACACCAAACATCGATGAAGCATCTTTTTATTTGTATTTCAGCCAAAAACCGAAAAGTCAAAAAATCGGCAACCGTGACCACTCGAGCATGCAAACGCTTCTGGTGTTAAGTTGAGCCACTAGTGTTGGCAGTAGGTCTTTGAGAGTGTCACGAGCACTCTCGCGGAACTGAGGCTGTGCTTGAACGAGTTGAAACGGGCTAAATGGGCCCAACAGGCTTACGGGCCCACATGGGTAACAGTGATAGAAAATCACCGAATGACGGATACGACTGCAAAGTCGAAAAAACAGTGATCAAAATCATGTTTAATGGGCCACACGAGCGTGTGGGCCCGTTTGGGCATAAAATGGATTTTGGGCCCAATTGCACTATAGAGACCCAAAAGGGGTCCCGAGTCGCTCAAAGTGATAATAGGCCTCCGAAAAGGTCATTAAAAGATGAAATTACCAAAATACCCTTGGTGAATAAATTACTAAAATACCCTTAGAGGGTAAAATTACCAAAATACCCTTGGCGAGTAAATTACTGAAATACCCCTAGAGGGTAAAATTATCGAGATACCCTTAGTGGGTAAATTACTGAAATACCCTTGGTGGGTGAGTTACTGAAATACCCTCGGTGGGTAAAAATTACTGTTATACCCCTATGGGTTGATTTAGTATGATTGTGTGTATTCTGTTTAACTGTTATGATGGTACATTATTGTATACATTGAATTATTATGTCATGACATTTTGCATGGGGCTGAAATGTTTGAATATATATGAATATATATATTGGAGGAAGTACTGTACTGGTGGCTATGCCACATTATACTGATTTAGTGGCTCTGCCACGATATATTGATTTTAGTAGCTCAGCCACAAATCTATTATTGGTAGTATTGCTATGATATACTGGTAGCTCAGCTGCATTCTTGGTGTGTAGGGCTGGGTGGGTTGACTTGGTCCCCACAGGAGTGTAGGGCTGGTACAGGAGGTGTGTTGGTTGGATTGGGTTAGGCTGTCATTTTCACTTTTTGCATTACCATGTTTTTGAGGCCTTAGGCCCGTAGTGATACTGCATGGGCTTGGACCCAGACTGTGATTGTAACTGGGATTACATACTGAGTTCTTGTAACTCAGTCCTTTCTCTTAACCCCGCAGGTAATCCCAAGCGTTAGAGGATTTGGAGCTGCAGTGGACTCGGTGGTGGCCATACATGGGAGTTACTTTTCACGAAAATTAGTAAATCCGTTTTACTTTATTTAGGATTATTTAATTTGGGTTTAATGTTATGTAATAAGGCCATTGGATTTTATTTTTCTTTTAAACTTTCATTTCAGCTATTTTTAAACTATTAATGATTAAACTTGGGTTTTCTTAAAACGAAAATAATCATTTTTCCAAAATGTCACGTTTCCACAACTTCTTAATTAAACTTCTGTAACAACCAAGTTTTCGAAAATAATTATAACATTTTTACAAGAAAACAATTAAAGCAAATCTGAATTTCGCAAATAACCAAGTTCAAAATTTCAAAAAGAATACGAAGTTTTTAACGAACGCGTAACTTTTAAACAACCCTTTTATGTGACATGCTAGATCTGGTCATAACGTCTAGGCCGGGTTTAGGGTGTTACAGACTCAACCTAAATCGAGTGTGCCGTATGTTGTGTATAGTGATGCATGTAACAGCTCGATTTTGAGGCTAATCGAAATAGTGGTTTCGGAACCACTAATTTGAGATCAGAGAAAATTATTTTGATATCATTTTATGGGTTATAGCATGATTATATTACTACATGAGAATTTTGGTGTATTAATTTTAGTGATTGCATACTTAATTTTAAAAAAGGACTAAATCGCATAAAGTGCGAAAGTTTCATTCGTCTAGCTAAAGGTGTCAAATAGCTATAGAATATTAAATTAGAGGTCCTCAATGTGTAATTAGACCTTTAGGGGAGTGTTGGCTGGCCATAGAGACAAAGAAAAGATATGGTCAATGGTTAGGTAGTATTTGGTGACTTAATTGAGTGATAAAATAAAAATAAGAAAAGCTATATCTTTCCATTTTCTTCTCATTCTTCCACCGAAAATATCAACAAGAATAGGGGTTTGGAAGCTTGAAAATTTTCAGCAACTTCAACCTTTGCTAATCAAGAAGAACGTGGAATCAACCTTGACCGAAGAAAAGACAAGATTTCGGACTAAATTGCAAATTGACATATTTTGTATCGAGGTAAGTTTATATGTAAATGATACATCCTTTTTACTTATGTTTTTACATATTAATACATGTGAATGAATATTATTGATATCTATTAAAATAATAGAAAGTAAGGAAATTCTCAAATAAACCTTCGGAATAGGAAAAAGGATACGGATAAACATCTGTGGTCATTGTATTATTGGTGGGCTGTGTGCGATACCACCGTATTTATTATTATTGGTGGGTTGTGTGCGATACCACCATGAACATGTGATTATTGGTGGGTTGTGTGCGATACCACCGTGTTATTTATTAATGGTGGGCTGTGTGCGAAACCACCATGTATCTGATATTATTCTGAAGTGTTCATCGAGAAACTTTGACTAAGTGAAATTATGTGTGGCTTTGTGGTGATAAGTGTAGGTTATAAGTGCATATAAATGTGAGCAATGTTTATGATATTTGTTTGGGATGTGGTAAGATTTGAAATGAGTAAGTATAATTATGAGGATTTGAATTGTTCTTGATTAGTATGTGGTGTTCTTGATTGATAAGTATGTGGTATGATGTTCATTGTTTACATATAGACTTACTAAGCTTAAAGCTTACTCCATTCTCTTTTCCCTTTGTTTTATAGTGTCAAACAGCCAGCTCGAGATACGGAGACCTTCGGAGGATCACCCACACTATCCACATATTTTGGTATAGTTAGATTTAGCATTTTGAGTATGGCATGTATAGGGACTTAGTCTTTTATTGAATGTCATATTGTTTCGATCAAATATGTTGGCTTATTTGAAGAAGAATTCTTTTGTATACGGCCATAATTGATGGCTATTTCTTATTAATATATGAATTGATGATGTTTTTCATGAATGTGCAAGTTACATGGTTGAGTAAATGGTATAGTTAAACATGAATAATATGTTGCTTAATGTGGCTTATGATGGTGCAAGTAGGGGTGGCATAATGGGCTTGGTAAATAACCTTGTCCTTGTCCACACGAGAATACACATGGGCATGTATCTAGGCCGTGTGTGACACACGCTCTGACTCATGTCTGTGTGGTTTGGCTGTGTGTCCCCTTACATTTTAAATTGGCAAAACAGAATGCCCAGTAGTAACCACACGGCCGTGTATCTCAACCGTATGGAAGACACGACCATAGGACATGGGCGTATGCCTAGGCCGTGTGAAGTCTGCACCTTAATTTAGGAATTTAATTTACTACATGGACGTGTGTCTTGGCCGTGTGACATTATTGAAGTGATGACGTCAGAAACAGAATGTCAAGGTTTTTGCACACGGGTCAGGACACGGATGTGTCATGGCCGTGTGAGGGACACGGGCGTGTGTCAGGCCATGTGAAAACCCCTGTAGGTTCGAATTGAGAAATAAATCCACACGGTGTGGGACATGGGTGTGTCCCTATATGCTTAGGCCATGTGAATCACACGATCTATCAACATGGCCATGCAATCAAGTCACACGGGTGTGTCACCCTTCCACACGGGCGTGTGCCCCTGTTTCTAATGTCATTTTCCAAGGTTTTCCAAAGAACCCGATTTGATCCGAAAACGTTTCTAAGATGTGTTTTGGGCTTCATAAGCCCATATTAAGGATGTTAAGAGGAATTTTGAAAAGTTTTAAATTTGAATGGATTTTTATGATTCGAAATTTGTGGGTTTGCTTGTGTTTAAGATAGGTAGCGCCTTGTACTTTGTTCCGACGTCGAATACGGGTAAAGGGTGTTACAATGCATCTTTGAATAGATTGGGCTGTGTGCTAATGCAGTCGGGGAAAGTGGTAGCCTATGCTTCTCGGCAATTAAAATCGCATGAAAAGAATTATCCTACACATGATCTTGAGTTGGCTGCAATCGTTTTTGCTTTGAAAATTTGGAGACACTACTTATATGGTGAGAAGTGCTATATGTATACAGATCATAAGAGTTTGAAGTATTGGATGACTCAAAAAGAGCTGAATTTGAGATAGAGACGGTGGTTAGAGCTACTAAAAGATTATGATTTGGTTATTGATTACCACCTAGGAAAGGCTAATGTGGTTGCTGACGCACTTAGTAGAAAGTCGTCTTTGTTTGCACTTCGAGCGATGAATACTCATTTGTCTATTAATGAGGATGATTTTGTATTAGCAAAGTTGAAAGTGAAACCTGTATTTCTTCAGCAGATTCGAGAATTGCAAAATGAAGATCTGAAATTAATGCTGAAACGACAAATGGTACAAGATAATCTGAGTTCAGAGTTTAGTATTGATGATGATGGTATGTTATGCTATCGTAATAGAATTTGTGTTCCGAATAACTCAGACTTGAAAAATGATATTTTATCTAAAGCTCACAATAGTATGTATTCTATTCATGAGGGTAGTACGAAGATGTATTGTGATTTGAAGAGAATGTATTGGTGGCCTGGTATGAAACAAGAACTTTTTGAATTTGTTGCAAAGTGTTTGATTTGTCAGCAAGTGAAAGTAGAACACCAAGTACCAATGGGTTTGCTACAACCTGTTATGATTCCTGAATGGAAATGGAAATGGAAACATGTTACGATGGATTTTGTATCCAGATTGCCTGTAATTCCGAGAAAGAAAGATTCTACACTAACCCAAAATTCATGGGCATCAGAAAAAGTACATTATCGGGCCTCCGTCTTAGTAAATGGAGTTCATAAATATTTATTAGGAATATTTTTGAGTCTAGTTGTGTGTTTAATTAGGCTTTAATTAAGTGAATTTAGCTTAATTAAGAGTAATTAGTAAAAAGGACTAAATTGAATAAGGGGTAAAAATTGAATTATAGATTAAAAGAAAATATAAAGGACCAAAATGGCAATTATGCCATTTATCCTAATTGAGGCGACAAATGAATTGAAAAATCTAAGATTTTTCTTAGATTTCATACATTAATTATTATTATTATTGTTATTATTAAATTGATATTATATTATTATATTATGAAATAAATTAAAATAAAGACGAGATCCGAGATTTACATCGAGGTTTTGGAGTAAACTACAAGAAGCTCTGGGTATATTTCAGCATAGCATTTCATCCTCAGACTGACGGTCAATCAGAATGAGTGATCCAGATATTAGAAGACATGTTGAGATGTTGTATACTCGAGTTTAGAGATAGTTGGGAAAGGTATTTACCTTTGGTTAAATTTACATATAATAAAAGCTATCAGCCCAGTATCAAAATTGCACCTTTTGAAGCCCTTTATGGTAGAAAATGCAAAACTCCATTATATTGGTCTGAATTGAGTGAATCCAAGTTAGTTGGAATTGACTTGATCCGAGAAATTGAAGAAAAAGTTCAAATTATTTGGGATAGTTTGAAAGCTGCATTAGACCATCAAAAATTATATGCAGATTTGAAAAGAAGAGATATAGAATTTGCAGTTGGTGATCGAGTGTTTTTAAAGGTTTCACCATGGAAGAAAGTATTACGGTTTGGCAAAAAAGGAAAACTGAGTCCAAGATTTATTGGACCATATGAGATTATAGAAAGAATTGGTCCGGTGGCTTATCGGTTAGCTTTGCCTCTAGAACTTGAAAAGATTCATAATGTGTTTCATGTGTCTATGTTAAGACACTACAGGTCAGATCCTTCACATGTAATTCCTCACACTGAAATTGAGTTTCAACCGGATATGACTTATTCAGAAGAACCAGTGAAGATTTTGGCTCATAAAGTTAAAGAATTACGAAATAAACGAGTACCGTTAGTTAAAGTGTTGTGGCATTATCATGGTTTGGAGGAGGCAACCTGGGAAACAGAGGAGTCAATGAAATTACAATATCCAATCTATTTCAAGGTAACAAATTTCAAGGACGAAATTTTCTAAACGGGAGAGAGTTGTAACAGCCTAATTTTCAGTGGTGTCGAAAACAGTGATTTGAGATCACTAAATCCAATGAGTAATTTTGAAAATTTAAATAAATTAACATTTATGAGTCAAGTATGGCATTAGAAGTATTTTTGAATTAGTGAATGTTGTGATTTAAAAGAATTTATTAGAAAAATTGGGTTGAAAATGAGGTATCGAGACCTCTAAATCATAAATCGAGCCATAAATATTTTTATAAATATTTATGGAGTGTTATTGAGTTAATATTAAATTTTCGTTAGAAAATTTTAACATTTTGATAGTTAATTAATTAAAAAGGATTAAATTATAAAAGGTGCAAAACTTGCTAAAGTGATTAAATAGCTTAAGTGTCTGATAAGGAGGGATTTAAAAGGCAATTAGACCCAAATTATATGGGCTGGACGGCTTGGGTATGAAATAAGCAAGAAAGTAATGTGAACAAGGGGCAAAATTGGAAATAACATAAAATTTAATAGTTAAAAAGGATGTAATTGAAAAATCTAGTCTTCTTATTTCTTCAGCCAAAAACGCCATAGCTGGTCTTCTAAGCTGGTTTTTCATATTTTTACATCATGTGAGTTCATTCTTGCTTTTTCTTTGTAATTTTTATGTTTTTGTGACTTTTACAATTAGGTCCAACTATTGAATTCATTTGTTTTTTATTCCACGAGTGATTTTGAAAGTTAACATGAATGAGTGATGGAAGTTTATGATGAATTATCATGGATTTTAAGTTTTAATTTCATTATATGATGATTTTATTAAGTGATTTCAATAGAAATTGAATAATTGATTTTAGGACCTAATTGTGAAAAAGTTAAGAATTAGGGTTTTGTGTTGAAATTATAAATACCAAAGGTTGTGTAATAGTTTAGAGTTATTGAATAAAGTGTTAATTGAGAAAAATTAGTTGAATTGATGGGTTAATTGAATAGGGACTAAATTGTAAAAATTATAAAATTTAGGGTAAAAATGTAATTTCAAAATTGAAGGGTATAAATTGTGAAGTGAAATGAGACTGAAATATGTGTGCTAATGAATGAATAATTTTATATTATAGATCAAGAAATCGAAGATAAACGAGGAAAAGAAAAAGTAGCAGAATAGTCCACAATTTCTACAATTTTTATAAATTAGCTAGGTAAGTTCAGTATAGTTGAATTTTCATGTTTAATTGTTAATTTAGGAATGATATAATGTATTATTTTATGTGTTTGTTATTGAATTATGATTATTTTAAAAAATGAAAATCGGATAGAAAGTTCAAATTGAGTAGAACGCAGGATTGAGTACGATCGTTCTGTGATCAGTGATGAATTGACGGATAAGACCATGGTTAGACCATGGCAAAGTGTGGAATGTAATACCATAGCTAGGCTTTGGCATTTCATTGAAAAGACCATAACTGGGTTATGACATTATAAACGTAAGGTCATGGTTGGACATGGCAGTATATATGTGTACGTGTAAGACCATAGTTGGGCTATGGCATCGTAATAAAGTGAAAGACCATAGCTGGGCTATGGAATTGTGATATGTGCAAGATCATGGTAGGGCCATGGCAGTATATGTGCAAAACCAAAGTGGATTGTGGCATTAAGTAAATGATGTACTCAAATCCGTAAGACGTTCTTTAATTTGACAAGTAATGGTAAGTGTTAATTGAATTAAAGTGATGGAATCTAACCAATAGTTGATATTGAGCTCAATCAAGTGAATTCATCGTTTGAAATTGTGAATGGTAGGAAATTTTAGTGAACACTTGTTTAATAAATTGTTGTTGTATTTCGGTAAGATTTATGTTTTAAGCCTATGAACTTACTAAGCTTTCATAAGCTTACTCCTGTGTGTTTAACGTTCTGTGTAGATTAACAAGAGTTTAGAGGATCGGATCAACACATCAGGCCACACTATCCAGATTTTCTGTAACATCATCAAAGTGGGCTTACTCATTTATATGATAGTCTAATATGATAAGTTGGGATTGTAAAGGTTGGGCTGACTTTTTGATTAAATATTTGGATTAGGATTAAAGTTAGTGCTCTGGATAATTTAAAGTGAAATATTGGGCTTTAAAAAAATTGGGTTAGGTGGCTAATAAATGGTGTTAGCTTATAATTTAAGAAGATGGTTAATTAAGTGACAAGCTGGGCTTATGGCCCAAAGGATTAAAGTGCATTAAGTGGGCATAAGGTGGCGCCTTAAGGGAGGAGGAATTTGGGCCCTGAGTGACCGATTGGGCCTTAAGAAATGGGTCAAATTCGGCACTTAAATGGAAAGGTGGTGGACGGCAATTAGGCTACCCTTTAGGAGTTATTTCTTTTATTTTAAGTGTTAAAAAGCTGATAATTAATAAGGACGAGTTGGTTTTAAGGTGGGCTTTCCTAAAGGTAAGATAAGGATTAAGTTATCAGGAGAGTTAAAGGCTATCAGGAGAGGGGAGAGTTGGCCGAAATTCCAACTCTATGTGTGTGGGTATGCCAAAATTTCTCTATAAATAGGGAGTAGTATTCTTCAATTTCGGTATCTTGAAACCCTATTCTTCTCTATTCTCTGTCAAAATTTCCAAGCCTTCTCTACAGTTTCTCTTTTTCTTTTTCTAAGAGTCGAATTCCTCTATTCATACCCTCATCTCCCATAGTCGAATCTACAAGTGAGATCTTTGTTTTCCCGAAGGTGCCCTATAAGCCGTATACTCCTTAGAAATTCGGTAAGTTTCGGGATTTTTCCCTTTCTGTGATTCCCTTATTTTTATCAAACTCCTAATCTAAACCATTGTTCCAAGGTCCTTTTGATTATACTCTTTACTCCTAGAAGCCGAAACTATCCCATTAAAGCCGATTTGGTGGAAAAATCGAAGGTAAAAAGTGGTAAGTATGGCCGAATGGTCTTTCATGATTATTTCCATTTAGCCGAATGGCATATGGGCTAGAATGGTTGTGATTTTCGATTCATTTAATATTTGGGGAATGGCCAAATGTAGGAAGGTTGGTGGTGACAATTTCTAAAGGATATTCGGGATTCGGCTAACCAGGTAAGTGTTCGTTTTAAAGGTTACATTTAACTAATGAGTTAGATCTCATCGTTATTTGGTTTAGTGATTAAGGGATTGTTATGGACTCAACTAATAGTCAAGCAGAGAAGGTTTGATCTGTAAAATCGTCGCCCAAATTCAAGAAGCGATCTGTTTCGGTAGTGCTAGATTGGCCAACGGGGTGTGGGCCAAAATCAAAGTCAGATCGTGGGCCAATAGTAGTTGTTTCAAGTGATAGTAACATAGATATAGCAAAAGCCTTAGTACGAAAATCAGGTGTGTAACACTTCCCCACCGTCTAGATCTGATTAATAATAAATGTATATATATATGTATATGTGTTCACAAGATTTATATGTTACATTAAAAGCCGAAATCTCGAATTTAAACGACGGACCCTCAGGTTAGTAAATAATCTGACTATATGTTACAAGTAAATTGTTGTACATGTTTTAAATTATGGTGCATGTTGCATGGTGTGGGTGATGAAAGAAGGAAGTTATATGTACATGTATATGAGTAACGGTTTTTACCGAGAACTACTGTAGCGGCTAATGCCGTGAACTGTTATACGGGCTTCGGCCATTATATATTATAAGGGCTTCGACCAATATATGTTGATGAGCAGCATGACTGCCATCTTGGAGAGTAGCGGTGTAGGTTGATTGTAGAAATCCCCAATGGTGTGTTGGTTGGTACGGGGGCGTGTAGCAGATGGAAACCTAGGCAATTGGGTTGGGTTTGCATATTATATGTTTCCATGTAAATGAATTTATTATCATGTTTAATGAGGCCCAAATCTAGTGGTGCATGAGGGTTGCACACTGAGTCTCGCGAGTCACCCCTTTAAACTAACCTTTCAGGTGACGATTAGTGCATCGGACAGGGCCGGAGTGAAGCGCAAGGTGGCCATGCAAAAGAAGGTGGAATTGGCGACAAAGTTTCCCCATATTAGTTTTTTTTAAAGTACTTTATATGATGGATTTAAAATACATTGTAATAAGGCCATAGGCCATTAGTTTACATTTTAGATTTAAAATGGGCCTTTAGTATTTATTCTCGTTTTAATTTCTTTCAAGGACATGTAATTAAGTTTTGGGCTTTTGATTATTAAGGCACACTTTATGTAATTTTCTATTTGGGCTTTTTGTCAACACGATTTGTTTTACTAAAAATTTTCTTAGTAACAAACCAGATCTGGTAGTAGTGTTTGGGCCGGGTTTGGGGTGTTACAAATTGGTATCAGAGTCAGATTCAAAACTCGGCTTTGGGATTTTGGGCCCAAAAGATTTTCTAAAAATGGGTTTTTAAAACATGGATTTTTATTAGTAAAGGTTTATTAGCTCAGCATGGCACCTGCGTCTCCGGCCAAGTTCGCCAGGTAAGTAGTCTAAACCATTGTGTGATATAAATGTGGGCTTAACGGGCTTATGGGACATAGACTATCTAGGTTAGAACTTGATGGACTCTAGGCTTAGACAAACAAATTCTTAAAATCCATAAGACTTAACTTCATTAAACAAAACCTGTAAACAAACCACAAGACTAAAGTGTGGTAACAAGCATATGCATGTCTAGGAGAAGATCCGGAAGAGCTTGGTATTTAAGCAGTCTGAGTGACTCACCTCCTCTTCGCAGGAATCTCACCTAGTGCATAGTGATTGTTCACTTTAGCCATGACAGGGTGTGTTAATAGGCATATGCATGTCTAGGAGTGGATTCAGGGAAAGCTTGGTACTTAAGCAGTCCTAGTGACTCACCTCCTTTCCACTAGAATCCTACCTAGTGTGTAGTGACTATTCACCCTAGTTACTGATGCGTGTTGATGTGCCAAAACTACAATTAAAACCCGAAAAGGACTAGCCACCTGTTTTTCTCACAAAAATTTTTAGAATATCTTTACTTTGAAAAAAAGTACCTATGGTTTGCAGAAATACCCCGATTTACAAGGTCAACAGAATCTTTCCATAGGAAACAAAAATAACAACAACATCAAAATATTCCTGAGTTGTAAATGACCAAAACACCCTTTATTTGCAAAATGACCAAAATACTCCTGATTGGCAAAATTACTGAAACACCCCCAAACTTCAAAATTTTGAAATATCCCCAGATTTTATAAATTACCAAAATAACCTCAGATTTACAAAATTACCGACATACCCCTAGATTTACGAAATTACCAAAATACGCTCGAGTTGGAAAATTACCAAAATACCCTTATTTCGCCAAATCACCCGGAACCTTATTTTGGAAAATTATGAAAATACCTCTGTAGAAAAATTACGAAAATACCCCTGGGTAGAGAAATGACGAAAATACCCTTAGGTAATGAATGTTACTTGTATGAATGTTGTGTGTGCATAATTCCTAGAATAGGAAGACTGAAAACTGCAGATAGGTTCGAATTCGAAAGAATTACTTTTAAACTATGTTTCATGAGATTGTTCGGGGATAATTAGTGGAAACAATTAATGACTCATAAAATTTTTAAATCAGATAAACGCAAACTAGAAGAATGAGTACAAGAGGTCGAGGACGTCCGCCACATGGACACGATAAAGGTAGGATAACCATGTCAGAACCCGTAGGATCAGGTCATGGGTCCAAAAGTGAGATACCGGTTCCACCAACTGTTGAGGTGAAATTTCAAGACCAAACAGGAGGAAAGGACGTGGTGTCCCAGGCTGTACTGAAGGTTTTAGAAAGAGTGACTGAGGCTGGTATGGGCAGAGGAGCCCGAAAATCTGTGCTTGAAAGGTTGAGGAGTAATGGGGCCGAAGTATTTAGGGGAGTCTCTGGCATATCCCCGAGTTCCGCTAAATATTGGTTGGAGGCAGTGGAACGTATAATGGATGACTTAGACTTTACGGTGGAGGAGAAGCTGAAGGGGGTCATGTCTCTTCTTAGAGACGAGGCCTACCAATAGTGGCTCACGGTGAAAGAGGGTACGGCCGCATTCTTGATTGACTGGGATCTCTTTAAGGAGTCATTCCAGGGAAATTACGTTGGGGCTAGTTACATGGATGCTCAAAGGAAAGCATTCCTGAATTTGGTGCAGGGGAGTAAGTCTGTAGCTGGGTATGAGGTTGAGTTTCTACACCTAAGTCGTTACACTCGAGGAATGGTAGCAACGGAGTATGAACGTTGTGTTCGGTTCGAGGATGGGTTAAGAAATGAGCTAAGGATTTTAATCGTGCAACAACGAGAGAGAATTTTCGCGGTTCTAGTGGATAAAGTCAAAATAGCTGAGAAAGTGAAACGGGCTAAGAGACAAGAAATGGATAAGGATCAGGGTGAGAATAAGAGAAGTTTTGGGCCATCGGAAGTATCTGGGAATTTTCAGAAGAGGCCTAGAACGGATGGGCCAGCTCGTGCTCCATCGGTCCAGAGTCAAGCATGTTGTATATGTGGGAGAACCCATTATGGGGAGTGTAGAGTGAAAACCGGTGGATGCTTTAGGTGTAGATCCATAGAACATCTGATGAGGGACTATCTTCAGATGGATCGGGGACAGCCAACGGGCCGAAGTTCTGATCAGGCTAGGAGAGGTGGTCAGTCTGGACCAAGGGGTCGTGGTCAAACCAGAGGAGGCAATGGGGCAAGAGGTGGTCGTGAAGCACCAAAGTGAGGTGCGAGTTATGTTGAGGTAAGGCGACCGACTTTGGTCTATGCAAGACATCGCCAAGGGGACGGAGACACTCAGATCACGAATCATGGTGCGTACCTACTATAATATACTAAGTGTTTATTTTGGCTTTAGAATTAGAGTCTTGTGAAAAGCATAGTGGTGAGACTTAGTTAGTATGATTTCTAGTTAGCTGAAAATTTCGAGGACGAAATTTCTTTAAGGGGGTAGAATTGTAACATCCTCAAAGTGGGCCTACTTAGTCTAATATGATAAGTTGGGATTGTAAAGGTTGGGCTAACTTTTTGATTAAATATTTGGATTAGGATTAAAGTTAGTGCTCTGGATAATTTAAAGTGAAATATTGGGCTTTAAAAAAATTGGGTTAGGTGGCTAATAAATGGTGTTAGCTTATAATTTAAGAAGATGGTTAATTAAGTGACAAACTGGGCTTGTGGCCCAAAGGATTAAAGTGCATTAAGTGGGCATAAGGTGGCATCTTAAGGGAGGAGGAATTTGGGCCCTGAGTGACCGATTGGGCCTTAGGAAATGGGCCAAATTCGGCACTTAAATTGGAAGAGGTGGACGGCAATTAGGCTACCTTTTAGGAGTTATTTCTTTTATTTTAAGTGTTAAAAAGCTGATAATTAATAAGGAGGAGTTGGTTTTAAGGTGGGCTCTCCTAAAGGTAAGATAAGGATTAAGTTATCAAGAGAGTTAAAGGCTATCAGCAGAGGGGAGAATTGGCCGAAATTCCAACTCTGTGTGTGTGGGTATGCCAAAATTTCTCTATAAATAGGGAGTAGTATTCTTCAATTTCGGTATCTTGAAACCCTATTCTTCTTTCATTCTCTGTCGAAATTTCTAAGCCTTCTCTACAGTTTCTCTTTTTCTTTTTCTAAGAGCTGAATTCATCTGTTCATACCCTCATCTCTCATAGCCAAATCTACAAGTGAGATCTCTGTTTTCTCGAAGGTGCACTGTAAGTCGTATACTCCTTAGTAATTCAGTAAGTTTCGAGATTTTTCCTTTTCGTGATTCCTTATTTTATCAAACTCCTAATCTAAACCATTGTTCCAAGGTCCTTTCGATTATACTCTTTACTCCTAGAAGCCGAAACTATCCCATTAAAGCCAATTTGGTGGAAAAATCGAAGGTAAGAAGTGGTAAGTATGGCCGAATGGTCTTTCATAATTCTTTCCATTTAGCCGAATGGCATATGGGTTAGAATGGTTGTGATTTTCGATTCGTTTAATATTTGGGGAATGGCCGAATGTAGGAAGGTTGGTGGTGACAATTTTTAAAAGATATTCGGGATTTGGCTAACTAGGTAAGTGTTCGTTTTAAAGGTTACATTTAACTAATGAGTTAGATCTCATCGTTATTTGGTTTAGTGATTAAGGGATTGTTATGGACTCAACTAACATTCAAGCAGAGAAGGTTGGATCTGTAAAATCATTGCCCAAATTCAAGAAGCGATCTGTTTCGGTAGTGCGAGATTAGCCAACGGGGTGTGGGCCAAAATCAAAGTCAGATCGTGGGCCAATAGTAGTTGTTTCAAGTGATAGTAACGTAGATATAGCAAAAGCCTTAGTACGCAAATCAGGTGTGTAACACTTCCCCATCGTCTAGATCTGATTAATAATAAATGTATATATATATATGTATATGTGTTCACAAGATTTATATGTTACATTAAAAGCCGAAATCTCAGATTTAAATGACGGACCCTCAGGTTAGTAAATAATCTGACTATATGTTACAAGTAAACTATTGTACATGTTTTAAATTATGGTGCATGTTGCATGGGGTGGGTGATGAAAGGAGGAAGTTATATGTACATGTATATGAGTAACAGTTTTACCGTGAATTCTTATGTGGCTAATGTCGTGAACTGTTATCTGAGCTTCACCATTGTATGTTATAAGGGCTTCGACCAATATATGTTGATGAGCAGCATGATTGCCATCTTGGAGAGTAGCGGTGTGGGTTGATTGTAGAAATCCCCAATGGTGTGTTGGTTGGTAAGGGGGCGTGTAGCGGATGGAAACCTAGGTAATTGGGTTGGGTTTGCATATTATATGTTTCCATGTAAATGAATTTATTATCATGTTTAACGAGGCCCAAATCTAGTGGTGCATGAGGGTTACACACTGAGTCTCGAGACTCACCCCCTTTAAACTAACCTTTTAAGTGACGATTAGTGCATCGGACCGGGCCGGAGTGATGCGCAAGGTGGCCATGCAAAAGAAGGTGGATTCGGCGACAAAGTTTCGCCATATTAGTTTTTTTTTAAAGTACTTTATATGATGGATTTAAAATACATTGTAATAAGGCCATAGGCCATTTGTTTACATTTTAGTTTTAAAATGGGCCTTTAGTATTTATTCTCGTTTTAATTTCTTTCAAGGACATGTAATTAAGTTTTGGGCTTTTGATTATTAAGGCACACTTTATGTAATTTTCTATTTAGGCTTTTTGTCAACACGATTTGTTTTACTAAAAATTTTCTTAGTGACAAACCAGATCTGGTAGTAGTATTTGGGCCGGGTTTGGGGTGTTACAAATTGGTATCAGAGCCAGGTTCAAAACTCAGCTTTAGGATTTTGGGCCCAAAAGATTTTCTAAAAATAGGTTTTTAAAACATGGATTTTTATTAGTAAAGGTTTATTAGCTCAGCATGGCACCTGCGTCTCCGGCCAAGTTCACCAAGTAAGTAGTCTAAACCATTGTGTGATATAAATGTGGGCTTAACGGGCTTATGGGACGTAGACTATTTAGGTTAGAACTTGATGGACTCTAGGCTTAGACAAACAAATTCTTAAAATCCATAAGACTTAACTTCATTAAACAAAACCTGTAAACAAACTACAAGACTAAAGTGTGGTAACAAGCATATGCATGTCTAGGAGAAGATCCGGAAGAGCTTGGTATTTAAGCAGTTCGAGTGACTCGCCTCCTCTTCGCAGGAATCTTACATGGTGCATAGTGATTGTTCACTTTAGCCATGACAGGGTGTGGTAATAGGCATATGCATGTCTAGGAGTGGATTCAGGAAAGCTTGGTACTTAAGCGGTCCTAGTGACTCACCTCCTTTCCACTAGAATCCTACACAGTGCGTAGTGACTATTCATCCTAGTTACGAGTACATGTTGATGAGCCAAAACTACAATTAAAACCCGAAAGGAACCCGACCAACTGCTTTTCTCACAAAAATTTTTAGAATATCTTTACTTTGAAAAAAATACCTATGGTTTGCAGAAATACCCCGATTTACAAGGTCAACTGAATCTTTACATAGGAAACAAAAACAACAACAACAATATCAAAATATCCCTGAGTTATAAATGACCAAAACACCCTTAATTTGCAAAATGACCAAAATACCCCTAATTGGCAAAATTACTGAAACACCCCCAGACTTCAAAATTTTTAAAATATCCCCGATTTTATAAATTACCAAAATAACCCTCGATTTACAAAATTACCGATATACCCCAAGATTTGCAAAATTACCGAAATACCCTCGAGTTGGAAAATTACCAAAATACCCTTATTTTGCCAAATCACCCGAAACCTTATTTTGGAAAATTATGAAAATACCCTCAGAGAAAATTACAAAATACCCCGGTAGTGAAATGACAAAAATACCCTTAGGTAATGAATGCTACTTGTATGAACGTTGTGTATGCATAATTTCTAGAATAGGAAGACTGAAAACTGTAGATAGGTTCAAATTCGAAAGAATCACTTTTAAACTATGTTTCATAATATTGTTTGGGGATAATTAGTGGAAACAATTAATGACTCATAAAATTTTTAAATCAGATAAACGCAAACTAGAAGAATGAGTACAAGAGGTCGAGGATGTCCGCCATGTAGACGCGATAGAGGTAGGATGACCGTGTCAGAACCCGTAGATCGGGTCATGGGTCCGAAAGTGAGATACCGATTCTACCAGCTGCTGAGGTGGAATTTTAAGACCAGACAGGAGGAGAGGACGTGGTGTCCCAAGCTGTACTGAGGGTTTTAGAAAGAGTGGCTGAGGCTGGTATGGGTAGAGGAGCCCGAAAATCTGTACTGAAAGGTTGAGGAGTAATGGGGTCAAAGTATTTAAGGGAGTCTCTAGCATATCCTCAAGTTCCGCTAAATATTGGTTGGAGGCAGTGGAACGTATAATGGATGACTTAGACTTCATGGTGGAGGAGAAGCTGAAGGGGGTCGTGTCTCTTCTTAGAGACAAGGCCTACCAATGGTGGCTCACGATGAAAGAGGGTACGGCGGTGGACCTGATTGACTTGGATCTCTTTAAGGAGTCATTCCAGGGAAAGTACGTTGGGGCTAGTTACATGGATGCTCAAAGGAAAGCATTCCTGAATTTGGTGCAAGGGAGTAAGTCTGTGGCTGAGTATGAGGCTGAGTTTCTACGCCTGAGTCATTACGCTCGAGGAATGGTAGCAATGGAGTATGAAAGTTATGTTCGGTTTGAGGATGGGCTAAGAAATGAGCTAAGGATTTTAATCGCGCCACAACGAGAGAGAATTTTTACGGTTCTAGTGGATAAAGTCAAAATAGCTGAGGAAGTGAAATGGGCTAAGAGACAAAAAGGGATAAGGATCGAGGTGAGAATATGAGAAGTTTTGGGCCATCGGTAGCATTTGGGAATTTTCAGAAGAGGCCTAGAACTGATGGGCCAGCTCATGCTTCATCGGTCTAAAGTCAAGCATGTTCTATATGTGGGAGAACCCATTATGGGGAGTGTAGAGTGAAAACCGATGGATGCTTTAGGTGTGGATCCACAGAACATCTGATGGGGCAAGAGGTGGTTGTGAAGCACCAGGCGGAGGTGCAGGTTATGTTGAGGCAAGGCAGCCAGCTTTGGTCTATGCAGCACATTGCCAAGGGGACGGAGACACTCCAGATACGAATCATGGTGCGTATCCTACCATAATATACTAAGTGTTTATTTTGGCTTTAGAATTAGAGTGTGCAGCGAAAGCATAGTGGTGAGACTTAGGTAGTATGATTTCTAGTTAGCTGAAAATTTCGAGGATGAAATTTCTTTAAGGGGGTAGAACTGTAACATCCTCAAAGTGGGCCTACTCATTTATATGATAGTCTAATATGATAAGTTGGGATTGTAAAGGTTGGGCTGACTTTTTGATTAAATATTTGGATTAGGATTAAATTTAGTGCTCTGGATAATTTAAAGTGAAATATTGGGCTTTAAAAAAATTGGGTTAGGTGGCTAATAAATGGTGTTAGCTTATAATTTAAGAAGATGGTTAATTAAGTGACAAGCTGGGCTTGTGGCCCAAAGGATTAAAGTGCATTAAGTGGGCATAAGGTGGCGTCTTAAGGGAGGAGGAATTTGGGCCCTGAGTGATCGATTGAGCCTTAGGAAATGAGTCAAATTCGGCACTTAAATGGGAAGGGGGTGGACGAAAATTAGGCTACCTTTTAGGAGTTATTTCTTTTATTTTAAGTGTTAAAAAGCTAATAATTAATAAGGAGGAGTTGGTTTTAAGGTGGGCTCTCCTAAAGGTAAGATAAGGATTAAGTTATCAGGAGAGTTAAAGGCTATCGAGAGAGGGAGAGTTGGCCAAAATTCCAACTCGTGTGTGTGGGTATGTCAAATTTCTCTATAAATAGGGAGTAGTATTCTTCAATTTGGTATCTTGAAACCCTATTCTTCTCTCATTCTCTAGAAATTTCCAAGCCTTCTCTATAGTTTCTCTTTTTTTCTAAGAGCCAATTCTCTGTTCATACCCTCATCTCCCATAGCCAAATCTACAAGTGAGATCTCTGTTTTCCAGAAGGTGCATCGTAAGTAGTATACTCCTTAGTAATCCGGTAAGTTTCGGATTTTTCCTTTTTGTGATTCCTTATTTTATCAAACTCCTAATATAAACCATTGTTCCAAGGTCCTTTCGATTGTACTCTTTACTCCTAGAAGTGAAACTATCCCATTAAAGCCGATTTGGTGGAAAAATCAAAGGTAAGAAGTGGTAAGTATGGCGAATGGTCTTCCATGATTCTTTTCATTTAGCCAAATGGCATATGGGTTAGAATAGTTGTGATTTTGATTCGTTTAATATTTGGGAATGGCCAAATGTAGGAAGGTTGGTGGTGACAATTTCTAAAGGATATTCGGGATTGACTAACTAGGTAAGTGTTCGTTTTAAAGGTTACATTTAACTAATGAGTTAGATCTCATCATTATTTGGTTTAGTGATTAAGGGATTGATATGGACTCAACTAACAGTCAAGCAGAGAAGGTTGGATCTGTAAAACTCTCGCCCAAATTCAAGAAGCGATCTGTTTCGGTAGTGCGAGATTGGCCGACGTGGTGTGGGCCAAAATCAAAGTCAGATCGTAGGCCAATAGTAGTTGTTTCAAGTGATAGTAACGTAGATATAGCAAAAGCCTTAGTACGCAAATTAGGTGTGTAACACTTCCCCACCGTCTAGATCTAATTAATAATAAATGTGTATATATATGTATATGTGTTCACAAGATTTATATGTTACATTAAAAGCTGAAATCTCAAATTTAAACGACGGACCCTTAGGTTAGTAAATAATCTGACTATATGTTACAAGTAAACTGTTGTACATGTTTTAAATTATGGTGCATGTTGCATGGGGTGGGTGATGAAAGGAGGAAGTTATATGTACATGTATATGAGTAACGATTTTTACCGTGAACTACTGTAGCGGCTAATGTCGTGAACTGTTATACGGGCTTCGGCCATTATATGTTATAAGGGTTTCGGCCAATATATGTTGATGAGCAGCATGACTGCCGTCTTGGAGAGTAGCGGTGTAGGTTGATTATAGAAATCCCCAATGGTGTGTTGGTTGGTACGGAGGCGTGTAGCGGATGGAAACCTAGGTAATTGGGTTGGGTTTGCATATTATATGTTTCCATGTAAATGAATTTATTATCATGTTTAATGAGGCCCAAATCTAGTGGTGCATGAGGGTTGCACACTGAGTCTCGCGACTCACCCCCTTTAAACTAACCTTTCGGTGACGATTAGTGCATCGGATTGGGCGAAGTGAAGTGCAAGGTGGCCATGCAAAAGAAGGTGGATCCGTGACAAAGTTTCCCATATTAGTTTTTTTAAAGTACTTTATATGATGGATTTAAAATACATTGTAATAAGGCCATCGACCATTTGTTTACATTTTAGATTTAAAATGGGCCTTTAGTATTTATTCTCGTTTTAATTTCTTTCAAGGACATGTAATTAAGTTTTTGGCTTTTGATTATTAAGGCACACTTTATGTAATTTTCTATTTAGGCTTTTTGTCAACACGATTTGTTTTACTAAAAATTTTCTTAGTAACAAACCAGATCTGGTAGTAGTGTTTGGGCCGGGTTTGGGGTGTTACATTTTCTCTGGTAGATTTTTTAAAGTACTTTATGGTTTATATGGCATGTATAAGATGGAATAAATAATAATAATAATAATAATAAACTTGTAGTATGGTTATGAAAAGCTTATATACATATATGTTAGTTTTATGTGCATATATTTAATAGTATCTATTAGTAGTCAATGAATGGAAATTATATATAGTAAGTTTATACAAATGAGTAGTGTAATGACATTTTAGGTTTAAAACTTGAATTTTTGACTTGAATTGGTTGCTTGGTTGAGATATATTGGTGTGTACAAATGTTATATGCAGGTAAATTTTTAAAAGGGTGAGAAAAGTGGCCTTGAAGTGGCCTATTTTCGTCCACACGGGTAGACACAAGGGCGTGTGTCTTGGCCGTGTGAAAATTGCACCTTAATGTTTTACAAGCAGAGAGTTACACGGTTGAGGACATGGCCCTGTGACCCGGATCACTTGGCCATGTACCCACACGGACGTGTGACCCTATATGTGAGAAAATTTTAAAATTTTGCGAAAAATTCTATGAGTTCCCAATTTAGTCCCGACTCGATTTCAATGTATATCTTGGGCCTCGAGGGTCCATTTAAGGGACCATATGATGATTCTCGGTGAATGAATAGTAATTGACACGATTTATCAGTAAATGTTCAGTAAACTCCAATAACACTCTGTAACCCCATTCCGACAACGGATATGGTTAGGAGTGTTACAAGAAGTTTGAGGGCATATTCATACAAAAAAACTCTAGGGCTTCCCACTATAATCGTGTAATTTTTTTCTTTATTTTTAGGTAACCGGTACCTTTAACCTTCCTTATTCTAATGTCAGCATCGTCATGGGCGCAAAGGGATTCTTAGGCGGGGAGTGCTGTTGCAGTGCAGTAAAGGTGATGCTCCTCTCGAGACGATGAAGATTGTCATTATTAAACAACCCAATAATAAATACAACCATTGTTGCACTAACCTGAGTTTAACATCTACTATGCCGGATTATCTACTCTCCACCTGAGAGCCCTCTTGTGTCCACCTCGGTGTCAGCCTTCAAACAAGAATGAAAGGTTAAATATACCAATTATTTGGAAATAGGGAAAAAAATTACATTGATTACAACAGAAATTGTATGATTATGACCTTAATCTTATGTATGGTATTTATAAGGCATCATTTGCGGGTATCCAAAATGCTTGACCTCCTAACTGAGTAACAACCGTAATCAAGGCCCCGGTTATACTCAAACCTGTGACCGCATCATGGTCGCCAACTAGGACCTCTACCTAGACTTCCACCCCTCGTCATATCAAGCATTATTACCCCGAAATCGGATTTCCCCACGATGGGTTCCTCAGGTGATGGTCATATTCCGCCATGAGATATG
Source organism: Gossypium rotundifolium (assembly GCA_025506655.1). Taxonomy (NCBI): domain Eukaryota; kingdom Viridiplantae; phylum Streptophyta; class Magnoliopsida; order Malvales; family Malvaceae; genus Gossypium; species Gossypium rotundifolium. The sequence continues at coordinate 55,029,581 of CP106725.1, forward strand.
AAATGAATGTGTACTGAAGCGCATTATCACATCCTCGACCCCTCAAAACTACCTAATAACTTTCGTTGTTTCAGTCGAAAACCCTGAACAGTTTCAAAATACCCTAAACCCTAATAAAACCAAAAACTTAAAAACCCTAACCCTAAAAAACCCTAACCCTGGAGAGAGAAAGTGAAAACGCGTTCAGCTGGACGAGTTTTCCTACCATTTGTGTAGAAAGCACGCCCAACTTTTTTCTCCTAAAACGGCCTTTTCCCTAATTAAAGTTAAAAACGGCCTAAAAGCCTAATTAAAAGCTTTTAGCTTATTTTGCTAATATAGCCTATTTTAACTATTCAAATAAGAAATGAATATATCATTTAACTTTGTCCTTTCTTTTCCTTTAATTATAATTATCCAAATACGCTAAAAAGAGAGTAAGAAAGTGATAATTATTTACATGGCAATTAGTATCTTTTAAATTACAATGTGGATCTTTGAAATAATTATATATTAAGGATTACTATATTTTATGAGTAGGTCTAGGATATTACTATTTATTTTTGAATGTGGTAAAATAATAATAAAATAATTAAAAATAATATTTGGCATCATCTTAAATTTTCTTGTGGCATTTCTTTACTCCATAATTATCCATAGATTAAATTTAAATTCATGTTGAATAATTATTTAATACACAAACAATAAAATTTTAACTCTACAAGTGGGATTAAGATTTTCTCTAGTGCCCTTAATTAAAAGTTTAACTCCTATCAAATAATATTAACAATCTCTTCGCCTAATGATAAGAATATTTATGTTGTGGCATGAGAACTTGGGTTCAATCTCTAATAATCTCATCCTTAGTCTTAATTATCGAACAATAAAATCCGTATCAAAACATAATATATTTATGTTGTGAAAAAATGTTTCAAATTTAATGATAAAATATTTTTATTAATTTAATATATTAGGAAAGAAATGTGTACCAAATGATATACATTAAGAAGCAAATCATATATTTGATTATATAATCTTAAATACACCGTCATTGTAGTAATGATTCAAGTTTTACATTTTCATTTTATTTATTTATAAAAACACTAGAATTCATAACCTAAACCTCCATAACAAATAATTTTTAAAAATAATTAAGGAGGATTTAGTTTATACTACAATTGGGTTATATAATGTTAACTTGTTCTTTTCTCCTCGTTGAAAGTAATTTGAATTTGATTTTGATTTTGGTCCGTTACTCATTATCATTTGATTTTTATAGGGTTTAAGAAAGCATATGCCCATTACATAAATTGTTTTTTTCGTACATACGTGTTCTCTTTGTGCTATTTCACCATTTTCTTGTTTTTGGTTCAAATATGAAATTCTTTATGACACTTGCTGTATTCACCAATTTTTACAATGATAATTGGTCCATCCTCGGATCAAAATCATTTTATTTGTTTCGTATCTATTTACTTATTTTTGAATGATATTTATTGTAAAAATGTAGAGACAAAAAGTAATTATTTCGATTCAATAGTAAAAAGACTAAAAAATAATTAACATAAAGAAATATATTTTTTAAAACAATACTTATTAAAACATTATATTTAAAAATAAAATAAATATTTTTAAAAGAAAACTCTTGAAAATAGTAGGTAATATTTATGGTTTTTTAGGGTTAATACATACCATATATTTAAGTTGTATTTGTTTTTTCAAAGATAGTAGGTAATATCTAGGTTGTCATGTCTAGGAATAAATATATGTGATGTGTGAATGATAATGTATTATCTATGTTAGGTATGTGGTCTCGATGGTTTGGGCTCTCAAGATTTTGGGCGACATTTGTCTTAACTCATAAGGTGATCCTTTTCAGTTACAAGCACGTGAGATGAGCTCACGCCGTATAGATATAACATCAATTTATTTAGGTTTATTCTAGACATAATTTTTAAATTATAATTTTAAAAAAAAACTATTAACTTTTTTAAAAGTTGTAAAAATTATAAAAAGAAATGGTGATTTTTGCTTTTCTTGATATCTCACAATAGATAAATCCACATTATTTGAGACCTTAATAATTTACCATATGTACTAACAAATTTATTATTATAAATTTCTATTTTTATTTTATGCACATATTTAATCGAAACAATAAGTGTGTTCTTTGACATTATAGTATAACATCTTACATTAAAATTAATAGTTAATCGAAAATGACCCTAAAAGTATATCAAACATCGATGCAATTATTACCAAATTAGATAAGAAAACAACAACAAAACTATAAACACTTATAAAAAATGAGATTTAAATGTTGTGAAATAAAAAGAAGAAGAAGCAAGAATCATAATTTCTCTCTCTCTTTTATAATTTTTATAATGTTTTATAAAGTTTAATGATTTTTAAATATATATATAATTAGTCTAAATTGAATCTAGATAAATGGATGTCTAGATTAAAAAAGACTTAAACATTTTTTATCTTAGTTCATTTTCAACTTGAATTCTCGATAAAAATTTTATAAGTTTCATTTTTTTGAAATAGTTTTATTTTTTGTATTTTTTGTTAACGTGGACTACTATGTTAACATCGCGATAGTTGATTCAATATTAAGAGTCATGTCGGTTAAATAATAGTCAATGATAAAAATCGTTAATCAAATAATTTAATTGGTGTGTTTTAACATTGAAAACTTAACTAAATGCATTTTTCACTAAAAGTGATTTTTTTAAGCTCCAAAACTTTTTTTTTTATTTATTCTTCTGGACATTCTCTTATCGTTTTACTTTTTTGCATTAAATAAGTAAAAGTATCAGGAAAGCCCATGCACTTAGGGGCAGATTGCATTTTAGTCTCTCTACTGAAAAAATGGGCAAATTAACCCTTATACATTTCAAAATATACAAATTAGCTCTTCTATTATTATCTTTTTGTTAAACAATGACGCTTTCATGCTGAAAATTATTTTTTTATTGGTAAACTATAAAAACGGTCATTTAATTATGCCTTTCGCTCTATTTTGGTTTACCAACTATTAATTTTTTCGATTTAGTCATTAAATTGTTCGAAGTTAAATATTTTAGTCACTCTGTGCTGATGTGGGTTTTTTTAATTGGTCTGGTAACAAAATTAGCCCTCTAATGTTTATACATTCTATCAGTTTGATCCTAAATATAAAAAATTCAACAAATTTAGAACTCAATGTTTACAAAATTTGTCATTTTACTTCCAATTCTAAAAAAATTAATAAACTTAGCCTCGACATTTACAAAGCCTATCAATTTACCCTTAACTCTAAAATTTTTTAATATATTTAAAAAAAATCATTTTTAACCCTTTAGAACCCATTGGCTAACTAGTGATGACAATGGGGCAGGGCGGGGTTTTCTTTGCCCACCCTGACCTCGACTTTAAAAAAATTTAACCTGCTCTGAACCCGAACAAAAAATTAATAGTATACCTAACTCCGATCCAGTTCGACTAGAGTTTATTTTTATTTTATTTTTTAATTTTGATTAACTAATATTTTTAATAAAAATGAAAGTTTTTGACACCATTTCTTTTTTTTTTTTAATGATTTATCTCGAAGTTGTGTGCTAATGTCTATTTACACACATTTTGTGATTATATAATAGAAGAAAAAGAAGGAACAAAATTTCCTTTAATAAATTATTAAATTAAGAAGATAACCTTATAGGGGTGAAAGGGAACTAGTATAGAGGCCATAGAATGAGAATAGTAGTGATAAATTTTAGGGATTTTTTAATATAATTAATAATAAATATGTATATAGGGTAATTTCGTAAATATCTCGGGGTGGGTGGGTGGTTTCATTCTAAACCTGACCCGACTATTTTTAAAAATTAACCAGCCTTGGCCTGATCTCTGACTTCAATTAAAAAAACCCGACCCTATAGAGTCGGATTGGCTCAAAACCTGTAGGATTTGGGGTTTTTTGTCATCCCTACAATTAACCCACGTAAGATATTAAAATAAGAGAAAGAATATCATATTTTAAGTCCCTTGCAAAATAACCCTAAAAAATTGAGATAAAACACACACAAAAAAAAAGTCCAAAATAAAATAAAGGCATTAAAAACATTATCTTTTCGGTTAGTTATGCAACCAATTATTTTAGATAGGTTCCAAATCAATTGGTTTGGTCTAGTATGAAGCGTAAATTGTAGTAAAAAATTATTATTTTTAAATATTTTTAGAGTTAGGACTAAATGGACAGATTTTGTAAATGTTGAGAGTCAATTTTTTTTTTTTAGAATTAGAACTAAAATGACAAATTTTGTAAACATTGAGGGCTAAATTTGTTAAATTTTTATATTTAGGATCAAATTGATAGAATATGTAAACATTAGAGGGCTACTTTTTGTTACTAGATCAATAAAAAAAGCTCAAGTCAGCTTAGAGTGACTAAAATATTTAATTTCAAAAAGTTTAGTAACTAAATCGAAAAAATTAATAGTTAGGTGACCAAAATAGAACGAAAAGCATAGTCAGGTAACCATTTTTATAGTTTACCCATAAAAAAATTTTAGTATGTTTCTTGGCTTTATTTAATAGAAAAATTTAATGGAGAGGCTAATTTGCACGTTTCGAAATATATAAAGGCTAATTTGCATATTTTTTTAAAGTAGAAGAGCCGAAATGCAATCTGCCCCTAAGTACAGGGGCTTCCCTGGTACTTTTATCGCATCAAACCTACTCTGTTTTCTATTATAAAAAGGGCAAACTATAAAAATAGTCACTAAATTTAGCAACTTTTTTATCATTGAACTATAAAAAGTTACATTTGGTCACTAAAATTATCGATTATATTGTTTTGGTCACTCGTTCGTTAATGGTCATTACAAGTGGCACATTGATTCAAGGGTTAATGTCTAATTTGATCCATGAACTATAACTAAAACTTTCAATTTGGTACTTTTACAACATTTTTAATAATAATTCTGAAAAAAGTATTAAAAAATCTGAAAATTCATTGTTTATTTTTTCAAATTATAATTATGTAAATAAAAAATTCTACAAAATATATAATAAACAAAACACATAGTTACATATTAAAAAGAATATTTATATAATTATGAATTTTACAACATAATTGAGAAACACTACCAGATAAGGGTTTATCAACTTCAGACTACCATATTTGAGAAACATAATTATGAATTTTTACCACAAATCTTCTATCAACTTGAGTTTAGCTCTTCCATTGTTTGATTTTTAAAAAATAAAAAAATGGAATCATACCTAGTATTTCATCCTCACCCCCATTGGTGTGCATGACTATGTCCTTATATTAATAAATCCAAGTCAATTGATTTTACTTGGGATTACATAATCCTGCCTTCTTGCCTCATGCTGATACGTAATTTAAAATGCTAATGAATAATGATACCTCTCCTGGGCCCTGCCTGTTCATGTCTCAATAATCGTCTCCATCCTTTCACTTTCTCATGTCCCGCGTCCAAACCGTGGGAATATTTTCATTTATTTGCCCTATTTTAAATTAGCCTCTATATTTCAAAATATTCCACTTCAGTCCTCAATATATTGTATTGTATCAGTCAGATCCTTCCTTCACCTTACATTTCAACTTACGCAAATATAAAATCCAACATATTTAAAACACATAGATTAAATTGTAAATATTTATATACCTTCTTTATTGATAGTTTGGATATAATGTTAAACTAATGAATAGTATATCGGGTATTTCTTCTTTTTTCTTTTAACTCGTCATGTCTAAATTATTCATGTAGTAGATTCATATGTTTTGTTAGATTTGTACATACGTTTAGTATCTAAATCAATGATTAAATCAATAAAAGATTTAATTGATAGAATATTAATACTTTAATATTCAATAAGAATATTTTAAAATTTGAATAAGAATCGGAGGAGTTTTAATAATTAACCATTATTTATTTATTCGTACTACAGGTACAAAGTCAAGTTGCTTTTTGGTTTAGGATGAGGGCCACATACCAAGGCCGTGGTGTACGCTTTCGGTCCTTGAAGAGTCGATGAGTGCAATTTTACGGTCAATAACTTACTTGAATATGTAGTCTTGTACTCTAGTTAAGCCTTGTTTTGTTTTTTTGTTTTAATTTTACAACTACAATTAAAGAATAATATAACTATATCAAATCAAAACAAAACATAAAATAAAGAGTTGGAATAATTCAGATAAAATTTATCTATGGGATTAAATTCACTTACAGGTTCGTTCTCGATATTTTTAGACTCTAGGTGAAACAATAATTTAAACTTTTTAAAAAATTATAAAATATAATATAATAAAAGCTGAAAAAATTTTAGTGCCCTAAGAGATAAGCATTTAAGGTGAAAAATTGAAAGCTGTAGATATTTAATTAATTTATTTTAGTTTGAATTTTTTTTTTCACATTCCAACCCTGAGCCTTAGGTGGTTCCACTCTGAAATAACCCTTAAGGCTGGTTCTGCTCAATTATGATAACTATACATGATGAGATCGAAAACTCACACATAACAATTACATTTGGTGAGATTCGAAATTGAGTACTTATAATTTTATAGAGAAATGAATATATATTATTATTTAAAATTTTGATTGGATTGATGTTATGAGTTAATCAACATTAATTTAGTTTAAAATAACAAAAAATTATTATTTTCATAAATTTATATAATTATAAAGTGTTTTTTATTATCTTTTAAAAGTTTTTTAAAAATATAAAATCTAATATATGATAAGATTTAAATATAAGAGTAAGACACCGTGAATTTAACAATCTCTTTTTATTTATTTTTAAGTAAATTTTAATAAATATATTTTATATAATTTTTTCATTCATCTAAAAATAAAGAGGCACATGCATAACAAAATAAAAAGAATATTAATTTGTTTTTAAATTTTATTTAAAAAGCAGTAGGGTAAAAATTTTATAAGATATTAAATATTTTTAAAAATAAGTAAAAAAAAAGAAGTAAAAGCAGTGTTAATGAAGGAGTAGGTATCTTTCGTACGTGATATTTTTTATTTACTAGATTTTCATCAGAGATAAATAAAAGGAAATAAAGAAGGAAAAGAGTACAAGTCCATCCAACCAAACCAACCACTACTGGACTGGAGTCATGGAATGGGACAAGTCATTATCATAACATATAAAGACCAGATAAACGAACCATAAGCAGTTTTAGATTTATTTGGAAGGGACGCTTATTAGATAAGATGGAATAAAAATGGAGATGGAAATGTAAGATGAAATTAAAAATAGAGGGAGGTGAGATTCGGATTAGGATTAGAGAGCCGCAGAATTGAAAGAACACACACACACACACACACACACACAGCACACACACACACACACGCTCTGAGTCTGCTTTCAATGGGGCCGGAATCAGGAGTTTCGCTTCCTTCTCCTCCGCAAAATCCTTCCTCGGTTAGTGTTCATTTATTTTTTTTAAGATTTTTGAATCTTGTTCTTGTGTGTTTGGTTTTCAAATTTCATTTCATTTCTTATCTGCGATCTGCTCGGTTTCCGATGCTTTACAATCTTGATGGCATCTCCCTTGTTTTTAACTTATCTCTTTCTCTCAGTCACAGCTCTACTTTCAAATTCAATTAAGCTGCTCTAGTAGCTTCGTCACTCTATTAGGCTTTTAGTTTTTCACTAACCTAACCTCTGCCTTTTTTTCAGCTGACTTTACTTTCCATGTCATCTTTTTTCTTTCTTTCTTTCAATCTTTTCTTCTGATATAATATAGTTATAACATAAATTTCAAATTTTTTATCCTCCTCATGGATCCGCACCCCGATTCTAGGAAGGTTGAATAAAGGTCACTTTTTTTTTTTGGCTAGAATGTTGTACTTATACGTAGTAAACCAATTTCTGGATTCCAGTCCAATCAGTGTGTCTTATACATGCAAATCACTGCAGCAAAATCATTGATCTAATGGCCACTGTTATCAAAAAACGCATCTTGAAAACCAATATGACATGCATATCATCACTTTGGTGTTAATTCCTAGTAAAATCAAATGTTGCCCTCAATTTCTTTCATTCTTTATTTTTTTTCTTTTAATATAAAAAAAAAGGATATTTCCTTTTCTACTCAATATTTTCTATATTGACCACTGCTTTTGCTGGAGTTTTGGGTCTAGGTATGTTCCGGCATTAATCGTGGCATTATCATTTATTTTTTATTTGAAACTCAAAATTGTTTTAAGTACCTGAATCACTTTTGCAGCTTTCATGGGTCAATCTCTCCAGGAACCTAATATTAGCATACCAGAGCCTCGGGGTGGTGTATGGAGACCTGAGCACTTCACCTCTTTATGTTTACTCAAGCACGTTCATAGGGAACTTGCAGGATCATCAGAATGAAGATGCAATATTTGGAGCATTTTCCTTAATTTTTTGGACCCTTACATTGATACCCCTTCTTAAATATGTGTTCATCATGCTGGGTGCAGATGATAGCGGTGAAGGTGTGGTGAATCATTAAATTTCATAATGGATATTAGTGAATCATTAAATTTCATAATGGATATTACTCTCCTATAAAACTTTGGCTAACCATTTAATATCATGTTTACATGATTTCTTATCAGGTGGCACTTTTGCTCTTTACTCACTGCTTTGTAGGCATGCAAAATTTAGCTTGCTTCCCAATCAGCAAGCAGCTGATGAAGAACTCTCCGCCTACAAATATGGGCCCTCGATGCAGGTGGCCACTGGTTCTCCATTGAAGCGATTTTTGGAGAAGCATAAAGCGTTAAGGACAGCCCTTCTTGTTGTGGTACTCTTTGGTGCTTCTATGGTCATAGGTGATGGTGTGCTCACTCCGGCAATATCAGGTAGATATTTATATGGCTAACTAAATTTTAATATTGCAAATTCTTAGGTTATCATCTTTGTGGCTGTGGATTATAAAGTTTTAATACTTTTTCTTTCTTGGAATTTCCTCTTTATCATATGTGGCATGTGGGACAATAAGCAAAGCTATTGATGCTAGCTTTTATTACATTACTTTAGTAAATGATTGTGGATTAAGGTTCTGAGCTTGAGAAGAAATTTTGATGAAGAGCTCTGCTGGATTTTGCATATGAACAAAACAAGATACTTTTTTTTGCTGGGACTTTACCTTTTATAGACAAAATCCAACAACTATATGATCCCAAACTAGAGGAGATGGTGAAGCCAATGCTTTTCCTCAATTTTCTTGTTTGAACCATTTGCCAGACCATGCAATCAGTGTGGCAACTTTGCATGTCGTGTTGGGATTTTCACAACTATGTCGATTCATTCAATGTGCCTATTTCTCAATGGGACATAGTTGATCTCCAATGATCTAATTATGGGGACCGATCATCACAAATACTTTCATGAGCATAGCAGTGCAATCCTCGACTTCCATATTTGCTCTTTTTGTCAAGTGTTTGCACGAATCCTCCTGCCTCTAGTATATGTTCGTGGTGGATCCTGTTTGTCAGATTTTGATATTTCATCATCTAAGTAAAATTTCCCTCTGTTTTGTTGCTGTACTTGTGCCTTTTGTCTTCAACTGGCTGTGTTAATGATTTCTCTCTTCCAATGGTTAAGGGGTTAACTGTTTCTATGTTTGCAGTTCTGTCATCAGTTTCTGGACTTCAAGTTACTGAAAAGAAATTAGCTAGTGGTAATTCAGTTCTCAATTTTGGTTTTCTTTTCCTTTATTAATTCTACTAAGTTTTGGGTTCACAAGTTCTCTTGATGTTTCGTTTTTTCTGTAGTGATTAATAAATTGGCTTTATTTTTTAACCTAGGTGAAATTGTCGTGCTTGCTTGTGTCATATTGGTGGGCCTATTTGCCCTGCAGCATTTTGGAACACGCAGGGTAGCTTTTATGTTTGCACCAATTGTGATCATCTGGCTGGTATCAATTTTTTCCATTGGCTTGTACAACATAATATTTTGGAACCCAAAGATTGTTCGTGCAATTTCCCCATATTATATTATCAAGTTCTTTAGAGAGACTGGTAAAGATGGCTGGTTTTCGCTAGGAGGGATCCTTCTTTCGGTAACTGGTAGGTTGCATTTGAATATCAACAGATTACATTATAACTTTTATTTTAATTGACTTAGATGGTTGTTGGTTTGAGTTAGTGATCATGTGCAATTTTTGGGTTTCATCAGGCACCGAAGCTATGTTTGCAGACCTTGGTCATTTCACTGCCTTATCAATTAGGGTGAGTGTAGTTCCTCCTTTGTTTGTATTCTCTCTTTTTTCCCACTCCTAGCATGTGATCGTAAATTTTGGATTGAAGGTGAAAGTGTTCTATTCTCTTGACATACATGTCTAATCCTCTTGCCATATTAAGCTACATCTGTAGAACTTGATAATGAACCTTTGTTTTGACTGATGTACGAGGAAGAAACCTGATAATTTTTCCTGATTCTGCAGCTTGCATTTGCATTCGTAGTATACCCATGTCTGGTTGTCCAATACATGGGTCAGGCTGCGTTCTTGTCAAGAAACCCACAAAAAGTTCTTAACAGCTTTTATGACTCAATTCCTGGTTAGTGCAATCTGACAGCAACTGTATTGCTTCTAAACATTGTTACAACATTTAAGTTTGTGTAATTTTTCATTTTACCATTGCAGGTCCGGTTTTTTGGCCTATCTTTGTGATTGCCACCCTTGCAACTATTGTTGGGAGTCAGGCTATTATAACTGCCACTTTTTCTTTAATTAAACAATGCCATGCCCTTGGATGCTTCCCTCGAGTCAAAGTAGTTCACACCTCAAAACATATACTTGGCCAGATCTACATCCCAGAAATAAACTGGATACTCATGATACTTACTCTTGCAATAACTATTGGATTTCGAAGTACTACTTTAATTGGAAATGCTTATGGTAATTTGTTCTCTGATAACTGCTTCTTCTCTCCTCAAATATTCTTGACAAAAATATGATTAAATAATAATTAAATTCTCTGCCTATATAAAGTGTTAAGTGGGTATTTTCAATCATGGCCAAACTTTATTATTGCTTTTCCTTGCCTATAGTCTCAGTCATGGAAATTGACTTTGTTACGTACACTTTAGAGTTTGGACTTTAAATGACTGACTAGTAAAGTTCTTGTATCGTTCCTCTCTTACACAGTAAACTTGATCAATTTTGTACTAACGTTTTGGTGAATTTATTATGGTTATATAGAGTGAATACCGTTGTCAATCGCATTGTTCAGATTCTAGAGATGGTTACTAACTTGCATCAACTTGGCTGTGTTATTTGTCTTTGGTGATGATGTTTTCTTATTTGGTATTTGCTTTCAGGACTTGCATGCATTACGGTGATGTTTATTACAACGTTTCTCATGGCTCTTGTGGTAACCTTTGTTTGGCAGAAAAGTGTTTTACTTGCTGCTATGTTCCTTGTGTTCTTCTGGTTTAGTGAAGGGGTCTACTTATCAGCAGCACTCATGAAAGTGCCTCAAGGAGGATGGGTGCCTCTTGTGCTGTCTGTCATCTTTATGTTGGTTATGTACATATGGCACTATGGGACTCGCAAGAAGTACAACTTTGACCTGCACAACAAAGTATCGCTGAAATGGTTGCTTGGCTTGGGTCCTAGCCTCGGTATTGTGCGTGTGCCTGGGATAGGCCTCATTTACTCTGAACTGGCAACAGGAGTCCCTGCAATATTTTCCCACTTTGTCACAAACCTGCCAGCGTTCCATAAGGTGCTGGTTTTTGTTTGTGTGAAATCAGTTCCAGTCCCATATGTTTCACCAGAAGAACGCTTTCTTATTGGTCGGGTATGCCCCAGGCCATATCGTATGTATAGGTGCATTGTCAGGTATGGGTACAAAGATATCCAGCGAGATGATGGGGATTTTGAGGACCAGCTTATACAAAGCATAGCAGAGTTCATCCAGATGGAAGCTGGAGATGCACAATTTTGTAGTTCTGAGAGTTCATCATATGATGGGAGGCTAGCTGTTATAAGTAGCAGGGCCATCCAATCAAGCTCGAGTTTAATAGTTACTGAGAGAGAGGATTGTGATGGTATTGAGTCCATACAGAGCAGCAAATCCCTAATGTTACAGAGCTTGCAAAGTGCTTATCCCGATGATGAGAATCCAGGAGTGAGGAGGAGGCATGTAAGGTTCAAGTAGCTGCAAGTCCAGGTATGGATACAGGTGTTAGGGAAGAGCTGATGGATTTGATAGAGGCAAAGGAAGCAGGGGTTGCATATATAATGGGACATTCATATGTAAAGGCCAGAAGAAGTTCTTCATATTTGAAAAAGCTAGTAATAGACATGGGGTATTCATTTCTTAGAAAGAACTGCAGGGGGCCTTCAGTTGCACTAAACATTCCTCACATCAATCTCATTGAAGTTGGAATGATATATTATGTCTAGTGTAGTGTGGATTATGCCAAGAACCTGAAACTGTTGGTTCACATTATTATTATTATAGTTAGTGCACCTCATCAAAGAGGCCCAGACTTTGTAAGTATTTTACTGTTAGGTTTTTCTTTTTTTTGGTTAGGGAATAAATGATCAAAGTGGCAGGCGCGTAGCCTAAAATAGAAAATTTTCTATTTAATTTTTTTAAAATTTTTAAAATTTAAAATTAGTAAAAGTAAAATTATATTTTAATTTTTTTAAAAATAATAAAATTTATTTTAATATTTTAAAAATTATAAAGATGTAAATTATTAAAATGGTAAAATTATATTTTTATTATCATAAAATTATCTTTAAATTTTATTTTTTTTTTTTTACTTCAAAGAGGTTATTCTAGCCCGTTGTATTTTAGTCTTTTAATTAATTTCAAACTAAATGGGAAAATATTAAGGAGTTCTTAATTATAATTTTCATAAAAATTGTTAAGAATACCAATATTCGACGTGAAGTTGAAACGTGTTTTGCATATAGGAATAGGTTTATCTTACAAATTACTTTTTTTTTTTTTACAAGATGAAAAATTCATGGAAATTACAATCCTCATTGCAAAATAATTCACCAATACATTTTCATTGACATTGCTTTTTTTTTTTTTTAGAAAAAAAATAAGATATAAATTCAAAGAAAACTAGATTCTCTAAAGGAGGATCTTCAAATAGTCTTAAACTTGACTTTCTATCACAAATCATTTTGGCAAGACTATTTGCCACTGTGTTTTCCTCTTGGGAATATGTTGAATCTTTCATTGTTTTACCTTTTTCAGGATCTGATGAATTCTTTTGAGTAAAGTTGAGTTCGAGATTCTAAAGGCACCTTCCTGAATGGCATTAGCAGCCTCAAGGTTATCCGTCTGAATTAAGATCCTTTCAAATGTTCTATCTAATATAAGCTTTAACCCATCCAAGATGCCCCAAAGTTTAGCCTTCGTAATAGTACAATTCCCCAAGTATCTACTAAACCTCACAATCCATTTACCTTTTTGATCCCATATTAAGCCTCCTGTTGCAACAAATTCTTTATCCTGTCTCACTGAACCATCCGTACTTAAGCACACCCAACTTTCTTCCATAAGTAAACTATCAAAGGACCTTTGGGATTTACTTGTCAATGTCTTAACTTCAGAGGTATATTGTCTTGCCCAACTAAGAGAAACTTTGAGTATACCATCCATACTTCATGAAATACCTTGAAAGATAAACAAGTTATAATTTTTCTAAATACGCCAAGAGATGATCTTGAAAAGACACGACCAATCAATCTCAACCAAAGAAACAGGCTGATGCATCTGAAAGTTACCCATGATCCATTCTTAAAGAGACCTGGTGTAGGATCTAGAGAGAGTTTCATCCGGAATGATTTTATCCCAAATGCTTCTGGCAGTAAGGAAAACTCTGAGAACGTGAAACGCCTCTACAAACTTATGACCACAAAAACCACATGCTGTAACACCCCTATCCCGTGTCTGATCACCGAATTAGGGTTAAAGGCGTTACCAGACATATCGAAAACATATACAAAATTAATCATACAACCATTCATCAATATCAATCATAATGTCCCTTAAGTAGGTCATCGAGACCCTAAACATGCTTATAACCGAGTCGAGACTAAACCGAAACACATACGTAATTTCATAAAAATTTGAAACTTTTCTAACATACAGGGGACACACGGCCGTAAGGGTAGGCCGTGCCTCTCCCACGGCTACTTGACACATCCGTGTGTCTTCCCCGTGGCTATATACTGCCAAAACTAACACGATCACCAAGCACGCCCGTGTGCTAAGGCCGTGTACAATAGGTCACATACTGTCATTTCTCACACGGCCACCAAGCACGCCCGTGTCAAGGTCATGTGCAATTCAAGCCACATTCTGCCAATTTACCCACGGTTTTAGGCACGCCCGTGTGCCTCAACCGTGTGACATTATAGGCCATTTTACAAGGCCAAAATGCCACCCATCTTGGGTCTCACCTACAAGCAATACATACCAAACATAATACGCATATATGGCAACCAAAACATATCAAATGGTTCACTTCATTCATACATTCAATACCAATTCCATTCATACCAAATTGCAAACTAAATCCTACATCATTTCAAACATGTATCATCCATTTGCTTAACCAAAACTTAATCATTCCATATGCATCAAAATATACTAAATATATGCTTCATAACTCATTCAATCAAACATTTATCAACTCAAAAACTTGCCAATACACATGGCCATGCTCATTTCATAAACATGTACACCTATTTAGCCTATACATGCCATATTTAATCATATTCATTTTCAAAAGGGTACCAAAATAAGTTTAATAGTGTGATGACGATCCTTGACAATCCCGAGCCTTCAGTAGCTTCGACGACCTATAAAACAGAGAAAATACACACACAGAGTAAGCTTTCAGAAAGCTTAGTATACAAATAAACTTGGCATAAGAAGTATATATGCAATTTGATACATTTGCACATCTCATTCACTTAACAATTTATCATGTATATACTTGATTCATACTTATGACTACTTTGGTCACATTTATCCATTCAAAACTCATTTGAAGCATATAGTTCATTCATAATCTTTCTTGCATCTCATTCACATTATCCTATTCAAACATACCTTTCTTCAAATCAAAGTCATATGCATACTTACCTTTCATGCATACTTAATGCACATTCAACGTACCTGAATCGATATTCATTCACTTAATTGATCATAGCTCCGATATACCATTCGTATTGCAGACTTGCCCGTTGAACCCTTAGGAACCTAGTAGGATACTCAGAAAGCTCGGAATAGTAGTACAATGCCAACATCCCAGACGAGGTCTTACATGCACTCGTATATCGATGCCACTATCCTAGACAGGGTCTTATATATAATTAGATAATGATTCTTACGTCCCAGACGAGGTCCTATGTATAATCAGATAATGTTGCCTACGTCTCAGACGAGGTCTTATGTATAATCAGATAATGTTGCCTACGTCCCAGACGAGGTCTTATGTAAAATCAGATAATGTTGCCTACGTCCCAGACGAGGTCTTACACGAAATTTCAAGTCAACGCCAACGTCCCGGACATGATCTTACATGATAAAACGGAACAGATACCTATGTCATGACATGGCTAATCCTATTTATTCCTAGGTTCATATGGGACTTCTCGGCTTTATCACTATATCGAACTTATTTTGGAATTCACGCACCTAATATCTCATACTCATTCATTTTCATCGATAGACATATGAATACATATACTCAATTCAATACAGATAAGTTTATTTGCATAGTGACTTGCCTCGGATTTGGTTTATCGAACGAAATGGCTACTCGATTATTTTTATTTTCTCGCGATCTAAGTCCGTTTTCCTCGGTTCTTGATCTAAACATATTCAGAATTAAACCTTTTATTCACTATTCCATTCAATTCAATCCATAGACACACATTTTGGGCTATTTGCAAATTAACCCTCATATTTGCACACTTTAACAATTTAGTCCATTTTTCACAAAAAATTAAATTCACAAAATCCACACACACACATGCTTGGCCGAACCTCTCTAGGGAATATATAAGCCCAAATATTTCATCAAATTTGCTATTTAGTCCTTCAATTTATCATTTTACAATTTAGCCCTATTTAGCTAAATTCATCAAAACTTCAAGAACAAAGTATGTTTATCTAACTCATATCTTTCATATATCATCCTCAAACATCACAAAGCTTGTAAAATCATCAATGGCATATTTCACATTCATCATCAAAACACAAAATTGAAACATGGGTTGGATAGCTCGAAGCAACGATTGCAAAAACGTAGAAATTATAAAAAACAGATCAAAAACTAACCTTGAATTAGACCAAAACTATGGCCGAACCTTTGCCTATGTTTTTCTTTTTCTTTCTTTGCTATTTTCAGCTAACAAGGATGATAACTATCATCTTTTCTTTGTTTGTTATATTATAACATATTATTATTCATTTACTAAAATGCCCTTTCACTTAATATAAGAAAACATATATATAACAAGGGCATATTTGACCTTTATCCATCCACTATCTAAATAGTGGTCTTATTGCCTCATAAGGCCTTCTCTTTTGAAAGTGATAACACCTTGATACTTAACAAATATCATGCAACTTTCACATTCAATGCATTTCAATCATTTTGTCAAATTAAACACACAAACAGACAAATTCGCTTACGAAAATTTACCACATGCTAATTCACATATAACGACATAGAAAATAATATTAAAATATTATACGGGCTCGGATTTGTGGTCCAAAAACCACTATTCTGGCTAGGGTATAAACCGAACTGTTACAATTCTCCCCCTTAGGGATTTTCATCCCCGAAAATCTTATCGTTAAATAGATTCGGATATTGCTGTCTCCTTGAATCCTCAAGCTCCCACGTAGCCTCTTCTATTCCGTGTTGATTCCACAATACTTTTACCAATGGAATTTTCTTGTTTATTAACTCTTTTACTTCACGAGCTAAGATACGAATCTGTTCCTCTTTGTATGTTATATCATATCAGATTTCAATTTCAGATGGAGCAATCACATGTGACGGATCAGACCGATATCTACTGAGCATCGAAACGTGAAATACATTGTGAATCTTTTCTAGTTCAGAGGGTAACTTCAATCTATATGCAACAGGCCCAACACGTTCAATGATCTCATACGGTCCGATGAATCTCGGACTTAACTTGTCTTTACGTCCGAATCGGAGCACTTTCTTCCACGGAGATACTTTCAGAAATACTTTGTCGCTGATCTCAAATTCTATATCTCTTCGTTTTAAGTCTGCATAAGACTTCTGACGATCAGATGCTGCTTTCAAACTCAGATCAGTTTCACTTTCTGTTCGGTATCTTTTATCAAATCGACCCCGTGTAACCTATTCTCACTGAGTTCAGCCCAATACAGAGGTGTACGACATTTACGTCCGTACAAAGCTTCATATGGTGCCATTTTGATGCTCGACTGAAAACTATTATTATACACAAATTCGATCAACGGCAGGTATTGTTCCCATGAACCACTAAATTCAAGTACACAACATCTTAACATATCTTCGAGAATCTGAATAATTCACTCGGACTGACCATCCGTTTGCGGATGAAAAGCTGTATTGAAATGCAATTTCGTGCCCAAAGCTTCTTGCAATTTCTTCCAGAACAGCAATGTAAATCTCGGATATCTATCTGACACAATGGATAGTGGCACCCCGTACAATCTCACAATCTCAAAAATATAAAGCTCAGCTAATCTCTCAAGTAAGTAGTCAGATCTTACCGGAAAAAAATGGGCAAATTTCGTCAATCTGTCAACTACAACTCATATCGCATCCTTCTTTTTCGGAGTCAGAGGCAACCCAGAAATCCTTCTTTTTCGGAGTCAGAGGTAACCCAGAAATAAAGTCCATAGTTACTCTATCCCATTTCCATTTAGGAATCAGAATCGGCTGTAACAACCCAGACGAAACTTGATGTTCTGCTTTCACTTGCTGACAAACTAAGCATTTTGAAACAAAGTCAGAAATGTCTCATTTCATGCCAGACCACCAATAGTGTTGCTTCAAATCATGATACATCTTTGTACTTCCCAGATGGACAGATAGGCGACTGTTATGTGCTTCACCCAAAATCAATTGAATCAGCTCCAGATTTCTTGGAACACAAATTCGATCTCGGAATCTCAAACAATCATCAAAAACTTGAAATTCAAATTCAGAATTCAATTCACACTGAGCTCGTTTCAATAACAATTCATTATCAACCTTCTGAGCCTCACATATTTTCTGTACAAATAACGGTTTCGCTCTCAATTCAGCTATCACAGAACTATCATCAGACAAATCTAACTGAGCATTCAAAGCACGTAGTGCAAACAATGGCTTTCTACTCAATGCATCAGCAACCACGTTTGCTTTACCCGGATGATAATCTATCACAAGCTTGTAATCTTTTAGCAGTTCTAACCATCTTCTTTGACGCAGGTTCAAATATTTCTGGGTTATTAGATATTTCAAACTTTTATGATCTGAAAACACATGACATTTCTCACCGTACAAATAATGACGCCAAATTTTAAGTGCAAACACAATCGCAGTGAGCTCAAGGTCGTGTGTCGGATAATTCTTTTCATGAGGCTTTAATTGTCTCGAAGCATAAGCTACCACTTTGCCCTCTTGCATCAAAATACATCCCAGACTGTTTAACGATGCATCACTGTAAACAACAAATTCTTTACCCGATTCTGGCTGTACTAACACTGGAGCTTCTGTTAACAGAGTTTTCAACTGGTCAAAAATTTTCTTATATTTATCCGACCATTCAAATCGGACATCTTTCTGGAGTAATCTAGTCAATGGAGTAGCTATAGTCGAGAAGCCTTTAACAAATCTGCAGTAATAACCAGCTAAACCCAGAAAACTATGAACTTCGGACACGTTCTTCGGAGGTTTCCAATTCAGAATAGCAGAAATCTTGCTCGGATTAACACGAATCCCAGAAGCTGACACAATATGCCCCAGAAAACTGACCTCATTCAACCAGAATTCACATTTGCTGAATTTTGCGTACAATTGCTTTTCTCTCAAAGTTTGCAACACAATTTTCAAATGTTCTGCATACTCATTCTAATCACATGAGTAAATCAAAATGTCGTCAATGAATACAACAACAAATTGATCCAGATACGGTCTAAAAATTCTGTTCATCAAGTCCATAAAAATAGCAGGAGCATTGGTTAGTCCAAATGGCATAACTAAAAACTCATAATGCTCGTACCTCGTTCAAAAAGTAGTTTTCGGAATGTCTGAATCTTTAACCCTCAATTGGTAGTATCCTGATCTCAAATCAATCTTGGAAAACATAGTAGCTCCTTTTAACTGATCAAACAAATCATCAATTTTGGGCAATGGATATTTGTTCTTTATAGTCACCTTATTCAACTAGCGGTAATCGATGCACATTCTCATCGTTCCATCTTTCTTTTTCACAAACAGAACAGGAGCACCCCAAGGCAAAAAACTCGGTCTAGCAAACCCTCTATCAGTCAATTCTTGTAGCTATGACTTTAACTCTTTCAACTCTGTCGGTGCCATTCTATACGGAGCTATCGAAATAGGTGTCGTACCAGGAAACAATTCAATACCAAATTCAACTTCACGAATCGAAGGTAAACCCGATAACTCTTCAGGAACACATCAGAAAAATCACAAACAATGGGTACTGATTCAACTTTTTCTCGGATACTTTTGAATCAATCACATAAGCAAAATATGATTCATACCCCTTTTTTGCATAACTCTGAGCATTCAAAACGGATATCACAGCAGGCAATCCATTTAAATCACTAGACTCAATCCGTACAATCTCATCATTCAGACCTCGTAAATCTATAGTATTTCTTTTACAGTTCACAACGGCATCATGCATAAACAGCCAATCCATTCCTAAAATAATATCGAATTCATCAAATGGAAAAAGCATCAGATCAGCAGGAAAACAGATATCTCGAAACATTAACGGACAGTTCTTGCATACTTTGTCAACCAGGACACTTTTACCTAAGGGTTCGATACTTTTATAGCAAATTCAGTAGACTCTACCGGCAAAGTCTTACCATATACTAAATTCATGCATATGTACGAATGCGTAGAACCAGGGTCTATCAAAGCAATCACAGAAGTATTATAAAGAGTAAAAGTACCCGTTATAACATCAGATGACGAAGCTTCTTCACGAGCTCGGATAGCATACACTCTGACAGGCGCTCTGGCTTCGGATCTGACAACATTGTCTCTCATAGTTCTCTGACTACCACTGACATTCTTTACATTCTTTGATGATCGACCTCTCGCAGGTGCATTATCAGATCTTGGATTCTGAACAGTCTCTGGTTCGACAAGCTCAGGGCAATCACGGATAAAATGATCAAGCGATCCACATCTGCAGCTTCCCGGATGCCTCTTTCCGCAATGTTTACATTCAGGTCTCTCAGAATGAACAATACCAACACTGGCCACAGAAGTTGCTGGGATTTTGGAACTCATTTGAAATCTATCTCTTGTTCAAACGTCTCACATTATCCCTGGAACGACTTTGATCATCTCTAAATCTCTTCGGAGTAGATTGAAATGATTTGTTCTGAAATCTCTTCCTCATATCTTGGGCTTCAGTTTCATCTTTTCTTTTATCTTTCCCAAGTGCTTCAGCTTTGCAGGCTCGATCAACGAGTGTAACAAACTCTTTTATTTCTAATATCCCGACTAGCAAACGGATCTTTTGCACATTATAGCTTCGGAAGATATACACTTTAGGGCATATTGACTTAGTCGCATGAACTCTCGTTCCAGAACAGTCATTCGACCCTATTTAAGCTCCAAAATTTTTTCGTCTCTGATCGACGAATCTTTCACTGATATATTTCTTCCGGAACTCAATCTGAAAGAAATCCCATGTAACCCGTTCTCTTGGAACAACAAAAATTAAGGTTTTCCACCATTGATAAGCCGCATCTCGAAGCAAGGATACAACACACTTTATACATTCATCCGATTTATCGAAAACTTGAATAGTATTTTCAATCCAGAACTCGGCCTTTTCAGTATCATCATCCTTAATAGCTCAAAATTCTTCTGCCCCATACTTACGAATCTTGTCAACTGGAGGCTTACTCAACAGATTCAAATTTGCAGTCGGAGGTATATTGGATGTTTGAGGGGGATTAACCGGGGGCGAAGGTTGCAAAACAGTCGGGTTATTCTTTACAAACTGAGTGAACCACTCACTCATCATCTGGAAAAAAGCTTGTTTAGCTTCTCTCTCCTGACCGTTCGTAGCCGGTCTCGGATCAGAAGGCTCTGTCCCTTGCGCAGGAGCAGGTGCATTACTTTCTACGTCGTCAGCTACGGCTCTTTCGGGATCCATTGCTATATAGAAATCACATTTTATACGTCAGGATTCATCACACTATCACAGTTCAATTATATAACATGTATCGCTAGACTTTGACACGCTATGTTAGTCCGAAAACTGGCTAAACTGTAGCTCTGATACCAACCAAATGTAACACCCTTATCCCGTGTTCGATCACTGAATTAGGGTTAAAGGCGTTACCAAACATATCGAAAACATATACAGAATTAATCATACAACCATTCATTAATATCAATCATAATATCCTTTAAGTAGGTCATCGAGACCCTAAACATGCTTATAATCGAATCGGGACTAAATCGAAACACATACGTAATTTCATAAAAAATTGAAACTATTCTAACATACAGGGGACACACGGCCGTGGGGGTAGGCCGTGCCTCTCCCACGGATACTTGACACACCCGTGTGTCTTCCCCATGGCTATATACTGCCAAAACCAACATGGTCACCAAGCACGCCTGTGTGCTAAGGCCGTGTACAATAGGTCACATACTGTCATTTCTCACACGGCCACCAAGCATGCCCGTGTCGAGGCCGTGTGCAATTTAAGCCACATTCTGCCAATTTACCCACGGTCTTAGGCACGCCCGTGTGCCTCAACCGTGTGACATTATAGGCCATTTTACAAGGCTAATATGCCACCCATCTTGGGCCTCACCTACAAGCAATACATACCAAACATAATATGCATATATGGCAACCAAAACATATCAAATGGTTCACTTCATTCATACATTCAATACCAATTCCATTCATACCAAATTGCAAACTAAATCCTACATCATTTCAAACATGTATCATCCATTTGCTTAACCAAAACTTAATCATTCCATATGTATCAAAATATACTAAATATATGCTTCATAACTCATTCAATCAAACATTTATCAACTCAAAAACTTGCCAATACACATGGCCATGCTCATTTCATAAACATGTACACCTATCTAGCCTATACATGCTATATTTAATCATATACATTTTCAAAAGGGTACCAAAATAAGTTTAGTAGTGTGATGACGATCCTTGACAATCCCGAGCCTTCAGTAGCTTTGACGACCTATAAAACAGAGAAAATACACACACAGAGTAAGCTTTCAAAAAGCTTAGTAAGTCATATACAAATAGACTTGGCATAAGAAGTATATATGCAATTTGATACATTTGCACATCTCATTCACTTAACAATTTATCATGTATATACTTGATTCATACTTATGACTACTTTGGTCACATTTATCCATTCAAAACTCATTTGAAGCACATAGTTCATTCATAATCTTTCTTGCATCTCATTCACATTATCCTATTCAAACATACCTTTCTTCAAATCAAAGTCATATGCATACTTACCTTTCATGCATACTTAATGCACATTCAACGTACCTAAATCTGATATTCATTCACTTAATTGATCATAGCTCGGATATACCATTCATATTGTAGACTTGCTCGTTGAACCCTTAGGAACCTAGTAGGATACTCAGAAAGCTCGGAATAGTAGTACAATGCCAACGTCCCAGACGAGGTTTTACATGTACTCGTATATCGATGCCACTATCCTAGACAGGGTTTTATATATAATCAAATAATGATGCCTACGTCCCATATGAGGTCTTATGTATAATCAGATAATGTTGCCTACGTCCCAGACGAGGTCTTATGTATAATCAAATAATGTTGCCTACGTCCTAGACGAGGTCTTATGTAAAATCAGATAATGTTGCCTACATCCTGACGAGGTCTTACACGAAATTTCAAGTCAACGCCAACATCCCGGACGTGGTCTTACATGATAAAACGGAACAGATACCTATGTCATGACATGGCTAATCCTATCTATTCCTAGGTTCATACGGGACTTCTTGGCTTTATCACTATATCAAACTTATTTCGAAATTCACGCACCTAGTATCTCATACTCATTCATTTTCATCGATAGACCTATGAATACATATACTCAGTTCAATACAGATAAGTTTACTTGCATAGTGACTTACCTCGAATTTGGTTTATCGATCGGAAATGACTACTTGATTATTTTCGCTTTCCCGCGATCTAAGTCCATTTTCCTCGGTTCTTGATCTAAATATATTCAGAATTAACCCTTTTATTCACTATTCCATTCAATTCAATCCATAGACACACATTTAGGGCTATTTGCAAATTAACCCTCATATTTGCACAATTTAGCAATTTAGTCTATTTTTCACAAAAAATCAAATTCACAAAATCTACACACACATATGCTTGGCCGAACCTCTCTGGGGACTATATAAGCCCAAATATTTCATCAAATTTTCTATTTAGTCCTTCAATTTACCATTTTTACAATTTAGCCCTATTTAGCTAAATTCATCAAAACTTCAAGAACAAAGTATGTTCATCTAACTCATATATTTCATATATCATCCTCAAACATCACAAAGCTTGTAAAATCATCAATGGCTTGTAAAATCATCAATGGCATATTTCATATACATCATCAAAACATAAAATTGAAACATGGGTTGGTTAGCACTCGAAGCAACGATTGCAAAAACGTAGAAATTATCAAAAACGGATCGAAAACTAACCTTGAATTAGACCAAAACTATGGCCGAACCCTTGCCCATGTTTTTTGTTTTCTTTCTTTGCTATTTTCGGCTAACAAGGATGATAACTATCATCTTTTCTTTGTTTGTTATATTATAACATATTATTATTCATTTACTAAAATGCCCTTTCACTTAATATAAGAAAACAAATATATAACAAGGGCATATTTGACCTTTATCCATCCACTATCTAAATAGTGGTCTTATTGCCTCATAAGGCCTTCTCTTTTGAAAGCGATAACACCTTGATACTTAACAAATATCATGCAACTTTCACATTCAATGCATTTCAATCCTTTTGTCAAATTAAACACGCAAACAGTCAAATTAGCTTGCGAAAATTTACCACATGCTAATTCACATATCAACGGCACAAAATATAATATTAAAATATTATACGGACTCGAATTTGTGGTCTCGAAACCACTGTTTCGACTAGGGTATAAATCGATGTTACACATGCACTATCACTTTCAATCCCTCGCCTAATCCTTTCAGCATTCGTAATCAAACGTTGCTTAAGGGTAAGCCAAATGAAAAAATAGATTCAATGTGGACTTTGGAACTTCCAAGGTAACTCCTAAATTGACTCCTTTGGATTCAAGGAACCTTCGCAAATTTTAGCATAGGCATTCTTGAGGGAGAAACAACTAGTCGAAGAAGCCACCAAATGATTCTATTAACGCTAGAAGCAATGTGTGGTGGTAGAACACTAACGATCCAGTTAATTTCTTCCTCAGAAACCTAAAGGTGAAAAAAAGTTTAAATTCCACAAGCCATGCACAATAGTCATTTCTCTAAGTGACCAATCCATGCTAAGATTAGAATTAGTAGGAATTTGTTTAATCAAAGGCCCATAGTTTGGAATCCAAGGGTCCTACCAACAGTTAATATAGTTTTCATTTCCAACAGACCATAATAAATTATCACGAATAAGAGGCCATACCTTGGATAAAAATCTCCATAAAAAAGAATAACTTCCCTTTAAAGATTTTCAGATAGACTGCTTGCAACCCTGTACTTCAACCGGAGAACCTAAACCCAAAGTACCGTAGAATTCAAAACGATGCTAAATCTGACCTTCATTATGAAGGACGTGTTATGATCCTTCAAATGCCTCAGACCAAGACCACCATGTGATTTGGGCTGACATATTGAATCCCAACTAACCAAAGCTATCTCATTCGCACCATTATGTGACCCCCAAACGAACTTTCTAACAATGCATTTGATCTCATCACATAACCATTTAGGAACCATCATAGTCTGTATAAAATAACTTGAGCGAAAGTGTAACACCCCACACCCAAGACCGATATTGGGTCTGGATACGAGATATTACTATGCTTGAACTCACTAAAACATGTACTTATGGGCTATAAAATTTCGTTCCAACTTAAAAACTTTACTTCATTAGTCAACACTTATAACAAGGGCCTACGAGGCCTTTAACTCATGTCAGAAAACTTTCTTCAGAATTAAAATCAAATAACTCATTTTTGAAGCAGGGTTCACACGCCCGTGTGACTTGGAACACGCCCGTGTACCCTTAAGCATGCCTATGCCCTCAAACTGTGTAGGGCCACTGACTATTTCCACATGGCTTAGACACGCCTGTGTCTACTAATCGTGGGAGGTTACTGACTAATTTCACACGGCCATGACACGTTCGTGGGCTTAGACCGTGTGCTAATCCTTGATATATTGACTAAATCAACACGGACTGGGAACACGCCCATGTCCAAACCATGTGTCTTACACGGCATACACACACGGCCGTGGGATTTGCCCGTGGCCTATTATGATTAATAATACTAAGGTGTAGGGTTAACAAGGTCTTGACACACGCCCGTGTGTCCAACCGTGTGGGAACTTACAGGCTATTTACCAAGCCGTTAGCCACCCTGAAATGAAGATTATATCCATACACAATTTAACGATGAAATAACAACCCAATTTTATGAATAATACTACATGCTTCATTGATCTCAATAAACATACATGCTTAGTCAAATTTGGCCAACCACTTAGCCATATACAAAAGAATAATAAACTTGATAGCCTTTACAAAGGCCCTTCTTAAAACATGTCCACAAAATGAATGTTTCCTATACATGCCATACTTAGTAAAGTAACTTGGCTATACCAAAATAAGAGTTGATAGTGTGTTGCGAGCTCTGACTTTAATGATCCATGAGTTAGCTTGGCGGACTGCATAGAAAGAAAGAATCATAACGTAAGCATATAGCTTAGTAAGTTTGCATGTAACAACTCTTAGTATCATCATTGCTTAATATAAACCATTTCACATAAACAATGGTATCATGAATTTCAGCTAAAGAGCTTACTTACTCATATAGATTCTTACATGTCTCATGACACTTACTATTATCATACTTGTAAGGTAACCACGATACCTGTATCACTTAATCACATTGATCAGTATACTATAATAAAAATAATCATGATATCTACTTTCTCATTCACAACATGAATAATACTCAACTTCATCTAACTTCATCTTGATACTAACTTTACTTTCTTAGCTTTCTTGCTATCTTCTTTTAGCTTACTCATTTGCCCGATGAATTTCTGTGAATAGCCGAGGATACTAAATCTCCTCCCACATAATACGATGCCAAAGCCATATCCTAGACACGATCTTCCATGGGTTATCTCATCTTGGTTTCAAGGCCATGTTTTGACATGGACTTATATGAAGTCTTGTTCTTGATAACATACTCAATGCCAAGCTTGAGTCCTTGGACTTACATGATAACTTGCTTGCTAACTTGATCAATGCCAAGCTTGCCTTGGACTTACATGATATCTTGATCAATGCCAAGCTTGCCTTGGACTTACATGATAACTTGCTTGCTAACTTGATCAATGCCAAGCTTGCCTTGGACTTACATGATATCTTGATCAATGCCAAGCTTGCCTTGGACTTACATGATATCTTGATCAATGCCAAGCTTTCCTTGGACTTACATGATAACTTGTGTGGTAGATCGAGTATCTCTGGGAAATTCATCTTCAATCGGGACTTACTTGTACATATTATCCTGATTTCTTGCTTGAACATAACATGATCATTTCATACAATTATTGTACATTATACTAAGAAAATTAATGATAATAATCATAAAGCTTAGAAATCATATAAACTTATCTCAATATACAAAATGTATATAGATGTGCAATTTAGTCCTCGACTTTGTTCTTGCCTCAGTTTCGATCCGGGCTTCATTTTTCTTGATCTATAATCATAAATAGATCATTTAAAAACCATATTGACTAAATTTACTCATAGCTCATGCTTTGGCAAAATTACTATTTTGCCCCATACTTTCTAATATTTGCACTTTTGCCCCAATTCTCGTAAAATTATTTTCATGCAACTTTCTTAAACTTCATGCTCAACTGAATCATTTTCTCTTATGTAACAATCATCAATTTTCACTATTTCTAGTAGGTATGACCAATTTTATAACTGTTACAAAATGGTCCCTACTACCATTTTTCATGAAATTCATTAAGGAAAAGATGTTTATCTAACATCAAACTCTCTTAAACTTCCATAAAACATCATTTAACAAGCATGTCATTCAAGGGTAGATTTTTGAACATGCATCTTAGCTCATTTTATAGCTAAAATTAGCTAATTCATAATCTGAGAACTTCAAAATACGAAGAATATTAAAAGCGGGCTAAGATGAACTTACTATGAGCTTGAAAAAATGAAGAACCTTAGCTATGGTGTCTCCAAATTTTCGGCAGCAATAAGGAAGAAGATGAGTGAATTTTTCTCATCTTTATCCTATTTTAATCACTAATGAGGCCAAATGACCAAAATGCCCTTCCTCTTAAAAATTTCCATAAGTCTCTTAAGGCCAATTTTGTCCAAAAATTAAATTTTGGGCAAATTGCTATTTAAGGGCTCATAAATTTTATTCTAAAGCTATTTCATGCAAAAAGCTTCTAGAAACTCATATATTGCAACTTTTGCAATTTAGTCCTTTTTGGACCAATTGACTTCAACTTAATAAAATTGCTTCACAAAACTTTCATACTAACGTGCAAACATGGAATAAACTTGAAAAACTCATAATTTCACCTCGGGTTCGTGGCCTCGTACCACTATCCCGACTAGGCCCTAAATCGGGCTGTTACAGAAAGTAAAACTGATTAAGCCAAAGTCACCCTCCTAGCTAAAGAGAGTTGTCTGGCATCCCAGCTGGACAATTTGTTGTTCACCATGTCAACCACAAAAAGTAAAGTATTATTAGTAACCTTTTCGTGGAAAAGTGACACCCCCAAATAAAACCCCAAGTCGCGCACTTCTTGAAAGCCAAAATATCTACTTATGTGCCTCCCTAAGCTCCCATCAACACCTTTGGAAAAGAAAATAATTGTTTTTGCATATTGATTCGGTTCCCCAAAACTTCACAAAATTCCTCGAGGATACCTTTGATCACCTAGGCTTGGCCTTCATCAGCCTGACTGAATAAAATCAAATCATCTGCGAAAAAAATGCGATAACGGTGGACCAGTACAAGAGAGACAAATGGGGGCCCAATTTTCAGAGTCCACTGCAGAGTGGATATTATGGCCCAACTATTGCATGCAGAGAATAAACAAATAGGGAGATAGCGGGCACCGCTGTCAAACACCCCTTGTAGGTTAAAATTTTTGAGTTGGGACCCCATTCTATAAAACTTGCATAGTAGAATTGAAAATAGTATTCATAATAACATTACATAAGAAAACAAGAATGCTTGCGGCTTGAAGAAAGGCATCAATGAATTTCCACTGCACACAATCATTTCTCAAGGTTAATTTTGATGTCTATCCTCCTCCTATTCTTTTGATTTCCCTTCATAGAGTGAATAACCTTTTGTGCGGTAATAATATTACTAGTAATATTCCTTATTAATACAAACCTAGTCTATGATTCTTGGAAAAACCACTTTGAATGGATTCGCAATGATCTTCATAACCAATTTATAAAGGACGGAACATACTGATTGGCCAAAATTGGGAGAAATCTTTCAGATTCTAAACCTTAGGGATAAGCACTATAAAAAAATTATTCAAATCTTAGTTAATGCTTTTTCCCGTAAAAAAATGCCTTTTACCCAAATACAAACTGAGGGCCTCATATTATCTCACCGACTTTGATAAAATAAAGCATGATATCTGTTACTTACTGGAGCTTTTAAGGGAGCCATATCAAAAATGGTCTTTTTGATTTCCTCATCAGTGACTGGCTTATTCAGAAAAGCAATCTCAACATCATTGAGATGTGGAAATGCATTAGGAGGTAGTTTTCTCATTGGGCCAGGATTTTTACCATAAAGATTCAAGAAGAAACTGACCACATCCGCCTTCAATTGATCTTCATCCAATACCCACTCACCCAAAGCATTTTTCAAGATGGTTATTCTATTTTGCTTTCTTCTTCTTAAGGTGCACATATGGAAAAACTTGGTATTTTGGTTCCCTAACACCAGCCAGTCACACTGAGCCTTTTGAAGCCATAAGAGTTCCTCATGATGTAACACATTTTCTAATTCCTCACGCACCTCTATCTCAACCTGATTAAGATAATCTGAGTTAATATTGTTAAATGTTAACTCAATGTTCTTAAGCTTCCAAATCAAATGCTTCTTACGGGTATTTATGTGACCATACACCTCTTTATTCCATTGTTTAACCTAATTAGTAAAATCAAAGTGGATAGTTGACATATTATCAGAAACTTTCCATTTACTGTTGACAAATTCGAGAAAGCTGGATGTTTAACCCAACCTACTAAGAACCTGAAAGGATGCCCTTTGGAGAAATGAGTCTCAGTCACCAATGACAAGCATAAAGGTCTATGATCAGATTTAAGACACGGCAAGTGGGTCACCATAGAGTTTGGGAAAGTAAAATTCATTCATTATTACAAATGGCCATGTCCAAACATTCCACGATGCCCCTTCTCTGCCAAGTGAACTTCGATCCTTTGAAACCCAAATCATGCAACTAAGCCGACTTCATAAAGGTCATCTCAGTCACCAAGGACAAGCATAAAGGTCTATGATCAGATTTAAGATACGACAAGTGTGTCACCATAGAGTTTGAGAAAGCGAAATTCATTCATTATTATAAATGGCCATGTCCAAACATTCCACGATGCCTCTTCTCTGCCAAGTGAACTTCGATCATTTGAAACCCAAATCATGCAACTAAGCCGACTCCATAAAACCTTTAAATAAAAAACACATTTTCCCTATAGTCCACCTCCTCTCTTCTCATTAGAGGAAAGAATAGCGTTAAAGTCACCAATTTCCCTCCACTGAGAATTGTCCATCGGGATCGTACTGTACAATGCCCCCCAGATATGTATTCTTTTATGACTATTCGAACTGCCATAAACAAAGGCGGTGAGAAAAGACTATTTAAAGTTTGTTACGGATCAAGTTTGAAGAACAAGGGAAAAAGAGAGAAAACTCGAGAGAGAAAGGAAGAAAAAATAAACTGTACTTTTAATTCAAATTTCTGATAACCATTTTTTACACACCTCTGTAGGTATATAACCTGGTAACCATGTAACAGACACATATATGTTAAACGCACCGTTTCACTAATAATGATTAAAACGCAGTGTATAACCAAAGTAAAAACAAGAATAAAACGCTATGTTTAGCTTCATGAAAACAAAACTTCATGGAAATATGAACTAATACGTAACAAATACCCCTCCCAAAAAAAAATCCTTGTCTTCAAGGATCAAAAGTAGGGAACCAACGTTGAAGGAGCTCGAAATTTTCCCAGGTAGAGTCTTCAGGAAATGTATCCGCCCATTCCACGAGTACTTCGACAGCAGCATGGTTGCCCTGTTTAATAAGTCGTCTATCCAATATGCGGATCAGAGTTTTGAGGAGAGAACCATCAGAGCCTACTGGTGGTAAGGTAGACGCAGTCACCGCGAAACCACGTGTTTCTTCAATTGAGAAACGTGAAAAGTAGGGTGTATGCGAGCAGAAGATGGTAAGGACAGTCGATAGGCCACCTTTCCGACCTGAGCTTCAATAGGAAAAGGGCCAAAATAACCAGGAGACAGCTTTTGATTCTTAAACTGACGTAAAGAGTGTTGGCGATATGGCTGTAACTTTAAGTACACGAGATCACCCACTTGAAACTCTCATTCCGAATGATGTTTGTCGGCCATTTGCTTCATATGATCCTAGGCGCGAGTTAAATGAAATTTCAAAAGCTTATGAACAACCTCTCTTTGTTGCAAATAACGATCAACCGAAGCCACCGGAGATGCACCCGAAAGATACGATAAACGAATAGGTGGCTCTTGGCCATAAAGGGCTATATAAGGAGTACAATGGATGGCCGAATGATAGGTGGTATTATACCACCACTCAGTGAGAGAAAGTCAAGCTGCCCAACCAGACAGTTTCTCCCTAGTCATACAACGTAAATAGCTCTCCAAACACTTGTTAAGAATCTCAATCTGTCCATCTGTTTGAGGGTGATAAGTAGTAGAAAAATGAAGTTTGGTACCCAAAGAACGAAACAGGGCTTGCCAAAAGTTACTCAAAAAAATTATATCACAATCGGACACAATATCCTCAGGAACGCTATGCAATTTGTAAATGTTGTGCAGGAACTCCTGAACAACTGTAGAAGCAGTATATGGGTGAGCTAAGGCAAGAAAATGACCATAATTGGTCAAGCGATCCACCACCACGAGAATGGTGGACTTTCCTTGAGACAGCGGCAAGCCTTCGATAAAATCCATGCTAATAACCACCCATGCACGATCAAAGATATCTAATGGTTGCAACAACCTTGGGTAAGCAGCATTATCCACTTTACAACATTGGCAAGTCACACATTCGCGAACCCAATTCTGATGTCCTTTTGAAAGACCCTTCCAATATAGCAAGGAGGATATCCGATGGCGAGTAGCATGCACCCCTGAATGTTCCCCCAAGGCAGTGTCATGAAAAAGGCTAAACATTTGTTTCCTAAGCGGAATATCCTTTCCCACCACAACTTTACCCAACCGACGGAGGAATGTACCATGCCATGAATACTTTAGATGCATCTGAGGTCTGGCTTGAACATCCTGACAAAGCTGAGCGAGCTTCGTATCGACAACATAAGAAGCCACAATCCGAGCCCAAACGTCAAACCAAGAGGTATCCTTGGTGCCCTCACACTGCAAAAGCTAGAGTTGATCCTCATGAAGTCGCCTGGATAAAGCATCAGCCACAATATTCTGAGCACCCTTGCGATATAAAATGGAGTAATCATAAACCAACATTTTCGCCACCCATTTCTGTTGGTAAGGAGTGATGGCCTGTTACTCAGAAAGAAACTTAAGGCTTTAATGATCTGGTTTAATGAAGAAATGCTGACCGATTAATTAAGAATGCCATTTCTCAATGACCAACAACACGGCTAACATCTCTTTATCATAAATGGACAGAGCTTGATATTTAATTCCCAAGGCTTTACTAAAGAACGCCACTGGTCGACCATTTTGCTGAAGAATGGCCTCAACACCATGTCCACTAGCATCAGTCTTGATACAAAAGGGCTATTGGAAATTAGGGAGGACGAGAACTGGTGCCTGACAAACAGCAACCTTGAGGCGATCAAATGCCTCCTACTCCACATTTGTCTAGTGCCATGGAACATCCTTTTTTAATAAAGGTGTAAGGGGTTTAACAATCAACCCATAGTATATGATGAAACGACAATAATAGCCAGATAACCCAAGAAAACCACGCAACTCTTTAATAGAAGTTGGAGGTGACCAGTCCATCACGCCAGCAACCTTGGACCGATCCATACTGACCAC
This sequence comes from Gossypium rotundifolium, assembly GCA_025506655.1. Classification (NCBI taxonomy): domain Eukaryota; kingdom Viridiplantae; phylum Streptophyta; class Magnoliopsida; order Malvales; family Malvaceae; genus Gossypium; species Gossypium rotundifolium. The sequence goes on from CP106725.1 coordinate 55,062,462, forward strand.
TCTTTTGGAAATAATATACCCCAGATATTCCACTTGTGTAGCTCTAAAAATACACTTGGAGCATTTAGCAAACAAATGATTAGCTCGTAGCACTTGAAGCACTGCTCGAAGATGCACCAAATGAGCTGTCCAGTCTTGTGAGTAGACGAGGATGTCATCAAAGAAAACTAGAACGAACTTCCTCAAAAAGGTCAAAAAATAGAGTTCATCAAAGATTGAAAACTAGAAGGGGCGTTGGTCAAGCTGAATGGCATGACCAAAAATTTATAATAACCTTCATGGGTACGAAAAGCAGTTTTGTGGACATCTAGCTCCCACATCCGAATTTGATGATATCCCGAGCGCAAGTCCAATTTAGAAAAAAACTTGCTTGCCCCAACTCGTCTAACAGCTCTTCAATAATGGGAATAGGGAAACGATCTTTGATGGTTGATTGGTTGAGTTGTCAGTAGTCGACACATAGCCGCCAACTACCATCCTTCTTCTTAACCATTACCACCGGTGAAGCAAATGGACTGTTGCTGTCACAGATTATGCCCATTTGTAGCATCTCCTGTATCAATTTTTTGATCTCGGTTTTTGAAGAGCAGGGTATCTATACGGTTTGACTTTGACCACCTTGGACTCATCAACTAAAAGAATTTTATGGTCGTGTAAACATGGTTGAGGTAAACCCACAGGGGTTTGAAAAATATCCTCAAATTCATCAAGAAAGAGTTGTAATTCATTTGTTATCTGTACAGGTTGTAAAGTGATAATAGCTTACTCTTTAGAAGTCAAAAGCATAATATAAGGGCAATTTCCTACCAAACTAAAGTATTTAGAGAACTGACTGCTTGGAACCAAGTGGAGTGAGCCAGGCACTAAACCCCGTAATAGGCAATTTTGTTCTTTATGTTGAAACTGCATAGTCAAAGTAGAGAAATCCCATACAATTGGTCCAAGGGTTAATAACCATTGAATACCAAGGACTAAATCAAAGCCTTTTACTGATAAGAGTAAAAAATCAATATGAAAGCGATATCCTTGTGCTTCCCAATGAACCCCTCTGCACAACCCCTGTGTAGAAAGACGAACCCCATTCGCCACCATCACCTTTACTGTATTACTCGAATCTACTGACAATTGCAACTTCTTAGCCACCTTATAGTCAATGAAATTATGCGTACTACCAGAGTCTACCAAACAACCACCTCTATTTGATCAATGACGGCTACAAACCTCATCGTATGGTGACCCTGCATACCTTGGAGTGCATGTAATGACAACGCTGGACTACCTGGAATCTGATCCGCTAACTCTAATTGATCAGAATAATCTTGCAAGTCTTCGGAACTCGGACTTTTCAGATAGCACCTTGTTCCCAACTAGGGTCAATAACAAGTTGGAATACCTGTGACTTGGAACACTTATGACCGAGAGAATACTTTGAACCACACCAAAAGTAAAGGCCCTTCCGTCTCCACTCCTCCAGCTCAGCTTGAGACAACGATTTCAATGGAACCCTTTGTCCTATAGTACCATCTCCAGACCCCCTACCGAGGTTGCACTTCCCATTCCCTGTGCTAATCTAGGATTAGGAAACAGAGGCTTAGAAGAAACAATTCCACCACTCGCAACAAGTCCCTTTTCACTGGCCCACATACAATGTTTTCAACTTGTCTAGCCAATTTGTATCCCTCCACTAACGTTTGAGGAGTAAATAACCTGAGGTACTGACTGATTTTTGGCTTCAAATTGCTAATAAAAATACTCAAAGCATACGGTTCAGGTAAATTCAATTGATTCAACAAACTCAAAAATCCATCATGGAATTGTTCAACCGATCCTTGTTATTTAAAAGTAACTAACTCTGTCATAGGATCCAGGAAAGAGTCAGATCCAAAATGCTCCTTTATTCCTCTAGCATACACCTCCCAAGATAACTGATGTAATCCGCCATACCTATGCATGAAGAAATGATGTCAGTCTAAAGCCTTCCCTTCCAAATGCAAAATCACAACGCGAACCTTAGCTTGCTCAGCTACTCCCTCCGCCTCGAGATACTGTTCTAATTTGGACCACCAACCTCTAAAATTATCACCATCAAAACGTGGACAATCCATTCGGAAGGAAGGATTGCCCAATTCTGCAGTAGCTCCTCTAGATGATAAATTTGAATGGCCTAGATCTGATATCGATGATACTAAGAGATGGTTCTTCGCCGAAAAACTAGGAAGAGAGCCTAAAATTTCTTTTCCCTTACCCGATAACACACTAGTACCCAGAGTAAGAGTATTCTGCCCAAAATATTAATCAAACAAAGAATGTAACTCAGCTTAAAGCTCAGATCTTACCTCCGAACGAATTTCAGCTTTGATTCCCTCCTGAAACTCCTTCATGCGTGTATCAATCCTTGCATCCAACTGAGAAAACTCTACTTGGAGCTGACTAAGTTCTCCCTACAATAATCCAACCTCCTTCTGCATTCTGGTCGTCACTCCATCACCTGCCATAGAAACGAACCGGCTCTGATACCTTTGTTAGGATCAAGTCTGAAGAACAAGGGAAGAAGAGAGAAAACTCGAGAGAGAAAGGAAGAAAAAAGGAACCGTACTTTTTGATTCAAATTTCTGATAACCGTTTTTTACACACCTCTGCAGGTATATAACCTGGTAATCACTTAACAGACACATATATGTTAAACGCACCGTTTCACTAACAATGATTAAAACGCAGCGTATAACCAAAGCAAAAACAAGAATAAAATGCTATGTTTAGCTTCATGAAAACAAAACTTTATGGAAATATGAACTAATACGTAATAAAGTTACTCCTAAAAAATTTAACAATGACAAATTTGGGGTGACTTTTGATAATCTCAACACAAAAAGAGTCTCTCCAATCAATCCAAATACTACCCAAAAACCCTATTACTTCCACACGATGAGGCTGTTAAAAATTGAGCTTCGAGATAATTGAATCAGCTTTCTTACCACTAACCATCGTCTCTAAAAGACCAATTAAATTTGGCCTGTACTTACGGTTTTATTCAATAAAAACACAGAAAATTTGAACTAGCACAACCCTAACAATTCCAAGATAAAATAGTAAAATTCATAAATAAAAATAAAAAAAGTGGAAAAGTAACAAACCTCTAGAACGTATCGGATGTTCGATCACCACCATCTTAAGCACCATACTAGAATTTTCTGTTAAGGGAACCATTTGATCATTGAGGAGCTTAATCATAGAAGTCATGGCTTCTGGTAGTGAAACACGAGAATTACTAGTGAGTTTAAAACAACCCTCGAGTCCAAGAATAGTTTTATTCAACGCCTTTCTCGGTTGTGCATGCCTACTTTTAATCCCAAAACCTTGCCCTTTAGGGGAAGTATGAGGGCTTTCACAGGCCACTGTTCCCTCCTTAGTGATTTTAGAAATTAATTGTGGGTCCCTATTCTCTTTAAAAATCACAGCAGAATGAAATGTAGGATCCAATAAATTTAAATTTAAAGTTATTGTAGGGTCCAATAAATTTGAATTTTGATCGCTGCAAAACAGTCTAGTTTTAATATTTATAAAAGAGTGATCGAACCTTTAGACTGACTGTGACAACGATAGAGGCAAGCACACCTATCGAACAGTAGTATAGCTCAGGCAAGAAAATCTTATCGAACCCAAAGAACCTAAAAGTACTACTACTCACTTCCTTTCTATTATTTAGCCCAAAATATGGAGTGATTGGTTTAATAATCTAAAACAAATGAAATACTTTAAACTTAAATGTAAAGACAAAAGAAATAAAACTTTGAGAAAAGACTTTGAAGAAAACTCAATTGATAAAGACGATACCTTCGGGAAGAATCCACCTATGACTTCACTTATTATCTACCTTTTCAATTCATATGATTTCTTTACTTAGCTTGATCTGTGAGACTCCCTAACCTATATTAAACCTTCTCTTGAAGTGAATAACATCTAACCTTAGGTTAATTAGTGGAACTCTCGTTCTCTTATAATAACCCCCTAAGGAAGCAGTAAATCAATCAATGGACTCCCATATTAGGTTTCACCCTAATCTGGCAAAATCTCGTAACCCTATCTCTAAGCGCCCGATCAACTCCGCTTAATTATGCTAATCTACTCTTAGGCAGGGTCTATTCCTCCTCCACCTAAGCACATCAGATAAATTTAAGCAACATAATTAAGAACAAACTAAGTATTTATCATATAAACCAAAAGAATTAAATAACAAAATCCATCATAGGTTTCATCCCCTTTAGGTATCTGAGGGGTTTAGTTCATAACTAAATAAGAAAACATCTCAAGAGAAAAGATAAAACAAAACATAAGAAATCCCTAAGACCCCCTGAAGGAATTGAAGAGGAGATCCTCCGTCTTGAGTAGAACTCCGACTCTTCGAGATGGATCAATTGACTATCTTCGATATAATCCCTAAACGAGGAAGGCTTGGTAGAAAACTCTGCTCAATGATCGACCCCCATTGAATAACCGCCTTGGGGTGTTTTTATAGACTTTGGGATGCTTTACTTGTCTCCTAAGTACTCATAATTTAGGTATAATTCATCCTAGGTGTTTGAGTAGACTTAGAATTGCATTTCTTGGGCTTCAAGGATCTTATTCCGAGTGAAATTACTCTTTCCTGCGGCAGGGGCACGGCTAAGGCACGCCCGTATAAATTGAGGCTCAGTCCGTGTCTCTATTCTATTGATTTAGGCACGACCGTGGCATGCCCGTACAAGTTGAGGGTCAGGCCGTGCTTCGGGTCTGTCAATTGAGGCACAGCCATGCAGATCGGGGATAGGCCATGTTAGGCTTTTTGTCGACAAGGCACGGTCGTGTAAATTGGTGACAGGTCGTGTTCTAGGTGGATAGCAAGGCACGACCATGTGGAATAAAGCCCAGGCTGTGTCGACTTCTTAGGTTGGCCCAATTTGGTCTGTATTAAGCCCGTTTTATGTTCTTTTTATCCTTAGGTGTTCTCCTGAGTATAAGACATGAAAAGAAAGGCTTAAGAGCACCTTTTTACATAAATCGAAGATAAATTCATCCAAAAGCATACTAAATGTGGGATTAAAATATGTTACTTTTACGGTTTATCAAATTTAAAGTTACTGGAGATTCCAAATACCCTTCAAACATTAGATTAAAATGCAAGAGATGAGTACTTTTGACCAAGCTTGCTCCAGCAATTAAAGCATGCCCTTGCTCCATTCTCGTAGCTCCGGGTCCAGCAGATAAAGCCCATTCCTGCTACAAGCCCGAAACTTTTGGTCCAAAATTTAAAGCCCTCTCCAGGTAATGCTGGCCTTTAGCCTGATCTGGTCCAATGCCCAAGCCCCTTATTGCTACAGTCCTCACCAAGCTTTGCTTGTTGTTGTTTGTCCTAGACCTAGTAGGCCTCACTGACTTTTTGGCCCATTTTTATTGCTCTGGCCTAGCGTCATTTTGCCCATGTTTTTTTCTCCACCAATCCAGCTTTTGACCCTCCATACTTGCATTTTAATTTTTTAGCAAAATCCCCCTGTTGAAAATTAATTCCCAAACTTTTAGATTTTTCACCTTTAAATCCCGCTGAACCAATTTTAAGCGCAGCAAATTTGGAAACCATTTGAATTTTTTTCGGGGTCTTAGCCTTTTGATTCCTATTTCCAGTTTGATTGTACTATGATTTATGCTCGACAATTATCCAAGGGCCAAAGGCTTCCTCTGTCTTCGTCGGAGCAAATTTGTTCACCACTGGAATGAAAGCTACCCATTGGCCATCATCTACATTCCGCTGTTAAAGAATAAGAGCAAACATTTTTTAAATGTCCATACTTACCATAAGAAAAAAAATCGTAGGTAGAGCGTAAAACTCTACTCTTTGGATCTTGCCATTGATCAAAACTTGAGAGGTTAGCGATTTCTCGAGGTCAATAAACACTGCCATCCTAGTGAATTGACCCCTTGCCCTATTGCCCATTTTAATGTCTATCTTGGCTACTTTTCCAACCAATCCTCTGATATTCTCTAAACACCCGTTTCTTGTACAAAAACCCTAGTAAACTCGAGAATTGAATCGAAGCTAGAACCACACTAGGGAAAGGCCTTAACGGGCTAAACTGCACTGTCCACGGCTGAACAGTGAGGTAGTGACAAAAAACCACCCAAGGTCTTCAAGTCAAAACCATCTCGTAATCATCTTTGTTTTGAAACCGGACCAAGTAGTATCCATTCTCCACATCCATTAATCCAAAAGGGTTTAGATGGTTTCCAAAGACTTGAAATTTGGTTGAAAAGCACACCATACCCAATATTACGCCCCAATAGTTTTACGCCACCGTGGTTTCCATGTCTTTGACAAAAATTTTCTTGACTTGATCAGAGAATTCAGTGGCAAGAATTCCATTAATAGTGGATCTCAAGATATCACTCTCTTCAAAATCTAAATCTCCATCAATACCCATACTCGGGTTCATGAAGGAGACCAAAGATCTCGAACTTCCCCTCAAGCAATTTATCCTTCCACGAAGCACCACTCACCGAGGCCACATCCACCACCATGTTTTCTATTGGATTTCCATCCACCACCTTGAATCTTACTTTTTTGGTGTTACGGTCTTCATTAAAACCATCGCTGTCCCTCAAACAATCATCTGTCAAAGACCCAAAATCGTTCATCATAGAGAGAAAATTGTATTAATATCAACATTTCTTTTTGATTAGAAGATCAAGAGCTAACTCTTGAAACATTGGACTATCTACACACATATTTCATGAAATGATTCACACATGTTTGTTATCCAAGACAATTAGATCAAGTTGGTAAGATGGAGAAACTGGGAGAGGTTGGACGTAAAAAAATATAGATATACTAAAATAATACAAGATGAAATTGAAATAAGGCTAATGAGATAGAAATAATGAATCATAAGTAGAGGTTGGATGTATTGCTTATAATAATGAAGAAATGAAAAACCCTGTAACAACCCAATAGTCAAAGGTGTCGAAAAGTGAGGTTTGGGACTCCATTCCCGTAAAAAAAACCCGTGAATATTTTTGTTAAATATTTACGAGGCTAGTTTAGTAGTGAATTAATTTTTGGATTATTAAATTTTGTGAAATTAAGAGTTATTAAGGTATAGGGACTAAATTGCATAATGGTTAAAAGTTGAATTTTATATTAAAATAAACTAAAGGGGTTAAAGTAGCAATTATGCCACTTAATTAATGATTTTGTATAGGTGGCCGACCATGGGTTAAATAATATGCATGTGTATTGTAACAGCCCGTTTTTCAGTGTTGTCAAAAATAGTAGTTTCGGGAACTTGTTTTTATAAACTGAGCCGTAAATATTTTTATAAATATTTTGAAGTGTTACTAGGGTGGTATTAAAGTTTTGTTAAGAAATTTTAACATTTCGATAGTTAATTTAAAAATGACTAAATTGAAGAAAAAAGAGAAGTGCATTCCCGGGACTCCTTTCCCGTAAATCAAACTTGTAAATATTTTTAATAAATATTTACGAAGATAGTTGACTATCATAAAATATTCATAATCTATGTTTAAACATCAAAATACTCATATATTCATCAATGGCAGCATTTAAAATCTTTAACAATTTTGCAAATTAGGGAATAAATTGAGAAATGTGTAAATTGTGTGGTAGAAATGTGAAATAATGAAAATTATGGGCTGTTTTGGATATAGGGATAATTCGGATAGCTTGAGTGTAATTAAAATTTCATGAAATTGCATTTTACAAGCTAAGGACTAAATTGTAAAAATGTGAAACATTAGGGGAAAATGTGTAAAAGTGCTTTAAAGTGTATTTTGGACAAAATTGAATCGAGAGATTATTAAATAATTAATTTTGAATATATCTAGATCAAGAAAAATGAAATTCGGATCTAGATCGGGGGAAACTAAAGTTATCGACTAATCGACATATTTCGTCGTTTTCACCTTCAAGGTAAGTTCGTATGTTATAATTTTATTTCAAATGTATTTTATTTGCTTTGATATAACATAAATTACTATTATGTGACTACGGACAAGTTTGGAAGTGATTTGACAATAATTCAACAGTTTGAAAATCCCGGTTGAACCTTAGGAATAGTTTAGGATACTAGTGACATGTCATTAGGGGGTACTGTGAGTTGGCTTCGGGCTATGATATAGCAATACGGGTGCGAGATAAATCGATTTGGCTTCGGGCCATGCATATAAGTTGATTTGGCTTCGAGCCATGGTATTATTATTTCGGATAAGTTACCTTGATTTGGCTTCAGGCCATGGTTTAGGTACTTATCGTGTGAGACCTTCAGTATCCAACTTCTATTCCGAATGGTTCAACAGGTAAATGAAAGATTTAGTTGAGTATGAGAATGGTACAAGATGGTACAGGTACGTACGGAAATGAATTGAGTATTGAAACTATGGAATTGATAAGTTCCTTGGTAAGTTATGTGAATGATCATTGATAGTTTTGTGATTTAATAGAATTGTTGTATATTACTTTCTATTATTTGAATGATTAATGAATAGTGATATTTTCTCATTGTTAACATATGAGCTTACTAAGCTATATAGCTTACTTTGTTGCTTTTCCATATTTTATAGTGATTTCAAAGCTAGGTCAGATTCGGAGATTGTCGAAGACTTCATCACACTATCGACTGACACTTTGGTACTTTTAAAACTATGTTTTGGGTCATATGGCATGTATAGGGACTTTGAGTCAATTTTGGTAAATGATGTAGCCATTTGAGTTGGCTTATAAATATCTATGTTTAGTTTGTATATAGCCAAGGAAGTTGGCATATTTTGGTTGATTTGGATGTGTTTATCAATGCGCTAATGGTTTTTTTTTTAGGTTTGGTAATTGACCTATCTTGTGAGATTGAGGTTGGATTTATGAAGTTTAATGATAATATGTATTTTGAATGTTAAAGGTTTGATAATTAGGAAGCTGTGTGCTTGTGAATTGGTACATGATAATTCATGTTTGGAAGAGTTTAGTTAATTGAATTGTATATGTGAATTAGGTATGAAATTAGATGTAAATTGTAGTATATTTGTAATTTGTATTGATGGTAAAGAAATGGTATGATTTGAACAATTGTTGATGATATTTGGCTGCATATTTGTGTCTTGAATTGGTACCATTTGGATTGTTTAGGTACATGCAAATCTGGGTGGCAAAATGGCTTGTAAATAGCCTATTTTTGTCCACACAGGCAGAGACACGGGCATGTGTGACACACAGTTATGTTACACGGTCGTGTGTCCCCTGGTGTGGTTTTAGAAATCAAGTTAGTATGCTCCACATGGCCTCACACACGGGCGTGTGACTTGGCCGTGTGGCATAAGTCAGTATACCCTACAAGTTTGACACGGCCTGACACACAGGTTTGCATGGCCATTTTTAGGGCACGCGGGCTAGTCACACGGCGTGTGTGTTAGCCATGTGATCCAAGTCAGAGAGTTACACGAGGTCAGACACGGGCTAGGACACGACCATGTGCTCTCATTTCGAATGTCCACACGGCTGTCTCACACGGCCTGGCCACACAGACGTGTGTCCCTATTTTGAGGAAAATTGTCAAAGTTTCGTGAAAGTTTCTTAAGTTATTGGTTTAGTCCCGAACCACTCCCAAAGCATGTTTAGGGCCTCGTAGGCTCGTGTTAGGGACAAATTGATTGAGATTGAATGATGAATTCTTGAATTGAGAAAATGTATACTAAATGGATGTTTAATTATTTTGTAAGTCTGGCAATGCTTCGTAACTCTATTCCGGTGTTGAATACGGGTGAGGGGGAGGCTTGTTCAATCTTAAAAGCTCGACTTCTTGAGGAGCTACATGAACCGGTTAAGGATTAAGAGGGGGTAGAGATTGTTGAGCAGCCAGGTTTGTTCGAATATATGGAGTGAACCACTCATTCATCATTTGGAAGAAGGCTTCTTTAGCCTTTCCTCCTTGGCTGCCCCTTATGGGTCTAGAATCAGACGGTGCTGTCCCTTGAGCGAGAGTGGGTGCATTACTTTCAACCTCATCAGCTATAGCTCGATTGGGATCTATTTACTATATGAAAACACATTTAAAAATGTCAGGAGTCATCACACCATCATAGTTTATATATGACATGTATATCTAGACTTTCACACATACACTATGTTAGTCCTAGAATTGACTAAACCGTAGCTCTGATACCAAAGATAAACCCGAGACTAATAAAACAATTAAACATTCAACTCTGCATAAATTTTCACATTACAAGCAATCATCAATCAATTTCAATCACATGGTCCCTATTATGAGCCTACGAGGCCCTAAACATACTTTGGGAGTGGTTCAGGACTAAATCGATAACTCAAGTAACTTTCATGAAACTTTGAAATTTTTTCTCAAAACAGGGGACACGCCCGTGTGGCCAGGCCGTGTATCTCACACGGCCACTAGACACGCTCATGTCACAGGCTGTGTGGACATTCGAAATGAGAGCACATGGTCATCCCAGCCCGTGTTCGACCCCATGTAACTCTCTGACTTTGGTCACATGGCCAACACACACGCCCGTGTGACTAGCCCGTGTGCCTTAAAAATGGCCATACACGTTGGAAACACGAAAATATACAAACTTTTTCATGCCCTTTTTAACTCAAATTCATGCAGTTTCGGTTAAATTATTGTCGAAAAATAATTAAATATTATAAAATAATTAAATTGTGTTAAAATATGAACATGATGATTTTTAATTAATTTTATAGTTAATTTTGATTAATTTTGACTATTTTCGACAGATTCGCACAAAGGGTGAAAATTGGCTCGGCAGTCACTGCTCGAAGAACAAAACTGAGAAGCAATTCGAAGTAACAAGGTGAAATAATTTCCAGCCCAAGATGGTCCAATTATGAACATTAAGTCATAATATAATTAATTTTAATTTATTCCCAATTTAATTTGGGCTAAATAAGTTATTATTAATTAATTATGGAAAAAGGTCCAGTTAAACCGCACTGGTTGAACCGAATTTAGTGAACCGAACCAGCCACCAATTGGGCTGCCCAGAATCCGTCCATATGTTGACCAAAATCAGCATTTTAGCTGATTAATCAAGCTTGCAAAAGGGCCCTTGAAGACTTGTCAAAGTTGCATTCAACCCCCTCCACAATTAGTGGCTTTGTAGATTTACCCCAAGCCATATTTAGCAAAGTTGAAGCCATCAACTTTGCCACATAGGAGGCAGGCCAAGGGGTGGCTCTTTGGCTGCTATTTTTATCAAATTCCAGCTTCCACATTCAGCTATAAAAACCCCCCTTGGTTGATCATTCAAGGCATCCCCATACACTCTCATTCTCTCTTCTCCTCTCTCATTTTCTCTTAACTTTTCCTTTCCATTCCCCCTTTTGTTCAAGTGTCGATTTCTTATCTTGGGAAAGAGGTCCTCATCAGCCATTGTTGAGCAGCAATTAAAGTGTTCATAAGCCACCTTGATAGCCGAGGACAACGGAGAATGAAGAACGCAGCAATCAGTCAAGCCACGGAGAAACACCAGATTTGCTTCTTGTTCCCTATCTCTTTAAATTTCGTTGTTGTTTTGAAAAACATGTTTATGAATATTTATGCTATTGGAATGGTTATTTTAATCAATTTAGCTTGAATTTAATCCGTGTTGGGTTGATTATATTTTGCCTGCTTGAATTATTAAAATTGTATTTATGCTGTTATAGGCCTCGGTAAGATTGTTGATTAAGTAAAATCATGCCTAAGTTATTCTGGCATTATAATTGTTTAGATAACTAAAGAATTAATTATTTAAACGCATTGAAATTGTAATTAATGGACACAGTACTTAATCACTGCATGTTTAATTCTTCTAAGGTAGCTGAAGATTAGATTAGCATTGCATTTGGCGATACATATGCCTTGCATAACTTGCAAGATTATTGTGATTAAACTGTTTCAAGGTAAGGATACTTTGTTACCTCACATAGTCTTTTATATGCTTATTAGGTTGAATTAATCATTTGAATCGACATAGGAATATGCGAGAGATTGTTGAATTTAATAAGTATGTATGTGAAATAACATGTTTACCTTTATAAGTCTGTTTAATCGGTCAAATTGACATAGGAATATGTACAAGAGATGCATGGATTTTTTATTGTAAATATGTTCATAAGTTAGCAAATTACCGAGTTTTCGTGATTTATTCGTAACAAGTATAAGCATAAGTTTAATAATTCTAAGGTAAAAAAAAATGTAATTAATCCAACACAATTATATCATCTTGATTAAAATTAACTTTTGGAATCGTGCATTAGAACTTTATTTTATTTTATTTTACTTTGTTTTCTAGTTTCTAATCATTTCTCAAATCCAAATATTTTTTCCTGCACCAAAGTGTTTAAAATCATTTTCATAAATAATTCTTTTACAGTCCCTGTGGGTACGATAACTCGACATTTACTTGTCACTTTATTACTTGTTGCGATTGTGTACACTTGCACATTTCCACCGCTCCAAGTTTTTGGTGCAATTTCTAGGGACTGTTTTAAAAGACATTATTTGTGAAATTGTTAATTTTGCATTTTTGTCTATTTTTTCTGTTAAATTTTAGTTCCATTTTTTTGTTTGTTTTTGTTTCAGAGTATTGATCAAATTATTGACTTACTTGTAAACCCTGAAATTGAAAGGATTTTCTAACAAAGGAGAAGACAAGCGAACTAAAGAAGGACCGAAGATATGAATTTCAAAAATTCAAACCAAAATCCAGGAGGAACATTCGATTATAATACTCACAATTCAATCATTGTTGCCGATGATAGTAACTGTGCCATTCAAAAATATGCCATTCCTCTATTCAATGAGCTCAATCCGAGTATTAAGAGACCCGAAATTGAGGCACAACAATTTGAGCTGAAGCCAGTCATGTTCCAGATGTTGCAAAATATGGGTCAATTTAGTGGGATTCCTAATGAAGATCCACATCTTCATCTTCAGCTATTCATGAAAGTGAGTGGCTTATTTAAACTAGTCGGAGTGACTGAGGACGCCTTGAGACTGAGATTATTTCCATACTCCTTAAGAGATAGAGCACGAGCGTGGTTGAACTCCCTATCGTCCGGTTCCTTAACTACATGGCAAGAGTTGGTTGAATATTTCTTAATGAAATATTTCCCTCCATCTTTAATGTAACACCCCAAACCCGACCCATTCGCTACGACCAAATTTGAAATGCCACTGCAGAAAACGTTTGAAAAACTTTTGACTTAGAGTTAAAAACATAAAAATTTTCTGTCATTTATAAAACATTGTTTGTTTAAAATTCTAAGTAAAACTTTATTATTACAAAGCGTCGAATTGAAAAGCGTAATGCATATTTTTAAGGTATAAATTATGAGAATAAAAACATTTTCAAATAATACTTTAATCGTTAATCCACTTTAAACATAATAATAAACCTCAAACCCTTTAAAAGGCCCTTATTACAATAAACCTTACTTAAAAATACTGAAAATATAAAATACGTAAATAATTAAAAACATCTTCTGCATGGGCCACCTCGTATCCACTCCAACCCGGTCCAAGTTTTATGCATCACCTGCGATGTTGGTAAAAATTGGGTGAGTCAAACAGACTCAGTGCATAGTTATTTCACATGTCTCCACATATGGGCTTGGCCCACATCCACACAGTCCACATACATAATCATGCAACATGAAGCCCAACCCAACCTAATGTCCATCCATCACACCTACCTTGGCAGACCCGCTGCCCAAGGCCGTGGCTAATCCACCGATCAACCAAGTGATCCACATATCTTACCTTGGCAGACCTGTTGCACAAGGCCGTGGCTGAGCCACCGATCACATAAGTGATCCCACATATTAATCATCCATGGTGATGCACATGACTATCAACCGCCGAGATGTGGCACCTAGCTAACACCTCCCTTGATGAGGCACATAGCCAACATCAAGCGCCAATGTAGCACAAGGCTAACATTAGACCACGTACATAAAGTACACCCTTTCCTTTGATAGTCACATCCCAAGTCCCATGCATACATATATATCATGGCAACATATCACTTGAACAATTATACATCACATGCCATCACATTTCATACATATATCAAATGTAAATCAACATCATAAAATACTGACCTAGTTGAATGATTACACATCATGGGTATCCACCATTTTAGCCCTTACTTCGGCTACCATTCAAATCATATCACATATACATAAATATAACACATACACATTAACAGAGAAACGGTCGATAACTATGCACTTTTCTTTGGCACAATCGATCAAATCCCAAAACTCCCTTATTCCTGTCGATTTGTCCCTAAACCATAGCACACAATCGGTCACACTAGAATACCAACTATGGCCTATGGCTGAATGTCAACACTTCCTTACCTTGCTTACCAAATCCCGAAATACTTGCTTGCTCTTTGAGACTGTCGAAATCCTTGAACCCTTCAAATCCCAAAAGTCTCCTACTGCTCCTTAACATTGTCTACACATAACAGACACACATATTATGGCTTTAAAGACCATTCGGCCACCCCAAGAAATCAAGGTCTAACACTTGATTTCGGCTCTTCAAAAAGAAAGTGAAACCAACTACCAAAGAATAATTTCCTTACCACCAATCCCACGTTTGAAGAGCAAGAGAGAGTTTGATTTTCGGCTCTTGGTCTAAAGAATGAATCGGCTCCAAGACAAAAGTTGCAATCGGCTATGGCATCAAAATTAGGGAATGGAGTATTTGGCTAACAACAAATAGAGAAAAGATAAATAAAACACAAAGGCCTTGATGCTCTTTGAAGTTTCGGTCAACAATAAAAGAATAAACAAGCCGAAACTAAATGGCTTCCTCAAAAAGAAAACTGAACAATGAGAGAATGAGAGGAACAATTTTCGGAACAAAGAAAATAATATGAGAAAAGAACACAAGTTGTATTCCTAGTGATTTTTGGCACAACTGAATAAGATGAGAAAGAATCAATTTTGGCACACCTATCCTATTATTACCAAAACTGAAAATACCATCCTTCCAAGCCTCAAATTCGGCCAACACCAATTTCCTCACCCAAATCCCTTAAAACTTTCCTCAAATCGCTCCCCTTATCCCTCATCCTAATTCCTTCTAAAAAAATTCGGCCAACTCCCCCTAGTCCATGAAACCGTCCATGTTCATGGACAAAATGCCATTAAAAAGTTTCCAAACCTCATCCCTTAATCCATGCCTTTTGTCCCCTTATCTTACCATATTTTCTTGATTCCATACCTTAACTAATAATTTGCCTTATTCCTTTAGTCTACTATCCATAAATGATAAAGTCCAACCTTATCTTAATTAGAGTTGACCGACACATGCCATACACATGCAAAAATAAAAGTCACCTTATTGCATTCATGGGATTCGAACATCTTCCCTCATGCAATTACTCATGCGCCAACGCCACTTTACTACTAGCTCATTTATGCTAACATTCAACACTTAAATTAACTTAAGCATCATAATCACTTGATCCACTTCACTAAATTCTCCATACTAAAAATTATTCTAAACCAATTAATTCCAATCCTTCTCAAGACTATATTAGTCATACGATAAAATCATATCCGAGCTAACACAATCAACAAGATGATACTCAAATTTTTTCTAAAGCCCAAGGCCCAATCGGCCCAATCCTACTAGGCCCAATTTCGGGATATTACAATTCTACCCTCTTTAAAAATAATTTCGTCCTCGAAATTACTTACTAACAAACAATTGTACGTCCTAACTCACCACACTACGCTACTGCTGCGCACTCTGATCTTAATAAAACTATCATACTTTTTAGGCACATTCTCTAAGTTCACAATCAAGGTTTCATACACTTCACTAGCAACATAAGAACAAGCTGATTCTACAATGAACAGGCAATAGGTATTCCAGAAACAAGAAACTTATCCGTTGTCACATCTGGCACATCACTATCCTCGCGACGGCCGACTGCATAAACCAACCTTGGCTACCTTGCATCTGAACCTTTAGCACCTCCGCTTGGTGTTCCACAACCTTGGCCGAAACCATTTCCTCCATGGTTCAGACCACGACCCCTCGTCACTTGTTGACCATTCCTACCCGGCTGCTCATAACCCTAGCCTACTGTCCGAGCCCTACTCGGATCCTGGGGACAGTCTTTAACCAAATGAGACTTGGACTTACACCTAAAATATTCCCGTTCTCGATTCCAGCACTCGCCAATATGATACCTTTCACACCGAGCACACGGACGGTTCGAATTTTCAGTAGCTGGCTTAATAACACGAGCAGAATTCTCAACCCTCGGTCTTTTATAAAACTCTCCAGATGACTCTGACGGTCCATAACTCCTCTTATCCCGGTTCCTATCCTTATCTCTATTCTGTCTCACAAAGTCTTTAATCCCTTCAGCTACCTTAGCCTTCTCTACTAATACGGTGAACTCTCACTCTTGTTGCGGAGCTATTAACAACCTCAAGTCATCCCTTAGTCCGTCCTCGAACTAGACACATCGCTCATGCTCCGTAGCCGCTACTCCTCGAGCATACCGGCTCAACCTTAGGAATTTAGCCTCGTACTCCGCTACGGACTTGTTTCCTTGAACCAATTTCTGACGCCTTCCTTTATGCATCAATATAATGAGTACCAATATGCTTCTTTTGTGCACGCTTAACATAATCCCAAGTGAAATCCTCCATTGTAGCACCATCCCGAATCGTGAGCCACCATCGACACGCTTCATCGCAGCAGGCGCCACCATTCCTTTCACTTTCTCCTCAGCAGTTAAATCTAGCTCATCCATAATTCGCTCGGTTGCTTCCAACTAGTATTCAGTAGTACTGGGTGCCCCACCAGATACTCCACGAAACACTTCAGCTTTATTGGTTCAGAGGCACTCGGGTACAGACTTCCTAGCTCTCATATTTCCACCTGCTCCAGCCACCATCTCAAGAACTCGCAGCACCGCCTGTGATACCATATCATCCCCCGTCTGATCTTGCTGCTCAACACCAAAAGCTGGTGGTGGTACCTTATTTTCTGACCCATGGCCAGACCTCACTGGTTCCGAAACTGCCATTCTACCTCTACCGCGACCACGACGACCACGTCCCCTAGAACTTATTTCTAACGTCTCGATTTAATCTGACTAAAAAGTTTTATGTATTAGAAATTTTGTTTCACTGATTATCCCATGAACAATTTTATGAACAGAAGTGTTTAGAAGTAGTTCTTTCGATCAACCAAAAGTTCAGCTCAAGTTCACTATTCTAGTTCAGAGAGTCACATTCACATTCATCAACATTCAACACACTTCCATGGGCATTTTTGTCCATCCCCATCCCAGGGTAATTTCGTCATTTGTCCTATAGGGGTATTTTAGTAATAAATCGGGGTCAATTTGAAAATCACAAAAGTCATTTCAAAATTTTCCAAACTCTTGGGTATTTTTGAGAGAAAGATTTTTCAAACCGGGTATTGCAGAAATTTCAGAAATCGGGGTTATTTTGGTAATTTCGTAAACCAGGGGTAATTTGGTAAATTTCCAAATCAGGGTATTTTAAATTTTCGCAAAATAGGGTTTTTTGGACACTTTTTGCAAAGTAAGAAAATTTTATTAAAATTGAGGGTAGTATGGTAATAAAATTTTTTTCAAGCCAGGGGCATTTTTGTAATTTTATAAATCAGAGATATTTTGGAAATTTTTAAGTCTAAAAGGATTTTATAAATCAGAGGGGTAATTTGGTAAATTTAAAACTAAGATCTTTATGAAACAACATGGCTAGTCCCTTTCGGATTTTAGTTATCGGGTTTAGCCCGTGAATAGGTCCTCTTGGTTAGGGTGAACTGTAGCTACGCACCAGGTAAGATTTGAGTAAAGAGGAGGTGAGTCACTAGGACTGCTTAAATACCAAGCTCTTACTGAATCCACTCCTAGACATGCGTACAATGGTTGCCACACCCTAACTCGGCGACTTAGTCACAGGTTTGTTTAGTTGTTCTTAAGTCTTATGCATGTGTTTGAGTGTACTAGCCCCAGGGTTCAATAACCCTAATCTTCTAGTCTACGAGCCCAATTATGCCCATAACATTCACATATACAAGTCACTTCAATAGTCAGAGGTACTTACCTGGCGGACTTCGGGTCGGAGATACAGGTGCCATGCTTCCATAAAAACCAGTTTAACCAAAACTTTTCACAAAAACCAATTTGGGCTTAATTTTGAAAACGTTGTGGACTTTAAAACCCAAGGTCGAGTGTTTAAAACTAGGCTCTGATACCAAAATGTAACACCCCAAACCCGGCCCATTCGCTTCGACTGAATTTGAAATGCCACTGCGGAAAACATTTGAAAAACTTTCGACTTAGAGTTAAAAACATAAAAATTTTCTGTCATTTATAAAACATTGTTTGTTTAAAATTCTAAGTAAAACTTTATTATTACAAACTGTCCGAATTGAAAACTGTGATGCATATTTTTAAGGTATAAATTGCCGAGAATAAAAACATTTTCAAATAATACTTTAATCGTCAATCCACTTTAAACATAATAATAAACCTCAAACCCTTTAAAAGGCCCTTATTACAATAAACCTTACTTAAAAATACTGAAAATATAAAATACGTAAATAATTAAAAACATCTTACTGCATGGGCCACCTCGTATCCACTCCAACCGGTCCAAGCTTTATGCATCACTGCGATGTTGGTAAAATTGGGTGAGTCAAGCAGACTCGGTGCATAGTTATTTCACATGTCTCCACATATGGGCTTGGCCCACATCCACACAGTCCACATACATAATCATGCAACATGAAGCCCAACCCAACCTAATGTCCATCCATCACACCTACCTTGGCAGACCCGCTGCCCAAGGCCGTGGCTAATCCACTGATCAACCAAGTGATCCACATATCTTACCTTGGCAGACTTGTTGTATAAGGCCGTGGCTGAGCCACCGATCACATAAGTGATCCTACATATCAATCAGTCAACGGTGATGCACACAGCTATCAACCGCTGAGATGTGGCACCTAGCCAACACCTCCTTGATGAGGCACATAGCCAACATCAAGCGCCAATGTAACACAAGGCTAACATTAGACCACGTACATAAAGTACACCTTTCCTTCGATAGTCACATCCCAAGTCCCATGCATACATATATATCATGGCAACATATCACTTGAACAATTATACATCACATGCCATCACATTTCATACATATATCAAATGTAAATCAACGTCATAAAATACTGACCTAGTTGAACGATTACCCATCATGGGTATCCACCATTTTAGCCCTTACTTTGGCTACCATTCACATCATATCACATATACATAAATATAACACATACACACAACAAGAGAACAGTGCGATAACTATGCACCTTTTCTTTGGCACAATCGAATCAAATCCCGAAACTCCCTTATTCCTGTCGATTTGTCCCTAAACCATAGCACACAATCGGTCACACTAGAATACCAACTATGGCCTATGGCTGAATGTCAACACTTCCTTACCTTGCTTACCAAATCCCGAAATACTTGCTTGCTCCTTGAGACTATCAAAATCCTTGAACCTTTCAAATCCCGAAAGTCTCCTACTACTCCTTAACGTTGGCTACACATAACAGACACACATATTATGGCTTTAAAGACCATTCGGCCACCCCTAGAAATCAAGGTCCAACACTTGATTTTGGCTCTTCAAAAAGAAAGT
Source organism: Gossypium rotundifolium (assembly GCA_025506655.1). NCBI lineage: Eukaryota > Viridiplantae > Streptophyta > Magnoliopsida > Malvales > Malvaceae > Gossypium > Gossypium rotundifolium. Next base: position 55,082,224 of record CP106725.1, read on the forward strand.
GAAACCAACTACCAAAGAATAATTTTCTTACCACCAATCCCACGTTTGAAGAGCAAGAGAGAGAGTTTGATTTTTGGCTCTTGGTCTAAAGAATGAATCGACTCCAAGACAAAAGTTGCAATCGGCTATGGCATCAAAATTAGGGAATGGAGTATTTGGCTAACAACAAATAGAGAAAAGAGAAATAAAACACAATGGCCTTGATGCTCTTTGAAGTTTCGGTCAACAATAAAAGAATAAACAAGCCGAAATTAAATGGCTTCCTCAAAAAGAAAACTGCACAATGAGAGTGTAACATCCTAAAAAGGGCCTATGCATTTTGGCTTAAATGTACGAAATGACATGTTTTATGAGTTTTGAATAAATTATGAACATTTTTGGAAGCCTGAGAATGTATGGAAATGTTACATTAAAAATAGGAAAGTGACCATTTTGGAAACCTAAGTAAATTAGGAAAGTGAACATTTTGGAAACCTAAGCTAAAAGAGGAAAGTAAACATTTTGGAAACTAAGCTAAAAGAGGAAAGTGAACATTTTGGAAACTAAGCTAAATTAGGAAAGTGAACATTTTGGAAACAAAGCTAAAGAGGAAAGTAAACATTTTAGGAAACCTAAGAAATGTCAAGTTTACTGAGCCGAACGAAAATTTTGGAAACCTAGAAATGACTTAGAAATGTCAAGTTTTAAAGTTTAAAAGAGGTAATTAAGGCAAGGAGGCCTTAAAAGAAAAGTACGTGAATTTTGACACACAAGCGGGCTTGGAAAAGTGGCTGAAGATGCCACTTAGGGCCTTTGGAAATGGTGCCACATACAAGGGTGTTGGGCACGAGTTCAAGTCACATGGAAAGCAAATAAAATAAGTTTTAATTTTACTTCTAGAAGCCCAAGAGGTGGATGGCACAAGACTTGCAAAGAGGAGTTTCACTCTCTTTTAAATTCGCTAATTAGAAGATAATAAGGATTATACTTTATTTGTTTTAAAATTAAAGAGATAAAGTTATCACATAAGGAAGAGTAGTGGCCAAGCAAAGGATTCTTGGCCTAATTTCACTATAAAAGGATGAGACTAGGGCTATTCATTATTCATTCTCCTCTCTTTTCTTTTGCCAAATATTCTTTCTCCTCTCCTCCGCCGAAATTCTTCTTGAGCATCCATTCTTTTCCTCTTCTCTTTTAGCATCCTAGCCGATTCCTTCTAAGCCTATTATTCCTCTCTTCTTTCATCTTTGAAACCGAATACATAATGGGATCATAGCCATTGTTCATCAAGTCTCTAAGCCGAATCTCTGAAGTGGTGTCAGGAGGGATCTATCGATTTCAATATAAAGGGTAAGGATCTATAGTTATAATTGTATTCCTTTCTTTTAAGCTGAAAGTTAGTCTAATCCCTCCTATATTTTATTGATCAAAATATGGAAGGTGAATTTTGGATTTCGGATCTAAGGTATTTGGCATCTCCATTAATCAAGAAGAGAGTTTCGGGATTTAAAAGATTTAAGGTAAGATATATGTATATTCGGCCAAAGGCCATGTTTATGTTTTAATGTTAGATTAAATCTAACATATGGTTAAAGGAATTTTGGCAGAGTCTTAATCAAGTGATGATTTCGGGATTTGTTTGGAAATCAAATCCGTTTAAGGTCAAGAGATCTAGCGTCGTAGATCGAAACTTCGGGATCTAGGAATTCGGTGGAAATAGGTGTGTAAGAACTCACTACATACTTTATTAATTTTCATGATTATGTTGTTGCTATTTACCTTTTTGGTAGAGATTTGCTTATGGCTAAGCATGGATTTGGGTAAGTCCCCTAACTTATGATTTTTGATATATGATTTGCATGCCATCACATGATGTTAAATACTATGACATGATATATGATAATTGATATATAAGCATGTGATGGTGGGATTGATGAGAGGAGGGGGATGATTTTATGGATTGTCGTCGATGGTTTTGACCACAAGATGGGTTGGCCCCATCGATTATTTTTATGGTCATCGGTGGTTTTGACCACACCGATTGATAAATTGCGACTAAGTCCCGGTGGTTTGGTACCACCGATGGTTTTGACCACACTTGATTATTTGTGACCTATGGTCATCGATGGTTTTGACCACACGATGGGTTGGCCCCATCATTTAATTTGTGACTCTAAGTCATCAGTGGTTTTGACCACACGGGGTAGTTAAGGAGTATGGATGGTTAGGTTGGGTTGCATATTTGCATATTAAATAATAATTTGTGTATGAGTACATTTCCGGGAGTCTTGGTGACTCACCCCTTTCCCTTAACATTTTGCAAATGAGTAGATCGCGGAGATGGAGCCGGAGAGGACTCGAGGCGGCCATGCTTATCGTTGGATTTAAGTTTGTTATCGTTAAGTTTATTTAATTATTTTCTAAGTCTTTTTATTTTGGGTTGTAATAAGGCCGCTAATTATTGTTGGATGTTTATTTTATTGTTTTATTTTACTCATGTTATATTACAAATGGAACTTTGTAAATGAACTGGTTAAAAGCAAATTTTTTTCAACTAAGTAACTACTACGAGTTTTCAAGGAAGTTACCATCGGGTAACAAAATTTACCAAGTCACCAATAACTCAGATGATTTTAAAATGCTACATGATCAAATGTTTTCAAAAGGGTTTATCAGCCCAACTGAATTTATAAAAAGCCCAACTAAGTTTTCAAACCCCGTTTTCATACCTTAGCCAAATTTTACCAAGTTTTCACCAAACCACAAAAGGACTCAAATTATTTTACTCCGTGGCATACCAGATCCGGTCAGGACTCATGGGCCGGGTTTGGGGTGTTACAGAGAGAATGAGAGGAATAATTTTCGGCACAAAGAAAAAAATATGAGAAAAGAACACAAGTTGTATTCCTAGTGATTTTTGGCACAACTGAATAAGATGAGAAAGAATCAATTTTGGCACACCTATCCTACTATTACCAAAACCGAAAATGCCATCCTTCCAAGCCTCAAATTCGGCCAACACCAATTTCCTTACCCAAATCCCTTAAAACTTTCCTCAAATCTCTCCCCTTATCCCTCATCCTAATTCCTTCCAAAAAAATTCGGCTAACTCCCTCTAGTCCATGAAACCGTCCATGTTCATGGATAAAATGCCATTAAAAAGTTTCCAAACCTCATCCCTTAATCCATGCCTTTTGTCCCCTTATCATACCATATTTTCTTGATTCCATACCTTAACTAATAATTTGCCTTATTCCTTTAGTCTACTATCCATAAATGATAAAGTCCAACCTTATCTTAATTAGAGTTGACTGACACATGCCATACACATGCAAAAATAAAAGTCACCTTATTGCCATTCATGGGATTCGAACCTCTTCCCTCATGCAATTACTCATGTGCCAACGCCACTTTACTACTAGCTCATTTATGCTAACATTAAACACTTAAATTAACTTAAGCATCATAATCACTTAATCCACTTCACTAAATTCTCCATACTAAAAATTATTCTAAACCAATTAATTCCAAGCCTTCTCAAGACTATATTAGGCATACAATAAAATCATATCCGAGCTAACACAATCAACAAGATGATACTCAAATTTTTCTAAAGCCCAAGGCCCAATCGGCCCAATCCTACTAGGCCCAATTTCGGGATATTACATTTAACCTCCAAGATCTGAAATGAAATCACTTCATTTCAACAACTTGATGAAGAATCTTTATATGAAGAATGGGAGCGGTTTAAGGAGTTATTATGAAAGTGCCCTCATCACGGCATTCCTTACTGCGTTCAATTAGAGACTTTCTATATTGGTTCTCAATATTCATACTAGAATGATGGTGGATGCTTCGGCAAATGGAACCCTTCTTTCTAAGTCTTATAATGGTGCTTACAAGATTATTGAAAGAATTGCCAGTAATAACTATCAGTGGCCAATCAATCGAGTAGCGATAGGAAGACGAGTTGCTGGAATACATGAAGTAGACGCTCTTACTTCACTCGCATCTCAGGTATCATCAATATCCTCAATGCTTAAAAACCTTACTACTAATGGGTCTAATAATTTTGCAGCACAGCCGCCTAATCAATTTGAGAATATAGCCTGTGTCAATTGTGGGGAGGGATATTTGTTTGAAGAATGTCCGTCTAACCCAGAATCTGTATACTACATGGGTAATCAAAACCAAAACCGAGGAAGGCAATGAGATACTCAGTTGAAAGAATTTTTTGATGACAAGGTGGCTTTTAATGACTTCGCTGCTGCTAAATCCCCAGATGTAGTTGAAGACTGTTATGCTATTTCTAAGATGGAATCACCGGCTTCTACAGAATTAGAGCTCAATTCTTTAGACGATCCGTTAGAACATATTCTACTGGAGGATTCACCTGGTGATGATGAAGACAAGGAATGTTTGGCTTGGTTAGAAGCTAATTCGAAGGAATTCACACAAGAAGTTCCACTCGAATCATTAGAGTTATCATCTTAAGAGTATACACAACCAAAGTTGTTGATTGAAGAGCCAGCTAAATTGGAACTGAAGATTTTGTCTCTTCATTTGAAATATGACTATTTGGGTCTATCTTCGACTTTACCTGTCATTATTTCAGTTGAGTTCACCAAAGATCAAGAAGAAGAGGCACTTGTGATTTTGGAAAGGCACAAGAAGGGTGTTGGATGGATTATTGCAGATATTCGAGTCACGGGTTGGAAGATTTGTAAGAATTACAGGAAGTTAAATAAAGCCACCAGAAAAGATCATTACAGATTTTCTTTCCCTAATAAGATGTTGGACAGATTTGATGCGAAAGAATATGATTACTTCTTAGATGGTTATGGTTGGTATGACAAATGGCCATTTGACACCACCATGGTCAATGATGATCCCAAATAAAATGGAGGGAGTTCTCTTCACTTTCTTTATTGTTATTTTATATTTCTAGTTTTTTTCTCATTTGAATAAAATTGTAGACTTAGATAATGTAACAGCCCATTTTGCTCGGGCTTGTAAAAAAATAAACAACAAAAAGTTTTTTTTAAAAATAGTCCTGTTACAGAACCCAACACTCTAGCCCAATTAGCCTAAACCCCTTAGCCCAAAACCCCAACAACACATGGCCCGAAAGGCCCAAAACAAATCAGAAACTAAGGGTTCCTGAAACCCTAGTTTCTCCCTTACGCCGCAAACAGGAAACCAATAGTCGCGCCGCAAGTGCGGAAGCCCGATCGTCGTTTCGCAACACCAGCACTCGTTAAGCCGTGATTCGCGCATCGATAACGCCGTCATCGTCGAGATCTTCTTGATCACCTGCAAGAAAAGGAAAGGGGAGCAGCAAAACTTGGCAACGAATAGGCTAGAATCGATATTTTCCTTTTTCATTTTTTCTTTTCGGGTTATAAAAACCCATAAAAAACATGTAAAATGGGAGAGAGATATACAGGGTTATATACGAATAGACAGAGAAACTCAAAAGCATATTCGAAATCAATAAAATCTAAGCAAGGTTTCTTTTACTTTTCCTTTTTTATTTTACGAGTATATTTTCTTTTTTTAATATATTTTTGTTTTATTTTATTTAATCTATATATAAATATAAAATACTTACAAAAAAAGGTGGAAAAACTAACCTTTTTTGGAACTCCGGCGGTGGACGGCGAATGGAGTCCCCTGTAGCATCACCGGAAATCGCCCAAAGGAGAGCTCTGGAGAGGATTCTAAGTTTTTTTTTTTTAAAAAATATGGCGCAAATGAAATTTTTTTGGTTTAAAAATTGCTTTATAAAGCATTTAGAAAACGGCGTCATTTTGGCTTAATTTGGTAAGCACAAAACGGCGCCATTTAGCAAACTAGGATTTGCGCGTTGACCCGACCCGGGAAGGATCCGCGTTTTCATTTAATGGTCTAATTTCCATTTCAGTCCTTCCGCAATTTTTATTATTTTTAATTTCGTTCAAATCAACTTTTCGTTTATTTTAAATTAACCCTAAAATTTTCATTTTGTTTCAATTTAACCCCTGTGCTGCTTTAAAGGCTAAAAATCGAACGATGTCATTTTGAAAAAAGGATTAATTTTCGTTTTGATCCTTGTTATTTAACGCGCGTTTTTGATTTAATTCTTTTAATCTGTTTAATTGTTGTTTAACCCCTTTATATTTATTTAATCCTAAATTTCTTCTGTTTAAACTATTTTGTTATTTTATTAAATGTTTTATCATATTAAATATTTTTATTATTTGTATATTAATAGTATAAGTTTTATATATTTATATTTTATATGTACTAATCTATTATATATTATTATTTATTTTATATGATTTAACATTTTTATGTATTATTATATTTTCATTATTTATTTAGTTATATTTTGTATATTATTTAATATTATGTTATATTATATAAGACTTTATTTTGTATGAAATTTATCTAATTTATTTTAATTATATTGTTTATATTAGGTATATAGTTTTATAATTAATGTATTATAGATATATCTATTTTCATTATTTATTATTTTATTTAATATAATTTTTATTACATATTTTTTATTATGTTATATATTCAAAAATTTTACATTGTTTAATCATTCATCTTATATATGTCTTCTTTTATTAATTATTTTATTATTTAATCTTGCATGAAAAGCTTATATTTATCTAGTATTTTAATTGTTTTATGTATATTACTTTATATATTTTATTTATCTATGTAATGCCCTTTATTTATTTATTTTATGATTACTATGGTGTAGTTATTTTAGTTATATTTTATATTATATGCTATTGTTTTATAATCGTCTTTTAATATTTGTGTATAATAGTTTATAAATGTGATATTGTAACATGGATTATCGTTCAAAATAAAAATACATTTTACAAGTTTACTATATTTTAAAATAAGGCAATGTTTTGGTATTTAGAAATTAGAAATAGTGCCCTAACGTATTGGGTTGCGATTTTCATTTGGCTAAATAACTAAATACCCTTTTAACAAGTTTTATAAATCATGAGATGATTTTAATTACGAGGTTTAAAAATATCGTGTCCTAACGTATTGGATGTGATGTTTATATTCCTTGAATAAAGAAATCTCAAATTTCAAAATAAAAACCTATTCTTGGGAATTCAAGGTGTTGTGCCTTAACTTATTGGGCTCGACATTTTGCATTTCGAGATAGGGGTTTCCTAAAGACGAGCTTAATTTCAAAGTCATGAGGTGCTATACCTTAACTTATTGGGTAAAGTACTTTATTTCTTTGAGATAGGTAAGTTTTGGTTTTCTTTCTAATAAAAGGATCATATTTTGTAATTTTCTTTATTTTCAACATTCGGACATGATCTTATCGATTTGGTACCAATTTTTGGGCGTTATGAGGGTCCTAACCTTCCTCATACGTAACCGACTCTCGAACTCGTTTTCTTATTTTTGTGGACCAAAAATGTTTTAAAATAAAAACGTTTTACAAGGTGATCCAATCACACCTAAGTAAAAAAGATTGGTGGCAACTCCCACTTTATTTTTAAAGTCGATCCCCATTTTTAAAACCCGATTTTAAAATGGTTTCGACAGCTTGGCGACTCCACTGGGGACACAAGAGAGTCAGGCCATAAAATTGATAATTTCATGTCCTTTTGTTCGAATTTAAGATTTTGATTTTAAAAAATATGATCCTTTTATTGCATGTGCTTTTAAATATATTGCTCTGCATTGCACTGCATGACCTTCGTGGTCACACCCTTAAGTGGGAGTGAGAAGCTACTCCTTCGTGAGGTTTTCACCTCCGTGCAGGATAGTGAATCACTTTCAGGATACATTCGTACCTATGTCTTCGTGAGGTTTTCACCTCCGTGCAGCCATAGGGAAATGTATTCCCCTGAACCGAACTTGGTCCATATGAGCTTATAATGGGTGAGGATCAAGGAATCTACTGGTTTGGGTACCTCAACTTTAGAGCTAACCGCATATAGTGAACCCTAAGGGCCTACCCTAGGTAGAACCATGTCAAACCCTAGTGGTCACCCTGATAGGTTCTATGTTATTTTTCCTGTGCTAACAGGTTTTCTTTTGTTTTGATTGCATTGCATTCCCATCATAGAAAAGAGGTGTTGATTTCAAATTCGATTACTAAATAGAAAAGTTGGTCATAAGAAAATGGATTTTTTGACAAAGTGGATTATAATACAGTCGTTCGAATATAGTCCAAGTGAATACAATGAGAGAAGGCTGATAGTTCGTAAAGGAATACAAGACCTTATCACCTAAGGATTCAAGTTGACAAGACTATTTGAAGATTACTACGTCTCAAAATTCTTGAAGAAGCTAACAAGTGAACAGGAGTCGTGGTTCAGATCAAGCAAAAGGAGCTAGAGGAGGCATCTATTAGAAGTTTGCAAGACTTGACTTTCGCGAAGAAGGGATTCATGTTTTCACTTGGACTATGAGGACAAGGCTGTGTATGTGATTTGTTTTGTGTAAAGAAATTTATTTTCTAGTAAAGTTTTTCTAATGTAACTGAATTCAGAGTCAACGCCTCTTTTTCTTTGCATTCATGCATTACATCATATGCATTTAAGTTTATAGAAGAGTCTAATTAGTTGAAAATATAACAGAAAGAGAGAGAGAGAGAGAGAGAGAGAAGGGAAATCTGGAAATAGAACACCCTCATGGTACACGAGCTAAGTCATGAAAAAATGGATCAAAGACTTGAATAGTTCCAGAGGGATATGCAAGACCAGATGCAGGAGTAAATGGCAAAGCTCCAACAAGAAATGAGGGACCAGATGTTGGAGACCCAAAAGAACATGATGGCTCAAATGGCCCAGATGATGAGTGGGATAATGGATAAGGGAAAGGGTTCCCTAGTTATTGCTGAAGACAACGAGGACTTTCCTAGAGGTTTCACTCCACCACATGTGCAAACGCAGCCTGAAGAATATCCCCAAAGGCCACCTATCACGATTAGGCCTCAACATGGGCAAGTTGATAATAGACCACCTATGAAATTCCAAATGGGTTTAGGATCTAAAACAGGAGATAACCCTGCCAATCCTATTATTTCTGATTTGGACATAGCAGAATAAAAGGGAAAAGGATTGACTCTTGAGCTATGGAGTTGAGGCGGAAAATTCTCCATGATGCACATAGCAGACATATCGCTATGCATCCGGGGAAGCAAGATGTATGGAGATCTACTAAATAGATTCGTGGCGGGTTGAAACGTGAAATAACGAAATTTGTAGGGAAGTGTTTGGCGTGTGTATGAGTTAAGGCTGAACATCGGTTGCCATCGTGGCTACTTCAATAGGTAAAATCCCTCGATGGAAGTAGGAGCGGATCACTATGGATTTCGATTGGGCTACCCACTACTTGACAAGAAGGACGGTGATTTGGGTGATTGTGGACCGGTTAACCAAGTCACCCGCCGTACTGTAAGAATGGATTATTCACCCGTAAGCTAGCAAGGTTATATGTGGTGAGATAGTCGATTGCATGGTGTGCCAATGTCGATTATCTCGGATAGGGATCCGAGGTTCACGTCGAGGTTTTGAAAGCGTTGCATCAAGCTTTGGGTACACGGTTGGATTCGATCTGCCTTCCATCCACGGTCGATGGACAATCGGAGAGTAATCTGATTTTAGAGGATATCTTTGAGGGTTGTGTCTTGGAATTCGAGGTAGTTGGGAAGAATTTCTACCATTAGCGGAATTTGCCTACAACAATAGCTATCAAGCGAGTATCGAGATGGCACCATCGAAGCATTGTATAGAGCCGAAATGCGTACTCCTACATGTTGGGCGGAGTTAGGTGAAAAGACAAGTCTTAGGTCAGTTTGGTTGACGGCGAGGACAAAGTTAGGGCAATTCGGGATCGTCTTAAGGAAGCATCGGATGAGATGTAAGTCTTATCTTGACTTGAGCGCAAGAGATGGAATATGAGGTAGGTGACAAGGTTTTCTTAAGGTGTCGCCTTGAAAAAGGTGTTGAGATTGAGGCGAAAAAGGAAAGGTGAGCCAAGGTTCGATATTATATCTACGTTATAAAGCGAGTGGGACGGTAGCTTATCGGCTAGAGTTGCGTGAATCGAAGTCGGATACATAACGTCTTTCACATATCAATCTTTGAGACGGCATCGATCGGACCCATCGACGTTGTGCGATGGCGAAGATCGAGGTGGGTGCGGACTTATCTTCGAAGAAGAACCGATTGAGATCTTGGATCGAGATGTGAAGGTTTTACGTAGAAGTCATTACTTTAGTGAAAGTACTATGGCGGAACCACGATATGGAAGAGGCCCGTGGGGCAGAGGATGTGATCGCAAGACAATACCCCACTGCTTTTGATCAAGGAATTTGGACGAAATTTATTTTAAGGGGTAGAATCATAACATCCCAAAAGCAGGGCTATTTGGAAATAAATTATTTTTCTTATGTATGAACTAACGTGTCATTATTTATGGAATAATAATGATCAATTTAAGGCTTTGTGTTGGCTCGATTTGGTAGGAAATTTTAGTTTTAACTTTTAAGGTAGGAGCCTTAGCGAGAGGGTGTTATAAGAATAAATGGGGATAATTTGGACATAAAATGAGCCTAGACTAAGTGGCAAGGCCACCTATCACGATTAGGCCTCAACATGGGCAAGTTGATAATAGACCACCTATGAAATTCCAAATGGGTTTAGGATCTAAAGCAGAGATAACCCTGCCAATCCTATTATTTCTGATTTGGACATAGCAGAATAAAAGGGAAAAAGGATTGACTCTTCAGGGAAATTGGAGGATAGCTGCAGATGGTTGGAAGAAAAGTTTAAGGCTTTGGAAAATGCCGATCATCACCAGGGAATTGACGCAAAGGACTTGAGCTTGGTCCTAGAATTGGTGCTCCTCATAAATTCAAGACACCTGAATTTGAGAAGGACAATGGAACTACTTGCCCTGAAGCTCACATCACTATGTTCTGTAGGCGCATGACTGGTTATGTGAACAATGATCAACTTTTGATTCATTGTTTTCAAGATAGTTTGACGGGGGAAGCTTCTAGGTGGTACAACCAACTCAGCCGCACTAACATTATCTCTTGGAGGGACTTGGCCCAAGCCTTCATGAGGTAGTACAATCATGTCACGGATATGACGCCTGATCGAATCATGTTGCAAAACATGGAAAAGAAATCAAACGATAGTTTTAGGCAGTACGCGCAAAGATGGAAGGAAATAGCCATGCAAGTTCAACCACCTCTCCTGGAGAAGGAAACTACTATGTTGTTCATTAAGACTCTAAAAGCACCATTTATCACCCATATGATAGGAAGCACTACAAAGAGCTTCTCGAACATTGTAATGACGGGAGAAACGATCGAGAATGCCATAAAAAGTGGAAAGATCGAGGCAGGAGAAAGTAACAAAAGAATGGCCACAAGGAAGAGAGAAAATGAAGTGGATAATACAAGTATGGGGTGTTAAAAGTTGACTGTTGTTAAACAACCAAAAACAGTGACTACTGGGTATCAAGGTTCATCAAGAAAAGAATCTGGTACAAGGCAAAGCAATGAGCAACTCCAGTTTACACCAATTTCAATGACATATAGGGAGTTGTATCAAAGTCTATTTGATGAACATGTGGTGGCTCCTCATTACACGGAACCAATACAACCCCCGTACCCTAAATGGTATGATTTGAATGCTCAATATGAGTATCACGCGGGAATAATGGGTCACTCAATCGATAACTGCATATCATTTAAGAAATTGGTTGAAAGGCTTATTAAAATAGGGGTTGTAAAGTTTGATGAGTCGAATGGAGTAGTGATAATTGAAAGAGGCAGGAGAGTTGCGACTCCTTGAAGAAACCGGGGAATAATGTTTCCAAACCTTGTGTACTTGAGATTGTTTTGAATAATGGGACTGAGAAAGAAATTGTTATATTTTTAGAAGCAGATCTAGAGTAATGTTCAAAACATGCTTGTTGTTTTGAGCCTAGAGGCAACAAGAACTCTTTTGTTAAATAGGCTCATGTTCAAAATTTTATTTCAATAAAATGCATTTGTTTGAGCACATATTTTTATTTCATACTATACATTCTTTTGTTTTTTTAAAAATATTCTTTCATTTTTTATTCATGGTCATACCAATAATCATCGTTAGAATAATTTATTCTTTGGATTCGTTCGCCTTAGTACCTAGGTATCCAGATATCAACGTCATGAGCGACATTGTTACTGACTCCCTTTTTGAACAAGATATGGGTTTAAGGGATCTTAGGATTTTGAAGATGATAGAGATTGTAACCTACCTTCTGATTTGTTAAAGATGGTAGAACAAGATGAAACACAGACCTTGCTCTACAAAGGGTTATTAGATATTGCGTGCCCATGAAAGGAGTGAAGATTGTAGCTGAGCCCATCATAGAAATAAGGCGAGACATTATTGAGTTATCTTCGAAAATTCAAAGATGTTTTCGCACAATTATATCAGGACATGCCTTGGCTAATGAGAAGTAGGCTAAACAAAGAGGATCGGGCACTGTTGATCTACCACAGAAGGGGATTGCATTAGTCATACCGCAAATGTTAAATTTAAGGAGACAAAAATTCATATGCCTACTCCAGTTCATCACAAATTTTCCATATGTGGGGCATGGATGCGATGGGGCCAATCACGTCAGAAGCTTTTAGCTAATATCGACTCATCAACATAGTTATCGTTTACTTTGCTAAGAGAATGGAAGTAGCTTCATATGCTAATGTTACAAGGTCGAAGTCATCAAGTTCATCAAAAAAAAAATATCAAATGCCATAAAGGATCGCATTTAAATAACTGTACAAAGTCAAAGTTTACGCTTTGTCCAAAGATCGAGCTGAGATATCACAAAGGCAACAAAAGTTGCCAAAAAAAGAAAAAAAAGAAAAAATAAAAAAACGAAGAAGAAGAAATGAAAGGTGGCTAAGACTTGTAAAGATTGGCATAAGGAGCTATCACTACTCTCTATGATTATCAAACGTTGGCTAGGACCTTTGTTGGGGCAACATATTTCTCATCGGAATAGAAATAGTTTTGCCAATTGAATCTAATTGAAGAAAAGGTTAAAAGCTATTCATCACGGCTAGATGATGCGGGCTTACATTAAAAAAGTTCATTTTAGGGGATTCCACGAAGGAACCTGATGTTGAAAAGGACCTTTCTTCTATAAAACGATTTTAGAGGAAAGCATATGCCAAAATGGGAAGATCTTATGTAAATGCCTATTCTGGAGGAGCATTGATATTGACCGAGACGAATGGTGAAGACTTGACCAATCCAGCGAATTCAGGTTCAATCAAGAAGAATTTTACCTGAAAAGGGAAGGGTTAAGGTGAAAACCCGCAAAGGGAGCCTTGAGCTCAAACTCATCAAAAAAAAAAACAAAAAAAAAAGAAGAAGAAAATGGAGAGGCCAAGGCGAAAACCCGCAAAGGGCACTTTGAGACCAAAGGGGCTTTGAGTTGAAAACCCGAAAAGGGCAGTTCAAATTTTGAATAAAAGTGGGGCATACAGTAGTCTTGCTACGTTTGAATTAGCAATGAAGAAGTATGTTATGCCTTGGGGCATCGACAAAGTTCTCCAGATCCCTTAAACACATATTGAGTTTAAAATGGTCCTCAAGAAGTTGGAACAAAGAAGCTCAGGTTGCGATATCTGAGGCACCTAGCTTCTATCCTACCCAATTTTGAATTCCTTATCTTTGATTGCTTTATTCTTTTTGAGATACACCCAAATCAATTTTCTTTTATTGCCTGGGTTATCTTTGATTAAATTATTTTTTCGAGCTATGCTCTTGACTAATTTCTTTCTCATCCATTTTTGTGTTCTTTTTCAAGCATTTATTGAAATAACGATTTATGAGCTAATAACTTTCATAAAAAGGAGTTTCGTATATTACTCTAGAAGCTTCTAAATAATATGAGGAATTTGAAACATGACTGTTTTTCAGAACTCACCAAGCCTAAGGGCTAGAAACATTGGAAATCGATTATCTCTTCGGATTCTTATTGGATAAGAAAATTCTGTGGGTGATTCCATATCGGCAAATGACGAACAAGGTCAAGCCAAGTATAAAAGGGGATCATTGTCGAGAGACCCTGCATTCGTGGGAATGGTGGAAATTGATACAAGTTCTATACTTCTGAGTGGTAATAGATTGGATGGAAGAAGCCAAATGTTATTACAAGTAGGAGGCACAAACTTCATGTCCCAATGTAATATCCAAGATTAAGGGGTTATGAATTTTTTCACTTGAATGCGTGCAGTGATATGTTGTGTGCTGATTGTATGAGTTTTGAGGACTTCAGGAATTTTAGAATGTAGGAGAATGCTTTAGAAAAATATTAGATTTTTTAGTCTTAAAAGGGGAGCTAAGCAAGATTAGCCTTAAGAAAAATTGGTATGATGTTTTAATCACAACAAGTCAATTGGCAAAGTGGTGTTGGCGCATGGGTGAATGCATGAGGGGAGAGGTTCGAATCCCTTGGTTAGCAATTGGAAGGATTTTTATTTTTATTTTGTTCTCTTTCCTATTGTGTCGGTCAAGCTCTATTTTTGGTATGGATGGATTTTCTTTCATTTTTGGATAGTAGACTAAAGGAAAAAGGCAAGTTATTAGTTAAGGTATGGAATCAAGGTGTTATGGAAGGATAAGGGGACATAAGGCTTGATGAATGGGTGATGTTTTGGAAATTTTTCATGGTCATTTTGACCATGAATGTGGATGGCATAGGTGGCTAGGGGGTTGGCCGAATATTGTATGGGATTAAGGGGAGGATAGTTGGCCAAATTCTTAGCATTTTGTGCATCTTTTCCTTTTCTCCAAAATCTTTCTCCTTAGTTAATTTGTCATTGGCATTAGGTGAAAATTTTGTTTTGTTTTGGCTACCATCTTTGACCATATTGGTATCTTTTTCTTCTTTTCCTCTCAAGCTTTTCTTTCTTTTTGGTACCAAAATATTACTACTTTTGAAGGCATTTTCTTTCATTCTTTTTCTTACTTGACCGAATGTGCACCATTATCAAAAACTTTTCTTTGTTCGATTTCTTCCATAACCGAAACCATTTAGCCTCTTTGATCATTTCTTCTTTTCTTTTACTTTACCTTTCTCTTCTTTTCTTTCTATTTTGCTAAAGCTGAATCTATAACCTTGCTATTCTCTTCTAAAGTCGAAAGTTTCACTTCATTGACACCATTGAAACCGATTGCTTCTAAGCACCAAAAACCTATCATCTTTCTCATTTGAATCTATTTCTCTACTTCATCTGCCGAATTTTTTTTGGAGGTTTTTGACCATTTGCGTTTTGGTCATTTTTTTTGGTAAGGATCTCTTCTAGGTTAATCTCTTTTCATTTATTTATCTTTGACTGTCGCAAATCAAGATTCTAATTCTCCTAGTTTCACTGGCCAAATCTTGAAGGAAAGTTTCGGGGTTCCTTTGTAGCCGACGTTTAGGGGGAGATCATTCGGGATTTGAATAATCCAAGGTAAGGAGATAATGATATTCGGCCAAAGGCTATATCTTTTTAGTGATAATCAATTTCTCATATAGTGTTATGTAGGTACTGTCGACGTTGTAGGCAAAAGTCGAAAATATTAAGTATTCTATCGTTCTTCATGATTACAAGGTGTGTAGCCTACACTAAATTTCTGATAGATTAATAGTGTTATTGATAAACATGTGTTAATAAGTAATATGAATGATTATGGCTTCGGGTACCATTCGGTGGTACAGTGTATTCAGGTACGTTATCCCTTAGCACTAGGTGTAAACATTTAATATGAGACATATCTGATTTTGTTATGACTTTGGGGTAATGTACATGGCATGATATCTGCATAATATATATGTTGCATGGGCATATGGGTGATTTTGATAAAGGGGAAGTGTTCCGGTGGTTTTACCACATTATCCGATGACTTATGTCACAATAATATGTATCCGGTGACTTCGGTCATGATATTATGTATCCGGTGACTTTGGTCACATATTATGATTTCCGGTGACTTTGTCACAATTATTTGGTGGCTATGCCACGATTATAAGGGCGATGTGCAGTTGACTACAGCGACTGCCTTCGATGGTGTGTAGTGGATGGAGGGTTGGTTTAGTAATCCCCACGGTGTGATTGGTAGGTACGGGTGGTGTGTAGTGGATGGATATCTAGGTGGGCTCAGGATTGCATTTCATTGTATATGTATATGTGATTTAATCCGTTATTATCTGATTTGCTATACTATGGGCTTATGGCTAAATGCCATTTAAATGGGCTTTATTACTATGATCGATTGGGCTTTTAGTGTCTTGTTACACATTGAGTCATTGACTCACCCTTTTGTGGGATATCATTTTGGGTGATACGATTGATTTGGACCGGTCGTGAGGACTATGTGGTGGCCATTGCTCAACTCAATATTTTGGTTTCCTTTTAATTAAACTTACTACATTTTCTATTTAATATTTTAGATTTATTTTTGGGCTATGTTTTTGTAATAAGGCCATTATAAACTTATTTCATTTATCGATTTAAATTTTTATTCGCTAAGCTCAACTTCAATGAAATAATTAAATATTTTTATAATCACATTAAATTGTTTTGACACCTAAATACTTATGGTTTTTAACTTAATAATAAATTGTAAATTAGTTTTTCTTTTGTATTTTATAAAATCATAAAAATAATGTTTTGATAAGATACAAACTTTAAAAAAAAAATACAACATGATTTTCAACAAGAACATACTTCAAATCTATTCTCTTGCCACAAAATCACACGTTTTCCAAAACGACAAAAACGAGTTTTTCTCAAGAAGCATGCTGAATCCGGTGAAGGCTTGTAGGCCGAGTTTGGGGTGTTTCAACTTGGTATCAGAGCCCAGTTTTAAACTCTCGGCCTTGGGTTTTGAAGCCAACAACGTTTTCAAAATTAGGCCCAAATGACTTTTTGAAATTTTTTTTAGTTAGTTAAAATGGTTTTATAGAAGCATGGCACTAGAGTTCTCGGCCCAGGTCCACCAGGTAAGTACTTTTGTTGAAAAATTGATGTGAATGTATGATACTTTAATTGATAAGACTAAGAAAACTATACTTTAGAGACATGGAACCTAGGTATATGTGTACTTCTATGGAAAAACCACTGAATAAATCTCTGTTGCATAAAACTTTCTTTAAAAAAGAAGTGAAAAGACTTTAATGCATAAAATTTTCGTAAAAAAAATAAACAAGACGCGAAGTAGACATGAGTTCTAGGAGACGTGGTCGTCGTGGACGCGGTAGAGGCAGAATGGGCGTGTCGAAACCGATTAGGTCCAGCCGTGGTTTGAAAATGAGGCACCGCCACCATTTGTAGGGCGAAATTTTAAGAGTAAACCTGGAGGAGAGATGACAGATCGTAGGCTATGTCATGAGTTCTAGAGCGAGTAGCGGGAGCTAGTATGGGAAATGGGGCTCAAAGTCGATGAGTTGAGAGACTTAGATCAAATGGAGCTGAAATTTTTAGGGGAGTATCTGGGGTAGCTCCGAATGTAACAGAGTATTGGTTAGAGGCAGTCGAGAGGATCATGGATGATTTGGACTGCACTACCGAAGAGAAGCTGAAAGGTGTTGTTTCGTTGCTTCATGATGAGGCGTACCAGTGGTAGCTCACTGTCAAGGAGAGTATCCCTGCGGATCGAGTGGATTGGGGGTATTTTAAGGTCAAGTTTGAAGGAGAATATGTCGGAGCTAGCTACATAGACTCTCAGAGAAAGGCGTTCCTGAATCTGGTGCAAGGAAATAAGTCGATAGCTGATATGAAGCAGAGTTTCTGTGGTTAAGTCGATATGCCAGAGGGATTGTAGCTACTGATTACGAGCGGTATGTCAGATTTGAGAATGGGTTGCGAGATGAGCTGCGAGTGTTGATTACACCGCATCGAGAGAGGGATTTTGCAGTTTTAGTGGATAGAGCACGGATAGCTGGAGAAGTTAAGCGGACCGAAAGACAAAATTGGGACCGAGGTCAGAATAAGAATAAGAGGAGTTATGGGTCTTTAGGGTCATCCGGGAATTTCCAAAAGAAACCTAGAGTTGATGGGCCGCGAGGTCAGCAGGTTACTATGGGAGGACAGTACCGTACTTGTGCTCAGTGCGAAAAAATACACCCGGGAGAATGTTGGAAAAAGACAGGGGGATGTTTTAAGTATGGGTCCAAGGATCATATGATTAAGGATTGTCTGATGGATACAGACCCAACAAGTCAAGGTTTTAATCAAGCTGGCAGAGGTGGTCAGCAGACGTTGAGGGGTCGTGGTCCAAATGGTAGAGGTAATGGTTCTGGTAGAGGTCACGAAACTTCAAGCAGAGGTGGTGGTAACTCTGAGGCTAGACGTACCAGTGTCCGAATATGCAGATTAAATCGCAGGAGGATAGTGGCCTTTTGATGTTATCACGATGCGTTTCGATTTCAGGTTGCCTTTATTGCTTTAATAGATATAGGGTCAACTCATTCATACATCACTAGTGAAGTATCTGGGACTCTACATGTGAACTCTGAGACTGTACCTAGGAAGATGACTGTACTTAGTCCTTTAGGACAGACTGTAGTAGTAGATAAGCTCTTTAAAGAAGTACCTTTAGAAGTTCAAGGGGTGCAGTTTTCGGCTGACTTAATAGAGTTGCCATTCGGGGAATTTGACCTGATCTTAGGCATGGACTGGCTAGTGAAGTATCGTGCGAATGTGGATTGTACTACTAAGCGGATGTCATTAAGAACTATTGATGACAAGGAAGTTGTGGTAATGGGCGAGAGACAGAACTATTTATCAAATGTGGTATCTGCTCTTAAGGTAGAAAAGTTAGTAAGAAAGGGATGTGTAGCTTTTCTGATGTTGGTTACTGCCTTGGAGGTTAAGGAAGCAACTGTTGAAGAGGTCAGGACTGTGAGTGAATTTGTGGATATCTTCCGGAAGAACTTCCAAGATTGCCTCCGGATCAAGAGGTAGAATTTGGGATTGACTTATTGCCTGGTACGGTGCCAGTATCTATCGCTCCGTACAGAATGGCACCAAAGGAGTTGGTTGAGCTTAAGGCTCAGATTCAAGAGTTGTTGGATAGTGGGTTTATCCGACCAAGTGTGACTCCATGGGGAGCACCGGTCTTGTTCGTAAAGAAGAAGAACGGAACAATGAGGATGTGTATAGATTACCGGCAGTTGAATAAGCTGACCATCAAGAACAAGTATCCTTTACCGAGGATCGACGACTTGTTCGATCAGCTTAAAGGAGCTGCAGTATTCTCAAAGATAGATCTAAGGTTGGGGTATCATCAGCTTAAGGTGAAGGAAGTGGATATCCATAAGACAGCTTTCCGAACAAGATATGGGCATTATGAGTTCTTGGTAATGCCGTTCGGATTGACGAACGCCCCAGCTGCGTTCATGGATATGATGAATCAGGTTTTTCAACCCTACTTGGATCAGTTCGTCATGGTGTTCATAGACGACATCCTAGTGTATTCTAAGTCAGAGATAGAGCATGATGAGCATCTTCGGATAGTGTTGCAAGTGCTAAGGGAGAAGAAGCTTTATGCCAAATTCAGCAAGTGCAAATTTTGGCTGAAGGAAGTTGCGTTCTTAGGGCATATGGTATCTGCGGAAGGGATAAGGGTGGATCCTCGAAAGATTGAGGCAGTGTTAGATTGGAAACCACCTAAGTCTGTAGCTGAGGTTCGTAGTTTCTTGGGTTTAGCGGGCTACTACAGAAGGTTCATCGAAGGATTCTCATTGATAGCGGCACCTTTGACGAAGTTGTTGAGAAAGGAGGTACCTTTCGTGTGGGCAGATAAGCAGCAAGAGAGCTTTGAGAAGCTTAAGAGGGTTTTGACTGAAGCTTCGATTTTGATTCAGGCTGAGGCAGGGAAGGATTTTGTGGTGTATTGTGATGCGTTTCAAACTGGATTGGGATGTGTTCTGATGCAAGGCGAGAAGGTGGTTGCATATACGTCTCAGCAATTGAGGCCACACGAGGTTAACTATCTGACGCATGACTTGGAGTTAGCAGTGGTAGTCTTTGCTCTTAAGTTGTGGAGGCATTATCTGTATGGAGAAAAGTCAGTGATCTACACGGACCACAAGAGTCTTAAGTATCTGCTGACTCAGAAGGAGCTGAATTTGAGGCAGCGAAGATGGGTGGAATTTTTGAAAGACTATGATTGTTCTATAGAGTATCACCCGGGCAAGGCGAATGTAGTGGCAGATGCCCTAAGTCAAAAAGTGGTGTCGGATCTTAGGGCAATGTTCGCACATCTTAGTCTTTATGATGATGAAGCTTCTTTGGCGTAATTACAAGTAAAGCCGATGAGTTGAGTCGGTGAAAGAAAGGCGGTTGGTAGATGATGATTTAAGTGTTAAGCTACAGCAGGTGCAGAGTGAAGAGTTGAAAGATTATGGTATTAACAGCGATGGAGTATTGTGTTTCAAGGGTAAGGTCTGTATGCCGAAGGATAAGGAGTTGAGGCAAAGGATTCTTCAGGAGTCGCATGGTAGCCCTTATGCTATGCATCCTAGAGGAAGTAAGTTGTACAGAGATTTGCGGGATCAGTTTTCGTGGCCTGGTCTTAAGCGAAAAGTTACAAAATTTGTAGGGAAGTGCTTAACGTGTTAGCAAGTTAAGGCTGAACACCAAGTACCATCGGGATTGCTTCAGCCGATAAAGATTTCGCAGTGGAAGTGGGAGCGAATCACCATGGATTTTGTTAGTGGGCTTCCCCTTACGCCTACTAAGAAAGACTCGGTATGGGTGATAGTGGATCGATTAACGAAGTCTGCACATTTCATACCAGTGCGGGTTGATTACTCTTTGCAGAAATTAGCGAAGTTGTATGTGCCTGAGATTGTAAGGTTACATGGAGTGCCAGTGTCGATTATTTCAGATAGGGATCGGAGGTTTATGTCTCAGTTTTGGAAAGCATTACATCAGGCTTTGGGCACCAGATTGGACTTGAGACGGCATTTCATCCTGATCGGACGGCGGTCTGAGCGAGTAATCCAAGTTTTAGAGGATATGTTAAGGGGATGTGTGATAGATTTCAGAGGAAGCTGGGAAGAGTTCTTACCTTTAGCGGAATTTGCATACAATACTAGTTACCAAGCCAGTATTCGGATGGCACCGTATGAAGCACTATATGGACGGAAGTGTCGCACTCCTACATGTTGGACAGAATTAGGGGAACGTCAGGTTTTGGGTCTAGAGATTATGGCAGAATCTGAAGAAAAGGTTAAGGTAATTCGGGCGCCATTGAAGGAGGCATCTGATAGGCCAAAGTCATACGCAGACCTTAAGCGGAAGAATATAGAGTTTTCTGTAGGGGATCAAGTGTTCCTAAAGGTTTCGCCTTGGAAGAAGGTGATGAGATTTGGTCGCAAAGGAAAGTTAAGCCCCAGGTTTATAGGACCTTATCGGGTTTTGAAGCGGGTTAGACCAGTGGCATATCAGTTAGAGTTACCTTCGGAGTTGAAGCAAGTGCACGATGTGTTCCATGTTTCAATGTTACATCGTTACCGATCGGATCCATCTCATGTAGTGCTAGTTGAGGAGGTGGAACTACTACCAGATTTGTCCTACGAGGAAGAGCCGATTCAGATTCTAGAACGGGATGTGAAGGTGTTACGAAGGAAATTAGTTCCTCTCGTCAAAGTGTTATGGCGTAACCATGGATCGGAAGAAGCTTCGTAGGAGCCAAAGGAAGCAATGCGACAATAATACCCTCACTTATTCTAGTCAGGTAATTTCGAGGTCGAAATTATTTTTAAGGAGGGTAGAACTGTAATATCCAAGATTTAGGGGTTATGAATTTTTTTCGCTTGAATGCGTGCAGTGATATGTTGTGTGCTGATTGTATGTTTTGAGGACTTTGGGAATTTTAGAATGTAGGAGAATGCTTTAGAAAATATTAGATTTTTAGTCTTAAAAGGGAGCTAAGTAAGATTGGCCTTAAGAAAAATTGGTATGAGGTTTTAATCACAACAAGTCAATTGGCAAAGTGGTGTTGGCGCATGGGTGAATGCATGAGGGGAGAGGTTCGAATCCCTTGGTTAGCAATTGGAAGGATTTTTATTTTTTTTTGTTCTCTTCCTATTGTGTCGGTCAAGCTCTATTTTTGGTATGGATGGATTTTCTTTCATTTTGGATAGTAGACTAAAGGAAAAAGGCAAGTTATTAGTTAAGGTATGGAATCAAGGTGTTATGGAAGGATAAGGGACATAAGGCTTGATGAATGGGTGATGTTTGGAAATTTTCATGGTCATTTGACCATGAATGTGGACAACATAGGTGGCTAGGGGGTTGGCCAAATATTGTATGGGATTAGGGGAGGATAGTTGGCCAAATTCTTAGCATTTTGTGCATCTTTTCCTTTTCTCCAAAATCTTTCTCCTTAGCGAATTTGTCATTGGCATTAGGTGAAGATTTTGTTTTGTTTTGGCTACCATCTTTGACCATATTGGTATCTCTTTTCTTCTTTTCCTCTCAAGCTTTTCTTTCTTTTTGAGTGCCAAATATTACTACTTTTGAAGGCATTTTTCTTTCATTCTTTTTCTTACTTGACCGAATGTGCACCATTATCAAAAACTTTTTCTTTGTTCAATTTCTTCCATAACCGAAACCATTTAGCCTCTTTGATCATTTTTTTTCTTTTCTTTTACTTTTCCTTTCTCTTCTTTTCTTTCTATTTTGTTAAAGCCGAATCTATAACCTTGCTATTCTCTTCTAAAGCCGAAAGTTTCACTTTATTGACACCATTGAAACCGATTGCTTCTAAGCACCAAAAACCTATCATCTTTCTCATTTGAATTTATTTCTCTACTTCATCTGCCGAATTTTTTTGGAGGTTTTTGACCATTTGCGTTTTGGTCATTTTTTTCGGTAAGGATCTCTTCTAGGTTAATCTCTTTTCCTTTATTTATCTTTGACTGTCGAAAATCAAGATTCTAATTCTCCTAGTTTCTTTGGCCAAATCTTGAAGGAAAGTTTCGGGGTTCCTTTGTAGCCGACGTTTAGGAGGAGATCATTCGGGATTTGAATAATCCAAGGTAAGGAGATAATGATATTCGTCCAAAGGCCATATCTTTTTAGTGATAATCAATTTCTCATATAGTGTTATGTAGGTACTGTCGAAGATGTAGGCAAAAGTCGGAAATCTTAAGTATTCTATCGTTCTTCATGATTACAAGGTGTATAGCCTACACTAAATTTCTGATAGATTAATAGTGTTATTGATAAACATGTGTTAATAAGTAATATGAATGATTATGGCTACGGGTACCATTCGGTGGTACAGTGTATTCAGGTACATTATCCCTTAGTACTAGGTGTAAACATTTAATATGAGACATATCCGATTTTGTTATGACTTTGGGGTAATGTACATGGCATAATATCAGCATAATATATATGTTGCAGGGGCATATGGGTGATTTTGATAAAGGGGAAGTGTTCCAGTGGTTTTACCATATTATCCGGTGACTTATGTCACAATAATATGTATCCGATGACTTCGGTCACGATATTATGTATCCGGTGACTTCGGTCACATATTATGATTTTCGGTGACTTTGTCACAATTATTTGGTGGCTATGCCACGATTATAAGGGTGATGTGCAGTTGACTGCAGCTGTAACATCCTGAATAATGGGGCTATGCATCTTTACTTAATTGAATGTTGTTGCATGCCTAAGTATAATTGAGTGTGTTTTAAAAGTTTTAGGAACTTCAGTTTGTAAGTGAATGCTTAGAGAAATATTAAATTTTTTTATATTTAAGATGGAGCTAAGAAAGATAGGCTTTAAGAAATATTGGTAAGGGATTTTAAGCATAATAAGCCAATTGGCAAGGTGGTAATGGCGCATGGGTGAATGCATGAGGGGAGAGGTTCGAATCCCCTAGCTAGCAAGTGGAAGAATTTTAATTTTTTATTTTCTTTCCTATAGTGTCGGTCAAGCTTATCTAGAATGGATGGGCATATTTTTATTTTTGGTTAGTAGACTTTAGGAAAAAGGCAAGTTAGGAGTTATGGTATGGAATCATGAAGTTATGGTAAGATAGGGGGACAAAGGGCTTGAAGAGGGGAGGATGTATTGGAAGCATTTTCATGGTCATTTGACCATGAACCTAGACGGCATAAGGGGCTAAGGGGGATGGTTTAATTGTGATAGAATCAAGGGATTTGATAGGAAAGAAATGAGGAGGAAAAAGGGGATCATGTTGGCAAGGGTTGGCCGAATTTTTGCATAGGCATTAGGGGTGAAAGTTGGCCAAAACTTTAACCAAATTGTGCATCATTTCTTTTCTCTCCAAACTTTGTTTCTTAGCCGATTGCCTATTACACAAAAGAGAAACCTTTTTTCTTTCTTTTAGTCAATTGAATTTTACCATTTTGGTTTCTTCTTTCTCTTCTCTTTGTAACCGAAAATATCAAATTATCAATGACCATTTTCTTGTCTTTTTCCTCATTACCGAAAACATCAAAGAATTTTTGAAGACAATTTTCTTCTCTTTTCTCCCTCTCTAGAGCCGAATCATCTAGCATCAAAGAGCATTCTTATTTTCTTTCTTTCTCTTTCTCTTTCTTTCTCTTTTCTTTTTGTCTTTCTTCTTCACTTTCAACCGAAACCATCTTTTACCAAAACCAAAATCACCATTCTTTTCTTCTCTTTTGTCAAACCGAATCATCTTCCATTTTCATCTTTTTCTTTCTTCTCTTTTAATGAAAATCGAAACCACTATAGTCAAAAATCACTATCTTTTCTCTTCTCTTTTTGTGCAAGCCGAAATCACCAATTCTCTTCTTCTAAATCATTAAGGCAAAATCTTCCTAATAGTGTAAGTAAGGGTGAATCAATCTCCGTATTACGAGTAAGGATCTTCTACAAATCGTTCTTTTTATTTTCTTTCAGAATTGCCGATTTTAGAAGTCTAACTCTCTTATTTTCTCCTTGGCCGAACCTTTGAAGGGGATTTTAAGGATCCTTTTTGGTAGCCAACGTTTTTAGGAGAGATCATTCGGAATCAACCAAGGTAAGGATTATCATTTTCGGTTATATCGTTTCTTTTAGATAGATTACTAATCGACTTTATTTTAGGGGAGAGTTCGGGACGAACATGATAGGTTCGAAAAGAGTAGTAAGGAGTGTTTGGAAGAGGGGAGGCTCTGTTATACCCTCAAACTTCAAACGAAGGGTCAGATCGAGGATACGAGATTTTCCATCGGGTTGTGGACCTCTCGCTAACTAAGATCGATTATTTGAAGTCGTGCGTACACTCGAGCCACTTTTCGTTAGTGGGTTGTCATCGAGTTTTGATCCATCTACCGGAGAGAAACCACATATAACGGTTGCTCGAGATTCTGAGGGTAAGGATTTAGATCTCTTATCAATAGTATAGATTATAAGTATTAGTGTGTTCTAATCAAGTGTAATAATTAATTTGGTGTTGACGAGCGGGAAGGTATCGTTCTCACTGTCATAAGGTGTGTAACATTATACTAAATTCCTCATAGATCTAAAACAAATAAGATTTATATGAAAATATGTTTGATAATGTATGTGGGTACCATTCAGTGGTATGCGATATTCAGGTATGTTTACCCCAATATTTCGTTAATTTTGCTATATGCCTAAATGTGAAATAAGTATGATTTTGCTATGATTTTGGGGTAAATGGCATGAAAACTAAATAATATGTATGTGCATGGGCATATGGGTGTTATTGATAAGGGGAAGCATTCCGGTGGTTTTTACCACATTTTTGGTGACTTCGGTCACATATGTGAATTTGGTGACTTCGGTCATATATATTTTGAATCCAGTGACTTCGATCACATATATTTTGAATCTGGTGACTACGGTCACAATTGTCTGGTGGCCACGCCACAAAAAAAAATTATAAGGGTGATGTGCATGTTGACTGCAGCAACTGCCTTCGATGGTGTGTAGCGGATGGAGGGTCGATTTAGTAATCCCGGTGTGATTGGTTGGTACGGGTGGTGTGTAGCGGATGGATATTTAGGTGGGCCGGGTTTGCATTTCATTATATAAATATCCATGTGATTTCTAAATGATTTTTATTTGATTTGCTATAAAAATGGGCTTATGGCTAAATATGACTCAGTTGGGCTTATGGCTATATGTGTTATAAAATGGGCTTAAAGGCCATGATCAATTGGGCTTTTAGTGTTTTTGTTACACATTGAGTTTATGACTCACCCCTTTGTGGCATAATTTTTCAGATGACTCTTAGCGTGATGGATCGGGTTAGCGAGGACTACGTGGTGGCCATTGCTCAACAAAGTATTTTGAGTTTCTCTAATTAAACTTATTAATCATTTTTTATTACTTAGAATTTATTATGGGTTTTGCTATTTTTGTAATAAGGCCACTATGAACTGCTTTTTAATTTTTGCATTTGAATTTTTATTCGCAATGAACAATATTTAATTAAATAACTAAATGGTTTTCGATAAATAATTTAAACTGCTTTTTGACACTAATAGATATATATTTTACAATAATAAGTAAAATTTTTCATAAAATTGGTTTTCTTTCAACTTATAAATTTCTCTTAAAAATAATGTTTTAAGAAGATACAAATTTATTTTAACCTAAATATTAAGCTAATCTGTTTTATACAAATTCATCAAGTTTTTCTTACACAAAATGATAAATTGCTAAAGTTTTCTTCGAGGAACATATCAAATTCGGTCAGGCTTTTTGGGCCAGGTTTGGGGTGTTTCAACTTGGTATCAGAGCTAGGTTTTAAACTCTCGGCCTTGGGTTTTGAAGCCCACAGCATTTTCAAAATTTAGCCCAAATGACTTTTTGAAAGCTTTCTTAAGTTAAATGGTTTTATAGAAGCATGGCACCCAAGTTCTCGGCCCAGGTCCATCAGGTAAGTACTTTTATTGATAAAGTAATATGAACGTATGATAAGCCTAAGGAAACTATACTTTAGAGACATGGACCCTAGGTGTATGTGTACTACTACGAAAAAACCACTGAATAAATATTTGTTACATAAAACTTTCTTTTAATAAGAAGTGAAAAGACTCTAATGCATAAGATTTTTTCGTAAAAACAGATAAGACACGTAGTAGACATGAGTTCTAGGGGACGTGGTCGTCGTGGACGTGGTAGAGGAAGAATGGCTGTGTCGGAACCAGTTAGATCTAGTCAAGGTTCCGAAAATGAAGCTTCGCCACCCGGCTGTTGGGGTGGAATTTCAAGAACAAAATGAAGGAGGTGACTTGAGATCACAAGTCGTGTCTTGCAAGTTTTGGAACGAGTAGCAGAAGCTAGTACGGGAAATGGGTCTCGAAAGTCAGTAGCTGAGAGACTTAGATCAAATGGAGCTGAGGTTTTTAGGGGAGTATCTGGAGTAGCCCCAAATGTAGCGGAGTACTGGTTAGAGGCAGTCGAGAGGATCATGGACGATTTAGACTGCACTGCTGAAGAAAAGCTGAAAGGTGTTGTTTCACTACTCCGTGATGAGGCCTACCAGTGGTGGCTCACTATCAAGGAGAGTACCCCTGTAAATCGAGTGGATTGGGGGTATTTTAAAGTGAAATTTGAAGGGAAATATGTTGGAGCTAGCTACATCGACTCCCAGAGAAAGGCGTTTCTGAATTTAGTACAAGGAAATAAATCGATAGCTGAGTATGAAGCAAAGTTCTTGCGACTTAGCCGATATGCTAGAGGATAGTAGCAACCGAATATGAGAGGTGTGTCGATTCGAGGATGGGTGAGAGATGAGTCATGCAGTGTTGATTGCTCAAGACCGAGAAAGAGACTTTGCGATCTTAGTAGAAAGGGCAAGGATAGCCAAGAAGTTAAGCTTGACCGAAAGACGAACCGGACAGAGGCGAATAAGAATAAGAGGAGCTTTGGGTCTTGTGGTCATCCAGGAATTTTCAAAAGAAACCAAGAGTTGATGGGCCATGAGGTCCGCAGACTGCTACGGGAGGACAACATCGTGCTTGTGCTCAATGTGGGAAGATGTACCCAAGAGAATGTTGGAAAAAGACTGGGGGATGTTTCAAGTGCAGGTCTAAAGATCATGCGATCAAGGATTGCCCGATGAATTCAGATAAGAATCACCCAGCAGAGACGAAGGTGTTAATTAGTGGCGGTGGACAGCAAGACCAATAAGGGTCGTGGTCCAAATGGAAGGGTAATGGTTACGGTAGAGGTCGCGGGACTTGAGCAGAGGCGATGGTAGCTCGAGGCGAGACACGACCATGTCCGGTATATGTAGTTCGTCGAGAGAAGACGGTGGACTTTTGATGTTATCACGAATGCGTTTACGATTTACAGGTTGCCCTTTATTGCTTTGATAGATATAGGGTCAACTCATTCATACATCGCTAGTGAAGTATCTGAAACTCTGCATGTGACTTCTGAGACTGTACCTAGGAAGATGACTGTACTTAGTCCTTTAGGACAGACAGTAGTAATAGACAAACTCTTTAAGGAAGTGCCTTTAGAAGTTCAAGGGACGCAATTTTCGGCTAATTTAATGGAGTTGCCATTCGGAGAATTCGACCTGATCTTAGGCATGGACTGGCTAGTGAAATATCGTGCAAATGTGGATTGTGCTGCTAAGCGGATGTCATTAAGAACTATTGATGACAAAGAAGTTGTAGTGATGGGCGAGAGACGGAACTACTTATCAAATGTAGTATCCTCTCTTAAGGCAGAAAACATAGTTAGAAAGGGATGTGTGGCTTTTCTGATGTTGGTTAGTGCCTTGGAGGCTAAAGAAGCAACTGTTGAAGGAGTCAGGACTGTAAGAGAATTTGTGGATGTCTTTCCGGAAGAACTGCCAGGATTGCCTCCGGATCTAGAGGTAGAATTTGGGATTGAATTATTGCCTGGAATGGCGCTAGTTTCTATTGCTCCGTATAGAATGGCACCGAAGGAGTTGGTTGAGCTTAAGGCTCAGATCCAGGAGTTGCTTGATCGTGGATTTATCCGACCTAGTGTGTCTCCATGGGGAGCACCGGTCCTATTCGTGAAAAAGAAGGACGGATCGATGCGGATGTGTATAGACTACCGGCAATTGAATAAGCTGACCATTAAGAACAAGTATCCTTTGCCGAGGATCGATGACTTGTTTGATCAGCTTAAGGGAGATGCGGTATTCTCAAAGATAGATCTAAGGTCGAGGTATCATCAGCTTAAAGTGAAAGAAGTGGATATCCATAAGACAGCTTTCCGAACAAGATATGGGCATTATGAATTTTTGGTAATGCCGTTTGGATTGACGAACGCCCCAGCTGCGTTCATGGATATGATGAACCGGTTTTCCAACCCTACTTGGATCAGTTCGTCGTAGTATTCATAGACGACATCCTAGTGTATTCTAAGTCAGAGATAGAGCATGATGAGCATCTCCGGATTGTGTTACAAGTATTAAGGGAGAAGAAACTTTATGCCAAATTCAGCAAGTGTGAATTTTGGCTGAAAGAAGTTGCATTTTTAGGCCATGTGGTGTCTGCGGAAGGGATAAGGGTGGATCCTCGGAAGATTGAGGTAGTACTAGATTGGAAACCACCCAAGTTCGTAACTGAGGTTCACAGTTTCTTGGGATTAGCAGCTATTACAGAAGATTTGTCGAAGGATTTTCATCGATAGCTGCACCTTTAACGAAATTATTGAGAAAGGAAGTACCTTTCGTGTGGGCTGATAAGCAGCAAGAGAGCTTTGAGAGGCTCAAGAGGGTTTTGACTGAAGCTCCGGTTTTGATTTAGCCTGAGGCAGGGAAGGATTTCGTCATGTATTGTGACGCTTCTCACACGGGATTAGGATGTGTTCTGATGCAAGACGGGAAGGTAGTTGCGTATGCGTCTCGGCAGTTGAGACCACACGAGGTTAATTACCCGATGCATGACTTAGAGTTGGCAGTGGTGGTCTTTGCTCTTAAAGTTTGGAGATATTATTTATATGAGGAAAAGTCAGTGATATACACGGACCACAAAAGTCTGAAATATCTACTGACTCAGAAAGAACTAAATTTGAGACAACGAAGGTGGATAGAGTTGTTGAAAGATTACGACTGTTCTAATTGAATACCACCGGGCAAGGCGAATGTGGTGGCAGACACTCTAAGTCGGAAAGTGGTGTCAGATTTAAGGGCGATGTTTGCACATCTTAGTCTTTATGACGACGGAAGCTTGCTGGCAGAATTACAAGTAAGCCTAACATGGTTGAGTCAAGTGAAAGAGAGACAATTGGTGAGCGATGATCCGAGTGCAAAGCTACTACAGTCTGAATGGGGAATTAGAAGATTTTGGTATTAACAACGATGGGGTATTGTGTTTCAAAGGTAAAATCAGATGCCAAGGATCGGGAGTTGAGGCAAAAGATTCTTGAGAGTCGCATGGTAGTCCATATGCTATGCATCCGGAGGAAGTAAGTTATACCGAGATTTGCAAGATCGGTTTGGTGGCCCGGTCTTAAGTGGGAAGTTCTGAATTAGTAGGAAAGTGTTTAACGTGTCAACAAGTCAAGGTGAACATCAGTACCTTCGGGATTGCTTCACCAATAAAGATTCCGCAGTGAAAGTGGGAGAGAATCACCATGGACTTTGTTAGTGGGCTTCCTCCTACGCCTACTAAGAAAGACTCGGTTTGGATGATAGTGGATCGATTGACAAAATCTACAGATTTTATCCCAGTTCAGGTTGATTACTCTTTGCAGAAATTGGCGAAGTTATATGTGGCTGAGATTGTGAGATTGCATGGAGTGCCGGTATCGATTATTTCGGATAGAGATCCGAGGTTTATATCTCGGTTTTGGAAAGCATTGCATCAGGCTTTGGGCACCAGATTGGACTTCAGTATGGCATTTCATCCACAGTTTGACGGCCAGTCTGAGCGAGTAATTCAAGTCTTAGAGGATATGTTAAGGGGATGTGTAATGGATTTCGGAGGAAGTTGGAAGGGTTCTTACCGTTAGCAGAATTTGCGTACAACAACAATTACCAATCTAGTATTCGGATGGCACCGTATGAAGCACTATATGGACGGAAGTGTCACACTCCTACGTGTTGGGATGTAACTAGGGAACGTCATATTTTGGGTCCGTAATTAGTGGTGAATCAGAAGAAAAGGTTAAGGTAATTGAGCTCGATTAAAAGAAGCGTCGGCAGCAAAAGTCGACGCAGATCTTAAGCGGAAAGAAATAGAGTTTCTTTGTGGGGGATCAAGTATTTCAAGGTTTCACCTTGGAAAAGGTGATGAGATTTGGTCGCAAAGGAAGTTAAGTCCTGAGTTCATTGGACCTTATCAGTTTTGAAGCGGGTCGGACCTATTGTATATCAGTTAGAATTGCCTTCGGAGTTGAAGCAAATGCACAATGTGTTCCATGTTTCAATGTTACGTCATTACCGGTCGGATCCATCTCATGTAGTACCAGTTGAGGAGGTGGAATTAAGACCAGATTTGTCTTATGAAGAGGAGCCAATTCAAATCCTGGAGCGGGATGTAAAGGTTTTACGGAGAAAATCAGTTCCTCTCGTCAAAGTGTTATGGCGTAATCATGGATCAGAAGAAGCTTTGTGGGAGCCAGAGGAAGCGATGCGATAGCAATACCCTCACTTGTTCTAGCCAGGTAATTTCAAGGTCGAAATTATTTTTAAGGGGGTAGAACTGTAACATCCTGAATAATAGGGCTATGTATCTTTACTTAATTGAATGTTGTTGCATGCCTAAGTATAATTGAGTGTGTTTTAAAAGTTTTAGGAACTTCAGTTTGTAAGTGAATGCTTAGAGAAATATTAAATTTTTTAATATTTAAGATGGAGCTAAGCAAGATAGGCTTTAAGAAATATTGGTAAGGGATTTTAAGCATAATAAGTCAATTGGCAAGGTGGTAATGGCGCATAGGTGAATGCATGAGGGGAGAGGTTCGAATCACCTAGCTAGCAAGTGGAAGAATTTTAATTTTTTGTTTTCTTTCCTATAGTGTCGGTCAAGCTTATCTAGAATGGATGGACATATTTTTATTTTTGGTTAGTAGACTTTAGGAAAAAGGCAAGTTAGGAGTTATGGTATGGAATCATGGAGTTATGGTAAGATAGGGGGACAAAGGGCTTGAAGAGGGGAGGATATTTTGGAAGCATTTTCATGGTCATTTGACCATGAACCTAGATGGCATAAAGGGCTAAGGGGGATGGTTTAATTGTGATAGAATCAAGGGATTTAATGGGAAAGAAATGAGGAGGAAAAAGGGGATCATGTTGGCAAGGGTTGGCCGAATTTTTGCATAGGCATTAGGGGTAAAAGTTGGCCAAAACTTTAACCAAATTGTGCATCATTTCTTTTCTCTCCAAACTTTGTTTCTTAGCCGATTGCCTATTACACAAAAGAGAAACCTTTTTTCTTTCTTTTAGTCAATTGAATTTTACCATTTCGGTTTCTTCTTTCTCTTCTCTTTGTAACCGAAAATATCAAATTATCAATGACCATTTTCTTCTCTTTTTCCTCATTGTCGAAAACACCAAAGAATTTTTGAAGACAATTTTCTTCTCTTTTCTCCCTCTCTAGTGCCGAATCATCTAGCATCAAAGAGCACTCTTATTTTCTTTCTTTCCCTTTCTCTTTCTTTCTCTTTTCTTTTTGTCTTTCTTCTTCACTTTCAACTGAAACCATCTTCTACCAAAACCAAAATCACCATTCTTTTCTTCTCTTTTGTCAAATCGAATCATCTTCCATTTTCATCTTTTTCTTTCTTCTCTTTTAATGAAAATCGAAACCACTATAGTCAAAAATCACTATCTTTTCTCTTCTCTTTTTGTGCAAGCCGAAATCACCAATTCTCTTCTTCTAAATCATTAAGGCCGAATCTTCCTAATAGTGTAAGTAAGGGTGAATCAATCTCCGTATTACGAGTAAGGATCTTCTACAAATCATTCTTTTTATTTTCTTTCAGAATTGCCGATTTTAGAAATCTAACTCTCTTATTTTCTCCTTGGTCGAACCTTTGAAAGGGATTTTAAGGATCCTTTTGGTAGCCAACATTTTAGAGAGATCATTGGAATCAACCAAGGTAAGGATTATCATTTTCGGTTATATCGTTTCTTTTAGATAGATTACTAATCGACTTTATTTTAGGGAGAGTTCGGATGAATATGATAGGTTCGAAAAGAGCGAAGAAGGAGTGTTTGGAAGAGGGAGGCTCATTATACCCTCAAACTTCAAACGAAGGGTTTGATCGGGGATACGAGATTTTCCACAGGGTTGTGGACCCTTTACTAACAAAGATCGGTTATTTGAAGTCGTGCGTACACCCAAGCCACTTTTCGTTAGTGGGTTGTCATCGGGTTTTGATCCATCTACCGGAGAGAAACCACATATAACGGTTGTTCGAGATTCCGAGGGTAAGGATTTAGATCTCTTATCAATAGTATAGATTATAAGTATTAGTGTGTTCTAATCAAGTGTAATAATTAATTAGGTCTTGTGGCGGGAAGGTATCGTTCTCACTGTCATAAGGTGTGTAACATTATACTAAATTCCTCATAGATCTAAAACAAATAAGATTTATATGAAAATATGTTTGATAATGTATGTGGGTACCATTCAGTGGTATGCGATATTCAGGTATGTTTACCCCAATATTTCGTTAATTTTGCTATATGCCTAAATGTGAAATAAGTATGATTTTGCTATGATTTTGGGGTAAATGGCATGAAAACTAAATAATATGTATGTGCATGGGCATATGGGTGTTATTGATAAGGGGAAGTATTTCGGTGGTTTTTACCACATTATCCGGTGACTTCGGTCACATATGTGAATTTGGTGACTTCGGTCACATATATTTTGAATCCGGTGACTTCGGTCACATATATTTTGAATCTGGTGACTACGGTCACAATTGTCTAGTGGCCACGCCACAAAAAAAAATTATAAGGGTGATGTGCATGTTGACTGCAGCAACTGCCTTCGATGGTGTGTAGCGGATGGAGGGTCGATTTAGTAATCCCCACGGTGTGATTGGTTGGTACGGGTGGTGTGTAGCGGATGGATATTTAGGTGGGCCGGGTTTGCATTTCATTATATAAATATCCATGTGATTTCTAAATGATTTTTATTTGATTTGCTATAAAAATGGGCTTATGACTAAATATGACTCAATTGGGCTTATGGCTATATGTGTTATAAAATGGGCTTAAAGGCCATGATCAATTGGGCTTTTAGTGTTTTTGTTACACATTGAGTTTATGACTCACCCCTTTGTGGGATAATTTTTCAGATGACTCTTAGCATGATGGATCGGGTCAGCGAGGACTACGTGGTGGCCATTGCTCAACAAAGTATTTCGGAGTTTCTCCTAATTAAACTTATTAAGCGTATTTTTATTACTTAGAATTTATTATGGGTTTTGCTATTTTTGTAATAAGGCCACTATGAACTATTTTTAATTTTTGCGTTTGAATTTTTATTCTGCCATGAACAATATTTAATTAAATAACTAAATGGTTTTCGATAAATAATTTAAACTGTTTTTGACACTAATATATATATTTTACAATAATAAGTAAAATTTTTCATAAAATTGGTTTTCTTTCAACTTATAAGTTTCTCTTAAAATAATGTTTTAAGAAGATACAAATTTATTTTAACCTAAATATTAAGCTAATCTATTTTATACAAATTCATCAAGTTTTTCTTACACAAAACGAGAAATTGCTAAAGTTTTATTCGAGGAACATATCAAATCCGGTCAGGCTTTTTGGGTCGGGTTTGGGGTGTTTCAGCAGCGACTGCCTTCGATGGTGTGTAGCAGATGGAGGGTCGATTTAGTAATCCCCACGGTGTGATTGGCAGGTACGGGTGGTGTGTAGCGGATGGATATCTAGGTGGGCTCGGGATTGCATTTCATTGTATATGTATATGTGATTTAATCCGTTATTATCTGATTTGCTATATTATGGGCTTATGGCTAAATGCCATTTAAATGGACTTTATTGCTATGATCGATTGGGCTTTTAGTGTACTGTTACACATTGAGTCTGTTGACTCACCCTTTTGTGGGATATCATTTTCTGGTGATACACAATGATTTGGACCGAGTCAGCGAGGACTATGTGGTGGCCATTGCTCAACTCAGTATTTCGGTTTCCTTTTAATTAAACTTACTACATTTTCCATTTAATATTTCCGTATTTATTTTTGGGCTATGTTTTTGTAATAAGGCCGCTATAAACTGTTTCATTTATACGTTTTAAATTTTTATTCTGCTAAGCTCAACTTCAATGAAATAATTAAATATTTTCGATAATCACATTAAATTGTTTTGACACCTAAATACTTATGGTTTTTAACTTAATAATAAATTCTAAATTCGGTTTTTCTTTTGTATTTTATAAAATCATAAAAATAATGTTTTGATAAGATACAAACTTAAAAAAAAAACACAACACAATTTTCAACAAGAACATACTTCAAATCTATTCTCTTGCAACAAAATCACACGTTTTCCAAAACGACAAAAATGAGTTTTTCTCAAGAAGCATGCTGAATCTGGTCAAGGCTTGTGGGCCGGGTTTGGGGTGTTTCACCCAAAGTTCGAGTGGAGTGGACTCAGAATTACCACGGGGCAAAATAATTGAGCAAACATGATACTTCAAGGGGACGAAGATGAAACCTTGACGGATAAATGATGATAACACCTTGAGTGGAAACCATACTCATATCATTTTTACATATCATAGCATGTGTAATTAGGAGCATTTGATGCATTAGACAAAAGCATATATCCATTCTACAGGTTATGTCCTCTAAAGGACAATGTAGTAAGATTGAAGATTCCAGTCTGACATCCCTGAGTTTGTAGTGGAGCAAATTGGAGACAGCAGATCTGGCAATTCCTGAGCTTGCAGGAAGCCGATCAAAGACATCAATCTAGCAATCCCTGAGCCTACAGGGATCAGATTAAAAATAGCAGATCTGACAATTCTTGAGTTTGCAGGAAGCAGATTAAAAGATACCAGTCCTATCTCCCTGACCAGTGGTGGAATAGGTCAAAAATTGTAGATCTTGTCACCCTAAGTAGTAGGGAACCAAGATCGAAAGACAAATCTTATCTCCCTAAGCAGTAGTGGAACAGATTTAACCACCAGTCTGACATCCCTAAGTTTACAGTGGAGCAGACTGAAGATAGCAGATCTGGCAATTCCTGAGCTTGCAGGAAGCCGATCGAAGACAGTAGATTTGGTAATTCCTGAGCTTGCAGGAAGCCGATCACATCAATCTGGCGACCCCTGAGCTTTGCAAGGATCAGATTGAAAATAGCAGATCTGATAATTCCTGAGTTTGCAGGAAATAGATCGAAGACACCGGCCCTATCTCCCTAACCAGCAGTGGAATAGGTCAAAGATTGTAGATCTTGTCACCCTAAGCAGTAGGGAACCAAGATCGAACGGCAAATCTTGTCTCCCTAAGCAATAGTGGAACAGATTTAAGCCACCAACCCTATCTTCCTGACCAACAGTGGAATAGGTCAAAAATTGTAGGTCAGATCGAACGACAAATCTTATCTCCCTAAGCAGTAGTGGAACAGATTTAAGCCACCAACCCTATCTCCCTGACCAATAGTGGAATAGGTCAAAAATTGTAGATCTTGTCACCCTAAGCAGTAGAGGACCAAGATCGAACATCAAATCTTGTCTCCCTAAGCAGTAGTGGAACAGATTTAAGCCACCAAGCCCTATCTCCCTGACCAGCAATGGAATAGGTCAAAAATTGTAGATCTTGTCGC
This sequence comes from Gossypium rotundifolium, assembly GCA_025506655.1. Lineage (NCBI taxonomy): Eukaryota > Viridiplantae > Streptophyta > Magnoliopsida > Malvales > Malvaceae > Gossypium > Gossypium rotundifolium. The sequence goes on from CP106725.1 coordinate 55,119,014, forward strand.
CCTAAGCAGTAGAGGACCAAGATTGAACATCAAATCTTGTCTCCCTATGCAGTAGTGGACCAAGATCGAACGACAAATCTTGTCTCCCTAAGCAGTAGTGGAACAGATTTAAACCACTAATCTGGCATTCCTGAGCTTTGCAAGAAACAGATTGAAAATGACAGATCTGACGATTCCCAAGTTTGTATGAAGCAGATCGAAGACATCATTCTGGTGATCCCTGATTTGCAGGGATCAGATTGAAAATATCAGATCTGGTCTCCCTGGGTTTGCAGTGGAGCAGATCAAAAGATAGTGGATATTGCCTTCATGAAGTTGAAGCTATCAAATTCACTGAAATCAAGATGAAGCTCCAATGTCGTTGAACTTGCAGTTCGGATTGGAAGTCATTTGAAGAAAGTGAGGATCCAGAAGTCGGGGCTCGGCCAAGATCAGGCAAAATTGGTCCTTTTATAGTCTTTGCTCTATTCTCATTACACAACAATGAGCAAAGAGGGGCAGCTGTAATAGCCCATTTTGCCCGGGCCTGTAAAAAAATAAATAATAATTTTTTTTTAAAAATAGTCCTGTTACAGAACCCAACACTCTAGCCCAATTAGCCTAAACCCCTCAGCCCAAAACCCCAACAAGACATAGCCCGAAAGGCCCAAAACAAATCAGAAACTAAGGGTTCCTGAAACCCTAGTTTCTTCCTTCCGCCAACAGGAAACCAACAGTCGCGCTGCAAGTGCAGAAGCCCGATCGTCGTTCCGCAAAACCAGCCCTCGTTAAGCCGCTATTCGTGCATCGATAACGCCGTCATCGCCGAGATCTTCTTGATCACCTGCAAGAAAAGGAAATGGGAGCAGCAAAACTTGGCAACGAATAGGCTAGAATTGATATTTTCCTTTTTCATTTTTTCTTTTCGGGTTATAAAAACCCAAAAAAAACATGTAAAATGGGAGAGAGATATACAGGGTTATATATGAATAGACAGAGAAACTGAAAAGCATATTCGAAATCAATAAAATCTAAGCAAGGTTTCTTTTACTTTTCCTTTTTTATTTTACGAGTATATTTTCTTTTTTAATTTATGTTTGTTTTATTTTATTTAATCTATATATAAATATAAAATACTTATAAAAAAAGGCGAAAAAACTAACCTTTTTTGGGCGGTGGCCGACGACGGCGGCAGACGGTGAACGGAGTCCCCTGTAGCATCATCGAAAATCGCCCAAAGGAGAACTCTGGAGAGGATTCTAAGTTTTTTTTTTTTTAAAATATGGTGCAAATGAAAATTTTTTGGTTTAAAAATTGTTTTATAAAGCATTTAGAAAACGACGTCGTTTTGGCTTAATTTGATAAGCACAAAAGCTGGCTGCTTAACAAACTAGGATCGTAGCGTTGACCCGGGCAGGAAGGATCCGCGCGTTTTCATTAATGGTCTAATTTTCATTTCAGTCCTTCTGCAATTTTTATTATTTTTAATTTCGTTCAAATCAACTTTTCGTTTATTTTAAATTAACCCTAAAATTTTCATTTGTTTCAATTTAACCCCTGGGCTGCTTTAAAGGCTAAAAATTGAACGATGTCGTTTTGAAAAATGGATCAATTTCTGTTTTGATCCTTGTTATTTAACGCGCGTTTTTGATTTAATTCTTTTAATCTGTTTAATTGTTGTTTAACCCTTTATATTTATTTAATCCTAAATTTCTTTTGTTTAAACTATTTTGTTATTTTATTAAATGTTTTATCATATTAAATATTTTTATTATTTGTATATTATTAGTATAAGTTTTATATATTTATATTTTTATATGTACTAATCTATTATATATTATTATTTATTTTATATGATTTAACATTTTTTATGTATTATTATATTTTCATTATTTATTTTGTTATATTTTGTATATTATTTAGTATTATGTTATATTATATAAGACTTTATTTTGTATGAAATTTATCTAATTTATTTTAATTATATTGTTTATATTAGGTATATAGTTTTATAATTAATGTATTATAGATATATCTATTTTCATTATTTATTATTTTATTTAATATAATTTTTATTACATATTTTTATTATGTTATATATTCATAAAGTTTTACATTGTTTAATCATTCATCTTATATATGTCTTCTTTTATTAATTATTTTATTATTTAATCTTGCATGAAAAGCTTATATTTATCTAGTATTTTTAATTGTTTTATGTATATTACTTTATATATTTTATTTATCTATGTAATGCCTCTTTATTTATTTATTTTATGATTACTATGGTGTAGTTATTTTAGTTGTATTTTATATGATATGCTATTGTTTTATAATCGTTTTTTAATATTTGTGCATAATAGTTTATAAATGTGATATTGTAACATGGATTATTGTTCAAAATAAAATACATTTTACAAGTTTACTATATTTTAAAATAAGGCAATGTTTTGGTATTTAGAAATTAGGAAATAGTGCCCTAACGTATTGGGTTGCAATTTTACATTTGGCTAAATAACTAAATACCCTTTAACAAGTTTTATAAATCATGAGATGATTTTAATTACGAGGGTTTAAAAATATCGTGTCCTAACGTATTGGATGTGATGTTTATATTCCTTCGGAATAAAGAAATTTCAAATTTCAAAATAAAAAACCTATTCTTGGGAATTCAAGGTGTTGTGCCTTAACTTATTGGGTTCGACATTTTGCATTTCGAGATAGGGGTTTCCTAAAATAAAGACGAGCTTAATTTCAAAGTCATGAAGTGCTATACCTTAACTTATTGGGTAAAGTACTTTATTTCTTTGAGATATGTAAGTCTTGGTTTTCTTTCTAATAAAAGGATCATATTTTGTAATTTTCTTTATTTTCAACATTAGGACATGATCTTATCGATTTGGTACCAATTTTTGGGCGTTATGAGGGTGCTAACCCTTCCTCATACGAAACCGACTCCCGAACTCGTTTTCTTGTTTTTGTGGACCAAAAATGTTTTAAAATAAAACGTTTTACAAGGTGATCCAATCACACCTAAGTAAAAAAGATTGGTGGCGACTCCCACTTTGTTTTTAAAGTCGATCTCCGTTTTTAAAACCCAATTTTAAAATGGTTTCGACAGATAAAATTTTCTTTAGTTCATTAAATTAATTAAAACTCTGTTTAGGAGATTGGGACTTAAGCGGGACCATCGTGACCCCTTCAATCTATCCTGGGAGTTTAATTTAATGTAATTTTTTAAAACATATTTTTCTATGTAGCCCAAAGAATTTAAGTATTTGTTTTGTTAAATAAAGAGTCAACTTTTAACCCAAGCACTAATTTCTTTGAGTTTTTTTTATTTTCAGTATAGGAGCTTAGGATCCAAAAAGGAGCTGCCATTGAGCTTAAGACACTACTAAGAAGGGAAATATTCAACCCTTTTCCGCACAAACCTAACTCCTTGAATCACCACCCCAAACACCTTCATTCGAAGTCACCAACTGTCGCACCTAAACTATCCTTAAAACCGCCACCCTTTTCAACTCTAAACCTTACCCTCAACTACCCACCCACCTATCCAAAACTGAAACACCCTTAACAAATTTCCTAAGTTTGATGCTGAGAGCCCCTTTATCTAGTGCCATTCCACAAAGTGAACAGTTTGGTATAATGGATATGCTACAACACATGTAGTTGCAGTAACAAGATTACTGGAGATACTCAAAAATACGGGATGACTCAATCAGAGATGCATTTAAAATATATATTTCATAACTCGTTTATTTTTGTGCATGAATTTCTAGACTTTATACTTGAACCATGGACTCCAATGTCGAGGAAGGAAAAAGATGAGTCAGATTCTGATGGATCTGCAAATAAATAAAAAGGGGGGATCTTTACTTTATTTCATTTCCTTTCCTAGGTTATTTAATGTTTTAAGATTAGGTTCTATTATGATTTTTATTTTTCGCATAATAAAACAAGAGGTGGAAATCATAAATAAAAATGAACAAGTCGTAAAGTATAAAGAGTGGCAATGGATATATACAAGTCTAGGATTGGATTTAGAGAGAGCTTGGTACTTAAGCAGTCAAATTGACTCACCTCCTCTTTTCTAGACCCTTACCTTGTGTATAGTATCTATTCACTTTTACCAATGAGGACATTATTCATCTTAAGTAGGGGGACTGAAAAATTGAAATTGTTTCCACTCGTAATAAAATTTTCTTTTAATTATGATTAGGATATATTTTATTCAATAAATTTGAAATTTTGTTAAGTATGCTAAACTTGAAGATAAATAAAGTTTGATTATTTCAAAAAATTGTTATGTTAGCTTAATAATGACATAAATGTATTTTTAATAAAGCATGCAAATCATACCATAAAATTTTTAGTTCCTTAGGAAAGTTAGGTATGCATGAAAGTTTAAGTCTCTAGAATTGACTTAATAGTTTCTTGAGGTGAAATCCTAGGAAGCATGGAATGTTGAAAATGACTTAGTTAACTGTTGTTTGGACCGTTTGAGCCTTTAAAGCCGACCTTGATGAAATTTTACCCTTTGAAACCCAACTTTGAGACTATATGGCCTAATTTTATTTGAACCTTTGCAATTTTTAGCCATCACTTTTCTCTTAATTATCTTTAAATTGTCCCAAACACTAGACTCAGTACTATGCAGAACATTCTTTGAAAATAAGTTTGGGGGAGTTGAAAAGAAGTATCGAATGCTCAAAATTTGTAGTATGTATAGAAAAATGGTCATTCAAAAAAAGAAAAAGAAAAAACATATGTACTTGAAAGAAAATAAATGTACAAAAGAGCATGTGAAAGCAAATTAAGTTGGTGTATTGAAGGTAAAAGTTTCGAATGTCCGATTGAAGCTGAATCTAGGGTTTTTAGCCTAAATTTATCTATCTTTTATCTACCCCTAGCCGAGCCACGTTACAACCTTTTTAAAGGCCTATTGATTCAAGTTTCTATGCTACCTACATTAGTAGAGAGAAATTGCTATGTTCAACATATGAAGGCATAAGTTAAACTTAATGATTGCAACTTAATCTTGAATAAGGGATTAAAATCAATTGGCAGGGATTTACATGTTTTTAATTAAGAAAGCATTTAGTCTATTTTTGCTATCATAATAGTTATTGATATTAATTTGAATGATATGTATACATAAGTAGCATAAATATCAAAATTCTTGTTCTTGAGCATAAGGATACCTAATTCATAATTTTGGGAAGAATGTTGTTCTAAATGAGTTTTTCAAAGGTATTTCCGAGAAATTATTTTCAATTTTGCAATACTCGGGATGAGCAATGAATTAAGTTTGGGGGGTGTGGAAACACGAAAATACACACACTTTTTCATGCCCTTTTTAACTCAAATTCATGCAGTTTCGGTTAAATTATTGTCGAAAAATAATTAAATATTATAAAATAATTAAATTGTGTTAAAAAAATGAACATGATGATTTTTAATTAATTTTATAGTTAATTTTGATTAATTTTGACTATTTTCGACAGATTCGCACAAAGGGCGAAAATTGGCTCGATAAACACTGCTCGAAGAACAAAACCGAGAAGCAATTCGAAGTAACAAGGTGAAATAATTTCTGGCCCAAGATGGTCCAATTATGAATATTAAATCATAATATAATTAATTTTAATTTATTCCCAATTTAATTTGGGCTAAATAAATTATTATTAATTAATTATGGAAAAAGGTCCAGTTAAACTGCACTGGTTGAACCGAATTTAGTGAACTGAACCAGCCACCAATTGGGCTGCCTAGAACTGTCCATATGCTGACACAAATCAGCATTTTAGCTAATTAATCAAGCTTGCAAAAAGGCCCTTGAAGACTTGTCAAAGTTGCATTCAACCCCCTCTACAATTAGTGGCTTTGTAGATTTGCCCCAAGCCATATTTAGCAAAGTTGAAGCCATCAACTCTTGCCACATAGGAGGCCAGCCAAGGGGTGGCTCTTTGGCAGCTATTTTTAGCAAATTTCAGCTGCCACATTTAGCTATAAAAACCCCCCTTGGTTGATCATTCAAGGCATCCCCATACACTCTCATTCTCTCTTCTCCTCTCTCATTTTCTCTCAACTTTTCCTTTCCATTCCCCCTTTTTTTCAAGTGCCGATTTCTTATCTTGGGAAAGAGGTCATCATCAGCCATTGTTGAGCAGCAATTAAAGTGTTCATAAGCCACCTTGATAGCCGAGGACAACGGAGAACGAAGAACGGAGCAATCAGTCAAGCCACGGAGAAACACCGGATTTGCTTCTTGTTCCCTATCTCTTTAAATTTCGTTGTTATTTTGAAAAACATGTTTATGAATATTTATGATATTGAAATGTTATTTTAATCAATTTAGCTTGAATTTAATCCGTGTTGGGTTGATTATATTTTGCCTGCTTGAATTATTAAAATTGTGTTTATGCTGTTATAGGCCTCGGTAAGATGCTTGATTAAGTAAAATCATGCCTAAGTTATTCTGGCATTATAATTGTTTAGATAACTAAAGAATTAATTATTTAAATGCATTGAAATTGTAATTAATGGACACAGTACTTAATCAGTGCATGTTTAATTCTTCTAAAGTAGCTGAAGATTAGATTAGCATTGTATTTGGCGATACATATGCCTTGCATAACTTGCAAGATTATTGTGATTAAACTGTTTTAAGGTAAGGATACTTTGTTACCTCACATAGTCTTTTATATGCTTATTAGGTTGAATTAATCGTTTGAATCGACATAGGAATATGCGAGAGATTGTTGAATTTAATAAGTATGTATGTGCAATAACATGTTTACCTTTATAAATCTGTTTAATAGGTTGAATTGACATAGGAATATGTACAAGAGATGAATGGATTTTTTATTGTAAAAATGTTCATAAGTTAGCAAATTACCGAGTTGCCATGATTTATTCGTAACAAGTATAAGCATAAGTTTAATAATTATAAGGTAAAAAAATGTAATTAATCCAACACAATTATATCATCTTGATTAAAATCAGCTTTTGAAATCGTGCATTAGAACTTTATTTTATTTTATTTTACTTTGTTTTCTAGTTTTTAATCATTTCTCAAATCCAAATATTTTTTCCTTCACCAAAGTGTTTAAAATCATTTTCATAAATAATTCTTTTACATTCCCTGTGGGTACGATAACTCGACATTTACTTGTCACTTTATTACTTATTGCGATTGTGTACACTTGCACATTTCTACCGTTCCACACGCCTGTGTGCCAGGCCGTGTACTAGGTCGTGTCAAACCTGTAGGATATACTGACTTATGCCACACGGCCAAGTCACATGCCCATGTGTAAGGCCATGTGGAGCATACTGACTTGATTTCTAAAACCACACTAGGGGATGTATTTGGCCCAATTTGCCCGGGCCCATATAAATAAAATAAAACAAAAAAAATACCAAATATCCTTTTACAGTCCTTTACAAAACCCAAATCCAATAAAACTATCGTGGCCCAGTTACACCCTAGCACAATAATCCATTACCAACAGACTACCCAAAATATTTTAACCCAACCTAAAAAGCCTAAAAGACCCAATAATTAAACCAGCTTCAGTAGCCTAGGGTTTCTATGAAACCCTAGCGCCAAGAAGCTCGCTTCAACCTCAACGCCAGTAGCACTCAGGCCTCATGCCACAGCTCTTCACTCCCACCAATCGCGCCGCAATTCACTCGTAAAGCCTCCGATCGCCAGATCCGCACGAATCATTCCATTGTCATGAGATCTTCTCGATACCGCAAGAAAAGGAAAAAACAAAGAAGCAAAATGACAAAATCCCTGTATTTCCTTTTTTTAATGTACTTTCGAGTTATAAAAACCCATCCAAAACTTGTAAACGAGGACACGGAGAGACATAGAATACCAAATATTCACAAAAAGTAGAAAGAAATAAAATACAAGAAACTTGGTTACGAAGGTGATTTTTTTTATTTTCATTCTTTTTTTTTTTCAATCTACGCGTTTTTATACAAATACTGTTTTAAAAAATAACAAGAAAAGGTTACCTTTTGAATCGTGTTAAAAAAACGGAGTTACGGGCCTCCGACCACCGTTTGAGGTAGTGCGTACGGAGGCGCATCACCGGAGCTAAGGCTGGAGTCAGACCCCCAGGCCGAGGAGGGGAGAGCATTTCAAAGCTCCCATTCAATTTCTTTTTTTTAAAACAGATGTTAAAATCTTTTTTTTTGTTCAACTTTTAACTTATATAAGCATAAGAGAACGGCGTCGTTTTGACTAAAAGGATCCGCACGTGCAGTTGACCCGACCCGAAGGATCCGCGTGTTTTTGAGAAATGGGTTATTTGCACATCAGGCCCTTCCGCGTTATTTTAGTTTTATAATTAAGTCCTGTTACATTTTAAATTTTTTACAAATGCGTCTAAAATTATTTCTTATGTTCCAATTTAGTCCCCCTTACATCTGTTTTTTTTATTTTTATTCATTTATTTTTAATTTATTATTTTATCACATTAAAATATTATATTCATTATTTATATATTAATTTGTTTATGGTATAAAATTTATACATGGTTTTTATATGTATTAATTTAATATATGTGTGATTATTATTTATTACCTATATTGTATAAATTAGCATATTATTTATTATATTATATATTTCTAATTATTATTATATTATTATTTTATTTTAATTTAATTATTTTCTTTATTTATTTACAAAATTATTTTTTATATATTATTCTATATTTTAAAATTTTTGTACATTATATAATATTATATCATATATTATTTTTAACTAAAATTTATTTATATTGTATATTATATTCTATTTACATTATTTATATTATATATGTGTAATTTTATATATCTTTATTTAAAATCATTATATTTTTTACATCGTTTATATTATATGTATATAATTATTTATCATTTAAATCTTACTTTAAAATTTTCATATTTTTAATAATTTTCTTTTATTTTTGATATTTATTGTTTTATGCATATTTTGTTCGCCCATACTCTTCTAATTATTTATTTGTGATTGCCTTTGTGTAGTTATTTCTATTAACCATGATTCTACATTATTATTACTCTATTATTTACGTTAGTGTGCTATAAATTGTTTTTGAAATTGTATTTTGATAATATAGAAATGCGATATTGTCTCATAAATTGTTGTTTAAGATATATTTTTTACTATATTTATCCAAAGGTTTTAAATTAAGGCAATGTTTTTTTAATTAGAAATTCGAGAAATAGTGCCCTAACGTGCTGGGTTGTGATTTTCCGTTTGGCTAAATAATTAAATATCCTTTTAATAAATTTTGTAAATCATGAGATAATTTTGATTACGAAGGTTTTAAAATATTGTGTCCTATCATGCTGGATGTAATGTTTATATTCCTTCGGAGCAAAGAAACCTCAAGTTTTAAACTAAAAAACCTATTCTTGGGAATTCAAAACGTTATGTCCTAACTTACTGGATATGATGTCTCGTATTTCGAGATAAGGATTTTCTAAAATAAAGACGTGCTTAGTTTTGAAGTCATGAGATGCTATATCCTAACTTACTGGGTATGATGTTTTATTTCTTTGAGATAGGTAAGTCTTGGTTTTTCTTCTAATAAATGGATCTTATTTTAAAACTTTTTAAATTTCAAACATTTGGACATGATTCTATCGATTTGGTACCAATTTTTGGGCGTTACGAGGGTGCTAACACTTCCTCGTACGTAACTGACTCTCGAACCCATTTTCTTGTTTTTCGTAGACCAAAATCAAATGTTTTAAAATAAAATGTTTTACAAGGTGATCCAATCACACCTAAGTAAAAAGGGATTGGTGGCGACTCCATTTTCGTTTTTAAAATTCGATTCCCATTTTTTAAAATCAATTTTTAAAAAATAGTTTCGACAGCTTGGCAACTCCACTGGGGATCAATAAGAGAGTCAAGTCGTAAATTGATAATTTCATGTCCTTTTGTCTGAATTTAAAATTTAAAAAAAAACATGATCCTTTTATTGCATGTGGTTCTAAATATATGTCTCTGCATTGCATTGCATGACCATTGTGGTCACACCCTTAAGTGGGAGTGAGAAGCTACTCCTTCGTGAGGTTTTCACCTCCATGCAGGATAGTGAATCGCTTTCGGGATACATCCGTACCTATGTTTTCGTGAGGTTATCACCTCCGTGCAGCCATAGGGAAATGTATTCCCCTGAACCGAACTCGGTCCGTATGAGCCTATAATGGGTGAGGATCGAGGAATCTATTAGTTCGGGTACCTCAACTTTAGAACTAAACCACATGTAGAAAACCTAAGTTCTTGCCCTTAGATAGAACTATGTCAAACCCTAGTGGTCACCCTGATAGGTGTTCTATGTTATTTATTTCTCCTGTGCTAACGTGTTCTCTTTTGTTCTGATTGCATTGCATTTACTTCATAGAAAAGAGGTGTTGATTTCAAATTCGATTGCTAAATAGAAAAGTTGGTCATAAGAAAATGGATTTTTTGATAAAGTGGATTATAATACGGTCGTCTGAATATAGTCCAAGTGAACACAACGAGAGAAGACTGATAGTCCGTGAAGGAATACAAGACCTTATCACCCAAGAACTCAAGTTGACAAAGACTATTCAAGAATTACCACGTCTCAACTTTCTTGAAGAGGCTAACAAGTGAACAGGAGTCGCGGTCCAGATCAAGCAAAAGGAGCTAGATGAGGCATGATTTGACTTTTGCGAAGAAGGGGATTGATGTTTTCACTTGGATTATGAGGACAAAGCCACATATGTAATCCATTTTGTGTAAAGAAATTTATTTTCTAGTAAAGTTTTTCTAATATAACTGAATTCAGAGTCAACGCCTCTCTTTCTTTGCATTCATGCATTTGCATTACATCACATCATATCCATTTAAGTTTATAGAAAGAGTCTAATTAGTTGAAATTAACAAAAGAGAGAAGAGAGAAAAAGAAGGGAAATCTGGAAGCTGAACACCCTTACGGTACACGCGCCAAATCAAGGAAAATGGATCAAAGATTGGAACAATTCCAAAGAGACATTCAAGACTAGATGCAAGAGCAAATGGCAAAACTCCAACAAGAGATGAGAGACCAGATGTTGGAGGCTCAAAGGAATATGATGGCCCAAATGGCCCAAATGCTAAGTGGGGCAATGGACAAAGGGAAAGGTCCCATAGTAAACGCTGATGACAATGAGGATTTTCCTCGGGGCTTCACCCACTACAGCAAAATAGACTTTTAGCGGCATTTATAAGCGTAGCTAAAAGTATTTGCGGTGCTTTTAAAAGCGTCGCAAAAAATGCCGCTAAAACAAACGCCGCAAAATTTAGCGGCGTTTATGAGAAAAAACGCCGCTAAAGGTCATGAAAAATAAAAAAAATTTAAAATATCATACTTTTAGCAACGCTTTTTCCAAAAATACCTCTAAAAATCATGAAAAATAAAAAAATTTAAAATATCATACTTTTAGCAACGCTTTTTCCAAAAACGCCTCTAAAAATCATGAAAAATAAAAAAATTTAAAAAATCATACTTTTAGCGACATTTTTTCCAAAAAATGCCGTTAAAAGTCATGAAAATAAAAAATTTAAAAAAATTTAAAATATAAATCATGAAAAATAAAAAAATTATAATATCATAAAATCACCAAATATCCAATTTAGAAATGTATAATCACAAAAAATGCCTAAAAGCAGTTAAGATGCGATTTATAATGATGTAAAATTAATAAAACGCCAAATTTTTGTGTCGAGACTTGGGTTATTATTTTTGTAAGCTTCTACACCAAGAGATTTCGCAATATCGATTGGTCAAGAGCGATATGTGCTCAAATTTTACATCGATTCTCTTTCTACCTTTGATACGCTTGACCTTTTAGGATCATAAAGCATGACAAGAACTCCAAGATTGCTCGAAATTTCATTATTCTCGATATCATATCAAATTCTAAATACCAAATTGAAAAGAAGAGCTTAACTGTTTCATACCTACTCACTGCTGTTCGTCCGTGCCTATGAATGTATGCTTCTACATCACGTGGAGGCTCACATGGAATAGATTAATGGTAAATGTAAACTTAAATGATATGTATAAACATAAACACATCAAGAACTTCAAGAAAACAAGTGTATTGGAACATATCGGATGATTAATCGCACATCATTGATATCTAATCCCTAGTCGCCACATTGGTAGCCACTAATGTCATGAACTTGCACGAGTGGAACCCATTAAGAGTGACCTACAAGCACATAAAAGCAGTGAGAAATAGTGCATTACATGGTATGTTTTCTTTGTAGGAGAGCATGAATAATTATACACAATCTATATAACACTCTACCTCATGTTAGGCCTGTTGTATGTCACCATGCAAAGCCCGGGATCCAGGCAATAAGCCAGCAAGCTCAGTGTAACACCCCAAACCCGGCCTAGAAGTTAGGCCAGAATTTGGCATGTCACATGAAAATGTTTTTTTTTCTTTTCAAAACCATCTTTACGATTGTTAAAAACTTGTTTAAGAATTACAGCCTCTTTGTTAAAACCCAAAACACTTAAGCAATTGTTATCTACTTGAAAACGTAATTATCTTTAAAAACTTTTTTGGTTGTGAAAACATATTTGAAATAACAATTTATGAAAATATGACATTTGAAAATTGAGTTGCAGAAGCATGTTGAAAACATTGCGGAAACGTAGATAAATACAAGTATTTTTGAGAGGTTGGTTGATGAGTTGAAAATAAAGTAGTGGACTTTAAAATCAGGACTTTTGAAAATGACGTTGAAATTTTGAAAGAGAATCCGAGTTAAACTATTTGTAAAAGTTTACTATAAAATCCATTTATTAATCAATTTTGAAAACCATTATTTATATTTTTAGAAAATTCTTTTTTAAACAATTTAAGAAGAATAATAAAAATGTAACACCCCAAACCCGGCCCATGCTTCATACCGGATCTGGTATACTACGGGTTGAATGTTAAAAACTTTGCTTGTAGGGTTTTGAAGAATCTCAGTTTAATTTAACCGATTAATCATTAATTGTGAAATTTTCAAAATAACTTTAATATTTGCGTTGATTGAGTTTGAAAAGCCCATTTTCCATTACATTTTATATTTGAGACTTCGAAGAAAAATATAAGTTTGTAAAAACCAACATAAAAAAAAGAAATAAAACGAAACCTAAGTTATGGAGGCCTTATTACAAAAATATTCCCAAAAAAAATTAAAACTTAAATGAAAACAAAACCGAAAATAATCTATGTAGATAATAGTCTTAATGGCCCCTCGAGTCTGCCTCGGCTCCCATGTCCACGAACTACTGCTCATCTGAAAAGTGGGAAAAATAAAAGGGTGAGTCACAAAGACTCAGTGTGCAAATCTCGAAATCACATAAAAGCCTTGGGCCCACAAACACATTATGGGCCTTAGCCCATACACAATGGTAACAAAATATTTCATGCAACATGGCCCAACCCAAATCTAAGAGTCCATCCTCTACACACCCCCGTACTAACCATCACACCGTGGGGATTTCTACAATCAACCCTCCATCCGATACACACCATATCGATCACCATGTGACCTATGTGGCAAAGCCACCGATCGCTTATGCGAACCTCAGAAAATACATTATAGTATTTTGACAGCTATGCTGCCTGTCATAAAGATCGATCACCATGTGACCTATGTGGCAAAACCACCGATCGCCTCGCGACCTGCTCCCCTTCCATAAATCAATCAATCAATCCCATCCCATGCATACACACATGCAAGAATCAAAACATCAAGCCATTTAAATAGATCTCAGACTTTCACATACATCGATACTCATAGAGAAGTTTCTATGATTACGTACCTGGCATCCCTTGCCCTACCCTTTTTGGGTATTACGACTGTTCACACAGCCTCTCTTTTCATCTTTTAGCCCATATCATACACATATATTACAATAATACTTATGTGTTAAGGATCTACACACAATCACGCTAATCAACCCCTGAGGGTATTTTGGTAATTTTACAAACCGAGGGTATTTCAATAATTTTACAAACCAGGGGTATTTCGGTAATTTTACAAACTAGGAGTATTTCAGTAATTCACTACCCAGTGGTATTTCGGTAATTTTACAAACCAAGGGTATTTTGATAATTTTGCAAACCAGGGGTATTTCGATAATTTTACAAATTAGGGGTAAAAAAGGTATCTTGGTAATTTTGTAAAATAGGGGTATTTTGATACTTTCGCAAAACAGGGGTATTTTGGTACTTTCGTAAAATAAGGGTATTTTAGTAATTTTGCAATCCGAGGGTATTTTGGTAATTTTGCAAATTAAGGGTATTTCGGTCCCTTTCGGGTTTTAGCTATGAACTTTGGCCCATCAACAAATCCTCGCGGCGAAAGTGAATAGACACTACGCACCAGGTAGGATTCCAGAAAAGAGGAGGTGGGCCACTAGGGCCGCTTAAGTACTAAGCTCTCCCTAGATCCAATCCTAGACATGCGTATGCCCGTTGCCACACCCTAACCCAGCGACTTGTTCACAGACATGTTTAATTAGAGAAATTAAGTCTTATGGAATTTAAGAGTTGTTCAAACTAGGCCTAAGGTCCATAAACCCTAACATACATGTCTACGTCCCCATAAGCCCATCAAGCCCAAATCACTCCCTTACGGCCTATTAAGCCAAAAACAAATTCAATTCATGTATCATGTATGGCTAATTCAATTCTTATAACCAACCAAACCATTTCATCAATCATAACCTCAAGGCCCACCGGGCCCATTTAGCCACTTTGGCTTTTCAGCTTTTCGGCATTGTCGATATCGTGTGTGTAGTGTTTATACACATCTGGTAACCAAGCGCGCTGCAAACCCCTTAGTCACGAACTTACAATCTACATCACCTAACGATTAATCATAACTTAATATACACTTATCGAAAACCGAAACCTCACCATAACCTTACTGTGTACCTCACGTTCTAGTAGCCCTTCCTTCGCTACTATTGGCGATTATCCTCTAGATTTGCACCCAAACGCCCACCAAGGTATATTAACTCTCCTCATAGAATGCTCTATATATAGCTAGCTTCTCACCTTCGTTCTTTGTATCTTACCGATGTGGGATTCCTCCGTTAGCAGAGTTTAAATCGAACTCAAACTCTTCCCGTCCAATCCGCAAAATAAATACTCCCTTGCTTGTCATGAGATTCGAACCTAGGCTCCTTTGCACCCTTAATGACGCCTTGCCACTAGACTACTCACTTCCTTGTGTCTAAAATCATGTGCAACTAAATATAAACCTATGGCCAAATTCTAAAGTCCATATAAAAAGAAAACCAAAATGTAAGAGCCAAGACTTGAACCTTGGACCTCCTTCATTCCTTTTGGCGTCACCCCTTGCCTCTTATGTGGCGTCACTTTTCCACTACACCACAAGCTCTTCTTGTGTCTTTTTCCCCCACATTTTGTTCTTAAAGCCTACTACTAACTCTCAGGGTTTTATTCCCCTAAAACCAAAATTTTCCTAAAGCCAAAGTTTGAACCCGGGACTTCATAGAAGTCTCCTAACCTTCCAAAATCACTCACCTACTAGATCCAACTTGCACTAATGCTGTTCTTTTATTCCCAAAAATTTTAAACGCTCCTACGCCTAAGGCCCAATGGGCCTAATCCTACTAGGTCCAACTTTGGGATGTTACAAATCTACCCTCCTTAAAGAAATTTCATCCCCGAAATTTCCAACTATAGAAATAGTCGCACATCCTAACCTACAACACTACACTCACGCACAAGACTCGATTCTAAAACAAGAATACACTTTCTAACTTAAGCTTGGAACCTCTTCACATAATCAAATATCTAATCTGTACAAGCAGATATTTAACACTCATACATAAAACTTTTCCATTCAAACCCAACATACATACCACATCAAGTGTTAGAATACTTACAGGTGGATCAAAGCCGCTGCACTCAAGGCCATATCTCAACCCAAAACATTTTTCTTAAACTTAAATCAAACTATAAAACACCACTGGACCCATTTCACAGTCTGAGTTTTGAACTGAGCTCTGATACCAAAATGTAACACCCCAAACCCGGCCCATGCTTTATGATCGGATCTGGTATACTACGGGTTGAATGTTAAAAACTTTGCTTGTAGGGTTTTGAAGAATCTCAGTTTAATTTAACCGATTAATCATTAATTGTGAAATTTTCAAAATAACTTTAATATTTGCGTTGATTGAGTTTGAAAAGCCCATTTTCCATTACATTTTATATTTGAGACTTTGAAGAAAAAATATAAGTTTGTAAAATCCAACATAACAAAAAAAAGAAATAAAACGAAACCTAAGTTATGGAGGCCTTATTACAAAAATATTCCCCCCAAAAAAATTAAAACTTAAATGAAAACAAAACCAAAAATAATCTATGTAGATAATAGTCTTAATGGCCCCTCGAGTCCGCCTCGGCTCCCATGTCCACGAACTACTGCTCATCTGAAAAGTGGGAAAAATAAAAGGGTGAGTCACAAAGACTCAGTATGCAAATCTCAAAATCACATAAAAGCCTTGGGTCCACAAACACATTATGGGCCTTGACCCATACACAATGGTAACAAAATATTTCATGCAACATGCCCAACCCAAATCTAAGAGTCCATCCTCTATATTCCCCCGTACCAACCATCACACCGTGGGGATTTCTACAATCAACCCTCCATCCGCTACACACCATATCGATCACTATGTGACCTATGTGGCAAAGCCACCGATCGCTTATGCGAACCTCAGAAAATACATTATAGTATTTCGACAGCTATGCTGCCTATCATAAAGATCGATCACCATGTGACCTATGTGGCAACGCCACCGATCGCCTCGCGACCTGCTCCTCTTCCATAAATCAATCAATCCCATCCCATGCATACACACATGCAAGAATCAAAACATCAAGCCATTTAAACAGATCTCAGACTTTCACATACATCGATACTCATAGAGAAGTTTTTATGATTACGTACCTGGCATCCCTTGCCTACCCTTTTTGGGTATTACTACTATTCACACAGCCTCTCTTTTCGGCTTTTAGCCCATATCATACACATATATTACAACAATACTTATGTGTTAAGGATCTACACACAATCACGCTAATCAACCCTTGAGGGTATTTTAGAAATTTTACAAATCGAGGGTATTTCGGTAATTTTACAAACCAGGGGTATTTTGATAATTTTACAAACCAGGAGTATTTCGGTAATTCACTACCCAGGGGTATTTTAGTAATTTTACAAACCAATGGTATTTTAGTAATTTTGCAAACCAGGGGTATTTCGATAATTTTACAAACCAGGGGTAATAAGGGTATCTTGGTAATTTTATAAAATAGGGGTATTTTGGTACTTTCGCAAAATAGGGGTATTTTGGTACTTTTGCAAATAGAGGTATTTTAGTAATTTTGCAATCTGATGGTATTTTGGTAATTTTGCAAATCAGGGGTATTTCGGTCCCTTTCGGGTTTTAGCTATGAACTTTGGCCCATCAATAAATCCTCGCGGCGAAAGTGAACAGACACTACGCACCAGGTAGGATTCTAGAAAAGAGGAGGTGGGCCACTAGGGCCGCTTAAGTACCAAGCTCTCCCTAGATCCAATCCTAGACATGCGTATGCCCGTTGCCACACCCTAACCCAGCGACTTGTTCACAGACATGTTTAATTAGAGAAATTAAGTCTTATGGAATTTAAGAGTTGTTCAAACTAGGCCTAAGGTCCATAAACCCTAACATACATGTCTACGTCCCCACAAGCCCATCAAGCCCAAATCACTCCCTTACGGCCCATTAGGCCCAAAACAAATCCAATTCATGTATCATGCATGGCTAATTCAATTCGTATAACCAACCAAACCATTTCATCAATCTTAGCCTCAGTGCCCACTGGGCCCATTTAGCCACTTTCGACTTTTCAGCTTTTTGGCATTGCTGATATAGTGTGTGTAGTGTTTATACACACCTGGTAACCACGCGCGTTGCAAACCCCTTAGTCACAAACCTACAATCGACATCACCTAACGATTAATCATAACTTAATAGACACTTATCGGAAATCGAAACCTCACCGTAACCTTACTGTGTACCTCACATTCTAGTAGCCCTTCCTTCGCTACTATTGGCGATTATCCTCTAGATCTGCACCCAAACGCCCACCAAGGTATATTAACTCTCCTCATAGAATGCTCTATATATAGCTAGCTTCTCACCTTCCTTCTTTGTATCTTACCGATGTGGGATCCCTCCATTAGCAGAGTTTAAATCGAACTCAAACTCTTCTTGTCCAATTCGCAAAATAAATACTCCTTGCTTGTCATGAGATTCAAACCTAGGCTCCTTTGCACCCTTAATGACGCCTTGCCACTAGACCACTCACTTCCTTGTATCTAAAATCATGTGCAACTAAATATAAACCTATGGCCAAATTCTAAAGTCCATATAAAAAGAAAACCAAAATGTAAAAGCCAAGACTTGAACCTTGGACCACCTTCCTTCCTTTTGGCGTCACCCCCTTGCCTCTTATGTGGCGTCACTTTTCCACTACACCACAAGCTCTTCTTGTGTCTTTTTCCCCCACATTTTGTTCTTAAAGCCTACTACTAACTCTCAGGGTTTTATTCCCTAAAACCAAAATTTTCCTAAAGCCAAAGTTTGAACCTGGGACTTCATAGAAGCCTCCTAACCTTCCAAAATCACTCACCTACTAGATCCAACTTGCACTAATGCCGTTCTCTTATTCCCAAAAATTTTAAACGCTCCTACGCCTAAGGCCCAATGGGCCTAATCCTACTAGGCCCAACTTTGGGATGTTACAAAAAACATCCCAAACATAAAGCAATATAAAAATAGTTCAGAGGCCTTATTACAACTTTAAAACCCGAAACAATAAAAGTAATCAAATAAAATGGAAAGGTAGTTTACTAATATTCGAAAATGTTATTTTCGAAGCATGGCCTCCACTGAGTCATCCATGGCTCCAAGTCCTCGTCACTGAGTATTACCTATAAGGGTTAAGAGAAGGGGGTGAGTTGCAAGAACTCAGTGTATAATCCACTTACCATTGTTCACTGGGCCAAAATACCATTAAGCAATTAATTGGGCCAAAGCCCGCTTATAATAATATAAATGTATCATATATAATATGCATATGATATGCAATTCCCAAACCAAATCCTAGTTTTCCATCCGCTACACACCACCCATACCAACCAACACACCTGTGGGTGATCTTTAATCAACCCACCCCGCCAACACACCAAACGTAGGCATTAAGCCATTTATATCAAATTTGTGGACAAGCCACCAGATTAACAGAATTTACATGGCATTGCCATTTTTTCAGATTTGTGGCAGAGCCACCAGATTTATGTAGCATAGCTACCAGAACTTCTCTTCATCATTATCCTATCCCATGAAAATCATGTATATAATGCATAACAAATCACAATAATTTATTCGGATATTTATTATAAAAGTACGGCTCATTATAACAAATTATCAATTGGGCCCATTGTAACACCCTTAACCCGTATCCTTCGCCGGATTAGGGTTACAGGCGTTACCAATAGCCAAATCTTTTTCAATTTATTAATTCATATCCTAAACAGATAAAGCACATGGGCATAATAAATATATATAAATATACTTAATATACAAATTAAAACATATTCAATGTAATCATCCACAAATACAAAATGATCAAACAATATACTTCTATCCTCATTATTAGCATATTTATCTATTTTATTTTATGATACCAACACCTAATTAGTACCACTCCTTTGTATACATTTCATGCAAACATGCCTCACGTACCATTTCGTTTTAAACCAAAACACACCGAACCTGGTAATTGGAACTACTAATAAGCATCATTACGATTACATGCATACATCACTTGACATTACACCTATGGACTAAGAGACAATACACTTCATATATATATATATATCTATATACCTATATCCGAATATGCATAACCTTAGTTTTTAATGCATAACCCCAATATAACTTTGCATGTTATATGCATAGGTCAAAGACCGAATATACCAACTAAACTTCCATAATTCATGCAAAATTTACGTTACTTATTTGTACTACAATTGACCATACTTAAACATAGGTCTCAAAACCAACTTATCCAAAAAAAAAAACACAAGCATATAAACCATGCCTTGACCGAACATTCATTACCAATTTTCCATAATTTATAACTACTTATACTTATCATTAACAATAAATCCAACAAGTTAACTTATACATATATATAATCATTTCTATACAACTACATTTAACTTCCAAGCATTATAAACATCGTCTTATACCAAAGTTTAAAGCAGACTATTATATCAAACATATAAACAATGCTTAAACCAAAAGTAATGACTTTATTCGCAAGGCCATATATATACATTTACAAAACCAAACATCATTCATTACTTATCAAAATACACCTATACATGCCTTTGATTCAAAAGTATACAAAACATATATATACCAAAGAGAGTGATAGTGTGGTCGACTTTCTTGATGATCCCATGAGCACAGTAGTTGAATCAATGATCTATAAAATAGAAATACAAACACATACAGAGTAAGCTCACTAGCTTAGTAAGTCTTAAGCAAAAGATAATTCACTAATCAATCACTTTAACATTTTTAATCAATAAATGTAGAACGTTGTATATGTATATTTTGATATGCAATTGATACAAAACCGAATACTAGTGATGTATTAACTCAATTACTTATACTTCACTACCATCAACCTGCAACTCATCAAAGCACAAAGTACATATATTACATGTCAAGTACTAGCTCAAATTCACATAACACCATTCTTATCATAATTTTTCAACTCAAATAACATTAATCACAACTTACCTTACTTCTGATGAATTCAATGGGACTTAAGCTTACATGAGTTTTTAACTCAATAGTTTCACTATGTTACACCTCAATCAATTATGGTTTCTTCATTTTAAAGTATCACCGGCATTAAGCCTGCTAGGCACAAAGCCCGAATATATCACCCAGACTAAGCTCGCTAGGCACGAAGCCCGAATATGTCACCCAAGACAAGGCTCGCTAGGCACAAAGCTCGAATATGTCACCCAGCACTAAGCCCGCTAGACACGAAGCCCGAATATGTCACTGGCACTAAGCCTGCTAGGCACGAAGCCCGAATATATCACCGGCACTAAGCCTGCTAGGCACGAAGCCCGAATATTTCATAAACTAGTCCATCAAATTTCATTCCTTAACATTATCATCATTAACTAAACATATACACAATTCACATTCACATATCACCACTAATGTACAAATTCTTATCATATATACAAAAACACATCTAATCCATTTTAAAGCCTTTACATTCGGCTAACACATATATTTATACTCAAATTTATTAGATAATTTCATTGAACCTATTCATAAATAATTCTTTAACATACTTTAGCTTAAGGACTTACCTCAATCCATAGATGATTATTCCCCGACCTTCTCTTTTCCCCGATTTATAATCAATCTATTTATTTCACGATCAAAGCATAATAATAAATTAATATCCTAACTAACTCAAATATCAAATCAAATTCAAACTCAAACCATCCTATCATTTAATTACAATTAGTAAAAACATATTTATTCCTCACAATTGGTCAAAGACAAACACAACCATTATCCTATTCATTTAAAATTGAACAACATGAACGCAGAGGAATTTATATTAGTTTAGACATCATTCAAATTTCGCATTTTAGTAACCCAAATAACCCACCCATCACTTAAATAATAATTAACAATTAACTTATTAATGCAAGACATCTTAATTACCAATTACATTCTTCGATAGCTTAATTTGGCATCAATTTAGATATCATTAATTAACATTATTACAACCATTTCTCCAGCTTGTAATTAATTACCCATCGATAGCCCAAACAACATAAACATACGACTATTGAACACCATTTAACCAAAGACATTAACTAACACTTAGACATAAATTACGTAGCATTTGTTTTGCTTTTAATACTCATTCAAAACTTCATAAATAGTTGCATTAACCCATTTTAAAAAAATCAGGTTTAGACACCATAAACTATAACTATATAAACATCATTAATTATTCATTTACAACTTCAACCATTATTACCATAATTTAAAGTCATTCAAACCACATTTATTAACATCTAAACAACAATTTATCACGCTTTAACACCAAGCGAAATCCATATAACAACATAAATATAATCACTTAGACAACATTAATTGACGCCTAAACAACCATTTTACATTGCATTAACACACTAAAGCAAAGATCCTTAAAGTAGCATAAATACACCACTCTCACGAACATCATTAACAACGTACTATTCAACAAAGATCAATACAAAAAAATCGACAAAGATAAATAGCAAACAATTAACAATACCAACAAGGTAAAATCAGGACAAACAATTTAACTGTTTCAAAGAATTATCAAACATAAGAGAATAAAATTTCAAGGAAAACTCACTAAGGTTCCCAACACCGATTCTACCTATTCAATTTGTTCTTTCCTTTTCTATTATTCAACCCCGAGTTACGTAAATGGAGTATAACAACACAAGCATTCACTAAATTCTTTTAACACAAGTGAGAAACTCTTCATCTACTAGACATGCAACATTTGCAACTAGAATTTGTCAACGAAAAGCTATGGGCAAAGGAGAGTTTAGAAGAGTTACCCTTCTACTTGAAGATTTTAACTTCTAAGCAAACAAATTCCATGGTTTTTCACTACATGCAGCCGGCCTCTCCTCTCTATCTTCATTTGAAAGAGACAAGAAAGCAAGATAGACCAAAATAAAAAAAAATAAAGTCTTTCCTTTCCTTTTCTTCATATCGGTTGAAGAGAATAAAAAAATGAACACTAATGTGGCTTTGTTTTATTATAATTCATATTAATAAGCCAATTACCAAATTAACCTTTGTAATTTAATAACAAAACCTTTTAATGGTGGTCCATTACCGTCCACTTGTCTATATAGTGGCCAAATATCATTTTAAGGACTTCAAAATTAATAGACCATAGCAATTTAGTGCTTTAACAATTAGATTACCATTTTTACATTTTATACGATTAAATCCTTTTATAAAAATTGAGCACACAAAGGATAAAATTTTCACACGAAACTTTCACACTTAATTCACATACTGTAAACACCAAGGATAATATTATAATATATTTCTGACTCGAATTTGTGGTCCCAAAATCACTGTTCCAACTAGGGTCTAAACCATGCTGTTATAACTTTCCCCTTAGATATTTTCGTCCTTGAAAATCCTACCAAAAGGTAAATTAAGGATTTGCCTTAACAAAATACATTCAAATTCACGCATAGCTTCGGATTTCAATGCAATCTTTCAATTGAAATTCTGATCTAACTTTCGCTATACATTATCTCTAACTGAGACAGCTTATAACTGTATTAAATTATTTTCATTTTCTGCTCGATTTCTCCGACGATATTAATCCCGTGAATTAATTTCTCACAAAGCTCATTCCTGTAATAACAAAGTTCGGTAACTGCTTATAATAGCAACAGTCTTTCTTAGTTGCTTTGAAACTCTAAAAGACAGTGACAAATAAATATTTCGAGAGTTTGAATTGCGTTTCCCGGATGGTAGTCAATCACTAACTCATAGTCTTTCAACAATTCTAACCATCTGCGTTGTCTCAAGTTCAGATCTTTCTGAGTCATCAAATACTTTAGACTTTTATGATCCAAATAAACGTGACATTTCTCGCCGAATAAATAATGACGCCAAATTTTCAATGCGAAAACAATGGCTGCTAATTCCAAATCGTGAGTCGGATAATTTCTTTCGTGCGGCTTCAATTGTCTCGAAGCGTAGGCTATAACTTTGCCTTCCTGCATCAAAACGCAACCTAACCCATTTAAAGAAGCATCACTAAAAATGACAAATTCTTTACCTGATTCAGGATGAGTTAACACTGGAGCTTCGGTCAAAAGAGCTTTCAGCTGTTCAAAACTTTTCTGACACTTTTCCGACCACTCAAACTTGACATCTTTCTGAAGTAGCCTTGTCAAAGGTGTAGCTATCACAGAAAAACCTTTTACAAACCGTCTGTAATATCCCGCAAGGCCTAGAAAACTTTGAATTTTAGAAACATTCTTTGGTGGTTTCCAATCGAGTATAGCCGTTATTTTGTTTGGATCCACCCGAATACCTAATGCTGAAACAACATGACCCAAGAAACTAACTTCATTCATCCAGAACTCACATTTACTAAACTTTGCATACAGCTGTTGATCTCGCAAAGTTTGTAGCACTAATCTCAAATGCTCGGCATGCTCAGTTTCATCCTTGGAGTAGATCAGTATATCACCAATAAACACTACTACAAACCGATCCAAAAACTATCTGAAGACACGATTCATTAGGTCCATAAAAATAGCAGGTGCATTAGTGATTCCAAAAGGCATAACCAGAAACTCAAAATGTCCGTACCTCATCCGGAATGCAGTTTTTGGCACGTCTGTATCTCTGACTCGTAACTGATAATAACCCGATCTCAAATCTATTTTCAAAAATACCGAAGCCCCTTTCAACTGATCAAACAAATCATCAATCCGAGGTAATGGGTACTTATTCTTTATAGTTACCTTATTCAGATTGTCGATAATCAATACACATTCGCATCGCTCCATCTTTCTTCTTCACAAAAGAATGGTGCACCCCAAGGAGAGAAACTTCGGTCGTGCAAAGCCCCTATCCGTTAACTCTTGCAATCGTGCTTTCAACTCTTTTAACTCAAGAGGTGCCATCCGACACGAGCTATCGAGATTGGAGTCATTCCCGATACTAATTCAATACCGAACTCAATCTCTCGTACTGGTGGTAAACCCGGTAGTTCTTCAGAAACACATCTCGGTATTCACATACAACCGTCTGATTCAATATGCTTTTAAGACACTTTATTATCCAAAGACATAGGCCAAATAAGCTTCGCCCTTTTCTCACATACTTTCAAAGCTAACATCGAGGATATTCTTGAGGAAACTCACTTAAATCATGGATCCAATTCGATGATCTCACCGCTCGACATCTCAAATCAATAAGCTTTCTTCGTAATTCACCATCGCATCATGCGAAGTTAACCAGTCTATTCCCAAAATTATGTCGAACTCATTGAAGGGCAACAACATTGAATCGGCTGGGAAGCAAGAATCCCGAATCATCAACGGGCAACCTCTACACACTTTATTAACAAATACACATCTACCCAAAGGGTTGGACACACGAATCACAAACTCAAGAGACTCAATGGCGAGTCTTACCGAATACTAGAGTTTCACACACATATGAATGAGTCAAGCCAGGATCAATCAATGCAATCACAGTAGTATCATAAAGGGTGAGAGTACCGGTAATGACATCGAGGAAGGAAGCATCCTCTCTGGCTCGTGTAGCATAAGCTCTAGCTGGAGCTCTAGCCTCTGATCGTATTGCGGTGTCCTTCGTCCCTCTTTGATTGCCACCTACATTGCCTGAATGTCTGAGTGGTCTACCCCGTGCTGGCACATTGCTCGATCTAGTGTTCTGAGTTGCATTTTGCTCGGCTAACATCGGGCACTCTCGAATAAAATGATCCGATGATCCACATTTAAAGCAGGACCGATCACGAACTCTACAACTCCTAGGATGCCATTTCCTACAATGTTTACACTCAGCCCGGTTCTGCGGAACATTACTAACCACTAGCTATCGACGTGGCTCGGGATCTCACTAGAGGTCGATCACGTATAGGCAAGTCTGAAGTGGCTTTATGTCGACTGGGGTCATCTCTAAACTTCTTATGCACAGAATGGAAAATTTTACTCAATGATTTTTTCGAGTGTCTTTAGCTTCTACTTCAACTTTTCTTTTCTCCTTTCCGAGCTCTTGGCTTTACAAGCTCCGCTCGACTAATGTCACAAACTCTTTGATTTCAAGAATGCCAACAAGTAACTTTATGTCTTCATTCAGGCCATCTTCAAATCTTTTACACATAATGGCTTCGGTAGATACACACTCCCGAGCGTAACGACTCAATCTGACAAACTTTCGCTCATATTCCGTCACAGTCATGCGACCCTATTTTAATTCCAGAAATTCTTTCTGTTTTTGATCGATGAATCTTTGATTGATATATTTCTTATGGAACTCAATTTGGAAGAAGTCCCAAGTTACTTGTTCTTTTGGAACTACGGATACCAGTGTGTTCCACCAGTGATAGGCAGTGTCCCGAAGTAGAGATATAGCACACTTTAGGCATCCATCTCGAGTACAAGATAACTCATCGAAAATTCGAATAGTGTTATCAAGCCACATCTCTCATTCTGCGTCATCATCATCATTGGCCTTGAATTCCTCGGCCCCATATTTCTTAATTTTATCAATGGAGGCTGCTAGATCTCATCGAATCTATCATCGAAGTCTTTGAAGGTACCGAGTTGGATTATTCGGGGTGGAGGTTGTTGTACAGCCGGATTAGTCTGAATAAACTGGGTAAACCATTCATTCATCATCTGATAGAAGGCTTGTTTAGCCTCCCCCTCATGGCTACCCGAAACTGGTCGAGAGTCTAATGGCACTGATCCTCTTGCGAGACCAGGCGCAATACTCTCCACATCATCAGCTACGGCTCTATTAGGATTGGGATCCATTTACTATATAAAATACAATTGAAATTGTCAGCAGTCACCACACTATCATATCTACAATTCAAAGGCATGTATAGCTAGACTCTTACGCACTACGGTAGTCCTAGAATCGACTAAACCGTAGCTCTGATACCAATAAAATGTAACACCCTTAACCCGTATCCGTCGCCGGATTAGGGTTACAGGTGTTACTAATAGCCAAATCTTTTTCAATTTATTAATTCATATCCTAAACAGATAAAGCACATGGGCATAATAAATATATATAAATATACTTAATATACAAGTTAAAACATATTCAATGTAATCATCCACAAATACAAAATGATCAAACAATATACTTCTATCCTCATTATTAGCATATTTATCTATTTTATTTTATGATACCAACACCTAATTAGTACCACTCCTTTGTATACATTTCATGCAAACATGCCTCACGTACCATTTCGTTTTAAACTAAACACACCGAACCTGGTAATTGGAACTACTAATAAGCATCATTACGATTACATGCATACATCACTTGACATTACACCTATGGACTAAGAGATAATACACTTCATATATATATATATCTATATACCTATATCCGAATATGCATAACCTTAGTTTTTAATGCATAACCCCAATATAACTTTGCATGTTATATGCATAGGTCAAAAATCGAATATACCAACTAAACTTCCATAATTCATGCAAAATTTACGATACTTATTTGTATTACAATTAACCATACTTAAACATAGGTCTCAAAACCAACTTATCCAAAAAAAAAAAAACACAAGCATATAAACCATGCCTTGACCGAACATTCATTACCAATTTTCCATAATTTATAACTACTTATACTTATCATTAACAATGAATCCAACAAGTTAACTTATACATATATATAATCATTTCTATACAACTACATTTAACTTCCAAGCATTATAAACATCGTCTTATACCAAAGTTTAAAATAGACTATTATATCAAACATATAAACAATGCTTAAACCAAAAGTAATAAATTTTATTCGCAAGGCCATATATATATACATTTACAAAACCGAACATCATTCATTACTTATCAAAATACAGCCTATACATGCCTTTGATTCAAAAAGTATACAAAACATATATATACCAAAGAGAGTGATAGTGTGGTCGACTTTCTTGATGATCTCCTGAGCCCGTAGTTGAATCAATGTCTATAAAATAGAAATACAAACACATACAGAGCAAGCTCACTAGCTTAGTAAGTCTTAAGCAAAAGATAATTCACTAATCAATCACTTTAACATTTTTAATCAATAAATGTAGAACGTTGTATATGTATATTTTGATATGCAATTGATACAAAACCGAATACTAGTGATGTATTAACTCAATTACTTATACTTCACTACCATCAACCTGCAACTCATCAAAGCACAAAGTACATATATTACATGTCAAGTACCAGCTCAAATTCACATAACACCATTCTTATCATAATTTTTCAACTCAAATAACATTAATCACAACTTACATTACTTCTGATGAATTCAATGGGACTTAAGCTTACATGAGTTTTTAACTCAATAGTTTCACTATGTTACACCTCGATCAATTATGGTTTCTTCATTTTAAAGTATCACTGGCATTAAGCCTACTAGGCACAAAGCCCGAATATATCACCTAAGACTAAGCACGCTAGGCACGAAGCTTCGAATATGTCATAGGCACAAGGCACGCTAGGCACAAAGCCCGAATATGTCACCTAGGACTAAGCACGCTAGGCACGAAGCCCGAATATATCACCGGCACTAAGACTGCTAGGCACGAAGCCCGAATATTTCATAAACCAGTCCATCAAATTTCATTCCTTAACACTATCATCATTAACTAAACATATACACAATTCACATTCACATATCACCACTAATGTACAAATTCTTATCATATATACAAAACATATCTAATCCATTTTAAAGCCTTTACATTCGGCTAACACATATATTTATACTCAAATTTATTAGATAATTTCATTGAACCTATTCATAAATAATTCTTTAACATACTTTAGCTTAAGGACTTACCTCAATCCATAGATGATTATTCCCTACCTTCTCTTTTCCCGATTTATAATCAATCTATTTATTTCACGATCAAAGCATAATAATAAATTAATATCCTAACTAACTCAAATATCAAATCAAATTCAAACTCAAACCATCCTATCATTTAATTACAATTAGTAAAAACATATTTATTCCTCACAATTGGTCAAGACAAACACAACCATTATCCTATTCATTTAAAATTGAACAACATGAATGCGGAGGAATTTATATTAGTTCGTACATCATTCAAATTCTGCATTTTAGTAACCCAAATAACCCACCCATCACTTAAATAATAATTAACAATTAACTTATTAATGCAGTACATCTTAATTACCAATTACATTCTTCGATAGCTTAATTTGGCATCAATTTAGATATCATTAATTAACATTATTACAACCATTTCTCCAGTTGTAATTAATTACCCATCGACAGCCCAAACAACATAAACATACCGCTATTGAACACCATTTATGTAACACCCCAAACCCGGCCCATGAGTCCTGACCGGATCTGGTATGTCACGGAGTAAAACGATTTGAAACATTTTGAGTGTCTGGTGAAAACTTGATAAAATATGGTTAGGGTATTAAAACAGTTTTTGATAAAACTCAGGAGGGATTGAATTTTTTTTTCAAACTTGGTTGTGTTGAAAACCTTTGAAAACATTTGATCATTCAAAATTTAAAGAGCTTTCAAAACCATGGTTGACTTGGTGAGTTTGCTACCCGATGGTAACATCTTTGAAAACCCGTAGAAGTTATTATTTTGAAAATGTTACTTTTAACCGATTCAATTAACATTTATAATTTCATTTGTAATATAATTTAAGTAAAATAAAACAACTATATAAACATCCAAATAATAATTAGCGGCCTTATTACAACCCAAAATAAGAATTTAATAAATAAACAAACTTAAACTGTATTAAATAAATTCAAATCCAAGGAACGAGCATGGCCGCCTCGAGTCCTCTCCGGCTCCATCTCCGCGATCTACTCATCTGCAAAATAATATGGGAAGGGTTGAGTCACCAAGACTCAGTGTGTAAATCCCCCACCCGGAAATGCAACTCATACACAAATTATTAATAGACATGCAAACATGCAACCCAACTAACCATCCGTACTCCTTTACCCCGTGTGGTCAAAACAACTGGTGGTCAAAACCACTCGTGACTAGTGTCACAAATCAAGTGATGGGGCCAACCCATCGTGTGGTCAAAACCACTGATGACCATAGGTCACAATTATCATATTGTGGTCAAAACCACTGGTGGTACCAAACCACTGGGACTTATTCATAATTTATCAACGGTGTGGTCAAAACCACTGGTGACCGAGGTCACAATTAATCTGATGGGGCCAACCCATCTTGTGGTCAAAACCACTGGTGACAGTCCATAAAGATCATCCCCTCTCCTCTCATTAATCCCACCATCATCATGCTTACATAACAAATATCATAATCCCATATATCATGCATATATGTATAGCATAGCATTCAACAGCATATGATGGCATACACAACCATACATCATAGATCACGTAATACGGGACTTACCCGAAATCCATGCTCATGTCCACAAGCAAATCACTACCACAATAATTAAAAGGCACAATATAGTAATGTTAACTAATAAAGTGTGTAAAGAGTTTTACACGCCTGTTACTAACGCGAATCCTAGATCCCGAAGATTCGATCTACTGTGTTAGATCCTTTGACCCTATATTCGACCAACAACAAGATTAGTGCCATAGGCCTATTCGTCCATAACAACTTAATACCAAAGGCTCATTTGCGGCACTTTCCTCAAGCGGATTTGGTTTCCAAACAAATCTCGAAGCTGTACTTATTCCTGAAATTGTTGAATCCTTATATGGCACATGTTAGTTTCGGCATTAGGCATTAATTCTTAACAAATGGCCCTTGGTGAAACTATCTATTACTTACCAAAACAGATTGAAATCCTAGAAGACTTCGTAAAAGCCCCTTAATGTTACCTACACACAAGAGAACACTTCGCCATCATCTTTAAATCACGTTCGGCCAACCTACCAAGGCCTATTCTTACTTTCGGCACACTTGAAGGAAAAGAAAAGGAACCGAATGTTCGAGTGACACACTTACCACCCTTTGGAATCGACAACACCTTACTAGGGGGATTTGGCTTAAGCCCTTTATGGAAGAAATATTAGGTTAGCGAGAAAAGGAAGGTGAAATTTTAGTAGAAGAGAGGGTAGGTTCTACCAAATAGAAGAAAAGAAGAAAGGAATTTTGAAGAATTTTGGTAATTGTGGCTAAGGAGAATTGACCAAGCAATCAATTGAAGAGAAAAGAAAAGGAACTTTGATGAATTTTGCACCTCCCTAATGTGATAACCGATTATGGATGGCCCCAAGGAGTCCTATATTGACCATCTCCCTCTTTTTGTGATAATTTCCAGCTTTTAATTATCACCCAAAAAAATAACATTTATCTTCCACTTTATCTCCTATCCACCTCTTCAAAATAAAAGAAAAAAAAAAACAAAACTAATAACACTACTCTTCCAGACGAAAAGTGCAAAAATTCAAGCTTATCCTTATCACATTAAGAGTCCAAAATCAGGCCATCAGCTCCCTCTCCCATTCACGCCAGTTTGAAAATAAAATAAAATACCAACTGCTGCTCCCTTGGTTCGAACATGGGACCTAAAGGAGCAAACTACTGCAGCCCCTTACAACACCCCAAGCCACTCTTCCAAATCGACTTTCATGCCCCAAAACCTCTCCATTTATTTTTAAGGCCTACCTAGCCCATCACCCTATACATAATGCAAAAGAAAATAAAACTCCCAATGCGCAACTCAGTAGTTCGAACCCAAGACCTGCGCCCATCGTCACCTCCAAGCTCTTAAGTGGTGCATGAAAGCCACTTTGCTACTGACTCATTTCGTGACATAAACCCCTTACTATCCCTTTTAAACGCTCCTTCCTTAACTCCCTCTTGCCTTAACGCCAAAGGAAAAAATTAAAACATTCTTGCGCTTCCACCAGGACTCGAACGTGAGTCCTCCCTCCTGTACTCCCTTGTTCCTTGGCGCCTCAAGCCACTATGCCAATTGTGTCATGCTTCTCCCGAAATTTCTCTTATCCCCTATCTCACCTAGCTCCCTCCTCTTAAGCACTTAAAAAGAAATTTCCAGTCCTAAGTCAGGCCTAGCTCGGGGTTATTTCTAGACCCTAAAACATATCAAGTGATCATAGCATTCATTTCCTCAAGCACACACATGGGAAAAAGAATAAAATAATTAAATTACAAACAACCCCTAATCCAAGATGTTACAGTTCTACCCCCCTTAAAAATAATTTCGGCCTCGAAATTACCTAAATCAGAAGAGTTGGGGGTATTGCTACTGCATCACATCCTCGAGTTCCCTTGTGGCCTCCTCCGTACCATGGTTTCGCCATAACACCTTTACCAAAGGCACTGACTTCCTCCTCAAAACCTTGACATCTCGATCCAAAATCTGGACTGGCTCCTCCTCGAAAGACAAGTCTGAGTTCACCTCAATTTTCGTAACCGGCACTACATGTGATGGATCTGACCGATAGCGCCTCAGCATCGAAACATGGAAGATGTCATGAATCTAGCTCAATTCTATCGGCAACTCAAGCTGGTAAGCTACCGGTCCCACACGTTTCAACACCGTGTACGGTCCGATGAATCTAGGGCTTAGCTTGCCCTTCCGGCCAAACCTCAGCACCTTCTTCCAAGGTGATACCTTCAAGAAGACCTTATCCCCCATTACATATTCAACCTCTCTGCGCTTAAGATCGGCGTAGGATTTCTGCCTGTCTGACACCTCCTTAAGACGAGCCCGAATTACTCTAACCTTATCCTCCGTCTTTGCCACTAACTCTGGACCCAACATCTATCACTCTCCTAGTTCCGTCCAACATGTAGGAGTACGGCATTTCTGACCATACAGCGCCTCATACGGTGCCATCTGAATACTCGCTTGATAATTATTGTTATAAACGAACTCTGCCAAAGGTAGGTACTCCTTCTAACTACCACGGAAGTCCAAAACACAGCCCCTTAACATATCTTCCAACACTTGGATTACCCTCTCAGATTGTCCATCAGACTACGGGTGAAAAGCCGTGCTGAAATTCAACCTCGTGCCTAACTCCTGATGTAAAGCCTTTCAGAATCTTGACGTGAACCGGGGATCCCGATCTGAGATAATGGACAAAAGTACTCCATGCAACCGCACTATCTTTGCTATATACAGCTTGGCTAACCTTTGAAGCGAGTACTTAACCCTTACCAGTATGAAATGGGCCAACTTAGTCAACCGGTCTACTATCACCCAAACTGCATCTTTCTTACTGGGCGTAAGGGGAAGCCCACTTACGAAATCCATAATAATCTCCTCCCACTTCCACTGTGGGATCTTTACCGGCTGTAACAACCCTGATGGTAATTGATGCTCAGCCTTAACTTGCTGGCATGTCAGACACTTGCCCACCAACTCGGTTACTTCCCGCTTAAGACCCGGCCACCAAAATTGCTCCCTTAAATCTCGATACATCTTGCTGCTTCCCGGGTGCATAGCGTACGGACTGCTATGAGCTTCTTTAAGGATTCACTGTCTCAAATCATCATCCTTAGGCATACATACTCTCCCCTGAAAATACAACACTCCATCACTACCCAAGCTGAATCCTTTGGCCTCACCATTTTGTACTTGCAACCTCCGAGTATTCAAAGCTTCATCGATCACCTGCCTTTCCTTGACCTCATTAATCCAAGACGGCTTCACTTGTAATTTTGCCAAAAGGCTCCCATCCTCATAGAGACTTAAGTGAGCAAACATTGCTCGCAAATTCGCTACCACCTTACAGCTCAATGCGTCAGCTATCACATTAGCCTTACTCGGATGGTATTCGATTGAGCAGTCGTAGTCCTTCAACAACTCAATCCACCTCTGCTGCCTCAGATTTAAATCTTTCTGAGTCAAGAGGTACTTTAGACTCTTGTGATCTGTGTACACTACCGACTTCTCCCCGTACAGATAGTGCCTCCAAATCTTCAAGGCGAACACCACAGCAACCAATTTCAAATTATGTGTCGGATAGTTAACTTCGTGAGGCCTCAACTGCCATGACGCATAAGTGACCACCTTCCCTTCTTGCATTAGCACACACCCTAAACCAGTATGTGATGCATCACAATACACAGTGAATTCCTTTCTTGCCTCAGGCTGAATCAAGACTGGTGCTTCTGTCAAGATCCTCTTCAACTTATCGAAACTCTCTTGCTGCTTCTCAGACCATACAAATGGAACTCCTTTCCTCAACAGCTTAGTCAACGGTGCCGCGATTAAGGAGAAATTTTCCATGAATCTTCTATAATATCCTGCCAACCCAAGAAAACTTTGGATTTTCGTAACCGACTTTGGCGGTTTCCACTCCAATACTGCCTCAATCTTATAGGGATTTACCCTGATTCCCTCGGCTAAAACAACATGCCCTAAAAAGGTTACCTCCTTGCCGTAACTCACACTTCATTGAATTTGGCGACAAACTGCTTTCTCCTTAAAACTTGCAGAACCACATGAAGATGTGCGTCATGCTCCTCCTCAGACTTTGAGTACACCTAAATGTCGTCTATGAACACCACAATGAACCGGTCCAGATAGGGTTGGAAAACCCAGTTCATCATGTCCATAAATGCGGCCGGTGCATTCGTCAAACCAAAAGGCATTACCAAAAACTCGTAGTGCCCATACCGAGTACGAAATGCCGTCTTGTGGACATCAGCCTCTTTCACCTTAAGCTGATGGTACCCTGACCTAAGGTCGATCTTAGAGAACACTGATGCACCCTTGAGTTGGTCGAACAAATCATCAATCCTAGGCAGCGGATACCGGTTCTTTATTGTCAACTTGTTCAGTTGTCGATAGTCTATACACATCCTCATCGTTCCATCCTTCTTTTTGACAAAAAGCACTAGAGCTCCCCAAGGTGATACATTTGGTCGGATGAACCCTCTATCCAACAATTCCTGGATCTGCGCCTTCAACTCTACCAATTCTTTTGGCGCCATCTGATACGGAGCTATAGATACTGGCGCAGTTTCGATTAACAAGTCTATACCAAATTCAACCTCACGATCCGGAGGTAGACCCGAAAGTTCCTCTGGAAACACATCGACATAATCCCTTACGGTCCAAACATCACCCACAGCTGCACCCATAGTTTCCAAAGCACAGACATGCACTACATAAGCTTCACAACCCTTCCTAACCATCTTTTTCGCCTTCAACGCAGAAACCAGATTAGATAGGTAATCTCTCCTTTTACCCATCATCACCACCTCTTCTCCTTCCATGGTCCTTAATACCATGCGCTTAGCCGCGCAATCTAGGCTAGCCTGATACCTTACTAGCCAATCCATCCCGAGGATTAGATCAAACTCCCGAAATGGTAGTTCCATCAAGTCAGCCAAGAACACGACCCCTTGGAGTTCTAGGGGTACATTCCTATAGAGTTTACTTACTTCTACAGAGTGACCTAGAGGGCTTAGTACAGTCATCTTCCTAGAAGTAAGCTCAGAGTCTAAGTGTAGAGTTTTCACTACGCTACTAGCAATGTACGAGTGAGTTGAGCCAATGTCAATTAAGGTACTATAGGGTACTCCAAAGATAAAAAACATACCGGTTATGACGTCCGGTGCGTCGCCCTCCTCCTGATGCCTCGCGGCATAGACCAAACCAGGTTGCCTAGCCTCAGTACCCGCGGTACCTCCCCTCGGTGCCCTACGACCTCTGCCAGCACCATTACCTCCTCTTCCTATACCTCGACCTCTCGATGGCTGTTGATTATCCCTCCTATTCGGTGCACGATCCTGACCCTTTGACCTCAGCCTAGCTGCCTTTTTTGGACAATCTCTAACTCGATGTTCCATAGACCCACATTTGAAACATCCCCGATTACCATTCCAACACTCCCCCGTGTGAGACTTCCCACACCGAGTACACCGTGGCGGCCATTGAGGATTAGCAACAGTAGCAGGCCTAGCAGCTTGATCTGACCCACCAAACCTCGTCCTCTTCTGCTGATTACGTAAAACTTTAAAGATCCGAGCTCCTCTTATTCCAACTCCTATCCCGATTTCGCTTAACCGATCGTCTTACCCTTCAAGAACCTTCGACTTCTCCACTAAGACGGTGAACTCTCGTTCTGTTAGGAGCTATCATCATCCTCGGCTCATCTCCGAGCCCATCCTTGAATCTAACACGGCGCTCATGCTCGGTACCCACAATACCACGAGCATACCCGCCAACCGGAGAAATTGACCTCATACTCGCCCTCGCCTTATTACCCTAAACCAGTTCAAGAAAGCCTTCCGCTGCGCATCCACGTAGCTAGTTCCTATATACTTCTTTTGGTAGGAAGCTTTAAAGAACTCCCATGTGAGATCCTCCGCCATCGCTCCATCCCTTACGGTGAGCCACCACTGATATGCCTCATCCCGAAGCAGAGAGATTATACCCTTCAACTTCTCCTCAGCTGTAAAATCCAGGTCACCCATGGTCCTCTCAGTTGATTCCAACCAATACTCCGCCGTACTGGGTGCCACTCCAGAAACTCCTCTAAACACCTCCGCCCCATTAGCCCAGAGTCATTCAACCACAGATTTACGGGCTCCTACACCTGCGCCTGCCTCGGCAACTCGTTTTAATACACGTAGTACAGCTTGGGATACTACACCGTTACCACTGGTCTGATCTTAAAACTCAGTTTTTGCCGCCGGCAGATCCGGCATCTCATTTCTAGACTCATGACCAAACCTTATTGGCTCCGACAAGGTCATCCTACCCCTACCACGACCACGCGGCGGACGTCCTCGACCTCTTGTACTCATTATTCCCATTTGCATTTATCTGATTAAGAATTTTATGCATTAGTACTTGTTTCACTGGTTATCCATGAAGAAATTTTATGAAGAGAGCTTAATAGGATTTTTCGATCATTCAAAGTTCAAATTTTCTATCTTAATTCATAGAAAAACACATCCATTCCTTAGTATCTCCCATACACATTCACTCAACGGATATTCCTGTCCGTTCCTATCCCAGGGGTATTTTCGTCAATTGTCCTACAGGGGTATTTTTGTAATTTTTCAAAAATAAAAATTCCCGGATGATTTTGTCAAAAAGTATTTTGGAGCTTTTAATTTCCTAGGGTATTTTGAAAAATTTTGAAATTCGAGGGTATTTCGGTGATTTTGAAGCTCGGGGGTATTTTGGTAATAAAGTAGGAGTAACTTTGTAAAGTTTGATAATTTCTGGGGTATTTCCTAATGTTGCAAAACTTTGAGGGTTCTTTTTGAGAATTTGTTTTCCAAGTTGATGGTGTTGTTAAATTTTTGAAAATTAGGGTCGTTCTGGTAATTTGGTAGGTTAGGGGCAATTTTGTAATTTTCCAAAATCATGATATTTTCGATATTTTGCAAATTAGGATTTTTGGGCACTTTATATGTGATGGAAATTTTGATTAAAACTGTGGGTATTTTGGGAATTTCCTAAACCAAGGGCATTTTTGTAATTTTACCACTAGAGGTATTTTAGTAATTTTTCATAATCAGGGCATTTTCATAAAAAGATTTCTAAAATTTGGTTCTAATTGATTTCACAAAAGAAGGATATTTTGAAAATTTTCTATTTGGAAATTTTTCACACGGAGGGTATTTTGATAGTTTACAAGCTAGGGGTATTTTGGTCATTCATTTTTTTCAAGGTTTTAATTACTTCAAAAGCAAAACGGCTAGTCCCTTTCGGGTTTTAGTTATTAGGTTTAGCCTGTGAGCACGTCGTCTCAGCTAGGATGAACCGTCACTACGCACCAGGTAGGATTCAAGTGAGTAGGAGGTGAGTCACTAGGACTGCTTAAATACCAGGCTCCCACCGAATCCAATCCTAGACATGCGTATAACGATTGCCACATCCCTTGCTCAGTGACAACTCACAGGGTTGTTTAGGGAATTATTAAATCTTATGCATTGTTTGTTGGGGTACGCTAACCCTAGAGTTCAACAATTCCTTACTCTAATATTCTACGTTCACAATTTACCCTTTCTACCCTTATCACATATTCACAAAAATAGATAGAATTACTTACCTGGGCGGATTGGTGCCGGAGACTCGGTGCCATGCTGTTCAGACTGAAAACAATTTCCATAATAACTCACAAAGGCCTACAAAAATGTTTTGGGCCCTGGGCCCCCACAGCCGAGTTTTGAACCGGGCTCTGATACCAAAAATGTAACACCCCAAACCTGGCCCATGAGTCCTGACCAGATCTGGTATGTCACGGAGTAAAACGATTTGAAACATTTTGAGTGTCTGGTGAAAACTTGATAAAATATGGTTAGGGTATTAAAACAGTGTTTGATAAAACTCAGGAGGGATTGAATTTTTTTTTTCAAACTTGGTTGTGTTGAAAACCTTTGAAAACATTTTATCATTCAAAATTTAAAGAGCTTTCAAAACCATGGTTGACTTGGTGAATTTTGCTACCCGATGGTAACATCTTTGAAAACCCGTAGAAGTTATTATTTTGAAAATGTTACTTTTAACCGATTCACTTAACATTTATAATTTCATTTGTAATATAATTTAAGTAAAATAAAACAACTATATAAACATCCAAATAATAATTAGCGACCTTATTACAACCCAAAATAAGAATTTAATAAATAAACAAACTTAAAGCGTATTAAATAAATCCAAATCCAAGGAACGAGCATGGCGCCTCGAGTCCTCTCGGCTCCATCTCCAATCTACTCATCGCAAAATAATATGGGAAGGGTGAGTCACCAAGACTCGGTGTGTAAATCCCCACCCTAAATGCAACTCATACATAAATTATTAATAGACATGCAAACATGCAACCCAACTAACCATCCGTACTCCTTTAACTACCCCGTGTGGTCAAAACCACTGGTGGTCAAAACCACTGGTGACTAGTGTCACAAATCAAGTGATGGGGCCAACCCATCGTGTGGTCAAAACCACTGATGACCATAGGTCACAATTATCATATTATGGTCAAAACCACTGGTGGTACCAAACCACTGGGACTTAGTCACAATTTATCAACGGTGTGGTCAAAACCACTGGTGACCGAGGTCACAATTAATCTGATGGGGTCAACCCATCTTGTGGTCAAAACCACTGGTGACAGTCCATAAAGATCATCCCCCCTCCTCTCATTAATCCCACCATCATCATGCTTACATAACAAATATCATAATCCCATATATCATGCATATATGTATAGCATAGCATTCAACAGCATATGATGGCATACACAACCATACATCATAGATCACGTAATAGGGGACTTACCCGGAATCCATGCTCATCTCCACAAGCAAATCACTACCACAATGATTAAAAGGCACAATATAGCAATGTTAACTAATAAAGTGTGTAAAGAGTTTTACACACCTGTTACTAACGCGAATCCTAGATCCCAAGATTCGATCATCGTGCTAGATCCTTTGACCCTATATTCGGCCAACAACAAGATTAGTGCCATAGGCCTATTCGGCCATAACAACTTAATACCAAAGGCTCATTTGCGGCACTTACCTTAAGCGGATTTGGTTTCCAAACAAATCCCGAAGCTGCACTTATTCCTGAAATCATTGAATCCTTATATGGCACATGTTAGTTTCGGCATTAGGCATTAATTCTTAACAAATGGCCCTTGGCCGAAACTATCTATTACTTACCAAAACAGATTGAAATCCCGGAAGACTTCGTCAAAGCCCCTTAATGTTACCTACACACAAGAGAACACTTCGCCATCATCTTTTAAACACATTCGGCCAACCTACCAAGGCCTATTCTTACTTTCGGCACACTTGAAGGAAAAGAAAAGGAACCGAATGTTCGAGTGACACACTTACCACCCTTTGGAATCGACAGCACCTTACTAGGGGATTGGCTTAAGCCCTTTATGGAAGAAATATTCGGTTAGCAGCAAAAGGAAGGTGAAATTTTTAGTAGAAGAGAGAGGTAGGTTCAGCCAAATAGAAGAAAAGAAGAAAGGAATTTTTGAAGAATTTTGGCAATTGTGGCTAAGGAGAATTCGGCCAAGCAATCAATTGAAGAGAAAAAGAAAAGGAACTTTGATGAATTTCGGCACCTCCCTAATGTGATAACCAATTATGGATGGCCCCAAGGAGTCCTATATTCGGCCATCTCCCCTCTTTTTGTGATAATTTCCAGCTTTTAATTATCACCCAAAAAAATAACATTTATCTTCCACTTTATCTCCTATCCACCTCTTCAAAATAAAAGAAAAAAAAAACAAAACTAATAACACTACTCTTCCAGCCGAAAATAAGTGCAAAAATTCAAGCTTATCCTTATCACATTAAGAGTCCAAAATTAGGCCATCAGCTCCCTCTCCCTGTAACACCCCAAACCCAACCCATGAGTCCTGACCGGATCTGGTATGTCACGGAGTAAAATAATTTGAAACATTTTGAGTGTCTGGTGAAAACTTGTTAAAATATGGCTAAGGTATTAAAATAGGGTTTGATAAAACTCAGTTGGGATTATTTTTATAAACATGGTTGTATTGAAGAACCCTTTGGAAACATTTGATCATGTAAAATTTTAAAATCGTCAAGGTTATAGTTGTCTTGGTGTATTTTGTTACCCGATGGTAACATCTTTGAAAACTCGTAAAAGTTACTTAATTTGAAAATGTTGCTTTTAACCGATTTACTTAACGTTTATAATTTCATTTTGTAATATAGTATAAGTAAATTAAAACAACTAATTAAAACATCCAAATAATAATTAGCGGCCTTATTACAACCCAAATTAAAACTTTAAAGAAAATAAACTTAACTATAATAAATTAAATTCAAATCCAACGAATAAGCATGGCAGCCTCGAGTCCTCTCGGCTCCATCTCCGTGATCTACTCATCGCAAAATAGTATGGGAAGGGTGAGTCACCAAGACTCGGTGTGTAAATCCCCACCCGAAATGCAACTCATACACAAATTATTAATAACATGCAAACATGCAACCCCACTAACCATCCGTACTCCTTTAACTACCCGTGTGGTCAAAACCACCGTGGTCAAAACCACCGTGACTAGAGTCACAAATCAAGTGATGGGGCCAACCCATCGTGTGGTCAAAACCACTGATGACCATAGGTCACAAAATATCATAATGTGGTCAAAACCACTGGTGGTACCAAACCATTGGGACTTAGTCACGATTTATCAACGGTGTGGTCAAAACCACTGGTGACCGAAGTCACAATTAAACTGATGGGGCCAACCCATCTTGTGGTCAAAACCACTAGTGACAGTCCATAGAAATCATGCCCCTCCTCTCATCAATCCCACCATCATCATGCTTACATAACAAATATCATAATCCCGTATATCATGCATTTATGTATTAGCATAGCATTTAACAGCATATGATGGCATACACATAATAGATCATGAAATAGGGGACTTACCCGAAATCCATGCTTAAGCCCACAAGCAAATCACTACCACAATGATTAAAAAGGCAACAATATAGAAACGTTAACTAATAAAGTGTGTAAAGAGTTTTACACACCTGTTACTAACACGAATCCTAGATCCCGAAGTTTTCGATCTATAGTGCTCTATCCCTTGACCTATATTCGGCCAATCCTCAAGTTAGTGCCATAGGCCTATTCGGCCATGATAATTAAAACCCGAAGACTCACTTGTGGCACCTACCTTGAATCGATTTGGTTTCCAACCAAATCCCAAAGCCACATACTGGATTCCTTGCAATCGGCCAAACCTTAGATCCATACAATTGATTAGTTTTGAGCTTTTCCAAGTATCTAATGGAAAGACTAAAGAGAATCCCTTACCGTAGACTTACCAAATCGATTAGCAGAGAATGGAGGATTAGATCTACTACTTTGAAAATCCTGGAGTTCCTAGGTGAAATAGGTTTCAAAAGTGGTTAGCCAAATCATCAATAAATGCCGGAAATCGGCTTTTCCCTTCATCTAAATCGACATAGAACAAGAGAATATGGAAGAAGAGTTTCGGCAAACACTTACCTTCTCAAACCGATTGAAAAAGAAATCCCGAAGAGACGTATACTAACCTTTACATTTGGCCAAGTGAGTCTAATGGAAGAGGCAGGATTTCGACAACAAGAGTGGTAGAGGTTCGGCTAATAGAGAAAGAAAAAGAGAAGGAAGAGAAGTAGGGAATTAATTGTGGTTTCGGTTTTGAGAAAGAAAAAAGGAAGTAGATGGGAGGTGAGGGAGATTCGGCCAAAGATGGATTTTGCACAATGTTCTTTGGTATGCTTCAAAGAAAAACAAAGAGTATCAAGGGAAGAGAATGGGGTTTCGGTTTGAATCATCAAAGGAAAAGAAGAGTGTTAGCCGAAAATTCCCCTAAGACTCCCTTATCATTCGGCCACCTCCCTCTTTTAGTGATAATTTCCAACCTTTAATTATCACCAAAGAAAAACAACATTTATCTTCCATTTATCCCTTAATCTCCTCTTTAAACAAATAAAAAAATAAAAAAATAAAATACATATTATCACTCTTCCTAGCCAAAATAAACAAGGTTTATCCCTATCATAATAAGAGTCCTACATGCAAGCCATCAGCTCCCTCTTCCATTCACGCCTGCTTGAAAAAAAAATAAAATACCAACCTGCAGCTTCTTTGGTTCGAACCTGGGACCTAAAGGAGCAAATTGTCGCAGCCCCTTACAACGCCCCAAGCCACTCTTCCAACCCGACTTTCATGCCTCAAAACCTCGCCATTTATTCTTAAGGCCTTCCTAGGCCGATTCTCTTCCTAAGGCAAAAGAAAATAAAACTCCCAAGGTGCATACTCGACAGCTCGAACCCAAGACCTGCCCCATTGTCACCCCAAGCCCTTAAGTGGCACATGGAAGCCACTTTGCCTATTTATTCCTTGTGTCATGCCTCTCCCGAAATTTTTCTTAACCCCTATCTCCTAGCTCCCTCCTTTTAAACACTTAAAAAGAAATTTTTAGTCCTAAGTCAGGCCTAGCTCGGGGTTATTTCTAGACCCTAGAACATGCTTAGCAATCATAGTATTCATTTCTTCAAGCACACACATGGGAAAATAATTAAATTACAAACAACCCCTAATTTAGGATGTTACACTCTCATTCACGCCAGTTTGAAAAAAAAAATAAAATACCAACTGCTGCTCCCTTGGTTCGAACATGGGACCTAAAGGAGCAAACTGCCGCAGTCCCTTACAACACCCCAAGCCACTCTTCCAAATCGACTTTCATGCCCCAAAACCTCGCCATTTATTTTTAAGGCCTACCTAGCCCATCACCCTATACATAGCGCAAAAGAAAATAAAACTCCCAATGCGTAACTCGGCAGCTCGAACCCAAGACCTGCGCCCATCATCACCTCCAAGCTCTTAAGTGGCGCATGAAAGCCACTTTGCTACTGACTCATTTCGTGACATAAACCCCTTACTATCCCTTTTAAACGCTCCTTCCTTAACTCCCTTTTGCCTTAACGCCAAAAGAAAAAATTAAAACATTCTTGCGCTTCCACCA
The DNA here is from genome assembly GCA_025506655.1 of Gossypium rotundifolium. Taxonomy (NCBI): domain Eukaryota; kingdom Viridiplantae; phylum Streptophyta; class Magnoliopsida; order Malvales; family Malvaceae; genus Gossypium; species Gossypium rotundifolium. Next base: position 55,162,515 of record CP106725.1, read on the forward strand.
GGACTCGAACGTGAGTCCTCCCTCCTGCACTCCCTTGCTCCTTGGCGCCTCAAGCCACTATGCCAATTGTGTCATGCTTCTCCCGAAATTTCTCTTATCCCCTATCTCACCTAGCTCCCTCCTCTTAAGCATTTAAAAGAAATTTCCAGTCCTAAGTCAGGCCTAGCTCGGGGTTATTTCTAGACCCTAAAACATATCAAGTTGTCATAGCATTCATTTCCTCAAGCACACACATGGGAAAAAGAATAAAATAATTAAATTACAAACAACCCCTAATTCAGGATGTTACAATTTAACCAGCACATTAACTAACACTTAGACATAAATTCTGCAGCATTTGCTTTGCTTTTATACTCATTCAATAACTTCATAAATAGTTGCATTAACCCCTTTTAAAAAAAATCAGGTTTAGACACCATAAACTACAACTAAATAAACATCATTAATTATTCATTTACAACTTCAACCATTATTACCATAATTTAAAGTCATTCAGACCACATTTATTAACATCTAAACAATAATTTCATCACGCTTTAACACCAAGCGAAATCCATAAAACAAACATAAATATAATCACTTAGACAACATTAATTGACGCCTAAACAACCATTTTACATTGCATTAACACACTAAACAGCAAATCCTTAAAGCAAAGCATAAATACATCACTCTTTGAACATCATTAACAACGCACTATTTGAACAAACATCAATACAAAAAAATCGACAAAGATAAATAGGCAAAGAATTAACAATACCAACAAGGTAAAATCAGGACAGACAATTTAACCGTTTGACAATTATCAAACATAAGAGAATAAAATTTCAAGGAAAACTCACTAAGGTTCCCAACACCGATTCTACCTATTCAATTTGTTCTTTCGCTTTTCTGTTATTCAACCCCAGAGTTACAGAAATGGAGTATAACAACACAAGCATTCACTAAATTCTTTTAACACAAGTGAGAAACTCTTCATCTACTAGACATGCAACATTTGCAACTAGAATTTCTCAACGAAAAGCTATGGGCAAAGGAGAGTTTAGAAGAGTTACCCTTCTACTTGAAGATTTTAACTTCTAAGCAAACAAATTCCATGGTTTTTCACTACATGCAGCCGGCCTCTCCTCTCTATCTTCATTCGAAAGAGACAAGGAAGCAAGATAGACCAAAATAAAAAAAAATAAAGTCTTTCCTTTCCTTTTTTTCATATCGGTTGAAGAGAATAAAAAAAATGAACACTAATGTGGCTTTGTTTTATTATAATTCATATTAATAAGCCATTAACCTTTGTAATTTAATAACAAAACCTTTTAATGGTGGTCCATTATCGTCCACTTGTCTATATAGTGGCCAAATATCATTTTAAGGACTTCAAAATTAATAGACCATAGCAATTTAGTGCTTTAACAATTAGATTACCATTTTTACATTTTATACGATTAAGTCCTTTTATAAAAATTGAGCACACAAAGGATAAAATTTTCACACGAAACTTTCACACCTTTTAATTCACATATTGTAAACACCAAGGATAATATTATAATATATTTCTGACTCAAATTTGTGGTCCCGAAATCACTGTTCTGACTAGGGTCTAAACTGGGCTGTTACACCCATATAACAAAATATCAGATTAGCCCATTTAGCAAAATATCAGATTGGCCCATTTAGCAAAATATCAGATTGGCCCATTTATCAAAATATCAAATTGGTCCATTTATCAAAATATCAGATTGGCCCATTAACACTTTTACAAATCGGCCCATTAGGGGCATTTCCATAATTCGGCCCTTTAGAGGCATTTTCGTAATTTGACAATTTACCCACTAAGGGTAATTCGGTAATTTGCAATCCAAACTTTACTAATTTGGGCATAACAATTTAAACTGTCCATCTGCATCGTACTAACTAAATTGACTATAATTTGGGTTAGGAATCTCGAAATCTAAATCTGTAAATTTTCCTTAAATTTAAACTTATATATCTTCTTGCTACAATTTTTCCAGAATTTTTGGCTTAACCATTTAGTACAGTTTATTCCTTAAATTTTCCCTTGTTTCACCGTCCAACGATTCTGACCTCTCTTACCCAAAATTCAAATATCTCACTGTACAATTTTCATATGTTGTTCCCACTTGTTTCTATTGAAAATAGACTCACTAAAGAATTTACATATAAATTATAACCCATAATTAACTTTTTACAATTTTATATGATTTTTACAAAATAGATTAGGGAACCACAAAGTTAATCAAAACCAGTCTCACCTAAATTAATATATCTCATATTATAAAATTCCTTTTCTTTCTCTGTTTCTTCCATATCAAAATAGACACAGTAAGCTTTAATTTGATATCTTATTCACTTTCTAATTCCCTTTCTCTTATTTTTCGTGATTTTTCAAAAATACATCACTGTTTTTAATCGAAATTGTTTTATTACAAAATATGTTTACCACTACAATCATACGCACGCCCGAGTGATCACGGATGCCAATTTTTGGGTTTCTTTGATATTTCGACATATTCACAGAATATTTCATACAATCTTTTTGAGAAGTGTGAGATTACACACCATTTTAGATATGTATGCGAAAGGTACGGGATTACACACCTGATCTCGATTTCCTAACGAACCACTCGTCGTTGACCTAGAACAATACCAACCAAAAGTTAGCCTTGGATTTCCAAAAGATTTCGTATCACTTACACTTGAATCACTTACCACTGAAACACCCCACACCCGGCCCACGAGCCTGAACCGGATCTGGTATGTTCCTAAAGTAACCGATTTCGAGAATTTTCAGTACTTAGAGAAAATTTGTAAAATTTTGGAAAACTTTTGTTTTGAGTTGGGCTTAGATTGAAACCCATTTATTTAATCTTGTAAATCTAATTTAATTTATCACGTCCAAAATAGTCTTTAGCACAATATTTAAAAGTAAAGTAAAAATAAAGAATAATCCTTTGGGCCTTATGGCCTTATTACATCAAGTAAAACCCAAAATAAAATTTAAAGGTGCTAAATAAAATAAAGTCCAAATAAAATAAAATCTTGAATGTAGCATGGCCACCTCAAGGTCCACCGCCCGGTCAAATCCGCTCATCACCGAAAATAATTCCCACAACGGGTGAGTCATGCAGACTCAATGTGCACACAATACTAACATTCAACAAATCGGGCATTCATGTTCAAATCATCGATCCATATAAAATGAAATTATGATGCAACCCAAACCCAAGCCTAATGGTCCATCCGCTACACACCACCGTACTACTAGTCACACCGTGGGGACTACTAAGTCAACCCTCCATCCGCTACACACCATCGAAGGCAGTCGCCCATATACGTTGTGTCATTAGACACTATATTCAACCGGAGTTACCAAATTTCGTTGGTGAGACCAAAGTCAACACCTTCGTTGGTGAGACCGAAGTCAACACCTACTCTTCCCCTTTCACATAAATCCCGAATGCCCCAAATTATACATTATGCATAACTTAATTAATTTCATGTTCATATACATATATTCACATGTTATAAAATAACATATTTCACAATCCTATCGAGTAGGAAAGCGTGCACAGGTACTTTTTACCACATTTGTGGTACTTAGCCACATTCACATTCTTTACATATTCATATATTAAAATAATAGCCATATGAAATATCGAAGGTTAGTAAGGGTACATACCGATTTGTTCAATGATTCCTTGAGATTAGAAACCAAGATCTAATGTTTAGATCCTTAGTTCCTACATTTGGTTTATCATGTATTACTTAGCATAAATTTCTATTTTGGGCTATAATATCCAAATCCTAGTAGGATTTGTAAAGAGGCTTACCTTTGATGCCGATTTGATGTTTATTCAAATCCCGAAAACTTTGTTTTCCTTCTCTTGATATTCGGCCAACCTTAAATCTCAACATAAATTAGTTTTCGGCTTTTTAATAATTATAGATCTTATCTATGTAATCACACAAGCCTTGGCCGAATACTTTAGGGGCTTACCTTATGGATTTTTAAATCCCGAAAACTTCACCTCCCTTTTTCCTTGTAATCGGCCAAATCCTAGATATCTGAATAGGTTAGTTTTTGATCAATTTGATCTAATTGACTAAGATTTGGCCTTGGCCGAATGTATAAACTCACTTACCTTGAAGTTCTCAAATCCCGAAGTTGATCCTTATTTTAAATTCGGTAGAAATTAATTGTTAGATTTGAACTATTCTTCAATTATGGAAGGAACCTTTTTGCCGAATGTACATTGATGTACTTACCTCGTTTTCGAATGCCGGATGATCCCTTATAATATTCGGCTATGGCACTATTATGGATCTCAAAGTTTCGGCTTTTGTGAAGGGATAGTAGAAGAAAAGAGAAAGAAAGGAAAAGAGATGGAGAGAGTTTTGTAAAGGAGAATTGGCTAAAGGAAAGAGAAGAGATTGTTGCTAATTTGACTAGGAGATTTGACAGGGGTTGAAGAGAAGAGAATGGCTCTTTACCTTTCTCTCTTTGGCGAAACTATTAGCCTTAGAGTCCCTAAATCGCCAACTCTTCATTTGTGATAAGTTTTAATTTTATCAACTATGAAATTACATCAAATCTCCTAATTAGCGAAAACTCTATTGAATAAAACTCCTCTTCTTAGATTCCCTTGTGCCGTCCAACTCTCCACACATGGAAGCAAAATAGAACCTCTTTTATTTGCTTCCTAGATGACTCAAACTCAGGCCCAAAAACCTCTTGCATTTGGGCCATTTTTCTAGGGCCTTAGGTGGCATCTTCAGGCCACATTTCCAAGTCCGTTATTGGGTCAAATTTAATGTACTTTATATTTTTAGGGCCACTTGGACCTAAGTCCCCCTTTGGGCTCTAAAGTTCGGCATTTCGAGGTCATTTTTAAGTTTTCAAAAATTTTCGCGCGGCTTTGTATTTCCCAAGTTTCCAAAATGTTTAGTTTCCTATTTTGGCTTGGTTTCCAAAATGTTTAGTTTCCTATTTTGGTTAGGTTTTCAAAATGTTTAGTTTCCTCTTTTGGCTTGGTTTCCAAAATGTTCACTTTCCTAATTTACTTAGGTTTCCAAAAATGTTCACTTTCCTATTTTTGACGTAACATTTCCATACATCCTTTATTTTCCAAAATCATTCCAAATTTATTCCAAAGCACATAAAACATGTCTTTATTATACAATTAGGCCAAAATGCATAGGCCCTTTCTAGGATGTTACAGTTCTACCCCCCTTAAAATAATTTCGTCCTCGAAATTTTCTAACTAAACAATTGAGGGTATTATCGTCTCATTGCCTCTTCTGGTTCCCACGAAGCTTCCTCCGATCCATTATTGCGCCACAATACTTTGACTAGAGGAACTGACTTCCTCCGTAGTACTTTCACGTCTCGTTCCAGAATCTGAATCGGCTCTTCCTCGTAGGTTAAGTCTGGCCTTAGCTCCACTTCTTTTACTGGTACTATGTGAGAGGGATCCGATCGGTAGCGACGTAGCATGGACACATGGAACACGTCATGCATTTCTTTGCAACTCTGGCGGCAACTCTAGTTGGTATGCCTTGGTCCCACTCGCTTTAGTATTCGATAGGGCCGATAAATCTTGAGCTTAATTTCCTTTCCGACCAAACCTCATTACTTTCTTCCATGGTGAGACTTTTAGAAATACTTGGTCTCCTACTTCAAACTCTATTTCCTTCCGCTTGAGGCTGGCATAAGACTTACATCTATCCGAGGCTTCTTTTAACCGTGTTGAATTATTTCAACCTTCTCTTACATCTCGCCACTATTTACGGTCCCAAAACTCAAGTTCTCCTAATTCAATCCAACAAGTAGGTGTTCTACACTTCCTTCCATACAATGCTTCATATGGTGCCATCCGAATCTTTGGCTTGATAGGCATTGTTGTTGTAGGCAAATTCAGCTAAAGGCAAGTAATCTTCCCAACTTCCTAAATCCATTACACAACCTCTCAACATATCCTCCAACACTTGTATAACCTGTTCAGACCGCCCGTCGATTGTGGATGAAAAGCCGTAGTGAAGTCTAGCTTAGTGCCTAAAGCTTGATGAAGTGCCTTCAAAATCGAGATGTAAACCTTGGGTCTCTATCGAGATGATCGACAATGGTACTCCATGTAATCTCACAATTTCGCCACATACAACTTAGCCAACTTCCGAAGAGAATAGTCCATTCTGACTAGGATAAAGTGTGCGGACTTGGTCAAGCGGTCCACTATCACCCATACTTAGTCCTTCTTAGTAGGCGTAAGGGGAAGCCCACTAACAAAGTCCATGGTAATTCTCTCCCACTTCCATTGGGGAATCTCGATTGATTGAAGCAATCCTGATGGGACTTGGTGTTCAGCCTTAACTTGCTGACACGTCAAACATTTCCCCACAAATTCAGTCACCTCACGTTTCAGATCAGACCACCAAAACTGTTCCCTTAGATCTCTATACAACTTGATGCCTCCGGGATGCATAGCATAAGGGCTACCATGCGCTTCCCGAAGAATCCTTTGTCTCAGCTCCTTATCTTTGGCAGATACGACCTTTCCCTTGTAGCACAATACTCCTTCATCATTGATGCCATAGTCCTTTAATCCCCCTTGTTGTACTTGCTGCAACTTAGTACTTAAGTCGTTATCAGCCAACTGTCCCTCTTTCACTTCCTTTAGCCATGTGGGCACGACTTGTGACTCGCCAAGCAGACTTTCGTCATCATCTGAGACTTAAGTGAGCGAACAAAGCCCGTAGATCCGATACAACCTTTCGACTTAGGGCATCGGCTACTACATTCGCCTTGCGGATGATACTCTATTGAGCGATCGTAGTCCTTTAGCAATTCCACCCACTTCGTTGCCTCAAGTTCAACTCCTTCGAGTTAATAAATACTTAAGGCTCTTGTGGTGCTGTAGATAATCGACCTTTCTCCATAAAGGTAGTGCCTCCAAACCTTAAGGCGAAAACCACCACTGCTAGTTCCAAGTCATGCGTGGGGTAGTTAACCTCATGCGGCCTTAGCTGCCGTGACGCATAAGCAACCACTTTGCCCTCTTGCATTAACACACAACCTAACCCCGTATGTGAAGCGTCACAGTACACCACAAATTCTTTTCCTTCCTCCGGCTGAATTAACACTGGGGCTTCCGTCAACACTCTTTTAAGCTTTTCAAAGCTCTCCTGCTGCTTATTCGTCCATTCGAAGGGTACTTCCTTCCTTAGCAACTTGGTTAAAGGCGCGGCTATTGACGAGAATCCTTCTACGAACCTTATGTAATAGCTCGCCAAGCATAAGAAACTTGGTTCGACCACGGACCTAGGTGGTTTCCAATCCAACACTGCTTCGATCTTCCTAGGGTCCACTCTTATTCCTTCTGCGGATACCACATGCCCTAAGAATGCCACCTCCCTAAGCCAAAATTCACACTTGCTGAATTTTGCATAGAGCTTCTTCTCCCTTAACACTTCCAACACGACCCGGAGATGCTCATCATGCTCCTCCTCCGATTTTGAGTACACCAAAATATCATCGATGAACACAACGATGAATCTATCCAAGTAGGGTTGGAAAACCCGATTCATCATATCCATGAACGCGGCTAGAGCGTTCGTCAACCCAAACGGCATTACCACAAACTCGAAGTGACCATATCTTGTCCTAAAAGCGGTCTTATGAATATCAGCCTCCTTCACCTTCAACTGATGGTATCCCGACCGTAAATCGATCTTCGCAAACACTGCGGCTCCCTTCAGCTGATCGAACAAGTCATCGATCCTTGGCAAGGGATACTTGTTCTTAATGGTCAGCTTATTCAACTGACGGTAGTCTATGCACATACGCATAGTCCCGTCCTTCTTCTTCACAAATAAGACCGGTGCTCCCCACGGAGACACACTGGGTCGGATGAACCCATGATCCAATAGTTCTTGTATCGAGCCTTGAGCTCCACTAACTCCTTTGGTGCCATTCGATATGGAGCGATTGACACAGGAGCGTCCCCCAGAGCAAATCAATCCCAAATTCCACCTCCACGTCAGGGGTATTTCCATAACTCCTCCGAAACACATCCACGAAGTCCCTTACCGTCCTAACTCCATTAATACCTTTCTCCTTTCCACCTATCGCGACTTATTTAAAGCTAAGAACGCCTTGCAACCTTTCTTAACCATCTTTTTGACCTTGGTCGTTAAACTACATTAGACAAGTAGTTCCTCCTTTCTCCGATCATTACCACCACTTCATCCTCCGGGGTTCTTAGTTCCATACGTTTAGCCGCACAATCCAACACGGCTCGGTGTTCTACTAACCAATCCATTCCGAGTATAAGCTCAAACTCTCGAAGGGTAACTCCATTAAGTCCGCTCGAAAGTTCACTCCCTGAATCTCTAGGGGTACATTCCGAAAGATCTTGTCTACCACTATAGTTTGGCCTAATGGGCTTACTACAGTCATCTGCCTATCAGAAAGCTCAGAGTCTAGGCCTAGTGTTTCCACAACGGGGTAAATTATAAAATTTTAATAAATTGGGGATATTTTAGAAGTTGCAAAACTTTGAGGGTTCTTTTTGAGAATTGTACTTTCCACAACTGTGTTGTTGCAAAAATTTTGGAAATCAGGGTCATTTTGATAATTTTAGTAAGTTAGGGGCAATTTTGTAATTTTCTATAAATCAAGGTATTTTTTTTGATAGTTTGCAAATTAGGGTTTTGAATAGTTATGAAATAATGAAATTTTGGCAAAGCTGTTGAGTAGTTGGGCATTTTATAAACCAAGGGTATTTTGTAATTTTACCACTAGGGGTATTTTGTAATTTTATAAATTGGAAATTTTTTGGAAGATTTGTGTAAAAGAAATAATTTTGTGAATTGAAGAAAAAATGATTTTAAGAATTTTAATACTAGGGTTCTTAAAAATGGCTAGTTCCTCTCGGGTTTTAGTTATTGGGTTTAGCTTTATGACCGAGCTTCCTTGGTCGGGGTGAACCAAAGCTACGCACAGGCAGGATTCGAGTGGAGAGGAGGTGAGTCACGGATTGCTTAAGTACCAAGCTCCCATGAAACCATTCCTGACATGCGTCATGGGGTTGCCACACCCACTAAGTCCTGCAGGTTAGGGTGAACCAGAAGCTACGCACTAGGTAGGATTCCTGTGAAGAGGAGGTGAGTCACTAGGACTGCTTAAATACCAAGCTCTTCAGGATCCACTCCTAGACATGCGTACCATGGTTGCCACACCCTAACTTGTCTGACTTAGCCATAGGTTTGTTTAGTGTATTAAGTCTTATGTATTTGTGTTTGAGTAGACTAATTCCTAAGGTTCAAGTTCCTATCATGCTATTCTACGTTCCATTACTTTTCTACCCTTCAATAATTCACATAATCACATAGATAGATAGAGGTACTTACCTGGTGGACTACGGGTCGGAGACTTAGGTGCCATACCATAAAACCTACTTATTTTTCAAAGAAAATCATTTGGCTCGCTTTGAAAACGTTTTGGGCCTTAGCCCACAGGTCGAGAGTTTAAACCTGGGCTCTAATACCAAATTGAAACACCCCACACCTGGCCCACGAGCCTGAACCGGATCTGGTATGTTCCTAAAGTAATCGGTTTCGAGAATTTTTAGTACTTAGAGAAAATTTGCAAAATTTTGGAAAACTTTTGTTTTGAGTTGGGCTTAGATTGAAACCCATTTATTTAATCTTGTAAATCTAATTTAATTTATCACGTCCAAAATAGTCTTTAGCACAATATTTAAAAGTAAAGTAAAAATAAAGAATAATCCCTTTGGGCCTTATGGCCTTATTACATCAAGTAAAACCAAAATAAAATTTAAAGGTGCTAAATAAAATAAAGTCCAAATAAAATAAAATCTCGAATGTAGCATGGCCACCTTCAAGGTCCACCGCCCGGTCAAAATCCTTGCTCATCACCGAAAATAATTCCCACAGCAGGGTGAGTCAGCAGACTCAATGTGCACACAATACTAACATTCAACAAATCGGGCATTCATGTTCAAATCATCGATCCATATAAAATGAAATTATGATGCAACCCAAACCCAAGCCTAATGGTCCATCCGCTACACACCACCGTGCACCGCCACCACACCGTGGGACTACTAAGTCAACCCTCCATCCGCTACACACCATCGAAGGCGATCGCCCATATACGTTGTGTCATTAGACACTATATTCAAATAATGTAACCGAGTTACCAAATTTCGTTGGTGAGACCAAAGTCAACACCTTCGTTGGTGAGACCAAGTCAACACCTACTCTTCCCTTTCACATAAATTCAATGCCCCAAATTATACATTATGCATAACTTACTTAATTTCATGTTCATATACATATATTCGCATGTTATAAAATAACATATTTCACAATCCTATCGAAGTAGGAAGCGTGCAGGTACTTTTTACCACATTTGTGGTACTTAGCCACATTCACATTCTTTACATATTCATATATTAAAATAATAGCCATATGAAATATCGAAGGTTAGTAAGGGTACACACCTGATTTGTTTAGCGATTCCTTGAGATTAGAAAACAAGATCTAATGTTTAGATCCTTAGTTCCTACATTTGGTTTATCATGTATTACTTAGCATAAATTTCTATTTTGGTTATAATATCCAAATCCTAGTAGGATTTGTAAAGAGGCTTACCTTTGATGCCGATTTGATGTTTATTCAAATCCCGGAAACTTTGTTTTCCTTCTCTTGATATTCGGACAACCTTAAATCTCAACATAAATTAGTTTTCGACTTTTTAATAATTATAGATCTTATCTATGTAATCACACAAGCCTTGGCCGAATACTTTGGGGGCTTACCTTATGGATTTTTAAATCCCGAAAACTTCACCTCCCTTTTTCCTTGTAATCGGCCAAATCCTAGATATCTGAATAGGTTAGTTTTGATCAATTTGATCTAATTGACTAAGATTTGGCCTTGGCGAATGTATAAACTCACTTACCTTGAAGTTCTCAAATCCAAGTTGATCCTTATTTTAAATTCTCTGAAATTAATTGTTAGATTTGAACTATTCTTCAATTATGGAAGGAACCTTTTGCCGAATGTACATTGATGTACTTACCTCGTTTGAATCCGGATGATCCCTTATAATATTCGGCTATGGCACTATTATGGATCTCAAAGTTTCGGCTTTTGTGAAGGGATAGTAGAAGAAAATAGAAAGAAAGGAAAAGAGATGGAGAGAGTTTTGTAAAGGAGAATTCAGCTAAAGGAAAGAGAAGAGATTGTTGCTAATTTGACTAGGAGATATCGGCAAGGGGTTGAAGAGATGAGAATGGCTCTTTACTTTTCTCTCTTTGGCCGAAACTATTAGCCTTAGAGTCTCTAAATCCGCCAACTCTTCATTTGTGATAAGTTTTAATTTTATCAACTATGAAATTCCATCAAATCTCCTAATTAGCCAAAACTCTATTGAATAAAACTCCTCTTCTTAGATTCCTTGTGCCGTCTAACTCTCCACACATGGAAGCAAAATAGAACCTCTTTTATTTGCTTCCTAGATGACTCAAACTCAGCCCAAAACCTCTTGCATTTGGGCCATTTTCTAGGGCCTTAGGTGGCATCTTGAGCCACATTTCCAAGTCCGTTATTGGGTCAAATTTCATGTACTTTATATTTTTAGGGCCACTTGGCCCTAAGTCCCCTTGGGCTCTAAAGTTTGGCATTAGGGGTCATTTTAAGTTTCCAAAAATTTTGGCATGGCTCTGATTTCCCAAGTTTCCAAAATGTTTAGTTTCCTATTTTGGCTTGGTTTCCAAAATGTTTAGTTTCCTATTTTGGTTTGGTTTCCAAAATAGTTTAGTTTCCAAAATGTTTAGTTTCCTCTTTGGCTTGGTTTCCAAAATGTTCACTTTCCTAATTTACTTAGGTTTCCAAAAATGTTCACTTTCCTATTTTTGACGTAACATTTCCATACATCCTTTATTTTCCAAAATCATTCCAAATTTATTCCAAAGCACATAAAACATGTCTTTATTGTACAATTAGGCCAAAATGCATAGGCCCTTTTTAGGATGTTACAACCACTATGTCCGAAAGTAGAATATATCGAGTGATTTGTCCCTAAAACATGTAGTCGATTATTTCACATTATTACTCCGTTAGCAACCAATTGAATATTGAATAATATCAATAATCCATAAAAACTCCTTACCTTATTAATATTGGATCCGATTTCTAGCGATTATACGATGACTTCAGAAAAATCCAAGTTTCGACCTTCCACTATATCTCTACGAGGAAGAAAAATGATTTCGAATGAGGAAAAGTAAGGTGATGGTCTAGGTCAAAATGACCATCCAAAACCAAAGAAAATAAAATATTGAGAAGAATACTTACCAATTGATCAAGAAACGGATGTTAATATGGGTGAGAAGAAGAAATAGAGAAAAGATGAAAGTTTGGTTATGGAGGAAATTATATGTTGATATTCAGCTATCAAGGAAGATGGACAAAAGGTGAATATGAAACCAATCCAAAGAAAAGAAAATGCACTATTGTGCTAGAAGATTTCGGCAAAGAGAATAGCAAATTGGGAGAAGATGACACTAAAGTTGCAAATGTGATTTTTGGCCAAAACGATACCAAGACCCTACCAAATGCCAGAGTAAAATTTTAGCTACCTATCTACCCCCAAAACCATCCACATGCATAGTCATAAGGGTCAAAATTTTGCGAACCATACTTTCCATAGCATTCTCCATGAAATAAGCTACTTGTTCCCCTTACTTGCCTTTTCCTTTTGATTCCTTTCCCCAACCTCAACCTTTCCTTAATTCTTTAGCCACCATACCAAAAATAAAGAAGTCAAACTTGCCATAAATACCTCTTGGCCGACACTTAAAGAAAGAGTGCAAAAATATTAGTCAAAAAAATTACACACAAAAGGATTTGAACCTCTTCCCTCAAGATACTTCATGTGATGCCATAACCTCTTTACCATATGCTCATTTATGCAAGCAAATTACTTATTTATTTCTATAAGCTTTGAAGCTACTTACCATCTCTCCTTAAAGTGCTAAAATACCCAGTTTTTCCTAAGGCCCAATTAAACCTGAGACTTCATAGAAACCTTGTAACCTTCCAAATTCACTTAACTAATAAGTCCAATTTGCAATAATGCCATTCTCTTGTTCTTAAAATTTTAAACATTCCTACGCCCAAGGCCCATTGGGCCCAATCTTACTAGGCCCAATTTTGGGATGTTACACTCAGAGGCAGAATATTTTGTCTCAGTGAATATAATAGCTCGTCCACCATTGAATCAAATTGATCAAACAAAAAGGATAAATTAAAAAAGACTAAGAAAAAAAAGGCAACTCGGACAAATCAAATGGAATCTAAATTGTAGCAATACTATTATATTAAAACTACATCAAACCTGCTATAACAACGTATAATATCTAGGATCAACTGTGACCTTGCAGACTTAGAACAGGGCAAAACAATATGCCTAACATTGGTACTAGCCTTCATCTTCTCATTACCGACTAGATCAACAGTCTTCTTACTTGGTTTAAGAAATCTGTCAATTAGAAAAATAAATGTTTTCAATCAGGCGGGGTAAATAAATAGGAATTGTATTAAATTAAACATCAATTCTTTTAGATGAAGATATTTGAGCTAAAAATAAAGATAAATGACTACTAATAGTTAAGAAACATACACCCTTCACCCATCCGCAAGGTGGCACTAAAAGAACTGTCGAACTTTACTTGCATCCGCTACCTTGCCCGGAAAATTAAAACCATGACATGCATAATCAGTTGCGAGTGTTACACAGAGGAACACCTTGCGCCAAGAAAGGTAACATTCACAAAAACACACACCTAATATAAGGTCAACATCATTAACAAATCCCATTCTCAACATTTCATCTGCTTCATCAAGAACTCGGAATGTCAATGAGCCTAAGTGAATAGTGCCCCTCTCTATGTGATCCTGCACCAGTTTATGTGATCTTGCAGCAATTTCACCATCTATAATGCACACATTTAGGTACAAATTTACACATTATTGCATTAAATTATTTAAAAAATTACAACCTAATACCCGAAACAAATCCCAAAGCTTGCCTTTCTAGCAAAATTCAAGTAGAAGGCTATAGATTAGTTTGCACACAAAATGTTTACAGAAAAGGTCAATCAGAAAAGTTGCCAATCTATAGGGGCAGTTCCCATTTGTTCCAAAAGCTGATTTGTGCAAGAGAAATGCCTGTGTAAAAAATGTGGATAATTAGATAAAAAGATGGGGATTTAACCTAGCCATTGATAAGTGATATTTTTATATAGCCTGTAAAAAAAATTCAAAAGGGCAAAAAATAATCACTGTTCGTTTTGTACGTGCCTACTATTTATATGTGTTGCTCCAACGTTTCATTTTTCTTTAAGTACACATGTTCAGTGTCCATGTCCAACGCATATCCAGGACAATGATATAGAAATATTATCTTTCAAGGATCCTCCAAATACATGGAAATCTTGAAAAAGAAAAAGTATAAATACCTGTGTCGGAACATACTCATGTCCAACACTCTTACCCAAGCCTTAGTAACATTATTTAATACCAAGTTCAATTGGCCCATTGTTGTAACCATAAAATCCAATAATAAACCAACCAATCCCTTGGAATACAAAAACTAAATTATTTATAACAAAGCCAGCAGACTCTATGTGCAAATCACAAAGTGAACTTGTTTTGACCCGTACTAACACGCAACCAAAGAAGCCTCTATTTGCGAGACAAACCGGAAGGATAAGTCGCCTTGAGAATGTGATTCTTTGTCCGATCAATCAATCTGTGACCAAGTTTGCCAATATTATAATGGTGAACATTTTAGTTTTCCTATTGGAACAGTGCACATTTTATACTTGACATTGCAGTGCACTCTTAAACATACCAACATAGTAGGATACATAAAGCAAGAATATATAGAATAACAAATATCTAAGATTTCAACTATTTTCAACCAATGTTTCTCCGACTTCTTTTTCTTGAAATATTCATGCTCAACAACCATATTTAACACTTATACCCGAATTTGAATAACATAACCCACACCCATGTAAAAACGTTTTTCAATAAAGCTTAATTATTAACTATATCCAACTACAAAGATATTTGTGTCAAATTCATATATTTTTACATGTTATAAAATATTTTTATCTTCATATTTTATATTAGATTTTAATGTTGATATGTAGGATCCAAAATCATCATTAAAAAACTGGGAATTGTTTAGTGTTAATGCAACAAGGGGCACATGGGAAGAACAAAAACATGACCCACAATTTAGCTGTGCATTCTACTGCTACAAGGCAAGATTTTGAATTAAAGGGTCTAATTACAAGATTATATATAAAAAAATTAAAAAAAAACTTTTTGCACATCTTGCTTTCATGGATCCCACCATCATTACCCTTTAATCAATCTGTATAAATAGATTTGAGTGCATATTCTCCCAAAAGGGTTGATTAAAATATTTATAAAATAGAAAAGGCTAAAAAAATTACATAAAATCAACCCTGTTTGTTATCATTTATGCATTTAAACAAGTATTTTGTGTTTATATAGATATATATTTGTTTTATGTATTATTTTGTATCTTGAAGTAGAATTATGATTACCTGAATTTATGAGACATCAGGCTACCTTTACATAAACAAAATCTTACATCAGGCTACCTTTACACGTCCAGGAGTCCCAACAACTATGTCAACTCCTCTTCAGTTTCATCTCTTGGGTGTGGTAAGGAGCACCTCCATATAAACAACATGATTTCAACCCCACTGCCTCACCATAAACTTCAAAGTCCTCAAAAACCTAGAAACAAATGATTAATTAGCATAAACTTCATAGGCAAAAGACGGGCATTATCGAAGAATCACACGTGTAGAGAAATAGGCAAATACCTGTTTAGCCAATTCCCTGGTTGGTAAAAGTACTAGAATACTTGGTGCCCTTCCATATCTAGATGTCCTTGACGATTTTCCAAGGCCATCTGTTAAAGACTCCAATATAGGCAATACAAAGGCCGGTGTCTTTGTACCAAGAAGAGTAAATATTTAATTAAATATTAATTCAATTTCAAACAAGAAAATCAAATATTTAATTAAATTTCCAATAAAAATACACATAACAAAACAACAAAAAGCAAACCCATAAACCATTTTCAGTGCAGAATTCAATCCATCGTCCTTGAATATGGTAAAAAAAAATTATATAATTACTTAATACACCACACATGGTGCTCAAAATGACATTCAACATTTCACTAAATCCTATCCCTAATTGAACATGGGCTTAGGTTTATTAATGGCAAACATAGGAATAATGACAACAACATTATGAATAAAAATAAAAACCCAGAACCATGCATGATTTGTGAAGAAGAAGAAGAAGAAGAAGAAGAAGAACACAGACAAACACAAATGATGATGGTAGGTAGTCATACACGATTAGTCTTGCTACATTTGACACGGTCCAACACTATTTTCCCAAACAAATGACTGTGCAGAACTGAATAATGTCTTAATATGAATCTCACAAGTTTGTCGTACAGTTTTCCCTGAATGTAAAAAAAAAAAGAAATAAAAGTTCAGTAGATAACTGGAAGACTATGACTATGAATATAAAAAAGATGGTAATACTTTTTGTTTGCCATCTCTTGCTTTTCTCTGCAGTAATGAAGGGCTTTTCCCATCTGAAAATGTAACATCTCCAAGATGCTTTTAAAGAGGCCTTACGCTTCTTTTTACTCTTCTTCAGAGCCGAATCATCTTCCTCTTCTCTAACCTTAGGTTCCTTGATCTTCTTCGGTTTCTTCTCAGATTAAGGTGTTTCGAGACCGATCTTCTTCTTCATCATTTTCTCTTCTTTCTTCTCTTCGAGGACAGATAAAGCCAAAGAAGGCATTTGGATTAAGATTGTTATAAACTAAAATCAAAAGCTAAAAGGATGTCTCAGAGAGAAAGAGAGAGCACCTTTTTCCGCTGCAAAATATAGTATTTTGCAATGAGAGGCGGGCAGAAACAGAGGAAGAAAGGAGGGAATTAGGGTTTAGTGGTTTCTTTTATAGTGTTGCCATGGGGTAATCTTTCAATTAGACCGTCAAACCCTAATGTTGCTTTAAATTGAACGGCTTTAATTTGACTTTGAGTTGAGTTACGTCTCCTTTTGAGTGGGATGCGAGCCGATGTCGTTTGCATCTAGATATTTTAGTTTTGCTATGGTAAAAAGCCCTCTCCAATCCTTCTCAATTTGAAACTGAGCAAATTGGTCCCTCTCAAACAATTCAAAGCAATTTAATCCCTTTCAATTTCGAAAGTGAGCAGTTAAGGATGATTAATCATGGTATGAAATTACAAATGTGTTTAAATCATTAATTAAAATAAAGCCATTTATTTTATCTAAATACAAAAGAAATTATATTTATATTGTATTTGTATTATTTTTACGTGTAGGTTATCATAGATGCGTTTAAATTTTAATACATTAATAATTCATTGATTTTGACATTTTCACATTAATAATTCTTTCTGACGTACTCCAATTATTATTACTAGATTGATAAAAGTAATTAAAATAGAATGGTAATGCTTATATAGACCCTAAAATAAATTAATTAATTTTTTATTCATAACCCTAACCCCTAAAGCCTAATAGCAAACCCTTAAAATCATAACCCTTAAATTATTTATTTTTGCTGCGTTTTTTAAAAAAATGTAGCTAATGACATACTTTTTTCATTTAGCGGCGTTTTTACAAAATCCCTAATACTTAAATCCCTAAACACTAAGACTCTAACTTTATTATTCTATATGGTTTAAGCACTAAACCCAAAACCCCATAACTCTAAAATAATAAAAACTAAACTATAAACTCGGCCTAAACCCTAACCTAACACTTAATCTTAAATCCTAAAACATAAACTTTAGACCCTAAACTATAAAGATTAATCTATAAACTATATACCCTAAATTAAACCATAAACCCCACATTATCATGAGAATTAATTTAATATTTTAAAATTAATACTATCTCTTTTAAAATTATATAAGAAATTATTTAATATTTTTTCATTTTTAACAAATATTTTCTCTTAAATAATTTAAACTAGAATCATAATTTTAATGTATTAAAATTAATGTTATCTCTTTTACAATTATTTAAGAAATTATTTAATACATAAATTAAAAGACACTAATTAATCTAAACCCTAAAGCCCTATCCTCTATCCTATAAACCCTAAATCATAAAATATAAAACCCTAACCCTTAACCCGTAACCCTTAACCCCTAACTTATTAACCCCAAACCCTTAACCATTTACCTTTAAACCCATTAACCCTAACTTTTAACCCATAAAACCATAACACATCCCCTTAAACCTTAAATCGCAAATCATAAACCATAATCCCTAAACATTAAAATAGTAACTCCTAAACTTTACATTCTAAACTTTATATGCTAAACCATAAACCCTAAACTATAATGATAATTAATTTAATATTTTAAAATTAATATATCTCTTGTACAATTATATAAGAAATTATTTAATATATAAATTTAAAAACAATCAGTCATATATATCCAAAAAAACTTTAAAATTATTTGTGGCGTTTTTCAAAAAAGAGCCGCTAATGGTCAGACTTTTAGCGGCGTTTTTCCAAAAGCGCCGCTAATGCTCAGACCTTTAGCGGCGTTTTTCCAAAAGCGTCGCTAATGCTCAGACCTTTAGCGGCGTTTTTCCTAAAGCGTCGCTAAAGCTTAGATTTGTAGCGGCATTTTTCGAAAAGCGCCGCTAATGCTCAGACTTTTAGCGGCGTTTTTCCTAAAGCGCCGCTAAAGCTCAGACTTTTAGCTGCGTTTTTTGAAAAGCGTCGCTAATGCTCAGACTTTTAGCGTGTTTTTCCTAAAGCGCCGCTAATGCTCAGACTTTTAGTGACATTTTTTCAAAAGTGCCACTAATGCTCAGACTTTTAGCGGCGTTTTTCCAAAAGCGCCGCTAATGCTCACACCTTTAGCGGCGTTTTACGAATAAACGCCGCTATATATCCTTTTTAGCGGCATTTTGTTAATAAACGCTGCTACTAATCATTTTTTTGTGGTGTTTTCCTTCAAGCGCCACTAATGTATAATATTTGTGGCGTTTTTCTTTAAAACGCCACTAAAAACACCGTTAAAAGTCTATTTTGCTATAGTGACCCCACTGCATGTACAACCTGAAGAGTATCCCCAATGGCCACAACAGGGCAAGCTGATACTAGACCACCTATGAACTTTCAGGTCGGCTCAGATTTAACCCAAGAGATAACCCTACCAATCTCGTTATCCCTGATTTGGACATAGCAGAGAGAGAGGGAATAAGAATTGAATCTTCAAGGAAGTTGGAGGATCGCTGTAGATGGTTGGAAGAAAAGTTCCAGGCTTTGGAAAATACCGACCATCACCCTGGTATTGGTGCAAAGGATTTGAGTTTAGTCCCAGATCTGGTGCTTCCTCATAAATTCAAGATGCCGAAATTTGATAAGTACAATGGGACTAGTTGCCCTGAAGCCCGCATCACTATGTTCTGTAGACGCATGACGGGCTATGTGAACAATGATCAAATTTTGATTTATTATTTCCAAGATAGTTTGGTGGGAGCAGCGTCTAGGTGGTACAATCAACTCAGCCGCGCTAACATTAGCTCTGGGAGAGACTTGGCCCAAGCCTTCATGAGTCAGTACAATCATGTCACAGACATGATGCCTAACCGAATCATGTTGCAAAACATGGAAAAGAAATCAAACGAGAGTTTCAGGCAATACACACAAACGTGGAGAGAGGTTGCCGTGTAAGTTCAACCACCACTCCTAGAAAAGGAGACTACAATGCTCTTCATTAATACCTTGAAGGCTCCATTCATCACTCATATGATAGGAAGTACTACTAAGAGTTTTACGGATTTAGTGATGGCAGGAGAGATGATTGAAAATGCCATAAGGGGTGGCAAGATTGAGACAGGGTAAACCACTAGAAGGTCTACTCCCAGGAAAAAGGATGACGAAGTGAATAATACGGGTACATACAACAAAGGGTACTTAAAATCAATCACTATTAATCAGCTAAAGGTAATCACTGCTGGGCAACAAGGGTCAACAAGACAAGAATCAGGCATCAGGCAAAACTCTGAAAGGCTCCAATTTACGCCAATCCCAATAACGTATAAAGAGCTATATCAAAGTTTGTTTGATGCACACATGGTGTCTCCATTTTATTTGAAGCCGTTACAGCCCCCATATCCTAAATGGTATGACCCGAATGCTCAATGCGACTACCATGCGAGAATAACAGGTCATTCTATAGAAAATTGCACTGCCTTCAAAAAGGTAGTTGAGAGGATCATCAAAATGGGTATTATGAAGATCAACGATTCATCAAAACCTGATCACTTTGACGAGGCTGTAAACGTGATAATTGAAGGAGGAGACAAGGAAGTTGCGACTCCTTGAAAGAATCAAAAATGAAGAGGGAATTAGAGAACGAAGTTTTCAAGCCCTTGTGTACTTGGGGGTGTTTGGTATAATGGGACTGTGGAAGAGATCCCGGTATTTTTAGAGCTGATCTATAGTAATGTGCAAAACATGCTTGTTGCCTTAAGCCCTAGAGGCAATAAGAACCCTTTTGTGAAATAGGCTTGTGTCCTAAATTCTTATTTCAATAAAATGTATCTTTTTGAACAAATATCTTTTTATTCTTTCCATGTATAGACTCTTTTATTCAAATATTCTTTTATTCATGACCATATCATGCAAATAATCATCCTTAGAATCATTTTTCTTCCTTCGAGCCTACAATAGTTCTCTAGATATCAATGATATGAGCAAAATTGTTACTGACTCCCTTTTTGAATAAGATATGGGTCTAGGGGATCTAAGGACTTTGAAGATGACAGAGATTGTAACATATCTTCTAATTTGTTAAGAGTGGTTTAGCAAGATGAAAAACAAACCTTACTTAACAAAGAGCCAGTAGAAATTATGAGCCTAATGCGAGACATCATTGAGTTATTTTCAAAACTCAAAGATATTTTGCACGATCATATTAAGACATGCCTGGGATACTAAGATACGGGATAAAATGAGGAATGGGCACTGCCAATCTACATAGAAAGGGGTGGTATCAACTATGCCGAATTTAAGGAGACAAGATTCATATGCCTACTCCAGTTTTTCAAATTTTCCATATGTGGGGCATTGATGTGATGGGGCCAATCTCGTCAAAAACTTTTAGCCAATATCAACTCATCGGCATAGTCATCGTTTACTTTACTAAGAGAGTGGAAGTAGCTTCATATGTCAATGTTACAAAGTTGATAGCCATCAAACCACCAAAAAAAAAGAAAAAAAAGATCAAGATGCTAACAGAATGCCATAAAGGATCGCGTTTAAGTAACTGTACAAAGTCAAAGTTTACAATTTGTCCAAAGATCAGGCAGTATATCACAGTGCAACAAAAGTTACCCAAAAAAAATGAAAGGTGGCTAAGACTTGTAGAGATTGGCATAAGAAGCTATCACTACTCTCTATGATTATCGAACGTTGGCCAGGACCTTTGCCGGGGCAACATCTTACACATTGGTTTATAGATTGAACCTAATTGAAGAAAAAGGTTAAAAGCTATTTGTCATGGCTAGATGATGCAAGCTTACGTTAAAGAAGTCCATATTAGGGAATTCCATGAAGAAACCTGAGGTTGAAAAATATTTTTCTTCTACAAAATGATTTTAGAGGAAAGCATATACCAAACTGGGAAGGACTTATTCTAGAGGAGCATTGATATTGACCGAGACGGATGGCGAAGATTTGCCCAATCTGGTGAATCCAGGTTTAGTCAAGAGGTATTTTACCTGAAAGAGGAAAGATCAAGGTGAAAACTCGCAAAGGGCGTCTTGAGCTCAAATACATCCAAAAAAAAAGAAGAAGAAGAAAAAGGAGAGGCCAAGGCGAAACCCGCAAAGGGCACTTTGAGACCAAAGGGGATTTGAGTTGAAAACCCGAAAAGGGCGGCTCAAATTTTGACCAACAAGTGAGGCATACAGTAGTCTTGCTACGGTTGAATTAACAATGAGGAAGTATGCTACGTCTTGGGGCATCGACAAAGTACTCTAGATCCCCTAAACACATATCGAGTTTAAAATGGTTCTCAAAAAGTTTGAACAGAGAAGCTCAGGCTGCAATATCTGGGGCACCTAGTTTCCCATCTTACCCATTTTAAATTTTCTATCTTTGATTACTTTATTCTTTTCAAAGAAACACCTCAATTAATTTTCTTTTATAGCCTTTGCTATATTTACTTTATTCTTTGTTGAAATACACCCAAATCAATTTTCTTTTATTGCCTGGGTTATCTTTGATTAAATTATTTTTCTGACCTATGCTCTTGACTAATTTATTTCTTGTCCATTTTTGTGACCTTTTTCAAGCATTTTATATTGAAATAATGATTTATAGACTAATAACACTTTCATAAAAGGAATTTCGCATATTACTCTAAAAGCTTCTAAATATTATGAAGAATCTGAAACATGACTATTGTTCAGAACTCACCAAGCCTAAGGGCTGGAAACATTGAAAAATGATTATCTCTTCAAATTCTTATTGGATAAGACAATTTCGTTGGTGATACCATATCGACAAATGACGAACAAAGTCAATCCAAGTATAAAAAGGGATCATTTTCGGGATACCCTGCATTCATTCAGACACATACATCTGGTCATTACACCCAGGGAATGGTGTAACAAATCAAATTGATACAAATTCTATACTCTGAGTGGTAATAGAAAGATGGAAGAAACCGAATATTATTCCCCTAAAGTTGCACTAGGAAGTATCAACTTCATGTCCTAAGGTTCAAGTGGAGAGGACTCAGAATTACCATGGGGAAAATTATTTGAGCAGAACATGATTGATGAACAAGAATGAAAAACAAATGAGTGATAACACCTAGAATAGGAATCATACTCATAACATTTTTGTATCATAAAAAATTTTATTAGGAGCATTTGATTTATTTCGGTCATTGCATCCTAATCCTTGAAATAGGAATCATCTTTATAAGATTTTCATATTCATATATCATATCATGTCTAATTAGAGGCATTTGATGTATTTCAATCAAAACATCCTAATTATAGGACATTACATATATCCATTCTACAGGTTATATCCTCTAAAGGATAATGTAGCAAGGTAGAAGAAACTAGTCTGGAAATCCCTGAGTTTACAGGGAACAGATTGAAGATAGCAGATCTGGCAATTCCTGAGTTTACAAGAAGCAGATCGAAGACATCAGTCTGGCAATCCTTGAGTTTGTAGGGAGCAGATAGAAGATAGCAAGTCTGGCAATTCCTGAGTTTGTAGGAAGCAGATCGAAGACATCAGTCTGGCAATCCCTGAGCTTACAGGGAGCTGATTGAAGATAGCAGGTTTGGAAATTCCTGAGTTTGCAGGAAGCAGATTGAAGGCATCAGTCTGACAATCCCTGAGTTTGTAAGGAGCAGATTGAAGATAGCAGATCTGGCAATCCCTAAGCTTGCAGAGAGCAGATTGAAGATAGTAGGTCTGGAAATTCCTAAGTTTGCAGGAAGTAGATTGAAGACATCAGTCTGGTAATCCTTGACCTTGCATGGAGCAGATTGGAGATAGCAGATTTGGCGATTCTTGAGTTTGCTGGAAGCAGATCGAAGACATCAGTCTGGCAATCCCTGAGCTTGCAAGGAGAAGATTGAAGAAAGCAGATTTGGCGATTCCTAAAATTGTAGGAAGCAGATCGAAGACATCAGTATCGCAATCCCTGAGCTTGCAGGGAGCAGATTGGAGATAGCAGATTTGGTGATTCTTGAGTTTGCAGGAAGCAGATCAAAGACATTAGTCTGGCAATCCCTGAAGTTGTAGGGAGTAGATTAAAATAGTAGATCTGGCATTCTTGAGGTTACAAGGAACAGATCGAAAACATTAGATCTTGTCTCTGTAACATCCAGAATTTGGGGGCTATGCATTTTTTTTTAATTTAATTGTATGTTGTTGCATGCCTATGTGTAGTTGAGTGTACTTTGGAAGTTTTAGGAACTTCAGTATGTAAGTGAATGCCTTAGAGAAATATTAAATTTTTAAGACTTAAGATGGAGCTAAGCAAGATAGGCTTTAAGAAATATTGACAAGAGGTTTTAAGCATAATAAGTCATTTGGCAAGGTGGTAATGGCGCATGGGTGAATGCATGAGGGGAGAGGTTCGAATCCCCTAGCTAGCAAGTGGAAGGATTTTAATTTTTGATTTCTTTCCTATAGTGTCGGCCAAGCTTATCTAGAATGGATGGACATCTTTATAGTTTTGGTTAGTAGACCTTAGGAAAAAGGCAAGTTAGGAGTTATGGTATGGAATCATGAAGTTATGGTAAGATAGGGGGACAAAGGGCTTGAAGAGGGGATGATATTTTGGAAGCATTTTCATGGTCATTTGACCATGAACCTAGACGGCATAAGGGGCTAAGGGGGATGGTTTAATTGTGATAGAATCAAGGGATTGATGGGGAAGAAATGAGGAGGAAAAAGGGGATCATGTTGGCAAGGGTTGGCCGAATTTTTGCATTAGCCTTAGGGGTGTAAGTTGGTTAAAACTTTAACCAATTTGTGCATCATTTCTTTTCTCTCCAAACCTTGTTTCTTAGCCAATTGCATATTACACAAAAGAGAAACCTTTTCTTTTCTTTTAGTCATTTGATACTTTACCATTTCGGTTTTGAATAGTCTTTTTAGTTCCTATTCTCCAAAACATAACATCTTTCTCTTCTCTTTGTAACCGAAAGTACCAAAGTTTCAAAGACCTTTTTCTTCACTTTTTCCCTTATGGCCGAATGCACATAAGTCTCTAAACTCATCTCTTTTCTTTTGAAAAATAACATCATCATCATCATCTTTTTCTTTCAATCTTTCTCTTTCTTTCTCTTTTCTTCTTCTTTCTCTAAACCGAAACCATCTTCTACCAAAACCAAAACCACTAATCTTTTCTTCTCTTTTGTTAAAACCGAATCATCTTCCATTTTCATATTTTTCTTTCTTCTCTTTTATTGAAAATCGAAACCACCATAGCCAAAAACACTATCTTTTCTCTTCTCATTTTGTCCAAGCCGAAATCATCATTTCTTTTCTTCTAAATCAATAAGGCCGAATCTCCAAATAGTCAAGTAAGGATTTTTATCAATTGTTTTCATTATCTTCTTTTAGAATAGCTGATTTAGAAATTTAATTCTCACATTTTTCTCCTAGGCCGAATCTTTGAAAGGGATTTTAAGGATCCTTTTTGGTAGCCAACGTTTTAGGAGAGATCATTCGGAATCATCCAAGGTAAGGATTATCAATTTCGGTTATATCATTTCTTTTAGATAGATTCCTAATCAACTTTATTTTAGGGGAGAGTTCGAGACGAACAAGATAGGTTCGAAAAGAGCAGTAAGGAGTGTTTGGAAGAGGGGAGGCTCTATTATGCCCTCAAACTTCAAATGAAGGGCTGTATCGGGGATACGAGATTTTCCACCGGGTTGTGGACCCTCTGCTAACGAAGATCGATTATTTGAAGTAGTGCGTACACCCGAGCCACTTTTCATTAGTGGGTTGTCATCGGGTTTTGATCCATCTATCGGAGAGAAACCACATATAACGGTTGTCCAAGATTCCAAGGGTAAGGATTTAGATCTCTCATCAATAGTGTAGATTATAAGTATTAGTGTGTTCTAATCAAGTGTGATAATTAATTAGGTATTGACGAGCGGGAAGGTATCGTTCTCACTGTCATAAGGTGTGTAACATTATACTAGATTCTCATAGATCTAAAATAAATGTGATTTGTATGAAAATATGTTTGATAATGGTTGCGGGTACCATTCAGTGGTATACGATATTCAGGTATGTTTACCCCCAATATTTCGTTAATATTGCTATATGCATAAATATGAAATAAGTATGACTCTGTTATGATTTTGGGGTATATTGCATAAAATTGGAATATTATGTATGTGCATGGGCATATGGGTGTTATTGATAAGGAGAAGTGTTCCGGTGGTTTTTACCACATAATCTGGTGACTTCCGTCACATATTTGAATCCGGTGACTTCGGTCACATATGTGAATCTGGTGACTTCGGTCACATATTTGAATCCGGTGACTTCGGTCACAATTATCTGGTGGCCTTGCCACAAAATTATAAGGGCGATGTGCATGTTGATTGCAGCAACTACCTTCGATGGTGTGTAGCAGATGGAGGGTCGATTTAGTAATCCCCACGGTGTGATTGGTTGGTACGGGTGGTGTGTAGCGGATGGATATTTAGGTGGGCCGGGTTTGCATTTCGTTATATATATATCCATGTGATTTCTAAATGATTTTATTTTATTTGCTATAAAAATGGGCTTATGGCTAAATATGACTTAATTGGGCTTATGGCTATATGTGTTATAAAATGGGCTTAAACGCCATGATCAATTGGGCTTTTAGTGTTTTTGTTACACATTGAGTTTATGACTCACCCCTTTGTGGGATAATTTTTCAGATGACTCTTAGCGTGATGGATTGGGTAGCGGGGACTACGTGGTGGCCATTACTCAACAAAGTATTTCGGAGTTTCTCCTAATTAAACTTATTAAGCTTATTTTTATTACTTAGAATTTATTATGGGTTTTGTTATTTTTGTAATAAGGCCACTATGAACTGTTTTTAATTTTTGCGTTTGGATTCTGCCACGAACAATATTTATTAAATAACTAAATGGTTTTCCATAAATAATTTAAACTGTTTTTGACACTAATATATATATATATATGTTTTTACAATAATAATAAGTTTTTCATTTAATTTTGGTTTTCTTTTAACTTATAAATTTCTCTTAAAAATAATGTTTTAAGAAGATACAAATTTATTTAAATTCAATTTCAACCTGAATATTAAGTTAATATGTTTTATACGAACTCATCAAGTTTTTCTTAAACAAAACGGGAAATTGCTAAAGTTTTATTCGAGGAACATATCAAATCCGGTCAGGCTTTTTGGGCTGGGTTTGGGGTGTTTCAGTCTCCTTGAGTTTGCAGTGGAGCAGATTAAAAGGTAGTGGATACTGCCTTCATGAAGTTACAGTGAAACAGATTGAAGCTATCAAAATTACTAAAACCAAGATAAAGTTCCAATACCCCTGAAGATGCAGTTAGGATTGGAGCCATTTGAAGAAGGCGAGGACCAAGAAGATGAGGCTCGGCCAAGACCGGGCAAAATTGGTCCTTCTATTGTCTTTGCTCTATTCTCGTTACACGATAATGAGCAAAGAGGGGCAGCTGTAATTAGCCCAATTTGCCCGGGCCCATATAAATAAAATAAAACAAAAAAAAATACCAAGTGTCCTTTTACAGTCCTTTACAAAACCCAAAGCCAATAAAACTACCGTGGCCCAGTTACACCCTAGCCTAATAACCCATTACCAACAGACTACCCAAAATATTTTAACCCAACCTAAAACCCCAAAGACCCAATAATTAAACCAGCTTTAGTAGCCTAGGGTTTCTGGGAAACCCTAGCGCCAGACTTTCGCCTTCAACCTCGTGTCGCATGATACTCCAGCCCTCACGCCCACGCTTTTTCGCCCACCAATCGCTACCATAATCCGCTCGCAAAGCCTCTGGTCATGCTGGGATCCACGCCTGAATCATTCCACTGTCGCGAAATCTTCTCATATACCTGCGAGAAAAGGAAATAAACAGCAAGCAAAATGGCAAAATCCGTGTATTTCCTTTTTTTTTAATGTACTTTTAGGTTATAAAAACCCATCCAAAACCTGTAAACGAGGACACGAAGAGACATAGAATACCACATATTCACAAAAAGCAGAAAGAAATAAAATACAAGAAACTTGGTTACGAAGGTGATTTTTTTTTCATTCTTTTATTTTTATTTTTCAATCTACGTGTTTTATACAAATACTGTTTTAAAAAATAAGAAGAAAAGGTTACCTTTTGAATCGTGTTCAAAAAACAGAGTTACGCGGCCACCGTCTGAGGTAGCGCGTACGGAGGCGCGTATGGAGGCGCATCACCGGAGCTAGGGCTGGAGTCAGACCCCCAGGCCGAGTAGGGGAGAGCACTTTAAAGCTCCCATTTAGTTTTTTTTTAAAACAGATGTTAAAATGGTTTTTTTTTCAACTTTTAACTTATATAAGCAGAAGAGAACGGCATCGTTTTGACTAAAAGGATCCGTGCGCGCAGTTGACCCGACCCAAAGGATACGCGTGTTTTTGAGAAATGGGTTATTTCCACATCAGGCCCTTCCACGTTATTTTAGTTTTATAATTAAGTCCTGTTACATTTTAATTTTTTACAAATATGCCTAAAATTATTTCTTGTGTTCCAATTTAGTCCCCCTTACATACTTTTTTATTTTTTATTCATTTATTTTTAATATTATTATTTTATCACATTAAAATATTATATTCATTATTTATATATTAATTTGTTTATGGTATAAAATTTATATATGGCTTTTATATGTATTAATTTTAAATATATGTGATTATTATTTATTACCTATATTGTATAAATTAGCATATTATTTATTATATTATATATTTCTAATTATTATTATATTAATATTTTATTTTAGTTTAATTATTTTCTTTGTTTATTTACAAAATTATTTTTATATATTATTCTATATTTTAAAAATTTTGTACATTATATAATATTATATCATATATTATTTTTAACTAAAATTTATTTATATTGTATATTATATTCTATTTACATTATTTATACTATATATATATGTGTAATTTTATATATCTTTATTTAAAATCATTATATTTTTTACATCGTTTATATTATATGTATATAATTATTTATCATTTAAATCTTACTTTAAAATTTTCATATTTTTAATAATTTTCTTTTATTTTTGATATTTATTGTTTTATGCATAGTTTGTTCGCCCATACTCTTTTAATTATTTAGTTGTGATTGCCATTGTGTAGTTATTTCTATTAACCATGATTCTACATTATTATTACTCTATTATTTATGTTAGTGTGCTATAAATTGTTTTTGATATTGTATTTTGATAATATAGAAATGCGATATTGTCTCATAAATTGTTGTTTAAGATATATTTTTTTTACTATATTTATCCAAATGTTTTAAATTAAGGCAATGTTTTTTTAATTAGAAATTCGGGAAATAGTGTCCTAACGTGCTGGGTTGCGATTTTTCGTTTGGCTAAATAATTAAATATCCTTTTAATAAATTTTGTAAATCATGAGATGATTTTGATTACGAAGGTTTTAAAATATCGTGTCCTATCGTGCTGGATGTGATGTTTATCCTTCGAAACAAAGAAATCTCAAGTTTTAAATTAAAAAACCTATTCTTGGGAATTCAAAATGTTGTGTCCTAACTTAATGGATATGATGTTTCGTATTTCGAGATAAGGATTTTCTAAAATAAAGACGTGCTTAGTTTTGAAGTCATGAGATGCTATATCCTAACTTACTGGGTATGGTGTTTTATTTCTTTGAGATAGGTAAGTCTTGGTTTTTCTTCTAATAAATGGATCTTATTTTAAAACTTTTTAAATTTCAAACATTTGGACATGATTCTATCGATTAGGTACCAATTTTTTAGTGTTACGAGGGTGCTAACCCTTCCTTGTACGTAACTGACTCCCAAACCCGTTTTCTTGTTTTTCGTAGACCAAAATCAAATGTTTTAAAATAAAACATTTTACAAGGTGATCCAATCACACCTAAGTAAAAAGGGATTGGTGGAGACTCCATTTTGTTTTTAAAAGTCGATTCCCATTTTTTAAAACCGATTTTTAAAAATGGTTTCGACAGGGGACACACAGCCGTGTAACATAACCGTATGTCACACACAGTTGAGACACACGCTCGTGTCTCTACCTGTGTGGACAAAAATAGGCTATTTACCAAGCAATTTTTCCATCCAAATTTAGGTACACCTGCACCTCTCAAATAGCACACAATATAGCATCAAAAGGCATATATTTCAATTCCAATCAAGCATGATTTATACCAATTAAAACACCAACCAATACAAAACATAAATACCACATATTGCCATCTAATTTTATGCCAGTCTTTGTCTTCTCAAAATATCAAAATGACCATTCACAATTATACATTATTATGCTCAATTCCACGAACATACCAATTCGCAAATCATCACCTATTGACATTCAAAATTACCTATTATCTATGAGCATCATGAATCCACCTCAATCGCACAACATAGGTCAATTACCAACTCAAAACAAAAGCCATTTGCACACTTATATACATCATCAAATTCACCATCCTAAGCTAACTCACATGACTATATATATATATATATACAAACCAAAACATATACATATAAAAGCCAATTCAAATGGCCAAAATTAATACCACAACATAACAAAAATTACTCAAAGTCCCTATACATGCCATATGACCCAAAACATAGTTTCAAAAGTACCAAAGTGTTATCGGATAGTATGATAAAGTCTCCGACGATCCTCGAATCGAGCTAGCTTTGAAATCACTATAAAACATGGAAAGGCAACAAAGCTGTATAGCTTAGTAAGCTCATATGTTAACAATGAACAAATATCACTATTCATTAATAATTCAAATAATATAAAGAAATATACAACAATTCTATTAAATCTCAAAGCTATCAATGATCATTCACATAACTTACCAAGGAATTCATCAATTCTATAGTTTCAATACTCAATTCATTTTCGTACGTACCTGTACCATCTTGTACTAATCTCATACTCAACCACATCTTTCATTTACCCGTTGAACCATTCGAAATAGGAGTCGGATACTCAAGGGTCTCACACGATAAGTACATATACCAGCCAAATCAAGGTAACTTATATCCAAAGTTCTGATATCATGGCCCGAAGCCAAATCAACCGATATGCATGGCCCAAAGCCAAATCGATTTATCTCACACTCGAAGTACTAAATCATGGCCCGAAGTCAACTCAAAGTATCCCTAATGACATGTCACTAGTATCCTAAACTATTCCTAAGGTTCAATCGGGATTTTAACTGTTGAATCATTGTCGAATCATTTCCAAACTTGTACGTAGTCACATAATCACAATTTATGCTATATCAAAGCATATAAAATACATTTGAAATGAAATTATAACATACGAACTTACCTCGATTCAAAAATGATAAAATTGTCGATTAATCGAGTACTTTATCTTTTCCCTTATCCAAATCTATATTTCTCCTTTCTTGATCTAAATATATTCAAAATTAACTTATTTTATCAACTATTTATTCAATTCAATCCAAAATATACATCAGGGCTATTTTATACATTTGCCCCTAAACTTTCACATTTTTACAATTTAGTCCTTATTTCATAAAATCACAAATTAATGGAATTCCAAATATACCCATGCAAGCCAAATTACTATTATGCCTCTAGTAACCCGTATTTTCCATTTATTTCACATTTTAACCACTAACTTTACACATTTCTCAATTTAATCCCTATTTTGCATTTTCACTAAAAATTACTTAACAAAACTTATATAACTCACAACCAACATTCATAATCTATCAAGAAACTTCAAAATACATGCTTATTCATCAATGGAAAGATTAAAAATCTTTAACATTTTTGTAAAATAGTCCCTGGGCTAGTGTAATATCCGGGATTTTGGGCTTGTGCATTTTTGCTTAATTGCATTATGCCTGTGTATATTATGAATGTGTTTTATGAATTTTAGGAACAGTAGAATGTAGGAGAATGCCTTAGAAATTATTTGATTTTAAGTTTAAAGAGGGAGCTGAGCTTGATAGGCCTTAAGAAAATTAGTAGGGAAATATGACACAAAAATCGACTTGGTAAAGTGGTGGTGCCACTTAAGGCTTGGTAGGTGACGCCACAAGCAAGGAGAAGGGGTGAGCCACAAGCCACAAGCAATGGAGAGCGATAATGGATGGCAATTGGGACTTTGGAAGATGAGGATAAGTCTTGTTTTTCTTTTTTAAAATTTCGGCTAAAGTAAAGGATAATTGTTGATGTATTTCAATTAATTTGAATAAGGTGATAAAGAGAAAAATAATGGAGCTGATAAGGGGAGAGTGTTGGCCGGACTAGGGACTCTCTTAAGGTGATTTTCGGCCAAGGTTAGTAAGGGGGATAGCCAAATTTCATAAAGGCATTGTAGCCTCTCTTTCGTTTTCTTTTTCTCTCCAAAACCATCACATTTCTCTTCTTTTTCTTTTATTCTAGCCGAAATCTTCTTCTCCCTATTCCACCATTGCCGTAACCCCTAAAGTTCATGCCCTTCCTTTCGTGTTCCTTGTTAAAGCCGAATCCTCTACTAGGTGGCCATAGCCGAATGCTCCTCTACCTTTTAGGAGCCGATTTGATCGTTTAAGCAGGAGCTGAACCTCTCTGTTTTAAGAAAGGACATTTGATTAAGTTGGTAAGGAATCTTTTCTAGGTCGAATTACTATTCTTTTTCTTCCCCTAACTATCAAAAATTAAGGTACTAATCCTATTAATGTATTTTGACCGAAACTCTGAAGGAGGGTTTCGGGATTCTGCTATTGTCGACAACAAGGGAGGAGGTTTTTGGGATTTTTAATCTAAGGTAAGCAAATAAGATCTTAGGCCGAAGACCATTTTATTGTGAATAAATGTTAGAATTGGATCTAACATATGCCATAGTGATTTCGACAGATACCACAACCAAGTAGCACTTTTCGGGATTTAAGATTCACAAGGTAAGTAAATATGATATTTGGCCAAGGTCATGATTAGTGATTCAGATATGTTTCTTAATTGTTCAAAAGCCAAAACTAACCAGTTAGGTGATCTAGTGTTAGCTGATTGCCAGGGAGAACACTACGAAGTTTCGGGATTTGATTAGTAATCAAATCGGCAGCAAGGAACTAAAGATCTAGAGCGTTAGATCGGGATTTTTGGGATTTTAGTGAACTCGTTAAGTAAACCAGGTGTGTAGCCCTACACTATTTCTCAATAGATTTATGGTACTAATATTATGTATATGTTAATGAAAATCTGGAAAAAGCGGCTAAAGGTACCATATAATGGTACAGAGTACTCAGGTACGTAACCTTAACATTATGTTAACAAATGTTGTGAACATTTGGAATATGGCACATATGTGAATATTGATATGAATATGGAATAAGACATATAGCATGTTACTTGCATGATTTGTATGACATGGGGCATATGGGTGAATATTAAAAGGGGAAGTGATCTGGTGGTTTTACCACAATATCTCGTGACTCATGTCACATAATCGAATGTGGTGACTTATGTCACATATAATTATCTGGTGGCTATGCCACAAATTTATAAGGCGATGTGCGATTCGTGCTGCTGGTGCCTTCGATGATGTGTAGCGGATGGAGGGTCGACTTAGTAATCCCCACGGTGTGATGGTTGGTACGGGTGATGTGTAGCGGATGGTTATCTAGGTTTGGGTTCGGGATTGCATCATTATCTATAATTGCTATATATATGTATGAACTGATATGCCTAAATCAATGGGACTTTGTGTTGGTGGTTATACACTGAGTCCGTTTGACTCACCCCATTGTGGGATATTTTTCAGGGGACGCTCAGTGATGGACCGGGTCGGCAGGAACTTAGTAGTGGCCATGCTCAACTCAGAATTTATTTTATTTTAGGACTTTCTATTTATTTTGAAGTATTTTGGATTTATTTTGGGTTTTCTTTGATGTAATAAGGCCACTAGTATAAAAGCTGTTTATGCATGCATTTTAATTATTTTAGTATGATACGATTTTATCAATTTAAAGTTTAAGTAACTTTTCTTAAAATAAATGTTAAATGTTTTGACACCTAAACACAAATGATTTTCAATTAAATGGTAAACTCTAAAACTCGGCTTTTCCTTTAACTTATAGTTTTGAAATGCAACGATAAAGTTTTAATAAGACCTAGTCTTCGAGAACAACACCATTTCCAATTTGAACTCAACCCAAATCATGTTCTCTTTAAAATCACCCAAGTTTTTCCAAAGTAATAAACACGTTTTGAACCGTTTTACTCAAGGAACATACCAGATCCGGTCAAGATTCGTGGGCCAAGTTTGGGGTGTTTCAGGTAGCTAGTACTAGCTGCAACTATCTCAAAACATAGAAATCATTAAAAACGGGACAAAAATCGTACCTTAATTGCCCAAAATAGCTTGGTTGAATGAAAGGAATGAAAATGGATTTCTCTAGCCCTAATTTTCGGTGCTAATCACTTAAGGAAGATGATGATATTGTGTTATTTTGTTTTTAACTTATTAATTAATCAAATTACTAAATTAACCTTAGCTTAAAATATTTAAAACACCATAATATATGTCCATATTTGTCCAGTCATCCTATTTATGGTCTAATTACAACATAAGGACCTTAAATTTAAGGTTATATAGCTATTATATACCTTTAGCTATTAGAACTCAAGTTTTACGCTTTACGCGATTTAGTCTTTTTTATCGAATTGACCAACCAAACGATAAAATTTCTTAACGAAACTTTCACAAAATCATTCAATCATGCTGTAAAAATTAAAATAATAATAAAATAAATATTTTGACCTAGATTTGTGGTCCCGAAATCATTGTTCCATTTGACTAAAAACGGACTGTTACAACTTTATTAGATTTCGGTTAAGTGAATTTGCATAAATTAAAAGTAATTAGGTATAAGGACTAAATTTCATATAGGGTGAAATTTGAATTATAAATTAAAGAATAATTAAAGGGACTAAAGAAGCAATTATACCTTATTCCATTAAGTGGGCGGTATTAGTAACTTACATGTGTAAATTTATTTTATATATATTATAATATTAAAGTTAAAATATATATTATAATATTTTTACTTAACTATTAAGTATATATATTATATAATTATAATAAAACAAAAAAAGTATTAAAAAAAAGAAAGCCATACGAAACAAAAAAAAAAAGAAAGAAAAAAGAAAAGGAGAAAGAAGAATGGGAGAAAGAAGGTTCAACGCACGGCTTTGGGATTTCTAGGGTTCAAAGTTCAATTGGCTAGTCAATTTAGTCTCTTTTCTTGTAATTTTTATGTTTTTGGAATCCCGGTGTTAAGTATTACCCGACCCATGTCAAAATTTTAGCATTGATTGAGTTTTTAAAGGTTGTTAATGTTAAATAATCTTATTATCGAGGATTAAATTGATAGATTTTAAGTTAGAAATGAAAAAGATTAAATTGTAGAATAAATTGTAAATTTTGAGTAACAGGACTAAATTGTAAAAATTTTGAATTTATGGGTTTAAGTGAAAATAGGAGTTAAATTTAGTTTAAAGTGAAATTTGTGTAAAAATATAAGATTAATTGTGAAGAATAAAAATTAGTCTCGGTTTAGGGACTAAATTGAAATTTAGGTAAATATTGAGTCAAAATTGAAATATTCAATATGAAATTGAATTGTGTTATATTGATGAATTATAATTGTTTTAATTACGTAGCTAACGTCGTACAGGAATCCTCGATTAAAAAGGGGAAAGATAAAGTCGATATCGAATAGCTCGGAATTCCTGGTTTGTATTTTTGTAATCCGAACCTAGTTGTTAATTGTTGTATTTTAAATTAATGTATACGGTAAGTGGTTAAGGTGAATATATGGCACTTTGATTATTGAATTAATTTGAAGTTGATCGAATTGAATTGAATTGAATTGAATTGAATATATGTGTTAATGTGAAATTTGGATATTGAATATTGGTTGTATTTGGAAAGTGAAATTAAATCATATTAACTGTATCGGGTTGAGTCGAATATAGATGGCATGCCATAGGATTGGAAGAGTTTAGGGATTTCTTCGACTTCGAGTTGATGAGGCACTGGGTGCCAATTTGCTTCTGTTTAACTGATGAAACACTGGGTGTCAAATTTATATAGCGCTGGGCAAAGTTATTACTTTAGATTTATTCGATGAGGCACTAGGTGCCAAACTGGTGTGTTGGTTGGATCCGTGTATCCTATCTGAGTCGGAGTCATGTTAATAGGGGTAATTAAATAAAACGGTACTATGTTTGATATACTATGATTGATATTGGATGATATTGTATGTGAATTAAAAATGGGATAGTGAATTGAAACATGAAAATGAGATACATGAATTATGTATTCATGAATTGGATATGGAATGGATAATGTTATTGTTTAAATGATATGTGGATCAAATTGTGAAAAGCTATTATATTGCAAGTGATGGGAATTGAGTATGATATAAGATGATGTATTTATTATTTGAGTATTAAATGGCTAATGCCATTGTATGAATAAATGTGGTTTTAAATATTCAATTGTGCTTATAATTAATATGTGCATATTATATTATTATGTCTTTAAATATTTAGATTATAGAAATACCACTAAGTTTTACTTAGCGTACGGTTTTGTTTTTCGTGCACAGGTTAGGTACTTAACTTTTGATTGTCGATTCAGCATCCAACAACGATCCCGAACTCAAATGTGGTGATGTTTATCTTTTGTGTCGGCATGTACCTAAGGTGTCTAAATAATATTTATTTTGTGGATGGATTGTGAATGAGGTTATAATTTAATATTGGTTTGATATATATAATCTTGTGTTTTTTTTTTGAAGTCATATTATGGCATGGTAAATTGAACTAAATCTAGATATGTGCATGTGAATTTAAGTTAGTGTTTAAGTGCTTATGAACAGGTTAAATGAATGATTTTTGAATTTTTGAATGCTAAGCATGTAGGAAATGGTAAATTTGTTGTTTAGGGCACATTTTAGGTCCACACGGCCAGACACGCGGGCATGCAAGGCCATTTTGAAAGGGGTACACGGCCTGACACACGAGCGTGTGGCTTGGCCGTGTGACCCAAATTAGAGAGTTTCACGGGCATGGATACGGCTGTGTGTCCCTATTTCGAATGCCCACATGACCTAAGACACGGGCGTGTCTCTTGGCCGTGTGAGTCACACGGCCGTGTTAACTCTGCAGCTTTGAAAATTTTTCTAAGTTTTGAATTAGTCCCTACTTATTTCTAACAAGTATTTTGGGCCTCGAGGGCTCGAATAAGGGACAGTATGTATGAATTTGATTGGTTTCTGATATGAATATTATATGTTGTAAAATGTTTTAAATTTTTGTCTGTTTGATCTGTAAATTCTGGTAATGCTCCGAAACCCTATTCTGGCAACGGATACGGGTTAGGGGTGTTACATGTATATTATATATGTTAACTTTAATTTATATATAAATAATAATGATAATAGAATAGAATCTTAATAAAGAAAAGAAATGAAAGTGGGAAAGAGAGAATACATGCAAATTAAACAAAGAAAAGAAGAAGAGTAATGCATGGCCTAAGGGGTTTTGAATTTCAAATCCAAATTGGTTAGTGCAATTTAGTCCCTATACTTGTAATTTTTACGTTTTTAGAATCAAGATTTTAGATGTTGACATTGTTGAATAGTTTAAGTATTATGGATTAAATATATAGATTTTTGAGTTAGAAATGGAAAATAACTAAATTGTGGAATAAATTGTTGATTTTGAGTAATAAGGACTAAATTGTAAAAAATTTGAAATTAAGGGGTCTAATTGGAAAAGAGGAGCTAAATATAGTTTACAGTGAAATTAGTAAAAAAAATATAAAGTTAAATGTGAAGGTTAAAAACTAGTCTCGGCTTAGGGACTAAATTGAAGAATAAGCAAAATATAGTGTGAAAATTGAAATTTAATGTGAAATTGAGTTGTGCAATATTAATGTATTTTAATTGTTTTATTCCGTAGCTAACGTCATATCGGAATTCTCAAGTAAAAAGGGGAAAGATAAAATCGACGTCGAATAGCTTGGAATTCACAGTTTGTGTTTCTATAATCCAAACTATGTTATAAATTATTACATTTTGAATTGTTGCATATGGTAAGCATTTGAGGTGAGTACTTTTGTACTTTGAAATTGAATTGAATTCATAGTCGATTGAATTGGATTGATTTGGTATATTATGAATTGATTGAATATATGAAGATTGGATTGAATATATGTTTATATGTGATAATGTGCATATATGAGAATTGGACATTGGATATATTTGAAAGTGAAATGGAGTCCTATTAACTATTTCGGGCTAAGTCAAATATAGATGGCATGCCATAGGATAAGAAAAGTTCAGGGATTTCTTCGACCTCGAGTCGATGAGGCACTGAGTGCCAATTTACTTTGTTTTAACCGATGAGACACTGGGTGTCAATTTATATAGCGTTGGGTGCAGTTATTACTTCGGATTTATCCAATGAGGCACTGTGTGCCAAACTGGTGTGTTGGTTGGATCCATGTATCCTTCTGATTCCAAGTCATGTTAATAGGAGAAAGTAAAATAATAATTAATGTGATTGATATTGAAATGGCAAAGATGAGAAATGAAATATGAAATGATGAAATGAGAAGTGAAACTTGAAATGAATTCAAATATTGATTAAAGAGATGAATCATGCCATTGCATGAGTTTATGTATTCAAAAGTTATATGAAATGCCATTGATATATATATACTTGAAGATGTGGAATTTAGTGGATGTAATAAAGAATGAGAAAATTTTATTATTGATTTGAAACATAAATGCATAACATTTCTTGTGTAACATCCTAAGTTAGGGGCTATTTGTGATTGAATAATTATTTGGTATGTTGGAACTGCTGTGATATTATTTATGGAAATATATGGTTTAATCAAAGGCCTTGAGTAGGCTCGATTTGGTAAAAATTTCAGTTTCTAGCTTTAAAGGTGGGGAGCCTTAACAAGTGGGGGTTATAAGAATAAGTAAGGGATAATTTGTCATAAAATGAGCTTAGAATAAGTGGCAAAGGAGGGCCACTTAAGAGCCTAGTAGTGACGCCACAAGGGGTGAGGGAGAGCCTTGGTTCGAGTCGCAAAATTCTCCTTTTTGGCACCTTGTTTGGACGGCAACAAGAGAGGGAAAATGCTCAAATTTTATTTCAATATTAAAGGATAATATGAGCATTTTTAAATTGGATTTTTAAATTGTTTAATTCTAAGGATAATTAGTGATAATCAAGGATATTATGAATTATTATTGGATTATTTTTCAAATGATTTGAAATAAATCAAATGAGTGGCCAGGAGAGGTTGTAAGTGGTTGCCGAAATTTAAACACCTCATGGGGAGGTGGACGGCAAGGCCACTAGGGGAGGATGCCGAATGCCTATAAAAGGTTCAACCTTGTCACCTTGTTTGCTTTTTGTCATTTTTGCTAAGTGCCGAAATTCTCTTCAAGCATTCTTTCATCTTTTATTTTTTACTCCTTTGGCAATAGCCGAATTTCCTCTCTACTTCCATATTCCATCTCTCCAATCTTTTCACTCCCTTTTCAACTGAAAAGCCCTCTCTACTTCTTTTTGCCGAAACCCCACATTCAAATTCCCTTCCTCTACTCTATAGACTTGGCCGAATACTATTTTGTTTCCTTCTCTTCTATGTCTCTGTCGACATCCATAAGGGGGGTAAGTGCCGATTTCAATAGTGTATTAACACCCTTGTGAAACCGATTTCTTTCTAGGAAACTCTGGGATCTCAAAGCAGAAAGGCGGATCTTCCATTCCTTAGTCAATCGATTGGTAAGTAGGTGGTAAGGATTTATGGTAAATAGAGTGCTATTCTAGTAAGTCGATTAATGATTAAAAGTCAAGGCTATCGGTGTATTTACTAATCGATGGTGGTTGGCGAGCGAGCGGGAATTGAGTGCTAGGATTAGGAACCGAAAGGATAAAGTAAGGTTCGGGTTCACAAGGAACCCTTCTCAAATTATTTGGTTTGGCCGAATGGCCCATATCACTAACTCTATTATGGCGAATATAGGGACAAGTAGATCTAGGGTGGCGACTCTTCTTTTCGGGATTTAGAGCATCCAAAGGTGACAGTGTGTACATACACACGTATAATTATTTAAATGTCTTTGAGTGTTATGTATGCTAACTTTGACTTGTGTAGCATCGGATTAATACTATAACGGTATGAGTGGTGATTCGGTAAGTACTGTTAATATGAATGTGTTATTGATGCTTTTGGTAAGCATGATGTATTGATACATGATATGTATACATGGTGATGTGGGATTAATGAGTGGAGGGCAGATTATTGTGCCAACGGGCACCGATGTTTTGGTAACACACCGTGACTACGGTCACCAGAGGTTTGGTACCTCCGAGGTTTGGTACCTCATTGCGTCTCGCCCCAGTGGCTTAGCACCACGGTGGGTTGGCCCACATATTACTTAAGGGATTGACGCCGGTGATTTGGCATCACACGATGGGTTGGCCCATCAATCGATCGTGTCTATGGACACCGAGGTTTGGCACCTCCGGTGATTTGGCATCACATCTCGTGACTATATGTCACCGGTGGTTTGGCACCACCGGTGGTTTGGTACCACAACGGGTAGACTGTGGCGATTGGTTGGCTAGGTTGGGGCACATAATATTATGCACGTTAATTGTTATATGTTGTGTATGAAAATGTTTAAAATCGGGAAGGGTTACATATCGAGTCTTGGTGACTCACCTTCTCCTTAATTTTTCGGTGATGCATAGATCGCGGATATGGAGCCGGATGGACTCGAGGTGGCCATGCAAAGGATTTAATTTAAATGAACTTTAATTTCGGTTGTGATATATTTATTTTGGGTTTTATTCTATTTGGATGTAATAAAGCCTCCGATATTTTGTTTTGCTACTT
Source organism: Gossypium rotundifolium (assembly GCA_025506655.1). Classification (NCBI taxonomy): domain Eukaryota; kingdom Viridiplantae; phylum Streptophyta; class Magnoliopsida; order Malvales; family Malvaceae; genus Gossypium; species Gossypium rotundifolium. Next base: position 55,203,440 of record CP106725.1, read on the forward strand.
TTCATACGTTGGATACTTTGTTTTAAACTTTGTTAACAATATTTAAATCACATGTTTTCCAAGTTAAAACGAAAATTGTTTTTAACATGCCATCGGGCACCTTCAAAGTTCTATTATAACTCGGCTTAAATAAATTTCTCAAATAAGCACTAAGTAAAGCTTTTACAAAACAATCAAACAAAAAGGTTTTCAACAACTTAAACCGATTTAGAAAAACGACTTCCTTTAAAATGTTTTCTCAGTAACAAGCTAGATTCGCCATAAAGTTTGGTAGGGTTTGGGTTGTTACAAAGTTAATATCGAGCAGGTTTAAAGCTTCGATTGTGGGGCCCAAGGCCCAAAAAGATTTGGTTTTATGATTTGTAGGCCTTATTAAAGAATTTAAAATGTTTTCGGGTTTTTGAAGCGGCATGGCCGAGTCTCCAACAACTAGCCGCCTGTAAGTATCTCTAAACCTCTTGGTGAAATATTTTTTAGAAGGGTAGGAAGCATGGAACGTAGAATAGTCTTATAGGACTTGGACCCTAAGGTTAGATTACTCAAACACGAACCGGAACATAAGACTTAATGAACTCAACCAACCTATGGCTAAGTCATTGAGCTAGGGTGTGGTAACCCGTTACGCATGTCTAGGATTGGAACCGGAAGAGCCTGGTACTTAAGCAGTCCGAGTGACTCACCTCCTCTTCGCAGGTATCCTACCTGGTGCGTAGCTTGGGTTCACCCTAACTCAGAGGGCTCAGTGGTGTGGTAACCTTTGTGCGCATGTCTAGAAAGGTTCGGTGGGAGCTTGGTATTTAAGCAGTCCGCGTGACTCACCTCCTCTCCACACGAATCTTGCCTGGTGCGTAGCTTTGGTTCACCCTGACCAGGAAGGCTCGGTCATAGGCTAAACATAATGACTAAAACCCGAAAGGGAACTAGCCTTGATTTTCGAAAAAAATGAAACAACAAAACTTGGTTTTAAAACTTTTAAAATCACTCTTTCAAACATAAGAACAACTCTTTTTACAATGTTTTCCCCGAAAAGTTTGATTTGTGGAAAAATTATGAAAATGCCCTTAGGGGTAAAATTACGGAAATGCCCTTGGTTCATAAAATATCAACTCAATGATCTTGTCCAAAAAAATCTCAACTACTTCTCAAATATTCAACCCTGCTTTGAAAATCATCAATAAAACACTTGGTTTTGGAAAATTACGAAAACGCCCTCAAACTGCAAAATTACCAAAATGACCTTGACTTTTGAACTTTTTGCAAACAGCAACGTTTTAAGAAAGAAAAATTTACAAAAGGACCCTCAGAGTTTTACAATTGTTAAAAACATCTTCGACGTGCAAAATTTACAAAATTACCCCTGATGGACAAAATTACCAAAATACCCCTGGTTTCGAAATAATGCCATAACTTCAAATTTTACAAAATTTTCAGAAATGCTCTTCAATTTTTGGGTGACCTGTTTTATTAAAGTTTTGGAAATTTCTCGGATTTGATTACGAAAATACCCCTATAGGAAAATGACAAAAATACCCTTGGGATAGAAACAGGGCAGAAATGTCCGAAGAGCGAATAGGTATGGAAAGTATTAGGGAATGAATGTATATACTCCCTTGTGTGAACTAAGATAGAAGACTGAAACCTTGTTTGCACGAAAGAATCTCTAATTAAAATTCCTTCATAAAATTTTTTTGCGAGTAATGAAGTGGAACAAACGCTAATACATAAAATTTCTCTTAATCGATTAAAAGCGCAGAGATAGAATGAGTTCTAGAGGACGTGGGACGCCGTGGGACGTGGTAGGGGTAGGATGACCGTGTTTGAACTGTCGGTCGGGATAGGTTCGAAAATGAAGTACCACCGCCACCACCACCTCCTACTTTTAGAGTGAGGAGCAAGATCGGGCCGGTGGTGAGGCGATGATCGCAAGCGAGATTGCGAGTTCGAGATTATGGTGGGGTGGTAGAAATCTAGGAGCTCAAAATCTATTTCAGAGCGAATTGGTCTAACTGAGTGAGGTATTAGGGATGTGTCGGGAGTGGCACCAGTCTGGTGAGTATTGGTGGAATCGATCGAAGCGGATCATGGACGACCTTGACCTGTCCAATGAGGAGAAGCTGAAAGGGGCAGTGTCGCTTCTGAAGGATGAAGCGTACCAGTGGTGGCTCATGGTTCGGGATGGAGCCACGGCAGATGATCTCACGTGGGAATATTTCCAAACCGCTTTTCAGAAGAAATATGTAGGCACCAGCTATACTGATGCTCAAAGGAAAACTTTTCTGGGGTTAGTACAAGGAACTAAGTCTGTGACGGAGTATGAGGCGGAGTTCCTAAGGCTGAGTAGATATGCGAAAGGCATTATGGCTACGAAACATGAGCGCTGTGTCCGCTTTGAAGATGGGCTGAGAGATGATTTGAGGTTACTGATTGCTCCGCAGCAGGTTCGGGAGTTTTCGTCCTTAGTAGAAAAGGCTAAGGTAGCCGAGGGTATCAAGGCAAGCGTGAGGCAAAACTACGATAGGCTCAAGCGAAGAGAGGTTTTGGGCCATCCGGTCGTGGTAATGATCGAAAAAAGGCAGACAGAGTGGGCCAAGTCGAGTGACTAGGCCCATGATCGCTAATCGAAACCAAAGGCGATGTAATCGCTGTGGAAAAGCCCATTGGGGAGGTTGTTGGAGTGGTGAGCGGGGTTGCTTTGAATGTGGGTCTCTGGAACACCGCGTGAGGGATTGTCCTCGAAAGCGAGCTCGGAATCAGTCAGAGGCGTAATCGTACTCAGGATAGAAGTGTGGGACCACAGAGAGGTCGTGGTAATGGTAGAGGGGGAAATGGTGCTAATCGTGGTCGCGATACTCGAGGCGAGGCACAGTGTCTGAGGCAAGGCAGCCTGGCTTAGTTTATGCGGCGAGGCGTCGCGAGGAGGGTGACGCACCGGATGTCATAACCGGTACATTTCTGATTTTTGGTCTTCCTTATGTTGCATTAATTGATGTGGGTTCAACGCATTCATACATAGCTAGTAGTGTGGTAGGTGCTTTGAACCTAGACTCTGAGACTGCTGATAGGGAGATGACTGTAATTAGCCCTTTAGGCCATTCGGTAGTTGTGAACAAACTTTATAGGGATGTACCCCTAGAACTCCAAGGGGTTGTGTTCGTGGCTGATCTGATGGAACTGCCGTTTGGGGAGTTCGATTTGATCCTTGGAATGGACTGGCTAGTTAGGTACCAGGCAAGGTTGGATTGCGCTGCTAAGCGCATGGTTCTTGAGAAAACAGAAGGGGATGAAGTGGTTATGATCGGTAATCGAAGAAATTACCTGTCTAATGTGGTGTCGGCCTTGAAGGCTGAAAGGATGGTCAGAAAAGGGTGTGAGGCGTTTATGGTTCGAATTTGTGCCTTGGAGGCTAAGGAGTCAATGGTTGAAAAGGTCCGAACAGTAGGGGAATTCATTGATGTATTCCCAGAGGAACTTCCGGGTTTGCATCCGGATCGGGAAGTTGAATTCGGTATAGATTTGTTACCTGGAACGGCACCAGTATCTATAGCACCGTATCGAATGGCACCAAAGGAATTGGTGGGCGAAGGTTCAAATTCAGGAGCTCTTGGATAGAGGTTTATCCGCCAAGTATATCTCCATGGGAGCACCGTGTTATTTGTCATGAAGAAGGACGGTTCTATGCGGATGTGTATCGACTATCATAAATCGAATAAGTTAACGATCAAGAACAAGTATCCGTTTCCTCGGATTGACGACTTGTTCGATCAAGCTGAAGGGTGCGTCGGTATTTTCGAGATAGACCTTAGGTCGGGTTACCATCGACTTAAGGTGAAAGAGGTGATGTTCACAAGACGGCTTTCCGAACTCGGTATGGGCATTACGAGTTCCTAGTGATGCCATTTGGGTTAACCAATGCACCGGCATTCATGGACTTGATGAATAGGGTATTTCAAGAAGACTTGGACCAATTCGTCGTGGTGTTCATTGACGACATCTTGGTTTACTCAAGGACGGAGGAGGAGCATGACAAATATTTGCGAATAGTGCTACAAATCTCGAGGAGAAGCAATTGTACGCCAAATTTGGTAAGTGCAAATTTTGGCTAAGGAAGTGGCATTCTTAGGTCACGTAGTATCGGCGGAAGGAATTAGAGTGGATCCCCGCAAGATTGAAGCGGTGTTAGAGTGGAAACCGCCTAAGTCGGTGGCTGAAATACGAAGTTTTCTGGGTTTAGCGGGGTACTATCAGAGATTTGTAGAAGGATTCTCTCTGATCGCAGCGCCATTGACAAAGCTATTAAGGAAAGGAGTACCATTTGCATGGTCGGAAAGGCAGCAAGAAAGTTTTGATAAGTTGAGGAAAATTCTGACAGAAGCTCCGGTTTTGGTACAGCCTGAGGCAGGGAAGTTATTCACAGTCTATTGTGATGCATCTCACACTGGTTTAGGATGTGTGTTGATGCAGGATGGGAAGGTAGTAGCCTATGCATCCCGTCAGTTAAGATCGCATGAGGTTAACTACCCGACGCACGATTTGGAGTTAGCGCAGATTGTTTTCGCATTGAAGATATGGAGACATTACCTTTACGGGAGAAGTCGATAGTCTACACGGATCATAAGAGTTTGAGGTATCTTCGACTCGAAGGATCTAAACACGAGACGGTACCGATGGATTGAACTGCTGAAGGACTACGATCGCTCAATAGAGTATCATCTGCAAGGCCAACGTGGTGGTCGACGCGTTGGCCGGAAGGTTGTGGCGGACTTAAGAGCAATGTTTGCTCATTGAGCCTATATGACGATGGAAGCCTTTTGGCGAGCTTCAAGTTAAGCCAACGTGGATCGAGGAGATTAAGGACAAACAATTAGTGGATGAAGGGTTAAATGCTAAGAGAATGCAAGTTCGGGATGGTGGGTTGGAAGGGTATAGTTTGGTGATGATGGTGTGTTATGTTTTCAAGGACGACCTGTATTGGGAAGATGTGGAGCCGAGGCGAGAATTCTCCGAGATGCACATAGCGACCCATACGCTATGCATCCCGGAGGTAGCAAGATGTATGGAGACTTGCATGGAAGCAGATTCGTGTGGCACTGGGTTGAAGCGTGAGGTAACAGAATTTAGTAGGAAAGTGTCGACATGTCGGCAGGTCAAGGTGAACATCGATTACCATCGGGACTACTTCAACCGTAAAGATTCCTCAATGGAAATGGGAGAGGATCACCATGGATTTCGTTAGTGGGCTACCCTTCACGATGACAAGAAGGATGCAATTTGGGTAATAGTGGACCATTTGACCAAGTCACCACTGCATACCGGTGAGAATGGATTACTCACTCAAAAGCTAGCAAAGTTATATGTGGCGAGATAGTAAGATTGCATGGTGTACCGTATCAATTATCTCGAGATAGGGACCCAAGGTTCACTTGAGGTTTTGAAAGCGTTGCATCAAGCGTTGAGTACGCGATTAGATTTCAGATCTGACTTTTCATCCACGAATGAGCGATCAATGAAAGGGTTATCTGAACCTAGAGGATATGTTAAGAGGCTGTGTCTTGGAATTCGAGGTATTTGGGAGGAATTTTTACCATTAGCCGAGTTCGCCTACAACAATAGTTACCAAGCGAGCATCCAGATGGCACCATACGAAGCACTATATGGACGGAAATGCTGGACTCCGACGTGTTGGACAGAGTTGGGGGAACGACAAGTGTTGGGCCCAGAATTGGTTGCAGAAACGGAGGACAAAGTTAGGGTGATTCAGGCTCGTCTTAAGGAAGCATCAGATAGACAGAAGTCCTATGCTGACCTGAAGCGCAAGGAAATGGAGTATGATGTAGGAGATAAGGTTTTCCTAAAGGTATCACCTTGGAAAAAGGTGTTGAGATTTGGGCGAAAAGGAAAGCTAAGCCCAAGGTTCATCGGCCCATATACAGTGTTGAAGCGAGTAGGACCGGTGGCTTATCAGCTTGAACTGCCGACGGAGTTAAGTCAGATCCATAACGTCTTTCATGTGTCGATGCTTAGGCGGTATCGGTCAGATCCATCACACGTGGTACCGTGATGTAAACCGAGGTCAACTCGGACTTATCCTTTGAGGAAGAACCGGTTCGGATCTTGGATAGAGATATAAAGGTTCTACGCAGGAAGTCAGTGCCCTTAGTGAAAGTGCTATGGCGGAACCATGGAACAGAGGAAGCTACGTGGGAACCCGAGGATGTGATGCGGCAACAATACCCCTATCTCTTTTAACCAGGTAATTTCGAGGACGAAATTTATTTTAAGGGGTAGAAGCGTAACATCCTAAGTTAGGGGCTATTTGTGATTGAATAATTATTTGGTATGTTGGGAACCGCTGTGATATTATTTATGGAAATATATGGTTTAATCAAAGGCCTTGAATAGGCTCGATTTGGTAAAATTTCGTTTCTAGCTTTAAAGGTGGGGAGCCTTAACAAGTGGGGGTTATAAGAATAAGTAAGGGATAATTTGTCATAAAATGAGCTTAGAATAAGTGGCAAGGAGGGCCACTTAAGAGCCTAGTAGTGACGCCACAAGGGGTGAGGAGAGCCTTGGTTCGAGTCACGAAATTCTCCTTTTGGCACCTTGTTTGGACGGCAACAAGAGAGGAAAATGCTCAAATTTTATTTCAATATTAAAGGATGATATGAGCATTTTAAATTGGATTTTTAAATTGTTTAATTCTAAGGATAATTAGTGATAATCAAGGATATTATGAATTATTATTGGATTATTTTTCAAATGATTTGAAATAAATCAAATGAGTGGCGGAGAGGTTGTAAGTGGTTGCGAAATTTAAACACCTCATGGGAGGTGGACGGCAAGGCCACTAGGGGGGAGGATGCCGAATGCCTATAAAAGGTTCAACCTTGTCACCTTGTTTGCTTTTTGTCATTTTTGCTAAGTGCCGAAATTCTCTTCAAGCATTCTTTCATCTTTTATTTTTTACTCCTTTGGCAATAGCCAATTTCCTCTCTACTTTCATATTCCATCTCTCCAATCTTTTCACTCCCTTTTCAACTGAAAAGCCCTCTCTACTTCTTTTTGCCGAAACCCTACATTCAAATTCCCTTCCTCTACTCTATAGACTTGGCCGAATATTGGAGCAGAGGTAAGAAGTATTAGCCGAATACTATTTTGTTTCCTTCTCTTTTGTGTCTCTGTCGACATCCATAAGGGGGGTAAGTGCCAATTTCAATAGTGTATTAACACCCTTGTGAAACCGATTTCTTTCTAGGAAACTCCGGGATCTCAAAGCAGAAAGGCGGATCTTCCATTCCTTAGTCAATCGATTGGTAATTAGGTGGTAAGGATTTATGGTAAATAGAGTGCTATTCTAGTAAGTTAGTTAATGATTAAAAGCCGAAGGCTATCGGTATTAATTACTAATCGATGGTGGTTGGCGAGCGAGGCGGGAATTGAGTCTTTGGGATTAGGAATCGAAAGGATAAAGTAAGGTTCGGGTTCACAAGGAACCCTTCTCAAATTATTTGGTTTGGCCAAATGGCCCATATCACTAACTCTATTATGGCCGAATATAGGGACAAGTAGATCTAGGGTGGCCGACTCTTCTTTTCGGGATTTAGAGCATCCAAAGGTGACAGGTGTGTACATACACACGTATAATTATTTAAATGTGCTGAGTGTTATGTATGCTAACTTTGACTTGTGTAGCATCGGATTAATACTATAACGGTATGAGTGGTGATTCTGGTAAGTACCTGTTAATATGAATGTGCTATTGATGCTTTTGGTAAGCATGATGTATTGATACATGATATGTATACATGACTGATGTGGGATTAATGAGTGGAGGGGGCAGTATTATTGTGCCGACGGGCACCAGTGTTTTGGTAACACACTGTGACTACGGTCACAGAGGTTTGGTACCTCAGAGGTTTGGTACCTCATTGCGTCTCGTCCCAGTGGCTTAGCACCACAGTGGGTTGGCCCACATATTACTTAAGGATTGACGCCAGTGATTTGGCATCACACGATGGGTTGGCCCCATCAATCGATCGTGTCTATGGACACCAGAGGTTTGGCACCTCCAGTGATTTGGCATCACATCTGTGACTATATGTCACCAGTGGTTTGCACCACCAGTGGTTTGGTACCACAACGGGGTAGACTATGGCGATTGGTTGGCTAGGTTGGGGCACATAATATTATGCACGTTAATTGTTATATGTTGTGTATGAAAATGTTTAAAATCGGGGGAAGGGTTACATACTGAGTCTTGGTGACTCACCTTCTCCTTAATTTTTCAGGTGATGCATAGATCGTGGATATGGAGCCGGATGGACTCGAGGTGGCCATGCAGTGGATTTAATTTAAATGAACTTTAATTTCAGTTGTGATATATTTATTTTGGGTTTTTATTCTATTTGGATGTAATAAGGCCTCCTGATATTTTGTTTTGCTACTTTTCATACGTTGGATACTTTGTTTTAAACTTTGTTAACAATATTTAAATCACATGTTTTCCAAGTTAAAACGAAAATTGTTTTTAACGTGCCATCGGGCACCTTCAAAGTTCTATTATAACTTGGCTTAAATAAATTTCTCAAATAAGCACTAAGTAAAGCTTTTACAAAACAATCAAACAAAAAGGTTTTCAACAACTTAAACCGATTTAGAAAAACGACTTCCTTTAAAATGTTTTCTACTGTAACAAGCTAGATTCGGCCATAAAGTTTGGGCCGGGTTTGGGTTGTTACATCTTGTTACATTCTCACATTTTGATTACACATATTAAGTTAACTTGTTCAGATTATAGAAATACCACTGAGTTATACTCAACGTGTGATTTTGTTTTTTGTGCACAGGCTAGGTATTGTTCGACTTATCGCTGACTCAACATCAAATAACAGATCTTGAGCTCAAGTGTGGTGATATCTTATTTAGTAATGGCATGTACCTAGGAAGTCCTTGGTTGATGGTTGGTTTGTTAATGTGATGTTATTTTGGTTTCTAATGAAATGATGATCATATGTAAATATGGTAGTGAATGAGGCAATGTTGGTATAATAGCTTAGCTCAATATTTTGGTATGTGTTAGTTTAAAGTGTAGCAGCTTAATAGCTAAGTGTTTGTCCAATTATGGTGAAATTTGGCATGAAGGAAAGCTTGAATGGTTGATTGCTTTGTTAGTGTGTTTGATGATATAATTTGTGGTACCAACGAGGGTACTTTGGTTAGGCACTTAAAATAGGTTGTTTTAGCTCGTTTTAAGCATGCTTAATTGTGTTTTGAGTAGGTTAAATGATTGGTAATTGAGTTGATTAGTGCTCAAGCAAGTAGGAAATGGTAAACTTGAGTTTTAAGGTACTTTTAGGTGCACACGGCTATGTGTCACACACGGGCGTGTGACCCAAGTCATTGAGTTCCACGGGCAAAGACATGAGATGAGACACGACCGTGTGTCTCAAGTCAATGAGTTACATGGGCTGGGACATGGCCATGTGTCCCAACTTCGAAAGTCACAAGGGCTGGGGCATTCCACACTGCCGTGTGTTCCTTATTTTATGAATTTTCAAAAATAGCCCTAAACTTTAAAAAATGTTCCAAATTAGTCCCTATTTGTTTTTAAACTACTTTTAGGGTCCCATAGACTCGAAATAGGGGTTGTAAGAGTAACGTTTACACTGAATTGGAATGGATTAGCATATTTAAATTAAATGCATTCTACTAACATCATCGAAGATAAATAAAATAAATTATAACACCCCTTACCCGCATTCAATAATCATCGAAGAAATAAATTATACTAACATCATCGAAGATAAATAAATTAAATTAAATCGGGTATGAGGCATTACCAGACTTATCACACTTGAACACATAAAGTTGTACTATCAAATTTCATTCCAATTTGAAATATATCATTCACCCCCAAAACATTCTCATTATGGGCCCACAAGGACTTAAACATGCTTACGGAGGGTTTCGGAACCCAACCAGGAACTTTTGTGCATTTAAAATTTTTTGTCTAAATAGGGACCACACGCCCGTGTGAAATGGGACACACCTGTGTGGACAGACCGTGTGGTCACACACGCCCATGTCCCTAGCCCGTGTGGGATTTATTTTCATTTTGAACCTACAAGGGTTTTCACACGGTCGAACACACGCCCGTGTTCTTGGTCCGTGTGCTCCACACGACCTAGACACGCCCGTGTGTAAAAAACCTGGGTATTCTATTTGTGATGTCAGCAACCTGATAAGGGTCACACGGCCTAGGCACACGCCCATGTGGCTAGCCCATGGTCGACACTGACTTGCAACCTTAACATGCAGGGGACACACGGCCTCGTCACACACTCATGGGACTGACCTTGTGTCACACACGGCCTAGACACACGCCCTTGTGCCTACCCGTGTGGACAAGAACAAGGCTATTTGCCAAGCTCTTTTTATCACCCTACCTCACATAACATAAATCCATTCAACAAATCACTAAGCAACTCAATTGTGCAACATACACATTCATGAATAACCTCATCTTTTTATATATTAATAACTATAAGCTATCAACTATGGCTATTTACAAAAGTTCATCATTAAAGGAGCCAACACACAATTGGCCAAAACAACAAAACATTTCCTCTAGTCTAGCCCCTATACATGCCATACTCAAAATGCTAATTCTAGATATACCAAGAAGAGTTGATAGTGTGGGTGATCTTCCAGTTAACTCTGTATCCCGAACCACTCTTTGACACTATAAAACAAGGGAAAGGAAAGGGGAGTAAGCTTTAAGCTTAGTAAGTTTACATGTAAACAATAAACATCATAATATGTGCTAATCAATAAATAGCATTACATAATAAACAAGAACAATCCACATTCCAAGATCATGCTTACTCATTTCATCTATTACCACATTCCAACCATATCGCAAGCCAAATGCTCACATTATTCAACATACATCCCTGCACTTATCACCACATGATCACATGAAACAACACTTAACAATTTCACAATAAACCATTCATAGTAATACCAAACACTAGGTGGTTTCGCACTTAGCCCACCATTAATCCTTAACAGGATGGTATCGCACATAGCCTACCAACAATAATATTTACGGTGGTATCGCACATAGCCCACCAAATGTTAATATAAACGATGGTATCGCACACAACCCATTATGAATAAGTAATAAGGTGGTATCACACATATCCCACCAACAAGATTAATTAAGGTAGTATCGCACATAGCCAACCATTAATTACTACTGATAATATTCTACATTTTCATATCTATTTCAATGTTCATACAAAAATTATTTATTATCTACGAATTCAATCCATTTACATCGTAAGTATTCTCAATCATACAATGGACCAATAAATAGCAATAAGTGTATTTAAGATACATCGTTTACACATAAACTTACCTCGGTGCAAAATGTGAATTTTGCGGTTTAATCTGAAACCTTGCCTTTTCCCCGGTCAAGGTTAATTCCGCGCTCTTCTTGATCTATGACCAAAAAATTCACTCATTTAAATCATTTTATAATCATAATACATAATAATCTCTACTTAGGCAAAAATGACCATTTTGCCCTTGTACTATAGAAAAATTACGATTTTGCCCCTAGGCTCATAAATCATTTTTCATCACATTTTCTCATTATACAAGCCTAGATGAACATTTATTTCTCTTACAACTACTCATAATTCCAACTATTTCATGCATCTATTGCACAATTTCAACTTTTACAACTTAGTCCCATATAGGTGTTTTCATGATAACACCTTTCATAAAAGTTGTTCCTTGACTCACTAACATCCATTTTCTTCTATAAAAACTCAGCAAACAACATAAACTCTCTCATGGAAAGTCCCTATACTTTCAACCATATTGCAAATTAGTTCCCTCATTAGCTAGCTTAAGCTTTGGGGGTTCCAAAAGTACAAAAATTATCAACTAAAACCACCAAAATCACTTACTTGTGTGAGGATAAGTTGCTGAAATTTCAAAGCTTTCAAAACCCCCCCTCTATGCTGATATTTTCTGTGGTGAAGATGATAAAGAGAAATGGATGATATCATTTTTTCTTATTTTATTTATTTCCTTCAAACTAGTCCACCTAACCCACCCAATTTTGACCAATTTTGAGTCTACTGTCCCCTATGGCTGGATATCAACATTAGGAATGTCTAATTTCACATTCAAGACCTTTAATTTAAAGTTCCTTATCTATTTAATACTTCTAGCTTGTAAAATGGAACTTTTGCACATTATGCGATTTAGTCCTTTTTCACAATTAAGCCTTAAATCATTAAAATTAATGCACCAAAATTTTCATGCATCCTTATAAACATGCTATAACATATAAAGTAATATCAAAATAATTTTCTTCCACCTTGGATTAGTGGTCCCGAAACCACTGTTCCGACTAGCCCCAAAATCGAGCTGTTACATAAATAGAAGAAGTATGGCCCAATACTCTGATGCGAATAATTGGAATAGTCTTGTATGTAACCAACTTCTAGCATTCAAGCAGGGATAAATAGTGATAAGAGTGTAGATATTGGAACACCAAGTTTAGCATTGCATAGCACGATTCGCAATTTAATTTTATAAGATTCTAGTATGAAAGTATTAGATTGTCGTGACCACCCCTGTATATTATAATGTTAATGGTTAGTTACATGCTGATTATGATTGATTACTTGTTTTGATTTGTTAATAATGCCCGTGACCCTAATCCGACGATGGAGATGGGTTAGGGGTGTTACAAACCCTTAGTATTTTAATTTATCCATTTTCAATTTTGAAAATAGATCGGTTGAACTTAAAAATTGATACCTCCGTTAATCTAAAAAATTGGTATATTTGAAAGTCCAATAATTAGTGAAACCATTTCAATTTTAAAAAAAAGGCTTAACCAACGAATTAATAGCTAAGCTATGCATTTTTTCCCCAAGTTTGTAACTGAACTTTTTTTTTAATCGCAAATAGTACCTAAACTATCCTTACGTTGCCCATTTTACACCAAAATGTTATATTCGTTAAAAATAATTCTAGCCGATAATAGACAATTACGTGATATAAACTTTAAAAATAATTTTTTAATTCTTTTATTTTCTTTTACATTATTTCTCACTCTTTATTTTTTTCTATTTTTTCTTTTTGCTTATATAATGTTTGGCAATGCCAACAATACTTGAAATTCGCCCTCTTGAGGTTGAGACATTGGTGATTAATATTTTTCAAACTTTATCGTCTGCTTCTCAACATAACAGAATCAAAAACGTTATTTACATCGATCAAAACCAATGTTTTTAGAATCGGATTGGATTGTCTGACCAGATTGACTGGACCGAGAATTGGTCAAGGTATTAGTCTGGAGATAGGAGTTGAACCCATTGATCCACGAACAGATACAAACTAGTTGAATCAAGCTAAAAAATCATTGAACCAATCAGTTCAACCAGTTTTCTTTATTTTAAATATTTTTATTTTTATTAATTTTTTAATAATTTATTTGATTCAACGAGTTGAATTGATCAAATCGGAAACTAGTGGTCAGATTAATTCGACCATCCATATAATTCTGAAATCCTTGATAAAAACAATGAAGTAAAAAATGCTCACACTCACAGAAAAAGCCAATGAGAGGAAAAATAAATAAAAGAAATAAAGTAAAAAAGAATTCATACCGACATACATTCATAAATACATACATACATACATAAGGAGAAAATAATATTTTTGTCTTTCTTTTGCGACATGACAATTTTTAATTGATTTTTTATAGACTTAACAATTTGACTAAAAGATATTAACTTGGGAAAAAATTAGTTTATATACCACTTGTGACAAAAAATATATGTTTAAACACCAAAATGAGAAAATATATAATTTAAGTATCAATTTATAAATTAAGTATTACGAATAAGATGCGCGATTTAAAATTTTTATAAAATGCTTGTTGGGATCGACCCGATTAAGCAACAAGTAAAAAAAATAGCGGAATAAATTGAGAAATTGAGCACACAAATTTAACGTGGAAAAATCATTCCAAAGAGGATAAAAATCACGAGAAAAGATAATTTTACTATAATGGCAAAAGAACGAATAGTACAAATGATGGAGATAAAAACTAAACCCCGAAAACCCGAAAACAAAGAACCCTCAAAACGTAAACACAAAATTCTCTAAATTTGTTATGAGTTCTAATCTCTAATGGGTGTATTTTCTAAAGTTGTAAAAGAGCCTATTTATAGTCTAAATTCATAGGTCAAATAATAATAAAATAATCTAGAAATTAGAGTTTGATTGAAACAAATAAACAAAGTTTAACTGAAAGATTATTTCTCAAATTTGACTGAAATAGGAGTCATACTCAACAAATCTCCACCTTGACTCATATTTCAATAATGTCATCTTTGCCAAAGCCCACCACAGGCCTATCTTGAACTATGCAGGGAATTAATTGAGTCAAATCTGTGCTTAGAAACTGGAAGACTTCTAACCTTTGACTTGTACTCTGCCAAATTAAAACTAACCTGAGTCAAATTTCACAAACACAGTGCCCTAACTTTTCAAAACCTGCATCCAAACAGAACCTCTCTTCAACGAAACGGTGATACATTTTTTCCTTCTATGACCAAGTTGCCTCCGCTCCAAACGAGTTGACTTCGACTCCGTAACGGACGAGGGATGTCCAATTTCACCGGTCACTGTAGAACCTTCCAGAATATAAAGACTGATGGTTCTTTTACCTTTTAACAAAACGAGAACTCCATAAGATACTTTAATGTCGCTCGACTCGATGTTGATTCTGCATCCTTTCAAGTCTAAAATACTCAAAGAGATGAGGTTCATTCGTAAATCAGGTACATACTTGACATCTGAGAGTGTCCTAATCGTCCCATCGTGGATTCTAATTTTAATAGTACTAATACCAATTACCTTACTAGATGAATTATTTCTCATGCGCACAACTTCACCTTCAACCGAATTGTATGTGGAGAACCATTCTTTATTGGGACACATGTAGAAAGAACATCCTGAATCTAGGATCCACTTGGATATGAGCTTAACAATCTGATTTGACGTGACGTAATTTTTTATAATAGCGACACCTTTTGTCTCATTTCTTTGATGCTATCAAAATGGAAGCTTGCTTATCTGCCTTGCTATCCAAACCAAACTCATTGTCGAGTTTTTCTCTACTAAAAAAATGACCCTTCACATCTTTGAACGAGAGTTTGTCTCTGCCATAAATCAAGGTCTCCCTGAAAGACTTATATGAAGGGGGTAAAGAGCACAATAATAGCATAGCCTGATCTTCATCATCAATATGAACCTCAACGTTCTTTAAATCATTTAAAAGAGTAATGAATTGACTGATGTGATCTCTAAGAAGCTTACCTTCGTTCATGCAAAACATAAATAGACGTTGTTTCAACACTAAACGATTAGCCAAAGATTTAGTCGCATAAAGAGTTTCTAACCTTTTCCACAAGGCAGATGAGGTTCTTCCATAAATACCTCCTGCAATACCGTATTCACGAGGCACAACTGGATTGCAAACAAGGCCTTTTCATCAAGCTCTTCCCATTCTGTTTGATTTAGATTCTCAGGCTTTTTCCCGATAACAACCTTTTTCAAGCCGGTTTAAACTAGAATTGCCATAATCTGAACTTGCCACAGATTGAAATTTGTCTCACCATCTAACTTCTAAATTTCAAACCTTGATGTTGCCATCTCTGAACGACCTGATCTATGAAAATTGAACTAGCTCTAATACCACTTGTTGGGATCAACCCGATTAAGCAACAAGTAAAAAAAATAGCGGGATAAATTGAGAAATTGAACACATAAATTTAACATGGAAAAACCACTCCAAGAGGAAAAGATAATTTTACTATAGTGGCAAAAGAACAAATAGTACAAAAGATGGAGATAAAAACTAAACCCCGAAAACCCAAAAACAAAGAACCCTCAAAACGTAAACACAAAATTCTCTAAATGTGTTATGAGTTCTAATCTCTAATTGGTGTATTTTCTAAGGTTGTAAAAGAGCCTATTTATAGGCTAAATTCATATGTCAAATAATAATAAAATAATCTAGACTAATTAGAGTTTGATTGAAACAAATAAACAAAGTTTAACTGAAATATTATTTCTCAAATTTGGTGAAATAGAATCATACTCAACAATGCTAAATTAATCAAAGAAGTTTTATAAGAAATTCATGATAAAAATTATAATAAAATAAAGATATTATAAATCCATAAAATGCTAAAACGAATATTTTTGTTTTAAATATATTTTAATTTCATTATCAACAACAAAGTTGGCAATGGCAAGGTAAACATGTACTATTGGCCCGCTTAGGCGGACCAAGCACGCATCTGGGTTCTTCTTATGCCCTGCGTCGGGTGATGCCCGGTTAGGCTTCATTGCTTACATACAAGGTCTAATTACTATAAATGGTCGCTTTTTAGTGGTTTAAAGTTAGCTGTACCTATCCAACGGCCACTGCCGCCCTCCTTCAACTTCAAATGTGGCACTTGGTCTGATAACTGAAAGTCCCAAGGTAAGAGTCAACTAATAGCATGGCAGAAGTTAGATCACCAACTCCAGAACTTGAGTGTTGTATAAATGTCTGCAAGTCTTGGGAAATTAAAGGCAGACCAAATCAGCTGGATTTTGAGAGATGAAGCAGTTTAGGGCGTACGTTGTAACTATAATAGTGATTGTGGCAAATTTGATGGTGGTGGGATGGGGTCAGAGTCAAAGGCAGAGGCAGAGCTCCTCCTCATGCCTAAACCAGATTTCTCCTTGCCTGAATTATCTTAATGGAAATGAAGCAGATGTGCCGGATAGCTGCTGCGATCCTCTGAAATCTGTGATTAAATCCCAACCAGAATGCTTGTGTAGTATGATAAGCAACAAGGGTAGCAGACAAGCTGAGCAGGCAGGCATAAATGTGACACAAGCTCAAGAGTTGCCTGGACGCTGCGGCCAGCATGTCAATCCACTTGTTTGCCTTCCAGGTTTTCTTTTTTCACGTCTTTAATCATAAAGAAAAAAAAAGTAAAATCAGTGGGATGTTTAACTAGAGTTTTTCTCTCTTTCAGGTTCACCAAATTCAGCTGAAAATTCTGCCTTCCTCTTGTTCCCATCACATAGCATCACAATATGCATGGCTGTTCAGATATTGTTCTTGGCCAAGACATGACATGAGTGGTGAGTGGGTGCATTTGATCATTGAACGTGAGCAATTACTTTTCTGTATTTCTTTTTAAGCCCGCATTTGAATCCAATATAATTATAATTCCTCAGCAATGCTTTCAGATTTTTATAAACATGGTTCAGATTCTTTGGAGATTGGTTTACTATAACTGTGTTTTTGTGGAACATATGACTGAATTTCACTTTCTTATGCTGCTGGAGGCCATGAAATCACGTGCAGTAATAATATTCAAGCTTTTTAAAATTTCCTCCACTGGAAAAAACAGAGCTTATTGTCAAAATTGTAGAATAAAAAAGAAGTCAAAATGTTAAACTAAACATGACGAGTCTCAGTGTCGAGGTCCTACCTTAAGAATTGTTTGTCAATTTTCTCTTTTGTTTGTTTCCTCTCATCCCCCCAAAAAAATAATAAAAAAATTAAAAACTAAAACCGTACACACTCATGTATGTCGAGGTATTCTCATCAAAAATATATTTTAGTAAATATTTTTTAAGAAAAATGGTTTTAGAAATTGTCGAAACCATTTTAAAATCGATTTTTAGAAAATGGGGATCGACTTTAAAAATAAAAACGGGAGTCACCACTAATCTTTTTTTACTTAGGTGTGATTGGATCACCTTGTAAAACGTTTTATTTTAAAAACATTCAATTTTACTCCACAAAAAAAAAAAAAGGGTTCGGAAGTCAGTTACGTATGAGGAAGGGCTAGTACCCTCATAACGCCCAAAATTGGTACCTAATCGATAAAGTCATGTCTAAATGTTGAAAATTAAAAAATTAGAAAATATGATCCTTTTATTAGAAAGAAAACCAAGACTTATTTATCACAAAAAAATAAAGTACTTTACCCAATAAGTTAAGGTATAGCACCTCATAACTTTGAAATTAAGCTCGTCTTTATTTTAGAAAATTCCTACTTCGAGACGCAAAACGTTGAACCCAATAAATTAAGGCACAATGTTTTGAATTCTCAAGAATAGGTTTTTTATTTAAAACTTGAGATTTCTTTATTCCGAAGGAA
Source organism: Gossypium rotundifolium (assembly GCA_025506655.1). Taxonomy (NCBI): domain Eukaryota; kingdom Viridiplantae; phylum Streptophyta; class Magnoliopsida; order Malvales; family Malvaceae; genus Gossypium; species Gossypium rotundifolium. Next base: position 55,221,697 of record CP106725.1, read on the forward strand.
TATAAACATTACATCCAATACGTTAGGACACGACGTTTTTTAAACCCTCGTAATTAAAGTCATCTCATGTTTTACAAAACTTGTTAAAAGGATATTTAGTTATTTATCCAAACGGAAAATCGCAACCCAGTACGTTAGGGCACTATCTCCCGATTTTTTAAATACTGAAATATTGCCTTATTTTAAAAAACTTTTAAAAATATAATGGTTTTGCAAAAAAAAAAAAATGAATTTTTATAATAAACAATAACCATGTGACAACATTGCATTAATTATCGAACATAAATATTAAAAGCAAATATACTAACGTTTAATATAGGCAACAAAGAAATAATAATACAAAAGATGACAAATAATAATTCATGCACTAAAGCAATTGTGAATACATGATGAAGTATAAACAAATACAATAAATGATAAAACAAATATGAACATATTTCATACAAGATTAATAAATAAAATAAAAAATTTTACATACATATATGTTATAAATAATGCAAACAATAAAAAGAATAGTATATAATGATTTCAAATAAATAAAATAAAATAAAATATAAATAATATAAATGAAACATAAATATATTTTGTATTAATTTATGAAAATAATATATAATTAAAATAATATTAAACAAAATAAAATGATGAAAATTATATATATAAAATACACTAATCATAAATTTACATATATAATATAAACAATAAAATGGATTAGGTAACATAAATAAATTTTATATAAAATAAATTTTCAGAAATAATATATAATGTGACATAATACTATATAATATACAAAATATAACATAATAAATAATATATATAAAAAATATAATAATATACAAATTATTAAACAAATAAAATAATATATAAAATAATAATTAAATATATAAATAATACACATACAATATATATATATATAAATTTCATACTATTAATAAAATAATAAATATATTAAAAAATAGAATAGCTTAATGTGATAAAACAATTAATTATAATATAAAATAACAAAATAAAATAAAAGGATAAAATTAAAATTAAAATAAAGAAAACAGGGGTTAAAACAATAATTAAAACCAATTAAAAGGATTGAATCACAAACGCGCGTTAAAATACAGGAATTAATATAGCAATTATTCAAAATTTTAAAACGGCATCGTTTCGATTTTTAACCTTTAAAGCAGTCCTGGGTTCAATTAAAATAAACATAAACTTTTAGGGTTAATTTAATAAAAATAAAAATTTAAATTGGATTAAATTAAAATAAATAAAATTACGAAAGGACCGAAATCGCAAATTCCCCCTTTTATAAAACGCGCGGATCCTGAGGGCCTAGTCGGGTCAACGCGCAGATCCCCTCGCCTTAAACGACGTCGTTTCTTAAATACTATATAAATAAAAAAAACCAGTTAAAAAAACATTTAACACCCATTTTTAAAAAAAAATCAGAAGCCTCTTCACCAAATCCTCTCCAGTGCTCGCCTCCGCTTAGCACTGATGGGGCACTTCACAAGACACCAATGCACGCACTGCGTCTGTGCTGTGGCGGCACTCAGGCGAAACCCTCACTCTTTTCTTTTATTTTCTTTTTTTTTAATATTTATATATAAAAATAAGCTTAGATTTAAGAAATAAAAATAAAAATAATGCAAAAAGAATCACCTCTGTAAAAAAAAACTGCTTGTTGTATTTCTCTGTATCGTGTGTAACAATGTATCCCCCTTTTTTACTTATTTTTGGGGCTTTATATAGCCCGAGAGAAAAAAAAATTAAAAAAGGAAAAATAAGATCCTGTCATTTTCTTGCTTTTTTTTTTTTTTTTTCTTCTTTCCTTTTTCTTTGCGTGTCAAAGCAGTCAGCATCGATGAAGGCATTATCCAGCAGTAAATCATGCGGCGATGTGGCTCGTGATTCGTGTAGATCCTAGCGACCAAAGCCCGGCATGGGTGCGACGATTGGGCTCAAATGATTGTGGCGTGACGTTTGGCTGCTGCTTGCTGTAAAAGGAGCTGGGGCATGAGGCTGCGGCGCCTAGGGTTTCCTAAAAACCCTAGGTCTTCTGTTACCTGTTTAGGCATTGGGCCATTTGGGCCGCGCGAATTTAGGTCTAAGTTAGTCTTTAGGATTCGGGCCAAGTGTTTTGGGTAGTTAATTTGGGCTGTGTAAATTTCGAGTTAGGGTCCATTGCTGAGAGTAGGATTTGGGCCTAAGTGAGTTGCTAAGTACTTGGGTTTTTATAGTTGTAAATGGACTTTATTGAACTGGACTTTTAATTTATTTCTAGGCCCGGGCAAAATTGTTTGTCAATTTTATTGAACATGACGAGTCTCAGTGTCGAGGTCCTAACTTAGAATTGTTTGTCAATTTTCTCTTTTTGTTTGTTTCCACTCTCATCCCCCCAAAAAAATAATAAAAAAATCAATAACTAAAACCGTACACACTCATGACTGTCGAGGTATTCCCATAAAAAATATATTTTAGTAAATAATTTTTTAAGAAAAATGGTTTTGGAAATAATACAAATTTTCCTTTTATTAAAGAAAAAAACCTTATTGCTTTATTATTAATAATTAAATTAATATTATTTATTCTCGATAACTTGAATTCAACTTTCACTCAATTATTAGTTTAAATGAATAAAATTCTATTATTTTAAAAAAATATCAATTTAATAATACAATGAATAATAAAGTGTATTCTCAACTTTTCAAAACTCGTGTTTATATATATATATATATATATATAAACTAGCTTTTAATATCACATGTGTTGCATGTGATTCTATACATCTAATATTTAATCAATTTTTTAATATTAAACTTTTAATTGGAATAACTAATGTAAAATAATATTTTATTTGAATTACGGAATATAATTAAAATATATTAACTTATCAATTCAAATATTATGATAGAAAAATTTTAAATTATAATTAAAGCATTTTTAACATATTCAACATAAATATAGTAAGAAAGAAACATCATTCAAAATTATAACTAATTTATATAATTAACTCTAATATTAATTAAGTGATAATTAAGATGCTTAGAATTCTATTTAAGTAATAACTATATTTTACATCAATAAAATTAGCACAACTTTTTTACCTCTAAATTTTTAACTAATAATTGTAATTGTAATTATAATTATAATTATAATTATTTATTATAACTATAATTATTAAAAAATTTATATTTTATGCTTAGAGTTCTATTCAAATAACAACTCTATTTTAAAATTAGCACAAATTTTAATTAATAATTGTAAATTAAATTATAATTATTTTAAATATGTAATTATCATAACTTTTATTTTACTTCAACTTTTTATTTTGAAATATGAATTCCGTAATATAATGGAAAATAAAGAGTATTCTTGTCAATTCAAAAGTTTTTCCAACCTCGTGCTTTTATATATATATATATATATATATATATATATTTATACTATAAATTATATTTATAGATGTAGTATATATATATAAATACATAAATATATATGTGTAGAAAAATGGGTAAGCTACATTGCAAGTCATCTAACCATATTTGAGTTTCTTTTTTATCGCATAATTATAAAAAGTTAAAAATGGTCACCTCAATAATTTTATTGTCTTTTTTTTTTTTGTCAACGAGTTAACTAAGAAATGAAAATGACATGATAGTTATAAAATTGACATAATAATAAATTCAATCTTAACGTTTATACATTTGTGTCAATTTGATCTTAATTTTAAAAAGTTTAGTTCTCAAAGTTTACACGATATGTAATTTGATCCCAATTCTAGAAAATTATACAAAATATACCCGGAGTAAACTCTAAAATGACATATTACAAAACCTTCCCATGAATCATAACAAGAAAAATGTTAAAACTTTTGTAAGCTCCAGATAGATATGTGGGAGACGTACAACGAAAGAATAGCCAGTGGAGCTCGCGATATCAGCTCACACGAGCCGAGGGGAGTTTGCGATCCCAGCTCGCTTATATCAAGGAATTCGCATGTAAGGGGCCGCAAGGTCAAACAAGCGATCCAGAACGGTACATGTGTTCAACATGTTCAAGGCCTGCTCAAAATGTCAATCCTATGAATAATGGAGTCAAGTTCATAAACAATAAAGTCAAATCATGAACAGTGATAATATGTATAAATACACAAATATTTTTCTTTAATAAAACATAGAAAATTAATCAACATTGGGAAAAGAACAAAATATTATAAAATTATCAATAGAATTTTACTAATTCAAACGCGATTCAAGCTTAACAATTTTGATCCAAATAGAATTTTGTTTGTAGCTTAAGACCACGATCTCTTTCTAACTCTCAATTTTCATAAAATAACTTCAAAAACCAATCCATCAAACTATTCATGTAATTTGCCTTTTACTAATTTAAAATTAGTTTTAAAGATAAATTGTATCATGCCATAGTTTACACATTCTTAGAAGCAAAAAAATTAAACTTAATGATTTAAAATCCTTCGTAGATATTGTTAAACAAACAAATGCAAAAAGAAACCTTAAAATCAAGCAAGAACGAAAGAAGAAGAAAAAGACACCACAACAAAAACACAAAAGCCAACCTTTGTTAAGGTTAGCCAATGCCTTTTTTGGAAGTTCCCAATGGTGAAAATGAAGCATAGGGGTGTAGTAATATGTTTAAATTTCAAGCCAATTTAATTATCGGATTTGGAGATTGGACAAAGAGAATTTGAGACTTTGAGCGTAGCTCTAAAGGAATCAATGCCAATTTTGATAAAACATTAGTCAAATTTGGAAAGAAAAAGACAAGCGAGTTTAGGAATGTGTTTTAGACTTAGGCCACCACTAGTGACCGATGGTCAGTGACCTGCGAGTGACAGTTAGTGTGGATCTTAGCTATTATATATTGGATTTTGGGTTTTGATGAAGAACATGAATAACAATGGAAAGGTAGAAGAGAAGAGTAAGGGGAGAGAAGAAAAAAAATGGAGAGGAAATAGAAAATAGCAATTTTTTTTTCTAGAATTCTAAGTTTTGAAATTTAAAATTATTTCTTTTAATCTTTTATAATATTTGTAATTTTAGAATTAGATTAAATTAAATAATTTGTAAATGCTAATGATTTTTTATAATTAAGATAAAATTAACACAAATGTACGAATGTTGATGATCAAACTTGTTATTATGATACTTTTAATAATTATCACTTTTATTTATGTTACCCTTAATAACTCACTACTAAAATAGATAGCATTTTGTAACTTAGATAATAAAAAAAGTTTATCCTTAAAAGAAGGTAAAACTACATTCAATGGCATTAAACTATTAATAAGTTTATATTTTAGTGATTCAATTTTAAAAAGTTATAAAATGATTATTAAACTATTCGAAAGTTTTTATTTGGGTCACTGAACTATTAAAATCGTTATTGTATGATATTCTTTGTTCGCACTACCTATACCAATAGAAAGCTCTCCTCATATCTCTTCCACAATTCAATTTCTTTTCAAGAAACAACTTTGAACATCATGAATTTACAAACTAAAATTTAAATAATTTTCTTCTCTGATCTCTAATAGTCATTGTCAAATTAACTTAGATCGACTATATATATATTTTTCTACTCGCCAATGGATACTATCCACCATACTGATCGTTGAATCAACGCTTAGAACTTACTAACTAAACTTTATTTAAAAAGAAAAACTTAACATCTTAATAATTTAAATGAAAACTTTCGAATAATTTAATAATTATTTTATAATTTTTTAAAGTTGAATGATCAAAATGTAAATTTATTAATAGTTGATTGACCTCGACATAGTTTACCTAAAAAAGCGAAACGCGGTCGTGGCTGGTATATGTGTGGGCTGGGGTTTGGGTAAAAAGTGGCGACTTGAGACAAGGGACGGAACAGCAGAGGAACATCGATAGATAGAAGAAGGAGATGGCGGTGAGAGGTAGAGCAGTAGAAACGCTGCCAAAGCTGATGAGGAGCCTGAGGAAGGACTCGGCTTCTTCAACAGTGACTCGAACTCTAGCCTTGTCCTCCCTTAGACGCGCTTTCTCTCTCTACGATCAGATCAATCTCATCGACAATGTTCCCGATGACCAGCTTCGTTTCCAACGGTTTTTCCTCTTTTCTCCTTCACTTATGTAAAACAGAAATTCCAACTCCTTTTCTTCAACACTCGCCTTAATTTTCATCTGGGTTTTTTTTTTCTTAATTGATTTGGCAGATATACGGAAACAGGATTCACTATGAACGGTGTCAACTATGAAGGCAGCTTGCTTTGTGTGGGAAATTTGGTCTCTTCTTGGGGCCCCCGTAAATTTTCTGAAATTACTCCCCAAAGGTATTTGCTTCATTTCAATTCTTTTCTGGTATGCTTTCTTAATTAGTCTAAAATTAACTGTCTGTTATACTATCTCCATTGGTGGAATTACTTCTCTTCACTTTACCTATTCACATAATTTATCCTACCATGGATCAATTCAAGTCAATACTTTTCTTCAAAAGCTTCACCGTTTAGTTTATGTTTCCTAATCTCTTGGGTTAGTGCCGTCTCTTCATTATGCTTAGGTTTCAGGTGGCTTGACTAACTAATATTTGTCCCTCCCCTATTAAAAATGAAAATTTCCAACTTTTGGTCTCTGCCCCATCTCATATTTCGTCTTTATTGTACTTTTTGCAGCTTATCCATCTTTCAAATTATACGGCCTATTCCAGGTGAGACCTCAAATAATATATATATATATATATATATATGTGTGTGTGTGTGTGTGTGTTTGTATGAAGAACAAATTCAATACCTGATAAAAGTATATCAATGATGCATCCCCATTGACCAATCATCTTGTGGACCTAATTCTAGTTTTATTCACTTGGGAATTAAAATAGAACTTTTTATGCACGCTCATGGCCCTTAGCCTTTTTTCTGGGGGGCCTTGGGAGCGGGGAATAATAATGGGTATTTCATTGCATGATCTGCAGTATTTTGCTTTCGTTTAGCATTCCTTTAGTGTCACCTCCTGTTGTACCTGGAGAACCTATGGAAGCTGAGAATAATTTCCTAATGCAGTTAGACTATATAATTCAGCTTTATTTTACATGTACTTCTATTTTTTCTTGCTTCTAGTTTTGATTCTCATGAAGCATTTCTCTCTCGTTTATTTTAGAAATTTTGATTCTTGGCTGTGGAAGGTACATTGAACCTGTAGATCCGGAACTCAGACGCTTCATCCGATCTACTGGCATGAAATTGGAAGCCTTAGACTCGGTATTGTCATTTTCATTGGAGTATTTTAATTGATACCTAAATTTGACAACTTAGTTCTGAAATTTTGTGGTTGTAATTGCTTGAATATCACTAATTTTCCACATGGCAGAGATGGACCTTCCATCCCCTCCTTGTCAATCTATTTCTATCCCTTGCATGATTGGGGTTGAAGGCTTCTCATTTATGTGTTTTTCTGAAAATCCTAATTAAATTACTACCCTAAATATTGGAGCATCAAATTTAGGCTTTCTCATGTGAAAGAAGACTAAAAGTCTGTTCTCTATTTCTCTTTTGTCCAAGCCTTAGAGACTGAAGTTGAGCACCAGTTTGTCAATCATTTCTCCGTGTCAATGTGCCTGATTAAAGAGCTCTTTTGCATTAATTTGTTAGAAACCCACGTACATATTTTTCCTTGTGTTTTGTGTTTGATTTCTCTACTAAAAACATCTGTCTATATTTTGTCTTGATTAATGCATGTGCAGAAATGCTGGTTATTATTGATGGAAGTGATTTAATACTTGTTTATAGTCAATGCTTGAAACTATAAGCACCAATAGGAACTGACTTTGATCACAACCTTCAGGCTCAGAATTTGTTCTCCTGTTGCAGAGAAATGCTGCATCTACTTACAACATACTGAATGAGGAAGGTAGAATTGTGGCTGCTGCTCTGCTCCCATATGGAGTTTCTTCATGAACCTTGGTACTCCCAATTTTTACGACTTAGGTTTTTGACTTTGTAGATGAGAAATTATCAAATGTTTGTGCATATCTTGATACCGCCATGGGAAAAATAAGCAGTTACCGTTCCATGATTTGACTTTGATGTCAGCTTCTATTTTGTGCTTGGGTTTTTCTCTGTTTTTCACCCAAATTTCAGGGAAGGTAGAGACCGTGAACCTCTTCATAATTAGCTTTGAATAAAATTTAATTGCTTACGGTTCGTGACAATCTAAAGTTGTAGGCATTTTTGAATTTGTTGTAGCTGTAGCTAAGCTAAGCTGATATGAGTAAAAGCATTGCAGTGCAAGTACTTGATTCAAACTTGATTATATGCACCCTGGTATCGGAAGGACATTTTTTTCCCCCTTTCATTGTGGTAAAATATATAAGAATTGTGTGTTTGTGTGTAGTGCTACTATACGAACTGTCTGTCATTGTAATTGTCAACTTTCTTTTGTCATGGAAATATGGAAGAAAACCAAATGTTGGCTTGGCAGGCTGAGCCAAGGAAAATGAATACAAGGGAGGAATCAAAAGCAAAAGCAAAAGCAAATCATGGACTTGGACCGGACATTTATCATTCTGACAATAGCGAAAAGGTGTTGGCATAAACTGATATACTTAAACCCCTAAAGGAATATGCAAATCCTACTTTTGGATTTACTCTTAACATGGCTTGTATCTGCAAGAGTTTATATGGTTCATCAAAGAAGATACGATTATAATTCACTACGAAATCAAATAATCAGAATAATTAATTTTTTTTGGAGAAAAAAGAAATTACAACTTAGAAATTAAGCATTAAGAAAACTCAAAATATAATCCTTATCCATTAGCTGAACCTAGAGGTGTGCATGGGCCGGGTGTCCCGGCCCGGCTCGAAGGTCCGTCTGAAATGTGGGAGGGTTTGAGCAAAAATATAGGCTTGAAAAATGGGCTTGGGCAAAAAAATGAGGCCCGTTTAGAAAACGGGCGGGTCTCGGGTATGAATTTTTTGGCCCGGGCTTGGCCCGGCCCAAAATATTTTTATTTGTTATATTTTAATTGTATTTGATTTATTTTTAAATGCATTTTTATTTGTATTTGATTTATTATATTTTTAAATGTATTTGATTTATTATATTTTTATTTATTTTTGTTTTAATTTTTATTTTATTTTTAAAATGTTTGAATTTATTATATTTTATTTTTAATAAAAAATTTATATTAGTCGGCCTGCTCGCCTGCCTTGCCTCAAGCTTACTAATTTTAAAGCTGGTGGGCTGGACAAATTTTCAGCCCATATTTGGTCGGCCAGGCTCGGGCCTACCAATCGAGTGAAAATTTTTTGGGTCTGGCAGAAATTTTACCTACCTACCATGCACATCTCTAGCTGAACCCTTGGTTCCTTATCTCTCCTAACCTTGACTATCTTATCTGCCATTCTATTATCTTCTTTTGGAATATGTTGAAGATTTTAATGACTCAGAAGCTTTAACTGCAAAAGAATTCTCGTAACTAAAGCAGAATTGGAAACTTCACGAAATCCTTCATGAATGAGATTGACTGCTTCAAGACTGTCTGTCTGAATGAGCACTTTTCGGAAACCACAATCCGAGGCAATTTGTAACCCATCAAGAATGCCCCATAATTTTGAATCAGTAACTTCACAATTTCCCAAATACCTTGTGAAGTCGACAATCCAAGATCCCTTTTGATCTCGCAGAAGCCCTTCAGCGGCCGCAAATATATCCACATAATTGACTGAACCATTAGTGTTTAAATAGACCCAACCATTCGAAGAACCAGGAACAAAAGCCGTTTTCGAGAGTTTAATGCCTTTCGATTCGAATATCGCGACATATTGCTTTAGCCAACATAAGGAGGCCTTGATAACCTCATCGAAACTCCAAGAAAGTCCTTGAAATGTGTGTAAGTTTTGTTCTTCCACATGCGCCAAATGATAATCCCAAATAGACAAGGCCAATTAATTCCACCTACTAGCTTTTCGGCATGCTGATTTCATAAATTAAGCTCCATCCATTCATGAAGAGAAACTACAAAAAAAAAAAAATAGTTTGTTTACCTGTAGGGATTAGCTGCAACCAAATCTTCCTTGCCGTTGTGCAATCTCGAAACACATGAAGGATATTCTCATAATTATGTCCACATGTACCACAAGCAGTGTTAGACCCCAATCCTCTTCGTGCTCGTTCAACATTAGTGAGTAAACGGTGTTTAATGACAAGCCAAATGAAAACTCTAACTCTTTGTGGCCCATGATAATTCCATGGTAACTTCCAAACATCCTCTTTTGCATTCCAAGAATTCTTCTGAAGTTTTTTGTATGCACTTTTAACTGAGAAAACACCAGATGTAGTCCCCCCAAATAATTCTATCCATACCAGAATTTGATTGAGGCGGCGGAATCCCTACAATCCAATGAATGATATCTTCATATAAACAAAGACGGAAGATGTAACACCCCCTAACCCTTATCCATCGCCGAGACAGGATTACGAGATATTATCGGAGCTTACAAAATAATTACACATAATATATCATCAGACAATAAAATAAAATCTCTAAATCCACTTGAGTATTGGTCACTAAATTATTTATATCTTGAGCTATAGAATTCTAAATAAAGATCCGCTTGATGTTTTTGAAACTAGGCTCAAATATCTTTCTACTATAAAATTTCAGAATTTATAATTTAGCCAATAAGTACAGTTAATTCTTCAAATTTTATTCCTGTTCTGCTGTTTGACAGCTCCGACCTTTCTTCACTAAAAATTAATTATCTCTTAGTACGAGATTTGGATAATGTTTTGTATGTTTATCTTGAAAGACTCATTAAGACTTTAAGAATATAAATTTAAACCCCTAGTTATTTTCTACAATTTTTAATAATTTTCCAAAGTCAAAATAGGGGAACTCGAAATCATTCTGACCTTGTCTCTAAAAATTTGAATATCTCTTAATATGAAATTCTTTTGCTTACACTGTTTTTTCTATGTAAAACTAGACTCAATAGGCTTTAATTTAATACTTTAGTTAACCTATAATTCAGTTTCTACAATTTTTGGTGAATTTTCAAAGTTGAACCATTGCTGTTGTCCAGAAACTATTTTAATACTAATTTTACTCCTTCATGATTCTTTGTATTAACTTTCATTTAGACATACATAATCATTATACCTTTAGGCACTCTTATGCATATTTGACTACTATTTTACCTCTCATCATTCAATCACATCAGCATTATAAAGCAAATCATGCAAATACCATAATACCAAAATGCAAACCAAATAAATGACTAATATCTACATAACACCTATAGACTAACATTTGGTCAAAATAACTTATATTTTCCATTATAACCAGAATCAAGGCATCCATAAATACCGATAGAACCAATGGATAGTGTAATATAGCTCGATAAGCTTTCAACCCGTTCAAGCTTCCGATAATCTGTAAGGTAAATAAATAAAACAGATATGTAAGCAATGATTGCTTAGTAAGCTCATACAGTCTTTAAACATACTAATTTATTTCCATTATAAAACTTTACATATTGAAAATAATCCAATATCGTTACCGTAATACTCATAAACTGTTCTCACTAATTCACAAAGTGAACTAATCCATAGTATCACACATAGACTTATACCTTCAAACTTAGTAAATTTTATATAACTTTAACTCTTCCACACTTATTCCATATACATGTCATACAAGTCATACGCATATCATTCAGCCACGGTTATATATTAATGCATTTAACCAAAGTCTTGTTCTAATTGAACACATAATAAATCGTTCTACGAGAAATTACATAATCTAAACCTTAACATTCCTTCATGAACACTAATTTATTTTCATTTAAATACTTATCTTTTCAATGCATCAAATAAATAAACAAACTACTATTCAGCTAATAGCTTGGCACTTGCCTAAACATCAAGTAACAACAATAGTTAGCGTACTTGCACATCTTACATATAAATTCAATATTGATGAACTTATTTTCTTGACATGTTACTATATACATGCTTTCCTTGTATCAACATAATCAAAGATAATAATATATTTACATGTCACTTTTGATATATTAATTAGATACCATTTCCATGTCACATTTCAATATGTCATGTAAATATCATTTTTTCTAAGACATGTTTCAATATATTATCATTTCCAAGTATTTCAATATTAATTCATAAATATTTACAATTCACTTATAGTACATTCAATTCTCATTAATTTGTTATCTTAAATGGCTTTTCGCTATTTGTTTCGCATTTCATCATACAATTGCAATATCCATTCCATAGTCATTTCATGAGTATATTGTAACACCCCGTATCCAGGTCCGATGCTAAGACTGGATGCGAGACATTACCATGCTTGAACTCACTTAATCAAGTACTTACTGGCTATAAAATTTTGTTTCGACTTAAAACCCTTCTTTCTTGGTCTAGACATACGTATCATGGTCATACGAGGCCTTAAACACTTGTTCGGACTTTCGGAACTTATTGAAAATCCTCTCTTAAAATTAGAGGTTACACGTCCGTATGGTTTGGGGCATGCCCGTGCACCCCTAAACACGCCCATGTTTCCCATCCGTAGGGAGCTACTAACTTATCTGACACGGCCTTGACACGCCCCTGCCCTCCAACCGTGTAGAGCTACTGACTTATTCGACACGGCCTGAGCACACGACCATGCCCAAGTCGTGGGTCTTACACGGCTCATGCACACAGCTGTGGGATCCACCCGTGGCCTATTCTGACATTTAATAATAAGGTGCAGGGTTTGCACGGCCTAGACACACGCCCGTGTGTCTAACCGTGTGGACACTTAGAGGCTATCTACCAAGCCTTCTTACCACTCTCACCTACACACATACATATACCAATTTAGTAAAGGCTCAATTTATCAACTAAAACACATGATCTTATACATTGATTCATGAAAATAAGGTTTTCCTCCCATACAATTACAATGACTTAAGCCATTATCAATGGCTATACACTTTTAAACTATAAACCCTCTTAGGCCAACATAATTTGGTACATTAACAACAACTTAATCAACCTTAAATTCTAGCCTTATACATGCCATGACTCAGAAAGTCTTGATACCTCGTACAATGTGTCTGCTCGATAGTGTGATAACATCTCCGGTAGCCTCCAACTCGAGCTAGTTAAAATAACCTATAAGAGATGGGAAAGAAAGAGGAGTAAGCAATAATGCTTAGTAAGTTCATCTGCATAAAATGATAATTTTATAAGTTCATTGAATATACACCACCACAAAGCATCTTTATACTAGGTCTTTCCCATTAACTAATGATTTCTTACTCAACCGCTCTTGAAGCTTACTCAATCGCTCTTGAAGCTTACTCATTCTATCTCTTACTGTACTACAAGACAATTGCTCGTTTAACTAGATTCCATTCCCTGACCGATTGTCATGTAATCACATAAGACAACACATCAAACATTTTCAATAAGCTACCCATCTCTGGGGTTTACGACTTAGCTCACCAAGATTAATACAACCGATGGTATCACGATGCCCACCACTACTAACAATGAGGTGATACCGCACATAGCTCACCGTCATTTATCATTCGTGAATAACAACCCACCAGCTTACCTATACCTTAAATGTTCATTCAAGAACATTTACGTACACTTCTATTCTTACTAACATTCACGCACTAAGTCAATAAATCTGTCTTATGCAACTAAGGTGCATTATTTATGCATTTCCCACGAAGGGTTCATCATAAATTAAGTTCATCACCTTTCAGTTCTAACACATACCTGTGCTTCTCGTGGTACAACCACATACATTCATCATATCTACTGAAATACTCAAGTTATAAAATATTCTCTTGAGTCTCATACACATGAAGTCACATAGAAATCGTACCCTAATAGGGTCTTACTTGGATTAACATGTCGATGCCATGTCCTTGACATGGTCTTATACAAATTCTTACATCGAAGCCATAATTAAATATGGTCTTATACGAGGCTTTAACTATCGTCTCAACATTCTACATGCATTTCTCATTACTCTAGGACTCAATTCTCATGGCATCTCATCAAATAATATATGTATCATACATCTATAGAGTGAATATACATTCCATATAACTTCGGAATACTTACATAAACTCATGCATACTTTCAATAATTGCACATGAACTTATCTCGTTGTCGAAATAGCCGGAAAGGACTATTTGCCCACATTTCTCTTTTCATCTGTTCTAGGTCCGAAACTCGTTTTCTTTGATCTAGAACAATGAAATTTACTCGTTTAATCACTTAATGATCATATTACAACATAATATCCACTTTGGCAAAATTACATTTTGCCCCTATACTTTGGCAAAATTATAATTTTGCCCTTAGGATCGTAAATAAATTTTTATCACATTTTCTTGTTAAACAGACTTAGCTGAACATTTAATCCTCTTACAACTACTCATAATTCCAACTATTTCAAGCTTTAATGAACAAATCACAATTTTTGCATTTTAGTCCCAATTAGGTGTTTTCATGACAACACCCTTCACAAAAGTTGTCTCTCATCATCTTATCATTCATTTTCTTCCATAAAAACTCAGCAACCAGCATAGGCTCTCTAATGGAAAGTCCCTATACTCTCAACCATATTACAAGATAGTCCCCTCATTAGCTAGCTTAAGTTTTGGGGACTCCAAAAGTACAATTTTTATCAAGAAAAGTCATCAAAATCACTTACTAATAAGGGAGATAGCTTAGCTGAAAGTTCAAACCCCCAAAGCTCCATTGCTTCTTCAATTTTCGGTGGAGAGAAGATAGGTGAATAGTGAAAGATGATAACATCTTTTACTCACCTTATTTTATTCATTTTTTTCTCACCTAATTCCCACCTATTTTGACCAAAGTTAAAAAATTCTTATCTCCTATGTCACATGGCTGGCCCACTCACTTAAAACAAGGCCAATTTGCATAATTGGGGCCTCCAGTTAATAGCCCATAGCTATTTGGCACCTTTTTCAAGTAAAATAAAACTTTCGCACTTTATGCGATTTAGTCCTTTTCACAAATTAGCTAGAAATTGCTAAAATTAAGGCACCAAAATTTTCATACATCCTTATAAACATGTTATAAAGCATAACATAACATGAAAATAATTTTATCTATCCTCAAATTAGTGATTCTGAGATTACTGTTCTGACTAGCCCCTAAATCAGGCTGTTACAATTCTCCCCCTTAAGGATTTTCGTCCCCGAAAATCTTATCAGGAGGAGTTGTTACTAACTTTCTTAAAACGTTTCCCTCAACTCTTCAAAATCACAATCTCACGTATCCTCAAGTTTCTCTTACCAATAACTCTTAAGTTGTGATACATAAGGTCGAAACGTAACTTGAGATTTACGTTATCCTTTTTCTGCGTATATATTGTATTCAGCAATCCACCAATTTGGAATTCTATATATATATATATATCCAAATGATCGTTCGGATCTACACTAATCAATCCACTACAATTCGAAAGACATCCCCTCTTTGGGAATATAGTTCAACTAAATTAGAAATCCATAAGGTTTCGTCTCACTTTCTCATTAAAGTATTTATCGAAGGTAATAGTCTTGATTTGTACACTTTAAAACTCATCTTTTAGTAGTCAACCACCTCTGACCCTAACTCAATTATGTCGTGAAATGTGCTCTACTTGTCAACACATTTATGCACATAATCGTTCTTCTTTTTCTCTTGCTTTAGCAGATATGCTACTACTGAATCTTTTACCTCGAAACTTCTGAATAAGTTCAGGACTCATCGTCATTCAAATTCTATCTCAAGGAAATATCGACAACGGAAATCTTATCCAACCTGGATTTTAACGCCTGGATTAAACTCATTCAGAGCTTATTTAAAATGCCATTTACTACCTCATTTCTGAACTCCTCTACTCAGAAAGGAAGACTCACTTTAGTCATTAACCTTGGTGAAACTAAGATATTACCAACTAATGGTCAACCGAGTAACTAACTCACATTGCTTAACAAGGATATTTTATTCAGATAGCTGTACCATGTCTGCTATCTGAGAAGTATTACAATAACTATACCCACTAATGTAATAGTTCAAGTGGTTTCCACCAAATCATTCTCAGAATCTCTTGCAGCATAAGATATTCTCACTTATCAAAATTCAAAAAATACATATTGATTTTTCCACGGATCATTAACCGATCAACTCTTTTTTCTCGATTCAGACTGAACTTAGTATTAGAACTTCCAATTAGTAGTTCTTTCTATAGCTTTCAACTCAACTATCATAGTTTGAACATTCCGGTGAGCATATCTTTGTATTATGCTCCCTACTTTCATATATACAAAATTTTATCCTCTTTACTGATCCATGCATGAATATACACAAAACTCGAATCATGTGTCAATATATTAATCTACTCCTTTTTCCACATAGAGAACATTTCCCAGCACACTCAAATCTGAGCTTCTTTTGCTGTGCTAATCTAAAACTTTTACTAGCATCATATCTCATGATCTTAGGAACATTTTGATCGAATCCATTAACTCTATACGATTTACTCGAAGGCCCATCATACAACGTGAAACTGGTGATTTTACTTCTTATACTAAAATCATCACGGACTTCTTCTTTAAAATACCCGTACAGGGTTACAAGGATATAAAGGAATGTCAATTCCAATTACTAAATCGACAACCATTTAATCTAATTTTGAAGTCAGCTAATCTTCTCGTACTATCTCATTTCATGAGATAAATAGCTATGTTGCCTCCAAAAAGGCAAAAGTTCTTAACACTTAATACTTAAAGAGATCATTATGATCCATACAGTTATGGTTATCATAATTGAACACTTTCACAGTTCAACATTGTTTCTTTAGCCATTTCTTCCTCAAACTCTTTAACAATTTTTTTCATTAACAAACCTCAAATTAAAAAGGATCTTTACAAACATACAGCTCAGGCTTCCTACTCACTTGCATCAAATAACTTAGGTTAACTTCCCTTTGTTCTTGACAATGCATAATCAATACAATTGTTAAAGCTTTCAGACGTATTTACTAATAATCGCCTTTATTAAGCATGTACCATGCCTCATTCCGTATTCGTTTCCTTGTGACTCGCTCACAAGGGACTGTATTCAGTCATTCACATGATTTTGACACAATCCTCATTTCTACCTCTATACTCATCTATCCGTCCCATTGATTACCAGGGATAGCCAAAGATGCATATGCACCGTCCTTCATGTAGGTACGAAACCAATGTCACATTCTAGTGATGGTCTCATATGGAATCTCCTTTAATTGCCAATGCCATATCTTCGGATAAGGTCTCATATGGTCTTCCTCATCAAGTATCGATGCCATATTCTGTATGTGGTCTTACACGAGTCTCATATTCATTAACATTGCCATATTACAAATATGGTCTTTTACGGAATCATATCTTGGTACCGAGGCCATGCCTCGAAGATAGTTTTATATGTGACCTTATCTAATTCATATCTCAATGATAGCCTTTTTATTCTAGTCCCCAAGGACTTCAGCCTCATGTTCAATAACAATTACTCTACCTACTAGAGCATCATGTATCAATGTGACACCAAGCATTTTCAAAATGTTAACATAAATACTGCATTAATGACATACTAACTTACTGAATTTGACTCTCATAACATCTCATCATAATTCTGCTGTGGTAAGGGGGTGAGATCACAGAGCCCCATAACTTGACTCTCGTGATCACATGTATATAATTTACTACTCATCATAAATAAAATATCAACATAGTTATACAACTCATCTCAAGTGAGTTTACACATTTATCACGCTACAATTGTTTCTATCATAAATACATTAGAATAATGTCTTCACTTACTCAAGTTCTACATTACTATCTACTTGAGTACTCAACGTTTAACTCTACTTTCTCTTATAATTAATTATCAATCAATGAATGCCTTACGGGTCTGAGTACGTCGTTTACCTGATTGCCATAGTCCAACTATGGTCTTACTCATATCACGACAGCATAGTCCAGCTATTTCTTTATATGTCATCATGATGCCATAGCCTCGCTACAGTCTTACACGAAATCTCATACCAATACCAATGTCATACCCTTGGTATGGTCTCATATGGAACTCATGTCGATGCCGATGCCATATCCCAGATATGGTCTTACACTGGCTCTCATATCGTGGCCGATGCCATGTTCCAAACATGGTCTTACACTGGCACTCTCATTGCCATGGTCTTATTCATCTTTTATGGTTGAATGTTCGTACTCATCTCTTGCATTCTGCTTAGTCAAACTTCCAAATTTTAGCTTTCATACCACAATATGGGTGGTTTCTTGCTCTTACTGCTTCTCACATACATCATGGTGCTTACTATTCTCATGTCTGTAAGGTAAACAAGGTACCTGTAACACTTGATAACAAAAATTAGTATGTTTTACTATAATAAACATAATCTAAGCATCATCATTCATAACATGAATTATACTTGTCAGTCAGTCTTAACTAGCATGATATAATATCAACTTTACTACTACCTTTCTTGCTATCTCATTTTAACTTTACTCATTTGCCCGATGAATTTCTGTGAATTACCGAGGATACTAAATCTCTTGCCATGAACTTGATGCCAAAGCTATACTCTAGATATGGACTTACATGAAAGGTCTCTTCTTGAATCAATGCCAAGCTTGCCTTGGTCTTACATAAAATATCTGTTCAATGCCAAGCTTGCCTTGGACTTACATGAAAGATCTCTTCTTAAATCACTGCCAAGCTTGCCTTGGTCTTACATGAAATATCTGTTCAATGCCAAGCTTGCCTTGGACTTACATGAAAGATCTCTTCTTGAATAAATTTCAAGCTTGCCTTGGTCTTACATGAAATATCTGTTCAATGCCAAGCTTGCCTTAGACTTACATGAAATATCTGTTCAATGCCAAGCTTGCCTTGGACTTACATGAAAGATCTCTTCTTCAATCAATGCCAAGCTTGCCTTGGTCTTACATGAAATATCTGTTCAATGCCAAGCTTGCCTTAGATTTACATGAAAGATCTCTTCTTGATTGCCGATGCCATGCCTTGGCTTGGTCTTATACGGGCTTTCTTGTCTCATGTGATGGATCGAGTATCCTGGGCAATTCTTATTCAATTGGGACTTGCTCATAATTAATCTCATTGATTTCTTTATTCAGCAAAACATTAAACATTTCATGATGACAATGTACATTATACTAAGCAAATCAATGATAGAAATCATAAAGCTTAGAAATCATACAACTTACTGAATTTAACTCGAGTGGGATTCTTACTTTCTTAATAAAACAAATTTGTTAAGGCCTGGAGACATCACACTATCACGATCCACATATGGCATGTATAGCTAGACTCTTACTCTCACTAGGTTAGTCCTAGAATCGACTAAACCATAGCTTTGATACCACTAAATGTAACATCCCGTATCCAGGTCCAATGTTAAGACTGGATGCGAGACATTACCATGCTTGAACTCACTTAATCAAGTACTTACTAGCTATAAAATTTTGTTTTGACTTAAAACCTTTCTTGCTTGGTCTAGACATACGTATCATGGTCATACGAGGCCTTAAACAGTTGTTCAGACTTTCAAAACTTATCGAAAATCCTCTCTCAAATTAGAGGTTACACGTTCGTATGGTTTGGGGTATGCCTGTGCACCCCTAAACACGCCCATGTTTCCCATCCGTGGGGAGCTACTAACTTATCTGACACGGCCTTGACACGCCCGTGCCCTCCAACTGTGTGGAGCTACTGACTTATTCGACACGGCCAGAGCACATGCCCGTGTGTCTAATCGTGTGGACACTTAGAGGCTATCTACCAAGCCTTCTTACCACTCTCACCTACACACATACATATACCAATTTAGTAAAGGCTCAACTTATCAACTAAAACACATGATCTTAAACATTGATTCATGAAAATAAGGTTTTCCTCCCATACAATTACAATGGCTTAAGCCATTATCAATGGCTATACGCTTTTAAACTATAAACCCTCTTAGGCCAACATAATTTGGTGCATTAACAACAACTTAATCAACCTTAAATTCTAGCCCTATTCATGCCATGACTCAGAAAGTCTTGATACCTCGTACAATGTGTCTGCTCGATAGTGTGATAACATCTCCGACAGCCGCCAACTCAAGCTAGTTAAAATAACCTATAAGAGATGGGAAAGAAAGAGGAGTAAGCAATAATGCTTAGTAAGTTCATCTGCATAAAATGATAATTTTATAAGTTCATTGAATATACACCACCACAAAGCATCTTTATACTGGGTCTTTCCGCTCTTGAAGCTTACTCAATCGCTCTTGAAGCTTACTTATTCTATCTCTTACCGTACTACAAGCCAATTGCTCGTTTAACTAGATTCCATTCCTGCACTGATTGTCATGTAATCACATAAGACAACACATCAAACATTTTCAATAAGCTACCCATCTCTGGGGTTACGACTTAGCTCACCAAGATTAATGCAATCGATGGTATCGCAGACACCCACCACTACCAACAATGAGGTGATACCGCACATAGCTCACCGTCATTTATGATTCGTGAATAACAACCCACCAGCTTACTTCTATCTTAAATGTTCATTCAAGAACATTTACGTACACTTCTATTCTTGCTAACATTCACGCACTACGTCAATAAATCTGTCTCATGCAACTAAGGTGCATTATTTATGCATTTCCCACGAAGGGTTCATCATAAATTAAGTTCATCACCTTTCAGTTCTAACACATACGTGTTCTTCTCGTGTTACAACCACATACATTCATCATATCTGCTGAAATACTCAAGTTATAAAATATTCTCTTGAGTCTCATACATATGAAGTCACATAGAAATCGTACCCCAATAGGGTCTTACTTGGATTAACATGTCGATGCCATGTCCCTGACATTGTCTTATATGAATTCTTACATCGAAGCCATAATTCAATATGGTCTTATACAAGGCTTTAACTATCGTCTCAACATTCTACATGCATTTCTCATTACTCTAGGACTCAATTCTCATGGCATCTCATCGAATAATATATGTATCATACATCTATAGAGTGAATATACATTCCATACAACATCGAAATACTTACATAAACTCATGCATACTTTCAATAGTTGCACATGAACTTACCTCGTTGTCGAAATAGCCGGAAAGGACTATTTGCCCACATTTCTCTTTTCATCCATTCTAGGTTCGAAACTCTTTTTCTTTGTTCTAGAACAATGAAATTTACTTGTTTAATCACTTAATGATCATATTACAACATAATATCCACTTAGGAAAAAATGACCATTTTGCCCCATACTTTGTCAAAATTATGATTTTGCCCCTAAGATAGTAAATAAATTTTTATCACATTTTCTTGTTAAAAAAACTTAGCTGAACATTTAATCCTCTTACAACTACTCATAATTCCAACTATTTCATGCTTTAATGAACAAATCATAATTTTTGCATTTTAGTCCCAATTAAGTGTTTTCATGACACCACCCTTCACAAAAGTTGTCTCTCATCATCTTATCATTCATTTTCTTCCATAAAAACTCAGAAACTGGCATAGACTCTCTAATGGCAAGTCCCTAGACTCTCAACCATATTACAAAATAGTCCCCTCATTAGCTAGCTTAAGCTTTGGGGACTCCCAAAGTACAATTTTTATCAAGAAAAGTCATCAAAATCACTTACTAATAAGGGAGATAGCTTGGCTGAAAGTTCAAACCCCCAAAGCTCCATTGCTTCTTCAATTTTTGGTGGAGAGAAGATAGGTGAATAGTGAAAGATGATAACATCTTTTACTCACCTTATTTTATTCATTTTTTTCTCACATAATTCCCACTTATTTTGACCAAAGTTAAAAAATTCTTGTCCCCTATGTCACATGGCCTACCTACTCACTTAAAACAAGGCCAATTTACACAATTGGGGCCTCCAGTTAATAGCCCATAGCTATTTGGCACCTTTTACAAATAAAATAGAACTTTTGCACTTTATGCGATTTAGTCCTTTTTCACAAATTAGCTAGAAATTGCTAAAATTAAGGCACCAAAATTTTCATATATCCTTATAAACATGTTATAACACATAACATAACATGAAAATAATTTTATCTATCCTCAAATTAGTGATTCCGAGATCATTGTTTCGACTAGCCCCTAAATCGGGCTGTTACATATATAACTCATATATTCCATATATTTGCAACATATTTCACATTCTATTTTCAACTCACTATTTCACTTCCATTTCTCATACCACCATTTCAATATAAATTATAAAACTTTCTTATTCATTTACCTCTATTAACACGACTTGGACTCGGACGGATACACGGATCCAACCAAAATACACTAGTTTGGCACCCAGTGCCTCATCAGATAATTCGAATTAATAAATTGACACCCAGTGTCTCATCGGCCATGCCGAAGTAATTTGGTACCCAGTACCTCATCTAATTTATCCGAAGTAACAATTTGACACCCAGTGTCTCATCAACTAGAGGTCGAAGTATCCCTGAACTATTCTAATCCTATGGCATGCCAACTATATCCGAATTAGACCGATACATTTAATAGGGTTTAAAATCAATTTTCAAATTTCAACCAATATTCATTTTAATTCAATAATCACAAATCCTCAAGAATTCAACTCAATATCGTAATATGAAATATTTAGTCATTCTACTTACTATACACATTAAGTAATAACTACAATAATTAATATTTCATGTACCATCATTTTTATGAATTTCATGTATATTTATTTCGGTAACAATTCATAATCATAATTATACATAATTATCAAACAAGTTTAATATACATAAATTCTCCATGTCACTAACCAAATCTTTCCAAATCGGAGAACGACTTATGGATATGAGTACATCGTTTTCTTTGTGCCATAACCCAGTTATGGTCTTTTCATTAAAATACCATAGCCCAACTATGGTCTTACATTTAAAAATTTCCATGGTCCAACCATGGTCTTATCCATCAATTCATCATTTGCCATAAAATGATTGTACTCAATTCCACGTTCTACTCCCTTTATACATTTAATTCAATTTCATAATTTAACAAAAATTTTATTTCAATAATTGATATGAATAAACACATAATACCATTCATAAATATAATAAATAAACATTAAAATTTAACCATACGAACTTATCTGGCTAAATTGCAAAAACACCAGAATTCAAGGGTATTTTGGTAATTTTCTATTTCCTTGATTTTTCACCCGATCTTGATCTAAATTAATAATTTCATTCAACATATTAATTTAGACAATAAAAAAAATTCATTTTATGCAATTTGGTCATTTTTTACATTTTTACAAAATTGCCCCAAAAATTTTACTTTTATTCAATTTAGTCCCTGAGCCCAAAACATGAAAATTAACCATTTTTAATACAAATTCAATCTATAAAAATATTCATGGCATTAAATACAGCCCATTTTTGCAATAATTCACAACAAACTCTTGTATTTTTACCATTTTAACAATTTAGTCCCTAATCGGAAATTCATCAAAATCACTTAATAAAATACTTTTAATCAACAACTAATATCTAAAATTCATCATTTAACATCAAGAATCATATATATTCATCAATGGAAACATCCAAAATCTTTAACCAAATCAAAAACAAAGGTAAGGTTTAGTTGGACTTAATTGTAACAATCTCAAAAACATAAAAGTATTAAAAACGGGGCTAAATTGAACTTACCTACAGCCAAAAATATGAAAACCAGCTTGATCTCTCCCCCTTCTCTATTTTTCAACCGAAATTTTGAGAAAAAAAGCCTAGAATGCTTTTTAAATTTCAAATTGTCTTATTTGATTTCATTATAATTACAATTTTGCCATTGTTTCTTTTTATTTTTTTATTTTTTTATTCATATGCCACCTCATCCATTAATTTAGGCATATTTATCACTTAAGTCCCTCCTTATTTATTATTTGAGCTATCAAGTCACTATTTCTTTAATTAGCAAATTTTACACATTTTTCAATTTAGTTATTTTTATTTAATTAACTATCCAAGCGTTAAAATTTCCTAATGAAACTTTAATACTAATTCAATGGCACTCCGTAAATATTTATAAAAGTATTTACGACTCGATTTATATAATCAAGGTCTCGATACCTCAGTTTCAAAACTAATTAATTTGATAAATATTTCTAAAACATAAATCACTAATTCATAAACCTTCCTAAATTCACGATTGGCTTATAAATACTAAATAATAAATTTATAAGCTCACTTGTCAGATTTTAATAGTCTCAACCCACTGTTTCTGACATTACTGAAAATTGGGCTATTACAGAAGAAGTCCAAATTCCAATCTCCATTCTCTATTACCATATCACTAAGGGAATAGTCCATATCCAAACTGGCAATACAAGCTATCTTTTTGGACAATAGCCCAACATTGGGAACCCAAGAATCCTTCCAATAGTTAATATTATGCCTATCTCCAACAGACCAAAGCAAATTCTCCCGTATGAGTGGCCAAATCTTTGAGAAAGATTTCCACAAGAAAGAACATCGTCCCCTCGATAAAGATTCCGGTAACCCACCTTGAACCCCATACTTGGACTGAAGCACATTAACCCATAAAGAAGAATGATCAGTCACTAATTTGAAACCCAATTTGATAACGAAAGAAGTATTCTGGTCATGGAGATTCCTTATACCAAGCCCTCTATGTGATTTAGGTTGGCAAATCGAATCCCAACTAACCAAAGCAATTTTTTTGTTGCCACTAGTAGACCCCTAAAAGAATTTTCTAACCATATTTTCAATCTCCTCACACAACCCCTTCGGGATCAACATCAATTGCATAAAGTAGCTCGGGATTGATAGTAAGACTGCTTGAGCTAGAGTAATTCTGCCAGCTAAAGAGAGTTGTCGAGCGTCCCAACTGCAAAGCTTACTCTGCACTTTATCCACGACAAAGCGCAAAGTATTATTCGTAACCTTCTCATGAAAGAGAGGAACCCCTAAATATGAACCAAGGTTCTGCACCACCTGGAATCCAAAAAAAACCACTAATACGCCTTTGAATGTATTCTTCCACTCCTTTTGAAAAAACCATATTTGACTTTTGTAGATTGAAATTATGACCCAAAACACCATAGAAAGTGTCCAAAACTCCCTTAATAACTCGTGCCTGTTCCTCTTTCGCTTGTCCAAAGAGAATTAAGTCATTTGAAAGAAAGAGATGGGAAAGAGACGGACCTAATCGAGTCAGCTTAATAGGCGACCATCTGCCATCAGCCATGGCCTTGTGGATACCATGTCCTAGCCAGTCTATACACAGAATGAAGAGGTAGGGAGACAATGGGCATCCTTGATGAACTCCTCTTGCTGGTTTGAATTTCTGAGATGGCACTCCATTCCAAAGCACTTGCATAGTTAAACCAGAAATAGCTGATATAATTACATTACGAAGAAAGTTAGGAATACTTACAGCCTATAAAAAAGCGTCTATGTTGTCCCAACAAACATGATCATAGGCCTTTTGAGATCAATCTTAATGGCCATCCATCTTTTATTCTTTTGCTTGCTTTTCATAGAATGAATGACTTCTTATACAATGATGATATTATCATTTATGTTTCTTCTGCTACAAATCCAGCTTGTTCAAGACCTATAAGCTATGGAAAGACCATTTTAAACCTATTAGCAGTGATCTTCATCACAAGCTTGTAAAGTACCGAACAAAGATTGATAGGGCAAAACTCGAGAAACATTTTGGGTGTTGCACTTTATGTATAAGAACAATAAGAGAATTATTAAGATCCAGATCAATGTTTTCACCAGAGAAGATCCTTTTGACCCATTCACAAATCGAAGGACCGACAAACTCCCACTAACTCTGATAGAAGAAAGCATGTAAGCCATCACTTCTAGGTGCTTTTAAAGGCGCCATGTCAAAAAGGGCCTTTTTAATCTCCTCATCAGAAATGTGCATACTAAGGAATTGGATCTCTTCCTGTTCGAGAATCAGGAAGGCACCACCTCCAAGATTGCCCATTTTTCTAGAATGCCCTCTATAAAGATTCTTATAAAAATTGACCGCTTCTTGCTTCAAATCATCTTCATCCATAACCTACTCCCCTACTTGGTTTTTTAGAGCCACAATACGATTATGCTTCCTCCTCTGCAAAGTTCGCCTATGAAAAAAGCTTGTATTACGATCACCAAAAACTAACCAGTCACACTTAGCCTTTTGCCTCCATAAAAGCTCCTCATGGTGTAACACTAATACTAGCTCTTCTTGGGTTTCCAACTCAACCTAATTTAAAAAGGTCAAATTTTTTCGATCAATCGCCTTTTGAACATTATCCAGCTTTTTCTTTAAAAGATTCTTTCGATGCAAAATGTGCCCTTAAACCTCTTTATTCCATAATTTAACTTGATCAGTGAAAATATCATGGGTTGTCGATATGTCTACCATTACCTTCCAATTCTCCTTAACAAACTCAAAAATCCCGGGTGCTTAATACATCCAGCCAAAACACGAAACGGTCTTTTAGAATAAGACTGAACTTTAGGCACAATAGAAATTTTGAGGGGTCTATGATCAAATTTAAGCTTTGGTAGATGCAGTACTTTGGACAAAGGAAACTTCAGGCTCCAAGCATCACTACAAATTGTAACATCCAGAATTTGGGGGCTATGCATTTTTAACTTAATTGTATGTTGTTGCATGCCTATGTGTAGTTGAGTGTACTTTGGAAGTTTTAGGAACTTCATTATGTAAGAGAATGCCTTAGAGAAATATTAAATTTTTTTAAGACTAAAGATGGAGCAAAACAAGATAGGCTTTAAGAAAATTTGGCATGAGGTTTTAAGCATAACAAGTCAATTGGCAAAGTGGAGTTGGCGCATGGGTAAATGCATGAGGGGAGAGGTTCAAATCCCCTAGCTAGCAATTGGAAGGATTTTAATTTTTGCTTTCTTTCCTATAGTGTCGGTCTAGCCTTATCTAGTATGAATAGACTTTCTTTTATTTTTGGATAGTAGACCAAAGGGAAAAGGCAAGTTAGTAGTTATGGTATGGAATCATGAGGTTATGGAAGGATAAGGGGACAAAGGGCTTGAAGAGTGGAAGATGTTTTAGAAGCTTTTCCATTGTCATTTGACCATGAACCTAGACGGCATAAGGGGCTAAGGGGGATTGGTTTAATTGTGATAGGAATTAAGGGAATGATGGGGAAGAAATGAGGAGGAAAAAGGGGGATCATGTTGGCAAGTGTGTTGGCCGAATTTTGTAATAGGATTAGGGGGTGAAAGTTGGCCAAAACGTTAACAAATTGTGCATCTTTTCCTTTTCTCCAAACTTTTTTTCTTAGCTGAATGAATATTAACAAAAGATAAACCTTTTTCTTTTCTTTTAGTCATTTGAGTTTTACCATTTCGGTTTTGAGTAGTCCTTTTAATTTCTTTTCTCCAAATCATATCTTCTTTCTCTCCTCTTTGTAACCGAAAATACCAAAATATCAAAGACCATTTTCTTCTCTTTTCCCTCATTCGAATGCACATAGCTTCTAAACTCACCTCTTTTCTTTTGAAAACCAAATCATCATCATCTTCTTCTTTCAATCTTTTATTTTCTTCCTTTTCTTCTCATTTACCTTGCTAAGGCCGAAACTTCTCTCTCCCAATTTCACCATTTTTGCAACATCATAAACCTCCTATCTTTCTTTTCTTTTTCTTATTTTTGTTGTCATAATCGAAACCACCATTCTCTTTCTTCTCTTTTGTTAAAACCAAACCATCCTCCATTTTCATCTTCTTCTTTCTTTTCTTTTGTTAAAAATCGAAACCACCATAGCCAAAAACACTATCTTTTCTCTTCTCTTTTTGTCCAAGCCAAAATCACCATTTCTCTTCTTCTAAATTAATAAGGCCGAATCTCCTAATAATTCAAGTAAGGGTGAATCAATCTCCGTATTACGAGTAAGGATTTTCTATCAATCGTTCTCTTTATTTTCTTTTAGAAGAGCCGATTTTAGAAAGCTAATTCTCTTATTTTCTCCTTGGCTGAATCTTTGAAGGGGATTTTAAGGATTCTTTTTGTAGCCATCGATTAAGGAGAGATCCTTCAGGATCATTCAAGGTAAGGATTGTCATATTATTGGTTATATCGTTTTTAGATAGATTACTAATCGACTTCATTTTAGGGGACTCTATCACTCGGACATTTCCCGTAAACGTAAGATTTTTGGACTAACAAAATAGGTTCGAAAAGAGCGGTGAGTGTTTGGAAGAGGGGTGGTTCTATTATACCCTCAAACTTCAAACGAAGGGCTGTATCTGGGATCTGAGATTTTCCACTGGGTTGTGGACCCTCTGCTAACGAAGATCGTTTATTTGAAGTCGTACGTACACCCGAGCCACTTTTTGTTCGTGGTTTGTCATCGGGTTTTGATCCATCCATCGGAGAGAAACCACATATAACAGTTGTCCGTGATTCTGAGGGTAAGGAATTAGATCTTTCATCAATAGTGTAGATTTATAAGTATTAGTGTGTTCTAATCAAGTGTGATAAATAATTAGGTGTCATTTAGTGGGAAGGTATCGTTCTCCTTTGTTATAAGGTGTGTAACATTATACTAAATTTCTCATAGATCTAAAATAAGTATGATTTGTATGAAAATATGTATTATAACGGTTGCGGGTACCATTCAGTGGTACACCATATTCAGATATGTTTAACCCCAATATTTTATTAATATTGTTATATGCATAAATATGAAATAAGTATGACTCTGCTATGATTTTGGGGTAAATGGCATGAAAACTGAATAATATGTATGTGCATGGGCATATAGGTGTTATTGATAAAGGGGAAGTGTTCTGGTGGTTTTACCACATTATTCGGTAACTTCGGTCACATATATGAATCCGGTGACTTCGGTCACATATTTTGAATCCGTGACTTGGTCTAATATGTCAGTGGCCATGCCACAAAATTAAAAGGCGATGTGCATGTTGATTGCAAGCAACTACCTTCGATGGTGTGTAGCGGATGGAGGGTCGATTTAGTAATCCCCACGGTGTGATTGGTAGGTACGGGTGGTGTGTAGTGGATGGATATGTAGGTGGGCTTGGGTTTGCATTTCATTTTATATATCCATGTGATTTTTAAGTGATTTTATTTGATTTGCTATAAAATGGGCTTATGGCTAAATATGTTTTAAATGGGCTTAATGGCCATGATCAATTGGGCTTTTAGTGTTTTGTTACACATTGAGTCTATGACTCACCTTTTTATGGGATATATTTCAGGTGACTCTTAGCACGATGGATCGGGTCAGCGAGGACAACGTGGTGGCCAATGCTCAACAAAGTATTTTGGAGTTTCTCTCAATTAAACCTATTAAGTTTATTTTTATTACTTAGGATTTATTTTGGGTTATGTTATTTTTGTAATAAGGCCATTATGAACTATTTTAATTTTATGTTTTATATTTTTAATCGCCACGAACAATTATTACTAAATAATTAAATGATTTTGAAAAATAACTTAAACTGCTTTTTGACACCTATGTTTTTATAATAATAATAAGTTTTCATTAAATTTGGTTTTCTTTTAACTTATAAATTTCTCTTAAAAATAATGTTTTAAGAAGATACAAATTTATTTAACAATACGATTTTAATGCAATCATTAAGTTAATTTGTTTTATTCGAAACCATTATATTTTTTAAATAAACTAAACGAAATTTAATTAAAGTTTTACTCGAGGAACATATCAAATCCGGTTAGGCTTTTGGGCCGGGTTTGGGGTGTTTCAACTTGGTATCAGAGCCTAGTTTTAAACTCTCGGCCTTAGGTTTTGAAGCCCACAACGTTTTCAAAATCAGGCCCAAATGACTTTTTGAAAGTTTTCTTAAGTTAAAATGGTTTTATAGAAGCATGGCACCCGAGTTCTCAGCCCAGGTCCATCAGGTAAGTACTTTATTGATAAAGTGATGTGAATGTAGGATATTTTAAAGTGATAAGCCTAAAGAAACTATACTTTAGAGACATGGACCCTAGGTGTATGTGTACTACTACGAAAAAACCACTGAATAAATATCTGTTGCATAAAACTTTCTTTTAATAAGAAGTGAAAAGACTCTAATGCATAAGATTTTTTCGTAAAAGCAGATAAGACACGTAGTAGACATGAGTTCTAGGGGACGTGGTCGTCGAGGATGCGGTAGAGGAAGATTGGCTGTGTCAGAACCAGTTAGATCTGGTCAAGGTTTCGAAAATGAAGCTCCGCCACCGGCTGTTAGGGTGGAATTTCAAGAGCAAAATGGAGGAGATGACGCAGTATCACAAGCTGTGCTGCGAGTTTTGGAACGAGTAGCAGGAGCTAGTATGGGAAATGGGTCTCGAAAGTCAGTAGCTGAGAGACTTAGATCAAATGGAGATAAGATTTTTAGGGGAGTATTTGGAGTAGCTCCGAATGTAGCGGAGTATTGGTTAGAGGCAGTCGAGAGGATCATGGACGATTTGGACTGCCTTCTTCAAGAAAAGTTGAAAGGTCTTTGTTTCACTACTTCGTGATGAGGCCTACCAGTGGTGGCTCACTGTCAAGGAGAGTACCCCTGTGGATCGAGTGGATTGGGGGTATTTTAAGGTTAAATTTGAAGGGAAATACATTAGAGCTAGCTACATCGACTCTCAGAGAAAGGTATTTCTAAATTTAATGCAAGGAAATAAGTTGATAGCTGAGTATGAAGCAGAGTTCTTGCGACTTAACCGATATGCCAGAGGGATAGTAGCTACTGGTTATGAGCGGTGTGTCAGATTCGAGGATGGATCGAGAGATGAGTCATGAGTGTTGATTGCTTCAAGACGGAAAGAGACTTTGCAGTCTTGGTGGATAGGGCAAGGATAGCTGAAGAAGTTAAGCGGACTAAGAGACAGAACCGAGACAGAGGCCAGAATAAGAATAAGAGGAGTTTTGGGTCTTCAGGGTCATCCGGGAATTTTCAAAAGAAACCAAGAGTTGATGAGCCGCGAGGTCAGCAGGTTGCTACGGGAGGACAACATCGTATTTGTGTTCAATGTGGGAAGATGCACCCGGAAGAATGTTGGAAAAAGACCGGGGGATGTTTCAAGTGCGGGTCTAAAGACCATATGATTAAAGATTGTCCGATGAATACAGATAAGAACCGCTCAGCAGGTCAGGGTGTTAATCAGGCTGGCAGAGGTGGACAGCAGCCGATGAGGGGTCGTGGTCCAAATGGAAAAAGTAATGCATCTGGTAGAGGTCGCGGAACTCCAGGCAGAGGCAGTGGTAGCACTGAGGCGAGACAGCCAGGTCTGGTATATGCAGTTCATCGCAGAGAAGATAGTGACGCACCTGATGTTATCACGAGTACGTTTTTGATTTTTGGGTTGCCCTTTATTGCTTTGATAGATATAGGGTCAACTCATTCATACATCGCTAGTGAAGTATCTGGAACTCTGCATGTGACTTCTGAGACTGTACCTAGGAAGATGACTGTACTTAGTCCTTTAGGACAAACAGTAGTAATAGATAAACTCTTTAAGGAAGTGCCTTTAGAAGTTCAAGGGACGCAGTTTTTGGTTGATTTAATGGAGTTGCCATTCGGGGAATTCGACCTAATCTTAGGCATGGACTGGCTAGTGAAATATCATGCAAATATGGATTGTGCTGCTAAGTGGATGTCCTTAAAATCTATTGATGACAAAGAAGTTGTGGTGATGGGCGAGAGACGAAATTACTTATCAAATGTAGTATCTACCCTTAAGGCAGAAAAGATGGTTAGAAAGGGATGTGTAGCCTTTCTGATGTTGGTTAGTGCCTTGGAGGCTAAGGAAGCAACTGCTGAAGAGGTCAGGACTGTGAGAGAATTTGTAGATGTTTTTCCGGAAGAATTT
Source organism: Gossypium rotundifolium (assembly GCA_025506655.1). Lineage (NCBI taxonomy): Eukaryota > Viridiplantae > Streptophyta > Magnoliopsida > Malvales > Malvaceae > Gossypium > Gossypium rotundifolium. The sequence goes on from CP106725.1 coordinate 55,253,698, forward strand.
CTAGGATTGCCTCCGGATTGAGAGGTAGAATTCGGGATTGATTTATTGCCTAGAACGGCACCAGTTTCTATTATTCCGTATAGAATGGCACCGAAGGAGTTGGTTGAGCTTAAGGCTCAGATCCAGGAGTTACTTGATCGTGGATTTATCCAACCCAGTGTGTCTCCATGGGGAGCACCGGTCCTATTCGTGAAGAAGAAGGACGGAACGATGAGGATGTGTATAGATTACCGGCAGTTGAATAAGCTGACCATCAAGAACAAGTATCCTTTGCCAAGGATCAATGACTTCTTCGATCAGCTTAAAGGAGCTACGGTATTCTCAAATATAGATCTAAGGTCGGGGTATCATCAGCTTAAGGTGAATAAAGCGGATATTCATAAGATAGCTTTCCAAACAAGATATGGGCATTATGAGTTTTTGGTAATGCCGTTCGGATTGACGAACTCCCCAGCTGCGTTCATGGATATGATGAATTGGGTTTTCCAGCCCTACTTGGATCAGTTCGTTGTGGTGTTCATAGATGATATCCTAGTGTATTCTAAGTCCGAGATAGAGCATGATGAGCATCTTCGGATAGTGTTACAAGTGTTAAGGGAGAAGAAGCTATATGCCAAATTTAGCAAATGTGAATTTTGGCTGAAAGAAGTTGCATTTTTAGGCCATGTGGTGTCTGCAGAAGGAATAAGGGTGGATCCTTAGAAGATTGAGGCAGTACTAGATTGGAAACCACCTAAGTCCGTATCTGAGGTTCGTAGTTTCTTGGGATTAGCAGGCTACTACAGAAGATTCGTCGAAAGATTTTCATCGATAGCTGCACCTTTAACGAAATTATTACGAAAGGAGGTACCTTTCGTATGGGTAGATAAGCAACAAGAGAGCTTTGAGAAGCTTAAGAAGGTGTTGACTGAAGCTCCGATTTTGATTCAGCCTGAGGCAGGGAAGGATTTCATGGTGTATTATGACGCTTCTCACACAGGATTAGGATGTGTTCTGATGCAAGACGGGAAGGTAGTTGCATATGCGTCTCGGTAATTAAGGCCACACGAGGTTAATTACTCGACACATGATTTGGAGTTGGCTGCAGTAGTCTTTGCTCTTAAAGTTTGGAGAAGTTATTTATACGGGGAAAAGTCAGTGATATACACAGACCACAAAGTCTAAAATATCTACTGACTCAGAAAGAACTAAATTTGAGACAGCGAAAGTGGATAGAGTTGTTGAAAGACTACGACTGTTCTATTGAGTACCACCCGGGCAAGGCGAATGTGGTGGCAGACGCTCTAAGTCGGAAAGTGGTGTCAGATTTAAGGGCAATGTTTGCACATCTTAGTCTTTATGACGATGGAAGCTTGCTGGCAGAATTACAAGTAAAGCCGACGTGGTTGAGTCAAGTGAAAGGGAGAGAGATGGTAGACGATGATCTGAGTGCTAAACTACGGCAGGTACAGAATGAGGAATTAGAAGATTTTGGTATTAACAATGATGGGGTATTGTGTTTCAAAGGTAAAATCTGTATGCCGAGGGATCAGGAGTTGAGGCAAAAGATTCTTAAGAGTCGCATGGTAGCCCTTATGCTATGCATCCTGGAGGAAGTAAGTTATACCGAGATTTACGAGATCAATTTTGATGGCCTGGTCTTAAGCGGGAAGTTACAGAATTCGTAGGGAAGTGCTTAACGTGTCACCAAGTCAAGGCTGAACATCAAGTACCTTCGGGATTGCTTCAGCAGATAAAGATTCCGCAGTGGAAATGGGAGAGAATCACCATGGACTTTGTTAGTGGGCTTCCTCCACGCCTACTAAGAAAGACTCGGTATGGGTGATAGTGGATCGATTGATGAAATCATGCATTTTATCCGATTCGGGTTGATTACTCTTTGCGAAATTGGCGAAGTTATATGTGGCTGAGATTGTGAGATTGCATGGAGTGTCGGTGTCGATTATTTCAGATAGGGATCCGAGGTTTACATCTCGATTTTGGAAAGTATTGCATCAGGCTTTGGGCACTAGATTGGATTTTAGTACGCATTTCATCCACAATCGGATGGCCAGTCTGAATGAGTAATCCAAATTTTAGAAGATATGTTAAGGGGATGAGTGATAGATTTCAGAGGAAGCTGGGAGGAGTTCTTACCATTAGCAGAATTTGCGTACAATAATAGTTACCAAGCCAGTATTCGGATGGCACCGTATGAAACACTATATGGACAGAAGTGTCGCACTCCTACGTGTTGGACAGAATTAGGGGAACGTCATGTTTTGGGTCCAGAAATAGTGGCTGAATCCGAAGAAAAAGTTAAGGTAATTCAGGCTCGGTTAAAAGAGGCATCTGACAGGCAAAAGTCGTATGCAGATCTTAAGCAGAAGGAAATAGAGTTTGCTGTGGGGAATCAAGTATTCCTAAAGGTTTCACCTTGGAAAAAGGTGATGAGATTTGGTCGCAAAGGAAAGTTAAGCCCTAGGTTCATAGGACCTTATCGGGTTTTGAAGCGGGTCGGACCTGTGGCATATCAGTTAGAATTGCCTTCGGAGTTGAAGCAAATGCACAATATGTTCCATGTTTCAATGTTACGTCGTTACCGGTTGGATCCATCTCATGTAGTGCCAGTTGAGGAGGTGGAATTAGGACCAGATTTGCCCTACGAAGAGGAGCCAATTCAAATTCTGGAGCGGGATGTAAAGGTGTTACGGAGGAAATCAGTTCCTCTCGTCAAAGTGTTATGGCGTAATCATGGATCGGAAGAAGCTTCGTGGGAGTCGGAGAAAGTGATGCGATAGCAATACCCTCACTTGTTCTAGCCAGGTAATTTGGGGTCAAAATTATTTTAAGGGGGTAGACCTGTAACATCCAGAATTTGGGGGCTATGCATTTTTAACTTAATTGTATGTTGTTGCATGCCTATGTGTAGTTGAGTGTACTTTGGAAGTTTTAGGAACTTCAGTATGTAAGAGAATGCCTTAGAAAAATATTAAATTTTTTTAAGACTTAAGATGGAGCTAAGCAAGATAGGCTTTAAGAAAATTTGGCATGAGGTTTTAAGCATAACAAGTCAATTGGCAAAGTGGAGTTGGCGTATGGGTAAATGCATGAGGGGAGAGGTTCAAATCCCCTAGCTAGCAATTGGAAGGATTTTAATTTTTGCTTTCTTTCCTATAGTGTCGGTCAAGCCTTATCTAGTATGGATGGACTTTTTTTTTATTTTTGGATAGTAGACCAAAGGGAAAAGGCAAGTTAGTAGTTATGGTATGGAATCATGAGGTTATGGAAGTATAAGGGAACAAAGGGCTTGAAGAGTGGAAGATGTTTTGGAAGCTTTTCCATGGTCATTTGACCATGAACCTAGACAGCATAAGGGCTAAGAGGGATTGGTTTAATTGTGATAGGAATTAAGGGAATGATGGGGAAGAAATGAGGAGGAAAAAGGGGGATCATGTTGGCAAGTGTGTTGGCCGAATTTTGTAATAGGATTAGGGGGTGAAAGTTGGCCAAAACTTTAACAAATTGTGCATCTATTCCTTTTCTCCAAACTTTGTTTCTTAGCTGAATGCATATTAGACAAAAGATAAAACTTTTTCTTTTCTTTTAGTCATTTTAGTTTTACCATTTCGGTTTTGAGTAGTCCTTTTAATTTCTTTTCTCCAAATCATATCTTCTTTCTCTCCTCTTTGTAACCGAAAATACCAAAATATCAAAGACCATTTTCTTCTCTTTTTCCCTCATTGCCGAATGCACATAGCTTCTAAACTCACCTCTTTTCTTTTGAAAACCAAATCATCATCATCTTCTTCTTTCAATATTTTATTTTCTTCCTTTCTCTTCTCATTTACCTTGCTAAGGCCGAAACTTCTCTCTCCTAATTTCACCATTTTTGCAACATCATAAACCTCCTATCTTTCTTTTCTTTTTCTTGTTTTTGTTGTCATAACCGAAACCACCATTCTCTTTCTTATCTTTTGTTAAAACCAAACCATCCTCCATTTTCATCTTCTTCTTTCTTTTCTTTTGTTAAAAATCGAAACCACCATAGCCAAAAACACTATCTTTTCTCTTCTCTTTTTTCCAAGCCAAAATCACCATTTCTCTTCTTCTAAATTAATAAGGCCGAATCTCCTAATAATTCAAGTAAGGGTGAATCAATCTCCGTATTACGAGTAAGGATTTTCTATCAATCGTTTTCTTTATTTTCTTTTAGAATAGTCGATTTTAGAAAGCTAATTCTCTTATTTTCTCCTTGGCCGAATCTTTGAAGGGGATTTTAAGGATTCTTTTTGTAGCCATCGATTAAACAGAGATCATTCGGGATCATTCAAGGTAAGGATTGTCATATTATTGGTTATATCATTTTTAGATAGATTAATAATCGACTTCATTTTAGGGGACTCTATCACTCAGACATTTCCCGTAAACGTAAGATTTTTGGACTAACAAAATAGGTTGAAAAGAGCGGTAAGGAGTGTTTGGAAGAGGGTGGTTACATTATACCTCAAACTTCAAACGAAGGGCTGTATCGGGGATCCGAGATTTTCCACCGGGTTGTGGACCCTCTGCTAATGAAGCTCGTTTATTTGAAGTCGTACGTACACTCGAGCCACTTTTTGTTCGTGGTTTGTCATCGAGTTTTGATCCATCCATCAGAGAGAAACCACATATAAAGTTGTCCGTGTAACACCCTGGTTTAGGGGCTAGGCAATTCGGGTATAATTCCAGTGTTGGAAGGTTTTTGGGTGTTTTTGGATGTGTTTTAGAGGTTTAAGAATGCTTGGATGAAAGGGAAAGGCTTTGGAAAATTTTTGATTTTTAGGGTCTAAAGGGGAAATAGGGCAGGAAGGCCTTAAAAATAATTTGGGGGAGTTTAGGACGCAAGAAGCAGATTGGTGGAGTGGCATGGAGGCGCTGCTTAAGGGGCTGGAAGTAGCGCCATTGAGGGTCTTGTGTTCGAACCAGGGTGGCAGCATTTTGTTTTTGCGTCAGCTATAGGAACTGGGCTAGGTAGGCCTTATTAATTAATGGCCAGGTAGGTGGACATGAAAGTCCAATTGGCGGAGTGGCTCTCATGCGCCACTTAGGCGCTGAAGGGGAGAAAGGGCGCTGGTTCGAGTGGGGGCAGCGGCATTTTGGCATTTTTATTTTTGTTATTTGGTGATGGGCTGAAGTAAGAAGGGTTTAAAATTAAATGTTGGGGCTTTATGGCATAAAAATCAAAGTGGCCGAGTGGCCTGGGCGTTGGAGGAGAGGGGTGCAGCAGCAAGGTTCCAGGTTCGAACCATGTGAGTGGCATTTGGAGTTTTAATTTTTTTATTCTTTTGGGTAGATTTGAAGGCATTGGATGGCACATGGGGAGCATCAAATAGGATAAGGTTGAATTGGGGTTGTTTAGCTTTTGAATTAATTTGGTGGGTAATCTTGTTTTATTTATTTTGATAATGGTGGGATTATTTTAATTAGTTTAAAATTAGTAAATAGGTGATAATGGTTGCTATTAGATTATTTTTTATTTTGAATTGGGTGGTATTGAGTGAATTTAGGAAGGAATTTTGGATTTGGTGGAAGTCATGGCGAATGGGGGCTTGGAATGTTTAATCGGCTTTGGAGTCTTCGGGGAGGGTGCGAATTTGCTATTTAATGGGCACTTCCTTCTTGAATTTCTTTTGACCCTTTAGCGAATGTTTAATCTTTTCTAGACCTTCATTTTCTTTTTCTTCTTATACTCTATTCTCACCAAAACCGTCCCTCCTTCTCACTGCTTATTTGGTCGAAACTACAGGTCACTTAGTAGAATATTCCATTTGTTTCTCTCCACTTCATTCAAGCCGAAATCACCCCTAAAAGCTTAACTTGGCGAACATTCCAACTCCATTTAGGAGTCATTGTCAAACATTTAGCCTCTTATTCTCTCTCGCTTTGTTTACAAGTCCCCGTCAAGAATCTTATTCCTTGTGGTAGCCGATTATTGGTTGGGCAAAGGTTGGAGCGTTGGGTTTTTCTTTAGTCGTTTGAAAGGTAAGGTCGTATGATATTAATCTATCTCTTGTAGTATTCGGACAAGGGATTTTTACATGAATTGTGGTTGATAGCCGATACTAATAGTCTTGTAATGTGATTTTCGGCAATTCCATTGGTGTTTTGGGATTCAATTAAAAGGGTAAGTGGTTTGATATTGACCTTAGGCCATTGGTTGTGTTTTGGTGTTGACCGAATGGTGACTATGGTTTATAGGGCAATCGACAGAAGCAAAGGAAGCCTTCGGGATTTCAATTTATTTCGGTAAGGATGATTAGTAAGTGACTTAGATTCGTTAATAGTAGATTATGACTTTGTTGATTAATCGTGTGGTTCTGATTAAGTATCGTCGATGGATGCGAGTGCCAGTCAAGAGGGGAAAGGGAAGGTCACTGTCCCGAAGTTTAAGAAAAGTGCTGTCTCGGCGGTTCGTGATTGGCCACTGGGGTGTGGGCGTGCAGCAGAAAATGATAGGCAGATAACGGTAGTCTCGCTAAACGATAGCATCGGGGTCGAGGGTTTAGAGCTTCAGGTTATAAGGTGTGTAGTTAGCCATTGTTTCCGGGATTTGCGTGATATTTTCCTGTTTAATATGTTTGCTAACAAGTGCGAAGAATGTGAAATTGATACCCTTGAAGGGGTATGATGATGACCAAGTTAGTAGCAAATTGGTTAATATGTGATAATTGATTTTAATATGTGGGTATGCCTATGATTGTGAATATCATGCACATGCATCATCTCCGCATTATATTATGTTACATGTGCATGGGTGGGTTTACGAAAGAAGGTACGGTGTACTTGAGTACGTGATTGATATCGACTTTGTGCTACATCGTGGATTGGCGCCGATCGAGGTCGCGTTGTGGATCTTTGCAATTTAGTTCGCGTGGTTACCTTGATTGATATCGGCTTTATGCCATATCGTGGCTTGGTGGGTGGTGGTGCCCCATCGTGGTTTGATGTTAGCTACACGCTACATCATGGATGGCATTGGTTGCCTTCTTGGAGGGAAAAGGAGAGGGTGACTCGATAGTCCCCTGGTGTGTGGTAGGCTGGTTAAGGGGGTGTGTAGCGGATGGACCTTAGGATTGGGTTGGGTTTCATGTTGCATTGTTCCGTTATGAAATGATATGGAAATGGGCCAAGCCCAATATGACATGTGGATAGGTATGTTTTGAGAACATACGTGGAAATGGGCCAAGCCCAGTGATCAGTGGACTGATGAGAAAAGGGCCTAGCCCAGTGCTTGAATATGATTTGATTGTGGGCCAAGCCCAGATCATGGTAATGTCTATATGTTTACATGTTGCATTTGATAATTGGGTTGATTTGTGGCTAACATGTGGGTGGATATCAGTGGTTTAATTACACACTGAGTTCGTGTGACTCACCCAATTATTTATCCAACTTCGCAGGTGACTTGTTGATCGGACCGAGTCGGAGAGGATGCAAGGTGGCCCATGCAGAAGGAGATTGATTTAATTACTTTTAAGCAATTTTTAACACTAAGCGTTTTGTTTAGTATTGGTTGTAATAAGGGCCACTTTTGATTAAAGTACTCTATTTATAGTTGATAAAGGTTATATCGTACTTAGTGATATTTTTACAAATGATTTATTTTATAATAAATTGTAATAAAGTTTTAATTCAAACCAAGCTTATATTATTAAATAATTTTTAAATGGACATGATTTTCAGAGTTAACAAATTTTCACGTTTTAATCTGAAGTCAAAGATTTTCAACCGTCTTTTCGTAGTGACAGAACCGGATCCGGTCTAGACTCGTGGGTCGGGTTTGGGGATGTTACAGTTCGTGATTCCGAGGGTAAGGAATTAGATCTTTCATCAATAGTGTAGATTTATAAGTATTAGTGTGTTCTAATCAAGTGTGATAAATAATTAGGTGTCGACGGCGGGAAGGTATCGTTCTCCTTTGTTATAAGGTGTGTAACATTATACTAAATTTCTCATAGATCTAAAATAAATATGATTTGTATGAAAATATGTATTATAATGGTTATGGTACCATTCGGTGGTACACGATATTCAGGTATGTTTAACCCCAATATTTTATTAATATTGCTATATGCATAAATATGAAATAAGTATGACTCTGCTATGATTTTGGGGTAAATGGCATGAAAACTGAATAATATGTATGTGCATGGGCATATAGGTGTTATTGATAAAGGGGAAGTGTTCTGGTGGTTTTACCACATTATCCGGTGACTTCGGTCACATATATGAATCCGGTGACTTCGATCACATATTTTGAATCCGGTGACTTCGGTCACAACTGTCTGGTGGCCATGCCACAAAATTATAAGGGCAATGTGCATGTTGACTGCAGCAACTGCCTTCGATGGTGTGTAGCGGATGGAGGGTCGATTTAGTAATCCCCACAGTGTGATTGGTAGGAACGGGTGGTGTGTAGCGGATGGATATTTAGATGGGCTTGGGTTTGCATTTCATTTTATATATCCATGTGATTTTTAAGTGATTTTATTTGATTTGCTATAAATGGGCTTATGGCTAAATATGTTTTAAATGGGCTTAATGGCCATGATCAATTGGGCTTTTAGTGTTTTGTTACACATTGAGTCTATGACTCACCCTTTTATGGGATATATTTCAGGTGACTCTTAGCATGATGGATCGGGTTAGCGAGGACTACGTGGTGGCCAATGCTCAACAAAGTATTTTGGAGTTTCTCTCAATTAAATCTATTAAGATTATTTTTATTACTTAGGATTTATTTTGGGTTATGTTATTTTTGTAATAAGGCCGCTATGAACTATTTTAATTTTGCGTTTTAGATTTTTAATCTACCACGAACAATTATTACTAAATAATTAAATGATTTTCAAAAAATAACTTAAACTGGTTTTTGACACCTATGTTTTATAATAATAATAAGTTTTTCATTAAATTTGGTTTTCTTTTAACTTATAATTTTCTCTTAAAAATAATGTTTTAAGAAGATACAAATTTATTTAACAATACGATTTTAATACAATCATTAAGTTAATTTGTTTTATTCGAAACCATTATATTTTTTAAATAAACTAAACGAAATTTAATTAAAGTTTTACTCGAGGAACATATCAAATCCGGTTAGGCTTTTGGGCCGGGTTTGGGGTGTTTCACAAATTGCTCTATCAAGTCTCTCAAAAACTCCCCCTCTATTCCAAGTGAAGTTATGCCAACTAAAACCCAAATCATGCAAGCCCATGCAATCCATGAATTCACTAAAGAGTGCACATCTTTTCCCAATAAATCATCCACCTCTTTTTTCGAACGATGCAAGAATAGCATTAAAATCTCCAACAGCTAACCATAGTGTCTCATCCACCGGTACAGTACATTTGAGAGCATCTCATGACTGCCTCTGCTTTTGACCGTTAGGACTGCCATAAACAAAAGTGACCAACACCAGTTGCCGATAAAACTTTCCAAAAATTCTAAGTAAAATAAATTAGGAGTGATTACCCAAAAAATCTACAGAAATGGAGTCTTTCTATCCTATCTAAATTCCACCTGAGAAACCCACAGCCTCCACTCGATGAGAAAAATCAAAACCAAGCTTAGCAATGACAGAATTAGCTTTGGAATCACTATCTCTTGTCTCCAAAAGGCCAATCAAGTCAGGCTTATGTTCTCTATTATACTCCCAAAAAATACGAGGAAATTTCAAACTAGCACAACCTTGACAATTCCAGCAAAAAGTAGTAAAATTCATATTTTAAATTTAAATAACAAAATTAAAAATACCACCCAATTACACAAATGTAGATCTAGGACCTCCAGTCTATCCTTCAGCACTACCTCCAATCCCATCTGTTCCAGTCCCAACTTGCGAATTGACAAGATTAACCATAGAGCTTATAGAAGGAATTCGAGAAATTCCAGAATTTTTTAATCTACCTCTCTTTTCTTTGAACGAGCGATTGAGGGAAGCTCCACCATGATTATTACCAAATTTATTCTTAGAAACACGCCCTCTGGAAACAGAAAAAGATTTACTAGTATTGACTAAAATATTTTTCTTATTACCTTTGTGCGTTGTCTTCATATTATTATATTTAATAATAACAGCTTTATGGTGCTTTGGGTCTAAAAAATTTGTGTCTAAATTGACTGCCGATTCATTTGAGCCCTCAAACATGGGATTATTAAGGACCAAGTTATTTTCTATATTTCCTGAAGAAACCGAATGCAAATCTCTAATTTCCTGTTGAAATAAGTCATTAGAAGAAATGCCATCCAAATGTTGTTTATTTAAAAAAAATGTTTTGATCATTTAAAGAGGAATTATCCAAACCACTATGGGTTAGCCCATTAGACGCTAAAAGCCTGTCCTACCTTATCCTTTCCACACTTGGCCCACCAAGCTGTTCATTTGATAGCCCACTAGCATGCGTAGCATCCTTTTTCAAATGAATTACTCCTGCAGACGGAAGAATGGAAACATTGCTAGAAAAGGAAAAATTATTAATCAAGTCCTTTTCTTTTTGAAGAAAGCCAGCTCCCACAAGTCTTTTACCTAAGGCCTTAGACCCACTATTCCCCTTAGTCTGAATAGTTCCACCAACTTTCGGCCTATTTAAACATGGGCCCAAATTAAGCCTAGCTGAATCCCTAAAAATCACCTCAACTCCACTACTTATTTTCCCTAAATGGCCCAAATCTTCTAAAGCTAAAACCTTATTTTCCTTTTGATTCCCACCCATAGCCGCATGCCTATCCTTCTTCTCCCTCAAAAGATCCCCAACAGCTTCATCAATGCCTCCACCTGAAACCTATCCCCCAATTAATGGTGCAAACCTAGTCCCTAACGGATCCTTCCCTAATTTCACAGCCCTGTTAGCCCGAGAATCCCCTTGACCCCTCATTGACTTTCTCTCAACTAACATCCACAGCCCGTAATTAGCGTTCTTTCCATCACCACTGTAACAGCCCGGTTTAGACCCTAGTTGAAATAGTGGTTCGAGACCACAAATCTTAGGTCAAAATGTTAATTTAATACTATTTTCTGTGTGAATAGTATGAGACATAGTCTGCATGAAAATTCTGTGTGATGATTTGATCGTTTTAGGGTCGAATTAAGAGAAATGACCTAATCGCGTAAATAGTAAAAGCTATGTGCTGATTTATAAGTATTTAAGTGTTGTTGTCTTTTAAATATGGAGGCTTTATGATGCAATTTAACCAATATTAGTGGATGGTGGATGGACATTTTAACCAACTAAAATGTAATATAATATGTTTTTATTAAAGGCTAACATGGTAATTGAATTAATAATAATAGATTAGTAACACAAATCATGAAAGAAGATGAGTATTCATCTTATTACTCACCGAAAATTGAAAAGAAAGGACGGCTAAAAAGCTTTGAAGTTTGATAAACTATAAAAGTAACATATTTTAACCCCATATTTAATATGCTTTTGGATGATTTAGCCCTTGATTTATGTAAAAAGGTGCTTTTAATCCTTTCTTTTCATGTTTATACTCAGGAAAGCACCCGAGGATAAAAAGAACACAAAATGGGCTTAAAACGGAGTAATTGGGCCTTAGCAAGAAATCAACACGGCCTGACACAAAGCCTGCACGACCATGTCTCGATGATTACCTAGAGCACGGCCCAACTCATGAGTTGCACGGTCGCGCATCATCTCATTACCACATATGGGCATGTCAAACGATCTACATGGCCGTGTCCCAATCGACAAACCTGAAGCACGACCTGAATCTCAACTTACACGGTCGTGCCCAAAATAACAGAATCAAGGCACGGCCCAACCATGATTTACACGGGCGTGTGACATGGCCGTGCCCCTGTCGCGGGAATGAGCAATTTCACTCGGAATTGGATGCTTGAAGCCAAAGAAACATACTCCTAAGTCTACTCAAACACCTTAATAGTAATTCTTCTTGGAGAAGGTACTTAAGAGCTAAGGATAGCATCCCAAAGCCTATACAAACAACCCAAGGCAGACATTAAAGGGGCGTCTTTGGCAGAGGCTTTTGCCGAAGCTTTCATCTTTTAGGGAATCACTTGAAGATAGCCAGTTGATCCATCTCAAGAAGCCAGAGTTTTTATTCAAGATAGAGGATCTCCTCTTTAATTCCTTCAGGGGATTTTAGGGATTTCTTATGTTTTGTTTTATCTTTTCTCTTGAGATGTTTTCTTATTTAGTTACGAACTAAACCCCTCAGATACCTGAAGGGGATGAAACCTATGATGGATTTTGTTATTTGATTTCTAAATTATATGATAAGTATTCGGTTTGTTCTTAATTATGTTGCTTAATTCAATCTGATGTGCTTAGGTGGAGGAGGAATAGACCCTACCTAAGAGTAGATCTACCATAATTGAGCGAGTTGATCGGACGCCTAGAGATAGGGTTACGAGATTTTGTCGGATCAGGGTGAAACCTAATATGGGAATCCATTGATCGATTTACTGCTTCCTTAGGGGGTTATTATAAGAGAACGAGAGTTCCACTAATTAACCTAAGGTTAGACGTTATTCGCCTCGAGAGAGGGTTTAATATAGGTTAGGGAGTCTCACGGGTCAAGCTAAGTAAAGAAATCATATGGTTTAAGGTTAAATAATAAGTGAAGTCATAGGTGGATTCTTCCTGAGGGTATCGTCTTCATCAACTGAGTTTTCCTAAAGTCTTTCTCCAATTCGTTCTTTTGTCTTTGCATTTAGTTTAAAGTATTTCATTAGTTTTAATAAATCAATCACTCCATATTTCTGGCTAAATAATAGAAAGAAAGTGAGTAGTAGTACTTTTAGGTTCCCTTGGGTTCGATAAGATATTATTACCTAAACTATAATACTGTTCGGTAGGTGCACTTGCCTCTATCGTTGTCATAGTTAGTCTACAGGTTCGATCATTCTTTTTATAAATATTAAAACACGACTATTTGACACGATCAAGTTTTTGGCGCCGTTGCCGGGGAAACTCCTAAAATATTAAGAAAGCTCTATTTCTATTACTTTAGCCATACTTTTATTATTTCACAATTTTTTTTATTTCTTAGATTAAATTTTTATTCATTCTTTTTTTATTATCCTAGCAGGTACCTCTAGCTTATGACTAGAAGAAACCCGAGAGGACCATTAGAATACGAAAGTGACATTGAAGCTACCGCTCACAAAAATTGCAGAGAAATTAGACAAGCTCTAGACTACCAAAGAGAAGAAGAAAAAGAAAGAACCAATCCTACTAAAAGGATGGACGAAAACATTCCACCAAATGTGCAAGAACAGAATGTTCTGCATACTATGTATGATTATGCTAAACCTAATTTGACAGGAGCAGAATCTAGTATTGTCAGGCCGGCTATAGCTGCTAATAATTTTGAATTAAAGCCTAACACAATACAAATGATTCAACAATTTGTTCAATTTGATGGTTTGCATGATGAAGATCCAAACACTCATATATCTATTTTTTAGAATTCTGTGATACATTCAAAATAAATGGAGTTTCTGATGATGCCATACGTATTCGGTTATTCCCTTTTTCATTAAGGAATAAAGTAAAGCAGTGGTTGAACTCATTACCAAGGGTCAATCACCACATGGGAGCAAATGACCGAAAAATTTCTTTTAAAATATTTTCCACCAGCCAAAACTGCTAAATTTAGGAATGACATATCTTCTTTTGTGTAGAATGACACAGAAACATTATATGATGCATAGAAAGATACAAGGATCTCTTAAGGAGATGCCCACACCACGGATTACCTTTGTGGCTTCAAGTCCAAACTTTTTACAATGGTGTGAATTCTCCAACTAGAAAAATGATTGACTCATCAGCCGGTGGAACTTTGAACAACAAAAATCCTAAAGCGGCTTACGATTTTATTGAGGAGATGTCATTGAACACTTATCAATGGCAAATTACAAGAGCCAAACTGACAAAATCAGCCGGAGTTTTTAACATAGACGCAGTAACAATGCTGTCAACGCAAGTGGAGTTAATAAATAAAAAACTTGATAATTTATGTTCTTCACAGGTACATCCAGTAATGCAATGCGAAGCGAGCAGGAATGTGGCAAATTCTGAGTACCCACCCTACCAACCAGGAGCAGACAACGAGCAGACAAACTATATAGGTAATAATTTCAGATCTAATAATAATCCTTATAGTAACACTTATAATACAGGTTGGAGGAACCACCCAAATTTTTCATGGGGAGGACAAGGAAATCAAGGAAATCAAAGGCAGCAACCTCCTCCAAATTACCAAAATTAGCCCTATCCATAAGAAAAAAATCAAATCTTGAAGAGATGCTGACAAAATTCATGGCAGCTACAGATTCTCGTCTCCAAAAGGCTAAAGCAACACGTGATGAACAACAAAAATCGATCAAAGGGATCGAGAATCAAGTTGGAGAACTTACTAGGTCAGTGGGACATCTTACAAAGCTGATTTCTGAATGCCAACAAGGACGTCTACCAAGCAACACAAAAATAAACTCAAAAGAACAAATCCAAGCCATCACATCTCTAAAGGGTACAAAGGTAGACAAGCCCACATCAGCACAAGAAACCAAGGAAGAAAAAGGTAAAACAGAGGTAGCTCACGAAAAGCCAAAACCGGTAATCAAAGAATACCAACCTCGCATACCTTATCCCGCAACATTGAAAAAAGAGGATCTAGAGGAACAATTTGGTAAGTTTCTAAAACTTCTAAAGAAATTACATATTAACTTACCTCTTCTTGAAGCTCTTTTTCAGATGCCCGATTCAAGGAAATTCTTAAAGCAACTCTTAACAAACAAACGCAAAATAGATGAAGAGCACTATGTGGAATTGAACGCAACATGCGCAGCAATGCTACAGAACAGACTACCATAGAAACTAAAAGATCTAGGGAGTTTTACGATTCCATGCTTAATTGGTAGTTTAACTATTGATAATGCGTTAGCAGATCTAGGGGCAAGTATAAATGTCATGCCTTATACATTGTTTAAACGACTAGGTCTAGGGAAGCCCAAACAAACTAGGATGAGTATTCAACTAGCTAATAAAACTATTAGAATTCCTAGGGGCATTATCGAATATGTGCTTGTAAAAATCGATAAATTTGTTTTCCCAATAGATTTTGTTGTTTTAGACATGGATGAGGATAATTCAATTCCCTTAATTCTAGGAAGACCTTTTCTAGCAACTGCTAGAACTAAAATTGATGTTGCCACAGGTGAACTCATATTTCGCATAGGAGAAGAATCGGTCAATCTTCAAGCTCTTAACTCAGCCAAAACAACAGAAGATGAAGGTAAGAACGTCATTTCAATAGATAACCAAATTGTTCAACCTTCATCGCAGGAAACATCACAATGCATCAAAACTAAGCCAACTCATAGCCACCAAGTCGTCACAAAAGAATCACACCAGAAACAAAACCGTAAGATCGACAATTTAGAAGAGCAAAAGATACATACCAAAGAAAAGCCGGATCCACACGAAGTAGAACCAAAGGAACCACCAGAGGAGCTCATATGGACATCAAATCACTTTAAAATAGGAGACCAGGTGCTATTAGACAAAAGAAATCCTCACATCACTTCAACAGACATGAAGAAAAAGGGAGAAATACTCCTTCAGGTACACGATATTTTCCCACACGAGATAGTCGAGGTAAGCAATTCAATATTCAGTAATTTCAAGGTAAACACTTCCCAACCTAAACTTTGTCACGAAAATAAAACTGTCAGCAAGAGGGAAAATATTCAAACCTTTAAACCTCCCTAAATTTTTCAAAGTCAAGGATAGTTTAGATTAAGACTATAAACAAGCACTTCTCGGGAGGCAACCCGAGTACTAAAACTATTTACTTTCAAATTTATTTTCTTTTCTTTTCTTCTCTCTTCTCTCAACATTTAAACTAACACAAAATGTAGATTTCTAGGCTACACGGCCTTACACACGACCGTGCCCGTGGCCGTGTGGACCATCGAAGCCACCACACTGACTGAGCAGAGTCGTGCAAGTCAGTCCAACCACCCCCAACGTCATGGATCCAACCACCCACAACACGGGCACTGACAAAATAGCACGACCGTGCCTCACGACCGTGCTAAGATACTGACTTATTGAGCACAGACAAACCACGCCTTGCAGTCCATCTGTGCTCACATCCTGGCCTTTTAGAAACGGGCGTGCCAATCAACACACGAGCGTGGAAGAACAACACACTCCACAACACGACCCTGTGAACCGGCCGTGTAAATCAACACACCCTTGGTACACAGGCGTGGGAACATGCCAAACTTGAAATCTTATTTAAACCCCACAGCCCTTCCCCTTCTCCCCATCTTCTGGCTTTCTTCTTTTTCTTTCAATTTTTTCTTTGTGTACATAAGAAAAGGTCCAAAGACTCTTGAGCAAACACCAAAATCATACCGAAGAAACGCAAGCATCGTCTCCTCAGAGGAGACCTCAACATGAGTTCATGCCGGCAGCTTCAGCTAATTCACACGCCAAGAGTCTCCAAAACCTTTTCGGTTCTATTTTTCTTTTCTCGTCTCCTTTATTTTCCTTATCTATACTTCTTTTCTGCTTAATTTAATTTATTTCATATTATTTTCTTGGTTTTAGGTTCTAAAGGCTACTAAGGAATCACACACCACATCCTTCGAGGTCACACCCACCTCACGAACCATCTAACAATAAAACTCATTTGTCCATTAGTCTTTCTTTCAATTTCAGTTTTCTTCTTAACCTCCTTTTTTTTATTTCCATAATCTTTAAATATATTATTAGTATATTATTATTTCTCTATATCTCTTGGCTATATCTTCACAGGCTACCCAATTTCTTCATCTAGCAAATTACTTTTCAGTAGCCACACCACCAGGCCCATAGAAAACACCATCACCGCCACCAAAGACACCAGGGATCATCCAGATTTTAGGGAGTATTACTTTCCCCACTTATATTTTTTATTTGGCATCTAATTATCATTATCTATCTTTGTACATTAAGGGCATTGTACATATTAAGTGTGGGGGTAATAGTGCCTAACTTTTTGCATAATTCTCAAAACCCTGAATTTAGTCTTGATCATAAGTATTTTTCTTATATTATTACTTAGGGTTAAATTTCTAATGATTTATGATTTTTATTGATATGTTTTAGAGTAAGTCATAGTTAATTGTGCATTGATGATTAAATTTGAAGAATACTAGAGAATCGAGCATGATAAGTCTACTTTATAAAAATTAAAAATTGGTAGGTCATTGAACTGAATTTGAGTATCACCTTGAAGTTCAAAATTTATAGGGATTGATGTCAAAAACACCCACAATTTTTGTGAGATTTGAGCCTTATAGAGCATATATTCTCTTTCATGCTCACTTTATTGATTATGAGTATGTCAACTTTGAACTGTTATTCTAGAACTTGCCTCGTTTATGCATGTCGAGACTACATTAATGATTTGTTATACTGAAATGATAAAGGCACCTAGGTTTTAACCCGTTCACTCCACTAAAAAGCCTACCTACAAATTAACCCTTAGTGAACCCCGTTGAATCCTAAGAACCTTTTTATTGACTCACCCATTAATATCAACCCAAAACCCTTTGTATTTGTTATCAACATTCTTTTGACTACCCCTCTATCGAGAATTGATTTGATCAATTGCCGAATTAGGTTATTTCAATTATCAAAGTTCTTTCTATTATGTTTGTTTTTGGTTTGTTCCAAAAAAAAAAAAACCAAGTTTATTCAATATTATGTAGTATATAAAAGAGCTTAGAGCATTTAAACTCCAATTGTTGAAGGAAAAGCTCGTATTAAAGTATTATCAAATTTCAAGTGAGGAAAAATACTCGTTATTATAGAATAATTATCAATAGTAGGTATTATTGGCTTTTAATTGATGTAAGTACTTATATTAGTTCATTGTTTCTAGTTAGGTAATTTGTCAAGTCAATCTCGATTCTAACCTTCTAATTCAGCCTTTATCCACACCTTTTACCCTAGCCCCGTTACAACCCTTACAAAGACCTTTTGATTTGTGTATCATCTCATATATAGTGGTGGAGATTTGATTTTCAGGCAAGCCTATGGGATTAACTTTTCAGGTTTGACTTAGAGTGCTTATTCCTGAACCTTAAACACTTTGAGTGATTTGAGTGAAACTTCAATGAGGATGTCAATCCTTGTCAGTTTTGAATTAAAGGTAATTATTCAGATAAGGGAGACACCTATGTTTTCGTACTAAAAAGGTATGACTTATCATAATTGAATTTTAGGGCTCTTTGAGTTAAATTATCCTTGTATAATTATCTATGAATTATGACGAGACATTGTTGATGAATATTATGAATTATGGAAAGTTCGTTTTAATTATAAGTTGAGAATTTTGCTTGAGGATAAGCAAAAGCTTAAGTGTGGGGGTATTTGATAAACCGTAAAAGTAACATATTTTAACCCCATTTTTAGTATACTTTTGGATGATTTAGCCTTTGATTTATGTAAAAAGGTGCTTTTAATCCTTTCTTTTCATGTTTATACTCAGGAAAGCACCTGAGGATAAAAAGAACACAAAACGAGCTTAAAACAGAGTAATTGGGCCTTAGCAAGAAATCAACATGGTCTGGCACAAAGCCTACACGACCGTGTCTCGATGATTACCTAGAGCACGGCCCAACTCACGAGTTGCACGGTCACGCATCATCTCATTACCACACACGGGTGTGTCAAATGATCTACATGGCGTGTCCCAATCGACAGACCTGAAGCACAGCCTGAATCTCGACTTACATGGCCGTGCCCAAAATAACAGAATCAAGGCACGGACCAACCACGATTTACACGGGTGTGTGACATGGCCGTGCCCCTGCCGTGGGAATGAGCAATTTCACTCAGAATTGGATGCTTGAAGCCAAAGAAACATAATCCTAAGTCTACTCAAACACCCTAATAGTAATTCTTCTTGAAGGAGGTACTTAGGAGCCAAGGATAGCATCCCAAAGCCTATATAAACAACCCAAGGCAGACATTAAAGGGGCATCTTTGGCAGAGGCTTTTGCCAAAGCTTTCATCTTTTAGGGAATCACTTGAAGATAGCCAGTTGATCCATCTCAAGAAGCCAGAGTTTTTATTCAAGACGGAGGATCTCCCCTTTAATTCCTTCAGGGGGTTTTAGGGATTTCTTATGTTTTGTTTTATCTTTTCTCTTGAGATGTTTTCTTATTTAGTTATGAACTAAACCCCTCAGATACCTGAAGTGGATGAAACCTATGATGGATTTTGTTATTTGATTTCTAAATTATATGATAAGTATTCGGTTTGTTCTTAATTATGTTACTTAATTCAATCTGATGTGCTTAGGTGGTGGAGGAATAGACCCTACCTAAGAGTAGATCTAGCATAATTGAGCGGAGTTGATCGGGCGCCTAGAGATAGGGTTACGAGATTTTACGAGATTAGGGTGAAACCTAATATAGGAATCCATTGATCGATTTACTGCTTCCTTAGGGGGTTATTATAAGAGAACGAGAGTTCCACTAATTAACCTAAGGTTAGATGTTATTCGCCTCAAGAGAAGGTTTAATATAGGTTAGGGAGTCTCACGGATCAAGCTAAGTAAAGAAATCATATGGTTTAGGGTTAAATAATAAGTGAAGTCATAGGTGGATTCTTCTTGAAGGTATCGTCTTCATCAACTGAGTTTTCCTAAAGTCTTTCTCCAATTCGTTCTTTTGTCTTTGCATTTAGTTTAAAGTATTTCATTAGTTTTAATAAATCAATCACTCTATATTTCTGGCTAAATAATAGAAAGAAAGTGAGTAGTAGTACTTTTAGGTTCCCTTGGGTTCGATAAGATATTCTTGCCTAAACTATACTACTGTTTAGTAGGTGCACTTACCACATCGTTGTCATAGTTAGTCTACAGGTTCGATCATTCTTTTTATAAATATTAAAACGCGACTGTTTGATACGATCAAAGTTTCGGCAAGCTTAGGCACAAATTGGTATGTGATTTTAGCTTGATTTTTGATAATTTCTACGTTTTCGTAATCGTTGCTTTGTGCTCTAGCTAACCCATGCTTAAATTTTAGAAAATGATGGTGATTTTGAGATATGCCATTATTGAATATATGAGCTTTGTGATGATAGTTAGTGGATTATAAAATTTTAATGTTGGGTTAACATAGTTTGTATTTGAAATATTGGTGAAATTGAGTAATTTGAGCTAAATTGTATAAATGAGAAACTGGAGGATTAAAATATGAAATAAATGAAATGTGTGGACTCCTATGAGACTAAGGAGAATTCGGCCTAAGCATAGTGTAATGAAATTTTGAGTATTTGATGATTTTGTGAGATAGGGACTAAAGTGTCAAAATGTAAAAATATGAGGGCTATTTTGTAAAATGCCCTAAATATGTGTGTTTGGATTAAAATGAATGAATTGATAATTGAATGGAGTGAATTTGAATGTGTTTAAACCAAGAGAGGAGAGGTTCAGATCGAGATCGAGGCAAAGATAAAGTGCTCAATTAATCGACCGTATAGATAGTTTGATGTCCGAGGTAAGTTCGGATATCATACATGCATTTGAGTTATGCTTTATAAATATGAAATGAATATGTTCATGTGTATGAAAATGAGTTGCTATGTGCACGATTGTAGTTGATGGCACTAAGTGTGCGAAATTGAAATCGAAATAGAAATGAATGGCATTGTTTGTGCGATGTTATGACAGCTTCAGCTTATTGAATTGGCACTGTGTGTGCGACACCGAGACGAGTCGGTTAAAAGAATAGGCACTAAGTGTGAGATAATAATTATACTTTGAATATGTATGTGACATTGAGTGTGCGGTTACTTTGAACGAATATCAAATGAAGATCAACATGTAATATTGAGCATTGAATAGCTTGGAGGTAGAATAACTAAGTGTTAGCTAAGGTATGTAATTAACCTTTGTGGTTGATGAATTATAAACAAGCTATCGTGGAATGAATGCGTATTTTAGATATGAATGAGATGATATGAATGTGAGATAACTGATCTATGTGATGCTTAATACTTACTTTAGTTTGGTTTGATGAGATATAGTATTGTATATCGAACTTACTAAGCTTAGGAAAGCTTACAATGTGATTTGTTTTTCTGCCTTGTAGTGTCAGTAAAGCTAGCTCGGATCTGGGATCGTCAGCTTCTCAATCACACTATCGGCATTCTATTTTGGTACTTTTGGAAAGATGTATAAAGCTAGAATATGGCATGTATAGGCTAGTTAATTGAATTATGTTTGAGATTGTAATTAGCCATGAGATGTGGCTAAATATGTGATAGGTTGGGCATGAATGAATGTGATATGTGTGATGCATCTTTTGGCATGATTAGTGGATTGATAAATTGCTATCAAGTGGTAACTTTGTGTTGATAAAGGCTAATAGGGGTTAGTGAAATTGGGAATGAATTATGCTTGTGATAGAATAAGTATTGGTATTGAATTTAGTATAAATATAGTTGAAATTGGATGCATGAGTGGAATGACAATATTGGTATGTTTATGGTGATAATAGCAGCATGAAATGTTTAGGTTGTATGGCTTGTAGGTTGGACCCTTATGGGTGGTATTTTAACTTTGCAAAATGGCCTATAATGTCACACGGTTGGGGCACATGGGCGTGCCTCAGACCATAGGTAAATTGGCAGATTGTGGCATAAACTACACACGGCCATGGCACGGACGTGCCTTTAGGTCGTGCGAGAAATGGAAGAATATGACCTTATAGGACACGGCCATAGCACACGGGCGTGCTCGTTAGCTGTGTTGATTTTGGCAGTAAGTAACCACAAGGAGGTCACACGGGTGTGTCATGTAGCCGTGGGAGAGGCACGGCCTATCCCCACGGGCGTGTCTCCCCTATATTCAAGAAAAGTTACAATTTTTCATGAGATTTTATATGTGTTTCGATTTAGTCTCGACTCGATTTATAAGCATGTTTAGAGTCTCGATAACTCATTTAAGGGACACTATGATTGTATATGAATGTGTTTGATGATGATTGACTTTGTGTCATAAATGCGATGTAAAATGATCTTATTGTTCGGTAATTCCTCTAAACCCTATTCCAGCGACGATCTCGGGTTAGGGGTGTTACAACCACGTTCACCGACACTTTCATTGGACGCCTCCACCACCACAGTCATTGGTCTCTCCAAAATCACACTAACCTCCACTGACGGGCACAACTCTTTAATATGACCATATTTGTCTCAATTGAAACATACCGTCGGGAGCGCCTCATATTCAATCCGTTGTATGGCACTGTCAACCAAGACCTTAGAGATAAGCGGTTTGTCGAGATTTACGAACATGGCCAAATGGGAAAACCGTCCCCAGGTTCTATTCTCGGTTTGAAGATCTAACTTTACAACTTTTTCGATTGAACCTCCAATGGCTTCAATAATTTTTTTTGTACAAGTAGCCCAGAAGCCTCGGTAGACGAATCCAAGCTATCACTACGATGGGATAAGGTTGTGCTGGATCAAACGATTTTGTCAACGGTTGTACAGTGAGGTATTGCCCGAAAATTATCCAAGGACCATGAGTTAAAACTTTGTTATAATCATCAGTATCTTGTAGCTTAACCAAAAAAATACCCATTAGTAATATCCATAAGATGGAAGGATTTTGCAGGTTTCCAGAGATTAAGAATACGGTTATAAAGCACGTTATAATCGATGTTTCGTCCAAGCAACTTGAGAATAACTATCCTCTCCATCTCCTTGAATAGTAAATATTTGATGCGATCTAAAAAGGCAATTGTCGGGATCCCATTAACTATTAACGTATTCACATCTCTATCGAGTATTTCAAACTCACACTCATTCCTTCCAAGTTTCCCTACAATATTCGCATCGAAGGAGTCCACACCTCCCCCAAAAGTTTGTCTTTGAAAGTCATCCTCGGCTGTTGATCAGAATCAACAACCATATTAGTTTCTTCTCCATCAGCAGCCTCCTTGAAACGCACTTTTTTAGTATTTCTATCACCATCATCACAAGGATTTCTATCAACACCATTATCGAAATTTTGCACCTCCATTATAGTTTTTGAATTAGTATGATCCCCCATCATCATCTTTATTGAAACTTCCTTAGAATAATTAAAATTTATATTGACTATTAGGTACTTGTTTAGGGATATAAGAAGACTTGTCAAAAGTTGTATTGAATAATATTAATAGTTTGAACAATAGCTTTTGTTTCTTAATACAAGAAGATTATGAGGCTGTCATTGTAATTATTAAGTGTTCACTAACACTAGATTTTCATTCGTTAAAATAAACATCTAAATTCAAACTAAAAACAATCAAATTTAAAAATTAGCACTCTAGTCTACTAAAGGCTTAATTGAATAGTAAGACCTCAAACTATGATCAAGTATTAAATATTAAATGAAAATTAAATTAAATTATTATTTAATATTATATTTCTTTCTCTCTTCCCCTTTCATATTCATCTTCTTCCTTTTCAATTCCTTCGTTTTCATCTTCTCGCTCCATCTTTCATCTTCACCTCTCCTCTCCCCCCCTTTATTCCACCTCCATTATGCCGCCATTATCACCACCACATCTTCTGTTATAGCTTCCGCCACCATCCACAATCTTTCAAAATACAATCTTTTCAAATCAAAGGACAACAAAAACAAAAGAATTCATTCAATTCCTTATGCACATTACCACCACCTCCACCATCATTGTTTATTTCAAAATTGAAGAAAAATACTCAATCCTCACCGATGACACCTCCACCTACACAGCCAACACCCCCACTCAACTTAAGTCAAGAAGGCGAACTACAACTAGGGGTGTTCAAACAATTAACCGAACCGAACTAGTATTAATTGAATTAACCGATCTTTTTAATCCTTTAACCGTTAACCGGACCAAATTTTTCAAAAAATAATCATATTTCTATTAATTTGGTCTATTAACCAAATTAACCAAAATTTATATTTTTTATAAAACAAGTATAAAAAATAAAAAATAAATGTATAATGTTCATTTGACCGAATTTATCGAATTAACCAAACTAATAATAGCCTAGTACATATAATATTTGACCGAATTAATCGAACTAACCAAACTAATAATAGCCTAATACATATATTATACAATATAAATTTATTTATTAAGTTCGGTTAATGCGATTAATTACCCGATTTCAAACTGAATTAACAGTTAATTGAAATTCCAAAAAACCTTTAACCGATCAATTAACCGAATTAGATCAATTCAGTCGGTTAATTCGATTTTAATCGAAGTTTGAACACCCCTAACTGCGACCAAGGCCAACAACTGTAAGCCACCATTGCCGGCAACAAAAGCAAACACTAGTTGTTACTATGGCGAGAATGTGAACAGCAACGAACAATCACCATTAATACCCAAGTTGTCACCCCCACTATCATTTTAAATATGATGATTGTAACGTCCCAAAATTTTTGATACTACATCAAGTACTATTGCAAGAACCGTGTTTAGTGAATTCTAAGAAAATTTAAAATTGGGTTAGATAAATTGGATTTATAAGGAACCAAATTGACATTGGAGATGGAAATCAAAGTAGAAAATTATGGATGTGAAAATGTGGGAAAATGATCAAATTGTAATTTTGAAAAGCTAGAGGACTAAAATGCAAATTTTACCAAGAAGAGAAAATGCAAGTTATTATTGATTATTTGGAATTGAAATAACTTATGTGTAGTGGTGTGAGGGAAATCATTTTTGGACTTAATTGGAAAAGATTTAAAAATATAGAAACTAAATTGTAGAAGGGTAAAAGTATAATTTTCACCATTGAAGAATTACTATTAAAGGTTAAATGTGAATTATGAGATTTTAAATTGATAAATGCATATTCTTGTAAGGAGATTAAATTAAGAGTTAAAATGAAAAAATGATAATTTTGCCACCTAAGGACATTTTGATCATTTATCAAGAATTTATTAGTAGAAATATTATTTGAAGAGATATTCTAACTTTGGGATCGATTTTGAGTCATTGGATATGATTAAAGCATGAAGATTAAATATGGGGTAACGTGTGTTGGATTTGACTTTGACCAATTTGAAATGGTGAATAAGAAAAAATTTTTTTCTCATATCTTATTCTCATTTTTTGCAGTAGCAATGAGGGGAGGAGAGTTGGCCATTCTTTTCCTCTTTCATTTCTAAGTGAAACCCTACCCAAAAACCCAATTTTCATGTATTAAATATTATAGAAAACATCATTTTTCCTTGTTTTCCACCATCACCATTTGGGTTTTTACCTAAATAATATATATATATTTTAAAAATATGTAAATGGCATGTTGTAAGAATTATGTACCAAAATGGTACATTCAAATGGGTGGAGGGTGGTGCATAGGCGGCACCACCCTGATTCTGATAAAATTTAGTTAGAAAAAATAAAGGAGGGGTATGGGGGTTGATATGATCTTGTTTCGGTGATGATTACAGTCATTTAAATGCCCGATCATAAAATTAAGTAACGCTAAGTTGTTTTCAAGATTTGGTTCGAAAATGGAAAAGATAGATTAGAAATAAAGAAGTTTTAAGTTGGTTTAGGTGACAAAATAAAGATTTGGCCAGGGCTTAAGAATGAACCAATATTATAAGTTAATATTGACCAGAGTCTTATACAAACTCTTAGGTTGAATCAATGAAAAATGATAAGATTAGTTTGAGGGAACCTTGACCCACTATCTATGTGAAGATAGGAACTGAAGGTAAAGGTGAACGCCACACTTCGAATTGAAGTGATAAGTTCAAAACAAGATAGAAATGACACCACAAGAATACTTGATAAGTCAATTTAGTTAAGGGAGAACTATGAGAGTTGAACACTCACAAGTTTGAATAAAATTCATCAATTAAGCAAAAGTCTATTGTCTAACCCCAAAATGTTTACAAAGGAAGCTATTTATAGGCTGAACATGTTCCAGTCGTATGGACACAAAGTAATCAGCTCAATTAAGCTTTTAATGAGCTAAAATGACTATTAAAATGAACCAACATGTCTTTTGACAACTCCTAACCTAGGTGATGCCAACAGCTTGGCTATTAACATTCCCAATCAGCTAATCAATTGGATTTAATGAGCTGAGCTGAATTCAGCAAGTATTTGATCAGCCAAGGCAATATGAATGTAATTAATTCCTCTCTTGGGAAGCCAAAAGTGCAGCAGGCATTTTTAATGGAATTGTGGCGTAGAACAACCCTTATGGTGTGAACAGCCAAATTTGATGAGCCTTAAGGTGTGAACTTGGCTTGAAGCTTCCTTGAACGTCCCTTATAGTTTCCTGATTCATTTAGCTTAATTAGAATAAAAAATGAGCTGAATGGACCTGATTAAATTTGGCCAAGAGGTGTGAACTTGCTTTAATGTGCTACTTTGATTAACTGAATAGTCTTGAGCTATTAAAACCAGCTTGGGCACTTCAATAGACTTTGGGTGTGAAACCTCAAAACGGAACAGCCATAAGTGTGAAAGGAACCTTCAGCAAGTGTGAAAACACTTAAGGGCTGTTTAAGAACACAATGGGTAGCTTGGGGAAGAGAAATCAGCAGCTCAATGGCTCTTGGACTAAACGAAGAGGTGCTTGGAGCATCTCAACCATCATCACACCATATTTAAGCCATGTAACACCCCTTACCCATATTCAACGCTGGAATAGGGTACGAGGCATTACTAGGCTTATACCCAATCAATCATACAATTCTGAGACTTGACTTTCTATCCAAATTAAAAACTTTTGATAACATCTCTTAAACAAGCCTACAAGGCTTAAATCACACTTTAAGAATAGTTTGTGATCAAATCAAACTATTTAAGGGATCCCTAAAATTCTTAGAAAAATTTTCATTAAACAATCCACACGCCAGTGTGGGAGAAGGGACACACCCGTGTGACATATCACATGCCCGTGTTCAACACCCGTGTGAAATTATTTCTCAATTTGAACCTACAGGGGTTTTCACACGGCTGGACACACGCTCGTGTCCCTGGCCTGTGTCCCTCACACGGCCTTGACACACCCGTATCTTAGCCCTTGTGCCAAAAACCTTGGCATTCTGTTTCTGACGTCATTGGAAACACGAAAATTTATACACTTTTTCATGCCCTTTTTAACTAAAATTTATGCAGTTTCGATTTGTCGAAAAATAATAAAATATTATAAAATAATTAAATTGTGCTAAAAATATGAAAATGATGAATTTTAATTAATTTTATAGTTAATTTTGATTTATTTTGACTATTTTCGATAGATTCGCACAAAGGGCGAAAACTAGCTCAACAGACACTACTCGAAGAATAAACCCGAAAAGCCATTTGAAGTATCGAGGAGAATTTATTTCCAGCCCAAGACGGTCCAATTATGAATATTAAATGATAATATAATTAATTTTAATTTATTCCCAATTTAATTTGGGCTAAATAAATTAATCTTAATTAATTATGAAAAAGGCCCAGTTGAACCGCATCAGTTGAACCAAACCGGTTGAACCGAACCAAGCAAAGAGTGGGAAGCCCAAACCGTCCCTATTGCTGGCCCAAATCAGCTTATTAGCTGATTAATTAAGCTGCAAAGAAGCCCTTGAAGACTTTTCAAAGTTGCATTCAAACCCCTCCAAATTTAATGGCTTTGTAGATTTGCCCCATGCCATATTTAGCAAAGTTGAAACCATCAACTTTGCCACATAGATGGCCGGCCAAGGGAGGTCTCTTTGGCTGCTACTATTTGCTATTTTTAGCAGCCATGATCAGCTATAAATACCACCCCTTTCTGATCATTCAAACCATCCCTCAGTCCTTCAACATTTTCATTCTCTCTTCTCTCTATTTCTCTCCTTTTCTCCAAAAACACCCAAGACTTCTTGTGCCGATTTCCCCTCTTGGAAAAGAGGTATTTTTCCAGCCATTTGGAGCAGCAAGTGGAGTGTTCATAAGCCACCTTGATAGCCGAGGACAACAGAGAACGAAGAATGGAGCAATCAATCAAGCCACGGAGAAACACCAAATTTGTTTCTTGTTCCTTATCTCTTTAAATTTCGTTGTTGTTTTGACAAACATGTTTATGAATATTTATGCTATTGAAATGGTTAATTTAATCAGCTTAGCTTGAATTTAATTCGTGTTGGGTTGGTTTCATTTCGTTCTCTTAAATTATTAAAATTGTGTTTATGCTGTTATAGGCCTCGGTAAAATGCTTGATTAAGTAAAATAATGCTTAAGTTTTCTGGCATTATAATTGTTTAGATAAGTAAAGAATTAATTATTTAAACGCATTGAAATTGTAATTAATGGACACAATACTTAATCTGTGCATGTTTAATTCTTCTAAGGTAGCTGAAGATTAAATTAGCATTGTATTTGGCAATACACATGCCTTGCATAACTTGCAAGATTTTTGTGATTAAATTGTTTGAAGGTAAGGATACTTTGTTACCTCACATGATCTTTTATATGCTTACTAGGTTGAATTAATCGGTTGAATCACATAGGAATATGCGAGAGATTGTTTAATTTAATAAGTATGTATGTGCAATAACATGTGAATATGTTCATAAGTTAGCAAATTACCGAGTTGCCGTGATTTATTCGTAACAAGTATAAGCATGAGTTTAATAAATCTAAGGTAAGAAATGTAATTAATCCAACAAAATTATATCATATTGATTAAAATCAGCTTTTGAAATCGTGCATTAGAATTTTATTTTATTTTACTTTACTTTGTTTTTTTTAGTTTTTAAATATTCCTTAAATCCAAATATTTTCCCTTCACCAAAGTGTTTAAAATCATTTTCATAAATAATTCTTTTACAGTCCCTGTGGGTATGATAACTCGACATTTACTTGTCACTTTATTACTTGTTACGATTGTGTACACTTGCACATTTCCACCGTTCCAGTCATCATCCCATAAATGTCACATGGCCTAGGCACACGCCCGTGTCCATGGCCGTGCCTTCCACACGGCTAAGACACACGGTCGTGTCTCTGCCTGTGTGTTTACTACTGAGAATACTAACTTGTGAACCTAGCATGCAAGGGGACACACAACCCAACCACATGCCCATGAGGCTGACCGTGTATCACACACGGCCTAGACACACACCCGTGTGGACAAGAATAATGCTATTTTCCAATCTCTTTCTATCACCCCAACTCATACAAGCATAAGTCACATTCAACCCTCAACTCAATCATTCATAATTAAACTAAGTAAAACAACATGCTACTTGCAAAACCATGAATAACCTCATCTTTTCATAGATTAATAATAAAGAGCCATCAACTATGGCCTTATACAAAAGAGTTCATCTTTGAATGAGCCAACACATTTGGCCAAAACAACATAACATTTCACTAAGTCTAGTCTCTATAAATGCCATACTAAAAATGCTAAGCCTAAATATACCAAGATGTGCTGATAGTGTGGGTGATCCTTCAGATTATCTTCGTATCCCGAGCTGGCTCTTTGACACTATAAAACAAGGGAAAAGAAAGGGAGTAAGCTTTGAGCTTAGTAAGTCTACATGTAAACAATAAACATCATACTATATGCGAATCAATCAAAAACATTACATACTATGTAAGAACAATTCATATTTTCATAATCATGCTTACTCATCTCAACTCTTACCACATCCCAACCACATATCATATACATTGCTCATATTTATTTGTACTTATGCCCTGCACTTATCACCACAAAGCCACTTGTAATATTTATTTGAAGAAGTTTCTCGATGAACCCTACGAAATGATACAAAGTATCCGGTGGTTTCGCACACATCCCACCAACAATGATAATTACAGTGGTATCGCACATAGCCCACCAAATGATAATATAAATGATGGTATCACACACAGCCCATCGTGAATAGATAACAATGTGGTATCGCACACAGCCTACCAACAATTACATACTTACGGATATTTGACCGTATCCACATTTCTATTCTGATGTTTATTCGAGAATTATTCATTTTCTATCATTTCCAATCAATCTCACCAATAAGTATTTACATCCATACAATGCATCAATAGGTAACAACATATGTATTAAAGATGTATCGTTTACACATAAACTTACCTCGGTGCAAAATATGTTAATTTGTGGCTTAATTCGTAACCTTGCCTTTTTCCCGGTCAAGGTTGTTTTTGCGTTCTTCTTGATCTAAAATAATAAAATTTACTCATTTAATCACTACATAAATCATGACACTTCAAAATTTCTACTTAGGCAAAAATAACCGTTTTGCCCTTATACTTTGGCAAAATTACGATTTTGCCCCTAGGCTCGTTAATAATTTTTCATCACATTTTCTCATTAAACAAGCCTAGCTGAACATTTATTACTCTTATAACCATTCACAATACCAATCATTTCATACATTTACTACTCAATTTATAACCTTTACAAATAGGCCCTTTTTGGTGTTTTCATGGTAATACCTTTCACAAAAGTTATTTATCTAACAACCATAATTCATTTTCTTCCCTAAAAACTCAGAAAACATGATAAACCATAAAAATAACACATTTTAATCCCATACTTACCGTGTTTTTGGATGTTTTATTATACAATTTTGTGAATTCGATGCTCCTAATCCTTTAAATTCATGTTTCTATACTTAGGTGAGCATAGGGAAGCGAAAAAAGTAGAAAAAAGGCCAAAATCAGAAAAAATAGGCTATTTTAAGGATCCACATAGCCAAGCCAGTTCCACACGAGCTTAGCACATTCCGTGTGAACCACACGGGCTGGACACATGCCCGTGTGCCAGCCCGTGTCTATCGTGAGCCATGCAAATTTTCACACGGCCTGGGCATCCTCACACGGGCTGATCACACGCCCGTGTCCTGTCGTACCCTACATCATTTTCAAGTGGAAAAAGCCAATTTTTAGGGTTTCTGAGCATTCTAAAGTCTATAAATATACACCAGAAGAAGACCCAAGGGAGCATGCAGAGTAGAACGAAAAAATTATGTAACATCCTGAAAATGGGTCTATGCATTTTTAATTTAATTGTACGAAATGGCATGTCTTATGTGTTATGAATGTATGGTGAACATTTTTGGAAACTTGGAAATGTTAAGTTTAAAAGAGGAAAGTAAACATTTTTGGAAACTTGGAAATGTAAGGAAATGTTTTAGAAATATTAAGTTTAAAAGAGGAAACTAAAACAAGGTGGCCTTAAGAAAATTAATAGAAGAAATTTGACACAAGAACGGGCTTGGAGTAGTGGCTAGAAGGCACCACTTAAGGCCCAGGTAAGTGACGCCACAAGCTATGCAAATGGGCCTAGGTTCGAGCAACGTGGGAAACAAATAAAGGATTTTATTTTGCTACCAGGAGCAAAGGAGGTGGACGGCACTAAGGAACTTAAGTGAGGAGTTTTATTCTCTTTAAAATTCGGCTAAAGGGTGTGCTCAAGTGTGGATTAAATTCCTTTTATTTTAAGTGGATAAAAGAAGAGATAATTGTGGATGGAGAGAAAAACTAGAAAATTGATAGAGTTGGCCGATTGGAGGGCTCCCTGAGGTGATAATTTCGGCCAAAGGAGGGAATATAGGCCATTATTCATTATTCATTCTTTTCTAAGTCTCTGCCGAATTCTCTCTTTCTCTCCAAATCATCAACCTCTTTTCCTTTTTGATTCTCTAAAAGCTGAACCTTCAACATCAACATACTCTCCTTCTTTTGCAAATTCAATCAAAGCCGAACCCTCAAGGTAACCATTAGCCGATTTCTTCGTAGTTACAAAAGCCAAAATTTGCTGATCACACTTGTCTATAGCCGAATCTCTGTAGGTTCAAACAAGGAGCAGTCGACTTCTGTATTAAGGGTAAGAGCTAGTTATCATTCGGGTTTCATTCTTTAATTATAGACTTGTCGAAATCTAGGAACTAACCCAATGGTATTTCTATCTTGGCTGAATCTTGGAAGGTGGCTTCAGGATCTAGTGGTTGTCGACTATAGAAAGAGATCTTTGGGACTCTCAAAGATCTAAGCTGAGTCAATCGGTCTAAGGTTATTTCTCATGTTTAAGTGATTGAGAATCGGATCTAATATAAAAGTCTATGGGGATTTCGACAGAGGTATACAAGGATTCTAGGATTTGAGAATTTCAAGGTAAGTCCATATGTACATTCGGCCAAGGCCTTAATTGTTGATTAAGATCTATTTTTTGTTTAAAAGGTAAAACTAATTTGTTAAAGTGATTCAAAGCTTGGTAGAATACAAGAAGGGTATAGTGAAGATTTGAGATTTGGCACCAAGGTAAGTTTTAGTGTACTAATCCTACTAGGATTTGGATTTATGGCCGAATGGCTCTTTACTAAGTATTAAATGATTGATTAAATGTAGAGATTTAAGATCTAAGGCATTAGATCAAGCTTTTCGGGATTTGGATTGGAAACCTTAAGCGAATCAGGTGTGTACCCCACACTATCTTTTAATAAGATTTATGGCAATATTTTAATATGAGCATGTTTATAAGAATGTGAATATGGCTAAAGTACCATGCTATGGTACGATGTACCCAGGTACGTTTTCCTACTCCTACTATGAGTATGATATGGTTTGTTATGCCATGAATGTGAATATGATAAGAATGTGAATTAAGGCATGATAATGCATAATGTGTATGTTATATGGGGGCATATAGGATATTTTAAAAAGGGGAAGTGAATGTGGTGACCTAAGACCACGATAATTGAAAGTGGTGACCTAAGACCACGATATCTGAATGTGGTGACCTAAGACCACGATATCTGAATGTGGTGACCTAAGACCACGAATTTTATAAAGGCGATGAGCACGTCGACTGCAGCGACTTCCTTCGATGGTGTGTAGCAGATGGAGGGTTGACTTAGTAGTCCCCACGGTGTACAGAATGGTACGGGTGATGTGTGGCGGATGGCATATAGGTTTGGGTTCGGGTTGCATCATTATTTCCTATCTATTATATGAATATGCATGTAATATGTGAACATATGCCTAAATTGTTAAATTTGGTGTTGGTTACACATTGAGTCTGTTTGACTCACCCTTGTGGGATTATTTTTCGTGTAACGATCAAGAATGGACCGGTGACAGGAGCTTAAAGGTGGCCATGCACAAAGAAGGAATTTATTTAATTTGGATTTTTATTTCATTAAGTACTTTGAATTTATTTTTTGGGGAATTATTTGATGTAATAAGGCCATAGTAGAACTACTTTACTTTGCTTTTATTTATTAAGCTTACAAACTTTTATTTATTAAAAGATTAAGTAAATTTATTTTAAAACAAAGCCTAAACGTTTTGTCACCTAAAGTAAAGGATTTTAATAATGAAATAAACTTGTTTTCAACTCAAGCCCAACCCAAAATAATCTTCCTTCGAAACACACAAGTTTTTCCTAAGTAACAAAAGAATTTGAAACGGTTTACACCGGGGAACATACCAGATCCGGTCAAGGCTCATTGGCTGGGTTTGGGGTGTTTCAGTTTGGTATTAGAGCCCAGTTTTAAACTCTCGGCCTTGGGTTTAAGGCCCAAAACGTTTTCAAAGTAAGCCCAAAAAGAATTTTTGTGAATTAAGTAGAATTTTCTGGCATGGCCCACTAAGTCTCGATTCAAGTCCACAGGTAAGTACTCGATCTCTTGGGTGATCTATATTATGATTTGTAGAAGGGTAGAAATGGAGCGTAGAATAGAGATTTAGTACTTGAACCTAGGACTAGTTACCCCAACAAATACATAAGACTTAAATGCCTAATTAAACAAACACGTGGTTAAGTCGTCGAAGTTAGGGTGTGGCAACCATGGTGCGCATGTCTAGGATTGGTTTCGGTGGGAGCTTGGTATTTAAGTAGTCGCGTGACTCACCTCCTCTCCACTCGAATCCTACAGTGCGTAGCCTCGGTTCACCCTAACCAAGAGGACTTATACAGGCTAAACCCTAACTAAAACCGAAAGGGACTAGCCAGTATTTTTTATGAAAACCCTAGTTTTGTAATTACCAAATTACCCCTTGAATAGTAGCAAAAACTTATTTTGGAAAATTTTCAAAATATTTCCGATTTATAAATTTTTTTTTACAAAAATACCCCTAGTGGTAAAATTACAAAAATGCCATTGGTTTATGAAAATTTTCAAAATACCCACAGTTCTTATCAAAATTTCACTACTTTGCTTAAAGGAACCCTAAATTTACAAAATATCAGAATACCTTGATTATGGAAAGAAAAAAAATTTACGAAATTACCCCTAACCTGCAAATTACCGAAATACTCCCATATTACAAAATTACCAGAACGACCCCCGATCTTCAAAAATTTTTGCAACAACACTGATTTGGAAAAAAAATTCTCAAAAACAACCTTCAAGTTTTGTAAATTCCAAAGTACCCTTGATTTATCAAGATTTACAAATTTACCCGGGTTAATTACCAAAATACCCTCAGATTTCAAAATTTTTAAAATGCCCCGGGAATGCAAAATTTCCAGAATACCCTTATTGACAAAAACACCAAGGAACCTTATTTTGAAAAATTGCGAAAAATACCCCTATAGGATAAATTACGAGAATACCCCTGGGATAGGAACGGACAGAAATGTTCGAAGAGTGAATGTGTATGTGAGATACTATGGAATGGATGTGCTTTTCTGTGAATTAGGATAGAAGACTTGAAACCTTGAATGATCGAAAGAACCCCTATTAAACTTCTTGCCATAAAACTTCTTGTGAATAATCAGTGGAATAAAGGTTAATTCATAAAATTTCTTAAACCAGACTAAAGTGCGTTCATAGAAATGAGCTCTAGGGGACGTGGTTGCAATGTACGAGGATGCGGTCGAGGTAGAATGACCGTGTCAAAACCCGTTAGATCGGGACAAGGATCTGAGAATGAGGTACCACCGCTACCACCACCAGCAGCTGTTAGTGTTGAGCAGCAAGATCAGATGGGAGAAGATCTTTGTATT
The DNA here is from genome assembly GCA_025506655.1 of Gossypium rotundifolium. NCBI lineage: Eukaryota > Viridiplantae > Streptophyta > Magnoliopsida > Malvales > Malvaceae > Gossypium > Gossypium rotundifolium. The sequence continues at coordinate 55,288,740 of CP106725.1, forward strand.
GCAGTTTGTCTTTGAGTTCTTAAAATGGTGGTGGTCTTTGGAGGGAATATGGGAGCTTGAAAATCAGACTGGCGACTCGAGCCAACGGAGCTGAGGTGTTTCGTGGAGTATCTGGTGTGGCACCCAGTACAGCTGAATACTGGTTGGAGGTGACCAAGCGCATTATGGATGAGCTCGATCTAACTCCTTAAGAGAAGTTGAAAGGAATGGTGGCACTGCTACGCGATGAAGCGTATCAATGGTGGTTAACAGTTCGGGATGGTGCCACAGCTGAGGATCTGACTTGGGAATATGTTAAGGCGGTATATCAGAAGAAGTATGTCGGCACACGTTATATTGATGAGCAAAAGAAGGCATTTTGGGGAAATGGTTCAAGGGAACAAGTCAGTAGTAGAGTACAAAGTGAATTTACGAGGTTAAGCCGGTATGCTCGAGGAGTGGTGTCAGCGAGCATGGCGGTGTGTCCGGTTTGAGGACGGACTAAGGGATGACCTGAGTTTGTTAGTCGCTCCACATCAAGAGCGGGAGTTTTCTGCTTTAGTAGAGAAAGCTAAGATAGCGGAAGGAATTAAGGACTCTGTGAGGTAGAACACGGACTGAAATAAGCAGAAGAGAGGATTTGGGTTATCTGGATCATCTGGGAATGCTCAGAAAAGGCCTAGAGTTGATGGGCCGCGAGGTCAGCAAACCGGTACTAGAGGGCAATATCATACTTGTGAGCAGTGTGGGAAGAAAGACTTAGGCGAATACTGGAAGAAGATAGGTGGGTGTTTCAGATGTGGGTCAAAGGAACATATGATCAAGGACTACCCGAGGAAACCAGATGGGAATCAACCAGTAGCTCAGAATGTTAATCAGGCTGGTAGAGGTGGACAACGCCTAAGCGAGGTCGTGGTCCGAATAATCGAGGAAATAGTGCTGGTAGAGGACGTGGAACACTAGGCAGAGGTGTTGCTGAAGCTAGACAGTTGGGTTTGGTTTACGCAGTACGCCGGATGGAGGATGGAGACGTACCGGACGTCATAATTGGTACGTTCCTCATTCATGGCAAGCCCTATTTTACTCTTATTGATGTGGGCTCGACCCATTCTTATGTTGCATGTAGTGTAGTAGGAACACTAGGCCTAGACTCGAACTTTTGATAGGGAGATGGTCGTAGTAAGCCCATTAGGCCAAAGCAGTAGTGGTGGATAAGATCTTTGAGTGTATCCTAGAAATTGTGGAGTGAGCTTTTGGTGACTTAATGGAGTTACCCTTCAGAGAATTTGACCTCATACTTGGTATGGATTGGTTAGTAGAAAGCCTTTGGGTGTGTTGGATTGTGCTGCTAAATGAATGGAACTAAGGACCCGGAAAATGAAGTGGTAGTAATGATAGGAGAAAGAAGAAACTACTTGTCTAACGTAGTTTCAGCATTGAAGGCGGAGAAAATGGCTCGAAAAGGATGCAAGGCATTTTTGGCTTTTGTTAGTGCTGTGGATGCGAAGGAAGGGGGAATTCATGGAGTTAGAATGGTAAGGGACTTCGTGGATGTTTTTTCGGAGGAGTTTCGGAATACCCCCAGATAGGGAGGTGGAATTTAGTATAGACTTGCTACCGAGAACAGCTCTTGTGTCAATCGCTCCATACCGAATGGCGCCAAAAGAGTTAGTTGAGCTCAAGGCTCAAATTCAGGAATTACTTGATCGTGGGTTTATCCGGCCCAGTGTGTCTCCGTGGGGAGCACCGATCTTGTTTGTGAAGAAGAAGGACGAAACTATACGAATATGCATAGATTATCATCAGTTGAATAAGCTGACCATCAAGAACAAGTATCCTTTCCCAAGGATTGATGACTTGTTCGATCAGCTTAAGGGGGCGGCAGTGCTTTTAAAGATCGACTTAAGGTCAAGATATCATCAGTTGAAGGTAAAGGAGGCGGATATCCATAAGACAGCCTTTAGGACAAGATACGACCATTTTGAGTTTGTAGCAATGCCGTTTGGGTTGACCAATGCCCCAGCCGCGTTCATGGATATGATGAACCGGGTTTTTCAACCCTGTTTGGATCGGTTCATCGTTGTGTTCATCGGTGACATCCAAATGTACTCTAAGTCAGAAGAGGAGCATGATGAGCATCTCCGGATTGTGTTGCAAGTGTTAAGGGAGAAAAAGCTCTATGCCAAATTCAGCAAGTGTGAATTTTGGCATAAGGAGGTGGCATTCTTATGACACGTGGTATCTACTGAAGGAATAAGGGTAGATCCTAGAAAGATTGAAGCGGTGTTGAATTGGAAACCACCTAGGTCAGTGGCTGAGATTTGCAGTTTCTTGGGATTGGCAGGCTACTATAGAAGGTTTGTAGAAGGATTCTCGTCGATAGCGCGCCTTTAACAAAGTTGTTAAGGAAAGAAGTACCCTTTGTATGGACGGATAAGCAGCAGGAGAGATTTGAAAAGCTCAAGAGGGTTTTAACTGAAGCTCCAGTGTTGATTCAGTCGGAGGCAGGAAAGGATTTTGTGGTGTACTGTGACGCTTTGCATACGGGATTAGGATGTGTTACGATGCAGGATGGTAAAGTAGTCGCTTATCGTCTCGACGATTAAGTAGTATGAGGTTAACTACCCAACCCATGACTTGGAGTTGGCGGCAGTGGTCTTTGCTTTAAAGGTGTGGAGGCACTATCTTTATGGAGAAAAGTCGATAATCTACACAGACCACAAGAGCCTTAAGTATCTGTTGACTCAGAAGGAGTTAAACTTAAGACAGCGAAGGTGGGTGGAATTCTTGAAGGATTATGACTGCTCGATAGAGTATCACCGGCAAAGCGAATGTGGTAGCAGATGTGCTAAGTCGGAAGGTGGTGTCGGATCCGAGGCATTATTCGGACACTTGAGTTTGTATGATGATGGAAGTCTGCTGGCAGAATTGCAAGTCAAACCAACATGGTTGAATGAGGTAAAGGAAAGTCAGTTGGTGGATGAGGACCTAAGTGTTAAGTTACAACAAGTACAGAACGGAGAGTTAGAGGACCATGGTGTTAGTGATGAGGGAGTATTGTGCTTCAAAGGAAAGGTCTGTATGCCGAGGGATGAGGAGTTAAGACAGAGGATTCTTCAGGAAGCGCATGGTAGCCCTTATGCTATGCAAGTCCACGCACTTTATTCCGGTGAGAGTTGATTATTCTCTACAAAAGTTGGCGAAGTTGTATGTGTCTGAAATTGTAAGGTTGCATGGAGTTCCTCTATCGATCATCTCGGATAGGGACCCAAGGTTTACTTCTTGATTCTGGAAAGCACTACATCAGGCTTTAGGCACTAAATTGGATTTCACTACGGCCTTTCATCCACAGTTGGACGGGCAATCTGAACGGGTAATCCAAGTATTGGAGGATATGTTGAGGGGTTGTGTGATGGATTTCAGAGGAACTTGGGAATGATATTTTCCTCTGGCGGAATTTGCGTACAACAACAGCTATCAAGCTAACATTCAGATGGCACCGTATGAAGCGTTGTATGGTCGGAGGTGTCGAACTCCTACGTGTTGGACTGAATTAGGGTAACGTCGAGTTTTGGGACCAGAATTAGTACCAGAGTCTGAAGAGAAGGTTGAGATAATTTGTGCACGGTTGAAGGAAGCATCTGATAGGCAGAAGTCGTACGCAGATCTTAAACGGAAGGAAATCAAATTTAATGTGGGAGACCGGTATTCCTTAAGGTTTCACCTTGGAAGAAGGTGATGAGATTGATCGCAAAGGGAAGTTAAGTCCAAGGTTTATAGGACCCTATCGAGTGTTGAAGCGAGTTGGACCAATGGCATACCAGCTAGAGTTGCCACGAGTTCTGACAGATGCATGACGTATTCCATGTATCCATGCTACGTCGCTACCGATCGGATCCATCTCATGTGGTACCGATTGAAGAAGTGGAGCTAAGGCGGACTTATCCTACGAGGAAGAGCCAATTCAGATCTTGGAATGAGGCGTGAAAATATTACGGAGGAATCGGTTCCCTAGTCAAAGTGTTGTGGCGCAATCATGGATCGGAGGAAGCTTCGTGGGAGCGGAAGAGGCAATGCGACAAAGAATACCCTCATTTATTTTAGCGAGGCAATTTCGAGGACGAAATTATTTTAAGGGGTAGAAGCGTAACATCCCGAAAATGGGTCTATGCATTTTGATTTAATTATCTGAAATGGCATGTCTTATGTGTTATGAATGTATGGTGAACATTTTGGAAACTTGGAAATGTTAAGTTTAAAAGAGGAAAGTAAACATTTTTGGAAACTTAGAAAATGTAAGGAAATGTTTTAGAAATGTTAAGTTTAAAAGAGGAAACTAAAACAAGGTGGCCTTAAGAAAATTAATAGAAGAAATTTGACACAAGAACGGGCTTGGAGTAGTGGCTAGGAGGCACCACTTAAGGCCCAGGTAAGTGACGCCACAAGCTATGCAAATGGGCCTAGGTTCGAGCAACGTGGGAAGCAAATAAAGGATTTTATTTTGCTACCAGGAGCAAAGGAGGTGGACGGCACTAAGGAACTTAAGTGAGGAGTTTTATTCTCTTCAAAATTTGGCTAAAGGGTGTGCTTAAGTGTGGTTAAATTCCTTTTATTTTAAGTGGATAAAAGAATAGATAATTGTGGATTGAGAGAAAAACTAGAAAATTGATAGAGTTGTCCAATTGGAGGGCTCCCCTGAGGTGATAATTTTGGCCAAAAGAGGGAATATAGGCCATTATTCATTATTCATTCTTTTCTAAGTCTCTGTCGAATTCTCTCTTTCTCTGCAAATCATCATCCTCTTTTCCTTTTTGATTCTCCAAAAGTCGAACCTTCAACATCAACCTACTCTCCTTCTTTTGCAAATTCAATCAAAGCTGAACCCTCAAGGTAACCATTAGCCGATTTCTTCATAGTTACAAAAGCTGAAATTTGCTGATCACACTTAGTCTATAGCCGAATCTCTGTGGGTTCAAACAAAGAGCAGTCGACTTCTATATTAAGGGTAAGAGCTAGTTATCATTCGGGTTTCATTCTTTAATTATAGACTTGTCGAAATCTAGGAACTAACCCAATGGTATTTCCATCTTGGCCGAATCTTGGCAGGTGGCTTTAGGATCTAGTGGTTGTCGACTACAGGAAGAGATCTTTGGGACTCTCAAAGATCTAAGGTGAGTCAATCGGTCTAAGGTTATTTCTCATGTTTAAGTGATTGAGAATCGGATCTAATATAAAAGTCTATAGGGATTTCGACAGAGGTATACAAGGATTTCAGGATTTGAGAATTTCAAGGTAAGTCCATATGTACATTCAGCCAAGGCCTTAATTGTTGATTAAGATCTATTTTTCGTTTAAAAAGGCCAAAACTAATTTGTTAAGTGATTCAAAGCTTGGCCGAATACAAGAAGGGTATAGTGAAGATTTCGGGATTTGGCACCAAGGTAAGTTTTAGTGTACTAATCCTACTAGGATTTGGATTTATGGCTGAATGGCTCTTTACTAAGTATTAAATGATTGATTAAATGTAGAGATTTAAGATCTAAGGCATTAGATCAAGCTTTTTGGGATTTGGATTGGAAACCTTAAGCGAATCAGGTGTGTAACCCACACTATCTTTTAATAAGATTTATGGCAATATTTTAATATGAGCATGTTTATAAGAATGTGAATATGGCTAATGTACCATGCTATGGTACGATGTACCCAGGTACATTTTCCTACTCCTACTATGAGTATGATATGGTTTGTTATGCCATGAATGTGAATATGATAAGAATGTGAATTAAGGCATGATAATGCATAATGTGTATGTTATATGGGGGCATATGGGATATTTTAAAAAGGGGAAGTGAATGTGGTGACCTAAGACCACGATAACTGAATGTGGTGACCTAAGACCACGATATTTGAATGTGGTGACCTAAGACCACGATATCTGAATGTGGTGACCTAAGACCACAAATTTTATAAGGGCGATGAGCACGTCGACTGCAACGATTGCCTTCGATGGTGTGTAGCGGATGGAGGGTTGACTTAGTAGTCCCCACGGTGTGTAGGATGGTACGGGTGATGTGTGGCGGATGGCATATAGGTTTGGGTTCGGGTTGCATCATTATTTCCTATCTATTATATGAATATGTATGTAATATGTGAACATATGCCTAAATTGTTAAATTTTAGTGTTGGTTACACATTGAGTCATTTGACTCACCCCTTGTGGGATTATTTTTCGTGTAACGATCATTAATGGACCGAATCGGCGGGGAGCTTAAAGGTGGCCATGTACAAGAAGGAATTTATTTAATTTGGATTTTATTTCATTAAGTACTTTGAATTTATTTTTTGGAGAATTATTTGATGTAATAAGGCCATAGTAGAACTATTTTACTTTGCTTTTATTTATTAAGCTTACAAACTTTTATTTATTAAAAGATTAAGTAAATTTATTTTAAAACAAAGCCTAAACGTTTTGTCACCTAAAGTAAAGGATTTTAATAATGAAATAAACTTGTTTTCCACTTAAGCCCAACCAAAAACAATCTTTCTTTCAAAACACACAAGTTTTTCCTAAGTAACAAAAGAATTTGAAACGGTTTACACCGGGGAACATACCAGATCCGGTCAAGGCTCGTTGGCGGGTTTGGAGTGTTCGATTTAGTATCAAAGCCAGATTTTAAACTCTCGGCCTTGGGTTTAAGGCCCGAACGTTTTCAAAGTAAGCCCAAAAAGAATTTTTGTGAATTAAGCGAGATTTTCGGCATGGCCCACTAAGTCTCAGGCACCAAGTCCACTGTAAGTACTCGATCTCTTGGGTGATCTATATTATGATTTGTAGAAGGGTAGAAATGGAACGTAGAATAGAGATTTAGTACTTGAACCCTAGGACTAGTTACCCCAACAAATACATAAGACTTGAATGCCTAATTAAACAAACCTGTGGTTAAGTCGCTGAGTTAGGGTGTGGCAACCATGGTGCGCATGTCTAGTATTGGTTTCGGTGGGAGCTTGGTATTTAAGTAGTTCGCGTGACTCACCTCCTCTCCACTCAAATCCTACCTAGTGCGTAGCCTCGGTTCACCCTAACCAAGAGGACTTATACACGGGCTAAACCCCTAACTAAAACCCGAAAGGGACTAGCCATATTTTTTATGAAAACCCTAGTTTTATAATTACCAAATTACCCCTTAAATAGTAGCAAAAACTTATTTTGGAAAATTTTCAAAATATTTCGATTTATAAAATTTTTTTTACAAAAATACCCTAGTGGTAAAATTACAAAAATGCCCTTGGTTTATGGAAATTTTCAAAATACCCACAGTTCTTATCAAAATTTCACTACTTTGCTTAAAGGAACCCTAAATTTACAAAATATCAAAATACCTTGATTATGGAAAGAAAAAAAATTTATGAAATTACCTCTAACCTACAAATTACCGAAATACCACCGAGTTACAAAATTACCAGAACAACCCCCGATCTTCAAAAATTTTTGCAACAACACTGATTTGGAAAAAAAAATTCTCAAAAACAACCCTCAAGTTTTGTAAATTCCAAAGTACCCTTGATTTATCAATATTTACAAATTTACCCGGGTTAATTACCAAAATACCCTCAGATTTCAAAATTTCTAAAATGCCCCGGGAATGTAAAATTTCCAGAATACCCTTATTGACAAAAACACCAAGGAACCTTATTTTGAAAAATTATGAAAAATATCCTCAGAGGATAAATTACGAGAATACCCCAGGATAGGAAATGCATGAAATGTCCGAAGAGTGAATGTGTATGTGAGATACTATGGAATGGATGTGCTTTTCTATGAATTAGGATAGAAGACTTGAAACTTTGAATGATCAAAAGAACCCCTATTAAACTTCCTGCCATAAAACTTGTTGTGAATAATCAGTGGAATAAGGGCTAATTCATAAAATTTCTTAAACCAGACTAAAGCGCGATCGTAGAAATGAGCTCTAGGGGACGTGGTCGCAATGTACGAGGACGCGATCGAGGTAGAATGACTTTGTCAGAACCCGTTAGATTGGGACAAGGATCTGAGAATGAGGTACCACCGCCACCACCACCACCAACTGTTGGTGTTGAGCGAAGAAGATCGACGGGAGAAGATCTTTCAGATCGCGCAGTCGTACTCTGAGTTCTTGAAATGGTGGCTGGTGCTTTGGAGGGAATATGGGAGCTCAAAAATTTGTACCCAAGCGACTCCGAGCCAACGAAGCTGAGGTGTTTCGTGGAGTATCTGGTATGGCACCCAGTACAGCTGAATACTGGTTAGAGGCGACCGAGCGTATTATGGATGAGCTCGATCTGACTCCTGAAGAGAAGTTGAAAGGAATGGTGGCACTGCTACGCGATGAAGCGTATCAATGGTGGTTAACAGTTTGAGATGGTGCCACAGCTGAGGATCTGACCTGGGAAAATGTTAAGGCGGCATATCAGAAGAAGTATGTCGGCACACGTTATATTGATGAGCAGAGGAAGGCGTTTTTGAAATTTGGTTCAACGGAACAAGTCGATAGTAGAATACGGTTGAATTTACGTTAAGTCGATATGCTTAAGGAGTGGTGTCAACAGGGCATGAGCGGTGTTTCCAGTTTGAGGACGGACTAAGGATGACCTGAGGTTGTTAGTCGCTCCACATCAAGAGCGGGAGTTTTCTGCCTTAGTAGAGAAAGCTAAGATAGCAGAAGGAATTAAGGACTCTGTGAGGCAGAACACGGATCAAAATAAGTAGAAGAGAGGATTTGGGTCATCTGGATCATTTGGGAATGCTCAGAAAAGGCCTAGAGTTGATGGACCGCGAGGTCAGCAAACTGGTACTAGAGGGCAATATCGTACTTGTGTGCAGTGTGGAAAGAAACACTTAGGCGAATGCTGGAAGAAGACAGGTGGGTGTTTCAGATGTGGGTCAAAGGACCATATGATCAAGGACTGTCCGAGGAAACCAGATGGGAATCAACTAGTAGCTCAGAATGTTAATCAGGCTGGTAGAGGTGGACAGCAGCCTCAGCGAGGTCGTGGTCCCAATAATCGAGGAAATATACTGGTAGAGGACGTGGAACACCGGGCAGAGGTGTTGCTAAAGCTAGACAGTCGGGTTTAGTTTACGCAGTACACCGGAGGGAGGATGGAGACGCACCAGACGTCATAACCGGTACGTTCCTCATTCATGGCAAGCCTTATTTTGCTCTTATTGATGTGGGCTCGACCCATTCTTATGTTGCATGTAGTGTAGTGGAAATAGTAGGCCTAGACTCTGAACTTTCTGATAGGGAGATGATTGTAGTAAGCCCATTAGGCCAAACTGTAGTGGTGGATAAGATCTTTCGGAGTGTATCCCTAGAAATTCAGGGAGTGAGCTTTCGGGTTGACTTAATGGAGTTACCCTTTAGAGAATTTGACCTCATACTTGGTATGGATTGGTTAGTAGAGCACCGGGCTGTGTTGGATTGTGCAGCTAAACAAATGGAACTAAGGACCTCGGAAGATGAAGTGGTAGTAATGATAGGAGAAAAAAGAAACTACTTGTCTAACGTAGTTTCGGCATTGAAGGCGGAGAAAATGGTTGGAAAGGATGCAAGGCATTTTGGCCTTTGTTAGTCTTGTGGATGCGAAGGAAGGGGAATTCGTGGAGTTAGAGCGGTAAGGGACTTCGTGAATGTTTTTTCAGAGGAGTTACCCGGAATAACCCCAGATAGGAGGTGGAATTTGGAATAGACTTGCTAACGAACAGCCTCCGTGTCAATTGCTCCATACCGAATGGCGCCAAAAGAGTTAGTTGAGCTCAATGCTCAAATTTAGGAATTACTTGACCGTGGGTTTATCCGGCCCAGTGTGTCTCCGTGGGGAGCACCGATCTTGTTTGTGAAGAAGAATGACGGAACTATGCGAATGTGCATAGATTATCGTCAGTTGAATAAGCTGACCATCAAGAACAAGTATCCTTTTCCAAGGATTGATGACTTGTTCGATCAGCTTAAGGGGGCGGAAGTGTTTTCAAAGATCGACTTAAGGTCATGATATCATCAGTTGAAGGTAAAAGAGGCGGATATCCATAAGACAGCCTTTAAGACAAGATACGGCCATTTTGAGTTTGTAGTAATGTCGTTTGGGTTGACCAATACCCCAGCCGCGTTCATGGATATGATGAACAGGATTTTTTAACCCTATTTGAATCGGTTCGATGTTGTGTTCATTGACGACATCCTAGTGTACTCCAAGTCGGAAGAGGAGCATGATGAGCATCTCCGAATTGTGTTGCAAGTGTTAAGGGAGAAAAAGCTCTATGCCAAATTCAACAAGTGTGAATTTTGGCTTAAGGAGGTGGCATTCTTAGGACACGTGGTATCTGCTGAAGGAATAAGGGTGGATCCTAGAAAGATTGAAGCGGTGTTGGATTGGAAACCACCTAGGTCAGTGGCTGAGATTCGCAGTTTCTTAGGATTGGCAGGCTACTACAGAAGGTTTGTAGAAGGATTCTCGTCGATAGCGCGCCTTTAACAAAGTTGTTAAGGAAGGAAGTACCCTTTGTATGGACGGATAAGCATCAGGAGAGCTTTGAAAAGCTCAAGAGGGTTTTGACTGAAGCTCCAGTGTTGATTCAGTCGGAGGCAGGAAAGGATTTTGTGGTGTACTGTGATGCTTCGCATATGGGATTAGGAAGTGTTCTGATGTAGGATGGTAAAGTAGTCGCTTATGCGCCTCGACAGTTAAGGCCGCATGAGGTTAACTGCCCAACCCATGACTTGGAGTTGGCGGCAGTGGTCTTTGCTTTGAAGGTGTGGAGGCACTATCTTTATGGAGAAAAGTCGATAATCTACACAGACCACAAGAGCCTTAAGTATCTTTTGACTCAGAAGGAGTTAAACTTAAGACAGCGAAGGTGGGTGGAATTACTGAAGGATTATGACTGTTCGATAGAGTATCACCCGGGCAAGGCGAATGTGGTAGCAGATGCGCTAAGTCGAAAGGTGGTGTCAGATCTGAGGGCGTTATTCGTACACTTGAGTTTGCATGATGATGGAATTCTGCTGGCAGAATTGCAAGTCAAACCAACATGGTTGAATGAGGTAAAGGAAAGTCAGTTGATGGATGAGGACCTAAGTGTTAAGTTACAACAAGTACAGAACGGAGAGTTAGAGGACTATGGTGTTAGTGATGAGGGAGTATTGTGCTTCAAAGGAAAGGTCTGTATGCCGAGGGACGAGGAGTTAAGATAGAGGATTCTTCAGAAAGCGCATGGTAGCCCTTATGCTATGCATCCCGGAGGCACCAAGCTTTACAGGGATCTAAGGGAATGGTTTTGGTGGCCTGATCTTAAGCGAGAAGTTACTGAATTTGTGGGGAAATGACTGACGTGTCAGCAAGTTAAGGCTAAACACCAAGTTCCATCGGGATTGCTTCAGCCAATCGAGATTTCGCAGTGGAAGTGGGAAAGAATTACCATGGTCTTCGTTAGTGGGCTCCCTTACGCCTACTAAGAAGGACTCGGTATGGGTAATAGTGGACCGTCTGACCAAGTCCACGCACTTTATTCCGGTGAGAGTTGATTATTCTCTGCAAAAGTTGGCAAAGTTGTATGTGTCCGAAATTGTAAGGTTGCATGGAGTTCCTCTATCGATCATCTCGGATAGGGACCCAAGGTTTACTTCTCGGTTCTGGAAAGCACTACATCAGGATTTAGGCACTAAATTGGATTTCACTATGGCCTTTCATCCACAGTCGGACGGGCAATCTGAATGGGTAATCCAAGAATTGGAGGATATGTTGAGGGGTTGTGTGATGGATTTCAGAGGAAGTTGGGAAGAATATTTGCCTCTAGCAGAATTTGTGTACAACAACAGCTATCAAGCTAGCATTCGAATGGCACCGTATGAAGCGTTTTATGGTGGAGGTGTCGAACTCCTACGTGTTGGGTGAATTAGGGAACGTCGAGTTTTGGGACCGTAATTAGTAGCGAGTCTAAGAGAAGGTTGAGATAATTTGTGCACGGTTGAAGGAAGCATCTGATAGGCAGAAGTTATCGCAGATCTTAAACTGAAGGAAATCGAATTTGATGTGGGATACCAGGTATTCCTTAAGGTTTCACCTTGGAAGAAGGTGATGAGATTGATCTCAAAGGAAGTTAAGTCCAAGGTTTATAGGACCCTATCGAGTGTTGAAGCGAGTTGACCAATGGCATACCACTAGAGTTGCCATCGAGTTACAAAGCAGATGCACGACGTATTCCATGTATCCATGCTACATCACTACCGATCGGATCCATCTCATGTGGTACCAATTAAAGAATTGGAGCTAAGGCCAGACTTATCCTACGAGGAAGAGCCGATTCAGATCTTGGAATGAGACGTGAAAATATTATGGAGGAAGTTAGTTCCCCTAGTCAAAGTGTTGTGGCGCAATCATGGATCGGAGGAAGCTTCGTGGGAGCGGAAGAGGCAATCGACAAAGAATACCCTCATTTATTTTAGCCAGGCAATTTCGAGGATGAAATTATTTTAAGGGGTAGAAACTGTAACATCCTAAAATGGGTCTATGCATTTTTGATTTAATTATACGAAATGGCATGTCTTATGTGTTATGAATGTATGGTGAACATTTTTGGAAACTTAAAAATGTTAAGTTTAAAAGAGGAAAGTAAACATTTTTGGAAACTTGGAAATGTAAGGAAATGTTTTAGAAATGTTAAGTTTAAAAGAGGAAACTAAAACAAGGTGGCCTTAAGAAAATTAATAGAAGAAATTTGACACAAGAATGGGCTTGGAGTAGTGGCTAGGAGGCACCACTTAAGGCCCAGGTAAGTGACGCCACAAGCTATGCAAATGGGCCTAGGTTCGAGCAACGTGGGAAGCAAATAAAGGATTTTATTTTGCTACCAGGAGCAAAGGAGGTGGACGGCACTAAGGAACTTAAGTGAGGAGTTTTATTCTCTTTAAAATTCGGCTAAAGGGTGTGCTCAAGTGTGGATTAAATTCCTTTTATTTTAAGTGGATAAAAGAAGAGATAATTGTGGATTGAGAGAAAAACTAGAAAATTGATAGAGTTGGCCGATTGGGGGGCTCCCTGAGGTGATAATTTCGGCCAAAGGAGGGAATATAGGCCATTATTCATTATTCATTCTTTTCTAAGTCTCTATCTAATTCTCTCTTTGTCTGGAAATCATCATCCTCTTTTCCTTTTTGATTCTCCAAAAGCCGAACCTTCAACATCAACCTACTCTCCTTCTTTTGCAAATTCAATCAAAGCCGAACCCTCAAGGTAACCATTAGCCGATTTCTTCATAGTTACAAAAGCCGAAATTTGCTGATCACACTTAGTCTATAGCCGAATCTCTGTGGGTTCAAACAAGGAGCATTCGACTTCTGTATTAAGGGTAAGAGCTAGTTATCATTCGGGTTTCATTCTTTAATTATAGACTTGTTGAAATCTAGGAACTAACCCAATGGTATTTCCATCTTGGTCGAATCTTGGAAGGTGGCTTCAGGATCTAATGGTTATCGACTACAGGAAGAGATCTTTCGGGACTCTCAAAGATCTAAGGTGAGTCAATCGGTCTAAGGTTATTTCTCATGTTTAAGTGATTGAGAATCGGATCTAATATAAAAGTCTATAGGGATTTCGACAGAGGTATACAAGGATTTTGGATTTGAGAATTTCAAGGTAAGTCCATATGTACATTCGGCCAAGGCCTTAATTGTTGATTAAGATCTATTTTTCATTTAAAAAGGCCAAAACTAATTTGTTAAAGTGATTCAAAGCTTGGCCGAATACAAGAAGGGTATAGTGAAGATTTCAGGATTTGGCACCAAGGTAAGTTTTAGTGTACTAATCCTACTAGGATTTGGATTTATGGCCGAATGGCCTTTACTAAGTATTAAATGATTGATTAAATGTAGAGATTTAAGATCTAAGGCATTAGATCAAGCTTTTCGGATTTGGATTGGAAACCTTGTTTAATCGGTGTGTACCCTACACTATCTTTTAATAAGATTTATGGCAATATTTTAATATGAGCATGTTTATAAGAATGTGAAAATGGATAAAGTACCATGCTATGGTACGATGTACCCAGGTACATTTTCCTACTCCTACTATGAGTATGATATGGTTTGTTATGCCATGAATGTGAATATGATAAGAATGTGAATTAAGGCATGATAATGCATAATGTGTATGTTATATGGGGGCATATGTGATATTTTAAAAAGGGGAAGTGAATGTCGTGACCTAAGACCACGATAACTGAATGTGGTGACCTAAGACCACGATATCTGAATATGGTGACCTAAGACCACGATATCTAAATGTGGTGACCTAAGACCACGAATTTTATAAGAGGCGATGAGCACGCCGTCATTGCGATGATGACCTTCGATGGTGTGTAGCAGATGGAGGGTTGACTTAGTAGTCCCCATGGTGTGCAGGATGGTACGGGTGATGTGTAGCGGATGGCATATAGGTTTGGGTTCGGGTTGCATCATTATTTCCTATCTGTTATATGAACATGCATGTAATATGTGAACATATGCCTAAATTGTTAAATTTTAGTGTTGGTTACATATTGAGTCTGTTTGACTCACCCCTTGTGGGATTATTTTTTAGGTAACGATCAGTAATGGACCGGGTCGGTAGGAGCTTAAAGGTGGCCATGCACAGCAAGGAATTTATTTAATTTGGATTTTTATTTCATTAAGTACTTTGAATTTATTTTTTTTTGGGAATTATTTGATGTAATAAGGCCATAGTAGAACTACTTTGCTTTGCTTTTATTTATTAAGCTTACAAACTTTTATTTATTAAAAGATTAAGTAAATTTATTTTAAAACAAAGCCTAAACATTTTGTCACCTAAATTAAAGGATTTTAATAATGAAATAAACTTGTTTTCAACTCAAGCCCAACCCAAAACAATCTTTCTTTCAAAACACACAAGTTTTTCCTAAGTAACAAAAGAATTTGAAACGGTTTACACCGGGGAACATACCAGATCCGGTCAAGGCTCGTGGGCCAGGTTTGGTGTGTTTCAAATTACTCGAAGGAAGCTGTCAGCATCATCTCGGAAGAAGATTCATTCCAAGATTGAAGATCTACATCAAATTCCTTAGAAGTTTTTGGGTTCTTTATGTCTTGTTGTTTTCTTTATTCTAAGATGTTTTCCTTCTACGTTATGAACTAAACTCCCTAAATACTTAGGGAGGATGAAACCTAGATGAATTTTATTATTTAATTATTTGAATTACATGATAAATACTTGTTCTTGTTCTTAATTATGTTTCTGAACCCTTGCTTTAATATTTTTAGGATATTAATTCAAGTTTAATGTGATTACTCAGTAGAGAAAAAGTCCCTATTTAAGAGAAGATCTAGCATAATTAAGCGGAGTTGATTGCAATCCTAGAAATAGGATGACATAAATCTGCCGGATTAGAGTCAAATCTAATAAGGGAATCTATAGATCAAGTTAGTGCGATGATAGTGGTTTTAATTAGAATCATGCTCCTCGTACTATGTAGGATTATGCTAAGCCCAATTTAAATGGGGCTGAATTGAGTATTGTTAGACCTGCTATTGTTGCAAATAATTTTGAACTGAAACCTAACACTATTCAAATGATTCAATAGTTTGTTCAATTTGATGGTTTGCGGGATGAAGATCCAAATGCTCATTTGGCTAATTTCTTAGAATTTTGAAATACTTTTAAAATTAATGGCATTTTTGATGATGCCATTCGCTTATTGTTATTTCCCTTTTCATTGAGAAATAAAGCTAAACAGTGGTTGAACTCGTTACCACGAGGTTCCATCACTACTTGGGAACAGATGACCGAAAAGTTTCTACTAAAATATTTTTCGCCGGCTAAAATGGCAAAGTTGAGGAATGATATCTCTTCTTTTGTATAGATGGATTTAGAAACTCTTTACGATGCATGGGAGAGGTATAAGGACTTATTGAGAAGGTGCCCTCACCATGGGTTACCCCTATGGTTACAGGTTCAAACCTTCTACAATGGTTTAAACCCCTCAACTAGGCAACTAATCGATACAGCCACCGGCGGTACCCTAAATAATAAAACACCTGAAGCGGCTTATGAATTTATAGAGGAGATTTCACTGAATAACTATCAGTGGCAAGTCATGAGAACAAAGCCGACAAAAATCGCTGGTGTCTTCAACCTCGACGCGGTCACTAGATTATCAAACCAGGTAGAGCTCTTAAATAAAAAGATTGATAGTTTATGTGTTTCTACGCAGGTACATCTGGTGATGCAATGCGACACAAATGGAGGAGGGATGAATAACTCAGAATATCTACCCGATAATTCTAGCATGGAGAATGAGCAACTGAATTATATGGGTAATAACTCTAAACCTCCAATTAATCCTTACAGTAATACATATAATCCAGGATGAAGGAACCACCCAAATTTTTCATGGGGTGGTCAAGGGAATCAAAGACCACAACCCCCTCAAAGTTTCCAACCACCCTACCAGCAAGCAAGAGAAAAAGTTGAACCTTGAAGATATCCTAGCAAATTTTATTTTGGTTTCAGAGACTCATTTTCAGAATACCGAAATGACATTGACAAACCAGCAAGCATCGATTCAAGGGTTTGAAAATCAAATTGGACAGTTGGCTAATTTAGTTTCTGAAAGGCAACCAGGTAGTTTACCTAGTAACACTGAACCTAACCCAAAAGAGCATGTAAAGGCAGTTACACTAAGGAATGGGAAGGTGTTAGTTGAAGCTAAAAAGAAGATGCCACAAGAAACTGATAAGGCGAAGGGTGATGAAGTAAATGAGAGTGTGACACTGGTACTTAAAGAGTATAAACCACCGATACCGTATCCAGTAAAGTTGTAGAAAGACCGCATGGATGTACAATTTGGTAAATTTCTTGAACTTTTTAAACAATTACATATTAACTTACCTTTTTTTGAAGCTATTTCGAAGATGCCTACATATGCTAAATTCTTAAAAGAGCTTTTAACAAATAAAATGCAGTTTGAAGAGCTATCAACCGTGGAATTTAACGAGGAATGTTCAACTATTCTCCAAAATAAGCTACCAACCAAATTGAAAGATCTAGGAAGTTTCACTATTCCCTGTTTAATTGGTAGTTTAAATATTGAGAAAGCATTAGCTGATTTAGATGCCAGTATTAATTTGATGCCTTATAAAATATTCAAGCAGCTCGGTCTTGGGGAACCAAAACCCACTAGGATGAGTATCCAATTAGCTGATAGATCTGTTAAATATCCTAGAGGAATTATTGAAGATGTTTTGGTAAAAGTTGATAAATTCATATTCCCCGTTGATTTTGTTGTGCTTGACATGGATGAGGACGTTGAGGTGCCTTTAATTTTAGGTTGCCCATTTTTAGCTACTACTAGGGCTGTTATTGATGTAGGTGATGGTAAACTTGTGCTTAGTGTAGGTGACGAGGAAATTATTTTTAAGATTTATGATGCTATGCGATACTCTAGAGAGCAAGACGATTCCTGTTATTTTATTGACTCTATGATCATTCTATTCAAGATTCTTTTCAGGAAATCATACATAAAGACACGTTGGAACTGTGTCTTGTCCAAGGTGAGGAGGATAACGATATCACTGAGATAGGGGAGATAAAAATTTAGTTAAACTCTAATAATTCTTTCCCAAGACAAAAGAAGTATGAGGGCATTGAAATAAACAACGAACTAAAACAAAAACCCTCTATTGAAGAACCTCCCAAATTGAAATTGAAACAGTTACCAAATCACTTAGAGTATGCATTCCTCGGAGATAACTCTACACTATCGGTAATAATTGCTTTAGACTTAGGACCCAATGGGAAAGATGAGCTATTACAAGTACTGAAGGAGCATAAAAGAGCCATAGCTTGGAAGATTTCGATATTAAATGGATCAGCCCATCGTTTTGCACCCACAAATTTTAATGGAAGATGAATATAAACCATGTGTGCAAGCTCAAAGATGATTAAATCTGATAAACCATAATATATACATATTTTAATCCCACATTTAGCATACTTTTGGATGATTTATCCCTTTAATTATGGAAATAGGTGCTCCTAATCCTTTGTTTTCATGTTTTATACTCAGGAGAGCACCGGAGGATGAAAAGAATGAGAAACGGGTCGAAAATGGAGAAAATGGGCCAAAGCACGAATTGCACACGACCTGGGCTCGAAACACACAGCTGTGCCTCCTTAGAAGATCTGACCACGGCCGCCCCGAATCATACGGGTGTGCCACACGGGCGTTTCCCTGCCGCGGCAAAGAAGAGTTTCATTTAGATTAGTGTACTTAGAGGCAAAGAAAGACATTCCAAAAGCCTATATAAGTACCCTAGAGGCCAACCTTTAGGGGGCCTTTAGCTAGGCCAAGGAGCCAAGCCAGAGGGGCCGAATTGTGGGATTCACTCGAAGAAAGCCAGTTGATTCATCTCAAGAAGCTGGAATCATACTCAATACTGAGGATCTCTCCTTCAAAATCCTTCAGGGGGTTTTAGGGTTTTTCTTTATGTTTTGTTTTATATTTTCTTCTGAGATGTATTCTTTTATGATTATGAACTAAACCCTTCAAATACCTGAGGGGGATGAAACCTAAGACGGATCTTGTTATTGTTTTCTGAGCTGTATGATAAATACTTGATTTGTTCTTAACTATGTGTTCTTAATTCTTTTTTTGATATTTTAAGATATTGATTCAAGCATTTTTGCTCTTAGGAATAGGAGGAATAGACCCTGTCTAAGAGTAGATCTAGCATAGTTAAGCGGAGTTGATCACAGCCCTAGAGATAGGATGACAAAAATCTACCGAATTAGGGTCAAACCTAATATAGGAGTTCATAGATCAAGTTAATGCAATTCTAGGGGTTTTAATTAGAAAGAGATTTCAATTAATCAACCTAGGGTTAGATGTTAGTAGCCTCAAGAGAGGTATTAATATAAATTATGGAATCCTACCGATCAAGTCAAGTGAATAAATCGTCTGGTTCAGAGTTAAATAACAAGTGAAGTCTAGGTGGATTCTTCCTCGGGTATTGTCTTAATCAATTGGTTTTCCCACAAGTATTTCCCCAATTCATTCTCTTTGTCTTAGCATATTTAGCTTAGTAGTTAGTCAATTTTAGATTAGATAAAAATTCTCGTAATTCTTAGGTTAAATAATAAAAAAAAAGTTAGTATTAGTACTTTTGGTTCCTTTGGGTTCGACAATCCGGTCTTGCCACTAAACTATACTACTGTTCGATAGGTGCGCTTTGCCTCAAGTCGTTGTCACAATTAGTTTTTAGGCTAGATCATTCATTATATAAATTTTTAAGACTCTGACACATGATCAAGTTTTTGGCACCATTTTCGGGGAATTGAAATATTAAGAACGCTCATTTTTTATTACTTTAGCCATTTTTTATTTTATTTTTTGCAATTTTATTTTATTTTTACTTTTCTAATTTTTTTTTCTTTTATCTTTTCCTGGTAGGTACCTCTAGTTTATGACTAGAAGGAACCCGACAGGACCCTTGATTTACGACAGTGATATCGAAGGTACGGTTCATACAAATTGTAGAGAAATAAGGTGAAGCTTAAACTACATAGAAGAAGAGCAAGAGACAAAATTAATACTACAGAAGAGATGGCTGGGAATAACCCGCTACCTCAAGAGGTGGCCAAAAATCATGCTCCTTGAACGATGTATGATTATGCTAAACCTAATTTAATAGGAACTGAGTCAAGTATTGTTAGACCTGCTATAGCTGCTAATAATTTTGAACTGAAACCTAACACTGTACACATGATACAGTAATTTGTTTAGTTTGATGGTTTGCAGGATGAAGATCCAAATAATCACTTGGCGAATTTCCTAGAATTTTGCAATACTTTCAAAATTAATGGCATTTCTGATGATGCCATCCGTATTTAGTTATTTCCCTTTTCTTTGAGGAATAAAGCAAAACGGTGTTGAATTCTCTTTCACGAGGATCAGTCACTACATGGGAACAAATGACCGAAAATTTTTTATTAAAATATTTTTCGCCGGCCAAAACAGCCAAATTAAGGAATGATATCTCTTATTTTGTGTAGATGGATTTAGAAACACTTTACTATGCATGGGAGAGATACACAGATCTATGGAGAAGGTGCCCACACCACGGATTACCCTTGTGGCTACAGGTCCAAACTTTTTATAACAGTGTGAACCCTTCATCAAGACAACTGATTGATTCAGCAGCCAGCAAAACCCTGAATAACAAAACTCTAGAGGTGGCCTATTAGTTTATAGAGGAGATGTTACTGAACAACTATCAGTGGCAAGTTACAAGGACAAGGCCAACAAAAACAGCCGGAGTTTTCAACCTCGACGCAGTCACCATGCTATCAAATCAGGTAGAGATGTTAAATAAAAAGATTGATGGTTTGTGTGGTTCCTCGCAGGTACACCCAATAATGCAATGTGACTAAAATCTAAGAGGTGTGGCGAATCCACCCTACAATCCTAGCATGGAAAGTGAACAGATGAACTATATGAGTAATAATTTCAGATCTCAAAATAACCCATATAGTAATACCTATAATCCAGGTTGGAGGAACCATCCCAATTTCTCATGGGGTGGTCAAGGAAATCAGAGACAACAGGCCCCTACAAACTTCCAACAACAGCCTTATCCACAGGAAAAGAAGCGAACCTTGAGGAGATGCTGACAAAATTCATAGCGGTGTCAGAAACTCATTTCCAAAACAACGAAACAACATTGATTAAAGGGATCGAGAACCAGTTAGGGCAACTCGCTAAACTGATCTCCGAACGACCACAAGGTAGCTTGCCAAGTAACACTGAGACTAACCCAAAGGAGCAACTTCAAGCCATAACAGCTCAAAATAGTGAAAGGTTAGCAGATTCTGAGCCTGAGCGAAGGCAAGAACCTATGGTAAGTGAAGGTAAGGTTGAGGAAAGCCAAGAAAAGCCAAAATCAGTAATTAAAGAATACCAACCTCGTATACCATATCCCTTTGCGATGAAGAAAGACAATTCAGATGAACAGTTCGGTGAGTTTCTTAAACTTTTGAAGAAATTACATATTAACTTACCATTTCTTGAAGCTCTTTCGCAGATGCCAGATTCTAGGAAATTTTTAAAAGAGATTTTGACAAACAAGCGAAAATTAGACGAGGAACCGCATGTGGAACTAAATGCAGTTCTTGACACGGCCAGGACATCGAGTATTAAATGTAGAACCAATCACTTCAAAGTTGGGGACCAAGTACTGTCAGATGCAACATACTTTCGAATAGCCGCTTCAGAGCTTAATACAAATGGTGCGACTCCTTTTACGGCACATAAGGTCTTTCCATACGGAACGGTCAAGGTAACACATTCTAATTTTGGTAGTTTTAAAGTAAACACTACTCGACTCAAACTATATAATGATAGCATGAGAAATGATTTTGCACTCCTCAAACCACCATGAATGTGCGAATGAGAGGTAAAACTAGCTTAAGACTTTAAACGAGCACTTCTCGAGAGGCAACCCGAGGACGAACTCCATTTGTTTTTATTCTCTTTCTTTTAGCACCTAACTACAAACTAACCAAGTTAATGAAGCGTAGATTTCTGCACCACACGGCCTTGCACACAGCCGTGGCTATGTGGATACTACAGATTTCAGTACTGGCATGACAGAGATAGTACGAAGCAGGATGAAAAATATCTTCAAGCCACGGGCTCTGACTAAACACCACGACCGTACGACACAGCCATGGCCGATACTATTTTACCAACACGGGCGTGGTGACCTGCATACCAGGCATGGGAGAAACGAATAAACTACCACACGACCGTGCAATACAGCCGTGTGACTCAACACGCCATTATACACGTGGGGACATACTGAAACACCCCACACCCGGCCCACGAGCCTGGACCAGATCTGGTATGTTCCCGGTGTAAACCGTTTCAAATTCTTTTGTTACTTAGGAAAAACTTGTGTGTTTTGAAAGAAAGATTGTTTTGGGTTGGGCTTGAGTTGAAAACTGGTTTATTTCGTTATTAAAAATCCTTTTGATTTAGGTGACAAAACGTTTGGGCTTTGAATTAAGTTAAATTTACTTAATCTTTTAATAAATATAAAGATTGTATGCTCAATAAATAAAAGTAAGGTAATCGCTACTACGGCCTTATTACATCAAATAATTTCCCAAAATTAAAACCAAAATAAACTTTAAATTACTTAAATAAAATAAAAGTCCAAGTCGTAAATTTCTTGCTGTGCATGGCCATCCCTAAGCTTCTGCCGAACCCGGTCCATCACTGATCGTCACCTGAAACATGTTCCCACAACGGGGTGGGTCAAACAGACTCAATGTGTACACAAACACTAAGTCTTAACAAATTCAGGCATAACAAATCATATTCATACGTATCATAATTTCACATTTAATGATTCAAGATAATGATGCAATCCCGGACCCAAACCTATATGCCATCCGCTACACTCCACCCGTACCATCCTGCACACCGTGGGGACTACTAAGTCAACCCTCCATCCGCTACACACCATCGAAGGTAGTCAGCTGCAATGACGTGCTCATCGCCTATATAAAATTCATGGCATAGCCACTCGATAATTGTGTCATGAGACACCACATTCAGATAATGTAACCGGTTACCACATTCGGATAATGTGACCAAGTCACCACATTCGGATAATGTGATCAAGTCACCACATTCGAGATAGTGAGACCAAGTCATCACATTCACTTCCCTTTCTCAAATAACCCGAATGCCCCATATTATTCATATCATGCATATCATACTTAAATTCACATTCATGTCACTTTTCACATGTTAAGTATAACATATTTCAGTAATCCTAGTAGGAGTAGGAAAACGTACTGATTACTTTGTACCATAACATGGTACTTTAGCCACATTCTTACAATTTCATATTAACACATATATCAAGTTTAAGCCATAAATCTATTAAGATTAGTGTAGGGTACACACGGTACCTTAGCCATGCTTTTCACATTCTTAATAACACATTTAATTTAAAACATAGCCATGAACATATTAAAACTTAGGTAGGGTACACACCGATTCGCTTAACAAATTCACTTGAAATCCAAACCGATCTACTACCTTAGATTTTTAATGCCTACATTCTACCAACATGGTAATATTTAGCAAAGGCCTATTCGGCCATAAAACCAAATCCTAGTAGGATTTGTGTACTTACCTTAATGCCGATTGAATAAAAAATCAAATCCCGAAAACTTGTATTCTTCCCCTTTGAAATCGGCAAATCACTAGATCCCTTAAATCGGTTAGTTTTCAGCTTAAAACACATAATAATAGATCTACTACAAAAATAGGGTCTTGGCCGAATATTCATAGTCACTTACCTTAAGGATCTTAAATCCCAAAATTCACCGAATAACTAGGGAACACGCGGCCTAGGGTGTACCTTCGGGGAAAGAACTTCTCCTTCCATGATTCGGCCAAGATTAATAATAGGAATTAGTCCCTAAATTTCGATAAGTCTAAAATATAAAAGAATGGAAACTAAACTTGGATCTTACCCCTATTTGAAGGAATCAATTGCACCTTCACCTCAACCTTCAGAGATTCGGCTATGGCTAAATGATGCTCTCACAACTTTCACTTTTGGAGGATTAGAAAGAAAAGAGAAGGAAGAATAAAATCTGAGGAATTTCGCAGAGAGAGGAGAATGCTTAAGAAATTCGAAAAGGAAGAGTGAATGAATGAATGAATAGCCTTCTCTTCCTTTTATAGCCAAATTACTAGCTAGAGTCCTTAACTTGGCCACCACTCTTCCTTATTTTGATAATTATCACTTTATTTGAAATTAATGGAAATAATCCTTTAATTATCTCTTATCTCTAAAATAAAAGATAATTCAGAACTATCCTTACTTAGCCGAAATTACTAAACTCAAAGTCCCTTACTTGGCCATCACTTCTCCCTCATTCTCCTAATTAAAGAATAATTCTTCATTTATCCACCTATTTAGCCAAATTTGAAAGAGAATTAAACTCTTCCCTTAAGAGTCCTTATTGCCGTCCATTGCTTCCCCTCTAAGTAGTTAAATAAAAAATCACTTAAAGTCTTTAACTAGATGCCGTCCACCCCCTTCCCTTGGTGAGTCAAATTTTAACTTGTTCTATTAGACTCCTTGTGGCCATACGAGGCCCAAATTATCCACCTAAGTGGCGTCACTCATTGGGCTTTAAGTGGTATCTTCAGGCCACTTTTCCAAGCCAGTTTGTGTGTCAAATTTCACATACTTTTTCTCTTAAGGCCACCTTGCCTTAATTTCCTCTTTTAAACTTTAAAACTCGACATTTCTAAGTCATTTCTAAGTTTCCAAAATTTTCTTTAAACTTGACATTTCTAGGTTTAAACTTGACATTTCCTAGGTTTCCAAAATGTTCACTTTCCTCTTTTAACTTAAGTTTCCAAAATGTTTACTTTCCTCTTTTAGCTAATCATTTCCAAGTTTCCAAAATATTTACTTTCCTCTTTTGAAACTTAACATTTCTAAATCATTTCTTACATTTCCAAGACATTTACATTTCCTTACATTTCCTTACATTTCCTTACATTTCCATACATTTCCTTACATTTCCATACATTTCCATACATTTCCATACATTCTCTTACATTTCCATACATTTCCATACATTTCCATACATTTCATTCATTTCCTTATATTTCCATACATTTCCATACATTTCCAAGGTTCTAAAAATGCACACCACACATCCATATCACAAGAAACATGCTATTTCATAAAATTAAGCAAAATGCACATAATGGGATTCAACCTCTTCCTCAAAGTACTTCACTTGATGTCATAACCCTTGCACCTTAGGTGGCGCCCCCGCCACCTTTCCACATCACTTCTTGTTTTTAACTTAAAACCAATAATTGTCCAAAGCTTTCTTCAATCCTAGGATTTTAAAACCCTTAATTCATTTCCAAACACCGCCAAAACCTACTACTCATTAATTATGCACAAACGATAACCCCTAATCTAGGATGTTACGTTCTACCCTCCTTAAAATAATTTCATCCTCGAAATTACTTACTAACAATCATACAATCCTCCTCACCACACTATGCTTATGTCAAGACTCGATCTTAATAGAACCATCATACTTTCCAGCACAATCTCTAAGTTCACGCCCTTAGAACTCATTTCTAACATCACGATTTAATCTGATTAAGAAGTTTTATGTATTAAAAAAAATTTGTTTCACTGATTAACCGCGAAGAAGTTTTATGGAAAGAATTTTTTTAGAAGTGGTTCTTTCGTATTCATACATGCACACAGTCTTTACATTCATACATCCATCAATCAATTATGAACTTTCGTTCATTCAGAGAAATGTTGTAGTTTTCATTGTTGTTTTTCCACTGCCTAGGGGTATTTTCATCATTTGTCCTATAGGGGTATTTTTTGCCATTTATCGAAACAAGGTTCCTTGGTGTTTTTGTCAATAAGAGTATTCTGGAAATTTTGCATTCCCGGGGGTATTTTGGAAAATTTTGAAATCTGAGGGTTTTTTGGTAATTAACCCGGGTGAATTTGTAAATCTTAATAAATCACGGATATTTTAGAATTTACAAAACTTGAGGGTTATTTTTTTGAGAATTTGTTTTCCAAATTAGTGTTGTTGCAAAAAAATTTTGAAGATCGGGGGTCGTTCTGGTAATTTTGTAACTCAGGGGTATTTCGGTAATTTGTAGGGTAGGGGTAATTTTGTAATCTTTTCTAAAATCAAGGTATTTTGTCATTTTACAAATTAGGGTTTTTGGACATTTTATAAAGTAATGAAATTTTGATGGGAACTGTGGGTATTTTGAAAATTTCATAAACCAATGGCATTTTTGTAATTTTACCACTAAGGGTATTTAGGTAAATTTAAAAATTAAAAATTCTTAGAAAGTTTTTCCAAAATAATAATTTTCATAATTTCAAAAGGGTAGTTTGTTGACTTTTTAAAACTAGGGTTTCCATGAAAATATGGCTAGTCCCTTTCGGGTTTTAATTAGGGGTTTAGCCCGTGTATAAGTCCTCTTGGTTAGGGTGAACCGAGACTACGCACCAGGTAGGATTCGAGTGGAGAGGAGGTGAGTCACACAGACTGCTTAAATACCAAGCTCCCACTGAAACCAATCCTAGACATGCGCACCATGGTTGCCACACCCTAACTCGGTGACTCAATCATGGGTTTGTTTAGTTAGGCATTTAAGTCTTATGTTTTTGTTGGGGTACACTAGTCCTAGGGTTCAAGTACTTAATCTCTATTCTACGTTCCATTCTATTTCTACCCTTCTACAAGTCATAATATAAATCACACACTGGATAGAAGTACTTACCTGGTGGACTTTGGGTCGGAGACTTAGTGGGCCATGCCAGAAAAACCTGCTTATTTCATATGATACTTTATAAAGCTTATTTGGGGTCGATTTCAAAACATTTTGGGCCTTAGCCCACAGGTCGAGAGTTTAAAATTGGGCTCTGATACTAAACTGAAACACCCCACACCCGGCCCACGAGCCTGGACCGGATCTGGTATGTTCCCCGGTGTAAACCGTTTCAAATTCTTTTGTTACTTAGGAAAAACTTGTGTGTTTTGAAAGAAAGATTGTTTTGGGTTGGGCTTGAGTTGAAAACTGGTTTATTTCATTGTTAAAAATCCTTTTGATTTAGGTGACAAAATGTTTGGGATTTGAATTAAGTTAAATTTACTTAATCTTTTAATAAATATAAAGATTGTATGCTCAATAAATAAAAGTAAGGTAATCGCTACTACGGCCTTATTACATCAAATAATTTCCCAAAATTAAAACCAAAATAAACTTTAAATTACTTAAATAAAATAAAAGTACAAGTCGTAAATTTCTTGCTATGCATGGCCATCCCTAAGCTTCTGCCGAACCCGGTCCATCACTGATCGTCACCAAACATGTTCCCACAACGGGTGAGTCAAAGCAGACTCAATGTGTACACAAACACTAAGTCTTAACAAATTCAGCATAACAAATCATATTCATACGTATCATAATTTCACATTTAATGATTCAAGATAATGATGCAATCCCGAACCCAAACCTATATGCCATCCTCTACACTCCACCCGCACCATTCTCACACAACCGGGGACTACTAAGTCAACCTCCATCCGCTACACACCATCAAAGGCGTCATTGCAATGACGTGCTCATCGCCTATATAAAATTTGTGGCATAGCCACCAGATAATTGTGTCATGAGACACCACATTGAGATAATGTAATCGGGTTACCACATTCGGATAATGTGACCAAGTCACCACATTCGAGATAATGTGACCAAGTCACCACATTCAGATAGTGAGACCAAAGTCATCACATTCACTTCCCTTTCTCAAATAACCTGGATGCCCCATATTATTCATATCATGCATATCATACTTAAATTCACATTCATGTCACTTTTCACATGTTAAGTATAACATATTTCGTAATCCTAGTAGGAGTAGGAAAACATACTTGAGTACTTTGTACCATAACATGGTACTTTAGCCACATTCTTACACTTTCATATTAACACATATATCAAGTTTAAGCCATAAATCTATTAAGATTAGTGTGGGGTACACATGGTACCTTAGCCATGCTTTTCACATTCTTAATAACACATTTAATTTAAAACATAGCCATGAACATATTAAAACTTAGGGTAGGGTAAACACCTGATTCGCTTAACAAATTCGCTTGAAATCCCGAAATCCGATCTACTACCTTAGATTTTTAATGCCTACATTCGGCCAACATGGTAATATTTAGCAAAGGCCTATTCGGCCATAAAACCAAATCCTAGTAGGATTTGTGTACTTACCTTAATGTCGATTGAATAAAAAATCAAATCTTTAAACTTGTATTCTTCCCTTTAAAATCGGCAAATCACTAGATCCCTTGAATCGGTTAGTTTTCACTTAAAACACATAATAATAGATCTACTACAAAAATAGGGTCTTGGCCGAATATTCATAGTCACTTACCTTAAGGATCTTAAATCCCAAATTCACGAATAACTAGGAACACGCAACCTAGGTGTACCTTGGGAAAGAACTTCTCCTTCCATGATTCTACCAAGATTAATAATAGGAATTAGTCTCTAAATTTCGATAAGTCTAAAATATAAAAGAATAGAAACTAAACTTGGATCTTACCCTATTTGAAGGAATCAATTGCACCTTCACTTCAACCTTCGAGATTTGGCTATGGCTAAATGATGCTCTCACAACTTTCGCTTTTGGAGGATTAGAAAGAAAAGAGAAGGAAGAATAAAACTCAGAGGAATTTCAAGAGAGAGGAGAATCGCTTGAGAAATTCGACAAAGGAAGAGTGAATGAATGAATGAATGGCCTTCTTCCTTTTATAGTTGAAATTACTAGCTAGAGTCCTTAACTTGGCCACCACTCTTCCTTATTTTGATAATTATCACTTTATTTAAAATTAATGGAAATAATCCTTTAATTATCTCTTATCTCTAAAATAAAAGATAATTCAAAGAACTATCCTTACTTAGCCGAAATTACTAAACTCAAAGTCCCTTACTTGGCCATCACTTCTCCCTAATTCTCCTAATTAAAGAATAATTCTTCATTTATCCACCTATTTAGCCGAATTTGAAAGAGAATTAAACTCTTCCCTTAAGAGTCCTTATTACCGTCCATTGCTTCCCCTCTAAGTAGTTAAATAAAAAAACACTTAAAGTCTTTAACTAGATGTCGTCCACCCCCTTCCCTTGGTGAGCCAAATTTTAACTTGTTCTATTGGACTCCTTGTGGCCATACGAGGCCCAAATTATCCACCTAAGTGGCGTCACTCACTGGGCTTTAAGTGGTATCTTCAGGCCACTTTTCCAAGCCTGTTTGTGTGTCAAATTTCACATACTTTTTCTCTTAAGGCCACCTTTCCTTAATTTCCTCTTTGAAACTTTAAAACTCAACATTTCTAAGTCATTTCTAAGTTTCCAAAAATTTTCGTTTGGCTCTTTAAACTTGACATTTCCTAGGTTTCCAAAATGTTCACTTTTCCTCTTTTAACTTAAGTTTCCAAAATGTTCACTTTCCTCTTTTAACTTAAGTTTCCAAAATGTTTACTTTCCTCTTTTAGCTAATCATTTCCAAGTTTCCAAAATATTTACTTTCCTCTTTTTGAAACTTAACATTTCTAAACATTTCTTACATTTCCAAGACATTTCCCTACATTTCCTTACATTTCCCTATATTTCCTTACATTTCCATATATTTCCTTACATTTCCATACATTTCCATACATTTCCATACATTTCCTTACATTTCCATACATTTCCATACATTTCATTCATTTCCTTACATTTCCAAACATTTCCATACATTTCCAAGGTTCTAAAAATGCACACCACACATCCATATCACAGTAAACATGCTATTTCATAAAATTAAACAAAAATGCACATAATGGGATTCGAACCTCTTCCCTCAAAGTACTTTACTTGATGCCATAACCCTTGCACCTTAGGTGGCGTCCCCTGCCACCTTTCCACATTACTTCTTGTTTTTAACTTAAAAACCAATAATTGTCCAAAGCTTTCTCTTCCATCATAGGATTTTAGAAACCCTTAATTCATTTCCAAACACTGCCAAAACCTACTACTCATGAATTATGCACAAACGCATAACCCCTAATCTAGGATGTTACACATACTAGAGCTGAAATTTTTTATTTAAAACACCCCTCTCCCCTTCTCACCCGCTTCCCATTCACTCTCCCATAACATCTACACTCCCCTCTCTTTTCACTTTTCTCCTTCTTCATTCTCCAAACTCTTGATCTACACTTCATCCATGTCGAAAAAATGAAAGGATCCTAACACAGTCCCCCTGTGCAAGACCAATTTACATAAGTTCATGCCGACCGCTTCATTAACTCGATAGGAAAAGGACCTTTGAGTCAATTTAATCTCTCTTTTTCTTTTCTCGTCTCTTTTAATTTCCTTCTTTTTATCTCTCCCTCTCTTTTGATTTTCTTACTATATGTTTATTATATATCTTTGTACATTGAGGGCAATGTACATCTTAAGTGTGGGGGGTGAAAGTTATTTAGAAAAAGTGCCTAATTTTTTGCATTATTCTCAAATCCCTGAATGATATCTTGTCTCAAGTAATTTTCTCATATCACTAATTAATATGAAATTTATGTTGATTTATGATTTCTATTGATATGTTTTGGAGGAATAATTGCACACTGAGTCGGTTTGACTCAACCTATTTTTCTAAAAACAATGCAGGTGATACGTGATTCCTGGACTGGGCTGGAGTGGATTCGAGGTGGCCATGCAGAAGTTGTATTAATTATACATGCACTTTAGATTTTTAATTGCTTTTGGGTTAATTTTTATTGTAATAAGGCCGTTTTAAGTATTTTGGAATTTTTATCATGGTTTTAAGTTGGTATTAAAACGGATTATGGATTAAAAAAACTGGAAACACTTGCAACCTAAAAAGCAAATGAAGGATTTCAAATTCGGACTTTTGATAGTAATTCGTCTATTAAAATCCCTTCCAAACAATAACTCATCTTTTATACAAATGTGTAAGTTTTATTTCCCGAAAAAATACGATTTAAGTTTTATTTCCGGCAAAATACAATTTTCAAAATGATAAACCCTTATAGCTATATATACGTTTTCAAACTTAACTTCACCTTCGAAGACAGATCTCTTTTCAGTAAGAGTTGAATATCCATTTTTCCTTGAAGACTTGACATGTGTTTTATTTTTAAAATCAAACTCATCACAAACCTTTTCCCCGTAACATTCGAATTCAGCTGTAGCATTTTGGGCCGGGTTTGGGGTGTTACAATTTGGATCAGAGCCCAAGTTTCTAAACTTGGCCTTTGGGTTTTGAGGCCCATAACATTTTCAAAATTGGTATTGAAAGTTAACTAAAAGAAATTTTTCATGAAACGTGTTTATGAAGGCATGGCACTCGAATCTTCTGGCCCAGGTCTGCCAGGTAAGTCTTCTAACTATTGAATGAATTGGATGAAAGTGGATATATGATGCATTGTTGTGGATATTGATGTGGATATTAGAAATTGGGACAATCTCTTTAGAGACCGAAACCTTAGGGATGTGTGCTCTTTATGAAAGAAGAGCTTGAAATTTTTATGTCATAAAATTTTTTTCCTTTAATCAATAAAGTGGAAAGAAAGCTAATGCATAAAATTTCTTAAATCAGATTAAAACGTGACGATAGACATGAGTTCTAGGGGACGTGGTCGTAATGTACGTGGACGTGGTAGAGGCAGAATGA
This sequence comes from Gossypium rotundifolium, assembly GCA_025506655.1. NCBI lineage: Eukaryota > Viridiplantae > Streptophyta > Magnoliopsida > Malvales > Malvaceae > Gossypium > Gossypium rotundifolium. Next base: position 55,320,110 of record CP106725.1, read on the forward strand.
CTGTATCAGAACCAGTTGGGTCTGGCCATGGGTCAGAGAATGATGTGCCTCCACCACCAGCTGTAGGTACGGAGGATGTAGATCAAACGGGTGGGGACAACACAGTTTTTGAGGCTATACTGTGGGTTTTGGAAAGAGTTGCGGGAGCAAACATGGGTACTGGGGCCCGAAAATCAGTGTCTGAGCGGCTCAGGGCGAATGGAGCTGAGATATTTAGGGGTGTCTCGGGGGTAGCCCCGAATGTGGCAGAATACTGGTTAGAGGCACTCGAGAGGATTATGGACGATTTGGACTGCACTATAGAGGAAAAGCTGAAGGGTGCTGTTTCTTTACTTCGGGATGAGGCCTACCAGTGGTGGCTCACTGTTAGAGAGGGTACTCCGGTGGATCGAGTGGATTGGGGTTTCTTTAAGATTAAGTTTGAGGGGAAGTATGTCAGAGCTAGTTATGTGGACGCGCAGAGGAAAGCATTCTGAACCTAGTGCAATGGGGTAAGTCAGTAGCAGAATATAAGGTAGAGTTCTTGCGATTAACTCAGTATGCCAGAGGGATTATTGCTATCGATTACTAGCGCTGCGTGAGATTTGAGGATGGGCTGCGAGATGAACTACAGGTATTGATAGCTCCTCAACAGGAGAGGGACTTTGCTACTTTAGTGGAGAAAGCCCGGATAGCAGAGGAGGTTAAGCGAACCGAGAGGCAGAACAGGGATAAGGATAGAGGGTGAATAAGAGATTTTAAACCATCGTGGTCTCTTGGGGTTTTAGAAAAGCCTAGGGTTGAGGGTTCCGCCAGATTTCTATGCCAATTCGGGAATCAGTCCGTCTGTGCTCGGTGTGGGAGGACCCATGTAGGTGAGTCTTTGGGGAAGGGGTAAGGAGTGCTTCAGGTGTGGGTCAAAGGCTCACTTGGTTAAGAATTGTCCTTGAGATATGGATAGGGCTCGGACAGTAGGTCAGGGGTATGTGCAGCCAGGTAGGGGTGGTCAACAGGTGTCGAGGGGTCGTGGTCCGAACCGTGGAGGGAATAATTTTGGTCGAGGTCATGGAGCATCGGGCAGAGGTGCTGGGGGCTTAGATACAAGACAGCCTGGGTTGGTTTACACAGACAGACATCGTGAGGAGGGGGATGCACCAGATGTTATCACGGGTACGTTTTTCATTCTTTAGTTACCCTTTACTGCTTTGCTTGATGTTGGGTCAACTCACACTTACATTTCTAGCATGGTGTCTGGAACCTTGAATGTGAACTCTGAGACTGTCCCTAGGAAGATGACTATACTTAGTCTTTTAGGGTAATCTGTAGTGGTAGATAAACTCTTTAGAGATGTCCCTTTAGAGGTTCAGGGGGTAGTGTTCCCGGCTGACTTGATGGAGTTGTCGTTTGGAGAATTTGACTTGATCTTAGGTATGGACTGGTTAGTAAGGTATCATGCGAATTTAGACTATGCTGCTAAACGCATGTCGTTGAAGACTCTCAAGGACAATGAGGTTGTGGTGATAGGTGAGAGGAGAGACTACTTGTCTAACGTAGTGTCTGCTCTTAAGGCGGAGAAGATGGTGAAGAAGGGGTGTTTGGCTTTCTTGATGTTTGTTAGTGCTTTGGATACTAAGGAAGCAGCTGTGGGAGAGGTCAAGACAGTGAAGGAATTTGTGGATGTTTTTCTGGAAGAACTTTCAGGGTTGCCTCTAGATCGGGAGGAGGAGTTTGAATTGACTGCATTGCGGATACCGCGCCAAAGGTTCATCACTCCGCATGTAATGGCACCAATGGAGTTGGTTGAACTTAAAGCCCAGATCTAGGAGTTGTTAGATCGCGATTTCATTTGACCTAGTGTGTCTCCATGGGGAGCACTAGTTCTGTTTGTAAAGAAGAAGGATGGGTCTATGCGTATGTGCATAGATTATCATCAGTTGAATAAGCTGAAGATCAAAAACAAGTACCCACTGCCGAGGATAGACGATTTATTTGATCAGCTTAAAGGGGCTATAGTATTTTCGAAGATAGATCTGAGGTCGGGGTATCATCAGCTCAAGGTGAAGGAAGCAGATATCCATAAGACAGCTTTCCGGACTCGATACGGGCACTATGAATTCCTGGTATATTCCAAGTCAGAGGAAGAGCATGGCGCACATCTTCGAGTAGTGCTGCAGGTTCTGAGGGAAAAGAAGTTGTACGCCAAGTTTAGCAAGTGCGAATTCTGGTTGAGTGAAGTCACTTTTCTGGGTCATGTGGTGTACGTAGAGGGAATCAGAGTGGATCCTCGAAAGATTGAGGCAGTATTGGATTGGAAATCACCTAAGTCAGTGGTAGAGATTTGCAATTTCTTGGGGTTAGCGAGCTACTATAGAAGATTTGTTGAAGGGTTTTCTTCAATAGCAGCACCTTTGACTAAGTTGTTGAGAAAGGAGGTACCTTTTGTTTGGACGGATAAGCAGCAGGAGAGCTTTGAGAAGCTAAAAAGGGTTTTGACTGAGGCTCTAGTTCTGATTCAGCCTGTGGCAGGGAAAGATTTTGTGGTATATTGTGATGCTTTTCATACCGGGCTAGGTTGTGTACTGATGCAGGAAGGGAAAGTTGTTGCCTATGCGTCTCGGCAGTTGAGACCACATGAAGCTAACTACCGACGCATGATCTGGAGTTGGCCGCAGTGGTTTTTGCCTTGAAGGTGTAGAGGCATTATTTGTATGGAGAGAAGTTGGTGATTTACACGGACCACAAGAGCCTGAAGTATCTGCTGACTCAGAAAGAGCTAAACTTAAGACAGCGAAGGTGGGTGGAGTTGTTGAAGGATTACGACTGTTCGATTGAGTACCACCCAGGTAAAGCGAATGTGGTGGCGGATGCGCTAAGTAGGAAAGTAGTATCAGATCTGAGAGCGATGCTCGCGCATCTTAGTCTCTATGATGATGGAAGTTTATTGGCGGAATTGCAAGTGAAGGCAACGTGGGTAGCTCAGGTTAAAGAGAAGCAGTTAGTGGATGAGGTTCTGAGTGCTAGACTTCTGCAAGTTCAGAATGGGGGAATAGAGGACTATAGTGTGAATAGTAACAGAGTTTTGTGTTTCCATGGTGGGGTCTGTATGCCAAAGGATGTGGAATTAAGGCAAAAATTCTTCGGGAATCACATAGTAGCCCTTACGCTATGCATCCTGGAGGAAGTAAGTTGTATAGGGATCTGCGAGATCAATTTTGGTGGCCTGGTTTAAAGCAGGAAGTTACAGACTTTGTGGGGAAGTGCTTGACGTGTCAACAGGTCAAGGCTAAACACCAAGTGCCTTCGGGGTTGCTGCAACCAGTGAAGATTTCGTAGTGGAAGTGGGAGAGAATCACCATAGATTTTGTTAGTGGGCTTCCTTTTACACCGACTAAGAAAGATTTGGTATGGGTAATTATGGATCAGTTGACAAAATCCGCTCATTTCATACCTATTCGTAGGGATTACTCTCTGTAGAGGTTGGCGAGGTTGTATGTAGCGGAAATTGTGAGACTGCACGGGGTGTCGGTGTTGATCATATCAGATAGGGATCCTAGATTTACGTCGATGTTTTAAAGGGCGTTGTATCAGGCTTTGGGCACCGGGTTGGACTTTAGCACGGCAATTCATCCGCAGACGGATGGCCAGTCTGAAAGGGTGATTCAGGTGTTAGAAGATATGTTGAGAGGATGTGTTATCGACTTCAGGGGTAGTTGGGAAGAATTCTTGCCCTTAGCAGAGTTCGCGTACAACAATAGTTATCAGGCTAGTATTCGAATGGTGCCGTACGAAGCACTGTATGGACTCAAGTGTTGGACTCTTACTTGTTGGACAGAACTGGGTGAACTCCATGTGTTGGGTCCAGAGATAGTGGCAGAGTCAGAGGAAAAGGTCAAGGTGATTCGAGCTCGATTGAAAGAGGCATCTAACAGACAGAAGTCGTATGCAGATCTTAAGCAAAAAGAGATAGAATTTGCGGTAGGTGATTGGGTTTTTCTAAAAGTTTCACCGCAAGAAGGTGATGAGATTTGGGCGCAAGGGTAAACTGAGTCCCAGGTTTATAGGGCCTTATTGGGTTTCGAAGCGAGTTAGACCGGTGGCTTATTAGTTAGAATTGCCTTCAAAATTAAAGTAGATGCATGATGTGTTCCACGTGTCAATGCTACGTCGTTATCGATCGAATCTGTCTCACGTGGTGCCAGTGGAGGAAGTTGAGTTGAGGCCAGACTTGTCCTATGAGGAGGAGCCTATACAGATTTTGGAGCGAGATGTGAAGGTGCTTCGGAAGAAATCAGTTCCCCTAGTCAAGGTGTTGTGGCGGAACCACGGATCAGAAAAAGCTTCGTGGGAGTCAGAAGAGTTGATGCGACAGCAATACCCTCACTTATTTTGACCAGGTAATTTTGAGGTCGAAGTTATTTTTAAGGGGGGTAGAACTGTAATATCTGGGATTTAGGGGTCATGTATTTTAATTTATATTTGCGTGCTAGTATGCTCTATATGTTGTTTGAGTATGGTTAGGGGCTTCGGGGAACCTTGGGGTTAGGTAAGAGCTTTAGAAAAAATATTTGATTTTAAGCCTTTAGGGGGGAGAGCTAAGGGAGCTGGGCATTAAAGGATTTTATGTGGTGTTTGCTGACACAAGGAATCAAGTGGTAGAGTGGCAAGGGAGGCGCCACTTAGAGCACAAGGGAGTGATGCCTCAGGGAGCTAGAAGGGGGCAAGGTTCAAGCAGCATGAAGAGTATTTTGGAGCTTGTTTTTGCGTCAGGAGGAGGAGGAGTTAGAGTTGGCACGGGCACTTGAAGATAGGAGGTTTGAAATGGTCAAACATTTCAAATGTGTGGTGGAGAGCTAAGCATGGCAAACACTTTCAAATGGGTGGAGATAAGTAAAATTAGGAGGGAAATAAGGGATGAGGTGAGGGGTGTGAGAGTTGGCCGAAATAGGGGTTCTTGGTGGTGGCATTTTCGGTCATGTATAGGGGAAGTGAGTGCCGAATTTGTTTAATAGTGGTAGTGTGCATCTTTTATTTTTTTTCCCTTCTCAAGTTTTGTGCTGAAAAGTGGTAGTCAAAATTCTTCAGTTGTTTTCTCTTCAGATGTCTAAAAGCCGAAAGTGTGAGTGATTTTTGGGGGTGCATTCTTGATTCGTCTTTGCTCTTCTCTACTTCTTCTCTAAACCGAACCATACCCTCCTTCCTATTCTTGTTTTTTTTTTCTTTCTCTCTTTTCATACTTGTGCCGAATCTTTCTCTTTTTCCCCATAGCCGAAACCTTCCAAAACTCCAACCCTCTCTTCTCTTTTCTTTTGCTAAAATCTGAATAACCCTTTCTACTCCTTTGAACATTGGCTGAATCTCTCATTCACCATTACTCCTCTCTACTTTCCATTCTTATTCTTATTTCTTTCTCAACTCGAGTTGATCTTCAAGCCTTACTTCTGGGTTGAATCTAGTGGGGCCGAACATCTCTCGAGTGGTGAGTCTCCCTATCAATTTTCTCTTGTAGATCCTAGAAGCGGTGGTAAGAATCTCTGTTCACCCAAATCTCTTTCTTTTTCTCTTTGGTTTGCTGAAACCAAAAGTCTGATCTTGTATCTTGGTGTATGGTCGAACCTTGATAAGGGCCTTAACTTGGTGTTTCTTTTGTTTAAAGCTAGCGTTAGGGAGGTTAAGGACCTTCAGGATCTGATCAATCGAGGTAAGCAGGATATCACGTTAGGCCAAATGACACTTCTTTTCATTGGACATTAAGTATTAGAGCTAATTTTAACATGGCTTATGTAGGGGATTTCGACAATCTCAAAGTGCAAGCATATAGCCTTCGGGTTCTAGTCGACTGTGGTAAGGGTATTCTTTTATCAAGTGTTCTTTTGGGTTTCATTTAGATCTGATTCAATATCTTAACGGGATTTTCTAACTTAGATATTATTGATGGATGCGAGTACCAACCAAGGGGAGAAAGGGGTCGGACACGTAGTCCCTACCCCTAAATACAAGAAGCGGTCGATTTTTACTGTCCGGGACTGGCCTCCGGGGTATGGGCCAGCGTCAAAATAGGATCGTAAGCAGATAGCGGTAGTGTCGGTTAGGGATAGCGTCGATGTAGAAGGCGTGATTTTACGAGTTATCGTGTGTAGTTATTACATCGCTTTCATTTAAAATTAATTAAATGTATGTGATATGTGTGGTAGCCGAAAATAACGGCTGTGGTGGTGTGGCTACCCATATTGGGTGATCTGGTAACTAGGTTAGTAATTTTCTCATATTAAAATTTTGGATGGATATTTGTGTAAATTGGTAAGCATGTTATGTATGCATGACTGATATGTTCATAACAATTATATTGTCATTTCATCATATATATTGTATGTGCATTGGGATCGGGATATATATATGATTAATGAAGGAAATGGTGTACATTTATGTACGTGGTTTGATGTTAGTCTTCAGCTACATCGTGGATTGATGTTGGCTTCGTGCTTCATCATGGATTGATGATGACCTTGAGCCACATCGTGGATAATTGTGATTTAATCACGTGGATCAGTGGCTAAACCACTAAGTGGACTTTAAGCAGCATGACTGCCAAAGAGGTGTGTAGTAGATGGAGGGTCGATTTAGTAATCCCCTAGTGTGTGGTGGCAGGATATACGGGGGTGTGTAGCGGTTGGATACTAGGTTGGGTTGGGTTACCATTTTGCATAATCATGTGTGGCATGTGGATTGGTGTGGTTGTGGGCCAAGCCCATTTATGGAAACATGTGGAATAATTGCACACTGAGTCGGTTTGACTCACCCTATTTTCCTAAAAACAATGCAGGTGATACGTGATTCCTGGACCGGGCTGGAGTGGATTCGAGGTGGCCATGCAGAAGTTGTTTTGATTATACATGCACTTTAGATTTTTAATTACTTTTGGGTTAATTTTTATTGTTATAAGGCCGTTTTAAGTATTTTGAATTTTTATCATGGTTTTAAGTTGGTATTAAAACAGATTATGGATTAAAAATAACTGGAAACACTTGCAACCTAAAAAGCAAATTAAGGATTTCAAATTCGGACTTTTGATAGTATTTCATCTATTAAAATCCCTTCCAAACAATAACTCAACTTTTATACAAATGTGTAAGATTTATTTCCAGGCAAAATACGATTTTCAAAATGATAAACCCTTATAGCTATATATATACGTTTTCAAACTTAACTTCACCCTCGAATACAGATCTCTTTTCAGTAAGAGATGAACATCCGTTTTTCCTTGAAGACTTGACATGTGTTTTATTTTTAAAATCAAACTCATCACAAACCTTTTCCCCGTAACATTCCGAATTCGGCTGTAGTGTTTTGGGCCACTGGGTTTGGGGTGTTACATTGTTTTTTTTAAGAACAAACTATATACTAAAGAAAGAACTTTATCAACTGAAATAAACTAATTAGGCAACTGATCAAATCAATTCTCGATAGAAGGGTAGTCAAAAGAATGATAACAAATTCAAAGGGTTTTGGGTTGATATTAGCGGGTAAATCAATAAAAAGGGTTGTTAGGATTAAAAAGGGTTCACTAGGGGTTAATTATGTAGGTAGGCTTTTTAGTGGTGTGAATGGGTTAAAACCTAGGTGCCTTCATCATCTCAGTATATCAAATCAATAATGTGGTCTCGACATGCATAAACGAGGCAAGTTCTAGAATAACAGTTCAAAGTTGACACACTCATAATCAATAAAGTGAGCACGAAAAAGAATATATGCTCTATAAGGCTCAAAATCTCACAAAAATTATGGGTGTTTTTGACATCAATCCCTGTAAATTTTAAACTTCAAGGTGATATTCAAATTCAGTTGAACAACCTAGAAAATTTTTAATTTTTGAAAACTAGACTTATCATGCTTGATTCTCTAGTATCCTTCAAATTTAATCATCAATGCACAATTATCAATGACTTAATCCAAAACATATAAAAAATCATAAATTAAGGAAATTTCACCCTAATTATTAATACGAGAATGATACTTGAAAACAAGTTTAAAATTCAGGATTTTTGAGAATAATGAAAAATTAGGCATTAATTTGAGAACAATGCAAAAGTTAGGCACTTTTATCCCCCCACACTTAAGATGTACATTGCCCTCAATGTACAAAGATAGATAAACAATTATTTAATAATAAAATCAAAAGTGAAGGGGAGAAGTGACACTTCTTGAATTTTTGGATGAAGTCTATGAAAAGAAACCGAATAAGATTGGAGGTGAACGTGGGGAAGCATCTTGATCCATTTAAAATTAAATTCTCGAAGTAGCCAGCTCGGTTTTTTTTGTATCCTAAGCTAAATCTAAATGCCATTGAGAAAAAGGAGAAAATAATAAAGGAAGTAAAAATAAAAATAAAAATAAAAATATGAATAAAAGTAAATAATTAAATAGAGATAAGGTCTACGCTCATGTGCCTAGTCGTGGTGTCCACACCGCCATGGCCACGGCCGTGTGCAAGGCCGTGAGGGTATGGAAACCTATGCCTAAATATGAAAAGAAATAAAACCAAACTAATTAGTACGATTAGTACTCGGGTTGTGATCGCTGCAAAACAGTCTAGTTTTAATATTTATAAAAGAGTGATCGAACCTGTAGACTGACTGGGACAACGATAGAGGAAAGCGCACCTATCGAACAGTAGTATAGCTCAGGCAAGAATATCTTATCGAACCCAAGGAAACTAAAAGTACTACTACTCACTTTCTTTCTATTATTTAGCCTAAAATATGGAGTGATTGGTTTATTAATCTAAAACAAATGAAATACTTAAACTTAATTGCAAAGACAAAAGAACGAAACTTTGAGAAAAGAGAAGAAAACTCAATTGATAAAGATGATACCTTTGGAAAGAATCCACCTATGACTTCACTTATTATCTACCTTTTCAATTTATATGATTTTTTTTACTTAGCTTGATCCCTGAACTCCTTAACCTATATTAAACCTTCTCTCAAAGCGAATAACATCTAACCTTAGGTTAATTAGTGGAACTCTCGTTCTCTTATAATAACCCCCTAAGGAAGCAGTTAATCAATCAATGGACTCCCATATTAGGTTTCACCCTAATCCAGCAAAATCTCGTAACCCTATCTCTAGGCACCCGATCAACTCCGCATAATTTGAAACACCCCAAACCCGGCCCAAAAAGCCTAACCGGATTTGGTATGTTCCTCGAGTAAAACTTTAGCGGAATCACATTGTAAAGTAATTTTTTTGTCTTTTGAAACGTTATTTTTAGGAGGAATTAATAAAATCAAAAGAAAACCAAAACTTAAGGAAAACTTCTTTGAAAACATTTATATATTAGTGACAAAAACCTTTTAATTAATTATCGAAAACCAATTTAGTTATTTAATAGATATTTATTCATGGCAAAATAAAAGTAAATCCAAACACTAAATTAAAGATAGTTTATAGTGGCCTTATTACATAATATTGGCAACCCAAATTAAAGTCTAAGTAATAAAATTTAACTTAAAGAGTTTAAGTTGGAAAATCTCCACAATACTTAATACTTAGCATCGCCACCTCAAAATCCTTCACGCTCGATCCATCGCTAGACCACGAGTCATCTGAAAAGTTATCCCATAAAATGGGTGAGTTATAAACTCAATGTATAACACATACACTAAAAAGCCCATTTTATGAAATGCTTTCAAGCCCAAAATTTCACATATGGCCATAGACCCATTTAATCAAATATTTAGCCCAAAGGCCCATTTAACTCATATTTAGCCCAAAGGCCCATTTTAGCTCAAATTTAGCCCAAAGGCCCATTTCATAGCGATCAAATAATAATCATACAATATTACATGGATATACTTATGAAATGAAATGCAAGCCCTACCAACCTAAATATCCATCCGCTACACACCCCGCATCAACCAAAGACACCAGTGGGATTACTAAATCGACCTCCATCCGCTACACACCATCGAAGGCGATTCTTTGCAGTCAACATGCACATCGCTCTTATTGTGGCAAAGCCACCAAAACAGATGTGACCAAGTCACCGATCAAGTCCAAATTTCAAATACGTGACCAAGTCACGGAGCCAAATATGTGACCAAGTCACCGAGTCAAATGTGTGACCAAAGCCACCGAGTCAAATATGTGATCAAGTCACCAATTTCACATATGTGACCGAAGTCACTGTAATTGTGGTAAAACCACCGAATACTTCCTCATTTATTAAACATACCCATATGCCCATGCACATACATATCAAATCGATTTTCATGCTATTTACCCACAAATCATAATATAGTCATGCTTATTTCATATTGATGCATATAGCAAAAATAAACAAATTATTGGGTAACATACTGAATTTTGTATACCAATGCTTGGTATCCACAAACAAAACATACTATCACATAATCATTTTTAACAATATAAATCTATGGAAATTTTTAATGTATGGTTACACACCTAGTAACAAAGGAGAACAATACCTCTTGCTCATCCACACCTAATTGATTAATACACTCGGTTAGTATAAACTATTGTTAGCAAAACTATACTTATAAACGATGGATCTAAATCCTTACCCCTGATTCACGAATGACAGTTATTTGCGGTTTTCTCCACTAGATGGATCAAAACCCGTCGATATTCCACCAATGTAAAGTGGTTCGATTGTACGACTACTTGAATAATCGATCCTCGTTAGCGAAGGTCCATGCGGTGGAAAGTCTCTAACCCCGACATCGCTCTTCGCTTGTAGTTCGATGGTAAAGGAATACCTCCTCTCTTCCAAACACTTCGCACGACCCTTTTCTTACCTATCTTGTTGATCTTAGATCGCCCTAAAATAACGTGAGATTAGTGATCCATCTAAAGAAATTGATATTATCTAAAATAGTAATCTTACCTTGATGATTCGAATGGTTACTTAAAGGTTGTCTTCAACAAGGGTTTTTGATAAATCTTTTCAAAAGATTCGGCCTAGGAGAGAAAATAAAAGATTATGGTTCTAAATTTACTAAAGTGAAAGGAAATGATAAAAAATAATTGATAGAATTCTTACTTGAGTCCTTCAAGATTCGGCTTTAACAAAAAGAGAAGAGAAATGGTGGTTTCGGTTTAGGAAAAAAAAGAAGAAAGGGAAAAGAAAAGAGAAGGAAAGAAAGAAGGTAGAAAAGAGAAAGAGGAGAAGAAGATGATTATGGTGATTTCTCAAAAGAAAAGAGATGATTAAGAACTTTTGCACATTCGGCCAAAGAGGTTATTCTTGATCCTATGTGGTTTCGGCAATGAGAGAAAGATAAGAGAAAAATAATATGAAAAGAAAAAGAAAAGAGAATATGATCAAAGAGAAGGGAGATTAGTCTTGAGACTTAGATGCATTCGGCTAAAGAAGAGAAATGAAGAATTTGGTTCTTTGAACTTTGTAGTTTCGGTTTCAAGAAGAAAATAAATGGGAGAAAGAAAGTTGTATTTGGTTCAAACAATTGAGGCTAAATCAAAAGCAAAAGTGTACCAAAATGTCTAAGGTACATTCGCCAAAATGAAGAAAATTGGTCAAAAGAAGAAAGCCAAAGCAAAAGAAAGTTTTACCTAAACTCTATGGCAAATTCGGCTAGAGAGAACTTTTGGAGAAAATGAGAAAAGATGGACAAACAAAGACTTTTGGCTAACTTTTCCCCTAATGGCAAAGCACAAATTCGGCCAGATCAAAGCCAACATATCCCCTTTTCCTCCTTGTTTCTTCCCATCATATCCAAAAATTTGCTACACAATTAAGCCTCTCCCTTTAGCCTTCATACTGTTTAGATTCATGGTCAAATGACCATGGACACATCCCCAAAACAAAGCCAAATATCAAGCCTTTGTCCCTTCATCTTATCACCAACTTATCATCCCATGCCTTGAGTTTTAACTTCCTTTTTCACATGGTCAACTAGCCAAAAATGAATGAAAGCTCATCCACTCTAGAACTTTCTTGGCCGACACATATAAGAAAGAAAACAAAAATTTAAAATCTTCCCCTAAAGCTAGCTAGAAGATTCGAACCTTACACCTCAAGCATACATCCATGCATCTTAACCACTTTGCCAATTACTTAACTTATGCATGGAACTCCTTGCCATTAATTCTTAAGGCCTAATTTACTTAGCTCTCTCTCTCTTAATAAAAATTAAAAGTTTTACTAAGCCTTTACTTAATTAATGATGCTTAAATAACTTCCAAAATATACTCATTAATAAATAAACATGCAACATCATTCAATTAAGTAAAATGCATAGCCCCTAATTATCGTGGATGTTACGCTTCTACCCCTTAAAATAATTTCGTCCTCGATATTACATTTGGAATAAGTGAGGGTATTGTTGTCGATCGCTTCCTCCCGTTCCCATGAAGCTTCTTCCGATCCATGATTACGCCATAATACCTTAACGAGGAACCGATTTTCTCCGTAAAACCTTTATATCCCGCCTCGAATTTGAATTGGCTCCTATTCATATGACAAATCGATCTTAATTCCACCTCCTCAACGGTACTATATGAGATGGATCCGACCAGAACGGCGTAACATTGAAACATGGAACACATCGTGCATTTATTTCAATTTCAAGGCAAATCTAATCGATATGCCACAGATCCGACCCGCTTCACAATCCGATAAGGTCCAATGAACACGGACTTAGTTTCCCTTTGCGTCCAAATCTCATCACCTTTTTCCAAGGTGAAACCTTTAGGAAAACTTGGTCTCCCACTGCATACTCTATTTCCTTCCATTTTAAATCTGCGTACGATTTTTGTCTATCTGATGCTTCCTTTAACCGAGCCCGGATTACCTTAACCTTTTCTTCAGATTCAGCCACTATTTCTGGACCCAAAATCTGTCGTTCCCCTAATTCTGTCCAACACGTAGGAGTGCGACACTTTCGTCCATATAGTGCTTCAAACGGTGCCATCCGTATACTGGATTGGTAACTATTGTTGTACGCAAATTCTGCCAACGGTAAGAATTCCTCCCAACTTCCCTTGAAATCTATCACACAACCCCTTAACATATCTTCTAAGATCTGGATTACTCTTTCGGACTGACCGTCTGACTGAGGATGAAATGCCGTACTGAAGTCCAATTTGGTGCCCAAAGCCTGATGCAACGCTTTCCAAAATCGCGACGTAAATCTCGAATCTACGTCCAAATTATCGACAATGGCACTCCATGCAATCTCACAATCTCAAACCACATATAACTTTGCCAATTTACGCAAAGAGTAATCAACCGAATCGGGATAAAATGTGCAGATTTCAGTCAATCGGTCCACTATCACCCAAATGGAGTCTTTCTTAGTAGGCGTAAGGGAAGCCCACTAACAAAATCCATGGTGATTCTCTCCACTTCCATTGCGAAATCTTTATTGGTCAGTAGTAATCCGTAAGGTACTTGATGTTCAGCCTTAACTTGCTGACATGTCAAGCACTTCCCTACAAACTCAGTAACTTCCCGCTTAAGACTAGGCCACCAAAATTGATCTCACAAATCTTGGTATAACTTATTTCCTCCAGGATGCATAGCATAGGGACTACCATGCGATTCCTGAAGTATCTTTTGTCTCAACTCCGATCCTTCTAAGATACAAACTTTACCTTTGAAGCACAATACTCCATCATTGTTAATCTGAAATCTTCCAATTTCCCACTGCACTGTCAAGCTTTTCACCAGATCTTCATCTATTAACTGTCTCTCTTTTACTTGACTTAACCATGTCGGCTTAACCTGAAGTTCTGGTTTTTATGGGCGATTTAAGAAAGCACGTGCCCATTACCCAAATTGCTTTTTTAGTAGGTACACTTTCTCTTTGTGGTATTCCTTTTCGACTTAGAGCGTCTGCCACCACATTCGCCTTACCCTGGTGGTACTCGATAGAACAGTCGTAGTCTTTTAACAACTCTATCCACCTTCTCTACCTCAGATTCAGTTCTTTCTGAGTCAGTAGATATTTCAGACTTTTATGGTCCGTATATATCACTGACTTTTCCCCGTATAAGTAATGTCTCCAAACCTTAAGAGTAAAGACTACAGCTGCCAACTCCAAGTCATGCGTCGGGTAATTAACCTCGTGCGGTCTCAACTGCCGAGACGCATACGCAACTACCTTTCCGCCTTGCATCAGAACACATCCTAATCCCGTGTGAGAAGCATCACAATACACGACAAAATCCTTTCCCGCTTCAGTCAATCAAAACAGAGCTTCCACAAAACTTTCTTGAGCTTCTCAAAACTCTCTTGTTGCTTATCTTCCCACATGAAAGGTACTTCCTTCCTCAGCAATTTCGTTAAAGGTGCATTTATCGATGAAAATCCTTGATTTAATCTTGGTAATATCCGCTAAACCCAAGAAATCTGCGAACCTCGATTCATGAGACTTAGGTGGTTTCCAATCTATCTGACCTCGATCTTCCGAGGATCCACCCTAATCCTTCGCAGATACCACATGTCCTAAAATGCAACTTCTTTCACCAAAATTCACACTTCTTTGAATTTGGCGATGACTTTCTTTTCTCTTAAAACTGCAACACAATCCGAAGATGCTCATCATGTTCTACTTCGGACTTAGAATACACCAAGATGTCGTCTATGAATACCACGACGAACTGATCCAAGTAAGGCTGAAAAATTCGGTTCATCATATCCATAAACGCAGCTGGGGCATTCGTCAATCCGAATGGCATTACCAGAAATTCATAATGCCCATATCTAGTTCGAAAAGCCGTCTTATGGATATCCGCTTCTTTCACTTTAAGCTGATGATACCCCGACCTTAGATCAATCTTAGAGAATACCGCAGCTCCCTTAAGCTGATCGAACAAGTCGTCGATCCTTGGCAAAGGATACTTGTTCTTGATGGTCAGCTTATTCAACTGCCGGTAGTCTATACACATCCTCATCGATCCGTCCTTCTTCTTCACGAATAGAACCAAGTGCTCCCCATGGAGACACACTAGGTCGGATGAATCCACGATCATGCAATTCTGAATCGAGCCTTAAGCTCAACCAATTCCTTCTGGTGCCATTCTATATGGAGCAATAGAAACCGGCGCCGTTCTGCAATAAGTCTATCCGAATTCTACCTCACGATCCGGAGGCAACCACGAAGTTCTTAGGAAAAACATCTACAAATTCATTCACCGTCCCGACTTCATTAGCGATTGCTTCCTTAGCCTCCAAAGCATTCACCAACATCAGAAAAGCTTCGCATCCTTTCCTAACCATCTTTTCCGCCTTAAGAGCGGATACTACATTAGATAAGTAGTTCCGCTCTCGCCCATCACTACAACTTCCTTGTCATCAAAAGTTCTTAAGGACATTCTCTTAGCAAAGACAATCCACATTTGCACGGTGCTTCACAAGCCAGTCCATGCCTAAAATTAGGTCGAATTCTCGAATGGCAACTCCATTAAATCAGCTGGAAACTGTATCCCTTGGACTTCTAGAGGCACTTCCTTAAAAAGTTTGTCTACAACTCATGCATCCTAGAGGACTAAGCATACGATCATCTTTCTAGGTATGCAGTTTGAAGTCACATGCAAAGTCCCGATACTTCACTAGCGATATAGGAATGAGTTGACCCTATATCTATCAAAGCAATAAAGGGCAACCTGAAATCAAAAACGCAGTGATAACATCAAAAGGCCATCGCCTTCTCTGCGATTTAACCGCATACACCAAACTGGTTGTCTCGCCTCGAGCTACCACCGCCTCTGCGTCAAGTTTCGCGTCCTCTACCGTAACCATTTCCCTTCCATTTGGACCACGTCCTCTTATTGGTTGTTGTCCACTCGTCACTGATTAGCACCGACTTTGTGGACGGTTCTTCTCCGAGTTCATCGAAAATCCTTGATCATGTGATCCTTCGAACCGCACTTGAAACATCCGCCGATTTTCTTCCAAAGATTCTCCGAGTGCATTTTCCACACCGAGAACAAGTACGACTTTGTACACCAGAAGGTCTGTTGACCTCGCGGTCCATCATTCCTTGATTTCTTCCGAAAGTTTCGGACGACCTCAAGACCCAAAGCTTCTCTTATTCTTACTCGACCTCTGTCCGATTCTCTCTCTCGGTCCGTTTAGCCTCTTGACAATTCTTGCCCTTTCCACTAAGATTGCAAAATCTCTTTCACGGTGTGGAGCAATCATCACTCTTAGCTCATCTCTAAGTCCATCTTCAAATCGACGCATAACGCTCATATTCGTGAGCTACTATCCATCCGCATAACGGCTAAGTCGTAAGAATTACGCTTCATATTCATTTATAGACTTGTTTCCTTGAACCGATTCGAAATGTCTTCCTCCGAGAGTCGATATAGCTAGCTCCAACATATTTTCCTTCAATTTCACTTTAAAATATCCCCAATCCAGACGATCCATGTGGGTACTCTCATTGATAGTGAGCCACCTTTGGTAGGCTTCATCACGAAGAAGTGAAATAGCACCTTTCAATTTCTCTTCATCGGTCACGGTCTATATCGTCCATGATTCTCTCGACTGCTTCCAACCAATATTCAGCTACGTTTGGAGCTACTCCAGATACTCCTCTGAAAACCTCAGCTCCATTCGATCTAAGTCTCTCAGCTACCGACTTTCGAGACCCATTTCTAGAACTAGCTTTCGCTACTCATTCAAAAACCCAAAGACTGACTTGTGATACTGCGTCACCACCTTCATTTTGTTCTTGAAAATCCGCCCCAACAGCCGGTGGTGGAGCTTCATTCTCGGAACCTTGACCAGACCGAACTAGTTCCGAAACAGTCATCCTTCCTCTTCCATGTCCTCGACGACCCCGTCCCCTAGAGCTCATGTCTACTACGTATCTTATCTTTTTTGAAAAGTCTTATGTATTAGAATCTTTTCACTTCTTATTAAAAGAAAGTTTTATGAAACAGATCTTCAGTGGTTTTCGTAGTAGTACACATACACCTAGGGTCCATGTCTCTAAAGTTTCCTTAGACTTATCAAACATTCATATCATTTATCAAATGAAAGTACATACCTGATGGATCTGGGTCAAGAATTCGAAAGTGCCATGCTCTTATAAAACCATTTAACTTAAGAAAATTTTCAAAAGTCTTTTGGGCCAAAATTTTGAAAACGTTGTGGGCTTCAAAACCCAAGGCCGAGAGTTTAAAAGCTGGCTCGATACCAAGTTGAAACACCCCAAACTCGGCCCAAAAAGCCTAACCAGATTTGGTATGTTCCTCGAGTAAAACTTTAGCGGAATCACATTGTAAAGTAATTTTTTTTTTGTCTTTTGAAACGTTATTTTTAGGAGGAATTAATAAAATCAAAAAGAAAACCAAAAACTTAAGGAAAACTTCTTTGAAAACATTTATATATTAGTGACAAAAACCTTTTTAATTAATTATCGAAAACCAATTTAGTTATTTAATAGATATTTATTCATGGCAAAATAAAAGTAAATCCAAACACGAAATTAAAGATAGTTTATAGTGGCCTTATTACATAATATTGGCAACCCAAATTAAAGTCTAAGTAATAAAATTTAACTTAAAGAGTTTAAGTTGGAAAATCTCCACAATACTTAATACGAGCATCGCCACCTCAAAATCCTTTCGCTTAGATCCATCTTGACTGAGTCATCTCAAAAGTTATCCCATAAAATGGGTGAGTTATAAACTCAATGTATAACACATACACTAAAAAGCCCATTTTATGAAATGCTTTCAAGCCCAAAATTTCACATATGGCCATAGACCCATTTAATCAAATATTTAGCCCAAAGGCCCATTTAACTCATATTTAGCCCAAAGGTCCATTTTAGCTCAAATTTAGCCCAAAGGCCCATTTCATAGCAGATCAAATAATAATCATACAATATTACATGGATATACTTATGAAATGAAATGCAAGCCTACCAACCTAAATATCCATCCGCTACACACCCGTGCACCAACCAAAGACACCGTGGGATTACTAAATCGACCCTCCATCTGCTACACACCATCAAGGCAATTTGCTACATCAACATGCACATCGCCTTATTGTGGCAAAGCCACCAAAGCAGATGTGACCAAGTCACCGACCAAGTCCAAATTTCAAATACGTGACCAAGTCACGGAGCCAAATATGTGACCGAAGTCACCGGAGTCAAATGTGTGACCGAAGCCACCGGAGTCAAATATGTGACCGAAGTCACCAATTTCACATATGTGACCGAAGTCACGTAATTGTGGTAAAACCACCAGAATACTTCCTCATTTATTAAACATACCCATATGCCCATGCACATACATATCAAATCAGATTTTCATGCTATTTACCCACAAATCATAATATAGTCATGCTTATTTCATATTGATGCATATAGCAAAAATAAATGAATTATTGGGTAACATACCTGAATTTTGTATACCAATGCTTGGTATCCACAAACAAAACATACTATCACATAATCATTTTTTAACAATATAAATCTATGGAAATTTTTAATGTATGGTTACACACCTAGTAACAGTGAGAACAATACCCTCTTGCTCGTCCACACCTAATTGATTAATACACTCGGTTAGTATAAACTATTGTTAGCAAAACTATACTTATAAACGATGGATCTAAATCCTTACCCTCGGATTCACGAATGACAGTTATTTACGATTTTTCTCCACTAGATGGATCATAACCGTCGATATTCCACCAATGTAAAGTGGTTCGATTGTACGACTACTTGAATAATCGATCCTCGTTAGCGAAGGTCCATGGCCGGTGAAAAGTCTCTAACCCCGACATCGCTTCTTCGCTTGTAGTTCGATGGTAAAGGAATACCTCCTCTCTTCCAAACACTTCGACGACCCTTTTCTTACCTATCTTGTTGATCTTAGATCGCCCTAAAATAACGTGAGATTAGTGATCCATCTAAAGAAATTGATATTATCTAAAATAGTAATCTTACCTTGATGATTGAATGGTTACTTAAAGGTTGTCTTCAACAAGGATTTTGATAAATCTTTTCAAAAGATTGCCTAGAGAGAAAATAAAAGATTATGGTTCTAAATTTACTAAAGTGAAAGGAAATGATAAAAAAATAATTGATAGAATTCTTACTTGAGTCCTTCAAGATTCGGCTTTAACAAAAAGAGAAGAGAAATGGTGGTTTCGGTTTAAGAAAAAAAGAAGAAAGGGAAAAGAAAAGAGAAGGAAAGAAAGAAGGTAGAAAAGAGAAAGAGGAGAAGAAGATGATTATGGTGATTTCTCAAAAGAAAAGAGATGATTAAGAACTTTTGCACATTCGGCCAAAGAGGTTATTCTTGATCCTATGTGGTTTCGGCAATGAGAGAAAGATAAGAGAAAAATAATATGAAAAGAAAAAGAAAAGAGAATATGATCAAAGAGAAGGGAGATTAGTCTTGAGACTTAGATGCATTCGGCTAAAGAAGAGAAATGAAGAATTTGGTTCTTTGAACTTTGTAGTTTCGGTTTCAAGAAGAAAAATAAATGGGAGAAAGAAAGTTGTATTTGGTTCAAACAATTGAGGCTAAATCAAAAGCAAAAGTGTACCAAAATGTCTAAGGTACATTCGGCCAAAATGAAGAAAATTGGTCAAAAAGAAGAAAGCCAAAGCAAAAGAAAGTTTTTACCTAAACTCTATGGCAAATTCGGCTAGGAGAGAACTTTTGGAGAAAATGAGAAAAGATGGACAAACAAAGACTTTTGGCTAACTTTTCCCCCTAATGGCAAAGCACAAATTCGGCCAAATCAAAGCCAACATATCCCCCTTTTTCCTCCTTGTTTCTTCCCCATCATATCCAAAAATTTGCTACACAATTAAGCCTCTCCTTTAGCCTTCATGTTGTCTAGATTCATGGTCAAATGACCATGGACACATCCCCAAAACAAAGCCAAATATCAAGCCTTTGTCCCTTCATCTTATCACCAACTTATCATCCCATACCTTAAGTTTTTAACTTCCTTTTCACATGGTCAACTAGCCAAAATGAATGAAAGCTCATCCACTCTAGAACTTTCTTGGCCGACACATATAAGAAAGAAAACAAAATTTAAAATCTTCCCCTAATGCTAGCTACAAGATTCGAACCTTACACCTCAAGTATACATCCATGCATCTTAACCACTTTGCCAATTACTTAACTTATGCATGGAACTCCTTGCCATTAATTCTTAAGGCCTAATTTACTTAGCTCTCTCTCTTAATAAAAATTAAAAGTTTTACTAAGCCTTTACTTAATTAATGATGCTTAAATAACTTCCAAAATATACTCATTAATAAATAAACATGCAACATCATTCAATTAAGTAAAATGCATAGCCCCTAATTATCAGGATGTTACATAATTATGCTAGATCTACTCTTAGGCAGGGTCTATTCCTCCTCCACCTAAGCACATCAGATAACTTTAAGCAACATAATTAAGAACAAACTAATTATTTATCATATAAACCGAAAGAATTAAATAACAAAATCCATCATAGGTTTCATCCCCTTCAGGTATCTGAGGGGTTTAGTTCATAACTAAACAAGAAAACATCTCAAGAGAAAAGATAAAATAAAACATAAGAAATCCCTAAAACCCCTTAAATGAATTGAAGAGAAGATCCTTCGTCTTGAGTAGAACTCTGACTCTTCGAGATAGATCAATTGGCTATCTTCGAGACAATCTCTAAATGAGAAAGGCTTGGCAGAAAACTCTGCTAATGATCAACCCCTTGAATAACTGCCTTTTGGTGTTTTTATAGACTTTTGGGATGCTTTACTTGTCTCTTAAGTACTCATAATTCAGGTACAATTCGTCCTAGGCATTTGAGTAGACTTAGGATTATGTTTCTTGGGCTCCAAGCATCCTATTCGAGTGAAATTTCTCTTTCGCGGCAGGGGCACGGCTAAGGTATGCCCATGCAAGTCAAGGGATAGGCCGTGCTTCGGGTCTGTCGATTAAGGCACAACCATGCAAATCGGGGATAGGCCGTGTTGGGCTTTTTATCGACGAGACACGGCTGTGTAAATTGGTGACAGGTCGTGTTCTAGGTGGATAGCAAGGCACGGCCGTGTGGAATAAAGCTTAGGCCGTGTCAACTTCTTGGGTTGGCCCAATTTGGTCCGTTTTAAGCCTGTTTTATGTTCTTTTTATCCTTAGGTGTTCTCCTAAGTATAAGACATGAAAAGAAAGGATTAAGAGCACCTTTTTACATAAATCGAGGATAAATTCATCCAAAAGCATACTAAATGTGGGATTAAAATATGTTACTTTTACGGTTTATCAAATACCCCCACACTTAAGCTTTTACTTGTCCTCAAGCAAAATTCTCAACTTACAATTAAAATGAACTTTCCATAATTCATAATTCCTATTAATAATGCCTCATCATAATTCATAGATAATTTATACATGGATAATTTAATTCAAAGAGCCCTAAAGTTTCAAACGAGATAAGTCATGATTTTGTAGCATGAAAACATAGGTGTCTCCCCTTATCTAAGTAATTTCCTTTAATTCAAAACTGACAAGGATTGACATCCTCACAGAAGATTCACTCAAATCACTCGAAGTGTTTAAGGTTCAAGAAATAAGCACTCTAAGTCGAACCTGAAAAGTTAATCCTATAGGCTTGCTCGAAACCAAATCTCCACCATTGTATATGAGATGATACACAAATCAAAAGGTCTTTAATCAGGGTTGTAACAGGGCTAGGGTTAAAGGTGTGGATACTGAAATTTGAATTAGTGGTTATAATCGAGACTGAATTGACAAATTACCTAACTAGAAACATTGAACTAAATATGAATATTGACTTGAATGAAAACTAATAATATCACTATTGATAATTACTCTATAGTAAGGAGTATTTTGATAATACTTTAATATGAGCTTTTTCAACAATTGGAGTTTAAATGCTCTAAGCTCTTTTATATACTACTAATATTCAATATATATTTGATTATTTTTTAAGAACAAACTAAAATAAACATAATGAAGGATCTTTGGTGATTGAAATAACCTAATTCGGCGATTGATCAAATCAATTCTCGATAAAGGGTAGTCAAAGGAATGTTGATAACAAATATAAAGGGATTTTGGGTTAATATTAGTGGGTGAGTCAATAAAAAGGTTGTTAGGATTCAATGGGGTTCAATAGGGTTTAATTTGTATGGGTAGGCTTTTTAGCGTAGTGAACAGGTTAAAAGCTAGGTGCCTTTATCATCTCAGTGTATCAAATCATTAATGTGGTCTCGACATGTATAAACGAGGCAAGTTCTAGAATAATAGTTCAAAGTTGACACACTCATAATCAATTAAAGTGAGCACGAAAAAGGGTACATGCTCTATAAGGCTCAAAATCTCACAAAAAATTATGGTTGTTTTGACATCAATCCTTATAAATTTTGAAATTCAAGGTGATACTCAAATTCAGTTCAACAACCTATCAATTTTAATTTTTTAGAAAGTAGACTTATCATGCTTGATTCTTTAGTATTCTTCAAATTTAACTATCAATGCACAATTAATGAACACTTATTCTAAAACATATCAATAAAAATCATAAATCATTAGAAATTTCATCCTAATTAATAAAATGAGAAAAGTACTTAAGATCAAGACTAATTTCAGGGTTTTGAGAATTATGCAAAAAGTTAGGCACTATTACCCCTACACTTAAGGTGTACATTGCCCTCAATGTACAAAAATCAAAAGAGAAGGGAGAAAGTGACACTTCCTGGATTTTTGGATGGCTCCGAGAGTTGTTCTGATGATTTTTTGAAGTAGTGATTTACTCCCAGTGCTATGTAGGTGGAGTGTGTGCTTGTAATTGTGAAGTCATTATTGAAATAATTTAGTGTTGCCATGAAATGTATATTAGGCGTATTCGAAGATAGATAACCAAATAAGGATTAATATAAAATATGCTATGAAGAAAAGTTCTAAATTAAAACATATGAAATAAAAATATAAATATAAATAAAAACAGAATGAAATGGTGAATAATAAAAGTCGAGTATTATGTAATGAGAAGAACTCAAAGGTCCTCATCATGTCCCGGGTTCTGCAATGGTTCCGCTGGTGAGATATGGAGGTGTTGGCATATTTGTTGAAGTGTGGCCTCTATCCCTTCGAGGTGCCTAGTGTTTTTAGCAAAATATAACTCGAACTGGTCGAGTCGAGCATTTATGTCTGATAGTGAAGGTGCTGCTCTGTATTGGTGGTGCTGAGTCTGTACTTCTTCTGATGGTGGTGGGACATTATCAAGAATGTCCTCGGCTTCCTCTTCGGCTGTAGGTGTCGCTAGTTGGTACTGAGGGGGATGGGTGCCTCTTCGGTGCTTGATCTTTTTCATGTGGAGCATCGTCTGGATGCCTTGAGGTGCCATATTCCCTATCAGTGTGAGGGATGCAATTTGATTGTCGATGTTGAGGAGATTGAAATGCCAGGCTAGTCTCGTGATGTAAGGGCCCATTGACAGGATTCCTTTCCAGTGCTGCTCTGTTTGATGTTGCATTGCGCATGCAATGAAATATGCCACGTCGAAGACATGTCCTTCGGACATGCATGACAAGAAATAGACGTCTTGTTTTTTGATGACACCGGTGCTTTCTTTGTAACCTGTAATAGTATGGGCAAGAATGGCATGAAGGTACCTGAGAGCGGGGAGGAGGGCAGTCGCTTTGGAGCGACTCGGACTGTAATCGTATTTAGTCGATTTTAGGTGGCACCAACATGTGACAGGGGTGCATTGGAGCTCTCTGTTTAACTCAGAGAGTGGATTTTCCTCTATAAATTCTGGCGTATAGAGTCAAAGTGCCGATCCGAATTGAGGTACGCTCAGTTGACGTACATTGCCCCTAGGCAGAATTGGATTGTGCCAGCATCATCAAACTGTGTCATGACCGTTGTAAGGTGAATGTGGTATAGAACTTAAGAGTGAGTCCAAAGTATGTGGGCTCTACTACCATGAAAAATTGCTCCCATGGTTCTATTGAGATGAGAGCCCGAACATCCCCAGCAAGTCCAATTTGCTCCAAGGCATCCCAATCAATGCACCTACCGGTGCCGATAGGTCTCTTTTGGATCTCCATATAGTGCTCTTCATGTGTTGCTTGGGAAAATCTAAGGAATGGATGTCGGAGTTCAGCGGAGGTAGTTCCAGATGATGATCCGGGCCCCTTCCTTTTCTTGCTTGGAACGGATCGTTTGATACGTGATGACGACATAATTCCTGAAAAATAATCAAGAGAAAAACATTTCCTTTTATATAGCCAAAATTTTCCTAACAATAATCACAATTCAATAGCCAAAATAAAATGCTTCTTCAAGAACAAATACTAAAATCAGCAGCCACAATCTCATTTATTCATTAGAATAATTCCTAATTAAAATCATGGTTAGAACTAAATATAATAACAAAGCTATACAAAGAATTCAATGGAACCTAGACATGGTGTATAAGAATTATGATTTAAAGGCTAACTATGTTTAGCAGTAGAGCATCAATTTTTTCAATGAGGAGAAGCAATAAAATAATGTATAAATGCTAAATCAGAAAATGTATTTAAAAAATGGAAATCAACAAGAAAAATAGAAGGAAGCAACTAATAAAACAATCAAGAAGAAAATTAAAGCAAATGTACTGAACAAAATGAATAAACTAAACAAAATGAATTAGACTTTTAAGTCTAAAATTAAACAAAAACGTAAATAAGGAGGAAGTATGAAAAAAATGTGAAGAAAAAGGAACCAGGCACGGTGGTGTTTGACGAGCAATGGTGGAGCGCACTGCGGTGGTGATGGTTTTTCAGTGTGGGCATGGCCTGGTAAGGGCGTGCGCTGCATGGTTGGTTGTGGTTGGGATCTTGAGAAGAATGGTCGGAAGGAGGGGAGTTGGAGGGAGGGAAATGATTTGGTGGCTGGATTGAAGAAGGGGGGTTTGAAATCTGAGTTTTAGGGTTTGGGTTTGGGGAAGGGGATGGTTACTTTAATGTATAGGGAGGGTAACATGGCCTTACGCCACGGCTACCGTGTTTAATTTGAAATGCCGATGCTTTTCGTGATTTCTTAAAATTGGGCGCGGTTCATACTTTTTAGCACGTCCGTGTGTCATTTTGGCACGCCCGTACTCGGTAAGTCAGTATGTTTGCACGGTCGTGGTGCACGATCGTGTGCTAGCTGTAACACCCAAACCAGGCCCATGAGTCCTGATCGGATCTGGTATGTCACTGGGTAAAATATTTTGGGCCAATTTGAAAGTTTGGAGAAAATTGGATAAAATTTGGCTAAGGTATTAAAACGGTGTTTGGAAAATTTAGTTAGGCCTTTTTATAAATACAGTTGGGCTTTATAAACCCTTTTGAAAACATTTGATCATGTATATTTTAAAATCATCAAGTTGTAGTTGACTAAGTTTATTTTTGGTTACCCAATGGTAACGTCTTTGAAAACTCGTAAAAGTTATTAAGTTGGAAAAGGTTACTTTTACCCGGTTTACTTTAACATTTGTAAATTTCATTTGTAATATATTGTAAGTAATATAAAAAAGTAAAATAAACATCCAAAATAGTAATAGCGGCCTTATTACATCCCAAATTAAAAATACTTAGGAAATAAAATAATTAAACTCAACGAAAATAAATTTAACTCCAACGATAAGCATGGCCACCTCAAGTCCTCTCCGGCTCCATCTCCGCGATCTACTCATCTGCAAAATGTTAAGGGAAGGGGTGAGTCATCAAGACTCAGTGTGTAAATCCCCTACCCGGTAAAGCACTCATACACAAGATATTAAATAACATGCAAATATGCAACACAACTAGCCATCCATACTCCTTTTCTACCCCGTGTGGTCAAAACCACTGATGACTTAAAGTCACAATTTAAATGATGGGGCCAACCCATCGTGTGGTCAAAACCACTGATGACCATAGGTCACAAATAATCAAGTGTGGTCAAAACCACTGGTGGTACCAAACCACTGGGACTTAGTCGCAATTTATCAATCGGTGTGGCCAAAACCACTGATGACCATAGGTCACAAATAATCTGATGGGGCCAACCCATCTTGTGGTCAAA
Organism: Gossypium rotundifolium; assembly: GCA_025506655.1. Taxonomy (NCBI): domain Eukaryota; kingdom Viridiplantae; phylum Streptophyta; class Magnoliopsida; order Malvales; family Malvaceae; genus Gossypium; species Gossypium rotundifolium. Next base: position 55,346,165 of record CP106725.1, read on the forward strand.
ACCACTGATGACCATAGGTCACAAATAATCTGATGGGGCCAACCCATCTTGTGGTCAAAACCATCGGCGACAGGTCAAAAATCATCCCCTCCTCTTATCAATCCCACCATCACATGCTTTTATAACAATTTTCATATATCATGTCATAGCATTTAATGTCATGTGATGGTATGCAAATCATACATCAAAAATCACAAGTTAGGGGACTTACCCGAAATCCATGATTATGCCACAAGCTAATCACAACCAAAAGATTAAAGCAAACAATAAAGTCATGAAATTAATAAAGTGTGTATTGAGATCTTACACACCTGTTTCTACCGGAACTCCTAGATCCCGAAAAGCCGATCTATAACGTTAGATCTCTTAACCTATAATTAGCCATTAACATAATTAGGGACATTAGGCCTATTCGGCCAAACCAAGTAGTATCAAGGGGACTTACCTTGAACGGATTTGATTTCCTAACAAATCCCAAAGCCTTAATTAGTCCCTTGGAAAATAAATCCCGAAAGCTTCCCTACAATTGGTTTTAATCAAGTTAATACGAATCATGGGCCATAATTTTAATTCCAAAAGAGAGGATTACCCCTTACCACACTTATTGAAAATTGGCAGCACCTTGTTGGAGATATGATATTCAGCCTAATACACAATTGGGAGGGCTGGGAATTTTGTGAAGGAGGAGGGTGTATTCGGCTAAGAGAAACAATAGTGCTGGAATTTTCTAAACAATTTTGGCTAAGAGTTTAAGGGAGATTTCGGCGGCACAATGAAGAGAGGAAGAAGAGAAAGAGTTTGCTGGAAATTTTCTCTTAAAGAGGGGGTATGTTCGGCTTGTAAAAGAGAAGAGAAGATGGAATTTTTGAATGATTTTGGCTATAAAACAATGGAGATTTCAGCAGCAGTAAATTTGGAGAGAAAAGAAGAATTTTGGTTGAACTTTTGGCACCCTTTTGCCAAATAAAACAGGTATGGACAGCCCCCTAAAGAGTCCAAGGTTTGGCCAACTCCCCCCTTTTAGGTGATAATTTGGCTTTTAATTATCAAAGGATTAAGCAAGTTTTATCTTCTAATTATCTAATCCCTTATACCCTCTTCAACAATTTGAATGAAAATAAACTACTAATAACCCCTCTTCCAGCCGATTATGAGCAAAAAAATATGCCTTATCTCTAATCAATTTAAAAGTCCTAAATGCTGCCAACTCTATTCTCTTCACGCCAGCAACAGAGGGAAGAAAAAAAATAAAATCAAGGTGCTATTCCTGGGGTTCGAACCAGTGACCCCAAGCAGCAGCCTCCCCTCCAACGCGCTTTGCCACTTTTCCCCCTCAGACTTTCATGTCATGAGCCCTTGCCTTTTAATTATAAGCCCTTTTCTTGGCTCTCTTTCCTTTGACGCAAAAAGCCCAAAAAATAACACTCCTCGTATCTTTCATGTCTCGAACCTGAGACCTTAACCAAAGCCCCTTTTCAAGTAGCGCCTCAGCCACTCCACCCACCTGCCTTTCATGTACGAACCTTACTCAAAATTTATTTAAAGCTTTTCTTACCTGGGCCCTTCCTTTAATGCCCAAAAATTACAATTCCCCTTGTTACTTCTGTGGATCGAACCCAAGACCCCTAGCAAGCTCTTAGGCGCACCACGCCACTTATACCAAGCCCATCCTTTGTGCTATAACTCGCCCAAAGTTTTATTAAAGCCCTAACTAACCTAGCTCCTTCCTTTTACACACTTAATAATAAAATTTTTAATACTGGGTCAGGCCTAACTCGAGTTATTTTCGGAACCTAAATCATGCCAAATACAATTATATTTATTTATTTCTTGAAGCCCACATGGAATTTATCTAAATTACAAATAACCCCTAATTCAGGGTGTTACAGTTCTACCCCCTTAAAAATAATTTCATCCTTGAAATTACTTACTAACGAATAGTCGTACATCTTAACTTTCCGTGTTACGCTTATGCTGTGCACTCTGATCTTAATAGAACTATCTTACTTCCTGGGCACAATCTCTAAGTTCACAACCATGGTTTTAGGCACTTCCCTAGTAAAACAAGAAAACTCTACAATAATCAAAGCAAATAAGGGTATTCGAGTAAGGAACATACCGTTGTCACATCCGCACATCTTCCTCCTCACGATGGCCAATTGCATAAACCAACCTTGGTTGCCTCGCCTCAGACCTTCAAAGACCTCGGCCATGCCCGTTACTATTTCCATTACCCCTAACAAGACCTCGACCCTCTCGTGGTTGTTGGTTATCCCTTCATTCGGTGCACGATCCCGACCTTCCGTTCTCGGCCTAGGCGCCTTCTTAGGACAGATCTCTAACTCGATGCTCCATAGACCCACATTCAAAGCATCCACGATTACCATTCCAACACTCCCCTTGTGAAACTTGCCACACTTATCACACTGTGGCGGCCATTGAGGGTTAGTAACAGCAGCAGGCCTAGCAGCTTGATCCCACCCATCAAACCTCGTCCTCTTCTGTTCATTACCCGAGAACCTTGAAGGTTCCGAGCCCCTCCTATTCTAATTCTGATCTTGGTTCCGCTTAACGGACTGTCTTACTCCCTCAGCAACCTTCGACTTCTCCACTAAGATAGCAAACTCCCGTTCCTGTTGTGGAGCTATCATCATTCTCAGCTTATCTCTTAACCCATCTTCAAATCTAACACAGCGCTCATGCTCGGTACCCACAATACCACGAGCATACCTACTCAGTCGGAGAAATTCGGCCTCATACTCCGCCACTGACTTATTACCTTGAACCAGGTTCAAGAAAGCCTTTCGCTGTGCGTCTACATAGCTAGTTCCAATATAGTTCTTTTGGTAAGCTTCCCTGAAGAATTCCCACGTGAGATTTTCTACCACCGTTCCATCCCTTACGGTGAGCCACCACTGATAGGACTCATCCCAAAGCAAAGAAATGATACCCTTTAACTTCTCCTCAGGGGTGAAATCCAAGTCACCCATAATCCTTTCCGTGGACTCTAACCAATATTCCACTGCACTAGGTGCCACTCTGAAAACTCCTCTGAATACTTCTACTCCATTAGCCCAGAGTCATTCAGCCACAGACTTACGGGTTCCTGTACCCGCGCCAGCCTCAGCAACTCATTCTAACACTCGTAGCACCGCCTGGGATACTACATCGTTACCTCCTGTCTGATCCTGAAACTCGGTTTTGGCGTCGACAGATCCGACATCTCATTTCTAGACCCATGACCAGACCTTGCGGGCTTCGACAGGGTCATCCTACCTCTACCACGGCCACAAGGCGGACGTCCACGACCTCTAGAACTCATTCTAACGATTGCGTTTATCTGTTTAAGAATTTTATGTATTAGTACTTATTTCACTAATTATTCACGAAGAAATTTTATGATAAGAGCTTTAAGGGTGGTTCTTTTGCAATCATACATGCACACAGGTTTCCATTCAGTCATTCAAAGAGACGTTGTTAATTTCATGGTGATTTTTTTTCCACTACCCAGGGGTATTTTCGTAATTTGTCCTACAGGGGTATTTTCGTAATTTTTCAAAAATACAGGTTCTCGGATGATTTTGTCAAAATTATTTTAAAACTCTTAATTTCTCGGGGTATTCTGAAAATTTTCAAAATTCGGGGTGTTTTGTTGATTTTGAAACTCAGGGGCATTTTGGTAATTTTCCACAAATCAGGGTAAGTTTGTAAAATTTGATAAATCGTGGATGTTTCAAAAAGTTGTAAAACTTTGGGAGTTCTTTTTAGAATTGTATTTTTCCAAAATAATGATGTTGCAAAATTTTAAAAACGAAGGTCATTTTGGTAATTTTGTTGGTTAGGGCAATTTTTGTAATTTTCTAAAATCATGATGTTTTCGATATTTTGTAAAGTAAGGTTTTTGGGCATTTTTCATGTGATGAAACTTTTGATTAAAACCGTGGGTATTTTGGAAATTTCATTATTCAAGGGCATTTTCGTAATTTTACCCCTAAGGGTATTTTTGTAATTTCACATAATCAGGTTATTTTCATAAAATGATTTTCAAAATTTGGGTTCTAAGTGATTTTACAAAAGAAGGATATTTTGAAAATTTCTATTTGAAAAAAAAATTTCATACGGAGGGTATTTTGGTAATTTACAAGCTAAGGGTATTTTGGTCATTTTTCAAATTGAAGGGTGTTTTGGTCATTCTTTTTTTTAACAAGATTTTATTTTGCTCAAAAACAAAATGGCTAATCCATTTTCGGGTTTTAGTTATCGAGTTAAGCTTGTGAGTGTGTCGTCTCAGCTAGGATGAATTGTTACTACGCACCAGGTAGGATTCGAGTGAGTAGGAGGTGAGTCACGAGGACTGCTTAAATACCAGGCCCCCACTGAATCCAATCCTAGACATGTGTATAACGATTGCCACATCCTTTGCTTAGTGACAACTCACAGGGTTTGTTTAGAGAATTATTAAGTCTTATGTAAATTTTTGTTGGGGTATGCTAACCTTAGGGTTCAATAATTTCTATTCTAATAGTCTACGTTCCCAATTTACCCTTCTACCCCTCATCAAAAGAATTCACAAAAATGGATAGAAGTACTTACCTGGGCGGATAGGTGCTGGAGACTCGGTGCCATGCTGTTCAAGCCAAAACAATTTCTCAAAACATCACAATAAGGCCTACTATCCAAAAACCAAACATTTTGGGCCTTGGGCCCCCCACAGTCGAGTTTTGAACTGGGCTTTGATACCAAAATGTAACACCCCAAACTCGGCCCATGAGTCCTGACCGGATCTGGTATGTCACTGGGTAAAATATTTTGGGCCAATTTGAAAGTTTGGAGAAAATTGGATAAAATTTGGCTAAGGTATTAAAACGGTGTTTGGAAAATTTAGTTGGGCCTTTTTATAAATACAGTTGGGCTTTATAAACCCTTTTGAAAACATTTGATCATGTATATTTTAAAATCATCAAGTTGTAGTTGACTAAGTTTATTTTTGGTTACCCGATGGTAACGTCTTTGAAAACTCGTAAAAGTTATTAAGTTGGAAAAGGTTACTTTTACCCGGTTTACTTTAACATTTGTAAATTTCATTTGTAATATATTGTAAGTAATATAAAAAGTAAAATAAACATCCAAAATAGTAATAGCGGCCTTATTACATCCCAAATTAAAAATACTTAGGAAATAAAATAATTAAACTCAACGAAAATAAATTTAACTCCAACGATAAGCATGGCCGCCTTGAGTCCTCTCCGGCTCCATCTCCGCGATCTACTCATTTGCAAAATGTTAAGGGAAGGGGTGAGTCACCAAGACTTAGTGTGTAAATCCCTACCCGGTAAAGCACTCATACACAAGATATTAAATAACATGCAAATATGCAACCTAACTAGCCATCCATACTCCTTTTCTACCCCGTGTGGTCAAAACCACTGATGACTTAAAGTCACAATTTAAATGATGGGGCCAACCCATCGTGTGGTCAAAACCACTGATGACCATAGGTCACAAATAATCAAGTGTGGTCAAAACCACTGGTGGTACCAAACCACTGGGACTTAGTCGCAATTTATCAATCGGTGTGGTCAAAACCACTGATGACCATAGGTCACAAATAATCTGATGGGGCCAACCCATCTTGTGGTCAAAACCACTGGCGACAGTCCAAAAATCATCCCCCTCCTCTCATCAATCCCACCATCACATGCTTTTATAACAATTTTCATATATCATGTCATAGTATTTAATGTCATGTGATGGTATGCAAATCATACATCAAAAATCACAAGTTAGGGGACTTACCTGAAATCCATGATTATGCCACAAGCTAATCACAACCAAAAGATTAAAGCAAACAATAAAGTCATGAAATTAATAAAGTGTGTATTGAGATCTTACACACTGCTTTACTAGGAACTCCTAGATCCCGAAAAGCCGATCTATAACGTTAGATCTCTTAACCTATAATTAGCCATTAACATATTAGGGACATTAGGCCTATTCGGCCAAACCAAGTAGTATCAAGGGGACTTACCTTGAACGGATTTGATTTCCTAACAAATCCCGAAGCCTTAATTAGTCCCTTGGAAAATAAATCCCAAAGCTTCCTACAATTGGTTTTAATCAAGTTAATACGAATCATGGGCCATAATTTTAATTCCAAAAGAGAGGATTACCCCTTACCACACTTATTGAAAATTGGCAGCACCTTGTTGGAGATATGATATTCTGCCTAGTACACAATTGGGAGGGCTGGGAATTTTGTGAAGGAGGAGGGTGTATTCGGCTAAGAGAAACAACAGTGCTAGAATTTTCTAAACAATTTTGGCTAAGAGTTTAAGGGAGATTTCATAGCACAATGAAGAGAGGAAGAAGAGAAAGAGTTTGCTGAAAATTTTCTCTTAAAGAGGGGGTATATTCGGCTTGTAAAAGAGAAGAGAAGCTAGAATTTTTGAATGATTTTGGCTATAAAACAATGGAGATTTCAGCAGCAGTAAATTTGGAGAGAAAAGAAGAATTTTGGTTGAACTTTTGGCACTCTTTTCCCAAATAAAACAGGTATGGATAGCCCCCTAAAGAGTCCAAGGTTCGCCAATTCCCCCCCTTTTTAGGTGATAATTTGGCTTTTAATTATCAAAGGATTAAGCAAGTTTTATCTTCTAATTATCTAATCCCTTATACCCTCTTCAACAATTTGAATGAAAATAAACTACTAATAACCCATCTTCCAAATTGATTATGAGCAAAAAATATGCCTTATCTCTAATCAATTTAAGAGTCCTAAATCTCGCCAACTCTACTCTCTTCACGCCAGCAACAGAGGGAAGAAAAAAAATAAAATCAAGGTGCTGTTCCTGGGGTTCGAACCAGCGATCCCAAGCAGCAGCCTCCCCTCCAACGCGCTTTGCCACTTTTCCCCCTCAGACTTTCATGTCATGAGCCCTTGCCTTTTAATTATAAGCCCTCTTCTTGGCTCTCTTGCCTTTGACGCAAAAAGCCCAAAAAATAACGCTCCTCGCGTCTTTCATGTCTCGAACCTGAGACCTTAACCAAAGCCCCTTTTCAAGTAGCGCCTCAGCCACTCTGCCCACCTGCCTTTCATGTCCGAACCTTAATCAAAATTTATTTAAAGCTTTTCTTACCTGGGCCCTTCCTTTAATGCCCAAAAATTACAATTCCCCTTGTTACTTCTGCGGATCGAACCCAAGACCCCTAGCAAGCTCTTAGGCGCACCACGCCACTTATACCAAGCCCATCCTTTGTGCTATAACTCGCCCAAAATTTTATTAAAGCCCTAACTAACCTAGCTCCTTCCTTTTACACACTTAATAATAAAATTTTTAATACTGGGTCAGGCCTAGCTCGAGTTATTTTTGGAACCTAAATCATGCCAAATACAATCATATTTATTTATTTCTTGAAGCCCACATGGAATTTATTTAAATTACAAATAACCCCTAATTCAGGGTGTTACACTAGCCGTGCTCAATAAGTCAGTAGCTTCACAAGGTCATGGGGCACGACCGTGCAATACCCGTGCTAGACAAGTCAGTAGCCTCACACGGTTATGCCGCATGGTCATGTCTTTTTTTCGCAGCCCGTGTTGAAGAAGAGAGGTTTTCCCTGTTTGTACACGGTTATTGGCACGCCCGTGTTAAAGGCCGCGTTAATGTTCCTGCATTTTTGTTAGACTTTTACACAACAATGTTAATGTGTTAGCACTTGAGTTGCCTCCCGAGAAGCGCTTGTTTATAGTCTTAAGCTAGACTCTCCCTATTTTCAATTCTAAAGGAAGGCTCATGGAGCATAAACTCCTCTCTTGTATGTCCAAAATCTACACCATTATAAATTTTAAGTCTACCTCAATGGTGCCATATGGAAATATTATTTTAATCATGAATGGGCCTGACCATCTCAATTTTAACTTCCCAGGGAATAGTTTAAGCCTTGAATTGTATAGTAGGACTAGGTCCCCTACTTCGAAATGTTTTGATCGCTTGAGGCGAGCATCGTGACGTCGCTTTGTTGCTTTCTTGTATAGCTTTGAGTTCTCATAGGTTTCTGTTCTCCATTCATCTAGCTCGTTTATCTGCATCATTCTTTTCTTTCCTGCAAGTTCGAGGTCAGTATTTAGAAATTGTATTGCCCAGAAAGCTTTCTGTTCTAACTCGAGTGGTAGATGACAGCTTTTCCCGTATATGAGCTTGTGTGGGGATGTCCCTAGAGGTGTTTTGAATGCTGTTCTATAAGCCCATAAAGCATAATCTACTTTAACTGCCCAATCTTTTCTATTTGATTCAACCGTTTTTTTAGAATGCGCTTAAGCTCTCGGTTTGCTACCTCAACTTGCCCACTAGTTTGAGGGTGATATGGGGTGGCTGTTCCGTGGCATACTCCATATTTCTTTAGAATTTTTTCAAATTGTGTATTATAGAAATGAGTACCCCTATCACTAATGACGGCTCTAGGTGTCCCGAATTAGAAAAATAGCTTCTTGAGAAATTTAACTACTACCCTAGCATCATTGGTAGGTAAAGATTCCACTTCTACCCATTTTGACATGTAATCAACTGCTACTAGGATGTATTTATTTCCAAATGAACTAGGAAATGGTCCCATAAAATCAATACCCTATACATCAAATAATTCACATGACAACATATATGTTTGAGGCATTTCATCACATTTAGAAATATTACATATTCTTTAGCATTTGTCACACGAGGTAACATACCTATTGGCATCTTTAAATAGAGTGGGCCAGTAAGAATCTGATTCGAGTATTTTGTGTGCTGTCTTAATACCACTGTAGTGTCCTTCTGATGGTCCTGAATGACAATATTCCATGATTTTGCTTGCTTCTGTCTTTGTCACGCATCTTCGTATTACCCGATCTATATATATGCGGAAAAGAAAGGGATCTTCCTAAAAATAATTTTTCACATCAGCAAGGAATCGTTTCTTTTGGTGATGTGTTAATTTTCTTGGTAAGATGTTAGCTGTTAAATAATTCACAATATTTGCAAACCAGGGTACTTGAGAATGTGTTATAGAAAAGAGTTGTTCTTTGGGAAACGAATCATTTATTTCATGTTCATCAAGCTCTTTGGTGTGTGGATTTTTTAGCATTGAAAGGTGATCTGCCACGAGATTCTCCGCTCCCTTCTTATCCTGTACTTCCAAGTCAAATTCCTGGAAGAGTAAAATCCATCTTATGAGTCTAGGTTTTGCATCAGGTTTGTTTAAAAGATAACGAAGAGCTGAATGGTCAGTATAAACGACAACTTTAGATAATATTAGATATTGTCTAAATTTGTCAAAATCAAAAACTACATCTAGCAATTCTTTCTCAGTCGTAGTGTAATTTTCTTGGGCGGGTGTTAATGCTAGCGTAGTAAATTGGATGAAATTTCTTGTCTCTTTGCTGTCCCAAAACTGCACCTACTTCAAAGTCACTTGCATCACACATTAATTCAAAGGGTAAGTTCCAATCAGGTGAAATTATAATCAGTGCATTTATTAATTTATCTTTAAGGACATTGAATGCATCTAAACACTCCTGATTGAAATTAAAAGGAACATCTTTTTCTAGTAATTTTGTCAAAGGCTTAGCTATTTTAGAAAAATCTTTAATAAATCTTCTATAAAACACGCATGTCGTAAAAAGCTTCTAATAGCCTTAAGCGAACTAGGGAAGGTAATTTTCTATGGTTTCAACTTTTACTCTATCTACCTCAATTCCCTTACTAGAAATCTTATGTCCTAATACAATCCCTTCTCTAACCATAAAGTGGCATTTTTCCCAATTCAAAACAAGGTTTGTTTCTTCACATCTCAGTAGAACTCATTTTAAATTTTTAAGGCAAAGATGGAAAAAATTACCGAATACCGAGAAATCATCCATAAATACCTCCATGATGTCTTCGATGAGTTCGTCAAAAATTACCAACATGCAATGCTGAAAAGTAGCAGGAGCATTACATAATCCAAAAGGAATTCTACGATAAGTAAACGTACCATATGAGCATGTAAATGTTGTCTTCTCTTGGTCTTCAGGAGCTATGGGGATTTAAAAGTAGCCGGAGAGTCCATCCAGGAAGCAGTAATACATATGCCTGGATAGTCTTTCTAGCATTTGATCTATGAAGGGTAGAGGAAAGTGATCTTTTCGGTGGCATCATTTAATTTTCTATTGTCTATCTGAGACTCTCCAACTTTATGAATGTTCTCGTGGGAATTAACTCATTTTTTTCATTGGGTACTACCGTTATTCCTCCTTTCTTTGGAACTACCTGCACAGGACTTACCCAAGTACTGTCAGAAATAGGATAAATTACTCCTGCATCTAGAAGTTTAATTACCTCGGCTTTGATCACTTCTTTCATGTTGGGGTTTAGCTGTCTCTAAGGTTGCACACACGGTTTATATTCTTCTTCCATTAAAATTTTGTGGGTGCAGAATGTGGGGCTTATTCCCTTGATATTAGAAATTTTCCAAGCTATGGCTTTCTTGTGTTCTCTTAGTACCTTTATCAGCTCTTCCTTTTCCTTGGATTCTAATTCTGAAGAGATGATTACTGGTAGCGTAAAATTGCCCCCAAGGAATGCATATTTTAAGTCTTTTGGTAACTGTTTGAGTTCCAATTTGGGTGGCTCTTCTATGGAGGGTTTTTGTTTTATTTCATTATCATTCTCAATGCTTTCTTCTTTCCTTTGGTTAAATGATGACGTATTCAGATTCAACTCATTGTCTTCATCTTCTTCCCCCTCTTCTTGAGCTGGACACAGTTCCATTGTGTCATTATGTATAATTTTCTGTAATGAATTTTTAATAATATGATCAGTAGTGTCGACAAAATAACAGGAATCATCTTGTTCTTTAGAATATCGTATGTGTATACATGGGCTAACCCACCGTGGTAACAACCACCGTGACAGTCTCTAATACTTCCCCTTTCACATCATTTCCCAACCCATGTAGAACTTACAATCATATGAATGCACATACATATTACAATGCTTATTCCATACCCATCAAGAGATTAATAGAATCACATACCTGGTATTCTCATTTCTATCCACAATGACTGCTTCTTAGTCATTCTGACTTTTCAGCCCAAATAGCAAATAGTACAAACAATAAATAATCAAGAAGTGTGAAGTTTACACACCTGATCCAAATATGGACTTACTCATGGAATCAAAGATTTGAATAAGTGATCAAGACTTTTGGATTTGAGCAAAATGTAGTCGAACCTTGTGTTTATATAAACATTTTGGGAATAGAAAAGTGGTCTTTCTTGTTCTACATGTTGATTACATTCTACTCATTGGGAATGATGTAAGAACACTGTCATCGGTTAAATTGTGGTTAACCCAATAGTTTAGCATGAAAGACTTGGGAGAAGCTAATTTTGTTCTAGGTATTTGAATCCTAAGGGTTTGAAAGAAAAAAGTGATAGCATGGTCTCAGGTTTCATACATAGATAATATATTTGAGCATTATACAATTACAAATTCGAAGAAGGGAAATCAACCTTCCATATCAGGATTTCATCTCTCTCGGAAGACTATCCTAAAATAGTGAAAGAAAGAGAGAACATGATAAATGTTCCTTATTCTTCGGTAGTAGGAAGCCTCATGTATGTTATGTTATGCATAGGGCCAAATATTTGTTTTGCAATGGGGTTGGTGATAAATCGTAAAAGTAACATATTTTAACCCCATATTTAGCATGCTTTTGGATGGTTTAGCCCTTGATTTATATAAAAAGGTGCTCTTAATCCTTTCCTTTCATGTTTTATACTCAGGAAAGCACTAGAGGACGAAAAGAATGAGAAACGAGCTTAAAACGGGCCAATTTGGGCCAAAGTGGAAATTGACACGGCCAGGACTTTAAGCAACACGGCCATGTCTCATCAATTTACTTCACACAGCCTGGACAACGATTCACACGGCCGTGCCTAAATCAATAGAATTGAAACACGGCCTGAAGTTGATTTACACGGGTGTGTGCCATGGACGTGCCCCTGTCATGGAAAAGAGGAATTTCACTCGGAAAAGGATAATTAGGGAGAAAGAAATGCATTCCAAGAGCCTATATAAAGACCCTAAGTGTAACCTGAAAGAAGGCGGTCAGTTAGGCAGTCAGTTAGGCCGAGAAGCCGAGCCAGAAGGCCAGATTTGTGGGAATCATTCGGAGATAGCCAGTTGATCCATCTCAAGAAATCAGAGTTCTACTCAAGACGGCGGATCTCTCCTTCAATTCTTTCAGAGGGTTTTAGGGATTTCTTATGTTTTGTTTTTTTTCTCTTGAGATGTTTTATTTTATCATTATGAACTAAACCCTTCAGCTACCTGAAGGGGATGAAACCTAGATGAATCTTGTTATTATTTATTGAACTATATGATAAATACTTAGTTTGTTCTTAATTATGTGTGCTTAATTCTTGTGTTAATATTTCTGGAATACTGATTCAAGTTGAATATGCTAAGGTGGTGGAGCAAAAGTCCCTGCCTAAGAGTAGATCTAGCATAATTAAGAGGAGTTGATCGCGCGCCTAAAGATAGGGTGACGAGATTTTGTAGGATTAGGGTGAAACCTAATATGGGAGTCCATAATTCGATTTACTGCTATTCTGGAGGGTTATTAAGTGAGAAAGAGATTTTCATTAATCAACCTAGGGTTAGACGTTATTCACATTGAGAGAGGGTTTAATATAAATTAGGGAGTCTTACGAATCAAGCTAAGAGAATAAATCGTCTGGTTTAGTGTTAGATAACAAGTGACATTTAGGTGGATTCTTTCTAAGGGTATCGTCTTAATCAACTGAGTTTTTCCTTAAGTTATTTCCTCAAATCCATTCTTTTTGCCTTTGCGTCTTAGTTTAGTAATTAGTTAGTTAATTTAGATTTAAACAACCAAATCATTCAATATTTAGGCTAAATAATAGAAAGAAAGTGAGTATTAGTACTTTTAGTTCCTTTGGGTTTGACAATCCGGTCTTGTAACACCCACTAACCCGTATCAGTCGCTGAATTAGGGTTATGAGGTATTACCAAACAAAACACAACTCAGAGCAAGCATATATATATATATATTTAATAATAAATTATATCACATTACATCAATGTTATACACATCCTTAATATCATTATAACAAACGCATATCACTGTAGTCACATTTAACATATATGTTGAAAAGATCAATTCATAATATACCAAATTGCAGGTTTATGATCAAACCAAAGTACATATCTTGAATCATTCAAACAAAATAAAGTTGCATACTTTCCCATTACAACCGAATCATGTTAACCTATGTATATTCTAACATATAATCATCTTATACCTAGCATGCATTAAGACATCCATTAATTGAATATTGTTAATTAACCATTATCAAACTTACCATATACTTAGTCGTTTTAGTATGTCATTAACCAAATAAACCACATATCTAATCATTCATTTTTATGCTATTTGAATATCATATTATTTATCTTAGATAATTAATACAACATATCCATCATTTAGATAGGTAAATGGTGCACCTAATCATACTTCCTTTCAAAACCAACGCAAGCACACATACATATATAATGTATTAACCACTTGTCCATTACTTACATAATATAACTTATAAATATACATTCAAGATTGTCCATTCAAATTATTATCACATCATGCAACTAAATTTCATACCTAAATTCAATACCAAATCCATTTACCACACATTTAAATATTTATCACGAGTATTGAAACACCCCACACCCGGCCCAAGAGAATGGACTAGATCTGGTATGTTCCTCGAAGTAACCTGGTTCAAAATTCTTTCGAATACTTTGAAAACTGTGTGTTTTGAAAGATAGTTTGTTGTGGGTTGGGCTCGAGTTGAAAACAGATTTATCTTATAACAAAAACCCATTTGTTTCAGGTGACAAAATATTTAAACTTATTTTAAATTAAATGGGCTTATTCTTTGTAAAGCCCTAAATTCATAACATAGTAATTAAAGCAGAAATAAAATGTCACGATGGCCTTATTACATAAATGAAACCCAAAATAAAATTATACAGTACTAAAAATAAAATAAAGGTTCAAAATAAAATTAAACTTCAAAGTGAACATGGCCACCATAAGTTCTAGTCCGATCCATTATTGCTCATCACCGTAACATGTTCCCTAGCGGGGTGAGTCGATAGACTCAATGAGTAACCAACACCAAAACATAATAGAAATAGGCACACCATACATATCATATTCATATAAAATTCAAGATAATGATGCAAACCCGAACCCAAACCTATATAGCCATCCGCTACACACCACCGTACCATCACCTTTTGCAGTAGGGACTACTAAGTCAACCCTCCATCCGCTACACACCATATTCAAATATTTGTGACCGTAGTCACCATATAACATTGGTGAGACCGAAGTCAACACCTTCAAATATAACGTTGGTGAGACCGAAGTCAACACCTTCAAATATAACGTTGGTGAGACCGAAGTCAACACCTTCAAATATAATGTTGGTGAGACCAAGTCAACACCTTCAAATATAACGTTGGTGAGACCGAAGTCAACACCTTCTTCCCCTTTCACATAAATCCCGAATGCCCCAAATATATATATATCATGCATAACATACTTAATTTCATAATCATATACATATATTCACATGTTATAAGATAACATATTTCACAATCCTATCAGAAGTAGGAAACGTTCCTGAGTACTTTTGTACCACATTAGGGTACTTAGCCATATTCATATTCTTACATATAATCATATAATAAAAATAATTGCCATATGAAATATCGAAAGTTAGTGTGCGTACACACGGTACCTTAGTCATATTCTTACATTTTCATATTAACACATATATCAAGTTTAAGCCATAAATCTATTAAGATTTAGTGTAGGTACCTACGGTACCTTAGCCATAATCTTTCACTTTCATATTAACACATATAATGAATTAAAGCGTAAATCTATCAAGATTTAGTGTAGGGTACCTACGGTACCTTAACCACTATATACTCTTAATATCACATATGTTAATTAAACGTAGCCATAAAACATATTATAAGATAGTGTGGGGTACACACCTGATTTGCTTATCAATTCCTTGAAATCCCGAAAACCCGATCTATTGCTTTAGATCTCAATTCCTACATTTGATTAATCACTTACTACTTTAATAAAAATAACCATTTGACCATAAATCCAAATCCTAGTAACTTACCTTATTTCCGATTTCAATACTAATCAAATCCCGAAATCTATGCTATGCTCCTCCTTGTATTGACCAAGCACTAAATCTCATCGGGGTTAGTTTAGGCTTTTAAACAAACAAGAATTAGATCTAACTATCAAAATAGGCCTTACCCAAATGCTATAGACACTTACCTTATGGATTTTAAATCCCGAAACTCACCAAATAAATAGGGAACACGCGGCCTATGGTGTACCTTCGAGAAAAGAACTTCCCCTTCCTTGTAGCCTACACTTAGTAAATCCCTAAAGATCTCTTCAAAGTTTCGACAACCATGAACATTAATGGGATTAGCCCTAGATTTTGACAAGTCTAAAATATAAAAGAATGGAAACCAAACTTGGATCTTACCCTTATTTGAAGGAATCGATTGCACCTTCACTTCAACCTTCAGAGATTCAGCTTAGAGACTTGATGAACAATCGACTATGATTCCCTTATGGATTCGGTTTCAAAGATGAAAGAAGAGAGGAATAATAGGCTTAGAAGGAATCGGCTAGGAGGCTAAAAGAAAAGAAGAAAAAGAATGGATGCTCAAGAAGAATATTCGGCAGAGGAAAAGAAAGAGGGAGAATGAATAATGAATGGCCCTAGTCTCATCCTTTTATAGCCGAAATTACTAGGCCAAGAATCCTTAACTTGGCCACCACTCTTCCTTATTTTCCTAATTAAAGAATAATTCTTCATTTATCCACCTATTTAGCTGAATTTTAAAGAGAATTAAACTCTTCCCTTAAGAGTCCTTATGATCTTCTAATTAGTCGAGTTTTAAAGAGAGTGAAACTCCTCTTTTTGCAAGCCTTGTGCGGTCCACCTCTTGGGCTTCTAGAAGCAAAATAAAACTTATTTTATTTACTTCTTATGTGACTCAAACTCAAGCCCAACACCCTTGCATGTGGGCCATTTCCTGAGGCCTTAAGTGGCATCTTCAGGCCACTTTTCCAAGTCTGTTAATGGGTCGTACTTTATATTTTAGGGTCACCTGGCCCTAAGTTCCCCTTTGAACTTTAAAATTCGACATTTCGGGGTCATTTTAAGTTTCCAAAATTTTCATGACTCTGTAAACTTGACATTTCCTAGGTTTCCAAAATGTTTACTTTCCTATTTTGGCTTAGTTTCCAAAATGTTTACTTTCCTCTTTTAGCTTAGGTTTCCAAAATGTTCACTTTCCTAATTTACTTCGGTTTCCAAAATGGTCACTTTCCTATTTTAGTTTAGTTTCCAAAACTTAACATTTCTAAAGCTTTTCCTTACATTTCCATACATCTCCTTACATTTCCATACATTTCCATACATTTCCATACATTTCCTTACATTTCCATATATTTCCATACATTTCCATACATTTCCATACATTTCCTCTCATTTCCTTTCATTTCCTTACATTTTCCTTATATTTCCTTACATTTCCCTACATTTCCTTTCATTTCCTTACATTTCCTTATATTTCATTTCATCTTAGGGTTCTTGAAACTCTTCAGAACACATCCAACACACCCACTGATCCCACTATCTCATGAATTACGCACGAACGCATAACCCCTAATCTAGGATGTTACAGTTCTACCCCCTTAAAATAATTTCGTCCTCGAAATTACTTACTAACGAAAAATCGTACATCTTAACTCGCCGCGCTACGCTTATGCTGCGCACTCTTATCTTAATAGAGCCATCATACTTCCTAGGCACATTATTTATTTATTTATTTATTTATTTTAAGTTCACGTTCCCGAGAACTTATTTCTAACGTCGCGATTTAATCTGGTTAAAGAGTTTTATGCATCAGTACTTTGTTCCACCGTTTAACCGCGAACAGTTTTATGAAGAGGAGTTTAATAGTGGTTCTTTCATTTTCATATATGCACAAAGTCTTTACATTCATCCATCAAACAATTATGAACCTTAGTTCATTCGGAGAAATGTTCTAGTTTTCCTTTGTTGTTGTTTTTCCACTACCGGGGTATTTTCGTAATTTGTCCTAGAGGGATATTTTCTCAATTTATCGAAACAAGGTTCCTTGGTGTTTTTGTCAATGAGGTATCTTGGAAATTTTGCATTCCGGGGTATTTTGGAAAATTTTGAAATCGAGGTATTTTGGTAATTAACTTGGGTGAATTTGTAAATCTTAATAAATCACGGATATTTTGGAATTTACAAAACTTGAGGTTGTTTTGAAATTTGTTTTCCAAATCGGTGTTGTTGCAAAAATTTTTGAAGATCGAGAATTCGATTACGGTAATTTTGTAACTTCGTGGGTATTCGGTAATTTGTAGGGTAGGGTAATTTAGTAATCTTTTCTAAAATCGGGGTATTTTGTCATTTTGCAAATTAGGATTTTGAACATTTTATAAAGTAATGAAATTTTGATAAGAATTGTGGGTATTTTGAAGATTTCATAACCAAGGGCATTTTGTAATTTTATCACTAAGGGTATTTTAGTAATTTTGGAAAAATATTTGGAAAAATTTTATAAAGTAGCTTTTACAAATCAAAATGGTAGTTTAGTAATTTTAAAACTAGGGTTTCCATGAAAATCTGGCTAGTCCCTTTCGGGTTTTAGTTAGGGGTTTAGCAGGTGTATAGAATCCTCTTGGTTAGGGTGAGCCAGGGCTACGCACAGGTAGGATTCAAGTGGAGGAGGTGAGTCACTAGGACTGCTTAAATACCAAGCTCCCACGAAACCAATCCTGACATGCGTACCATGGTTGCCACACCTCACTCGGCGACTTAACCACGAGGTTTGTTCTATTAGGCATTTAAGTCTTATGTAATTGTTGGGGTACACTAGTCCTAGGGTTCAAATACTTAATCTCTATTCTATGTTCCATTGGTACCCTTCTACAAATCATAACATAAATCACACAATGGATAGAAGTACTTACACGGTGGATTTGCATGGTTGGAGACTTAGGTGCCATGCCGAATAACTTTGTCTATTTCATAAAATATTTTCATGAAACTTATTTGGACTCGATTCGAAAATGTTTTGGGCCTTATACCCAAGGCCGAGGGTTTGAAGCTCAGGCTCGATACTAAATTGAAACACTCCACACCGCCCACGAGAATGGACCGGATCTGGTATGTTCCTCAAGTAACACAGTTCAAAATTCTTTGAATACTTTGAAAGCTGTGTGTTTTGAAAGATAGTTTGTTGTGGGTTGGGCTCGAGTTGAAAATAGATTTATCTTATAACAAAAACCCATTTGTTTCAGGTGACAAAATATTTAAACTTATTTTAAATTAAATGGGCTTATTCTTTGTAAAGCCCTAAATTCATAACATAGTAATTAAAGCAGAAATAAAATGTCACGATGGCCTTATTACATAAAATGAAACCCAAAATAAAATTGTACAGTACTAAAAATAAAATAAAGGTTCAAAATAAAATTAAACTTCAAGCTGAACATGGCCACCACAAGTTCTGCCGTCCCGGTCCATTATTGCTCATCACTTGTAACATGTTCCCACAACGGGGTGAGTCGATAGACTCAATGTGTAACCAACACCAAAACATAATAGAAATAGGCACACCATACATATCATATTCATATAAAAATTCAAGATAATGATACAAACCCGAACCCAAACCTATATAGCCATCCGCTACACACCACCGTACCATCACACTTTGCAAGTAGGGACTACTAAGTCAACCCTCCATCCGCTACACACCATATTCAAATATTTGTGATCGTAGTCACCATATAACGTTAGTGAGACCAAGTCAACACCTTCAAATATAACGTTGGTGAGACCAAAGTCAACACCTTCAAATATAACGTTGGTGAGACCGAAGTCAACACCTTCAAATATAATGTTGGTGAGTCAACACCTTCCGTTGGTGAGACCGAAGTCAACACCTTCTTCCCCTTTCACATAAATCCGAATGCCCCAAATATATATATATATCATGCATAACATACTTAATTTCATAATCATATACATATATTCACATGTTATAAGATAACATATTTCATAATCCTATCGAAGTAAGGAAACGTTCCTGAGTACTTTTGTACCACATTAGGGTACTTAGCCATATTCATATTCTTACGTATAATCATATAATAAAAATAATTGCCATATGAAATATCGAAAGTTAGCGTGCGTACACACGGTACCTTAGCCATATTCTTACATTTTCATATTAACACATATATCAAGTTTAAGCCATAAATCTATTAAGATTTAGTGTAGGGTACACACGGTACCTTAGCCATAATCTTTCACTTTCATATTAACACATATAATGAATTAAAGCCGTAAATCTATCAAGATTTAGTGTAGGGTACACACGGTACCTTAACCACTATATACTCTTAATATCACATATGTTAATTAAACGTAGCCATAAAACATATTATGAGATAGTGTGGGGTACACACCTGATTTGCTTATCAATTCCTTGAAATCCGAAAACTTCGATCTATTGCTTTAGATCTCAATTGCTACATTTGATTAATCACTTATTACTTTAATAAAATAACCATTTGACCATAAATCCAAATCCTAGTAGGATTAGTATTCTTAAAACTTACCTTGTTGCCGATTTCAATACTAATCAAATCCGAAATCTATGCTATGCTCCTCCTTGTATTCGCCAAGCACTAAATCTCATCGGGGTTAGTTTCGCTTTTAAACAAACAAGAATTAGATCTAACTATCAAAATAGGCCTTGGCGAATGCTATAGACACTTACCTTGTGGATTTTAAATCCGAAACTCACCGAATAACTAGGGAACACGCGGCCTATGGTGTACCTTTGAGAAAAGAACTTTTCCTTCCTTGTAGCCTACACTTAGTAAATCCCTAAAGATCTCTTCAAAGTTTCGACAACCATGAACATTAATGGGATTAGCCCTAGATTTTGATAAGTCTAAAATATAAAGAATGGAAACCAAACTTGGATCTTACCCTTATTTGAAGGAATCGATTGCACCTTCACTTCAACCTTGAGAGATTTGGCTTAGAGACTTGATGAACAATGGCTATGATTCCCTTATGGATTCGGTTTCAAAGATGAAAGAAGAGAGAATAATAGGCTTAGAAGGAATCGGCTAGGAGGCTAAAAGAAAAGAAGAAAAGAATGGATGCTCAAGAAGAATATTCGGAGAAGAAAAGAGAGGAGAATGAATAATGAATGGCCCTAGTCTCATCCTTTTATAGCCGAAATTACTAGGCCAAGAATCCTTAACTTGGCCACCACTCTTCCTTATTTTCCTAATTAAAGAATAATTCTTCATTTATCCACCTATTTAGCTGAATTTTAAAGAGAATTAAACTCTTCCCTTAAGAGTCCTTATGATCTTCTAATTAGCCGAGTTTTAAAGAGAGTGAAACTCCTCTTTTTGCAAGCCTTGTGCCGTACACCTCTTGGACTTCTAGAAGCAAAATAAAACTTATTTTATTTACTTCTTATGTGACTCGAACTCAAGCCCAACACCCTTGCATGTGGGCCATTTCCTGAGGCCTTAAGTGGCATCTTCAAGCCACTTTTCCAAGTCTGTTAATGGGTCGTACTTTATATTTTAGGGTCACCTGGCCCTAAGTTCCCCTTTGAACTTTAAAATTCGACATTTCGGGGTCATTTTTAAGTTTCCAAAAATTTTCGCACGGCTCTGTAAACTTGACATTTCCTAGGTTTCCAAAATGTTTACTTTCCTATTTTGGCTTAGTTTCCAAAATGTTTACTTTCCTCTTTTAGCTTAGGTTTCCAAAATGTTCACTTTCCTAATTTACTTCGGTTTCCAAAATGGTCACTTTCCTATTTTAGTTTAGTTTCCAAAACTTAACATTTCTAAAGCTTTTCCTTACATTTCCATACATCTCCTTACATTTCCATACATTTCCATACATTTCCAAACATTTCCTTACATTTCCATATATTTCCATACATTTCCATACATTTCCTCTCATTTCCTTTCATTTCCTTTCATTTCCTTACATTTTCCTTATATTTCCTTACATTTCCCTACATTTCCTTTCATTTCCTTACATTTCCTTATATTTCATTTCATCTTAGGGTTCTTGAAACTCTTGAACACATCCAACACACCTCGATCCCACTATCTCATGAATTACGCACGAACGCATAACCCCTAATCTAGGATGTTACAAGTATATATCCAAACATTCATAATTAACATCATTAATTCAAACCAACTTATTAAAGACTTAATGAGTAAGCACACTTTATACCTATTTATTGAATTCGAACATATATATATCATCAAAACCAAATCACATCATACTATATATATATACTTGATAAAACTATTTGTATATGTCTTTCATTTTACATCAACTACAATTTATATATATATATACACATTCAACTTTAGTCCATTTTATAAGCAGATCAAACCATCACACAATGCTCAACACATAAACATTTACATATCACTAAACCAAGTTCAACATGTCCAAATTATAACATTATACTTACTTACATATCATGAACTTATACAATAAACAAATATGCATAAATATAAACTCATTTCCAAAGACCATCACAACTAAAACATAGAACCCAAATCAATCAAAAGAAAATAAGCCATTTTCGCATGGCTATTATTTACATACAAAGAATCAATTCCTATTCCACCTTTTACTATGCTATACATGCCATATATTAAATTTTTCAACTTAGTAAAATACCGGAGGAAACTGTCGATAGTGTGAGTAGTCTTGCAGGCGATCCCGAACTAAATAACGTATATCCAAATCTATAAGCAGAATAAACAAGAATACACACGAGTAAGCTATTTAAGCTTAGTAAGTCTTAAGCAAACTTAACATATCAATTGGAAAATCAATCAAATTAAACCTGAACAAAATTGTAACATTAATTTATTTACATAATACATATGAATTATTATAGTAGAATGCCCATATCCTTTCATAGCCTCAACATTTATCGATACCTACTTTAAAAGTAAGACTTATCAAAGGCACATTGATTAATAAATATTTATATATATACCTCCATATACAATCAAATAACAAATTTTCATGTACATATAAAGTAATTCCAAATAACCAGAATGTATATATGTATATTTCCACATAAAGAATGTATATATATATATATATCCACATAACCGAATGTATATATGTATATATCCACATAACCGAATGTATATATGTATATATCCACATATCCAAGATGCCGAATATACAAACACATTATCTATCAACTTACTTATTCGATAAACATCACATATAATATGTACTTATGTAAATACATACCTTATGGCCGAATATAATCTAATTCATTTTGATAAGCTGTAGCTTGCTCAATTTTCCACCATAACCTAATCATGTCATAAGCATAAGCTTATAATATAGATCACCGGCATTAAGCCTGCTAGGCAATAAGCCCGATACAATTCACCAGCACAAGGCCTGCTAGGCAATAAGCCGATACAATTCACCGGCACAAGGCCTGCTAGGCAATAAGCCCGATACAATTCACCGGCACAAGGCCTGCTAGGCAATAAGCCCGATACAATTCACCGGCACAAGGCCTGCTAGGCAATAAGCCCGAATAATAATACTTTAAACTGCCTCACACGAATCATTTCATATATCGAATCTTTTCTACATTTCGAGCTCATTGTATGATTATTCAAATAACTTATATCAATCAAATAACTTAAACAAATCCAATATTGCACTTAGTCAAATTCGGCTATTCCATAATATAATTACCATACTTCCAAAATCAACATATACTAGGTTACATAAATAATTTACGATGTTTATTTGCTTAGAGACTTACCTCGGATATCGCTTGGACAAAAACAGGATATTCGATTATTTTCGTTTTCCCGATCCAAGTCTGTTTTCTTTTGTTCTTGATCTAAACACGTCCAAATTAAGCTCATTCAAACACATTTCTATTCAATTTAGTCCTAAAACACATAAATAGGAAACTTACCATTTTATCCCTAATGTTTCACACTTTTACAATTTAGTCCCTATTGCACAAAACACAAAATACACAAAATTTCTCATTACCCATGCTTGGCCGAATATTACCTATGTTCATACAAGTCCATAAATTTCATTTATTTCACATTTTAGTCCTTCAAAAATCTATTTTTTTAATTTAGTCCAAATTACTCAAATTCATCAAAAATTCAAAGACAAAACTTGTAAATCTAACACATATATTTCATTTTTCATGATCAAACAACAAAAATCACAAGAATTCATCAATGGCCTAACTCAAAATATTCATCAAAATCAAAAATTGAAGCATGGGTTTTGTACATTTCATAGCAACGATCTCAACAACGTAAAATTATCTAAAACCGAGCTTAATCGTAACTTAATTAAGTCCAACAATGGCGAATGCCCTAACATCTTTTCTCTTTTCTTTTGTTTTAACTTGACCATGGAAACAAAAATGACTTTGGCTTTTTAATTTTTTATGATAAGTTATTATAATATAAAACATTATATTATAATAATATAAATTTTAATTATAATAAATAACATATAAAACATATTAAAATGGCATGTGCCGTCCACTACCTTTGAAAAATGGGCTATTTTCCCTTTAAGGACTCCATATTAAAAAGCCACTATCAACTAAGCACCTTACACTAACTTTTACCTTTTATGCGATTAAGTCCTTTTATTAAATCGAATACCTAAACGACGAAATTAAGTCATGAAAATTTAAAACCAACAAATTCGCACACAATAAAAACAAAAAATATTTTTAAAATATTTTTCAGACTCGGATTTGTGGTCCCGAAACCACTATTCCGATTAGGGTCAAAATCGGGCTGTTACAACTCTCCCCCCTTAAGGATTTTCGTCCCCGAAAATCTTACCAGTGAATAGGTTTGGATAACACTCTTTGATCTTATATAACCCAATAAATCTCGAACTCAACTTGCCTTTACGACCTAATCTGAGTACTTTCTTCCATGGTGAAACTTTCGGAAACACTTGATCTACATTACGTAATTAAGTATCTTTACGTTTCAAATATGCAACTTTCAAGCTATCACGGATCACTATCACTTTTTGTTACTTTCTTTGATCGAGCCAACCTCGTATATCTTACTTTCCACGAGTTCGGTCCAATACAATGATGTACGACATTTACGATTGTATAAAGCCTCGTGGGTACCATTTTGATACTAAATTGAAAGCTACTATTATGAGCAAATTCAATCAAAGGTAAACCAGATTTAATCATTCTATCCACAATAACCCAGATTACTTCTTTCTTGCTCAGTGTCAACAATAAACTAGATACAAAATCTATCATAACCCTATCCCATTTCTACGGGTATCATAACAAACGCAATAACCCAAAAGGTACACGATGCTTGGCTTTTACTTACTTGATGATTAAGCATTTCGGAACAAAGTCAGATATGTCTCGTTTTATACCAGACCACAAATAGAACTATTTCAAATCATCCTACATATTCATACTACCCGGAAGAACAGATAGCCAGCTGTTGTAACTTCGTTCAAAATCGTCTAAATTAACTCTGAATTTACTCTGAACACTTACTCGGTTTCTGAACCGCTAATAATTATTTTTATCAATTCGAAATTCAGATTCAATATTTGTTTCACATTGAGCTCTCTTTACTAACAATTTATTGTCAACTTTCTGAGTATCATAAATTTGTTGAAAAAACAATAGTCTTGCTTTTAATTCTGCTATTATCGAGCCATCATCGGATATCACTATATACACATTCATTGCATACAAACATGACATTTCTCACCAAGCGAGATAGTGACACCAAATCTTTAATGCGAACACAATAGTTGCTAACTCCAAATCATGTGTCGGGTAGTTCTTTTGGTGTGACTTCAACTATCTCAAGATATAAACTATAACTCGCTTCCCTACATCAAAACACAACCTGACCACTCAAACATGCATCACTTGTAAATAACAAGTTCTTTACCCGATTCGGATGAATTAACACCGGAGCTTCTATCATTAGATTTTCAACCGATCAAAACTTTTACGATACTTTTTTCGACCACTTGAACTTAACTTCTTTCGTAACAACATCGTCATAAGTGTCACGATCATAAAGAAACCTTTCACAAGTCAGTCTGTAATAACCAAAGAGTCCCAAAAAAACTTTAAACTTCGAGACATTTTGGAGGTTTCCAATTAAGTATACCTGAAATTTTACTCGAGTCAACTCGAATACCCGATGCGGATACAGCATAACCTAGAAAATTGACTTCGTATAACCAGAACTCACATTTACTGAATTTTGCATATAATTGTTTATCTCGCAAAGTCTGTAACACACATCTCAGATGTTCGGCATGCTTGGTTCCATCACGAAAATAGATCAAAATGTCATCTATGAATAATACCACAAACCGATCAAGATATTATCTGAAGATTCTATTCATCAAATCCATAAAATAGTAGGTGCATTAGTAAGTCCAAAAGACATAACCAGAAACTCATAGTGTTCGTACCTCATTCTGAAACATACGTCAGAGTCTTTAAGAATACAATTTCAATCAAATAATTCTAATCATATTAACTACTGTGTCAGTCCTTTCAAAGAAATCTTTCTTCTCATTAGAAGGATAACTCCAGCCATATCTTTATACAAATTAGTCTTGATCTTCTATCATTTTCACTTTTATCACTGTCGAACTTTCACGAGAACTAGAAAAGAGTTTATAATAAAGTTGTATCATATATTAATCATCGAAACTTCGAATTATACTAAAATCACCATAACCAAATAGAAATAATTGAACTTTATTAGGAACAATGTCTCAATCCTATAATGAGTATTATCCTAGCTGTTAATGATGTATCTGAACATAGAAAGGAATCAAATATGATTTAGATAGCAACCAATGTAGAAACACATTTTCTATAACTCGAGGAAGGTACCATTGTATTCTCACATTTCAAGCCGAAATTATAATTGCAATAAACATAGTAATCATCATTAAATAAAAATCTCTTGCAGATAATCACATGGAATCATAAAAATACCAATGTGACAAAATTTCAACATTTGGAGTTACAGAATATCTGAAAATTACAACTCATATAAAATAATATTTGTTCCGATGATATCCCGAAATATCCGAAAGATCAATGTCACTCATAAATCTGAAATCCACGGTAATAAGTAATATAATCTTCACATATTTTCAACAGGAAATAACTAATAGGAGCAATTTTAGTCTCATCTGATTTTACCATCGACTTTCATATCCACACCATGGAATAAATTATCAAAAGAAGACATAACGGTTTAGAATATAACCCAAACAGATCAACGATATCTTTGTCTATTATATTATTATGTTTAGCTAAGGTTCTTATCGATAAAAGCGTAACAACTTTGAATATGGGGTTATTTGTATTTACATTATTTTACTTATGTTGAATGGTGAGATAATAATTATGGCTTGATAAGATTTAATTAAGGGCCTTGAGTGACTCGGAATAGTGGAAAATATTATTTATAAGCTTTAAAGGTGAAGAGCCTTAGTAGTTAGGGGTTATAAGAATAAATAAAGGAACTTTTAACACAAAATAAGTCTTGGAAAAGTGGCAAAGGAGGCCCTTAAGTGTTGCAAGTGGCGCCATCTAGGAACAAGGAGAGCTTTGGTTCGAGTCACAATTCTCCCCTTTATCTTTCTTTTGGATGGCATGGGAAGGAGAGTCCTTTTCTCTTTAAACTCTTTTTTATTAAGAGATAATTAAGGATAATAGGAGCATTTTGTTTATTATTAATTCGAGGATAATAGAACATAAAGAAGATATTATTAGGATTATTCATTGATTATGGGGATTAATTCAAATTATTTTGAATTTAATCAAACAAGTGGCCTAGAGTAAATTGAGGTGGTTGAGTGAATTTTGAACTCCTTTGGTAGGAGTGGATGGCAAGGACTTGTTAGAGGAGGGAGTGCGAATTTCTTTTAGGCATATTCTCCATCTTTTGCTTTCTTTTCTTCCAAATTACAAGAAGAATTCCCATTCTTTGATTTTCTTTTCTCTTAAAACCGAAAAAAAAGACAACAACATTCTCTTTTCTTAGATCTTGGCGAATCCCTACACCCTCACTATTAATCTATTTCTTTTCTCTCCTCAAAGCTTTTAGCGAAACTTCTATTCCTCCTATTAAAATCACCATTGGCGAATCTACTCCTCCTTAGTGTGTCGAGTTTTCTTTCCCTATTTTGGTGTAGTCTTGACGGATCTTAAACAAAGTGTACCTCTTTGTCTCTTCAATCGGTTCTAAGGTGAGTAGACCGAGGTGCTTCTTTATTTGGTTCTCTTGTACTTGTCGACTTCTAGGGGGTAAGGATTGATTTGGCACTTGCTAAAAAGTATTAACTTTCTATGTTGAAACCGATTATGGTTAGGTGTTTGAGATCCTGAAGAAATTGGTTCAAGTCCCCATCAACTAAATTTGGTAAGTTATCGGTAAGTCAAATCTTTCTAAACCTTTCGGTGGATAATCGGAAAAAGCGAAAACTAATCTTGATTGATACTTAAGGTTGGCGATTGCTAGGAAACCCATATAAGGATTCGGGTTGTTAATCAAGTCGAGCAAGGTAAGATCTGGATCTCAAATGATAACTCTATGGTATTAAGTGGGGTTGGCGAATGGGCCATAGTGCTAATCCCATGGATTGGCGAATGTAGGTCTGGAGAGGGATCTAGGGTGGTCGACTCTTCTTTTGGATTTAGACTCCTCGTTGGTGACGGTGTGTACATACACATATAACTTGTTAAATATGATTGTTGTGAATGCTATCTTGATTTTATGTAGCATTGGATGATATACCACATCGGTATAGATGGTGATTGAGTAAGTACCTATTAATATGAACTTGTTACTTGATGCTTTTGGGAAGCATGATGCATTGATACATGAGATTTAAGCATGTGATGACATGAAACATATACATATGTGATTGATGTGGGATTGATGAGTGGAGGCGGTGTTAATCGTGCTTGGCGGGCACCAGTGTTTTGGTAACACACGTGACTACGGTCACGGAGGTTTGGTACCTCCGGAGGTTTGGCACCTCATAGCGACTTATCCACGTGGTTAACACCACCGTGGGTTGGCCCCACTTGAGATATGGGATCGATGCCCGGTGATTTGGTATCACACGATGGGTTGGCCCCATCAATTGATCCGTGTCTGCGGACACCGGTGTTTTGGTAACACATTGTGACTATATGTCACCGGTGGTTTGGCACCACCGGTGGTTTGGTACCACAAGGGTAGACGATTGGGCGTTTGGATGGCTAGGATGGGTATTTAATATTCGCATATTAATGGTTATGTGTTGTGTATGAAAATGTTTTAAAACGGGGAAGGGTTACATACTGAGTCTTGGTGACTCACCTTCTCCATTATTTTTCAGGTGATGCATAGATCGCGGATAAGGAGCCGGAGGGACTCGAGGTGGCCATGCAGTGGATTTGAAATAAATGAACTTTAATTTTAGTTATATTATTTTATTATTGGTTTGTTTTTATTTGGATTGTAATAAGGCCCCATAAACTTTATTTTGTTACTATGCATATGTTGGATACCGCTTTTAAACTACACTAAAAAAAAATAAATTTAAATCACATGTTTCCCAAATTAACGCGAAAATGTTTTTATCGTGTAATGGACACATTCAAAATTGGTATAATAACTTGACTTCAATTAAATTTCCAAATTTAATCTAAGTATGATTTCAAAGAAGATAACCAAAAGCGAAGTTTTCAACAAAACTTAAATTGGATTTTAAAATGGGTTTCAAAAGTTTTTCTCGTAACGACCCATATTCGGTCCTAACGTTTGGGTCGGGTTTGAGGCATTACAAATTGGTATCGAGCCAGTTCAAAGCTCGGTTGTGGGGCCCAAGGCCCAAAAAATGTTTTAGTAGGCCTTATTAATTGTTTTTGGGTTTTAAAGTAGCATGGCCCGAGAGTTTAAGCACCGATCTCGCCTGTAAGTACATCTAAACCTCTTTGTGAATTATATTCGTAGAAGGGTAGGAAGCATGGAGCGTAGATAGACTTATAGGAACTTGAACCCTAGGATTAGATTACTCAAACACACAAAGCAGAACATAAGACTTAAAGAACTAAACCAACCTATGGCTAAGTCCTTGAGCTAGGGTGTGGTAACCCCTGTCGCATGTCTAGGATTGGAACAGGAAGAGCACGGTATTTAAGCGGTCCGAGTGACTCACCACCTCTTGGCAGTATCCTACCAGTGCGTAGCTTGGGTTCGCCCTAACCCAGAGGGCTCAGTGGTGTGGTAACCTCTGTGCGCATGTCTAGAAAGGTTCGGTGGGAGCTTGGTATTTAAGCATCCGTGTGACTCACCTCCTCTCCACACGACACACATGCAGTGCGTAGCTTAGGTTCACCACGACCAAGAGGGCTCGGTCATAGGCTAAACACAACGACTAAAACCGAAAGGGAATTAACCATGTTTTTGAAAAAGAAGAAGACAACGAAACCTCAACTTCTTCAAAATATTTTTTTTTTAAATCACTCTTTCAAATATAAGAACAATCATTTTTACAATGTTTTCCCGAAAAAGTAGATTTGTGAAAAATTACAAAAATGCCCTTAGGGGTAAAATTACTAAAATACTCTTGACTCATAAAATATCAAATCAATGATTTTGTCCAAAAATTTCAACTACTTCTCGGATATTCAACTCTGCTTTGAAAATCATCAATGAAATACTTTGGTTTGGAAAATTTTGAAAATGCCTCAACTTGTAAAATTACAAAACGACCACAGTACAAAATTTTTTTTGCAACATCATCGTTTTAAGAAAGGAAAATTCTCAAAAGGACCCATGAGTTTTACAATTATTAAAACACCCTTGATGTACAAAATTACAAAATTACCCTAATTGACAAAATTACCAAAATACTCCGATTTCCAAAGCGATGCCATATCTTCAAATTTTACAAGTTTTGGAAAAACCTCCGGTGTTGGGAATTGCAAAACAACCTACTTTACTAAAGTTTTAAAAATTTCTTTTATTGAAAATACCACAGCAGGAAAAAGGCGAAAATACCACAGGTTAGAAATGCGAAATGTCAGGAGAGTGAATAGGTATGGAAAGTATTAAGGAATGGAAGCAAGAACTTTGTGTGAACTAGGTTAGGAAAGCTGAAACCTTGTCGATCGAAAGAATCCTTATTCAATTTTTCATAAAACTTTCGGCGGGTAATCAAGCGGAACAAATCACTAATTCATAAAATTTTTCTTAATCAGATTAAAGCACGTTAGATAGAATGAGTTCTAGAGGGCGTGGTGGACGTGGACGTGGTAGGGAAGAATGACTATATCTCGAACCCGTCGTGTCGGGACATGGTTTTGAAAATGAGGTACCACTGCCACCACCACCTCCAGCTTTTGGAGCCGAGGAGCAAGATCAGACGGGAGGAGAGGCAGTATCGCAAGTTGTGTTGCGAGTCCTCGAATTGGTAGCTGGGGCTGGAGGAAATTTAGGAGCTCAAAAATCTATTCCGGCGAATTCGGTCCAATGAGTGAGGTGTTCGAGTGTGTCGGAGTGGCACCAGTGGTGTGAATCTTGGCTAGAGTCAATGAAAGGATCATGGATGATCTTGACTTTGAGGAAGAAAAAGCGAAAGGGCCGTATCACTTCTAAAGGATGAAGCGTGTCGATGGTGGTGACGATTCGAGATGGCGCTATGCGATGATCGACTTGGGATTATTTCAAAACCACCTATTAGAAGAAGTATGTGGGCACCAGTTATCTGAGATGCTCGAGAGGAAAGCCTTTCTAGGGTTAGTGCAAGGAACTAAGTCGATGGCGGAATATGAGGTGGAGTTTTAAAGGGGTGGAGTTGTAAAGCCCTAAATTGAAACACTCCACACCCATTACGAGAATGGACCGGATCTGGTATGTTCCTCAAGTAACTGGTTCAAAATTCTTTGAATACTTTGAAACTCGTGTGTTTTGAAAGATAGTTTGTTGTGGGTTGGGCTCGAGTTGAAAACAAATTTATCTTATAACAAAAACCCATTTGTTTCGGTGACAAAATATTTAAACTTATTTTAAATTAAATGGGCTTATTCTTTGTAAAGCCCTAAATTCATAACATAGTAATTAAAGCGAAATAAAATGTCACGATGGCCTTATTACATAAAATGAAACCCAAAATAAAATTATACAAGTATTAAAAATAAAATAAAGGTTCAAAATAAAATTAAACTTCAAGTGAACATGGCCACCACAAGTTACAATCCGGTCCATTATTGCTCATCACTTGTAACATGTTCCCAAGCAGGGTGAGTCGATAGACTCAATGTGTAACCAACACCAAAACATAATAGAAATAGGCACACCATACATATCATATTCATATAAAAATTCAAGATAATGATACAAACCCAACCCAAACCTATATAGCCATCCGCTACACACCACACCGCATTCATCCTCGCACACCGTGGGACTACTAAGTCAACCTCCATCCGCTACACACCATATTCAAATATTTGTGATCGAGTCACCATATAACGTTGGTGAGACCGAAGTCAACACCTTCAAATATAACGTTGGTGAGACCAAGTCAACACCTTCAAATATAACGTTGGTGAGACCAAGTCAACACCTTCAAATATAACGTTGGTGAGACCAAGTCAACACCTTCAAATATGACGTTGGTGAGACCAAGTCAACACCTTCTTCCCCTTTCACATAAATCCAGAATGCCCCAAATATATATATATATATCATGCATAACATACTTAATTTCATAATCATATACATATATTCACATGTTATAAGATAACATATTTCATAATCCTATCGTAAGTAGGAAACGTTCTCGAGTACTTTTGTACCACATTAGGTACTTAGCCATATTCATATTCTTACGTATAATCATACAATAAAAATAATTGCCATATGAAATATCGAAAGTTAGCGCATGCGTACACGTTACCTTAGCCATATTCTTACATTTTCATATTAACACATATATCAAGTTTAAGCCATAAATCTATTAAGATTTAGTGTAAGGTACACGGTACCTTAGCCATAATCTTTCACTTTCATATTAACACATATAATGAATTAAAGTAGAATCTATCAAGATTTAGTGTAGGGTACACACGGTACCTTAACCACTATATACTCTTAATATCACATATGTTAATTAAACGTAGCCATAAAACATATTATGAGATAGTGTGGGGTACACACCTGATTTGCTTATCAATTCCTTGAAATCCCGAAAACCCGATCTATTGCTTTAGATCTCAATTGCTACATTTGATTAATCACTTACTACTTTAATAAAATAACCATTTGACCATAAATCCAAATCCTAGTAGGATTAGTATTCTTAAAACTTACCTTGTTGCCGATTTCAATACTAATCAAATCCCAAGAAATCTATGCTATGCTCCTCCTTGTATTCGCCAAGCACTAAATCTCATCGAGGGGTTAGTTTCGCTTTTAAACAAACAAGAATTAGATCTAACTATCAAAATAGGCCTTAGCCGAATGCTATAGACACTTACCTTGTGGATTTTAAATCCCGAAACTCACCGAATAACTAGGGAACACGCGGCCTATGGTGTACCTTTGAGAAAAGAACTTTTCCTTCCTTGTAGCCTACACTTAGTAAATCCCTAAAGATCTCTTCAAAGTTTCGGCAACCATGAACATTAATGGGATTAGCCCTAGATTTTGATAAGTCTAAAATATAAAAGAATGGAAACCAAACTTGGATCTTACCCTTATTTGAAGGAATCGATTGCACCTTCACTTCAACCTTCGAGATTGGCTTAGAGACTTGATGAACAATCGCTATGATTCCCTTATGGATTCGGTTTCAAAGATGAAAGAAGAGAGGAATAATAGGCTTAGAAGGAATCGGCTAGGAGGCTAAAAGAAAAGAAGAAAAGAATGGATGCTCAAGAAGAATATTCAGAAGAAAGAGAGAGGAGAATGAATAATGAATGGCCCTAGTCTCATCCTTTTATAGTCGAAATTACTAGGCCAAGAATCCTTAACTTGGCCACCACTCTTCCTTATTTTCCTAATTAAAGAATAATTCTTCATTTATCCACCTATTTAGCTGAATTTTAAAGAGAATTAAACTCTTCCTTAAGAGTCCTTATGATCTTCTAATTAGCAGAGTTTTAAAGAGAGTGAAACTCCTCTTTTGCAAGCCTTGTGCCGTACACCTCTTGGGCTTCTAGAAGCAAAATAAAACTTATTTTATTTACTTCTTATGTGACTCGAACTCAAGCCCAACACCCTTGCATGTGGGCCATTTCACGAGGCCTTAAGTGGCATCTTCGTGCCACTTTTCCAAGTCTGTTAATGGGTCGACTTTATATTTTAAGGTCACCGCCCTAAGTTCCCCTTTGAACTTTAAAATTCGACATTTCGGGGTCATTTTTAAGTTTCCAAAAATTTTCGCGCGGCTCTGTAAACTTGACATTTCCTAGGTTTCCAAAATGTTTACTTTCCTATTTTGGCTTAGTTTCCAAAATGTTTACTTTCCTCTTTTAGCTTAGGTTTCCAAAATGTTCACTTTCCTAATTTACTTCGGTTTCCAAAATGGTCACTTTCCTATTTTAGTTTAGTTTCCAAAACTTAACATTTCTAAAGCTTTTCCTTACATTTCCATACATCTCCTTACATTTCCATACATTTCCATACATTTCCATACATTTCCTTACATTTCCATATATTTCCATACATTTCCATACATTTCCATACATTTCCTCTCATTTCCTTTTATTTCCTTTCATTTCTTACATTTTCCTTATATTTCCTTACATTTCCTACATTTCCTTTCATTTCCTTACATTTCCTTATATTTCATTTCATCTTAGGGTTCTTGAAACTCTTGAACACATCCAACACACCTAATCGATCCCTTTATCTCATGAATTACGCATTTAACGCATAACCCCTAATCTAGGATGTTACAAGTATATATCCAAACATTCATAATTAACATCATTAATTCAAACCAACTTATTAAAGACTTAATGAGTAAGCAAGACTTTATACCTATTTATTGAATTGAACATATATATATCATCAAAACCAAATCACATCATACTATATATATATACTTGATAAAACTATTTGTATATGTCTTTCATTTTACATCAACTACAATTTATATATATATATACATTCAACTTTAGTCCATTTTATAAACAGATCAAACCATCACACAATGCTCAACACATAAACATTTACATATCACTAAACCAAGTTCAACATGTCCAAATTATAACATTATACTTACTTACATATCATGAACTTATACAATAAACAAATATGCATAAATATAAACTCATTTCAAAGACCATCACAACTAAAAACATAGAACCCAAATCAATCAAAAGAAAATAAGCCATTTTCGCATGGCTATTATTTACATACAAAGAATCAATTCCTATTCCACCTTTTACTATGCTATACATGCCATATATTAAATTTTTCAACTTAGTAAAATACCAGAGGAAACTGTCGATAGTGTGAGTAGTCTTGCAGACGATCCCCGAACTCGTAACGTATATCCAAATCTATAAACAGAATAAACAAGAATACACACAGAGTAAGCTATTTAAGCTTAGTAAGTCTTAAGCAAACTTAACATATCAATTGGAAAATCAATCAAATTAAATGAACAAAATTGTAACATTAATTTATTTACATAATACATATGAATTATTATAGCGAATGCCCATATCCTTTCATAGCCTCAACATTTATCGATACCTACTTTAAAAGTAAGACTTATCAAAGGCACATTGATTAATAAATATTTATATATATACCTCCATATACAATCAAATAACAAATTTTCATGTACATATAAAGTAATTCCAAATAACCAATGTATATATGTATATTTCCACATAACCAATGTATATATATATATATATCCACATAACCGAATGTATATATGTATATATCCACATAACCGAATGTATATATGTATATATCCACATATCCAAGATGCGAATATACAAACACATTATCTATCAACTTACTTATTCGATAAACATCACATATAATATGTACTTATGTAAATACATACCTTATGGTAGAATATAATCTAATTCATTTTGATAAGTCGAGCTTGCTCAATTTTCCACCATAACTAATCATGTCATAAGCATAAGCTTATAATATAGATCACCGGCATTAAGCCTGCTAGGCAATAAGCCCGATATAATTCACCGGCACAAGGCCTGCTAGGCAATAAGCCCGATACAATTCACCGGCACAAGGCCTGCTAGGCAATAAGCCCGATACAATTCACTCAAGACAAGGCACGCTGGGCAATAAGCTCGATATAATCACACAAGCACAAGGCACGCTAGGCAATAAGCCGAATAATAATACTTTAAA
This sequence comes from Gossypium rotundifolium, assembly GCA_025506655.1. NCBI lineage: Eukaryota > Viridiplantae > Streptophyta > Magnoliopsida > Malvales > Malvaceae > Gossypium > Gossypium rotundifolium. Next base: position 55,381,862 of record CP106725.1, read on the forward strand.
GCGCCTCACACGAATCATTTCATATATCGAATCTTTTCTACATTTCGAGCTCATTGTATGATTATTCAAATAACTTATATCAATCAAATAACTTAAACAAATCCAATATTGCACTTAGTCAAATTCGGCTATTCCATAATATAATTACCATACTTCCAAAATCAACATATACTAGGTTACATAAATAATTTACGATGTTTATTTGCTTAGAGACTTACCTCGGATATCGCTTGGACGACAAAAACAGGATATTCGATTATTTTCGCTTTTCCCCATCCAAGTCTGCTTTTCTTTTGTTCTTGATCTAAACACGTCCAAATTAAGCTCATTCAAACACATTTCTATTCAATTTAGTCCTAAAACACATAAATAGGAAACTTACCATTTTATCCCTAATGTTTCACACTTTTACAATTTAGTCCCTATTGCACAAAACACAAAATACACAAAATTTCTCATTACCCATGCTTGGCGAATATTACCTATGTTCATACAAGTCCATAAATTTCATTTATTTCACATTTTAGTCCTTCAAAATCTATTTTTAATTTAGTCCAAATTACTCAAATTCATCAAAATTCAAAGACAAAACTTGTAAATCTAACACATATATTTCATTTTTCATGATCAAACAACAAAAATCACAAGAATTCATCAATGGCCTAACTCAAAATATTCATCAAAATCAAAAATTGAAGCATGGGTTTTGTACATTTCATAGCAACGATCTCAACAACGTAAAAATTATCTAAAACCGAGCTTAATACGTAACTTAATTAAGTCCAACAATGGCCGAATGCCCTAACATCTTTTCTCTTTTCTTTTTGTTTTAACTTCGGCCATGGAAACAAAAATGACTTTGGCTTTTTAATTTTTTTATGATAAGTTATTATAATATAAAACATTATATTATAATAATATAAATTTTAATTATAATAAATAACATATAAAACATATTAAAATGGCATGTGCCGTCCACTACCTTTGAAAAATGGGCTATTTTCCCTTTAAGGACTCCATATTAAAAAGCCACTATCAACTAAGCACCTTACACTAACTTTTACCTTTTATGCGATTAAGTCCTTTTATTAAATCGAATACCTAAACGATTTAAATTAAGTCATGAAAATTTAAAACCAACAAATTCGCACACAATAAAAACAAAAAATATTTTTAAAATATTTTTCAGACTCGGATTTGTGGTCCCGAAACCACTATTCCGATTAGGGTCAAAATCGGGCTGTTACAACTCTCCCCCCTTAAGGATTTTCGTCCCCGAAAATCTTACCAGTGAATAGGTTTGGATAACACTCTTCGATCTTATATAACCCAATAAATCTCGAACTCAACTTGCCTTTACGACCTAATCAGAGTACTTTCTTCCATGGTGAAACTTTCAGAAACACTTGATCTCTGTTCTGTAATTAAGTATCTTTACGTTTCAAATATGCAACTTTCAAGCTATCACGGATCACTATCACTTTTTGTTCTGTTTCTTTGATCGAGCCAACCTCGTATATCTTACTTTCCCTGAGTTCGTCCAATACAATGATGTACGACATTTACGATCGTCGATAAAGCCTCGTAGGGTACCATTTTGATACTAAATTGAAAGCTACTATTATGAGCAAATTCAATCAAAGGTAAACCAGATTTAATCATTCTATCCACAATAACCCAGATTACTTCTTTCTTGCTCAGTGTCAACAATAAACTAGATACAAAATCTATCATAACCCTATCCCATTTCTACCGACTGCAATAACCCAAAAGGTACCTAATGCTTGGCTTTTACTTACTGACAGATTAAGCATTTTGGAACAAAGTCAGATATGTCTCGTTTTATACCAGACCACAAATAGAACTATTTCAAATCATCCTACATATTCATACTACCGGAAGAACAGATAGCCACCGTTGTAACTTCGCTCAAAATCGTCTAAATTAACTCAATTTACTCGAACACTTACTCGGTTTCGAACCGCTAATAATTATTTTTATCAATTCAAATTGATTCAATATTTGTTTCACATTGAGCTCTCTTTACTAACAATTTATTGTCAACTTTCTGAGTATCATAAATTTGTTGAAAAAACAATAGTCTTGCTTTTAATTCTGCTATTATCGAGCCATCATCAGATATCACTATATACACATTCATTGCATACAAACATGACATTTCTCACCAAACAGATAGTGACACCAAATCTTTAATGCGAACACAATAGTTGCTAACTCCAAATCATGTGTCGGGTAGTTCTTTTGGTGTGACTTCAACTATCTCAAGATATAAACTATAACTCGCTTCCCTACATCAAAACACAACCTGCACCACTCAAACATGCATCACTCAGTAAATAACAAGTTCTTTACCCGATTCGGATGAATTAACACGGAGCTTCTATCATTAGATTTTCAACCGATCAAAACTTTTTCGATACTTTTTTTCGACCACTTGAACTTAACTTCTTCTCGTAACAACATCGTCATAAGTGTCACGATCATAAAGAAACCTTTCACAAGTCATTCTGTAATAACCAAAGCAAGTCCCAAAAAAACTTTAAACTTCGAGACATTTTCTGGAGGTTTCCAATTAAGTATACCTGAAATTTTTACTCAGTCAACTCGAATACCGATGCGGATACAAAGATAACCTAGAAAATTGACTTCAGATAACCGTAACTCACATTTACTGAATTTTGCATATAATTGTTTATCTCAGAAAGTCTCAGAACACACATCTCGATGTTCGGCATGCTTGGTTCCATCACGAAAATAGATCAAAATGTCATCTATGAATAATACCACAAACCGATCAAGATATTATCTCAAGATTCTATTCATCAAATCCATAAAATAGTAGGTGCATTAGTAAGTCCAAAAGACATAACCGTAAACTCATAGTGTTCGTACCTCATTCGAAACATACGTCAGAGTCTTTAAGAATACAATTTCAATCAAATAATTCTAATCATATTAACTACTGAGTCAGTCTTTTCAAAGAAATCTTTCTTCTCATTAGAAGGATAACTCCAGCCATATCTTTATACAAATTAGTCTTGATCTTCTATCATTTTCACTTTTATCATCGTCGAACTTTCACGAGAACTAGAAAAGAGTTTATAATAAAGTTGTATCATATATTAATCATCGAAACTTCAAATTATTCTAAAATCACCATAACCAAATAGAAATAATTGAACTTTATTAGGAATAATGTCTCAATCCTATAATGAGTATTATCCTAGTCATTAATGATGTATCTCGAACATAGAAAGGAATCAAATATGATTTAGATAGCAACCAATGTAGAAACACATTTTCTATAACTCGAGGAAGGTACCATTGTATTCTCACATTTCAAGCCGAAATTATAATTGCAATAAACATAGTAATCATCGTTAAATAAAAATCTCTTGCGATAATCACATGGAATCATAAAAATACCGTAATGTGACAAAATTTCAACATTTGGAGTTACAGAATATCTGAAAATTACAACTCATATAAAATAATATTTGTTCCGATGATATCCCAGAAATATCCAGAAAGATCAATGTCACTCATAAATACTGAAATCCACGGTAATAGAAGTAATATAATCTTCACATATTTTCAACAGGAAATAACTAATAGGAATGTAATTTTAGTCTCATCTGATTTTACCATCGACTTTCATATCCACACCATGGAATAAATTATCAAAAGAAGACATAATAAAGGTTTAATATAACCCAAACAGATCAACGATATCTTTGTCTATTATATTATTATGTTTAGCTAAGGTTCTTATACGATAAAACTGTAACAACCTGAATATGGGGTTATTTGTATTTACATTATTTTACTTATGTTGAATGGTCGAGATAATAATTATGGCTTGATAAGATTTAATTAAGGGCCTTGAGTGACTTTTAATAGTGGAAAATATTATTTATAAGCTTTAAAGGTGAAGAGCCTTAGTAGTTAGGGGTTATAAGAATAAATAAAGGAACTTTTAACACAAAATAAGTCTTGAAAAGTGGCAAAAGGAGGCCCTTAAGTGTTGCAAGTGACGCCATCTAGGAACAAGGAGAGCTTTGGTTCTGAGTCACAATTCTCCCTTTTATCTTTCTTTTGGATGGCATGGGAAGGAGAGTCCTTTTCTCTTTAAACTCTTTTTTATTAAGAGATAATTAAGGATAATAGGAGCATTTTGTTTATTATTAATTCCAGGGATAATAGAACATAAAGAAGATATTATTAGGATTATTCATTGATTATGGGGATTAATTCAAATTATTTTGAATTTAATCAAACAAGTGGCCTAGAGTAAATTGAGGTGGTTGAGTGAATTTTGAACTCCTTTGGTAGGAGTGGACGGCAAGGACTTGTTAGAGGAGGGGGAGTGCCGAATTTCTTTTAGGCATATTCTCCATCTTTTGCTTTCTTTTCTTCCAAATTACAAGAAGCCGAATTCCCATTCTTTGATTTTCTTTTCTCTTAAAACCGAAAAAAAAGACAACAACATTCTCTTTTTCTTAGATCTTGGCCGAATCCCCTACACCCTCACTATTAATCTATTTCTTTTCTCTCCTCAAAGCTTTTAGCCGAAACTTCTATTCCTCCTATTAAAATCACCATTGGCCGAATCTACTCCTCCTTAGTGTGTCGAGTTTTCTTTCCCCTATTTTGGTGTAGTCTTGACCGGATCTTAAACAAAGTGTACCTCTTTGTCTCTTCAATCGGTTCTAAGGTGAGTAGACCGAGTGCTTCTTTATTTGGTTCTCTTGTACTTGTCGACTTCTAGGGGTAAGGATTGATTTCAAGACTTGCTAAAAAGTATTAACTTTCTATGTTGAAACCGATTATGGTTAGGTGTTTCGAGATCCCAAGAAATTGGTTCAAGTCCCCATCAACTAAATTTGGTAAGTTATCTAGAAGTCAAATCTTTCTAAACCTTTCAAAGGATAATCTAAAAAGCCGAAAACTAATCTTGATTGATACTTAAGGTTGGCCGATTGCTAGAAACCCATATAAGGATTCGGGTTGTTAATCAAGTCTCGAGCAAGGTAAGATCTCGGATCTCAAATGATAACTCTATGGTATTAAGTGGGTTGGCGAATGGGCCATAGTGCTAATCCCATGGATTGGCCGAATGTAGGTACAGAGGGATCTAGGGTGGTCGACTCTTCTTTCTGGATTTAGACTCCTCGTTGGTGACGTGTGTGTACATACACATATAACTTGTTAAATATGATTGTTGTGAATGCTATCTTGATTTTTATGTAGCATTGGATGATATACCACATCGGTATAGATGGTGATTCAGGTAAGTACCTATTAATATGAACTTGTTACTTGATGCTTTTGGGAAGCATGATGCATTGATACATGAGATTTAAGCATGTGATGACATGAAACATATACATATGTGATTGATGTGGGATTGATGAGTGGAGGGGGCAGTGTTAATCGTGCCGACGGGCACCAGTGTTTTGGTAACACACGTGACTACTTGGCCACCGAGGTTTGGTACCTCAGAGGTTTGGCACCTCATAGCGACTTATCCTCGTGGTTAACACCACCGTGGGTTGGCCCCACTTGAGATATGGGATCGTCGCCGTTGATTTGGTATCACACGATGGGTTGGCCCCATCAATTGATCCGTGTTCGGACACCGTTGTTTTGGTAACACATTGTGACTATATGTCACCGTGGTTTGGCACCACCAAAGGGTTTGGTACCACAACGGGTAGAAAGTGGCGTTTGGATGGCTAGGATGGGTATTTAATATTCTCGCATATTAATGGTTATGTGTTGTGTATGAAAATGTTTTAAAACGGGAAGGGTTACATATCGAGTCTTGGTGACTCACCTTCTCCATTATTTTTCGTGTGATGCATAGATCATGGATAAGGAGCCGAGGGACTCGAGGTGGCCATGCAAAGGATTTGAAATAAATGAACTTTAATTTTAGTTATATTATTTTATTATTGGTTTGTTTTTATTTGGATTGTAATAAGGCCCCCATAAACTTTATTTTTGTTACTATGCATATGTTGGATACCGCTTTTAAACTACACTAAAAAAAAATAAATTTAAATCACATGTTTCCCAAATTAACGCGAAAATGTTTTTATCGTGTCAGGACACATTCAAAATTGGTATAATAACTTGACTTCAATTAAATTTCCAAATTTAATCTAAGTATGATTTCAAAGAAGATAACCAAAACGAGAAGTTTTCAACAAAACTTAAATTGGATTTTAAAATGGGTTTCAAAAGTTTTTCTCCAGAATTCACCCATATTCGGTCCTAACGCTTGGGTCGGGTTTGGGTGTTACAAATTGGTATCGAGCCCAGTTCAAAGTTTCTACTGGGGCCCAAGGCCCAAAAAATGTTTTAGTAGGCCTTATTAATTGTTTTTGGGTTTTAAAGTAGCATGGCCCGAGTTTCCCAGACCGATCCGCCTGTAAGTACATCTAAACCTCTTTGTGAATTATATTCGTAGAAGGGTAGGAAGCATGGAACGAGATAGACTTATAGGAACTTGAACCCTAGGATTAGATTACTCAAACACACAAACAGTAACATAAGACTTAAAGAACTAAACCAACCTATGGCTAAGTCACCGAGCTAGGGTGTGGTAACCTCAGACGCATGTCTAGGATTGGAACCCAAGAGCACGGTATTTAAGCAACCGAGTGACTCACCACCTCTTCGCAGTATCCTACACCGTGCGTAGCTTGGGTTCGCCCTAACCCTGAGGGCTCAGTGGTGTGGTAACCTCTGCGCATGTCTAGAAAGGTTCGTGGGAGCTTGGTATTTAAGCAAATCCGTGTGACTCACCTCCTCTCCACACTACACTGCCTGCTGTGCGTAGCTTGGGTTCACCCCGACCAAGAGGGCTCTCATAGGCTAAACACAACGACTAAAACCCGAAAGGAATTAACCATGTTTTTGAAAAAGAAGAAGACAACGAAACCTCAACTTCTTCAAAATTTTTTAAAATCACTCTTTCAAATATAAGAACAATCATTTTTACAATGTTTTCCGAAAAAGTAGATTTGTGAAAAATTACAAAATGCCCTTGGGGTAAAATTACTAAAATACTCTTGACTCATAAAATATCAAATCAATGATTTTGTCCAAAAATTTCAACTACTTCTGATATTCAACTCGCTTTGAAAATCATCAATGAAATACTTTGGTTTGGAAAATTTTGAAAATGCCTCAACTTGTAAAATTACCAAAACGACTCTGAGTACAAAATTTTTTTTTGCAACATCATCGTTTTAAGAAAGGAAAATTCTCAAAAGGGACCCACAGAGTTTTACAATTATTAAAACACCCTTGATGTACAAAAATTACAAAATTACCCCTAATTGACAAAATTACCAAAATACTCCTGATTTCCAAAACGATGCCATATCTTCAAATTTTACAAGTTTTCAAAAACCTCCGTGTTGGGAATTGCAAAACAACCTACTTTACTAAAGTTTTAAAATTTCTTTTATTGCAAAAATACCCTCAGAGGAAAAAGACGAAAATACCCCTGGGTTAGAAATGGGCAGAAATGTCCGGAGAGTGAATAGGTATGGAAAGTATTAAGGAATGGAAGCAAGAACTTCTTTGTGTGAACTAGGTTAGAAACTGAAACCTTGTTCGATCGAAAGAATCCTTATTCAATTTTTCATAAAACTTTTCATGTAATCGTTTTAACAAATCACTAATTCATAAAATTTTTCTTAATCGATTAAAGCACGTTAGATAGAATGAGTTCTAGAGGACGTACGACGTGGACGTGGTAGGGAAGAATGACTATATCTCGAACCCGTCAGTCGGGACATGGTTTTGAAAATGAGGTACCATCGCCACCACCACCTCCAACTTTTGGAGCCGAGGAGCAAGATCGACGAGGAGAGGCAGATCGCAAGTTGTGTTGCAGTCCTCGAATTGGTAGTGGGTTGGAGGAAATTTAGGAGCTCAAAAATCTATTCCCGAGTTTAATTCGGTCCAACGGAGCTGAGGTGTTCCGAGGTGTGTCGAGTGGCACCCAAAGGCAGAATCATTGGCTAGAGTCAATCGAAAGGATCATGGATGATCTTGACCGACCGAGGAAGAAAACTGAAGGGGCCGATCACTTCTAAAGGATGAAGCGACGTTGGTGGTGACGATTCGAGATGGCGCTATGCCCGATGATCGACTTGGGATTATTTCAAAACCACCTATTAGAAGAAGTATGGGCACCAGCTATACAGATGCTCGAGGAAAGCCTTTCTAGGGTTAGTGCAAGGAACTAAGTCAAGAGCGGAATATGAGGTGGAGTTTTAAGATCGAGTAGGTATGCTAGAGGCATCGTGGCTAATGAACACGAGCACCGTGTCCGCTTGAGGATGGACTCGAGATGATTTGAGGTTACCGATAGCCCCGCACAAGTTCGTGAGTTTTCATCTCTAGTGGAAAAGGCTAAGGTAGTCAAGGATCAAGGAGGTCGTGAGACAAAATTATAGTAGGAATAATCAAAAGAGAGGATTTGGGTCATTTGGATCCAGTGGTAGTGTCGAAAAAGCTAGGCCAAGTGGGCCAAATCAGGAGGCAAGGCCCATGATTGCTAATCAGAGGCCGACTCAAGTAATCACTGTGGAAAGACCCATTGGGGAAGTTGTTCGACCGGCGATAGAGGATGTTTTAAGTGTGGGTCCTTGGAGCATCGGGTCAGAGATTGTCCTCGAAAGCTAGCTAAGAACCAGCCAGAGGGACAGAACCGTGCTCAAGATAGAAATGTGGGACCACAGAGGGTCGTGGTAATGGCAGAGGAAGCAACGGCCCCAACCGAGGTCGTGGAGTTCGAGGCGAGGTTCAGCAACACAGAGGCTAGGCAGCCTGGCTTAGTCTACGCAATGAGGCGTCGCGAGGAGGGTGACACACCGGATGTCATAACCAGTACGTTTCTAATTTTTGGTTTTCCTTATGTTGCATTGATTGATGTGGGCTCGACGCACTCGTACATTGCTAGTAGTGTGGTAGGAACTATGGACCTAAACTCTGAAACTGCTTCTAGGGAGATGACTGTAGTGAGTCCTTTAGGTCACTCTGTAGTGGTAGACAAACTTTATAGAGACGTACCCCTAGAACTCCAAGGGGTAGTATTTGTGGTCGACCGATGGAACTACCGCTTGGGGAGATCGATTTGATCCTTGGAATGGATTGGTGGTTAAGTATCGTGCAAATTTGGATTTTGCGGCTAAGCGCATGGTTCTTAGGACTACTGAAAATGATGAAGTGGTTATGATAGGTGATAGAAGGAATTACCTATCCAACGTGGTGTCCGCCTTGAAGGTTGAGAAGATGGTCAAGAAGGGTTGTAAGGCATTTTGGTTCAAATCAGGCTTTGGAAACTAAGGAGTCGTGAGTTGGAAAGGTTCGAACGGTTGGGGAATTTGCTGATGTGTTCCCAGAAGAACTTCCGGGTCTGCCTCTAGATCGGGAAGTCAAATTTGGTATAGACCTACTACCCGAAGCTACCGTGTTCTATAGCACCATACCGAATGGCACCAAAGGAATTGGTGGAGTCAAGGCTCAAATTCGTGAGCTCTTGGATAAAGGATTTATTCGACCTAGTATATCTCCGTGGGGAGCGCTCTGTATTGTTTGTCAAGAAGAAGGACGGTTCTATGCAGATGTGCATCGACTACCATCAGTTAAACAAGTTAACGATCAAAAACAAGTACCCATTACCTCGGTTCGATGACTTGTTTGACCAGTTGAAGGGGGCGTCGGTGTTTTCGAAGATAGACCTTAGGTAGGGTTACCATCAACTTAAGGTGAAGGAGGCCGATGTCCACAAGATCGGCATTCTAAACTCGGTATGGGCATTACGAGTTTTTAGTGATGCCATTCGGTTGACCAATGCACCGCAATGCTCATGGATTTAATGAATAGAGTATTTCAACAAGATTTGGACCAATTTGTCGTAGTGTTCATAGACGACATTTTGGTTTACTCAAAGACGGAGGAGGAGCATGATAAGCATTTGCGAATAGTTCGCAAGTGTTGAGGAGAACAGCTTATATGCCAAATTCAAGAAGTGTGAATTTTGGCTAAGGGAGGTGGCTTCTTGGGTCACGTGGTGTCGATGGAAGGATTAGGTGGATCCCCGCAAGATTGAAGCGGTGTTGGGGTGGAAACCGCCTAAGTTGGTGGCGTAGATACAAAGTTTTCGGGTTTAACAGGTATTATCGGAGGTTTGTGGAAGGGTTCTCTCGATCACAGCCGCTGACTAAGTTACTAAGGAAAGGTGTTCCATTTGTATGGTTAGAGAAGCGCAAGAAAGTTTTGATAAGTCGAGGAAGATTCTGACGAAGCTTTTGCCTAGTACAACCCGAGGTGGAAATTATTCACGTCTATTGTGATGCATCTCACACCGGTTTGGGATGTGTGTTGATGCGGAAGGAAGGTAGTAGCCTATGCATCCCGCCGCCTAAGACCGCATGAGGTTAACTACCCAACCCACGACCGGAGTTAGCAAGCAATGCCTTCGCTCAAGATATGGAGACATTATCTTTATGGGGAGAAGTTGGTAATTTACACGGATCACAAAAGTTTGAGGTATCTTCCGACTCGAAGGATCTCAATCGAGAGATACACGATGGATTGAACTATTAAAGGACTACGATCGCTCCATCGAATATCATCCGGTAAGGCTAACATGGTGGTCGACGCGCCGAGCCGTAAGGTTGTGGCGGACTTAAGAGCAATGTTTGCTCGCATTGAGCCTATATGACGATGGAAGCCTTTTGGCGAGCTTCAAGTTAAGCCAACGTGGATCGAGGAGATTAAGGACAAGCAGCTTAGTGGATGGAGGGTTAAATGCTAAGAGAATGCAGGTTCAGAATGGTGGGTTGAAAGGGTATCGTTTGACCGATGATGGTGTGTTGTGTTTTCAAGGGCGGCCTCAGATGTCAAGGAGGTGAATTGAGACAAAGAATTCTCCAAGATGCTCATATAGACCCATACGCTATGCATCCTGAGGAAGCAAAATGTACGGAGATTTACGAAGACAATTCGTGGTCGGGGTTGAAGCGTGAAGTGACCGAGTTCAGAGGAAGGTGTTTGACATGTCAAGAAAGTTAAGGTGAACATCGATTGCCATCGGCTACTTCAACCCAGAAGATTCCTCAATGGAAATGGGAGAGGATCACTATGGATTTTCGCTGGTCTACCCTCACGCCCAAAGAAGAAAGATGCGCTTTGGGTAATCGAGACCGCTCGACTAAATCACTCACTTCATCTGGGTGAGAATGGATTACTCACCCGAAGCTAGCAAAGTTGTATGTGGCGAGATAGTCGATTGCATGGTGTGCCAGATCAATTATTTCAGATAGGGACCCAAGGTTCACTTCGAGGTTTTGGAAAGCGTTACATCAAGCATTGGGTACGCGATTGATTTCAAGATGACTTTCCATCCTCGACGGACGGGCAATGTAAAGGGTCATACAGATCTTAGAGGATATGCTGAGGGGTTGCGTCCTGGAATTTCGAGGTAGTTGGGAAGAATTTTTACCTTTAGCCGAGTTCGCCTACAACAATAGTTACCAAGCAAGTATTCAGATGGCACCATACTGAAATCAGATGGACGAAAATGTCGAACTCGACGTGTTGGACTGAGTTGGGTGAACGACAAGTGTTGGGGCCAGAGTTGGTTGCAGAAACGGAGGACAAGGTTAAGGTGATTCAGGCTCGTCTTAAGGAAGCATCAGATAGACAGAAGTCCTATGCTGATCTTAAGCGCAAGGAAATGGAGTATGCCGTAGGGGATAAGGTCTTCCTGAAGGTGTCGCCTTGGAAGAAGGTACTAAGATTTGGGCGGAAAGGGAAGTTAAGCCCAAGATTCATTGGCCCATATACAGTATTGAAGCGAATAGGACCGGTAGCTTATCAGCTCGAACTGCCGACTGAGTTAAGGCAGATTCATAATGTCTTCCATGTGTCGATGCTGAGGCGGTATCGGTCGGATCCATCACACGTGGTGCCTGTGACAGAAATTGAGGTCAACTCGGACTTATCTTTTGAGGAAGAACCGGTTCAGATCTTGGATAGAGACGTGAAGGTTCTACGTAGGAAGTCAGTGCCCTTAGTGAAAGTGCTATGGCGGAACCATGGTGCAGAGGAAGCTACGTGGGAACCCGAGGATATGATGCGACAGCAATACCCCCACCTCTTCTGACCAGGTAATTTCGAGGACGAAATTCTTTTAAAGGGGTAGAACTGTAACAACCTGAATATGGGGTTATTTGTATTTACATTATTTTACTTATGTTGAATGGCTGAGATAATAATTATGGCTTGATAAGATTTAATTAAGGGCCTTGAGTGACTTTAATAGTGGAAAATATTATTTATAAGCTTTAAAGGTGAAGAGCCTTAGTAGTTAGGGGTTATAAGAATAAATAAAGGAACTTTTGACACAAAATAAGTCTTGGAAAAGTGGCAAAAGGGAGGCCCCTTAAGTGTTGCAAGTGACGCCATCTAGGAACAAAGGAGAGCTTTGGTTCGAGTCACAATTCTCCCTTTATCTTTCTTTTGGACGGCATGGGAAGGAGAGTCCTTTCTCTTTAAACTCTTTTTTATTAAGTGATAATTAAGGATAATAGGAGCATTTTGTTTATTATTAATTCAAGGATAATAGAACATAAAGAAGATATTATTAGGATTATTCATTAATTATGGGGATTAATTCAAATTATTTTGAATTTAATCAAACAAGTGGCCTAGAGTAAATTGAGGTGGTTGAGTGAATTTTGAACTCCTTTGGTAGGAGTGGACGCAAGGACTTGTTAGAGGAGGGGAGTGCCAATTTCTTTTAGGCATATTCTCCATCTTTTGCTTTCTTTTCTTCCAAATTACAAGAAGTCAATTCCCATTCTTTGATTTTCTTTTTCTTAAAACCGAAAAAAGACAACAACATTCTCTTTTCTTAGATCTTGGCCGAATCCCCTACACCCTCACCATTAATCTATTTCTTTTCTCTCCTCAAAGCTTTTAGCCAAAACTTCTATTCCTCCTATTAAAATCACCATTGGCCGAATCTACTCCTCCTTAGTGTGCCGAGTTTTCTTTCCCCTATTTTGGTGTAGTCTTGACCGGATCTTAAACAAAGTGTACCTCTTTGTCTCTTCAATCGGTTCTAAGGTGAGTAGACCGAGTGCTTCTTTATTTGGTTCTCTTGTACTTGTCGACTTCTAGGGGGTAAGGATTGATTTTAGACTTTGAAAAGTATTAACTTTCTATGTTGAAACCGATTATGGTTAGGTGTTTGAGATCCTGAAGAAATCGGTTCAAGTCCCCATCAACTAAATTTGGTAAGTTATCGGTAAGTCAAATCTTTCTAAACCTTTCAAAGGATAATCGGAAAAAGCCAAAACTAATCTTGATTGATACTTAAGGTTGGCCGATTGCTAGAAACCCATATAAGGATTCGGGTTGTTAATCAAGTCCGAGCAAGGTAAGATCTCGGATCTCAAATGATAACTCTATGGTATTAAGTGGGTTGGCCGAATGGGCCATAGTGCTAATCCCATGGATTGGCCGAATGTAGGTACAGAGGGATCTAGGTGGTCGACTCTTCTTTCGGGATTTAGACTCTCGTTGGTGACGGTGTACATACACACATATAACTTGTTAAATATGATTGTTGTGAATGCTATCTTGATTTTATGTAGCATTGGATGATATACCACATCGGTATAGATGGTGATTCGTAAGTACTGTTAATATGAACTTGTTACTTGATGCTTTTGGGAAGCATGATGCATTGATACATGAGATTTAAGCATGTGATGACATGAAACATATACATATGTGATTGATGTGGGATTGATGAGTGGAGGCAAGGTTAATCGTGTCGACGGGCACCAAGTGTTTTGGTAACACACCGTGACTACGGTCACCGAGGTTTGGTACCCTCGGAGGTTTGGCACCTCATAGCGACTTATCCTCGTGGTTAACACCACCGTGGGTTGGCCCCACTTGAGATATGGGATCGCCCGCCTGATTTGGTATCACACGATGGGTTGGCCCCATCAATTGATCCGTGTCTGCGGACACCGGTGTTTTGGTAACACATTGTGACTATATGTCACCAGTGGTTTGGCACCACCGGTGGTTTGGTACCACAACAGGGTAGACAAAGGGCGCTTGGATGGCTAGGATGGGTATTTAATATTCGCATATTAATGGTTATGTGTTGTGTATGAAAATGTTTTAAAACGGGAAGGGTTACATATCGAGTCTTGGTGACTCACCTTCTCCATTATTTTTCAGTGATGCATAGATCGCGGATAAGGAGCCGAGGGACTCGAGGTGGCCATGCAAAGGATTTGAAATAAATGAACTTTAATTTTAGTTATATTATTTTATTATTGGTTTATTTTTATTTGGATTGTAATAAGGCCTCCATAAAATTTATTTTTGTTACTATGCATATGTTGGATACCTGCTTTTAAACTACACTAAAAAAAATAAAATAAATTTAAATCACATGTTTCCCAAATTAACGCGAAAATGTTTTTATCGTGTCAGCGGACACATTCAAAATTGGTATAATAACTTGACTTCAATCAAATTTCCAAATTTAATCTAAGTATGATTTCAGCAAGATAACCAAAAACGAGAAGTTTTCAACAAAACTTAAATTGGATTTTAAAATGGGTTTCAAAAAGTTTTTCTCCGTAACGACCCATATTCGGTCCTAACGTTTGGGCCGGGTTTGGGCTGTTACAAAAACTTTCTTTTTGAAATTTAAACAGTCACATATAGTTCTGAGGATAATTATACACACAAAATGTACAAATGGAATCATAATAACTTCCCGACTATAACCATTGCATTTAACCATCAATAGAATTCAAACATCAATCCACTGTCTAATTCTGTCATCAGAAATTTTCATATTATCCCATCACTAACAGAAATCAATTCAAGAAAGCTTTCAGTTAATATTTTTTTTAGATAACATACCTGAATAAGTCATTTGATCGGAGTTAACTTCTTCTTTAACAGTGACTTTGCAAAATCTGAATAGTCTTCAGAACTGCCCAATATCTCTTTTAGTACTATCTTCATTTGCTAATTCATTCTCTTTTTTGACCACATTACTAATCTTTCAAGCACGGATTTTCTAGAACTTCACACTAGTGAGCTTATTCTTTCCAACTCTTATAATAAAATTGCAACATTTTTCTGACAAGGGGGTGAGGGTAGTAGAGCCTCAAATTTAACTCTCACATAATTGTGCATAATACATACTATCTCAAATAGTCAGTTCATTACTAATTTTACATTCTCAAATCATTTAATATACCTTTTCTTTAAATCACTTTTTATTAATATCACATTGTTCATATGCCAACTCAAATCACCATTTCAAAATCATAGCATTTCAGATAGCAATCATAACTCAAATATCATATCTCATATGCTCATGTAATTACCACATTTATCAATAACAATACGTCATACAATTTGATTCTTACCTTTATGAGTCACAACTCATCGTCAACACATCTCCACTCAATTATTTAAATATTTACTTCTGTACTATCAGAAATAGCTCAGTTGAAAAACTTATCTATTTCATCAAAATAATTTTTGTTAGAGTCGGGAGATATCACACTATCGCAGATTTAATATGGCATGTATAGCTAGACTCACATACGCTATGGTAGTCCTACAACCGACTAAACCATAGCTCTGATACCAATCAAATGTAACACCCCCTAACCCGTATCAGTCGCTGAATTAGGGTTATGAGGTATTACCAAACAAAACACAACTCAGAGCAAGCATATATATATATTTAATAATAAATTATATCACATTACATCAGTGTTATACATAGCCTTAATATCATTATAACAAACGCATATCACTGTTGTCACATTTAACATATATGTTCGAAAAGATCAATTCATAATATACCAAATTCGCAGGTTTATGATCAAACCAAAGTACATATACTGAATCATTCAAACAAAATAAAGTTGCATACTTTCCCATTACAACCGAATCATGTTAACCTATGTATATTCTAACATATAATCATCTTATACCTAGCATGCATTAAGACATCCATTAATTGAATATTGTTAATTAACCATTATCAAACTTACCATATACTTAGTCGTTTTAGTATATCATTAACCAAATAAACTACATATCTAATCATTCATTTTTATGCTATTTGAATATCATACTATTTATCTTAGATAATTAATACTGACATATCCATCATTTAGATAGGTAAATGGTGCACCTAATCATACTTCCTTTCAAAACCAATGCAAACACACATACATATATAACGTATTAACCACTTGTCCTTTACTTACATAATATAACTTATAAATATACATTCAAGATTGTCCATTCAAATTATTGTCACATCATGCAACTGAATTTCATACCTAAATTCAATACCAAATCCATTTACCACACATTTAAATATTTATCACAGTATATATCCAAACATTCATAATTAACATCATTAATTCAAACCAACTTATTAAAGACTTAATGAGTAAGCAAGACTTTATACCTATTTATTGAATTGAACATATATATATATCAACAAAACCAAATCACATCATACTATATATATATACTTGATAAAACTATTTGTATATGCCTTTCATTTTACATCAACTACAATTTATATATATATATATACACACATTCAACTTTAGTCCATTTTATAAGCAGATCAAACCATCACACAATGCTCAACACATAAACATTTACATATCACTAAACCGAGTTCAACATGTCCAAATTATAACATTATACTTACTTACATATCATGAACTTATACCATAAACAAATATGAATAAATATAAACTCATTTCCAAAGACCATCACAACTAAAAACATAGAACCCAAATCAATCAAAAGAAGATAAGCCATTTTCGCATGGCTATTATTTACATACAAAGTATCGAATTCCTATTCCACCTTTTTACTATGCTATACATGCCATATATTAAATTTTTCAACTTAGGAAAATACCAGAGGAAACTGTCGATAGTGTGAGTAGTCTTGCAGACGATCCCCGAACTCGTAACGTATATCCAAATCTATAAACAAAATAAACAAGAATACACACAGAGTAAGCTATTTAAGCTTAGTAAGTCTTAAGCAAACTTAACATATCAATTGGAAAATCAATCAAATTAAACCGAACAAAATTGTAACATTAATTTATTTACATAATACATATGAATTATTATAGCCGAATGCCCATATCCTTTCATAGCCTTAACATTTATCGATACCTACTTTAAAAGTAAGACTTATCAAAGGCACATTGATTAATAAATATTTTATATATATATACCTCCATATACAATCAAATAACAAATTTTCATGTACATATAAAGTAATTCCAAATAACAAGAATGTATATATGTATATTTCCACATAAGAATGTATATGTATATATCCACATAACCGAATGTATATATGTATATATCCACATAACTGAATGTATATATGTATATATCCACATAACCGAATGTATATATGTATATATCCACATATCCAAGATGCCGAATATACAAACACATTATCTATCAACTTACTTATTCGATAAACATCACATATAACATGTACTTATGTAAATACATACCTTATGGCCGAATATAATCTAATTCATTTTGATAAGCTGTAGCTTGCTCAATTTTCCACCATAACCTAATCATTTCATAAGCATAAGCTTATAATATAGATCACCGGCATTAAGCCTGCTAGGCAATAAAGCCCGAAATACTTCACCAGCACAAGGCCTGCTAGGCAATAAGCCCGATACAATTCACCGGCACAAGGCCTGCTAGGCAATAAGCCCGATACAATTCAAGGCACAAGGCACGCTGTAGCAATAAGCCGAATAATAATACTTTAAAGCGCCTCACACAAATCATTTCATATATCGAATCTTTTCTACATTTCGAGCTCATTGTATGATCATTCAAATAACTTATATCAATCAAATAACTTAAACAAATCCAATATTGCACTTAGTCAAATTCGGCTATTCCATAATATAATTACCATACTTCCAAAATCAACATATACTAGGTTACGTAAATAATTTATGATGTTTATTTGCTTAGAGACTTACCTTGGATATCGTCGGACGATAAAAACCGGATATTCGATTATTTTCATTTTTCCCCGATCCAAGTCCGTTTTCTTTTGTTCTTGATCTAAACACGTCCAAATTAAGCTCATTCAAACACATTTCTATTCAATTTAGTCCTAAAACACATAAATAGGAAACTTACCATTTTATCCCTAATATTTCACACTTTTACAATTTAGTCCCTATTGCACAAAACACAAAATACACAAAATTTCTCATTACCCATGCTTGGCCGAATATTACCTATGTTCATACAAGTCCATAAATTTCATTTATTTCACATTTTAGTCCTTCAAAAATCTATTTTTTAATTTAGTCCAAATTACTCAAATTCATCAAAAATTCAAAGACAAAACTTGTAAATCTAACACATATATTTCATTTTTCATGATCAAACAACAAAAATCACAAGAATTCATCAATGGCCTAACTCAAAATATTCATCAAAATCAAAAATTGAAGCATGGGTTGTGTACATTTCATAGCAACGATCTCAACAACGTAAAATTATCTAAAACCGAGCTTAATACGCACTGTAATTAAGTCCAACAATGGCCGAATGCCCTAACATCTTTTCTCTTTTCTTTTGTTTTAACTTGACCATGGAAACAAAAATGACTTTGGCTTTTTAATTTTTTATGATAAGTTATTATAATATAAAACATTATATTATAATAATATAAATTTTAATTATAATAAATAACATATAAAACATATTAAAATGGCATGTGCGTCCACTACCTTTGAAAAATGGGCTATTTTCCCTTTAAGGACTCCATATTAAAAAGCCACTATCAACTAAGCACCTTACACTAACTTTTTCCTTTTATGCGATTAAGTCCTTTTATTAAATCGAATACCTAAACGACGAAATTAAGTCACGAAAATTTAAAACCAACAAATTCGCACACAACAAAAACAAAAAATATTTTTAAAATATTTTTCAGACTCAGATTTGTGGTCCCGAAACCACTATTCTGATTAGGGTCAAAATCGAGCTGTTACAGGTCTTGCCTAAGCTATACTCCTATTTGATAGGTGCACTTGCCTTAAGTCGTTGTCAGAGTTAGTTTCCAGGTTCGATCATTCTCTTTATAAATTTTAAAACTCGACAATTTCAGACGATCAAGTTTTTGGCACCGTTGCTAGGGAACTAAAATATGAAGAAAGCTCTATTTTTATTACTTTAGCCATTATTTTATTTTTTTTATTGTCGCAATTTATTTTATTTTATTATTTTAGTATTGCTAAATTTTCTTTCTTTTCCTAGCAGGTACCTCTAGTTTATGACTAGAAAGAACCTGATAGGACCTCTAATATACGATAGTGATATCAAAGCTACCGCTCGTAGGAATTGCAGAGAAATAAGGCGAGCCTTAAATTACCAAGAAGGCGAATCCAATCCTACTGAAGGGATGGATGAAAATAATCCACCACGAGATGTGGCAGAGAACAATGCTCCGCGTACTATGTATGATTATGCTAAACCTCATTTAACAGGAGCGGGATCTAGTATTGTTAGGCCTGCTATAGCTGCTAATAATTTTGAATTAAAGCCTAGTACTATACAAATGATTCAACAATTTGTTCAATTTGATGGTTTGCAAGACAAAGACCCAAACACTCATATAGCTAATTTTTTAGAGTTCTGTGATATTTCAAAGTAAATGGCATTTCTGATGATGTCATTCGTCTTCGGTTATTTCCCTTTTCATTAAGGAATAAAGCCAAACAGTGGTTGAACTCGTTACCACGAAGGTCAATTACGACATGGGACCAGATGACCGAAAAATTTTTATTAAAATATTTCCCACCGGCCAAAACGGCCAAATTACAGAATGATATATGTTCTTTTGTGCAGATGGATTTAGAGACATTATACGACGCATGGGAGAGATACAAGGATCTCTTGAGGAGATGTCCACACCACGGATTACCTTTATGGCTTTAAGTCCAAACTTTTTACAATGGTGTAAATCCCTCAACGAGGCAACTAATTGATTCAGCCGTCGGTGGAACCCTGAACAACAAAACTCCTGAAGCAGCCTACGAGTTTATCGAAGAGATGTCACTGAACAACTATCAGTGGAAAGTTACAAGGACAAGGCCAACAAAATCAGCCAGAATTTTCAACATCGACGCAGTAACAATGCTGTCAGATCAGGTAGAGATGATGAATAAAAAGCTTGACAATTTGTGTTCTTTGCAGGTAAATCCAGTAATGCAGTGCGACACAAGTGGAACCGTGGCAAATCCTGAGTACCCACCCTACCAACCGGGCACGAAAATGAACAAACAAATTATATCGGTAATAATTTTAAATCTAATAATAATCCTTATAGTAACACCTATAATCCAGGTTGGAGGAACCACCCAAATTTTTCGTGGGGAGGTCAAGGAGGCCAACGAAATCATGGAAATCAAAAACAAAAACCTATTCCAAATTTTCAAAATCAGCCCTATCCATAGGAAAAGGAGCCGAGTCTTGAAGAAATGCTGAAAAAGTTCATGGCAGACACAGATGCCCGTCTCTAAAAAATTGATACAACACTTGATAACCAAGAAATATCGATCAAAGAGATCAAGGACTGAATCGGGGAAATCACTAAAACAGTTGGACAACTCACGCAGCTGATGTCCAAACAACCACAAGGGCGTCTACAAAGCAACACTAAGATTAACCCAAAGGAGCAAATCCAAGCCATAACAGCCCATAGTAGTATAAAGGTAGACGAACCCAGTTCAATACAAGAAGACAAAGTGGAAGAAGATAAAATTGAGGTAACACAAGAAAAGCCAAAACTGGTAATCAAAGAGTACCAGCCTTGCATTCCTTATCCCGAAGCGTTAAAGAGAGACGATTCAGAAGAATAGTTTGGTAAGTTTTTTAAACTTTTAAAGAAATTACATATTAACCTACCCCTTCTTGAAGCTCTTTCGTAGATTCTAGATTTGAGGAAATTTTTAAAACAGCTTCTGACGAACAAACATAAGCTAGATGAGGAACCACATGTGGAATTAAACGCAGTATGCTCAGCAATGTTACAGAATAGACTACCACGGAAGCTAAAAGATCCAGGGAGTTTTACAATCCCATGTTTAATTGGTAGACTAACTGTTGATAATGCATTAGCTGATTTAGGGGCAAGTATAAATGTCATGCCCTATAAAATGTTTAAGCAATTAGGTCTAGGAAAACCCAAACAAACTAAGATGAGTATTCAATTAGCTGATAAAACTGTTAGAATTCCTAGGGGTATTATCGAAGATGTTCTTGTAAAAATTGATAAATTCATTTTTCCAGTAGATTTTGTTATCTTAGACATGGATGAGGATAATTCAATTCCTTTAATCCTAAAAAGACCCTTTTTAGTAACTACCAGAACTAAAATTGATGTTGCCACAGGAGAACTCATACTTTGTATAAGTGACAAATCAATCAGTTTACAAGCTCTTAACTTAGCCAGGACATCGATCAATAAAGGTGAGAAAGTAAATTCAGTTGATAATCAATCTATTCAAATCCCACTGCAGGAACAACCACAGAGCTACAAACCTGAACAGAAGCAAGGACCCTGTACCAATAAAGAAGAATTATGTAAGGAGCAAAGCTTTGAGGACAACGAACTAGAAGAGTGGAAAACACATTTTAAAGAGAAGCTAGAACCACACGAGGCAAAATCGAAGGAGCATCTAGAAGAACTCGTAGGGACATCAAATCACTTCAAAATAGGAGATCAGGTACGGTAAGATGAAGCAGATCCTTACATTGCCACACCAAACCCGAATTCAAATGCAGATATCCCTCTCGAGGTACGAAATATCTTCCCATACAGAATTGTCAAGGTAAGTAATCCCATATTCGTCACTCTTAAGGTAAATTCTTCCCGACTTAAAATTTATCATGAATATAAAATCGACAGCATGAGGAAAGATGTTCAAACCTTTAAATCACCATGATTATACAAACAAAAAGGATAGTCTAGCTTAAGACTTTAAACGAGTGCTTCTCGGGAGGCAACCCGAGCACTAACATTAATTTCTATTTTGTGATTTTATTATTTTCTCTTTTATTTCAATAAACTGAAAGTGCAGATTCCCAGACCACACGGCCTAGCACACGATCATTTTCGTGGCTATGTGGGTACTCCAAATTACCGTACTGACATGGTAAGAGATAAGAGTCAGACGAAATTAATTCACCAAAGTCACGGGCTCACCTACTTTACCACAGCCGTGTTAAGCCGTGGACCAATACTGCCTTTTCAGGAATGGGAGTGGCGTCTAGAAAATAGGCATGGGTGAACACAAACAGCCGTGCGATGCGACCGTGTGAAGATACTGACTTATCAACCCCGGGCATGGTGATAAAAACACGGGCGAGTAGATCCCAACATGCCCCCAAACATGACCGAGTGATGCGGCCGTGTAAATCGACACACCTACAGTACATGGGTGTAGAAAAGTGTTAGAAGCCAAAATTCTATTTAAACTCACCCCCTTTTTCTCCCTCACCCTCCTTCCTCCTTTCTTTCTTCCTTCTTCTTATCATATTTCCCCTCTCTCATTTTCTTCTAACAATTCTTATAACTCTCTAGACCCTTCAGCTACATCATGTCAAAGAAGCATAAGAGGCCAACCACAATCTCCTCAACAAAGACCGATTCACATGAGTTCATGCCGGCAGCTTCAGCTACTCAACACACCAAGGGTCTTCGAAACCTTTTCAGTTTTATTTTTCTTTTCTCATCTCTTTTATTTTCCTTCCCGTTGACTATCTTATGCTTAGTTTAGTTTATTTTATTTTAGTTTCTTGGTTTTAGGTTCTAAGGCTGCTATGGAATCACGCACCACAAACTTAGAAATCACCCCCACCTCGCGAACCATCTATCAATAAGGAGTCTTCAGTCCATTAGTCTTCTCTTTTAATTTCAATTTTCTTCTTAGTCTCTTTCTCTTTATTTTTCTTGTCCTTAATTATATTATTAGTATATTTTTAATGTTTCTTTAGATTTCCTGGCTATATCTTTCCAGGCGACCCAATTTTTTCATCTAGCACAGTGCTTGTCAGTAGCCACCCCACCAAGCCCATAGAAAATGCCCTCACCTCTAATTCGACAAGTAAACAAGGATTCATCCAAAAATTTAGGAAGTGTTACTTCTTTCCCTTCTCTTTTGATTTTATTATTACATGATTATTTATCTATCTTTGTACATTGAGGGCAATGTACATCTTAAGTGTGGGGGGTAAAAGTACCTAACTTTTTGCATTATTCTCAAATCCCTGAATTTAGTTTTGTTCCTAAGTATTTTTCTCATATTATTAATTAGGGTGAAATTTCTGATGATTTATGACTTTTATTGATATGTTTTGGATTAATTCATTGATAATTGTGCATTGATGATTAAAATTGAAGAATACTAGAGAATCAAGCATGATAAGTCTATTTTTTTAAAGAATCAAAAATTTTCTTGGTTGTTGAACTGAATTTCAATATTACCTTGAAGTTTGAAATTTACAGGGATTGATGTCAAAAACACCCATAATTTTTGTGAGATTTCGAGCCTGATAGAGCATATATTCTTTTTCATGCTCACCTTATTGATTATGAGTGTGTCAACATTGAATTGTTATTCTAGAACTTGCCTCGATTATACATGTCAAGACCACATTTTTATTTGATATACTAAGATGATAAAGGCACCTAGGTTTTAACCCACTCGCTACACTAAAAAGCCTACCTTCATAATTAACACCTAGTGAACCCTTTTTAATCCTAACAACCCTTTTTATTGATTTACCCGCTAATATTAACCCAAAAACCCTTTGTATTTGTTATCACCATTCCTTTGACTACCCTTCTATCAAGAATTAATTTGATCAGTTGCCTAATTACTTTATTTCAATTGATATAGTTATTTCTTATATTATGTATTTATTTAGTTTGTTCTTAAAAAAGAAGTATATTCATTATTATTTCTATGTTGTAAGAGCTTGTACGTTTAAATTCAACATCTTGAAGAAGAAGCTCTTTTTATTCGTATTTTCATGTGATGTAATTATTCAAATTATTAGTTTAATTATTTTTCTAAAAGTTAGGTAACTTGTCAATTCAATCTCAATTCTAAACCTTCTAGTTTAGCCTTTATCCATACCTTTAACCCCAGCCCCATTACAACCCTATTAAAGACCTTTTGATTTGTGTATCATGTCATATTATAGTGGTGGAGATTTGATTTTCAGGCAAGCCTATGGGATTAACTTTTTAGGTTCGACTTATGAGTGCTTATTCTTGAACCTTAAACACTTCGAGTGCTTTGAGTGAATCTTTAGTGAGGATATCAATCCTTGTCGGTTTTAAATTAAAGGTAATCATTTAAATAAGGGGAGACACCTATGTTTTTGTGCTACAAACGTATGATTTAGAATTGTTTGAATCTTTAGGAGTCTTTAAGTTAAATTATCCATGTATGAATTATCTATGAATTATGATGAGGCATTATTAATAGGAATTATGAATTATGGAAAGTTCATTTTAATTGTAAGTTGAGAATTTTGCTTGAGGACCAGCAAAAGCTTAAGTGTGGGGGTATTTGATAAACCATAAAAGTAACATATTTTAACCCCATATTTAGCATGATTTTGGATGGTTTGCCCCTTGATTTATGTAAAAAGGTGCTCTTAATCCTTTCTTTTCATGTTTTATACTCAGGAAAGCACCCGAGGACAAAAAGAACAAGAAACGGGCTTAAAATGGGCCAATTTGGGCCAAAGTGGAAATTGACACGGCCTGGACTTTAAGCAACACGACCGTGTCTCGTCAATTTACTTCATACGGCCTGGACCATGATTCACATGGCTGTGCCTAAATAAATAGAATCAAAACACAACCTAAAGTCGATTTACACGGGCGTGTGCCATGGCCGTGCCCCTGTCGTGGAAAAGAGAAATTTCACTCAGAAAATGATATTTAGGGAGAAAGAAACGCATTCCGAGAGCCTATATAAAGACCCTAAGTGTAACCTGAAAGAAGGCGGTCAGTTAGGCAGTCAGCTAGGCTGAGAAGTCGAGCCAGAAGACCAGATTTTTGGGAATCACTCAGAGATAGCCAGTTGATCCATATCAAGAAACTGGAGTTCTACTCAAGACGGCGGATCTCTCCTTCAATTCCTTCAGGGGGTCTTAGGGATTTCTTATGTTTTATTTTATCTTTTCTCTTGAGATGTCTTATTTTATCATTATGAACTAAACCCTTCAAATACCTGAAGGGGATAAAACCTATATGAATCTTTTTATTATTTATTGTACTATATGATAAATACTTAGTTTGTTCTTAATTATGTGTGCTTAATTCTTGTGTTAATATTTCTAGAATATTGATTCAAGTTGAATGTGCTTAGGTGGTGGAGCAAAAGTCCTTACTTAAGAGTATATCTAGCAAAATTAAGTGGAGTTAATCGCGCGCCTAGAGATAGGGTGATGAGATTTTGTCAGATTTGGGTGAAACCTAATATGGGAGTCCATAGTTCAATTTACTGCTATTCTAGGGGGTTATTAAGTGAGAAAGAGATTTCCATTAATCAACCTAGAGTTAGACGTTATTCGCCTTAAGAGAGGGTTTAATATAAATTAGGGAGTCTTACAGATCAAGCTAAGTGAATAAATCGTCTGGTTCAGTGTTAGATAACAAGTGAAGTTTAGTTGGATTCTTCCTAAGGGTATCATCTTAATCAACTGAGTTATTCCTAAAGTTATTTCCCCAAATCCATTCTTTTTGTCTTTGCGTCTTAGTTTAGTACATAATTAGTTAATTTAGATTTAAACAACCAAATCATTCAATATTTAGGCTAAATAATAGAAAGAAAGTGAGTATTAGTACTTTTAGTTCCTTTGGGTTCGACAATCCGATCTTGCCTAAGCTATACTCCTGTTCGATAGGTGCACTTGCCTTAAGTCATTTTTAGAGTTAGTTTCCAGGTTTGATCATTCTCTTTATAAATTTTAAAACTCGATAATTTTAGACGATCAGTTGGTGAGTCGATATCAGGTGATTCCATGACCAAGACATTGGCAAGTAGTTAAGCATATACTCAAGTATTTACTAAGAATAAGGGGTTATATGCTTGTGTATTCCGAAGGAGATCTTACTCATATTAGATTTATTGGTACTAGCTTCCAAACATGTCAGATTCAAGGAAATCAACATCAAGTTACGTTTTTTTCTTAGGCGGTGGGTCTATTGTGTGGAGAAGTGTAAAGCGGAGTTGTACTACTGACTCCACTATGGAGGTTGAATGCGTGGATGCTTCTACGGATACCAAAGAAGTAATATGTCTTTGAAAGTTCTTTAAGGATCTTGAAGTTATTCCTGGTATAGAAAAAACTATCACACTGTATTTTGACAATAATGTGATAATAGATAATACCATAGAGACGAGGAACCACAAGAGGACAAAACATATTGATCAAAAGTATCATATCATAAAGGAGGCAATTGTAAACAGAATCATAAATGTAGTCAAGGTCATATTTAAGGACAACCTTGTGGACCTGTTACTAAGACTCTACTAAGTAGGAGTTTTGTTAAACACGTGGAAAGCATGGGAATGCAGAATATGACTTATCCACTTCACTAGGTCAAGTGAGAGATTGTTGGATCTAGTGCCTTAAGTGTAGTATATTTGTTTATGAACTTGTATTTTTTAATAGATTAGTTAATAAATAAAAATTCATAGATTACATTAATATACTTCGTATAATTGTCCTTATACAGTTTTTGCATGCAAAGAAAATAGAATTAAATATTAGTTCATTGGTTGTCTAATGTTTAAACTAATACTAAACGGTATTACATGGTCAGGAAAGACAGCTTGTATTAGTAGATGAACCTATGAGCAAACCAATGAAAGACTAATATGTCGTCTATCAAGTCCAATTTGAGAGATGCTTTGCCTTGGGCATCGAAACGGATGAGTACATTAGACTGGACCCAAAAAGAATAAATCCTAAATCCATTTATGGATTTATTCACTTGTGACTTTCATAGTGTGGCGTACCTAAATCTTGAGTGGATGACGGACTATGTATGCATCACTCGTATACTTTATGTAAGTAAAAGCTTAAGTTCAAATAGATAAGGAATCGAAAGTTGGTGCATTTGGTATATGACTTCTGATATATGTAGCAGCAATCACAATAGTGGGATTCATAGCCTGAGACATGGGTAAATTATATCCTCTTATTGGCATTACATGTAATTGACTTTTCATAAAGGAAGATGTAATGGTTAGCATAAGTTTAATAGGATCATATTAGGAGAACGGATATTATCCCAAAGAGATTAAGGATACCCTATGAGGGTAACATACTTATAACAATGTCGTTGGATGAGCACTGATAGAATTTCTTTCGTAATGGTATGCCATTAGGGAGAGCTTAGTCACAATACTATAGTGGAATGACTTTATGACTAAATGAGTTTATAATTAATAGGCGAAAATATGAAACTTAATTATAAATAATTTGAGCCTCAATTGCATATGTCCAATTAGTCCCTCTGTTAACTCATTGAAACCATAAATGAATTGCATGTTGAATCAAATGAATAGAACTAATTAGATATGGTGAAAATAAAAAAATGGGAAACATTTGGAAATGATTATGGTTTTCTCCAAAATGAAAATGAAAATGAAGAGATGGAATCATTTGTAAATGCATGTTGTTTTCTTCAAAATGGAAATGAAAATGAATTGGAAATGAATTTATGTTTTTTGAATTAAATGAAGTTCGAAAATGGAAACAAATTTGCTCGTAATGAATCGTTGAATGTAGAAATATTAAATATATTTTCTCACGAATTATTTTACAATAGTCGTTATGATTTTAATGGAATTAGAATTGGGTTGAGAATATTATTTAATTGGAAAATTATTTGGATGCTTATTTTGGGAAATAGAAAAAACAAATATCGGCTTGGATCGAATTATAAAGTAAATGATATGGAAAAGCCCCAAAAGCCCATTATGCTAATAAGCGAGACGACAAACCCTAGTATTATTAACTTGGCCCCAAACCCCCTATAATCCTAGATAGACTAGGAGTTTGTTTTTCTAGTTGGAATAAACTTCTACAATTCAACAAGGGTTCTATAACACCCCTTACCCATCTCCTTCACCAGAATTGAGTTATGAGATGCTACAGTAAATAACAGAATTGTTACATATGATTGTTTTAGGTGAGTAAAACCATGGGAGTTAGTAGGTAGGCTTTAAGAATAAAATGTGGAGAAAAATGACACAAGAGGAGCTTGTGGTGTAGTGGCAAAGTGACGCCACTTAGGGAGCAAGGGAGTGACGCCATAAGGAAGCAATGGATCCAAGGTTCTAGTCTTGGTACTTGCTTTTCTTTTAGATTATTTTCTTTTAAAGGGAATTAGACTTTGGTTGTAGGCTTAACTTTTGTTGTGCACGATTTAAGACACAAGTTGGCCATGGTGGAGTGGTGGTGGCGTCAATAGTAGAGCATGGGGGAAGGGGTTCAAATCCCACATGTTGCATATTGGAGTTTTATTTTGTGCTCAAGGAGAAGAAGAGGTGGAGTTGGAGTGGGACTCCACTTGGTGAAGGTTTGAAGTAGTCAAACTATTTGAATGGGAGGTGGGGAGTGATGGTGGAGTGATTTGGGGAGAGAATCGTGGGATTCAAGGTGTGGGAAGAGGTGGCCGAATGTGGAAGTCTAGCAAAGGAAATTTTTGGCTGAGTTAAAAAGGTTGAGGTAGCATTTTTCTGCTTTGTGTAGGGGAGAGTGCTGAAATTATTTAGAATTTATTTTGGCTTGCATTTGTGCATTTTGGGGTCTTATGTGAATCATTTGTGCTAGTGGCGAATTTCTGAGCTCATTCATACTTGGATGCTTTTGCTCGTTACCTTGTGAACCTTGGCCGAATCTCTCCTTTTCATTCTTTTTTACATATCCTCTTCTACTTTCCTCTCATCTCATTCCTGTTGTTTGCTCTTAATAGCCGAACCTCTTTTCTTCTACTTCCTCTTCTTCCTTGCTTCTCTACTTTTTCTCCACTAATCAAACCTATACTTTCCCCCAATTTGAAGTGATGCTTCTCGTGTTGCCTGAAGCGTGAGGGACTATTTTCTGCCGAATCTACCTTGGCTATTCGGTACTATTGTGAGCACAAGGTAATATCTTTTTTCTTATCTCTTTTCCATTAGTTCTTTCTTTTCTCTTCTCTCTACAGCCAAAACCTTCATTCTTCTTGCAAGGCAGAATCTCTTCTTCTCATACGACTCATCTCGGACTTGAGGCTGAATCTGTTGGAGTGCTAGCATACCCCATATCGCTTTGCTAGTCTTGGTTTTTGGAGTTTGGTTGGTAAGTGGGGTTAAGGCCGAATATGGGGTGATGGAGTTTTAATGTTGGGTTATTCATTTTCAAGCCGAAAGGCTCTTATGACTATAAGATTGGATATAAGTTTAATGGCTAACACTGCTTCTCAGTTTCAACGTTGTAAGGGACTCGACTGGTTTAAATCAAGGAAACGTTGGACAATCTTCCCTTGCAGTGGAATTCTTAGATCGTTGGTGCCTCGGAGGGTATCGTATCACATATCCCAAAACAGGTGTGTAATCTCACACCCAATTCGATGGCTGCTTATGAAGTTCTATGAAGCGAAAAGTCGAAAAGCCGCAATTATGACTACTCGAGCATGCGAACACTCATAGTGGTAAACCGAGATATGATTTGTGACGATAGGTCGTTGAAGGTGTCACAAACACTCTCGCGATGCCAAGGCTGTAACGGGCCTAATCGAGCTGAAACGAGCCAAATGGGCCAAACGAGCTAACCGACCCACTTAGACAGAACTGTTGGAAAACTAGCCAATGATTGGCCTGTATGTGAAATCTACAAATCTGTACCAAAACCACGCGTTTTGGGCCACACGAGCGTGTGGGCCTAAAATGGTTATTAGGCCCAATAGTGTTGTAAAGACCCAAAAAGGGTCCTGAGTCGCTCGAGGCGACAGTAAGCCTTTGGAAAGGCCATTAATGAGGAAATTATGAAAATACCCTTGGAGGGTAAATTACCAAAATGCCCCTGGGATACAAAATTACCAAAATACCCTCGGTGGGTTGAGTGATTGTTTTACCCTCAGTGTTGCGTAGTAATGTGTGTATGTTTACATTACACTATTATATGTTGGTATGTATATTGCATTTTGTCATGTTGCATGGGGCGGGTTAATAACTGAAGAGCAGTGTAGCCTGGTGGCATAGCCACAATGTATATATATATACATAATTATGACTTTGGTGGCTCAGCCACAATTATTCTGTGATTAGCACCTTGTCTACGACATCGGTGTATTTGACGAGGTGGGTTGACTTGATCCCCACAGGTGTGATTGGTTGGTACGGGGGTGTGTTTGGTTGGATTGGGTTGGGATACACTATTTCATTTTCATTTTCATGATTATAGGGCTCAGGCCCAAACTGATGTTCTATGGACTCGGGCCCAATTAATGCCGGATTAGGGGATTACACACTGAGTTCAAGTAACTCACCCCTTTTTCTTTAATCCCACAGGTAATCCCCAGCAATAGAGGAGTTGGAGCCGTGAAGGACTCAGTGGTGGCCATACATCATATATTTCTCACAAACCTTAGTAAATTTTTTACCTTATTTTTAAGATTAATTAGTTTGGGTTTAATGTTTTGTAATAAGGCCTCTAGACTTTAATTTCCTTTTAAGCCTGCTTTTCTGTTATTTTTATTATTAAATGTTTAATACGGGAGTTTTCCTAAAGGAGTTAACAAACTGTTTTCAAAATATCATGTTTCCGCAAGAATTCAAATTTGAATTTCATAACAAAAGTAGTTTTCAAAATAATAACAAGTTTTTAAAGAAACGGACATTAAGTGAATCGGGTTTTTATAAACAAACA
This sequence comes from Gossypium rotundifolium, assembly GCA_025506655.1. Classification (NCBI taxonomy): domain Eukaryota; kingdom Viridiplantae; phylum Streptophyta; class Magnoliopsida; order Malvales; family Malvaceae; genus Gossypium; species Gossypium rotundifolium. Next base: position 55,412,995 of record CP106725.1, read on the forward strand.
GCGAAACTCCAAATTTTCAAAGGAGATGCAACCTTTTCAACAAACAATTTTTTTTAAACAAACGCTTAGTTTCTCAACATTCTGTCAAAGTGATCGAAGTATTTACAAACAAATATCTAAACTTGAAGTTTCAACTTTTTAATGAATGCGTAGTTTAGTTTTTTTTCAACAACCCTTTTTATGTGACATGCCAGATCCGATCATAACGTCTAAGCCGAGTTTGAGGTGTTACATTTTATCGTATCAGAGCCCGGGTTGCAAAACTCGGTTGTGGAATGGGTTCAAAAATGTTTTATTCAAATTTGTTTGAAATTTGGTTAAGAAAAATGTATCTTATTTGGAAGTATGGCACCCGAGTCTCCAGCACCAAATCCATAAGTTCTCTTACCTTATATCTATTGATTTGTTGAAATGATTGTAGCAAGAAATTACTAGAGTTAGTGGTAGTATACTGAGACTGTTAGGTTTAGGAGCAAAGCTTATAGAGACTGAGATATTAGAAAATTCGATATGCAAAAATAACTCTTATATCTACTTTTCATAAAACATTTGTTAATAAACACTAAATTACATACTGATTCATAAAATTTTTAATCAGATTAATTAGATTCAGCAACATGAGTACAAGGGGACGTGGACGAGGTGCACGCGGCCGTGGTAGAGGCCGGGATGTTAGGGCTGGATCCTCAGTATCGGGGCATATACCCAAAATGGAGGCACCTACATCACCAGTTACTGAGACGGGGTCCCATGACCGAACCGGAGTTGATGTGCTGACTCAGCTTGTTAGGGAGGTATTGGAAGAGGTTAAAGCAATCGGTGAAGCACTTCGAGTCGGGTGCATGGACTGTAAGAGGAAAAGAGATTGCGGTCCTCTAGGGTCACAGTCTCATTCTGTGAAGCATGTTAAGGTACGCCCAAACTTTCCAGCTTGCAAACATTGCAAAAGGCATCATCCGGGTGAATGCTGGAGGAGGTCAGGAGTATGCGTGAGATGTGGGTCTAAGGGGCACAGGGCTCGGGATTATTCCATCCCCATTAAATCGGGTATGTTTTGGTTGAATGTAGGAAATTTTATGAATGTGTCATAAATACCTGTTTGTTAGTGTGGTTGGATATCTGGTTGGGGGAAAAGGTTTCTAGATTAGGTTAAAAGTGTATTAGTGTTATTGGAATCAGAGTGGCGCAGCAGTAGCATAGTGGGATAGTGGTTTCATGACTACTTTATTTGTTAGAAATTTCGAGGACAAAAATTTTTTAAGGGGGTAGATTTGTAATGACCCGAATTTGGGCCTAGTAGAATTAGGCCCATTGGGCCTTTAGTGTAAGAGCGTTTAAAATTTTTGGGAACATGAGAATGGCATTAGTGCAAGTTGGACCTATTGGGTGAGTGATTTTGAAAGGTTAGGGATTTTCTATGAAGTCTCGGGATCAAACTTGGGTTTTAGGAAAATTTTGGTTTGAGGTGAGTAAAACCATGGGAGTTAGTAGGTAGGCTTTAAGAATAAAATGTGGAGAAAAATGACCAAGAGGAGCTTGTGGTGTAGTGGCAAAGTGACATCACTTAGGGAGCAAGGGAGTGACACCACAGGGAAGCAAAGGATCCAAGGTTCTAGTCTTGGTACTTGCTTTTCTTTTAGATTATTTTCTTTTAAAGGGAATTAGACTTTGGCTATAGGCTTAACTTTTGTTGTGCACGATTTAAGACACAAGGTGGCCATGGTGGAGTGGTGGTGGCATCAATAGTAGAGTAAGGGGGAAAGGGGTTCAAATCCCACATGCTACATATTAGAGTTTTATTTTGTGCTCAAGGAGAAGAAGAGGTGGAGTTAGAGTGGGACTCCACTTGGTGAATGTTTGAAGTGGTCAAACTGTTTGAATGGGAGGTGGGGATTGAATGGTGGAGTGATTTGGGGAGAGAATCATGGGATTCAAGGTGTGGAAAGAGGTGTCTGAATGTGGGAGTCTAGCAAAGGGAATTTTCGGCTGAGTTAATGAGGTTGAGGTAGCATTTTTCGGCTTTGTGTAGGGGAGAGTGCCGAAATTCTTTAGAATTTATTTTGTCTTACATTTGTGCATTTTGGGGTCTTTTGCGAATCATTTGTGCTAGTGCCAAATTTTTTAGCTCTCCTTTTTCCTCTCGTTATTTTGGTTTCATACTTGGATGCTTTTGCTCGTTACCTTGTGAACCTTGGCCGAATCTCTCCTTTTCACTTCTTTTTACATATCTTCTTCTACTTTCCTCTCATCTCATTCCTCTTGTGTGTTCTTCATAGCTGAACCTCTTTTCTTCTACTTCCTCTTTTTCCTTGCTTCTCTACTTTTTCTCCACTAACCGAACCTCTAGTTTCCCCTAATTTGAAGCGGTGCTTCTCATGTAGCCTGAAGCATAAGGGACTATTTTCTGTCAAATCTACCTTGGCTATTCGGTACTGTTGTGAGCACAAGGTAATTTCTTTTTTCTTATCTATTTTCCATCGGTTCTTTCTTTTCTCTTCTCTCTAAAGTGGAAACCTTTATTCTTCTTGCAAGGCCGAATTTCTTCTTCTCATGTGACTCAGCTTGGACCTGAGGCTGAATCTGTTGGAGTGCTAGCATACCGCATATCGCTTTGCTAGTCTTTGTTTTCGGAGGTTGGTTGGTAAGTCGGGTTGATCATTGTTTTGTCGAGTTTTAAAATTTATAATGAATGAGATCGAACCTGGAAACTAACTCTGACAACGATTAAAGGAAAGTGTACCTATCCAACAGTAGTATAGCTTAGGCAAGGCCGGATTGTCGAACCCAAAGGAACTAAAAGGACTAACACTAACTTTCTTTTTATTATTTAGCCGAAAATAAGTGAAGTTACTTTAATCTAAATTAACGACTACGAAACTAAAGACGCAAAGACAAAAATAATGAATTGGGAAATATCTTGAAGAGAAACTTAGTTGATCACGCGATACCCTCACGAAGAATTCACCTGGACTTCACTTGTTATTTAACACTGAACCATATGATTTATACACTTAGTTTGATCCGTAAGACTCCCTAACGTATATTAAACCCTCTCTCGAGGCGAATAACGTCTAACCCTAGGTTAATTAACGAAAATCTCTTTCTCGAATAATAACCCACTAGAATACCAGTAAATCAATCTATGGACTCCCATATTAGGTTTCACCCTAATCCGACAAAATCTCTTCACCCTATCTCTAGGCTTGCGATCAACTCCGCTTAATTATGCTAGATCTACTCTTAAGAAGGGTCTATTCCTCCTCTACATAAGCACATCATATTTGGATTAAGCACGCATAATTAAGAACAAACTAAGTATTTATCATATAATTCAGGAAACAATAACAAGATTCATCTGGGTTTCATCCCCTTCAGACATCTGAAGGGTTTAGTTCATAATGAATAAAGAAAACATCTCAAGAGAAAAGATAAAACAAAACATAAGAAATCCCTAAAACCCCCTAAAGGAATTGAAGGAGAAATACACCATCTTGAGTAGAGTTTTGGATCCTTAAGATGGATCAAATGGCTATCTTCGAGTAATTCCCACAAATCTGACTTTCTGGCTCGGCTCCTTCACGTAGCTAACTACCCCCCTTTTAGGTTATACTTAGGGTGTTTATAGAGACTTTTAGAATGCTTTACTTGGCTTCTAAGTGTCCCAATTCAAGTATACCTCCTACTCAGTGTTTGAATAGGCTTTGGAATGTGTTTCTTTTCCTCAAAGTATCCAAATCTGACTGAAATTCCTCTTTTCCATGACAGGGGCACGACTATGGAACACGCCCGTGTAAATCGACTTCAGGCCGTGTCTCAATTCTATCGATTGGGGCACAGCCATGTGAATCGTGGCATGGCCGTGTCTTAGTTAATTGTCAAGGCACGGTCGTGTGGCTTGAAGTCCTGGCCTGTCGATTTCCACTTTAGCCCAAATTGGCCCATTTTAAGCCCGTTTCTTGTTCTTTTTGTCCTCGGGTACTTTGCTGAGTAAAAACATGAAAAGAAAGGATTAACAGCACCTTTTTAGATAAATCAAGGGCTAAATCATCCAAAAGCATACTAAATGTGGGCCTAAAATATGTTACTTTTACAGTTTATCAAATACCCCCACACTTAAGCTTTTGCTTGTCCTCAAGCAAAATCCTTAACTTACAATTAAAACGATCTTTCCATAATTCACAATTCCTATCAACAATGCCTCATCATAATTCACAGATAATTTATACATGGATAATTTAACTCAAAGACTCTTAAAGATTCAAACAATATAAGTCATATATTTGTAGCATGAAAACATAGGTGTCTCCTCTTATCTAAATAATTACCTTTAATTCAAAACCAACAAGGATTGACATCCTCACTAAAGATTCACTCAAATCACTCAAAGTGTTTTAAGGTTCGAGAATAAGCACTCATAAGTCAAACCTGAAAAGTTAATCCCATTGGCTTGCCTGAAAATCAAATCTTAACCACTGTAATATGAGATGATACACAAATCAAAAGGTCTTTGACAGGGTTGTAACGGGGCTTAGGTTAAAGGTGTGGATAAAGGCTAAATTAGAAGGTTTAGAATCAAGATTGACCTGACCAATTACCTAACTAAAAATAATGAACTTGAAAATAAATGATTACATCAATTAAAACTTTGAAACTAATAATACTATGAGCTTTTTCTTTGATAATTAAAATTTAAATGTACAAGCTCACTTTTTGTACTACTAATGTTGAATATGCTTTGATTTTTTCAATTTTTTTTGTTTCTATTAAGATCAAATAGAAACATAATAAAGAAAACTTTATCAACTGAAATAAACTAATTCGGTAACTGATCAAATCAATTCTTGATAGAAGGGTAGTCAAAAGAATGGTGATAACAAATACAAAGGTTTTTGGGTTAATATTAGCAGGTAAATCAATAAAAAGGGTTGTTGGATCAAATGGGTTCACAAAGGGTTAATTTTTGAAGGTAGGCTTTTTAGTGGAGTGAATGGGTTAAAACCTAGGTGCATTTATCATCTCAGAATATCAAATCATTAATGTGGTCTCGGTATGTATAATCTAGGTAAGTTCTAGAATAACAATTCAGTTTTGACACACTCATAATCAACAAAGTGAGCATGAAAAGGAATATATGCTCTATAAGGCTCAAAATCTCACAAAAAATTATGGGTATTTGACATCAATCCCTGTAAATTTCAAACTTCAAGGTAATATTCAAATTTAGTTTAACAACCTAGGAATTTTTTTATTTTTGAAAAATAAACTTATCATGCTTGATTCTCTAGTATTCTTCAAGTATAAATCATCACTGCACAATTATCAATGACTTACTCAAAAATATATCAATAAAAATCATAAATCATCAGAATTTTCACCCTAATTGATAATATGAGAAAATTACTTAGGAACAAGACTAAAATTCAGGATTGTGAAACAATGCAAAAAGTTGGGTACTTTTACCCCCACACTTAAGATGTACATTGCCCTTAATGTACAAAGATAGATAAACAGTTATGTAATAAAATCAAAAGAGAAGGGGAGAAGTAACACTTCCTAAATTTTTGGATGGCTCAAAGAGTAGGCAGAGGTCATGGTGGAAGATGACTTATTTAGTAGTGAAGTACACCTAATGATTTGTTCGTATATGTAGAGTGTGTGTGATAAACCGTAAAAGTAACATATTTTAGGCCCACATTTAGTATGCTTTTAGATGATTTAGCCCTTGATTTATGTAAAAAGGTGCTCTTAATCCTTTCTTTTCATGTTTTATACTCAAGAAAGCACCGAGGACGAAAAGAACAAGAAACGGGCTTAAAACGGGCCAATTTGGGCCAAATAGGAAATTAAGACGGCCTGGACTTCAAGCCACATGACTATGCCTTGACAATTAACTAAGACACGACCATGCCATGATTTACATGGCCGTGCCCCAATCGACAGAATCGAGACATGGCCTGAAGACGATTTACACGGGCGTGTACTATGGCCGTGTCCCTGCCACAGAAAATAGCAATTCTACTCGAAATAGGATACTTTAAGGGAAAGAAACACATTCCAAAGCCTATTCAAACACCAGAGTAGGAATTATACTTGAATTAGGATACTTAGGGGCCAAGTAAGGCATCTCAAAGTCTATATAAACACCCAAGGGTGCAACTTAAGGGGGAGTTCGGCAAAAGCCTTCTGCCAGGGCTTTTGTCAAGGCGGTGAGCTAGGCCAAGGAGTCGAGCCAAAAGGTCAGATTTGTGGGAATTACTCAAAGATAGCCAGTTGATCCATCTCAAGGAGCCAAAATTCTACTCAAGACGACGGATTTCTCCTTCAATTCCTTCAGGGGGTTTTAGGGATTTCTTATGTTTTGTTTTATCTTTTCTCTTGAGATGTTTTCTTTATTCATTACGAACTAAACCCTTTAGATACCAGGGGATGAAACCTAGGTGAATCTTGTTATTGATTTCTAAATTATATGATAAATACTTAGTTTGTTCTTAATTATGCATGCTTAATCCAAATTTGATGTGCTTAGATGGAGGAGGAATAGACCTGCTTAAGAGTAGATCTGGCATAATTAAGTGGAGTTGATCGCACGCCTAGAGATAGGGTGATGAGATTTTTTCGGATTAGGGTGAAACCTAATATGGGAGTCCATAGATCGATTTACTGCTATCCTAGGGGGCTATTATTCGAGAAAGAGATTTTCGTTAATTAACCTAGGGTTAGATGTTATTCACCTCGAGAGAGGGTTTAATATACGCTAGGGAGTCTTACGGATCAAACTAAGTGAATAAATCATACGGTTCAGTGTTAAATAACAAGTGAAATCTAGGTGGATTCTTCCTGAGGGCATCGTCATGGTCAATTGAGTTTCCCTTCAAGTTATTTTCCAATTCATTCTTTCTGTCTTTGCGTCTTTAGTTTAGTAGTTGTAATTTAGATTAAAACAACTTCACTTATTTTAGGCTAAATAATAAAAAGAAAGTTAGTATTAGTACTTTTAGTTCCTTTGGGTTCGACAATCCGGTCTTGCCTATGCTATACTACTGTTCGATAGGTACACTTGCCTTTAATCATTTTCAGAGTTAGTTTCCAGTTCGATCATTCTCTTTATAAATTTTAAAACTCTACAAAACAACGATTAAGTTTTTTTGGCACCGTTGTTGGGGAACTAAATTATTAAGAAATCTCTATTTTTATTACTTTAGCCATTATTTTTATTTTTATTTTCACAATTTATTATTTCAGTCTTGCTAATTTTTCTTTCTTTTCCTAGCAGGTACCTCTAGTTTTTGACTAGAAGGAACCCGACAGGAACTCTAGTATACGATAGTGATATTAAAGCTACCGCTCGTAGGAATCGTAGAGAAATTAGTTGAACCCTAAATTACACAGAAGAAGAGCGAGAAGGCAGATCCAATCCTACTGAAGGGATGGATGAGAATAATCCATCACGAGATGTGAGAGAAAATAATGCTCCGCGTACTATATATGATTCTGCTAATCCTCATTTAACAGGAGCAGAATCGAGTATTATTAGACCTACTATAGCTGCTAATAATTTTGAATTAAAGCCTAACACAATACAAATGATTGAACAATTTGTTCAATTTGATGGTTTGCAAGATGAAGACCTGAACACTCATATAGCTAATTTTTTAGAGTTCTGTGATACTTTCAAAATAAATGGCATTTTTGATGTGCCATTCGTCTTGATTATTTCCCTTTTCATTAAGGAATAAAGCCAAACAGTGGTTATACTCGTTACCATAAGGGTCAATCACTACATGGGACCAAATGACCGAAAATTTTTATTAAAATATTTCCCATCGGCCAAGACGGCCAAATTACAGAATGATATCTCTTCTTTTGTGTAGATGGATTTAGAGACATTATATGACGCATGGGAGAGATGCAAGGATCTCTTGAGAAGGTGCCTACACCATGGTCTACCCTTGTGGCTACAAGTCAAAACTTTCTATAATGGTGTAAACCCCTCAATGAGGCAACTAATCAATTCAGCTGCCGGTGGAACCCTGAACAACAGAACTCCTGAAGCAACCTACGAGTTCATTGAAAAGATGTCACCAAATAACTATCAGTGGCAAGTTACAAGGACAAAACTGACAAAATCAGCCGGAGTTTACAACCTCGATGCAGTGACCATGCTATCAACACAGGTAGAGTTGATGAATAAAAAGCTTGATAGTTTGTGTTCTTCGTAGGTACATCCAGTCATGCAGTGCAACGCAAGTGGAACTGTGGCGAATCCTGAGTACCCACCCTACCAACCGGACGCAGAGAACGAACAGATGAACTATATAGGTAATAATTTCAGATCCAATAATAATCCTTATAGTAAAAACTACAATCCAGGTTGGAGGATACACCCAAATTTTTCATGGGGAGGCCAAGGAAACCAAGGATATCAAAGACAACAACCTCCTCGAAATTTCCAAAATCAACCATATCCACAAGAGAAGAAGCCAAACCTCAAAGAGATGTAGACAAAATTCATGGCAAACATAGAAAATCGTTTCCAAGAAATTGAGAAAACAATTGAAAGCAACGAAAACTAAGTCGGGGAACTTACTAAATCAGTCAAGAAAGCCACTAATGCAGTCGAACGACTCACAAAGCTAATGTCAGAACGACGGGAAGGACATCTACCAAGTAACACCGAGATTAACACAAATGAGCAAATTCAAGCTATCTCAGCTCATGATAGTAAGGGGTTAGATGAGCCCAATCCAATACAAGAAAACAAGGTAGACGAAGGTAAGGTAGAGGTAACACAAAAAAAGCCAAAACCAATAATCAAGGAGTACCAACCTCGCATACCTAATCCTGAAGCAATGAAAAGAGACGATTCAGAGGAATAATTTGGTAAGTTTCTTAAACTCTTAAAGAAATTACATATGAACTTAACTCTTCTCGAAGCTCTTTTTTAGATGCCAGACTGGAGGAAATTTTTAAGATAGCTCTTGACAAACAAATGCAAATTAGACGAAGAGCACTACGTAGAATTGAACGCAACATGCTCAGCAATGTTACAGAATAAACTGCCACAAAAGCTAAAAGATCCAGGGAGTTTTACAATTCCATGTTTAATTGGTAGTTTAGCTATTGATAATGCATTAACTGATTTAGGGGCAAGCATAAATGTCATGCCTTATACATTATTTAAACGACTAGGTCTAGGAAAGCCGAAATAAACTAAGATGAGTATACAATTAGCTGATCAAACTGTTAGAATTCTTAGGGGCATTATTGAAGATGTTCTTGTCAAAATCGATAAATTTATTTTCCCAGTAGATTTTGTTGTCTTAGATATGGATGAGGATAATACAATCCCCTTAATTTTAGGAAGACCCTTCCTAGCAACTACCAAAACTAAAATTGATGTTGCCACAGGAGAACTCATACTTTGTGTAGGTGACGAATCAATCAATCTTCAAGCTTTTGACTCGCACGACAATAATCGATAAAGGTAAGAAAGTCAATACAGATGATAATTAAATTGTTCAACCTTTATCACAGGAAACACCGCAAAAACACAACCCTGAGCCGACTCATAGATACCAAATCGACAAAAAAGAATCACACAAGGAACAAGACCTTAGGGTCGACAATTTAGAAGAGCAGAGGACACAAGTCAAAGAAAAATTGAAACTGCACGAAGTAAAACCAGAGGAACCACCAGAAGAGCTTATAGGAACATCAAACCACTACAAAATAGGAGACTAGGTACTGTTAGACAAAGCAGATCCGTACATCATGACAACAGACCTGAAGGCAAAGGGAGAAAACCTTCTTAAGGTACGCAATATCTTCCCACATGAAATAGTCGAGGTAAGCAACCCAACATTCAACACTTTTGAGTTAAACGCTTCTCGACTTCAACTTTGTCAAGAAAATAGAACTTTAAGCAAGAGGGAAGATATTCAAACCTTTAAACCTCCTTGATTTTTTTTCAATGTCGAGGAAAGTATAGCTTAAGACTATAAACGAGCGCTTCTCAAGAGGCAACCTGAGTAGTAACCCTACTTCTTTTTACATATGTTTTCATTTTATTTTATTTTCTCTCTTTCTCTTTGTAAACTAAATAAAAGTGCAGATTTCTAGGACACAGTTGTGTCCATGGTCGTGTGGACCATTGGAATCACCGTACTGACATAGCAGAGGCCGTGCGAATCAAATCCCAACCAGTTTTTGACATCACGGATCCAACCACTCCCTTACGGGCACTTGTAAATTGGCACTGCCGTGCTCCATGATCGTGTGAGGCTACTGACTTACCAGACACGAGAAAAGCATGCCCATGTTACCCAACCATGCCAATACACTACCATTTTAGAAACGGGCATGGCATTAGATAAACGGGCGTGGCAAACCAACACGCCTAGAACACGGCCATGCAATACGACCGTGTGAAGACACTGACTTATCGACCACGAGCATGGCAATTTGACCACGGGCGTTTAACTCCCAACACACCTCCAAACACGACCGTACGAAGCTACCGTGTAAAGCAACATGCCCTCGATACACGGGCGTGGGAACGTGCCAGATTTGAAATCCTATTTAAACCCCACAGCCCTTCTCCTTCTCCTCTCATTATTTCTTCCTTTTTTTCTTTCATAGAAAGGTGTCCAGACTCTTGAGCTACACTAGAATCATGCCAAAAAAGTGTAAGAAGGAAAGCATTGTCTCCTCAAAGGAGACCCCAACACATAAGTTCATGCTAGCCGCTTTATCCAAACACCAAGCCATGGGTCTTTTAGACCATTTAAATTTTTCTTTACGTTTATTTTCCCCTTTATCCTACTTATCTATACTTCTCTTCTGCTTAATATATTTTAATTTCTTTTAGTTTCTTAGTGTCAGGTTCTAAAGGCTGCTTGGGAATCATGCACCACAGCCTTTGAGGTCACACCCACCTCGCGAACCATCCAACAATAAGGACTCCTTAGTCCATTAGTCTTTTATTTTAATTTCAATTTTCTTCTTAGTCTCCTTCTCTTTATTTTCTTTGCCTTTAATTATAGTATTAGTATATTATTAATGTTTCTTTAGATTTCTTGGCTATATCTTTGCAGGTTACCCAATTTCTTTATCTAGCACAAACCTCATCGGTAACCACCTCACTAGGCCTATAGAAAACGCCACCACCGCCTCCGCCAACCACCTTCTACCACGACCTCTGCCAACTCCTGGAATTATCCAAAATTTAGGAAGTGTCACTTCTCCTCTTCTCTTTTGATTACATTATTAGTTATCTATCTTTGTACATTGAGGGCAATGTACATCTTAAGTGTAGGGGTAAAAGTACCTAAATTTTTGCATTATTCCAAAATCCTGAATTTTAGTCTTGTTCCTAATTAATTTCTCATATTATCAATTAGGGTGAAATTTGTAATGATTTATGATTTTTATTGATATGTTTTTGAGTAAGTCATTGATAATTGTGCATTGATGATTTATACTTAAAGAATACTAGAGAATCAATGGTGATAAGTCTATTTTTCAAGAATAAAAAATTTCCTAGGTTGTTGAACTGAATTTGAATATTACCTTGAAGTTCGAAATTAATAGGGATTGATGTTAAATACCCATAATTTTTGTGAGATTTGAGCCTTATAGAGCATATATTCTTTTTCATGCTCACTTTATTAATTATGAGTGTGTCAACACTGAATTGTTATTCTAGAACTTGCCTTCATTATACATATCGAGACCACATTAAATGATTTGATATACTGAGATGATAAAGGCGCCAAGGTTTTAACCCATTCAATCCACTAAAAAGCCTACCTACATAATTAACCCCTAGTGAACCCCGTTGATCCTAACAACCCTTTTATTGATTTACCCGCTAAATTTTAACCCAAAACCCTTTGTATTTGTTATCACCATTCTTTTAACTACCCTTCTATCGAGAATTGATTTGATCAATTGCCAAAATTAGTTTATTTCAGTTGATAAAGTTTTCTTTATTATGTTTCTAGTCTGTTCTTAAAAAAACAAATAAAAAAATCAAATTATGTTCAGTATTAGTGAGCTTGTACATTTAAATTTCAATTATCAAAGAAAAAAGCTCGTAGTATTTTTAGTTTCAAAGTTTCAATTAATGTAATCATTTATTTTCCAGTTCATTATTTTTAGTTAGGTAATTTGTCAATTCAATATCGATTCTAAACTTTCTAATTCAGCCTTTATCCACACCTTTAACCTAAGCCTTGTTACATCCCTGTCAAAGACCTTTTGATTTGTGTATCATCTCATATTACAGTGGTGGAGATTTGATTTTCAGGCAAGCCTATGGGATTAACTTTTCAGGCTCGACTTATGAGTGCTTTTTCTTGAACCGTAAACACTTCAAGTACTTTGAGTGAATCTCTAGTGAGGATGTCAATCCTTATTGGTTTTGAATTAAAGGTAATTATTTAGATAAAGGGAGACGCCTATGGTTTTATGCTACAAAATTATGACTTAGAATTGTTTAAGCCTTTAAAAGTCTTTGATTAAATTGTCCATGTATAAATTATCTGTGAATTATGATGAGGCATTGTTGATAGGAATTATGAATTATGGAAAGTTCGTTTTAATTATAAGTTGAGAATTTTGCTTGAGGACAAGCAAAAGCTTAAGTGTAGGGTTATTTGATAAACCGTAAAAGTAACATATTTTAGGCCCACATTTAGTATGCTTTTGGATGATTTAGCCCTTGATTTATGTAAAAAGGTGCTCTTAATCCTTTCTTTTCATGTTTTATACTCAGGAAAGCACCCGAGGACGAAAAGAATAAGAAACGGGCTTAAAATAGGCCAATTTGGGCCAAAGAGGAATCGACACGGCCTAGGCTTCAAGCCACACGACTGTGCCTCCACAATTAACTAAGACACGATGATGCCATGATTTACACGGTCATTCCCAAATTAACAGAATCGAGACACGGCCTGAAGACGATTTACACGGGTGTGTACCATGGCCGTGTCTCTGTCGCAGAAAATAGCAATTCTACTCGGAATAGGATACTTTGAGGCAAAGAAACACATTTGGAAGCCTATTCAAACACCAGAGTAGGAATTATACTTGAATTAGGATACTTAGGGGCCATGTAAGGCATCTCAAAGTCTATATAAACACCCAAGGGTGCAACTTTAAGAGTGTTTGGCAGAAGCCTTCTGCCAGGGCTTTTGTTAAGGAGATGAGGTAGGCCAAGGAGCCGAGCCAGAAGGTCAGATTTGTGGGAATTACTCAAAGATAGCCAATTGTTCCATCTCAAGGAGCTGAAATTCTACTCAAGACGGCGGATTTCTCCTTCAATTCCTTCAGGGGTTTTAAGGATTTCTTATGTTTTGTTTTATCTTTTCTCTTGAGATGTTTTCTTTATTCATTATGAACTAAACCCTTTAGATACCTGAAGGGAATGAAACCTAGATGAATCTTGTTATTGATTTCTGAATTATATGATAAATACTTAGTTTGTTCTTAATTATGCATTCTTAATCCAAATCTGATGTGCTTAGGTAGAGGAAGAATAGACCCTGCTTAAGATTAAATCTAGCATAATTAAGCGGAGTTGATCGCGCGCCTAGAGATAGGGTGACGAGATTTTACGGATTAGGGTAAAACCTAATATGGGAGTCCATAGATCGATTTACTGCTATTCTAGGGGGTTAGTATTCGAGAAAGAGATTTTCGTTAATTAACCTAGGGTTAGACGTTATTCGCCTCGAGAGAGGGTTTAATATACGTTAGGGAGTCTTACGGATCAAAGTAAGTGAATAAATCATATGGTTCAGTGTTAAATAACAAGTGAAATCTAGGTAGATTCTTCTTGAGGGTATCGTCGTGATCAACTAAGTTTCCCTTCAAGTTATTTTCCAATTCATTCTTTCTGTCTTTGCATCTTTAGTTTAGTGGTCGTAATTTAAATTAAAACAACTTCACTTATTTTAGGCTAAATAATAAAAAGAAAGTTAGTATTAGTACTTTTAGTTCCTTTGGGTTCGACGATCCGGTCTTACCTAAGCTATACTATTTATTGATAGGTACACATGCCTTTAATTGTTGTCAGAGTTAGTTTATAGGTTCGATAATTCTCTTTATACATTTTAAAACTCGACAAAACAATGATCAATGTGATTGAAACTGTGATGTCATCAGCTAGATATTTCGGCAGTGTAAATAAATATATGTTAGACATACTCAAAGATTAGATAACCAATGATAAACATAATAAAAGTTTGCAATGAATAAAAGTTTCATATTACGACAAATAAAGAAAATTAAAATAAAGGAAAAATAAAAATAAAAATAGAATAAAACTAAAAATGAGAAAATAAATTTAGGTAATCAAAAGGACTCAGAGGTCCTCATCATCGGTCAGGTCTTGTGGTGGTGTTGGTGATGATATATGGATGTGATGGCATATTTGCTAGAGTGTAGCCTCAATCCCATCAAAACATCAAGCGGTGTCGTTGAAGCGCATGCGATCTCGCTCGAACGGGGTGAGACGTGTAGAGATATCTTCCATCGAGGCTGTTGGATAGGATGGCTACTAGCTCGGGACTGGTGGGACATCATCAGTAATGTCCTCGGGCACCTCCTCATCTGTAGCTAGTCAATACTGAGGGGGGTCTGTCCCACGACGATATTTTATCATCCTCATGTGTAGCATTGTTTGGATGCCCTGAGGCGCCATCTGGCCGATCATTTTCAATGAGGAGATCTGAGCCTCGGTGTTGAGGAGGCCAAAGTGTTGAGCTAACCGAGTGATGTATGGCCCCATCGATAAAATGCCCTTCCTATGCAGTTCCGTTTGGTGTTGAATTGCACAGGCGATGAAGTAGGCAAGGTCGAACACGTGCCCTTCTGACATGCACGATAGGTAGTAGACATCATGCTTATTTACTACGTCAGTGCTCTCATGTCGATCGGTGATAGTATGAGCTAAAAATATTGTAGGGATGGTCCAAGGGCTATCGCCTTAGAGCGACTTGGGTCGTAGACTCCCGTGGTGGGGGCTAAGCTGTGCCAGTAGTTGAGTGGAGTGCGGTGGAGTTGACGGTCTAACTCAGAAAGAAGATTTTTTGCTATAAACTCCTCCGTATAGAGTCCGAGTGTTGTGCCAACTTGCGGTACGCTTAGTCGATGTATTGTGCCCCCTAAACGGAATTGGACTGTGCCTGGATCGTCATATAGGGTCATCACTGTCTGAAAGGTGAAAGTGGTGCAGAACTCGAGTGTGAGTTCCAAATATGTGGGCTCAATTATAGAGAAAAATTGCTCCCATGGCTCGGTTAATATGAGGGCTCAAATATTAGCCGCTAGTCTGACTTGTTCGATGACATTCCAGTCAATACACCTTCCAGTGCCAAGAGGTCTTTTTCAAAATGCGGTATCATTATTCCTGTTCTTCCTTTGAGAATTGGAGGAAGTGGTGTCGTATTTCGGAGGAAGCACTGGCTGAAGACGAGCTGGGTCCTTTTCACTTTTTCGAGCTCTGGGCTGTTGATCTCTTTCCGCGAGATGATGACATTGTACCTGAAATCAATAATCAAATATAAAGAAAGTTCTTTTTTTATCAAACCTCAACAAAAAATATAGCAAGAATATTCCACACTAAATCAAATGAAACTAAAATTTTGAGAAGTTAGAATACTAAAGCTAACTTAAGCATGTTAATCACCAGAAATTATTTTGACAGCAGTGGTTATTTCAAACACAGAAATGTATCAATCATATTAGTTCTAAAATGCAAGAATTTATTCCTAGATATTTAAAAGTAGAAAGAAACTAAATCATGAAAATGAAACAATGGTTAGAGCATGATAGCAGTGAATTAATGGAGAGTGACCAGTAGGATTCTGGGTTGGGGTGACGGATAGTGCACGATCGTGGAGTGGTGGCGCACAGTGGTGTCATGATTTTTTCTGCGCATGCACAACTATGGTGAGGGCGAGGGCTACTGCGGCTCAGTGGTGGTGAGGGCGTGAAGTGCGGTTTTGTAAGGTTTTCTTGACGAAAAGTGAAGGTTGAGAAGTTTTTAGGGGATTGAGGGTGTGGGTGTGGCAGGAATGGGGGAGAAGAAGGCTGAAAAATTTTTTTTAGGGTTGATTTTGGGGGGTGAACAGTTTAAGTTTCTTAAAATAGGGGTGAAAGCACGGGAAGGGGCCATGCCCGTCCTCGATTTTTATGTGCCCGTGATTTTCGTGATTTTAAATTTTGGGCGCGTTCAGGTATTAGGCCACGGCTGTGGGCATTTATGGCATGCCCATGTTTTATTCACACAGTCCTATAGAACGGGCGTGTTTCGCCCGTGTTCGATAAGTCAGTATGTTGGCACGGTGAGGTAACACGGGCGTGTGTAGCCCGTGTGTGGAAAGTCAGTATCTTCACACGGTCATCAGGCATATGCGTGTCTCACCTGTGCTTGAAAAGTCAGTAACCTCGCACAGGTAGTCGGTACGGGCGTGGTTTTTTTATCGCAAGCAGTGTTGGGAAATCAAATTAATCTTTGTCGTGCACGGTTATTGGCCTGCCTGTGGTTTGTCTCTTGGCTTCCACACGGCCACAGGCATGAACATTTATAAGGCCTGTTGTATAAAACCTGCACTTTATTAGATTAGTTAGATGCTGAACAGTTAAAAGTATGATGTTAGGGAAGTTAGTGCTCGGGTTGCCTCCCGAGAAGCGCTTGTTTATAGTCTTAAGCTAGACTTTCCCTGTTTTTGATTCTAAAAGAAGGTTCATGAAGTAGAAGCTCCTCTCTCATATCTCCAAAATCTGCACCATTATAAATTTTGAGTCGGTGACCATTTACCTTGAATGTGCCCTTAGTAGGGTGAGTTACCTCGATTGTGCCATATGGAAAAGTTGTTTTGATAATGAATGGGCCTGACCATCTTGATTTTAGCTTCCCAGGGAAAAATTTGAGCCTTGAGTTGTACAGTAGGACCAAGTCCCCTACTTCAAATTGTTTTGACTTCTTTAGACGAGAATCATGGCGTCGCTTTGTTGCCTCTTTGTATAGTTTCGAGTTCTCATAGGCCTCAGCTCTCTATTCATCTAGCTCGTTAATCTGCATCATTCTTTTCTTTCCTGCAATTCTAAGATCAAAATTTAAAAACTTTATGGCCCAAAAAGCTTTGTGTTCTAACTCGAATGGTAGATGACAGCTTTTCCTATATACAAGTTTGTATGGGGATGTCCCTAGAGGTGTTTTAAATGTTGTTCTATAGGCCCATAAGGCATCATTGATAAACCGTAAAAGTAACATATTTTAACCCCATATTTAATATGCTTTTGGATGATTTAGCCCTTGATTTATGTAAAAAGGTGCTTTTAATTCTTTCTTTTCATGTTTTTACTCAAGAAAGCACCCGAGGATAAAAAGAACCCAAAATGGGCTTAAAACAGAGTAATTGGGCCTTAGCAAGAATTCAACACGGCCTAGCCCAAAGCCCACACGATCGTGCTTCGCCGATTACCTAGAGCACGGCCTCAACTCCGTGACACACGACCGTGCATCATCCATTTCCCATACGGACATGCCTGGTGATCTACATGGCCGTGTCCCAATCGATAGACCTGAAGCACGGCCTGAATCTCGACTTACACGGCTGTGTCCAAAATGACAGAATCAAGGCATGACCCAACCATGATTTACACGGGCGTGTGCCATGGCCGTGCCCCTGCCGTGGGAGAGAGCAATTTCATTTGGATTTGGATGCTTGAAGCAAAAAAAAAAACATACCCTTAAGTCTAGCTAAACTCCCTAATAGTAATTCTACATGAAGGAGGTACTTAGGAGCCAAGTATAGCATCTCAAAGGCCTATATAAACAACCCAAGGTAGACATTGAAGGGGGCTTTTTGGTAGAGGCTTTTGCCGCTTTCATCTTTTAGGGAGTCACTTGAAGATAGCCAGTTGATCTGAAACACCCCACACCCGGCCCACGAGCCTGAACCGGATCTGGTATGTTCCTAAAGTAAACTGGTTTCAATAATTTCCGTTACTTAGAGAAATTTGTAAAAATTTTGGAAAACTATTATTTTGAGTTGGGCTTAGATTGGAAACCCATTTATTTAATCTTGTAAATCCAATTTGATTTAATATGTCCAAAACAGTTCTTAGCACAATATTTAAAAGTAAAGTAAAAGTAAAGAATAATCCGCTGGGCCTTATGGCCTTATTACATCAAATAAACCCAAAATAAAGTTTAAGGTACCAAATAAAATAAAGTCCAAATAAAATAAAATCTCCGAATGTAGCATGACCACCTCAAGGTCCACTGCCCGGTCAAATCCAACGCTCATCACCTGAAAGTAATTCCCATAACGGGATGAGTCAACAGACTCAATGTGCACACAATACTAACATTCAACAAATTAGGCATACATGTTCAAATCATCAGATCCATATAAAATGAAATTATGATGCAACCCAAACCCAAGCCTAATGGTCCATCCGCTACACTCCACCCGTACCTGCCATTCACACCGTGGGGACTACTAAGTCAACCCTCCATCCGCTACACACCATCGAAGGCAGTCGCTGCAGTCGACGTGCTCATCGCCCATGTACGTTGTGTCATTAGACACTATATTCAAATAATGTAACCGGAGTTACCAAATTCAGATAATGTAACCGAAGTTACCATATTCAAATAATGTGACCGTAGTCACCATATTTCGTTGGTGAGACCAAAGTCAACACCTTCGTTGGTGAGACCGAAGTCAACACCTACTCTTCCCCTTTCACATAAATCCCGAATGCCCCAAAAAAAATATATAATGCATAACTTACTTAATTTCATGTTCATATACATATATTCGCATGTTATAAAATAACATATTTCACAACCCTATCAGAAGTAGGAAACGTACCTGGGTACTTTTTGCCACATTTGTGGTACTTAGCCACATTCACATTCTTATACATATTCATATATTAAAATAATAGCCATATGAAATATCGAAGGTTAGTAAGGGTACACACCTAATTTGCTTAATAGGTTCCTTGAGATCTCGAAGATCCCGATCTAACTTTAGATCTGTTAACTCCTATATTCGGCCATCATATAAGTCACATTAATAAACCTATTTGGCTTAAAACAAAACCAAATCCTAGTAGGATTTGTAAAAAGACTCACCTTTGCCGATTTGGTGTTTATACAATTCCGAAAACTTGGTTTTTCCTTTACGATATTCTACCAACCTTAAATCTCAATATGGGTTAGTTTTGGCTTTTTAATAATTAAAGAATTGATCAAAGTAATTACACAAGCCTTGGCGAATGTGTCTCACCTTAATTTCCTTGAATCAAATCCAAAACTCTTCCTTTGATATTCGCCAAGAGACATAAAAGGGTTATTTTTTAAATCTTGATTAAATTAAAAGAACAAGAATTAATTGCTCTTACCTTAGATCCTTGATCTTTATATTCGGTAATTGTGGAAACCTGAGATCCCTTGTATATTCGACCATGATCAAAAATAGGGATTAGGCCTTTTACTTTCGGCAACTAGAAAAGAAAGAGAGGAAATTGAATGGCTTAACCTTACCTTGATGCCTTTAATCAATTGCTTCCTTGTCTTGAGTTACAGAGATCCGGCTATGGAGATTTAACAAAGATCAAAAGAGAAGGGTTTTGACTTAACAATGACAAAGGAGAGGAGAAGAAAAGATGGAGTCCTTGCTTAGGAGAAATTTCGGCAAAGAGAATAGGGGATAGGGAATTTTCAGCACACAATTGAAAAGATGAGAGAAAAGTCTCCAACTCTCCTCCTTTAACTGAAATTGCAATGCCAAGAGTCCTTGACTTGGCCACTACTTCCCCACAAGTGATAATATTATCATTTAATTATCACAAGTATTTAATTCATTCTATATATCCTCAATTATCTTATTAAAAGAAAATTCTTATTTATCACTCATTAATCAAGTTTTAACCGAAATAAAACTCCTCCCTTACTAGGATTAGGTGCCGTCCACCCTTAGCCTTGGAAGCCAAAATAAAAACTTCAATATTTGCTTTCCAAGTGACTCGAACTCAGGCCATTTCCATAAACTTTAAGTGACACCTTTAGGCCACTTTTCCAAGCCCGATTGTGTGTCAAATTTCACCAACTTTTTCTTTTAAGGCCCTCTTGCCCTTATTTCCTATTTTAGGCTTTAAAATTTGTCATTCTGGCCTTATTTCTAAGTTTCCTAAAATTTTCGATCGGCTCTGTAACTTGCCATTTTTCTTACATCTTCAGGTTTCCAAAATGTTCAAGTTTCCAAAATGTTCAGGTTTCCAAAATGTTCAGGTTTCCAAAATGTTCAGGTTTCCAAAATGTTCAGGTTTCCATTTTCATGCATTTCCAGGTTTCCAAAAATATCATTCCAAATTTATTCCAAAACACATAAAAGATGTCTTTTTGTACAATTAGGCCAAAATGCATAGGCCCTTTTCAGGATGTTACATGATCCATATCAAGAAGCCGGAGTTCTATTCAAGACAGAGGATCTCTCCTTCAATTCCTTGAGGGTTTTAGGGATTTATTATGTTTTGTTTTATCTTTTCTCTTGAGATGTTTTCTTATTTAGTTATGAACTAAACCCTTTAGATACCTGAAGGGGATGAAACCTATGATGGATTTTGTTATTTGATTTCTAAATTAAATGATAAGTACTTAGTTTGTTCTTAATTATGTTGCTTAATTTAATCTGATATGCTTAGGTGGAGGAGGAATAGACCCTACTTAAGAGTAGATCTAGCATAATTGATCGGAGTTGATCGGGCGCCTAGAGATAGGGTTACGAGATTTTGCCGGATTAGGGTGAAACCTAATATGGGAATCCATTGATCGATTTATTGCTTCCTTAGAGTGTTATTATAAGAGAACGAGAGTTCCACTAAGTAAGTTGAGGTTAGATGTTATTCGCCTCGAGAGAGGGTTTAATATAGGTTAGGGAGCCTCACGGATCAAGCTAAGTAAAGAAATCATATGGTTTGTGGAATAAATAATAAGTGAAGTCATAGGCGGATTCTTCCTGAGGGTATCGTCTTCATCAACTGAGTTTTCCTAAAATCTTTCTCCCATTTATTCTTTTGTCTTTGTATCTAGTTTAGTTTTTCATTAGTTTTATAAACCAATCACAACATATTTCAGGCTAAATAATAGAAAGAAAGTGAGTAGTAGTACTTTGGGTTCGGTAAGATATTCTTGCCTTAACTATACTACTGTTCGATAGGTGCACTTGCCTCTATCGTTGTCACAGTTAGTCTACAGGTTCGATCATTCTTTTATAAATATTAAAACTCGACTGTTTGACACAATCAATCATCTACTTTTAATGCCCAATCTTTTCTATTCGATTCAACCGTTTTTCTAGGATGCGCTTAAGTTCTCAGTTTGCTACTTTAACTTGCCCAGTGGTTTGAGGGTGATATGGGGTAGCTGTCCTGTGGTGTACTACATATTTCATTAGAACTTTTTCAAATTGAGTATTACAGAAATGAGTACGCCTATCACTAATGATAGCTCTAGGTGTCCCAAATCTAGAAAACAGTTTCTTGAGAAATTTAACTACTACCCTAGCATCATTGGTAGGTAAAGCTTCTACTTCTACCCATTTTGACATGTAATCAACTGTCACTAGGATGTATTTATTTCCAAATGAACTAGGGAATGGTCCCATAAAATCAATACCCTATACATCAAGTAATTCACATGATATCATATATGTTTGAGGCATTTCATCACGTTTAGAAATATTACCTGTTCTTTGGCATTTATCACATGAGGTAGCATACATGTTGGCATCTTTAAATAGAGTGGGCCAATAAAAACCTGATTCGAGTATTTTGTGTGCTATCTTAATGCCACTATAGTGTCCTCCTGAGGGTCCTGAATGGCAATGTTCCAAGATTTTGCTTGCTTCTGCCTTTGTAATGCATCTTCGAATTACGATTTGCACATATACAGAAAAGAAAAGAATCTTTCCAAAAATAGTTTTTCACATCAGCAAAGAATCGCTTCTTTTGGTGATGTGTTAGTCTTTTTGGCAAGATGTTAGCTGCTAAATAATTCGCAATATTTACAAACCATGGTACCTCATAATGTGTTATAAAAAAGAGTTGTTCTTCAGGAAATGAATCATTTATCTCATTTTTATCGAGCTCCCTGATATGTGGATTCTCAAGTCTGGAAAGGTGATCTGCCGCAAGATTCTCAGCTCCCTTCTTATCTTGTATTTCCAAGTCAAATTCCTGTAAGAGTAAAATCCATCGTATGAGTTGAGGTTTTAAAACAGGTTTGTTTAAGAGATAACGAAGAGCTGAATGGTCAGTGCAAACGACAACTTTAGATAATATTAGATACTACCTAAATTTGTCAAAAGCAAAAACTACAGCTAGCAATTCTTTCTCTGTGGTGGTGTAGTTTTCTTGTGCAGGTGTTAATGTTCTGCTAGCGTAGTAAATTGGTTGAAAATGCTTGTCTCTTCGTTGTCCCAAAATTTTACCTACTGCAAAATCACTTGCATCACACATTAGTTCAAAGGGTAAGTTCCAATCAGGTGCAATTATAATCGAAGCATTTATTAATTTATCCTTGAGGATATTTGTAACACCCCTAACCCGTATTCGTCGCTGAACTAGGGTTACGAGGCATTACCAATTCGGATATAACCTAGAATAAACATTAATATCTTTACAAATATTTTGTAAGCTAATTATAGAACGTATTACTTCAATACTTGTGTACATTAAATCGAATAATCCATATCACACGGCTTATTGTCCTTTAGTGTATCTAACATAAACAATTACACACCATGGTCAAGTAAAGATTTTAAATGTCATAGTGATATGAGCATTTAACATTATCATATATGAATCATTTTCAAACTCCAATGACAAATTAAAACATACCCAAGTTTCATATCAAAAATCATATTTAGACACCATTAGTTCAACCATACAAAGAGTTTTCAATTCGGTCATCAAATAACCTTAACATTCGTACTAAGTTTCTCCATTCAATAATAAGCAAATCATACTATTTCATTTTTGAATATCAAGCATATCATGTCTAAACATCATTCAATCTAACATTCAAGAAACTAAATAAAAATTCAAACCTAATAACCAACTATCCAAGAATAATATATGTATATACTCACTTACACAAACCGAATCAAAATAGCTAAATATAATCATGCATTATTGAACTTAATTGTTATCTAGTAAGTGACCAAATCAAATATACACACACATGTCATAAACATTATTTAACAAATATATATCACATACTATAACTTAAACATGCATCCATCATTTACTTCATTGCCTAAACCGAATATTACACCATGCTTACCAATATTCATTGTCGAATCATATATCCAAACATTATAAATGTATATACCATATATTAAGCTCATCAACATGAGCTAATTTATAAGTCATTCATGTCATAACCTAACATGCATGATAATAGTACCACTCTCACGCATGATTAAACCATATTCAAGCATAAATGATAATTCATGGCATGAGCAAACTATATCATCAAAACACAAGCGGGTTATCCAAAATAGATAGCCATTTTGCATGGCTAGCATATTTACGATTACAAAACATTGGTTATCCTGTTTAGTCTAACCTATACATGCCCCTTTAAATACCAAACTAAGTTATCCAATACCAAAAGAAAGTCGATAGTGCAGTTGACTTCTTCCCAGATCCTTCGAGTTTGTAGCTTGAACCTAAATCTATAAAACAAGGGTAAACAAGAATACACACAATAAGCATGCTAGCTTAGTAAGTCTCAAGCAGTATTTATGACATATACCCACATATGTACCATTATAGCCGAATATCAATGTTCATATATAGCAAAATCTTGTTCATCGTATACTTAACTTGTAAGACTTATTGAAAGTATCTTGATCGATAAATAAAGTCATATGCAATTCCACATACAACCGAATAACATCTTGATGTACATCTAAAATGATCTCACATAATTGAATGTATACAAATATATATGTATATAAAGCATGGCGAAACCCCATATATATATAATATAATTTCTCCTATATGCAAATAATCCATATCAACTTAATGTCATTTTATTCACATACCTTACATACCAAATGCACCAACACATTTCTATCAACTTACGTATTTGATCAACATCACATAAAAATATATAATTTGACTTTTATCATTACAAATACATAAATAGGCCAAATCATGTATTTGTTCAAATAGATTAGCACATATTTCATATTTACATAACCATTTATCATTTCAAATAATCAACTTACCTTGTCACGTACCAATATAATAAGTTAATTTCCTTTTTCTTTTTAGAGCTTATAGCTCAATCTACTATGTATATACATCTCCGATTCTCTGTTTTAACTTATCACCGGCAAAAAGCCTGCTAGGCATTAAAGCCCGAATTAAGTCACCGGCACGAGGCCTGCTAGGCATTAAAGCCTGAAATGAATCACCGGCACAGGGCCTGCTAGGCACAAAGCCTGACATATAACACCGGCACAAAGCCTGCTAGGCATTAAAGCCTGAAATGAATCACAGCAAGGCACCGCTAGGCTTAAAGCCTGAAATAAGTCACCGGCACTAGGCCTGCTAGGCTTAAAGCCCGAGATATCATCATTTCCAACATTTCAATGAACATTTCAATAGTATCATAACCACTTATCACTTAGATTTCATAACTCTATCACATTTCCAATTCAACTAAGCTCATTCATTTTTCACGAATAAAACTATTATAACATTGTACAATAAAACACTACATTCGGCTATCACATGAAAATATACCAAAATTTATCAAATTTGTCATGTAATACTTTCATAAAGCATTCTTTAATATAATCCAGCTTAGGGACTTACCTCGGCTGTCGATAGATCGTGCGAATCGGCTATTCGATAACCTTTGTTTTTCCCCGATCCAAATCCGTTTTTCTTTGTTCTTGTTCTAAACACATAAAAATTTAACTCATTCAAGTACATTTCAATTCAATTTAGTCCCAAATCACATTAATGGGTAAATTACCCTTTTACCCCTAGTGTTTCACATTTTTACACTTTAGTCTTAATTGCACAAAATACAAAATACACATTATTTCAACACAACACTCAAGGGCCGAATATGTATAAGGACTATATAAGTCCATTTCTTTCATTTATTTTACATTTAAGCCCTCTCAAATTTTCATTTTTACAAATTAGTCCTATTTACTAAATTTTCACTAAAACTTCAATACAAAACTTATCAATCTTAATCCTATCTTTAAATTAAATTCATCAAACATCAATTATCATATAACAATGTTAATGGCCAAACCTTAAACATGCTCAGATTTAAAAATTACAACATGGATCGGCTACGGTTTGAAGCAACGATCTCAAAAACGTAAAAATTATTAAAAATCGAACAAATTTACATACCTAAATCAAGCAAAACTCAAAGCCGAATGTGCCAAGCTTTCTCCTTGCTTTTTTTTTTACTTTTTTACCAAAGAGATGAATAATGCATGGCTTTCTTATTTTTGTTTCATTAACATATATTAACTAGTTTATTTTAACATAAAATGCAATAAAATATAATATAAAATACCAACACTATTACATGCATTATGATGGCCGGCCACTAACTTAAAAATGGGCTATTTTCCCTTTTAATACCTCATATTAAAAAGCCATCTTCATTCTAGCACTTTACACTATGGTATGCAACTTTTACACTTTATGCGATTTAATCCTTTTTGTTAAATTGAACACACAAACGATCAAATTTTTCTACGAAACTTTCACACACATTAATTCACATATAATAAACACAAAATATAATATTTAAATATATTTTAGACTAGGATTTGTGGTCCCGAAACCACCGTTTTGATTAGGGTCAAATTCGGACTGTTACAACTCTCCCCCTTAAGGATTTTCGTCCTCGAAAATCTTACCGTTAAACAACGTCGGATATTGTTGCCTCATTGAATCTTCGGCTCCCACGTAGCCTCTTCAACTCCGTACCTTTTTCACATCACTTTCACTAGTGGGATTTTCTTGTTTCTTAACTCTTTCTTTTCCCGAGCTAAAATACGAATCGATTCTTCCTCATACGCCATATCGGGTCAGATTTCAATCTCAGACGGTGTAATCACATGGGACGGATCTGATCTGTACTTACAAAGCATCAAAACATGAAATACGTCATGTATCTTTTCTATTTCAGAAGGCAACTTCAATCTATAAGCAACAGGCCCAATACGTTTAGTAATTTCATAAGGTCCGATGAATCTCGGACTAAGTTTGCCTTTTCGACCAAATCGAAGTACCTTTTTCCATGGAGAAACTTTCAAGAATACTCGATCTCCAACTTGAAATTCAATGTCTTTACGTTTCAAGTCAGCATAGGATTTTTGACGATCCGAGGCAGCTTTCAAATTGTCTCTAATAATAGCTACTTTCTGTTCGGTTTCTTTAATCAAATCAACCCCGTGTATCTTATTCTCACTGAGCTCAGTCCAGTATAATGGCATTCGACACCTTCGTCCGTACAAGGCTTCATAGGGCGCCATTTTGATACTAGATTGAAAGCTATTATTATTAGCAAATTCAATCAAAGGTAGGTATCATTCCCACGTACCTTCAAACTCGAGAACGCAACATCTCAACATGTCCTCAAGTATCTGAATAGTTCGCTCGACCGACCATGCATCGTGGATGAAAGGTCGTACTAAAATGTAGTTTAGTACCTAAAGCATCTT
Source organism: Gossypium rotundifolium (assembly GCA_025506655.1). Lineage (NCBI taxonomy): Eukaryota > Viridiplantae > Streptophyta > Magnoliopsida > Malvales > Malvaceae > Gossypium > Gossypium rotundifolium. The sequence goes on from CP106725.1 coordinate 55,439,790, forward strand.
GCAACTTCTTCCAAAACCTTGATGTAAATCTCAGGTCTCTGTCTGAAACAATGGAACTAGGTACACCATGCAATCTCACAATCTGCGATACATACAATTCAACAAGTTTATCGAGTGAAAAGTCTGCACGAACCGGCACAAAATGAGTTGATTTAGTCAGTCTATCAACTATAACCCAGACGGCATCTTTCTTACTCGGTGTCATAGGAAGACCGGATACAAAATCCATTGTAATTCTATCCCATTTCCATTCAGGTATCATGATCGGTTGAAGCAACCCAGAAGGCACTTGATGCTCGGCTTTTACTTGCCAACAAATTAAGCACTTTGAAACAAATTCAGATATATCTCGTTTCATACCAGGCCACTAGTAGAACTGCTTCAAGTCATTATACATTTTCGTACTACCTGGATGTATCGACATCTGACTATTTTGAGCTTCATTCAATAACATCTGAATCAAATCCACGTCCCTCGGTACACACATTCGGCCTTTGTATTTCAAGCAGTCATTGTCATCAATTTGAAATTCTGACTCTGCATTATTTTCACACTGAGCCCGTTTGATAGTCATATCTTTGTCAGCTTTTTGTGCATCACAAATTTGCTGAATAAACATCGGTCTTGCTTTTAACTCGGCTATGATCGAACTATCACCTGATATAACCATCTGTGTGTTCAATGCACGAAGAGCAAGTAATGAATTTCGACTTAATGCATCTGCAACAACGTTAGCTTTCCCCGGATGGTAGTCAATCACTAACTCATAGTCTTTCAACAGTTCTAACCATCTACGTTGTCTCAAGTTCAACTCTTTTTGAGTCATCAAATATTTAAGACTTTTGTGATCCGAATAAACATGACATTTCTCACCAAATAAATAATGACGCTAAATTTTCAGTGCGAACACAATAGCTGCAAGTTCTAAGTCATGCGTCGGGAAATTTCTTTCATGCGGCTTTAGTTGTCTTGAAGCATAGGCTACAACTTTGCCTTCCTGCATCAAAACGCAGCCCAAACCATTCAAAGAAGCATCAGAATAAACAACAAATTCTTTACCCGATTCATTTGAACTAACACTGGAGCTTCATCAAAAGGGCTTTCGACTTATCAAAACTTTTTCGACACTTTTTCGACCACTCGAAACGACATCTTTCGCAACAACTTTGTCAGCGGGTAGCTATCATAGAAAAACCTTTCACAAATCGTCGATAGTAACCCGCAAGTCCCGTAAAACTTGAATCTCGTAAACATTTTTGGTGGCTTCCAATCAAGTATAGTGAGATTTTGTTCGGATCAACTCGAATGCCCGATTTGAAACAACATGTCCCAAAAAGTTGACCTCTTTCATCCGAACTCATACTTACTAAACTTCGCACAAATTGCTGATTTCGCAAAGTTTGTAGCACTAATCTCAAATGCTCAGCATGCTCGATTTCATCTTTGGAGTAGATCAATGTATCATCAATAAACACTACCACAAATCAATCCAAAAACTGTCTAAAAACCCGATTCGTCAAATCCATAAAAACAGCAGGTGCATTACTAAGCCCAAAAGGCATAACCAAAAACTCAAAATATCTGTACCTCGTCCGGAATGTAGTCTTTGGCACATCTGTATCTCTGACTTGCAACTGATAATAACCCGATCTCAAATCTATCTTCGAAAATACTGAAGCCCCTTTCAACTGATCAAATAAATCATCTATTCGAGGTAACGGGTACTTATTCTTTATAGTTACCTTATTCAGTTGCCGATAATCAATACACATTCGCATCGTTCTATCTTTCTTTCTCACAAAAAGAACTGGTGCACCCCAAAGAGAGAAACTTGGTCGTACAAAGCCTCTATCTGTTAACTCTTGCAACTGTGCTTTCAACTCTTTTAGCTCAGTAGGTGCCATCCGATATGGAGCTATTGAGATCGGAGTCATTCCTGGTGCTAATTCAATGCCAAACTCAATCTCTCATCTTTCGGGGTAAACCGGTAGTTCTTCAGGAAACACATCCGAATATTCACATACAATCGACAGATTCAACTCATTTCTCGGACAATTTATTATCCGAAGACATAAGCCAAATAAGCTTTGCACCCTTTTCTCACATACTTCCGGGCTAACATCGAGGATATAATGAGAAACCCACCTAAATCACTGGATTCAATTCTAATGATCTCACCGTTCTGGTGTCTCAAATCAATAAGCTTTCTTTTGCAATTCACCATTGCATCATGCGGTTAACCGGTCCATTCCCAAAATTATATCAAACTCATCGAAAGGCAACAAAGATGAAATCGATTGGGAAGCAAAATCTCGAATCATCAATGGGCAACTTTTACACACTTTATTAACAAACACACATCTACCCAAAGGGTTGGATACGCTGAATCACAAACTCAAGAGACTCAATGGCGAGTCTTCATGAATACCGAGTTTCACATACATATGAATGGGTCAAACCGGATCAATCAATGCAATCACAGTAGTATCATAAAGGGTGAAAGTACCGATAATGACATCCGGAGAAGCGAGATCCTCCTAGCTCGAGTAACATAAGCTCTAGCCGGAGCTCTAGCCTCAAATCGAACTCATCGTGTTCTTCGTCCCTCTCGATTGCTACCTACATTGCCGGAATGCTTGGGTGGTGCGCCTGCGTCTTGATGCAATCGCTTGATCTAGAGTTCTGTCGATTCGCTTTCACTAACATCGGCACTCTCGAATAAAATGGTGCGAGGATCCACATTTAAAGCGGGACCGATCACGAACTCTACAACTCCCAGAATGCCATTTTCCACAATGTTTGCATTCAACTCAATTCTGTGGAACATTATCAACACTGGCCATCAAGGTAGCTCAGGAGCCCGCTGGAGGTCGATCACGTCTAGGTAAATCTGAAGTAACTTTATGTCGACTAAAATCATCTCTGCACTTCTTAGATGTGGAATGGAAAGTCTTACCCGATGACCTCTTACGAATGTCTCTAGCTTCTATCTCAGCCTTTCTTTTCTCTTTTCCGAGCTCTTCAGCTTTGCAAGCTCGCTCAACTAGAGTCACAAATTCTTGAATTTCAAGAATGCCAACAAGCAACTTTATCTTTTCATTGAGACCGTCTTCAAACCTTTTACACATAATGGCTTGGTTGATACACACTCTAGCATATCCGCTAAGCGACAAATTTTCGTTCATATTCATCACGATCATCTTTCCTGTTTTAGTTCAAGAAATTCTTTTCGCTTTTGATCAATGAATCTTTGATGATATATTTCTTGTGGAATTCATTCGGAAGAAATCCCGTCACTTTTTCTTTCGGAACCATCGATACTAGTGTATTCCACCGGTGATATACAAATGTCCCAAGTAAAGATATAGCACACTTGGGCATTCAATGCGGAGTACAAGATAGCTCATCTAGTACCGAATAGTGTTATCAAGCACATTTTGGCTCGCTCTGCGTCATCATCATCATTGGCCTTGAATTCTTTGCCCTAAATTTCTGATTTTATCAAGCTGAGGCCTACTAGATCTCATCGGATCTATCATCGAAGTCTTGAAGGTCTTTGGAGTTGGATTATTCGGGGTGGAGGTTGGTGTACAGCCGGATTAGTCTGGATAAACTGGGTAAACCACTCATTCATCATCTGATAGAAGGCTTGTTTAGCCTCCCCCTCGTGGCTACCCAAAACTAGTCGAGAGTCTTCCGGCATTGATCTATGTGCACGGTCAGGCGCCACACTCTCCACATCATCCGCTACGGCTCTTTCAGGATCAATGTCCATTTACTATATAAAACACAGTTCAGAATATCAGAAGTCACCACACTATCGATATATAAAAAAAGGCATGTATAGCTAGACTCACACGCGCTACGGTAGTCCTAGAATCGACTAAACCGTAAGCTCTGATACCAATAAAATGTAACACCCCTAACCCGTATTCATCGCTAAACTAAGGTTACGAGGCATTACCAATTCGGATATAACCTAGAACAAACATTAATATCTTTACAAATATTTCGTAAGCTAATTAGAGAACGTATTACTTCAATACTTGTGTACATTAAATCGAATAATCCATATCACACGGCTTATTGTCCTTTAGTGTATCTAACATAAACAATTACACAACATGGTCAAGTAAAGATTTTAAATGTCATAGTGATATGCACATTTAACATTATCATATATGAATCATTTTCAAACTCCAATGATAAATTAAAACATACCCAAGTTTCATATCAAAAATCATATTTAGACACCATTAGTTCAACCATACAAAGAGCTTTCAATTCGGTCATCAAATAACCTTAACATTCATACTAAGTTTCTCCATTCAATAATAAGCAAATCATACTATTTCATTTTTTGAATATCAAGCATATCATGTCTAAACATCATTCAATCTAACATTCAAGAAACTAAATAAAAATTGAACCTAATAACCAACTATCCAAGAATAATTTATGTATATACTCACTTACACAAACCGAATCAAAATAGCTAAATATAATCATGCATTATTGAACTTAATTGTTATCTAGTAAGTGACCAAATCAAATATACACACATGTCATAAACATTATTTAACAAATATATATCACATACTATAACTTAAACATGCATCCATCATTTACTTCATTGCCTAAACCGAATATTACACCATCCTTACCAATATTCATTGCGAATCATATATCCAAACATTATAAATGTATATACCATATATTAAGCTCATCAACATGAACTAATTTATAAGTCATTCATGTCATAACCTAACATGCACAGATAATAGTACCACTCTCACGCATGATTAAACCATATTCAAGCATAAATGATAATTCATAGCATGAGCAAACTATATCATCAAAACACGAAGCAGGTTATCCAAAATAGATAGCCATTTTCACATGGCTAGAATATTTACACGATTACAAAACATTGGTTATACTGTTTAGTCTAACCTATACATGCCCTTTTAAATACCAAACTAAGTTATTCAATACCAAAAGAAAGTCGATAGTGCAGTTGACTTCTTCCCAGATCCTTCGAGTTTGTAGCTTGAACCTAAATCTATAAAACAAGGGTAAACAAGAATCCACACAATAAGCATGCTAGCTTAGTAAGTCTCAAGCAGTATTTATGACATATACCCACATATGTACCATCATAGCCGAATATCAATGTTCATATATAGCTTGTTCATCATATACTTAACTTGTAAAACTTATCGAAAGTATCTTGATCGATAAATAAAGTCATATGCAATTCCACATACAATGAATAACATCTTGAAGTACATCTAAAATGATCTCACATAATTGAATGTATACAAATATATATGTATATAAAGCATGGTCGAAACCATATATATATATATATATATAATTTCTCCTATATGCAAATAATCCATATCAACTCAATGTCATTTTATTCACATACCTTACATACCAAATGCACCAACACATTTCTATCAACTTACGTATTTGATCAACATCACATAAAAATATATAATTTGACTTTTATCATTACAAATACATAAATAGGCCAAATCATGTATTTGTTCAAATAGATTTGCACATATTTCATATTTACATAACCATTTATCATTTCAAATGATCAACTTACCTTGTCACGCACCAATATAATAAGTTAATTTCCTTTTTCTTTTTAGAGCTTATAGCTTAATCTACTATGTATATACATCTCCGATTCTCTGTTTTAACTTATCATAGGCAAAAAGCTTGCTAGGCATTAAAGCCCGAATTAAGTTCTGCACGAGGCTGCTAGGCATTAAAGCACTGAAATGAATCACCAAGACAGGTCTACTAGGCACAAAGCGACATATAACACCCAGCACAAAGCACGCTAGGCATTAAAGCCTAAAATGAATCAAACACAGGGCTGCTAGGCTTAAAGCACGAAATAAGTCACCAAGCACTAGGCACGCTAGGCTTAAAGCCGAGATATCATCATTTCCAACATTTCAATGAACATTTCAACAAGATATCATAACCACTTATCACTTAGATTTCATAACTCTATCACATTTCCAATTCAACTAAGCTCATTCATTTTCACGAATAAAACTATTATAACATTGTACAATAAAACACTACATTCGACTATCACATGAAAATATACCCAAATTTATCAAATTTGTCATGTAATACTTTCATAAAGCATTCTTTAATATAATCCGACTTAGGGACTTACCTCAGCTGTCGATAGACCGTGCGAATCGGCTATTCGATAACCTTTATTTTCCCAGATCCAAATCCATTTTTCTTTGTTCTTGATCTAAACACATAAAAAATTTAACTCATTCAAGTACATTTCAATTCAATTTAGTCCCAAATCACATTAGTGGGTAAATTACCCTTTTACCCTAGTGTTTCACATTTTACACTTTAGTCCTAATTGCACAAAATACAAAATACACATCATTTCAACACAACACTCAAGGGCGAATATGTATAAGGACTATATAAGTCCATTTCTTTCATTTATTTTGCATTTAAGCCCTCTCAAATTTTCATTTTACAAATTAGTCCTATTTACTAAATTTTCACTAAAACTTCAATACAAAACTTATCAATCTTAATCCTATCTTTAAATTAAATTCATCAAACATCAATTATCATATAACAATGTTAATGGTCAACCTTAAACATGCTCGATTTAAAATTACAACATGGGTTGGCTACGATTCAAGCAACGATCTCAAAAACGTAAAAATTATTAAAACCGAACAAATTTACATACCTAAATCAAGCAAAACTCAAAGCCAAATGTGCCAAGCTTTCTCCTTGTTTTTTTTTGTGTTTTTCGACCAAAGAGATGAATAATGCATGGCTTTCTTATTTTGTTTTATTAACATATATTAACTAGTTTATTTTAACATAAAATGTAATAAAATATAATATAAAATACCAACACTATTACATGCATTATGATGGCGCCACTAACTTAAAATGGGCTATTTGCCCTTTTAATACCTCATATTAAAAAGCCATCTTCATTCTGGCACTTTACACTATGGTATGCAACTTTTACACTTTATGCGATTTAATACTTTTTGTTAAATTGAACACACAAACGATCAATGTTTTCTACGAAACTTTCATACACATTAATTCACATATAATAAACACAAAATATAATATTTAAATATATTTTAGACTCAGATTCGTGGTCCCAAAACCACCATTTCGAATAGGGTCAAATTCGGACTGTTACAATATTAAATGCATCTAAACATTCCTGATTGAAATTGAAAGGAGCAACTTTTTCTAATAATTTTGTCTAAGGCTTAGCTATTTTAGAAAAATATTTAATAAATCTTCTATAGAACCCTAGATGTCCTAAAAAGCTTCTAATAGCCTTAATTGAACTAGGGGGAGGTAATTTTTCTATGGTTTCAACCTTTGCTTTATCTACCTCAATCCCTTTACTAGAAATATTAGGTCCTAATACAATCCCTTCTCTAACCATAAAGTGACATTTTTCTCAATTCAAAACAAGGTTTGTTTCCTCACATCTCATTAGAACTCATTTTAAATTTTTAAGGCAAAGATGGAAAGAATTACCGAATACCAAGAAATCATCCATAAATATGTCCATGATGTCTTCCACGAGTTTTGTCAAAGTTGCCAACATGCAACGCTGAAAAGTAGCAGGAGCATTACATAATCAAAAAGGCATTCTACGATAAGCAAACGTACCATATGGGCATGTAAATGTTGTCTTCTCTTGATCTTCAGGAGCTATTGGGATTTGGAAGTAGCCGGAGAGTCCGTCCAAGAAGCAGTAGTACATATGCCCGGATAGTATTTCTAAAATTTGATCTATGAAGGGTAGAGGGAAGTGATCTTTTCTGGTGGCATCGTTGAGCTTTCGTAGTCTATCTGAGACTCTCCAATCAGAATCGTTCTTGTGGGGATTAATTCATTCTTTTCATTGGGCACCACCGTCATACCTCCTTTCTTTGGAACTACCTGTATAGGACTTACCCAAGTGCTGTCAGAAATAGGATAAATTATTCTTGCATCTAGAAGTTTAATTACCTCGGCTTTGACCACTTCTTTCATGTTGGGGTTTAGCCGTCTCTGGGGCTGCACACACGGCTTGTATTCTTCTTCCATTAAAATTTTGTGGGTGCAGAACGAGGGGCTTATACACTTGATGTCAGAGATTTTCCAAGCTATGGCTTTTTTATGTTCTCTTAGTACTTTTATCAACTCCTCTTTTTCTTTGGGTTCTAGTTCTGAAGAGATAGTTATCGGTAGCGTAGAATTGTCCCCTGAAGAATGCATATTCTAAGTATTTTGGCAACTATTTCAATTCCAAACTGGGTGACTCATCAATGGAGGATTTCTGTTTTATTTTGTCATCATTTTCAATGCTTTCTTCTTTCATTTGTCTGAATGATGATGTATTCAAATTCATCTCATCGCCTTCATCTTCTTCCCCCTCTTCTTGAGTCAAGCACAGTTCCATTGTGTCGTCTTGTATGATTTCCTATAATGAATTCTGAATGATTTGATCAGTAGTATCAGCAAAATAACAAGAATCATCTTGCTCTTTAGAATATCGCATGGCATCATAAATTTGAAAAATAATTTCTTCATCGCCTATCCTTAATGCAAGTTTACCATCACCTACATCAATAACAGCCCTAACAGTGGCTAAAAAAAGATGCCCTAAAATTAAGGGAACATTAATATCTTCATTCATGTCTAACATAATAGAATAAACAGGGAAAATAAATTTATCAATTTTCACCATTCGATAACTCCTATCGGATATCTACTGGATTTATCGGCTAACTGAATACTCATCCTAGTGGGTTTTGGCTCCCCAAGATCAAATTGTTTAAACATTTTGTAAGGCATTAAATTAATACTGGCACCTAGATTAGCTAATGCTTTCTTAATATTTAAGCTACCAATTAAACAAGGAATAGTAAAACTTCCTGGGTCTTTTAATTTGGTTGGTAACTTGTTTTGGAGGATGGCTGAGCATTCTTCATTAAGTTCCACCGTCGATACTTCTTCAAGCTTCCTTTTATTCATCAGGAGTTCCTTAAAGAATTTTGCATACTTCGACATCTGTGAAATAGCTTCAACAAAAGGTAAGTTAATAAGTATTTATTTAAAAAGTTCAAGAAACTTACCGTATTGGGCATCTAATCGTTCTTTCTTTAACTTTGCTGGATATGGGATTGGTGGTTTACTTTCTTTGCGTACTAGATTTACATCTTCAACTCCCTCATCTCTTGCTTTGTTATCTTCGTGTGGGATTTGTTTCTTTGGTTCAACTATTTCCTTTCCACTTCTTAGTGTAGCTGCTTTTACCTGTTCTATTTCTTTAGAAAAAGTCTCTGCCCGTATTTCATAGATCATCTCAGTAAGTAATCCAATCGACTTAGTGAGCTCCTCGAATGACTCAATAAGTTTTTCAACTGACGCTTGTTGATCTTTAAGTGTTCTCTCAGTATCTTGGAAACGGTTTTCTATGTCTGCCATGAATTTTGTCAACATCTCTTCAAGGTTTGGTTTTTTCTCTTGCGGATATGGCTGATTTTGGAAATTTTAAGAAGGTTGTTGTCTTTGATTTCCTTGATTTCCTTGGCCTACCCATGAAAAATTTAGGTGGTTCCTCCAACCTGGATTGTAGTTATTACTATAAGGATTATTATTGGATCTAAAATTATTACCTATATAGTTCATTTGTTCCCTCTCTGCGTCCGGTTGGTAGGGTGGGTACTCAGGATTCGCCACAGTTCCACTTGCGTTGCACTGCATGACTGGATGTACTTGCGAAAAACACAAACTATAAAGCTTTTTTATTAATCATCTCTACATGTGTTGATAGCATGGTCACTGCATCGAGGTTGTAAACTCTAGCTGATTTTGTCAGTTTTGTCCTTGTAACTTGCCACTGATAGTTATTCAGTGACATCTCTTCAATGAACTCGTAGGTCGCTTGTGAGTTTTGTTGTTCGTGGTTCCACCCCGTGGTGAATTGATTAGTTTCCTCGTTAAGGGTTTACACCATTATAGAAAGTTTGGACTTGTAGCCATAAGGGTAGACCATGGTGTGGACACCTTCTCAAAAGATCCTTGTATCTCTCCAATGCGTCATATAATGTTTCTAAATCCATCTATATAAAAGAAGAGATATCATTCCATAATTTGGCCGTTTTGGCCGGTAGGAAATATTTTAATAAAATATTTTCGATTATTTGGTCCCATGTAGTGATTGACCCTCGTGGTAACGAGTATAACCATTGTTTGGCTTTATTCCTTAATGAAAAGGGAAATAACCAAAGATGAATGGCATCATCAGAAATGCCATTTATTTTGAAAGTATCACAGAACTCTAAAAAATTGGCTATATGAGTATTCAAGTCTTCGTCCTGCAAACCATCAAATTGAACAAATTGTCGAATCATTTGTATTGTGTTAGGCTTTAATTCAAAATTATTAGCAGCTATAACAGGCCTAACAATAGTAGATTCCGCTCCTGTTAGATGAGGTTTAGCATAATCATACATAGTACGCGGAGCATTGTTTTCTGCCACATCTCGTGGTGGATTATTCTAAATCCATCCTTCAAAGAGGATTAGATCTGCCTTCTCTCTCTTCTGCTGTGTAATTTAGGGCTCGCCTAATTTTTCTACGATTCCAATGAGCGATCGGTTCGATATCACTATCGTATGCTAGAGCTCCTTTTGGGTTCCTTCTAGTCATAAACTAGAGGTACCTGCTAGGAAAAGAAAGAAAATTTAGCAATAATAATAAAATAAATTGCGAAAATAAAAATAAAAATAATGACTAAAGTAATAAAAATAGAGATTTCTTAATATTTTAGTTCTCCGGCAACGGTGCCAAAAACTTGATCGTTGTTTTGTCGAGTTTTAAAATTTATAATGAATGAGATCGAACCTGGAAACTAACTCTGACAACGATTAAAGGCAAGTGTACCTATCGAACAGTAGTATAGCTTGGCAAGACCGGATTGTCGAACCCAAAGGAACTAAAAGTACTAATACTAACTTTCTTTTTATTATTTAGCCTAAAAAAGTGAAGTTGCTTTAATCTAAATTAACGACTACTGAACTAAAGGCACAATGACAAAGAGAATGAATTGGGAAATATCTTGAAGAGAAACTTAGTTGATCACAACGATACCCTCAGGAAGAATTCACCTAGACTTCACTTGTTATTTAACACTGAACCATATGATTTATTCACTTAGTTTGATCCGTAAGACTCCCTAACGTATATTAAACCCTCTCTCAAGGCGAATAACATCTAACCCTAGGTTAATTAACTGAAATCTCTTTCTCGAATAATAACCCCCTAGAATAGCAGTAAATCGATCTATGGACTCCTATATTAGGTTTTACAGTAATTTGTCAAAATCTCGTCACCCTATCTCTAGGTGTGCGATCAGCTCTGCTTAATTATGCTAGATCTACTCTTAAGTAGGGTCGATTCCTCACCTAAGCACATCAGATTTGGATTAAGAATGCATAATTAAGAACAAACTAAGTATTTATCATATAGTTCAGGAAACAATAACAAGATTCATCTAGGTTTCATCCCCTTCAGGTATCTGAAGGGTTTAGTTCATAATGAATAAAAAAAACATCTCAAGAGAAAAGATAAAACAAAACATAAGAAATCCCTAAAACCCCCTAAAGGAATTGAAGGAGAAATCTGTCGTCTTGAGTAGAATTCCAGCTCTTTGAGATGGATCAACTGGCTATCTTCGAGTAATTTCCACAAATCTGACCTTCTGGCTCGACTCCTTGGCCTATCTAACTGCCCCCCTTTCAGGTTACACTTAGGGTGTTTATATAGACTTTTGGAATGCTTTGCTTGGCCTCTAAGTGTACCAATTCAAGTATACTTCCTACTCGATGTTTGAATAGGCTTTGGAATGTGTTTCTTTGCCTTAAAGTATCCAAATCCGACTAAAATTTTTCTTTTCCATGACAGGGGCACGGCCATGGCACACGCCCGTGTAAATCAACTTCAAGTCGTGTCTCGATTCTGTCGGTTGGGACACGGCTGTGTGAATCGTGGCATGCCCGTGTCTTAGTTAATTATCAAGGCGCGGTCATGTGGCTTGAAGTCCAGGTCGTGTCAATTTTTACTTTGGCCCAAATTGGCCTATTTTAAGCCCGTTTCTTGTTCTTTCTGTCCTCGGGTGCTTTCCTGAGTAAAAACATGAAAAGAAAGGATTAAGAGAACCTTTTTACATAAATCAAGGGCTAAATCATCCAAAACCATACTAAATGTGGGCCTAAAATATGTTACTTTTACGATTTATCAGCGGTTAAGGCCGAATATAGGGTGATGGAGGTTTTAATGTTGGGTTATTCATTTTCAAGCCGAAAGGCTCTTATGATTATAAGATTGGATATGAGTTTAATGGCTAACACTGCTTCTCGATTTCAATGTTGCAAGTGACTCGACCAGCTTAAATCAAGGAAATGTTGGACAGTCTTCCTTTGTAGTGGAATTCTTAGATCGCTGGTGCCTCGGAGGGTATCGTATCACATATCCCAAAATAGGTGTGTAATCTCACACCCACTTCGATGGTTGCTTGTCAAGTTTTGTGAAGTGACGAAAAGCCAAAAGCTGACAATTGTGACTACTCGAGCGTGCGAGCGCTCGTAGTGGTAAACCGAGATACGATTTGTGGCGCTAGGTCGTTGAGGGTGTCACGAACACTCTCGCGATGTCGATGCTGTAACGGTCCTAATCGGGCTGAAACGGGCCAAATAGGGCCAACGAGCTAACCGGCCCACTTGGACAGAACTGTTGGAAAACTAGCCAATGATAGGCCCAGATGTGAAATCTACAAGTCTGTAACTGAAACCATGCATTTTGGGCCACACGAGTGTGTAGCCCCGTTTGGGCCTAAAGCAGGTTTTAGGCCCAATAGTGCCGTAAAGACCCAAAAAGTATCCCGAGTCGCTCGAGGTGACAGTAGGCATTTGGAAAGGCCATTAATGAAGAAATTACAAAAATACCCTTGAAGGGTAAATTACCAAAATGCCTCTGGGCTGCGAAATTACCAAAATACCCTCGATGGGTTGAGTGACTGTTTTACCCTCAGTGTTGCCTAGTAATGTCTATATGTTTACATCACACTATTATATGTTGGTATGTATATTGTCATGTTGCATGGGGTGGGTTAATGACTAAAGAGTAGTGTAGCCTGGTGGCATAGCCACAAAATGTATATATATATACATAATTATGACTCCGATGGCTCAGCCATAATTATTCTGTGATTAGCAGCTTGTCTGCGACATCGGTGTGTTTGGCGAGGTAGGTTGGCTTGATCCCCACAGGTGTGATTGGTTGGTACGGGGGTGTGTTGGGTTGGATTGGGTTGGGATGCACTATTTCATTTGCATTTTCATGATTATAAGACTCAGGCCCAAACTGATGTTCTATGGGCTCGGGCCCAGTTAATGTCGGATTAGGGGATTACACACTGAGTTCGTATAACTCACTCATTTTTCTTTAATCCCGCAGGTAATCCCCAGCGATAGAGGAGTTAGAGCCGTGGAGGACTCAATGGTGGCCAAACATCATAGATTTCTCGTAAACCTTAGTAAATTTAGTTTTTACCTTATTTTTAAGATTAATTAGTTTGGGTTTAATGTTTTGTAATAAGGCCTCTAGACTTTAATTTCCTTTTAAACTTGCTTTTCCATTATTTTTATTTTTAAATGTTTAATATGGAGTTTTCCTAAAGGAGTTAACAAACTATTTTCAAAATATCACGTTCTCACAAGTATTTAAATTCAAAATTCATAACAAAAATAGTTTTCAAAATAATAAAAACTTTTTAAAGAAACGGACATTAAGTGAATCGAGTTTGTATAAACAACTAGCGAAACTCCAAATTTTCAAAGAAGACGCAACCTTTTCAACAAACAATTTTTCTTAAACAAATGCTTAGTTTCTCAACATTTCGTTAAAATGATCGAAGTCTTTACAAACAAATATCTAAACTTGAAGTTTCAACTTTTTAACGAATGCGTAATTTAGTTTTTTTTCAACAACCCTTTTTATATGACATGCAGATCCGGTCGTAACGTCTAGGTCGGGTTTGGGGTGTTACATATTTTCATCAATTAGGTATGTGTTTTTGATCACTTTTTGATGATTTCTATGCTTTTTTAATCGTTGCAGGTCAATCTAGCTAGCCCGTACCTTTAATTTTGAAAATGTTAAAGATTTTGAGAGTTTCCATTGTTGAATCTATGTGTTCTTTGATGTTTAATGTTGAAATATGAAAGATTGATGATAGTTTTACATGTTTTGTAAAGTGATTTTTGATGAAAATGTATAATAGGGATTAAATTGTGAAAGGTGCAAATTGTTTAGTTGAAACGTGAAATAAATGAAAGTTTTGGACTGCTAGGGACCTATATATAATTCGGCCAAGCATGTATTTTTTTAAATTGTATGAATTTTGTGTATTTGTGAAATAGGGACTAAATTGATTAAATGTGAAGTTTAAAGGTTAATGTGTAAAAAGGCCCAAATGTGTATTTTTGGATTAATTGAATGAGTAGATGAATAAATAAGTTAATTTTGAATTCATATAGATCAAGAAAGAAAGAATTCAAATTTAGATTGGGGGAAAGCAAGGTTATCAGTAGTCGACCCGATCCATCAATTCCGAGTACGAGGTAAGTTCATATGTGATGATTACATTATAAATGTATGTTAAAATGCCTTAATATTTCATAAATTGTTAAAACGAGATTATGGATAATGTATGAATTGTGAAAAATAGAAACGAAAAGTATGAAAGCTCGGTTGAACCTTAAGAATAGTTTTGGATATTATTGACATGTCAGTGAGTGATACATTAAGTTGGCTTCGGGCCATGATATTAGCACTTCGGGTGCGTATTTTACCGATTTGGCTTCGGGCCATGCATATTGGATGATTTGGCTTCGGGCCATGATAATAGTTCTTCGGATAAGTTACCTTAATTTGGCTATAGGCCATGGTATAGGTATTTACCGTACGAGACTCCTGAGTATCTGATTTCTATTCCAAATATTTTAACGGGTAAACGAATGATGAGGTTGAGAAAAAGGTTAGTATGAGGCGATACAGGTATGTACAAAACCTATTCGAGTATTAAATAGTGAAAGTTTAATAAGTTTGTATTTGATAATGTTTTGAGACATGAGAAAGGTTTGTAGTTAATGTGTATATGGTTTTGTCATGTGCAATTGGTTGATTTGCATTTATTTGATGAAATAGGTTATTCACATATGAGCTTACTAAACTATGAAGCTTACTTCGTGTTATTTTTCTATGTTTTATAGTGAACCAAGGGCAGCTCAGATCTAGGAGTTGTCGGGAACATCATCACACTATCAAACATCTAAGTTGGTACTTTTGGATTATACATTATGGTATATGGCATGTATAGGCTAGAAGTGGTATTTTGGTTGTAATCATAGCCATGAGATTTGGCTTGTAAATGATGTTAATATTGATGTGTGTTTGGCTATTAGAAATGGCTTGTAAATGTATATGTTTTGGTTTGTATATATATAGCCATGAGTAATGGCTTATTTTGGTTTGTTTTGGCATGGTTGTAACCAAGACATTATGGAAGTTATAATGGTTATGTGAATTATGGTAAATGAACCATATTGTTTGATATTGTTTTGGCATGTATTTGGCTAAGTAAATGGTAGTGATTTGAAAATTGGAATAGATGAAATTATAATGATATGAATTGTGCATTTGGTTGATGATTTTGGCTACCTAATTATATGATGAAATGGTACCATTTTACCTTGTGTAGGTACATTGAAATTGGGGTGGCAAATTTGTAACATCCCAAAAATGGGGTTATTTGGAATTTAATCATTTTTCTTATGTATGAACTGCTGAGATATTATTTATGGAATAATAGAGTTTAATTAAAGGCCTTGAGTTGGCTTGGAATGGTAGAAATAAATACATTATTTGCTTTAAAGGTGGATAGCCTTAGTGGTTAGGGGTTATAAGAATAAATAAGGGAGCTTTTGTCATAAAATGAGCCTAGAATAAGTGGCAAAGGGGGGGCCACTTGGGAGCTACAATTGACGCCATCAAGAACAAGGGAGAGCCATGGTTCGAGTCATGTAATTCCTTTTTGCTTTCATGTTTTGGACGGCATAGGGAGGAGAGCTCTTCCTCTCTTTGAACTCTCTTTCTTTTATTTTATTAATAATATTGGATAATAAGTGGAAATCAAGGATATTATTATAGTAGATAAAGGAGATATTAGTTGATTTATTAGTTGATTTATTGGGATTAATTCAAATTATTTTGAATTTAATTAAACAAGTGGTTTGGAGCAAATTAAGGAAGTGGGATGGATTTTGGACTCTTGGTGGAAGAGTTGGACTGGCAAGGCTACTAGGGGGTGCGAATGCTTATAAAAACACCCATTTGGTCACCTTGTTCTCTTTTCTTTTCTCCGATTGCTAGTAGAATTTCAACACCCTCCTTACGATATTTTCCTTTTCCATACTCTTTGATCCCTAGTCAAACACCTTTCTTATTATTTTACTTTTATTTTTCCCTCCTCTCCAAAACCTTGGCCGAAATCCCCATCTTCAATTTCCCTTTTTCCTTTTTATTTCCTATTTGCCGAAATTCCAACACTCCTTCTCCCATTATTTTTCTTTCCTAGCCGAATCTTCCTACTACTCCCTTAAGAGTCTTGGCCGAATAGTATAGTGGCTTCGGGATTTCTCCTTTATTCAATTGGTTGAGAAGGAACTCAAGGATTCTAAGCGGTAGATCGACCCTCCTTTCTCGATATTTAGTTGGGTGGTGAAGCAAAGGTTGATACTCAAGACTTTGAGGCGATAGATCTAGGGTGGTCAACTCTTCTTTTCGGGATTTAGACTATCCAGTGGTGACAGGTGTGTACATACACACATATAATTTGTTAATATGTTGATTGTTATGAATGCTATCTTAATGATTTTTTTGTAGCATTGGATAGTATACCATATCGGTATAGATGGTGATTCAGGTAAGTACCTGTTAATACGAAATTGTTATTTAATGCTTTTGGGAAGCATGATGCATGAGACTTAAGTATGTGATGACATGAAATATATGCATATGTGATTGTTGTGGGATTGATGAGTGGAGGGGGCAGTATTATTGTGCCGACGAGCACCATGTTTTGATAACACACCGTGACTACGGTCACCGGAGGTTTGGTACCTCCAGAGGTTTGGCACCTCATAGCGACTTGTCCACGTGGTTAACACCACCGTGGGTTGGCCCCACTTGAGATATGGGATCCTGCGCGGTGATTTGGTATCACACGATGGGTTGGCCCCATCAAATGATCTGTGTCTATGGACACAAAGTGTTTTGGTAACACATTGTGACTATATGTCACCGGTGGTTTGGCACCACCAAAGTGGTTTGGTACCACAAGGGGTAGATAATGGCGTTTGGATGGCTAGGATGGGTATTTCATATTTTGCATATTAATTGTTATGTGTTGTGTATGAAAATGTTTTAAAGCGGGAAGGGTTACATCTTGAGTCTTGGTGACTCACCTTCTCCATTATTTTTTCGGTGATGAATAGATCGCGGATATGGAGTAGGAGGGACTTGAGGTGGCCATGCGGTGGATTTAGAATTAAATGAACTTTAATTTGGTTATGATAAATTTTATTATTGGGTTGTTTTATTTTGGATGTAATAAGGCCTCCATATACTTTACTTTAGTTATTTTCTTATATGTTGGATATTTTGTTTTTAACTATAAACTTGAATCACACGTTTTTCTAAATTAACACGAAAAATGTTTTATCGTGCCATCGAGCACATCCGAAATTTGTATAATAACTTGACTTAATTAAATTTTGAATTTGGACTAAGTATAATTTCAGCAAGATAACTTAAAACTAGCGATTTTCAACAAAACTTAAGTGGATTTGAAAATGGGTTTCAAAAGTTCTTCTTAAGTAACGACCCATATTCGGTACTAACGTTTGGTAGGGTTTGGGCTGTTACAAATTGGTATCAGATCCCAGTTCAAAGCTCGGTTGTGGGGGGCCCAAGGCCCAAAAATGTTTTAGTAGGCCTTATTAATTGTTTTTGGGTTTTTAAAGCAGCATGGCCCGAGTCTCCGGCACCGATCCGCCCAGGTAAGTACATCTAAACTTCTTTGTGAATTATATTCTGTAGAAGGGTAGGAAGCATGGAACGTAGATAGACTTATAGGACTTTTGAACCCTAGGGCTAGATTACTCAAACACACAAACAGTACATAAGACTTAATGAACTAAACCAACCTATGGCTAAGTCACTGAGCTAGGGTGTGGTAACCCCTGTACGCATGTCTAGGATTGGAACCGGAAGAGCCTGGTATTTAAGCAGTCCGAGTGACTCACCACCTCTTCGCAGGTATCCTACAGTGCGTAGCTTGGGTTCACCCTAACTCAAGAGGGCTCGATGGTGTGGTAACCTCGTGCGCATGTCTAGAAAGGTTCGGTGGGAGCTTGGTATTTAAGCAAATCCGTGTGACTCACCTCCTCTCCGCACGAAACCCGCCAGTGCGTAGCTTGGGTTCACCACGACCAAGAGGGCTCGGTCATAGGCTAAGCATAATGACTAAAACCCGAAAGGAATTAGCCTTGATTTTGAAAAAGGAATGAAACAACAAAACTTGGTTTTAAAACTTTTAAAATCACTCCTTCAAACGTAAGAACAACTCTTTTACAATGTTTTCCTCGAAAAGTTCTATTTGTGGAAAATTACGAAAATGCCCTTAGGGTAAAATTACTAAAATACCCTTGGTTCATAAAACATCAACTCAATGATTTTGTCCAAAATTTTAACTACTTCTCAAATATTCAACTCACTTTGGAAATCATCAATGAAACACTTTGGTTTTGGAAAAATTACTAAAACGCCTCAACTTATAAAATTACCAAAAGCGACCACGAGTACAAAATTTTTGCAACATCACCATTTTAAGAAAGGAAAATTCTCAAAGGGACCTGCGGGTTTTTCAATTACTAAAACACCCTTGATTTACAAAATTACAAAATTACCCCGATGGACAAAATTACCAAAATACCCCGGTTTTGAAATAATGCCATAACTTCAAACCTAATCAATTTTTTAATAATACCCTCCGTGTGGGAATTGCAAAAAAAACAACCTACTTTACTAAAGTTTTAAAATCTCTTTTATTACGAAAATACCCCTCAGGGAAAAAGCGAAAATACCCACAGGTTAGAAATGGCGTAAATGTCAGAAGAGTGAATAGGTATGGAAAGTATTAGGGAATGGATGAAAGAACTTCTTTGTGTGAACTAAGATAGAAGATGAAACCTTGTTTGCACGAAAGAATCTCTAATTAAAATTTCTTCATAAAATTTCTTGTGAGTAATGAAGTGGAACAAACGCTAATACATAAAATTTCTCTTAATCAGTTAAAAGCGAGAGATAGAATGAGTTCTAGAGGGCGTGGGCGCGTGGACGCAGTAGGGTAGGATGACGGTGTCGAACCCGTCAGTCGGGGCAAGGTTCTAAAAGCGATGTACCACCGCCACCACCACCTCAAACTTTTGGAGCAGAGGAGGCGAGATCGACGGGAGGAGAGGCGTGTCATGGCGGTGTTGCGAGTCCTCGAATTGGTGGTGAGGGTGGTGGAAATTTAGGAGCTCGAAATCTGTTCCCGGCGAATTCGATCCAACGGAGCTGAGGTGTTCCGGTGTGTCGAGTGGCACCAGTGTAGCGAATCTTGGCTAGAGTCAATGAAAGGATCATGGATGATCTTGACCGATCGAGGAGAAAAAGCGAAAGTGCAGATCGCTTCTAAAGGATGAAGCGTGTCGATGGTGGTGACGATTCGAGATGGCGCTACGGCAGATGATTTGACTTGGGATTATTTCAAACCGCCTATCGGAAGAAGTATGTGGGCACCGTTATCTGAGATGCTCGAGGAAAACCTTTCAGGGGTTAGTGCAAGGAACTAAGTCGAAGAGCGAATATAAAGCGGAGTTTTAAGTCGAGTAGGTATGCTAGAGGCATCGTGGCCCTTGAACGAGCGCCGTGTGTCCGCTTTGAGGACGGACTACGAGATGATTTGAGGTTCTTGATTGCCTCATGACAAGTTCGTGAGTTTTCATCTCTTGTGGAAAAGGCTAAAGTAGTCGAGGGATCAAGGAGGTCGTGAGACAAAATTATAGTAGGAATAATCAAAGAGAGGATTTGGGTCATTTGGATCCGATGGTAATGATCGGAAGAAGGCTAGGCGAGTGGGCCGTCGAAAGATGGGCCGTAGCTACTAATCGAGACCGGCCAAGTGTAATCGGCGTGGGAAGTCCCATTAGGGAGGTTGTTCGACCGGCGATAGAGGATGTTTTGAGTGTGGGTCTTTAGAGCATCGGGTCAGAGATTGTCCCCGGAAGCAAGCTCGGAATCAGTCAGAGGGGCAGAATCGTACTCAGAATAGAAATATGGGACCGCAGAGGGGTCGTGGTAATGGCAGAGGAAGCAACGGTCCTAACCGAGGTCGAGGAACTCAGGGCAGAGGTTCAGGCAACACAGAGGCTAGGCAGCCTGGCTTAGTCTATGCGACAAGGTGTCGCGAGGAGGGTGACGCACCGGATGTCATAACCGGTACGTTTCTGATTTTTGGTCTTCCTTATTATGCATTAATCGATGTGGGTTCTACGCATTCATACGTAGCAAGTAGTGTGGTAGAGACTTTGGACCTAAACTCAAAGCGCTTCTAGGAAGATGATTGTAGTTAGTCCGTTAGGTCACTCTGTAGTGGTAGACAAACTTTATAGAGGCGTACCCTAGAACTCCAAGGGTAGTATTTGTGGTCGATCCGATGGAACTACCGTTTGGGGAGTTCGATTTGATCCTTGGAATGGATTGGTGGTTAAGTATCGGCGAATTTGGATTTGTGACTAAGCGCATGGTTCTTAAGACGGTGAGAATGATGAAGTGGTTATGATAGGTGATAGAAGGAATTACCTATCCAACGTGGTGTCTGCCTTGAAGGTTGAGAAGATGGTCAAGAAGGGCGTAAGGCGTTCTTGGTTCAAATCTGTGCTTTGGAGGTTAAGGAGTCAATAGTTGGAAAGGTCCGAGCGGTTGGGGAATTTCTTGATGTGTTCCCGGAAGAACTTAAGTCCGCCTCCGGATCGGAAGTCGAATTGATATAGACTTGCTACCCGAACGGCACTTGTGTCTATAGCACCTTCGGATGGCACCAAAGGAATTGGTGGAGTCAAGGCTCAAATTCGGAGCTCTTGGATAAAGGGTTTATTCGACCTAGTATATCTCCGTGGTGGCCTTTGTATTGTTTGTTAAGAAGAAGGGCGGTTCTATGCGAATGTGCATCGATTCGTCGATTAAACAAGTTAACGATCAAAACAAGTACCCATTGCCTCGGATCGATGACTTATTTGACCGATTGAAGGGCGTCGGTGTTTTCGAAGATAGACCTTAGGTCGGGTTACCATCAACTTAAGGTGAAGGGGCGATGTTCACAAGGCGGCTTTTCGAACTCGGTATGGGCATTACGAGTTTCTAGTGATGCCATTCGGATTGACCAATGCACCGGCGTTCATGGACTTAATGAATAGAGTATTTCAACGATTACCTAGACCAATTCGTCGTGGTGTTCATAGGCGACATATTGGTTTACTCAAAGACGGAGGAGGAGCACGACAAGCATTTACGGATAGTTACGCAAGTATTGAGGAAAAACAATTATATGCCAAATTGATGAAGTGCGAATTTTGGCTAAGGAGGTGGCTTTCTTAGGTCACGTAGTGTCGTGGAAGGATTAGAGTGGATCCCGCAAGATTGAGCGGTGTTGGAGTGGAAACCGCCTAAGTCGGTGGCGTAGATCTGAAGTTTTACGGGATTAGCGGGGTATTATCGAAGGTTTGTGGAAGGGTTCTCTCGATCGCGCGTCGTTGACTAAGTTGCTAAGGAAAGGTGTTCCATTTGTATGGTTAGAGAAGCGCAAGAAAGTTTTGATAAGTTGAGGAGGATTACACGGAAGCTCGGTTCTAGTACAACCCGGCGGGAAATTATTCACGAGTCTATTGTGATGCATCTCACTTGGTTTGGGGTGTGTGTTGATGCGAGATGGGAAGGTAGTAGCCTATCGTCCGTCGGTGAGACCGCATGAGGTTAACTATCCAACTCACGACCTGGAGTTAGCCGCAGTCGTCTTCGCCTTGAAAATATGGAGACATTATCTTTATGGGGAGAAGTCGGTGATTTACACGGACCACAAAAGTTTGAGGTATCTTCTGACTCAGAAAGATCTGAATCTGAGACAGCGCCGATGGATTGAACTGTTAAAGGACTATGACTGTTCCATCGAATATCATTCGGGTAAGGCTAACGTGGTGGCTGACGCGTTGAGCCGGAAGGTTGTGGCGGATTTAAGGGCAATGTTTGCTCAGTTGAGCCTATATGACGATGGAAGCCTTCTGGCAGAGCTTCAAGTTAAGCCAACATGGATCGAGGAAATCAAGGACAAACAGTTAGTGGATGAAGGGTTAAGTGCCAAGAGAATGCAAGTTCAGGATGGTGGTTTAGAAGGGTATAGTTTGACTGGTGATGGTGTGTTATGTTTTCAAGGACGGCCCTGCATGCCAAAGGATATGGAGTTGAGGCGGAAAATTCTCCAGGATGCTCATAGCAGCCCATACGCTATGCATCCGGGAGGAAGCAAGATGTATGGAGATCTACGGAAACAGTTCTGGTGGCCCGGGTTGAAGCGTGAGATAACGGAATTCGTAGGGAAGTGTTTGACGTGTCAGCAGGTTAAGGCTGAACACCAGTTACCATCGGGGCTACTTCAACCGGTAAAGATTCCTCAATGGAAATGGGAGAGGATCACTATGGATTTCGTCAGTGGTCTACCCTCACGCCCAAACAAGAAGGATGCGATTTGGGTGATCGTGAGACCGTCGACTAAATCACTCACTTCATACCGGTGAGAATGGACTACTCACTCGAAACTAGCAAAATTGTATGTGGTCGTGATCGGTTATCTCAGATAGGGACCCAAGGTTCACTTCGAGGTTTTGGAAGCGTTACATCAAGCGTTAGAGTGCGCGATTAGATTTCAAAGATGACTTTCCATCCTCGGTCAGACGGGCAATCCGAAAGGGTCATCTGAGATCTTAGAAGATATCTTTGAGGGTTGTGTCTTGGAATTCGAGGTAGTTGGGAGAATTCTTACCTTTAGCGAGTTCGCCTACAACAACGATTACCAGCGAGTATTAGTAGATGGCACCATCTGAAGCATTGTATGGACGGAAATGCGAACTCCGGCGTGTTGGACGGAGTTGGGTGAGCGACAAGTGTTGGGCCCAGAATTGGTAGCGAGGCGAAGACAAAGTCAAAGTGATTCGGTCTCGTCTCAAGGAAGCATCGAGATAAGCGTAAGTCTTATGCCGATCTCAAGCGCAAGAAATGGAGTATCTTTGTGGGAGACAAGGTCTTTGAAGGTGTCGCCTTGGAAGAAGGTACTAAGATTTGGGCGAAAAGGAAGCTAAGCCCAAGATTCATTGGCCCATATCTGATATTAAGCGAATAGGACCGGTAGCTTATCATTTCGAGCCGATCGAGTTAAGTCAAATTCATAATGTCTTCCATGTATCGATGCCGAGGCGGTATCGGTCGGATCCATCACATGTGGTGCTGTGATGTAAATCGAGGTTAACGCAGACTTATCTTTCGAGGAGGAACCGTTCGAGATCTTGGATAGAGATATAAAGGTTCTACGTAGGAAGTCGGTGCCCTTAGTGAAAGTCTTGTGGCGGAACCATGGTGTGGAAGAAGCTACGTGGGAACACGAGGATGTGATCTGGCGGCAATACCTCATCTGTTTTAGTTAAGTAATTTGGAATGAAATTTATTTTAAGGGGTAGAAGGCGTAACATCCTAAAAATGGGGTTATTTGGAATTTAATCATTTTTCTTATGTATGAGCTATTTGAGATATTATTTATGGAATAATAGAGTTTAATCAAAGGCCTTGAGTTGGCTCGGAATGGTAGAAATAAATACATTATTTGCTTTAAAGGTGGATAGCCTTAGTGGTTAGGGGTTATAAGAATAAATAAGGAGCTTTTGTCATAAAATGAGCCTAGAATAAGTGGCAAGGGGGCCACTTGGGAGCTATAATTGACGCCATCAAGAACAAGGAGAGCCATGGTTGAGTCATGTAATTCCTTTTGCTTTCATGTTTTGGACGGCATAGGGAGGGAGAGTTCTTCCTCTCTTTGAACTCTCTTTCTTTTTATTTTATTAATAATATTGGATAATAAGTGGAAATCAAGGATATTATTATAGTAGATAAAGGAGATATTAGTTGATTTATTAGTTGATTTATTGGGATTAATTCAAATTATTTTGAATTTAATTAAACAAGTGGTTTGGAGCAAATTAAGGAAGTGGGATGGATTTTGGACTCTTGGTGGAAGAGTTGGGCGGCAAGGCTACTAGGGGGGTCTTAGAATGCTTATAAAAACACCCATTTGGTCACCTTGTTCTCTTTTCTTTTCTCCGATTGCTAGTCAATTTCAACACCTCCTTCCGATATTTTCCTTTTCCATACTCTTTGATCCCTAATGAAACACCTTTCTTATTATTTTACTTTTATTTTCCCTCCTCTCCAAAACCTTGGCGAAATCCCCATCTTCAATTTCCTTTTTCCTTTTATTTCCTATTTGCGAAATTCCAACACTCCTTCTCCCATTATTTTTCTTTCCTAGCGAATCTTCCTACTACTCCTTAAGAGTCTTGGCCGAATAGTATAGTGGCTTCGGGATTTCTCCTTTATTCAATTGGTTGAGAAGGAACTCCGGGATTCACAAGCGGTAGATCTGACCCTTCTTTCTCTGATATTTAGTTGGGTGGTGAAGCAAAAGGTTGATACTCAAGACTTTCGGGGGCAGTAGATCTAGGGTGGTCAACTCTTCTTTTCGGGATTTAGACTATCCAGTGGTGACAGGTGTGTACATACACACATATAATTTGTTAATATGTTGATTGTTATGAATGCTATCTTAATGATTTTTTGTAGCATTGGATAGTATACCATATCGGTATAGATGGTGATTCGTAAGTACACATTGTCTGAAATTGTTATTTAATGCTTTTGGGAAGCATGATGCATGAGACTTAAGTATGTGATGACATGAAATATATGCATATGTGATTGTTGTGGGATTGATGAGTGGAGGCGGTATTATTGTGCCGACGGGCACCGATGTTTTGGTAACACACCGTGACTACGGTCACCGGAGGTTTGGTACCTCGGAGGTTTGGCACCTCATAGCGACTTGTCCCTGTGGTTAACACCATCGTGGGTTGGCCCCACTTGAGATATGGGATCGTCGCGGTGATTTGGTATCACACGATGGGTTGGCCCCATCAAATGATCTGTGTCTATGGACACGGTGTTTTAGTAACACATTGTGACTATATGTCACCGGTGGTTTAGCACCACCAGTGGTTTGGTACCACAACGAGGTAGACAGTGGCGTTTGGATGGCTAGGATGGGTATTTCATACTTTGCATATTAATTGTTATGTGTTGTGTATGAAAAATGTTTTAAAACGGGGAAGGGTTACATCTTGAGTCTTGGTGACTCACCTTCTCCATTATTTTTTCGGTGATGAATAGATCGCGGATATGGAGTAGGAGGGACTTGAGGTGGCCATGCGGTGGATTTAGAATTAAATGAACTTTAATTTGGTTATGATAAATTTTATTATTGGGTTGTTTTATTTTGGATGTAATAAGGCCTCCATATACTTTACTTTAGTTATTTTCTTATATGTTGGATATTTTGTTTTAACTATAAACTTGAATCACACGTTTTTCTAAATTAACACGAAAAATGTTTTATCGTGCCATCAGCACATCTCGAAATTTGTATAATAACTTGACTTAATTAAATTTTTGAATTTGGACTAAGTATAATTTCACAAGATAACTTAAAACGAGCAGTTTTCAACAAAACTTAAGTGGATTTGAAAATGGGTTTCAAAAGTTCTTCTTAAATAACGACCCATATTAGGTCCTAACGTTTGGGCGGGTTTGAAATGTTGTTAAAATTGGCCTTGCAAATGGCCTATTTTTGTCCACACGGGTAGAGACACGAACGTGTGTCTCAGCTGTGTGTGACACACGATCATGTTACACAGTCGTGTGTTCCCTGGTGTTGAAATTAAATTGAAGTCAGTATGCTCCACTCGGTCTCACACACAGGCGTGTGACTGGTCGTGTGGTACAAGTCAGTATACCCCCTAATTGGCACACGGCCTAGCACATAGGCGTGTGACTTGGCCGTGTTGCGTAAGTCAGTATACCCTACAAGTTTGGCACGGCCTGGCACAAGGGCATGTGTGGCCACTTCGAAGGGCACACGGGCTAGACACACGGGCGTGTGGTTGGCCGTGTGACCCAAGTCAGTATGTATGCCCTATTTCCACATGGCCTAAGACACGGGCATGTCTAGAGCCGTGTGAGGCACACGACCTGTTCACATGGGCATGTGACCCCTGTATGGTTGAAAATTTTTTGTAAGTTTCCAAAAATTTTCGTATGTTATCATTTAGTCCCGAACCACTTCTAAAGCATGTTTAAGGCCTCGTAGGCCCTTATAAGGGACAATGTAATTGTGTTGAATGATTTATGAGAATGAATGCTTTATGTTTGATAAATGTATGCTATATGTTGTGAATTGATCGTAATACCTTGTAACCCTACTCTAGCAATGGATACGGGTTAGGGGTGTTACACAAACACATACATTACATTACAAGTATTTGACCATCCTATGTACATGCCACATATAACCAAGCTTGAAACATCAAAAGCCTGCCAAGCATATAAAATCTACAGAGAAAATAGTAATAACAGGTAAGTATTTCAAATACTTATTAAGTGATCTATCGTAATTCAGTGTTACAGGTTAAATAGTTAAGGAGCTTAAATATAAACACTTTCATTATGTTTTAGTTCATTTTTTATATTTTAGTTTAAATTTAATAAAAAGTGCATTTTGAGTCTTTTATTGACCTTAAGAGCCGAATGAGGCCTGAAGACGAGCTAAATTACTTAATAATTATACATGAGATCATTCAAGGGTGTAGAAACTCAATACTAGTTACAGTGTTGCAACATGGGTAGTTTGATGTCGCAACATAGGGAAAGGAATGTATGAATCATGAGACTGCCTTTGGTGTTGCGACACAACCAAGGGGTTTCATGACACACCCCTGAAGATACCTTAAACCTAAGCATATTGCCTTCAATGTTGCGAAACAGGCACTAGGGTGTTGCGACATCAGCCTTGTACGGGAAATACTTACAAGCTAGGGGCGTTTTGGTCTACACAATGAAAAGTTAACATGAGAGCATCAGCTAACCTAGTGTTGAGGACAATGACAACCCTAACTCTATAAATAGGCTCTTAAAACACTTGTTTAGGGACAACTTTTGATACTTCAAGTTTTTTAATGATTTTAAGTTTCAGTTTTTCTTTCCTTTAGACTTTAGCTTTATTTTATTTGTATTCTTCAGCGAACGTGGTTTGTAAACGCGATCAAATGCTAATGGATTTTTTTGTGCTTCATCTATCAAATACAAATAGGATTCTCTAAACTCTAATCTTGATTTATTATTTAAGTTTCCCCTAAACTTCAATTTTATTATGTTCATGAGATCCATAAGGAACTAATCCTCTTATGGGGGATTAGTGAGTGGAGGTGCGATTATTTAATTTCTATGTAGGATTTTCCTATTGGATCATCTGCTTGGGAGAGGAAGAATGTAAACCCTAGACTTGACGACCCTAGGAAGTCATGTAGGTCAGAATTTGTAACACCCCTAACCCGCAACCGTTGCCAGACTAGTGTTAAAGGCGTTACCAGAAGATCGAAACCATTTACAGAAATTCATACAACATTTCATCAATCACAATCATAATTTCCCTTAAATGAGTCATTGAGACCCTAAGCATGCTTATAAATCGGGTCGAGACTAAACTGAAACACATATAGAACTTTTTGGAAACTTAAAATTTTTTCTAAAATACAGGGAATACACGCCCATGGAAGCCAACTGTGTGCCCCTCCACGGCTGCTAGACACACCCGTGTGTCCTCCCCGTGGTCGAACTTGACTATACACCACGGCCACCAAGCACGCCCGTGTACCCTGACCGTGGTTGATCCTGCAAAAACAACATGGCTAACAAGGACCCCCGTGTGCTAAGGCCGTGTCCCACTAGGCCATATACTGACTTTTTCACACGGCTTCTAGGCACGCCCGTGTGTCATGGTCGTGTACTCTTAAGCTAGCTACTGACTTTACCCCACGGTCACTAGGCACACCCGTGTGCCATGGCCGTGTGACATTATAGGTCATTTGTAAGACCAAAATGCCACCCAATTAGGTCATACCTACAAGCAATATTTACCAAATCATATCATGCATATAGGGCAACTAAAAACATACCAAATTGACCAATCAATATATACATTCAATTCCAATTTCATTCATGCCAAATTACATAACTAAAACTCACATCATCACAAAAACTTACCCAAAAACTTGACCATTTCTTGTGCTCCAAACCTTGCCAAGAATATGCATCATATAACTCATTCATTCAAGCATTTTATCAATTCAAAACTAGCCAAAACCATGGCTAAGTTCACTTCACAAACATATACACATATCTAGCCTATACATGCCATATCTAGCTATATACATTTTTCAAAGAGTACCAAAAAGAGTTTAGTAGCGTGATAAAGATCCTTGGCAGTCCCGAGCCTTCAGTAGCTTTGATGACCTATAAAACAGAGAAAACACACACAGAGTAAGCTTTCCAAAAGCTTAGTAAGTCAATATACAAACAAACTTGGCATGAAAGGCATATTTGCAAATAGATACATTGGCACATATCAAACACTTAGCAAACTATCACATATATGCTTTGGTTCATATACTTTTGACCACATTTGCCACTTTCACAATTCAAGAATCATATAAGCACATAGCTCATCTAGCCAAAACTTTACTTTTTATATCATCAATTCCATATACATAACATAATAGTGCGATCACATAGATGCTTACCTTGTATACACAATTAGTGTATATTCAGCGTGCCTGAAGCGTATTTATAATCACATAATTGTTCATAGCTCGGATTTGTAATTCGTATCACAGACTTTGCCCATTGAACCAATAGGAATCTAGTAGGATGCTCAGAAAGCTCAAAATAGTCACACAATGCCAACGTCCTAGACGAGGTCTTACATGCATTCAGATATCGATGCCACTGTCCCAGACAGAGTCTTATATGAATCAATACGATGCCGATGTCCCAGACATAGTCTTATACGTAAAGCTCATATCGATGCCAACGTCCCAGACGTGGTCTTACTCGTAAAACTCATATCGATGCCAACATCCCAGACGTGGTCTTACACGAAATCACAAATCAACGCCAATGTCCAGGATGTGGTCTTACATGATAAAACAGAACAGATACCTATGTCATGACATAACTAATCCTATCTATTCCTAGATTCGTACGGGACTTCTCGGACTTTATCACTATGTCAAATTTATCCGGGAATTCATGTACATAGCATCTCATACACATTCATTATCATTGATGATCATATGAATATATCCAATTCAATACAAATACGTTTATTTGCATAGTGACTTACCTCGGATTCGGTTTAACGGAATGAAAATGGCTACTCTGTTACTTTTGCTTTCTCGTGATCTATGTATGTTTTCCTCAGTTCTTGATCTATACATATTTAGAATTAACTCTTTTATTCACTAATTCATTCAATTCAATCTAAGGACACACATTTTGGGCTATTTGCAAATTAGCCCTCACATTTATATAATTTATTAATTTAGTCTATTTTTCTCAAAACATCAAATTCACAAAATCAACACATACACAAGCTTAGCCAAATACTTATGAACATCATACAAACCCATACTTTTCATCAAATTTGCAATTTAATCCTTCAATTGACCATTTTCTCAATTTATCCCTAATTAGCTAAATTCATCAAAAATTCAAGAACAAAATATGTTCATCTAGCTCAAATCTTTCATATTTCATCCTCAAACATCACAAAACTTATGAATTCATCAATAGCATATTTCACATACATCATCAAAACAAAAAATTGAGACATGGGCTTGATAGCTCTCGAAGCAATGATTACAGAAATGTAGAAATTATCAAAAATCGAAACCAAATCATACCTTAATTTTGGCTTGTAAGTGCTGAATGCCTAGCTTAATTTTTCTTTCTTTTCTTTGGTGTTTTTCGGTGGTAAAATGGATGAATGAATATCCACTACCACTTTTGTTTCTTTTATTATAACATATTAATATAAAATATAAATACATGTATATTTAAGATAACATATAAATGAACATATACAAACATAATGTATTTGCATATTACCGTCCACTATCTATGATTTTGGCCAAATTGCCACATAAGGCCCTCACTTTTACAAAGGCACAACACATTGATACTTAAACAATAGCAAGTAACTTTCAGATTTAATACAATTCAATCATTTTGTCAAATTAAGCGCACAGATGGACAAATTAACTTACGAAAATTTAACACATGCTTAGTCACATTTCAACGGAATAGAAAATAATATTAAAATATAATTCAAACTTGAATTTGTGGTTCTGTTTCGACTAGGGTATAAATTGAACTGTTACAATTTTCCCCCTTAGGGATTTTAGTCCCCAAAAATCTTACCGTTAAACAGAGTTAGATATTGCTGTCTCATTGAGTCTTCAGGCTCCCACGTAGCCTCTTCAATACCGTGTCGATTCCACAGTACTTTTACTAACAGAATTTTCTTGCTTCTCAACTCTTTCACTTCACGAGCTAATATACGGATCGGTTCCTCTTCGTTTGTCATATCAGATCAGATTTCAATTTCAGACGGAGCAATCATATGTGACGGATCAGATCGATATCTACGGAGCATCGAAACGTGAAATACATTATGATTCTTTTCTAATTCAGACGATAACTTTAATCTATAAGCAACGGGCTCAACATGATCAATGATCTCGTACGGTCCGATGAATCTCAGACTCAATTTGCCTTTACGTCCGAATCGAAGCACTTTCTTCCACGGAGACACTTTCAAAAATACATTGTCACCAATTTCAAATTCTATATCTTTTCTTTTCAAATCCACATAAGACTTTCGACGATCAGATGCTGCTTTCAAACAATCTCAGATCAATTTCACTTTTTGTTCTGAATATTTTTTCAAATCAACCCCATGGAGCTTATTTTCACTGAGCTTGGTCCAATACAGAGGTGTACGAAATTTACATCCATACAAAGCTTCATAAGGTTCCATTTTGATGCTTGTCTAAAAACTATTATTATACGCAAATTCCATCAATGGCAAATATTGTTCCCACAATCCAATAAACTCAAGTATACAACATTGTAACATATCCTCTAAAATCTAAATGATCCACTTAGATTGACCATCTGTCTGCAGATGAAAAGCTGTACTGAATTGCAATTTAGTGCTTAGAGCTTCTTGCAATTTCTTCCAAAATCTTGATGTGAATCTCGGATCTCTATCTAACACTATAGACAGTGGCACCCCGTGCAACCTCACAATCTCAGAAATGTAAAGCTCGGCTAACCTCTCAAGTGAGTAGTCAGATCTTACTGGAATAAAATGGGCAGTTCTCGTTAATCTATCAACCATGACCCGTATAGCATCTTTCTTTCTCTGAGTTAAAGGCAAACTAGAAACAAAATCCATCGTCACTCTATCCCATTTCCATTCAAGAATCAGAATCAGTTGTAACAAACCTGATGGAACTTGATGTTCAGCTTTCACTTGCTGACAGACTAAACATTTCGAAATGAAGTCAAAAATGTCCCATTTCATACCAGACCACCAGTAGTGTCATTTCAAATCATGATACATCTTTGTACTTCCTGGATGAACAGCTAGATGACTCTTATGAGCTTCACTCAAAATTAGCTGAATCAACTCCGAATTTCTCTGAACACAGATAAGACCTCTGAATCTCAAGCAATCATCAACAATTTGAAATTCAGATTCAAAATTTAATTCACATTGAGCTCGTTTCAATAACAATTCATTATCAACCTTCTGAGCATCACATATTTGTTGTACAAACAATGGTTTCACTTTTAATTCAGCTATCACAGAACTATTATCAGACACTTCTAACTGAGCATTCAAAGCATGTAGTGCAAACAATGATTTTCGACTTAGTGCATCTGCAACAACATTTGCTTTACTCGGATGATAATCAATCACAAGCTCATAGTCTTTTAACAACTCTAACCATCTTCTTTGACGCAGGTTCAAATCTTTCTAGGTCATCAGATATTTCAGACTTTTATGATTTGAAAACACATGACATTTCTCACCATGCAGATAATGGCGCCAAATCTTAAGTGCAAACACAATCGCAGCTAGCTCAAGGTCGTGCATCAGATAGTTCTTTTCATGTGGCTTCAATTGTCTCGAGGCATAAGCTACAACTTTTCCTTCTTGCATCAAAACACAACCCAGACCGTTTAATGAAGCATCACTATAAATCACAAATTCTTTGCCCAATTCTGGTTGTACTAACCCTGTAGCTTCTGTTAACAGAGCTTTTAACTGATCAAAACTTTTCTGACATTTATTCGACCACTCAAATCTAACATATTTCTGAAGTAATCTAGTCAACGGAGTAGTTATCACTGAAAATCCTTTTGCAAATCGATGGTAACAACCAGCTAAACCCAGAAAACTATGAACTTCAGACACATTCTTCGGAGGTTTCCAATCCAGAATAGCAGAAATCTTGCTCGGATCAACACAAATCCCAGAAGCTGACA
This sequence comes from Gossypium rotundifolium, assembly GCA_025506655.1. Classification (NCBI taxonomy): domain Eukaryota; kingdom Viridiplantae; phylum Streptophyta; class Magnoliopsida; order Malvales; family Malvaceae; genus Gossypium; species Gossypium rotundifolium. The sequence continues at coordinate 55,472,811 of CP106725.1, forward strand.
CAGTATGTCCCAGAAAACTAACCTCATGCAACCAAAATTCACATTTGCTGAATTTCACGTACAATTACTTTTCTCTCAAAGTTTACAATACAATTCTCAGGTGTTCAGCAAGCTCATTTTCATCACGTGAATAAATCAAAATGTCGTCAATGAATACAACATCAAATTGATCTAGGTACGATCTGAAAATTCTGTTCATTAGATCCATAAAAAAAGCAGGAGGATTGGTTAGTCCAAATGGCATAAATAAAAACTCATAATGCCCGTACCTCGTTCTGAAAATAGTTTTTGGTATGTCTGAATCTTTTACTCTCAATTGGTAGTATCCTAATCTCAGATCAATCTTTGAAAATATAGTAGCTCCTTTTAGTTGATCAAATAAGTCATCAATTCTGGGCAACAGATATTTATTCTTTATGCTCACTTTATTCAACTGTCGATAATCTATGCACATTCTCATCGTGCCATCTTTCTTTTTCACAAACAGAATAGGAGCACCCCAAGGCGAAAAACTCGATCTAGGAAACCCTCTATCGGTCAATTCTTGCAATTGTGACTTTAACTCTTTCAACTCTATTGGCGCCATTCTATACAGAGCTATCGAAATAGGTGTCGTACCAGGCAGTAGATCAATACCAAACTCAACTTCACGAATCGGAGGTAAACCTGGTAACTCTTTAGGGAACACATTAGAAAACTCGCAGACAATAGGTACTGACTCAATTTTCCTTTCAGACATTTTTGAACCAATTACATAAGCAAAATATGCCTCATATCCCTTTTTCACATAAACTAAGCTTTCAATACTGATATCAAGGCAGGCAATCCATTCAAATCATTAGATTCAACTCGTACAATTTCATCATTCGAACATCTCAAATCTATAGTCTTTCTTTTACAGTTCACAATAGCATCATGCAATGACAACCAGTCCATACCCAAAATAATATCAAACTCATCAAATGGCAGAAGCATCAGATCAGCAGAGAAATAGATATCTCGATACATTAACGGACAGTTCTTGCATACTTTGTCAACAAGGACACTTTTACCTAAGGGGCTCGATACTTTTATAGCAAACTCAATGGACTCTACAGGCAAAGTCTTATTGAATACTAAATTCATGCATATATAAGAATGCGTAGAACCAGGGTCTATCAATGCAATCACAGAAGTATCATAAAGTGTAAAAGTACCCATTATAATATCAGGTGATAAAGCTTCCTCATGAGCTCGGATAGCATACGCTCTGGCAGGCGCTCTAGCTTCAGATGTTGTAATAGTGTCTCTCGTAGTCCTCTGACTACCACTAACATTTCTTACATTCTTTGGAGGTCTACCTCTCACAGGTGCATTATCAGGTCTTGGATTCTGAACAATCTCTAGCTCGACAAACTCAGGACAATCATGGATGAAATGATCAAGCGATCCACATCTGAAGCAAGCTTTTTTGTTTAATCTACAACTTCTCGGATGCCTTTTTCCACAATGTTTACATTCAGGTCTCTCGGATCGAACATTGCCAACACTGGCCACTGAAGTTGCTAGGTTTTTGGAACTCACTTGTGATCTAGCTCGATTCCTGTTCGAAGCAGACTGAAATGATTTACTCTGAAATCTCTTTCTCATACCTCGAGCTTTAGACTCAACTTTTCTTTTATCTTTCTCGAGTGCTTCGACTTTGCAAGCTCGGTCAATGAGTACAACAAACTCTTTTATTTATAAAATCCCAACTAGCAAACGAATATGTTCATTAAGGCCATCTTCGAATCTTTTGCACATTATAGCTTCAGATGATATACACTCACGAGCATGTTGACTTAGTCACACAAACTCTTGTTCATATTCAGAAACAGTCATTCAGCCCTGTTTAAGTTCCAAAAATTTCTTCCATTTTGATCAATGAATCTTTCGCTAATATATTTCTTCCGGAACTCGATCTGAAAGAAGTCCCAGGAACACGCTCTTTCAGAACAACTGAAATCAGAGTTTTCCACCATTGATAAGCTGCATCTCGGAGTAATGATACTACACATTTTATGCACTCTTCTGGAGTCAGAGACATTTCATCAAATACCCGGATAGTATTTTCAATCCAGAACTCGGCCTTTTCAGCTTCATCATCATTAGTAGCTCAGAATTCTTCGGCCCCATACTTATAAATCTTATCAAACGAAGGCTTATTCAACAAATTCGGATACATAACCGGTGACACAACTATAGTCTGAGGGGGATTAATCTAGGGCGGGGGTTGCGAAACAGTCGAGTTATTTCTCATGAATTGAGTGAACCATTCACTCATCATCTAGAAGAAAGCTTGTTTAGCTTCTCCCTCTTGACCGCTCGTAGCCGGTCTCAAATCAGAAGACACTATCCCTTGCGCGGGAGTAGGCGCATTACATTCTACGTCATCATCTACGGCTCTTTCGGGATCCATTGCTATATAAAAATCACATTTTATACTTCAGGATTCATCACACTATCGCAATTCAAATATATGGCATGTATAGCTAGACTCTGACACGCTACGTTAGTACGAGAATCGACTAAATCGTAGCTCTGATACCAACCAAATGTAACACCCCTAACCCGTAACCATCACCGAACTAGGGTTAAAGGTGTTACCGGAAATATCAGAACTATTTACAGAAATTCAAACAACATTTCATCAATCACAATCATAATGTCCCTTAAATGAGTCATCAAGACCCTAAGCATGCTTATAAATCGGGTCGGGACTAAAATGAAACACATACAGAACTTTTTGGAAACTTAAATTTTTTTCTAAAATACAGGGAATACACACTGGTGGGAACCAACCGTGTGCCCCTCCATGGCTACTAGACACACCCGTGTGTCCTTCCCGTGGTTGAACCTGACTACACACCACGGCCACCTACCACGCCCGTGTACCCTGACCGTGGTCGATCCTGCCAAAACAACACGGCTATAAAGCACCCCCTTGTGCTAAGGTCATGTCCCACTAGGCCATATACTGCCTTTCTCACACAGCCTCTAGGCACACCCATGTGTCATGGTCATGTAATATTAAGCTAGCTACTGACTTTACCCCACGGTCACTAGGCACGCTCGTATGTCATGGCCGTGTGACATTATAGTCATTTGTAAGACCAAAATGCCACCCATTGGGTCATACCTACAAGCAATATTTACAAAATCATATCATGCATATAGGGCAACCAAAAACATACCAAATTGACCAATCAATCTATACATTCAATACCAATTTCATTCATGCCAAATTACAAAACTAAAACTCACATCATCACATGTATAATTCATCCAAAACTTACCCAAAAACCTGACCATTTCTTGTGCTCCAAACCTTGCCAAGAATATGCATCATATAACTCATTCATTCAAGCATTTTATCAATTCAAAACTAGCCAAAACCATGGCTAAGTTCACCTCATAAACATATACACATATCTAGCCTATACATGCCATATCTAGCTATATACATTTTTCAAAGAGTACCAAAAAGAGTTTAGTAGTGTGATGACGATCCTTGACGGTCCCGAGCCTTTAGTAGCTTTGACGACCTATAAAAAGAGAAAACACACACAAAGTAAGCTTTCCAAAAGCTTAGTAAGTCAATATACAAACAAACTTGGCATGAAAGGCATATTTGCAAATAGATACATTGGCACATATCAAACACTTAGCAAACTATCACATATATGCTTTGGTTCATATACTTTTGACCACATTTGCCACTTTCACAATTCAAGAATCATATAAGCACATAGCTCATCTAGCCAAAACTTTACTTTTCATATCATCAATTCCATATACATAACATCATAGTGCGATCACATAGATGCTTACCTTGTATACACAATTAGTGTATATTCAGCGTACCTGAAACATATTTATAATCACATAATTGTTCATAGCTCGGATTTGTAATTCGTATCACAGACTTGCCTGTTGAACCAATAGGAATCTAGTAGGATGCTCAGAAAGCTCAAAATAGTCATACAATGCCAACGTCCCAGACGAGGTCTTACATGCACTCAGATATCGATGCCACTGTCCCGGACAGGGTCTTATACGAATCAATACGATGCCGATGTCCCAGACATGGTCTTATACGTAAAGCTCATATCGATGCCAACATCCCAGATGTGGTCTTACTCGTAAAACTCATATTGATGCCAACGTCCCAGACGTGGTCTTACACGAAATCACAAATCAACACCAATTTCCCGGATGTGGTCTTACATGATAAAACAGAACAGATACCTATGTCATGACATAACTAATCCTATCTATTCCTAGATTCGTACGGGACTTATTAGACTTTATCACTATATCAAATTTATCTGGGAATTCATGTACATAGCATCTCATACACATTCATTATCATTGATGATCATATGAATATATCCAATTCAATACAAATATGTTTATTTGCATAGTGGCTTACCTCGAATTTGGTTTAACGGAATGAAAACGGCTACTCTGTTACTTTCGCTTTCCCGCGATCTAAGTCTGTTTTCCTCAGTTCTTGATCTATACATATTCAGAATTAACTCTTTTATTCACTAATTCATTCAATTCAATCCAAGGACACACATTTAGGGCTATTTGCAAATTAGCCCTCACATTTGTACAATTTATCAATTTAGTCTATTTTCTCAAAATATCAAATTCACAAAATCAACACATACACAAGCTTAGCCGAATACTTATGAACATCATACAAACCCATACTTTTCATCAAATTTGCAATTTAGTCCTTTAATTTACCATTTTCTCAATTTAGCCCTAATTAGCTAAATTCATCAAAAATTCTAGAACAAAATATGTTCATCTAGCTCAAATCTTTCATATTTCATCATCAAACATCACAAAACTTATTAATTCATCAATAGCATATTTCACATACGTCATCAAAACACAAAATTGAGACATGGGCTTGATAGCTCTCGAAGCAACGATTACAAATCATACCTTAATTTTGGCTTGTAAGTGCTAAATGCCTAGCTCAATATTTCTTTCTTTTCTTTGGTGTTTTTCGATGGTAAAATGGATGAATGAATATCCACTACCACTTTTGTTTCTTTTATTATAACATATTAATATAAAATATAAATACATGTATATTTAACATAACATATAAATGAACATATACAAACATAATGTATTTGTATATTGCCGTCCACGATCTATGATTGTGGCCAAATTGCCACATAAGGCCCTTACTTTTACAAAGCCACAGCACATTGATACTTAAAAAATAGAAAGCAAGTTTCACATTAAATGCAATTCAATCCTTTTGTCAAATTAAGCGCACAGATGAAAAAATTAACTTACGAAAATTTAACACATGCTTAGTCACATCTCAATGGCACAAAAAATAATATTAAAATATTATTCAGACTCGGATTTGTGGTCCCAAAACCATTGTTTCGATTAGGGTATAAACTGAACTGTTACAAAATTAACCCAGAATTGGTATGGCCTATCCATGAACAACTTAGCTGCAAACCAGTCTGGACTGTGAGGTTGAGAGATAAGTAGTTCTTATCGAATCATTAGTTTAGTGGAAGATCGAGAGATCCTGCTGGTGTAATGACTAGTTGATTGAGTAGAAACCTGAAATAGAAATTAGTTATGACCACCAAAATGAGCTAATCACCCATGCCTAGAATTTATTAAGTTCATAAAATAGTTTTTCAACGTTCATTTTATTTATGTTTTTATTATTTTTATTTCCTTTATTTGTAAAAACACAAAAATCTTTCTTTTATGTTTTATCATAATATAATTAGTTAAAATACTAATTAAATCTATTTGTGTTTAGGATAGGATTAATCTAGTAGTTTGCCTCCCTTGGGTACGATCCTCGGAGTACTTACCCACTTCGTTGTAACTATATTACACCTTGACCTATATACTTATGAACACCGCCTCTATATTTCATATATTTTAGTTGTAGTATTCATACTCTGGACATTAGTACGTCCGGAGGCAGTCAGTAAGCTCATACAATAAAAACAATTGACTTACCTTAATCACTTAACAAATATATAATTTATTATGCAAACAACTTCCTTATCATAGCATAACAAATCAGAAATAAAAACAGATGAAACTTTTGGTTTATATCCATATTATAATCTCAATTAACATCATATCAAGCTCAAGTAAATACACATGACATATCTATTACATATGCACCTTTTTTCCATCATCAACTTCATAATATCATATTTCTTATCTTCTTCGTATCCAATGAAAACTTATAAGAGATCTCAGTACACAGGTGAAAATAATGTCTGATGCTTGTCTGAGCTAATCATATACATCAGTGTCCGGTTACCCCTCTGGGCTAAACCTTTAACAACACACTAAATAACTTGCCCAAAGTTATACTGTATAGGTTAGGTTACCCATCTAGGCTAAACTTTTAAAATGACCTCAAGTTTCTTGTTTGAGCTGAACATGTATTAGTGTCAAGTTACCTATCTAGGCTAAACCTGTAACACCTTGAATTTGGGCCTAGTAGGATTGGGCCCATTGGGCCTTGGCCATGGGAGTGTTTTAAAATTTTTGGGATTAGGAGAATGACATTATTTGAAGTTGAACCTATTAGGAAGGTGATTTTGGAAGGTTAGGGGGCTTCTATGAAGTCCCGAGATCAAACTTGGGCTTTAGGAAAATTTTGATTTTAGGTGAATAAAACACTGAGAGATATTAGGTAGGCCTTAAGAATAAAATGAGGAGAAAAATGACACAAAAAAGAACTTGTGGTGTAGTGGCAAAGTGATGCCACATAAGAGACAAAGAGGTGATGCCATAGGAAGTACGGGGTCCAAGGTTCAAGCCTTGGTGCTGGCATTTCATTTTGATTTAATTTTAAGTGAACTTGGACCTTGGCCCATAGATTTATATTTAGTTGCACATGATGTTAGACATAAGAAAGTGAGTGGTCTAGTGGCAAGGCATCATTAAGGGTGTAAGGGAGCCTGGGTTCGAATCTCATGACAAGCAGGGGAGTATTTATTTTGCGGATTGGAAGACCAGAGTTTGAGTTGGATTTAAACTCTGCTGACGAAGGGATCCCACATCGAAAAGATAGCAAGAGGGAAGGGGTGTTTGGGCATAGGAGCACTTTGAGATGCGGATTAAGCCGGACTCTATCGGTGTGTATTCTCTCTACTCTAGGTAGTAGAAGCGACAAATGCGAAATACTGTCACACGGCGATGGTAGCCACACAAGCGTGCGAGCGCACGTGTGGGAGCTTCGACGCGATAGTTGAGGCCAGCTTGAGTGTTCTTATGCATTTAGGCTGTTTGGGCCACGATGGGCTGAAAGGGGCCAAGTGGGCCCATATGAATAAATTGTATGATTGTGTAGTAGATAGTGAACTGGACTATAGGAATCTCGTTTTTGTAGCAAGATTTAGACTAAGTGGGCTACACGAGTGTATAGGCCCACGTGGGCTGAATAAGGGGCTTCGGGCCCATTTACACCGTTATGGCCATTTAAGTTATTTGAGTCACTTGGGGCGACAGTAAGCCTTTGGAAAAGCTATTAAATGCAAAATTACCAAAATATCCCTAGTTTGCAAAATTACCAAGATACCCCTGGTTTGTAAAATTATCGAAATACCCCTAGTTTGTGAAATTATTGAAACACCCCATGGTTTGCAAAATTACTGAAATACCCCTAGTTTGTAAAATTACCGAAATACCCCTAGTTTGCAAAATTATTGAAATACCCCTGGTTTCTGAAATTATTGAAACACCCCTAGTTTGTAAAATTACCAAAGTACCCTCGATGGGCAAAATGACCGATATGCCCCTAAAGTGAAAAATGACGAAAACACCCCTACATGTTATATGGTTATTATTGTATGTGATTTGTGATTATTATGGTATGTTTATTATCGTATGATGCATTCATGTGTTATTATACTGCATGGGAAAGGGATTATTAATATGGAGGAAGTGCTAATAAGATCGCATGGTCGCTTGACGATTGTGGATCCACCGAAGGCTTTTTAGCCACCGAAGCGACCATCTTTGCCACCGATAAGTTAGTCATGCATGGCTGGTGCTACAAAAGGAGTGTACGGATGGGTGGGTCGATTAAATCCCCACAGGAGTGCATGGTTGGATAGGAGAGGAGTGCCGGGTTGGTATCGGCATTAATGCATTGCATATATAGATTTTAATATTGAGATGGGCTTAGGCCCAGATATTTATTATATGTGACATATGATATGGGTTAAGGCCCAACCGAGGCTATTTTGGGCTAAGGCCCAATTTCCATCGTTATTGTAATAGGCTTCGACCCGGATTATTGTGATGCATGTTTTTCTTGATGAGGGTTGTACACACTGAGTTTCATAAACTCACCCCTCTTTTAATTTTTCCAAGTAACCTCGAGAGGCGGTTCGACGTATTGGAGGATTCAGAGGTGGCCACACTACGAGCAGTTTTGGATTTTAGTATTCTACTTTACTTTATTAAATCATTTTTTATTGGGTTGTAATAAGGCCTCTCTTAAATTCTAGTATAGTTTGGTATTTTTAGTTTATTATGTTTTAAATCTGCTCAACATTGAATCGTGATTTTCCAAAACAATATCTGTTTTCTAAACACTACGTTTTCGCAACCAAGTTGTAAATATCATGTTTTATAAGTCAGTTGTTCTAAATTAAGCTTCCACAACGAATAAGGTTTTGAAGGTAATGACTTCTTAATAAATGTCGATTAATAATAACAATCGTAAAATGGGACTTTAGTTTTTAAATATCAAGAGGGGTTTTCAATGAAAATGCAATTTTTGAAAAAAACACCTCAATGTGACACACCAGATATGGGCCTAACTTCTAGGTCGGGTTTGGGGTGTTACAAAACCTTTATCGACACATTAAATAGTTGGTCGAAGCTATATATACATGTAAGGTAACCCGTCCAGGCTAAACCTATAAAATGACATCAGGTGTAATAGCCCGATGTAGGGCCTAGTCGAAATAGTGGTTGCGAGAACACAAATCCGAAGTAGAAATATGTGTTACATGATTTTTATGTTGTCTAAGACATGTTAGCATGATTGTGTGAAAAATTCATGAAGGAAATTTTATAATTTAGTGAACAATTTATCCATTAGAACTAAATTGAAAAGATTGAAAAATATGAGTTTATAGAAGATTCAAGTATGAAATAGTATTAGAGAAATTATTAGAAATCCTTATATGTCAAGATGGACAAAAATAGACTTGGGAAGGGAAAATCTCAATGAATGGGCCTTAAGGGCATTTTTATCTTTTGGTTAATAAAAGAATTAAAAGGGAAAATAAGCTAAAAGTCTTGTCCATATTCATCCTCCATAGTCGAAAATCACAAGGACTCCATAGCTAGGGTTTCTTCAATTTTCAAGCTTGATTATCAAGAAACACGAAGCCCAGATCAAATGAGGCAAGGACAAGGTCGTGGACTAAATTGAACAATTCCACGTATATTTTGGTGCCGAGGTAAGTTTGTGTGAAATTAAAGCTTCATAATGCTACTATGTCCTTAATTGCTTGATATCATGATAAATGTATTTTATTTCTATGAAATTGATTAATGATGTCTCGATGAAAGTATGATGATATTATGTTAAGTCAAAGTCCCGGTTGAACATTCGGAATAGTAAAGATACCATTATTATGACATGAGAGAATGTAGGTCCCATATAAAACCATGTCTGGGACATGGCATCGGCACCGAATGTAGGTCCCGTACAAGACCATGTCTGGGACATAGCCTCGATATCGAAAGGAGATCTCGTGTAAGACCATGTCTGGGACATGGCATCGACATCGATATACGATGTCGTATAAGGCCATATCATCGATATCGAGATATGAGATCTCTTGTAAGACCATAACTGGGATATGGCATCAGCATCGAGTTGTGATCCCATGTAAGACCATATATGGGATATGGCATTGCCATCGTGTTACATGTTGATGAGTTTTGGTATCCTTCGGTATTTTAAGTAGTTCAACGGGTAAGATTTAAGTTTATGTAAAGATGACAAGAGCAAGTCTATGTTCAAGAGAATAAAAGTGCTAAAGTTATGTGATGAAGTGATACAGGTACCCATGAGTAACTTACGAGAAATGAATGCAAAATGTCATATGTGATTGGTAAGAGTAAATATGAGTAAGTTGTGTAAAGTGCTTGAGAACTTGAGCTGCTATTATTGAGATGAATAGATGGTATCATAAGTTTTATGTTGCTATTTTATTTCATGCAAACTTACTAAGCTTTATGCTTACCCCTCTCATTTTCCTTTTCCTTGTAGTATCACAAAGCTAGCTCAGGGATTGAAGGAAGTTGGTGCTCGATTCACACTATCAACTATTATTTTAGTTTAGTAAAGTTGATTAAATTTGGGTATGGCATGTATAGGGACTTGGTCATTTTGTGATAAGTCATATTTGTTAGCCAAGGTGCTAGCTATTATTACTACTCATTCATTTTGTAATTTGCCATTGGAATTGGCCAATACTTATTAAGTTATATATACTCAATGATGATGAAGTTCATGAAGTGCATGCTTGTGCGATTGGATGAGTAAGGAGTAAAGTTTATATAAATATATACATGATGAATGTAGTGTGGATGTCTTGATTTTGGATATTAGAAATGTATTATAGCTATGTTAAGTGTTGCCATAAAGTGGTATAAGTGTGGTTGCTTTTCAGGGTGGCAATTGGCTTGGTAAATAGCCTTCTAATTGTCTACACAGGTAGACACACGGACTTGTGTCTAGGCCGTGTGTGACACACGGTCAGCCTTGAGGGCGTGTTGATAGGCCGTATGTCCCCTGCATCAAAATTGCAAAAATTCAGTTCGTCACACAGGCCAGCACACGGGCGTGTGACTAGGCCGTGTGTCCCTAAGTGTTTGCTGACGTCATAAACAGAATACTAAGGTTTTCACACACAAGTTAAGGCACGGGCATGTCATGGCCGTGTGAAGGACACGGGCCACAGACACGAGCGTGTGGCAAGCCGTGTGAAAACCTCTGTAGGCTCAAAATGAAAAATAAAATCCACATAGGCTAGGAACATGGGCGTGTGTGACCACACAGCCTGTCCACATGGGCGTGTGGATCTGTTTTAAGCAAAAAAATTTTAAGGTGCTCAAAAGTTTCCAGTTTAGTCCCGAACCATTCCGTATGTATGATTAGGGTCTCGTAGACCCATGATAGGGACATTATGGGTATGAATGAAAAAATTTTAATTTGAAACGAAATTTTATAGTCCGATGTTGTATGTTTGAGCAAGTTAAGTTCGGTAATGCCTCATATCCGATTCTGGCGTTGAATATAGGTAACGGGTGTTACATCAGGTTACTCATCCGAGCTAAACCTGTGTCACATGTATCTTTGAGTTCGCAAAAACTGTTGGAGCTTGGAATTATTGGAAATCAATGTGTAACCTTGTTTATGAGACATTTACTAAGTTCATCGGGATTATCTTAACACTTCAATTCCGTATGATTTCATTACGATTAAGTCTAACAGCAATTCGTATACTATCTCTTAACCAATCCAAATTTTCAAAACAACATGAATATACATTTAAAACATAATTCAATAGCAAATTAAACTTATTTATATTGTATTAACTTACCTGGCAAAATAGTAACGCTTTAGATGTTAGGGACTATTCAACAGTTTTCCCTTTTCCATATAAATCTTTTGGTTGTTGTAAATCTCAATCTAAACCATAATTTAGCTCGATTATCTATTCCAAATATCATTTAACATCATATTGAAGTTATATAACTGTTTAATTTCATCTATAAATAATTTCTCTATTTTTGCATTTATTTTAATTTAGTCCCTAAAACCAAGATTATCATAACTTGAATTTGAGCTTCGATTTCGAATTTGATCTCAATTCTATCCTTCTACAATACATTACAACCTATTTGTAACACCTCGGTTTAGGGGCTATGCATGTTGGGTATAATTCAAGTGTTAGTAGGTTTTGGGAGTGCTTGGATGAGTTTTGGACGTTCTAAGAATGTTTGGATGAAAGGAAGGCTTTGAAAAATTTTGGATTTTTAGTGTGGTAAGGGAATCGGGCCAAGGTAGGCCTTAAGAATTATTTTGGTAACTTATGGCAACAAGTAAGGCTTTGGCAAGGTGGTGTCTTGTGACTTAAGGGTGGAGGTAGCGCCTTTGAGGTCTTAGGTTCGATCCAAGAAGGCGTGATTGGGTTTTAATTTTGGATTATGGCGCTACAGGATGAAAGCCTTAAAAGAGTCAGGGGCGTATTGGGCACAAAGCGGCTTGTCCAGTGGTTCTCGTGCGGCACATAGGAGTTGGAGGGGAGCGAGGCTTGAGTTCGGCGCTGGAGCAGCATTTTAGGCGTGATTTTATGCGGTTATGAAATTTTGGGCTAGAAGGTTAAGATTAAATGATGGGGGTTTTGTCATAAAATCAAGGTGGAAAGTGGCACAGGCGTTGGGGTAAGGCTTGCGGTGGTTTGGTCCGAGTTGAACACGGAGAGTGGCGTTGGAGTTTTATTTTTTATTCTTTTGATTTTTGCGACAAATTGCGAGCGATGGACTACACATGTAGATTAAATTGGAAGATTAGGATGAGCTTTGTTTTTATTCGGTGGGATAATGGTTTGATTTTGTTTTTTTTATTAAAGGATAAAGGTGGGATATTGTTGTATTTTGAATTGATTTTTTTAGTGGTTGGTGGGAGTGAATTAGGAGATTTGTTAATTCAAATTATTTTGAATTTAGTGGCGAGAGCTTTTGAGGTGGTGGTAGAATGTTGGTAAGTTTTGGGAGTGGTCGGTTTTGGTATTTGAGAAGGAAGGTAGGTAGAATTTCTTTTTGGCATTTTGTGTGAGTTTGACGATCTTGTTTTTGGTGCTGAAAGCCAAATTTTATTTTTTCCTTTGATGTTATCTTTGAAATCGAGATTCCTAAAAGCATATACTTCTAGCCGATTTTGTGTTTTGTTCTTTTAATTCTTTTTGTTGCGAAACTAGCTACCTTTCCTTGTCATATTTCCATTTCTTCCTCTTAACCCATTTGTGCTTAATCTCTCATTTGTTTCTTAACCAAATTTGCTCTCCTTACTTCTAATATTTATCTCCCTATTTCTTGTGTACCAAAACCTTGCCTTCACTTCTCATCTTCTCTGTTCTTCCACTCAAACCGAACATAGGTATGTTAAGCACTTAAAACCGATTCTCTTCCTTGTGACTAAAATATTGGCGAATCTCCCTTTCCTTTTAGTTACGCTCCTTGGCCAAATAGAAGGTGTGGTGTGGATCATTTTGGGGTTTCATTTCCAATCGTTGGAGAAGTTTTATAGGTAAGGCGAATGCTTATGGTCTTCCTTACATTCTCTGTCGTCATCTTCAAGGGGTAAGTGTTGGTTTTGGTGTTTGTTTGATGGCGTATTAATTTGGTTGGAATCGTTTTGTCATAGGACATCAAGGATTGAAGCGATCAAGAGTAGCCTCGGTTCTTTGGTTGATCGTTGGGTAAGTGATGGTAAGGGATTACTTTATCGGTCATTCGTTTGGTATTGGTAAGTCGTAGGCTATTACTTTTAGTTGGTTGTCGATTGTAGGCAAGTGAAGCAAGAGCACTTGGTGGTGGGCTAGTGTGCAAGAGCGTGTAGGAGCGAGGTTGTTAGATCGATTCTTTGGTTAAGGCTTCGGTGTGTACACACACACACTCTTCTAGTAATTTATGTGCTTATTAAATTGTGTGTATATTTACACACTTATCGGTTATGGTATTTATATATATGATGTGTGTGGTTGGTTCCATGGAAAGGTGGATTGAATACCATTATGGTATAGGGCACGGGTCGAGTAAGTCCTGTTATGATGCTTTTGGTAAGCATAATGTATACATTACGTGTGCTATGATATTGGATGGTGATAAATAATATGTATGTTACTAATCAAGCATGTGGGTATAAGTCCGTTAAAATGCATATCATTATCTATGTGGGTTGTACGAGTGGAGGCGGTGATGTTTTGTCTTGTGAGCACCGGTGTTTTAGTAACACATTGTGACTACGGTCACTAGAGGTTTGGTACCTCGGAGGTTTGGTACCTCATAGCGACTTGTCCTCGTGGTTTACACCACCGTGGGTTGGCCCCACTTTGAGATATGGGATTATGCGCGGTGATTTGGTATCACACGATGGGTTGGCCCCATCACTTGATTCGTGACTTGGTCACCGGTGTTTTAGTAACACAATCGTGTCTTGGACACCGGTGATTTGGTATCACATTTGTGACTATATGTCACCAGTGGTTTGGCACCACCAGTGGTTTGGTACCACACGGGGTAGAAAAGGTGTATGGACGGTTAGGATTGGGTGCATATGATTTGGATGCATGATGATCATGATTATGTTTGAATGTGATATTTTGCTAATCCGGGAAAAGGATAGCACTGCTTGAGTCTTGGTGACTCACCTTTTTCCTTTAACATTTTCAGGTAGTGCATAAAGCTGGACCGGGATCGGAGAGGACAAGGTGGCCCATGCCGAAGATGAAGATTTGTTATATTATGCTTGTTTTGATATAAGTATTTTATTTGAATTTGTTGGGTTGTAACAAAGGCCATTTTATGTTTTTGGTATTACTTTAACTATGGTTTATTTAAATTAAATTGCTATGGGAAAATGATTTATGGTTTGCAACCTATTTATTCAAGTTGGATATTATAAACTAAAGTTTTAAAATGAATGAGTTTTAAATAGCAAAGTTTTATTCCAAAGATATGTTTTCCAAAATTCACAAACTACGACATTTTATTTTAAATCAAGAAGAATTTCAAGCGTCTTTCCGCAATAACATAACTTGATTCATCGTAGTGAATGGGCGGGTTTGGGTGTGTTACTGATTTGGTGTCGAGCTGTGTTCAAAACTCGACTTTGAGGGTTTTGGGCCCAAAACATTTTCAAAATGGGCTTTTCAAAATATGGGCTTTTATAAAAGGTTTTGAGTTATCTTGGCATGGCATCTGTACCTCAACCAAGTCCACCGGTAAGTACTTGGACTTTTTGAAGTGATTTGTTTGTATGAATTAATTTGGGCTTAGGTTGGGCTCGTAGAATAGAATAATAGGATCTGTTGGACCCTAGGATTAGACTACTCAAACAATGGCATAAGACTTAAAACTCGTAAGCAAACCTGTGAAATAAGTCGCCGAGTTAAGGTGTGGCAACCTGTGTGCGCATGTCTAGGAGTGGTATTCAGTGGGAGTTTGGTATTTAAGCAGTCCGTGTGACTCACCTCCTCTCCACTTGAATCCTACCTGGTGCGTAGCTACGGTTCACCTTACCCAAGAGGACTTGTTCACAGGCTGAACCAATTATTAAAACCCGAAAGGGTTTAGCCTTACTGTTTTAAAATTCTTGGTTTTAAAATTTTCAAATTTACCCTTTTTGGTGTGTAAACCCTAAATCTGGTTTCGAACGACATTGTCTCGATCTACCCAAAATTACCAAAATGCCCCTAGCGTTAAAATTACAAAAATGCCCCTGTAGTGTAAATTACTGTATTACCCTCAAACTTTTGTTAAAATGACTTTTACGTTACAAAATACCAAAATTTTGAGGTTACAAAAATATCAAGACACTCTGGTTTGGGGAAATTTACAAAAATACCCCTGTGTTAAAAATTACTAAAATGCCCCACTATCAAAATTTACGAGATAACCCCAACTTTAATAAACTTCTCTCACTTTGTAAAAGTATCCACATTTTTGTATTTCAAAATAATGCCCTGACTTTGGAAATTTACAAAATTACCTTGGTTGGTAAAATTACCAAAACGCCCTTGGGTCGTTAAATTTTCAGATTCCACTCGACTTTTACTAAATATTCTGTTTTACTATATAAAAAATAAATAAATAAATAATTTTTTTTGAAATGTTGTGATATTCCGATTTGGGGAATTTACGGAAATGCCTCGATTTCTAAAATTACAAAAATAGCCCTGCTTTCTAAAATTTTTGCAACATACTTTGTTGGAAAAACAAAATTTCAAGATAACCCACGAGACTTTGTAAATTTTGAAATATCTTTAAATTGGAAAACTATTTTCAAAATTTACCACGAGTTTCTAATAGATATACTCTTTTAGGAAAAATGACGAAATTACCCCGGTAGGGTATGAAACTTGGTTGCTCGAAGAACTTCTCTCGAAACTTCTTTGCATAAAATTTGCCGTGGTAAACAATGGAACCCCAAATTTCTAATGCATAAAGTTTCTAATCGATTAAATCGAGGCACTAGATATGAGTTCTAGGGGGCGTGGTCGTATTTCTCGTGGACGCGGTAGAGGCAGGATGGCAGCGTCGGACCCGATTGGGTCAGAGAGCAATGTGTCGCCGTCACCATTTGTTGAAATTTGGCGGTAGAATCGAGGCCGGAGGAGGCGTGTGATGTCATGAAAAGCTATCTGCGGGTGCTCGAGCAAGTGGCAAGAACCGGTGGTCGTGGTATCGCTATCTTCGTGGAAGAAGCCCGATGGTGAGGAGGTCAAAAGAGTGAGGCGGAATAGAGATAGAATAAGGAATCGGGATGGAAGGAGCTCGAGATCGTCGGAATCACTTGAGAGGTCTCGGAAAAGACCGAGGGTCGAGACATCTTTCGTGTTTCTAAGCTAGTTGTTGGGAACCCGGATCGTCAGTGTGCTCGGTCTGGAAGGTATCACGTGGGTGAGTCTTTGGAATCGTGTTCGGGCATGTTTGGATGCCACCCAAGTCGCATCTGGTTAAGCATTGTCCCTAGATCCAAAAGAACTCGGCGGTGGGTCAAAGTGTTGTGCTGACTGGCGGAGGTGGTCGTGACGTCAAGAGGTCGTGGTTCGAACCATGGAGGAAATGGTTTGATCGAGACCGTGGCGCTTTGATTCGTCGGAAGGAGGATAGTGATGTCTTTGGATGTGTCGGCGGAGTAAGCTTCTCTTGATAGGAATGTCCTTCTTTGTTTTGTTAAGCTTTGGTGGTTGTTTGTTTAAGTGTTAGTAGAGTATCTAAGAACTTGGGGTATAGACTTAGAAACGCCTAGAGAGTGGGTTAGCTCTTGGAGATCGAGTCTTGTATTGATAGTGTAAGTTTGGAGAGTTAGGACATGGACCGTTAGTCTAGCCAAGTAATTTCGAGGACGAAATTATTTTATGGAGGTAGAATTGTAACACCACGGTTTAGGGGCTATGCATGTTGGGTATAATTCAAGTGTTAGTAGGTTTTGGGAGTGCTTGGATGAGTTTTGGACGTTCTAAGAATGTTTGGATGAAAGGAAGGCTTTGAAAAAATTTTGGATTTTTAGTGTGGTAAGGGAATCGGGCCAAGGTAGGCCTTAAGAATTATTTTGGTAACTTATGGCAACAAGTAAGGCTTTGGCAAGGTGGCTATCTTGCTTGTGACTTAAGAAGTGGAGGTGGCGCCTTTGAGGTCTTAGGTTCGATCCAAGAAGGCGTAGATTGGGTTTTAATTTTGGATTATGGCGCTCACAGGATGAAAGCCTTAAAAAGAGTCAAGGCGTATTGGGCACAAGCGGCTTGTCCAGTGGTTCTCGTCGGCACATAAGAGTTGGAGGGAGCGGGGCGTTGAGTTCGGCGCTGGAGCAGATTTTGGGCGTGATTTTTATGCGGTTATAAATTTGGGCTAGCAAGGGTTAAGATTAAATGATGGGGTTTTTTCATAAAATCAAGGTGGTAAGTGGCACAGGCGTTGGGGTAAGGCTTACTACGGTTTGGTCGAGTTCGAACACAGAGAGTGGCGTTGGAGTTTTATTTTTATTCTTTTGATTTTTGCAGCAAATTGCGGCGATGGATGGCACATGTAGATTAAATTGGAAGATTAGGATGAGCTTTGTTTTTATTCGATTGGGATAATGGTTTGATTTTGTTTTTTTTTATTAAAGGATAAAGGTGGGATATTGTTGTATTTTGAATTGATTTTTTTAGTGGTTGGTGGGAGTGAATTAGGAGATTTGTTAATTCAAATTATTTTGAATTTAGTGGCGAGAGCTTTTTGAGGTGGTGGTGAATGTTGGTAAGTTTTGGGAGTGGTCGGTTTTGGTATTTGAGAAGGAAGGTAGGCGAATTTCTTTTTGGCATTTTGTGTGAGTTTCGCGATCTTGTTTTTGGTGCGAAAGCCAAATTTTATTTTTTCCTTTGATGTTATCTTTGAAACAGAGATTCCCTAAAAGCATATACTTCTAGCCGATTTTGTGTTTTGTTCTTTTAATTCTTTTTGTTGCCGAAACTAGCTACCTTTCCCTTGTCATATTTCCATTTCTTTCCTCTTAACCCATTTGTGCTGAATCTCTCATTTGTTTCTTAACCAAATTTGCTCTCCCTTACTTCTAATATTTATCTCCCTATTTCTTGTGTACCAAAACCTTGCCTTCACTTCTCATCTTCTCTGTTCTTCCACTCAAACCGAACATAGGTATGTTAAGCACTTAAAACCGATTCTCTTCCTTGTGACTAAAATATTGGCCGAATCTCCCCTTTCCTTTTAGTTCTGCTCCTTGGCCAAATAGAAGGTGTGGTGTGGATTATTTTGGGGTTTCATTTCCAATCGTTGGAGAAGGTTTATAGGTAAGGCGAATGCTTATGGTCTTCCTTACATTCTCTGTCGTCATCTTCAAGGGTAAGTGTTGGTTTTGGTGTTTGTTTGATGGCGTATTAATTTGGTTGGAATCGTTTTGTCATAGGACATCCGGATTCAAGCGATCAAGCGTAGCCTCAGTTCTTTGGTTGATCGTTGGGTAAGTGATGGTAAGGATTGCTTTATCGGTCTGTTCGTTTGGTATTGGTAAGCCGTAGGCTATTACTTTTGGTTGGTTGTCGATTGTAGGCAAGTGAAGCAAGAGCACTTGGTGGTGGGCTAGTGTACAAGAGCGTGTAGGAGCGAGGTTGTTAGATCGATTCTTTGGTTAAGGCTTATGTGTGTACACACACACTCTTCTAGTAATTTATGTGCTTATTAAATTGTGTGTATATTTACACACTTATCGGTTATGGTATTTATATATATAATGTGTGTAGTTGGTTCCATGGAAAGGTGGATTGAATACCATTATGGTATAGGGCACGGGTCGAGTAAGTCCACATTATGATGCTTTTAGTAAGCATAATGTATACATTACGTGTGCTATGATATTGGATGGTGATAAATAATATGTATGTTACTAATCAAGCATATGGGTATAAGTCCGTTAAAATGCATATCATTATCTATGTGGGTTGTATACAGTGAGGGGCGGTGATGTTTTGTCTTGTGAGCACGGTGTTTTGGTAACACTGCTGTGACTACGGTCACGGAGGTTTGGTACCTCCAGAGGTTTGGTACCTCATAGCGACTTGTCCACATGGTTTACACCACCGTGGGTTGGCCCCACTTTGAGATATGGGATTGTGCGCGGTGATTTGGTATCACACGATGGGTTGGCCCCATCACTTGATTCGTGACTTGGTCACCGGTGTTTTGGTAACACAATCGTGTCTTGGACACAAAGTGATTTGGTATCACATTTGTGACTATATGTCACCGTGGTTTGGCACGACCAGTGGTTTGGTACCACACAGGGTAGAAAAGGTGTATGGACGGTTAGGATTGGGTGCATATGATTTGGATGCATGATGATCATGATTATGTTTGAATGTGATATTTTGCTAATCCGGGAAAAAGGGTAGCACACTGAGTCTTGGTGACTCACCTTTTTCCTTTAACATTTTCGGTAGTGCATAAAATTTGGACCGGGATCGGAGAGGACAAGGTGGCCCATGCCGAAGATGAAGATTTGTTATATTATGCTTGTTTTGATATAAGTATTTTATTTGAATTTGTTGGGTTGTAACAAAGGCCATTTTATGTTTTTGGTATTACTTTAACTATGGTTTATTTAAATTAAATTGCTATGGGAAAATGATTTATAGTTTGCAACCTATTTATTCAAGTTGGATATTATAAACTAAAGTTTTAAAATGAATGAGTTTTAAATAGCAAAGTTTTATTCCAAAGATATGTTTTCCAAAATTCACCAAACTCTGACGTTTTATTTTAAATCAAGAAGAATTTCAACCGTCTTTCCATAATAACATAACTTGATTTGATTAAGTAGTGAATGGGCCGGGTTTGGGTGTGTTACACTATTTTTACAAAATTTTCATGCCAATTTCAAATTACATTTTAGTCCCTAAGTTCAAAGCTAACAACTTTTACTTTACAAACTAGTCCATTAACATACCTAACCTTCAAATCTAACCAAATAACCACAAAATCTTCAAGAATACATCAATGGTAAATTTTATAAAATTTAACAGTTTCTCAAAATAGTCTCTAGGTTAGCTAAATCAAGCTCATAGGATCTCAAAAACATAAAAATTATAAGAAACAGGCTTGAAATCACTTATCAATTGATGAACTAAAGTTGAAATGAATAGGACCCTAGGTTTTCTTCCCCTTTTCCATGAGAAAGATGAAGATGGTGAGAAATGTCTCATCTTTTTCTTTTTAATTCTTTATATACCTCGATTAAGTTATTAAACCTTAGTTAACTTTAATTTAATCATCATTAAACTAATCTAATCATCATTAAGCCAAACTAAGTGAATGATGGCATCACCATTCACCATTGACAACTAAAATGGGTTTAATTAATCAATTGGTCCCCATATTAAATAAGAATTCGTAGTGATAGAAATTTTACCTCTTTTACGATTTAGTCCTTATCCCTTAATTAACTACTCATCCAAAAAAAAAATTGCCAAATTGAATTTCAATATAACCCCAATGTAGACTTGAAAATATTAAATAATAATATTAACTGACTTAATCATTAAAATACAGGGTTACGAAACTATAATTTTTGCTACCACTAAAAACGGGTTGTTACAGGTTTTACCTCCTCTCCTTATAAATAGATGACATCAGTAGGACTATTCACACAACTTTAAGCTATTATTACTTTTCCCAAAAATAGAGAGAATTCATTCTCAAATATTAAATATATTTTTCGGAATAACAATTTTGATGGTTTCTATTTGAGAAGATATATTTTTCACACTTAAATAAAGAAAAGTATTTCCAGATTTGTGTTTTATTCAAATAGTTTGAGCCCACACTAGAAGCAGTTCGTGGTACAAGAATTGTGAAGAAGGTCGTTTGGTTAACAGTCGGGAACGACAAGGATTCATATATCCAAAAACATAGATGCAAATTTGATTTAGGGTTTATTGCTATAAATATCACAAACTGACTCAGTTTTAAAAACTTAAATTTTTCGATGTGCAAGAAAATCGTTTCCAAATCAGATTTTTTTCAACACCTCTTTTCACACGGATCACAACTCAGAATATCAACATCTCTAGCAAGGCTTCTAACACCGCCTAATGACACTGACAGTTATCGTTCTCAAACTCTCTCTAACCTAGAAGACCATAGAGCCAACTTCTAAGGTCCCAAGACTTTCTAGCTTATTTAAGCAACAAATGCAAGCTAGAAGTCTAGACTCGCTTTCTGAAGGCTCGGAAGGGTTCGAGTTTTTTATTAAGAACCATAGCTTGCTCAATCATTTTTTCCCATTCAATTAGGTCAATGAATTCTTTTATTTTATGTGATACCAACTAAACTCTAAGCTCATCACGCAATCCCCAAAGGAATCGTTTACAACTTTCCTCTATTATCGGCAGTAATTCAATAGCATGTTACTAAGCCACAAAAATCCAAACTCATAATCAACCTTTGACATTTCACCCTATTTTAGCATCATAAATTCTTGCTTTCGTTCATTCAGATAGAACTCACTGGCGTACTTTTTCTAAAATTTGGACTGAAAGAAAGCTCAATTAATTCGACAAGCTGGCACATGTCGGGTAACTGTCAACCACCATTGATACACATCCTCTTTCAAGAGGGATACAACACACGTGACACACTCGTGAGGAAAATACTCGAGCTATTGCAATACTCGATCTGTCGATTCAAGCCAAGCCTTAGTTGTTGAGGGATCAATGCCTTTCAATGCTTTAAACTCGGTGGCACCATACTTCTGCAATTCTTTTATTGGAGCTCGTCAAACTGCTGGCACTAGTGCAACCTGTGGTGTAGCTCCTACTTCTTACTGAAAGGTTTTCGCTATACTATCCAAATTTATGGTCGAGGTCTGACAGCTCTATCTTGATGAGCATCAACTGGATCAATGCAAGGTGTCTAAATCTTGATTCTATTCTCACTCTTCGAGGAGTGACCACTGCTATAAATATCATCACTAGTATCATTTATTGATTCCTCTAACATCTTCAACTATAAAACAAAGAAATTTATAATCAGCACCCAAATCCTGAAACTCAACTCGACCTTGGCATATACCTCTAGACTTAATTCGGAGCTTAATTTAGTTCGAGAATTGGCTAAACCTATAACTCTAATACCACTAAATGTAACACCCCATACCCAACCCAATTGTCAAGTCCAAGCTACAGGATGCTACAATCGTTATCAGAGCAACTACGAACAATTACATTCAATTTATACCATTAAACAGTTAATTATGAGCATTATAAGAGTATGATACAATATACAATCATTCTCAAGTCTTGCACGAGCTTATGAAAGCTCTATTACTTACCCGAGGTCGAATTAAGACTAAATTGTAATGTTTTCAAAATTTTAGGTTAACGTCGTGATTTCGGGGGTTCTGTAATAGCCCATTTTTAGTGGTACCAAAAATGATAGTTTTGAAACCCTATTTTGTAGAGACCGTGTAACACCCTTTACTCAAGTCTAACGTCGAGATCGGATACGAGGCATTGCTACACTTAATCTTACTTGAACATGCATTCTTGGGCTATAAAATTTTGTTACATCTTAAAAAATTTTCTTTTCAATCATAATGTGTATATAATGGGCCTATGGAGCCCTAATTATATGTTCGGAGGGGTTCAGAATTTATCTAGGAACTTAAAAGCTCTTAAAAACTTTTTGCCTAAACAGGGGTCACACGCCCGTGTTGTCCAAGGCACACGCCCGTGTGCCCTGAGACATGCCCGTGTTCGACACCCATGGTCGATACTAATTTATTTCACATGGTTGAGCACACACCGTGTCTATAACCCATGTCCTTCACACGACCTTGACACGCCCGTGTCCTCTACCCGTGGAGCTCTCTATTTATGATGTCATCAAACTCTTAATATCACACGGCCATGGCACACACCCGTGTGCTAGCCTATGTGACGAATCGTATTTTCATAAATTAATGCAGGGGACACATAGCCTATCAACACACTCATGGGGCTAACCGTGTGCCACACACGGCCTAGACACACGCCCCCTTGTGGACAATTATATGGCTATTTTCCAAGCCAATTGCCACCCTGAAACATAAACACACTTATATCGTCACAAGCAACTCAATTATTCCATCCATTACATAAACTTAAATGCATAAACTTATCATCATGAAAAGGTATATAACTTAACAAATATTGACCAATTTCTAATGGCCATATACAAAAGAATGTATAGTCTTAATAACCAAGCCTTTAGCTCACAATATGTCATGACCAAAATGATCAAACTTCTATACATGCCATAATCAAAATTTATTTAACTTTACTATACCCAATTAGTGGATAATAGTGTGATCCGAGCTCCGACGTCTGTGATCCCCGAGCTAACTTGGCAAACCTACATGGAAAAGGGAAAGGAGAGAGGTAAGCATATAGCTTAGTAAGTTTCCATGAGGATTTAACAAAGCAATATAATAGCTTATAATTAAACTCATCCCTCATAAGCCAAAAGTAACATAAATCTCAAGTGCTTAAACTTACTTACTCTTACTTACTCTTTCTCATCACTTACCATATTATAATTTCATACTTGTAATTAAATTAGGGTACCTGTACCACTTAATCACATAGATTAGCACTTTTGCTAATATAACATGAACATCAAATTATTGTTTTCCTTAACTTAGGTAGAATTCTTTATTATTCTTGAATAACTTAACTTGTGTTATTTTGCTTACTTAGCTTTCTTGTTACTTCTTTCATACTTGTCTCTTTTGCCCGTTAAATTACTCGGAACGTCGGAGGATACTCAATCTCATCAAACATGTCTCTTGATGCCAATGCCATATCCCAGATATGGTCTTACATGGAATCGCCTTATGATACCGATGCCATATCCCAGATGGTCTTACACGGGATTTTTTAGTTTGATATCAATGCCATGTCCCAGACATGGTATTATACGAGATCTTCCTTGTATGTTTCCTTTTGAAACTTACCATTGCCATTTCTTGACATGGTCTTACGTGGTATCCCTACCTTATTAACTCACTAATGCCATGCCTTAACATGGTCTTACATGGGATCCTTGCCTTATAGTAACTTATCAATGCCATGTCTTGATATGGACTTACATGATATCCTTGCCTTATTCGATGCTGATGCCATGTCCCAGACATGGTCTTACACAGGATCTACGTTCAGTGCCGATGCCATATCTCAGATATGGTCTTACACGGACCTACATTCCTTGATGTCGATGCCATGTCCCAGACATGGTCTTACATGGGCTTTCCTTGTCTCATGTTATGACATAGGTATCCTCATTATTCTGAATCTTCAACCGAGAGTTTCACTTACTTATTCTCATAGATTTTCTTATTAGGCATTGTCAATCAACTTTATGATAATAATGTACATTGTACGACATAGTAAGTAATTTAATTGTAAAAGTAATATGTAGCTTTAAATTCATACAAACTTACCTCGATACTCAAAATGTGTAGACTTGTGCAATTTAGTCCTCAACCTTATTTTTTGCCTCGATTTCGGTCTGGGCTTCGTGTTTCTTGATCTATACTAACAATTTAACTTGTTTAATACTTACATTGACTAAATTGACTCATAAATCATACTTTGGCAAAAATTACATTTTTGCCCCTAAACTTTCTCAAAATTACACTTTTGCCCCTAGGCTCGTAAATGATTTTTATTCAACTTTCTTGCATTTCAGGCCTAGCCGAATCATATTCTCAACTATAACAACATTCAATTTACACTATTTTACTCATGCATACCATTTTCATAACTTTCACAATTTGGTCCTTACATGGATTTTTCATGAAAATCACTTAGGAAAAGATGTTTATCCTACATCAAACTTTCATAATCTTCCATAAAACATCAAAATATGTGCATGTCATACATTGGTAAATTTTTGAACATAATTCCTAGCTCAAAATATAGCTATAAATAGCTAAACCGAGCTACGAGGATTTTAAAAATACGAAGAACATTAAAAACGGGGCTAGGATACACTTACTATCAAGCTTGGAAGATGAAGAAACCCTAGCTATGTCTTCTTTGTGATTTTTGGCCAAGGGGGAGGAAGATGGACACTAATTTTGACTTTTTTTCCCTTTTTATTCTTTAACTTACCAAATGACAAAAATGCCCTTAATCATTATTTCCTAAGATTTTTCCTTCCTATGTCCATTTTTTGTCCATCTCAACATATAATGGTCTAATTGCTAAATAAGGACTTCTAATAATTTTTATAATTCTATTTCATACTTAAACCTTCTAGAATCTCATATTTTCTAATCCTTGCAATTTAGTCCTAATGGACAATTTGTTCACTAATTAATAAAATTCCTTCATGAAATTTTCACACAACCATGAAATTACCTCATAAGCCTTATAAAATCATTTAAACTCATATTTCTTCTTCATATTTGTGGTCTCACACCACTATTCTGACTAGGCCCTAAGTCGGGCTGTTACAGACTGAGTTTCAGTCCGGTAATTTTGTTGATTGAATGGTTAATTAGGGTACAAGGACTAAATTGTAACAACCATAAAATTAAGTGTTATAACTTTATATTAGCTCAATGGGGCAAGTGGTATAATTGAATTGATTTAAATGGCAATTATGCCATAATCTGTTATAGTGGACGGTTAGTATTTCTTTTTTAGTGAAAATTATATTTAGAATATTAGATTATAATTAAAATAATGTTAAAACATAAAACGAAGTATGTGGCCATTTATTTTTCATCCTTTTCCCCTTTCTTCACCTTTTCCTCCTTTTTTAGAACTTGGAGAATTCAACCAAGCTTTGTAGCTTTGCATGGTAAGCCATCTTTCACCTGTTTTTCATAAATTTTATGTTTTTGAAATTGTTTTAACTTAATCTAGCTAAAGCGAGGATTAAATCATAAATTTGTTAAAGTTTTAAAATTTTTTAATTGATAGTTTTTTATCTTTTTGGATGTTAAATGAATTGGTTGTAAGCTTAATATAATTAAGGACTAATTTTTAAATTAAAATTATTAGTTTTGAGTATAGAGACTAACTTGTAAAAATTTCAAAATTATATAATTATTGATTGTAGAGGGCTGTAAAAGGATTTCATTGAAATTGGATTGTAAAACGGTGTTTAAATGTGAAATATATGATAATTTTGGTTTTATGGAGTAAATTGAATAAATTGCAAAACTCTAGAGAAATTGTGAAAAGTGATAATAGGATATCAAATGCATTAAGTAAATTGTTATAAGGTAATTACCACTGATAATTTAAAATGAATTATCGTATACATCAAGAATCAAATCAACCAGAACTTAATTGAGGAAAAGGGGAAATTGCTAACTAGTCTCTAACACCTCGTTTATTATCAATTTCCAAGTTCATACGGTGTAGTTTTATATATCAGTGATGTATTGTGTTTGTTTTGTGAATTTATTTTATGTAATTATAATTTGAAATTGTAACACACCTTACCCGTAATTGTAACACCCCAAACCCGGCCCATACGTTACGACCGAATCTGGTATGTCACAGGGTGAAGTGTAATCAAGTCTTAATTAAATCTTAGAAAAACCGGCGATTTGGAAGAAAACTTTTTCCGAGTATTACATAGTCTTTTGAAAACATTGATGTTTTGATTAAAGAAACTCCACTTTTACTTTAATATTTAAACTACCGAGGTGTCAAGTTTGCTATAAACAGTAAACAAAAAAAACCCAAGTACAACCTTGAAAGGCCTTATTACATAACGAAAAGCCCAAATTTAAAAAAAATAAACTTATAATAATGCTGAAACTATAAAGAAAAGAAATCAAAATGTAACACCCCTAACCCGTAACCGTCACCGGATTAGGGTTACAAGGCATTACCGAACATAGCACAGGTCATAACAATTATTTTCTGTTCATATAGTCTTATCTGAATACAACATGATTAATACACTTCCATGGCATGTTTAAACAACATCGTATAGATCTTAAAAACCATTATCCAAATTCATTTATAAGCATTACATAACCAATAATGAATCTTACTATTCAATTGGTCATTAAATCACATTGACCGAATATACCCATGTTCTTTATTAACCTACTAAGCAATTTAGCAATTATCAAAAGCTAAAAATATATATATATATATATATATATATATATATATATATATATGTTTATTAAGAGTTTTGCTTATTCAATTCATAATATACCAATAGTATACATTCCAAACATAATATAGAACAAATCAATTAGAAGAACATAATCAAACCTAAATACCAATCATGCCTTCTATAGACCGAAACATCTAAATTTAAATTAAATATACATACACATATGTAAACCATGTTCGAAAGTGTCAATCCAAATACTATACCTATAATTTCATCACTTAGCCGAATATACAATCCAAGATTTAAAATAATTTCTAAGTTGATTTGTATCTTGAATTATGCATCTCATTAATAAGTATTTATCAACCATAACCCAAGCATATTCAAACACTACAACTATCATCTTACCAAAATGACTAATTACAATATATAAAAACCTAACATGACTTTATATCGCTATCAAACCCATGTCCAAGTAGAACATACACAGATTCTATAACTAGAATAACTCAAACATTAGATCATTAGTAATAAATCCAAGCCATTTTCGCATGGCTTATTTATACAATTCAAATTATCATTTAAGCATTAAGCTAGCCTATACATGCCTTAAGTTTTTACGTCCAAACTTTAAAAGTACCAATATGAGTCGATAGTGTGGTTGACTTTGCTGATGATTTCCGAGCAGTAGCGAGACCAAAATCTATAAAACAGAACATTGAACCACACAGAATAAGCTTACTAGCTTAGTAAGTCTCAAGCAAATAATAATGTAACACTCAAACACTTAAACATTTTATTCTTTAAACTTATGACATTGAATATAAATATTTCCATAAATAAATTTAAGCAGGGCCGAATACTAACAGTTCATTAACCTAAGCATTTACACTTCATTACCATAAATCTGTAACTCATCGAATCATAGTATAAACATATATTACATGAATCACATGCTCCAAGTCACATAGGTACAACATTCATATCGACTATATTATCACATTCAAAGTCTTTTCACTCTTAGCATTTCTACTTGTAACCGAACCTCCCAAAATAGTACATTTAAGCTCAAATTCTATCTTATACCATTCATACACGTCGATCAATAAGCTCAATCACACATAACACCATTCTTAACATAATGTTTCAACTCAAGTAACATTAATCACAACTTACCTTACTTCTGATGAATTCAATGAGATTTAAGCTTACCTGAGTTTTTAACTCAATAGATTCACTATGTTACACCTCGATCAATTTATGGTTTCTTCATTTTAAAGTATCACCGGCATTAAGCCTGCTAGGCACGAAGCCCGAATATATCACCGGCACTAAGCCTGCTAGGCATGAAGCTCGAATATATCACCGGCACTAACCTTGCTAGGCACGAAGCTCGAATATATCACCCAAGCACTAAGCTCGCTGAGCACGAAGCTTTGAATATGTCAAAGACTAAGCACGCTAGGCAATAAGCCCAAAATATATCACCGGCACGAGGCCTACTAGGCTCGAAGCCTGATCTATTAAT
This sequence comes from Gossypium rotundifolium, assembly GCA_025506655.1. Lineage (NCBI taxonomy): Eukaryota > Viridiplantae > Streptophyta > Magnoliopsida > Malvales > Malvaceae > Gossypium > Gossypium rotundifolium. The sequence continues at coordinate 55,501,810 of CP106725.1, forward strand.
CAAATCAATTCATCAACTTATATTCCTTAACACTTACATTACTATCAATTCATATACATAAACCACATTCACATATCATATCAAATGTACTAATTCACATTGCATTTCAAAGATATCCAATCCAATATAGAACATTTACATTCGGCTATCACCTATTTCCTTACTCAAATTAATCAAATAATATCATTGAACATATTCATATTTATCTCTTTAATATAATTTAACTTAAGAACTTACCTCATTGTCGATTTGACCGTATAAATCGACTATTCGATAACCTTTGTCTTTCCCAGATCCAAATCTGCTTTTTCTTTGTTCTTGATCTAAACACATTAAAATTTAGCTCATTCAAGTACATTTCATCTCAATTTAGTCCCAAAACACATAAAAGGCAATTTACCATTTTACCCCTAATGTTTCACATTTTTACCATTTAGTCCTATTTGCATAAAACACAAAATACACAAAATTTCACTAAACTATACAAGGGCCGAATATTCATGGGGACCCAACAAGTCCATATCTTTCATTTATTTTGTAATTTAGCCCCTCACAAATTTATTTTTTTCAATTTAGCCCTAAATATTCAATTTCACCCAAAATTTCCAATACAAAATATATTAATCTTTAACATATCTTTAAAATAAAATCATCAACCATAAAAAATTACATGAACACATCAATGGCCGAATATCAAACATGCTTAGATTCAAAAATTTCAACATGGGTAAGCTACCGTTTGAAGCAACGATCTCAAAAATGTCAAAATTATCAAAAACCGACTAAAAACTCACCTTGAATTTTAGCCTAGAAGTGCCGAAAATCAAAGAACCCAAAGCTTTATTTCTTCCTCCAATATTCGGCCAAGAAGAAGTGAAAAAGATGATGGCTTTGTTTTATGTTAATTTTAACATATATTATGTTATTTAGATAATTACTAATATAACCATTTAATAAAAATAATGCTAACATATATAATAAGGGCAATGGTGACTTTAGCCACCCACTAACTTTAAAAATGGTCTAATTGCCTTTTTAATATCCCACTTTAAAAAGTCATCATCAAATAGGCACTTTTCACTATAGTTTGCAACTTTTACTTTTTACGCGATTAAGTCCTTTTTCTAAATTAAACACACAAACAATAAAATTTTTCTACGAGACTTTCACATACATTAATTCACATATAATAAACACAAAATATAATATTAAAATATTTCTCGGACTCGGATTCGTGGTCCCGAAACCACCGTTTTGATTAGGGTCAAATTTGGTCTATTACACGAAATTATGGCCTCCACGAGTCTGCCTCGGCTCCTGCATCCACGAGCTATTGCTCACCTAAAAAGTTAAGGAAAAGGGGTGAGTCACCAAGACTCAGTGTGTAAATTTCCCACATTATACATACGGCATGAAGCCCATAGTCACACATTGGCCTTGGCCCACATATCAACATACCACATATGAAATGCAAATAGCCCAACCCAAACCTAGTTTTTCCATCCGCTACACACCAACCCGTACCAACCAATCACACCGTGGGGATTTCTACAATCAACCCTCCATCCACTACACTCCATCACGACAGTCATGCTGCCAATTACTCACGATCACTAGGTGACCAAATAATATTTCGTGGCACAGCCACCGATCACTGTGTGACCAAATAAAATATATATATACATCGCGGTAGAGCCACCGACATAATGTGACCAAAAATAATGTATGAACATATGTATATATATCGTGGCAAAGCCACCGATCACTACGTGACCAATTAAGCACTTCCCCTTCATATCAAACCCATACCCATGATCTACATACAAACCCTAACAATGCAACATGCCATTCATAACACATCAATTTGCCATACATACATTCGACTATGCAAAGAAATGATACGGTCACGTACCTGGCAATCCTAGCCTTACCCCTAAGGGCATCACGATGGTCTACACAGCCCTTTTTCCGGCTTTTCAACCCATACAAACGTTAGTACAATAAAGAATAGTGTGTGAAGGTTTACACACCTGATAATATGTACGGCGACACTCTCTATGTCGACACTATCACTAGCCGAAACTACCACTATCTACCTACTATTCTGCTCAAAAGTCGGCCCACAACCCGGTGGCCAATCCTGAACTGCAGACACCGCGCATTTCTTGAACTTTGGGGCTGGGACTAAAAATCCAACCCCTTCCTTCGATTTGCTGACATGCAAGTCCATGAATGATCTTGGTCAGAAGGTACTATATTGAAACGATGATCACTTAATGAAACATTAGTTTAAGATACGAACAACGAAAGGAAACCGATTGATCAACTTAGGAAGAATTGAAATCCTTACCTTGAAATCCCGAAAGAAATAATATGGTTCGAACGTTAACGATTTCTGGCTTAGAAACCTAGGCGATTAGATCTCCTTCAAATCCGGAATGCCGCCAAAAAGAACGGAGATTAGTGAAAACATCAATCTAATGATGGCCCTAACAACCAACTAGCCATTCGGTTTGGTCTCCAAAAGCCAAAAAAATTATAAAAATAATAGTACAAGTCGACACTTACCTCTACGAATATTTGGCTACCACTTGTGAGAAGATTGGGACTATTAAAACCACATGATCGCCACTTAAGCTCATCGTGACTACTCTCTTAAGTCACCTGAACAACCTCATTCTCGACTTATGAGACCTTACTCATACATACGAGGCTCTCGAGACTATATCGGAACTTTTTCAATATCTTAAAATTTTCTCCATCTAAACAGGGTCTACACGCCTGTGCTAGATGAAACTCGCCCGTGTGTAGACACACACGCCCATGTCCACCAACCGTGCATGAAAACTCAAGCATTCTGCCAATGCCCCACGGCTAGAGCACACGCTCGTGCCCACCACCCGTGGTGAACACTGACCACTTCACACGGCCTTGAGTCCAGGCACATGCCCGTGTGGCTAGCCCGTGGCCTACAGTACTCAATTTTGCCAAAGTGACAAGGCCAAGGCACACGCCCGTGGACTGGCCGTGTGTCACACATGGCCTAGGCACATGCCCGTGTGTCTATCCACATGAACAAGAACTAAGCTATTTGCCAAGTTCTTTTCACTCCTCAATCATACACAACATGCACTCATCCAATCCATCTATAATCAACTCATATTTAAGTACGATCTCACATGGATAACTACATCTTTTCATATAATATAATAGCCAACAACTATGGCATTATACAAAATAGATTATCCATCTAACGGCCAACACATCTTAGCCATTAACAGCAAAATTCACTAACTTGTCTAGCCTCTATACATGCCATATACAAAAAACATTGAGTCTCATGTACCAGAGTGTGCTGATAGTGTGGGTGATCCTCCAATTGATTCACGTATCTCAATTCAACTCTTTTGCTCTATATGACAAGGGAAAAGGAAAGGTGTAAGCTTTGAGCTTAGTAAGTTTACACATAAACAATTTAAGCATTCTAGTATAAGCTAAACAACAATTAGCATTATACTACCAAATAAATTGACATCCACAACTATGCTTACTCTTTCTATTCCTTGCCAAATTTCCAACACATCATGAGTCACATACTCATAATCATTGACATGCACCCCTGCACTCAATACCACATTTACTCAAAAGTACAACACATCATTTTATCACACTAATACATCCACACAACTAAATTACTCGATGGTTTCACATTCAGCCTACCACATTCAGATAATAAGGTAGTATCACACATAGCGTACCAAGAGGAAATCATAATGGTTTCGCACATAGCCCACTAAATAATATACTTAACTAAGGTAACGCACACAGCCCATCGTTGTTAAGTATTAAGGTGGTATCGCACTAAGCCCACCATCAAATATTATCACTACACATCCACATATCTACTTACTCATTCATTCATTCATGATATCTACCACATTCATTCCACTTGAACCACATAGGTTCTCAATCATTCTCAACCATTCATTCGTGATATCTGCCACATTCATTCCACTTGAACACATAGGTTCTCAATCATTTTCATTCATGCTACACACTAGCTAGCATTAAGAATGTATAGTATAAACGCATTGATTACGCATAAACTTACCTCGGCACTCAAAAGTATAGAGACGTGCAATTTAGTCCACCACCTTGCTCTTACCTCGGTTTCAATTTGGGCTTCGTCTATCTTGATGTATAATGATAAATCAACTCATTCAATACACACATTGACTAAATTGACCATTATCTCATACTTTAGCAAAATTACCATTTTACCCCTAAACTTTCTCATATTTACACTCTTCCCCAAGGCTCGTAAAGTGATTTTCATTCAAATTTCTAGTCTTTCATGCTTAGCCGAACCATTTACTCAACTAAAGCAATCATCAATTCTCACTAAATCACATATGTATGACCAAACTCAAGACTTTCACAAACAAGTCCCTTCATGCATTTTTCATGGAAATCATTTAGCAAAAGATGTTTCTACTACATCAAACTTTCATATGCTTCCATAAAACATCAAAATACATGCATGTCATCCATGGGTACATTTTTGAACATCCATCTTAGCTCAACATATAGCTAAAAATAGCTTTTTCATGTTTCTAGGACTTCAAAAATACGAAAAATATAAAAAACGGAGCTAGAATACACTTACTAGCTAGCTTGAAAAGTTTAAGAGCCCTAACAATGGCTCCCTTCAAATTTCGGTAGCTTGGAGAAGAAGATGAATGAATTTTGTCATCTTTTCTCCCTTTTTAATTATTTATTTTTACAACTAACCAAAATGCCCTTTTTGTCAAACTTTCAAATTTTAACCTATTATGCCCAATTTTGTCCAAAAATTAGAATTTGGAAAAATTACTATTTAAGGACCTCCAATTGATAATCCAAAGCTATTTCATACAAATAGCTTCTAGAATCTCACATTTTGCAACCTTTGCAAATTAGTCCTTTCGGACAATTCAACCTCAATTTCACAAAATTGCTTCATGAAACTTTCACACTAACATGTAAACACGGCATAAACCTCAAAAACTCATACATATACCTCAAATTTGTGGTCTTGTACCACTATTTCGACTAGGCCCTAAATCGGGATGTTACAATTCTCCCCCCTTTAGAGATTTTTGCCCTCAAAAATCTTATCAGTAAAGAGGTTTGGTTGTTGCTCTCTTTTAGCTTCTTCCAGTTCCTACGTAACCTCTTCCACACCGTGTTTTTGCCACAACACTTTAACTAGGGCTATGTTCTTATTCCTCACATGTTTCACTTCTCGAGCCAAGATCTTAATCGGCTCTTCTTCATAAGACATGTCCGTTCGTATCTCAATTTCTGTCGAAGAAATCAAATGTGAATGATCGGAGCGATACCTTTGCAACATCGACATATGGAACAGATTATGTATCTTTTCCAACTCTACCGGCAAAGCCAACTGGTAAGCTACTAGCCCAACTCTGCCTGTAATCTCATACGGTCCTATGAATCTTGGACTTAATTTCCCTTTTCGTCCACATCTCATGATCCTCTTCCACGGGGACACTTTCAAAAACACTTTGTCGCCCACCTTAAACTCAATTTATTTTCTTTTCAAGTCCGCATACGACTTCTATTGGTCTGAAGCAGCTTTCAGACCATCATGGATCACTTTCACTTGGTCGACCCCATGGATTCGCTTTTCACTAAGCTCAGTCCAATACAATAGAGTCCGACACTTACGACCATACAAGGCCTCATACGGAGCCATCCATATACTCGACTGATAACTATTGTTATAGGCAAACTCAACCAAAGGTAGGTATCTCTCCCAACTACCTTCAAATTCTAACACACATCATCGAAGCATATCTTCGAGAATTTGAATCACTCTTTCAAACTGACCATCAGTTTGCAGATGGAACGTAGTACTGAAATTTAACCTCGTACCCAAGGCTTCCTGCAACTTCTTCCAAAACCTCGAAGTAAACCTCGATCTCTATCCGATGTTATAGACACACCATGCAATCTCACTATCTCTGCCACATACAATTCAACTAACTTATCCAGTGAGTAATCAACACGTACTGGAATAAATTGAGCCGACTTCGTCAACTTGTCCACAACAACCCACACAGCATCTTTCTTTTTCAGAGTCATCGGTAACCTCGTCATAAAATCCATGGTAACCCGATCCCATTTCCATTCGGGTGCCATCACCGGCTGAAGTAATCCTGAAGGTACTTGATGCTCAGCTTCCACCTGTTGACAAATTAGACATTTTGCCACAAACTCTGAAATTTCTCTTTTCATACCCAGCCACCAATAAAACTTTCACAAGTCATTGTACTTTTTCATACTGCTCTGGTGTACAAACAAATAACCACTATGTGCCTCAAGCAAAACCTTTCGGATTAACTCTTCATCTCTTGGTACACAAATTTTATCATGGTACAACAAACAATCATTCGAGCCCACTCGAAAAATCAGAATCACTTTTTGATCCGCACTTAACTCTCTTAGCTTGCATCTCACTATTATTTCTCTGAGCCTCACATAACTGTTGAACAAATAGTGGCTTAGCTCTCAACTCTGCCAAAATAGCACCATCATCAGACAATGCTAAACTCATGCTCATATTCTTCTATTGACATTCTTCCTTGCTTCAACTCAAGGAATTCCTTCCTTTTTCGATCAGTAAATCGCTACTTATATACTTCTTCTAGAACTCTTCCAGAAATAAGTCCCATGTCACCCGCTCTTTCGGGACTGCTGAAGTCAACGTCTTCCACCAATGGTATGTTGAATCCCTTAGCAAAGATACGACACACTTCAGGTTCTCTTCAGGTGTACATGAGAGTTCATCGAATACTCTCATTGAGTTCTCCAACTAGAACTCTGCTCTCTCAGGGTCATCATCTACCTCAGCTCTAAACTCCTCAACCTCGTGTTTCCTAATCATATCCACCGGGGTTTCGATATCCTCACTACATCAATACCTTGAGGAGCCACTAGAATTGGCTGAGGTATAGGAGGAGGTGGAGGAGGTTGAGCATTAGGGTTTGCTCGGACGTACTCTGAGTACCAAATACTCATCATCTGGGGAAAGGCTTCTCGAGCCTCTTCTCCTTAACCCCTAGTCTCGGGTTCACTCTGCATAGGCACGATCCCTTACGCAGGAGCCGACGCATTACTAACTGCTTCATCAGCAGTCGATGGATTGGAATCCATATACTATATCAAATGAAATTTAAAATCATTAGAAACCACCACACTATCCTTGTACACTTATGGCATGTATAGCTAGACTCTTACACCAGCTACGGTAGTCTTAGAACCGACTAAACTATAGCTCTGATACCACTAAATGTAACACCCCTTACTCGTAATCCCTGCCAAAATCAGACCCAAGGCATTACCGTATTAAAACCAAATGATCACCACTTAGGCTCATTTTGACTACTCTCTTAAGTCACCTCAACAACCTCATTCTCGACTTATCAGACCTTACTTATACACATGAGGCTCTCGAGACTATATCAAAACTTTTTCAATATCTTAAAATTTTCTCCATCTAAACAGGGTCTACACGCCCGTGCTAGATGACACACGCCCATGTGTAGACACACACGCCCATGTCCACCAACCGTGCATGAAAACTAAAGCATTCTACCAATGCCCCACAGCTAGAGCACACGCTCGTGCCCACCACCCGTGGTGAACACTGACCACTTCACATGGCCTTGAGTCTAGGCACACACCCGTGTGGCTAGCTCGTGGCCTACAGTACTCAATTCTACCAAAGTGACACGGCCAAGGCACACGCTCGTGGACTGGCCGTGTGTCACACATGGCCTAGACGCATGCCCATGTCTCTATCCACATGAACAAGAACTAAGCTATTTGCCAAGTTCTTTTCACTCTTCAATCATACACAACATGCATTCATCCAATCCATCTATAATCAACTCATATTGAAGTACGATCTCACATGGATAACTACATCTTTTCATATAACATAATAGCCAACAACTATGGCATTATACAAAATAGATTATCCATCTAAAGGCCAACACATCTTAGCCATTTACAACAAAATTCACTAACTTGTCTAGCCTCTATACATGCCATATACAAAACATTGAGTCTCATGTACCAGAGTGTGCTGATAGTGTGGGCGATCCTCCAATTGATTCACGTATCTCAATTCAACTCTTTTGCTCTATAAGACAAGGGAAAAGAAAAGGAGTAATCTTTGAGTTTAGTAAGTTTACACATAAATAATTTAAGCATTCTAGTATAAGCTAAAAAATAATTAGCATTATACTACCAAACAAATTGACATCCACAACTATGCTTACTCTTTCTATTCCTTACCACATTTCCAACACATCATGAGTCACACACTCATAATCATCGACATGCACCCCTGCACTCAATACCATATTTACTCAAAAGTACAACACATCATTTTATCACACTAATACATCCACACAGCTAAATTACTCGGTGGTTTACATTCAGTCCACCACACTCAGATAATAAGGTAGTATCGCACATAGCCTACCAAGAGGAATCATAGTGGTTTCGCACATAGCCCACTAAATAATATACTGAACTATGGTATCGCATACAGCCTTTCGTTGTTAAGTATTAATGTGGTATCACACTTAGCCCACTATCAAATATTATCACTACACATCCACATATCTACTTACCCATTCATTCATTCATGATATCTACCACATTCATTCCACTTGAACCACATATGTTCTCAATCATTCTCAATCATTCATTCGTGATATCTGCCACATTCATTCCACTTGAACCACATAGGGTCTTAATCATATTCATTCATGCTACACACTAGCTAGCATTAAGAATGTATAGTATAAACGCATTGATTATGCATAAACTTACCTCGGCACTCAAAAGTATAGAGACATGCAATTTAGTCCACCACATTGTTCTTGCCTCGGTTTCAATCCGGGCTTCGTCTTTCTTGATCTATAATGATAAATCAACTCATTCAATACACATATTGACTAAATTGACCATTATCTCATACTTTAGCAAAATTACCATTTTGCCCCTAAACTTTCTCATATTTACACTTTTGTCCCAAGGCTGATAAAGTGATTTTCATTCAACTTTCTAGTCTTTCATGCTTAGCTGAACCATTTACTCAACTAAAGCAATCATCAATTCTCACTAAATCACATATGTATGACCAAACTCAAGACTTTCACAAACAAGTCCCTACATGCATCTTTCATGGAAATCACTTAGCAAAAGATGTTTCTACTACATCAAACTTTCACATTTTGCCATAAAACATCAAAATGCATGGATTTCATACATGGTTACATTTTTGAACATCCATCTTAGCTCAACATATAGCTAAAAATAGCTTTATCATGTTACTAGGACTTCAAAAATACGAAAAATATAAAAAATGGAGCTAGAATACACTTACTAGCTAGCTTGAAAAGTTTAAGAGCCCTAACAATGGCTCCCTTCAAATTTTGAAAGCTTGGAGAAGAAGATGAATGAATTTTGTCATATTTTCTCCTTTTAATCATTTATTTGACAAATGACCAAAATGCCCTTTTTTGTCAAACTTTCAAATTTTAACCCATTCATGCCCAATTTTGTCCAAAAATTAGAATTTGGAAAAAATACTATTTAAAGACCTCCAATTGATAATCCAAAGCTGTTTCATACATATAGCTTCTAGAATCTCACATTTGGCAACCTTTGCAAATTAGTCCATTTGGACAATTCAACCGCAATTTCACAAAATTGCTTCATGAAACTTTCACACTAACATGTAAACATGGCATAAACCTAAAAAATTTATAGATATACCTCAAATTTGTGGTGTCATATGGATTGAATTATAATGATTGTATCAAATATATAAATTCCAACTAGATACACTTTGCATGACCGTTAAATAGATGGATGTTACATTTGGGCTACACACGATTATTCGTAGATCTAATCGAAATCCCAAAAATCGATCTAATGCACTAGTCCCCTTTTTCCTACATTTGGCCAACACTAAGCATATTAGCAAAAAGCCATTCGGCTAAACAGTCAAATCCCAAAGGGTTAACGAGACCAAAACCCTTACCTTGTTGCCGATTTGGTTACCAACCAAATCCCAAAACTTCGTGATGATTCCCCCTTGCAATCGGCTAGGCATTAGAACACTCAATCGATTAGTTTTCAGATTTTGAACGAATAAGAAACAGATCTGAATCACTAGAACCCTTACCTAGATTGCTTAGCCAAATCCCGAAGATCTGTCGAAAATACCCTAAAACACCATAGTTAGAATCGACACCCTTAATAAGTAATATGGCCATGGCCGAATATCAATATCCCTTACCTTGATTGTCTAAATCCCGAAAATATCACTTATCCTTGGAGATGTCGAAATCCCTATAGGGTATATGTTAGATTCGATTCTAACATTTGATGAACAAAGTAAATGGCCTTCGGCCTAAAATCACACTTCACTTACCTTGGATATTCAAATCCCGAATGATCACTTCTCCAAACGTTAACTACAAGAATCCCGAAAGACCCCTTACGTAGTTCGGCCAAAAGAATAAAAGGGATTAGTTTTCTTAGTGTCGACTTAATTGAAGGTATAGGAAAGAAGATCAAATGACAAAGAGTTCCTTACACCACGATTAGAACCGATCGAATAGCTTGCATCAACTAATCAACCACCCCCTTTGATTACTGAGAGATTCAGCCACCGGAGAAGGGTTTTCGATTTTGAGAGATAACTAGAAGAGAATCGGTTTCAAAAGGTGACAAAGAAGTGAACTTTTCAGCTTTAAAAAAATAGCAAAGAGATAAAGATTCAGCTAAGGTCAATTGTGTTTTCGGCTTTTGATGAATCGTGAAAAAAGAAGTGAGAAGGTTGAGATTTGATGCGATTCACCTTGGTGACAAGAGGAGATTCGCCTTAACAAAAGAGAAGAGAAGTGTGAGGTTTTAAGGCATTGCGACAATGGTGAAAAATGGTAGAGAGGTTTCGGCTAGAGAGTAGATGAGAAAGAAAGAAAAGAAATCAAATGGTAAAGATGAACACTAGGCTTCAAAATTTCGGCAATACACAAGCATACACTCAGAGTTGGAATTTCGGCCAACTCTCTCCCTCCTGATAACCTCTATCCATCTTGGTAACCCAACCTTTATCTCTCTTTTAAAAGAGGCCACCTAAAATCCACCTCTTCCCTCTTAATTAACACCCTTTTTAATTATAAAATAAAAGAAATAACACTCCAAAATTGTAGCTAGGTGCCGTCCATCCCCTCCCCTTTGAAGTGCTGAATATTTGACCCACTAACTTGGGCCCCTAGCGGCCTTACTAGGCCTAAACTTCTCCCCCTTGTGAGGCCACCTACATATCCACTTATGGCACCTCCAACTTTGGGCCACGAGCCCAACTTGCTACTAAACATACTCACTTAACTTTTAATTTATGCGCTAACATTATTTATAAGCAATTTAACCCAAGTTTTAAGCCCAAACCTGAGCCCAATCCACACCTCAAAGCCTTCACCTACTAATTTAGCCATGCAACGCATCAAATGCACAGACCCACGAAGTCAGGATATTATAGTTCTACCCCCTTAAAATAAATTTCGGCCTCGAAATTTATCTGGCTAGAATAAGTGAGGGTATTGTTGTTGCATCGCTTCCTCTGGCTCCCACGAGGCTTCTTCCGATCCATGGTTACGCCATAACACTTTGACTAGAAGGACCGATTTCCTCCGAAGCACCTTCACATCCCGTTCCAGTATTTGAATCGGCTCTTCCTCATAGATGATCCGGTCTCACTCCGCCTCCTCAATCGGTATCACGTGAGATAGATCGATCGGTAACGACGTAGCATCAAAACGTGAAACACATTGTGTATCCGCTCCAACTCAAGGCAATTCTAAGCGACACGCCACTGGTCCAACCCGCTTCAACACCCGATAAGGTCCTATAAACACAGGACTTAACTTTCCTTGCGACCAAATATCATCACCTTCTTCCACGGTGAAACTTTTAGAAACACATAATCTCCCACAGCAAACTCAATCTCCTTCCGCTGAAGATCTGCGTATGACTTTTACCGGTCGGATGCCTCCTTCAACCGTGTCCGAATTACTTTAACCTTTTCTTCGAATTCTGCCACAATCTCTGGACCCAAAACCTGACGTTCTCCCAATTCCGTCCAACATTTAGGAGTGCGACACTTCCATCCATACAGCACTTCGTATGGTGCCATCTGAATACTTGCCTGATAGCTATTATTGTACGCAAATTCCGCTAAAGGCAAGAACTCCTCCCAACTCCCTCTGAAGTCTATCATGCAACCCCTCAACATATCCTCTAGGACTTGAATTACCCGCTCAGATTGACCGTCTGACTGCGAATGGAATGCCGTACTGAAATCCAACTTGGTGCCCAAAGCTTGATGTAGCACCTTCCAAAATCGAGACGTAAACCTCGGATCCCTATCCGAGATAATCGACACTGGCACTCCGTGCAGCCTCACGATTTCTGCTACATACAACTTTGCCAATTTCTGCAATGAATAGTCAACTCGCACTGGTATGAAATGTGCAGACTTCATCAACCGATCTACTATCACCCATATCGAGTCCTTCTTAGTAGGCGTAAGGGGAAGCCCACTAACGAAGTCCATGGTAATTCTCTCTCACTTCCATTGTGGAATCTTTATCGGCTAAAGCAACCCTGACGGTACTTGGTGTTCAGCCTTGAATTGCTAACACATTAAGCACTTCCCTACAAACTCTGTAACTTCCCGCTTAAGTCCAGGCCACCAAAACTGATCCGTAGATCCCTATATAACTTACTTCCTCCAGGATGCATAGCATAAGGGCTACTATGTGATTCCTAAAGAATTCTTTACCTTAACTCCTCATCCTTCGGCATACAGACCTTGCCCCGAAAACACAGCACTCTATCACTGTTTACACCAAAATTTTTAAATTCCCCACTTTGTACATGTAGCAGCTTAGCACTTATTCACCATCTAACAATTGTTTCTCCTTAACCTGACCTAGCCACGTCGGCTTCACTTGCAATTTCGCTAGCAAGCTTCCATCATCATAGAGGCTCAAATGTGCAAACATCGCCCTTAACTCCGACACTACTTTCTAACTTAGGGCATCCGCCACAACATTTGCCTTGCCCGGGTGATACTCTATTGAGCAATCATAATCTCTATTGAGCAATCATAATCTTTCAACAACTCTACCCACCTACGCTGTCTCAAATTCAACTCCTTCTGAGTCAGCAAATACTTCAGGCTCTTGTGGTCCGTGTAGATCACTGACCTCTCTCCATATAAGTAATGCCTCCACACCTTAAGAGCGAATACCACCGCCGCTAACTCTAGATCATGCGTCGGATAGTTAACCTCATGTGGCCATAATTATCGAGACGCATAAGGGACCACCTTCTCATCTTGCATAAGGACACATCCCAATTCTGTATGGGAAGCATCACAATATACCACATAGTCCTTCCCTGCTTCAGGCTGAATCAAAACCAAGCCTCTGTCAATACCTTTTTAAGCTTCTCGAAACTCTCCTGCTGCTTACCCGCCCATACGAAAGGTACCTCCTTTATCAACAACTTTGTCAAAGGTGCTGCTATCGACGAGAATCCCTCAACAAATCTCCTGTAGTAGCCTGCTAATCCCAAGAAACTACGAACTTTTGCCATAGACTTAGGTGGTTTCCAATCCAATACTGCCTCAATCTTCTGAGGATCCACCCTTATTCCTTCGGCGGACACCACTTCAGCCAAAATTTGCACTTGCTGAACTTGGCATACAGCTTCTTTTCCCTTAACACTTGTAGCGCAACTCGGAGATGCTCATCATGTTCTTCCTCGGACTTGGAATACACTAGGATATCGTCTATGAACACAACAACGAATCGATCCAGGTAGGGTGAGAAAACTTAGTTCATCATGTCCATGAATGCGGTGGGGCATTTGTCAATCCGAATGGAATTACCAAGAACTCATAATGCCTGTACCTTGTCCGAAAAGTTGTCTTATGGATATTAGCCTCCTTCACCTTAAGCTGATGATATCCTGACCTTAGATCTATCTTTGAAAATACTGCGGCCCCCTTAAGCTGATCGAACAAGTCATCTATCCTTGGTAATGGATGCTTGTTCTTGATGGTCAGCTTAATCAACTGCCGGTAATCTATGCACATGCGCATAGTCCCGTCCTTCTTCTTCACAAATAGGACTGGTGCTCCCCATGGAGACACACTGGGTCGAATAAACCCACGATCGAGTAACTCTTGGATCTGGACCTTGAGCTCTACTAGCTCATTTGGTGCCATTCGGTATGGAGCAATTGACACAGGAGCTGTACCAAGCAATAAGTCAACTCTGAACTCTACCTCTCTATCCGGGGGTAACCCAGGCAGCTCCTCCGAAAAGACATCCACAAATTCCCTTACTGTTCTAACTCCTCCTGCAGCTGCTTCCTTAGCCTCCAAGGCACTGATCAACATCAGAAAAGCTACACACCCTTTTCTTACCATCTTCTCTGCCTTAAGGGCAGATACCACATTTGACAAGCAATCCCGTCTCTCGCCCATCACCACAACTTCTTTGTCGTCAAGAGTTCTTAACGACATGCGCTTAGTAGCACAATCCACATTCGCATGGTACTTCACTAACCAATCCATGCCTAAGATTAGATCAAACTCCTCGAATGGCAACTACATTAAGTCAGCCAGAAATTGCGCCCCTTGAACTTCCAAAGGTACTGCCCTAAATAGTTTGTCTAATACTACTGATTGCCCTAAAGGACTAAGTACAGTTATCTTCCTAGGTACAGTTTCAGAGTTCACATGCAGAGTTCCAGACACCTTACTAGCAATGTATGAATGAGTTGGCCCAATATCTATCAACGCAATAAAGGGTAATCCAGATATAAAGAACATACCCGTTATGACATCAGGTGCATCACCATCCTCCCTCCGATGAACTATATACACTAGACCCAGCTGTCTCGCCTCTGTGTTACCAACACCTCTGCCCGGTGTTCCCCGACCTCTTCCAGAACCATTACCTCTGCCAGTCAGACCACGACCTCACGGTGGTTGCTGTCCACCCCTTCCTGCCTGATTAGGACCGTGACTTACTAGTTGGCTCCCGTTTATTTTCATAGGACAGTCTCTAATCATGTGATCCTTGGACCCACACTTGAAACATCCTCCTGTCTTCTTCCAACACTCTCCCAAGTGCATCTTTCCACGCTGAGTACAAGTACGGTATTGTCCTCCTGTAGCAACTTGCTAACCTCGCGACCCATCCGTTCTAGGTCTCTTTTGGATATTCCCAGATGACTCTGATGATCTGAAACCTCTCTTTTGCTTATTTTTGTCCGTGTTCTGTCTCACAGACTCCTTAACTCCTTCAGCAACCTTTGCCTTTTCTACCAACACAGTAAACTCCCGCTCCTGCAGTGGGGCAATCAACAATTTTAGGTCATCCCTTAGTCCATCCTCAAATCAGACACATCGTTCATGCTCCGTAGCCACTATACCTCAAGCGTATCGGCTCAACCTTAGGAATTTTGCCTCATACTCTGCTATGGACTTATTTCCTTGAACCAACCTTAAATGCCTTCCTTTGTGCATCAACATAGCTGGTTCCAATATACTTCTTTTGGTACGCTACCTTAAAATACTCCCAAGTGAGATCATCTGCTGCAGCACCATCCCTAACCGTGAGCCACCATTAATATGACTCATCGCGGAGAAACGACACTACCCCTTTCAGTTTCTCCTCGGCAGACAGGTCTAAATCATCCATAATTCACTCCATCACCTCTAACCAATACTCAACCGTATTGGGTGCCACACCAGATATACCACAAAAAAACTCAGCTCCATTAGCTCAGAGTCACTCGGGTACAGATTTTCGAGCTCCTATACCTCCACCTGCTCAAGCCACCCTCTCAAGTACTCTCAGCATCGCTTGCAATACTGCATCATCTCTCGCCTGATCCTGATATTCAACGCCAGCAGCTGGTGGTGGTGGCATTTCATTCTCGGACCCTTGACCAGGCCTAACGGGTTCGACACGGTCATTCGGCCTCTACCACGGCCACGCACAATACGACCACATCCTCTAGAACTCATCTTTTCGATGTGTATTTATCTGATTAAGAATTTTATGAATTAGTTTTTGTTCCACTAATTTATCGCGATTAGTCTTATGTTTAATAGTTCTAAAAAAAGTAGTTCTTTCGAATTCATACACACACAGTCTCAAGTTCATTCATCCAATCATCAGCATTCATGAACTTACGTTCATTACAAAAAAGTGTTGTGGTTGTCATTGTTGTTGTTCTCCACTACCCAATGGTATTTTCATAATTTGTCCTATAGGGGTATTTTGGTAATTTTCCAAATTAGGGTATTTGAAAATTTTGCAAAATAGAGATTTTTGGTATTTTTGCAAAATAAGAATACTTGATAAGAAGATTCAAGGGTAATATGGTAATTTTATAAATTGAGGGTATTTTTGTAATTTTACAAACCAGGGGTATTTCGATAATTTTGCAAAATATGGTTCCAGATGATTTTACAAAATAAGGGTATTTTGGAAATTTTCAATTTGGGGTACTTCGGCAACCTTCTATACTGTGGGTAGCTTGATAATTTTACAAGTTAGGGGTAATTTGGTCAATTTGCAAATCAGGGGTATTTGGGTCATTTTTCAAATCAAGGTTTAATGTTAGGTTTGTACAAAACAAGGTGACTGGTCCCTTTCGGGTTTTAATTATCGAATTTAGCCTGTGATTGAGTCCTCTTGGTTAGGGTGAATCGTCACTACGCACCAGGTAGGATTTGAGCGGAGAGGAGGTGAGTCACTAGAACCGCTTAAATACCAAGCTCCCCTAAATCCAATCCTAGACATGCGCACTTGAGTTGCCACACCCTTAACTCGGTGACTCACTCACTGTGTTTGTTTGGTTGGACTTTAAATTTTATGTAATACTTGTTGGAGTAAGCTAATCCTAGGGTTCAAAACTCCTAATCTACTAATCTACGTCCCTATAATTCCCACATACAAATCACACAAGGGTTAGGGGTACTTACCTGGTGGACTTCGGGCCGGAGACTCAGGTGCCATGCCAGAAAACCTGCTCATTCTTTAGTAAAACTCAATTTCAAATAAAGAAAACATTTTTGGACCAAAAAGCCCTCAAGGCCAAGTTTTAAACTGGGCTCTGATACCAAATTGAAACACCCCAAACCCGGCCCACAAGCCCTGACCGGATCTGGCATGCTCCTCAAGTAAAGCATAGTTAAGTCTCGTATGACATTTTGAAAATCGCGGTGGTTTCGAAGAAAAATAGATTCGGGTTGTTCTCAAGTTAAAAATCGAGTTGTAATTTAATTTTGTACCAAGTCGATAATTTCATATTTCAAAAGTTACAAGTTAAAAGAAATGTCGAATTTTAGAGTTTATTCTTTTTTTTGTAACTTGAAAAATAGTAGGTAATTGAGTTTCAAATCAATTGATGTTGTTCGTATCGTATTAGAAATTTAAAACGCAAAGAAAATAAAATAGTTAAGTAATAAGGGCCTTATTACATCAAAATGTAACCCAAAATAGATAGATATATACTTAATAAGAAAACTAAAAATTTGAGTTGTGCATGGCCACCTCTAAGTTCCTGCCGACCTAGTCCATTCACTGAGTGCCATCTGCAAAAAGTTAGCCCACGAAGGGTGAGTCAACAGACTCAGTGTGTAACTACCATCACAGATTCCCAAATCATACAAGGCATAATAAATCACATAAAATAATTGTAAACCATGATGCAACCCAAACCACCTAGATCCAACCTCTACACATCACCCATACCTACCGATCACACCGTGGGGATTACTAAATCGACCCTCCATCCGCTACACACCATCAAAGGCAGTCACTGCAGTCAACTGCACATCGCCCTTATAATGTGGCATAGCCACCAGATAATGTGACAGAGTCACCAGATTCATAATATGTGACATAGTCACCAGATAATGTGGCAGAGTCACCAGATATTGTGGTAGGAACCACCAGATCACTTCCCCTTTCATATAATCACCCATATGCCCATGCAACATACAAAACATGCTATTTGTCATGCAATTTACCTTACTCCAAAATCATAATGGGAATCCATACAATTTCATATCAATGTTATTAAACATTATCTACAAATGTTAAAGGGGTAACGTACCTGAATGCACTCGTACCATTGGAAGGTACCCTTAGCCATATTTTCATATTTTCATTAACACATATCTAATATTATCAACCTAAGGGGAATTAGTGTAGGGCTACACACCTGATTATTCGTAGATCTAATCGAAATCCCAAAAATCCCGATCTAACACACTAGTTCCCTTTTTCCTACATTCGGCCAACACTAAGCATATTAACAAAAAGCCATTCGGCTAAATAGTCAAATCCCAAAGGGTTAACGAGACCAAAACCCTTACCTTGCTGCCGATTTGGTTACCAACCAAATCTCGAAACTTCGTGATGATTCCCCCTTGCAATCGGCTAGGCACTAGAACACTCAATCGATTAGTTTTCAGCTTTTGAACGAATAAGAAACAGATCTAAATCACTAGAACCCTTACCTAGATTGCTTAGCCAAACTCAAGAGATCATCAAAATCCCTAAAACACCATAGTTAGAATCGACACCTTAATAAGTAATATGGCCTTGGCAGAATATCAATATCCCTTACCTTGATTGTCTAAATCCGAAAATATCACTTGTCCTTGGAGATGTCAAAATCCCTACAGGGTATATGTTAGATTCGATTCTAACATTTGATGAACAAAGTAAATGGCCTTCAGCCTAAAATCACACTTCACTTACATTGGATATTCAAATCCCGAATGATCACTTCTCCAAACGTTAACTACAAGAATCCCGAAAGACCCCTTACATAGTTCAGCCAAAATAATAAAAGCGATTAGTTTCCTTAGTGTCGACTTAATTGAAGGTATAGGAAAGAAGATCAAATGACAAAGAGTTCCTTACCCCACTATTAGAACTGATCGAATAGCTTGTATCAACTGATCAACCACCCTCTTTAATTACTAAGAGATTCGGCCACAAGAGAAGGGTTTTCGATTTTGAGAGATAACTAAAAGAGAATCGGTTTCAAAAGGTGACAAAGAAGTGAACTTTTCAGGTTTAAAAAAAATAGTAAAGAGATATAGATTCGGCTAAGGTCAATTGTGTTTTCGGATTTTGATGAATCATGAAAAGAAGAAGTGAGAAGGTTGAGATTTGATGCGATTCAGTCTTAGTGACAAGAGGGAGATTCGGCCTTAACAAAAGAGAAGAGAAGTGTGAGGTTTTAGGTGTTGCGGCAATGGTGAAAAATGGTAGAGAGGTTTCGGCTAGAGAGTAGATGAGAAAGAAAGAAGAGAAATCAAATGGTAAAGATGAACACTAGGCTTCAAAATTTCGGCAATACACAAGCATACACTCAAAGTTGGAATTTCAGCCAACTCTCTCCCTCCTGATAACCTCTATCCATCTCGGTAACCCAACCTTTATCTCTCTTTTAAAAGAGGCCACCTAAAATCCACCTCTTCCCTCTTAATTAACACCCTTTTTAATCATAAAATAAAAGAAATAACACTCCAAAATTGTAGCTAGGTGCCGTCCATCCCCTCCCCTTTTAAGTGCCGAATATTTGACCCACTAACTTGGGCCCCAAGCGGCCATACTAGGCCCAAACTTCTCCCCCTTGTGAGGCCACCTACATATCCACTTATGGCACCTCCAACTTTGGGCCACGAGCCCAACTTGCTACTAAACATACTCACTTCACTTTTAATTTATGCACTAACATTATTTATAAGCAATTTAACCCAAGTTTTAAGCCCAAACCTGAGCCCAATCCACACCTCAAAGCCTTCACCTACTAATTTAGCCATGCAACGCATCAAATGCATAGACCCACAAAGTCAGGATATTACACAACCCGTTCAAAGATGACAACATCAAGGTTCCATATTGAGAAGTTTGAGGGAATTGCAATTTTTCATTTGTTACAAGTTCGAATGATGGCAATATTGGTTCAGGCCCGCAGATATGGATTAGTCAGAATGGGTAGAGATCAATGAAAAGGCTCTATCCACTATTCAATTATACCTCACAATAATGTGTTACAGAAGGTTTAGAAGGAGAAAACAATGTTTGCATTATGGAAGAAACTTGAAGCCCTATATATGATAAAATCTCTGGCCAATAGGTTAGTATTAAAACAACATCTCTACATGTTTAGAATGGTCAAAAGTGAGTTTATTAGAACTCATATTAGTGATTTTGTTACCCTTTTCAATGACTTAAAGAATCTCAAAGTAGAGATTAGTGACAAGAATCAAGCTATGTTATTGTTATCCTCTTAGTCCTCTTCTTATAAAACTTTCAAGGAAACTCTGATTTATGGGAAAGATCATCTCTCGTTCAAGGATGTGAAGGGGAATCTTTTGAGTAAGGATAAACTCATCAACGAGTTAGGTCCAAACAAAAAAATCAAATGGGCAAGCCTCAATTCTAGTTGCAAGAGACAGATAACTGGAAACACGAAAATATACACACTTTTTCATGCCCTTTTTAACTCAAATCTATGTAGTTTTGGTAAAATTCTTGTCGAAAAATATATAATAATTATAAAATAATTACATTTTACTTAAATTATAAAATATTTAATTTAATTAATTTTATAATAAATTTTGATTAATTTTGATAATTTTTGACAGATTCGCACAAAGGATAGAAATTGGCTTGGCAGACACTACTAGAAGCGCAAAACCGAGAAGTGATTTTTGAAGTATCAAGGAAAATTATATTTTCAGCCAAAGACGGTCCAAATTATGAATATTAATTCATAATATAATTAATTTTAATTTTAATCCAATTTAATTTGGGTTAAATAAAAAGGCCCAGTTGAGCTGAGTCGAGAAAACCGATCCAACCGAGCACTGGGTAGCCCAAAAATTGTCCCACATACTAACCCAATCAGCTTGTTTGGCTAATTATTTGGCTTTCAAAATAGCCCTTGAAGACTCCTTCAATTTGCATTCAAACCCTTTACTATTTATGCATTTCTAGATTTGCCCCTACCTTAAAATAGCAAGTTTGAAACCGTCAAACTTGCCACATGTGTGGCCAGCCATGGGGGACTCTATGGCTACTGATTTTGCTAGTTTTAGAAGCCTTCTCAACCTATAAATACCCAATTGGCTACTCACTTCTCTCACTTTTCTCTCTTCATTGTTCTTCATTTCCTTCCCCATTCCCTTGCCGATTTCACCTCTTAAAAAAGAGGCCTTCAACTACCATTTGGACCAGCATTCAAGTGTTTGTGGAAGCTTCGGTTCAACAAGAACAAGCGAAGAAGGAGTAGAGCAAACTAGTCAAGCCTTGGAGAAACACCGGATTTGATTCTTGTTCCTTATCCTTTTAATTTTTTTGTTGTTGCTATGAACATGCCTATGAATATTTGTGATATTGATATGTTTAATTTAATTAATATGGCTTAAATTTAATTCGTGTTAGGTTGATTGCATTTCTTCTACTTGAGTTATTAAAATTGTGTTTGTGTTGTTATAGGCCTCGGTAAGATGTTTGATTAAGTAAAACCATGACTAAGTTATTCTTGCATTATAATTGTAAGGTAACTAATGAATTAATTATTTAAACGGATTGTGTAACAGACCGATTTTGGGGCTAGTCAGAATAGCAGTTTTAGAACCACTAATCCGAGGTCGGATAAATTTATTTTAATATTCTTTTATGTGTTATAGCATGGTTATATGAGTGCATGAAAATTTTGGTGCATTAATTTTAGCGATTGCATGCTTAATTTTGAAAAAGGACTAAATCGCAAAAATTCAAAAGTTTTGTTCTACAAGTTAGAGTTGTCAAATAGCTATAGAATATTAAATTGGAGGTCCGTAATGTGCAATTAGGCCCTTAGGAATGTGTTGGTCGGCCATAGGGGACAAGAAATTTCAAAATTGGTCAAAGTTGGTGGATTAGGTGACTTAATGGATGAAATAGAATAAAATAAAGAGAAAAAGGATGTTATCTTTTTCATTTTCTCTTCTCCATCGATTTTTACACTCAAGAAAGGGCCATGGAAGCTTGAAAATTTCAGCAACCTTTATCCCTTGCAAGCAAGTGTTTTTGATGATCATTTTTTATAATC
Source organism: Gossypium rotundifolium (assembly GCA_025506655.1). Taxonomy (NCBI): domain Eukaryota; kingdom Viridiplantae; phylum Streptophyta; class Magnoliopsida; order Malvales; family Malvaceae; genus Gossypium; species Gossypium rotundifolium. Next base: position 55,524,103 of record CP106725.1, read on the forward strand.
TTTGTACTTTTGGAACCCTTGTAGCTTATGCTAGCTAATGAGGGGACTATTTTGCAAAATGGTTGAGAGTCTAGAGTTTTGCCATGGGAACATTTTTTTTTTTTGCTGAACTTTTATGGAAGAAAATGAAACTTGGTTGTTAAATAAATAACTTTTGTAAAAGGGGTTTCCATGAAAAACACCTAAAAAAGGACCTTTTTATAAAGGTTGTGAAATAGGTAGTAAATGTGGGAAATAATTGGTTTTTTGAGTTGTTATAAGAGTAATAAATGTTTAGCTAGGCTTGTTAAAGGAGGAAATTTGATTAGAATCATTTTAAGAGCCTAGGGGCAAAATTGTAATTATGAAAAATTCTAAAGGCAAAATGGTAATTTTGCCAAAATAGGATTTTTGAAATGTTTTTATTAATGTGGTGATTTAAGAAGTTAAATATGACATTATAGATCAAGAAGAACGTGGAATCAACCTTGACCGAGGAAAAGGCAAGGTTTCGGACCAAATTCCAAATTGACATATTTTGTATCGAGGTAAGTTTATATGTAAATGATCTAAATGTAACACCCCTTATCCGTGTTTGACGCCGGAACAGGGTACGAGGCGTTAAACACGGATAAGGGGTGTTACATTTAGTTGTATCAAAGCTATGATTGTAACATCCCAAAGTTGGGCCTATTAGGATTGGGCCATTGGGCCTTAGGCGTAGGAGCGCTTAAAATTTTTAGGAACAAGATGACGGCTTTAGTGCAAGTTGGATCTAGTAGGTGAGTGATTTTGGAAGGTTAGGGGGCTTCTATGAAGTCTCGGGATCAAACTTGGGCTTAGGATAAATTTTGGTTTTAGGTGAAAAAAAACCCTAGGAGTTAGTAGTAGGCTTTAAGAATAAAATGTGGGGAAAATGACAAAAGTGGAGTGTGTGGTGTAGTGGCAAAGTGACGCCACATAAGAGATAAGGGGGTGACGCCACAAGGGAGGAAGGAGGTCCAAGGTTCAAGTCTTGGCGCTTGCAATTTTTTTGTTTTATTTTTTTAAGTGAGCTTAGACTTTGGCCATAGGGTTTATATTTAGTTGCGTATGATTTTAGACACAAGAGGAGCTTGTGGTTTGGTGGAAAGTGGCGTGTTGAGCTATTGAAGGGAGCAAGGGTTCGAATCTCATGGCAAGCAGGGGAGTATTTATTTTGCGGAGTGGTCAGCCAGAGTTTGAGTTGGATCTCATATATGTGGCTAGGTTTGGGCTGAATAGGCCACACGAGTGTGTGGGCCCATTGGGTCGAGAATGGGCCTTAGGCCCATTAGCATCATTATCTCTGTTTAGAATACTTGAGTCGTTCAAGGCGACAATGGACCTTTTATTGGGCCGTTAACACCCTAATTTGTAAAATGACCAAAATACCCCTAGCTTGCGAAATTACTAAAATACCCCCAGTTCGCAAAATTACCAAAATACCCTCGATTCACAAAATTACCAAAATACCCCTAGTTTACAAAATTACAGAAATATCCCTAGCTTGTGAAATTATTGAAATACCCTTGATTTGTAAAATTATCGAAATACCCCCATTTGCAAAATTACCAAAATACCCCTGGTTCGTAAAATTACCAAAATACTACTGGTTTGCAAAATTATCGAAATAATACCGGTTTGTGAAATTATCGTTTTACCCCTAAATAATAAAATGATCGTTGTACCCTCGTGGTAGTACTAGCATTGTATATGCTAATTGTATGATTGATTAAGTTTGAGATGCGTTGCATGCATGGATTGATTATGAGTAGAATTATCGAACTACCCTTGTAGGGTGGAATTACTGAAATACCCTTATAGGGTAAAATGACTGATTTGCCCTTGTAGGTAAATGATCGACTTGTGCAATGAGTTGTCTAAATTGACTGTGGTTGTATGACTGATATGATTTTATTACATGTTTAAATAATTGTTACTGAGCATGTCCATTTTGCATACACGTGTAATGATTGAGCATGACATACACAGCATATTGCATGGGGTTGGGATTATTAATAAAGGGGAAGTGCTAATAGGATTGCATGGCCGCTTGACGACTGTGGATCCACCGAGGCTTTTTAGCCACCGAGCCGTTATGCTGCACCGTTAAGGTAATGCCGCAAATGGTGTTACATAAGGAGTGTTTGGATGGGTAGGTCAATTAAATCCCTACATGAGTGAGCGGTTGGGTAGGAGACGGAGTGTTCGGCTGGTATGGGCATTATTCATTGCATATATGGATTATACTATTGAGATGGGCTTAGGCCTAGATTTATATATAAGATATGCGAATATATGGGTTAAGGGCCAACCGATGCTATTTTGGGCTAAAGCCTAATTGCCACCGTTACTGTAATGGGCTTCGGCCCAGATTGTTGTGATGCATGTTCTTACCGATAAAGGTTGTACACACTGAGTTTTGTAAACTCACCCCCTCTTTTTAGTAAATGTTTCAGGTGGTTACCAGCGATTGAGGATTGGGAGCCATGGAGGACTTGGGGGTGGCTATACGTTGGAGATACTACTCGTGAACTTTAGTAATTTTGATTTTTACCTTATTTTTTATTTTGGGTTAATATTTTGTAATAAGCCATTGGTTTATTTTTCTAAGTTTTCATTTATAACTGTTAAACTTATAAACACGGGGTTTTCTTAAAACATTAGCAATCGTTTTCTAAAATATCATTGTAACACCCCGCACCCAAGACCGATACTGGGTCTGGATACGAGACATTACTATGCTTGAACTCACTGAAACATGTACTTACGGGCTATAAAATTTCGTTCCAACTTAAAAACTTCACTTTCTTTGTCAACACTTATAACAAGGGCCTACGAGGCATTTAAGTCATGTTAGAAAACTTTCGAAATTAAAATCAAATAACTCATTTTTGAAGCAGGGTTCACACGCCCGTGTAACTTGGGAACACGCCCATGTACCCTTAAGCACGCCCATGCCCTCAAACCGTGGGGAGCTACTAACTATTTCCACACGGCCATGACACGCCCGTGGGCTTAGATCGTGTACTAATCTTTGATATACTGACTAAATCAACACGGTCTGGAAACATGCCTATGTCCAAATCGTGTGTCTTACATGGCATACACACACAGCCGTGGGATTTGCCCGTGGCCTATTATGATTAATAATACTAAGGTCAACGATGCAATAACAACTAATTTTTGACACATGCTTCTGTGTCCAACCGTGATTTGGGCATATATGTGCTATTTACCTTTTAAACCCGTTAGCCACCTTGAAATAAAGATCATATCCATACACAATTCAACGAATCATAACGCTATAATCATAAATGCCCATATACTTTATAATATTTGTACTTTTGCCCCTACTTTCTAATATTTGTACTTTTGTGGTAATATGATTTTCATGTAACTTTATTAAACTTCACGCTTAGCTGAATCATTTCTCTACTATAACAATCATCAATTCTCACTATTTCTAGTAGGTATGACCAATTTTATAACTGTTACAAAATGGTCCCTACTACTATTTTTCATGAAATTCATTAAGGAAAAAGATGTTTATCTAACATCAAAATCTCTTAAACTTCCATAAAACATCATTTAACAAGCATGTCATTCAAGGGTAGAATTTTTGGACATGCATCTTAGCTCATTTAATAGCTAAAAATGGCTAATTCATAATACGAGAACTTTGAAAATACGAAGAATATCAAAAATCGAGCTTAGGAGCACTTACTAGCAAGCTTGAAAAATTTAAGAACCCTAGCTATGGCTTCCTTCAAATTTTAGGCAATAGGGGAAGAAGATGAGTAGATTTTTCTCATCTTTTTGCTATTTAAATCATTTAATTCCTAAATGACCAAAATGCCCTTATCACTAAAAATTTTTATAACACCATCTCAAGGCCAATTTTTGTCCAAAAATAAAATTTTGGGTAAATTTCTATTTGAGGGCTCCTAATTATTATTCTAAAGCTATTTCATACAAAAAGCTTCTAGAAACTCATATTTTGCAACTTTTGCAATTTATTCCTTTTTAGACCAATTGACCTCAACTTAATAAAATTGCTTTACAAAACTTTCATACTAGCATGCAAACATGGCATAACCCTAGAAACTCATAATTTCACCTCGGGTTGTGGCCTCGCACCACTGTCCTGACTAGGCCCTAAATCGGGCTGTTACAATCATGTTTACGCAACATGCAAGTTCAACTTTCATAACAAAATAATTTTTCAAAATAATAACAACTTTTAAATGGTCATTTAGCAAATCACATTTTTCTCAAACAAACAACGAACTCGGAGTTCAAAAATCTGATAAAAAATTTCTAAACAATTGCTTAGCTTTTCAACTTCCTTCAATGTGACACGCCAAATCCGGGCCTAACTTCTAGGCCAAGTTTGGGGTGTTACAATGGTTTAGTCGATTCTCGGACTAACCCAGCCTGTGTACAAGTTTAGCTATACATGCCATATATGAATTATGATAGTCTTATGACTCTTGATAAATTAAAATGTGTTTTTATATAGTAAATAGATCCTGACGGAGCAATGACGGATGATGTAGAAAGTAATGCGCCGACTCCAGTAGAAGGGACCGCGCCCGTCGATAGTGGGCCCGTGACACTGAGTTAGTGCTGAAGGGCTAGAGAAGCCTTCCTCCATATGATGAATGTATGGTATTCAGAGTTTGTTCGCGCAAACCCGAACGCTCCACCTCCTCCACCCCTCCATTCCCCAGCCTGCCCCTACAGCTACCCAAATAGTGGAAACTGTTAGAAAATAAAAACCTCCGATAGACAGAATTCAGAAACAAGGGGCCGAGGAATTTAGAGAAAATATAGATGATGATCCGGAAGGGCAGAGTTCTGGCTAGAAAATATCCTTAGGGTATACAATGAGTAGTCTTGCACACCTGAGGAGTGCATGAAGTGTGTGGTGTCACTCCTGCGAGACTCAACCTATCAATGGTGGAACACCCTTGTGTCGGTTGTACCAATGGAAAGGATAACTTGGGAATTCTTCCAGGAAGAGTTTCGTAAAAAGTATATCAGCCAAAGGTTTATAGATTAGAAAAGGAAGGAATTTTTAAAATTGAAACAAGGCCGAATGACAGTAACGGAGTATGAGCTTGAGTTCGTGAGGCTCAATAAATACACTCGGGAGTGCGTATCCATCAAACCCATCATGTGCAAAAGGTTTGAGGATGGATTAAATGAGGAAATCGGGTTGGTTGTTGGTATTCTAGAATTGAAAGAATTTTTTGTTCTAGTAGAGAGAGCTTGCAAGGCCGAAGAATTGGCCAAAGATAAAAGAAAGGCTATGATTGAGGCCCTAGATGCAAGGAAGAGCTGATGAGTAAGCCGTTCCAATCCCAATCAAAGAGGTCCAAGGAAATGAATCCTCGAATGATAGTTTCATCCAAGTATTCACACTGAGATCATGATAAAACATATTCGGACTCTAAAGTTCAAGCCACCTCGATGGCAAGTGTGGGTAATGTGAAGTCTAATAAACCCAAGTGTTAGAGATGTGGCAGAAAACATATTGGAGAGTGTTGGGGAAACAAATGAGCTTGCTATAAGTGTGGTTTTCAAGAACATTTTATCAAAGACTGTCCTGAGATGGATGAGAAAGACAGAAAGCAAGATGTATGAGCGAGTAATGCTCCTTTGAGAGGTAGATCACAGAAGAACCCAGGAAGTGGGGTTAGTAGTACAGGAGGGCCTAGAGATTCCACTGTAAGATCAGAGGGTAAAGCTCCTGTGAGGACTTATGCCATTCGCGCTCACGAAGAGGCATCATCTCCAGATGTGATAACGGGTACTTTTTCTCTTCATGATATCTCTATTATTTCTTTGATTGATCCGAAGTCTACCCATTCCTATATTTGTATGAAATTGGTGTTTAGCATGAGTATGCTTGTTGAGTCTACAGAATTTGTTATAAAAGTTTCAAACCCATTAGGCAAGCATGTGCTAGTTGACAAAGTGTGTAGAAATTGTCCCTTGACAATTAAAGGTCATTATTTTCCTGCTAATCTCATGTTGTTGCCGTTTGATGAATTTGATCTAATTATTGGCATGGATTGGTTGACTGTTCATAATGTGTTAGTAAACTGTGGCAGTAAGTTTATTGAACTAAGATGTGAAAGTGGAGATATTATTCGGATTGAATCAGGTGAACCGGATAACTTGCCTGTACTAATTTCTTCTATGACTGCTGAGAAATACATGAGAAAAGGGTATGAGTCCTATCTTGCATTTGTGTTGAATACCCAAGAGTCGGAAGTAAAGATTGAGTCAGTGCCTGTGGTAAGTGAGTACTTGGACGTGTTTCCGGAGGAGTTACCTGGATTGCCTCCAGTTAGAGAAGTCGAGTTTAGTATTGAGTTAGTCCTGGTACGACGCCTATTTTAGTTGCCCCGTATAGGATGGCACCGTTGGAGTTAAAAGAGTTGAAGGCTCAGTTACAAAAGTTAACAGATAAGGGTTTTGCAAGACCGAGTTATTCTCTGTAGGGTGCTTCCGTACTTTTTGTGAAAAAGAAAGATGGATCGATGAGGTTATGTATAGACTACCGATAGCTAACAAGGTGACAGTTAAGAACAAGTATCCTTTGCCAAGGATCGACGATGTGTTTGTCTAATTGAAGGGAGCCACAGTGTTTTTTAAGATAGACCTGAGGTCAGGTTATTACTAGTTGAGAGTTAAGGAACAGGATGTACCAAAAACTGCATTTCGGACGAGATATGGCCATTATGAGTTTCTCGTCATGCCCTTTGGCTTGACAAATGCTCCTATCGTAATTATGGATTTATTGAACCGTATTTTTCGACTATTCTTAGATAAGTTTGTAGTTGTTTCTTGTAACAGCCCAATTTAGGGCCTAGTCAGGATAGTGGTGCGAGGCCACGAACCCGAGGTGAAATTATGAGTTTTTCAAGTTTATGCCATGTTTGCACATTAGCATGAAAGTTTTGTAAAGCAATTTTATTAAGTTGAGGTCAATTGGTCCAAAAAGGACTAAATTGCAAAAGTTGCAATATATGAGTTTCTAGAAGCTTTTTGCATGAAATAACTTTAGAATAATAATTATGAGCCCTTAAATAGAAATTTTGCCCAAAATTTAATTTTTGACAAAATTGGCCTTAAGAGACTATTTTGGAAATTTTTAAGAGGAAGGGCATTTTGGTCATTTGGCCTCATTAGTGATTAAAATAGGATAAAGATGAGAAAATTCACTCATCTTCTTCCTTGTTGCTGCCAAAATTGGGAGACAAGTAGCTAGGGTTCTTCATTTTTCAAGCTCATAGTAAGTTCATCTTAGCCCCATTTTAATATTCTTCATATTTTGAAGTTCACGATTATGAATTAGCTAATTTTAGCTATAAAATGAGCTAAGATGCATGTTCAAAAATCTACCCTTGAATGACATGCTTGTTAAATGATTTTTTATGGAAGTTTAAGAGCGTTTGATGTTAGATAAACATCTTTTCCTTAATGAATTTCATGAAAAAATGGTAGTAGGGACCATTTTGTAACAGTTATAAAATTGGTCATACCTACTAGAAATAGTGAGAATTGATGATTGTTATAGAAGAGAAAATGATTTAGTTAAGCATGAAGTTTAAGAAAGTTGCATGAAAATCATTTTACGAGAATTGGGGCAAAAGTGCAAATATTAGAAGTATAGGGGCAAAATATTAATTTTTCCAAAGTACGAGTTATGAGTCAATTTAGTCACTATGGTTATTAAATGATCTATTTATGATTATAGATCAAGAAAAATGAATCCCGGATCGAAACCGAGACAATAACAAAATCGAGGACTAAATTGCACATCTACATACATTTTGTATATTGAGGTAAGTTTTTATGATTTCTAAGCTTTATCATTATTATCATTAAATTAATTAATATAATGTATAATAATTGTATGAAATAATCATGTTATGTTCAAGCAAGAAATCATGATGACAAGTATGAGCAAGTCCCGATGGGAGATGAATTTCCCAAGATACTCGATCTACCACGCAAGTTATCATGTAAGTCCAAGGCAAGCTTGGCATTGATCAAGATATCATGTAAGTCCAAGGCAAGCTTGGCATTGATCAATTTATCATGTAAGTCCAAGGCAAGCTTGGCATTGATCAAGTTAGCAAGCAAGTTATCATGTAAGTCCAAGGCAAGTATGGCATTGATCAAGATATCATGTAAGTCGAAGGCAAGCTTGGCATTGATCAAGTTAGCAAGCAAGTTATCATGTAAGTCCAAGGTAAGCGTGGCATTGATCAAGATATCATGTAAGTCCTAGGCAAGCTTGGCATTGATCAAGTTAGTAAGCAAGTTATCATGTAAGTCCAAGGACTCAAGCTTGGCATTGAGTATGTTATCAAGAGCAAGACTTCATATAAGTCCATGTCAAGACATGGTCGTGAAATCAAGATGAGATAACCCATGTAAGACCATGTCTAGGATATGGCTTTGGCATCATATTATGTGGGAAGAGATTTAGTATCCTCGGTTATTCATAGAAATTCATCGGGCAAATGAGTAAGCTAAAAGAAGATAGCAAGAAAGCTAAGAAAGTAAAGTTAGTATCAAGATGAAGTTAGATGAAGTTGAGTATTATTCATGTTGTGAATGAGAAAGTAGATATCATTATTATTGTTATTATAGTATACTGATCAATGTGATCAAGTGTTACAAGTATGATAATAGTAAGTGTCATGAGTCATGTAAGAATCTATATGAGTAAGTAAGCCCTTTAGCTGAAATTCATGATACCATTGTTTATGTGAAATGGTTTATATTAAGCAATGATGATGCTATGAGTTGTTACATGCAAACTTACTAAGCTATATGCTTACGTTATGATTCTTTCTTTCTATGCAGTCCTGCCAAGCTAACTCCTGGATCATTAAAGTCAGAGCTCGCAACACACTATCAACTCTTATTTTGGTATAGCCAATTTACTTTACTAAGTATGGAATGTATAGGAAACATTCATTTTGTGGTCATGTTTTATGAAGGGCCTTTGTAAAGGCTATCAAGTTTATTATTCTTTTGTATGTGGCTAAGTGATTGGCCAAATTTGACTAAGCATGTATGTTTATTAAGATCAATGAAGCATGTAGTATTATTCATAAAATTGGGTTGTTATTGCATCGTTGAATTGTGTATGGATATATCTTCATTTTAGGGTGGCTAACGGCTTGGTAAATAGCCTGTAAGTGCCCACACGGTTGGACACATGGGTGTGTGTCAAGACCGTGTTAGCCCTACACCTTAGTATTATTAATCATAATAGGCCACGGGCAAATCCCACGGCCGTGTGTGTATGCCGTGTAAGACACACGGTTTGGACATGGGCGTGTACCCAGACCATGTTAATTTAGTTAGTATATCAAGGATTAGCACACGATCTAAGCCCACAGGCGTGTCATGGCCGTGTGAAATTAGTCAATAACCTCCCACGATTGGTAGACATGGGTGTGTCTAAGCCGTGTGGAAATAGCCAGTAGTTCTACACGGTTTGAGGGCATAGGCGTGCTTAAGGGTACACGGGCGTGTTCCAAGTCACACGGGCGTGTGAACCCTGCTTCAAAAATGAGTTATTTGATTTTAATTCAAAGTTTTCTGCCATGAGTTAAAGGCCTTGTAGGCCCTTGTTATATTATTGACTAAGAAAGTGAAGTTTCTAAGTTGGAACAAAATTTTATAGACCGTAAGTACATGTTTCAGTGAGTTCAAGTATAGTAATGTCTTGTATCCAGACCCAGTATCAGTCTTGGGTGCAGGGTGTTATATTTAGTGGTATTAGAGCTACGATTTAGTAGGTTCTAGGACTAACGTAGCACGAGCATGAGTCTAGCTATACATGTCATACGTAAGAATGTTTTTATAATGATAGTGTGACGACTCCTGACGGCTTAAATTATGTTTATAAATATAGTAAATGGATCCCGAAAGAGCTGAGGTGGATGATGTAGAAAGTAACGCACCAGCTCCCGCAGAAGGGATGGTGCCATATGATAATGATATTAGACCCACTACGGTGAGTCAAGAAGGAGGAGGGGAAGAGGTTAGAGAAGTCTTCCTCCATATGATGATGCTTGGTACACGGAGTTCGTTCGAGCGAACCTGAATGCATAACCCCCTCCACCCCCGCCTATTCCACAACCTACTCCAGTAGCCCCTCAAGTAGTAGAGGTGGTAAGAGGAGGTAAACCTCCAATTGATAGGATCAGGAAGCATGGGGCAGAAGAATTTCGAGCTAGAAAAGGTGATGATCTAGAAAGAGCTGAGTTCTGGTTAGAAAATACCATCAGAGTATTTAACGAACTGTTCTGCACTCCTGATGAATGCATAAAGTGTGTAGTCTCTCTCTTAAGAGATTCTACTTACCAATGGTGGAAGACACTTGTGTCGGTGGTACTAAGGGAAGGGATCTCATGGGAATTCTTCCAAGAAGAGTTTAAGAAAAAGTATATCAGCCAGAGGTTTGTAGACCAGAAGAGGAAAGAATTTCCAGAGCTGAAGCAAGGCAAGATGTCAGTAACTGATTATGAGTGAGAGTTCATATGACTCAGCAAGTACGCTCGTGAATGTGTGTCCACTGAGGCCATTATGAGTAAAATGTTTGAAGATGGTTTAAATTAGGACATTAAGCTGGTTGTTGCTATCCTCGAATTAAAAGAATTTGTTGTACTAGTGGAAAGGGCTTGTAAAGTTGAAGAACTGGTAAAAGAGAAGAAGAAATCTAAAATAGAGTCTCGCAATTCTAATAAGAGACAGTGGAATAAGTCGTTCCAATCGTCATCCAAGAAGTCAAGAGATTTTCTACTCGAACAGCTACTTCCACTGGATTTTCAAGAAAAGACAAGAGTAAGCAGTATTTGGGAAATAAAGCCCAGACGACTTCAGTTGCAAGTGTTGGAAATTTTAGATCTGACAGACCTGAATGTCCACAATGTAGCAGACGCCATTTGGGAGAATGCCGAGCACATAAAAATGCATGTTTTAGATGTGGTTCCCAAGACCATTTCATAAAGGATTGTCAAGAGATGACTAAAGAAGAGAGAACTCAGAACCCGAGATCTGGGAGTATGGTCAAAGGGAGACCGTAGAGGAACCCGAAAAGTGGGGCAAGTGGAAGAGGTAACCCCAGAGAGTAGGCCGCGAGACCAGAGGGCAGAGCGCCTGCAAGGACTTATGCCATTCGCACTCATGAAGAGGCATCTTCCCCTGATGTTATTACGGTACCTTTTCTCTTTACAATACCAAAGTTATTGCTTTAATAGACCCGGAATCCACATACTCTTACATTTGCATGAAATTAGTACACGGTTTGGGTGTGCCTATAGATACCACAGAATTTGTGATTAAGGAGTCTAATCCTTTAGGCAAGAGTATGTTAGTTGATAAAGTTTGTAAAGATTGTCCATTAATGATTAGAGGTCATTGCTTTAAAGCAAATCTTATGTTGTTACCTTTTTATGAATTCGACCTCATTGACTACTCATAATGTAATTGTAAATTGTGGGACGAAATACATTGAGATGAGATGTGAGAATGGGGATACTCTTCATGTAGAATCAGATGAGCAAGGTAGATCATCGGTAATAATTTCTCATATGATGGCGCAGAGATATCTAAGAAAAGGGTATGAGGCATTTTTGGCCTTTGTATTGAATAATAAAGAGACGAGTTAAAGATTGAATCGGTCCGATAGTATGTGAGTATGTGGATGTTTTTCCTAAGGAATTACCAAATTACCACCGCTAGAGAAGTTGAGTTTGGCATTGAGCTAGCTCCGATCTTGTACCAATATCCATTACTCCTTATAGAATGGCTCCAACAGAGTTGAAAGAGTGAAGTTACAGCTTGCAAGAGTTGATGAGACAAAGGCTTTGCAAGATCAAGTTGTTCACCATAGGGCGCTCCGATTTTGTTTGTGAAAAAGAAAGATGGCACCATGAGATTATGCATTGATTACCGTCAGCTTAATAAAGTGACAGTAAAGAACAAGTATCCATTGCCTAGGATCGACGATTTGTTTGATCAATTGAGAGGAGCGACTGTATTCTCCAAAATAGACATTAGATCAGGGTACTACCAGTTGAGAGTGAAGGATTCAGATGTATCCAAGACTGCCTTTCAAACAAGATATGGGCATCATGAATTTTAGTCATGCCCTTTGGGTTGACCAATACTCCTACGGTATTCATGGTCTTAATGAACTGCATTTTTAGACCATACCTTGATAAGTTTGTAGTCATTTTTATTGACGACATACTGATTTATTCCCGAGACGAACATGCTGATCATCTACGGATAGTTTTACAGACTCTTCGAGAAAATCAGTTGTATGCCAAATTCAATAAAAGTGAATTTTGGCTCAAGGAAGTGGGATTCCTGGGACATATTGTCTCAAGAGATGGAGTCCGAGTAGATCAAGTAAGATCTCAGCTATAATAGACTGGAAACCATCAAAGAACATCACTGATATTAGAAGTTTTTTGGGCCTAGCCGCTACTATAGATGATTTGTCAAGGGTTTTTCTATGATTGCAACCCCGATAACTAAATTGTTACAGAAGAACGTGAAGTTTGAGTGGTTGAAAAGATGCCAACAAAGTTTTGAGAAGTTGAAAGCAATCTTGTGAAGCTCGATCTTAGTACAACCCGAATCGTGGAAAGAATTTGTAGTCTACAACGATGCATCCTTAAATGGATTGGGCTGTGTACTCATGCAAGAAGGCAAAGTGATTGCTTATGCCTCAAGACAGTTAAAACCTCATGAGAAGAATTATCCGACGCATGACCTAGAATTGGCCGCCATAGTCTTCACATTGAAGATCTGGAGACACCATTTATACGGTGAACGATGTTGAATTTTCACCGATCACAAAAGTTTGAAGTACTTGATGACGCAGAAGGAGTTGAACTTAAGACAAAGAAGATGGTTAGAGTTGATAAAAGACAATGAGTTGGTCATCGACTACCTTCGAGGAAAGGTGAATGTAGTCGCCGATGCTTTGAGTAGGAAGTCTTTGTTTATTTTAAGAGCATTGAATTCAAGGATATCCTTATCTGACAATGGCTCTATTTTAGCTGAGTTAAGAGCTAGACCAATTTTTCTTCAAGAGATCTTTAAAGCTCAGAAAGAAGATAGTGAGTTGCAAGTTAAGAGAGCTCAGTGCGAGTCAGGTGCTGAATCCAACTTTTGGATTAATTCTAATGGATATTTAATGTTTAGAGATAGAGTTTGTGTGCCAAGAAAAGAGGAGCTTATATTGAGAATTTTGTATGAAGCACATAACGGTGTTTATCTGTACATCCGGGTAGCACCAAGATGTATAATGATCTAAAGCAACAGTATTGGTGGCCGAAAATGAAGAAAGACATTTTAGAATTTGTTACCAAGTGCATGATTTGTCAGCAAGTAAAGGCTGAACACCAAGTACCTTCAGGTTTAATTCAACCTATCTTGATTCCCGAGTGGAAATGGGACCGTATCACAATGGATTTCGTAATTGGTTTACCATTGTCTCTGAGCAAGAAAGATGCTATTTGGGTAGTGGTTGATAGACTCACGAAGTCAGCCCACTTTATACCTATATGAGTGGATTACTCCCTAGACAAGTTGGCAAACTTGTATGATTCAAAAATAGTAAGAGTTCACGGAGTTCCCTTATCGATCATATCGGATAAAGATCCGAGATTCACATCCAGATTCTGGAAGAAGCTACAAGAAGCTTTGGGTACAAAATTGAGTTTTAGCACAGCTTTTCACCCTCAGGCTGACGGTCAGTTAGAAAGGTTAATTCAAGTACTCGAGGACATGCTTGGAGGTTGTGTTTTGGAATTCCAAGCAGTTGGGAAAAGTTTCTCCCATTGGTAGAATTCGCCTATAATAATAGCTTTCAGTCGAGCTTAAAGATGGCGCCTTATGAGGCCCTATATGGGCGTAAGTGCAGAACTCCCTTATTTTGGACTGAACTCAAGGAGAACCAAATTCACGGGGTTCATTTGGTTAAAGAAGCTGAAGAGAAAGTGAAAGTAATTCAAGAATGTTTAAAAGCTGCCTTAGAAAGACAAAAATCCTATTTGAATTTAAAGAGAAAAGAGATTGAGTACCAAGTTGGGGATAAAGTCTTTTTGAAAGTATCACCATGGAGAAAAGTTCTCGATTTGGTCAGAAGGCAAGTTAAGTCCAAGTTTCATTGGACCTTATGAGGTTACGGAGAGAATTGGGCTGGTAGCTTACCGTTTGGCTTTGCCATCAGAATTAGAGAAGATACATGATGTGTTTCACGTGTCAATGTTACGACGCTACAGATCAGACCCTTCGCATGTAATTACCCCTTTGGAAATAGAGATTCGTCCCAACATGACTTATGGTGAAGAACCAGTCAAGATTTTGGCTCGGGAAGTTAAGCAACTAAGAAATAAGAGTATTGCCTTAGTAATGGTATTGTGCCAAAGGCATGGAATCCAATAAGATACATGGGAATCAGAAGAGATTATGAGAAATCAATATCCAAATCTTTTTGCTGGTAAGATTTTCGAGGACGAAAATCCCTGAGGGGGAGAATTGTAACAACCCGATTTAGGGCCTAGTTGAGATAGTGGTGCGAGGCCACGAACCCAAGGTAAAATTATGAGTTTTTCAAGTTTATGCCATGTTTGCACGTTAGTATGAAAGTTTTGTAAAGCAATTTTATTAAGTTAAGGTCAATTGGTCCAAAAAGGACTAAATTGCAAAAGTTGCAATATATGAGTTTCTAGAAGCATTTTCTTGAAATAGCTTTAGAATAATAATTATGAGCCCTTAAATAGCAATTTGCCCAAAATTTAATTTTTGACAAAATTGGCCTTAAGAGACTATTATGGAAAGTTTTAAGAGGAAGGGCATTTTGGTCATTTGGCCTCATTAGTGATTAAAATAGGATAAAGATGAGAAAAATTCACTCATCTTCTTCCTTGTTGCTGCCGAAAATTGGGAGACACCATAGCTAGGGTTCTTCATTTTTTTCAAGCTCATAGTTAGTTCATCTTAGCCCCATTTTTAATATTCTTCGTATTTTTGAAGTTCTCGTATTATGAATTAGCTAATTTTAGCTATAAAATGAGCTAAGCTACATGTTCAAAAATCTAACCTTGAACGATATGCTTGTTAAATGATGTTTTATGAAAGTTTAAGAGAGTTTGATGTTAGATAAACATATTTTCCTTAATGAATTTCATGGAAAATGGTAGTAGGGACCATTTTGTAACAGTTATAAAATTGGTCATACCTACTAGAAATAGTGAGAATTGATGATTATTATAGAAGAGAAAATGATTTAGTTGAGCATGAAGTTTAAGAAAGTTGCATGAAAATCATTTTATGAGAATTGGGGCAAAAGTGCAAATATTAGAAAGTATAAGGGCAAAATAATAATTTTTCCAAAGTACGAGTTATGAGTTAATTTAGTCAATATAGTTATTAAATGATCTATTTATGATTATAGATCAAGAAAAAAGAAGCCCGGATCGAAACCGAGGCAAGAACAAAGTCGAGGACTAAATTGCACATCTACATACATTTTGTATATTGAGGTAAATTTGTATGATTTCTAAGCTTTATGATTATTATCATTAAATTACTTAATATAATGTACAATAATTGTATGAAATGATCATGTTATGTTCAATCAAGAAATCATGATGATAAGTACGAGCAAGTCCCGATGGGAGATGAATTTCCCAAGATACTTGATCTACCACGCAAGTTATCATGTAAGTCCAAGGCAAGCTTGGCATTGATCAAGATATCATGTAAGTCCAAGGCAAGCTTAGCATTGATCAAGTTATCATGTAAGTCCAAGGCAAGCTTGGCATTGATCAAGTTAGCAAGCAAGTTATCATGTAAGTCCAAGGCAAGCTTGGCATTGATCAAGATATCATGTAAGTCCAAGGCAAGCTTGGCATTGATCAAGTTAGCAAGCAAGTTATCATGTAAGTCCAAGGCAAGCTTGGCATTGATCAAGATATCATGCAAGTCCAAGGCAAGCTTGGCATTGATCAAGTTAGTAAGCAAGTTATCATGTAAGTCCAAGGACTCAAGCTTGGCATTGAGTATGTTATCAAGAGCAAGACTTCATATAAGTCCATGTCAAGACATGGCCATGAAACCAAGATGAAATAACCCATGTAAGACCATGTCTAGGATATGGCTTTGGCATCATATTATGTGGGAAGAGATTTAGTATCCTCAGTTATTCACAGAAATTCATCGGGCAAATGAGTAAGCTAAAATAAGATAGCAAGAAAGCTAAGAAAGTAAAGTTAGTATCAAGATGAAGTTAGATGAAGTTGAGTATTATTCATGTTGTGAATGAGAAAGTAGATATCATGATTATTATTATTATAGTATACTGATCAATGTGATCGAGTGTTACAAGTATCATGGTTACCTTACAAGTATGATAATAGTAAGTGTCATGAGACATGTAAGAATCTATATGAGTAACTAAGCCCTTTAGCTGAAATTCATGATACCATTGTTTATGTGAAATGGTTTATATTAAGCAATGATGATGCTATGAGTTGTTACATGCAAACTTACTAAGCTATATGCTTACGTTATGATTCTTTCTTTCTATGCAGTCCCGCCAAGTTAACTCGTGGATCATTAAAGTCAGAGCTCGCAACACACTATCAACTCTTATTTTGGTATAGCCAAGTTACTTTACTAAGTATGGCATGTATAGGAAACATTCATTTTGTGGTCATGTTTTAAGAAGGGCCTTTGTAAAGGCTATTAAGTTTATTATTCTTTTGTATATGGCTAAGTGATTGGCCAAATTTGACTAAGCATGTATGTTTATTATGATCAATGAAGCATGTAGTATTATTCATAAAATTGGGTTGTTATTGCATTGTTGAATTGTGTATGGATATGATCTTCATTTCAGGGTGGCTAACGGTTAGGTAAATAACTGTAAGTGCCCACACGGTTGGACACATGGGTGTGTGTCAAGACCGTGCTAACCTTGCACCTTATTATTATTAATCATAATAGGCCACAGGCAAATCCCACGGCCATGTGTGTATGCCGTGTAAGACACACGTTTTGGACATGGGCGTATGCCCAGACCATGTTAATTTAGTCAGTATATCAAGGATTAGCACACGGTCTAAGCCCACAGGTGTGTCATGGCCGTGTGAAATTAGTCGGTAACCTCCCACGGTTGGTAGACATGGGCGTGTCTAAGCCGTGTGGAAATAGTCAGTAGTTCTACACGGTTTGAGGGCATAGGCGTGCTTAAGGGTACACGGGCGTGTTTCAAGTCACACGGGCGTGTGAACCCTGCTTCAAAAATGAGTTATTTGATTTTAACTCCAAAAGTTTTCTGACATGAGTTAAAGGCCTCGTAGGCCCTTGTTATATGTGTTGACTAAGAAAGTGATGTTTTTAAGTTGGAACGAAATTTTATAGCCCGTAAGTACTTGTTGCAGTGAGTTCAAGCATAGTAATGTCTCGTATCTAGACCCAGTATCAGTCTTGGGTGCGGGATGTTACATTTCTATTGATGACATATTAATTTATTCTCGAGATGAGTGTGAGCATACGGAGCATTTGAGAACTATTTTGCAAACTTTAAGAGATAAGCAATTGTATCCATGTTTAGGAAAAGTGAGTTTGGCTCCAAGAGGTCACATTTTTAGGACACATCGTGTCGGGTGATGGAATTAAAGTTGACCCGAGTAAGATCTCGAGTATTGTTGAGTGGAAACCGCTGAAGAATGTATCGAAGATTAAAAGCTTTCTGGGCTTAGTAGGTTACTACAGATGATTCGTTAAAGGATTCCCATGATTGCTACACCGATGACGAGGTTGCTACAGAAAGATGTTAAGTTTGAATGGACAGAGAAGTGCCAACAGAGTTTTGAGAAAATAAAAGCATTGTTGACTAGAGCCCCAGTTTTAGTGCAATCAAAATTGGGAAAGGAATTTGTGGTGTATAGCGATGCATCCTTAAATGGATTGGGGTGTGTGCTTATGCAAGAAGGCAAGGTAATAGCTTATTCGTCGAGACAACTGAAGCCACATGAGAAAACTATCCGACTCACGATTTAGAGCTGACCACCATAGTGTTCGCATTGAAAATTTAGAGAAACCATTTGTATGGCAAGAGGTACCGAGTATTCACTGACCATAAAAGCCTAAAGTATTTGATGACTCAAAAGGAGTTAAACCTACGGCAGCGGAGATGGTTAGAACTGATAAAGGATTATGAGTTGATAATTGACATCACCCTGGAAAGGTGAATGTGGTCGCCGATGCTTTTAGTAGGAACTCATTGTTTGCCTTGAGGGCTATGAATACTCAGTTGTCTAAGACTGACGATGGTTCAATGTTTTGCCAAGAGATTTGCAAAGCTCAAAAAGTGATGAAGAGTTACAAGCCAAGATAACTCAGTGGGAGACGGGTATAAAATCAGACTTTCGGATTAGTTCAGATGGTTGTTTCATGTTTCAAGATAGAATTTGTGTACCCAAAAACAATGAGCTTATTCGAAAAATTTTGCATGAGGCACATAGCAGTTGTATGTCTATCCATCTGGGTAGTGTGAAAATGTATAATGACTTGAAGAAAATATAATGGTGGTCAGGAATGAAAAGAGACATCTCAGAGTTTGTCTCTAAGTGTTTAATTTGTCAACAAGTAAAGGCCGAACACCAAGTACCTTTGGGTTTACCTCAGCCCGTGATGGTTCCCGAATGGAAATGGGACCATATTACCATTGATTTTGTGTTTGGATTACCGTTGATGCCAAAGAAGAAAGATTTCATTTGGGTTGTGGTTGATAGGCTAACTAAATCAGCTCATTTTATGCCGTTGCGTTTCAGTTATCCACATGAGAAACTGGTCGATCTGTATGTTTTTGAAATTGTGAAACTTTATGGGGTACCTTTATCGATCATTTTGGATAGAGATCCGAGGTTTACATCAAGGTTGTGGAAAAAGTTACAAGAAGCGTTGGGGTCGAAACTGAATTTTAGTACTGCTTTCCATCCGCAAACCGATGGTCAGTCAGAGAGATTAATTTAGATCCTTGAAGATATGTTGCGGTGTTGTGTTCTTGAGTTCCAAGGTAGTTGGGAAAAGTACTTACCGTTGGTAGAGTTTGCCTACAACAATAGTTATAAGTCGAGTTTGAAAATGGCACCTTATAAAGCCTTGTATGAGCGTAAGTGCCAAACACCTTTGTATTGTTCCGAACTCAAGAAAAATTAGATACATGGGGTTGATTTAGTCAAGGAGACTGAATAGGAAATAAAAGCGATTCGTGGTTGCTTGAAGGCCGCTTTGGATAGACAGAAATCCTTTGCGGACTTGAAACAAAAAAAGATTGAGTTTCAAGTCAGTGATAAGGTATTTTTGAAATTATCAACGTGGAAGAAATTCCTCAGATTCGATAGGAAAGGCAAGTTTAGTCCACGTTTTATCGGACCATATGAGATTATCGAGAGGATAGGGCCAGTAGCCTATCGTTTAGCTTTTTCATAGGAGTTGAAAAAGATTCACGATGTATTCCATGTGTTTATGTTACGTTGCTATCGTTCTGACCCATTACACATGATTTCACCAACAGAGGTTGAGATTTGTTCAGATATGACCTATGGTGAAGAGCCAGTTAAGATTTTAGATCGGAAGGTCAAGAAATTGAGGAATAAAAGTATATCACTTGTGAAATTATTATGGCATAAACATGGGGTTGAAGAGGCCACATGGGAGCCCGAGGAGACCATGAGAGACCAATACCCAAACCTTTTTGCTAGTAAGTTTTTCGGGGACGAAAATCCCTAAGGGTGAGAATTGTAATAGTCCGATTTTGGGGCTAGTCAGAATAGTGATTTCGGAACCACTAATCTGAGGTCAGAGAAAATTATTTTAATATTATTTTATGTGTTATACCATGGTTATATGAGTGCATGAAAATTTTGGTGCATTAATTTTAGCGATTGCATGCTTATTTTTAAAAAAAGGACTAAATCGCATAAGTGCGAAAGTTTTGTTCTACAAATTAGAGGTGTCAAATAGCTATAGAATTTTAAACTGGAGGTACCTAAGTGCAATTAGACCCTTCAAAATGTGTTGGCCAGCCATAGGGGACAAGAAATTTCAAAATTGGTCAAAGTTGGTGGATTAGGTGACTTAATGGATGAAATAGAATAAAGTAAAGAGAAAAAGGATATCATCTTTTTCATTTTCTCTTCTCCACCAATTTTTACACTCAAGAAAGGGCCATGGAAGCTTGAAAATTTCAGCAACCTTTATCCCTTGCAAGTAAGTGTTTTTGATGATCTTTTTTATAATCTTTGTACTTTTGGAACACTTATAGCTTAAGCTATCAAATGAGGGGACTATTTTGCAAAACGTTGACAGTCTAGGGTTTTTCCATGGGAATATTAGTGTTGTTTGCTGAACTTTTATGGAAAAAAATGAAACTTGGTTGTTAAATAAACAACTTTTGTGAAAGGTGTTTCCATAAAAACACCTAAAAAAGGACCTTTTGTAAAGGTTGTGAAATAGGTAGTAAATGTGGGAAATAATTGGTTTTGTGAGTTGCTATAAGAGTAATAAATGTTCACCTAGGCTTGTTAAAGGAGGAAATTTGATTAAAATCATTTTACGAGCCTAAGGGAAAAATCGTAATTATGAGAAAGTCTAAGGGCAAAACGATAATTTTGCCAAAATAGGAATTTTGAAATGTTTTTTTTAATGTGGTGATTTAATAAGTTAAATGTCATTATAGATCAAGAAGAACGTGGAATCAACCTTGACCGAGGAAAAGGCAATGTTTCGAACTAAATTCCAAATTGACATATTTTGTATCGAGGTAAGTTTATACGTAAATGACACATCCTTTTTATTTATGTTTTTACATATAAATGTGTTATGTGAAATGTGAATGAATATTATTGATGTCTATCAAAATGATAGAAAGTGAGGAAATTTTAGTATTGGTGGGCTGTGTGCGATACCACCGTAATTATTAATATTGGTGGGCTATGTGCGATACCACCATTTTATTATTAGTGGGTTGTGTGCGATACCACCGTATTTATGATTATTGGTGGACTATGTGCGATACCACCTTGGATATGTGATTATTTGGTGGGTTGTGTGCGAAACCACCTTATATCCGATAGTATTCCGAAGTGTTCATCGAGAAACTTTGACTAAGTGCAATTACATGTGATTATGTGATGACAAGTGCGGGGATTAGTGCATGTAAATGTGAGCAATGTTTATGATATGTATTTGGGATGTGGTGAGATTTGAAATGAGTAAGTACAACTACAAGGTTCAAAATTGTTCTTGAGTTGTATGTAATGTTTTTGATGAATAAGTATGTGGTATGGTGTTCATTGTTTACTTGTAAACTTACTAAGCTTTATGCTTACTCCCTCTCTTTTCTATTTCCTTGTAGTATCGCCACGCTAACTCAGAGATTCGAAGTAAGTCAGAGCTCGTTTCACACTATCAAGCTATTCTTTTGGGTATAGTAAAGTTTGATTATTTTGAGTATGGCATGTATAGGGACTTAGTCTTTGTCAAGTGTCATCTTGTTTTGGCCAAAAGTGTTGGCTTGTCTTGGAAATTGATTCATTTTGTATAAGGCCACGGTTGATGGCTATTACTCATTATTATTATATGAAAATGATGATGTTTTTCATGGATATGCAAATTGCATGGTTGAGTATTTGGCATATTATTGCATGAATAAGTAGGTTGTTTGATGTGGCTTATGCTAGTGCAAGTAAGGGTGGCTAAAAGGGCTTGGTAAATAGCCTTGTTTATGTCCACACGGGTAGACACACGGGTGTGTGTCTAGGTCGTTGATCGTGTCAAAACAGTCGAGTTTTAATATTTATAAAAGAATGATCGAACCTGTAGACTGACTGCGACAACAATAGAGGCAAGTGCACCTATCGAACAGTAGTATAGCTCAGGCAAGAATATCTTATCAAACCCAAGGGAACCTAAAAGTACTACTACTCACTTTCTTTCTATTATTTAGCCTAAAATATAGAGTGATTGGATTATTAAACTAACGAAATACTTAAACTAAATGTAAAGACAAAAGATTGAATTGGAGAAAGACTTTAAGAAAACTCATTTGATATAGACGATATCCTCAGGAAGAATCCACCTATGACTTCACTTATAATTTATTCCCCAAACCATATGATTTCTTTACTTAACTTGATCCGTGAGACTCCCTAACCTATATTAAACCCTCTCTCGAGGCGAATAACGTTTAACCTTAGGTTAATTAGTGGAACTCTCATTCTCTTATAATAACCCCCTAAGGAAGCAGTAAATCGATCAATGGATTCCCATATTAGGTTTCACCCTAATCTGGTAAAATCTCGTAACCCTATCTCTAGGCACCCGATCAACTTTTCTCAATTACGCTAGATCTACTCTTAGGCAGGGTCTATTCCTCCTCCACCTAAGCACATCAGATTAAATTAAGCAACATAATTAAGAACAAACTATCATATAAATTTAGAAATCAAATAACAAAATCCATCATAGATTTCATCCCCTTCAGGTATCTGAAGGGTTTAGTGCATAACTAAATATGAAAACATCTCAAGAGTAAAGAATAAACAAAACATAAGAACTCCCTAAAACCTCCTGAAGGAATTGAAGGAGAGATCCTCCATCTTGAATGGAGTTTCGACTTCTTGAGATGGATCAACTGGCTATCTTCAAGTGACTCCCTAAAAGATGAATGCTTCGGCCTAAAAGCCTCTGCCCCTAAAAATCTCCTCTTTTATGTCTGCCTTGGGTTGTTTATATAGGCTTTGGGATGCTATACTTGGCTCCTAAGTATCTCCTTCAAGTAGAATTACTATTAGGTGTTTGAGTAGACTTAGGAGTATGTTTTTTTGGCTTCAAACATCCAATTTCGAGTGAAATTGCTCATTCTCGCAGCAAGGGCACGCCCATGGCACACGCCCGTGTAATTTTAGGGTTGGGTCGTGCCTTGATTTTGTCGTTTTAGGCTCGGCCATGTAGATCACCAGGCACACCCGTGTATGGTAATGAGATGATGCACAACCGTGTAACTTGTGAGTTGGGCCGTGTTCTAGGTAATTTTCGAGACAAGGTCGTGCAGGTTTTGGGCCAGGCCGTGTTGGTTTCTTGCTAAAGCCCAATTACACCGTTTTAAGCCCGTTTTGTGTTCTTTTTATCCTTGGGTGCTTTCCTGAGTATAAACATGAAAAGAAAGTATTAAAAGCACCTTTTTACATAATTCAAGGGCTAAATCATCCAAAAGCATAACAAATATGGGGTTCAAATATGTTACTTTTACGGTTTATCAAATACCCCCACACTTAAGCCTTTGCTTGCCCTCATGCAAAATTCTCAACTTACAATTAAAATGAACTTTTCATAATTCATAATTCCTATCGACAATGTCTCATCATAATTCATAGATAATTTATACATGGATAATTCAACTCAAAAAAACCCTAAAGATTCAATTATGATAACTCATACCTTTATAGTACGAAAGCATAGGTGCCTCCCATTATCTAAGTGCTTACCTTTAATTCAAAATCGACAACAAAAGATTCACTCAAACCACTCAAAGGTGTTTAAGGTTCAAGAATAAGCACTCTAAGTCAAACCTGAAAAGTTAATCCCATAGACTTGCCTGAAAATCAAATCTCCACCACTGTATATGAGATGATACACAAATCCAAAGGTCTTTAATCAAGGTTGTAACGGTGCTAGGGTTAAAAGGTGTGGATACAGGCTGAATTAGAGGTTATAATCGAGATTGAATTGACTAATTACCTAATCTAAAAATAATGAACTAAATATGAATATTTACATCGAATGAAAAACTAACAATATCTATTATTGATAATTACTCTATAATTAGAGTATTTTCATCACTCAAATTTTGAAAATACTTTAATACGAGCTTTTTCTTTAACAATTGGAGTTTTAAATGCTCTAAGCTCTTTTATTTACTACTAATATTGAATATACTTGGATTTTTTTTAAGAATAAACTAAAATAAACATAATAGAAGGAACTTTGGTGATTGAAATAACCTAATTCGGCAATTGATCAAATCAATTCTCGATAAAGGGTAGTCAAAGGAATGTTGATAACAAATACAAAGGGATTTTGGGTTAATGTAACATCCTAAATAGGGCCAATGCATTTTGGCCTAATTATATGTAAAGACATGTTTTATGTGTTTTGGAATAAATTTGGAACGATTTTGGAAACTTGAGTATGTATGGAAATGTTACGTTGAAAGTAGGAAAATGACCATTTTTGGAAACTTAAGCAAATTAGGAAAGTGAACATTTTTGGAAACCTAAGCAAATTAGGAAAGTGAACATTTTGAAACTAAGCTAAAAGAGGAAAGTAAACATTTTGGAAACCAAGTCAAAAGAGGAAACTAAACATTTTTGGAAACTAAGCTAAAAGAGGAAACTAAACATTTTGGAAACCCAGGAAATGTCGAGTTACAGAGCCGCGCGAAAATTTTAGGAAACTTAAAACTGATCCCGAAATGTCAAATTTTAAAGATCAAAGGGGAACTTAGGGCCAGGTGACCCTAAAATATAAAGTACGTGAAATTTGACCCATTAACGGAATTGGAAAAGTGGCCTGAAGATACCACCTAAGGCCTCAGGAAAAGGCCCACATGCAAGGGCTGTTGGGCCTGAGTTCGAGTCACCTAGGAAGCAAATAAAAGAAGTTTTATTTTGCCTCCTTGAGTAGAGAGTTGGACAGCACAAGGGATTTAGAAGAAAGAGTTTTTATTCCTTTGGAATTTTCGGCTAATTAGGAGATTTGATGGAATTTAATAGTTGATAAAATTAAAATTTATCACATAGGAAGAGTTGGCCGATTGAGGGACTCTAAGGCTAATAGTTTCGGCTAAAGAGGGAAAGTTAAGAGCCATTCTTCATTCTTTTCTCTTCAAGAGAACCCCTTGCCAAAATTCCCTAGCCAAATAAGCACCAATCTTTTCTTCTCCCTTTAGTCGAATTCTCTCAGTCAAAACTCTCTCCATCTCTTTTCCTTTCTTTTCTTTTCTTTTCTTTTCTTCTACTATTCCTTCACCAAAAGCCGAAACTTTGTGATCCATAAAAGTGCCATAGTCGAATAGTATAAAGGATCATCCGGGATTTGAAATCGAGGTAAGTACATCTATGTACATTCGACCAAAAAGATCTCTTCCATACTTGAATGATAGATCAGATCTAACATGTGATTTCGGCAGGAACCTAGACTAAAATATCAATTTCGGGATTTGAGAACTCCAAGGTAAGTGTATTCATATATTCGGCCAAGGCCAATCTTAAGTATTTAGATCAAAAATGATCAAAAACTAACCGATTCAGAGATCTAGGATTCGACCGATTCCAAGAAAGAGGAAGGAGAAGTTTTCTGGATTTAAAATCCATAAGGTAAGCACCTAAAAGTATTTGGCCAAGGCTTGTATGATTACATAGATCAGTTCTTTAATTATTAAAAAGCCGAAAACTAACCCATATTGAGATTTAGAGTTGGCCGAATATCAGGTGAAGGAAAACCAAGTTTTCGGGATTTGAGTAACCATCAAATCGACATCCAAGGTAAGTCTTTTTACAAATCCTACTAGGATTTGGATATCATAGCCAAATAGAATTTATGCTAAGTAATAAATGATGAATCAAATGTAGGGATAAAGGATCTAAACTTTAGATCTAGCTTTTCAGAATCTCAAGGAATCACTAAACAAATCAAGTGTGTACCCTACACTAAATCTTGATAGATTTATGGCTTTAATTCATTATATATATGTTAATGTGAAAGTGAAAGAATGTGGCTAAAGTACCATATTATGGTACAAAGTACTCAGGTACGTTTTCCTACTCCTACTAGGATTTCGAAATATGTTATATTTAACATGTGAAAAGTGATGTGAAAGTGAAATTAAATATGATATGCATGATATGTATAATTTGGGGCATTCGGGTTATTTGAGAAAGGGGGAAGTGAATGTGATGAATTTGGTCTCACTAAGTGAAACGTGATGACTTCGGTCTCACTAAGAATATGTGATGACTTCGGTCTCACTAAGAATATGTGATGACTTCGGTCTCACTAAGAATATGTGATGACTTCGGCCTCACTAAGTGAATGTGGTAACTTCGGTTACATTATCTAAATGTGGTGTCTCATGACACAAATATCAGGTGGCTATGCCACAATATCTTAAGTGGGCGATGAGCATGTCGACTGCAGCGACTGCCTTCGATGGTGTGTAGCGGATGGAGGGTTGACTTAGTAGTCCCCACGGTGTGCAGGTTGGTACGGGTGGAGTGTAGCGGATGGCATATAGGTTTGGGTTTGGGTTTGCATCATTATCTTGAATTTTTATATGAATATGATATGTATGGTGTGCCTGTTTCTATTATGTTTTGGTGTTGGTTACACATTGAGTCTATCGACTCACCCCGTTGTGGGAACATGTTTGGTGATGAGCAAGTAATGGATGGGACGGCGAGAACTTGTGGTGGCCATGTTCAAACTTGAAGTTTAATTTAATTTGAATCTTTATTTTATTTTAAGTACTGTACAATTTTATTTTGGGTTTCATTTTATGTAATAAGGCCATCGTGACGATTTTTATTTCTGCTTTAATTACTATGTTATGAATTTTAGGGCTTTATAAAGATTAAGCCCATTTAATTTAAAATAAGTTTAAACATTTTGTCACCTGAAACAAATGGGTTTTTGATATAAAATAAATTAGTTTTCAACTCGAGCCCAACCCACAACAAACTATCTTCCAAAACACACAGTTTTCAAAGTATGCGAATGAATTTGAACCGGGTTTCTTCGAGGAACATACCAGATCCGGTCCATTCACGTGGGCCGGGTGTGGGGTGTTTCAGTTTGGTATCAGAGCCCAGTTTTAAACTCTCGGCCTGTGGCCTAAGGCCCAAAACATTTTTCAAACAAGCCCAAATGAGTTTTATGGAAATATTTCTGAAAGTAGATAGGTTTGATGGCATGGCACCTAAGTCTCCGACCCGCAGTCCACCAGGTAAGTACCTTGATCTATCTGTGTGATTATGTGAATTATAGAAGGGTAGAATAGGAATGGAACGTAGAATAGCATGATAGGAACTTGAACCCTAGGATTAGTCTACTCAAACACAAATACATAAGACTTAATACACTAAACAAACCTATGGCTTAGTCAATCAAGTTAGGTGTGGCAACCATGGTACGCATGTCTAGGAGTGGATCTGAAGAGCTTGGTATTTAAGCAGGTCCTAGTGACTCACCTCCTCTTCACAGAATCCTACAGTGCGTAGCTTCGGTTCACCCTAACCTGAGAGGACTTAATGGGTGTGGCAACCCCTGACGCATGTCTAGGAATGGTTTCGGTGGGAGCTTGGTACTTAAGCGATCCGTGACTCACCTCCTCTCCACTCGAATCCTGCTCAGTGCGTAGCTTTGGTTCATACGACCAAGAAGGCTCGGTCATAGGCTAAACCTAATAACTAAAACCCGAAAGGAACTAGCCATTTTGAACCTTAATATTAAAATTCTTAAATCATTTTTCCTTAATTCACGAAAATTATTTCTTATACATAATTTTCTCCAAAATTTCGACTTATAAAATTACAAAAATACCCCTAGTGGCAAAATTACAAAATACCCTTGGTTTATAAAATGCCCAACTACTCAACAATTTTGCCAAAATTTCATTATTTCATAAATGTTTAAAAACCCTAAATTGCAAACTATCAGAAAAATACCTTGATTTTTTCAAAATTATAAAATTGCCCCTGACTCACTAAAATTACCAAAATGACCTTGATTTTCACAATTTTTGCAACAGCACTGATTTGGGAAGTACAATTCTCAAAAAGAACCCTCAAAAATTTTGCAACTTCTAAGATATCCCTGATTTATTAAAATTTTACAATTTACCCCGGTTTGTGGAAGAATTACCAAAATGCCCCAAGGTCCAAAAATTTCTGAAATACCCTCGATTTTAAAAATTTTCCAAAATACCTCAGAAACTTAAAAATACCAAAAATACTTTGTGACAAAATCACCAAGGAACCTTATTTTGACAAATTACAAAAGTACCCCTGTAGGACAAATTACAAAAATACCCCCGGGTAGTGGAAAAATAGCAACAAATGAAAAACTACAACGTTTCTCTGGATGAACTAAGGTTCATAATTGTTTGATGGATGTATGAATGAATGAAAAGACTGTGTGCATGTGTGAATACGAAAGAACCACTCCTAAATTCCTTTTCATAAAATTTCTTCGCGAGTAATAAAGTGAAACAAAAATACTAATTTATAAAAAACTTCTTAATCAGATCTCGACGTTAGAAATGAGTACTAGAGGACGCGATCGTCAAGGACGCGGTAGAGGAAGAATGGCTGTGTCAGAACCCGTTAGATCGGGTCAAGGGTCTAACAATGAGTTACCACCGCCACCACCACCCCCAGCTGTTAATGTCGAGTAGTAAGCTCAGACGGGGGATGACGCTGTGTCGCAAGCTATGTTGCAAGTTTTGGAAATGGTGGCTGGCGCGGGTGGAAATATGGGAGTTCAAAAATCTATACCCGAGCGACTCCGAGCCAACGGGGCCGAGGTGTTTCGTGGAGTGTCCGGTGTGGCACCCAGTACAGCTGAGTATTGGTTGGAAGCAACCGAGCGTATTATGGATGAACTCGACTTGACCCCTGAAGAGAAGTTGAAAGGGATGGTGGCACTGTTGCGTGATGAAGTGTATCAATGGTGGTTAACTATCCGGGATGGTGCCACGACTGAGGATCTGACGTGGGAATATGCTAAGGAGGCATATCAGAAAAAGTATGTCGGTACACGATATATTGATGAGCAGAGGAAAGCTTTTCTGGGACTAGTTCAAGGGAACAAGTCGGTAGCAGCGTATGAGGCTAAATTTCTGAGGTTAAGCCGATATGCTCGAAGAGTAGTCGCAACCGAACATGAACGCTGTGTCCGTTTTGAGGACGGATTAAGGGATGACCTAAGATTATTGATAGCTCCACATCAGGAACGGGAGTTCTCGCGTTGGTTGAAAAGGCTAAGGTAGCCGAGGGAATCAAGGACTCTACCAGGCAGAATACTGATAGGAATAGACCCAAGAGGGGTTATGGATCATTAAAAAATGTGCAGAAAAGGCCCAGAACTGAGGGATCGAAGGGTCAGCAAGTTGGTACCAGAGGGCAGTATCGTCCTTGTGAACATTGTGGAAAGAAGCATTTAGGTGAGTGTTGGAAAAAGACAGGAGCATGTCTTAAGTGTGGGTCCAAGGACCATATGCTCAAGGACTGTCCAAAGATATCAGATGACAAACAGCCAGCAACTCAGAATGTTAATCAGGCCGGTAGGGGAAGACAGCAGCCTCAACAAGGTCGAGGTACGAATAACAGAGGTAATGGTGCTGGCAGAGGACGTGGCAGAGGTGCTGCTAATACTGAGGCAAGGCAGTTGGGTTTGGTTTATGCGGTTCGCCGTAAGGAGGATGGAGACACGCCGGACGTCATAACCGATACGTTCTTCATTCATGGTAAACCCTATTATGCTTTAATTGATGTGGGCTCGACCCATTCTTATGTTGCCTGTAGTGCAGTTGAAACACTAGGCCTAGACTCTGAACTTTCTGATAAGGAGATGACAGTAGTAAGGCCATTAGGCCAAACTATAGTGGTGAATAAGATCTTTCGGAATATACCCCTAGAAATTTAGGGAGTGAGTTTTCGGGCTGACCTAATGGAGTTACCCTTCGGGGAATTTGATCTCATACTTGGAATGGATTGGTTAGTAGAACACCGAGCCGTGTTGGATTGTGTGGCTAAATGGATGGAACTAAGAACCCCTGAGGATGAGGTGGTCATTATGATAGGAGAAAGAAGAAACTACTTGACTAATGTAGTTTCGGTACTTAAGGCTGAAAGGATGGTTCGTAAAGGGTGCGAGGCGTTCTTAGCCTTTGTAAGTGCGTTGGATGGAAAGGATGAAGGTGTCAAAAGAGTCAGAATGGTAAGGGACTTTGAGGATGTGTTTCCAGAGGAATTACCAGGAATACCCCCAGATAGAGAAGTTGAATTTGGAATAGACTTACTACCGGGAACAGCACCTGTGTCAATCGCTCCATACCGAATGGCGCCAAAGGAGTTAGTGGAGCTCAAGGCTCAAATCCAAGAATTGTTGGATCGTGGGTTTATTCAACCTAGTGTATCTCCGTGGGGAGCACCAGTCCTGTTTGTGAAGAAGAAGGACAAAACTATGCGTATATGCATAGACTATCGTCAATTGAATAAACTGACCATCAAGAACAAGTACCCCTTGCCTAGGATTGATGACTTGTTCGACCAGTTGAAGGGAGCGGCAGTGTTCTCAAAGATCGACTTAAGGTCAGGATATCACCAGTTAAAAGTAAAGGAGGTGGATACCCATAAGGCAGCTTTCAGAATAAGATACGACCACTTTGAGTTTGTGGTAATGCCGTTTGGGTTGACAAATGCCCCAGCCGCATTCATGGATATGATGAACCGAGTGTTTCAACCTTACCTAGATAGGTTCGTGGTAGTGTTCATCGATGATATTTTGGTATACTCTAAGTCTGAAGAGGAGCATGATGAGCATCTCCGGATTGTGTTGCAAGTATTAAGGGAGAAGAAGCTTTATGCCAAATTCAGCAAGTGTGAATTTTGGCTTAGGAAGTTACTTTCTTAGGACACGAGTGTCCGCCGAGGAATAAGGGTGGATCCTAAGAAAATCAAAGTCGTGTTGATTGGAAACCACCTAAGTCGGTGGTGGAGATTCGTAGTTTCTTAGGATTGGCGTGCTATTACCAAGGTTCGTGGAAGGATTCTCGTCGATAGTCGCGCCATTAACAAAATTGTTGAGGAAGGAAGTACCCTTTGTATGGACGGATAAGCAAGGAGAGTTTTGAAAACTTAAGAAGGTATTAACTAAGCTCCGGTGTTGATTCACCGAGGCGTGAAAGGATTTTGTGGTGTACCGTGACGCTTCACATACGGGGTTAGGATGTGTTCTTATGCAAGATGGAAAAGTAGTCGCTTACGCGTCTCGACAGTTAAGGCCGCATGAGGTAAACTACCCAACCCATGACTTGGAATTGGCAGCAGTGGTCTTCGCTCTCAAGGTGTGGAGGCACTATCTTTATGGAGAAAGGTCAGTGATCTACACAGGCCACAAGAGTCTCAAGTACCTGTTGACTCAGAAGGAGTTAAACTTGAGGCAACAAAGGTGGGTGGAATTATTGAAAGACTATGACTGTTCGATAGAATATCATCCGGGCAAGGCGAATGTAGTAGCAGATGCCCTAAGTAGGAAGGTTGTGTTGGACCTAAGAGCAATGTTCTCCCATTTAAACTTGTATAAGGATGGAAGCCTGTTGGCTGAGTTACAAGTCAAGCCAACATGGTTGAAGGAGGTGAAAGAGGGACAGTTGGTTGATGAGGATTTAAGTATTAAGTTACAAAAAGCACAGAACGGAAAGTTGGAGGACTATGAGGTTAATGATGAAGGAGTATTGTGCTACAAAGGGAAAGTCTGTATGCCAAGGGACAAGGAGTTAAGACAGAGGATTCTTTGGGAAGCGCATAGTAGCCCTTATGCTATGCATCCCGGAGGCATTAAGTGTCATGAGATTTAAGAGAACAATTTTGGTGGCACGATCTTAAACGAGAAGTTCTGAATTCGTGGGAAGATGTCCGACATGTCGCAAGTTAAGGTGAACACCAAGTTCCATCGGATTGCTTCACCAATCCAGATTCCGCAGTGGAAGTGGGAAAGAATTACCATGGACTTTGTTAGTGGGCTTCCCCTTACGCCTACTAAGAAGGACACGGTATGGGTAATAGTGGACCGTTTGACTAAGTCCGCACATTTCATCCCAGTAAGAGTAGATTATTCCCTTCAAAAGTTAGCCAAGCTATATGTAGCAGAAATTGTGAGGCTACACGGAGTGCCGGTGTCCATTATTTCAGACAGAGACCCAAGATTCACGTCTCGATTTTGGAAGGCACTTCACCAAGCTTTAGGCACCAAGTTGGATTTCACTACGGCTTTTCATCCACAATCAGACGGGCAGTCTGAACGAGTAATACAAGTGTTGGAGGATATGTTGAGAGGATGTGTGATGGATTTTAGAGGAAGTTGGGAGGAGTATTTGCCTTTAGCAGAGTTCGCCTACAACAACAGTTATCAGGCTAGCATTCGAATGGCACCATATGAAGCATTGTACGGACGAAAGTGTCGTACTCCTACTTGTTGAACTGAGTTAGGAGAACGTCGAGTTTTGGGACCAGAGATGGTGGCAGAAACGAAAGGGAAGGTTGAGATAATTCGAGCACGGTTAAAGGACGCCTCTGATAGGCAGAAGTCTTATGCCGACCTCAAGCGGAAGGAAATCGAGTTTGAAGTGGGTGACCAAGTGTTTTTAAAAGTCTCACCATGGAAAAAGGTGATGAGGTTTGGTCGGAAAGGGAAGTTAAGCCCAAGGTTTATCGGGCCCTATCAGGTACTAAAGTGAGTGGGACCAGTGGCATACCAGCTAGAGTTGCCACCCGAGTTGTAACAGATGCACGACGTGTTCCATGTGTCCATGCTACGTCGCTACTGGTCGGATCCCTCTCACATAGTACCAATAGAAGAAGTAGAGCTAAGGCCAGACTTAACCTACGAGGAAGAGTCGATTTAGATTCTGGAACGTGATGTAAAAGTACTACGAAGAAAGTCAGTTCCTCTAGTCAAAGTATTGTGGCACAATCATGGATCGGAGGAAGCTTCATGGGAGCCAGAGGAGGCAATGCAACAGCAATACCCTCAATTATTTAGTTAGGAAATTTCGAGGACGAAATTATTTTAAGGGGGTAGAACTGTAACATCATAAATAAGGCCTATGCATTTTGGCCTAATTATACGTAAATACATGTTTTATGTGTTTTGGAATAAATTTGGAACAATTTTGGAAACCTGAGTATGTATGGAAATGTTACGTTGAAAGTAGGAAAATGACCATTTTTGGAAACTTAAGCAAATTAGGAAAGTGAACATTTTTGGAAACCTAAGCAAATTAGGAAAGTGAACATTTTGGAAACTAAGCTAAAAGAGGAAAGTAAACATTTTGGAAACCAAGTCAAAAGAGGAAACTAAACATTTTTGGAAACTAAGCTAAAAGAGGAAACTAAACATTTTGGAAACCCAGGAAATGTCAAGTTACAGAGTCGCGTGAAAATTTTAGGAAACTTAAAAATGACCCCAAAATGTCAAATTTTAAAGATCAAAGGGGAACTTAGGGCCAGGTGACCCTAAAATATAAAGTACGTGAAATTTGACCCATTAACGGAATTGGAAAAGTGGCTCAAGATGCCACCTAAGGCCTCGTGAAAAGGCCCACATGCAAGGGTGTTGGGCTGAGTTCGAGTCACCTAGGAAGCAAATAAAAGAAGTTTTATTTTGCCTCCTTGAGTAGAGAGTTGACGGCACAAGGGATTTAGAAGGAAGAGTTTTATTCCTTTGGAATTTTAGCTAATTAGGAGATTTGATGGAATTTAATAGTTGATAAAATTAAAATTTATCACATAGGAAGAGTTGGCCGATTGAGGGACTCTAAGGCTAATAGTTTCGGCTAAAGAGGGAAAGTTAAGAGCCATTCTTCATTCTTTTCTCTTCAAGAGAACCCCTTGCCGAAATTCCCTAGCCAAATAAGCACCAATCTTTTCTTCTCCCTTTAGCCGAATTCTCTCAGTCAAAACTCTCTCCATCTCTTTTCCTTTCTTTTCTTTTCTTTTCTTTTCTTCTACTATTCCTTCACCAAAAGCCGAAACTTTGTGATCCATAAAAGTGCCATAGCCGAATAGTATAAAGGATCATCCGGGATTTGAAACCGAGGTAAGTACATCTATGTACATTCGGCCAAAAAGATCTCTTCCATACTTGAATGATAGATCAGATCTAACATGTGATTTCGGCAGGAACCTAGACTAAAATATCAATTTTGGGATTTGAGAACTCCAAGGTAAGTGTATTCATATATTCGGCCAAGGCCAATCTTAAGTATTTAGATCAAAAGTGATCAAAAACTAACCGATTCAGAGATCTAGGATTCGGCAGATTCCAAGAAAGAGGAAGGAGAAGTTTTCAGGATTTAAAATCCATAAGGTAAGCACCTTAAAGTATTCGGCCAAGGCTTGTATGATTACATAGATCAGTTCTTTAATTATTAAAAAGCCAAAAACTAACCCATATTGAGATTCAGAGTTGGTCGAATATCAGGTGAAGGAAAACCAAGTTTTCGGGATTTGAGTAACCATCAAATCGACATCCAAGGTAAGTCTTTTTACAAATCCTACTAGGATTTGGATATCATAGCCAAATAGAATTTATGCTAAGTAATAAATGATGAATCAAATGTAGGGATAAAGGATCTAAACTTTAGATCTAGCTTTTCAGAATCTCAAGGAATCACTAAACAAATCGGTGTGTACCTACACTAAATCTTGATAGATTTACGCTTTAATTCATTATATATATGTTAATGTGAAAGTGAAAGAATGTGGCTAAAGTACCATATTATGGTACAAAGTACTGTGCACGTTTTCCTACTCCTACTAGGATTTGAAATATGTTATATTTAACATGTGAAAAGTGATGTGAAAGTGAAATTAAATATGATATGCATGATATGTATAATTTGGGGCATTCGGGTTATTTGAGAAAGGGGAAGTGAATGTGATGACTTGGTCTCACTAAGTGAAACGTGATGACTTGGTCTCACTAAGAATATGTGATGACTTGGTCTCACTAAGAATATGTTATGACTTGGTCTCACTAAGAATATGTGATGACTTGGTTTCACTAAGTGAATGTGGTAACTTTGGTTACATTATCTAAATGTGGTGTCTCATGACACAAATATCGGTGGCTATGCCACAATATCTTAAGTGGGCGATGAGCATGTCATTATAGCGACGCCTTCGATGGTGTGTAGCGGATGGAGGGTTGACTTAGCAGTCCCACGGTGTGCGAGGTGGTACAGGTGGAGTGTAGCGGATGGCATATAGGTTTGGGTTTGGGTTTGCATCATTATCTTGAATTTTATATGAATATGATATGTATGGTGTGCATGTTTCTATTATGTTTTGGTGTTGGTTACACATTGAGTCTATCGACTCACCCGCTAGGGAACATGTTTCGTGATGAGCAAGTAATGGATGGTAGGGACAGCGAGAACTTGTGGTGGCCATGTTCAGCTTGAAGTTTAATTTAATTTGAATCTTTATTTTATTTTAAGTACTGTACAATTTTATTTTGGGTTTCGTTTTATGTAATAAGGCCATCGTGACGATTTTTATTTCTACTTTAATTACTATGTTATGAATTTTAGGGCTTTATAAAGATTAAGCCCATTTAATTTAAAATAAGTTTAAACATTTTGTCACCTGAAACAAATGGGTTTTTGATATAAAATAAATTAGTTTTCAACTCGAGCCCAACCCACAACAAACTATCTTCCAAAACACACAGTTTTCAAAGTATGCGAATGAATTTGAACCGGGTTACTTCGAGGAACATACCAGATCCGGTCCATTCACGTGGGCCGGGTGTGGGGTGTTTCAGTTAATATTAGTGGGTGATTCAATAAAAAGGTTGTTAGGATTCAACGGGGTTCACTAGGGGATATTTATGTAGGTAGGCTTTTTAGTGGAGTGAACGGGTTAAAACCTAGGTGCCTTTATCATCTTAGTGTATCAAATCATTAATGTGGTCTCGACATGTATAAACGAGGCAAGTTCTAGAATAACAGTTCAAAGTGGACACACTCATAATCAATTAAAGTGAGCACGAAAAAGGGTACATGCTCTATAAGGCTCAAAATCTCACAAAAAATTATGGGTGTTTTGACATCAATCCTTATAAATTTTGAACTTCAAGGTGATACTCAAATTCAGTTCAACAACCTATCAACTTTAATTTTTAGAAAGTAGACTTATCATGCTCGATTCTCTAGTATTCTTCAAATTTAATTATCAATGCACAATTAACTAAGACTTATTCTAAAACATATCAATAAAAATCATAAATCATTAGAAATTTCATCCTAATTAATAATATGAGAAAAATACTTAAGATCAAGACTAATTTCAGGGTTTTGAGAATTATGCAAAAAGTTAGGCACTATTACCAAAAACTTGATCGTGTCAAAACAGTGGAGTTTTAATATTTATAAAAGAGTGATCGAACCTATAGACTGACTGCGACAACAATAGAGGCAAGTGCACCTATCTAACAGTAGTATAGCCCAGGCAAGAATATCTTATCGAACCCAAGGGAACCTAAAAGTACTACTACTTACTTTCTTTCTATTATTTAGCCTAAAATATAGAGTGAATGGATTATTAAACTAAAAAAATACTTAAACTAAATGCAAAGACAAAAGAATGAATTGGAGAAAGACTTTAAGAAAGCTCATTTGATAAAGACGATACCATCAGGAAGAATCCACCTATACTTCACTTATAATTTATTCCCCAAACCATATGATTTCTTTACTTAGCTTGATCCGTGAGACTCCCTAACCTATATTAAACCCTCTCTCGAGGCAAATAACGTCTAACCTTAGGTTAATTAGTGGAACTCTCGTTCTCTTATAATAACCCCCTAAGGAAGCAGTAAATCGATCAATGGATTCCCATATTAGGTTTCACCCTAATCTGGCAAAATCTCGTAATCCTATCTCTAGGCGCCTGATCAACTTTTCTCAATTACGCTAGATCTACTCTTAGGCAGGGTCTATTCCTCCTCCACCTAAGCACATCAGATTAAATTAAGCAACATAATTAAGAACAAACCAAGTACTTTATCATATAAATTTAGAAATCAAATAACAAAATCCATCATAGGTTTCATCCCCTTCAGTTATTTGAGGGGTTAAGTGCATAACTAAATATGAAAACATCTCAAGAGTAAAGAATAACAAAAACATAAGAACTCCCTAAAACCCCCTGAAGGAATTGAAGGAGAGATCCTCTGTCTTGAATGGAGTTCCGACTTCTTGAGATGGATCAACTGGCTATCTTCAAGTGACTCTCTAAAAGATGAATGCTTCGGCCTAAAAGCCTCTGCCCCCAAAATGCTCCTCTTTTATGTTTGCCTTGGGTTGTTTATATAGGCCTTGGGATGCTATACTTGGCTCCTAAGTATCTCCTTCAAGCATCCAATTCCGAGTGAAATTGCTCATTCCCACGGCAAGGGCACGCCCATGGCACACGCCCGTGTAATTTCAGGGTTGGGCCGTGCCTTAATTCTGCCGTTTTGGGCACGGCCATGTAGATCACCAGGCACGCCCGTGTGTGGTAATGAGATGATGCGTGACTATGTAACTCGTGAGTTGGGCCATGTTCTAGGTAATTGTCGAGACATGATCGTGCAGGTTTTGGGCCAGGCCGTGTTGGTTTCTTGCTAAGGCCCAATTACTCCGTTTTAAGCCTGTTTTGTGTTCTTTTTATCCTCGGGTGTTTTCCTGAGTATAAACATGAAAAGAAAGGATTAAAAGCACCTTTTTACATAATTCAAGGGCTAAATCATCCAAAAGAATACCAAATATGGGGTTAAAATATGTTACTTTTACGGTTTATCAGTCGTGTGTGACACACGGTCTGCCCTTCGGTGTATAGTTTAGCCGTGTGTCCCCCTACATCCTAAGTTGGCAAAAAAGAATGCCCAATAGTAACCACACAGATTGAGACACGGCCGTGTGTCTCAACCATGTGAAAAACACGACCATAGGACATGGGCATATGCCCAGGCCGTGTGAAGTCTACGCCTAAATTTAGGAATTTAATTCACCACACGATCTAAGGACACGGGCGTGTGCCTTGGCTGTGTGACCACATGAGGTTGCTGACGTCAGAAATAGAATGTCAAGGTTTTTACACACAAGCCAAGACACAGGCGTGCCAAGGCCGTGTGAGGGACATGGGCATGTGCCAGGCCGTGTGAAAACCCCTGTAGGTTCGAATTGAGAAATAAATCCACACGGGTGAGGGACATGGGTGTGTCCCTAAATGCTTAGTCCGTGTGTGTTACACGGTCCTTCAACATGGCCATGTTATCAGGTCACACGGGGGTGTTGCCTTCCACTTAGACGTGTGCCCCTATTTTCAGTGTCATTTTCCAAAGTTTTCTAAAGAACTCGGTTTGGTCCCGAACCGTTTCTAAGGTGTATTTTGGGCCTCGTAAGCCCATATTAAGGATTTTGAGTTGAAGATTGAAAAGTTTTAAATTTGAACACACTTTTATGACCCGGAAATATATGTGAGTGTGTGTTTAAGTTAGGTAACGCCTCATACCCTATTCCGATGTCAAACACAAATAAGGGGTGTTACAGATTGAAATTGTAATTAATTGACACGATACTTAATCGGTGCATGTTTAACCATCCGACGTCAAACACGGATAAGGGGTGTTATAGATTGAAATTGTACTTAATTGACACGATACTTAATCAGTGCATGTTTAATCATCTAAGGTAGCTGAGGGTTAAATTAGCAACGGTATCTAACCATACATTAGCCTTTCATAACTTGCAAGATTATTGTGATTAAACTATTTCAAGGTAGAAATACATTGTTACCTCATGTAATCTTTTATGTGCTTATGAGATTGAATGTAATGCCCCTTACCCACATCCGACACCAGAACAGGGTACGAGGCATTAGCAAACTTAAACATACACATTCATGCAATACCAAGTCTAGATTTCATATTCCACCCTCATAAGACTTGTTATTTTGATGACCACTTTTACCATTATAATATGGTTACCAACTTATCCATCAAGCACTTATGTCATATTACTAACCATACATGGCAAACAAACATAATCACATTATAAACATTAAGATATAACATGAACAACTCGGCTTACAAGCCATAATCAATATAAGTCACATCTCATGGCCATATGCATATAAATTAATATAAGCCTACACATTTGGCCAAAGCAAAATAATGCATGTCAATCAACTAAATCCCTATACATGTCACTCACTTGAAATTTTTAATATATGCTTCATTATACCAAAGGTAGCGACTTGATAGTGTGATGCTGCCTCCGACGATCTCTAACCCCAAGCTAGCCTAAAAACACTAAAGGAAAGGAAGGGAGGGAGTAAGATTTATAGCTTAGTAAGACCGTATGAAAATAAATAAATAAAAACAATTTATCCCCTTGTTTCTCATGGTAATACAACCCAATTTGCATCTTTACTCATATTCTAGTCAAGATGTTTTCTCGAGTCACAGTCACTAAATTATTTATATCTGGAGCTACGAAAATCCAAATTAAGTATAATAACAATGACATCAATATCATGCTCATTTAATCACATGGACTTACCTCAAATGCCGAAACGGCTAATTTTCCCGACTTAGCCCACAACTTCGTTCTTCCCCGATCTTAGTCCAAATTTCATGTTTTCTTGATCTAACATGTCAAATTAACACTCATTTAATACATTTTATCAACACACTAATCAATTCAATTCACATATCAAATTTTGCCAAATTTACAATTTTGCCGCCTAACTTTTCAAAAATTACACTTTTACCCCTAAACTCTTAAAATAATTTTTATTCAATTTTCTCATGTTTCATTACATGCTAAACATTTTTATCTTCTATGGAAACTTCAAATTCTCACTAATTCACACACTTATGACCAATTTATAACTTTTACAATTTAACCCCTTTTTATATGATTTCATCGAAAATCATCAAATAAAACTAGTTTCTCTAATCATAGACATGCATAATCTACCATAATTCATCAAAATACACAATTATTCAACATGGGTCAATTTTTAAAATTAAACTCTAGCTCAAAATAATGGTAGAAATAGCTAAACAAAGTTGCTGAGATTTCAAAAATACGATGAACATTAAAAACGGAGCTTAGAATCACTTACTATGAAGCTTAAAAAAACTTGAAATCCTTAGCCATGGAGTCAAGAAAATTTTAGCAGCCCCTTGAAGAAGATGAGCAGATTTTTTTTCTTGTTTTGTCTTTTTATTCATTTAAAACACTAAATGGCTAAAATACCCTTAAGGCTTTCCTTTCAATTTTGTCCTATTCATGCCCATATTTGTCCATCAAGTTATCCGATGGTCTAATTCCTTTTAAGGACCTCCAATTTAAAACTCATAGCAATTTGACACCTCTGATATATAGAACTCAACTTTTGCACTTTTTACAATTTAGTCCTTTTGACTAAATTGAGTGCTCAAACGTTGAAATTTTTTGAACGAAATTTTTACGAAATCTTTCCGTAAAATTGTAGACCATAAAAATATAATAAAAATAAAATTTTCCTCGTCAGATTTGTGGTCTCAAAACCACTGTTCCGACTATACCCAAATTTGGGTTGTTACAACTCCCCCATTTAGGATTTTCGTCCCCGAAAATATTACCGGAATGAAGTTTAATATCTTTCTAACGATTTCCAACATCACTAAATAACCCTTTTTCAGGACGATACTTTCAGAAACACTCTTTCATCAATATAAATCCCAATATAACTCAGTCAATTCTGTCAAATAAAGAATCGATACATACTGAAATAATTATGCTAATTCTGTCAAACGCTCAGAAACAATCTACTAGCATTTCTCTTGATCTAAAGATTGAGAAAAATCCGATTCGAATTTCACAATAGTCATGTCTCATTATCATTTTAATCTTGAATATACTTAACATTCAACTTAATCCTGTCGACAAATCAACATCTGAATACAGAGTCAAAAGTACCAGGTTCATATTCGTATGCTCAAAACATTTGTTTCAAATCACTATACTTATTTATTACTACATGAATGGATAAACCAAATATTACTACTATAAATTCTAAACAGAATTCTCTGCATAAATTTGGAGTTCCACAGTACATGAAGTCCACCTCAGAATAATAATAATAATAATAATAATAATAATAATAATAATAATAATAATAATAATAATAATAATCAAGTCCAACTTAAAGTTCAGAATCAAAAGTTGATCCTCATTGTACTTGTTTAGTTGATCACCCACTAACACATCCTGAGTTTCTCAAATTTACAAGTATATATCACTTTAGCTTTTTACTTAACTAAAATTAAACTATCATTTAATATGATCCATCTGAAAACATGTACCATTACTTTACTTTCTAGCAAATAAACACAAACTAGTCCATTCACTAGTGCGTCACTGAGAAATCACAATTCTATTGCTCAATTCAAACTAAACTCAGAACTAAAACTTCAGTTAATCATACCTTCAACTGCTTCAACTTTACTAGCATGCCCAAATGGTTCAAACTTTCACAATTGGAATAACTTTATCAACAGAACAACTTTAATTCAGAATAACATCACCTATTTAAGATAAGTCCAATAGGTATTAACTCAGACGAAACGTAACATCTTACTTAAGCTCATTGAAAAATATCATAATTACTCGAGGAAACAAAATCATTATATCATTTGAATTTGACTGTCACAATTCACACTTTTGTCGATCTCGATTCAATGATAAATCACACTTGATAAGTTAAACAATAAGGATGGAAAGGAAACCAAGATAATGAAATCTAAGATACAAGACCATACTGAATGTCTGAGAACACCATTCATACAAAATAATAGAAATCCTGACGATTCTCGTAAAGAAAGCCAGAAGAGAAAGAAACACGGTTCATATGTCCTAAAATTGATTATAACAGAAATAAGATATATTTCATACACTTATAAACAGAATAATAGCCAGAAGAAACAGAAGAACAATTTCATGTAAGCTCACTCAGTCTTAACGGAATTGAATTCCATAGAAGATAGTGGAATGCTGATCATATATCAATCAGACTAATGATACTTTCATCATAAAACAAACAATCATAATTGTCTCTACGAATACATGAACACATACAATACCTAGAAGAGATAGTCGTAAATTGCTCAACTGTGACCGTCATACTTAAACACCTTCACATTTCAACATCATTCTTCTACCTAATTCTGCCCTCAGTAATTTCCACATTATTCCTTTCACTAAAGAAAATCAGTTCAGAAAATTTTTTACTTAATACATCCTTCGATATTGTATCCGAATAAATCAATTTATCAAAGTTAACTTCTTTACTAATTATGATATTGTATAAAGCGAATAATTCTTGGGTCAATCTAATATCTTTCTAACTCTGTCCTTCACTTGTCAACCATTTTCAGTCTCTGATCATATCTATAGTTATTCTATCACTGAACTCTTTAATTCCACACTTAGGAACTTAATCAACATGATTCTTATGAATTTTCGTTATAAACACCTTATCGATAAGGGGGTGAGGTCGTACAGCCTCTAACTCGATTCTCACATATTTGTACATATGACACAT
The DNA here is from genome assembly GCA_025506655.1 of Gossypium rotundifolium. Taxonomy (NCBI): domain Eukaryota; kingdom Viridiplantae; phylum Streptophyta; class Magnoliopsida; order Malvales; family Malvaceae; genus Gossypium; species Gossypium rotundifolium. Next base: position 55,566,648 of record CP106725.1, read on the forward strand.
TTTTCATTATCAACATATGTTATTATAATTATATTATCCACTTCAAGCAATTTATCATTCATATTTGTCTCACACAAAATTTCCAATCATCTCGTTCAAACAAGGGCACTCATTCATACATTCTACAAAATTTAAATAACTTTACTTATTGTAACATCCTAGAATTTGAATTTTATGTGTTGCATTATTTTTGGTGTTAAGCTAGTTAGATTATTAATTTTGTATGTTGAGGAGGTCCTGAGAAGGCTTGGGGTTTATTTGGACCTGGTAAAATTTTTGTTATTTAGCACTTTAAGGAAATGGAGTAGGTGACCTTGAAGCATATAGAAATAATTGAATAAGTAGCTAGCATAATTGAATAAATAGTAAAGAGGTTATGGCGTCACTTGTGGAACCTTGAGGGAAGAGGTTCGAATCCCTTGTGTGTAATTCTTGACTCTTATTTTTGCATTCCTTCCTTAAGTGTCGGCCAAGGAGTAAATATGGCAAGTTTGACTTCACTATTTTTGGTAAGGTGGCTATAAGAATAAGGCAAGGTTGAAGTTTGGGAAAGGAATCAAGAGAAATAAGAAAGAAAGGGGGACATGAGGCTTATTTCGTGGGTGATGTTTTGGAAAGTTTGGGTGGCTAAACTCTTATCCTAGGGGGGATGCATGTGAACGGTTTTGGGGGAAGATAGGTAGCTGAATTTTTATTTTGGCATTTGGTAAAGTCTTAGTTTTGTTTTGGCCAAAAATCCCTTTGACAACTTTGAGTCATTCTCTCCCAATTTTGCAACTCTCCTTGCCGAAACATATTAGCACAATAGTGCATTGTTTTTCTCTTTTGTTTGGTCACATACTCATTTTCTTTCAACCTTCCTTAATAGCCGAATTCTCCTTTGCCTTTTTGATTGAATTTTGGTGCTTGTTAGGCCAAAAACCTTTCTCATTGCACTATTTGGTATTCTCCAAATTTCTTTCTACCTTGTGCCGAATTTGCAAGCCACTAAAGAACATATTTTCTTCCTCCTTTCTTCTTGTTGCCAAAAGTATTCAACCGTGACCAAATCATCCTCTTTTATCACCTTTTGGAAAACCAAAATTAGTTTGCACCATTTTTCTCCCTTTTTCTTCTTTTAATCATCTTTCAATTCTTCTTCCATTTCTTAAAAACAAAACTTCATCTTGATCAAAACTTTTTCTTTCATTCATTTCCTCCATAACCGAATCTAATAGTAAATTAACCCTCCATTATTTCTTCTTTTTCCTTCGTGTTTGAACATTATCTTTTGACAAATCGGTAAGTAATATTTTCTTCTCAATTTCTTCTCGATGGCCAAATGTATGTTTTTGTCTTGGGATGATTCTATTAATCGGAATCATCATCCCCTTTTCTCTCTCACAACATGATCACAACATGATCAATTTTCCTTTTGGTAGAATCCTCATTGATGGTCTAAGGAGTAATAAATTGTTGATTAGTGGTTGATCATTCGATCTTCATCTTCCCTTTTTGATAAATCCGTACTTATCGTAATACTAATCAATGGAGGCTTGTGGCAACGATTCAAAAGGAAAGCCGAGTGGAGATCTCAAAAGGAGTGGATTGAAGATCCCAACTCCTAAATTCAAACGAAGGGCTGTTCCGATGATTCGAGACTTTCCAACGGGTTGTTGATCGTCAACCGGGGAAAACCAGCAAATCGTAGTTGTTCGCGATCCCGAGGGTAAAATCATAGATCGTTTGTTTTAGAGTAGATTTATTAAATAGTGTACATTGTCTAATCGAGCGTTAAAATATTTTTAGGTGTCGATGATCAGGAAAGCGTAGTGCTTACCGTAATCAGGTGTGTAATCTCGCACCGTATTTCATAGGTAGATTTTTAAATCATGTTAGTGATAAATTGTTTGATTTAATCACATCTTGGTGAAATCAGGTAAAATGGTATAGTTATCACTATTTTGGTTAAATTTATGCAATCGGTATTAAGATTGAAAAAATTATGAAAATACCCCTAATAGGCCAAATCAATAAATATTTACTATATGGGCCAATTGAGATATTTGTATTATGGGCCAATTAAAATATTTTCTTTATGGGCCAAATTGAGATATTTGCTATATGGGCCAAATTGAGATATTTGTTATATGGGTCGTTTGATATTGATATATGGGCCGATTTGTAATAAATTGCGAAATGGGCCAAGATGATATTTTGCTTAAATGGCCAACTTGATAAATTGTTATAATGGGCCATAATGTCTGTAAGGAATATTTGAATAAATTGTTGTAAATGGTTATGCACTATATACATGATTTGCATGGGATGGGATAAATGATGAAGAGAAGTTCTGGTAGCTCTGCTATATAATTCTGGTGGCTCTGCCACAAATATGAAAAATGGCAATGCCATGTAAATTCTGTTAATCTGGTGGCTTGTCCACAAATTTGGTATAAATGGCTTAATACCTACTTTTGGTGTGTTGGCGGGGTGGGTGACTAAAGCTCCCCACAGGTGTGCTGGTTGGTATGGGTGGTGTGTAGCGGATGGAAAATTAGGTTGGGTTTGGGAATTTCATATCACATGCATATTATAAATGATATTTATTTTTTATAATTGTAAATGGGCTTGGGCCCAAATAAATGATTAATTGGATTTTGGCCCAGTGGACAAAGGTAAGTGGGTTACACAGTGAGTTCTAGTAACTCACCCTATTTTTCCTTACCCTTTTCAGATAATGATCAGTGATGGAGACTTGGGTTGTGGATGACTCAGTGGGGGCCATACTATGAATAATGGTTTATTTGAAATTTAGATTTCTTTTTGAGTACTTTTAATTTCTTAGCTATTTTAAGTTAAGTTGTAATAAGGCCTCTGGACTATTTTTGTTTTGCTTTATGGTTGGGATGTTTTTATTATTTTTCTTAAATTGATTAAAAATGGAATTTTGTAACACCCAAACTCGGCCTAAACGTTACGATCGGATCTGGCATGTCACATGAAAGGAATGTCCAAAAATTGTGCGTTCGTTAAAAAGCTCGTATTCTTTATAGTTGTTGTGAGAAATCGAGTTTAAATAATTTTGAATAAGAAACGGTTTATTATCATTTTAGGAAAATCCCATATTGATCATTTAATAATAAGTAGTAACCAAATTGAAAGCTGAAACCAAATAAAATACCCAATGCCTTATTACATAACAAAACCAAATTTAAAAGTAAATTAACCCAAAATAGTAATTGAAATGAAACCCGAAAACATAGTGTATGGCAACTCGAGTCCACCCGCTCCACATCTGCGATCTATGCCTCATCTGCAAATGTAAGGGAAAGGCGTGAGTCACCGAGACTCGGTGTGTAAATCCCCATCCCGATAATAACAAGGCACTTACACATTTGATATGTCAATATGCAAATCATGCAAACCCAACCTAACCAACCGAACTCCTGTGTTTACCCCGTGTGGTCAAAACCATTGGTGGTCAAAACCACTGGTGACCGTAGTCACAAATCATATAAGTGTGGTCAAAACCACTGGTGATCGTAGTCACAAATCATATGGTGGGGCCAACCCACCGTGTGGTCAAAACCACTGATGGTAATCCCATAATCAACATGTGGGGCCAACCCACTGTGGTACCAAACCACTGGGACGAGTCACAATAATCCATGTGTGGTCAAAACCACTGGTGACAGTCTAAATCATCCTTCCCCCTCCTCTCATCATACCCATTTTCATGCCATGTTCATCAGTCATAATAATTCGTGTATGCAGTATGACATGTATGCAAATTATATATCAAAGATAACGTATGAAACGAATTACCATCATAATCAGAATAACAAATACGACATAATCAAACTAATCAACCTCTAAGGGTATAACTGTAATTTTACCTACCAAAGGCATTTTTGTAATTCCACCCTACAAGGGTAGCTCGATAATTCTACTCATTACCAATCCATGTAAGCAACGCATCTCAACCATAATCAATCATACGATGAACACATACAATGCTAGTACTACCACGAGAGTACAACGATTATTTTATCGCTTAGGGGTATTTCGGTAATTTTGCAAACTAGGGGTATTTCAGTAATTTTACAACTCGAGGGTATTTCAATAATTTTGCAACCCAGAGGTATTTTAATAAATTTACAAACAGAGGGTATTTCAGTAATTTAACAAATCGGGGGTATTTTAGTAAATTTATAAATTGGGGGTATTTTGGTAATTTTGTAAATCGAAGGTATTTTGGTAATTTTGTAAACCAGGGCTATTTTGGTAATTTCATAAACCAGGGATATTTTGGTAATTTCGTAAAATAGGGATATTTTTGTAATTTCATAAACTAGGGGTATTTTGGTAATTTTACACCTGCAATGTCCTTTTCGAAGGCCTAATGTCGCCCAGAGCGACTCAGCTACCATTTCTGGTCGTACCGGACTATTGGGCCTAAAACTAGATTTCGGCCCATTCGGGCCCACACGCTCGTGTGGCCCACCTAACATACATCTTGTCACGTATATAAGTTCCACCTAATCTAGTTCACTATATACTATATCATCATGCAATTTATTCAATTGGGCCCATTGGGCCCATTCACCCATCGCCACCCAAGCGAAATTTCAACCCACAAGAATACTACCGATGGCCTCAACTATCGTGTCGAAGCCCCACACGCGCGCCGCACGCTCGTGTAACTACTATTGTCGTGATCGGCACTTTGGCATTTGCCGCTCTCTACTAGAGTAAAGAGAGAGTTACACACCGACACGAGTGCGGTGTTAAACCGTCTTTGCGACCACTCCTACGCCCAAATGCCCACCAAGGTATGTTAACTCTCCTCCGAAATGCTCTTTATATAGATAGCTCTTCACCTTCCTTCTTTGTATCTTTCCGATGTGGGATCCCTCCGTCAGTAGAGTTTAAATTCAACTGAAACTCTTGCCGTCCAATCCACAAAATAAATACTCTATTGCTTGTCATGAGATTCGAACCCAGGCTCCCTTGCAACATAATCCACACCGCTAACCACTTGGCCACAAGCTCCTCTTGTGTCTTAACCATGCGCAACTAAATATAAATCTACAGCCAAATTCTAAGGTCCAAGTAAAAAGAAAACCAAAATGCAAAAGCCAAGACTTGAACCTTGGACCTCCTTCCTTCCTTGTGGCGTCACCCCCTTGTCTCTTATGTGGCGTCACTTTGCCACTACACCACACACTCCACTTGTGTCATTTTCCTACACATTTTATTCTTAAGGCCTACCTGCCAACTTCCAGGGTTTTTTTTCAACTAAAATCAAAATTTCCCCAAAGCCAAAGTTCGATCCCGGGACTTCATAGAAGCCATCTAACCTTCCAGAATCACTTACCTAATAAGTCTAACTAGCATTAATGCCGTTCTCAAAAATTTTGAAAGCTACTACGCCTAAGGCCCATTGGGCCCAATCCTACTCGGCCCAATTTTAGGATGTTACAAATCTACCCTCCTTAAAGAAATTTCATCCTCAAAATTTCCAACTAACTAACAGTCACACATCCTAACCTACCACACTACGCTTTTGTCACAAGACTCGATCTTAATAAAACTAATATACTTTTAACTAGAATTTAAAACTCCTACACATACTCAAAAACACCTAGCCATTAAAATAGACGAATATTTCATACGCACCAAACTCTATGTCTGACCATCACATCCAAACCAAACACATAGAATAGATACACGAAATACAGCATATAACAAAGAGAAGTACCACGAAACTTACAGTTCAGATTGGTGTCTAAGACTCGGGTGTCATATTTTCAAGAAAGTGATATATATATTTTTCTAAACCATATTTCAATCAAAATTTGAAAAACATTTTGAACCCATTCCACAGCCGAGTTTTTGAACCTAGGCTCTGATACCATAATTGTAACACCCCAAATCCGACCTAAACGTTACGATCGAATCTGGCATGTCACATAAAAGTAATGTCTAAAAACTGTGCGTTCGTTAAAAAGCACGTATTCTTTATAGTTGTTGTGAGAAATCGAGTTTAAGTAATTTTGAATAAGAAACGGTTTATTATCATTTTAGGAAAATCCCATATTGATCATTTAATAATAAGTAGTAACCAAATTGAAAGCTGAAACCAAATAAAATACCCAATGCCTTATTACATAACAAAACCAAATTTAAAAGTAAATTAACCCAAAATAGTAATTGAAATAAAACCCGAAAACATAGTGCACGGCCACCTCGAGTCCACCCCGGCTCCACATCTGCGATCTATGCCTCATCTGCAAATGTAAGGGAAAGGGGTGAGTCACCGAGGCTCAGTGTGTAAATCCCCATCCCGATAATAACAAGGCACTTACACATTTGATATGTCAATATGCAAATCATGCAAACCCAACCTAACCAACCGAACTTCGTGTCTACCCCCGTGGCCAAAACCAAAAGTCACAAATCATATAAGTGTGGTCAAAACCACGGTGACCGTAGTCACAAATCATATGGTGAGGCTAACCCACCGTGTGGTCAAAACCACCGATGGCAATCCCATAATCAACATGTGGGCCAACCCACGTGGTACCAAACCACCGGACGAGTCACAATAATCCATGTGTGGTCAAAACCACTGGTGACAGTCTAAATCATCCTTCCCCCTCCTCTCATCATACCCATTTTCATGCCATGTTCATCAGTCATAATAATTCGTGTATGCAGTATGACATGTATGCAAATTATATATCAAAGATAGCGTATGAAACGAATTACCATCATAATCAGAATAACAAATACGTCATAATCAAACTAATCAACCTCTAAGGGTATAACCGTAATTTTACCTACTAAAAGCATTTTTGTAATTCCACCCTACAAGGGTAGTTCGGTAATTCTACTCGTTACCAATCTATGTAAGCAACGCATCTCAACCATAATCAATCATACGATTAACACGTACAACGCTAGTACTACCACGAGAGTACAACGATTTTTTTATCGCTAGGGTATTTGATAATTTTACAAACCTAGGTATTTGGTAATTTTACAACTCGAGGGTATTTCAGCAATTTTGCAAACCAGGAGTATTTCGATAAATTTACAAACCGAAGGTATTTTGGCAATTTAACAAATTAGGGGTATTTCAGTAATTTTACAAATTAAGGGTATTTTTGGTAATTTTGTAAATCGAGGGTATTTGGGTAATTTAAGTAAACAGTGACTATTTTGGTAATTTCATAAACCGAGGTATTTTGGTAATTTAAGTAAACTGTGGCTATTTTGTAATTTCATAAACTAGGGTATTTTGGTAATTTCACACCGCAATGGCCTTTTCGAAGGCCTAATGTCGCCAGAGCTACTCAACTACCATTTCGGTCATGACAGACTATTGGGCCTAAAACCGATTTGGCCCATTCGGGCCCACGCTCGTGTGGCCCACCTAACATACATCTAGCCACAGTATAAGTTCCACCTAATCTAGTTCACTATATACTATATCATCATGCAATTTATTCAATTGGGCCCGGAGCCATTGGGCCCACTTCACCCATCGCGACCCAAGCAAATTTCAACCCACAAGAATACTCGATGGCCTCAACTATCGTGTGAAGCCCCACACGCGCGCCGCGCTCGTGTGGCTACTATTGACGTGATCAGCACTTTGGCATTTACCGCTCTACAGCTAGAGTAAAGAGAGAGTTACACGCTCTTCACCTTCCTTCTTTGTATCTTTCCGATGTGGGATCCCTCCGTCAATAGAGTTTAAATTCAACTGAAACTCTTGCCGCCTAATCAGTAAAATAAATATTCTATTGCTTGTCATGAGATTCGAACCCAGGCTCCCTTGCAACATAATCCACACCGCTAACCACTTGGCCACAAGCTCCTCTTGTGTCTTAACCATGCGTAACTAAATAAAAATCTATAGCCAAATTCTAAGGTCCAAGTAAAAAGAGAACCAAAATGCAAAAGCCAAGACTTGAACCTTGGACCTCCTTCCTTCCTTGTGGCGTCACCCCATTGTCTCTTATGTGGCGTCACTTTGCCACTACACCACACACTCCACTTGTGTCATTTTCATCCACATTTTATTCTTAAGGCCTACCTGCCGACTTCCGGGGTTTTTTTTCAACTAAAACCAAAATTTACCCAAAGCCAAAGTTCGATCCCGGGACTTCATAGAAGCCCTCTAACCTTCCAGAATCACTTACCTAATAAGTTTAGCTTGCATTAATGCCGTTCTCAAAAATTTTGAACGCTACTACGCCTAAGGCCCATTGGGCCCAATCCTACTAGGCCCAATTTCGGATGTTACAAATTTTCTAGAAAAAATTTAAATAATGGTTTCCAAAATCGATCAACAAATGGATTTTCAAAAGTCACGATTTTGTAAGATCATTAGCTTAAATTTATCGATTTATCAATCAGATCTTCGAGGTCAGTAGTATTTTAACAATCAAACTTGTTTTTTTTTATTTTAACAAAGTAATATTCTAGTACGAATAAAAAGAGGTTTAACATGTTTTGCTTGTGTGACATGCCAAATTCGTTCATAACGCATGGGCCGGGCTTGGGGTGTTACACTTATCATATTCATTAATTAGTTTTAGTCAGCATGCAACAGCATATGAAGGCCAAACAAATATGAAAAGCATATCACTATATAAACTTTCATTTCACACATTATCACATATGCACATGAAGAATTCTCATTCATACCTTTTCGAGTTTAACTCATCATAACTACACTTTAATCAAATACTTCAGTAGCACTATCAAGTGGTCAGATATAGCTCAGTTGGAGAGACTTTTGTTTTAACAAGATGGTCCTCAATCGCGTCGGAAAACATCACACTATCACATATTGGTGGCATGTATAACTAGATTATCACACTTGCTATGTTAGTCGAGAACTGACTAAACCATAGCTCTGATACCACTAAATGTAGCACCCCTTACCCACGTCCGACACCAAAGCAGGGTATGAGGCATTACCAAACTTAAACATACACATGCATGCAATACCAAGTCTAGATTTCATATTTCACCCTCATAAGGCTTGTTATTTTGATGACCACTTTTACCATTATAATATGGTTACCAACTTATCCATCAAGCACTTATGTCATATTACTAACCATACATGGCAAACAAACATAATAACATTATAAACATTAAGATATAATATGAACAACTCGGCTTACAAGCCATAATCAATATAAGCCACATCTCATGGCCATATGCATATAACTTAATATAAGCCTACACATTTGGCCAAAGCAAAATATTGCATGTCAATCAACTAAATCCCTATACATGCCACTCACTTGAAATTTCTAATATATGCTTCATTATACCAAAGGTAGCGACTTGATAGTGTGATGTTGCATTCGATGATCTCTAACCCCGAGCTAACCTAAAAACACTAAAGGAAAGGAAGATGGAGTAATCTTTATAGCTTAGTAAGACTGTATAAAAATAAATTAAAAAAAAAACAACTTATCCCCTTGTTTCTCATGGTAATACAACCCAATTTGCATCTTTACTCATATTTTAGTCAAGTTGTTTTCTCAAGTCACAGTCACTAAATTATTTATATCTGGAGCTACGAAAATCCAAATTAAGTTCTGCTAATTTTCCTTGAAACTAGACTCATATATATTCTTACCATAAAATTTTAATAATTTTTTATTTGGGTAATTAGTACATTTTATTCATTAAATTCTCCCCTATTACATTGTCCAATGGTTCTGACCTCTCTTCACTAAAAATCAATTATCTCATTGTAAGGTTTTTATACGTCATTTCCACTTGTTTCTAATGAAAATATACTCATTTAATATTTTAAGCATATAAATTATATCTCATAATTATTTTTTATAATTTTAATTATTTTCCAAAGTTGAAACAGGGGTTTCCAAAACTCATTCTGACATTGTCTTACTAAAATTCAAATATTTCAGAATATAAAATTTCTTTTCTTACATTGTTTCTTTCATATGAAAATAGACACAATAAGCTTTAAATGTATATCTTATTCACTTTCTAATTTCATTTTTCCCATTTTTTTTGATTTTTCAAATTCACATAACTGTTGCTGTCTAAATTGTTTTAATGCTAATTTCACTCTTTCATGTTTTCTTCGCAATCACTTCTATTTAAACATACATAACACCAAAGACTTAAGCTTGTAATTAGCATAAAAATGATTTCATGAGTATCACTAACATTTTATGTTTTCACAAATATCCAAAGCATCATAAAATAAATATACTAAACATCTTATCTCTCAATTTGATATGGCTTAAAAGCCTAATACATGATTCTCAACCAAATGCATACATCATCAACATAATTACTTATTCCTAAGATTCACTTAAGGTCACATTTATAATGATAATAACTCATAATATCATAAGACCAACACTTATAAAATTTTCGTACATACCTGTACCATTTGTACATATAATTTCATGCTTACATGCATACCTACACTTTACTTATATATACAATTACATGCTTTCTGATCTTATGTATCATCAATTTACCCGTTGAACCATTTGGAATACTAAAGGATACACAGAAATCTTGCACATAAGTGCCACACTAATATGTAGCCGAAGGTACCACTTTTATGTAGCCGAAGCTACCACTGAAATGTAGCGGAAGCTACCACTGATATATAGTCGAAGCTACCACTGATATGTAGTCGGAGCTACCAGTTGATATGTAGCCGGAGCTACCACTGATATGTACCCGAAGCTACCACTGATATGTAGCTGGAGCTACCATTGATATGTAGCCGAAGCTACCACTTATCACTAAAGTATTCCTAAGGTTCAACCGGGATTTCACTTATTTGTTCAGTATCACTTATACATACAATTTCATTTCTCAAACCAATACACATTTCACATACTAATTTTGAAACTATCAAATATTTATAATGACAATCATAATATCACATGTATAACAATTTAACAATATATAAATTTATTTAAACATAATAGTGCATTATTTACACATAAACGTTATTTACACTTGACATCACTTTCTCATATACAATATCATCAACATAAACTTTAATACAATCATGGAAAGATAGATTCTCAAGTATAATAACAATGACATCAATATCATGCTCATTTAATCACACGGACTTACCTCAAATGCCGATACGACTAATTTTCCCGACTTAGCCCACAACTTCGTTCTTCCCCGATCTTAGTCCAAATTTCATGTTTTCTTGATCTAACATGTCAAATTAACACTCACTTGATACATTTTATCAACACACTAATCAATTCAATTCACATATCAAATTTTTCCAAATTTACAACTTTGCCCCCTAACTTTTCAAAATTACACTTTTACCCCTAAACTCTTAAAATAATTTTTATTCAATTTTCTCATGTTTCATTACATTCTGAACATTTTTCTCTTCTATGGTAACTTCAAATTCTCACTAATTCACACACTTATGACCAATTTATAACTTTTACAATTTAACCCCTTTTATACGATTTCATCGAAAATCATCTAATAATTTTTAAAACTAAACTCTAGCTCAAAATAATAGTAGAAATAGCTAAACCAAGTTACCGGGATTTTAAAAATACGATGAAGATTAAAAACGGGGCTCGGAATCACTTACTATGAAGCTTAAAAAGACTTGAAACCCTTAGCCATGGAGTCAAGCAAATTTTGGCAACCCCCTTGAAGAAGATGAGCAGATTTTTTTTTCTTATTTTGTCTTTTTATTCATTTAAATCACTAAATGACTAAAATACCTTTAAGGCTTTCCTTTCAATTTTGTCCTATTCATGCCCATTTTTGTCCATCAAGTTATCCAATGGTCTAATTACCTTTTAAGGACCTCCAATTTAAAACTCATAGCAATTTGACACCTCTAATATATAGAACTCAACTTTTTCACTATTTACAATTTAGTCCTTTTGACTAAATTGAGTGCTCAAACGTCGAAATTTTTTGAACGAAATTTTTACGAAATCTTTCCGTAAAATTGTAAACCATAAAAATATAATAAAAATAAAATTTTCCTCGTCGGATTTGTGGTCTCGAAACCACTGTTCCAACTAGACTCAAATTTGGGCTGTTACATTAAATTAATTGTTTGAATTGGCATAGAGATATGTACAAGAGATTATTTTAATTTCATAAGTATGTATGTGCATTAACACATTTTCTTATTAAAATTTGTTTAATCAGTTAAATTGACATAGAGATATATTCCAGATATAAACGAATTTTGGTAGGTTAGTATGTTCATAAGTTAGCAAATTACCGAGTTGCCGTGAATTTATTCGTAACAACACAAACATGAGTTTAATAATTCTAAGTTAAGAAAAGTAATTAATCTAGCACAATTATGTCATCTTGATTAAAGTTATCTCTTGAAATCGTGCATTGGAACTTTTATTTTATTTTTATTTATTTTACTTAGTTAAAATCCTCGTTTTTAATCACCTCCTCAAATCAAAATATTTTTCTTCACCAAAGTGTTTTTAAAATTGCATTCATAAATAGTTATTTTCACAATCCCTATGGTACGATAACTTGACATTTACTTGTCATTTTATTACTTATTGCAATTGTATACACTTGCACATTTCCATCGTTCCAATAACAAGCTACAGAGACAGATTGAAACAGGTCTAAAGCAAGGTCCAAATCCAGAAATCATGACAGATATTGTGGCTATTGTAAAAAGGTAGGCCATGTTAAGGCAGAATGTTGGAAACTTCAAAATAAAATAAATAAGTCAAAAATAATGAGAAAGATAAGTAGAAAACCGAAGTTGTTGATGCTAGTGTAGTCAAGGACGGAGGTGATGATTTCTTGTTGGTGTCACTAAGACAAAGCTTTCATCTTACTTCCGAATGGATCTTAGATTCAGGGTGCTCCTATCACATGTGTCCCAACAGGGACTAGGTTTCCACATACAGTTCAGTTGAAGGTGGAGTTGTGCTGATGGGGAATAACTCTCCATGTAAAATATTCAAAATCAGAATAGTTCAAATTAGGATGCATGATAGAATTATTCTAGACATTGTAAGATGTTAGGTATGTTCCTAATTTAAAGAAAAATCTTATATCATTGGGAATTTTGAATTCTAACAGTTGCAAGATAGTCATTGAGTCAAATGGCTTAAAATTCTCTCGCGGGGCTCTTGTTGTGATGAGAGGACAAAAAAGGGTAACTTATACATTCTGTAGATGTTAATAGTTACTAGCGCGATTGCAACTGCGACTATCGAAGAAAAGTTGAAATCGCCACCACGTCGCGATGAGAATCAACCTAACATTGTGACGCCACAACGTGACTCTTTCTCCACCAATTCTCATTCAACCAAACTTTGGCACATGCAACTGGTTCATATAAGTGAGAAAGGTATCACAGACTTGTACAATAGAGGTTTTCTCAAAGACATTGGAGTTGGTAACTTAGGTTTCTACGAGCATTGCATTTTTAGGAAACAAACCTGAGTTAGTTTTGATTCAGCAGTGCATAGAACAAAAAGGACTCTAGATTACATTCATTTTGATTTATGAGGTCCATCTTCTGACATCTCAAAAGGAGGTAATAAATATTTCCTAACTTTTATTGATGATCACTCTAGAAAAGTTTAGGTTTATTTCTTGAAACAGAAAAGCAAAATCATTAGAATCTTTAAACAGTGGAAGACAATGTTAGAAAAACAAACCGAAAAATCTGTAAAGCGGTTGAGAACATATAATGGTCTTAAGTTTTGTTTGTCAGAGTTTAATAATTTATGCAAATGGGAAGGAATTTAAAGACATTGAACCGTTGTTGGAACTCCACAGTGGAATGGAGTTGCAAAAGGAATGACCAGAATATTACTGGCAAAGGCTCGATGCATGCTTTCTAATGTAGGCTTAGAGAAGGAATTTTGGGTTGAAGCCGTAAACCTAGCCAGTTATTTGGTAAATCAATCTCCTCATCAAACATTGAATGGTAAAGTTCCAGATAAGATGTGGTCAGGTAATCCTCCCAATTATTCTAATCTTAGAATTTTCGATTGTCCTGCTTAGGCTAAAGTTAGCCAAGGAAAGCTCAAACCAAAGGTAGCTAAATTCATCTTTCTGGGATACTCTTCTGGTAAAAAAGGTTTTAAATTGTGGTGTTTAGAATTAGACAAAATAATAGTTAGCAGAGATGTTACGTTTGATGAATCTGCCATGTTTTGATCAAAAAAGGGGGGTGTAACACCCTGATAATTTATTTCTATTTCTATAAAATCTGACACAAATGTGTATATACTTCAGTGGTTATATGTTTTGGTTAGGTGAGAGAGGTCTTAGGTTCAAACCCTACTCCTATTAAATTTTGTTATTTTTGGAATTAAGCCTTATCCTTGGTCAGTGGTTATATTAATTTGCCTATAAATTCATTTCAGAATGAGCCTGCTGGTTCGAGTGGTAAGGGGGTTAGTATGTTGGAGGTCCTGAGTTTGAATCTCTGCGCGAGCGTGGATGTTATTTTTGGCTCGGTTATGTGCAAGTATTTCGATAGAGTTGGGATTCTGAAGTTGTTGTAGGTTAGTGGAATAGTGGGAGAAAAATAAGGGATGTGCATCACATCTTTATCTTTCTTATTTTTTTATTATTTTTTCTTTCCCGAAATTTTGGTTTCTCCTCCAGATTTTTGACGTCCTTTTTATTCTTCCCTTTTTCATTTATTCTATTACTTTTTCTTTGATTGGTACCCTTTTTTTGTTTTCTTAAATTGTGGTGTTTCGGTCTACAGTATTCATGCGCATTGGTAAGTAGTGATTGTATTTTTGCTCGATTAGGGGTTTATTCTTTAAGTCGTTTAGAGCGATGTTGCCTTTTCTGGTTGTATTGAAATTCTTATTTTGGCAAAGGAAAATTGCGAGGAACGGAGCTATGCTCTTATGGAATCATAGTCATTAACGTTGGAGTGTTGGGGTAAATGTTGATCTTGTGAATTGAATTGTCGATGATTTCATAATCACAATTTAATCGTGTTTTAAGTCTAATTTTGAGTGTTGGTATGTCATTTTTAGGTTCTTGTGAGTTCGTGTTAGCAGTGGCATCAAAATCGAACCAGGTGTGCACCCAAAACACAAAAAATGAGGTTTCAACAAAAGCCAAAAAACTACACTGTCGATGCCACACGGGCGTGTGGTCACCGTGTAGAAGGTCGTATGCGAGACACGACCGTGTGGTTGACATAGACATGGTCGTGCACAAGACACGACCATGTAGTGGCTCGAGTGTGGCCGTGTGGGACACAAGGGCCAAGTCAAGTTGGGCGTCTGGACCACACAGGCGTGTGGGCCCACACGGGCATGTCACATGGGCGTGTGGATTTTGGGCCAGGCCGTGTGAGCCACACGGGTAAGGCCAATCTGGACGTGTGGGCCCATTATTCTAAAATTTTTTGTAGGGTTGTACGAGTCATTCCATTCCACTGTGAGCCTATCGTAGGGTCGGTAAGGGCTAACCAAACCCTAAAACTATGTGATCTGATAAGACTGATCTTCTGTTCTGAGTATAACTCTATTATGCATGTCTGAGTATATTGCTATTTATTCTGATATCTGTACATAAGCATGATGAGCATGTCTAGTATGTTATTCTGTAACTGTTTTTGTATATGTTTGTGGGGTGGGATTTGCATATGAGGAGGAAGTATTATGTTCGGCGTTAAACGTCTATATTCTGGCAGCTTGGCTGCATATTATCTGATACGTGTCTTAAGTGCTCAACATGGTGTGTGGGGATGGGTGGGTGTTTTTTAACCCCACATGGTGTGATGGGATGGTTGGAGTTGGTGTGTAGAGGATGGGAGTAGGATTTATGCATATCTATTCTGTAATCTGGATCTGAATCTATTATCTGAATCTAAATCTGATTCTATATCTGTATCTAAATGTGTATATGATTCCATGTGATTTAATGCTTATTTCTGTTGGGTTACACACTGAATTATGTAACTCACATCTATTTTTTTTGTTCTGTTAGGTAATCCACAGACTTAGGCGGATCAGTGCGGCAGAGACTCAATGGTGACCACTTGCCCGTAAACTATTTAAAGTCTTCTATTTATGGTTTTATATTAAATTTTGGTTTTATTGAGAGTTTTTAACTTCTGGGACTCTCTGGACTGTTTGAATTCTTAACTGTTGGTTTAGGTTGTTTATTCGATTAATTGCATGCTTCGACAAGCATTTTTCCTTAAAAACAACGGTTTACACAATAGAAGTTCTTTTCTAAAAGCACGACTGCATTTTTAATTATAACGGTTTAAAGGCTTCTGCTTTAATAAATATTTGGAAAATAAACTAATTAATTGGTGTTTTCAATAATTTTAAAATGCATGCAAACTAGGATATGTTAATGGTTTTTTTTAAGTCGATCCCATTTTCAAAACCCATTCCTTATGACATCACCAGATTTGGCCATAACGCCTAGGCTGGGTTTCGGGTGTTATAGGGAGTTTACTTTTAAATACACAAAAAATCAAAGAGTCTCAAACAAGGTGGAGTCAAAAGCCAAAACATGGGGCGACTTCACGACAAGCAAATGCCCAACGTCGCAACAAAAGAACAAATAGAGGTCTTGTCCCAACGAAGAGTCTCACGATGTCGCGACAACATATGATTCTTGCCAATTTGAAGCTATTTTGGATCTGTTTGGGGTTCCATCCAACCTTAGGTACCCTCACCATCTGAGTTAACTAATTACAAGTTGGCTCGTGATAGGAAAAGATAAGAAATACGACCACAATAGGAATATTGTGAAGGAAACCTAGTGGCTCATGCTCTAAGTGTTATTATGAGGCAATTCAAACCTTTGATTCTAGAAAATGGCTTGTTGCAATGGAAGAAGAGATGGAATCACATCAATAGAACAAGACTTGGATATTAGTTAAATCACCCATCTGTAACGCCCCAAATTTGGGCCTAGAAGGAATGGGCCTTGAGTGTGGGATCAGCTAGGAGACTACACATAAAAGTTTATGTGTGCATGAAAATGACACAAAATTTCTTGTTTGCTTTAATGGCTAAGTGATTTGGGTGTGTATGGGGGTGTTTGAGAAGTCTGGGTTCAAGCCCTGGCTTTTGCAAAATTTTTGGTTTTTCTCTGAAATTAACCTTGGCTTTAGCATGTAGGCTTTAAGAATATTTGTGTTCAAAATATGACACACAAATAGCCTGATGGTACAGTGGTTGTGGTGTTACAAGTGTGGCAATGGGTCTAAGGTTCAAGTCTTGGGATGAGCAATGGTGTATTTTATTTTGCAGCATGGATCGACCAGTGGTTGGGTTACAATGAAATTCTGATGGAGGAGTTGTGGAGAGATATGAGGAGGGATTCAAGGAGCAATATGGGGAGTGATATGGGGAGAGGTTCGTGGAGAAAATTTAGGAATTTGAAGTGCGTGGGATGTGTAGTATCGAATTGGGAGTGCTAGTACTCATAATTTTGGTAAAGGTAGCTTTTGAGAGTAGTTCTGGTTTCGATTTTCTTTCTTTTGGGCATTTTACTTCTTTTATGTTTCCTTCTGGCCGAATGGCTGTTGTTTCTTGGTGACGTAAAATCATTCTGGTTAATTCCTGGTAGGTCAAGTGCCTCTCTGTACCTTTCGGGTTTTTTTACTCTGCTATTCTCATTTTGTCGAAAGTATCAATTACCGAAACCTCTCCTTTTCTCTTCTCATTCCTATATTTTCCCTTTGCCAAAATTATTCTTCTCCTCTTAGTTCTCCTTCATTTTTCCCTTTTAGCCGAATATAGTTTCCTTCTTCCCTAATATTCTATTCTTCCTTCGATCTTCTCTAAGCCGACCATCCCTTCTTCTTGTCTTTCGAGTTCTTGTCTGCTACTCAGTGTTTGGTGGATCATTTCGGTGCACTTGGGGTGGTGGTTCGGTCTTGTTGGAGTTTTAAGAAATCGGTGGGGTGTGTTGGGGTAAGAGATCCTAAGAAGCGAAGTAGGGCAAAGATTATTCAAGTCATCAAACTCTGTCTCTCGTTAAGGGTAAGATCACTACCATACTCTTAGATTAGGCCAAATATTCCTGTGGTTGGTAAGTTAGCATTTGTAGATTAAGGCCACATATGTGATCACTATTTTGGTTAATAAGATCTGTTTTGATACAGATATTCGGCATAGATGTGTGATCAATCCTGATCGGTGGTCATAAGAGATTAAAGTCAGTAGTTAAGCAAGGTTGGTGCTTGGAGATTTCTCGCGTGATTCCACAAATAGGTGTGCATCTGTACACCATAAATCATTGCTGTTGTAAAGCCGAAAGAGTGTGTGTACACACCCTGATCTAACTATGGAACGGAAAAAGCTGAAAAGCCAAAAATACGACGATTGAGGCCATACGGGCATGCGAACGCTTATGTGGTGAACTGAGCCAACGAAACATGGGCTTTTGACTGATGAGGCCTGATAAACCGTAAAAGTGACATATTTTAACCCCATATTTAGCATGCTTTTCGATGATTTAGCCCTCGATTTATGTAAAAAGGTGCTCTTAATCCTTTCTTTTCATGTTTTATACTCAGGAAAGCACCTAGGGACGAAAAGGACGAGAAACGGGCTTAAAATGGGCCAATTTGGGCCAAAAGGGAAATCCACACGGCCTGGACTTTAATTTACATGCCGTGCCTCAATCAACAGAATCGAAACATAGCCTTGACCACGATTTACACGGTCGTGCCTAAATCAATAGAATCGAAACACGGCCTGGACTTCAATGTACACTGTCGTGCCTAAATCAACAGAATCGAAACACGGCCTGAAGTCAATTTACACGGGCGTGTGCCATGGCTGTGGCCCTGTCATGGAAAAGAGGAATTTCACTCGGAAAATGATACTTAGGGAGAAAGAAATGCATTCCAAGAGCCTATATAAAGACCCTAAGTGTAACCTGAAAGAAGGCGATCAGTTACGCAGTCAGCTAGGCCAAAAAGCCGAGCCAGAAGGCCAGATTTGTGGGAATCACTCGAAGATAGTCAGTTGATCCATCTCAAGAAGCTGGAATTCTGCTCAAGACGGTGGATCTCTCCAATTCCTTTAGGGGGTTTTAGCGATTTCTTATGTTTTATTTTATCTTTTCTCTTGAGATGTTTTATTTTATCATTATGAACTAAACCCTTCAGATGCCTGAAGGGGATGAAGCCTAGATGAATCTTGTTATTTATTGAACTATATAATAAATACTTAGTTTGTTCTTAATTATGTGTGCTTAATTCTTGTGTTAATATTTCCTGAATATTGATTCAAGTCAAATGTGCTTAGATGGTGGAGCAAAAGTCCCTACTTAAGAGTATATCTAGCATAATTAAGCGGAGTTGTTCGCGTGCCTAAAGATAGGGTGGCGAGATTTTGCCGAATTAGGGTGAAACCTAATATGGGAATCCATAGTTCGATTTACATCTATTCTAGGGGGTTATTAAGTGAGAAAGAAATTTTCGTTAATTAACCTAGGGTTAGACGTTATTCACCTCGAGAGACGGTTTAATATACGTTAGGGAGTCTTACGGATCAAGTTAAGTGAATAAGTCGTATGGTTCAGTGTTGGATAACAAGTGAAGTTTAGGTGGATTCTTCCTAAGGGTATCGTCTTAATCAATAGAGTTTTTCCTAAAGTTATTTTCCCAAATTCATTCTTTTTGTCTTTGCATCTTAGTTTAGTAATTAATTAGTTAATTTAGATTTAATCAACCAAATCATTTAATATTTAGGCTAAATAATTGAAAGAAAGTGAGTATTAGTACTTTTAGTTCATTTAGGTTCGACAATCCGATCTTGCCTAAACTATACTACTTTTTACAATGGTGTAAATCCCTCAACGAGGCAACTAATTGATTCAGCCACCGGTGGAACCCTGAAAAATAAAACTCCTGAAGCAGCCTACGAGTTTATCGAAGAGATGTTGCTGAACAATTATTAGTGGCAAGTTACAAGGACAAGGCCAACAAAATCAGTCAGAGTTTTCAACATTGGCGCAGTAACCATGCTGTCAAATTAGGTAGAGATGATGAATAAAAAGCTTGATAATTTGTGTTCTTTGCAGGTAAATCCGATAATGCAGTGCGACAGAAGTGGAACCTGGTGAATCCTGAGTACCCACCCTACCAACCAGGCATGGAAAACGAACAAACTAATTATTTAAGTAATAATTTCAAATCTAATAATAATCCTTATAGTAACACCTATAATCCAGGTTGGAGGAACCACCCAAATTTTTCGTGGGGAGGTCAAGGAGGCCAACGAAATCAGGGAAATCAAAAACAATAACCTCTTCCAAATTTCCAAAATCAGCCCTATCCACAGGAAAAGAAGCCGAGTCTTGAAGAAATGCTGAAAAAGTTCATGGTAGACATAGATGCCCGTCTCCAAAAAACTGATACAACACTTGATAACCAAGATATATCGATCAAAGAGATCAAGGATCGAGTTGGGGAAAGCACTAAAACAGTTGGACAACTTGCACAACTGATGCCCGAATAACCACAAGGGTGTCTACCAAGCAACACTAAGATTAACCCAAAGGAGCAAATCCAAGCCATAACAGCCCATAGTAATATAAAGGTAGACGAACCCAGTTCAATACAAGAAGACAAAGAGGAAGAAGATAAAATTGAGGTAACACAAGAAAAGCCAAAACTAATAATCAAAGAGTGCTAGCCTCGCATACCTTATCCCGAAGCGTTAAAGAGAGACAATTCAGAAGAACAGTTTGGTAAGTTTTTTAAACTTTTAAAGAAATTACATATTAACTTACCACTTCTTGAAGCTCTTTCGCAGATTCCAGATTCGAGGAAATTTTTAAAACAGCTTCTGACGAACAAACATAAGCTAGATGAGGAACCACATGTGGAATTAAACGCAGTATGCTCAGCAATGTTACAGTATAGACTACCACGGAAGCTAAAAGATCCAGGGAGTTTTACAATCCCATGTTTAATTGGTAGACTAATTGTTGATAATGCATTAGCTGATTTAGGGGCAAGTATAAATGTCATGCCCTATAAAATGTTTAAGCAGTTGGGTCTAGGAAAACCCAAACAAACTAAGATGAGTATTCAATTAGCTGATAAAACTTTAGAATTCCTAGGGGTATTATCGAAGATGTTCTTGTAAAAATTGATAAATTCATTTTTCGAGTAGATTTTGTTGTCTTAGACATGGATGAGGATAATTCAATTCCTTTAATCTTAAAAAGACCCTTTTTAGTAACTGCCAGAACTAAAATTGATGTTGCCACAGGAGAACTCATACTTTGTGTAGGTGATGAATCAATCAGTTTACAAGCTCTTGACTTAGCCATGACATCGATCAATGAAGGTGAGAAAGTAAATTCAGTTGATAATCAATCTGTTCAAATCCCACCGCAGGAACAACCACAGAGCTACAAACCTAAACAGAAGTAAGGACCCTATACCAATAAAGAAGAATTATGTAAGAAGTAAAGCTTTGAGGACAACGAACTAGAAGAGTGGAAAACACATTTTAAAGAGAAGCTAGAACCACACGAGGTAAAATCAAAGGAGCATCTAGAAGAACTCATAGGGACATCGAATCACTTCAAAATAGGAGATCAGGTACGGTTAGATAAAGCAGATCCTCACATTACCACACCAAACCCAAATTCAAATGCAAACATCCCTCTCGAGGTACGAAATATCTTTCCATACAGAATTGTCAAGGTAAGTAATCCCATATTCATCACTCTTAAGGTAAATTCTTCCCGACTTAAAATTTATCATGAATATAAAATCGACAGCGTGAGGAAAGATGTTCAATGTAACACCCTAAATTAGGGGTTGTTGAAAATTTAATTAATTTCCCATGTGTGCTTGAAGAGATAAATAATATGATTTTATTAAGCATGTTTTAGGGCCTAGTCATAACCCCGAATTAGGTCGGATTTGGAATTAAAAAAATCTTTTTTATAAAGTACTTAAAAGAAGGGAGCTAGGTGAGAAAGGGGTTAAGGGGAAATTTGGGCGAATTATGACACAAAGAGTAGGCTTGGCACAAGTGGCTTGGTGCGCCTAAGGGGGTTGCTAGGGAGGAGGTTCGAGCCTCGGCAGTAACAAGGGGGAAATGTTTTTTTTCCTTGTGGGCTTTTTGGGCGTTAGGGCTAGGGAGGCCTTATAATTAAATAAAGGAGGTTTGTGACATGAAAGTTAGGTTCGATGGAGTGGCATGGGGCGTGGCTTAAGGGCCTTGGTATGAGGTCTCGGGTTCGAGACATGAAGGAAGCAAGGAGTTTTGATTTTTAGGCTTTGGCGTTAAAAGGAGAAGGGCCCAGGTATAAAGGTGTTATAAATTAATGGTGGGGTTATGTGACATGAAAGTTAAATAGGAAGAGATGGCCTGGGGCGTTTAAGGTGGGGCTGGGGCATGAGGTCTTGGTTTCGAACCAAAGCAACTGCAGTAGTTTTTTTTTTTTTTTTTACTGCTGACGTGAAGGAAGGGGTGATGGCTGCTACTTGGACTCTTTAAATGATAATGATAAGGCTTATTTTTTTCATTAATTTCGGCTGGAAGAGGGAATTATTAGTGGTTTATTTGCTATTAAATTGTTGAAGGTGATTAAGAGATTAAATGTAAGATAATTTTGCTTTGTTTTGTGATAATTAAAAGTGGAAGTTTTATCTCATGGGGGATGTTGTTATGGAATAGGGACTCTCTAGGGCCATCTATTTTCGGTTTAATGATTAAACAAGGAGTCTTGAAAACATTCAACAAATTTCTTCTTCTTTTCCTTTTTCTTGCCGAATTTTTCCTTGTTCTTAAGCCAAAATTGTTCAAAATTTCTAGCATCTTTTTCTTCTACTTTCTTCTTGAATTTTCCTTAAACCATAGCCAAAATCGTTCAAAAAAATTTTCAGCTTCTCTTGTTCCTTTTAGCGAATCTACCTCCTCTTTTAAGAGGAAAATTCCAACCCCTTTCCATCTTGTGATTAGCCGAATTCCTCTAAGGTAAGTTGCTGTTTCGGTTCTTTTCTTTTCATTGAAGATAGCCGAACCCCCTCACAACACCAAGTGGTGCTGATTTACGGAGTTTAAGGGCTGAAACAATTATCAAGTTAAGGGGGTAATCATCTATTTTAGGTTCAAGGTTATGGCCGAATGGCCTAAGTTTCTTACTAATATGACCAAACCAATTGTAGGGAGGCCATAGTCGATTAAAGGGAGCTTTTGGGATTTGTTCTCCTAACGTAAAGAGGTAAGTGACATTTAGCCATAGGCCTTGATTATGTGTGATTATACAAGTCGATTCTTAACTAGTGTTTTGGTAGGGATCTCGACAAATCAAGTGACGTTTTCGGGATTTGTTTGGAAATCAAATCCGTTCAAGGTAAGTTCGCAAAAGAGCCTTCGGTATTAATTTGGTTTGGCTGAATAGGCCAAGTCCTAACCATGATTTTTGGCCGATTATAGGACACGAGATCTAACATTATAGATCGAATCTTCGGGATCTAGGAATTTCGGTAGAAACAGGTGTGTAAGAACTCACTACACACTTTATTAATTTACATGATTATTGTTGTTGTTATTCACCTTTTTGGTAGTGTTTTGCTTATGGCTAAGCATGGATTCCGGGTAAGTCCCCTAATTTGTGATTTTTGATATATGATTTGCATGCCATCACATGATATTAAATGCTATGACATGATATATGATAACCGATGTATAAGCATGTGATGGTGGGATTGATGAGAGGAGGGGATGATTTTATGGATATGCGATGGTTTTGACCACAAGATGTGTTGGCCCCATCGA
Organism: Gossypium rotundifolium; assembly: GCA_025506655.1. Taxonomy (NCBI): domain Eukaryota; kingdom Viridiplantae; phylum Streptophyta; class Magnoliopsida; order Malvales; family Malvaceae; genus Gossypium; species Gossypium rotundifolium. Next base: position 55,590,449 of record CP106725.1, read on the forward strand.
TTATTTGTGACCTATGGTCATCAGTGGTTTTGACCACACCAATTTATAAATTGTGACTAAGTCCCAGTGGTTTGGTACCACCAGTGGTTTTGACCACACTTGATTATTTGTGACCTATGGTCATCAGTGGTTTTGACCACACGGGGTAGTTAAGGAGTATGGATGGTTAGGTTGGGTTGCATATTTGCATGTTAATTAATATCTTGTGCATGTGTTGTGTTTTCGGGTAGGGATTTACACCGAGTCTTGGTGACTCACCCTTCCTTAACATTTTGAGATGAGTAGATCGCGGAGATGGAGCCGGAGAGGACTCGGAGGCCATGCTTAATGTTGGAGTTAAATTTATTTTCGTTAAGTTTAATTATTTTATTTTCTAAGTATTTTTAATTTGGGATGTAATAAGGCCGCTATTAGTTTTTTTTGGATGTTTATTTTACTATTTTATTTTACTTATAATATATTACAAATGAAATTTACAAATGTTAAAGTAAACCGGGTAAAAGTAACCTTTTCCAACTTAATAACTTTTACGAGTTTTCAAAGACGTTACCATCGGGTAACCAAAAATAAACCTAGTCGACTACAACTTGATGATTTTAAAATGTACATGATCAAATGTTTTCAAAATGGTTTAAAAAGCCCAATTGTATTTATAAAAATGCCCAACTGAGTTTTCAAACTCCGTTTTCATACCTTAGCCAAATTTTACCAAGTTTTCACCAAACTCTCAAAATGACTCAAATTATTTTACCTAGTGACATACCAGATCCGGTCAGGACTCATGGGTCGGGTTTGGAGTGTTACATTTTTGGTATCAGAGCCCGGTTCAAAACTCGGCTGTGGGGGGCCCAAGGCCCAAAATGTTTGTTTTTGTTAGTAGGCCTTATTATGATGTTTTGAGAAACTGTTTTGGCTTGAACAGCATGGCACCGAGTCTCCGGCACCTATCCGCCCAGGTAAGTACTTCTATCAACTTTTGTGAATTCTTTTGATGAGGGGTAGAAGAGTAAAATGGGAACGTAGACTATTAGAATAGGAATTATTGAACCTAGGGCTAGCATACCTCAACTATGCATAAGATTTAATAATTACCTAAACAACCACGTGAGTTGTCACTAAGCAAAGGGTGTGGCAATCGTTATCGCATGTCTAGGATTGGATTCGGTGGGGGCACGGTATTTAAGCGGTCCTCGTGACTCACCTCCTACTCACTTTAATCCTACACAGTGCGTAGTAATCTGTTCATCCTAATGAGACGACACACTCACAAAGCTAAACTCGATAACTAAAACTTGAAAGGGACTAGTCGTTTTGATTTTGGAAATAAATAAAATCTTAGCTTTTAAAAAAAAGACCAAAATACCCCTCAGTTTGAAAAAAATTACCAAAATACCCTTAGGGGCAAAATTACAAAAACGCCCCTGATTTATGATATTTTCAAAATACCCATAGTTACAATCAAAATTTTCATTATATATAAAGTGCCCAAAAACCTTACTTTGCAAAAACATCATGATTTTGTAAAATTACAAAATTGCCCCTCACCAAGAAATTACCAAAACGACCTTGGTTTTCAAAATTTTGCAACACCATCAACTTGGAAAATAAATTTTAAAAGAACCCCCAAAGTTTTACAACTTTTAAAATATCTTTGATTTATTAAATTTTACAAATTTACTCTAATTTGTGGAAAATTACCAAAATGCCCCTGAACTTCAAAATTACCAAAAAACCCCCAGATTTCAAAAATTTTTCAAAATACACCAAAAATTTAAGAGTTCCAAAATGAATTTTGACAAAATCATCTGAGAACCTGTATTTTTAAAAAATTACAAAAAATACCCCTGTAGGACAAATTACGAAAATACCCCCAGGTAGTGGAACAACAATCACAATGAAATCAATAATGTCTCTTTGAATGAATGAATGAAAGACTGTGTGTTTGTATGATTACGAAAGAACCACTTCTAAAACTCCTATCATAAAATTTCTTCGGGGATAACCAAGTGAAATACTAATGCATAAAATTCTTAAACAGATAAACGCGATCGTTAGAATGAGTTCAAGAGGTCGAGGACGTCCGTCGCGTGGCTGTGGTAGAGATAGGATGACCTTGTCGGAGCCCGCGAGGTCTAGTCATGGGTCCGAAAATGAGATCTGGGATCTGCCAAGTGAGCGAGTTCAAGATCGACGGTGGTAATGATGTCGTGTCTCAAGTTGTATTATGGGTATTAAATGGGTTCTTTGAAATTTGGCGCGGTGTGAGAGCCCGTAAATCGTGGTTGAGCGACTCCGGGCTAACGGAGCAGAGGTGTTTAGAGGAGTTTCTGGAGTGGCGCCCAGTGCGGCGGAGTATTGGTTGGAATCCACTGAAAGGATTATGGGTGACTTGGATTTCACACCTGAGGAGAAGTTGAAAGGTATCATTTCTTTGCTTCGGGATGAGTCATATCAGTGGTGGCTCACCGTAAGAGATGGAACGGTGGACAGAAAATCTAACCTGGGAATTCTTCAGAGAGGCTTACCAAAAGAAATATATTAGAACTAGCTACGTGGATGCACAGCGGAAGGCTTCTTGAACCTGGTTCAAGGCACTAAGACGGTGACGGAGTATGAGGCTGAGTTTCTTCAGTTGAGTAGGTATGCTCGTGGTATTGTGGGTACCGAGCATGAACGCTGTGTTAGATTTGAGGATGGGCTTAGAGATGAGCTGAGAATTATGATAACTCTACAACAGGAACGGGAGTTCACGGTCTTAGTGGAGAAATTGAAAGTTGCTGAAGGGGTAAGACAGTCGGTTAGACGAAACCAAGATTAAAATTGGAATAAGAGGAGCTCGAAACCTTCGAGGTTCTCAGGTAATGAGCAGAAGAGGACGAGGTTTGATGGGTCAGATCAGGCTACTAGGCCTGCTGCTGTTGCTAATCCTCAATGGCCGCCACGGTGTGATAGGTGTGGTAAGTCTCATAAGGGGGAGTGTTGGAATGGTAATCATGGATGCTTCGAATGTGGGTCTATGGAACATCGTGTGAGAGACTGTCCGAAGAAAGCAGCTAGACTGAGATCTGAGGGTCAGGATCGGGCACCTAACAGAGGGGGATAACCAACAGCCACAGAGGGGTCGAGATGCAGTTAGGGGTAATGGAAATGATAACGGGCGTGGTCGAGGTGCTGAAGGTGCAGAGGCGAGGCAACCAAGGTTGGTTTATGCAGTTGGCCGTCACGAGGAGGAAGATGTGCCAGATGTGACAACGGGTATGTTCCTTATTTCTGGAATACCTTTAATTGCTTTGATCATTGTAGAGTTTTCTTGTTTTACTAGGGAAGTGCCTGAAACCTTGGTTGTGAACTTAGAGATTGTGCTTAGGAAGTAAGATAATTTTATTAAGATCAGAGTGCGCAGCATAAGCGTAGTACGGTGAGTTAAGATGTACGACTATTCGTTAGTAAGTAATTTCGAGGATGAAATTATTTTTAAGGGGGGTAGAACTATAACACCCTAAATTAGGGGTTGTTGAAAATTTAATTAATTTCCCATGTGTGCTTGAAGAGATAAATATTATGATTTTATTAAGCATGTTTTAGGGCCTAGTCATAACCCCGAATTAGGTCAGATTTGGAATTAAAAAAATCTTTTTTATAAAGTACTTAAAAGAAGGGAGCTAGGTGAGAAAGGGGTTAAGGGGAAATTTGGGCAAATTATGAAACAAAGAGTAGGCTTGGCACAAGTGGCTTGGTGCGCCTAAGGGGGTTGCTAGGGAGGAGGTTCGAGCCTCGGCAGTAACAAGGGGGAAATGTTTTTTTTCCCTTGTGGGCTTTTTGGGCGTTAGGGCTAAGGAGGCCTTATAATTAAATAAAGGAGGTTTGTGACATGAAAGTTAGGCTCGGTGGAGTGGCATGGGGCGTGGCTTAAGGGCCTTGGTATAAGGTCTCGAGTTTGAGACATGAAGGAAGCAAGGAGTTTTATTTTTAGGCTTTGGCGTTAAAAGGAGAAGGGCCCAGGTATAAAGGTGTTATAAATTAATGGTGGGGTTATGTGACATGAAAGTTAAATAGGAAGAGATGGCTTGGGCGTTTAAGGTGGGGCTGGGGCATGAGGTCTTGGTTTCGAACCAAGGCAAGCTGCGATAGTTTTTTTTTTTTTTTTTGGCGACGTGAAGGAAGGGGTGATGGTCGCTACTTGGACTCTTTAAATGATAATGATAAGGCTTATTTTTTCATTAATTTAATTTGGAAGGGAATTATTAGTGGTTTATTTGCTATTAAATTGTTGAAGGTGATTAAGAGATTAAATGTAAGATAATTTTGCTTTGTTTTGTGATAATTAAAAGCTGGAAGTTTTATCTCATGGGGGGATGTTGTTGGCTGGAATAGGGACTCTCTAGGGCCATCTATTTTCGGTTTAATGATTAAACAAGGAGTCTGAAAATATTCACAAATTTCTTCTTTTTTTCCTTTTTCTTCTTTGAATTTTTCCTTGTTCTTAAGCCAAAATTGTTCAAAATTTCCAGCATCTTTTCTTCTACTTTTTTGCGAATTTTCCCTTAAACCATAGCCAAAATCGTTCAAAAAATTTCCAGCTTCTCTTGTTCCTTTTTAGCCGAATCTACCTCCTCTTTTAAGAGGAAAATTCCAGCCCCTTTCCATCTTGTGATTAGCCGAATTCCTCTAAGGTAAGTTGCTGTTTCGGTTCTTTTCTTTTCATTGAAGATAGTCGAACCCCCTCACAACACCAAGTGGTGCTGATTTGGGGAGTTTAAGGGCTGAAACAATTATCAAGGTAAGGGGGTAATCATCTTTTTTAGGTTCAAGGTTATGGCCGAATGGCCTAAGTTTCTTACTAATATGACCAAACCAATTGTATGGAGGCCATAGTCGATTAAAAGGAGCTTTCGGGATTTGTTCTCCTAACGTAAAGAGGTAAGTAACATTCGGCCATAGGCCTTGATTATGTGTGATTATACAAGTCGATTCTTAATTAGTGTTTTGGTAGGGATCTCGACAAATCAAGTGACATTTTCAGGATTTGTTTGGAAATCAAATTCGTTCAAGGTAAGTTCGCAAAAGAGCCTTTGGTATTAATTTGGTTTGGCCGAATAGGCCTAAGTCCCTAACCATGATTTTTGGTCGATTATAGGACAAGAGATCTAACATCATAGATCGAATCTTCGGGATCTAGGAATTTCGGTAGAAACAGGTGTGTAAGAACTCACTACACACTTTATTAATTTACATGATTATTGTTGTTGTTATTCACCTTTTGGTAGTGTTTTGCTTATGGTTAAGCATGGATTCAGGTAAGTCCCTAATTTGTGATTTTGATATATGATTTGCATGCCATCACATGATATTAAATGCTATGACATGATATATGATAATTAATGTATAAGCATGTGATGGTGGGATTGATGAGAGGAGGGGGATGATTTTATGGACTGTTGCCAGTGGTTTTGACCACAAGATGGGTTAGCCCCATCAAATTATTTGTGACCTATGGTCATCAGTGGTTTTGACCACAAGATGGGTTGGCCCCATCAGATTATTTGTGACCTATGGTCATCAGTGGTTTTGACCACACCGATTTATAAATTGCAACTAAGTCCCAGTGGTTTGGTACCACCAGTGGTTTTGACCACACTTGATTATTTGTGACCTATGGTCATCAGTGGTTTTGACCACACGATGGGTTGGCCCCATCATTTAAATTGTGACTCTAAGTCATCAGTGGTTTTGACCACACGGGGTTGTTAAGGAGTATGGATGGTTAGGTTGGGTTGCATATTTGCATGTTAATTAATATCTTGTGTATGTGTTGTATTTTCCGGGTAGGGGATTTACACACTGAGTCTTGGTGACTCACCCCTTCCCTTAACATTTTGCAGATGAGTAGATCGCAGAGATGGAGCCGGAGAGGACTCGAGGCGGCCATGCTTAATGTTGGAGTTAAATTTATTTTCGTTAAGTTTAATTATTTTATTTCCTAAGTATTTTTAATTTGGGATGTAATAAGGCCGCTATTATATTTTTTGGATGTTTATTTTACTGTTTTATTTTACTTATAATATATTACAAATGAAATTTACAAATGTTAAAGTAAATCGGGTAAAAGTAACCTTTTCCAACTTAATAACTTTTACAAGTTTTCAAAGACGTTACCATCGGGTAACCAAAAATAAACCTAGTCGACTACAACTTGATGATTTTAAAATGTACATGATCAAATGTTTTCAAAATGGTTTAAAAGCCCAATCAGTATTTATAAAAGGCCTAATCGAGTTTTCAAACTCCGTTTTCATACCTTAGCCAAATTTTACCAAGTTTTCACCAAACTCTCAAAATGACTCAAATTATTTTACCTAGTGACATACCAGATCCGGTTAGGACTCATGGGCCGGGTTTGGGGTGTTACATTCAAACCTTCAAACCACCATGATTATACAAGCAAAAAGGACAGTCTAGCTTAAGACTTTAAACGAGTTCTTCTCGAGAGGCAACCCGAGCACTAACATTAATTTCTATTTTGTGATTTTAGTTTTATTGTTATTTTTATTTTCTCTTTTAGAATTTCAATGAACTGAAAGTGTAGATTCCAAGACCACACGACCTAGCACACGGTCATTGTCGTGGCCGTGTTGGTACTCCAAATTGCCGTACTGACATGGGAAGAGATACGAGTCAGACGGAATTAATTCACCAAAGTCACAGGCTCACCTACTTCACCACAGCCATGTGAAGCGGCCGTGGACCAATACTGCCTTTTCAGGAATGGGAGTGGCGTCTAGAAAATGGGCGTGGGTGAACACAAACGGCCGTGCGATGCGACCGTGTGAAGATATTGACTTATCAACCCCGGGCATGGCAATAAAAACACGGGCGTGTAGATCCCAACATGCCCCCAAACATGACCGAGCGATGCGGCCGTGTAAATCGACACACCTACAGTACACGGGTGTGGAAAAGTGTCAAAAGCCAAAATTCTATTTAAACTCACCCCTTTTCTCCCTCATCCTCCTTCCTCCTTTCTTTTTCCTTCTTCTTGTCATATTTCCCCTCTTTCTTTTTCTTCTAACAATTCTTATAACTCTCTAGACCCTTCAGCTACATCATGTCAAAGAAGCATAAGAGGCCAACCACAATCTCCTCAACAGAGACCGATTCACATGAGTTCATGCCGGTAGCTGAAACCGATAATCAAAGAGTACCAGCCTCGCATACCTTATCCCAAAGTGTTGAAGAGAGACGATTCAGAAGAACAGTTCGGTAAGTTTCTTAAACTTTTAAAGAAATTGCATATTAACCTACCGCTTCTTGAAGCTCTTCCAAAGATGCCAGATTTGAGAAATTTTTGAAACAGCTTCTGACGACCAAATGTAAGCAAGATGAGGAACCACATGTGGAATTAAACGTAGTATGCTCATCAATGTTACAAAATAGACTACCACGGAAGCTAAAAGATCCAGGGAGTTTTACAATCCCATGTTTAATTGGTAGACTAACTGTTGATAATGCATTAGCTGATTTAGGGGCAAGTATAAATGTCATGCCCTATACAATGTTTAAGCAGCTAGCTATAGGGAAACCCAAACAAACTAGGATGAGTATTCAATTAGCTGATAAAACTGTTAGAATTCCTAGGGGTATTATCGAAGATGTTCTTGTAAAAATTGACAAATTCGTTTTCCCAGTAGATTTTGTTATCTTAGACATGGATGAGGATAACTCGATTCCTTTAATCCTAGGAAGACCCTTTTTAGTAACTGTTAGAATTAAAATTGATGTTGCCACAGGAGAACTCATACTTTGTATAGGTGACGAATCGATCAATTTACAAGCTCTTGACTCAGCCAGGACATCGATCAATGCAGGTGAGAAAGTAAATTCATTGATAATCAACTGCTCAAATCCCACCAGAGAACAACCACGAGCTACAAACCCTAATGTAAGTAAAGACCACGTGCCAAAAGAAGAATTATGTAAGGAGAAAAGCTTTGAGGACAATGAACAAGAAGAGTGGAAAACACATTTTAAAGAGAAGTCGGAACCACACGAGGCAAAACTGAAGGACCATCTAGAAGAGCTCGTAGGGACATCGAATCACTTCAAAATAGGAGATCAGGTACGCAATATCCTTCCAAATGGAACAGTCGAGGTAGGCAATCCCATATTCGACACTTTTAAGGTAAACACTTCTCGAATTAACCTTTATCATGAAAATAAAAGCATGAGGAAAGATATTAAAACATTTAAACCACCATAAGCGTACAAGCAAAAAGGGAAATTCTAGCTTAAGGCTTTAAACGAGCGCTTCTCGGGAGGCAACTTGAACACTAACACTATCTCTTTATTTCTATTTTTGGTTATTTCTTTATATTTTTATTCCAGAATTTTAATGAAACAAAAGTGAAGATTCCCAGACCACACGAACTAGCACACAGCCATGGTCGTGGCCGTATGAAAGTACAGAATCTCCATACTGATATAGAGAGACGGTACAAATCAGCCCCAACTAACTATTAGATTCATGTACCAAACCACTACCCCACGAGCACAGATAAAGTCCCATGGCCTTGCAATGCAGCCGTGGGCCGACACTGCCTTTTCAAGAACGGGCGTGGCATCTGGAAAATAGGCATGGGTGAACCAACACTCCTAAACACACGATCGTGTGAGGCAGCCGTGTAAATCAACACACCCATGGGACACGAGCGTGGAAAACCATGCCGAAGAAGCGTAAGAGGCCAACCACAGTCTCCTTGTAACATCCTAATTATGTGGGTCTGTGCATTCTGTGTGTAGGTGTTAGCTTGAGATTTAGAGGTGCGAATTGGGCTCAGGTTTGGGCTAAGACCTGGGTAATTTTTCTAACGAAGAGCTATAGGACATAATTAAAATGGGTATCTGTGTTTAATTTGCAAGGTGGGCTCGTGGCCCAAAATTAGGTGGTGCCGCAAGGGAGCAAGTGGGCAGCGTCACTAAGGGAAAGGATTTGGGCCAAGTGTTGGCCGCTTAGGGCCCAAGCTTTTGGGCTAGAATTTGGCACTCCAAGGGGGGAAGGGAGGACGGCACAATGGCTTGAAAATAGGAGTTTTAATTCTTGTATTTTGTTGATAATATGAAGGGAGGAGTTGGTGCCAAGGAGGCCTCTTTTGAAGGGAGGATATAGATTAAGATAACAAGAGGGATAAGAGCTATCAGGTGACGGCAAAGTTGGCCAAAAATCAAACTCTGGACAGGGGGTGAAATTCGGCTGATATGTTGAAATTAGTAGGCACAAGTGATCATCTTTTGCATCTAGTCAAGCTGAAATTTCCTTTCTCTTGTGAGCTCTCTCTCCCTTTCTTTGCCGCAACTCCCTAGCTCTCCTCTTCTCTTTAATATTTTCCTAAAAGCCAAACCCTCTTTGACCATACTTTCTTCTCCCATAGTCAAACCTTTTAGCCACCTTTCAGTAGTGTTTTCTCTATCTCTCTATGAACCGAAACCCCTAACCATACAATTAAAGATCTTATTTCCATTTTCGACTTCTATTTTGGATTCCCTCCTGTGCCAGCTCTTGCCAAATCATCATCTCAGGATTGGTAAGTCACCGTTGTTCTCTTCTTTGCTATCTCTTTCTCATCTTCATCACTTTCTCAATATCTTGTTGATTTTCTCTCGTTATTCATAGAAGCCAAATCTCTTCTGTGGTGACTACATGTGCCAAAATTAGAAGAAGACTGAAGGGATTCAATCATCATTTTAGCCAAGTTCAAGGCTCCGGGATTTGTCGATCTAGGCAAGGGTCGTGGCTGTGAACACCGATTTCTTTTAGTTTGTTCTCACTACTTTAATGTGATTTAGTGACCAAGGTGTGTTCATGGACTCGAATGCTAGCCAAACGACAGGAAGGGTTGGATCTGTAAACCCAGCCCCTAAGTATAAGAAGCGAGCAGTATCACGAGAGCGAGATTGGCCACCGGGTTGTGGGCCGACATCGAAGTAAGATCGTAGGCCGATAGTAATAGTCTCGAGTGGCGATAGTGTTAAAGTCGAGAGTGCGATAGTACGAGAAATAGGTGTGTAACTCTTACGCACTTCATATGTTGTTATGTTAAATGTTGTGTTTGTTGAAAGCCTAATTAAAAGTGGGAAACATTACGTTACACTTATAAGAAAGGACTCTGGGTAAGTCTAATATGGTGAATAACGTGCTTTATCTATGTGGAAACTGTGTGTGCTATGTTAAGTTTTTTTTATGTATTAAGCATGATCATATTGTAGGGAGAAACATATACATGAAATATGGGTATGATGAGAGGAGGGGGAAGGCATGATTTATCAGACTGTCACTAGTGGTTAGGTACCACATGTGGGTTGGCCCCACATATCATGATTTTGTGACCAAGTCTCAGTGGTTTGGAACCACCAGTGGTTAGGTACCACATGTGCTTATTTTGTGACTTGTCCTAGTGGTTAGGTACCACAGTGGGTTGGCCCCACATATCAATTTAAGGGATCGTCACCAATGGTTAGGTACCACAAGTGGGTTGGCCCCACATATGAATATTTGTAACTTCAGTTACCAGTGGTTAGGTACCACCAGTGGCTAGGTGCCACAAGGGGTAGATTTGGGAGTCTGGGTGGATATTTAGGTTGGATGAGTTGCATGACTTGCATAATACCATATGAATCTGTGTATGAGTTTAACGTCTTGTGGGATGGGGAATTACACACTGAGTCTCGGTGACTCACCCCTTCCATTACATTTTGAGATAATGCTTAGATCGTGGGTCCGAAGTCGGGGTGGACTCGTGGTGGCCATGCTCAACGTTCAATTTCATCGTTTATTTTGGATTTAGTTTTCTATACCTTAAGTTTTGGATTTCAGTTCTTGTAATAAGGCCACTTAAACTTCACTTTGGGATTTGTTTTTTTCTTTCTTTTTCCTTAAACTATTATTAAATGAAAAAGGCATGCCAAGTAATTTATGATATGAACGTTTTTATAAACTTAAGATAATTTTTTTTTTTTTTTCTAAAGATATACGCCTAATGAATAACAATCAACAAGGAAATTCTATCACGCTAAATCAAGTTTCAAAATGTTTTAACAATTCACCCTGTTCAACCATAATTTTCTTAACTACACGAAAGTTTTCCTTACAAATCAAGATGGCAAAATAGTTTTAAAAACATTTTTCTTCCCAGTGACAAGCCAGATCCAATCGTAGCGGTTAGACCGGGTTTGGGGTGTTACATTTTGGTATTAAAGCCCAGTTCAAAAGCTCGGCTGTGGGTATAAGGCCCAAAATATTTTCAATAAAAGGTCTGTAAAATGATTTTTGGGGAGATGCATATCTCGAAAAGCATGGAACCTGAGTCTCCAGCACCGATCCACCCAGGTAAGTATCCTAATCCCTGATGTGATATATATATATGTGTGATAGGATTAATAGGTTTATAGGGAGTAGATAGATATGTTAGGGCTTATGGACCTTAGGCCTAGGTACACAAACTCTTTCATAAAACTTAACTTCCCTAAATAAACATGTCTATGAGCAAGTCAGAAGAACTAGGGTGTGGTAACAGGCATAAGCATGTCTAGGATTGGATTCAGGAAGAGCTTGGTATTTACGCAGTCCTAGTGACTCACCTCCTCTTTTTTGGGATCCTACCTGGTGCGTAGTGACTGTTCACCCTAACCGTGAGGACATGTTAACAAGCCAAAGTTTTAACTAAAACCCGAAAGGGACCAGTACCCTATCTTTACAAAATTACTTATATGACCCTGAATTTTGTAAAATTTTCCACAGTACCCTAGGTTGAGGTAAATGACCAAAATACCCTTGATTCTGTGACATGACCAAGATAACCCTGTTTGGAAATTACCAAAGCACCTTTATTTGAGAAATTACCAAATTACCCTTGATTTACGAAAGTTACCAAAATTTGCAAAATTACTAAAATACCCCCGAATTGAAAAATTATCGAAATACTCCTATTTTGAAAAATTACCAAGATACCTTATTTTTGAAATTACAAAAATACCCCTGTAGGTTAAAATTACAAAAATACCCCTGGGTAGTGAAATGACAAAAATACCCTTAGGCAATGAATTTGGGTCCATGAAGGTACTGGTGTGTTTGATGCATGTATGTGGTGTTCCGTGGGATGCTGATTGAATAGGAACTCTAGAATTAGGGAATACCAACTTAAGAACCGAACTATGTAGACATAGTTCAAATTCGAAAGAACCACTGTTAAAAACTACCTTCCATAAGACAGTTCGTTGTTAATCTTTGAAAGAAAAAGTTATTAACCCATAAAATTTCTAAATCAGATTAAATCACGAACGGTAGAATGAGCACTCGAGGTCGTAGGCGTATTCTTGTGCTAAGTGGTAGGGTAGGACAACTATGCTCGAACCCAGAAGGTCCAGTTATGGGTCGAGAATGAGGTGCCATAAATGCCATGTTGTGGGCCTTCAATTTCGAGGAGCGGCGGTGGTGATGATGTAGTGTCGCAAGCTATGCTACGAGTCCTAGAGAGAGTTGCAAGAGCAGGCATAGGGACGGAGATTCGAAAATCTGTGCCTGAATGACTCCGAGCGAATGGAGCTGAGGTATTTAGGGGAATTGCGGGTGTAGCTCCCAACACCACGGAGTACTGGTTAGAGGCGACAGAGCGGATAATGGATGACTTCGACTTCACATCCGAGAAAAAGCTAAAAGGGATAGTATCTCTTCTCCGGGATGAGTCTTATCAGTGGTGGCTCACGGTCAGGGAAGGTGCGTTGGCCAATGATATCACTTGGGACTTTTTCAAGGCGGCTTATCAAAGGAAGTACGTGGGATCAAGTTATACAGATGCACAATGAAAGGCATTTCTAAATTTGGTTCAGGTGAGTAAGTCGGTATCTGAGTACGAGGTAGAATTCTTGCGGTTAAGCAGGTATGCTCGGGGTATCGTGGGTACGGAGCATGAGCGTTGTGTTAGGTTTGAGGACGGACTAAGGGACGAGCTGCGGGTGTTGATTGCTCTGCAGCGAGAGAGGGAATTCGTTGTTCTTGTAGAAAAGGCCAATATTGCTGAGGAGGTGAAGCAAACTGAGAAGTAGAATCAGAATAGGAATAGGGATAAAAGGAGTTATGGGTCTTTAGGGTCTGCTGGGAGTTCTCAAAAAAGAGCTAAATTTGGTGGACGGGATCAAGCTGCAAGGCCAGCTGCTGCTGCTCCATGGCCACCACAGTGTGCCCGATGTGGGAAGTCCCATTCGGGGGAGTGTTGGACAGGTAATAGAGGATGTTTCGAGTATGGGTCAAGGGATCACTAGATAAGGGATTGTCCGCGGAGGCCGGCTAGGACGCAGACTGAGAATCAAGGGCGTACCCAATTTAGGAGAGATGGTCAGCGACCGCAAAGGGGTCGAGGTGCAGTGAGGGGTGGTAATGGAAAAAGACAAGGCTATGGAGCACCGGCGGCGGGTCTTTGGAAATCTTGATGCAGATGACTGGGTTGGTCTATCTGAATAAGCATCGAGAGGAGGGCGATGCACGGACATCATAATCGAATGCGTTTTAATTTTTGGGTTGCATTATCTTGCTGATTGATTGATACCGCTTTGATTGACGCTTTGGTTTACGACGCTTATGTTGCTAGTAGTATAGTGGGAACCTTGAACTTAGCCTATGAGACTTCTGCTAGGGAGATGACGTAATTAGCCCTCTAGGACACTCTGTGGTAGTAGACAAACTATATAGGGATGTACCCCTAGAACTTCAAGGGGTAGTGTTTCAAGCTGATTTGATGGAATTGCCCTTGGGAGAGTTCGATCTGATCTTAGGAATGGATTGGTTGGTAAAGTATCAGGCGGGTCCGGACTGTGCAGCTAAGCACATGGTGCTAAAAATTACCGAGGGTGAAGAGGTGGTGATGATAGGTGAGAGAAAGAACTACCTATCTAGTGTGGTATCTGCTTTGACAGCTGAGAAGATGGTGAGGAAAAGATGTAAGGCATTTGTGGCTTATGTTTGTGCCTTGAAAGTTAAGGAATCAGCTTTGGAGAATGTCTGAACGGTGAAAGAATTTACCGATATCTTTTGGAAGAGCTTCCGGGTTTGCCTCCGGATCGCGAAGTGGAGTTTGGTATAGACCTTCTACCAGGAACAGCACAAGTGCCTATTGCCCTATATAGAATGGCGCCGAAGGAGTTGGTGGAGTTGAAAGCGCAGATTTAGGAGTTGTTGGATTGGGGTTTTATCTAGCCAAGTGTATCGCCTTGGGGAGCGCCTGTGCTTTTTGTTAATAAGAAGGACGGATCAATGCAAATGAGCATTGATTACCTTCAGTTGAATAAGTTAACAATTAAGAATAAGTATCCGTTATCGAGGATAGATGACTTGTTCGACCAACTTAAAGGAGCCTCGGTCTTTTCCAAGATAGATTTGAGGTCGGGGTATCATCAGCTTAAGGTCAGGAAGGCGGATATCTATAAAACAGCTTTTCATACTCGTTACGGTCACTATGAATTTTTGGTGATGCCGTTTAGGTTGACTAACACCCCAGCAGCATTTATGGATATGATAAACCGAGTGTTTCAACCATATCTTAATCGGTTCGTTGTGGTGTTTATCGATGATATTCTAGTTTATTCCAAGTTTGAGGAGGAGCATGATGCGCATCTTCGTGTGGTGTTGCAAATTCTGAGGGAGAAGTAGTTGTTTGCTAAGTTTAGTAAGTGTGAGTTCTGGTTGAGGGAAGTTACCTTTTTGGGTCATGTGGTGTCGGCTGAGGGGATTAGGGTGGACCCTCAGAAGATTGAAGTTGTGTTGGACTGGAAACCACCAAAGTCTGTGGCAGAGATTCAGAGTTTTTTGGGTTTAGCAGGGTATTACAGGAAGTTTGTGGAAGGATTTTCTTTGATTGCACACCGTTAACCAAGTTGTTAAGGAAAGGGGTTTCGTTTGTGTGGTCAGACAAGCAACAAGAAAGTTTTGGGAAGTTAAAAAGGATTTTGACGAAAGCTCCTGTACTGATTCAACCTGAAGCAGGGAAGGAGATTATGGTTTATTGTGATGCATCGTACACATGGTTAGGAAGTGTGCTGATGCAAGAAGGAAAGGTAGTAGCGTATGCTTCTCGACAATTGAGACCTCACGAGGTGAATTACCCGACGCATGATCTGGAGTTGGCTGCAGTGGTTTTCGCCCTAAAAATTTGGAGACATGACTTATATGGAGAGAAGTTTATCGTGTACACAGATCACAAGAGTTTGAAATACCTCCTTACTCAGAAGGAATTGAATTTAAGGCAGAGGAGGTGGATCGAGCTGCTGAAGGATTATGACTGCTCGATTGAGTACCATCTAGGAAAGGCTAATGTGGTAGCTGACGCCTTGAGCCGTAAGGTGGTGGCAGATCTAAGAGCCATGTTTTCCCACCTCAGTCTATATGATGACAGAAGTCTATTAGCGGAACTGCAAGTGAAGCCGACGTGGGTAAACCAGGTTAAGGAAAAACAGCTGGTAGATGAAGTCTTAAAAGCTCAATGCTTGCAAGTACAGAGTGGTGGATTAGAAGGGTATAGCTTGAGCAGTGATGGAATGTTGTGTTTTCAGGGGAAAGTTTGCATGCCTAAAGATGTGGAGTTAAGGCAAAAGATTCTTTAGGAGGCTCATAGCAGTCCATACGCTATGCATCCTGGAGGTAGTAAGATGTACCAAGATTTGCGGGAGCAGTTCTGGTGGCCGGGCCTTAAGCGAGAAGTAACTAAATTTGTGGGTAAGTGTTTGACGCGTCAACAGGTCAAAGCTGAACATCAGTTACCCTCGGGATTGTTGCAACAATAAAGATTCCACAGTGGAAATGGGAAAGGATCACGATGGATTTTGTTAGTGGGCCACCCCTCACGCCTACTAAGAAAGATTCAGTTTGGGTGATTGTTAATCGTTTAACAAAGTCGGCACATTTTATACAGGTTCGGGTTGATTACACTCTCCAACGATTGGCTAAATTATATGTGGCAAAAATTGTGAGGTTACATGGGGTGCCAGTGTCGATCATCTCAGACAGGGACCCTAGGTTCACTTCGAGATTTTGGAAGGCGTTGCACCAGGCCTTGGGAACAAAGTTAGATTTCAATACGGCATTTCATCCTCAGTTGGATGGACAGTCAAAGAGGGTAATTCGGGTTTGGAGGATATGCTAAGGGGTTGTGTCTTGGATTTCAGAGGTAGTTGGGAAGAATCTCTGCCGTTGGTAGAGTTCGCATACAACAACAGTTACCAAGAAAGTATACAGATGGCACCATATGAAGCATTATATGGTCGGAAGTGTCGTACCCTACGTGTTGGACGGAGTTGGGAGAACGACAGTTGTTGGGTCCAGAGTTGGTGGCTGAAACAGAAGAGAAGGTTAGGCTAATTTGAGCTCATCTGAAGGAAGCTTCGGACAAGTAAAAGTCCTATGCTGATCTCAAACGGAAGGATATAGAATTTGTAGAAGGTGACAGAGTTTTCTTGAAGGTGTCGCCGTGGAAGAAAGTGTTGAGATTTGGTCGGAAAGGCAAGCTGAGCCCTAGGTTTACCGGGCATTATCAGGTGTTGAAACGAGTGGGACCAGTAGCTTATCAGCTCGAGTTGCTACTAGGGTTGAGTCAAATGCATAATGTGTTTCATGTTTCTATGCTTAGACGCTATCGCTCAGATCCTTCTCATGTTGTGCCGGTGGAAGTAATTGAGGTAAGCCCAGACTTATCTTTTGAGGAGGAACAAGTGCAGATCCTGGATCGGGATGTCAAAGTATTACGTAGGAAATCAGTCCCTTTGGTGAAGGTATTGTGACGGAACCATGGATCAGAAGAAGTGACATGGGAGCCGGAGGATGTTATGCGGTAGCAATACCCTCAACTCTTTTGATCAGGTAAATTTCGAGGCCGAAATTTATCTTAAGGGGGGTAGAACTGTAACATCCTGATTATGTGGGTCTGTGCATTCTGTGTGTAGGTGTTAGCTTGAGATTTAGAGGTGCGAATTGGGCTCAGGTTTGGGCTGAGACCTGGGTAATTTTTCTAACGAAGAGCTATAGGACATAATTAAAATGGGTATCTGTGTTTAATTTGCAAGGTGGGCTTGTGGCCCAAAATTAGGTGGTGTCGCAAGGGAGCAAGTGGGCAGCATCACTAATGGAAAGGATTTGGGCCAAGTGTTGGCCGCTTAGGGCCCAAGCTTTTGGGCTAGAATTCGGCACTCCAAGGGGGGAATGGAGGACGGCACAATGGCTTGAAAATAGGAGTTTTAATTCTTGTATTTTATTGATAATATGAAGGGAGGAGTTAGTGCCAAGGAGGCCTCTCTAAAAAGGGAGGATATAGATTAAGATAACAAGAGGCATAAGAGCTATCAGGTGATGGTAGAGTTGGCCGAAAATCAAACTCTGGAGAGGGGGTGAAATTAGGTTGACATGCCAAAATTAGTAGGCATAAGTGATCATATTTTGCATCTAGTCAAGTCAAAATTTCCTTTCTCTTGTGAGCTCTCTCTCCCTTTCTTTGTCGTAACTCCCTAGCTCTCTCTCCTCTTCAATATTTTCCTAAAAGCCAAACCCTCTTTGACCATACTTTCTTCTTCCATAGCCGAACCTTTTAGCCACCTTTCAGTAGTGTTTTCTCCATCTCTCTAAGAACCAAACCCCTAACCATACAATTAAAGATCTTATTTCCATTTTCGGCTTCTATTTTGGATTCCCTCTGTGCCAGCTCTTGCCGAATCATCATCTCAAGATCGGTAAGTCACCATTGTTCTCTTCTTTGCTATCTCTTTCTCATCTTCATCACTTTCTCAATATCTCGTTGATTTTCACTCGTTATTCTTAGAAGCCGAATCTACTCTGTGGTGACTACTTGTGCCAAAATTATAAGAAGACTAAAGGGATTCAATCATCATTTTAGCCAAGTTCAAGGCTCCGAGATTTGTCAATCTAGGAAAAGGCCGTTGCCGTGAACATCGATTTCTTTTAGTTTGTTCTCACTACTTTAATGTGATTTAGTGACCAAGGTGTGTTCATGGACTCGAATGCCAGCCAAACGACAGGAAGGGTTGGATCTGTAAACCCAACCCCTAAGTACAAGAAGCGAGCAGTATCAGGAGTGTGAGATTGGCCGCCGGGTTGTGGGCCAGCATTAGAGCAAGATCTTAGGCCGGTAGTAGTAGTCTCGAGTGGCGATAGTGTTAAAGTCGAAAGTGTGATAGTACGAGAAATAGGTGTGTAACTCTTACGCACTTCATATGTTGTTATGTTAAATGTTGTGTTTGTTGAAAGCCTAATTAACAGTGGAAACATTATGTTACCCTTATAAGCAAGGACTCCAGGTAAGTCCAATATGGTGAATAACGTGCTTTATCTATGTGGAAACTGTGTGTACTATGTTAAGTTTTTTTTTATGTATTAAGCATGATCATATTGTAGGGAGAAACATATACATGAAATATGGGTATGATGAGAGGAGGGGGAAGGCATGATTTATCAGACTGTCACCAGTGGTTAGGTACCACACGTGGGTTGGCCCCACATATCATGATTTTGTGACCAAGTCTCAATGGTTTGAAACCACCAGTGGTTGGGTACCACATGTGCTTATTTTATGACTTGTCCCAGTGGTTAGGTACCACAGTGGGTTGGCCCCACATATCGATTTAAGGGATCGTCACCAGTGGTTAGGTACCACAAGTGGGTTGGCCTCACATATGAATATTTGTAACTTCGGCTACCAGTGGTTAGGTACCACCAGTGGCTAGGTGCCACAAGGGGTAGATTTGGGAGTCTCGGATGGATATTTAGGTTGGATGGGTTGCATGACTTGCATAATACCATATGAATCTGTGTATGAGTTTAACGTCTTTTGGGATGGGGAATTACACACTGAGTCTCGGTGGCTCACCCCTTCCGTTACATTTTGCAGATAATGCTTAGATCGTGGATCCGAAGCCGGGGTGGACTCATGGTGGCCATGCTCAACATTCAATTTCATCGTTTATTTTGGATTTAGTTTTCTATACTTTAAGTTTTAGATTTCGGTTCTTGTAATAAGGCCACTTAAACTTCACTTTGGGATTTGTTTTTTTTCTTTCTTTTTCCTTAAACTATTATTAAATGAAAAAGGCATGCCAAGTAATTTATGATATGAATGTTTTTATAAACTTAAGATAATTTTTTTTAGTTTTTCTAAAGATATACGTCGAATGAATAATAATCAACAAGGAAATTCTATCACGCTAAATCAAGTTTGAAAATGTTTTAACAATTCACCCTGTTCAACCACAATTTTCTTAAACTACACCAAAGTTTTCCTTGCAAATCAAGTCGACAAAATAGTTTTAGAAACAATTTTCTTCCAGTGACACGCCAGATTCGGTCGTAGCGGTTAGACCGGGTTTGGGGTGTTACACTCCTCAAAGGAGACTGATTCACATGAGTTCATGCCGGCAGCTTCAGCTACTCAACACGCCAAGGGTCTTCGAAACCTTTTTGGTTCTATTTTTCTTTTCTCATCTCCTTTATTTTCCTTATCTTTACTTCTTTTCCTCTTAATTTAGTTTATTTTATTCTAGTTTCTTAGTGTCAGGTTCATCAGGCTGCTAGAGTATCACTCCGGAACCATGACCACAGCCCTTCCGCAGCCTTAAAAGTCACACCCACTTCGTGAACCATCTATCAATAAAGACACCTTACTCCATTAATCGTTTCTTTGAATTTCAGTTTTCTTCTTAGTCTCCTTCTCTTTATTTTTCTTGTCCTTAATTATATTATTAGTATATTTTTAATGTTTCTTTAGATTTCCTGGCTATATCTTTCTAGGCTACCCAATTTCTTCATCTAGCACAGTGCTTGTTAGTAGCCACCCCATAGGCCCATAGAAAACGCCCCCACCTCCAATTCGACAAAGGAACAAGGATTCATCCAAAAATTCAGGAAGTTTTACTTCTTCCCCTTCTCTTTTGATTTTATTATTACATGATTACTTATCTGTCTTTGTACATTGAGGGCAATGTACATCTTAAGTGTGGGGGGTAAAAGTACCTAACTTTTTGCATTATTCTCAAACCTCTGAATTTAGTCTTGTCCCTAAGTATTTTTCTCATATTATTAATTAGGATGAAATTTATAATGATTTATGATTTTTATTGATATGTTTTGGATTAAGTCATTGATAATTGTGCATTGATGATTAAAATTGAAGAATACTAGAGAATCAAGCATGATAAGTCTATTTTTTCTCAAGAATCAAAAATTTTCTAGGTTGTTGAACTGAATTTGAATATCACCTTGAAGTTTGAAATTTATAGGAATTGATGTCAAATACCCATAATTTTTGTGAGATTTTGAGCCTTATAGAGAATATATTCTTTTTCGTGCTCACTTTATTAATTATGAGTGTGTCAACACTGAATTGTTATTCTAGAACTTGCCTCGTTTATATATGTCGAGACCACATTATTGATTTGATATACTGAGATGATAAAGGCACCTAGGTTTTAACCCATTCACACCACCAAAAAGCCTACCTACATAATTAACCCCTAGTGAACACTTTTTAATCCTAACAACCCTTTTTATTGATTTACCTACTAATATTAACCCAAAAACCCTTTCTATTTATTATCACCATTCTTTTGACTACCCTTCTATCAAGAATTGATTTGATCAGTTGCCTAATTAGTTTATTTCAGTTGATAAAGTTCTTTCTTTATTATGTATTTTCTTAGTTTTTTTTTCTCGAGAAAAAAATTGATCGAAAAATCAAAGTATATTCAGCATTAGTAGTATAAAAAGTGAGCTTATGCATTTAATTTTCAATTATCAAGGAAAAAAAAGCTCGTAGTATTATTAGTTTCAATGTTTCAATTGATGTAATCATTTATTTTCCATTTCATTGTTCTTAGTTAGGTAAATTTGTCAAGTCAATCTTGATTTTTAACCTTCTAATTCAGCCTTTATCCACTCCTTTAACCCAAGCCCCGTTACAACCCTGTTAAAGACCTTTTGGTTTGTGTATTATCTCATATTACAGTGGTGGAGATTTGATTTTCAGGCAAGCCTATGGGATTAACTTTTCAGGTTCGACTGTTGAGTGCTTAATTGTGAACCTTAAACACTTTTGAGTGATTTGAGTGAATCTTTAGTGAGGATGTCAATCCTTGTCGGTTTTGAATCAAAGGTAATTATTTAGATAAGGGGAGACACCTATGTTTTCAAGCTACAAAATATATGACTTAGAATTGTTTGAATCTTTAGGAGTCTTTGAGTTAA
The DNA here is from genome assembly GCA_025506655.1 of Gossypium rotundifolium. Lineage (NCBI taxonomy): Eukaryota > Viridiplantae > Streptophyta > Magnoliopsida > Malvales > Malvaceae > Gossypium > Gossypium rotundifolium. The sequence goes on from CP106725.1 coordinate 55,611,732, forward strand.
ATTATCGATGTATGAATTATATATGAATTATGATGAAGCATTATTGATGAATAATGAATTGTAGAAAGTTCGTTTTAATTGTAAGTTGAGAATTTTGCTTGAGGACAAGCAAAAGCTTAAGTGTAGGGGTATTTGATAAACTGTAAAAGTAACATATTTTAACCCTATATTTAGCATACTTTTGGATGATTTAGCCCTCGATTTATGTAAAAAGGTGCTATTAATCCTTTCTTTTCATGTTTTATACTCAGGAAAGCACCTAGGGACAAAAAGAAAGAGAAACGAGCTTAAAATAGGCCAATTTGGGCCAAAAGGGAAATCGACATGGCCTGGACTTCAATTTACACGGTCGTGCCTCAATCAATAGAATCGAAACACGACTGGACTATGATTTACATGGCCGTACCTAAATCAACAGAATCGAAACACGACCTGGACTTCAATGTACATGGTCGTGCCTAAATAAATAGAATCGAAACACGGCCTAAAGTCAATTTACACGGGTATGTGCCATGGTCGTGGCCTTGTCGTGGAAAAGAGGAATTTCACTTGGAAAAGGATACTTAGGGAGAAAGAAACACATTCCAAGAGCCTATATAAAGACCCTAAGTGTAACCTAAAAGAAGGCGGTCAGTTAGGAAGTCAGCTAGGCCAAGAAGCCGAGCCAGAAGGCCAAATTTTGGGAATCACTCGAAGATAGTCAGTTGATCCATTTCAAGAAGCTGAAATTCTACTCAAGACAGCGGATCTCTCCTTCAATTTCTTCAGGGGGTTTTAGGGATTCTTATGTTTTGTTTTATCTTTTCTCTTGAGATGTTTTGTTTTATCATTATGAACTAAACCCTTTAGATACCTGAAGGGGATGAAGCCTAGATGAATCTTGTTATTATTTATTGAACTATATGATAAATACTTAGTTTGTTCTTAATTTTGTGTGCTTAATTCTTGTGTTAATATTTCTGAAATATTGATTCAAGTCGAATGTGCTTAGGTGGTGGAGTAAAAGTCCCTGCTTAAGAGTAGATCTAGCATAATTAAGCGGAGTTGTTCGCGCGCCTAGAGATAGGGTGACGAGATTTTGCCAGATTAGCGTGAAACCTAATATGGGAATCCATAGTTCGATTTATTACTATTCTAAGGGGTTATTAAGTGAGAAAGAGATTTCCGTTAATTAACCTAGGTTTAGACGTTATTCACCTCGAGAGAGGGTTTAATATACGTTAGGGAGTCTTACGGATCAAGTTAAGTGAATAAATCGTATGGTTCAGTGTTGGATAACAAGTGAAGTTTAGGTGGATTCTTCCTAAGGGTATCATCTTAATCAACTGAGTTTTTCCTAAAGCTATTTTCCCAAATTCATTCTTTTTGTCTTTGCGTCTTAGTTTAGTAATTAATTAGTTAATTTAGATTTAATCAACCAAATCATTTAATATTTAGGCTAAATAATAGAAAGAAAGTGAGTATTAGTACTTTTAGTTCCTTTGGGTTTGACAATCTGGTCTTGCCTAAACTATACTACTGTTCGATAGGTGCACTTGCCTTAAGTCATTGTCAGAGTTAGTTTCCAGGTTCGATCATTCTCTATTATAAATTTTAAAACTCAACAAAATTTAGACGATCAAGGCCACCAGGAGTGTTCTCGTGCACTTGGGCCGTTATGGACCTCGTTGGGCTGAAATGGGTCATGTGGGCCCAATGGGCTCGTGGGCCCCACACGAATAAAATCCACGAAGAGTAGTAGATATTGGATTGGGCCACGTAGTTTGCATAGCCGTGACTGAATTTGGGCTGAATGGGCCACACGAGCGTAGGGCCCACTTGGGCCAAATATTGGGCCTTGGGCCCATTTACACCGTTTTGGCGATATATGTTATCTGTGTCGCTAGAGGCGACTGTAGACCTTCAGGAAGGTTGTTATATGACTGAAATACCCCTAAAGAGTGAAATGATCGCAATACCCTTGTAAGGTAAAATGACCGTAATACCCCTGTAAGGTAAAATGACCGTAATGCCCCTGTAGGGTAAAATGACCGTAATGCCTCTGTAGGATAAAATAATCGTAATGCCCCTGTAGGGCAAAATGACTGTAATGCCCCTGCAGGGTAAAATGATCGTAATGCCCCTATATGGGTAAAATGACCGTAATACCCCTACAGGGTAAAATGATCTAATACCCTTGTAGGGTAAAATGACCGTAATACCCCTATAGGGTAAAATAACCGTAATGCCCCTGTATGGTAAAATGACCGTAATGTCCCTGTAGGGTAAAATGACCGTGATGCCCCTGTAGGTAAAATGACTATAATACCTTTGTAGGTAAATTGATCGATATACCCCCAAAGGGTAAAATGACTATTTTGCCCCTCGAGGGTAAATGATTGATTTTTCTGCAATGTAAATGATTGATTTGTCTGTGACGTAAATGACTGATCTGTTTGTGATTTAAATGATTGATTTATCTGTGATTTGTATGGCTGATTCTGAGCATGACATTTTGCATACACGACATACTACATGGGTTGGGATACTGTTATGGAGGAAGTATTGTTACTGGTGGCTTTGACACATATATCGTTATCGAAGCTTTTATCGCGATACCATTCTTTGGTAGTTTTCTTTGTGATACCGCATCGGTAGCTTTGTCGCGATGCTACCGATGGTCGTGTAATCGGTCATATTATCATTATCGATGGTCGTGTGCCAATCATATTACTACTATCGATGGCTTTATGCCAATCATATTATTGCACTCATGGCGTTATAGCTATCCTGTTTATGGCTCTTAGCTATTATGATTACTGGCAGCTTTGCTGTGATACTGACTAGTGCTGCAACCGGTGTTGATATTGGTGTGTTGGCCAGGTGGGTCGATTTTATCCCCACATGGTGTGTTGGTTGGTACGGGTGGTGTGTTGGCTGGATTAGGATGGGTTGCATGATTGCATTGTTGCATTTCTGTTATTGATATTGTCACTATATTGGGCTTAGGCCCATATGTATTCTGTTTCTGATTTTGATACTGTAATGGGCTAAGGCCCACACTATGCTGTTACTGTTTTTGGTTAAAGCCCACGATTCAAGCATCGAAAAGGGCTCGAGCCCGCATCATATCGCATATATTATCGATCGAATGATAGGGGATTACACACTGAGTTTTTCGTAAACTCACCCCATTTTTAACCTTTTAAGTAATCCCTAGCGTTAGACGGTTTGGTGCTGCGAGGGACTCAGAGATGGCCACTCTACTGCTCCTTTTTTCATTTACTTGGCTTTTATTTACTATTAGTTTTCATCTGGGTTTTTATATTTGTAATAAGGACTCTTCAATTTTCTAGCTTTCGATCGGAGATTTAAATCATTATGATTTATACTTGTTAGAAGTAGAACGTGGTTTTCCCAAAACGATAACTATTTTCAAAACACAAAGTTTTTGCAACGATTTTTAAGCTTCCACAACAAACAAGGTTTTAGAAGTAATGACGATTTAAAATGATTAACAAAATGCTGGTATAATATGAGTTCTAACAAAGAGGCTTCAACCTCCAAACGAGTTTTTTTATCAATAAGAAAAATGGTTTCCAAAAAGCACTTCAATGTGACACCACCAAATTTGGCCATAACTTCTAGGTCGAGTTTGGGGTGTTACACCATAGGTAAAAGAATCGCTATTTGCAAATGGGTGTTTAAAAATAAGAAGGGTTTGAGTCCCAACACACTAGGTGCAAGGTAAGACTAGTAGCAAAGGACTACAGTCAAGCGGAAGAAATTGATTTTCATGATGTTTTCTCTCCCGTTGTGAGACATACATCCATTCAAGCCCTTTTAGCCCTTGTTCCATCAAATAATCTTTGAGTTAGACTAGTTAGATGTAAAGACTGTTTTCGTTCACAGTGACCTTGATGAGGACATCTACATACAATAACAGGAAGGTTTCAACTTTGAAGGTAAAGAAGATTATGTTTGTCTCTTACAAAAGTCTTTGTACGATTTCAAGCAATCTCCTCGGTAGTGATATAAAAATTTTGACTCCTTCATATTGAGTATTGGTTTTTCTCGATGTATGAAAATTGTGTTTATCTACAATGTCTTAATGATAGTTCTTTTATATACTTGCTACTTTGTGTTGATGATATGTTACTTACGACTAAGAATCTATCTAAAATTGATTGTCTTAATACCATGCTTAACTCTAAGTTTGAGATTAAAGATTTAGGTGCAGCAAAAAAAATTTTGAGGATGAAAATTTTGAGAGATAGACATTTCGAGAAATTATTTTTATAGCAACAAAGGTACATCAAGAAGACCATTGAATGATTTGAGATGCAAGATGCAAAATCGGTAAATACTCCTTTAGTTGCACACTTTTAACTCTCAATTTCAGATTCCCCATAGATTGAAGAAAATGAAAGGTACATGTCAAAGTTACCTTATTCAAGCATAGTTGGAAGCTTGATGTATGCAATGGTATGCACTTGTCACGATATTTCACATGTTGTTAGTGCTGTTAGCTGATACATGGCAAATCGTGGTAAGTTATACTGGCACATAATTAAATGGATTTTTAGATATTTACAGGGCACTTCTAACATGTGATTAGAGTTTGGAAGAACTCAAAAAGGTCTAATCGGATATTTGATTCTGATTATGCAGGAACTTAGACCAAAGAAGGTATCTCATAGGTTACCTATTTGCTTTTGGGAATTGTGTCATTAGTTGGAAAGTGACACTTCAAGCTACAGTGGCTTTGTTGACTACTGAATAGAATACATAGCAATTACAAAAGCAGTAAAAGATGTAATTTGGTTAAAGGACCTATTCAGTGAACTGGTAAGTGAAAAATGGGCAATTGTTGTATATTGCGATAATCAAAGTGTCATACATCTCACCAAAAATCAACTGCATCATGAGAGAACGAACCACGTAGACATTCGTTATTCTTTTAAGAGAACGAAGCACATAAACATCAGGGGATATTCAGATTCTTAAAATTGGCATATAACACAAACCAGTTGACATGTTGACAAAGGGCGTTCTTTAACTTGGTAAGTATTCGATGAAAAATTAGTTAACCCCGTAACAAGGCTCGGTAAGGGAATTGGTCCAAAAATGAGTCAAGGTGGAGACTTGTGGGAGAATGTCTCTTATTTTGACCAAAATTTATTTTGACTTTTCTTCTCCTCGTTAAACTTTTTTTAGTTTCCCACTTAAAATTTAATTAAACTAGGTTTTGTAGTCATATATGCTATGAATTTCAGCCTGTAAATAAGCCTTAGTTGCTCTAGGTTTTACATGACAAAAATATCTAGATTGAGAGAAATTTTGTTCTTTGTTTTAAAGGGTTTTTCTTGTGGAGCTTCAGTTTTCTTTTAATTCTCTCCATCTTTTGTAATCTCCTTTATTATAGTGAAATCTCCTTTTGCCCGTGGTTTTTTACCCTCTTTTGAGGAGTTTTTCCATGTAAAATTTGCATGTTCGATCTTTTCAATTTGTAGCTTCTGCACTTTGTTTACATATTGAATAGATGAATGGTATGAGTTGAATCATGACATGTTGATTGATTTGGGTGACATTTGAGGTATATTGGTATAATTTTTAATATGGTTTAAATGTGATAGACTGGTATGTGTTCTATTTAATTTATGCATGTTTTGAATAGTTTTAATTATGCATTTGAACATAAATTATGTTTTGGATATAGTTTGGCATGATGTGTAACACCCTATACCCAACCCGGTTTACCAGGCCAAATATAAAATGTCACAATAATTACATACTTAACAAAATTTTACAATCTACAAAAACTATACAAAATGTACTTCTTATTTATTTAAAATCCTTTTTAAGATAAAAGGTTTGAATGAAACATTTATCATTTGTCATAGACTCTCGAAGGTAGTATAAAGCCTTACAACATAAATGTTTGATTAACCAGGCATTTCGTAACGTGTATCACTATTTGTCATTTGAAAACATGTAACAGCCTATTTTTCAGTGGTATCAGAAACAGTAATTTTGGGGCCACCAAATTCGACGAATAGGTTCATAAATATTATTATTTAAAATTTATGAGTCAAACTTGGTTTTAAAAAGGTTTTTAACATAGTGATTTTTTTATATAAGTGATTTATTAAGTTCAAGTGGTAAAACCCTAAGATCAAGTGGTTTTAGAAAATAAGGTATCGGGACCTTGATAAACCATAAAAGTAACACATTTTAATCCCATGCTGAGCATGTTTTTGGATGTTTATTTATGAAATTGGTGAATTCGATGCTCCTAATCCTTTAAATTTGTATTTCTATACTTAGGAGAGCATAGGGAAGTGAAAGGAGCAAAAAATGGGCCAAAATTGGGCAAAATGTGCCATATTAAGGATCCACACTGCCAAAGTTAGAACCACACGGGCAGGGCACATGCCCGTGTGAACCATACGGGCTGGACACACACCCGTGTGCCAACCCGTGTCAATCGCGAGCCACGTAAATTATCACACGGCCTGAACACCCTCACACGAGCTGAGCACACGCCCGTGTCCCTGTCGCACCCTACTTGTTTTCACGCAAAAAATCTAATTTTTAAGGTTTCTGAGCCTTCTAAAGTCTATAAATACACGCCAGAGGAAGACCTAAGGGAGCACGCAGAGTAGAACGAAAAAATTACTCGAAGAAGCCGTCGGAATTATCTTGGAAGCGGATTCACTCCAAGATTTAAGATCTCCATCAAGTTCTTTAGAAGTTTTTGGGTTCTTTATGTCTTTTTGTTTTCTTAATTCTGAGATGTTTTCCTTTTACGTAATGAACTAAACTCCCTAAATACCTAGGGAGGATGAAACCTATGATGAATCTTATTATTTAATTATCTGAATTACACGATAAATACTTGTTCTTGTTCTTAATTATGTGTTCTTAACCCTTTCTTTAATTTTTTTAGGATATTAAGTCAAGATTGATGTGCTTATTCAGTGGAGCAAAAGTCCCTGTTTAAGAGTAGATCTCACGTAATTAAGCGGAGTTGATTGCAACCCTAGAAAGAGGATGACATAAATCTACTGGATTAGAGTCAAATCTAATAAGGGAATCCATAGATCGAGTTAATACGACGATAGGGGTTTTAATTAGAAAGAGATTTCAATTAATCAACCTAGAGTCAGTTGTTTTTAGTCTCGAAAGAGATATTAACATAATTTAGAGATTTCTACGGATCAAGACAAGTGAATAAATTGGTTAATTCAGAATCAGAATAATAAGTGAAGTCTAGGTGGATTCTTTCTTGGGTATTGTCTTTATTCATTGGTTTATTCGATTACTTTCTTCACTCTCTGTTGCGTTCATAGTTAATTAGTTAAATTTTAGATTAAAACAAAACCCCTTAACTACTAGGCTAAATAATAAGAAGATAGTTATTACTAGTAATTTTAGTCCTTGAGGATACGATATTCGGACTCATCAAAGCTATACTACTGTTCGATAGGTGCACTTGCCTTTTTCAAAATATTAGTTAGTTTCGAGCCCATCAAGTTTTTGGCACCATTGTCGGGGACTAAGATATTAGGAACGCTTAATTTTTATTACTTTAGCCATTCTTATTTTTATTTGCAATTTATTTTTTTATTTTAATTTACTAACTTTTCTTTTATTTGCTTCTGGCATGTATTTTAAGTTTATGACTAGAAGAAACCCATCAGGACCATTACTTTTTGACAGTGAGATAGAAAGTACCGCTCGTAGAAATTGTAGAGAAATAAGGCGAAGTCTACAGTATATAGAGGAAGAGCAAAAGGACGATACTAATTCTACCGAGGAGATGGCTGATAATAATCCACTACCCTCGATGGTTGCCACAAATCCTGCTCCTCGTACTATGTACAACTATGCTAAGCCTAATTTGACTGGGGCTGAATCAAGTATTGTGAGGCCTGCTGTTGCTGCAAATAACTTTGAGCTAAAGCCAAACACTATACAAATGATCCAATAATGTGTTCAGTTCGATGGTTTACAGGATGAGGATCCAAATACTCATTTAGCTAATTTTCTAGAATTCTACGATACTTTTAAAATCAATGGCATTTATAACAATGTCATTCGCCTTCTGTTATTCCCTTTTTATTTAAGAAATAAATCTAAAAGTGGTTGAACTCGTTACCACGAGGTTCTATAACTACTTGGGAACAGATGACCGAAAAGTTTTTATTAAAATATTTTTCGCCGGCTAAAATGGAAAAGTTGAGGAATGATATCTCTTTTTTTTTTTTTGGTAGATGGATTTAGAAACTCTTTATGATGCATGGGAGAGGTATAAGGACTTATTGAGAAGGTGCCCTCACCATGGGTTACCTTTATGGCTACAGGTTCAAACCTTCTACAACGGTTTGAATCCCTCAACTAGACAGTTGATTGATGCAGCCGCCGGCAGTACTCTAAACAAAAAAACCCCTAAAGTGACTTATGAGCTTGTAGAGGAGATGTCACTGAATAACTATTAGTGGCAAGTCATGAGAACAAAGCCGACAAAAGCCGCCAGTGTTTTCAACCTCGACGCAGTCACCATGTTATCAAACCAGGTAGAACTCTTAAATAAAAAGATTGATGGTTTATGTGTTTCTACGCAGGTACACCCGGTGATGCAATGTGACACAAATGGAGGAGGGATGAACACCATAAAATATCCATCTTACAACCCGAGCATTGAGAATGAGCAAGTTCACTATATGGGTAATAATTCTAGACCTCAGAATAATCCCTATAGTAACACTTACAATGTAGGTTGGAGGAACCATCCCAATTTCTTATGAGGTGGTCAAGGGAACCAGAGACCACAACCCCCTCTAGGCTTTCAACAACCTTACCAACAAGAGAAGAAGTTGAATCGTGAAGAGATGCTGACAAAATTCATCTTGGTGTCAGAAACTTTCAAAACACCGAAACAGCACTCAAAAATTAGCAAGCGTCGATTCAAGGGCTCAAGAACCAAATAGGTCAACTTGCTAAGCTGATCTCAGAACGACCACAAGGTAACTTGTTGAGTAATACAAACCTAACCCAAGGGAGCAACTCAATGCCATCACCGTGCGCGACGAAAAGGGTTAGTAGAATCTGAATCTAAACCGAGGCAAAAAGTTATGGTAATTAAAGGTAAGGTTGAGGTGAGCCACAATGCACAGACATCGATAAGTAAGGAATATAAACCTCGTGTTCCATATCCAAATGCGACAAGGAAGGACCACACAAATGAACAATTTGGTAAATTCCTTAAACTATTGAAAAAGTTGCATATTAACTTGCCGTCTATTGAAGCTCTTTTGTAGATGCCCAACTCAATTAAATTTTTAAAAGCTTCTAGAAAACAAACAGAAGTTAGATGATGCATCGCATGTGGAGCTAAACGTAGTCTGTTCATCCATTTTACAGAATAAACTACCCAACAAACTAAAGGATTAAGGGAGTTTTACTATTCCTTGTTTAATTGGTAGTTTAGATGTTGACAATGCCTTGCCTGATTTAGGGGCGAGTATTAATGTCATGCCCTATAAAATGTTTAAGCAACTAGGTCTTAGGAAACCTAAACAAACTAGGATGAGCATTCAAATAGTAGATAAAACTATTAGATTTTCTAGGGGAATTGTCAAGGATGTGCTTGTAAAAATTGATAAATTCATATTCCCAGTTGACTTTGTCATTCTAGACATGGATGAGGATAGTGATGCACCTTTGATTTTAGGACGACCCTTTTCAGCAACTGCTAGAACTCTCACAGATGTTGGTACAGGTTAGTTAATACTTCGTGTAGATAATGACACGATTAAACTCCAAGCTAGTGATTCTGTTAGGATATCTAGTGATCAAGATGATATTACGAGTTCTGTTAATGTTAATAACCTTATGGCTTAACATTATTTGTAGGAAACACCTCAAAAAATGTGATAGAGCCACGGTCCAATTTATATGACACAAACAGAATAAATCATGAAGAACGAAGGCTTCAGATCGATGAACTAGACGAATGGCAGACGCATGTTAAGGAGAAACCAAGGATACACGATGTAGAACTTAAACAACATCATAATGAGCTTTAAGATGAAACAAATCAATTTAAGGTTGGAGACCAAGTACTGTTGGGCAAAGCGGACGCTCGAGTTGTCACTTCAAAGCCCAATAGAAATGGAGCAACTCTTTTTACAGTACTGAATGTCTTTCCACATGGTACGATCGAGGTAAATCATTCTAAATTAGGCACCTTTAAGGTAAATAGCACTCGACTTAAACCTTACTTTGATATTAGAACTGATAACAGGAGAGAGGAGTGTCAACTCCTCGAACCACTATAACCATACGAATGAGAGGTAAGCCAAGCTTAGACTCTAAATAAGCGCTTTTCAGGAGGCAACCCGAGCACTAACCCTATAATTAGTTTATTTTTACTTCTTTTCATGTTTAAATGCAGGTTTTTGACCCACACAGCCTGGACACACGGGTGTGTCCTTGGCTATATGGAAATAGGGCTAAAATTTTCCCAAAAAATTGATAGAGACACGGCCTTAAATTAAACCACACGGGCGTGCGACACGGCCGTATGGACCACACGACTTGGACACACAGGCGTGTCCTAGGCCGTGTGAAACCTAGAACAATTTTTTTTAATTTTAAAACAAGTCAGAGAGTTACATGGGCAAGCCACACGGCCATGTGTGAGACACGGCCTAGCCACACGGGCGTGTGGGAGGTCACACGGGCATGGGAGAAGCGAAAGATGATATACGTGGTCGTGCGACTCGGTCGTGTGAGCCACACGACCTGGACACATGAGCGTGTCCGAGGCTGTGTGAAGATTGGGCTATTTTTTCCCTCGACAAACATGGGTTGAAAACAATACCACACAAGCGTGTGACACGGTCGTGTGACACGGTCGTGTGGCCTAACACGGGTCGTTACACGATTGTGTCACCTATAAAACCCCTTTTTTATTTTTCTTTTTCTTCCTTGTTCCTCCAAAACCCCCAACCCTAGCCACCGCAACCCTCCCCCTGCTACCGCCAGCCACCGTCGATTTTCCCCTCCCTTTGCTTCTCCTTTTCCCTTCTTTCCCAACCCGAAACACCACATTCCCTCTTCCTTTCCCTTCCATTTCTTTTCTTTTCCCCCTTCTTTCTTCACTTCCTCTTCAAAACTTCCTTCCCACTACCCATCGTCGCCCATTCGCCGTCGACCACCAATCGCACCTCACTCCGGCCACCACTTTTGCCACCGTCAGTTCTTTCTTTTTTCCCTTTTTGCCCCTTTTCTTTTATTTTCTTTTCTTTATTATATTTTTGTTATTTATCATTTATTATTATTTTTTATTAGTTATTTTATTTTCTTTTCTATCATATATTATTTTCTTAGTATTATTACATTATATGAATCTTATTTACTTACTAATTTTATGATAATTTGATACTAGTTTGCTCTTTGTTTCATTTACTATTAATTGTTGATTTATTTTTAGTAATACTTATTTCTTACTTTCGAATCTAACTTTCAATTAAAAATATGTTATTTGATTTTACTCCACTAGTATTTTTCACCATTGTTATTCTTGATAGCTATAATTTTTTTTCTCTCGAATACACTAGTTTAGAAGTAATATCTTAGGACTACTTGGAATTTTTTTGGTGATATCTTCTTTAATACATTGTTTTACTTTTTTAAGTACACCATTACAAATACTCGTGGTAAAACCAAAGTCACCATTCCTGATTTAAAAAAGCAAAAGGATCCAGTGTGACCTCCTCGAATGCCTCCAATGAAGTGCGCCACCCTTACCTCTGATTTACCGCGGACACACTGAAAGACCTCTTTCAGCTCCTTCGAGTACAACCACTAGGTTTGGGCCGCTGCATCGATTGGGCCGCATTGGAGCAAGTCCACCTCGCTGACGAGGTCCGCACCTTCATTGTCATAGCACCATGGGATCGATTCTTCAGTATCATCGAGCCCACTTATATAGAGATTACTTTGGAGTTCTGCTCGACGTTCCACCTTCAGAGTGTCATGTCAGTCCATGACGAGCTCGACACCATCATATTTTGCCTTGGTGGTGGGTGCGTCACATGAGCATCCCAAAATTTGGTGGTGCTTTGGGACTATACATAGAAGAGTTCAAGAGCATCGAGGACTTTCTTCAGCTACATCGCCACATTCATTACTCACCCTCGCATTGTTGGAACAATATCAAAGGTGGCCTTACAACCTATGATGCCAGTCGCTCGAAGGTGACCTCTCTCTCTCCAACCCTACGATACATTCACACTCTCTTAGCTCACACTTTGGCAGGCCAGAGAGAGAGCACCGAAGTTGTGAGCACACACGATGCATACTACTTATGGAGCATGGCCCACGGCCATATTATTGACCTGGCATACTTTCTTGCTTTATCTTTCCGCCATCAGACCTACTGTTACAGGAAGGGCACCATCTACTTAGCCCCTTAGGTGACTCGCTTATCTCGACACTTCGGTCTCCTCGACACATCGGAGCAGTCCTCCACGCTCACACTTGTTGGCCAGATGTCCCCTCTGGGCATCTCGAGCATGCTTCACATGAGAATGATCGAGAGGCGTCGTGGATTCGATCCTCCCCAGTACTGATTGTCTCGTGCTGATGATCAGGATGATCCCGAGGACATCACAAAGAAGTCCCTCTCCCTCACGAGGATCCACCCCACCCTCGAGGCCACCTTACAGCAGATATGCCTTCATCTCCATATTTCACCTTCAGCACCGCCACCTTGCAATGCATCTAACGATGAGGACCTTTGAGTCCATTTATTTAATTTTATTTTTATTATTTTTTCCTTTTTATTTTTATTTTTAGTCTATTTTTCCTTTATGTTTCTTATTCAAAGACTTATCTTTTATATTTTCAACTATATTTTAGTTTTTATGATTGTTCCTAATTGAGTAATCCGTTAATGTTCTTCCACAGTTGTGTTTATTTTCTTAATAGTTTCTCAGAATCATGCAATTCACTTTGCTATATCTACAATTCCGCATTCACTATTCAACGGATTTCATCCAAAATTCAGGAAGTTTCACTTCTCTCCCTCTCTTATGATTTTCTTATTATATTGTCATTATCTATTTTGGTACATTGAGGACAATGTACATATTAAGTGTGGGAGGTTAATTATATCATTATTAGAAAATCTCTGAATTATATCTTGTTCTTAAGTAATTTTTGATATTATTATTAGAATGAAATCTTTATTGACTTATGATTTTTATTGATATGTTTAGGATTAAGTCATAGGTAATTGTACATTGATTGTTTAAACTTTAAGACACTAGAGAATCAAGCCTGATAAGTCTATTTGTTAGTTTTTTTTCCCTAAATTTAAATATTACCTTGAAATTTGAGATTTATAGAATTGACATCAAAAAATCATAATTTTTGTGAGATTTTGAGCCTTTATGAGCATACACTTTTCTTGCTCACTTTATTATTGGTTATAAGTGTGTCAATATTGATTTGTTATTCTAGAACTTGCTTTGATTATGCATATTGAGACCACACCTTTGATTTGATATACTGAGATGATAAAGGCACCTAGGTTTTAATCCACTTATCCCAAAAAGCCTACCTTCATAATTAAGCCTTAGTGAACCCCTTTGAGCCTAATAAACCATTTCTTGATCTACCCTTAATACCAACCCAAAACTCATTGTTTTTTATTCACTAGGAATTCTTCTTATTGTATTAACCCCTTTTTTTGTCGAGATTTGATTTGATCAGTTGCCTAACTATGTTCTTTATTTCAGTTGTTAAATTCTTTCTTATTATTGTACATTCTTAAAAAAAAGTGGAAATATATATTCGTTATTACTAGTTTTATGTTATTTGAGCTTAAATGGTTAAGTTCATATTTTGAGAAGAAGCTCATGTTATTATTGTAATTATTCATTATTAATTTATTTTTCTAGTTAGTTAAATTGTCAATTCAATGTCGATTTTAACCCTCTAATTCAGCCTTTATCCACACCTTTAAACCAAGCCTCATTACAACCCTTTTAAAACCTTTTGATTTGTGTATCATCTCATTTTATAGTGGTGGAGATTTGATTTTCATGCAAGCTTATGGTAATAACTTTTCATGTTTGACTTTTGAGTGCTTAAATTTTTTAACCTTAAACACTTTGAGTAATTTGAGTGAATCTTTAGTGAGGATGTCATATCTTGTCAGATTTGAATTAAAGGTAATTATATAGATAAGGGGAAACACATATGTTTTCGTGCTATAAAAATGTATGACTTGGATTGTTTGAATCTTTAGGACTCTTTTAGTTAAATTATCAATGTGTGAATTATCTGTAAATTATGGTAAGACATTATTGATAGGAATTATGAATTGAGGAAGTTTAAATTTAATGGTGAGTTGAGGATTTTGCTTGAGGACAAGCAAATGCTTAAGTGTGGGGATAAACCATAAAAGTAACACATTTTAATCCCACACTTAGCGTGTTTTTGGATGTTTATTTATGAAATTTGGTAAATTTGATGCTCCTAATCCTTTAAATTTGTATTTATATACTTAGGAGAGCATAGGGAAACGAAAGGAGCGGAAAATGGGCCAAAATCGGGCAAAACGAGCCATATTAAGGATCCACACGGCCAAAACCAGAACCACACGGGCAGGGCACATGCCCGTGTGAACCACATGGGCTGGACACACGCTCGTGTGCCAGTTCGTGTCAATCGCGAGCCACGTAAATTATCACACGGCCTGAACACCCTCACACGGGCTGAGCACACACCCGTGTCCCTGTCGCACCCTACTTTGTTTTCACTCAAAAAAAGCTAATTTTTAGGGTTTCTGAGCCTTCTAAAGTCTATAAATACACGCTAGAGGAAGACCTAAGGGAGCACGCAGAGTAAAACGAAGAAATTACTCAAAGGAAGCCATCAGAATCATCTCGGAAGCGGATTCACTCCAAGATTGAAGATCTCTATCAAGTTCTTTAGAAGTTTTTGGGTTCTTTATGTCTTGTTGTTTTCTTAATTCTAAGATGTTTTCCTTTTACATAATGAACTAAACCCCCTAAATACCTAGGGAGGATGAAACCTATGATGAATCTTATTATTTAATTTTCTGAATTACACGATAAATACTTGTTCTTGTTCTTAATTATGTGTTCTTATACCTTTCTTCAATATTTTTAGGATATTAAGTCAAGATTGATGTGCTTATTCAGTGGAGAAAAAATCCCTATTTAAGAGTAGATCTCACGTAATTAAGCGGAGTTAATTGCAACCCTAGAAATAGGATGACATAAATCTGCTGGATTAGAGTCAAATCTAATAAGGGAATCCATAGATTGAGTTAATATGATGATAGGGGTTTTAATTAGAAAGAGATTTCATTTAATTAACTTAGAGTCAGTTGTTTTTAGTCTCGAAAGAGATATTAACATAATTTAGAGATTTCTACGGATCAAGACAAGTGAATAAATCGATTAATTCAGAGTCAAAATAATAAGTGAAGTCTAGGTGGATTCTTCCTTGGGTATTGTCTTTATTCATTGGTTTATTCGATTACTTTCTTCACTCTCTATTGCGTTCATAGTTAATTATTTAAATTTTAGATTAAAACAAAACTCCTTAACTACTAGGCTAAATAATAAGAAGATAGTTATTACTAATAATTTTAGTCCTTGAGGATACAATATTCCAGACTCATCAAAGCTATTGTAACACCCCAAATTTTTGGGCCCAATAGAATTGGCGTATTAAGCCTTGGGCATGGGAGCGTTTCAAATTTTTGAGAATAGAGAACGGCACTAATGCAAGTTTGACCTATTGGCTGAGTGATTTTGGAAGGTTAGGGGGATTCCATGAAGTCTCGGGTTCAAACCTAGGCTTTAGGAAAAATTTTGGTTTTAGGTGAATAAAACCCTGGGTGTAAGTAAGTAGGTTTTAAGAATAAATTGTGGGGAAAAAATGACACAAGGAAGTGAGTGGTCTAGTGGCAAGGCATCATTAAGGTTTCAAGGAAGCATGGGTTCAAGTCTTGGCACTTGCAATTCATTTTGATTTCCTTTTAAATGAACTTAGACTAGGGCCCATAGGCTTATATTTAGTTGTGCTTGTTTTGTTACACAAGGAGCTAGTTAGTAAGGTGGCTAGCGGCGTGGATTAAGTTACAGGAGCCTGAGTTCAAAACCCCTTGCATGCGAAAGGTGACTATTTTGCTAATTTGTGATGCTTTTGGAGGATTGATGGAGGGATCCCACATCGAGAAGCTAGCATGAGAGTAGGCGAGAAGGTGGCTTTAAATAGAGCAATCTATGAGGAGAGTAAGATAGTGTTCTTGATGAGCAAAGGGATTCTAGTCATAGGTGGCGGCAAAGGTGCCAGCCGAGACTATGCACATAGCCTCTACTCCCAAGTTTAAGCAGCGTGGGGTGTCAGCGATTTGGGACTTTTCGCCTGGATGCGGAAGGGTGACAGCATCAAACTTTGGTTTAAGTAGGCAAATCGCAGTTGATTGTTCTAGTGAAGGTGAAGGCACTTGTGATTATTTAATACTCTACGTGATAAGGTGTGTATCTGTATACATTGTTCTGATTGTTAATCGATTGAAAAGCCGAAGGTACGTATATTGTACTATCTTGACTGTTGATCGACATTATGCCAAAAAGTTAAAACACCGACGAATGATGCCATACGAGCGTGCAATCGCGCGTGTGGTGAACCGAGCTCACGGAGCGTGAGCATGTGATGAGAAAGGCCACCATAAGCGAATTCATGGGCTTAGGCTAGAATAGGCCTCGATGGGCCCAATTGGTCGTAGGACCCGCGAATGCAAGTCACACTGTTAAATTGGAAATAGATAAACTTATCATGTCGCGTACATGATTTAGGTGCTTTGGGCCGCATAAGGCCGAAAGAGGGTCGTGTGGGCCCAATGGGCTTATGGGCCCACATAGATGAAATGTCTATGATGTGATAAGTTATTGGTTTGGGCTGTGCCGTTGCATAGCCATAGTTGTTTCTAGGCTAAATGGGCCACACGAGTGTGCGGGTCCACTTGGGCAAGGTAATGGGCTTTAGGCCCATTTTGCTGTTAAGTCAATTTAGATTCCCTAAGTCGCTCGAGGCGACAGTGGAACTCCTTTTGGGTCGTTAATAACCTTCAATTTACAAAATTACCGGAATACTCTCAATTTGCAAAATCACCAAAGTACCCCTAATTTACAAAATTACCGAAACACCCCGATTTGTAAAATTACCAAAATACCCTTGATTTATGAAATTACTAAAATACCCTAGGTTTTTAAAATTACTAAAACACCCTCGATTTGCATAATTACTGAAATACCCTCGATTTGTAAAATTACTAAAATACCTTCTGTTTGTAAAATTACTGAAATACCCTGATTTGTGAAATTACCGAAAGACCCGTGATTTATGAAATTACTAAAATACCCTTGGTTTACAAATTATTGAAATACCCCTGTAGGGTAAAATTATCGAATTACCCTTGTAGGGTAGAATCATCGAATTACCTCGTAGGGTAAAATTACTAAAATACCTCTAAGGGGTAGGATTACCGACATACCCTTATAGGGTAAAATAACTTAGTTGCCCTTATGGGTAAATGACTGACTTGTGCTATGATTTGACCGATTTGACTGTGATCGTATGACTGTGTTTTAACTAACTTGGCTGTGGGCGTGTGTCTGATATGCTGTTAATATGTGTTGAAATGACTGTTGTCGAGTATGGCCATTTTGCATACACGACATATTGCATGGGATTGGGACTTGTGATGGAGGAAGTACTGTACTAGTGGCTCTGCCACGTTTTACTGCTCGGGTGGCTTTGCCACGTATACTAATTTTAGTGGCTTGGCCACGTTCACTGTTACTAGCAGCTCTACTGCGTTAGTACTATGTACTAGTGGCTTTGCCACATTTTACTGTTATAGTGGCACCGCCACGTAATCTAATTATAAGTGGCTCAGCCACGTATGCTGTTATTAGCAGCTTTGCTGCGTTGTTATTAGTAACTAGGATGCGTTATTGGTGTGCTGGCTGGGTGGGTCGACTCGGTCCCCACATGGTGTGTTGGTTGGTACGGGAGGTGTGTTGGCTGGACTGGGTTGGGGTGCATCCTCATACTGTTGCATATCTGTTTATGAGATCTGTCATTGTACTAGGCTTAGGCCAATTGTTCTGTTATTGGTTTGGGCTAGGCCTAATTGATTCTGTTATGGGCTGTGACCCAAATGATATTGTAGTGGGGTTTGACTCACGTATGCTCTGAACTGGATTGTACTGTTACTATTAAAGGGCTCTGACCCAGACTGTTTCGGGTTCTATTTCTGTATACTAACTGTTACTCTAGTAAGGGGATTACACACTAAATTTTCGTAAACTCACCCCGTCTTTGACTGTGTAGGTAATCCCCAACTTTGACGAATCGGAGCTGTGAGGGACTCAGAGAAGACCACACAATGCTTATGCTTACTGTTTTGATTATTTACTTTTAAATATTTTGATTTGGGTTGTAATAAGGCCTCTCTATTTTGAGGTTATTATTTGTGATATTTATTTATAATGTTTTATAACTGCTAAAAGCGGAGTACAATTTCCAAAACGATAACTGTCTTCAAAACACTATGTTTCCGCAACGTTTTCAAAATGCTTTTTCAACCCAATTTTTAAACAACACGTTTTTGTAAATTGTTTATTTTAAATATGCTTCCGCAACAGCTAAGGTTTTAAAAGTAATTACGTTTTCAAGTAGATAACAATTGCTTAAGTGTTTTGAGTTTTAACAAAGAGGCGTTAGCTCTCAAACTAGTTTTAACAATAAGAAATATGGTTTGAGAAACACTTCAATGTGACCCACCAGATTCGGGCCTAACTTCTAGGCCGGGTTTGAGGTGTTACAGCTATACTACTGTTCGATAGCTGCGCTTGCCTTTGTCGAAATATTAGTTAGTTTCGAGCCCATCAGACCTCATTTCTATAAACTGAGCCATAAATATTTTTATAAATATTTATAAAGTTTCATTAAGGTGGTATAAAAGTTTCATTGAAAAATTTCAACATTTTGATAGTTAATCAATTAAAAAGGACTAAATCGTAAAAGATGTAAAATTTGATCACTATTTGATTTGAGTGATTAAATGGTTAATTGAATAAAGAAAAAAGGACTTAAATGGTAATTAGATCACTTAAGGAGTTAGTGGACAATTATGGGCTTGAAATTGGTGTTTTATTTATTTATTAACCAAAGTTAAAATGGTAATTTGGTAGATTAAATTAAAATAAAACAAAACCAAAATCCATTATCATCTTTTTCATGTTTCCTTCACTGAATTTGAAAGATGAAAAACTCCATGAAAGGTTTTGAAGCTTCATTTTTCACTTTGAAGCTAACATGGTTTGTCATTTTAACCACTTTTTAAATGATTTTTATGTTTTTTTGAGATTGTTGCAACTAGATCCAGCTAGCCCGTACCTTCGATTTTGAAATTGTTAAAATTGTTGAATGTTTACATTGATGAACATTGTGGTTTTAGATGGTATATGATGAATTTGAAATATTAGTTGTTATTTAAAAGTATTTTCTTACGTTATTTTTGATGAATTTTTAATCAGGGACTAAATTGATAAAATAGTAAAAATACAAGGATTTGATGTGAAATTGTTACATGAATGGGCTTTTTTGGATGCTGTAAGTATTCAGCTAAGCTCAATTTTGGGTAAAAATGGTTAATTTACATTTTTTAGGCTTAAGGACTAAATTGAATAAAAGTAAAACTTTAGGGGTAGTTTTATAAAAATGTCAAAAATGAATAAATTGCATAAAATACTTTTTTTTACTGTCTAAATTAGTAAATTAAATGAAATTATTAATTTAAATCAAGATCGGGTGAAAAATCGAGAATGAAATATTACCAAATGCCCCTGTACTTTGACATTTCTGCAATTTAGCTAGGTAACTTTGTATGAACTATATTCTATATAATTTTAATTAAATTAAATGTTAATATGAGATTATATTGTGATTAAATCAATATATTTATGTGTGTGTTTGTATGCAATTTATCTTGTAATGAAACGATGGAAATCCAACGATGTTACGTTAACTATCGAGCTTTGTTTGAACCTTAAGAATTCAAAGAATACAAATGACATGTCATTAGGATTTACATGATTTGGATGCTGGTCTTGAATGTCCTACCGATGATTGAGGTCCAACATGTGTTGCAGATACTCCACAGCTCGTGTGAGCAGCATCGTGTAGCTACGTTCTGACCTACAGCTCGTGTGAGCAGCCCCATTTTCAAAGCTCATGTGTGCATTCTAATTCACAGCTCGTGTGAGCATACATGTACAAAAATTGACAGATTACAGTTATATAAGTTAGCACACTATGTGTGAGCTATCTCGAGTATCCAATGGTATTCTAGACGGTTCAACGGGCATGATTTGAAAGGAAATGGTAAAAGTTCGATACGAACTAAGACATGCTCACATATGAATTGCATTGAATTGGTGATACATGGATAAATGTAAGTTGAGATGGATGATATATTCATATGTTACATGTTTAAATGTTGTGATCATACATCAGTAAATTGTATATGACTTATGCTTATATTGCTACATGTTTGGTGTGAATGCTTAGGCTTTGGCCAAGCTATTGGATGGATTGTATTATTCTTACTTATAAGTTATGCATTGAAATGGTAAGTGCCCAAATGGAAATATGCTTGTGTTCATGAAAGAGTGGTAAGGTTTAAATTATGTAATTTCTTATGAAATGGTTTATCATGTGGTTAATTTCAAAAGAACTATGTTTAAATGCACTAGCTTGTGGCTATGGTTGATGATATGCTTATGTCTTGTGTGTTACGCATATGAAACGGGTGCGAATGGTAACAAAATAGTAAGTTCATACTTGAAGTGTAAATTGATGAAAAAGGGAATGATGAGTTGAATTGATATCGTTATTTAAGCTAAAGAAAGTAAATAAAATGGAAAGTAATGAAATGCAAATGAAAGTAAGAAAATTTGATAGGGTTTAAAGTTTTATAAAATCCTACTATGTTAGAGATGATATGTATATGTGATACTATGGATTTATTCACTCTGTGAGGTTTTAAATATGGTTTCATGAATCTTACGATATTGGTATAGGATTATTCTTGATATGTATAAATTTCATACTTAAAATGGATTGATATGACTAAAGTTTATACGAGCTTACTAAGCATTCATTGCTTACATAGTTGTTTTTCCTTTACTTTTTAGATTATCAGAAGCTCGATCGGGTTGGAAGCTTGTCGAAGATCCATCACACTATCCATCAGTTATATTGGTAGATTTTGATGTCTTGATTAAGGTTATAATGGCATGTATAGGTGGATTTATGGTTAATGATTAGTTGAATGTTAGTTGATGAGTTTGGCATGTATAGGTCATTTTGGGTGATGAAGCCTTGGTACATTTGGTGCCTTATTGATATGTGTTAATTTGATAATATGTTAAAGCATGTTTGAATGGCCAAAATGGTATGGTTATTATGTATCAATTATGTTATGTTTTGGCATGAAAACAAGTTAAGTGAGAATTGTTTAAATATGTACATGTATAGGTGTTTTGGTTGATATTATAGCCATTATGTTTTGGCTTGTAACTATGGTATTTTGAGTGATTGAAATGGTTGTTAGGTTGATATATGTATGTTGCCTTATGAAGGTTGATTTTGTAGTCTTTATGATGCTTAAATTATAGAAGTTGAAATGGTATTTAAAATGTATGTAATGGTATGTTCTTTGACATGGTTAAATGTAGTCATTTTGGTATATGGAATGTAGTTGACATATATGGCTAATGGTGATAAATGTTAAATGGTAAATTTGGTAGTAAGATTGTGGATTTGATATGTGAACAAAATGGTAAGTTTTGGCTAAACTATGCATATGGTTATACATGTTTAATTGTTGTGATTGAGGTGCCTTTTGGGCATATTTAGTTGTATGAACATATACCATGTTGTTCTAGCTTGATTATGCATGTTTTTGGTGCATCTTGAATGCTTGATTATATGTGCAAAAGTGTTATAGGTGGGTGCATGTTTTGGGTGAAGAAATGGCTCAAAAATGGCCCATTTCTTGTCCATACGGCTTAAGACACGGGCGTGTGTCTCAACCTTGTGTGACACATGGCCATGTGACATGGCCGTGTGTCCCCTATAGGTTTTGAAGGAACATATTGAGGATTACACGGCCTAGCACACGGGCGTGCGGCTTGCCATGTGAACCAAGTAAGAGAGTTACACGGGCATGAACACGGGCTGGAATATGGCCGTGTGTCCCTACTTTAAATGCCCACACGGCCTGAGACACAGGCGTGTGTCTCAGCTGTGTGACCCCTGTAGTTTGAAAATTTTCATCTTTTCCCAAAAAATTCTATATGTTTTTGATTTAGTCTCGATATGTTTCTAATGTGTTTTTAGGGCCTCGAGGGCTCATATAAAGGACAATATGTATGTTATTGATGGAATTTTCTATTATTGATGTTGTGAAGTAAATGATTTATATTTTTTATAGTTTTAAAATGTAAACTCTGGTAATGCTTTGTAACCCTATTCCGGCAACCAATACAGGTTAGGAGTGTTACAGAACATGTATCTAAAAGTGTCCCTCTATATGCATAACATTACCCTCAATCTGCCACCATGGTGCATCTCTGGCTTGGTCCTTCCCGGCACACTAGTTCGATTCCCAAAACTTGCATACAAAAATATGTATACAAGTTCAAAGGAACTTAGTAAGTCTCACTCATTATTACTTTAAGCTGTGTTTTTGAATTTCTCAACTTAAGGGTTTTGGATTTTCTTTCAGACCTTGGTGGATACTTTTTTTATTCCTAGTTGGTGGATAACCATGCACGAATTTCTATACTTAATCGTCTTATACATATTTCACCCGACTGGCGGATCTCAGACTTCACACCATATTTCAAATCCCATTGCACAATTTCTTTGCAGATAGTAGTTGGATACACTTCTTCCAATGAAACTCAGCAGATACTACTCTTGGCGGATTCCTTTCCAGTACCCATCGATTATCAGAACACCACTTACATCGTATCTTCAAATCAATCAAAACAAACATACTTGCTTAGAAAGATACAACATTTAAATTCAAGCAATAGAATCCTAGATGACTTCAATACAAGACCTAAGAAATTCCAAGTTTGGTGGACACTTGCACCACCAACATTCCAAATACACAAAGTTCCCTGACATGGATAAGCACTATTGCAGAATAATTAAACAGGTATACTACTTCAAACTCTTTCAGATAATGCCTCATAGACATGCCCAGGTCTTGCCACAAGGGTGGAATATCAACTTGTCGTTTAGGCGTTACAGAATTCATAATACAGAACTTCCAAAAAACTTGCCACAAGTATTCCCCAAATTACTCTGCCACTGAGGCTTTACAGAATATTCGCAACAAAGGCTTTACAGAGAGTTCGCCACCAAGGCTTTGTAGAGAGTTCCCAAAAAAACTCATTTTACTATTCAAAAATTAATAAAATATTGAATATATATTTAGATGTTATTTTATATATTTTATAATTAAATTTTAATTTAAAAATATTTTGTATTCTTTAAATTAAATTTGGGCTAGACTTAAAGTGTAAATATCCTTGTTCAAGCCCGAGGCTAAGCGGGCTACCAGGCCCTTAGACAGGTCTATTTTGGATGAATTAAAATAAATGTAAGGCCTCTACTTTTTCATTTTCTCCATTGGACACATAAACATAAACATTTGTAAATCATGCCCTTCACTTTTCTATAACCTAAAACCATAAATAAAGGCAAGGAGATAGTGAAAAACATGTGCATTACATTTTTGTAAGTTCTCTCACATAGCTCATGAAAACCTTAAACTTCAATGAATAACATAATGGAGGAAAAAAGTTTAAAAGCAGGTTGTCAAGTTGATTTTAGTGAAAAATCAGAGTAAATGAGTGAAATTTCATTTCAATTTGGAGACAGGGGGTTCCCAATGTAACACCCCAAACCCAGCCTAGAAGTTTGGCCTGAATTTGGCATGTCACATTGAGGTATTTTTTTCAAAAATCACGTTTTCATTGAAAACCCCTCTTGATATTTAAAAACTAAAGTCCCAGTTTGCGATTGTTATTATTATTCGACATTTATTAAGAAGTCATTACCTTCAAAATCTTGTTCGTTACGGAAGCTTAATTTAAAACAACTGACTTATAAAACGTGATATTTACAACTTGGTTGCGAAAACGTAGTGTTTTGAAAACAGATATTGTTTTGGAAAAATTCGATTCAATGTTGACCAGATTTAAAACATAATAAACTAAAAATCCCAAACTATACCAGAATTTAAGAGAGGCCTTATTACAACTCAGTAAAAACGGTTTAATAAAGTAAAGTAGAATATTAAAATCCAAAACTGCTCGTAGTGTGGCCACCTCTAAGTCCTCCAATACGTCGAACCGCCTACTGAGGATTACCTGGAAAAATTAAAAAGAGGGGGTGAGTTTGCGAAAACTTAGTGTGTAGAACCCTCATTAGCAAAAACATGCATCACAATAATCCAGGCTGACGCCTATTACAATAACGGTGGCAATTGGGCCTTAGCCCAAAATAGCCTCGATTGGGCCTTAACCCATATCATATGTCACATATCATAAATACCTGGGCCTAAGCCCATCTCAATATGAAAATCCATATATGCACTGCATTAATGCCCATACCAACCCTGCACTCCGTCTCTTGTCCAACTGAGCACTCTTGTGGGGATTTAATCGACCCACCCATCCGTACACTCCTTTTGTAGCACCAGTTGCGGTACTAACTTATCGGTGCAGCATGGCTGCTCGATGGCTAAAAAGCCTTCGGTGGATCCACAGTCGTCAAGCGACCATGTGATCCTATGAGCACATCCACCATATTCATAATCCCTTTCCCATGTAACATAATAACACATGAATGCATCATTCAATAATAAACATACCATAATAATCATAAATTGCATACAAGAATAACCATATAACATGTAAGGGCGTTTTCGTCATCTTGCCCTTCAGGGGCATATCGGTCATTTTATCCATCTTGCAAACCAGGGGTATTTTGATAATTTCACAAACCAGGGGTATTTCGATAATTTTGCAAACCAGGGGTATTTCGATAATTTCACAAACTAGGGATATTTTAGTAATTTTATAAATCAGGGGTATTTTGGTATTTTTACAAATCAGGGGTATTTCGGTAATTTCGCAAACCATGGGGTGTTTCGGTAATTTTGCAAACCAGGGGTATTTCAATAATTTCACAAACTAGGGATATTTGGTAATTTTGCAAACCAGGGGTATTTCGATAATTTTACAAACTAGGGGTATTTCGATAATTTTGCAAACTATGGGGTGTTTTGGTAATTTACCCATCGAGCGTACTTTGGTAATTTCGCATTTAATAGCCTTTCCAAAGGCCTGCTGCCGCCCCGAGCGACTCAAATAACCTAAATGGTCATAACGGTGTAAATGGGCCCGAGGCCCCTTATTCGGCCCACGTAGGCCCACACGCTCGTGTGGCCCACTTAGCCCAAATCTAGCCACAGATACGAGATTCCCATAGTCCAGTTCACTATCTACTACACAATCATACAATTTATTCATATGGGCCCACGGGCCCATTGGGCTCACTTGGCCTCTTTTAGCCCATCGTGGCCCAAACAGCCTAAACGCACAAGAACACTCAAGTTGGCCTCAACTATCGCGTCAAAGCTCCCACACGTGCGCTCACATGCTCGTGTGGCTACCATCGTCGTGTGATCGGCATTTTGGCATTTGCCGCTCTACAGCTAGAGTAGAGAGAATACACACCTGATAGGAGTCTGAAGCTAATCCGCACTCCGAATGCTCCCGCCAAGGTATGCTTCCTCTCTTCATAGACAGCTCTATATATAGCCAGCTTCTCACTTTCCCTCTTGCTATCTTTCTGATGTGGGATCCCTCCGTTAGCAGAGTTTAAATCCAACTCAAACTCTAGCCTCCCAATCCGCAAAATAAATACTCCCCTGCTTGTCATGAGATTCGAACCCATGCTCCCTTGCACCCTTAATGATGCCTTACCACTAGACCACTCACTTCCTTGTGTCTAACATCATTCGCAACTAAATATAAATCTATGGGCCAAAGTCCAAGTTCACTTAAAAATAAATCAAAATGAAATGCCCGTGCCAAGGCTTGAACCTCGGACCCCTTACTTCCTTGTGGCGTCACCTCCTTGTCTCTTATGTGGCGTCACTTTGCCACTACACCACAAGCTCTTTTTGTGTCATTTTTCTCCACATTTTATTCTTAAAGCTTACTTACTAACTCTCAGGGTTTTATTCACGTAAAACCAAAATTTTTCTAAAGCCCAATTTTGATCCTAGGAACTCATAGAAGCCCCCTAACCTTCCAAAATCACCTTCCTAACAGGTCCAACTTGAAATAATGCCATTCTCATAATCCCAAAAATTTTAAAACGCTCCCATGGCCAAGGCCCAATGGGCCCAATCCTCCTAGGCCCAAATTCAGGGTGTTACACCCCACCTTTTCCATGGTGATCAGCTAAGTGGGGAAGGAGAAGGGGTTTTCTTATCTTTTTCTCATTTCTAATCCATTTAAAAGTATTAGTCAAGTCAAAGTTCAAGTTAAATTAAAATGTGTGATCTACGTTAAAATATTGTTTTTATTTTAATCCAATGGTCGCAATTAATCCTAACAATTCAATACCTCATCATTATAATATCTCAAGTAATTCCATATGAAAAGACCCAAATACACTTTTATGAAAAAAATTATATTTTAACCCCTTATCACTAATTACCTTTCTTTATTTTCATTTATGACACTTAATGCATTCAATTTTTCATAATTCATTTTTATCATCCATAATTCTCAATTATTCATGCAAATATTTACATCTATTTCCTTTTTGGCAAAATAAAAAAATTACAATTTAATCCCTATACTCTTCACTTTGATCCAATTTAGTCCAATCGAGACTTCCTTATCAGCAATACTTCAATGTCATCTCCATACTTGATAATCATTATTAACCCCCTTTTCCTCTATTTGGCTAAATTACACTTTATTTTTTTCAACTCTTTCAATTAGTCTTCTTTCCACTATCTCTAATCCACTCATGGAATTTTTATTCTCAAAATGTGTAATTAATTCCTTAAAACTTCATTTAATATACTCGCTTTCATTATTTCACTATTTTCAATCCCAAAACAGTTTTGATTATTATACTTGAAATTTTGAAGCATTACAAATCAAATACGTTTGTTCGAGATAAATAAATAATAATAAACTAGCCAAACCAACACATTTTAACAATATAACTAATTTCAAATTAAAGCACATAAATTTGGGACCATATAT
The DNA here is from genome assembly GCA_025506655.1 of Gossypium rotundifolium. NCBI lineage: Eukaryota > Viridiplantae > Streptophyta > Magnoliopsida > Malvales > Malvaceae > Gossypium > Gossypium rotundifolium. Next base: position 55,639,202 of record CP106725.1, read on the forward strand.
ATTTTTAGATCTCTTTCAAAGCAAAATTAGAGAAAGATATTCAAACACTTTTTTAACATTCGAGGTACTTAAATTTTCAACTTGTGTGTGATATGGCGTTGACTATTTACTGTTAATTCAATTATTGAAATGCCCCATTTTAAGCCTATAAATTGAGTTTTAAGATTTAATAAAATAGTGAGTTTAGACTTAAATGAAACGGTGTATTTTAGGTTGTATTAGATACTGTGTTTTGGTTAAATGTAGGGTGTTGGTCGTTTTAGATGAAACGATGTGTTTCACTACCTTTCTAGTTGTGTAACTAACAACTTAACGGTATTTCAAATTGGTTGTAATGGTTTTTAGCTTTGAAATAGCAAATGCAATGTAGCAGTCGATTATGCTAAAAAAATTTTGATTCATTCGTTGCTTTTCTTCTTCTTTCATTCACATATCTCTATTTTCTCTCTTTTTCTCAAATTCTTGAGACCAAATGTATCAAAGGAATCAGAGCTTGACGTTCCTACATGTCAAAAATAAGGTATCCACTCGATTACAGAAAGTGGTTAACCATCTGCAATAAGAGATGGCCAAGCTTTAGACTGATTTCTCTCAATAAGATACACGACTGGAGGGTTGTTTTAAGGACTTGAAAGACAAGTTTTGATGAGTGCTAAAGGTGGAGCTACAAGGACTATTTGAGTAATATTTGGGCCGATTGACTGGCTTATATCCTGCTGGGCAATCACCAGACAAGGGTAAGAGGATCTTGGGAGGTCCTCTCCTACTTTTCCTTCTAAGAAGGCCTTATTAGCTTTTTTAAGGGGATCTAGGTAATTTGAATCCCTCATATCACTCAAGTAGCATAGAGGCCACTTCTCGATCTTATAAGTTGGAGTGTTATTGATTTGATGGGATTAATTTTCGAGGATAGTGGGCTAAATTAAAATAGTACTTGAAGTTGAAGGGGCCACTATCATTACTCAGGTGAGAACATTCATGTTATATTTAAAAGGGAAGGCCCTTCACTAGCACCATTTTTACACTCAATGTCAAGGAGGATTCCATATGCTATCTTGGGACTCTTATGCTCAAAGATTAAAAAAGTGATTTGGTTCAAGTATGTTCCAAAACCTTATGGTTGATTTAGTTTATTTGAGGCAACAAGGTACAGTAGATCACTACCATGACACATTTGTTAGTCTTTTGAACCAGCTTCACCTATGTGACTTATATGCACTAAGTATTTTTATTAGCAATCTGAAACCTATAGCTTTTCAAGCCTAAGTCCTTTATGGATGGATTCCTAATTGCTCGACAGGTGGACACCATACTCAATTCCTCTTCAAACATGGCTTTTTGAAAATGTGGGGTGCATCAAGGGCACCTCCATAGACTCCTTCAAATGTAACCAGTGTCAAAAGCTCGGTGTCTACATCTCCTATCACATAGATTAGTGATACAGTAGGGTTTGGTGGACACTCTAAAAGGCTAATCTGATCATTATCATCAACTAAAATTGAAAATAGAAAAAGAAAAGGGCTACATGTTGTGTGGGACTAAGTATAGTCCTAGTCACAATTGTGTAAAATCACAACTCTATCAAATTTTTATAGAGTCTTATTCTAATAGGGAGAGGAATTTTAGGAGTGTTTGGACCAACTTGAGGAATCCACCCTTACTGAAGATGCTAAGGGGCCAGCTTTATCTCTCCATGCTATAAAAGGCTCCTAAGATTAGAATACAATAAGGGTTGTTGTCTACATTGGACATACCAAGGTCATTGTATTGATAGATTTAGGTGGCACTCACAACTTTATTAGTGCTAAGTTGGTAAGATAGCTAACCTTGCCTATTAGCTAGAAGCACCAATTAAAGGTTATAATTGTTAATGGTAGTAACCTTACTTCTAGAGGCATATGGAGGCATATGCAAAAGGGTAACTTGGAGAACTGAAACCACTTATTTTAGTACTAATTTTTTATGTTGCCTATGAAGGATTGTGATTTGGTGCTAGGCGTGCAGTGGCTTCTTTCTCTAGGAACCATTGCTTGAAACTTTAGTACTTTGACTATACAGTTTACTCATAAAGGACAACCTTATGTGTTACAAAGTATTGTGCTAGGGGCCATTAAAGTAGTAATGGAAACCCAATCTAATAAGGGTTCCTATCTAGTAGTCAGTTGGTGGAGCCATGTGTTTTGGTGTTAGCTACTCCTACAAAGGACTCTTTGTTTTATGGCCACTAATTTCATCCCCACTAAGTTGCAGAGCTTGTTGGATGAACTTGATAACATCTTTTAAACTCCTACAGGGTTGCTCCATCTAGGTTGTAGAATTACAAGATTCTCTAAAAGGATGAGGGGTCAGTGATCAAAATCTGACCCTATAGGTATCCTACCATATAGAATAATGAAATGGAATATATCATCAAAGAGATGTTAAGGGAAGGGATCATTAGGGACAATAACAACTCTTTGCATCCCTCATTGTGATGGTTAAGAACTGTGACAGTTGGAGGTTGCGTGTGCATTATAGGTAACTCAACCAGTTGACCTTCAAGGACAAATTTCCTATACATGTCACTGAAAAGCTTTAGGATGAATTGGGGCAAACAATATTTTTCTTTAAGTTAGACCTTAAGTTAGGCTACCATCAAATCAGAATGTGGGGGCTTGAGATCTACAAAACTACTTTTAAGACTCATGAGGAGCATTATGAGTTCATGGTCATGCCTTTTGATCTCACTAATGCCTCATCTAGCTTTCAGGCCCTGATGAACTCTGTCTTTTAAGTCTTTGTTGAGGAAATCTGTATTGGTTTTCTTTGATGATATCTTGGTGTCTTTTATGTCTTGGCAGATCACTTGGTAAATTTCAAGCAAGTTTCAGCATTCTGAAGAACCATCAGCTCTTTGCAAAAAAAAAGTAAATACCAATTTTTTGCTACTCCAATTGAATATTTAGGGCATGTCATCACCCAATGAACAATAGTAATGGATCCTTTTAAGGTAGAGATCAAAATGTTTTGGCCAGCTTCTTATTCAATTAAGGAACTCAAAGGGTTTTTAAAACTCTCAAGATCTCACAGAAGGTTTATTCGAAACCATGGCACTACAGTTAAGCCCCCAACTAACCTCATCAAGAAAAGTGAGTGGCATTGGCCGGAGGAGTTGAGGAAACCTCTCAGGCATTGAAAGGTGCATTGAGTGCTGCTTTAGTCCTTCTTTTACCTAATTTCCAACTTGAATTTTGTGCTTACATAGATGCTAGTAGCTTAAGAGTGAAAGTTATTCTTCAACAATAAGGGCATCGTATTACTTTCTTCAACAAGGCACTTAGAGCGACGCACTAAATATGTCCATATATGAGAAGGAGATGTTAGAAATCCTCATAGCTATCATGTCAAACCTAAATATTGACGGATCTGAGAAGTTAAGTACGGTGGGTAGATAAACTATTAGGTGTGTTGTGGTAACATAATCTGCCACCCTGTTGACTTGATGGCGAATTAAGAGTATCAACGCATACTAGCATTAAAGTATCCATCCAATGGCGGTATCTAGAATTAATTACAGATTTTTTTCAAGTAGAGAAGGATTGCGCCCATGAAAGTGTGCACCTATGAAGGAGGTATGCCCCAGAGTTTTGTTTGAACACTAAGATCCCATCAAATATATGAAGGAGTTGTAGAAAACTTAGTTGTCTCTAAGACCTCATCGAACGTGAGTTACTTTTAGGATATAGCATGCTTGATTTGCATAAGTACGGTTTAATTAGATCTCATGTTAGGTTAATTGGGAGTTGTCGGGATTTTGCAGCAACGGAATGTAAAGATCAGAGTAGCATAATGCATGAAAGATTACTTGTACTCTATAACCAACAAACTAAACAAATTATCACAAGCAGTATGGTTGACCATTTCTCAACTGAAGTAAATTAAATTGATTTGACCTCCCCATTACTAGTTAATAGTGAGGTTAACCTTCGCCAAATTTTTTTTACCTGCCCTGGATTTGGTAGAAACTCGAGGGATTTGAGACTATTTATAGAAGGGGACCATTCCAGATGGTTTTTCATTCTACTTAATGTTCAGGTCCTTCTTTCTAACCTCAACACTTTTTTCTTCATTAAGATTGAAAAAATATCTTGTTTAATTAGTGGATGATTCTACATTTTGGTAAGTCTTACATCTTTGCACGTTATGATTATAGAAGGGAAGAGTGTACAAGATGGCCTTATATGGAGGTCGTGTGTAGTTGAAATGTTTGTAAAATGTTTGCAATGAGAATTTTAATAAATATCTTATGGTCATTTAAGCAGTTGTTGATGTTGGATCAAGAAAGACTATCGAAACAAAAGTTTTGAGTCGAGGTAAAGGTGATTCTCTAAATCTGACTCCTACATTTTTTGAGATTGTGTGTATATGTATTTCTGAGAGGTATCTATAAATACGTAAATAAGGTTAACAATGTACAGCATGATATGATATTATGTGATGTAAGATGTTGCTGGCGTGTGCATAGCCATTGCCTAATACTTTCCTGATTTATGGTTGCAATGCTTGACAACTCTAAGTTATGTATAAAGGTGAGAAAAAGATCCATTTGTGTTGCCTCCGATAGGGCAGGTACATTGCTAACCGAACAGGCATATCACTGTGAAAATAGAGATTGTATAGCCTTAGGTGGGGCAGCTATAATGCTAACCGAACTAGCAGATCACGAAATAAATCTATGGAAAGTCCATGGCCATGACATTATATGATAATACACCAAGAGGGAGTGAAGATATAAGACCATGTGGGAGAAGCCCCATGGCATCCACAACAATGGTCTGCCGAGACAATAAACACGAATTCTATAGAAAATTCGTAAAGTGAATTCTGTAATGACCAAGTGGTGAGATATTAGTCTATCTTGCATGATATTTGGATAAGCCTGTGAGGCATCTTCTGATGGAATTCTCGACAAAGTAACCATCTGATGAATACACCTTAGTGCTCTATTATGACAGGGAACTTGAGGCATTTGAAATATTGGTGGTGTAAGTGTAACACCCCTAACCTGTATTCCGTCATCAAAACAGGGTTACAGAGTATTGCCAAAACTTTTCAGAATATTTTCAAATAAATCATGTAAATCACTACTCATTAATCGACATCATTCATAACGTCCCTTAGATGGACCCTTGAAGCCCAATACAAGCATTAGAATTGAGTCGGGACTTAATTGAAAACTCTAAGAATTTTTCGTGACACTTCAAAATTTTCCAAGGTGTAGGGTTCACACACCAATGTGGTCCAAGAGACACGCCCGTGTGACCCTAGGACAAGCCCGTGCTACAGGCTGTGTTCGAAATTAGGTAGCTTACTGCCTTATGCCACATGGCCATACCACACACCCGTGTGCTAGGCCGTGTGGTTAATTAATTAAATTCGAATTAAGTGCAGGTTTTATACGGCCAAGACACACTCCCGTGTTCAAGGCCGTGTCTCCTACACGGATGAGACACACATCCATGTCTCTGCTCGTGTGCTCAATTCTGAGCATTCTGTTTCCCAAAATTTAAGGTGTAGGGGACACACGGCCTAACCACATGCCCATGTTACCAGGACATGTGTCACTCACAGTCTAGACACATGCCTGTGTGTCTGCCCGTGTGGACAAAATAAAGCCATTCCTGGCTTCATTTCTCACCTCAATCTTTGCCATAATCCTAACCACATCTTGCGTTCATAACCTAACAAATCCAAGCATTTTATTCAAGTTAATTCCATCATTTAACGTGATATATCATTACATACAATTACTAACCATTTCAAGCATTCTAATCAAGCATATTCCATCCATCATCATAGCATATCATTTCATGCATACATGTTTACAATATTTCCTTGGTTATGTCCTCATGTTAGACATAATTTGATCAACTACTTAACATATATGTGGCTAACATAATATGACATTACAAGTCTATCAAAACAACCCTTACTAGCCATTCCAATGGCTAGACTACAAGCATCATTTACATTTACATGCCAATATGGACAACATATCATATACATGCCATTATAACCGTAATTGATTTACCATATTGTACTGACATGGGCCGATGGATAGTGTGAGGGATCTCCGTTGAGCTTCCAATCCAACTAGCTTCTGATTTACTCTAAAACAGGGGAAAATGAAATAGGGTAAGCATAAAATGCTTAGTAAGTTCGTATAACATGGTACTTAACTTACCATACATCCTATTTGAGGCAACTAAGTAAGGCATATTCAACCACTTTAATCTCAAGCCCTACACACATCCTTATTTCCCTTGTTAGTCATATATTCCATAGTAACATCAAGACATGTATGGGCTCAACAACAATCAAGTTCCCATGCACATATGCTTTCCACACCATGTATTCATTTAACATGTATAGACATCTCTTAGTAATACAAGTATAGCTTCATAGTAGCTCTTTTCGAGTTCAGATCATTCCATGGCAGGACTTTACTCATTTTATTCGAGTATTAAGGTCACACAAGTAATAGTACATTCAAGGTGTATGATTCTATGATCAAGGATGAACATTTTCATCAAGTAATTTCCATATACAAATATCATATTCTTGTATTTCATGTAATATTCTTTTCATGTCATATTTCCATATCATATGTATCATTCCATGTCATTGATCGCTGCAAAACAGTCTAGTTTTAATATTTATAAAAGAGTGATCGAACCTGTAAACTGACTACGACAACGATAGAGGCAATCGCACCTATCAAACAGTAGTATAGCTCAGGCAAGAATATCTTTTCGAACCCAAGAAACCTAAAAGTACTATTACTCACTTTCTTTTTATTATTTAGCCTAAAATATGGAGTGATTGGTTTATTAATCTAAAATAAATGAAATACTTAACTTAAATGTAAAGACAAAAGAACAAAACTTCGGGAAAAACTTAAAGAAAACTCAATTGGTAAAGACGATACCCTCAGGAAGAATCCACCTATGACTTCACTCATTATCTAACTTTTGAATTCATATAATTTCTTTTACTTAGCTTGATCCGTGAGACTCCCTGACCTATATTAAACCTTCTCTCGAAGTGGATAACGTCTAACCTTAGGTTAATTAGTGGAACTCTTGTTCTCTTATAATAACCCCCTAAGGATGTAGTAAATCGATCAATGGACTCCCATATTAGTTTCACCCTAATCCGGCAAAATCTTGTAACCCTATCTCTAGGCACCTGATCAACTCCGCTTAATTATGCTAGATCTACTCTTAGGCAGGGTCTATTCCTCCTCCACCTAAGCACATCAGATAAATTTAAGTAACATAATTAAGAACAAACCAAGTATTTATCATATAAACCAAAAGAATTAAATAACAAAATCCATCATAGGTTTCATCTCCCTCAGGTATCTGAGGGATTTAGTTCATAACTAAATAAGAGAACATCTCAAGAGAAAAGATAAAACAAAACATAAGAAATTCCTAAAACTCCCTGAAGGAATTGAAGGAGAGTTCCTTCGTCTTGAGTACAATTCCGACTTCTTGAGATGGATCAATTGGCTATCTTTAAGTAATTCCCTAACGAGTAAAGCTCTGGCAGAAAAACTCTGCTAAAAACTTGACGCCCTTAAATTGCTGCCTTGGGTGGTTTATATAGATGTTTGGGATGCTTTACTTGGCTCCTAAATACTCGTAATTCAAGTGAAATTCGTCCTAAGTGTTTGAGTGAACTTAGAATTGCGTTTCTTAGGCTCCAAGCATCCTATTCTGAGCGAAATTACTCTTTCTTGTGGCAGGGGCACGGCCTTTACACGCCCGTGTAAATCGTGGTCCAGCCCGTGTCTCCATTCTGTTGGTTTAAGCACAGCAATGACACGCCCGTGTAGTATATGGGTAGAGGCTGTGCTTCGGGTCTGCCAATTGGGGCACGGCCGTGTGCAATGGGGTTCAGGCCATGTTAGGCTTTTTGTCGACGAGATACAGCCGTGTAAACTAGGGCGTGATCGTGTTCTAGGTGGAACACAAGGCACGGCCGTGTGGAATAAAGCCCCGACCGTGTTGTCTTCTTGGGTTGGCCCAATTTGGTCCGTTTTAAAGCCCGTTTTACGTTCTTTTTTATCCTTGGGTGCTTTCCTGAGTATAAGTCATGAAAAGAAAGGATTAAGAGCACCTTTTTACATAAATTAAGGATAAATTCATCCAAAAGCATACTAAATGAGGGATTAAAATGTGTTACTTTTACGATTTATCAGTCATATTTACAAAGTTTCGATTACACCTAAATTGGGCTGTTACATTAAGTGTCTGCTAAACCTAAAATTTCTTACGTCCTGTATTAATTTTACCTAGAATTCTATTAGATGTATTATAATGTTATTTTCTTCTAAATGAGTATGATCGTTTGGGCTGATTTGAAAATATAATGTAACTGGTGTTCTTGCAATCGATGAGTCGTGTAAGGGAATATGCCAAGAGTAGTATCCACTGGGTATTGTTCTGATAAGTGTATCTAATTACAAACAACAAAGAAATCGTGTAATAGGATTCGAAATATGGTGTAAATTTTGATATCCATCAATTAGATAAAAGGAATATAAGATAGTTAAGTGCAGAGATTGACGTACGGTTATCTTCCAACCAAGAATCATAAATGTATTCGCCAATGACTAAAAGGGAGCTCAAACCCTTGAGTCAAAAGAATCTACGTCTCTGTAAAAAGGTAAAAATGAGTAAGACTCACTAAGTTTCTTGGAAACTTATATACGTCTTTCGGTTTGTTGAGTTGAACATGTACATCAAGAGGGACCAAGCCAGGAATGCGCCTGGCGGTAAACTAAAGGCAATATTATGCATATAGAGGGACATTATGAAAATATGTTTTTCAAATGATAAATAGTAACACTAACTACAAATATGTTTGTCTATTTAAGCAATTTATTGTGAGGTTTTATTTTACCTTTGAAAGTTTGTGACAAATGATTGATGTGCTACTCAAGCCTATTATCTTATAAAGGAATTTAAATAAATAAGAGGTATATTCAATATATTTTTTAGCAAATTGAAAATTTTAGCTAAATAAATAAGTATTGCGACGTCATATACTTGGATCCGGTAAGTCAAGTTGGGTATAAGGCGTCACATGTCAAAAAATGGAATCCTTACCTGATTGGTCGCCATTTCCACATCAGAACCAATCAACAAAGCTTGAGGTTCCTCTTTGAGCAGCAGATCATCACACCATTTCTGTAACACCCTATACCCAAGCCCGAGGCTAGGACTGGATAAGAGATATTACCATGCTTGAACTCATTAAAACATACACTTATAGGCTGTAAAATTTCGTTCGACTTAAAAAACTTCTCTATATTAGTCTAATCATACATTACATGGGCCTATGAGGCCTTAAGCATATATCTAAATACTTTCGAAACTTAATCGAAACCTTTCTTTAAAGCAGGGGTCACATGCCAATGTGGCTTGGGGCATGCCCGTGTACCCCTTGACACGCCCATGTTATCAACCGTGGGGAGCTACTGACTATTTTCACACGGCCTGAACACACCGTGGGCTTAAACCGTGTGATAAACCTTGATATATTGACTTGATCCACACGGTATGGTCACACGCCCATGTTCAAACCGTGTATTCTACTACATTTCAAAACCATACACATGGCCGTGGGTTGTATAAAGATGTGGCCTATCTGAATAATAATAATAGTTATCTTCCAAATTCTAGCACATTTTAGAGTTCAAACGGCCTAGACACACGCAAAGTATAATCCCTCCCCAGATAACATGCCAACACACACATCATAACAAAATAATGCAAGTGTCTAAAACGATATCCATAATGTGGTGCTAAACCACCGTGCAATGATGGGGAGCACTTAGAGACTATTTACCAAGCCATTTACCACCCTAAAATCAAAATCAAACCAATACATTTCAAAACTATACAACATGCTTCATTGAATACTTAAAATAAGTCATATCCGGTTTACCTCAATCTCTCCTACCGTCACCATGTGCGATGGATCCGAGCGATAACGCCAAGCATTGAAACGTGGAACACGCCATGAATCTGACCGAGCTCACGGCAACTCGAGTTGATATGCAATCGGTCCCACTCGCCCTCGATTTTATACGCCCAATAAACCTCGGACTCACTTTTGCCTTTTTCCCGAACCTTAATACTTTCTTCCACGGTGAGACCTTCAGAAAACTCGATCCCCATAGTGAATTCAATATCTTCGCTTAAGATCAAGATAGACTTCACGCCAAGCTTCCTTCAATCGAGCCTAAATCGCTTAACCTTGTCTTCGGTCTCAAAGAACCAACTCGTCCCAACAACTAACGCTCACTTAACTCGTCCAACAAGTCGGTGAGCGACACTTTCACCGTACAACGCCTCATAAGGTGCCATCTTGATGCTCGCTTGTAATCGTTGTTATAGGCGAACTCGCCTAACAGTAGATACTCCTCCCAACTACCCTCAAATCCAATACACAACCTCGTAACATGTCCTCCAAGATCTCAGATAACCCTTTCTCCGCTCGATCTCATGGATGAAATGTCAGGCGAAATCTAAATCCGAGATAATCGACATCGGCACCCTGCAGGCCTCACTATCTCGATACATACGACTTTGCCAACCTCAAGTGAGTAATCCACCTCACCGAATAAAGTGAGTGATTTAGTCAATCGATCCACAATTACCAGCATCAATCCTTCTTGTTGTGTAGCGGTAATCCACCGATGAAATCCATAGTTATCCTTTCCCACTTCCATCGAGGAATCTTCACTTGTCAAGCAACCTGCAGACAAGAATCGATGCTCACTTTGACTCACCGACATGTCGACACTTCCCCACAAACTCGGTCACCTCCTTTTTCGCATCTTGCCGGCCACGAATCGTTTCTCCGAGATCTCTATACATTTTGCTACCTCCGGGATGCATAGCGTGAGGGTGCTATGTGCATTTCAAGAATCTTTTGCCTTAGCTCGTAATCTCTCGCATACAAGCCTTCCTCGAAAAACAAAGACCCCATCACTAGACAAGCTATAACCCTTCAAACCATCATTCTCGCACTTGTGTCCTCTCGACACTTAACCTCATCCAACAACTATTTTTCTCGATCGCTCAACCCAAGTAGGCTTAACTCGCTCTGCGCTGCAATACTCCGTCGTCGCATACAAACTCAAGTGAGCAAACAACGCCTCAAATCCAAACAACCTTACGACTCAACGCGTCGCCATAACGTTAGCCTTGCGGGATGATACTCAATTGAGCAATCGTAGTCTTTCAAAGAATAATCCATCACACGCCTCAGATTCAAGTCTTTCCGAGTCGGAAGGTACTTTGACTCTTATGGTCCGATAGACTATTGATCTTTCTCCATACAAGTAATGCCTCCATATCTTTAAGGCAAATACTACAATCGCTAACTCCTGATCATGCGTTGATAATTCACTTCATGTGGCCTCAATGCCGAGATGCATAAGCCACAACCTTTCCTTCCCGCATCAACACAACCCAACCTCAAGAATCTTCTTCAACTTATCGAAGCTCTCCCGCCGCTTCTCGGTCAAATAAACGAAACCCCTTTCTCAATAATTTAGTCATCGATGTCGCGATCAAAGAGAACCCTCTACAAATCTTGGTAGTATACATTTGGCTAACCACTTAGCCATAGAACTACCTCATCACCCTTTTGTTTTCGAATCATGCGCTTAGTCACAGAATCCAACTTCACCGGTACTTAACCACCATCCATCCCAGAATCGGATCGAACTCCCCAAACGGCAGCTCCATCAAATCGACCTCAAAGATACCCCTTAGAGTTCTAGAGGTACGCCTCTATACGCTTTATCTACCACTCACCGAATGACCTAGAGGGCTTATTACGGTCATCCGCCTAGAAGATATTTTAATCTAGATCCATGGTCTTCACTATGCTACTTGCAACATATGAATGTGTTGAACCGCGATCAATTAAAAACAAGAATGGAGAACCAAAGATTAAAACGCGTCGGTAATGACGTCCGGCAGGTCGCCTCCTCTCGACGCGCAGAAGATACACTAGCCCCCCGTTCTGGCCTCAGAATCGCTGCACCTCCGCACGGCCAGGCTCCACCCCCACTGCACCCATTACCTCCTCCGCCATTACCTCGCCCTCTGCGGTGGTGGTCCGTTATTCAGTCTTGACACGCCCCGATTCTCCGATCAATCCTAGCTAACTTGCGCGGACAGCCCCCTCACAGATGGTCCAATGAGCCACACTCAAAACAAATTTCTACCATCACCCAAAGATCCTCCCAATGAGCCTTCCCACAACGGTTACATCATGGCGGTCCTCGCTTAGCAAAGAATAAACCTACCCGATTTGGCCCACTCGGTCTAGCCCTTTTCATCGATTTCGATGACCCGAAGACCCAAAACTCCTCTTGTGTCGATTCCTATCCATACCGCCTCACGATTCCTTAATGCCCTCTGCTACCTTCGCCTTCTCAACCGTAACTGCAAATTCACGCTCCCGTTAGTGCAATTATCAACCTTAATTGCCTCTGCAGCTATCCTCGAAATGAACACACCTCTCATGTTCAAGAGCCACCATCCCCTCGCATACCGACTCTCCGAAACTCGCCTCGGCTCAAACGATTTGCTCCCTCGAACTAACCTCGTAAATGCTTTTCACGCTCATTAATGTAATTAGCCCCCACGCATTTTTTCTCGATAAGCGGCTAGAAAATAGTCCCATGTCGATCTTCACCAGAAGATCGTTTGTAACGGTGAGCCACCACCGGTATGACTCATCTCGAGAAGTGATACGATCCCTTTAATTTCTCTTCGCAGATTAGGTCTAGATCGTCCATGATCCGCTCTGTCACTTCCGCCAATACTCAGAAGGTTAGGAGCAACACCGAGACACCGAAAGAACTCATTTGCTTGTCCAAGTCGCCAGCATGATTTCCTAGCTCCTACACCTCCACCTACTCCAGCTACCGTTCTAAAACCCGCAAGATCGCTTATGACCTGCGTCATCACTACCTGCTCTTGAACTCACCACCTCCACTGGTGGCGGGCCAGATCTCATTCTTCAACCTCGACTGTAACCTACGGGCTAAATCGTCATCCTACTGCGACCACGCCCACGACCACGCCCACCTCTGCACACATGACTAAATCTCGTCGATTAAAGAATTTTATGTATCACTATTATTTCACCGCTTAAAAGCAAAGTCTTATGAATATTGCTTATTAAAGAAGTTTTGTTTCAGCGAATCCACTGAGTCCTACTGGCCAGGTCTCTAAAGTAGTCTTACTAGCCATCCAATCATATCAATTAATATCACAACCAATAGTACGGTACTTACAAGGATGGTGCCGAGACTCGTGCCATGCCTTTCAAACCATACTTTTTAAAATATAACACTTAAAACAGACTTTTGAATTTGGGCCTCAGCCCACAAACCAGCCTTTGAACTTGGCTCTGATACCATTAAATGTAACACCCCAAACCCGATCAATACACCACAACTGAATCTAGTATGTTACAGGGAAAAAGGTTTTTGAGAGGTTTAGGTTTGAGTTAAAAAAAAATTAGAGAAAAACACTTCGCTAGGTTGTGCATTTGAAGAAAACTTGAGTAGGTTTGATTGAAGTTTGATGATGTATTTGAAAACCTGAAAATTTTAAAAACTTACTTCGATGGGTAGACAAAACAGGTTTATCTCGTTAAGAAGTTTGAGTTGTTTATCATTGCTACAAAAACATTACGTCTTAGTGAAAATCGTGTTTAAGTTAGAAAACATTTGAGTTCTCTGTTATTCCACATCTTAGTGCGATACCCGATGGTATAGTTTAAAATGTCGCTTTTGTAGTTTTGAAATCGTTATCTTTCCAAATTCTAGCACATTTTAGCCCAATTAATTTGTTAAGACATATTAAAAACCCACTTTAATCATAAACAAACATAACTTAAAAAGGCCATTTACAACCCGAATAAAACCAAATAGTAATAAAAACTTAAGTACCAAAATTTCATAAAAGTCCGAGCAAATCTTTTATTAGCATGGCATGAGCATCTCGAGTCCATCCCGGCTCCATGTCCGCGTCTAAGTGTCACTGAAAAAGTCAAAGGAGAGAGTGAGTCGCAAGACTCGGTGTATAATTCCTCCCCAGATAACATGCCAACACACACATCATAACAAAATAATGCAAGTAATGCACCGATCCTAACCAACCATATCACCTTTTCTACCCCTGTGGTACCAAACCACTTGGTGGTGCTAAACCACCGTGACCCAAAGTCACGATATCCATAATGTGGTGCCAAACCACTTTGGTGACCAAGTCACAAATAATCCAATGATGGGGCCAACCCATCGTGTGATACCAAATCACTAGCGACAATCCCAGATCTCATAAGTGGGGCCAACCCACGGTGGTGTCAAACCACGTGGACGAGTCGCAATGAGGTGCTAAACCTCCGTGTCCCAAAGACACAATGTGATACCAAATCACCGTGACCGTAGTCACAAATCGATGATGGGGCCAACCCATCGTGTGATACCAAATCACGGCGCCAATCCCAGATAGTCAATCGTGGGGCCAACCCACTGTGGTGCTAAGCCATCGACGACGACGCCGAGGTGCTAAACCTCCGTGACCCAAAGTCACAAAATATCATTGTGGTACCAAACCACCGGAGGTGCCAAACCTCGGTGTCCCAAAGACACAAAGTGTCCCAAAGACACGGATATCATACTCCCTCCTCTCATATCACCCAATCACATATCATACTAGATGCAAAATCGTGCAATCATGCTATCATGCTCACATGCTTAACATGGCATCTCAAAGTATCAACAATCATGATATCATCATCATCACATAACTCACAATGAAATGGACTTACCCGAATCCGTATCTATACCTCAATGGGTATCGAAATAGTCAATCACACTGTTTCATTTACACAAACCGGTTATTACATTATTTAGTTAAGATAGTGTGTTGGTTTACACACCTGATATATCAAGATTAAATCCTAAGAACCGATCGAAATCTTTAGATCACCTCAACAAACTGATTCTACATTCGCCAACAAAGGGTTAACACTAACTCATTATACCATTCGCCAACAAAGTAGATAACCCAAGGGTTGCGTTAAACCTTACTTTGCGAATGGTTCGGTTTCCAACCAAACCCGAACCAATAATGCTTCTTTACCAAACGATCACACCCTAAGAACAAGAATAACGGTTAATCTCCTAATGACTTAACTCAAAGAAAACTAACGAATCGGATCCAAACACCCATTCTTACCACCACTTACCGATTGCTTAATGTGAGTAAGAGGCCTCTCCTTGCTTGATTTCGAACCCAAGGGACCCTATCGAAAAACGATTACCAACAGAAGTTAACACCTTTTAATCGACATCAAATCAGCCCTTAACATACCAAAAATCGGCAAAGTACCAGAGGAAAAGGGAAATGGCCATTCGGCCTAGCACTTACCCTTTACAAGACCGATTGTAACAAGAATCTAACAGGAGAAATAGATTGGCTACCACCCTTTAATCAAGGTGAAAAGGAGGTTCGACCTAAGTGTTCAACACGCCCTATGCTCGGTTTGAGAAGAAATAGAAATGGAGGAAAAGCTTTGGCTTCACACCAAGGTTTCGCTAAAATGACTTTGGAAAAGAAAATAGAATGATGGATACTTTGGTTTTGAATGAAAAGAAACAAAGAAAAGGGTTTGGGGAGTGGAGTTTTAACACACAAAATGAACAAAAGAAGAGGGAAGTAGGAGAGAGAGAACTTTCGGCTACCAAGGTTTCAAAAGAGAAAGAAAAGATGAAAGCAAAAGTGGAGAAGAAATGTTGTAGTTTCGGCAAGTGTAGGTGCTTTGAGGTTTCGGTTTAACAAAATTGAAAAAGAAAAGAAGGTGGGAGAGGCATTCGGCTAACAAGGTTTCCAAAAGAGAGAAAAAGATGATAATGGGATGTTAGGTTCGGCTACAACAAAGAGAAAGAAGCAAAATAACAAAAGAAAGACAAATAATGCTTAAGAGTTCAAGAGGACATTCGGCTACTACTAAAAAAAATGATTGAACAGCAAGCAAATTTGGCAAAGATGGGAGCACTTGGGTTCGGTTTCCAAAATGAAAAGAAAATCAAAAAGATTCGGCTTAGGCTATTTGCAAGTGACCGAAAAACACACATGCCAAAAGGCAATTTCGGCACCCTCCAAACACCAACCGGCCACACATTCCCTCCCCTCAAACTCTCACCAAATCCGGCCAAATCTCCCCCATTTACTCTCAAACCACCATTTCAAATACCAAGACCAAGTCTTCCTCCTATTTTCACTCTCCACCCACCGTTTGAATGTGTTGACAAGGTTCAAGGTAGAGTTTAAACTTGCCACAACTCTTCCCTTCATGCCGTCAAAATAGGAGTCAAAACGGGCATTATGCAACTCGAACACAAGACCTCTCCCCCCTTGCCTTTGACGCCAACCACATGCTCCTAGTGGCGCCTTGCTTGCCACTTTGCTAGCTCTTCATTTGTGTTAAAAACTCACCTAAATTAATTATAACCCCACTCCTTCAGCTCCTATCCCTAAAGCCCAAAAACTAAAATTTAACCACCTACTAAAGCTCACTCCTAGCCTACAACCAAGTCCCAAACACACAAACAACAACATAGCAAGCCATTAATCATGCAAACAATGCCAAAACAAAATAGCCCTTAACCCGGGATATTACAAAAGAATAATGGTTTGATAACCTATGCAATGGCCCTTCTTAAAACATGTTCTCAAAATGAATGCTTCCTATACATGCCATGCTTAGTAAAAAAAACTTGGTTATACCAAAATAAGGATTGATAGTGTGCTACGAGCTCCGACTCCAATGATCCACAAGTTAGCTTGGTGGGACTACATAGAAAGAAAGGATTAAAGACGTAAGCATTTAGTTTAGTAAGTTTGCATGTAAAACACAGATTAATAAACTTGCTTAATATAAACCATTTGACATAACAATGGTATCATAATTTCACTTTAAAGCTTACTTACTCATATTGATTCTCACATGTCTCATGATACTTACTATCCTCATACTTGTAAGGTAAACATGGTGTTCAGATCACTTGATCACATTGATCAACATACTTTAGTTTAATAATCATGATCTCTAATTCATCATTCATAACATAAATAATACTCAATTTCAACTTGGTAATATCTTTTCTTACTTAGCTTTCTTGTTATCTCATTTTAACTTTAGTCATTTGCTCGATGAATTTCTGCAAATAATCGAGGATACTAAATCTCATTCCACGTAACTTAATGCCAAAGCCATATCCTAGATACGGTCTTACTTGATATATCTCTTCTTGAATCAATGCCAAGCTTACCTTCGACTTATATGATAACTTATTCAATGCCAAGCTTAGGTCCTTGGACTTACATGATGACTTATTCAATGCCAAGCTTGGGTCCTTGGACTTGCATGATAACTTGTTCAATGCAAGCTTGGGTCCTTGGACTTACATGATAACTTGTTCAATGCCAAGCTTGGGTCCTTGGACTTACATGATAACTTGTTCAATGCCAAGTTTGGATCCTTGGACTTACATGATAACTTATTCATACTTAATCACATTGATTTCTTTATTTAAAAAACATTAAGCATTCCATGATAACAATGTACATTATACTAAGCAATTCAATGATAGAAATCATAAAGCTTAGAAATCATACAAACTTACCTCAATAAACAAAATGTATGTAGATTTGCAATTTAGTCCTCGACTTTGTTCTTGTCTCGGTTTCGATCCGGGCTTCATTTTTCTTGATCTATAATCATAAATAGACCATTTAATAAGCATATTAACTAAATTGACTCATAACTCATTCTTTAGAAAAATTACTATTTTGCCCCTATACTTTCTCATATTTGCACTTTTGCCCCTAGGCTCATAAAATGATTTGTATACAACTTCCTTAAACTACATGCTTAGCTAATTAATAGTCTCAACTATAGCAATCATCAATTCTCACAAAATCACACATGTATGACCAAACTTAAGATTTTCACAATCAAGTCCCTACATGCATTTTCATAGAAAATCACTTAACAAAAGATGTTTCTACTACATCAATCTTTCATAATCTTCTATAAAACATCAAAATACATGCATGTCATACATGAAAACATTTTTGAACATCCATTATAGCTCATCAAATAGCTAAAAATAGCTTACTCATGCTACTAGGACTTCAAAAATACGAAGAATATCAAAAATCGGGCTTAAGAGCACTTACTAGCAAGCTTGGAAAATTGAAAGAGCCCTAACAATGGCTATTGGAATTTTCGGCAGCTTAGGGAAGAAGATGAATGGATTTTTGTCATCTTTTTCCCATTTTAATCATTTATTAGGTAAATGACCAAAATGCCCCTCTTTTTAAAAATTTCCATAAAACTATCTCATGACCAATTTTGTCCAAAAATTAAAATTTGGGCAAATTTCTATCTAGGGGTTCATAATTATTATTCTAAAGCTATTTCATACAAAAAGCTTCTAGAAATTAATAGTTTGCAACTTTTGCAATTTAGTCCTTTTGGACCATTCAACCACAATTTAGCGAAATTGCTTCATGAAACCTTCATACTAGCATGCAAACATGACATAAACCTTAAAACTCATAATTTCATCTCGATTTCATGGTCTGGCACCACTATTCTGACTAGGCCCTAAATCAGGCTGTTACAATTCTTCCCCTGTAATATCCCGAATTAGGGCTTATGCACTATTGCTAAATTGTATGAAATAGCATGTCTTATGTGTTATGAATGTGTTATGTGAATTTTAGAATCTTGAAACATAAGGAAAATGCCTTAGAAAAATATCGAGTTTTAAGTCTAAAAGAGGGAACTGAAGCAAGGTGGCCTTAAGAAAATAAATAAGGGAAATAAGACATATAATTGGGCTCAGGTTTGGACTTTAAAACCTGGGTTAAAAGGCTGATAAATAAGTATTAGTAGTAATTGATGTTGGATTATTAAATTAGTAGCAAGTTGGGCTTAGGACCCAAAAATTTAGTAACATTAAATAGGGCATGAGGGTGGCGTTACTTAGGAGGATGGTTTGGGCCTAGTATGGCCACATGAAGCCCAAAATAATGGGTTAAAATTTCGGCACTCCTAAGGTAAGGAGATGGACGGCATAGGGAGACTGAGGAAAGAGTCTTAGATGAGGTCAAACTCCTTTGGAATTTCGGCTAAGGTAGGAAAATAAGTGATGGCCGAATAGGGGACTCTCTAGGCCTAGTAATTTCGGCAAAAGAAGGAAAACTAAGGCCATTCAACATTCTCCTTTTCTCTCTGTCGAATTCTCTTCTCTTCCTCTCTTCTTTTGTCAAAAGCTGAAAATAAGTTCATCCTAAGCCATTGCCGAATTTCCTATCATCTTTCTTACTTTCTCTCAAACTTTTTCTTTCAACTCTTCCTCTAGCCGAATCTTCATCATCAACTCTCTTTTTCTTTTCACAACTCACCAAAAGCCGAAGATAAGCCTTTTTCTAGCAGGAGCCGATTGTTAATCAAAAACCACCATAGTCAAATTTCTCTAAGCCTCAAAATCGAATCTACAAGGGTGGTTTAGTTTTCCGAAGGTGCACCATAGGCCGCATGTTCCTTAGTGATTCGGTAAGTTTCGGGATTTCTTTTCTTTGCGATTTCTTCTTTTCTTTCCATCAAGATCTAATCCGAATCAATTGTCTAAGCCAATCAACATCTCCTCTTTAGCACTAGAAGTTGAATCTCCCTATTATCATCTAGCCGAAACCTTGTGGAATTCAAGCAAAGGTGTGTCGACTTCAAGAAAAGATCTTTCAGGATTTTTAAGATTTAAGGTAAGATGATATTCGGCCATAGGCCATTCTTAATGTGTTTAAATGTTAGAAATTGATCTAACATGTGACCATGGGGATTTCGGCAGACACCTAAGGCAAGGGATACTTTTCGGGATTTGAAAATCGTTAGGTAAGTGCATAAGTACAATAGGCCAAGGCCATATTTGATGCTTTAAGTCTATTCCTTATTCGTTTAGAAGCGAAACTAATCCTTTAGGTGATCTAATGTTGGCTGAATACAAGGTAGAAGGATTTCAAAGTTTCGGGATTTGATTTTTAATCCAATCGGCACCAAGGTAAGAATTTGATTTCAACAATCCTACTAGGATTTGGATTGATAGCCGGATGGCTTTTTACTAACATGTTAGGGTTGGCTGAATATAGGAATTAAAGATCTAAAGAAATAGAATGAGTTTTCCAGATTTCATTAAATTTGATAAGTATATCAGGTTTGTACCCCACACTATCTTTTAATAAGATTTATGGCAATATTTAATATGAGCATGTTTATAAGAATGTGAATATGGCTAAAGAACCATGCTATGGTACAAAGTACTCAGGTACGTTTTCCAACTCCTACTATGAGTATGATAAGTTTTGCTATGGCATATACATGAAATAATAAGAATGTGAATAAGGAATATGATATGGTTAATGCATAATTGTATGACATGGGGCATATGGGTGATATGTAAAGGGAAAGTGAATTGGTGGTTTTATACCCCAATATAAGTATGTGGTGACTTATGTCACAATATAAGAATGTGGTGACTTTTGTCACAATATAAGAATGTGGTGACTTATGTCACGAATTTATATATGGTGGCTATGCCACGAAATCATAAGGGCGATGAGCACGTCGACTGTAGTGACTGTGTAACACCCCTTGACCCGAGTCCATCGCCGGATAAGGGTTTACAGGTGTTACCATGCAATCTAACACTTAAGCTAAAATAATTGAATCATGGATGATCATCTTTATTAAAGAATTATCTATAAACAAATAATTCACACATGTGTAACACATAACATATATATTAGATCCAAATCATTCACAAAAGAATCATCGATGAACCTAATTCATCATACCGTATAATACATCAATATCACATAAACAAGTAGATTTCATGAAATCTCATAAGTGTCTAAGCTTCTTATAGCATAAAGTCTCGATTACAAATAAACTAATGCATGCAACCATTACACATCAATTGTACACCCACTAAAAGGCCGAATATGCATGGTTCCATTATTGGCATTTTATGCACATTACCTAGCATAAACCGAAGTTTAACAATTTTATGCACTCAATTAAAACAAGCAATTCAACAAGTGAATACATATATATATATATATATAAATGCATACATCTCAATTATGCACTCTTTTCCATACTCGACTATGCCTAACTATTTTAAACATTTTAGCCACATTTGCAATGGTCACCTAGATTTGGCCGAATACACATACCTATTTTATTCAATATAATTCATCCTATTTAAAACAACCGAATTTGATACATATCTAGATACATACTTCACAAGCATATAACTCAAATTCATATTCATATCAATTTCATGAAATTGAAATGCCTAACATCTCTCTTTATTAACCTATCACATATACGCATGATTAAAATTCTACCTTAATCTATCAAAGTGACCATCAAAGATCAAAATACATATACATGTCATGGCATATATCTATTAAACCATTTCATATAATGCCTAAACCACATCCAAACACAAATGATAATTCATGGCATGAGCAAACTATATCATCAAAACACGAAACAAGTTATCCAAAATAGATAGCCATTTTCGCATGGCTAGCATATTTACACGATTACAAAACATTAATTATACTGTTTAGTCTAACCTATACATGTCATTTTTAGTACAAAACTAAGTTATTCAATACCAAAAGAAAGTCGATAGTGTGGTTGACTTCTTCCCAGATCCTTCGAGTCCGTAGCTTGAACCTAAAATCTATAAAATAAGGGTAAACAAGAATACACACAGTAAGCTTGCTAGCTTAGTAAGTCTCAAGCAATATTTATGACATATATACACATACTTAACAATTTAACTTCCATTCTTGCGGCAATTAGCATAGATAATTCAATCCAAGTTTCACCTAGCCAAATATTGGTCATATCCTTAATCTAATCAATAGTAGTTTATCACATGAATTTATACAATAACATTTCATATATACAACCTATGCCTTTGAATATTTCAAGTTACAAAACATAACGTAATTTTGATCTCATTGCACATCATATTCATAATCAAGTTTTAAGTATCACCATTATATGTCTATACCCCAACTTCTCGTATATATATAAATCATACCAATCAATGATAAGCCTAATGTCCTGAGATAAAATTCAATTCGAGTCATTAATTCATCACATCGCAATTAGCTCATATACAAGTAAACTAACTTATCTTATTACTTACCAATATAGTAAGCTAATTTCCTTTTTCTTTTTAGAGCTTATAGCTCAATCTACTATGTATATACATCTCAAATTCTCTGTTTTGGCTTATCATCTAAAAAGCACGCTAGGCATTAAAGCCCAAAATAAATCACCCAAGACGAGGCACGCTAGGCAAGAAGTTCTGAAATGAATCACCGGCACAAGGCCTGCTAGGCACAAAGCCTAACATATAACACCGGCACAAAGCTCGCTAGGCACAAAGCGACATATAACACACAGCACAAAGCACGCTAGGCATTAAAGCTCGAAATGAATCACCAAGACAAGGCTCGCTAGGCACAAAGCGACATATAACACAGCACAAAGCACGCTAGGCATTAAAGCCCGAATATGTTTATCAAATCAATTCATTAACTCACATTTCTTATCATATACATCACTATCAATTCATATACACAAAACCAATTCACTTGTCATATTGAAAACATATACTTGTTCATATCACATTAATGTAATATATTTAATCCAATTTAACACCTTTACATTCAGCTAACACATGATTCTATAGTCAATATTATTAGATTTCATCCTTTAACATGTTTATAATTTCCTTTCGAACATATAAGTGCTTAAGGACTTACCTCTACTGTCGATGGACCGTGTAAAATCGGCTATTCGAGAACCTTCGTCTTTCCTCGATCTAAATCCATTTTCTTTGCTCTTGATCTAAAACACATTAAAATTTAGCTCATTCAAGTACATTTCATCTCAATTTAGTCCCTAAGCACATAAATAGGCAATTTACCATTTTACCCTACTATTTCAAATTTTTATAATTTAGTCCTATTTGCCTAAAACACAAAATACATCAAATTTCTCAATACCCTTAAGGGCGAATATGTATAGGGACTATACAAGTTCTTTTCTTTCAGTTATTTAGCAAATAAGCCCTCTAAAATTTCATTTTTACAATTTGGCCCTAAAAACAAAAATTCATCAAAATTTCCAATACATAATATACTAATTTTAACTTATCTTTTATCTAACATCATCAAACATCAAAACCATATAAACCTATCAATAGCCGAACCTCAAACATGCTTAGATTCAAAATTTTTAACATGGGTCACTACGGTTTGAAGCAACGATCTCAAAACGTAAAATTAACAAAACTAAATTCAAACTAACCTTGAAATCAAGCATCCAAGTGTCGAAAATCAAAGAACATAAGCCCCCTTTTTCTTTCTCAATATTCGCCATGAGAGAGTGAGAAAGATGATGGTTTTGTTTATGTTATTTTATATAAAAGTAATTATTCAATTACTAATTTAACCTTTAATATAAAATAAAACTAACATATATCTTAAGGTTATTCTTGACATAAGCCACCCACTAACTCAAAAATGGGTTATTTACCCTTTTAATGCTCCACTTTTAAAAGCCATCATCAAATAGGCACTTTACACTATAGTTTGAGACTTTTAAAATTTATGCGATTAAGTCCTTTTGTCAAATTAAGACCCAAACGATGAAATTTTTCTCTGAAACTTTCACACATTTTAATTCACACATAATAAACACAAAATAAAATATTAAAATATTTCTAACTCAAATTCGTGGTCCCAAACCATCATTTCGATTAGGTTAAATTGATGCATTCACATGATCGCCTTCGATGGTGTGTAGCGGATCGAGGTTGACTTAGTAGTCCCCGGTGTGATGGTTGGTACGGGAGACGTGTAGTGGATGGCATTTAGGTTTGGGTTCGGGTTTGCATCATTATTTATGTTTTTGTAATTGTATGTATGATCTTGTATGCCATAATCTGTTAAGCCTTAGTGTTGTGGTTACACATTGAGTCTGTTTGACTCACCCCTTGTGGGAATATTTTTTTTCAGGTGATGATCAGTGATGGACCGGGTCGGCAGGAGCTCAGTGGAGGCCATGCAAAGCCCAGAGACTGCTTTGTTTTATTAGTTTTCTTTCTATATTTGAGTTTTGAATTATTTCGATTTTATTTGATGTAATAAGGCCTTCATACTAAGTTGTTAAGCATGTTTTTAAATTACTTAGTATGATCCGATTATTATCAAATTAAAGTTAAAATAAATTTTCTTAAGTGATGATATTAAATGTTTTAACACCTAGCGACATGGGTTTTAAAATTGAGCCCAACCCAAATCAACTCATCGATTTCAAAAAACACAAGTTTTTAACAAAGATTCAAACAAGATTTGAATGGATTTTCTTTAGAAGCATGCCAGATCTGGTCAGGGCTTGTGGGCCGGGTTTGGGGTGTTTCACCCCCTTAGGGATTTTCGTCCTCGAAAATCTTACCAGCAAAAAGGTTTGGATACTGGTTTCTCATATTCTCTTCTGTTTCCCACGTAGCTTCTTCTATTCCATGTCTTTGCCACAATACTTTCACTAGGGCAATACTTTAGTTCCCAAGCTAAAATCTTGACTAGTTCTTCACCATAAGTCATGTCGGGACAAATCTCTATCTCTGACGGAATAATTACATGTGAAGGATCTGATCTGTAGCGTCTCAACATTGACACGTGAAACACATCATGTATCTTCTCCAATTCTGATGGCAAAGCCAAACGGTAAGCTACCGGCCCAACTCTCTCAGTAATCTCGTAAGGTCCAATGAAACATGGACTCAATTTGCCTTTCCGGCCAAATCCTAGAACTTTTTTCCATGGTGACACTTTCAAGAACACTTTATCCCCGACTTGGTACTCTATCTCTTTTCTCTTTAAATCCGAATAGGATTTTTATGCATCTGAGGTAACTTTTAAACATTCTCGTATCACTTTCACTTTCTCTTGACTTCTTTAACCAGGTCGACCCCGTGAATTTGGTTTTCCTTGAGTTCAGTCCAAAAAAAAAAGTGTTCTGCATTTACGCCCATATAGAGCCTTATAAGGCGCCATTTTTAAGCTCGACTGAAAACTATTATTATAAGCAAATTCTATCAATGGGAGAAACTTTTCCCAACTACCTTGAAATTCTAAAATACAACATCTAAGCATATCCTCGAGTACTTGAATTAACCTCTCTGACTAACCATCAGTTTGAGGATGAAAAGTTGTGCTAAAATTCAATCTTGTACCTAAGGCTTCTTGCAGCCTCTTCCAAAATCTAGATGTGAATCTCGAATCTCTATCCGATATAATCGATAAGGGAACTCCGTGAAGCCTTACTATTTATGAAACATACAAGTTTTCCAATTTGTCGGGGGAGTAATCCACTTGTACGGGTATGAAATAGGCTGACTTCGTGAGTCTATCAACTACAACCCATATAGCATCCTTCTTGCTTGGTGACAACGGTAACCCCGTTACAAAATTCATGGTGATACGATCCCATTTCCACTCAGGAATCAAAATGGGCTAAAGTAAACCCGAAGGTACTTGGTGTTCAGCCTTTACTTGCTTGCAAATCATGCACTTGAAAACAAATTCTGAAATGTCTTTCTTCATTTTGGTCACCAATACTGTTGCTTTAAATCATTATACATCTTAGTACTTTCTGGATGTACAGACAAACATTCATTATGTGCTTCATAAAAAATTCTCTAAATCAACTCCTATTTTCTTGGTATACAAACTCTATCTCTAAACATCAAGTATCCATCAGAATTAATCCGAAAGTTGGATTAAACATCTGGCTCGCACTGAGCTCTCTTGACTTGCAATTCACTATCTTCTTTCAGAGCTTCCAGGATCTCGTGAAAAAACATTGGTCTAGCTCTCAACTCGGCTATAATAGAACCATCGTCGAATAAAGATATCCTGGAATTCAATGCTCTTAATACAAAAAGGGACTTCCTGCTCAAAGCATCAGCGACTACATTCGCCTTTCCTAGGTGGTAGTCAATGACCAACTCATAGTCTTTTATCAACTCTAAGCATCTCCATTGCCTTAAGTTCAACTCTATCTGCGTCATCAAGTATTTCAGACTTTTATGATCAGTAAAAATTTGACATCTTTCACCATATAAATGGTGTCTGCAAATCTTTAAAGTGAAAACTATGGCAGCTAATTCTAAAACATGCGTTGGATAATTCTTCTCATGAGGTTTCAACTGTCTTGTGGCATAAGCAATCACCTTGCCTTCTTGCATGAGTACACAGCCTAATTCGTTTAAGGATGCATCGCTGTAAATCACAAATTCTTTCCCTGACTCAGGTTGTACTAAAACTGGAGTTTCTGTCAACATTGTTTTCAACTTCTCAAAACTTTGTTGGCATCGTTCTAACCATTCAAACTTCACATTCTTCTGTAACAGTTTAGTCATCGGGGTTGCAATCATGGAAAACCCCTTGAAAAATCATCTATAATAGTCAGCTAGGCCTAGAAAACTTCTAATCTCAGAGTTGTTCTTCGGTGGCTTCCAATCCATTATGGCCGAGATCTTATTTGGATCTACTCGAACTCCATCTTTCGAGACAATATGTCCAAGAAATCCTACTTCCTTTAGCCAAAATTCACTTTTATTGAATTTGGCATATAATTGATTTTCTCAAAGAATCTGTAGAACTGTCCATAGGTGTTCAGCATGATCATTCTCATCTCGGGAATAAATTAGTATGCTGTCAATAAAAGCGACTACAAACTTGTCGAGGTATGGTCTAAAAATTCGGTTCATTAAATCCATGAATACCACGGGAGCATTGGTCAACCCAAAGGGCATGACTAAAAATTCATAATTCCCATACCTCGCTCGAAAGGTGGTCTTGGATACATCTGAATCCTTCACTCTAAGCTAATAGTACCCTGATTTCAAGTCTATTTTGGAGAACACAGTGGCTCCTTTCAATTGATCGAACAAATCATCGATCCTAGGCAATGGGTACTTGTTCTTTACCGTCACTTTATTAAGTTGACGGTAATCTATGCACAATCTCATGGTGCCATCTTTCTTTTTTACAAATAAAACCAGAGCACCCCATGGTGAACAACTTGATCTTGCAAAGCCTTTGTCTGTTAACTCTTGCAACTGTGACTTTAACTCTTTCAACTCTGTTAGAGCCATTCTATAAGGAGTAATAGATATCGGTACAGTACCGGGAGTTAGCTCAATATTGAACTCAACCTCTCTAACTGGTGGTAGTCCTGGTAATTCCTTGGGAAAAACATCCATGTACTATCGGTACTGACACCATCTTCAATTCTGTTCCTCTATCATTCATCACATAGGCCAGATATGCTTCATACCCTTTTCTTATATATTTCTGTGCCAGCATAAGAGAAATCATTGATGGTGGTCTACCTTGTTCATCTGATTCTACATGAAGAGTATCCCCATCCTCACATCTCATTTCAATATATTTCTTCCCACAATTAACTATTACATCATAGGTAGTCAACCAGTCCATGCCAAGAATGAGGTCGAACTCATCAAATGGTAGCAACATAAGATTTGCTTTAATGCAATGACCTCTAATCATTAATGGACAATCTTTACAAACTTTATCAACTAACACACTCTTGCCTAAAGGATTAGACACTTTAATCATAAACTCTGTAGAATCTATAGGCATACTCAAACCTGATACTAATTTTATACAAATGTAAGTGTGTGTGGATCCGGGATCTATTAAGCCAATAACTTTAACATCATGAATAGAAAAGGTACCCGTAATAACATCATGGGAAGATGCCTCTTCGCGAGTGCGAATGGCATAAGTCCTTGTAGGCGCTCTACCCTCAAGTCTCGCAGCCTGTTCTCTAGGGTTACCTCTTCCACTTGCCCCACTTCCGGGTTCCTCTACGGTCTGCCTCTGACCATACTCCCGAATCTCGGGTTCTGAGCTCTTTTCTCTTTCATCATCTCTGGACAATCTTTTATATAGTGGTCTTTAGAACCACATCTAAAGCATGCATTCTCATATGCTCGGCATTCTCCAAGGTGACGTCTGCCACACTGTGGGCATTTAGGTCTGTCAGATCTAATATTCCCAACACTTGCAACTGAAGTAATCTGTGCTTTATTCCCAGAATAATGTTTACTCTTGTCTTTCCTTAAAAGCCCAGTGGAAGTAGCCGATTGGGTAGGGAAATCTCTTAACTTTTTGGATGAAGATTAGAATGACTTATTCCACTGTCTCTTTCTAGAGTCATGAGACTCCATTTCAGACTTCTTCTTCTCTTTTACTAGTTCTTCGGCTTTACAAGCCCTTTCTACTAGCACAACAAATTCCTTTAATTCTAGGGCAGCAACAAACAACTTGATATCCTCATTTAATCCATCTTCAAATCTTTTACTCATTATGGCCTTAGTGGATACACATTCACGAGCGTATTTGCTGAGTCGTACAAACTCTCGCTCATAATCAGTTATTGACATCTTGCCTTACTTCAACTCTAGAAATTCCTTCCTCTTCTGGTCTACAAATCTTTGGCTGATATACTTTTTCTTGAACTCTTCTTGGAAGAATTCCTATGTGACCCTTTCCTCGGTACTACCGACACAAGGGTGTTCCACTATTGGTAAGCAAAGTCTCTTAAGAGAGAGATTACACACTTCATGCATTCTTCAGGGGTGCATGATAGCTCATCAAATACCCTGATGGTATTTTCTAACCAGAATTCAGCTCTTTCTGGATCATCATTTTTTTTTAGCCCGAAATTCTTCTACCCCCATGTTTCCTGATCCTATCAATTAGAGGTTTATCTCCTTTTACCACCTCTACTACTTGAGGGGCTATTAGAGCAGGTTGTGCAACAGGCGAGGGTGGATGGGGTTGTGCATTCAGGTTCGCACGAACGAACTCAGTATACCAGGCATTCATCATATGGAGGAAAGCTTCTCTAGCCTCTTCTCCTCCTTCTTGACTCACCGTAATGGATCTATTCTCATTCTCATTTGGCACCATCCCTTCTGCGGGAGCCGGCGCGTTACTTTCTACATCATCCGCCACAACTTCTTCGGTATAATTTAAATAGTCAGGAGTCGTCACACTATCATTATTAAAACATACTTATGTATAGCATGTATAGCTAGACTCGTGCTCGTGCTATGTTAGTCCTAGAACCGACTAAACTGTGGCTTTGATACCACTAAATGTAACACCCCATACCCAAGCCCGAGGCTAGGACTGGATAAGAGATATTACCATGCTTGAACTCATTAAAACATACACTTATGGGCTGTAAAATTTCATTCTAACTTAAAAAACTTCTCTATATTAGTCTAATCATACATTACATGGGCCTACGAGGCCTTAAGCACATATCTAAAAACTTTCAAAACTTAATCGAAACCTTTCTTTAAAGCAGGGGTCACACGCCTATGTAGCTTGGGACACGCCCGTGTACCACTTGACACGCCCATGTTATTAACGTGGGGAGTTACTGACTATTTTCACACGGCTTGAACATGCCCGTGGGCTTAAACCGTGTGATAAACCTTGATATACTGACTTGATCCACATGGTATGGGCACACACCCATGTTCAAACCGTGTATTCTACTCGGCTCATACACATGGCCGTGGGGTTGTACCGTGGCCTATCCTGATTAATAATAATAAGGTGCAGGGTTCACATGGCCTAGACACAAGCCCGTGTGTCTAACCGTGTGAGCATTTAGAGGCTATTTACCAAGCCATTTACCACTCTGAAATCAAAATCAAACCAATACATTTCAAAAACTATACAACATGCTTCATTGAATACAGCAACATACATTTGGCTAACCACTTAGCCATATACAAAAGAATAATGGTTTGATAACCTATACAATGGCCCTTCTTAAAACATGTTCTCAAAATGAATGCTTCCTATACATGCCATACTTAGTAAAAAAAACTTGGTTATACCAAAATAAGGATTGATAGTGTGCTACGAGCTCTGACTCCAATGATCCACAAGTTAGCTTGGCGGGACTACATAGAAAGAAAGGATTAAAGACGTAAGCATTTAGTTTAGTAAGTTTGCATGTAAAACACAGATTAATAAACTTGCTTAAGATAAACCATTTGACATAACAATGATATCATAATTTCAGCTTTAAAGCTTACTTACTCATATTGATTCTCACATGTCTCATGATACTTACTATCCTCATACCTGTAAGGTAAACATGGTGTCTGTATCACTTGATCACATTGATCAACATACTTTAGTTTAATAATCATGATCTCTAATTCATCATTCATAACATAAATAATACTCAATTTCAACTTGGTAATATCTTTGCTTACTTAGCTTTCTTGTTATCTCATTTTAAATTTAGTCATTTGCTCGATAAATTTTGCGAATAATCGAGGATACTAAATCTCATTCCACGTAACTTAATGCCAAAGCCATATCCTAGATACGATCTTACATGATATATCTCTTCTTGAATCAATGCCAAGCTTACCTTGGACTTATATGATAACTTATTCAATGCCAAGCTTAGGTCCTTGGACTTATATGATGACTTATTCAATGCCAAGCTTGGGTCCTTGGACTTACATGATAACTTATTCAATGCAAGCTTGGGTCCTTGGAATTACATGATAACTTGTTCAATTCCAAGCTTGGGTCCTTGGACTTACATGATAACTTGTTCAATGCTAAGCTTGGGTCCTTAGACTTACATGATAACTTGTTCAATGCCAAGCTTGGATCCTTGGACTTACATGATAACTTGTTCATACTTAATCACATTTGTAACACCCCTAACCCGTATCTGTCGTCGAATTAGGGTTACGGGCATTACCAGATAATCATTACTTTTATTCAATCAATTAAATCATATTTAAACAAACTTATATAATAATACACATATAAGCAAACAATTACATATGCATAAAATATATTTATTCCACTAAGCCAAATCATATATTGCACAAGCATTGACAAACATAAGCTGAACATGCAAAATACATTTTATTAAAATTACAAAATAATGCAAGTACCGTAAGCCTCAATTGCTATGTCCTTATTTACTTATGAAATACTCAAGCAATTAACCCATTCGTATCTATATGATTGAATAACATGATTCAATTATCATTTTATACTAACTCACTTAAAAGGGCCGAATATACCAACATAAAAGATATTAGCAGATGTCCAAACTTACAAACTCAATAAACATCATATAAATACATATCTACTTGACCAAATATACATAGACACATATATGCAATTATATGTACCTAGCTCATACCAAAGTTTAGATAGATCCAAATAATCAATCAGATCAATGTTCACATGAATTCGTTTGCATGCACATAGTTGAACCAAAAATAACTATACGGTATATACATTATTTTTGTAATAGTTAGATTCATATCTGAGACATTTATTATAATTTAATAAGATCATATCAACTCATGCATTTTATCATTTCCAACAAATCATATTATCTAGCTATCTAAATACCTATTCGGCCTATACTCATCATTTCAAACCAATTAATCATGCCAAAACTATATATATATATATACCAAATGTTTCACATTTACCAATTATAGGTGTCATTTAACATTTTATCAAAAATGAGTTTAAGTCTTCATCAAACATAATTGAATACAGAACATAAACATAACAACCACATCCCACTTGTATTCCATGGCTAATTACACATTATTAAAACATTATCTTAATCCATAATGCCATTTCCCACAAGACCGAATTACACCTACTATTTGCACATATACCATATTCGAATATAAGCTATATAAAATCCATACAACCCTTGCATCATAATGACATAAACATTTACACCATTTGATCATTAAAAATCATACGTCTCAACACCAAACTAACACAGGATATAAGTCATATTCGTATGGCTATAATACATATAAAGACAAAGTTTTCAACTCAAACATAGACATTATCCATTCTATACATGCCTTTATCCAAAATAAACCAAACTAAAAGAGTACCAAAAAGATGATAATGTGGTTGACTTTGCTGACGATTTCCCGAGCCCGTAGCTTGACCAAAATCTATAAAACAAAACATTGAACATAAACAGAATAAGCTTACTAGCTTAGTAAGTCTTAAGCAAATTCTATATAACAATTAAACATTTTAAACATTAGGTTTATGGCATTGAGTATAAATATTTCAATATGTACATTAATCATAGTCGAATGCTATCCTTACCCATAACCTACGTATTAGCACTTTATTTCTAAGAACATACATATCATCAAAACACATAAATATCACATGTATTCGCAAAATCCAAGTCAAATGAATATATCATATTTGTACACTTATACAAACACATCCAAAACTCTCTCACCATCAACCTTGCCACTTATAGTCGATTCTTCAAAATAATGCATTTAAACTCAATTTCATATATATATATATATATATATATATATATATAATATTTATACTTAATCCAAATGATGATATACCGACTTACCTCATTCCTTACTAATATATATAAGGCTTATACTTACCCGAGCTTTTAGCTCAATGCACTAATTATGTCTCACCTTGTATGATTCCCGAATTCTCTGTTTATTATGTATCACCGACATTAAGCCTGCTAGGCATCAAAGCCCGAAATACACACCGGCATTGAGCCTGCTAGACCAGAGGTCCGAGATTTAAACACCGACATTTAGCCTGCTAGGCAATAAGCCCGATATAATTCATTCAAGACGAGGTCGCTGGGCATTAAGCTCGATATAGATCACCAAGACAAGGCACGCTAGGCATTTAGCTCGATGTAAATCACCAAGACAAGGCACGCTAGGCTCAAGCCGAATATCAACATAATTAACCATTCCAAGCACATTTATTAATTCCAAAATCACATATAACACATATATTTCATAATATCCCATATCAAATTTGGATAAACTTAACCATATTACATCAATTAAAATCAATTCAATATTATAATAATCACATTCGGCAATTCCACATATATATGTCCAAAATTTTTGAATTGCATCATTTATTATGTTACGTAAATAATTTTCGACATATAATTGCTTCAAGACTTACCTCGACTATCGACGGACAACGAAGACCGCCTATTCGATAACCTTTGTCTTTCCCCGATCCAAATCCATTTTTCTTTGTTCTTGATCTAAACACATTAAAGTTTAGCTCATTCAAGCACATTTCATCTCAATTTAGTCCCAAAACACATAAATAGGCAAATTACTATTTTACCCTTAATGTTTCACATTTTTACAATTCAGTCCTATTTGCACAAAACACAAAATACACTAAATTTCATTACACAACCTAAGGGCCGAATATTCATAGGGACTATACAAGTCCATTTATTTCATTTATTTTGCATTTTAACCCTTCAAAAATTTATTTTTGCAATTTAGCCCAAAATACTCAAATTTACCAAAATTTCCAATACAAAACATTTTAATCTATAACATGACTTTAATATATATTCATCAAACATCACAAAGCACAAGCTTCTATCATGGTAGAACATCACATACACACTAATCTCAAAAATTCTAGCATGGGTCGAATAGTATTCGAAGCAACGATTACAAAAACGTAAAAATTATCAAAAACCGAAATCAAACTAACCTTGGATTTAACCTTACAAGTGCCAAAATTAAGCTTGTATTTCTCTTTTCTTCCTTAGCACATTCAGCCTTAAGAAACAAAAAGATGATAATGGCTTTTCATGTGTTTTATTTAACATATAATATGTTATTTATTTACTAATATAACCTTATATTTTAAGATTTTATAACATATAACTTAAGGTTACTATTGTCATATACCACCCACTAACCTTAAAAATGGGCTATTTTCCCTTTTAATACCTCATATTAAAAAGCCATTATCATTTTAGCACTTTTCACTATAGTTTGCAACTTTTGCACTTTACGCGATTAAATCCTTATTGTCAAATTAAGCACACAAACGATCAAATGTTCATACGAAACTTTCACACACATTAATTCACATATAATAAGTACCAAAAATAATCTTTAAACAAATTTTTGGACTCGGATTCGTGGTCCCAAAACCACCGTTCCGATTAGGGTCAAATTCGGACTGTTACAACATTGATTTCTTTATTTAACAAACATTAAGCATTCCATGATAACAATGTACATTACACTAAGAAATTCAATGATAGAAATCATAAAGCTTAGAAATCATACAAACTTACCTCAATATACAAAATGTATGTAGATTTACAATTTAGTCCTCGACTTTATTCTTGCCTCGATTTCGATCCGGGCTTCGTTTTTCTTGATCTATAATCATAATAGACCATTTAATAAGCATATTGACTAAATTGACTCATAACTCATTCTTTGGCAAAATTACTATTTTGCCCCTATACTTTCTCATATTTGCACTTTTGCCCCTAGGCTCGTAAATTGATTTTTATACAACTTCCTTAAACTACATGCTTAGCTGATTAATAGTCTCAACTATAGCAATCATCAATTCTCACAAAATCACACATGTATGACCAAACTTAATATTTTCACAATCAAGTCCCTACATGCATTTTCATGGAAAATCACTTAACAAAAGATGTTTCTACTACATCAAGCTTTCATAATCTTCCATAAAATATCAAAATACATGCATGTCATACATGACCACATTTTTGAACATCCATTATAGCTCATCAAATAGCTAAAAATAGCTTACCCATGCTATCAGGACTTCAAAAATACGAAGAATATCAAAAACCGAGCTTAAGAGCACTTACTAGCAAGCTTGGAAAATTGAAAGAGCCCTAACAATGGCTATTAGAATTTTCGACAGCTTGGGGAAGAAGATGAATGGATTTTTGTCATCTTTTTCCCATCTTAATCATTTATTAGGCAAATGACCAAAATGCCCCTCTTTTTAAAAATTTCCATAAAACTATCTCATGACCAATTTTGTCCAAAAATTAAATTTTGGGCAAATTGCTATCTAGGGGTTCATAATTATTATTCTAAAACTATTTCATACAAAAAGCTTCTAGAAATTCATATTTTGCAACTTTTGCAATTTAGTCCTTTTGGACCATTCAACCAAAATTTAGCGAAATTGCTTCATGAAACCTTCATTCTAGCATGCAAACATGACATAACCTTAAAACTCATAATTTCTTCTCAGTTTCGTGGTCTCGCACCACTATTCCGACTAGGCCCTAAATCGAGCTGTTACAATTTCAGCATAAATAAGTAGCCAAAATTATAGGCTACAATTTTGAGGTGGTATATAGGAAAGCTAGCGCTAATATAGTGGCCGATGCACTCTCCACCATAGTCTAGATGGTCAACTATTACAAATAGTTGGAAGTTTAATTATTTCTAATCTACTAGATAAAGTGCATCATTCCTAGCAAGATGGTCCTAAGCTCAGGAAACTTTTTTTTTAGCTTCAACACCAACTTTCTTCTCACTTCAAGTACAACTGGGATAGCAGGTTTTTTAGGACGAAAGGCAAGCTGGTGGTGAAAACCAATAAAGAACTTTAGAATGAACTTTTCTCCTATATCCATGAAAGTCCTATAGGTGGCAACTCGGGCATTCATGCTACCAAACACATGTTAAACAGCTGGTGTATTGGAAGGGCATGAGTTAAGAGAATGTATAGCCTGCCAAAGCTGTAAATTTGAGAATATAGCACAATCAGGCAACCCTTGGCCTATTGGATCTAGTACCCTGAGTGTAGTATTTTTGTCTAAGTACACATGTAATTTTTCAAAAATAATGATTAATAAAATTATTTATGAATTACATTAATACTTTGCATATTTTCCACACATGATTTTTGCACGCAAAATAAAATGGAAGAAAATATTGCTCATTGGTTGTCTAATGTTTAACTAATACTAAGCGATATTATGTGGTCTGATCGTAGCATGGAAAGATAGCTTGTATTAGTAGATGAACCTAAACATGTCTTTAGTCTAATTGAAAATGAGCAAACCGATTAAAAGACTAATATGTCGTCTATCAAGTCCAATTGGAGAGATGTCTTGTCTTTGGCATCGAAACTGATGACTCCCAGAAGATAAAGACATAGATATAACTAATTGGACTAACAGTACATCGAACAGGACCCAAGCAGAATAGATCCTAAATTGGTTTGTAGATTTGTTCACTTGTGACGTTCATAGTGTGGCTAGAGGTGCTTATAGGTCGAGCTGTGCCAGGCTTGATGAAACTCAACCAAAAATTTAGGCTCGTTTGCTAGGCCTGGGTCCAGCTCGACCCGGCACAAAAAATGGGCCTAAAATTTTGCCCAAACCCAGCCCAGATAAAAATACTAAAACTCGGGTCTAGCTTGGCACGACCATATTAATCTCTTTTATATGAATTTCAAATATATATAATACATCAAAATACTAAAACATTAAAATAAATATTTCTAAACAAATTGAAAATAAATTTTAAAAAATATGTATACTTAAATAACACTAATACAGATGCAACTTAACAAGCAAATGCCACTAAAATAATAATAAGATTAACAATAAAAAAAGTGTTATAAAATATCTAAGCAATAACAATAAAATAGTAGTAACATAAAAGTGAAATGGTAGCAAAATAAGGAGAAAACAATAAGAAAATAGCATTAAAACAAAATTAAAAAAAAAGCATATTTTTTGTCTTTTTGTGAATTTGGGCCAGGCTCGGGCCAAAAATACCTTACCCGAGGCCCATTTCGCTTTTTAAACAGGCTTTTTTTTACCCAAGACCATTTTTGGGCCTATGTTTTTGCCCAAATCCTCTCACTTTTCAAGCAGGCCTTCGATAGTAGGTCTAAGTGTGGCATACCTAAATCCTAAATGGATTGCGGACTACGTATGTGTGACTTGTACACTTTGATATAAGTAAAAGCCTGAGTTCAAAAAAATAAGGAATCGGAAGTTGGTGCGTTAGATGTACGAGTTCTATATAGCCCAAAACATGGGTAAATGATATCATCTCATTGTCATTGCATAGTTGATGAAAAGTAAAGGTGACCACGGATGACGGTCTTTGTGATGGATTATTTGATCACTAATTGGTGGTGATTAACTTTTCATGAAGGAAGATGTAAGAGATAAAATGGGATCATATTGGGAGAATAGATATTATCCCAAATAGATCAAGGATATCCTATGAGGGTAACACACTAATGACAAGGTCATTGGACGAGCTCTAAGTAGTTACTTTCATAATGGTATGTCATTGGGGAAGCTCAGCCACAATAGTATAATGGAATGACTTCGTGACTAAATGAGCTTATAATTAATAGACGAAAAGCCAAAACTTAATTATAAATCATTTGAGCCTTAACTTCATATGTCCAATCAGTCCCTCTACTAGCCTGTGAAACCAAAAATGAATTGCATGTTTGAATAAAAATGAATGAAATTAATAGAAAAAAAGAAATGGAAACATTCAAGAATGATTATGGTTTTCTCCAAAATGGAGAAATGGAATCATTTGGAAATGAATGTAGGCTTTCAAAAATGACAATGAAAATTTGCAATCTTATATAAGATTACTTAAAAATTGATGGAAGAATGAGTTTATATTTTTGGACTGTTTTGAAGCCTAAAAATAAAAATAAACCATTCAATCATAGTGAACATGTTGAGTTGTGACATATTGAACTAATTTTCTTGATATTTTATTGGGGTAAAATTGTTAAAATTTTACTAGAGTAAAATCAAGATGAAAAATTATTTAATATGTAAATTTTAAAATTTATTTTGGGAAATAGAAAAATTGAATCAGATTAAATCACATTACAGAGTACTAGGTCAAAAAGGCCCAGGAGGTACTCGTATTTGGACCTAATGTGAAAGAGGCCCAAAACCCCTCATATAGCATGAAGGAGGCAGTATCCCTAGTAAAAATACAAGGGAGAGTCGTTCACCCCTCTTTTTTATGTAGGATATTATTTTTCTATTTAAAATGAACCTCTACAACTCAACAAGGTTCTACCTTCTCTTCCTATAAATAGATGGCACCGATAGTGATATTAATAGAACTTTTGAGAGATTGTTGTTCTGCCGAAAAATAGAGAGGATTTATTCTCAACTTTTAAATATATTTTTCCAAAATAACAATTCTACCGATTTCTACTACAGAATTTTCATTTTCACCCCAAAAGAAAAGAAAACTTTTTCTAGTTCCATGTTTCAATTCAAATGGTTCGAGCCCACACTTGAAGTAGTTCGTGGTGCGAGAATTGCGGAGAAGATCGTTTGATTGAAAGCTGGAAAACATTTAAGGATCCACTTATCCGAAAACTCGAGAATGAATTCAGTTAAGATTTATTGCTATAAATATCACAAATCAGGTAGTTTTCAAAATTTTAATTTCTCGCTATGCAAGAAAACCATTTTTAAACCAGATTTTTTTCTACATGGTCATCCCTAACAGAGCTTGGTCTCACATCAGCATGGATTTTATTGAAAGATTGTCTTCCTCTAGAGGAGGCAAGGACACTAACCTATCCGTTATGGAAGGACTCACCAAGTATGGCCACTTTATGGCCTTAAGCCATCCTCTTTTTGCTTTAACTGTAACCCAAGCTTACCTTGACAATGTGTACAAGTTTCACGGGTTGTTAGAATCTATTGTTTCTAATTGAGCTAAGATCTTCATCAGCTCTTTTTGGCAGGAACTCTTTAGGATGCTAGGCACCCACCTCCATCTCTCCACAGCTTGTCACCCTGAGAGTGATGGTCAAATTGAGTTTCTCAATAAGTGTTCGGAGAGCTATCTTCAATGTATAATGGGAGAAAAGCCTAAGGACTGGTGTGGTCGACTTCCCTTGGCCGAATGGTGGTACAGTTTTACCTTTCACGCGGTTTTTCAAACAACCCCATATGAAGCCATCTATGGTCAAGCCCCCCTCAACACTTACCTTACTTAGCAGGATCCTCAACTATTGACTGTGTGAACCATAGATTGTAACAACGAGAAGCAACTAGATACCTTCTTCAGTTTCATCTCAAACGGGATCAAGATCGCATGAATCATGTAGCTAGCTATAGTTGATATGACTAAACCTTCCAAGTAGGAGATCTAGTCTACTTGAAGCTTTAACCATACAAGAAACACACGTTGAGAAGGATGACTAACCAAAAGCTCTCCCTAATATTCTTTAAACCCTTCCCTGTCATAACCAATATGGAAAAGTGGCCTATACACTGCAGCTACCACCTAGCTCTTGTATCCATCTAACTTTCCATATGTCCCAACTTAAACGCCACATCGGAATCAGCTGGTGCAATCCACCTTACCTCTTGTCAACTTGGATGACACCCTACTCAAGGAGCCAACTCGTATCTTAAATCATTGCATGGTGAAACAAGGCAACCAAGTAGTCACTGAGGTGTTGGTTGAATGGGCCAACACATTCTCTGAAGATGCCACCTGGGAAAGCTTTCCTAACTCACAAAAGATATATCCTACCTTCGATCCTTGAGGACAAGGATCTCTTTAACCAATGGTGTACTTGATACAGGGCTAACTTTTTACCGTTAATTCGATTATTGAAATGTCTCGTGTTAAGCCTAAAAATTGAGTTTTAAGCTTTTAATAGAACGGTGAGTTTAGACTTAAATGAAACAGAGCGTTTTGGATTGTAATAAATGCTGCATTTTGGTTAAATGTAAAGGGTTCACCATTTTAAGTGAAAGTGCATTCCACTACCTTGCTAGTTGTGTGGCTAATAACTTAACAGAATTTCAAATTTTTAGCTTTAAAAGAGCAAAGGTAGCGTAGCAATCGATTATGCTAAAATTTGTTGAATGAATTCATTGCTTTTCTTTTTCTTTCAATTTCTCTTTCTATTTTCTCTTCTGTAATACGTACACAGATGGAGTGAAATTTATTAAATTTCATTTACCGAAGCTGTCAATTTTCAAGTTCAGAAAATCAATCGACTTGCAACGACTTTTTGGATGGGATCCAAGGACTTCTGGGTTGAGATATCTTTATAGAATTCGAAAATGTATCCATTAGATTCGAAACGCACTTTAAATCACTTAATTTTGAGTTCGCAAGCTCAAGTTATGACCGTTTTAATGAAGATCGTACGAGTAAATTTTTTGGATAGAATTATTATGAAAATTACGAGTTTTAAGCTTTTAGTTTGAGTTTAAATCATATTGGGTTCGATTTGTAAGCTTAATTTTTATTATATATAAACCTAAAATTGTATTTATTAGATTTTGTTATTTCTTTATTTATTCCAAAAGTATTTTAAGTGAAGAGTTTTATGTTTATTGGTTAAACAAGAAAGTAGTTTAAACTACAACTTGTCTAAATTAATTATAGTTAAGAAGTTAAGAATTTTATTTGGATGTACATAATGGCATATATAAATGCCTCAATATTACTCGTTAAAGATTTACAATTGTTTTCATTAATAAATTTTCGACTCTAGAAGTCAATTTCTTTGTGTAATTTTTTTATTTCTAATAATTTTTTAGATTTTCTTTAAGAAATCATAAATTATGTTCATCCTTTAATTTGGCAAAATTATTTTTAAATAATTAATTAAAATTGTTAATTGAGTTTAAAATATTTTATTTCAAAATTTCAATTGAACCTTTATCTAACCATCCATCGTATCTATTTGAATTCTTTTTCGATCTATATTCAACTTTTACTTTTTCTTTATTTAATTATTATTATTTTTTCTTTTTTCAAATAATTTATTGTTTTCAAGTTAAATCCAAATCTTTCTTTCTCAAGTCGAATAACCTGAATACAATCATCTTCATCCGCGCCTCCTTTTATCACTCTTTCTCACGAATTCTTGAGACCAAAAGTATCATTGTGTCGCACAATACTAAGTCAAACTTGCAGCATATTCATTCATAAGTTGGTATTGCATCTGTATTATTTTTTTGAACAGTAGCCAAAGTTTCCAAATCTAATTTCATTCTCTCCCTATTTAAACCTTTGTAAAAAATTGGCTATTAAAATAAACTATTTAAACAAACCCTAAACTCTAAAGCATAAATAACAAGCTATTAAAACAAACTTTCTGCTAAGCGTTTCTTCAAGATTGGTCAATCAGTCACATAATCAATGCCTGATTTAAGCTAACATTCAACTCATTCCAAGATGCGAACACAGAGAGAATGATTCCTCCACCAAAACAATACATGAAGCCTACACAGAAAGGTATTTGCCAATATAGATATTAATTCGCGAATGTATGCTACAAAGCTATGTAATTCCAACTACTGTTCGAAAATCTACTCCTACGACAAGAATCCTTCAATCAGAAAAGGAGTATCGTACCAAGAGATCTTGTGGCAAATTTTGTTTTGTGTCAGCAATGTAATCAATCCAGAATAGAACTCCGCTACTTTGTAGCTGAAAATCACACTAAGAGTGGCAACAAGGGAAAAATTAAGATTTATGCGTTCTTTTTTTTTCTTTCCTCGAAAAGCAAACTACAATTCAACTCTATCGGATGGTATATCATCATTCCCGAACGAAAAGAGCCAACGGAACAGTTTCAATAACTTACTGGTTTCAGGCTTCTGCTTTGGTTGATCAAGATTCACTTGGCAAAGGGTATTGTAATTATGCTTCAAGTGCGGACTTACAATGCTCTCCTGAAAAT
The DNA here is from genome assembly GCA_025506655.1 of Gossypium rotundifolium. NCBI lineage: Eukaryota > Viridiplantae > Streptophyta > Magnoliopsida > Malvales > Malvaceae > Gossypium > Gossypium rotundifolium. Next base: position 55,681,120 of record CP106725.1, read on the forward strand.
GTGATGTAAAAATTAGGAGTGAAGTCATTATTTTCATAAACATAGAAGACGGAAAATTATCATACATACCTTGAAAACTTCAAATGGACAGAAATCAGTACCGCCACAACCCTATTCATGAAAAAAAGTAGCATGAGCATCAAACGGATTTGAAGGTAACGCATAAAACCTTACAAAACTGCATAAAACTGTAGCATGCATACTAAGGAACAAGAAAAATACAAGGTAAAAATTAAATTTTGAAAAAATGAGGCAGGCGAACACTGTATTAGGCAAGATTCTTGATATAAAAAAAAAACCTGTTCCCTTTTAATGGTATAACTATTGAATTACTGATCAGCAACTATGAAATAAAAGCATAACTTACAGGCATTGCGATGGGATGCTCGTTGTGTAGAGCCCGCACGAAGTATTTGCTTGAAGAATTAGCTGGGCAACTGTATAAGACCAGCATATTATTTCCAGCAAAAGGTGCCACAATGCTGCCTCTCCAACTTCTGTTCTTGGGAGGTTTAGGAGGGAAATCCAAAGGCTCCTCCTTTTGTATTCGTTGGAAATCTGCAATGATTAGACAAATACCAAAATATAACAAAAAGCCTATACAGATGCACATGATCATGCCTATATGCAAACCAACGAGATCCTTCACAGATGCAACCAAAAAAGGCAGGAAGCACTTACCAGATCCTTCAAGGAAAAGCCCAAGCAAGCATGAAAAAGGAACCACTGTTTCTGCATGTGCAAAACGCAACCTTGCCTTCTCGTAACTGCCAGGAGCTTGATTATCTAGGGGTACGATGAAAAAGAGAAAAAAACAGAAGTCCAAGTTGAGAAAAACCCATTATCAAACAACCTTGCACCTAGTAGTTCAGTAATCCGTAATCAATAGAGAACTGTATTTAGTTATTTTAGGTTCAGCAAGCTATTGTTTGGTGATGAGACATCTAACGCATGAACAAGAAGAAGAAGAATGTTTTCTATTATTTTCTCCATTTTAGGATACAAACATGTAGGAAATGTAGACAGAAGAAGAAAATTATGTAATGAATATGCTGTGACGTTATAATGTAATATTTTCAAATGTGATTTGGTCCTGGCCAACCTCGGCCAGTAGTTCCAAATACCAACACAGTACAGCAGCACTGCTGGATATAGTAAGAGTGCAATTGCCAGACAATTCAAGGATAACTATTTATATAGATTCCTCGCTTATAGAGATAAGCAGTCTATACAATCAGAACCTCGATAACATTACCTTCTTTAGCCTTGATTGCTTGGTCCATGGATTGAATGACATCTTTAAGCAAAGGCACTCCCATTCGATAATTTAAGGATTTACCATAGCCCTTTAACATGAACACCTCTAAATCATCTGTCCACTCCAGCAAAGCCACCTAAATAATAGCATTTGCAGGTAAAAAAAAATCATAAAGTAAACACATGATTTATTAAACAATTACAGCTGAACTAGCATGTCAGATAAAAAGGAATAAATCATAGAAAGTATGTTACCCAAATCAGGTATCTTGTTTTAATTTTCCCAAATTAAAGGTTTCTACATTTCTTAAGGAACAAAGACAAAATAAGCTAAACTAACAAGATGTTTTCAACTATGTATTTATACATGCGGAGTTCTGAAAATTGATATCATAGAGAGTAAAAAGGGAAAAAGAAAACTATCCAAAAGATTTAAGCTGCAAACTTATGTCATCTACAATTAAAGAAGGTTTATACTTCTGCCAAGCTATAGTAGAATCAAAGGTTTGAGAAAAAATCTACATACCAAAAATAGTTAGTGCCCTAAATACCAAGGGTAATTATGAAAAGTAATGAGGTATGCATAGAAACCATCCTCAATATTTCAAATGAACAATCCTAGCGGCAACAAAATGATTATGCTGATTTTTTTCATAGAGCGTAAAGAAGATTGAAAATACCTCAGTGGGACTGAAAAGACTACAAGCTTGATCAGTTATATCCAACAAGGTTGTTTCCTGCCACATCACAAATCCAACATCCTCGACAATATAAATACAAAATTGAACTGATCAAATGTTACTGCTTTCTGATTTTAAGAACGCTATGCACCATAAAATTTGCATGAAAAGAAGATAGCTACCTGTTTACAAAGAAACCAGAGAGAAGATATATCCTGTCTTGTGAAATTGAACTCATATCGCTTTGCCAATGCAGAGGTAATTTCAGCAATGATGGGTTCTTTCAGTTTATCAACAGCAGGCTCATGGCTTTTCCTAAAGTCCTGCATCCATATATCCATTAAATTAGAGAACATTGTCTAAAACTCGATGAAATTATAGCACAAGTGAACCATAACTCCAAACTTGCAGGTTGGACTAATATAAGAGATAAAAGGAATGGATCATGTACAAATAGAACAAATGTGTGACCAACTTAAATAGCTTAGATAATTTCCTTATTTGAGGTAGCAAAAGTGAATATCATTACAGAGATAAGAAAAAACAATAATGCACAAACCATACTCTTGTGTTGGTGCTTGAATAATAAGGGAGAAACATCATTCATACCTTATAGGTTTGACAACAATCAAAAAACCTCAGGGTTATGTCACTTGCACGACTTTCACTTGTAACAGCAAAAGCTCGATGACGCCCCAGTCCTAGACTTCCATTGCCACTAAATAGCCCCATGCCAAATGCAACAGCACTGGCAGAAGCCCGAGGAACCTTCCCACAAAAATAAGAAAAAGAAAACGTATGAATCCTAACTAAATCAAGAAGGAAAAAAACAAATATAAAGTCAAGCTTTCAGCTTCAAGCTATACGGATAAAGAAAAAGGGATGCAGCAGTCTCAGGCAGGAAATAAAGCAGCATCCATATAAATTCCCAAACAAAGAGAAGGAGGATTGTCTATGAATAAAGCATTTATATAGGAGAGCAAGATAAAATTTCAAACACAGAACTCACTTGCGTAGTCTTTATTGGATACACATCAGGGTGGTATTCCTCATTAAATAAATCAGGAAATCTTTCCCTAACCCTGATTCCAAGTTGATATAATTCCTCTTCTCCTTTTGTATCTAATTCTCCACCCCTCAATTTCCCTTTCCAAGGGGATTCCCATTTCAGTAACCAAGCAGGAACTTTCTGTAGGGACAAATTCTTTTCTTTGGCATCTTTTAGAAGTTCCTTTTTATGAGAAGCCAACTTTTCCAACTCTCTCATCCGCTTCTTAGTAGGAGAACGAGTTCCATGTCTTGCCTAAGAAATTTGAATTCACATTAGCCTGCCTTTTAGTTCTAATCTTGTACGGCATTCAAAAATTAACAGATCACATGAAGATATCAATGACAAAAAAAAAATGAAAGAAAGAAAAAAAGCTGTAAAACAATGACCCTCAAACAACAATGCCATAATTATTGAGATTCTCCTATCCATCCAACGATTCGACAACTATGATTAGGAAAGAACATCAACAACATGCCTTTCAAACAGTAAGAAAATCTTAAAGATATCCAGTAAAGCTATCGATTTAAAACAATGCACAAAACTTATGCAACTTCTTCCATACATCATTGATCAAACTTGTTAGTATTATACTAATACAGTATGAATTTTAAAATGCCTTCCTAATTTCACAAATACTCGTGCACCAAATTTACAAATTTTCATTCTGGAAAAAGCATTAACATTACAGCCTTGCAAATTTTGCCTTTACACAAAGTTCCCCCTAAAGAAATGCACTATCAGATCACCTAAACTAACAAGGAAACTTTTCTTTTTCTTTCGATTCAACAGTATTTCTAGCTTTGAAAAATGATTAAAAAAATCAAATTTCATGTAAGTAAAATAAAATTACCACGAGATTTAAGTGGATAGGAGAACATCCAACAGGAATATCAGTAGGCTGAAAGGAATTGTCTACAATATCTTTCACTGCAGAATATCTGCTCTTAAGAATATAAAGGAATAGTTAAAAATGACAGATAAAATCGGATTCAATTTTTTTTACTCATTTAAACTTTTAATAAAGATGATGAAATAAAGACTCAACGGAGAAGGCAAGAGACGGAGACCTTGTTACAGTAGAGAGGTGATGGCGAACATCGAAATCTCGATCAGCTCTTGAATTAGAAACTAGCGTCAAAAGGAGCAATAAAACGGCGGCGCCAAAGTCATCTTGTCCGGCAGCCTTGTTAGAAGCATAATAAGTTCAATAGAGGAAATGGCTTTTTGGTTTCTGCTTTTATACACGATGTTCGAGAACCGCCACAGCTGATTGCGTGCTTTGCGCAGTACGATAAATGGATCAACTGAGCTATTTTTAGACGTTGACATGCATTACAGTGGGGTTAAATAATTATTGACCATATTTTCAACCGCTAGATGAGGGTGTTATTAAAACTTGCAAAGCGGTTCCATCTAATTTATTTTTGCCGCGTACCGCTGATGCTACTCAGCCCATGGAAAGTGGACACGTGGGAGAACCTTGGCCTTTTTGGTAGGTATAAATTCAAAGTCCACGTGGTAGTTTGACAATTTTTTGAAGATAAATGCTCAATCGGAGCCTAAACTTTTGAGCGAATTTCTGAAAAGTGACGATTTTTTAAAATAATTATTACATTAGGTTGATTTTTTTTAAATCACAGAATTGGGCCGAAAAAACGAAAACACTTTCAACTTCAGTGGATTTGGAAGAAAATGTTTCTAGCTGGAAATGTTTTTAGCATATTGGCATAAAAATGTTTCTAGCTAGAAGCCTTTTTTTTTATTTTTAGAATTAGAGTTTTGTTTTTTTATTAGGGTTAAGATTGTATAGATTTTAAGATTTAGGGTTTAAGATTGTATAGGGTTTTAAGTCTTTTTATATATTCTTTAGTTTTTTTTATAATTTTTTGAGATGTAAAGTTAATAATTATTTATTTTGATATTTAGAAGCATCTTATTTACACCAATCATATATTCGAATTATTCGAATTGTAAAATTCAATTCAATTCATAATCGAAACTTGAATTACTCAATTTGATTAAATCTTAGTTTGTATTTTTTTTTTTTTTGAATGCAATTGAGTTTTGATCAATTTTTTTCATGGGAGGTTGAGGTCGACCAGATTTTTCACAGTAGGCTGAGTTTTGAACGTTTGGATCACATGAGCTTCCTAGACAAAGTGTATAAACTAGAACACATGTATAACGTGTGGGGAAAAGTATTCCTACTGATTTCAGACGAAAGTATGTGGCCGCCTATATCAAACGCTTCATTCAAGTTGTTACCCGATAGATCATTGCGTCACAAACCAAAAGGTCAACCGACATTAACTCGGATACGCAACAACATGGATATTCGAGAGAAGACAAACCAACCGAGGTTATGTGGGTGGTGTAGGAACCCAGGGCATACAATGCCATCATGTCCACATCGACGGATGATATAAGGACAACACATCATTAACAGATTTATTAATTTTTAACCGATTTATTAATTTTTTTACCGCAACCTATTTGTTGATTTTTTCATTTATACTCAATTTTTGTTGTAATTTATAAACACACATTTTTATTATACTATAGAAAATCAATAAAATATACAACTTTGTTCTAATTCTCCCGTGCAAACTTGATTTAATAATACGAAATGGCAACGACAACCAATTTTGATGCAAAAATTATATTTATTTAAAAATATTTCATATCCAACATCGATACAATCTTATCAACTATAACTTAGGTAAACAATTAAAATTTACGTGAGAAGTACAAAAAATAAATAAATCAATCCAATCCTTGGTGAGAATGTATGTCATATTGAGTTGGTCGATAGTTATGAGCTGGATTTCTTCTAAGTTCAAGTTGAATGCCGACCTCCTTGGGTACAGGTTGGGGTCTTGGCCTTTCATCTTTTTCGCCTTCATTCGTAGTTGATTATGATCGGTTTCTCCTCGATTTCCATCGTGTTCTAAGAACAGGTGGTTGTGAATATGTTCTACCTTGGTAAAACAATGATCCCGAAGGTGTTTACGACACCATTGACGTAGGGGTATAACTATATTGTGTCCCATACACCAATGGCTGAAGGATCAGACTTTCAGTTAGTGCCCCAAACATAAGCGACCTATATGTCATCATCGGATCCGTCGTCGTCTAAAACGTCAATGGCATCAGCGTGTAATATGCCGGGGACGGAGGTCCAAAAATAAAACCTGACATCGATGTAGAAACAGAAAAATGTGGTGCTTGTGTAAAAATCACTAGGTTAGTATAAACACCAGAATAAGTCGAGCCATGCTAATTGGGGGGTGGTGTGGCCATTGGTGTTGGTTCTTGCGTAGGTGTAGACGATGGACCCGCCTCAGCAGCTACTCCAAACCTTGGATGCTTAAGGGCCCGCTGTGACCTCCTCGTATGCGGTTGCCTATCCCTCGCCTCTTCCACTAGCATATATGACTTCCATGGACCCTAAACCATGGCATGTATTCTAAATTGCAGGCTAACTCTAGAGCGATAATGGCCTCGCGAGTAGGTAAAAAGTCATATTTATTGCCCCAAATGTTGATATATTATGTGTGGAAGGTAAGCCAATGCTCATCCGTTCTCCCCCATAAGTCGATATGATGCAGATTTTCGATGTTTTGGGTGCCGGCGAAATCGATTTCCTAAATCTGAACTGCCCCAACACTCTATCTGACTCATGCATATCCACCGTACCGTACACTACCAATGGCATATTCACGTGCCAGATGTTGGGATTCACCAAGAATTTAGACTAGATGCATTCTTGAATTTTCGGATCGAAGTATAGCGTCCATTCAAACTATATTTAAATATTAAAAAATTTAATTATATATACACTATTAATTTTTAAATTAACAGTGTTAATATTATATAACTCAAATTTAAAAAATACATACCTCCGCTTCCAATTGTTGGTATAACAGAAGCTGTATATCATGAAGCTCATTCGGTAGTCCCATGTAACTCGACACATGGTTCCACCTATTGAAATAATACGTTAACACAATGATTTAAAATTTAAATAATTTTAGTATGGTAAATATATTATCTAATGAATTTTACCTTTTTACGAGTGGGAATGTATAAGGGTAGTCTGCTCAAGGACGTAAAAATGATAGTTGGTACCATACCCATGATTGTAGCAGTAACATGCAACCATCGATTTTAATCTTTTGTGGTTCCTTCACTCTACACCTCTCCCAGTACAACGTCGCCAACATGGTTGACCCCAACTAAGTTCGACCGCTTCTCTAAAGTCGACGAGTTTTAGCAGCTACCTTAAATGGACAAGATTTCGTGACTTATCGGGCATTAAGAGACCCCATATAATCATAAAAATGAATGCCGAGCGTGTTTTCCTTTTTAGACTTCACCCGAATCCACATCGAACCCACAAATTTCTTCTTAACCAATTCATATCTCTCCAAGCTCCATAAATTGTTTCTGGAACCCTCCCCAAAAGTTGCTCGCATACGTCTCTCCAGTCGGCTGCGACAATTGACCCAGTCACTACCAGCCCATCCATTGGTAACGAGTTTTAATTGTACATCCTCAAGAGTGATAGTACACTCGCCGAATGGAATATTGAATGTGTGTGTCTTAGGTCTCCACCTTTTCACCAATACGCTTACAAGTGTGGGGTCCAATTTACATCCATTACCCATAAGGGCCACGTGCAAAAATCTCGCATCTCTCAAGTAGGGTTCAATTAAGGGTGATGAAAGAGTGGGTAGATTATGAATGTGCGTCTCCAAAATTCGATCTTTCGGCTATATATAAAAATAACATAAAAATATTGAATTCCAATATAACAAGAAAATATTTAAATTAAATTAGACTAAATATAATAAAGATTTTCTTACGATTTGCAATAGATCGACCGAAATGTGCTTGCCATCCAAACGAATTAGCGATTGTGCCATTGCTAATTTCGAAAAACACGAAATAAATTGTAATAGAAATAATTTAAGAAAATCTTAATATAATTTTAATAAAAAAAGAGAGTTGAGAGAGAAATAAAATTTGAGTGAGAAATTAAGAGAGGATTGAGAGAAATTTGAGAGAGATTTGAGAATGTGAGTGAGAGAGAGAGAGAGTTGAGATTGAATTGAAAAAAAAATGAAATGAGAAGTTTATATAGAAAAATTATTATAGCCGTTAAGGGGAGTAGCTATTGGAAAAAATAGCCGTTGAGAGTGGCCATTGAGGAGTTAGAAGCATTTTCATTATTTCGACCTAATCTCATAATTTTACAAAAAAAAAAAAATCAACCTAATCCAATAATTATTTAAAAATAATGACTTTTCAAATAAACAACTAATCATTTTTGGGAGATCCAACCTTTATTGGATCTACTCAAATTAGGATTAATGTTTATTTAATTATGTTGTATTTATTTAATTTCATAATTTTGAAAATAATAGTTATAAAGATATAATACAGTGAATATTGATCATTATAGGTATGGTTTTGCTTAATAAGACTATGTATTTTTTGTTAATTTAGAATTTAATTTTGTATTTTAATATTTAAGAAATTTTTTAAAATTTTAGATTTTAAAAGCTAAATTTTATTCTTCACTTACATTATTATCGAATGAGTATTTTTTAATTTCAAAATTTAAGGCTAAAGTACTAAAAATTTCTCGAAAATAATTTGAAATTCAATTGAATCCTTAGTTAAAAGTGCAATCAATTAAAATTTTAATACAAAAATAACAATTAATTGGACTCTGTAAATTGTAATTTTCGTTAAATCCCTAACAAAAAATCGTTAACGTTCTACTATGTGGATTAAAAATTCACGTGGTGAAACCTCATTAGTCCACAGATTTTTTATTTGTTTCATAAAAATATATGGAAAATGTAATAAATGTTATTTTATTTATATTTCTGAAATTGAAAAAAAATAATTAATGGGTTAATATTTAGTATATTCCACAAGTAATTTAAAAAATTCATTTTTAAATATTTCTTTTTTATATTTTATTCTATGTAATTGGACAATTGTTGACTCTTTATGTTTATAATTATGATATTAAAAGTAATCAATTCATTCTTAAAAAAGAAAAGAAAAGAATTGATATCAAATCTTCAAATAAAAAAAAAATCCTAATCTTTGTAAAAACTTTGTTCATCAGAAAATTCCAAATCAAGTAAAACCAACCTGCAATCAAAACCATAACATCGATTCAACTGAAACATTTCAACTGTTGACTCGAAAAAAAAAAAAGAACACTTTCCCAGTAAAATTCGTAAACACAACATTTCCAGCGAAATAAAAAAAAACCTTTCTTCAAATCTGAAATTCAATGCAAGAAGAATAAGAAAATAATACGTTAAATCCTCAAATTGGGGCAACCTTTTTAAGGTTGTTCATCGGATAAACTTTTTCAAAATATTTACATATGGGCCAACTTTTATAAAAATGTTTAGAGATTTTCATTACTTCAGTCCTAAGTAAAAGTAAAGTAAATTTTAACGTATTTAAAATAAATACATAACATTTAAATTAAATATTACTTAAAAATAAAAGAAAATAATAAAATATAATTTGAGATTTGGTATACAACATTTAAGAATTTATTTGAGTATTTTAAAAGAGTTTAACTCTTATATGACCACTTTAAAAAAGTTTTAATCTTTATTTGAACTCATTAAAATATATGATTTTCATTCTATCACTTTTATAAAGGAACATTTAAAAGGTTTGATCTTTATTTGAATAATTTTTAAAAGTTTTAACCTCAGTTTGAGTATTTAACTAAAATAGTATAGTTTAAAACTTGTTCTTTAAACTCATTGTCATTCAAAAGTGATGTGTCCGATCTTTTAAAATAAAATTTTTTATTTAAATTTTTTATAATTTATAAAATTTTAAATTAGTAATTATAAAATTACGCTTTAACTCTTTAAAATGATAAAAATCTGATTTAATCTTTTAAAATTATAAAAATATAAATTATTAAAATGATAAAATTATATTTTTAATATCATAAAATATATAATTTAATTTCCATACTTTAAAAGAAATTTCCTCCTAATCCGGTCGACATGTCCACGAGAACTACCACAAATGTCTGCATTTTCATCTTCATAATTATTGCCGAAGTTGCATTTTCCCAGAAAACAAACTGTATCCTTGATTTCGAGTTCAAAGAACCCGCAAATTAAAGCAATGAAAATGGCGATTTGGGTGGATTTCTCAACGAAAACTATTGTGGAACCACATTCAATGGCTACCTCAAAGCATTGGGGCTCGGAGCAAATCAAACCGGGTTTATATTCTTGGATTCAAGGGAGCAAACTTGATGCTTGAATTCCATGAAAAGATACGAAGAACATGTTTTGGTTAGTGGGATAGAGAAGCTAACATCAAGTGGTAGGGGATGCTCCGATTATTCGACGGCCGATGTTGAACAAAAACTGGGGAATGAGCTGCGGAGTTTGGGTGAAAATTGAAGGTTTTCTTCATGTGGTTTGTGTGTTAGAAGCTGGGAATCCATTAAAGGAGGGTCACATTTAGAAGAGTCAAGGATTTGTAGGTTTTCTTTAGGTTCTCAGGAAGATGAAGAAAGAAGACAATAAGGTGGAGGATTTAATTGGTTTCTGTTTTCAATTTCAGAAATATAAATAAAATAACATTTAAAGAAAATATGTAGTTGAAAAGTTTCATGGTTAAAAAACAACACATGTGGATAATTTTTTTAATTAAGTGTACTAAATACTATCCCCACATTTGTTACATTTTGGACTTGTACTACCATGTGGTTTTTAAATCCACTAAAGAAAATTTTAACAACATATCTTAATAGAAATGACAATTCGAAAAGTTTAATTGATTGTTATTTTTATTAAGAATCTAATTGATTATACTTTTCAATCAAGGGTTAAGTTGATTTTAAAATATTTATGAGGGATATTTTTGTACTTAACTAAAATTTATCTGTATTAACAATTAAATTTAAATTTTAAAATCTAAAAATAAAGAGATTAAATTTTTAAAATAAAATACTAATTAAATTTTAATAAAAATATAAAAACTTATAAGATATTTTAACCCGATCATCTTAAAAAATTAATGTTTTAAAATGCATAGTATATAGAGGTGAGCATGGGGCGAAGTCGGCAGGTTTTATTAAAAATTTAGTTCATTTTGGTCAGTCCAAAAATGGGCCTAAAATTTTTAAGCCCATATAAAATACTAAAATAATTTTTTATATTATTTTATATAATTTTAAATATATATAATACATCAAAATATTAAAAATCAAAATAAATATTTTCAACAAATTGAAAATAAATTTTAAAAATATGTAGACTTAAATAACACTAAATAGATGCAACTTAACAAGGAAATGTCTTTAAAATAATAACAAAATTAACAAATGTCTTTAAAATAATAACAAAATTAACAATAAAATAAGTTTTATATAATATCTAAACAATAACAACAAAATAATAGAAACATAATAGTAAAATGGTAGCAAAATAAAAGAAAATAATAAGAAAATAATATTTAAAAATATTTTTTTGCCTTTAATGATTCAGAATTCTTACGAGGTCTGCCCATTTTTAAACGGCCTCATTTTTTTAAGCCCATTTTGGCCTATATTTTACCGAACCCTACCATTTTTGGCTTGGCCTTGGGCTTATGGCCCAGCCCATGCTCAGCTCTCCGTATATAACATTTTTGAAATTGTTGGGTCTACATTGATAGGAGTTGGGTCAGAATAGGTTGTTAGCTTGGATAGGAGCCGACCCAGATTAGCATATCGGCTTCACTAGCAGCCATATGTATGGCGGTTTTATACATCCAGATGATAATTTCATAGAAGAGAAACACCTCAAACAAGCTCATGAATTTGACAAGTAGACCCTCCCTAGGTTTGTTTTCCCCATTCAATTTAAACACAAATTTGAAACTATCACCACTTTGTTCCTGCCCATATGATTTATCTTCCTTTCATTATCACAACATTACTCCACTACTAATAAATTTTTCCATAACATAAAATGCTTTTCTAATACCCAATTAGAACTATCTATGGCAGGACAAATACGCTCAAAAAATAAAAGTATTTAGATAAAAATATAGGTTTGAAAATTTTGTTTGGATAAAAAAATAAAGTCCATTTAGAAACCGGTCGAGCATTGAGTAATGCTATTTTGGCCTGAGTCTGATTCGGTCCGAATTTGCAAAAAAAAATAACCTATTGATTTTTTTTTTCCTTTTTTTGTTGTTTTTTAATGTTTTGTTGTTATTTTTTTTGTTGTTTTCTCACTATTTTGCAACTATTTCACTATTATATTGCTACTATTTTGTTGTTATTTTTGAATATTGTATAACTCTTATTTTATTGTTAATTTTATTACTATTTTAGAGGTATTTGCTTGTTAAGTTGTACCTATCTATTTAAGTGTACATATTTTTTAATTTGTTGGAAAATATTTATTTTAATGTTTTTAGTATTTTTGATGTATTATATTTTTAAAAATTTATAAAAAAATAATATAAAAAATTTAATATGGGCCAGTTGGACTCAAGTTTTAACATTTTTATCTGGGTTAAACTTAAGCAAAATTTTAGACCCATTTTTTGGACCGGGCCTAACAAATAAGCCTAAGATTTTACCTGAACCTAACTTGACCCATGGATAGCTTTATACATAATATACAATATTACTCCATTATTAACATGTTAAAATATTGATATTTTTAGATCAATATTAAAAATTAAAATCATAATTAAAACATTTTTATTATATTAAACATACAATATAATTTTACGACATCTAATCATTATTTAAAATAATAACTGATAAGTATTATTAAAATATATTAATTATTTTGATAATTTAGTACTAATAAAAAATTCCATTTGTACAAATAATAAAAATCTGATATATTGTAAAATAAAATCTTCATTATTTAAATTTTTTATTTTCTTAATAATCAATAAATTGACCGTAATATTTTACTCAGGAGCTTCCGTAAAACTTTGTTGACAGTGGTAAAAAGTTATATAACATTAACATTATTATAAAACTAAAAATAAAAAGAATTAAAAATATAAAATTAAAAATAAAAATCTTAACGTATAAACTTATCATTAACAATAATAATTTCTCTTTTCACCCATTCTATTTTTTTAAAGGTTAGTTTGCTATTAATAACCACACCAATAATCTCTTATAAAAAAAACACAAAGTAAATAATAAAATATTGTAGATAATATATAAAGTAAAAAATATATTTAATACTAATTGAAAAATAAAATTTACCGATTTACTTGCTAATGTGCTTTTAAATTATCAAAATAAACAAAATCATAAAAAGCACACTTTTGTGAATAGGAGAAGTTACTTCTTTATCAAACGGTATAAGAAGTCAATGACCATTCATATTTATTATTAACACTATTATTCTCATCATAAGGATTTTTACTACACCATTTGTAACTGTATAAATTTTTTTTCTTTGTGTCACATCTTTGAATTGTATAACAGCTCCATTGAACATTACTACTTGAATTTTAATTCCTAAAATAATTTAAATCAATAAAAACTAAAATAAAAAATTGAACTTTCTCGTAATGAAAATCATATCGATTAAATAGAAGGTCCAAAAATCAAGGGTGCTTGGAATATTAAAATAAAATAAAAACTAAAACATTAAATAAAAAATAAAAAAATAGGTATACTTTTATATTACTTCATCATAAATTAATACAACTTTTATCTCTCTTATCATTATTATTCGAATATAATTTGATATTACATTTTGAAGAATCATTACTTTACTTCTTATCATTTTGAAATATTTTTAGTGTAATAATGCTACCAATCTCCTTTACTTTTACCAACAATTTAATTAAATATACTTAACTATAAACTTAAATTTTAATCAATATAAAACTTTAATGTTTTTTTATTTTATAGGTAAAATTAAAAATCAATTTTACATCCGTTATTATTATTATTTTATTATTAAAAAAAAGTTGCCGTGTGAATAGAATTAGGAAAAAATTGTGACATGACTCAATAATTTGACTTCCGCAATAAATTAATCACCCAATAAAAAACTAGTAATATGATAGAATTATAATTTAACTCAACTCATTATACAAATTCGTTTTGCCCCGCAGTTATAGGATTTATCAACAGTTTTATTATTAATCTTACTTTATATATATTACATTAATGAAATAAACTCAAGTTTTATTTCTACTAAATTATTATTTAAATAAGAAACCAGCCCACAAATTCAACTAAAGACGTTTTATATTTGTAGAAAAAGGAGGAATAATAAGAATAAAAGTATAGATTACATTAACATTATTATTATTAATAAAAATAATAATAAGAGGTGATTATTATTAATAAAATATATTTTATGCCAAATATTTAAAATTTAACTAATTAATTTATAATTATTTTAGATGTTAATTGAGCAATATGATTGAAAAAAATACTCTTGTGGATTCAAAAAAAAAAAAAATCATTTCACTCCCAAAATCAATCACCATCCCTACTTTTATAACCATTATTTCATAACCTGCTTTGAGAGAAGTATAAAACAGGGTTTCATTTGAAATTACTCCGACTCCATTTTATTAGATTGCAAGCATATAATGTGTCCTCACCTTAACAAAAAGAAGCCTCTACGTACCTATATTCTAAAGGTGCAGGAATTAAACAGCCATGACTAAAATGAATATTCATGGGGGAATGAAATCCATGAATATACAACTCTTTATTAACATAACAGGGCTTAAAATGATCCCTCGTCGGAAAAAGTTTCTGCACATTTGGTTTCATGCAATACCTCCCTCGCGGAGAAGCATCTGATTGAAGTGCCAGACCCCTGAATATCCACCCACAAATGTAATACATTAGTTAAGGCATAAAAAAGATATAGATGAAATCATGGTAGCATACGCTTTTCGAGAACACAAATTTAAATTCATACCATGTCCAGCGCCCACTCTTCTCAACTGAGACACATGTTCAGCTATTTTCTTGATGGCCTCCACCTAAACAAAGTAAGCAAGGAACAGTACTATGAGAAATTGGTTTCAGATGTAACTTAGAGGCATATCCGTGGAATGCAAACAATATTGTATTTTACCTGCATAGATAAGAACTCCCTTTCAACGAAATCTGCCAGATGCGCATCATGGTTCCGCAAAGCTATCTGTTCGCCAAAGCTTAGAAGGTTAGTTTTAAAAACAGCTGTTTATTAGATTGTAAATAGTAAAATGGCTGTTTAACATGATTATTTTATCATGGTGATTTCATAAAAACGAGAGGCAGGAAAGTCTTACTCTGTGCAGGTGCAAGAGCCTCGCATTTGCTATTTTCTCCATTGACAAGGCAAACTCCATAGCTAAACCAAGGAATTCAATGCAATCCACATAAAATGCTATCATCTAACGCTTATACTCGGCATTATCATGAATTTAACAAAATGCTGCATGACTAATTCAAAATTTTAAAAGTTCCATCAGACTTGGAAACTTCAAAATAGATGAATCTTGGAAGCAACATAGCAGCCATACAAATTCACAAAATACTTCCATTACTGCAACATGTATCAAGTCTCATTGCTTTGTTCATGTAGATTTCTAGGCTCTAATAATTTCAACTCACCATGCAATGCATGTCCCTTCACGCCATGATCAAACTCCGAGAGGGGCAACGAGATTTCCAGCAGCTGCACTCTTCCACCTCTTTTGTTCTGATAACAGTAAACAAATGCAAACAAGGCAAACAATCACAGAGATGGCCGAAATTATATTAAACTGAAAACATAACCAAAAAGCAAAAGACAGCATAAATCAGAACCTGGTATCTCATCAATTTCTCAGCCTGCCCTCTGTCTCTTAAACTCAATTCACTGAAGAACCTGTTCAATAAAAAGCCTGAAATTAGCTCAACACACACAAACTCAAATGGTATCAGAAATGTTCAGTGAAATCGAAAAAGAGAATTACTTGGCAAAACCCTCGAGCGCAACGTTGTCCCTGTCGAAGTAGGCAAACACAGCATGGTACCCATAGGAGATACTGTATTCAACACTGTCATCCCACCAAAATATTATAAAAGGAATATAGAAAACCATCAGAACATAGGCATAAACAAGTAATTAACAAAGTAAAACGCAGCCAAACCAGCAACTCATCAATAAAATCCATAGCCATCAGACATATGCCTAGATTCATGTTTACATTAAGCACAAATCTAAGAGATCCATTAATAATTTATTCTTTAAAACAACTAAAAAAGAATCTTGAGGATAATTCCTGTTTCCAAAAGAAATAAGGAAAACCATGAATAATCTATTTTTTTCCTCACACAAAAAGAACTGTCTTTTTCAAGAATCTTAAAGCTGACGCGATAAAAAATGAAAATAAAACCCATTTTTTAATATAGATTTGACTTAAAGATCTACAAAAAAAAAAAAAAGGAAAAGAAAAGAAAAGAAACTCACTTGATTTGTTGATTGATAGCAGCTTCACACTCCTCACTAAACTTTTGACGAGCCAAAGAGACTTGAGGCAGAGTGGGGACAAGATTAAGCTCTTTCTTCACTTCCTCAAAGGGCTCAAAAACAACACCGGTTAGCGGCTTGTTCTCGGATCCCTTGCTTGCAAAAACTACAGCAGACCCAACTCCATTGCTTGGAGAAGAAAGCCGAAGAAATGAAGAAGAAGATTGAGCTGAAGGAACGGAGGAAAGCAAGGGAAGACCCTGCTGTTCCACCTGAGGATTTACCAAAAAAGCTGGAGCAGCTTTCAACAACATAGCTGCAATGAAACAATATGAAACTTCTGAGGGTAACGAGAAAACAGAATTTATTAGACAGGGGAAGAAAAGATGGGAGAATTGAAGGGGTTTTGAGGGGTGTAGAGAGGGAGATCAAGATCTGGAGAGCAGAATCATATAATCAATCAATCAATACTATATTACATTATATTATTGAAATAAATCTCAAAATTATGCGTAAATTTTGATTGAATATGTAATTTGTTGTAATTAGATACATTATATTATTTAAACCTACATAAAATTTAAATTTTAATTCAATTATAGACATTTAAAGAAATAGATGTATAATATTTAGATATGTAACATATAAATATAAAATAATATTATATTAATAATTAAGTAACTAATTGGTAAGAATTGATTCAAATAAAAATTTAATGTATAAAAATATACAAAATCAAAATTAATATATAAAATTGTATATTAAAGTAAAGTTCTAGTATAGTTTTAAGATTTATCCCTATTATTATATAAAAGTTTAAACCAAATATTTCTAAAATTAACTATTATTTCTTTGAATATTTTTAAATTTAAATATTTTAATCATAATTAATTTTTTTTATTAAATTAAAATATTTTTATTGGTTGTAAAATATGTGTTTTTCAAGTTTTAATTAATATTAATATAATCTTCACTTCATTTTTAATATAATCTTTAAAATTTTAAAATATAAAAGTATAGTGACTTAAAATGACTCAATTAAAGAATGAGAACCAAATCAACAATTGCAAGCATAATACATGATGAGTATTTAAATTTAACCAAACAGTTAAATTGTAATTGTTTGGGTCAATTAAAATTTTAAATTTTAAAATATAAGAACTAAAATTAATCAATTCAAATAATACAAAAATTAAAATTAATCAAATTAAAATATAAAAATTAAATCCATAACTTTCGCAAAGTAAAAAATAATTAACTTTTTTTTCTTGTTTATTTGTTCGCCAATAGTTTTTTTTATTGGTTTTAATGCGGATTGGTTTTGTTATGACGATGGTCAAATGATGATGGGTATGGATTTGTTTGAGTTTTGCAGGGGCTTTGGATTTTGAAATGGGCTATGAGTTTAAAAGAATCCAATATGATTAGAAATTATTTCAAGTCACTAAATATTTATGGGGTACATCTAAATCGTAAAATAATTGTTCGAAATTCATTAACTTAAAATAAAGTCAAAGGTAATAGAAGTTTTATCAAAACAATCTAAATAAATTTATAAAATAAATACAAAAATATTTTTGAATGCTTTAAAATCAATTTAAAACTATTTAGAAATATTTTTCGAGTTATCAAATATGCCTAAGGTCAAGTATGAGCCTCGAATGGCTCAAAACGACCAAAACAATGCATAGACCTTGTCTAGGTGACAAGATATTGGTACCTAGCCCCTATAATGTAGCATTTTAGCTATTGAGCTGCTACAATTCGATACCTATGGCAAGGGTGTCGGACCTTAGGCCCTTGAAGTTGAAAAGTAGTCCACAAAACACTCTAAAACAAAACATGTCTAATAATCATTATATCATTTCAATTATGAAAGAAAACATTTTAAACAAAATTTAAACTCATTTAGGCCCAAATACATAGCATAAACACATTAAAAAATGGAAAGGCACAAACATTGATTTAAGAAAATTAAAAATCATTTAAACTTGCCATTTGACATTACATTTTCCACTTCAATCTAAGTCTTTATATACACGCCAATAAACAATTAAAAATGGCATTTGAACACTTGAGATACAACCTTAAAAGCTCGATGGGTGATGCGATACTCATAAGTTGACATCATTGTTTCTCGATAAGTCATACCTACGCGTTTAAACAACTAACGCCTGAACTCGATGAGCTCAGTAAGTAACTATGGGTAAACCTATTTATCCTATTCTTTACTTGTGTTGAGTCATGTCATAAAATTTCGTTTAAGTCATAATTTTGGTGCCATTAACAGATTTGTTAAATTAATCGACTTATTGGGCTTAACTTACATTTTGACGGTCTATTAGCTTATTCACATTATGACTTTCCTATTTAATATTCTTGTAAAAAGTTCATATTTACTTAACATGTTCATACATAATCCCCTTTATGGCATTTAAGGAGAGTTCACTAGACCACACATTTTTAGAACTCATTTTCATGGTAAATTCTTATTATCTTACTTTCTCTTTTACTTCCTTTTTATCTTGTTTAGATCAAGACTTTTAGTGCATAAAATTTCTTTTATATATAATAATTAACATTCATGAGCAAGTAACATTATCAACATTTTATTTCCGTTAGTAAACTCTAGAAAAATGACTTGGATACATAAGACTCCTCCGCTACACCAAAAGGCATCGAAGTGTAAAATCATATAGTATCACAACACAACCCTCTACCACACCAATGAGTTAAAAAAAGCATAAACAACACCATACTAAAGAGAGTACCGAAGTGCTAAGTCTAAAAGCTTCAAAATATGAATGTAACTGCATACCCTGAAGGCAAAAAACTTTAAATATAGAACTCCAAACGCGCTATAAAACCTAAATGGAATGTCAACCGTATCTTAACATTTCATTAAGTCAAATAGGACAAATTATGATCATTACAAATATCATATATCTATATAAACCATCAATACATCTATTTATAAAAAAAAAAAAACTTTTTCCAAGTTCATATAGTTCGGAGTATAATTAGGCGATTCTATGCCTAACTCCACACATAGGCACCCAAGTGCTCTCATATATACATTCAAATTATTATATTTATGTAGGCCTTATAATCATGTTTAAATCTTTTATACTACGGTTTCCATAAACCAAAAGTAACAATTTCATTTATTCATTAATTTTTTATAATCATTTCCACGAGAGGTCATTATGACCTCATATATTTATATTTTGCAAAATTTAGTCTTTCAAAACAGAATTGTCTACTTGAGTAGAAGCAATTAAACAATTTATTTCTCAATCCACAAAAATCAAAATCAACATCAAGATCCTTTTGATGTTTTAGAAACTAGACTCTTAATCCTTTCAACCATAAATGTTTCAGAATTTATTCTTTTGTACACACATGCCAACAAATTTTTAAATTTAGTACAAAGTGTTGTGAAATGTGCCATATTATAGTAAACATGTAACTATTTTTTGTTTATTTAAATGATGAATAAATAAAGTTAATTTCACATTTCACTATTATGTCTTTTGTATTTATGTCTTTTATATTTTGCATGCATAGCGAAATTGTGAATATTAGCTCATTGATTGTCTAAAGTTCAAACTGAAGATCAGTGACATTGAAAAGAACGCGTCCATTGCGAGAAAGACAACTTACTCCAGTAGATAATCTAAATGAGTCTGTAATCCCGTAAAAGAATCAAAGTGAGCATTTGATTCAAATACTGAGAAGGATTATTATATTGTCTACAATTCCAATTGGGGATATGGCTAGTCTTGGCTAGCGGAGCAGTTGACTCCACGAGTAGAGACATAAATGTATTCATTGGTCGAATGATACATTGAACTGAACCCAAGATGAATTAATTTTGAATCTGTTTGTGAATTAATTCACTTGTGACGTTCATGGTGTGATTTACCTAAATCCTGAGTTAGTCACTAACCATGCACATACAACTCATGTGCTTTGATATAAGTGGAGGCTTATGCTCTAAAGATGATTGAGCCCATAGCCTGTATGTTGGGTACATGACTTGTGTATGGCATGACTTTACTAGCAATAGTGAAATTCACAGCTCAATTAAAGAGTTAATGATATCCTCTCATTTGCATTGTGTGGATTAATAAATATGAAATGTGGCCATGGGTTACTTGTTCTCAAACGAGCAATTTATCACAATTATTTGTTAATAGTGATCATATTAATAATTAAGAAGGCACAATGGTGACAATGAGATAAGATAGGATTGTATTGAGTGAACGGATTTAACTCAAAGGAATCAAAGATATCATATGAGGGTAACACACAGATGATAAGGTCATTGGACAAAACAGTTGGATGAATTACTTTTGTAAAGAGTATACAATAAGGAGTTTTCAATCATGGTACTTCTTGTGGACTAACTCTATGATTAAGTAATTGTGAATTATCGGAACGAAGCTTCTTGACATAATTGTAATCACTAGAGCCTAATTGTATATGTCCGATTGGTCCTTCCACTAGCTCGACAAAAGCTCAATTGGACGGCATTTGAATCAGAAGAAAATTCTATGACTTTGGAAATAATTTAATTGAGTCGGTTTATTCGATGTGGAATTAAATTAGGTGCTCGTGAGAATTGTTCAACTAGAGACTTTGATTAAAGAATTTACTTGAAAAAATAATTTGGAAAATCTAGGTGATTTTTTGGAAAAATTAATTTTGATCATGTAAAATTAAATTAATCAAATAAACTAAAATTAATATGATATTTTTGGAAGTTAATTTTCAAGTCAAACGATTGGCCCAATGAGTAATTGAACTTGAAAATTGGACCCGAGATCATAAATTAGGCCCATGAGACCAAAATCGAGATTAAGACCCAAAAACTGGTCGAACTGGGTCGACGGTCCAACTGGTGGCTAGACCGGATTGGCCGGGTCATCACTGCCACGGACCGGTCGGGTCGTCATTGACCTGGATCAAACTGGCAACAGTCGAACCGACTTAGGGTGCCGTAAGGGTTTCGTACCTGCATCACCGGACACGCGGTGCCGGTGGCTGCAACGGTAGCGTCTCGGTGGTTGATGGCGATTGGTCGTCGATGGTTGAGTAGTGGAAGAGTTACATTCTTACTGGAATTCCATCAGAGAATTTAATTTTAGATTAATTATTCTAAAAATAATATTATTTTAATAGTTTAATATTAAATTAAATTAAATTAAATATTTATTTTGTAGAAAAACATTCTATTTTTAATAAGATTTATAAATATTAGATTAAATTTAATATTAAAGTGATTAAGTTTAATCATAGTTGAACTCTCTAAACTCTCCTTATATAAAAAGAGTATTGGGTCATTATTTACACACATTTGAATTCAAGAGAAAGTTATAGAGAGAAAATTCTCTGAAGAGATTATTCCAGAAAATTTCTAGGGATATTTTTTTGATTTACAATTTGACCCAAAATTTTAGAGAAATTGCAAAATTACCCCACTGGTAATTTTTGTGAAAATTTTTCTGGTTCGAAGCGAGCCCACACTCGGAAGACGTGAGCTTGAGGATAGCGGAGAAGACTACTCGGTCTAAGCACTCATCCTAGACAAATAAAAAATGTTCAATCCTGATTAAGTGTTTATTACTTTAGATATCACAACCAAGATCTTGTTTGGAAAAAAAAAATTAAAACTCAGGTTTTTCCCTAAATTTATTTTCCGCTACGTTTTCCAAACCCGTTTTTCCAACACAAAGCTGCTACCAAACAACTCTGACCTCTCTTCACTCAAATATATTTTAATCTCACAATATAATTTGGATGAATTCATCGTTTATTTTGTTAAAAACTAAATAAGTTGTTTATACGTATAAGGATTATCCTCTAATTCATTTTATACAATTCTTAACAATCTTTTCAAAGTCAAAATAAGGGATGCTGCCAATAGTTTCAACCTCCCCTCACTTAAATAAATTTATCTCTTATGTATAATTCAGATGCAACTTCCAATTTTCCCAATAGAAACTAGACTCCGTAAGATTTCAAACCATATATGAGTCAAATTCTAATTCAATTTCTATAATTTTTGGTGAATTTTCAAAGTCACATTACTGTTGTTGTCCAAAATTATTTTAGGGCAAATGTTGATAACCAAGTTATTCAAGTGACATATTAAACACATTGACCTCAAATTAATAACACAAATTCATTATTTTTTCTAAATAATTTAATATAGGAAAAGCAATAGTATTCAAGGTTACTTATCTATGGATGCTTTAAAACACATAATCAACCTCCCTAAGCTTGAATGCTCCATTCTTAGCATTCAACATTTTCAATGCACCAAAAAAGTATATCAAAATATTAGTACATAATATTTCTAAACTTTCTCATAACATCTAAGCACAAATATCATGTTAAGGAAGGTGGAAAACATCATTTCTTACCTTTATGAAGGTTTCTCTCACTAAAACATTCATAAAACCTTGTTGAGAATGACATATTTGAAGGAGGATTCAAGCTCATGAAGGAGTTTTTTTGTTAGATTTTAGCAAAATTTCAATGTGGGTGTTGAAATTTTTCAAGACATTTCAAAATAATAAAGCATGGTAGAGAGCCTCCATTGGGAGAGAGACCCATGGCTAGGAGGCCGAAGAAGAGACCATTTGGTCTCTTTTGTCACTATATAAATGGGCAAAATAATGACAAGTCAAACATAGTCAAATCCACTTAAAATTATGTAGTCCCAATTAAATATTCCTATAAAATTTCATCCAATGGCTCACATTAATCCCAAAATATCAATTATCTTATTTAAATAATATTTCCATAATAAAACTCTTGAAACTTGACCAAAATGCCCTTATGGGGTCAAATTATGTTTTTGCCCCTTTATGCTTCAAAACACGATTCCTTCATAATAAATAATTATATATCAACTCAAAATTACATAATCTCATTTAATATTTAATAAATATACTTGGATATTTAAAAGTTTACTCTTACCATTTTCTTAACAAAATTAGTAAATTTGAAATTTAGTCATATACTATAAAGTCTTTCCAATTTGGTCCCAAATGAAATCCTCATCATAAAAATATATATTCCAAATTATTCTTATGCATATAAATCAATACTATTTCATTTTTACATTTGGTCAAATTGCATATTAGTCCCTAAACTTTTAAAATTTGCAATTTAGTCTTTTCATCACATTTTCACTTTTAAAATTCTTTTATTAATTCCAATATGCAAAATCACTTTATTTTCTTAAGAATTATTTTATCTAAATTTTTTTTCAATTTTCTATAAAATTCACTATATCCATTATTGGAATAGCGATGTCACATTCAGTTTGGCAAACCGATTCGATTTAAGAAACTACGCTGGCGAAGATCACCTAAGTTACGAGACTAGACCGGGTAAGGTTGGTAACTTTGTGGTGAAGTACTTTGCAAAACTTCGCCAAAACTACAAAGTTTCATTTCGCGGATGGCCAAATCTCAATGGTGGTGAGAACCTTATTAAGCGGACCTTTCCGCTAATATGTCTTTCACCTATATTTTTGTGTCGTTACTGACGTAAGCATAGTAGTTAGTGGAACACGTTTAAGTTATCTAACATCCTAGTGGAGGTAAAGTGTCAATAATTAGGACACATGGAGAGCCTCGTAAGATGTGATTGATTAGAGGAAGCATGCAAGGATATATAATGATTAAAGTAAATCCTGAATGGGATTTGGATGTGAGTTATCTATAAATATGATAGCATGTTAATGGAGAAAAGATTTATGTTTCATCTTCTCTGCTAGACTTTGTTGTTACCAAAGAAAAAGCAAGAGAGTTCTTCATTGTTAATGAAGGAGTTTTCTGTTCAGCTTAGGAGAGTTCTGTCATAAGTCATCTATTGGTAAACTCTTAAACCTTCTTTTAAGTTTTACCAAATAGAAAGAAATTACTGTAAGAGAGTTCAGTAGGATTTTTCATTTGGATATTGGATAGGAAGGAAACTTTTATCTAGAAACTATTTACATGTCTATAAATTCTTGACATTTCATAAGTTTTTGGTTATTTGTGATGATTAAAGAGGTCGTTTTATTTTTTTAGCCAAAGAAACGAGAGAAGGTCCCAGTAACATAAGGAAGAAACTAGTAGAGTAAACAAAGATCTGAGTAAAGTATTCTGGTGAATTCCTTTGTACCTTGAGTATGTAAATTTGCATTATTTCGATTAATAGTTGTCATTGTATAGCCAGGTAAATGCTTTATCCTTTGTCTTCGGTGTTCGTGTATATGAAAATATGGTTAAAAAGTCATTGCATGCAAGGGTGTAAATTGAAATAGACACAAAAACTTGGTATATATATGGGGTATATATACTCCTTCTTTGGTGCACAAGTAATTCACATAAGGGTATTTTCGTACATGGTTCAAAAATTCTTGATTTTATTGTAAATTCATTTTAATTTTCAAAATTTCCAAACCCGAGAGTTTTTCAATCCTGGCGATCTTGTTGTTGCCAACCTAGCTCTGATACCACTGGGAAATTTTGCAAAAAAAATTGCAGCAACTTGTATATAACCCTTTGACACTCCATTACACATACCAATTCGTGTTTTCATACCAATTCCCCTACTCTAGCATATCATATAGCATACATACATCATTCAAATTGTGTTCAAACACATTTAAACATATTGTAACATGCTTTAGCA
The DNA here is from genome assembly GCA_025506655.1 of Gossypium rotundifolium. Classification (NCBI taxonomy): domain Eukaryota; kingdom Viridiplantae; phylum Streptophyta; class Magnoliopsida; order Malvales; family Malvaceae; genus Gossypium; species Gossypium rotundifolium. Next base: position 55,706,295 of record CP106725.1, read on the forward strand.
ATCAATCAAATTGCTTATGATAGTATGCTTCCCAAAGTCCCAATTTACTTTACACAATATACCAAATTTGTATATAAAGAAATTTAAAATGCATTTTAGGTCCATACTTGAGCCTTAGGTCATTTTGCATCTGTCCAAACCTTTAGCAAGTCATTTAAGCATTGCTAACCACAATTCATTAAAGCACATGCATACCAATCATCAAATAGCCGAGCCATACATCTAGCATCATTCATGCATCATCCAACTAATCAAAACATCCAAAAACCAATTATAAAAGTCCTTAAACAGTCCATGGAAAGTCCATTTACAAACCAAAACAAAGCTAAATTCTAGTCCCTCAAAATATACCTACATTGTCATCCTTATTAACTAGAAAAACCATCTCACATACACTAATGAGTTACTTTGCCTTGGGATCACAAGCTTGCTCACTTCACCACCCCACACAAGTTATTTCTTTGCAAAATTAAACACAATAGAGTATGAGCTAAAACAACCTTAGTGAGTGCTCAAGATGCTACAATAAACCACAACATCAAGGTTAAAAGTAAGATTAGTAGGCACAAATACACTTATCATCACCAATCATATATTCATGTTGATACATTGGCATATTATGATATGAAATATGCATAAAAGCATAACACATCAGATACACGGATTTCTATCACACTAATGACTTATAGAGTCTAACATGTCCACGGATTTCCATCACACTAATGACTCATAGAGTTTAACATGTCCCAAGTAAGTGTAGCATTATGCTAACACTCTCCAATACACTAACATATCCCAATTAATGGAGCCATGCTCTACATTCCCTTATCCCTCCAACATATCCCAATATCAAAACACATATATGAGTACTCACATCCTATGACATGCCAACTATATCAAATGATTTCAATATATCACAAGGCTAACATATCCATATATCACACATACATTTTTGGTCTATGCACACTTACACATATCACTATCACTATCACTTCACATTTCACATGTTCATATCATGCACTTCTGTAATTTCTCATTTTTCAGTGGTGTTAGAAATAGTGGTTTTGGGACGACAAATCCAACGAGTGAGACTATAAATATTAATTAATCATAAATTTTATTAATTAATATTTACGAGTAAAATATAATATTATATTAAATTGTGATTTGATAGTTTTTGCCAATTGGACGAATATTTAAGTACAAGTGGTTTGTCCCTAAATTCAAATGGTTGTGAAAAATGACGTATCGGGACCTCATTTTAATAAATTGAGAAAATATTAACGGATTTACTATATTGGTGTATTGAAGTTTGATTCTGAAATTTTAATGTTTTACTAGTTAATTAAGGAAAAAGGACTAAATCGTAAAAGTTAAAAATTTAATCACTATCGAATTTTATTAGTTAAATGACTCAATTAATAAATATACAAGGTTTTATGATATAATTTGACCATAATTGATTATAGTGGCAATTTAATGCTTAATTAAGTAAATTTTACAATTAAAATGTTATTATTATAATTATTTAAGTAATTATAATAATAAAAACAAAAAAAAAAATCTTCTTTTCATCATTTTCGTGATCAAAACCATGGAAGGAAAAGCTTGAAGCATTCATTTCATTTTCCCATTGCATGTAAGCGTTTAATTAGTCGATTTTTCATAAATTATATGTTTTTGAGATCGTTGTAGCTTACTCTATCTAGCCTAGGGACTAATTTGTGAAACTGAAAAATGCTGTGAATCTTTCCATTGATGAATTGCTGATTTTTTAAGTTTGATGATAGATTTATAAGCTTGATAGTTAAATAAGACTATTTTGTAAAGTGATTTTGGTTAATCTTAAAGTTTAAGGACTAAATTGCTAAAATAGTAAAGTTACAAGAAATATTTGTAAAAAATTATTAATATGGGTTGTAAGGGAATTATAGAGAATTTAGCTGGCTTTGTTTAGGTTAAATTGTGATTGAATTGGAAGTTTTGGGTCTAGGGACTAAATTGAATAAAAGGTAAAACTTTAGGGTAAAAGTAAAAATGATGATTAAGGGTAAAAAATTTGAATTTAAATGTTTTATGATATTTTAATTGGTTAATTGAATAAAAAATATTATATTTAGCTCAAGAAATGGATTAGTTGGTTGAAAACCACGAGAAAAGAAAAGTCGTTGAGTAGTCTTCATCGAGTGTTGATAGCTATCATACCTTGGTAAGTTTGTATTAGATTTTATTATGTCTATTTATGTTTTGAATTAAATTTGTATATATGTGAATAGGTATATAAATATGCATATGTATACATGATTTACACGGTTAAGTAAGGTAAGTTTTGAAAATGGAAACAAAGAATCGATTTGTAAAATATGGAAAAGGTATATGTATGAATTGAATTGTAGCATTATATTGAATGCAAATGTTCATGTTGAATATGGTATAGTAGTATGAAATTGTAAATGATTATGTGATCTATTGAATAGTTATGAAATGGAATAGTAGTGAATCGAAATGTAAAGTTTGAGCATGTGATGATATTAGAAAGACAATATAAGCCCGTGTGAACTTAATGGTATTTTGGTTGGTTTGGCATTTGATGGCATAGGTGTGTTTGAAACTTAATGCATTTTTGTTGAATTGGTACATACATGATAGGTTAATTGGTGAAATTCAATTGGTGATAAAATGGCTTTAGAAGACTTGGTATAAATGGTTGAATATTACATATGTTAGTTGGAAATTATTGGATGACTGAATAAGGTTAATATGTTGATTTTGTATTGTTTTGGATGATTGTTGTTTATGTTGAAATGTGGTGCCAATGTGGGCATATTGGTTAGGCATAGAGGTTGAATGTTAATTAGCATATTTTGTCATGTTTTGGTACACTTTGAATAGGTTAATGTAATGGTAAATGTATGGCTTGATGTCTAAGAAATTATAGGTGAATTGGCTTCTATTTGAAGGTATTTTGGGCATACACAGTCTATGACACGATCTGCTTCATGACCGTGTGTCCCACCCTGTTGCATAAAACGACTATGTAGCCTCTTATATTTTTGGTGCAGGGTTGTCCATATGGTCATAGAGAGTTACACGACTTGGCGACACAACCGTGTGACCCTAAATTACACAGGCATAGAGAGTTACATGGTTTGGCCACGCATCCGTATTCTTGAGCCACACGGGCTAAGCTTTGTCACACGGTCAGGTGACCCCTATTTTCACTGTTTACTTGGATTTTTGTATAAGTTTCAATTTAGTCCTAAATTGTTCCTGATTTGTTTTAAAGGCTTCATATGCTCGATTTAAGCTTAAATATATTGAATAACATGGAAATGAATGATCTAGTTATTTTCGACTGAATAATGAATAATGTTAAAGTTTTACAGTTGTAATACCTTATAGCACGGGTCAGGTGACCGGACCGGGTATAGGTTGTTACAGTTAGTGGTATCAAAGCTAGGTTTAGTCGATTCTAGGACTGAACATAGCATGTATTGAGTCTAGAAATACATGTCACTTTATAAACTGTGATAGTGTGATGACTCCTAGTCAGGTTGACTTGTTTCCTTATAGAAAAGATGTCAACCGAATCCAATCGAACAGATTCTGACGAAGCACGGAGTAATATTCCACCCACCGATCAAGGGGCTACTCATGATGTTCCCAAGTTTCAAGGGCCTAGAGATGAGGCTCACAGTACCTTTTTTAGTATGATGAATGATATGTTTAACGTGTATATGAGAGATAATTCCGCGACTCAACAACCCCCACCCCTTATCCTCAAAGGCCTATACAATTGAATACTAATAGAATTTCTATTGATAAAATTTGAAAGTGTGGAGTCGAAGAGTTATGCGGGAAGATGGGTGATGATACGGCCAGAGTTGAATACTGGTTAGAGCACACACAAAGAATTCTGGATGAAATGTTGTGTCCTTCAAAGGATTGTCTGAGATGTGCTGTGTCATTGTTAAAAGAGGAAGATTTTTACTGGTGGTCAACTTTTATTGCTGTTGTACCTAAAGAACAGGTTAATTAGGAATTCGTCAAAACTGAGTTTCGAAAGAAATACGCTAGGAGACGATAGCTTGATAAGAGGAAAAAGAATTCCTCGAGTTGAATCAGAGAAATAGATCATTTACGGAGTAGGAGCGTGAGTTTGTTCATCTTAGTAAATATGCCCGTGGAATTATATCTACTGAGGAAGACATGTGTATCCGTTTTGAAGATGGCTTAAACAACAAGATAAAGCTGTTGGTTGGTGCGATGAGAATTAGTGAGTTTGTAGTTTTTTCTGACCGAGCTTAGAAAATAGAGGAAGTTTACAAACATAAGAAATAGAATGAAAAGAAAGCTCATGACTACAATAAACCTAACTCAACTAGAAAATTTTCTGCTCCTCCATAGAAGAAGATGAAAGAATCGAATAGTTACTTTCCAACGCCATCAAGGTTTTCGGGTAAAAACCGATCAAAATAGAACAATATGAGATCACCAACACCTTTAGTAGCCAGCGCAGGTAGCATTGAAATATAAATAAACCTGAATGCATCCATTTTGGTCAGAATCACTTTGGTGAGTGTAGGATGAAAGACGGATCCTGGTTTATTTGTGGATCTCCTGATCATTTCAAGAAAGATTGCTCGAATCAAACAGAGTTAAACAGAGATCAGAAATCACAACTTGTTATCACTTCGACTAGAGACAGAGGAATAGGAAATAGTGGCATCGTTAGAGTCAGTAGAAATGGAACAAAAGATACAATAGTTAGATCTGAAGGTCGAGCTCTTACCAGATCTTACACAATACATGCGAGTGGGGAGGCCTCAGCCCCTGATGTTATGGCTGGTATCTGTTCTATCTTTGATGTTACAGTATATTCATTGATTGACTCAGGTTGACACATTTTGTAACACCCATAGGCCGTATCCGTCGCTGGATAAGGACTATAGAGCATTAACAAAGAATAATGTCATACATCGAACAATTTAATTCATAATTAAATTACAAGGTAAAACATAACAACATCAATAAAAAAACATACATACGGTCCCTTATTCGAGCCCTTCAAGACCAAAATAGACATTGGAAACTATTCGGGACTAAATCAGAAACATATGGAATTTTTCGGAAAGAGTTAAAAATTTTCAAATTGTAGGGTTCACATGGTCGTGTGGGGATTCGAATTAGGGACACAAGACTGTGTCCCAACCCGTGTAACTCTCTGACTTGGGCCACACGGCTGAGCCACACGCCCGTGTGCTAGGTCGTGTACCCTTCGAAGTAACCCTACACACTTGAGTGCTAGGCCATGTAACAGCTTGACTTGCAACCCTTTGAAAGTTACAGGGGACACACGGCCGTGTCACCTGGCCTGTGTCACACACGGTTGAGAAACACACTCGTGTCTCTATCCGTGTGACAAAAAATAGGCCATTTCTAAGCCATTTTTCTTACCCAAACTCACAACTTATGCACAAGCCAATCGCACTTAAAATCAAGCATTCAAAACTCACTTTTCATATGCATATCCAAGGTTAATCAACCTAGAATCTAAGCATTCAACCAATATGCCAAAATGGCACCTCAATTTCAACAATCAAGCTTGCCTATCACTTAACCATTTCATTCACTAAAATCACCAATTGAATAATTTGCAAGCCACATTTAATCATATGTTCCTATACCAAAAATGCATAGACACCCAATACCAATTGACCATTTTCACAACTAAAATGTACCATACCAATTTGACTAAAAGATAATCACTTCCAAATTATCAAAACTAGACATTTTCAACATTATGCCACAGTCATTCCACACCAACCATTAATTTCTACTATATCATTTCCACTAACATTTCCTAGCCATCATCCTAACCAACATAACATTAATTTAACAACCACACAAAATACCATAAAATCTTAATATCATACAAACTAATTCATCAACCAAAATAACATATATACAAGCCACACATAATGGCTAAATTCATTAAGCAAAACACCTATACATGCAATCATAACCATGACTCAAAATCTTCAAAATATACCGCTATAATCGATGGATAGTGTGATGAATCTCGACAAGCTTCCAAATCGCACTAACCTCCGATTAACTAGAATCATAAGAGGAAATCACACAAGTAAGCATAAAATGCTTAGTAAGTTCGTAAATCATTAACATTACTTACCATTTCATTATAAAAGTTTAAAAATACCTAGTGAACATATCCAACATTGCTTGGCACAAGCCTAAGCACCAACAACAATTCTCAAGTATAATTAGCAAATCAATCAACCAAAATCATTATACAACAAAGAGCATCATTAAGCTTTCCATGTAAACATTCATTCTATTATAAACATACTAAAAATCTTTAATCAATATCTTATCTTACCTTTCCCATGCTTTCATGACATTATAAGTCGATGCTTATACCGATCCTTCACTTTTTGTATACCCATTGAACCACTAGAATAATATCAGATACGTGGGAATCTCACACACTAGGTGCCCACATGTGGTGGAACCACTACTAACTCATATCTCATATCAATGCTTTCTAGAGCCATAAATGGGTCTACTCACACAAGCTGTCAGTCAAGACGTAGCTACACGGTGTTGCTTACACAAGTTGTCAAGTAACCGCAACACATGCCAAAAACTCAGCCACCGTTAGAACGTACGAGACCAGCAACCAAAATATGGTAACCCTTAATGACATGTCATTTGTATCCTATATATTCCTAAGGTTCAAACGAGATCCGAAAGTCGCTGAAACTTCGTTGGATATTTCCGTAGAGTCAAAATATTAAGAATATAACATAAAAGCATTTAAATCAAACATAATTTAATGCTAATTAAATATACAAACTTACCTCAAACACTTACAGAGAAAAACGATCGATTAATCCAATACTTTTTCTTTTCCCCGATCTAATCCGTACATTGCTTTTCTTGATCTATATAATCAAATTTAACTCATTCAAAATCCATTCTATTAAATTTAATCCAAGAATCATGTTTTGAAAAAATTACACTTTTACCCCTTAAATTTTAAATTCAATACGATTTAGTCCCTAGTTCATAAAATGCAAATTCATGCAATTTAATACAATCCCACTATAGCTGAATATCATTAATGTCCTTAGCATTCCCTACATTTCTTCTATTTTTCAATTTAACCCATAATTGAAAAATTCATCAAAATTTCCTTTACTAAAGTTGTTCAACTATCATTAAGCATTCATTTTCATCCATCAAACATCAAAAAAACTAACATACGTTCATCGTAACACCTTAGACTCTTAACAATTTTGCAAATTAGTCCGTGTGCTAGCTAGATTAAGCTACAACGACTCCAAAAACATAGAAATCATTAAAAACGGGATGAAAAATACTCATATGCATGGGAACTAAGGATAGCCGAATGCTTGCATGGTCTTTAATGGCTTCCCAAGCTAATTTTTGGTTGAAAAAATGAAGGAGAAAGATGGTGTATTTCTTTTTATTAATTTAATTTTAGTTTATTTGACTAATTACAAAAATAACCTTACTTATAATCCTTTATAATGCCTAATTAATATCTTGTCCACTAAAAGTAATTATGGTCTAATTACCATTTAAAGCCACTCATATTTTAATTTCATAACAAATTGACACTTTTTTCTAATAGAACCTAAGTTTTGAATTGTACGCAATTTAATCTTTTTTTTTATCAAATTAAGCATGCAAACGATAACATTTCTTCACGAAATTTTTAGATGATGCTACTATATGTTGCAGACCATAAAATAATATTTTATGACATCAAATTTGTGGTCCTAAAACCATTGTTCTGATTTCACTAAAAACAGGCTGTTACAACACTCCCCCTAAGAAATTTTCGTCCCCGAAAATCTTACCAGAAAATAGAGTAGGATATTACTTTCTCCTAGCTTCCTCGGGTTCCCAGGTGGCCTCTTCTATCCCGTGACGTTGCCAAAGAACCTTCACTAAAGCTTTGCTTTTGTTTCTTAACTCTTTAATCTCTCGAGCCAAAATTCTAATCAAATTTTCGTTATACGACAAGTCGGGTTGAATCTCAATATTTTCGGAGAAATTACATGCGAAGGATTTGATCGGTACCATCGTAGCATGGATACATGAAACACATTATGAATCTTTTCTTACTCTGGCAGTAAAGCTAATCGATAAGCCATTGGCCCTATTCTCTTGATAATCTCATATGGCTCGATAAATCGCAAACAAAGCTTCCATTTTCGACCAAAACCAAGAATCCTCTTCCAAGGCAATACTTTCAAAAATACTCTGTCGTCGATTTGAAATTCAATATCATTACGTTTCAAATCTGCATACAATTTCTATCGATCTGAAGTTGCTTTTAAACTGTCACGGATTACTTTCACTTTTTCTTCAGTCTCTAGGATCAAATCAACTCCGTGAATCTTTTTTCTCATTGAGCTCGTTCCAATACAAAGGAGTTCGACATTTACGACCAGATAAAGCTTCGTACGGTGCCAACTTTATACTTGACTGATAACTGTTATTGTATACGAATTCAACCAACGGTAAATATTTCTCCTAGTTACCTTCGAATTCTAATACGCAACAATGAAGCATATCTTCGAGTATCTGAATTACTCGCTCGAATTTACCATCTGTCTAGGGATGATGTAACACCCCTAACCCGTATCCGTCACCGGAACAAGGTTACGAAATATTATCGAAACTTTCAGAACATTTTCAAGTAATTTACACTAGTTACTATTCATTTTCTAAGATTATTCATAACGTCCCTTACATGGACCCTCAAGGCCCAATATGAGCATTGAAATCAAATCGGGACTTAATCGAAAATTGTAAGAATTTTTCACAAAATTTCAAGTTACAGGGCTCACACGCCCTTGTGGTCCAAAGGACACGCTCGTGCTATAGGCCGTGTTCGACCCTGTGTAACTCTCTGACTTGTGCACACGACCATGCCACACGCTAATGTGCTAGGTTGTATGGTAAATTAATTCTTTTCGAAATTTCATACGGCCAAGACACACGCCCGTGTCTCTACCCGTGTGCTCAATTTTGAGTATTTTATTTTTCTCAAATTTTAAGGTGCAGGGGACACACGACCTAACCACATGCCCATGTACCAGGCCGTGTTTCACACAAAGTCTAGACACACGCCCGTTTGTCTGCCCGTGTGGACAAAATAAAGCTATTTCTAGCTTCATTTCTCATACAAAATCACACCAATAACCTGCACTTAAAATCACATCTAAATGCCAATCATTTAAAGCATTCAAGTTAAGCAAACTCTATCATTCAACATAGCATACCATTACATGTATACATGTTCATAATCTTACCTTGGTTTAGTCCATATGTTAGGCATAATTTAATCATCTACTTAACACATATGTTGCTACATTAGTATGACATTACAAATATATCAAAACAAACCATTACTAGCCATTCCAATGGCTAGATTACAAGCATCACTTACATTTACATGCCAATATGGCCAATATAATATACATGCCATTATAACCATAATTGCTTTACCATATTCACTGAAATAGGCCGGTGGATAGTGTGAGTGATCTCCGCTGAGCTTTCAATGGATAGTGTGAGTGATCTCTGCCGAGCTTTCAATCCAACGAGCTTCCAATTTACTATAAAACAGGGAAATAAAACTAAGTAAGCATTACATGCTTAGTAAGTTCGTATAACATGATACTTAGCTTACCATTCATTTTATTTCGAGGTAACTATGTAAGGCATATTCAATCAATTTGACTTCAAGCCTTACACATGTCCTCATTGCCCTTTTTAGTCATATACTTCATAATAACATCAAAACATAAATGGGCTCAACAACAATCAAGTTTCCATGCACATATGCTTTCCACAACATGTATTCATTTAACATATATAAATCATCTCTTTATACTACAAGTATAATTTCATAATAGTTCATCTCGAGTTCATATCATTTCATATCAAAACTTTACCCATATTACTCGGAATATCAAGGTCACGATTAATACACTCAAGGTGTACAAGTCTATAATCAAGGATGTACATACTCATCAAATAAATTCCATGTACAATATTATCATTTTATATTTCTATATATCAGTTATCACATATCGTCAATTTCATGTATTTTAGGCCGATATGTGTAATAACTCGTTTCTTATTCATATCTTCTCCTATCAAGAACTTTTACCCATTGAATTTATCTGAAATATCGATGGATACACCGGTAGTACACTCGAGGTGTACAAATCAGAATCCGTCAATTCATTCCAATAGTACCCATAAGGTACAATTTCAGATAGTGCACTCTCGAGCCACACATGTATACAACAGGATTACCAGTTCAGGCTAAATCCTTTTTATGACATATGCTCTAGAGAGGTTGACCTGGATTACCTTTCTGGGCTAAATCCAATCTATAACATTTGCTCGAGAGGACTTATATCAGGATTACCCGTCCGGGCTAAATCCTTTTTGTAATGAAGTCATTAGGATTGCTCGTTCGAGCCTAATCCATTCTGCAACAAATGCAGGACCTCATTCATTTCAGCAATTACATTTATCCATCGATTTTCATTTATTCAAACGGGATTTAACATTTTCAAGCATTTTTCGGTTTGTGATTTCTTCATACGTCTATAACATCCATATAATTCAAATGATCACATTCCAAGCATAAAATTTACATTTTTTTCGTTTATCCTTTATTATCTATCGGGCATTATAGTTTAATTTAAACATTTTTATTTATCGGACTTGATCGGATATGTAATCAATTCACATATTCATGAAATTTATACAATTTACATAAACACAACCAATGCAAGCATGTAAATAAACACAATTTAGTTACACGAACTTACCTCGACATAGGTTCATGTACAAACATCTACTAATCCGACATTTTCCCCTTTTTCCTCGTTCTAACTCCGAATTTGATCTATCCGGATCCAAATAAGCTTGATAAGTCTTCTTCCTCTCTCCTAGGGTTTCCATGGAAATATTTGGGGAAGATAATATGAATTTTTTTCATTTAATTAAATTGTCATTTAATAACTTTTCATCTTTCCAATTTAGTCCTTAGCCTTTTTTTATTTTTCCATGGATAAGTCATACCAGAATATCTACATACTTCTCTTTAATGGTCTAATTACCATATAAGGACCTCTAGTTTTGAATTCCATAGCTATTTAATCCTTATAGCTACTAGAATTCAAATTTTTCATTTTATGTGATTTGGTCTTTCCCGTAATTAAACACATAATCGGTAAAATTTTTGTATCAAAATTTTCACATGACTTTTCTAACATAATACAATCCATATAATAAAATAAAAATAAATTTTATTTTTGGCTCAGATTTGTGGTCCCAGAACCACTATTTCGATTTCATCGAAATTGGGTTGTTACAACTCTCCCCCTTAAGGAATTTTCGTCCTCGAAAATTTTACCAGTAAAGTGATTCAGACATTACTTTCTTATAGTTTCCTTCGATTCCTAGGTAGCTCCCTGTATATCATGTCATTGTCAATTTTTTTTTCAAAGATACCTTTTTATTTCTCAGTTTTTCTCTTCAAGTGCCAGAATTTCAATCAATCTCTCACTGTAAGTCGTGTCAGGCTGAATTTAACATTTATCAAAGCAATAACAGATAATGGGTTTGATCGATACTGTCATAACACATATACTCATAAAAACATTGTGAATTCTGTAGATCTCTGATAATAATACCAATCAATACACATCAAGTCTAATTCTTTTCCATAATCTTATATGACCCGATAGACCACGAGCCTGATTTGCCTTTACGGCCAAACCAGGGAACTTTCTTCCATGGTGAAACTTTCAAAAATATTTTGTCGCCAATCTGAAACTCTATTTCTTTTCATTTTTTTAGATTCACATCGGATTTCAGACGATCAAATACTGCTTTTAGACTGTGTCAGATCCCTTTCATTTTTCTTCGTTTTCAACAAATCAAACCAACTATATGTATCTTTTCTCACTGAACTTAGTCCAAAACACTGGAGTTTTACACTTGTGACGTATAAAACCTCATACTGTACAATTTTATACTTGACTGTTAACTGTTATAACAAGAAAACTCAACCAGCGGAAAATATTTCCTTTACAATTGCCTTCGAATTCAAGTACACAACATCGAAGTATATCTTCCAAAATCTGAATCATATATTCAGATTGATCATCCGTCTAAAAATGAAATACGATACTAAAATGTAACCGTATACCCAGAGTTTCTTGTAACTTGTTTCAGAATTGGAATATGAACTATAGATCTCTATTAGAAATAACAAAAGCTAGCACATCATGTAATCTGACAATCTCAAAAACAAGTAATTCAAGCAATCTATCAAGTGAGAAATCCATTCATACCAGGATAAAATGTGCAGGCTTCATCGAACAATTGACAATTACTCAAGTAGTATCTTTCTTTTTCATAGACAAGGATAATCCCGATATAAAGTTCATAGTAACTTTGTCTCATTTCCATTTCTGTATCTTCGCTAGCTATAACTATCCTGAAAGTATCATCTTTATCTGCTGACACATCCAACATTTAAATACAATTTCAAAATTACCACATTACATTCTGAACTACTAATACATCCTTTTCAAATCATTATGCATTTCATCATTCCCCAGATAAATAGACATAGGACCACTGTGATCATTCATGTAAAATTTTCTATATAAACTCTAACTTCTTCAGTTCACAAACTTTGTTTCTGAATAACAAGCATTTACCAGTTTTACTCTGGAATTTTGAATCAGAAATTATTTCACACTGTATTCATTTAACTTACAATTCATTATCACTTTTTTGGGTTTCACTAATCTGTTGTAGAAACATCGATTTAGCTCTATACTCAGTTAAAATTAAGCTATTATCAGACAATCATAATCGGTATCCATGGCTTGCAAAGTATACAGAAATTTTCTTCTCAGAATATATGCAATCAAATTCATTCCTTCCGAATGATATTCAACTATCAAATCACAATCTTTCAACATTTCAAACCATATACGCTATCTCAAAATTAACTCTTTTAGCAACATCAGATACTTCAAAATTTTATCATAGGTGTATATATGACATTTTTCACCAAACAAGTAGTGTTATCAGATTTCGATACAAAATCAATAGCTGTCAATTCTAGATCATGTATCGAGTAAATCTTTCCATGTGGTTTTTAACTATCTGAAAGTACAGTATTACCTTGCCTTACTATATCAAAACACAATCTAATCCCATTCAATAATACATATCTGTAATAACAAACTCTTTACCTGATTCAGGCTAAACCAGAATCAATACTTTGGTCAACAGAGCTTCTAATTGGTCAAAACTTTACCGATATTTATCGGTCCATTCAAATCTTACCTCTTTTCTGTAATAACTGGGTCACCAATGTAGATATTTCAGTTGTTAACATTGAAGCTTTGAGTTTTTCTAGAGCCACAACCATCAGATAGATTCAAAACCATAGGGCTATAATATGACAGACATTTCAACCATATAGATAAAGCAACACTTCAATATCAATAGTGCACCTCAAATTAGAAGAGGAAGAACCAAAAATGGCCCCAATAATAACCAATGCAATAATACAGTTTTTATAATCTGTGATCTCTATGACCATACCTCATGATTGAGTTAATATTTATAACGGTAATGAATGTAATTACCTCCGATCAAAGAATATCTTTCACAAGTAACCCATGTTTACATAATAAAGAGATTGATGATATCTCAGAGAAAATTTAGAAGGGTAATATCACGCTTACTTAGTAGAAATAACTGTGATAAAGATAATATAATTTGCATATTCGCAATTCAGGGCTTCAATCAGTAGAAGTAGAGAATAATATCATATGAACCTTATCATAAAATCTTATATCAATCATGATGAATTAGAAAGCCCAAGTATGATAGAATAATACCGCTCATGAATTAACCAGACTTACAGTAATTCCATCTATCATAATTTACTAGTCTTTCAATACTATAAATATTGCATCTGAACATGCACAATTTCATATGCCTCTGAGAATAACAGAACTTATAGAGTACCCAGAAGAAATTGCTGTAATATACTCAATTATAATAGCTGTATTCAAATATCTTTGCAATTTTATCACTATTCCACTAACCAATAAAGTCATCAATAATCTTACATTATTCAGTTCACTAAAAGAGTCAATTCGAAAGAATTTTTGGCTAATCTATTCTGTAATTATCATATCTGGATAAGTTAATTGCTCATGAATAACTTCTTCATTAATAATGACATCACATATTCAGAATAATCTTCAGAAAAATCTGATATCTCTTTTAATACCGTCTTTACTTATTAACCTATTCTCAATTCTGACTACATATCATTCAGCCTTTGAACTCTTTAGTTCCACCTTCATGAGTTTAATCCATATAGATCTTGTGAATTTCATTGAATAAAATTGTACTAGTGAGGGGGTGGAGATCGTAAGCCTCAAAATTTAACTTTCATAAATATATACATATCACTTAATGTGTACCATTAACATGTTCACTATAAATCATTTATTTCATACCTTTACAAGTCTCATTTCATCATAAGTAACATTTTTACTTGGGCACGTGAGTATCATTTTCAGTAGTATCAGAATCAACTCGGTTGGAAAGCATCTTTGTCTATTTGTAAAATAATTTTCATCAGAGTCGGGAGATATCACACTATCACAGGTTATATAATGACATGTATTTCTAGACTCCACATATGCTACGTTCAGTCCGAGAACCAACTAAACCGTAGCTCTAATACCACTAAATGTAACACCCCTAACCCGTATCCGTCGCCGAACAGGGTTACGGAGTATTACAAAAACTTTCAGAACATTTTCAAATAATTTACATCAATTACTATTCATTTCTCGAGTTATTCATAACGTCCCTTATATGGACCCTTGAGGCCCAATATAAGCATTGAAATCTAATCAGGCTTAATCGAAAACTCTAAGAATTTTCGCGAAATTTTAAAAACTTTCAAGTTATAGGGCTCATATGCCTGTGTGACCTTGGGACACGCCCGTGCTACAGGCCGTGTTTGACCCCGTGTAACTCTCTAACTTGTGCACACGGCCATGCCACACGCCCGTGTGCTAGGCCATGTGGTAAATTAATTCTTTTCGCAATCAAGTGCAGGGGACACACGGACTAACCACACACCCATGTACCAGGCTGTGTGTCATACAAAGTCTAGACACACACCCGTGTGGACAAAATAAAGCCATTTCTAGTTTCATTTCTCACCCAAAATCACACCAATGACCTACACTTAAACTCACATCCAAATGCCAATCATTTCAAGCATTCAAGTTAAGCAAACTCTATCATTCAACATAGCATACCATTACATGTATACATGTTCATAATCTTGCCTTGGTTTAGTCCATATGTTAGGCATAATTTGATCAACTACTTAACACATATGTAGCTACCATAGTATGACAATACAAATATATCAAAACAAACCATTACCAGCCATTCCAATGGCTAGATTAAAAGCATCATTTACATTTACATTTACATGCCAATATGACCAATATAACCTATACATGCCATTATAACCATAATTGCTTTACCATATTCATCGAAATAGGTCGATGGATGTGAGTGATCTCCGCTGAGCCTCCAATCCAACGAGCTTCTGATTTACTATAAAATAGGGAAATAAAATTAAGTAAGCATTACATGCTTAGTAAGTTTGTATAACATGGTCCTTAACTTACCATTCATTTTATTTTGAGGTAACTATGTAAGGCATATTCAATCAATTTGACCTCAAGCCCTACACATGTCCTCATTGCCCTTTTTAGTCATATACTTCATAATAACATCAAAACATATATGGGCTCAACAACAATCAAGTTTCCATGCAAATATGCTTTCCACAACATGTATTCATTTAACATGTATAAATCATCTCTTTACACTACAAGTATAATTTCATAATAGTTCATCTCGAGTTCATATCTTTTCAATCAGAACTTTACCCATATTACTCGAAATATCAAGGTCACGATTAATACACTCAAGGTGTACAAGTCTATAATCAAGGATATACATACTCATCAAATAAATTCCATGTACAATATTATCATTTTATATTTCCATATATCAGTTATCACGATCGTCAATTTTATGTATTTCAGGTCGATATGTGTAAGAATTTGTTTCTTATTCATATATTCTCCTGTCAAGAACTTTTACCTGTTGAAGCTATCTAAAGTATCGATGGATACATCGGTAGTACACTCGACGTGTACAAATCAGAATCCGTCAATTCATGTCCAATAGTATCCATAAGGTACAATTTCAAAGAGTGCACTATCGAGCCACGCATGTATACAACAGGATTACCTGTTCAGGCTAAATCCTTTTTATGACATATGCTCTAGAGAGCTTGACTTGGATTACCCGACCGGGCTAAGTCCAATCCATAACATTTGCTCGAGAGGACTTTCGGGCTAAATCCTTTCTATAATGAAGTCATTAGGATTACTCGTTCGAGCCTAATCCATTTTATAACAAATGCAAGACCTCATTCATTTCGGCAATTACATTTATCCATCGATTTTCATTTATTCAAACGGGATTTAATATTTTGAAGCATTTTCCAGTTTGTTATTACTTCATACGTCTATAACAGTCATATAATTCCAATGATCACATTCCAAGCATAAAATTTACATTTTCGTCATTTATCCTTTATTTTTATCAAACATTATAGTTTAATTTAAACATTTTTATTTATCGGGATTGATCGGATATGTAACCATTTCACATATTCATGACATTTATACAATTTACATAAACACAATCAATGCAAGCATGTAAATAAAAGCAATTTAGTTACACGAACTTACCTCGATAAAGGTTCGTGTACAAACATCTACTAATCTGACATTTTCCCATTTTTTCTTGTTCTAACTCCGAATTTGATCTATCCAGATCCAAATAAGCTTGATAAGTCTTCTTCCTCTCTCCTAGGGTTTCCATGGAAATATTTGGGGAAGATGATATGAAATTATTTTCTTTTTCATTTAATTAAATTGTCATTTAATAACTTTTCATCTTTCCAATTTAGTCCTTAGCCTTTTTTTTTTATTTTTCCATGGATGGGTCATACCAAAATATCTACATACTTCTCTTTAATAGTCTAATTACCATATAAGGACCTCTAGTTTTTAATTCCATAGCTATTTAATCCTTATAGCTACTAGAATTCAACTTTTGCATTTTATGCGATTTAGTCCTTATTGTAATTAAAAACATAATCGGTAAAATTTTCGTATCAAAATTTTTATATGACTTTTTTAACATAATACAATCCATATAATAAAATAAAAATAAATTTTATTTTTCGTTCTAATTTGTGGTCCCAAAACCATTGTTCCGATTTCACCGAAATTGGGCTGTTACAGATGAAATGTGGTACTAAAATGTAACCGCGAACCTAAAGCTTCCTACAATTTACTTCGAAATCGCGATGTAAATCGAGGATCTCTATCTGAAATAATAGAAACTGGCACCTCGTGCAATATGATAATCTCAGAGATGTATAACTCAACTAATCTCTCAAGGAAGTAATCCGTACGTACCAGAATAAATTGTGCTAACTTCGTTAGACGATCAACAACAACCCAAACAACATCTTTCTTTCTTGGAGATAGGGGAAACCGATACGAAATCCATAGTAACACGTTCCCATTTCCACTTCGGTATCATCACTGGCTGCAACAAACCAGAAGGTACCTGATGCTCAACTTTTACTTGTTGACATACTAAATATCTCAATACGAAATCTAAGATCTCACACTTCATTCCCGACCACTAATACATCTATTATAAATCATTGTACATTTTAGTGCTACCCGGATGAATGGACAATCTACCACAATGAGCTTCATACAAAATCTTCCGAATCAACTCTGAATCTCTTGGTACACAAACTCTACCTCTAAAAAGTAAGCAATCATCAGACCCTATATGAAAATCTGAATAAAGAGTCGTCTCACATGATTTCCATTTAGCTATCAATGCATCATCACATTTCTAAGTTTCACAAATCTGTTGTAGGAACAATGACTTAGCTTTTAACTTAGCTAAAATCACACCATCAACGGAAAATGACAACCGCGTATTCAATGCTTGCAAAGTAAACAGAGATTTTCTACTCAGAGCATCATCCACTACATTTGCTTTACCCGGATGATAATCAATAATCAGATCATAATCTTTCAGCAACTTGAGCCATATGCTCTATCTCATATTCAAGTCTCTTTGTGACATTAGATACTTCAAACTCTTATGATTAGTATAAATGTGACACTTTTCGCCATACAAATAGTGTCGCCAAATTTTCAATGCAAACACAATTGCTGCCAATTCTAAATCATGTGTCAGATAATTCTTTTCATGCTGATTTAACTATTTGGAAGCATAAGTTATCACTTTACCTTAATGCATCCAAACACAGCCTAAACCATTCAAAGATACATCACTAAAAATTACAAATTCTTTACCCAACTTAGGCTGAACTAAAACTGGTGCCTTGGTCAACAGTGCTTTCAACTGATTGAAACTTTGCTAACATATCTCGGACCATTCGAACTTCACATCTTCTGTAACAACCAGCTAATCCTAGAAAACTTCTAACTTCCGATACATTTTTGGAGGTTTCCAATCAACAACTGCTAAAATTTTGCTCGGATCCACTTTGATGCCTTCAGCTGATACTATATGTCCCAAAAACCAAGTTTTCCAAACCAAAATTCACATTTACTAAATTTGGAAAACAAATGCTTCTCACGCAGCATTTGCAATATAATTCTCAAATGTTCGGCATGCACCGCCTCATTTCGTGAATAAATCAGAATATCATTAATAAAAACCACGTCGAATCGATCTAAATATGGTCTAAATATTCTGTTCATTAAATCCATAAATACAGCAGGTGCATTAGTTAACCCAAACGACATCACAAGAAATTCATAGTTTCTGTATCTGGTCCTAAATGCAGTTTTTGCCACATTCGAATCCTTAACTCACAACTAATAATAACTAAAACGTAAATCAATCTTCGAAAATACTGTTGCACCTTTCAACTGATCAAACAAATCATCAATTCGTGGCAATGGATCTGGATTCTTAATCGTAACTTTGTTGAGCTATCGATAATCGATACACAATCTCATTGATCCATCCTTTTTCTTAATGAACAGAACCGGTACGCCTCAAGGTGAAAAACTAGGTCGTCTTTTGTTGAGCTTTCAACTCTTTCAACTCTGTAGGAGCTATTCTGTACGGAGCTATCGATATTGGTGATGTTCCTAGTACTAACTCAATAACAAATTCGACCTCTCTGATTGGTGGTAACTTGGGTAACTCTTTTGGAAACACATCTAGATATTCACAGACTACGGGTACTGATTCAAGTTTCAACTCAGACACTTTTATATCCAGAACATAAGCAAGGTACGCATCAAAACCTTTTCTCACATATTTCTACGCTGTCATAGCTGAAATAACAATAGGCAACTCGCTCGATTCATCAGATTCAATTTGAAGTGTTTCTCCATTCTGACATTTCAGTACAATAAGTTTTCTTCTACAATTCACTACAACATCATGCAGAGTCAGCCAATCCAGACCCAGAATCACATTAAACTCATCGAATGGTAATAACATCAAATTGGCCGAAAAGTTGTAACCTCAAGTCATGAAAGGACAATTATTGCAGACTTTATCAACTAACATATACTGACCTAGGGGGTTCAATACTTTAACCACAAATTTAGTGGAATCAACAGGTAAGTTTTTACTTGACACTAGATTCGTACATACATACGAATGAGTTGATCCAGGATCAATCAAAGCAGTAACTTTAGTGTCAAAGATAGAAAAAGTACATGTAATAACATCTAGAGCAGAAGCTTCCTCACACACATGAATCGCATAGGCTCTGGATGGCGCTCGTTAGTCAGACCTCATAGCCGAATCCTTAGTTGCACTTCGACTATTATTCACATTTCTAAGATTCCTCGTTGGTCTCCCTCTCGCAGCTGTATTTCTAGGTTGATTAGTCTGAATTTTGTCTTTTTTAGGTAACTTAGGACAATCCCAAATAAAATGCTCCTGCAAGCCACATCTAAAACAAGCTCCGTCATTCATCCAACATTCACCAAAGTGTCATCGTCCACATCTTTGACAATCAGGTTTGTTGGCCTTAACACTACCAACGCTTGTTACTGATGTAGCTTGAGCTTTAGAACTTGCGTGTTGCTTACCACGATCTTTGCTAGGATATCCTACAGAAGTGGTCGAATGATTATGGTAATCCTTCGATCTCTTTGGCCATGAATGATACGATTTCCCCGTTGATCTCTTTCTTGAATCTCTAGCATCCGAATTAGCTTTTCTTTTCTTTTTACTAAGCTTATCAGCTTTGTGTACTCTATCAACCAAAATAATAAATTCTTTTAACTCGAGAATTCCAACTAAAAACTTGATGTCTTCATGCAACCCATCTTCAAACCATTTACACATAGCAACTTCGATTGGAATGCACTATCGGGCATACTTACTCAATCTAACAAACTCTCTTTCATATTCAGATACTGTCATACGACCCTATTTAAGCTCCAGAAATTCTTTGTGCTTCTGATTGAGGAACCTTTGACTTATATATTTCTTTCTGAACTCAATTTGAAAGAATTCCCAAATGATCCGCTTTCTTGGTACTACTGAAATCAATGTGTTCCACTACTGATATGCTAAATCTTTCAATAGAGATACGACACATCTGACACATTCGGTCGGTAACCAAGAAAAATTATCGAAGACTCAGATCGTATTTTCTAACCAAAACTTAGCTCTATCAGGATTATCATCAACTATAGCCCTAAATTCTTTAACCCTATATTTGTGGATTTTATCAACAGGCGGCTTACTCACTCGTAAAGGTTCCAAACATTGAAGAACTACGGGAATCGGTTGGCGAACAGGTGGGGGTGGAGGTCGTTGAGCAGTCGAATTAGTTTAGATAAACTCTGTGAACCACTCATTCATCATTTGGAAGAAGGCTTCTTTAGCCTCTCCTCTGTAACACCCCTCACCCGTATTCAAATGTCGAAATAGGTTTACGGAGTATTACTGGACTTATAACATAAATAACATACATTTATCATATTTTTTTCTTATTTCATGTAATCATCATTCCAAATCAATCACATTGTCCCTAATACGAGCTTACAAGGCTCTAAACATGCATTCGGGAGGTTCGAGACTAAAACGATAACTCAAGAAATTTTTACAAAACTTAGAAAAATTTTCAAACTATAAGGGATACACGCCCGTGTGGCTCACACGGCCAAAGACAAGTCTGTGTCATAGGCTATATGAACATTTGAATTGGGATCACATGGCCGTGTCACAGCCCGTGACCGACCTTGTGTAACTCACTGACTTGGGTCACACAGCCAACCACATGCCTGTGTGACCAGCCCATGTGCTAGGCCGTGCCAAACTTGTAAGGTATACTGACTTATGCCACATGGCCAGGTCACACGCCCGTGTGTTGGGTCAGTGGAGCATACTGACTTGATTTCTATTTCAACACCAGGGGACACACGGCCGTGTAACCTGACTGTGTGTCACACACGACTAAGACACAAACCCGTGATTCTATCCGTGTGGATAAAAATAGGCTATTTACCAAGCCATCTTGCCACCCAAATTTGCACAAACCTAAACCAACCCAATTGGAATAAAAACATGGCATAAATAGGCATTCAACCAACCTCAACCAAGCATAATTCATACCATTTCAATAACAACCAATACAAAACACATCAATACCACAATATGCCATTCAATTTCATACCAAAACTCATAATCTCAAGTCATCAATATGAGCACTTCCAATTTTGCATCATTTAGCCTAATCTCACAAACATACCAATTTCAATTCTCAACCATTTAGTACCCTTAATTACCAAATACCAACAAGCATCACATATCCATGATCAAGCACATAACAAAAGCCATTTTCACAATTATATACAAAACCAAATTAACCAAAATAAGCCAACTCTCATGGCTATATACAAAACCAAACACTTAATAATTACAAGCCATTTCAAATGACTAATGTAACGCCCCAAATTTTGGGCCTAGAAGAAATAGGTTTTGAAGAAGGGAACATTTAGGAGACTGCACATAAATATTTAATTGTGCAAGAAAGTGACATAAATGAATGTCTGCTTCAGTGGTTAAGTGATTTGGGTGTGTATGGGAGTGTTTGAGAAGCCTGGGTTCAAGTCTTGGCTTTTGCAGAATTTGTAGTTTTGCTCTTAAATGAATCTGAACACTGGCATATAGGCCTTATAAATAATAGTGCTTGTTTTATGACAAGAGAAGCTTGTAGCTTAGTGGCAAGTGGCGTGTTGTGTAACTATAAGGTCTGAGGTTCAAGTCCTGGGTCGCGCAATGGAGTATTTATTTTGCTGCTTGAGCTGTGTAGGTAGTGGAGTTGGACTGAAACACAGCTAAGGGGAGTTTGAATAGAATTTGAATGGAGTTGTTAGGGGAGTTGAGGAGAAATCAGTGGAGTAATTCAAGGAGGGATAAGGGGAAAGATACTAGGAGAAAATCAAGGAGTTTGATTGAGAGGAAGTGTTGTGCTGTTTGGGGGAACTCTAGCTTTGAGAATTTGGCTGGGGAAAATGTTTTTCATTTTCGGCATGCATATGTCGAATTCTTCTTTTCTTTTCTTTCATCCGTCCGCTTTTGGTTCTTTTCGGTTTCTATTTTAGCCGATTCGCTCTTCTCCCTCGTTTTCATTTTCATTTATCAAATCTGGCTGAATAGTATATCCCTCCTTCCTTTCTTTATTGTTTCTTTCGATATTCTTCTATTTTTGGGTTTGGCCGACTGTTCCCGTACTCTGCTGTTGTGTTTTGGTTTCAGTCTAGCAAGAGTTCTGACAAATCGGTAGGTACTCATAAGTTCCTTCCTTTGATTCTTTGATATTTTTTTATGTGTTCAAATTTATTTTCTTCTATCGTTTTTTAAACCTGAATGCTTCTTCTTACATGTTCTAATTATGATTCTTGTCTTTTCCTTGTGATGTGGTGGTTTGTTGGGTACTGGGTATTTCAGTGGAGTGAAAGGGTGCAAGTGACTGAAGCAATCAAAACCTTCTTCGTTCATCATTCAGTTAAGGTAAAAGCATTATCTTGGTTTTTGAGCATAGGTCGAATATCCCTATGTTTCTGTAAGTTTGATGTTCATGGATTTAAGCCACTTCTGCATGATTCTACCTGATAAGATCTGTTGTTATTGCAGTAGGTCGGCAAGTAGCGTTCGATCGTTTTAGTCAGTGATCTAAGAGGAGTAAATCACATATTACTCAGTCAAGGTTGGGTGCTTGAGAAACTTGGAGCGATTACGTAAATAGGTGTGTATTCACACTGTTTTGACTATAGAACGACAAAAGTCGAAAAGCTGAAAAGTCGAAAAGTAGAAAAATAGAAAAGCTGAAAAGTAAGAAAAATGGGCTTGGAGGTCACATGGGCGTGCGAACACACGTGTGGTCAAATCGAGCCCATGAATCATAGGCGTGTGACTGTAGAGGCCTCCATAAGCATTTTCATGGGCTTAGGCCATAATGGACCACGTTGGGCCAAAAAGGGGTCGTGTAGGCCAAATGGGTTTGTAGGCCCTACACGGATGAAATCCATGATTTGTGGCAAATACTGGACTGGGTTATGTAGGTTTCATAGCCGTGGCAAAATCTGGGCTGAACGAGCCACACAAGCATGTTGGCCCACTTAGGTCGAGTAATTGGCCTTGGGCCCATTTACACTGTTATGACCATTTAGGTTGCCAGAGTCGCTCGAGGTGACTGGGGACCTTCCGAGAGGTCGATATCTGACCGAAATACCCCCATAGGGTAAAATGATCGAAATGCCCCCATAGGGAAAAATGATCGATATACCCCAATAGGGTAAAATAACTGATATACCCCATAGGGTAAAATGACCGAAATACCCTTATAAGGTAAAATGACTGATATACCCTCATAGGGTAAAATGACCGAAATACCCCCATAGGGTAAAATGACTGAAATACCCCCATAGGGTAAAATGATCGAGATATCCTCATAGGGTAAATGACCGAAATACCCCTATAGGATAAAATGACCAAAATACTCTCATAGGGTAAAATGACTATTATACCCTAAGAGATGAAAAGAATGCTATGGCCTTATGTTATGTATGATTGGTTTGCTCTATGATATGTATGGCTATGATTGAGCATGACATTTTGCATACACGTATGATATTATGTCATGACATATTGCATGTGGATGGGTTGTTATATTTGGAGGAAGTGTCTTTGTCTTGATAAGGTCGCATTTGCGCCCAAGACGACTATGGACTCATTGATGGCTATATGCCATTTATTTCTTGGCGACTTTCTTTTTTAATACTATTAGTGTTGCAACCGGTGCTAATCTTGGTGTGTTTGGCTGGATGGGTCAATTTTATCCCCACATGGTGTGTTTGGCGGACGGAGTGGTGTGTTGAAATTTGGATTGGGTAGGATTTACATTGCATATCTACCTTCGATTGATCATCTTTGTCATTATTCTTGTATCGATTAATGATAATACATAATATTCACTACATGACTGATATCTGTTACTGTTATGGGCCAAGGCCCTACTGATACTAATACTAAACTTGGGCAAAGGCCCTACTGATTACTGGCATTGTGTTGGGCTCAAGCCTAATCGCCATTATTACAGAAAGGGCTTAGCCCACTGTGAATCGGATTTATTATTATAGCGGGCTCAGCCCAAAGCGCATTTTACTACTGTTTAATTGACTATTTTCTTGTTAGGGGATTACACACTGAGTTTTCATAAACTCTCCCCTTTGTTTAATTGTATAGGTGATTCCCAGTGGTAGGCGGATCGGTGCTGCGAGGGACTCGATAATGGCCACACAATCACATCAGCTTTTTTTTAGCTTTTGATTTATAAGTAACTAAATTTAGGTATTTTAATGTAATAAGGTCTCTTTAAAGTTATAAACTTTAAATTGGGGTTTTTATTTATTTAGTTTGATACAAACTGCTAGTTATAGGAAAAGACAGGTTTTCAAAAAGTAACTGTTTTCAAAGACACCACGTTTTGTATCATTTCCTAAAAACTTCGCAATAAATGAGATTTTGAAAATTAATAACGTTTTAAAAGTGATTAGCTTTTAATGATGCACACTTTGGAAATGAACAACCCGTTTTAGAATCACCGTTTAATAAAAAAATAATTAATTGATTTTGAGGATTTCAATGACAATAAGTTTTACACTAAACACCTCAATATGACACCGCCAGATTCGGCCATAACGTCTAGGCCGGGTTTGGGGTGTTACATTTAGTGGTATCAAAGCCAAGTTGCAAAACTCGACTATGGAATGGCTTTTTAAACTTTGTATTTCAAAAAGTTACTTTTAAATAATTTGAAGTGTTTTGGAAGGATTTTCTAATTGTGTGGCACACCGAGTCTCCGCGTCGATCCTGTAAGTTCTCTCTGAAAACTATACTTTGATTTTGACTAAAGCTGCCATAGGTAGGAGTACTAAGACTACTATAGGTAGTACTGCAAACTCTTTAGTAGGGTATCTTCAAACCGTAGTAAACCAAGTGACACAGATGACACCTTTGCGTGATGCGAAAACAAACTCTAAATTACTACTTTTCATAAGATATCTGTTAATAAAAAACTAGAACTATAAACTAATCTGCATAAAATTGTTAGTTCAGATAAAGCGAATAGACAATGAGCACAAGAGGTACACACAGACGAGGTACAAGAGGCCATGGTAGAGGCCGTAAAGGTGCTCAAGTTGGGTCATCGTCGTTTGGCCATATACCTAATTTGGAACTAAAGTGCGCAGCGGAAGCGTAGTGGTGGAGCCTGTGTTATGCGACTGATCTGATAATTGAAAATTTTGAAGATGAAATTTCTTTAAAGAGGGGTGAATTGTAACGCTCCGAATTTTGGGCCTAAAAGAAATAGGTTTTGAACAAGGGAACAGTTAGGAGACTACACGTAAATATTTAGTTGTGCACGAAAGTGACATAAATGAATTTCTGCTTCAGTGGTTAAGTGATTTAGGTGTGTATGGGAGTGTTTGAGAAGCCTGGGTTCAAGTCTTGGCTTTTGCAGAATTTGTAGTTTTGCTCTTAAATGAATCTGGACACTGGCATATAGGCCTTATAAATAATAGTGCTTGTTTTATGACAAGAAAAGCTTGTGGCTTAGTGGCAAGTGGCGTGTTGTGTAATTGTGAGGTTTGAGGTTCAAGTCCTGGGTTGCGCAATGGAGTATTTATTTTGCTGCTTGAGCTGTGTAGGTAGTGGAGTTGGACTGAAACACAGCTAAAGGGAGTTTAAATAGAATTTGAATGGTGTTGTTGGGAAAGTTGAGGAGAAATTGGTGGAGTAATTCAAAGAGGGATAAGGGGAGAGATACTAGGAGAAAATCAAGGAGTTTGATTGAGAGGAAGTGTTGTACCGTTTGGGGGAACTCTAGCTTTGAGAATTCGACTGGGGAAAATTTTTGTCATTTTCACCATGCATCTGTCGAATTCTTATTTTCTTTTCTTTCATTCATTGGCTTTTGGTTCTTTTCAGTTTCTTTCTTAGCTGATTCGCTATTCTCTTTGTTTTCATTTTCTTTTCTCAAATCTGGCTGAATAGTATATCCCTCCTTCCTTTCTTTATTTTTTCTTTCAGTGTTCTTCTATTTTTGGGTTTGGCCGACTGTTCCCTTACTCTGTTGTGGTGTTGTGGTTTCGGTCTTGCAAGAGTTCTGACGAATCGGTAGGTACTCATAAGTTCCCTCATTTGATTCTTTGATATTTCTTTATGTGTTCAAATCTATTTTCTTCTATCTTTTCTGAAACCCAAATGCTTCTTCTTACGTGTTCTAATTGCGATTCTTGTCTTTTCCTTGCGATGTGGTGGTTTGTTGGGTACTGGGGTTTTTAGTGGAGTGAAGGGGTGCAAGTGACTGAAGTAATCAAAACCTTTTTCGTTCATCGTTTAGTTAAGGTAAAAGCATTATCTTGGTTTTTAAGAATAGGCCGAATATCCCTATGTTTCTGCAAGTTTGATATTCATGGATTTAAGCCACTTATGCATGATTCTACCTGATGAGATCTGCTGGTATTGCAGTAAGTCGGCAAGTAGCGTTCAATCGTTTTAGTCAGCAATCTAAGAGGAGTAAATCGCATATTACTCAGTTAAGGTTGGGTGCTTGAAAAACTTGGAGTGGTTGCGTAAACAGTTCACACTGTTTTGACTGTAGAACGGCAAAAGCCGAAAAGCTGAAAAGTTAAAAAGTCGGAAGATTGGACTTGGAGGTCACATGGGCGTGCGAACGCATGTGTGGTCAAACCGAGCCCATGAATTACGGGCGTATGACTGTAGAGGCCTCCATGAGCATTTTTGTGGGCTTAGGCCATAATGGGCCATGTTGGGCCAAAAAGGGGTCGTGTGGGCCAAATGGGCTCGTGGGCCCAACACAGATAACATTCACGATTTGTGGAAAATACTGGACCGGGCTATGTAGGTCTTATAGCTGTGTCAAAATCTGGGTTGAACGGGCCTCACGATTGTGTAGGCCCATTTGGGTCGAGTAATGGGCCTTGGGTTCATTTACATTGTTATGACCATTTAGGTTACCGGAGTCACTCGAGGCGACTGCGGACCTTCCGAGAGGTCGATATCTGACCGAAATACCCTATAGGGTAAAATGATCGAAATACCCCCATAGGGTAAAATGATTGAAATGCCACCATAAGGTAAAATGACCGAAATACCCCCATAGAGAAAAATGACCGAAATACCCCCATAGGGTAAAATAACTGAAATACCCTTATAGGGTAAAATGACTGAAATACCCCATAGGGTTAAATGACTAAAATACCCTCATAGGGTAAATGATCGAAATACCCCCATAGGATAAAATGATCGTAATACCCCCATAGGGTAAAATGACTATTATACCCCTAGGAAATGAAAAGGCTGTTATGGCCTTATGTTATGTATGATTAATTTGCTCTATGATATGTATGACTATGATTGAGAATGACATTTTGCATACACGTATGATATTATGTCACGACATAATGCATGGGGATGGGTTGTTATATTTGGAGGAAATGTACTGTACTGATAAGGTCGCACGGGTCGCCCAAGACGACTGTGGACCTGCTGATGGCTATATGCCGTTTATTTTACTGGCAGCTTTGTTACAATACTGTTTAGTGCCACAACCAATGCTAATCTTGGTGTGTCTGGTTGGGTGGATCGATTTTATCCCCACATGGTGTGTTTGGTGGGACAGAGTGGTGTGTAGAGGCTGGATTGGGTAGGATTCTGATTGCATATCTACACTGATTGATGATACTGTACTGTTACTACATCAATTAATGATAATACATACTGTTCACTACATGACTGATATCTGTTACGGTTATGGGCCAAGGCCCCACTGACACTAATACTGAAATTGGGCAAAGGCCCTACTGATTACTGGCAGTGTGCTAGGCTCAAGCCCAATCGATTACTGTTATAGGAAAGGGCTTAGGCCCACACAGAACTAGACTGTTATTGTAACGGGCTCAGGCCCAAACTGCATTTATCTACTGTTTAATTGATTGTTTGCTTGTTAGGGGATTACAAAATGAGTTTTCATAAACTCACCCCTTTGTTTAATTGTACAGGTAATCCCTAGTCATAGGCGGGTCAGTGTTGCGGGGGACTCGATGATGGCCACACAACCGCATCAACTTTTGTTTTTAGCTTTTGATTTATAAGTAACTAAATTTGGGTATTTTTATGTAATAAGGCCTCTTTAAAGTTATAAACTTTAAATTGGGGTTTTTATTTATTTAGTTTGATACAAACTGCTAGTTGTAGAAAAAGACGGGTTTTCAAAAGGTAACTTTTTTCAGAGACACCAAGTTTTTGCAACATTTCCTTAAAAACTTCCGTAATAAATGAGATTTTAAAAATTAATAACATTTTAAAAGTGATTAGCTTTTAATGATGCACGCTTTGGAAATGAACAACCCGTTTTGGAATCACCGTTTAATAACAAAATGATTAATTGATTCTGAGGATTTCAACGACAATAAGTTTTATGCTAAACACCTCAATGTGACACTGCCAGATTCGACCATAACGTCTAGGCCGAGTTTGGGGTGTTACAACTAAATTCATTAACAACACATATACCATAATGACCACCTATACATGCCATATACTCAAAATACTTAAGTTAAAAAGTACCAAAGTGATAGTAGGATAGTGTGATGAAGTCTCCGACAATTCTAGAACCTGAGCTAGCTTTGATTACACTATAAAACACGAAAAATAAACAAAGTAAGCTATAGAGATGAGTAAGTTCGTATAACCATAAATTCAAGATACCATAAATACACCATTTAACAACTGAACATATATATATCAATACACAACTCATAATAACTCACAAACCTTCCATATATTTATACTTGAGATTAAATGTGAAATTCACGATTTTCACCGATTCAAAACTTATACGATTCGTGTACATACCTGTACCATCTCTTACTAGTCTCATACTCATTCTTGCCTTTGATATACCTGTTGAACCATTCGAAATATTATCGGATACTTGGGAAAACTCACACCCTAAGTGCCACATACATAGCGAATCTATCTCAATCTCGTATCACATATAATGCTCACACTAGAGCTATTAACGGGTCTACTCACACAAGCTGACGGCCATGACAAAGCTCCACGGTGCTGCTCACACGAGCTGACGAGTATCTGCAACACATTTCGGAAAACTCAGCCACTGATAGGACGTACGGACCAGCACCCAATCACATAACCCCAAATGACATGTCATTCGTATCTTAAGCTATTCCTATGGTTCAACTGGGACTTTCTCACTTGTTGAATCGTCGTTGAACATGTCTGCAGTGTCGTATTCACAATTTATGCAATATCAAAGCATTAAAACACAACTATAATAATGTTTAACACATACGAACTTACCTCGAATGCAAAAATGGTGAAATAAGTCGATTAGTTCGAAACCTTATTCTTTCCCCGATCTAAATCCGTATTTCACCTTTCTTGAATTAAATAAAATCAAATTTTACTTATTTAATAATTTCTCCATTCAATTTAGTCCAAAATACACATTAAGACAAATTTACACTTTTCTCCTAACATTTCAACATTTTTACAATTTAGTCCTTATTTCATAAAATCACAAATTCATGCAATTCAACTAAAACTCATGCTAGCTGAATTTTAATTAGTTCCTAGAAGTCCATATTTGTAACATCCGAGATTTAGGGGTCTCGCATTTTACTTTGTATCTATGTACTAGTATGCTCTGTATGCTTGTTTGAGTGTGTTTGGGGGCTTCGAGGAACCTTGGGGTTAAGTGTTAGCTTTAGTGAAATTTCTGGTTTGAAGCATTTAAGGGAGAGTTAGTAGGGCTAGGCCTTAAAGGATTAAAATTGGTGATCAAGGACACAACAAGTGAAGTGGTGGAGTGGCAAGGAGACGCCATCTGATGTGTAGGGGAGTTGCGTCAAAGGGGAGTTCCAAGGGGGAGAAGGTTCGAGCAACATGGACAGCATTTTAGGAGTTGTATTTTGTGTCAAGGGGGGAGGTGTTGGATGGCAATCAAACTCTGGAAGGATGAGGGAAGACTTGGTCATGATATTCAAACAAGTGGTGGGGAGCTTCTGGGGGAGTTTGAATAATTCAAACTAAATCGAATGAGTGAAGAAGAGTGATTTTAGGAGAAAATTTAGGAGGAGGCATGTTGGGTGTTAGTCGAAATTTTGAGTGGTATAGGGGATATTCAGTTTTGGG
Source organism: Gossypium rotundifolium (assembly GCA_025506655.1). NCBI lineage: Eukaryota > Viridiplantae > Streptophyta > Magnoliopsida > Malvales > Malvaceae > Gossypium > Gossypium rotundifolium. The sequence goes on from CP106725.1 coordinate 55,737,354, forward strand.
AGTGGCTTAGTGTGCCGAATTTTTGTGTAGCTTGCATTTTCTTTCTTCGCCCTTCTTGAACCAAAACTATCTTCTGTTCTCTTTTTCCTCATTTGCACATAAAGTCGAAATTGTTAGCCTACATTTTGGAGTTCTACATCCAACCAAAACCGAAACCTCTATTATGTTTCTTCTTTAATTTTTTTTCTTTTGAAGCCGAATCATCTATTACTCATTCTTTCTTTTTCGTACATCTTATCTTTATTACTTGGTATTCATAGTCAAAAGTCACTTCTCATTTTCTCCCTAGGAATCGTTTGTTCTTGAAGCACTAAAAGCTGAAGTTCATACCCCATTTCTTTTCTCTTGGTCGAATCACTAATCTTGGACACACCTTCTCTTTGATTTCTTTTCTGTCTTGGCCGAATTATCTATACTCTCTTCTTTCGATTTTCACCTCTTTTCACCAAGACAGAGTCGACCTCCATTTTTATCCCTTAAGGTTCTCGATCGGTTTCTAGTAATAGTGATTTTGTGTCTACTATTGTAGCCAGCGTGAGGGGCATTAGGGATCAATATGGTTCGACTATTCAAGGTAAGTTGGGGTACACTTTTGTTCGGTCGAAGGCCACTTTGTTTGGATCATAAGTGTAGGCAAAATCTAACATGGGATTTATGTAGGATCTTCGACAACTTCTAAACTTAAGTGAATAGCCTTCGGGATTCTGTTGACTTCGGTAAGGATGTTCTTTCAATCAAAGTATTCTTTTGGTTCGTTATATTATTATTCCACGTTTTAACTAGGTTTCTAACCAAGATCTTATTGGATGGAATCGAGTACCAGTCAATTGAAGGAAGGGGTTGGACCTGTAGTCCCTACCCCCAAGTTTAAGAAGCGGTCGGTTCAGTAGTTCTTGATTGCCCGTTTGTGGACCGGCGTTGAAAAGGATAAGTAGATCGTTGTAGTCTCTTGAGTGAGGGCGTTAGGAGATCGATAGTCTAGTTCTCTGAGGTTTTCGGTGTGTAATTATCACCTTTGTTTTCTTTAGTTGTTTTAATTAAATATATGTACCTTGTGTGGTAGCCAAAATAGTGGTCGTGGTGATGGTATTACCTATATGCGTGTCGGGTAAACCAGTTAGTATACTACCTACATCAAAATTGAGGATAACTGGTTGTAGATGCTTGTACGCATGTTATATATCTCTGGATGTGTTTGTATTCTATCTTATTACCATTCACCATTTTATGCTGCATGTGCATTGGGTTCAGGATATATTGATTAAAGGGGAAGTGTATATTTATATATGGGTGACTCTGTCACGATTGATAATGACCTTGAGTTTCATCGTGGATATTTGTGATTTAATCACGTGGATCAGTGGCTAGGCCACTAAGTGGACTTTAAGCAGTGTGTCCATTGGCATAGACTGCCAAAAAGGTGTGTAGCGGATGGAGGGTCTATTGTAGAGATCCCCAGGTGTGTATGAGGATGGATATACGGGTGGTGTGTAGTGGATGGATACTAGGCTGGGTTGGGTTAACATATTGCATCATTATGCATGGTACATTGCGTTGATGTGGATTTGGGGCTAAGCCCATTTGTGGAATCATGTGGATTAATTGCACACTGAGTCTGGTGACTCACTCTGTTTTTCAAACCAATGCAGGTAATTCATAACTCAATGGATCGGGCTGGAGGGGATTCGAGGTGGCCATGCAGAAGCTATTTTCACTAAGTTTACATATGCTTTAAACTGTTGGATATTAATTGGGTTATTTTCTATGATGTAATAAGGCCATTTTAACTATTTTGAGATATCATGGATTTAAGTCAGATTTGTTAACAGACAATTTACTAAAAAATGATTTCAAAACATTTGCAACCTAAAAATCAAATTGGAGTTTTCAAAATTCTGATTACTTATAAATAACTTGTTTTCCTGAAATTTCATTCTATCAACGATTTGAACTCTATACAACCCGAAAGTTTTTATTCCTCGGCAAACTACTACTTTCAATCGACAAACCCCTTTTAGCGGAGTATTTATTTTTAGGGGAAGTAAGAGAATTATTATTATTTTCACCTTCTAAACAGAATCCTTTTCAACACTTTTCTAGTAGCATTCCGGATTCAGCCATGGTGTTTTGGGCCGGGTTTGGGGCGTTACAATATTTTTCATTTATTTCACAATTTAACCACAAAATTTACACATTTTACAATCATGCATTTTCTACCATTAAACATCAAAACACAAGCTCATTCATCAATGAAAAACCCTAAACCTTTAACAGTTTTGCAAATTAGTCCCTAGGCTAGCTAAATTTCTAACACTTTTAACCCGTATCCGTCACTGGAATAGGGTTACGAAGCGTTACCGGAGATTTTCAAAATAGTTACATACATTTCATGTTAATCACTATTCATTCACCAAGATTATACAAAACGTCCCCTAATTGGACCCTCGAGGTCCAATACAAGTATTAGAATCAAGTCGGGACTTAATTGGGAACTCTAAGAATTTTTCACGACATTTCAAAATTTCTCCAAGGTGTAGGGCTCACACGCTCGTGTGGTCTAAGAGACACGCCCGTGCTACAAGCTGTGTTCGACCCCGTGTAACTCTCTGACTTGTGCACACAGCCATGCCACACGCTTGTGTGCTAGGCCGTGTGGTTAATTAATTCAACTCGAAATTAAGTACAGGTTCCACATGGCAATGACACATGCCTGTGTTCAAGGTCGTGTCTCCCACACGGCTGAGACACAAGCCTGTGTCTCTGCCCATGTGCTCAATTTTGAGCATTCTATTTTTCTCGAATTTAAGGTGCAGAAGACACACGACCTAACCACACGTCTATGTACCACATGGCCTAGACACACACCTGTGTGTTTGCCCGTGTGGACAAAATAAAGTTATTTCTAGCTTCATTTCTCACCCAAAATTACACCAATGACCTGCACTTAAACTCACATACAAATGCCAACCATTTCAAGTATTCAAGTTATGTAAACTCTATCATTCAACATAGCATACCATTACATGCATACATGATCGTTGTTTTATCGAGTTTTAAAATTTATAAAGAGAATGATCGAACCTAGAAACTAACTCTGACAACGACTTAAGGCAAGTGCACCTATCTAACAGTAGTAGAGCTTAGGCAAGACCGAATTGTCGAATCCAAACAAACTAAAAGTACTAATACTAACTTTATTTTTATTATCTAGCTTAAAATAAGTAAAGTTGTTATTTAATCTAAATTTAACTAACTACTAAGCTAAAGACGCAAAGACAAAAAGAATGAATTGGGGAAATAACTTTAGGAAAACTCAGTTGACTAAGACAATACCCTTAGGAAGAGTCCACCTAGACTTCACTTGTTATCTAACACTGAACTAGATGATTTATTCACTTGACTTAATCCGTAAGATTCCCTAATTTATATTAAACCCCCTCTCGAGGCGAATAACGTCTAACCCTAGGTTGATTAATTGAAATCTCTTTCTAATTAAAACCCCTAGAATCGCATTAACTCGATCTATGGACTCCCATATTAGATTTCACCCTAATCTAACAAAGTCTCGTCACCCTATCTCTAGGCGCGTGATCAACTCCATTTAATTATGCTAGATCTACTCTTAAGCAGGGATTATGCTAGATCTACTCTTAAGCAAGGACTTTTGCTCCACCACCTAAGCATATTCAACTTGAATCAATATCCTAGAAATATTAACACAAGAATTAAGCACACATAATTAAGAACAAATCAAATATTTATCATATAGTTCAAAAACAATAACAAGGTCCGTCTTAGTTTTCATCCCCTTCAGGTATCTGAAGGGCTTAGTTCATAACAATAAAAGAAAACATCTCAGAAGAAAAGATAAAACAAAACATAAGAAATCCCTAAAACCCCCTAAAGGAATTGAAGGAGAGATCCGCCGTCTTGAGTATAATTCCGGCTTCTTGAGATGGATCAACTGACTATCTTCAAGTGATTCCCACAAATCTGACCTTTTCGGCTCGACTCATTGGCCTAGCTGAATGCCACTTTCAAGGTTGGCCTCGAGGGATTTACATAGGCTTTTGGAATATGTTTCTTTGCTCTAAGTACCCTATTCCGAATGAAATTGCTCTTTGCCACGACAGGGACACAGCCATGGCACACGCCCGTGTGAATCGATTTCAGGCCGTGGTTGAGTCTGCTGAAGAGACACGCCCGTGTGTTTCGGGGTCCAGGCCATGTTAGAGTAAATTAGGAAGGCACGGCTGTGTGGTCTTGGGCCCAAACCGTGTCGATTTCTTCTTTGGCCCAATTTGGTTTGTTTTAGGCCCCTTTCTCGTTCTTTTCGTCCCTAGGTGCTTTCCTGAGTATAAAACATGAAAAAAAAATATTAAGAGCACCTTTTTACACAATTCAGGGAATAAATCATCCAAAAGTATGCTAAATGTGGGATTAAAATATGTTACTTTTACGGTTTATCAAATACCCCCACACTTAAGCTTTTGCTTGTCCTCAAGCAAAATTCTCAACTTACAATTAAAAAGTACTTTTCACAATTCAAAATCCTCATCAATAATGTCTCATCATAATTCATAGACAATTCATACATGGATAATTTAACTCAAAGACTCCTAAAGATTCAAACAATTCTAAGCCATATATCTGTAGCATGAAAACATAGGGGTGTCTCCATTTATCTAAATAATTACCTCTGATTCAAAATCGACAAGGATTGACATCCTCACTAAAGATTCACTCAAAGCACTCAAAGTTTTTAAGGTTTAGGAAAAAGCACTCATAAGCCAAACCTGAAAAGTTAATCCCATAGGCTTGCTTGAAAATCAAATTTCCACCACTGTAATATTAGATGATACACAAATCAAAAGGTCTTTAACAGGGTTGTAACGGGGCTTGGGTTAAAGGTGTGGATAAAGGCTGAATTATAAGGTTAAAATCAAGATTGAATTGACAAATTACGTAACTAGAAAAATGAACTAATAACCCGAATAATTACATCACATGGAAATACTAATAATACGAGCTTCTTTTCAAGATATTGAATTTAAACATGTAAGCTCACTTAATTACAGAACTAATACTGAATATATTTCAATTTTTTTTAAGAACAAATCAAAAATTTAATAAGAAAGAACTTTAACAACAGAAATAAAGAACATAATTAGGCAATTGCTCAAATCAAATCTCGACAAAAAGGTAGTCAAAAGGAATGGTGGTAACAAATACGAGTGGGGTTTTAGGTTAATATTAGCGGGTGAATCAAATAAAAGGGTTGTTAGGATCAACGGGGTTCACTAGGGGTTAATAAATCATGATAAATTTCATCCTAATTAGTAATATGAGGAAATTACTTAAGAACTAGATATAATTCAGGGATTTGAGAATAATACAAAAAGTTAGGCACTTTTACCCCCACACTTAAGATGTACATTGCCCTCAATGTACAAAGATAGATAAATAATAATGTGATACTGAAATCAAAAGAGAAGGGTAGAAGTGACACTTCTTGAATTTTTTTCTGGGATCACTATTCCTGACCCGATTTTGGAAGAGGAGGCAGTGGTGCTGTGGTGGATGCCAACAGTCACTGTGCTAAATGAAGAAATTGGGAAACTCGTGACAGATTAGCCAAGAATTATTAAGAAAAATTTAAAATAAACTAATTATGTATTTAAGGACAAGAAAACTAAAGGGAAAGAAAAAAGAAAGTAAGATAAAATTAACATAAAAGATGAATGGTGAGGGTCCTTATTGTTGGATGGTTCATGAGGTGGGTGTGATTCCCAAAAGTTGTGTTGGTAGGTGGTGGTGGTTCAGTGTGATTCCTAGCACTGAAGAACCTAAAATTAAGAAATTAAAATAAGATAGACTAAATTAAGCAGAAGAGAGGTAACAATAAGGAAAATAAAGGAGACGAGAAGAATATAAGAAAATTTTAATGGTCTCAAAGACCCTTGGCTTGTCTAGTAGCTAAAGTGGTTGTCATGAACTTATGTAGATCGATCTCCTTTGAGGAGGCTACGCTTGGCTTTTTCCGCTTCTTTGACATGGATATGTATAGGCTCAAGACTATAGAGGCTTGTTATGGAGAAGAGAGAAATTTGAAAAAAAGAAGAAAGAAAGAAGATGGAGAGTTGGTGAGAAGAAAGGGAAGAGGGGTGGCTTTAAATATAGTTTCAAGTCTGGTACTTCCCTACGCCCGTGTACCATGGGCATGTTGTTTCACATGGCCGATTCGTACGACTGTGTGTCTAGGCGTGTTGGTTCACCCACGCCCGTTTTACAGATTGCCACGCCCGTTGGTGATAAGTCAGTGTCATCCACGGTCGCGTCACACGATCGTGGCATCTTGTCCTTGCTCGTGGGGTGGTGGTTGGAGTCTGTGACTCAAAGATTTGATTCTCTCTGACTTGTACCTCTTCTGCCATTGTTAGTATGGAGATTTTGTACTTTCAAACGGCCACAGCCACGACCGTGTGCAAGGCCGTGTGGTCTGGAAATCTGCACTTTTGGTTAGTTTAAATCTATGTGTTTAAGATGAAGAGAAGAAAAGAAACTAAAATGAAAAGAAATGTGTAAATAAATAGGGTTAGTGCTCAGGTTGCCTCTCGAGAAGCGCTCATTTAAAGTCTTAAGTAGACTTTCCTTGTATTCGCAAAAATCAAGGTGGTTTAAAAGTTTGAATATCTTCCCTCATGCTATCAGTTCTATTTTATTGATAAAGTTTAAGTCGAGAAGTGTTTACCTTAAAAGTACCGAATATGGGATTGTGTTCCGTATGGGAAGATATTGCGTACCTCAAGAGGGATTTCTTCGTTTATATTTAGGTCTGACGTGGAAATTCGTGGATCTTCCTTCTTTAACAGTACCTGATCTTCTATTTTGAAGTGGTTCGACATTCCTATGATCTTTTCTGGGGGCTTATTTGGCTTTGCTTCGTGCAGATCCGGTTCCTCTTTATAGTGTGTCTTCCATGCTTCTAATTCGTCGACCTTAACGCTTCGTTCCTTATATAGTTCTTCTTTATTTGTACGAGGTCTATGATCCTGCTCAAGTCTGCGGCTTTGTGGTGGATCCTATGGTGAAAGGTGAACAAATTGGTCATCAACTGAATTTACTTTCTTACATTCATCAATTGACATCTTGGTCGAGTCAAGAACTTGTAGACTGATCGATTCATCACCTACACGAAGAATGAGTTCTCCTGTGCCAACATCAATTTTAGTCCTAGCAGTTACTAAAAAGGGTCTTCCTAAAATTAAAGGAATCGAATTATCATCATCCATGTCTAAGACAACAAAATCTACTAGGAAAATGAATTTATCAATTTTTACGAGAACATCTTCGATAATACCCCTAGGAATTCTAATAGTTTTATCAACTAATTGTATACTAATCCTAGTTTGTTTGAGTTTCCCTAGACCTAGTTGTTTAAACATTTTATAAGGCATGACATTTATACTTGCCCCTAAATCAGCAAAAACATTATCAACTGTTAGTCTACCAATTAAACATGGAATTGTAAAAATCCCTGGATCTTTTAGATTTTGCGGTAGTCTATTTTGTAGAATTGTTTTGCGTTTAGCTCCACATGCGACTCCTTTTCTAACTTACGCTTGTTCGTCAAGAGTTGTTTTAAAATTTCCTCGAATCTGGCATCTGTGAAAGATCTTCAAGGAGCGATAAGTTAATATGTACTTTCTTTAAAAGTTTAAGAAACTTACCGAATGTTCCTCTGTATCGTCTCTCTTCAACGCTTTGGGATAAGGTATGCGAGGTTGGTACTCTTTGATTACCGATTTTGGATTTTCTTGGGTTACCTCAACTTTACCTTCTTCTACCTCACTTTCTTATATTAAATTTGATTCATCTAACCCTACATTTTCCTGAGCTGTTATGGCTTGGATTTGCTCATTTGGGTTAATCTCAGTGTTGCTTGGTAGATGCCCTTGCGGTCGTTCGGAAATTATCTTTGCAAGTTGTCCAACTGACTTAGTAATTTCCCCAACTGACTTAGTAAGCTCCCCAACTTGGTTCTTGATCCCTTCAATCGATGTCTGTTGGTTTTAAGTGTTGTCTCAGTGTCTTAGAAACGATTTTCTGTGGCTACCATGAATTTTATTAGCATCTCTTCACGATTCGGCTTCTTTTCTTGTGGATAGGGCTGATTTTGGAAATTTGGAGGAGGTTGTTGTCTCTGATTTCCTTGATTTCCTTGACCTCCCCACGAAAAATTTGGGTGGTTCCTCCAACCTGGATTATAGGTATTACTATAAGGGTTATTATTAGATCTGAAATTATTACCTATATAGTTCATCTGTTCGCTTTCTGTGCCCGGTTGGTTGGGTGGGTACTCAGGATTTGCCACAATTCTACTTGCGTCACACTGCATTACTGGATGTACTTGCGAAGAACACAAATTATCAATCTTTTTATTCATCATTTCTACCGGCGTTGATAGCATGGTTACTGCATCGAGGTTGAAAACTCTGGCTGATTTTGTTGGTTTTGTCCTTGTAACCTGCCACTAATAGTTATTCGATGACATCTCTTCAATAAACTCGTATGCTGCTTCAAGAGTTCTGTTGTTCAGGGTTCCACTGGCGGCTGAATCAATTAGTTGCCTCGTTGAGGGGTTTACACCGTTATAGAAAGTTTGGACTTGGAGCCGCAAGGGTAAACCATGGTGCAGACACCTTCTCAAGTGATCCTTGTATCTCTCCCATGTGTCGAATAATGTCTCTAAGTCCATCTGCACAAAAGAATAGATATCATTCCGTAATTTGGCCATTTTGGCCGGTGGGAAATATTTTAATAAAAAAATTTTAGTCATTTGATCCCATGTGGTGATTGACCCTCGTGGTAACGAGTTCAACCACTGCTTGGATTTATTCCCTAATGAAAAGGGAAATAACCGAAGACGTATGGAATCATTAGAAATGTCATTTATTTTGAAGGTATCATATATCTCTAAAAAATTAGCTATATGAGTATTTGGGTCTTCGTTCTGCAAACTATCAAATTGAACAAATTGTTGAATCATTTGTATAGTGTTAGGCTTTAATTCAAAATTATTAGCGACTATAGCGAGCCTAACAATACTCGATTACGCTCTGTTAAATGAGGTTTAGCATAATCATACATAGTCTGTGAAGCATTGTTTTTGCCACATCTTGTGGTGGTGGGTTATTCTCGTCCATCCCTTGAAGAGGATTGGATCTGCCTTCTCGCTCTTCTTCTGTGTAATTTAGGGCTCGCCTAATTTCTCTACGATTCCTGCGATCGGTAGCTTCAATATCACCGTCGTATACTAGTGGTCTTTTCGGGTTCCTTCTAGTCATAAACTAGAGGTACCTGCTAGGAATAGAAAGAAAGAAAATTTAGCAAAGTAAAAAAAATAAACTAAAAATAAAAGTAATATAAAAGTAAAAGTAAATTGCAAAAATAAAAAGAGTGGCTAAAGTAATAAAAATAGAGCTTTCTTAATATTTTAGTTCCCCGGCAACGACGCCAAAAACTTGACCGTTGTTTTGTCAAGTTTTAAAATTTATAAAGAGAATGATCGAACCTGAAAACTAACTCTGACAATGACTTAAGGCAAGTGCACCTATCAAACAGTAGTATAGCTTAGGCAAGACCGGATTGTCGAACCCAAAGGAACTAAAAGTACTAATACTAACTTTCTTTTTATTATATAGCCTAAAATAAGTGAAGTTGTTGTTTAATCTAAATTTAACCAAATACTAAGCTAAAGACGCAAAGACAAAAAGAATGAATAGGGGAAATAACTTTAGGAAAATTCAGTTGACTAAGACGACACCCTTAGGAAGAATCCACCTAGACTTCACTTGTTATCTAACACTGAACCAGACGATTTATTCATTTGACTTGATCTGAAAGATTCCCTAATTTATATTAAACCCTCTCTCGAGGCGAATAACGTCTAACCCTAGGTTGATTAATTGAAATCTATTTCTAATTAAAACCCCTAGAATCACATTAACTCGATCTATGGACTCTCATATTAGGTTTCACCCTAATCCGGCAAAATCTCATCACCCTATCTCTAGGCGCGCGATCAACTCTGCTTAATTATGCTAGATCTACTCTTAAGCAAGGACTTTTGCTCCACCACCTAAGCACATTCAACTTGAATCAATATCCCGGAAATATTAACACAAGAATTAAGCACACATAATTAAGAACAAATCAAATATTTATCATATAGTTTAGAAAACCATAACAAGATCCGTCTTGCGTTTCATCCCGTTCAGGTATCTGAAGGGCTTAGTTCATAACAATAAAAGAAAACATCTCAGAAGAAAAGATAAAACAAAACATAAGAAATCCCTAAAACCCCCTGAAGGAATTGAAGGAGAGATCTGCCGTCTTGAGTACAATTCTGGCTTCTTAAGATGGATCAACTGGCTATCTTCGAGTGATTCCCACAAATCTGATCTTTTTGGCTCGGCTCCTTGGCCTCGCTGAACACCACTTTCAAGGTTGGCCTTGAGGGTATTTATATAGGCTTTTGGAATATGTTTTTTGCCTCTAAGTACCCTATTTTGAATGAAATTGCTCTTTTCCACGATAGGGACACGACCATCGCACACGCCCGTGTGAATCGATTTCAGGCCATGGTCGAGTCTGCTGAAGAGACATGCCTCTGTGTTTCGGGGTCTAGACCGTGTTAGAGTAAATTAGGAAGGCACGACCGTGTGGTCTTGGGCCCAGACTGTGTCGATTTCTTCTTTGGCCCAATTTGGTTCGTTTTAGGCCCGTTTCTCGTTCTTTTCATCCCTAGGTGCTTTCCTGAGTATAAAACATGAAAAGAAAGGATTAAGAGCACCTTTTTACACAATCCAGGGAATAAATCATCCAAAAGTATGCTAAATATGGGACTAAAATATGTTACTTTTACGGTTTATCAATACATGTTCATAATCTTGCCTTGGTTTAGACCTCAAGTTAGAAATAGTTTGATTGACTACTTAACATATATGTAGCTACCATAGTTTGACATTACAAGTATATTAAAACAAACCATTACTAGCCATTCCAATGGCTAGATTACAAACATCATTTACATTTACATGCCAATATGGCCAATATAACTTATGTAACACCCCAAACCCAGCCTAGACGTTATAGCCAAATCTGGTGATGTCACATGATAGTGTTTTAGGAAACGTAATTATAAAACCATTTTTTGATCTCTTAGGCTACCGTCCAAAAACATGTCATTTATTCATTCATTCTCCACTTTCAAAACATTAGACGTTTCCGGAAGCTTTTAAAACAATTTACGAATTTGTATGTATTTTAAAAAAACCTTTGTTTATTTTGAAAACTCGAGTTTTCCTACTTCTAGTCATAATACCAAAACCGTCACAAATCCCATATTTAAAGAAAAATCCGTAAAGGCCTTAGTACATAAAATTTACCTAAATTTAATCAAACCATAGATAAAGAAAATAAAAACCCTAAGGTTCCAAAACCGTAGCCACAGTCGAGTCCTCCATCGTACCGATTCGTTTACTGCTGGGGATTACCTGAACAGATTAAACAGAAAAGGGTGAGTTTCATAAAATCAATGTGTAATCCCAACAGAAAACATACACACAGTCATCTCAGAAAATAGACATAAATTCTTAGTTCGGGTCTGAGCCCCTTATAGAAACGGTGTGGGCCTTAGCCCACTCGGATACAGAGTTAGATATAATCTAGAGCCTTAGCCCAATTCAGACAAATCATGCAGATCAGAATAGAATAATAGAGTCCTACCCACCAGCCTCTACACACAACCTCCGTCCAACCCTACACACCATGTGGGGATAAAATCAACCCACCCATCCCTGCACACCATGTTGTACCGAATGCGGCACATAATAAGAAGTTTGCAGCTGAGCTGCCAGATAACAGGCTTAGGAGCCTTTCAGATACTTCCTTCAGTAAAACATCAACCCACCCCGATGCAATGAAACATACATAAAATGTCATGCTATTATGCAAATACAGTTCATACATTCAGATATCAGAATTCATGCTCAATACAAAAATCAGAATGTCAAGTTACAGAATTAAGGGTCTAGGTAAAGCTTACCGACCTTACAATAGGTCCATAGTCGACTAGGACGACCCGTGCAACCATATAGAACTTCTCAAAAAATAGGCTTACACGTCCATGTGGCCTGCCCGTGTGGGCTCACACGCCCGTGTGGCCCACATGACCCAAATTGACCTAGGCCGTATAGATCACACGGGCTGGCCAGAATCCCACATGGCCCAATTGGTTGAGCCCATGTGTTGCACACGGCCTTGCCCAGCCATCACACGACCGTGTCACTCGCACACGGCCTGGCTTGTCGATCACAAGGCCGTGTAGTGACTTACAGTCTTACACACCTGGTTTGTTTTCGCTAGTTACACACTCTCGAGATCGCCAGTACCTATATTTGGACAACGTTTCACTCAATTAATCTTTAAACGGTCAAATCAAATTAAACCCAAACGGAATGCTCATCCAACGAGCGACCAAACTTACCTTCGAGTAGAAAGTAGGCATTTTTTGGAAACACAAGAACCCAATTAAGGCCTTCGAGCAGTACCTAAATGAGGTAAAACTTTTCCTTCGTTAATTGTTTAATCAAAAATACTGCTGGAATTAATGAAAGACCACTTATCGAAACAAGGGAAACAACCGTTGCACGACAAGAATTGGTTGACTGAGGAACACAAAAGAGAGGAAAGGGAAAAAAATTTAAAGGAAAAAGGCACTAGTAAAAGGAAGAAAACGGCAGCAAGGATTTTTGGGGAAGCAAACGTGAAAAACCAAAAAGGAGAAAAGTAATCAGAGTGGCAAAAATTTTCATAACTCCCCTATCCAAGTCTCCTTAATTATCTCCATCAACCTCTCCACTATCAGAATTTTAGTCCATCTCAAACTCTTCACACGGCACGAGTAGCAAAATAAATCCCTTGTTAGCATAGTGATTTGAACTCAGGACCTCAAACATAACCAACACTCTACTTAACCACCAGAACAGCAGGCCCATGCTGATATATTCTCACAAATAATAAAATATAAGCCCACCAACCAGAGATAAGGCTTTAATCATAAAAATATTAAAATATTTCTAAGTTGTGGCTTGAACTTAGGACCTCCCACACATACCCAGAACACTTAACCACTGAAGCAGATACATATTTTGTGCCATAATTTAATAGAACATAAATTTAAAACTTGGGGCGTTACAACTCTACCCCCTAAAAGAAAATTTTAACCTCGAAATTTTACCTGATCAGAAAAGGTGAGGATACTGCTGCTGCATCGAACCCTCCGGCTCTCAAGTAGCCTCCTCTGTGCTATGATTCGACCATAGCACCTGCACTAAGGGGATATATTTCCTCCGCAGAACCTTAGTGTCGTACTCCAGAATTTGAACCGGCTCCTCCTTAAATGTCAGATCTGGTCTAACATCAATGTCCTCAATAGGAACCACATACGTGGGATCAGAGAGATAGCGTTTCAACATTGAGACGTGGAACACATCATGAATGCGATCCAACTCCAGAGAAAGCTCTAACTGGTATGTGACTGGCCCCACTCGTTTCATAGTACGGTACGGCCCAATAAATCAAGGACTCAACTTACCCTTGCGACTGAACCTCAAGACTTTCTTCCATGGCGAGACCTTGAGAAAAACTAAGTCTCCCACAGAATACTCAATATCCTTTCTCTTCAGATCCGCATAGGACTTCTGCCTATCCGATGCCACTTTCAGTCGATCCCAAATCAATCGGACCTTATCCTTAGTTTCAGAAACCAATTTCGAACCCAGAACACGTCGCTCCTCCAACTCAGTCCAACATAAGGGAGTACGACACTTACGGCCATACAGGGCCTCGTACGGTGCCATCTGGATGCTAGACTGATAGCTGTTATTATAGTCAAATTTTTCCAACGGCAAGTACTCCTCTCAACTGCCTCGAAAATCTATAACACAGCTCCTCAACATGTCCTTCAATACTTGAATCACCCTCTCCGACTGACCATCTGTCTGAGGATAGAAAGCAATACTGAAGTCCAACCTTGAACCCAGTACTTCGTGCAACTTCTTTCAGAATCAAGACGTGAAGTAAGGATCCCTATCGGAGATGATAGAGACAGGAACCCCATGCAGTCTCACTATTTTAGATATGTATAGCCTAGCTAGCTTCTAGAGAGAAAAGTTTGTCCTTACCGAAATGAAATGAGTGGACTTGGTCAATCGATCCATGATGACCTAGAAAGAATCCTTTTTAGGGGGTGTTAAAGGCAACCCACTAATGAAGTCCATAGTTACTCACTCATATTTCCACATCGGTATCTTTACCAGCTGCAGCAACCCCGAAGACAACTGATGCTTAACCTTAACCTGCTGATAAGTCAGACAGCGAGCAATGAAGTCAGTAACCTCACGCTTCAACTCTGGCCACCAGTATAACTCTCATAAATCTTGGTACATTTTATTCCAGCCGGGATGCATAGCATAAGGGCTACTATGCGCCTTCCTCAGAATCGACTGTCTCAAATCCTCATCATTCGGTACACAGATCCGATTGCGAAAATAAAGTATCCCATCACCGTTAATCCCAAAACCAGTAGTATCCCCATTCTCAATCTAACGAAAATGCAACTCAAGTGACTTATCCCTCATCTGCGTGCTTCTGATATGATCAATCCACGTGGGCTTAACCTAAAGTTCTGCCAACAGACTCCCATTGTCGAATAAGCTGAGTCGAGCGAACATGCTCTCAAATTAGTCATAGCTCTACGGATCAAAGCATCTACCACCACATTAGCCTTACCAGGATGGTACTCGATGGTGCAGTCATAATCTTTAAGTAGTTCAACTCATCTATGCTGCCTAAGGTTTAACTCCTTCTGAGTGAGGAGATACTTGAAGCTTTTGTGATCAGTGTAGATAGTACACTTCTCACCATACAGATAGTGCCTCCAGATTTTCAGAGCAAAGACTATAGGAGCCAGTTCCAAATCATGCGTCGTGTAGTTAGCCTTATGCGTCTTAAACTGACATGACGTATAAGCTACCACCTTACCGTCTTGCATCAGTATGCAACCCAGACCCACATGCGATGCATCACTATATACGATGAAATCCTTCCGATTCAGGCTATATCAGAACCGGAGCTCCGCAAAAATAGATTTGAGCTTCTCAAAGCTCTTTTGTTTCTTATCAGCCCAAACAAAGGGAACTCCCTTACGTAGAAGTTTAGTCAATGGTGCTGCGACCAAAGAGAACCCTTCTACGAAACGTCAATAATAACCCGTCAGCCCCAGAAAGCTACAGATTTTGAACACATTCTTCAGCTATTTCCACTCCAACATAGCCTCAATCTTACGATGATTAACAGAATCACCTCCGTAGAAACTACATGCCCCAGAAAGGTTACTTCTCAGAGCCGAATTCACACTTATTAAACTTCGCATACAACTGTTTCTCACGCAGAGTTTGTAATACCACTCAGAGATGCTCATCGTGCTCTTCCTCAGTCTTTTGAATACACCAGAATTTGGTCAATGAAAACTACCATGAACGATCCAGATAGGGCTGGAACACTCGGTTCATCAGATCCATAAAAGTTGTTGGTGCATTCATCAGTCCACATGGCATCACTAGGAACTCGTAATGGCCATAGCGAGTCCTAAATGTCATCTTTTGCACGTCAACCTCTTTAACTTTAAACTGGTGATACCTTGATCGTAGATTGATCTTGGAGAAAATTGAAGCTCTTCAGAACTGGTCAGACAGATCATCAATCCTTGGTAGGGGTACTTATTCTTGATGGTCAGCTTATTCAATTGACGATAGTCGATACACATATGCATGGATCCATCCTTTTTTTCACAAACAGAACAGGTGCTCCCCACGAAGATACACTAGGGCGGATGAACCCACGATCCAGTAACTCTTGAATCTAAGTCTTAAGCTCCACAAGCTCCTTCAATGCCATTCTGTACGGGGCGATGGACACCAGAGCTGTACCAGGAAAGAGCTCAATCCCAAACTCTACCTCTCGGCTCGGAGGCGACCCGGTAGTTCCTCAGAAAAACATCTGAAAAGTCCCTTACGATTCTGATGTCCATAACCGAAGAGTCCCTAGAATTAAAAACACTAATATAGGCCAATAATGCCTCACATCCCTTACGTACCAATTTTTCTGCCACCAACGTATAAATCACATTGGCCAGGTAGTCTCGACGTTCCCCAATCACCACTACCTTGTTATCCTCATCGATTTTCAAAACCACCATTTTTGTCGTACAGTCCAGACTTACTCGGTGCTTGACCAGTCAGTCCATTCCCAGAATCAAATCGAACTCCCCAAATAGAAGCTCCACCAGATCATCTAGAAATACTGTCCCTTGAACCTCTAATGGGACGTCTCTAAATAGTTTACTCACTTGGATAGACTGCCCCAATAGACTCACCACAGTAATTTTGCTCGAAGTACTCTCAATCAGAATCCCCAGATTTTCAGACACAGAGCTAGCTACGTAAGAGTGTGTAGTGCCTATGTCTACCAATGCAGTATAGGGTACATTAAAAATTAAGAACGTTCCTGTAATGATGTCTGGAGCATCACCATCCTCTCGGTGACACGCAGCATAAACCAGTGCAGGCTGCCTTGCCTCAGTCGGTCCTGCACCTTTGCCTGGTGCTTTTGTCCTCGGCCTATGCCATTACCACCCCTGACCTTTCCTCGACCCCTAGATCGCTACTGAACCACTCTCTGCGACTGTACAACACCAATACCCATAGTTTGCACCTGATCAGTTCTCAATGGACAATCCCGAACATGGTGTTCAGTCAACCCGCATCTCAAACATGCCCCAGTAGTCCTCCAACACTCGCTCAAATGGTGTCTACCACAGTGCCCACAAAGCGCCACCTAGTAGGAGCAACAGGAGGCGCAACTCTCACTGGCCCATTAGATCTACCCCTTTTCTTAGGCCTTATCATAGAATTCGAGGCTCAGATTCCCTCTTATTCTTTCTTTCTCGTGGTTTTGGTGTTCAGCGCGCTTAACCTCCTTAACAATCTTCGCATTCTCCACTAAAGTAGAAAAATCACGCTCCCTCTGTGGAGCTATTAGAACTCGTAAGCTGTCCCTGAACCCATCCTCAAAACGGATGCAATGCTTATACTCGATCGCCACCATGCCCCGGGCATACCGACTCAATCTTAGGAACTCAGCCTCATACTCGGCCACCGGACGATCTCCCTGGGTGAGATTAAGGAACTCACGCCTCCTAGCATCAACATAGCTGGCTCCCACATACTTACTTTGGAATGCCTTCCTAAAATAGTCCCATGTCAAACGGTCGGGCTGAGTGCCCTCCTTAACAGTCAGCCACCACTGGTACGCTTCGTCGCGAAGCAAAGAAACAACCCCTTAAGCTTTTACTCCGCAGTAAAATATAAATCATCCATGATTCTTTCCGTGGCCTCTATCCAGTACTCAGCCATGCTAGGGGCGACTCCAATAACACCCTGGAATACTTCAGCCTCATTGGACCGGAGTTGTTCCATAACCGACCCTCGGCCCCCAAATCCAGTGTTGGGCCCAGCGAACCTCTCTAAAATTCGTAGCATAGCTCGGGATAGTGTGTCATCCCCAGCCTCACAATTATGAGACCCAGTCTCTATAGCAGGTGAGATTAGAGTCTCACTCGTATCTAGATTAGGTAGATTCTCAGATGTTGAGGACCTTGCTCGAGCCCCTTATGGCCTCTGCCACGGCCTCTAGTACCCCGTTCGCGGATACCACGTGCGCTCATCGTAAATTTAGAGTTTATCTGGATTAACAGTTTTATGCATTAGTTACAGTTCCAATAATTTTTAAAAATGTTTTATGCAGAATAGTATCAGAAGTTCAAAGTTCGTTATCGCGAATCGCAGTTTTACTACGATATTTAGTTTTGCTATAGTTTTCAGTTTACACTACCTAGAGTGTTGCAGTGCAGTTTACTACCTATTGGTTGTTTCAAGCATGCAAGTAGTATTTTAAACAAATCTAAATAGAATTTAGAATACTTACAGAATCGGCGCCGGAGACTCGGTGTACCACATACTCATTTCAAGAAAATTTTAAATCACTTAAAAATTGTTTCTTTAAAACTAACTTTTAAAACCCAAATCCACAGCCGAGTTTTGTAACCTGGCTCTGATACCACTAAATATAACACCCCAAATCCAGCCTAGACGTTATGACTGAATCTGGCGATGTCACATGATAATGCTTTAGGAAACGTAATTATGAAACCATTTTTCGATATCTTAGGCTACCGTCCAAAAATGTGTTATTTATTCATTCATTCTCTATTTTCAAAACATTAGACGTTTACAGAAGCTTTTAAAATAATTTGTGAATTCGTATGTATTTTAATAAAACCTTTATTTATTTTGAAAACTCGAGTTTTCCTACTTCTAGTCGTAATACCAAAATCATCACAAATCCCATACTTAAAGCAAAATCCATAAAGGCCTTATTACATAAAATTTACCCAAATATAATCAAACCATATATAAAGAAAATAAAACCATAAGGTTTCAAAATCGTGGTCCGGGTCTTCCGTCGTACCGATCCGTCTACTGCAGGGGATTACCTGAATAGATTAAACAGAAAAGGGTGAGTTTTCACAAACTCAGTGTGTAATCCCTACAGAAAACACACACACAGTCATCTCAGAAAATAGACATAAATTCTTAGTTCGGGTCTGAGCCCCTTATAAAAACGGTGTGGGCCTTAGCCCATTCGGATACAAAGTCAGATATAATCTAGGGCCTTAGCCCAATCCAAACAAATCATGCAGATTAGAACAGAATAGCAGAGTCTTACCCACCAGCCTCTACACACCAACTCCGTCCAACCCTACACACCATGTGGGGATAAAATCAACCCACCCATCCCTATACACCATGTTGTACCGAATGCGGCACATAATTAGAAATTTGCAGCTGAGCTGCTAGATAACAGGCTTAGGAGCCTTTCAGATACTTTCTCTAGTAAAACATCAACCCACCCCGATGCAATGCAATGCAACATACATAAAATGTCATGCTATTATGCAAATACAGTTTATACATTCAGATATCAGAATCCATGCTCAATACAGAAATCAGAACGCCAAGTTATAGAATTAGGGGTCTAGGTAGAGCTTATCGACCTTACAATAAGTCCACAGTCAACTATGGCGACCCATGCAACTGTATAGAACTTCTCAAAAAAATGGGCTCACACGTCCACATAGACTTCCCCTGTGGCTCACACGGCCCGATTGGTCGAGCTCATGTGTCGTACACGGTATTGTCGGGCCATCACACGGCCGTGTCACTCGTGCACGGCCTGGCTTATCAATGACACGGTCGGGTGGTAACTTACAATCCTGCACACAGCCTACCACACCAGCGGCCACACACCAGCGTGGTGTCGACAGAGAGGTTTTCAACTTTTGTCGAAACCTCATGTTTTGCATTTTTGGGTTTGTTTTCGCTAGTTATACACTCCCAAGATCACCAATACCTATATTTGAACAATGTTTCACTCAATTAATCTTTAAACGATAAAATCAAATTAAATCCGAATGGAACGCTCATCCAACGAGTGACCAAACTTACCTTCGAGTAGGAAGTAGTGATTTTTTTGAAACACAAGAACCCAATTAAGGCCTTCGAGCAGTACCTAAATAAGGGTAAAACGTTTCCTTCGTTAATCGCTATTCAAAAATAATGCTGGAACTAATGAAAGACCACTTATCGAAACAAAGGAAACAACCATTGCACGACAGGAATCGGTTGAACGAGGAACACAAAGGAGAGGAAAGGGAAAAAAATCTAAGGGAAGAAAACGGCAGTAAGGATTTCGGGGAAGCAAACGTGAAAAACCGAAAAAGAGAAAAGTAATCAGAGTGGCAAAAATTTTGATAACTCCCTTATCCAAGTCTCCTTAATTATCTCCATCAACCTCTCCACTATCAGAATTTTATTCCATCTCAAACTCTTCACACGGCACAAGTAGCAAAATAAATCCCTTGTTAGCATAGGGATTTGAACTCAAGACTTCAAACATAACCAACACTCCACTTAACCACCAGACTAGCAGGCCCATTCTAATATATTCTCACAAATAATAAAATATAAGCCCACCGACCAGAGATAAGGCTTTAATCATAAAAATATCAAAATCTTTCTAAGTTGTGGCTTGAACTCAGGACCTCCCACACACACCCAGAACACTTAACCACTGAAGCATATACATATTTTGTGTCATAATTTAACAGAACATAAATTTAAAACTTGGGGCGTTACAACCTATACATGCCATTACAACCATAATTGATTTACCATATTGTACCGACATGGGCCGATGGATAGTGTGAGTGATCTCTGCCGAGCTTCCAATCCAATAGGCTTCCGATTTACTCTAAAATAGGGAATAAAACTAAGTAAGCATTACATGCTTAGTAAGTTCATATAGCATGGTACTTAACTTACCTTTCATTCTATTTTAAGGTAACTATGTAAGGCATATTCAATTAATTTGACCTCAAGCCCTATACACATCCTCATTGCCCTTGTTAGTCATATATTCCATAATAAGATCAAAACATATATGGGCTCAACAACAATCAAGTTTCTAGGCATATATGCTTTCCACAACATGTATCCATTTAACATGCATAAATCATCTATATATATTACAAGTATAATTTCATGTAATTTTTAGATGATGCTACTATCATGCTATAGACCATAAAATAATAATAAAATAAATTTTACGACGTCAGATTTGTGGTCCCAAAACCATTGTTCCGATTTCATTGAAAACGGTCTATTACACATTTATATATATGCACTACATTGGTAACAAAAAAAAGTTTATCAATTGAGTTGATTGATTATGTTATCAAAGTAATGGATCTTTAAGTCAAAGTGTCATAGTTGAGTTAGTTTGCAAATAGTGTCCACTGAGAATTCAGGGTTACGACTTTCCTGTTGAATTGATGTTACTGTCATTTAACGAATTTGACGATATCCTGGAAACGGATTGGTTGACTATGCATGATGCAGTAGTGAAGTATCGTCAGAAACAGATTGATTTGAGATGTCAGAATGATGAATTGATTTATGTTGAAAATACTAAGTTTGATTGTGTTTCAAATATGATTTCAGCAATTTCCACAAAAAAGTTGATCTGGAAAGGTTATGATGCATTTTTAGCTTATATTATGGACTCCAAATTATCTGAAATGAAAGTTGATTAGGTACTGGCAGTTTTCGAGTTTACAAATGTTTTTTTTTAAGACATTCATAAGTTTATCACCAGAGTGAGAAGTTGAGTTTGCCATAGAATTAATGCTACGGACTACTCCGATCTCAACTGCTCCGTACGGAATGGCTCCAATCGAATTGAAAGAATTAAAAGCTCAGTTGCAAGAATTAATCGACAAAGATTTTATTCGACCGAGTATATCACCTTGGAGGTGCACCTCTTCTGTTTTTAAAAAAGGAAGATGGGTCGATGAGATTGTGTATAGATTATTGGCAGTTAAATAAAGTCACGATAAATATTAAATATCCATTACTTAGTATTGATGATTTATTTGACCAGTAGAAAGGTTCCACAATGTTTTCGAAGATTGTTCTCAGATTTGTTTCTATCAATTGTGAGTTAAAAATGTTGCCAAAAAAAATATTCAAAAACTGTTATGAACACTACGAGTTTCTAGTTATACCTTTTGGATTGATTAATGCATCTGCAACATTATTGGATATGTTGAATTAGGTTTTTCAGCCAAATCTCGATAGGTTCATTGTTGTTTTATTTGATGATATACTGGTCTATTATAAAACTAATTCAGAGCATGCGCAACATTTAAAAAAATTGTATTACAGATGATTTATTAAGAATGCCTCGATAATTTGTATTGTTGATGACGAAGCTATTATAGGATAATGTTGAATTTGTTTGATTAGATAAGTGCCAGTAGAGTTTTAACTAGTTGAAAACTTTATTGCGAAAAGCTCTGGTACTGATTCTGTAACATCCTCAAAACCCCCTTTGTAGTAAATAATATGAGATAAAATTTTAGCGGAAAAAAGGTATAAGATCTATGAAAACAAAAGTTGCAAGATATCAAAAAAAAAGTTAGATCAACAAGACATAATGTATTAAATTAAGGAATGGACTAAATTGTAAATATGTGAAAACTTTTGCGTCATAAGTATAAATATGGAAAAGTTGAAGTGAAAGGCCAATAGTGCAAATATCTTAAAGGCAGAAGGATCTAGAAATTAAGGAAAATGGATTAATAAAGACCAAATTGAATAAGCGAAAAAAAGTATAATGGACTAAATTACAATTTTACCAAATTAAGTGATGATTCAAGGATGAAATTTTAAAAGACCATAAAGGGCAAAATGGTCAATTAGAAAGAGAGAAAACTCTAGAAGGCAATGATGATGTTGGAGATATTTTGATGATATTTTATAATTATTTAATTAGATAAATATTACTTTATTAATATTTTAATGAGATATTTTACTAATATTTTATTATAAATAGCTAGTATAAAAGGTGAGAAAGATGAAGAAAAAAAATCCTCCCATCTTTCCAACATGAGTGAGGGGGAGAGAAGAAGAAAACTTTGTTGTCTTTACAATTTGGTCCTTCTACCAAAAATCCACCATTTTCACCTAGAATTTCAAGGAATTTTCATAATCACCAAGAGAGAAAAGTGATAAAGAGACTATGGAGAACAAGAAAATCACCTTGGATTCAAGAAAATAGAAGTTGGAGGAGAGTGAAAATCAAGTTAAAGTTTGAAATCAATAGGACAAGGTAAGAACATCAATATTTCAATATATTTTTAAGTTTGATATTATTGAAAAAGCATGAAAATGATGTTAAAGTAGAGTTGTCTTATATAAGGATTTATGTTCTTAATATGTTAGTGAAGGGAAATAAGAGGAAGTGATGGAAAATATTGTAGAGAAAGAAAAGGAGAGTGTTATAAACTTGGTTATAAATATTTTGCACTAAAACAGTTTTGGACAGCAGTAGTAGTCTGAATTTGAAAATTCACCAAATATTGTATCAATTGAATTATAGGTTAATTAAAGTACCAAATTAAATCCTATTGAGCCTATTTTTACATAGAAGAAACGGTGTAAGCAAAAGAATTTCATACTATGAGATATATTAATTTTTGTAAGATAAGGTCAGATTGATTTCGGGTTCCCCTGTTGTAACTTTGGAAAATCATAAAAAATGTAAAAAAATTATTATGGGTTTAAATTTATATTTTAAATTATTAATGAGTCTATTTTGAATATAAACAAATGGAAACATTATCAAAACCTCGTACTAAAAGATAATTAATTTTTAGTAAAGAAAAGTCAAAGCTGTTAAGTAGCAGAATATGGAAAAATTTGAAGAATTTACTGTATTTATTGGCTAAATTATAAATTCTTAAAATTTTATGGTAAAAATATATTTGAGTCTAGTTTCAAAAGCATCAATCGGATCTTAATTTCAAATTCTGTAGCTCAAGATATTAATAATTTAGTGACTATGACTCAAGCGGACAGCTTTGATATGAACACATAAATAAATAGTGGAATTATAGATAATGCTACATATAAGCATGTTATATACTAAAAGCTGAAGATTCTAACAAATATATATATAAAGGATGTGGAATGGAGAGGAGGAGAAGGAACAATATATGATATATATATATATATATATATAGTATATGAATTTGAAATGTTTGAAATAGTTGTAGGTGATGGAATGATTAATACATGTGAGTATGTTTTAAGCGAATAGATAAAATAATAAGTAAATAATTGTTAATTGATGTGATATTGAATACCTTGTTAAATTTTTATGAAGAATTAAATTTATTGGCATAATTTAGAAATAAATATGAAATTACATAAAATGGGTAAACTAATTTTGCAAGTGCAAGTCCTCCAATGGACTTATTTGTAAAACTTTAATATTTGTGCTTATTTTATAAACTTTGTTAACTTTGATTGAATATCATGTTTTTATGAGGACTTGAGATTAGAAATAGATGTAACTGGATGATATGTAAAATGAAGTGGCGGTTATGAAATCTGAATACGGTTCATGTAACATCCTGAATAGGGCCTATGCATTTCCAGTTCAATTGTATGAAATGACAAGTTTCAAGTTCTATGAATAAATTTTTGATACTTTTGGAAACCTAGAAATGCATGAAAATGGAAATGAAAATGGAGATGGAAATGAAAATGGAAATGGAAATGAAATGGACATTTTGGAAACTTAGACATTTTGGAAACTTAGACATTTTTGGAAACTTAGACATTTTTGGAAACTTAGACATTTTGGAAACTAAGACATTTTTGGAAACCTAAACATTTTGGAAACCTAAACATTTTGGAAACACGAACATTTTGGAAACACAAGATGTAAGGAAAATGGCAAGTTACTGAGTCATGTGAAAATTTTAGGAAACTTAGAAATAAGGCGAATGACAAATTTTAAAGCCCAAAATAGGAAATAAGGGCAAGAGGGCCTTAAAAGAAAAAGTTGGTGAATTTTGACATACAATCGAGCTTGGAAAAGTGGCTCAAGTCTCACTTAGGGTTTATGGGAATGGCCTGAGTTCGAGTCACTTGGAAAGCAATTATTGAAGGTTTAATTTTGCTTCCCAAGGCTAGGGGTGGACTAAGACTTGGTTGCTAAAAAGAAGAGAGTTTTATTTTATTAAAACTTGTCAAATTAAAGTGATAAATAAAGGATTTATTCTACTAAGATAAATGAGGAATTAAAGGATGGATTAAAGACTTTTAATTTAATTAAGTGATAATTAATGGAGATTAAATTATCACTTGGGAGAGTAGTGGCCAAGTTTTGGACTCTTGGTCTAGCAATTTCGATTAAAAGAGGAAAAGTGAGACTTTTCTCTCATTCACTCTCTTTGCCGAAATTTTGCTCTCTCTTCCCTCTCTTGCCGAATTTTCCCTAAGCAAGGACTCCATCTTTTCTTTTCCTCCCTTTGCCATTGCCTAGTCAAAACCTTTCTCTTCCAATCTCGGTTAAATCTCCATAGCCGGATCTCAGTAACTCAAGACAAGGAAACAAGTGATTAAAGACATCAAGGTAAGGATTAGCCATTCAATTTTCTTTCTTTCTTTTCTAGTTCTCGAAAGTAAAATGCCTAATCCCATTCTTTTTGATCATGGCCGAATATACAAGGGATCTCAAGTTTCCACAACTCTAGAATACAAAGATCAAGGATTTTAGGTAAAGACACTTGATTCTTGTTCCTTTAAATCGCTTAATCAAGGTTTAAGATAATAACCTCTCTTATGTCTATGGCCAAATGTCAAAGGAGGAGTTTTAGGATTTGATTCGAGGAAATTAAGGTAAGATATATTCGCCAAAGGCCAATTACAACTATTTAAAGTTAGATCGGATCTAACATATGAATTTTAGGGATTTGACAGATATTCAAGACAAAAGGAACTTTCTGGATTTGGAATCTATAAGGTAAGTCTCTAAAATAATCGGCCAAAGGTTGTGAGAGTATCTAAATCAATTCCTTAATTTTGAAAAGCCAAAAACTAACCATATTGAACTACAAGGTTGGTAGAATATCGTAGAGGAAAAACCAAACTTTCGGATTTGTATAAACACCAAATCGGCAGAGGTGAGTTTCTTTTACAAATCCTACTAGGATTTGGTTTTGTTTAAGCCAAAAGGGTTTATTAATGTGTTTTAATTGGTGGGCGAATATAGGAATTAATAGATCTAAAATTAGATCGGATTCTCGAGATCTCAAGGAATCAATTAAGCTTAAAGCAGTGTGTACCCTTACTATCCTTCAATATTTTATGGCTAAATATTTTAGTATATGATATGAATAATAATGTGAATGTGGCTATGTACCACAAATGTGGCAAAAAGTACCTGTGCACGCTTCCTACTTCGATAGGATTGTGAAAATGTTATTTTATAACATGCTAATATATGTATATGAACATGAAATTAAGTTATGCATAATATATGAATTTTTGGGGCATTCGGTTTTATGTGAAAGGGGAGAACAGTGTTGACTTGGTCTCACCAACGAAGGTGTTGACTTGGTCTCACCAACAAAATATGTTGACTACGGTCACATTGCGAAATTTTGGTAACCGGTTACAATAGTGTCTAAAGACACAACGATAATTTGATTATAGTGTCTAATGACACAACGATATGGGCGAATGCCTTTGATGGAGAGTAGCGGATGGAGGGTTGACTTAGTAGTCCCACGGTGCAAAAGTTGGTACTGGGGAGTGTAGTGGATGGCTAATTAGGATTGGGTTTGGGTTGCATCATAATTTCATTATTATATGGACTTGATGATTTGAACATGAATGCCTCGATTTATTGAATGATAGTATTGTGTGCACATTGAGTCTTGACTCACCCCATTGTGGGAATTATTTTTCGGTGATGAGCGATTTGAATGGTAGGTGGACCATGAGGTGGCCATGCGACATGCGAAAAATTTCATTTAGTTTGGACTTAAATTTTATTTTTAGTTACTTTTATTCTATTTTGGGTATTACTTGATGTAATAAGGCCTTAAGGCCTAGTGGATTATACTTTATGTTTGCTTCTTCGTTAAGTTTCATGCTAAGTACTATATTGGATGTATTTAATTAAATGGGCTTACAAGATCAAATAAATGGGTTTCCAATCTAAGCCCAATGAAAATAATAGTTTTTCCAAAATTTACAATTTTCTAAGTATCGAAAATGATTTTGTAAATCGGTTTACTTTAGGAACATACCAGATCCGGTTCGGGCTCGTGAAATTTGGGTTTGGGGTGTTTGAGTTTGGTATCGAGCCCGATTTTAAACTCTCGGCACTGGGCTAAGGCCCAAAACGTTTTCAAAGCAAGCCAAATGATTTTCTTTAAAATAAGAAGCTTGGCATGGCCCCTAAGTCTCAGGCCATGATCCACCGGTAAGTACCCTAACTATATGTGTGATTACGTGATTTATATAAGGGTAGAAAAGGCATGGAGCGTAGAATAGAATAATAGGAACTTGAACCCTAGGATTAGACTACTCAAACGTAAACACATAAGACTTAATGTACTAAACCAACCTATGGCTAAGTCATCGAGCTAAGGTGCAGTAACCCTTGTACGCATGTCTAGGATTGGATCCCAAGAGCTTGGTATTTAAGCAGGTCCTAGTGACTCACCTCCTCTTCGCAGAATCCTACCAGTGCGTAGCCAGCTCACCATAACTCGAGAGGGCTCGGTGGTGTGGCAACCTCTCAAGGCATGTCTAGGAATGGTTTGGTGGGAGCTTGGTATTTAAGCAATCGCGTGACTCACCTCCTCTCCACACGAATCCCCGCCTGGTGCGTAGCTTTGGTTCACCCCACCAAGAGGGCTCGGTCATAGGCTAAACATAATGACTAAAACCCAGAAAGGGAACTAGCCATGTTTTTTTTAAAAAAAAAGAGAAAAAAAAAGAGAACAAAACAACAAACCCTAAGTTCTTCAAAATTTTAAAACTTTTATTTAAATCAGAAAATTATTTTACAACATTTTACGAAAAACTCCGATTTGCAAAATTACAAAATGCCCTTAGGGTAAAATTACCAAAACATCCTTGGTTTATAAAATGTTCAACTACTCAAATGTTTTACCAAAATTTCATTATTTTATAAACACTCAAAACCCTAATTTGTAAAATACGAAATACCGTGATTTTGGAAAAATTACAAAATTACCCCTAACTTACAAAATTACCAAATGACCTCGATTTCCAAAATTTTTGCAACATCCCCATTTTTGAAGGAGCCATTTTTTAAAAAGAACCTCAAAGTTTTACAACTTTTGAAATACCGAAATTTATTAAATTTTATAAATTTACCTCGATTTGTGAAAAATTACCAAAATACCTCGAGGTCAAAAATTATCGAAATACCCTGACTTCAAAATTTTTCCAAATTACCTCGAGATTTTGAATTTCCAAAATAATTTTGACAAAATCACCAAGGAACCCTATTTTGACAAATTACAAAAAATACCCGTAGGACAAAATTACGAAAATACCGGGTAGTGGAAAACAACAACAACAACGACAAAACCTACAACATTTCTCCGAATGAACGAAAGTTCATACTTGTTTGATGGATGAATGAATGGAAAAGAGCGTGTGTTTGTATGAATCTGAAAGAACCACTCTTAAATCCCTTTTCATAAAACTCCTTCACGATAAATAAGTGGAACAAATAACTAATCCATAAAATTTCTTAATCGATCCCGACGCTAGAAAATGAGCTCTAGAGGACGGGTCGCCGTGGTCGAGGAAGAGGAAGGATGACCGTGTCGAAACCCGTTAGGTCGGGTCAAGGTCCGACAATGAGATGCCACCGCCACCACCACCCCACCGTTAATGTTGAGAAAGAAAGCTGACGGGAAGAGGTCATGTCGCAGTCGCTCATGCGAGTTTTGGAATTGGTGGCGGTGTAGGAGGAAATGGAGGAAATCAAAAGTCAAGACCGAACGGCTCCGAGCTAATGGAGTAGAAATGTTTGAGGAGTATCCATCGTGGCACCCAAAGACAAATCTTGGTTAGAAGCAACGAGCGTATCATGGATGAGCTTGATTTGACTCGGAGGAAAAGTTGAAAGGGATGGTGGCGTTGTTACGCAATGAAGCGTATCGATGGTGGTTGATCGTCGGGATGGTACCGCAAATGAAAATTTGACCAGGAGTTTGTTAAAGAGGCCTTTCAGAAGAAGTATGTGGGAACCAGGTATTCAGATGAGCAGAGGAAGGCTTTTCTAGGGTTAGTACAAGGGAGTAAGTCCGTCGCAGAATATGAGGCGGAATTTCTGAGGTTGAGCCGCTATGCTCGAGGGGTAGTGGCAACTGAGCATGAACGCTGTGTCCGT
This sequence comes from Gossypium rotundifolium, assembly GCA_025506655.1. NCBI lineage: Eukaryota > Viridiplantae > Streptophyta > Magnoliopsida > Malvales > Malvaceae > Gossypium > Gossypium rotundifolium. Next base: position 55,766,388 of record CP106725.1, read on the forward strand.
TTTGAGGACGGGCTGAGAGATGATTTAAGATCATTAATAGACCGCATCGTGAGCGAAAATTCTCTTTTGGTAGAAAAGGTCAAGGTGGCCGAGGGATTAAGGATGCTACTAAGCACGTGGATAAGAATAAGGCCAAAAGAGGGTTTGGGTCATCGTGAAAGGGTTACAAGAGGCCTAGGGTTGTGGGCCACGAAATCAACAAAATTTGATACAAAGTGCGATTCGCCCTTGTGAGTATTGTGGAAAGAGGCATCTAGGGAGTGTTGGAAAAGATAGGAGCATGTCTTAGGTGTGGGTCCAAGGACCATATGTTTAAGGACTGTCCCAAATAATCGAGACGAGAGCCGACCCAGTAGTTCGTAATGCTAGCCAGGGCCAGGTAGAGAAGTGACAAAGAACCTCAACGGGTCGTGGTTCGAGTAACCGTGGTAGTGGTAAGTGCGAGGCCGTGGGCACATGTGGTCGAGGTACTAATGCTAATGCTGATGCAAGACAACCGGTTTGGTTTATGCGGTTCACCGAAGGAAGATGGAGACGCTACCGGATGTTATAACCCAGACGTTCTTTATTTTGACAAACCCTACTTTGCTTTGATTGATGTGGGCTCGACCCATTCCTATGTTGCAAGTAGTGTAGTAAAAACACTAGGCCTAGACTCGAACTCTCCGATAGGCGGATGGTGTAGTAAGCCCATTAGGCCAAACTATAGTGGTAGACAAGATCTTTCGTAATGTACCCCTAGAGATTCAGGGAGTGAACTTTCGAGCGGACTTAATGGAGTTACCCTTTGGAGAGTTTGAGCTTATACTTGGAATGGATTGGTTAGTAGAACACCGAGCCGTGTTGGATTGTGCGGCTAAACGTATGGAACTAAGAACCCCGGAGGATGAAGTGGTAATAATGATCGGAGAAAGGAGGAATTATTTATCTAATGTAGTTTCAAGATGAAGGTCGGAAGATGGTTAAGAAAGGTTGAAAAGCGTTCTTAGCTTTTGTAAGTGCGATAGGTGGGAAGGAGGAAGGTGTTAATGGAGTTAGGACGGTAAGGGACTTCGTAGATGTGTTTCTAGAAGAGTTACCGGGAATACCCCCAGACAGAGAGGTGGAATTTGGGATTGACTTGCTACCGGGGACAGCTCCTGTGTCAATCGCTCCATACCGAATGGCACCAAAGGAGTTAGTGGAGCTCAAGGCTCGGACATAAGAACTGTTGGACCGTGGGCTCATCTCGACCCAGGTGTCTCCGGGGAGCATCGGCCTTATTTGTGAAGAAGAAAGACGGAACTATGCGTATGTGCATAGACTACCGTCGATTAAATAAGTGACCATTAAGAACAAGTATCCCTTGCCAAGGATCGAGGACTTGTTCGATCGGTGAAGGAGTCATGATGTTTTGAAGATCGATTACGGTCGGGATACCATCGATTGAAGGTGAAGGAGGTCGATATCCATAAGACCGCTTTTAGGACAAGATATGGTCACTTGAGTTTGTGGTGATGCTGTTTGGGTTGACGTAACGCCCACCGCGTTCATGAATATGATGAATCGGGTTTTCCAACCCTATTTGGATAGATTAAATCGTTGTGTTCATCGATGACATTTTGGTGTATTCAAGTCGGAGGAGGAGCATGATGAGCATCTCGAGTTGTGTTGGAAGTGTTAAGGAAAAGAGCTTTATGCCAAATTGACCAAGTGCGAATTTTGGCTTAAGGAGGTGGCATTCTAGGACATGTGGTATCCGTGATAAGGAATAAGAGTGGATCCTAGGAAGATCGAGCGATGTTGGATTGGAAACCACCTAGGTCTCGTGGTGAAACCAAGTTTCTTAGGCTTGGCGAGCTATTATGAAGGTTCGTGGAAGGATTCTCGTCCATAGTGCGCCTTTAACCAAGTTACTAAGGAAGGAAGTACCCTTGAATGGACTAATAAGTAGCAAGAGAGCTTTGAAAAGCTTAAGAAGGTCTTGACAGAGGCTCCAGTGTTAATTCAAATAGGAGGCGGGAAAGGAATTTGTGGTGTAATGTGATGCTTCAGCATCTGGGGGTTAGGGCGTGTGTTAATGCAAGATGGCAAAGTGGTTGCTTATGCGTCCACGACAGCCTAAGGCCTCATGAGCTTAACTACCCAACTCATGACTTAGAGCTAGCGGCGGTGGTTTTCGCCCTTAAGGTTTGGAGGCACTACCTTTATGGAGAAAGGTCGATTATCTACATTGCACCACAAGAGCCTTAAGTATTTATTAACTCGAAGGAGTTGAACTTGAGGCGTCAAGGTGGGTGGAATTGTCAAGGACTATGACTGCTCAATAGAGTATCATCCGAGCAAGGCAATGTCGATGGCGATGCCCTAAGTCGGAAGGTTGTATCGGATCTACGGGCTTTGTTCGCTCATATAAGTCCGTATGATGATGGAAGCTTTGTTAAGCGAGTTGCAAGTCGTGCCCACATGGCTAAAGGAAGTGAAGGAGGGACGGTTATCGATAATGACTTAAGTACTAAGTTAAAGCAAAACTGCAAGGGGATTAGAGGATTATGATGTCAACAATGAAGGAGTATTGTGCTACAAGGGTAAAGTCGATCTCAAGAACAAGGAGTTGAGACAAAGAATTCTTTGAAGCGATGGTAGCCCTTGTGCTATGCATCCCGGAGGCATCAAGTCATATAGAGATCTAAGGAACAATTTTGGTGGTCCGACCAAACGAGAGGTGACCGAATTTGTGGGAAAATGTTTGACGTGTCGACAAATTAAGGTGAACACCAAGTCACATCAGGATTGCTCCAACCAATCGATATTCCCCAATGGAAGTGGGAAAGAATTACCATGGACTTCGTTAGTGGGCTTCCTCACGCCTACTAAGAAGGACTCGGTATGGGTGATAGTGGACTGTTTGACCAAGTCCGCACACTTTATTCCAAATGTAATGGATTATTCTCTTGAAGTTGGCTAAGTTGTATGTGGCGGAAATTGTGAGATTACATGGAGTACCAATGTCGATCATCTCGATAGAGACCCAAGGTTTACGCCTCGATTTTGGAAAGCACTTCATCAAGCTTTAGGCACTAAGCTAGACTTCACTACGACTTTTCATCCACAATCGACAGGCGACCGAACGAGTTATACAAGTGTTGGAGGATATGTTGAGAGGTCATGTAATGGATTTTCGAGGAAGTTGGGAAGATTACTTGCCTTTAGCTGAATTTGCCTACAACAACAGACTATCAAGCCAGAGATTCGGATGGCACCATCTGAAGCATTGTATGGAAGGAAGTGTAGAACACCTACTTGTTGGACCGAGTTAGGAGAACACCGAGTTTTGGGTCCGAGTTGGTGGCGTAAACCCAAGAGAAGGTTGAGTTAATTAAGCACGCAGTTGAAGGAAGCCTCGATAGGCAAAAGTCGACGCAGACCTTAAGTGAAAGGAAATAGAGTTTGAAGTGGGAGATCAAGTGTTCTTGAAAGTCTCACCTTGGAAGAAGGTAATGAGGTTTGGCCGCAAAGGGAAGCTAAGCCCAAGATTTATAGGGCCTTATCAAGTACTAAAGCGCGTTGGGCCAGTGGCATACCAACTAGAGTTGCCACCAGAATTGAAGCAGATGCACGACGTATTTCATGTGTCCATGTTACGTCGCTATCGATCGGATCCATCTCATGTGGTACCGGTTGAAGAGGTGGAACTAAGGCCAGACTTATCATACGAGGAAGAACCGATTCGGATCTTGGAACGTGATGTGAAAGTACTACGAAAGAAGACAGTTCCTCTAGTCAAAGTGCTATGGTGCAATCATGGAATGGAAGAAGCTTGTGGGAGCGTAAGAGGCGATGAGACAGCAATACCCTCAACTATTTTAGTTAGGAAATTTTGGGGACGAAATTTTGTTTAAGGGGGGTAGAACTGTAACATCCTGAATAGGGCCTATGCATTTCCAGTTCAATTGTATGAAATGACAAGTTTCAAGTTCTATGAATAAATTTTTGATACTTTTGGAAACCTAGAAATGCATGAAAATGGAAATGAAAATGGAGATGGAAATGAAAATGGAAATGGAAATGGAAATGGACATTTTTGGAAACTTAGACATTTTTGGAAACTTAGACATTTTTGGAAACTTAGACATTTTGGAAACTAAGACATTTTGGAAACCTAAACATTTTGGAAACCTAAACATTTTGGAAACCCGAACATTTTGGAAACACAAGATGTAAGGAAAATGGCAAGTTACAGAGTCATGTGAAAATTTTAGGAAACTTAGAAATAAGGTAGGAATGACAAATTTTAAAGCCCAAAATAGGAAATAAGGGCAAGAGGGCCTTAAAAGAAAAAGTTGGTGAATTTTGACATACAATCGAGCTTGGAAAAGTGGCTCAAGTCTCACTTAGGGTTTATGGAATGGCACGAGTTCGAGTCACTTGGAAAGCAATTATTGAAGGTTTAATTTTGCTTCCCAAGGCTAGGGGTGGACGGCACTTGGTTGCTAAAAAGGAGAGAGTTTTATTTTTATTAAAACTTGTCAAATTAAAGTGATAAATAAAGGATTTATTCTACTAAGATAAATGAGGAATTAAAGGATGGATTAAAGACTTTTTAATTTAATTAAGTGATAATTAATGGAGATTAAATTATCACTTGGGAGAGTAGTGGCCAAGTTTTGGACTCTTGGTCTAGCAATTTCGATTAAAAGAGGAAAAGTGAGACTTTTCTCTCATTCACTCTCTTTCTTGAAATTTTGCTCTCTCTTCCCCTCTCTTCTTGAATTTTCCCTAAGCAAGGACTCCATCTTTTCTTTTCCTCCCTTTGCCATTGCCTAGTCAAAACCTTTCTCTTCCAATCTCGGTTAAATCTCCATAGCCGGATCTCAGTAACTCAAGACAAGGAAACAAGTGATTAAAGACATCAAGGTAAGGATTAGCCATTCAATTTTCTTTCTTTCTTTTCTAGTTGCCGAAAGTAAAATGCCTAATCCCCATTCTTTTTTGATCATGGCCGAATATACAAGGGATCTCAAGTTTCCACAACTACCGAATACAAAGATCAAGGATTTTAGGTAAAGACACTTGATTCTTGTTCCTTTAAATCGTTTAATCAAGGTTTAAGATAATAACCTCTCTTATGTCTATGGCCGAATGTCAAAGGAGGAGTTTCGGGATTTCAGATTCGAGGAAATTAAGGTAAGATATATTGACCAAAGGCCAATTACAACTATTTAAAGTTAGATCGGATCTAACATATGAATTTTAGGGATTTGACGGATATTCAAGACAAAAAGGAACTTTCGGATTTGGAATCTATAAGGTAAGTCTCTAAAATAATCGGCCAAAGGTTGTGAGAGTATCTAAATCAATTCCTTAATTTTTGAAAAGCCAAAAACTAACCATATTGAACTACAAGGTTGGTAGAATATCGTAGAGGAAAAACCAAACTTTGGATTTGTATAAACACCAAATCAGAGGTGAGTTTCTTTTTACAAATCCTACTAGGATTTGGTTTTGTTTAAGCCAAAAGGGTTTATTAATGTGTTTTAATTGGTGGGCGAATATAGGAATTAATAGATCTAAAATTAGATCTGGATTCTCGAGATCTCAAGGAATCAATTGCTTAAACAGTGTGTACCTTACTATCCTTCAATATTTTATGGCTAAATATTTTAGTATATGATATGAATAATAATGTGAATGTGGCTATGTACCACAAATGTGGCAAAAGTACCTGTGCACGTTTCCTACTTCGATAGGATTGTGAAAATGTTATTTTATAACATGCGAATATATGTATATGAACATGAAATTAAGTTATGCATAATATATGAATTTTTGGGGCATTCGGTTTTATGTGAAAGGGGAGAACAGTGTTGACTTCGGTCTCACCAACGAAGGTGTTGACTTGGTCTCACCAACGAAATATGTTGACTACGGTCACATTGCGTAAATTTTGGTAACCGGTTACAATAGTGTCTAAAGACACAACGTATAATTTGATTATAGTGTCTAATGACACAACGTATATGGGCGAATGCCTTTGATGGAGAGTAGCGGATGGAGGGTTGACTTAGTAGTCCCCTATTGTGCGAGGTTGGTGCGGGGAGTGTAGTGGATGGCTAATTAGGATTGGGTTTGGGTTGCATCATAATTTCATTATTATATGGACTTGATGATTTGAACATGAATGCCCGATTTATTGAATGATAGTATTGTGTGCACATTGAGTCTGTTGACTCACCCCATTGTGGGAATTATTTTTAGGTGATGAGCGTGATTGACCGGGTAGGTGGACCATGAGGTGGCTATGCTACATGCGAAAAATTTCATTTAGTTTGGACTTAAATTTTATTTTTAGTTACTTTTATTCTATTTTGGGTATTACTTGATGTAATAAGGCCTTAAGGCCCAGTGGATTATACTTTATGTTTGCTTACTGTTAAGTTTCATGCTAAGTACTATATTGGATGTATTTAATTAAATGGGCTTACAAGATCAAATAAATGGGTTTCCAATCTAAGCCCAACTGAAAATAATAGTTTTTCCAAAATTTACAATTTCTCTAAGTATCGAAAATGATTTTGTAAATCGGTTTACTTTAGGAACATACCAGATCCGGTTCAGGCTCGTGGGCCGGGTTTGGGGTGTTTCAGTTCAGGTAATGATATATAATAAATAAATAAAAATAAAGCGTGAAACTAGTAGGAAAATGGAGACGACGTCATGATGACAAGTTTACTATGTCACGACGTGGAAACCCCAGCATCATGACGACAATTCAAAAATCTTTATGAACTTTACAATTTGGCATTTGATCAGTTGTGGATGTTATAATGAACTCCTTTATCTCATAATTAGTTTTATCGTAAATTCAATTATTACTAAAATTAGTTAATGATCTACATTAATTAAATAATATGATAAATTGATTAGTTTTATCGTAAATTCAATTATTACTAAAATTAGTTAATGATCTACATTAATTAAATAATATGATAAATTGATCTGAACTTTTCAGTAGTTGCTTCGGCAACGAATGTGACATCCTAATGCCTTGACTCGTTGATCAGGTCAGGTATGTGTAACACCTCTAACCCGTGATCGTCGGAACAGGGTTACGAAGTATTACCAAAACATTTAGAAACATTTACAGATAATTCGTGCAAGTTACTATTCAAATTCTGAAATCATTCGTAACATCCCTTAAATGGACCCTCAAGGCCCATTACGAGCATTAGAATCGAGATGGCACTTAATCGAAACCTCTAAGAATTTTTTGCGAAATTTCAAAAATTTTCCAAGGTGCAGGGCTCACACGCCGTGTGGTCCATGGGACACGCCCGTGTGACCCTAGGACACACCCGTGCTATAGGCTGTGTTCAACTTCGTGTAACCCTCTGACTTGTGCACATGGCCATGCCACATGCCCGTGTGCTAGGTCGTGTGGTTAATTAAATTTTCATAAAATTAGGTACAGGTTTCACATGGCCAAGACACACGCTAGTGTTCCAGGTCGTGTGGCACACGGCTGAGACACATGCCCGTGTCTCTGCCCATGTGCTCAATTCGAAGCATTTTGTTTCTCAAAATTTAGGGTGCAGAGGACACACGGATTAACTACACGCCATGTACTCGGACCGTGTGTCACACACGGTCTAGACACACACCTGTGTGTCTACCTGTGCGGACAAAACAAAGCCATTTCTAGCTTCATTTCTCACCCAAAATCATACCAAAATCCTGCACCAAACTTACATCCAAATACCAGCCATTCCAAGCATTGAATTCAAGCAATTTGTAACATCTAACATGATATATTGTTACATGTATTCATGCTTTTAATCTTATCTTTTATAAGCATACTAATTTTGTAATATCCTGAAAATGGGCTTATGCATTTATGCTTAATTACATGAAATAGCATGCTTGAGTATGTTGTGACTATGTAATTTGTGAACTTTAGAATAATAAGAAATGCCTTAGAAAAATATCGTATTTTAAGTTTCAATAAGGGAGCTAAGCCTAACAGGGCCTTAAGGAAATTAATAGAGGAAATATGACACACAAACGGGCTAGAAAAAGTGGCTTGGAGGCGCCACTTAGGGCCTTTGGAAATGACGCCATAAGCTAGGGGAAGGACTTGTGTTCGAGTCGCGTGGGAAGCAAAATTTTAAGGTTTTTATTTTGCTTTTGGCGTCAAGAGTGGGGAGAGGAGTTGGACGGCATAGGGACTTTGGAAGGATAAGACAAAGCCTTGTTTTTCTTTTTAAATTTCAGCTAAAAGAGTAGGATAAATATTAATTTATTTTATTTATTTTGAATATGTGTTGAAAAGAGAAAAGAGGAGCAAAATATGGGATATGATAAGTGGGAATGAGAGGTAGAATATAAGACTCTAGGTGTGTGTGTGTGACGTTTTTATAGGGAGTGATCATCTTTGATATTTCTTTCCTTCTTGAATTTTCTAAGTCTTAGAAATTGTTTGTTCATCTTTTAATCTCCATTGTCAAATTCTTCTACTTTTCTCTTATTCATCTTTTCTTTCTTCCAACCCCAAATTTCCTTGTAGCGAATATTTCTTGTGATTTAAAGCCTTAGCCGAATCTTATAGCTTTCTTCTTCTCCTTTCTTCTCTTGATCATAAAGTGCTGAACCACCATTGTTGTTTTCAAAAGTCGAATCTCTAAAGGAGGGGCTGTCGACTTTTCTCTTGTAGCCTCTTCAAGCGACATAGTGGTAAATGATCTCCCTTTAAAGCAATCGATTTTATTCTTTCTTCATGGGTATGCCGAAATCAATGGTTGGTCTTGATTTTTTAAAGCATGGCCGAATGTGTATGGTGTCATAATAATGTGTCTTTTGTGTGTAGTCGACTACAGGGAGGAGAGCTTTGGGTATCAAGATCTAAGGTAAGGCAAGTATTCGGCCAAGGGCCATTTATTATGATGTTAGAAATTAATCTAACATAAGTTCTTAGGTATTTCGACAGATACTACAATCCAAGGTCACTTTTCAGGATTTAAAATCGCAAGGTAGGTGTACATGAGTATTCGGCCAAACTCTAGTTTGGTATCTAGATCTATTTCTTATTTGTTTAAAAAGTCGAAACTAACTAGTTCAATGGTTAAGGGCATAGTCGATTGCAATAAAGAAGCATCATAAAGTTTCAGGATTTGTTAGAGAAATAAATCGGCAGCAAGGTAAGATTTTTGTCGCAATGATCCTTCGGGATTTAATCTCATAGCCGAATAGACTTTGCTAAACATCAAAGTGATTGACCAAATGTAGGAATTGAGATCTAAATTAGTAGATCAGGTTTTTGGGATTTAAGTGAACCGCCAAGTGTATCAGGTGTGTACCCTTCCCTAAGATTTATTAGGTTTAAGGCATTAAGATTATTATATGTGTTTATAAGAATGTGTAAAATATGGCTAAGGTACCATGCAATGGTACAAAGTGCTCAGGTACGTTTTTCTACTCCTATTAGGATTATAATAAATATCTGTTATAGCACACATATGAAACTATAAGAATGTGAATTAAGAATTTGGCATGTTCTGTATGACATGGGCATACGGGTTATTGTAAAAAGGGGAAGTGAATGTGGTGGTTTAATACCACGATATCTGAATGTGGTGACTTCGGTCACATTATCTGAATGTGGTGACTTCGGTCACAATTATTTAATCTGGTGGCTATGCCACAAATTTTATAAGGGCGATGAGCACGTCGACTGCAGCGAGTGCCTTCGATGGTGTGTAACGGATGGAGGGTTGACTTAGTAGTCCCCACGGTGTGCAGGATGGTACGAGTGATGTGTAGCGGATGGCATATAGGTTTGGGTTCAGGTTGCATCATTATTTCCTATCTGTTATATGAATATGTATGTGATATGAGAATGTATGCCTGAATTGTTAATTTTAGTGTTGGTTACACATTGAGTCTGTTTGACTCACCCTGTTGTGGGAACATTTTTCAGGTGATGATCAGTAATGGACCGGGTTGGCAGGAGCTTAGTGGTGGCCATGTGAAGTTCAGATTTTACTTTGTCTTAAACTCCTTTTTACTTTATGTACTTTGAATTTAATTTTGGGATTTATTTGATGTAATAAGGTCATAGTAGAACTACTTCATTTTACTTTTATTTATTATGCTTACAAATTTTTATCAGTTAAAAGATTAAGTAAATTTATTTTAAAATAAACTCTAAGTGTTTTGTCACCTAAAATAAAGGGGTTTCCAATATAAGACAAACTTGTTTTCAACTCGAGCCCAACCCAAAAACAATCTTTCTTTCAAAACACGCAGATTTTCCAAAGTAACAAAAGAATTTTGGAACGGTTTACATCGAGGAACATACCAGAATCGGTCAAGGCTCATGGACCGGGTTTAGGGTGTTTCAGCTTGGTATCAGAGCCCAATTTTAAACTCTCGGCCTTGGGTTTAAGGCCCAAAATGTTTTCAAAGTTAAGCCCAAAAGGAATTTTTATAAATTAAGCAAGTTTTTCTGGCATGGCACACTAAGTCTCCGAACCGAAGTCCACTAGGTAAGTACTCTGATCTCTTGTGTGATTTATTTTATGACTTGTAGAAGAGTAGAAATGGAAGGGAACGTAGATTAGCATGATAAGTACTCGAACCCTAAGACTAGGTTACTCCAACAAAAATACATAAAACTTAAATGCCTAACTAAACAAACCTGTGGTTAAGTCGCCGAGTTAGGGTGTGGCAACCATGGTGCGCATGTCTAGGATTGGTTTCAGTGGGAGCTTGGTATTTAAGCAGTCCGCGTGACTCACCTCCTCTCCACTCGAATCCTACCTGGTGCGTAGCTTCGGTTCACCCTAACCAAGAGGACTTAATCACGGGCTAAACCCCTAACTAAAACCCGAAAGGGACTAGCCGTATTTTTATGGAAACCCTTGCTTTAAAATCTCTATATTACCCTTTTAAGTGTAGCAAAAGATTATTGTGAAAATTCTTCCAAAATATTTCCTATTTCCAAAATTACTAAAATGCCCCTAGTGGTAAGATTACCAAAATGCCCTTGGTTTATAAAATACTCATATTACCCACAGCTCTTATCAAAATTTCATTACTTAGTTCAAAAAACCCTAAATCTACAAAATATCAAAATACCCTTGATTTATTAAGATTTACAAATTTACGGGTTAATTACCAAAATACCCTCGAATTTCTAAATTTCCCAAAATACCCCCGAAAATGCAAAATTACCAGAATACCCTTATTGAAAAAATCAAGGAACATTATTTTGACAAATTACGAAAATACCCTTATAAGATAAATTACGAAAATACCCCTGTAGGATAAATTACGAAAATACCCCTGGGATAGGAACGGACAGAAATGTTCGAAGAGTGAATGTGTATGGGAGATACTATGGAATAGATGTGCTTTTCTGTGAATTAAGATAGAAAACTTGAAACTTTGATTGATCGAAAGAACTGCTACTAAACTCTTTTCATAAAACTTCTTCGCGAATAATCAGGGAAACAATGGCTAACGCATAAAATTTCTTAATCAGATTAAAGCGCGGTAGTAGAAATGAGCTCTAGGGGACGTGGTTGCAATGTACGAGGACGCGGTCGAGGTAGAATGACCATGTTAGAACCCGTTAGATCGGGTCAAGAATCTGAGAATGAGGTACCACCGCCACCACCACCACCGCTTGTTGGTGTTGAGTAGCAAGATCGAGACGGAGAAGATCTTTGATCGCAGTCGTCTCGCGAGTTCTTGAAATGGTGGTGGTCTTGGAGGAAATATGGAGCTCAAAAATCAGACCAGAGCGACTCCGAGCCAACGGAGCTGAAGTGTTTCGTGGAGTATCGGCATGGCACCCAAAGATCTGTTGAATAGTGGTTGGAGGCGACCGAGCGAATTATGGATGAGCTCGATCTGACCCCTGAGGAGAAATTGAAAGGAATGGTGGTGCTGCTACGCGATAAAGCGTATCAATAGTGGCTTACAATTTGGAATGGTGCCACCGCTGAGGATCTAACCTGGGAGTTTGTTAAGGCAGCGTATCAGAAGAAGTATGTGGGAACCAGATATATTTATGAGCAAAGAAAGGCATTTTTGGGGCTGGTTCAAGGGAATAAGTCTGTAGCAGAGTACGAAGCTGAATTTCTGAGGTGGCCGGTATGCTCGAGGAGTTGTGGCTACGGAACATGAGCGGTGTGTCCGGTTTGAGGACGGACTAAAGGATGACCTGAGGTTGATAATCACTCCACATCAGGAGCGGGAGTTTTCTGCATTAGTAGAGAAAGCTAAGGTGGCTGAAGGAATTAAGGACTCTGCAAGGCAGAACTCTGATCGAAATAGAAATAAGAGAGGTTTTGGGTCGTCTAGATCAGCTAGGAGTGTTCAGAAAAGGCCTAGGGTTGATGGGCCGCGAGGTCAGCAAACTGGTACTGGTGGGCAATATCGTACTTGTGAGTAGTGCGGGAAGAAACAATTAGGTGAATGCTGGAAGAAGACAGGTGGATGTTTCAAGTGCGGGTCAAAGGACCATATGATTAAGGACTGTCCGATGAGACCAGATGGGAATCGACCAGTAGCTTAGAATGTTAATCAGACTGGTAGAAGTGGACAGTAGCCTCAGCGGGGCCGTGGTCTGAATAACAAAGGAAATGGTACCGGTAGAAGACGTGGAACACTGGGCCGAGGTGCTGCTAATACTGAGGCAAGGCAATCAGGTTTGGTTTATGCGGTTCACCGGAGGGAGGATGGAGACGCACCAGACGTTATAACCGGTACGTTCCTTATTTATGGCAAGCCTTATATTGCTTTAATTGATGTGGGCTCGACCCATTCGTATGTTGCATGTATAGTAGTTGAAACTCTAGACATAGCCTCTGAACTTTCGGATAGGAAGATGACTGTAGTAAGCCCACTAGGTCAAACTGTAGTGGTAAATAAGATCTTTCGGGGGTACCTTTAGAAATTCAAGGCGTAGTATTTTCTGTCGACTTGATAGAACTTCCCTTCGGAGAATTCGATCTCATACTTGGAATGGACTGGCTAGTAGACCATCAGGCTGTGTTGGACTGTGCAGCTAAACGAATAGAGTTAAGGACCCCGGAGGATGAGGTGGTCATTTGATAGGAGAAAGAAGAAACTACTTGTCTAATGTAGTTTTGCTAAGGGCCGAAAAGATGGTTCGTAAAGGGTGCAAGGCGTCTTTGACCTTTATTAGTGCGTTGGATGGAAAAGAAGGGGGAGTTGGTGGAGTAAGAACTATAAGGGAATATGAGGATGTCTTTCCGGAGGAATTACCCGGATTACCCCCAGACAGGGAGGTGGAGTTTGGAATTGACTTGCTGCCGGGTACAGCTCCTGTGTCCATCGCCCCATACAGAATGGCACCAAAGGAGTTGGTTGAGCTCAAGGCTCAAATCCAAGAGTTACTTGATCGTGGGTTTATCTGACCCAGTGTGTCTCCATGGAGAGCACCGGTCCTGTTTTTGAGGAAGAAGGACAAAACTATGCGTATGTGCATAGACTATCGTCAGTTGAATAAGATGACCATCAAGAACAAGTATCCTTTGCCAAGGATTGATGACTTGTTCGATCAACTTAAGGGGGAAGCAGTGTTCTCAAAGATCGACTTAAGGTTAGGATATCATCAGTTGAAGGTGAAGGAGGCGGATATCCATAAGACAGCCTTTAGGACAAGATACGGCCACTATGAGTTTGTGGTAATGCCGTTCGGGTTGACAAACGCCCCAGCCACATTCATGGATATGATGAACCGGGTTTTTTAACCCTACTTGGATTGGTTCGTAGTTGTGTTCATCGACGACAGCCTAGTGTACTCCAAGCCTGAAGAGGAGCATGATGAGTATCTCCGGATTGTGTTGCAAGTGTTGATGGAGAAGAAGCTTTATGCCAAATTCAGCAAGTGTGAATTTTGGCTTAGGGAAGTTGCCTTCTTAGGGCATGTGGCATCCGCAGAAGGAATAAGGGTGGATCCTAGGAAGATTGAGGCGGTGTTGGATTGGAACACCCTAAGTCAGTGGCGGAAGTCCGGAGCTTCTTAGGACTAGTAGGCTATTATAGACGGTTTGTGGAAGGGTTCTCGTCAATAGTCGCGCCTTTGGCAAAGTTGTACGTGGCGAAAGTCGTAAGGTTGCATGGAGTGCCGGTGTCGATTATCTCAGATAGGGACCCAAGGTTTACTTCTCGGTTCTGGAAAGCGTTACATCAGGCTTTAGGCACTAAATTGGATTTCACTACGGCTTTTTATCCACAGTCGGACGGGTAGTCTGAACCGGTAATCCAAGTGTTGGAAGATATGTTGAGGGGCTATGTGATGGATTTCAGAGGAAGTTGGGAGGAATATTTGCCTCTAGCAGAATTTGCCTACAACAACAGCTATCAAGCCAGTATTCGGATGGCACCATACGAAGCACTGTATGGTCGAAAGTGTCGGACTCTTACATGTTGGACGGGATTGGGAGAACGTCGAGTTTTGGGTCCAGAGTTAGTGGCAGAATCTGAAGAAAATGTTGAGATAATTCGGGCACAGTTAAAGGAAGTATCTGATAGACAGAAGTCGTACGTAGATCTCAAACGAAAGGAAATAGAATTTGATGTAGGAGATCAAGTGTTTCTTAAGGTTTCGCCTTGGAAAAAGATAATGAGATTTGGTCGGAAAGGGAAGTTAAGTCCAAGGTTTGTAGGACCTTATAAGGTTTTGAAACGAATTGGACCAGTGGCATATCAGTTGGAGTTGCCACCGGAGTTGAAACAAATGCACGGCGTATTCCATGTGTCCATGCTACACCGTTACCGATCGGATCCATCTCATGTAGTACCGGTTGAAGAGGTGGAGCTAAGGCCAGATTTGTCCTATGAGGAGGAGACGATTCAGATTCTAGAACGAGATGTGAAAGTGTTACGACGAAAATCAGTACCTTTAGTCAAGGTGTTATGGCGCAATCATGAATCAGAAGAAGCTTCGTGGGAACCAGAAGAGGCAATGCGACAGCAATACCCTCACCTATTTCAGTCAGGTAATTTCGAGGAAGAAATTATTTTAAGGGGGTAGAACTGTAATATCCTGAAAATGAGCTTATGCATTTATGCTTAATTACATGAAATAGCATGCTTGAGTATGTTGTGACTATGTCTAATGAAATTTGTGAACTTTAGAATAATAAGAAATGCCTTAGAAAAATATCGTATTTTAAGTTTCAATAAGGGAGCTAAGCCTAACAGGGACTTAAGGAAATTAATAGAGGAAATATGACACACAAACGGGCTAGAAAAAGTGGCTTGGAGGCTTCACTTAGGGCCTCTGGAAATGACGCCATAAGCTAGGGGAAGGACTTGTGTTCGAGTCGCGTGGGAAGAAAAATTTTAAGGTTTTTATTTTGCTTTTGGCGTCAAGAGTGGGGAGAGGAGTTGGACGGCATAGGGACTTTGGAAGGATAAGATAAAGCCTTGTTTTTCTTTTTAAATTTCGGCTAAAAGAGTAGGATAAATATTAATTTATTTTATTTATTTTGAATATGTGTTGAAAAGAGAAAAGAGGAGCAAAATATGGGATATGATAAGTGGGAATGAGAGGGCCGAATATAGGACTCTAGGTGTGTGTGTGTGTGTGTGTGTGACATTTTTTATAGGGAGTGATCATCTTTGATATTTCTTTCCTTCTTGAATTTTCTAAGTGCCGAAATTGTTTGTTCATCTTTTAATCTCCATTGCCGAAATTCTTCTACTTTTCTCTTATTCATCTTTTTCTTTCTTCCAACCCCAAATTCCCTTGTAGCCTAATATTTCTTGTGATTTAAAGCCTTAGCCGAATCTTATAGCTTTCTTCTTCTCCTTCCTTCTCTTGATCATAAAGTGCCGAACCACCATTGTTGTTCTCAAAAGCCGAATCTCTAAAGGAGGGGCTGTCGACTTTTCTCTTGTAGCCTCTTCAAGCGACATAGTGGTAAGTGATCTCCCCTTAAAGTAATAGGTTTTATTCTTTCTTCATGGGTATGCCGAAATCAATGGTTGGTCTTGATTGTTTAGAGCATGGCCGAATGTGTATGGTGTCATAATAATGTGTCTTTTGTGTGTAGTCGACTACAAGGAGGAGAGCTTCGGGTATCAAGATCTAAGGTAAGGCAAGTATTTGGCCAAGGGCCATTTAATATGATGTTAGAAATTAATCTAACATAAGTTCTTAGGTATTTCGACAGATACTACAATCCAAGGTCACTTTTCGGGATTTAAAATCGCAAGGTAGGTGTACATGAGTATTCGGCCAAACTCTAGTTTGGTATCTAGATCTATTTCTTATTTGTTTAAAAAGCCGAAACTAACTAGTTCAATGGTTAAGGGTATAGCCGATTGCAATAAAGAAGCATCATAAAGTTTCGAGATTTGTTTGAGAAACAAATCGGCAAAGAAGGTAAGATTTGTGCAATGATCCTTGAATTTAATCTCATAGCCGAATAGACTTTGCTAAACATCAAAGTGATTGACCAAATGTAGGAATTGAGATCTAAATCGAGATCGGGTTTTGGGATTTAAGTGAACCGCCAAGCGTATCGGTGTGTACCCTTCCTAAGATTTATTAGGTTTAAGGCATTAAGATTATTATATGTGTTTATAAGAATGTGTAAAATATGGCTAAGGTACCATGCAATGGTACAAAGTGCTCAGCACGTTTTCTACTCCTATTAGGATTATAATAAATATCATTATGGTACACATATGAAACTATAAGAATGTGAATTAAGAATTTGGCATGTTACGTATGACATGGGCATACGGGTTATTGTAAAAGGGAAGTGAATGTGGTGGTTTAATACCACGATATCGAATGTGGTGACTTGGTCACGTTATTCGAATGTGGTGACTTGGTCACAATTATTTAATCTGGTGGCTATGCCACGAATTTTATAAGGGTGATGAGCACGTCATTGCAATGACGCCTTCGATGGTGTGTAGCGGATGGAGGGTTGACTTAGTAGTCCCCACGATTATGCGAGGATGGTACGGGTGATGTGTAGCGGATGGCATATAGGTTTGGGTTGGGTTGCATCATTATTTCCTATCTGTTATATGAATATGTATGTGATATGAGAATGTATGCCCGAATTGTTAAATTTTAGTGTTGGTTACACATTGAGTCTGTTTGACTCACCCGTTGTAGGGAACATTTTTCGGTGATGATCGGTAATGGACCGGGTTGGCGGGAGCTTAATGGTGGCCATGTGAAGTTGATTTTACTTTGTCTTAGACTCCTTTTTACTTTATGTACTTTGAATTTAATTTTGGGATTTATTTAATGTAATAAGGCCATAGTAGAACTACTTTATTTTACTTTTATTTATTATGCTTACAAATTTTTATCAGTTAAAAGATTAAATTTATTTTAAAATAAACTCTAAGTGTTTTGTCACCTAAAATAAAGGGTTTCAATATAAGATAAACTTGTTTTCAACTCGAGCCCAACCCAAAAACAATCTTTCTTTCAAAACACGCAGATTTTCCAAAGTAACAAAAGAATTTTGGAAGGGTTTACATCGAGGAACATACCAGAACCGGTCAAGGCTCGTGGGCCGGGTTTGAGGTGTTTCACATTTAACCTTTCTCAATCAATCAATATTAAACACTTATGTTATCTCCATAAGATAAACTTAAACACATATATATACATGTACCAAAACATAATCATCACTAGCCATTCCAATGGCTAGATTACAGTAGTCATTTACATTTACATGCCAATATGGCCAATATGGCCAATATAACATATACATGCCATTATAACCATAATTGCTTTACCATATTCACCGAAATAGGCCGATGAATAGTGTGAGTGATCTTCGCCAAGCTTCCAATCCAACAAGCTTCCGATTTACTCTAAAATAGGGAAATAAAACTAAGTAAGCATAAAATGCTTAGTAAGTTCATATAACATGGTACTTTACTTACTATTCATTCTATTTTAAGGTAACTATGTAAGGCATATTCAATCAATTTTCCCTTAAGCCCTACACATATCCTCATTGCCCTTGTTAGTAAATATTCCATAATAACATCAAAATATATATGGGCTCAACAACAATCAAGTTTCTATTCATATATGCTTTCCACAACATGTATCCATTTAACATGCATAAATCATTTATTTATATTACAAGTATAATTTCATGTAATTCATCTCAAGTTCAGATTATTTCATATCAAAACTTTACTCATATTACTTGAAATATCAATGTCACCTGAGTAATAGCACACTCAAAGTGTACAAGTCTATAATCAAGGATGAACATATTCATCAAATGAATTCCATGTACAAATATCATCATCTCATGTTTTCATATATCAATCATCACGTATCGTCATTTTCATGTATTTCAAGCCAATATATATAATAACTCATTTCTTATTCGTATCTTTGCATGTCAAGAACTTTTACCCGTTGAATTTATTCAAAATATCGATGATACACAGGTAGTACACTCGAGGTGTACAAATCAAAATCTATCAATTCATGTCCAATGGTACCCATAAGGTACCATTTCAGAGAGTACACTCTCCAGCCACATATATAAAAACAACAGGATTACCAGTCCAGGCTAAATCATTTTTATGACATATGCCCTAAAGAGCTTTATCCAGATTACTTGTCCGGGCTAAATCATATGTTCAAGAGGACTTATATTAGGATTACCCGTCTGGGATAAATCCTTTTAGAAATGAGGTCAATAGGATTTCTCGACCGAGCTAAATCCCACCAGTAACAAATGCAGGGCCTCATCCATTTCAAGAAATCACATATCGTCGATTTTCATTTATTCAAACGAGATTTAACATTTTTTCGAACATAATTACTCATGTGATTATTTCATCTATTTATCACAATTGTATACAATAATTCTTTTAATCACATTTAATATTCAAACCAAGTACAAGAATAACCTTTTATCATTTAAATCAGGCATTATCATTTATATGGTATTTCTCGGATATGTTTACAGGACTTAACTTTTGTTAAGTATTCTTGATCATGTAAAAAAGTTCATATTTATAACATTCAAATAATTCACATATATACACATTCAATACAATCATATAAATATACATAATTTAGTTACACGAACTTACCTCGATAAATGTTCGTGTACGTAAAATCTACTAATCCGACATTTTCCTCTTTTCCTCGTTCTAGTTCCAAATTTGGTCTATCCAGATCTATACGAGTAAATTTAACATCAATTTATCATATTTCATATTCATGTGCACTCAATTTTCATCCTAGGCAAAATTACTATTTTGTCCCTAATTTTTCCATAAATTCCCATTTCGTCCCTAGGCTCGGAAAATGAAATTTGTGCAATTTACTTTCTATTCAAAGCATAACCAAAATTCCATCTCAAAATTTACAGCACATGTATTCATAAAAATTCAGAATTTTTCATCAAATTTCACAACTTTGCATTTTAGTCCCTATATCATATTTTCATCAAAAATCACTTTGTAAAAGTTGTTTATCTATCATCAACCTTTCATTTTCTTCCATAAATTTCTAATTTTAAGCATATACATCCATGACCCATTTTCCATACTTTGATAACTTTACAAATTGATCCCTCAAATAGATAGATTAAGCTATCCCGGTTTCAAAAATATCAAAATTATTAAAAACGGGCCAAGGAAACTTACCCAATTTGGCCATGAAAGTTTCTTCTCTCTCTGCTAAGGTTTTCATATATTATTTTGGGGAAGAAGATGAGAAAATAAGATGATATCTCTTTTATCATCTTTTAATTAATTAAATATTTTCACTTTCCAATTTTGTCCTTGCCCTTTTTCTAAATTTACATGGATGAATCATCCAAAAATATCTACTAACTTTTTATTAATGGTTTAATTACCATATAAGGACCTCAAGTTTTGAATTCCATAGCTATTTAATCCTTATAGCTACTAGAATTCAACTTTTGCATTTTATTCGATTTGGTCCTTCTCATAATTAAGCACATAATCGATAAAATTTTGTTTTCAAAATTTTCATATGAAATTTCTAACATAATACGGTCCACATAATAAAATAAAAATAAATTTTATTTTCAACTCGAATTTGTGGTCCCGAAACCATTTTTTTATTTCACCGAAATTGGGCTGTTACAGTACGGGGATGTTACATATTCGACCTCAATCTAGGAACGAATTCATTGTTTACAAAAATGTTTCACTCAAATGACCCTGAATTATGTTGGTTCAATTATCACAAAGCCGAGAGTTAAACCGTTAATTCCTCATAGAATTTGTGAGTTGTAAAAGAAAGGTTCAAATTTGTTAGTTAAACGGGAATAGATTCAGAATTATCATACCACCAATTTCAGTATTGATTGTGATAATAGTCTATATTTCTGAAATCGAATATGTGTGCTAAAAAATTCTAAGATTATGTTAGACATCTTAAACAAGGTTCATAGCAGCGTTTATTTGATTTAAACTAGACGGTAACAAAATGTGTAATTATTTGATACAGAGATATTGGTAGTCAAGAATAAAATGTGAAATTTTAGAGTTTGTATCGAGATGTATGGTATGTTAACAGGTCAAAGTTAATTATCAAGTTCTATCCAGGTTATTGCTGCTTGTTTTGATTTTCGATTGGATATAAAAATGAATCACGACAGATTTTGCATCTAGACTACCTTTAACGCTGAGAAAGAAAGACTCGATCTGGGTTATTATTATTAGATTAATGAAATCAACTCATTTTATTCCGGTCAGAATGGATTACTCACTTGAAAGGCTAGTGGAGTCGTATGTATCCAAGATTCACCTCTAGATTTCCAAAGTAAATTTCACGAAGTTATGGCGCAAATAGACGGACAGTTGAAACGGGTAATTTAGATTCTAGAGAACATATTACGAGTTCAATTGTGTGAGAACAAGCTAGTTGGGACAGATTTGTCTTAGAAAACTGAAGAGCCTATGAGAACACAATAACCGAAACTATTATCAGGTGAGAAATTTCAAGGATGAAATTTTCAAAGGGGAGAAAGTTGTAACTAACCGTTTTTCAGTGGTGTCGAAAACAGTGGTTTCGGGATGAAAAATTTGACAATTGATCTTTAAATATTATTAATTAATATTTACAAGTCAAATATAGTATTATATTGAATTTTGATTTGATAGTTTTTGCCAATTGAACGAATATTTAAGTACAAGTGGTTTGTCCTTTAAGTCAAGTGGTTTTGGAAAACGAGGTATCGGGACCTCGTTCCAGTAAACCGAACCTGTAAATATTAGTTACTATATTGTTGTATTGAATTTTGGTCCGAAAATTTTAATGTTTGACTAGTTAATTAAGGAAAAAAGACTAAATATTAAAAGTCAAATTTTAATCGCTATTGAATTTTATTAGTTAAATGACTCAATTAATAAATGTGTAATTTTTTATGATATATTTGATCATAATTTATTATAGTGGAAATTTAATGCTTAATTAAGTGAATTTTATAATTAAAATTTTATTATTTTAATTGTTTAAGTAATTATAATAATAAAATAAAAAAATTATCTTCTTCTTTTCACCATTTTCATGACCGAAACATGGAAGGAAAAGCTTGAAGCATTCGATTCATTTTTTCCCTAGCATGTAAGTGTTTTATTATTCATTTTTTCGTAAATTTTATGTTTTTAAGATCGTTGTAACTTACTCTATCTATCCCAAGGACTAATTTGTGAAACTGTCAAATGTTACGAATCTTGCCATTGATGAATTAGTGATATTTTGAAGTTTGATTATATGTTTATAAGCTTGATAGGTAAATGGGACTATTTTGTAAAGTGATTATGGTTAATTTTAAAGTTTAAGGACTAAATTGCTAAAATAGTAAAGTTACATGAAATATTTGTAAAAAAGTGATTAATATGGGTCGTAAGGCAATTATAGAAAATTTGGCTGGCCTTGTTTGAGTTAAATTGTGATAAATTGAAAGTTTTGAGTTCAGGGACTAAATTGAATAAAAGGTAAAATTTTAGGACAAACGTGTTAAATGATGATTAAGGGTCAGATATGTGAACTTAAATGTTTTATAACATTTGAATTGGTTAATTGAATAAAAATTATTATATTTAGATTAAGAAAAGAATTAGTCGGGAAAAGAAAAGTCATTGAGTGGTCGTTGTCGAGTGTTAATAACTATCGTACCTTGGTAAGTTCATATTAGATTTTGTTATGTCTATTAATATTTTGAATTAAATTTGTATATATGTGAATCGGTATATAAATATGCATATGTATATATGATTTACAAGACTAAGTAAGGTAAGTTTTGAAAATGAAAACAAAGAACCAATTTGTAAAATATGGAAAAGGTATATGTATGAATTGAATTGTAACATTATATGGAATGAAAATATTCATGTTGGATATTGTATAGCATTATGGAAATGTAAAGGACTTATGGAAATGTAAAGGACTATGTGATTTATTGAATAGTTATGAAATGGAATAGTAATGGATCGAAATGTAAAGTTTGAGCATGTGATGATCTTAGAAAGACAGGATAAGCCCGTGTGAACTTAGTGAATAGCTAGGATACAAATAACATGTAATTAGAGCATATCAAGCACTAGATGTCAGTACAGTATCAGGAACTCTGTGCCGATGTTATATTTATCAGGTACTTTGTACCAGTGTTATATTTATCAGGCATTCTATGCCGGTGTTATATTTATCAGGTGCTATGTACCGGTGATGGATTCCATACTGATGGCTTGAGATCCTACATGTGTTGTGGGTTCTCTGAATCTTATATGAGCAACATCGTACATGGGTTAATGTCATATTGTCAGCTTGTGTGAGCATTACCCTTCCGCATATCCAAAGTCAAATCACTATTGTTATCTGGGCAAAACAATTAACTAATGAAATGGAAATGAGATGATATGATATGATGAATTATAATTGGTTGATTATAGATTGGCATGTGATTCTTAACATGTTATGTATTAGTGATATGAATTATTCAAGTTTAACCATTTGGTATAGTTGAAATGACGAAATAAGAAAAATGATTGCTAATTCTATGTTATTATGATTTGTAAATTAAATTGTCAGGTATGTTCTGTTTTGTTTTACGAACTTACTAAGTTTTACGTAAACTTACTTTATTTGGTTTTTATTCTTTGTAGATCATCGGATACGAGTTGCCGATTGGTTTGTTTTTGGATATCACACTATCCGTCAACTCTTTCAGTAGCTATACATTTATTTCAGCCGGTTATAAGTGGCATGTAAATAGGGCTTTGGTATATGCATTTTGGTGATCATTTAGTCATGTTTTGTGCCATTTGAATTATGAAATATGTGTATTGATTTGATGGGTTTGGTATTTGATGGCATAGGTGTGCTTAAAACTTAATGCATTGTGGGTTTGTTGAATTGGTACATACATAATAGTTTAATTAGTGATAAATTGACATTAGAAGGCTTGGTATAAATGGTTGGTTATAGCATATGTTAATTGGAAATTATTGGATAATTGAATAAGGTTAAAATGTTGATTATGTCTTGTTTTGAATGGTTGCTGTTTATGTTGAAATGTGGTGCCAATGAAGGCATATTGGTTAGGCACATAGGTTGAATGTGAATTGGCATGTTTTGGTACACTTTGAATAGGTTAATGTGATGGTAAATGTATGTTGATGTCTAAGAAATTATAGGCAAATTGGCTTGTGTTTGAAGGTATTTTAGGCACATAGGATCTGTGACACGGTCTGCCACACGGCCATGTGTCCCACATGATTGCATGACACGACCATGAAGCCTCTTAGATTTTCGGTGCAGGGTTGTCCACACGATCACAGAGAGTTACATGACCTAGAGACATAACCGTGTGACCCTAATTTACACGGGCACAGAGAGTTACACGGTTTGGCCACACGACCACGTTCTTGAGCCACACGGGCTGAGCTCTGTCACATGACCGAGTGACCCCTATTTTCACTGTTTACTTGGATTTTTGTAAAAGTTTCAATTTAGTTCTAAATTGTTCCCGATTTGTTTTAAAGGCTTCATATGCTCAATTTAGGCTCAGATATGATTGAATAACATGGAAATGAATGATTTAGTTATTTTTGACTGAATAGTGAATAATGTTAAAGTTTTACAAGTGTAAAAGCTTATAGCTCGAGTCAGATGACCAGACCGGGTATAGGGTGTTAAAATTTCCAAGTGCAAGCACTTGCTCATTGAGCCACATACATATCAGATGTGTGCACAAAACCAACTGATGATAAGGCATATTCAGACATGTACACATCACATATAACTACATAACACTTAAGCATATCACATCACAAATAGGATTTATTTGCAAAGTATCAAAGCTCAAGTAAGAACACTTACTCTTGGGACATAGGATAGGTGATTAGGTCACCTAAGCCCCCCTTTAACTCACTGATTTGTGCATTAATTAAAGCACACCAAATCATTCACCTTTGCAACCTTGACTTCAATGACAAGGCTCAAGTAAGCTTTTGTTTGCCTTTGTCTTTGCTTGTAGAGGCTTCCACTTGATTTGACACTTTGCATACACATAAAACATAATGCAAATACATTACAAACAACAATAAATACAACTAAATCACTCTAGAATCACAGATCTAAGCTTCTCATTCATAATACCGGAAAACTAACTAATTTTGCCAAAATAGATGTTTTAACACTTAAATCTCATTTCTAATGCTCAAATTAGTTTCTAAACATCCTAAACATCATTGAATTATAGATCTAAACCATCAATTCCACCTAATTACTCGAATCTAACTTTTCCAAAAAATCAAGCTTATATGAACATTTGAAAACGGAAAACGTTCAATTTGTTTAAACTCCTTAAGGATTTTTTAAATCAAGATCAAATACCTTTTAATTAGATAAAAATGAGTTAGAAATAACTTTAAAATAGTATCTTAGCTTAGAATTACGAGATCAACCATTTTCAAGCTAAAATTGGTTTAAAATCCATTAATCTATTGAAATCTTGATTAAATCAATCAAAACTTGAATTAAAATAACAAAAAACTTAGCTTAATCATAAAAAGTCAGAATGTTACCTCAATTTGAAGAAAATGATGAGTTGTGAGTCAAATTCGAGCTAGAGCGTGTGAAGAACTATAAAGAAATTGAGGAAGAAAACTTGAATATTCTTCGAAATTGAAAGAGGAATTTGTGTTTAGAAAGCTTGAAAAAAAAAAGATGAATCAGTTTTGGGAGAAAATCCTTGATTTGGTGTTTGAGAAAATTTTGAATGAGATGTGAAAATGAGAGGGAAGGAATGGTGAGGGTTATTAAATAGACAACTAATTTTTAAAACTTGGGTCATTGCCCCTTTAACCACCTCCAGTTTCTTCATTTTCTCAAATAGGTTTTCAATTAAATTGTATTTTCTAAATTATTTTCAAATCCGACCTCGTTTTAAAAATAAGGTTTAACTAAATTATTTCCTGGACACCTAATTTTAATTTCTTAATTCTAATTATTTTAATATTTTATTTTATGTATTCCTATTTATTTTAATTATTTAGCCTAATTTCGGTTTTTGATTCACTAACCCTCGGTTTACCAACCTGATTTTTGGGCTGTGACAGATAAAGTGTGATTCAGATTGTTTGTAAGGAATCGAAAATTTGATTACTCTATTAGTTGTTCGGACAGAGTCAGATATAGTTGGCATGCCAGAGGGTCAGATTATTGATTGAAAACCATCGATGTCGAGCAATTCGGGGTGATAGATTATTCTTATAGAGTTAACATTTGTCAGGCCGTCCAAGGTGACAGATTTTACAGTTGAGAAAATCATCGTTTTCGGGCAATCCAAGGTGGTAGTATATACTTGTATAGCGTCATCGTTGCCGGGCAACTTGGGGTGACAGATTCGTATATTCGTTTTGAGTCTGTGTTGGTTAATAGGGTTATTAACAAATAAAATAGCTTAAATGATATGTGAATTGGTTTATAAATTGAAATGCATTATACAAAATGAATTGAAAACGAATGTGAATAAGAGGGCCAACAAGCTCGAAAATAGCCAAAATTCATGTATGATTTTGAATATGTATATGCAATGTTGTTGTTATGCTAACAATTGGTAAGTTGTTAAAAAAGGAAATGAAATGGTACCCTTACTGTTGAATAGCACAAATAGAATTAATTTGGTACTTACTTGATGATTCTAGCATGTAATGAACTTAATCAAGCTAAGTAGTAATGGTACCTATGACATTTGTAGATGTAGGTTTAGTATAAGCATGATTCTATGAAATTGAAAGAGTTTGACATTAAATGGTATGAGATTGAGTTAGAAATTAAAAATGTTCATTTTGCATAAGTTTGTTATATTGTCTTGAATCATAGATTTACTACTGAGCGTATTTGCTCAGCATACGATTTGTTTTTCTCTGTGCGCTATAAAGTAGATCTTAGTAGTTTGAGTAGTTCATCCAGCATCCAACAATCAATCCCTAACTCAACGAAGTTTGTATATCTCTATTTTGTTAGTAGTGTGGCATGTACCTAGTTGAGTCACTTTTGGCATTATACTATACCTATGTGAAATTTTGAGTAAAAGTTTATATATATAATTGGTCACTTGGACACAATATGTGAATGAGTTAATCAAATAGTTTAATATGTATTAAATGTTGTAAATGTAGATGATTTTGGTGAATTTGGTATGGTTGTAATGGGCTTAGGTGAAGTATAATCGATAACCTAACTTGTAAGTGTTACTATTTTAGTATATTGTTAAATAAGGTAATGCAATTCATGATTTTTGTTAAATAAGGTAATGTAATTCATGATTTGTGTGTTGAACTTTGCATAGGTTAGATAGACATTAAGATGAATGTGTATAATTTTTGGATGGAAAGAAATTGAAGTTCAATGTTCTTTAGAAATTGTAGAAACAGTATGTGATGTTGCGACGCTAAACGAGTGTTGTCGCGACGAGATTAGGGCTCTAGGCCACAGCGTGGCGTCAAACTTGGTCACTGTGATGAGGCTAAAATAGTATGTCATGTTGCGACGAGGAACTCCCTACGTCACGACATCAAGTTGAAGTTTTGTCAGCATTACAATTTAGTCTTAATTTGACATCGGATTAACATTAGAGCTTTCTTTAGCTTACATAAGACTCGAGGATGATTATATGTCATATAATGTGCTTATATTATTTTTATTTTTATATTAATTGGTATTAATTGAATATAATTTGATTATAGTTGCCCTAACAACGAGTGTGGCACCTCGTATCTCGGATCCGACGATCGGGTCGAGTATAGAGTGTTAAACAACCTCAAATGTTTCGAGTAGAAGATTAAAAAGTTCTTAACAACTAAGTCAACAAGGATGTTGACAAGTTGAGTGGGGGAGTGTGTACCTTGTAGGGTTATGATAGTATAGGTTGTGAAGGGGCCACCCATGTATAGGGCCATGGCAAAGAGTAGAAGAATTTTGGGAGGGTAGTCCTTTTGTATTTAGAATAGTGTCCTCATTTCAAACATCTTTATGTTTCCTTGTAGTATTTCTATAAAAATGTTTTAATTTCTTTATAGGAGGTTGACAGTCGACACTTGTTGGGCTAAGCCACCGATTAAGGTATGTGCTAGGTCACCATCGAGGGCTGCCCCTACGACCCATCGATGGTATGGATAGGAGAGTCCTTTTATAATGCTTTCTATATAATAAAATACTTTTCCCTTCGGAGAAAGGTGAGGTGTACTGTGGTATTAGCTATGTCCTACAGAAGCATAATGTGGCTTGAGACTAATTTGTGGCTTGCTTGGTTTTAAATAAACTACTGAGATTGTTGGCTGACTTCAGCGAAAGCATCCATCTAAATACTTTGCGGGCTTGCAACCGAGGGATCAAAGTTGGAATATGTGACTATGACGGGATAGATCAACAAAGAAGATAGACGGGGCAAGTGATTGGATGGGAGTTAAGGGACGCGGCGCTGATGGAATTGGTAGCCACGAGCTTGGCATGGAATCGGGTTCAAAATTCAGTTTTCGATTTTATGTAGGAAAAAAATTAAATAAAATAAAAACCACGAAAAATCGCATAGAAGCTGAGAAACCAACTCGAATTCTATAAAAATTCGAAAAATCGAATTCAACCAAAATTGGTTATTACAATTTGTATTGGAATGAGTAAATAATATTATACAATACAAACAAATAATATGATACATAAAAGTGCATTTAGCACACCTCAACATGTCATAATTTATTTAATTTATTAGTTCTTTAAATGGAGAATAACAATTGACTAGTGAAGGCTCGTACATTCAGAAGTGAGGTAAATACTGATGCTAAGGAACAAAAGTGATGATGTTCATTGACCTTCAACATTAAATTGAAAAAATGGGGCATCATCAAGAACTTGGCTAGCACCACCAGAATCACATGGTTGAATAATATACTTGAGGCTTGAAATGGCAGAAGGGATGATAAAGTCAGATACATAGAAGGCTTCAACTTGTGATTCTCCAAGGTACTCCCCCGCGACTTCAGTTTTGCCATTCCGAGCATTGGGTGGTGCTAGAGCAGGGGTCTCTAGCTTTCTTCCTTGGGGTCTCACTGCTTGTTTTGTTAGTTTCTCAACATAGATATTGTATCTTGGGAAACGGCTACTCCATCCATCTTTCAATTTCCAGCTGATCTTAAGACTGAGGGTTTTTGAACCTTGAGAACCTCCCCATTCCACATCCTTACCCTCGACGATCCAGGAAGTTGATGGAGGAAATTCTGTGTTCTGTACCGAAGTTGATATGCTAATGTGTCCAAGCACAGCAAAGTATTCTGCTGGATCCTGGGTGGTTTTTGATCTAGCTTCTGATTTATGTTCACTGTTCTCTGGTTGTTTCCTGTAGCATATGGCGCGGATTTCTGTTAATGTGTATCCATTCATTGAAATGTTGCTCTCTTGTATAACCCATCCTGGAGCCGTGTCTGATTTTGTAGGTTGATGTAGCACAATTGTTTCATCGAATTTGCTAGAGAATTGGTTTGTTTCCTGGGATGCAAGAAGCAACTTCTTTTTTCCTTCCATTTCAGAAGAGAATTCAAGAGAAAGACCCAGTTGAGAGTTACCTTCTGATTTTACCTGCAGCAAATTGTGGCATTCGAGTTAAGCAGCTAATATTGAAAGAAACTTGGATTGAAACATCTAACATGATATCGTTATCAGGTTGCATTCTCAATGAATGTGCAAAATGTGCCAGGATTTGATTCCCAAATGCTAACCGGACTGAACAAATATTATATGTTGAGAATAATTGGCTACAATAGAAATCACTTGGTCGAGAATCAAGATAGCTTACAGAATATGTGAAACGAACAGG
The DNA here is from genome assembly GCA_025506655.1 of Gossypium rotundifolium. Taxonomy (NCBI): domain Eukaryota; kingdom Viridiplantae; phylum Streptophyta; class Magnoliopsida; order Malvales; family Malvaceae; genus Gossypium; species Gossypium rotundifolium. The sequence continues at coordinate 55,795,757 of CP106725.1, forward strand.
CAAGCCACCCATAAAAAGCTCTCCTAAAAAGAGTCTGATTGAGACATAAGCATTGGCCTCAAGAGTTCCTTCAAATGTGAGGTTTCCTCCTCCACTAAATGATACTTCGCTACAGCTGCCATTTATCAACCAGTTCTTAGACCTTGGAACGTTATACATAGCGCTGAATCATTTCAACAGGAAAGACTCGTGCACACTTACTCAACGCGGACATCAATGGTGTTTGAGGTAGGATCACCAACATACTCGAGGAAAGGCTGAAACAAGAACATACAAACATTTATGTTTCTATTCAGACAAGTGAGAGAAATGAGATGTCAATGAGGTTGGTACCTGAAAGGATTGTGAAGAAATGTTGTTCCATTGTGTGCTTAATACTTGTGCTCCATCGATGGAAATATGATTACCACGACCCTGAGATACATATATGCCCGAGGAGTCTGGTTAGATAATGCATTAGTAATTTTGCAGTAAGTTTTACATGCCTGCTAATTTTGAAAGACATAAAAAAAGAACAAAGAATATAACATGGTTGCAACCTGATCAAAATTTGAGTAGAATGGTAATACTTTAGGATAATATTGTACAATTCCCCATGATTTCTCAACTAGAGCCCACCAACTGCAAAAGCCAAGTATTAGTGGTGAAGCTGTTTGAAAAGACTCAAATGAGAAAAGAATTGTACAAATTATGACATAATGTGATCACACCACCATTCACAAATTAAAAATAAATACACAAGCAAATATTTAAGTGCATGTATACATATACATATACAAATTGCATACATGCAGTAAAGAAATTAAGAATATCAAACCGTATACAAGTCGGAAACTCATACAGAGCAACACTCTTTAAAAACCAGACTAGGGCATTGGTTTAATTCATGAAGTGCAATATCAACAAAAAATTCTCGAAACTAAAAAGTATAGGATCAAAGCATCATTGAAAGGGAAGAGTAGACATATTAACAAATCAGCACTCTATAACAAATAATAATCGACCGAAAGATGTGCAATACCGATTTTGAGCAGTCTGAAAATCAGGGGGTTGTTTTGTTTCATAAACCCATCCAGGAGCAAATACGGCAGCTGAGACATCATCCTTCTTTATCACATCAAGTGCAACATTTGCCTGTTATGGAAAGAATTGTTAGGGATTCAGTCAGTCAAATTGAAAGACAATTAACACATGAAACTAGAAATACTAACTGGTTGAACTTGAACTGCAGCATGGATTTGATAAAGTATATGAACTCTCAGGTTGAATGCATTTCTAACAAGCAAAGAGCTCATATTACAGTTGGTCTTGTAATATAACAAAGATGATGATCAGAAAGAATTCACTTTCCTTGTAAATTATTGAAAAATGTAGAGCATACAAGTCAATCAGAAATACAAACAAAACAGGGCAATGGTTCTAGCCACCAAACTGCCATGGAAATTCAGAGAGAAAGAAGATGAAAGCATCACCAATTATGTCATTTAAGGATGCATTAGTTCAGGCACTGATCATAAAGCGGGTCAAAACTCAATACCATGTTTTATTTTCTGTGTGTTTATTGTTACATATGATACAATATAAAACCACTAAGATTGCCCAGAAAAGCAAAGAAAATGTAAGAAGGTATCAACTGTTGATGAAATCACAACCCAACCAAATTTGTGCATCAACTCCCAACCCTAATCAAGTATGATTAATAAGTGTATAACACTACAGGCTCTCATTTTTTGTTTTTTCTGAGAATTTCCCAATCAGCACATTATTAATTGTATCTAAGATCCATATGCAGCTGCAATGATAGTAATGAACATCTAGTTTCTGAAATATTGATATGAGATCAACATCTTTATGAATAAAACATCATCAAAATTAAAAATGCTAATCATAAATGTTAAAACTGTAAGGTTCCAAATTGACTTTTGAAACCAACCAAAAAGCCAAATTAAAGGATATATATATATATGAAAGAAACACTATTGTAAGATTTGTAAGAAACATACAGTCCATTGGCCACCACCAAATGTTCCCCTTCCAAATACATCTATCCCCATATAGACATCAAACTTTCTATCACCAGCAACTCTTGCTGAAAGCTTAGGGTAGTCCTCCTGCAAGGTATACAAAAGGTTTTACATGCAACAAAAAGATGAAATTAAGGTTCATATGGATGGTAAAGTTAAAGGAAATACCTTCCATGTATAGTTAATGAAGATTCCATCACTAATATCAAAGAAAGGTTTATTCTTTTCATTCAGTTGATTTTGCCAGCTAAGTTCTCCATCAATTGTCACACTGTCATACCTGTGTCAACAACAAGTTTAATCAGACAAAATTTTAATACACTTCAAAAAATGTTGCATAATTAAATCACGGCTTCTCCTTTTCACAAACCATATAACCAAAGATCCAGGAAGGGAGGAGTGCATAGTCTGAGTTAAATGGCTAACAAATTCTTTCAGATTAGGAATTTGCCCGATGTCCACTTTAACCTCCAAATTGAGCTGCAAGGAAGCTTTCCTTGGTTAATTTGTTGAAACAGGACAGCCAATATATGAAAATCCCATACATTGGAGTGACATAAGGAAGAACTCTTATTTATATGATCTAACTGCTATACTTCCTCCAAAATTGAATCAAACATTCTCTTAATTTCATCTTTCCTTGTCCTAAAAACTTAGCATCTTTGTATGTAACATGGTGTATGTGTGTATGTGCTGAGCTTTTTGGTTGTTGTGTAGCATATACCAGCCATCCATCAAAGCCTAAAGCAACAGCGAGCTCTGCCAAGCGTTCAGCATACTTGTGAGCAGACTCTTTTGTGGAAAGCAGCTTCTTGCAAATAGCTGCGCCTTCATCCCATTCTGTGATAAATGTCCCCAATACCTTAGATTCCACAGACACAGGCAACAAACATATATAAAGCTTCCTTTAGTCCCTAAAACACCAAAATCCAAAGAAAGCGAAACAAGCTTTCAAAACACGCTGGATCACAATAACACATGAGCTACACCGGAAAAGGAACAGAAACCATTTCTTGATTGAGCAGAAAGAAAAAGATTGTGCTTTTCTATAGATCATTAAAATTTATCGCAGTTGTTAATGCAATTTAAGCAAACTGTTCATAAGAAAGCAATTATAGTTAACTAGAACTCTTTTTAGCCCAGTGGAGATAAGGAACCTTTCTTTTAGCCTAAACCCATTTCTTTACTTAAGCAATATAAACATTTAGAAAGAAAAATCATAAATTCAAACATCGCTTGGCTTTATCAATTGAGACAATTGAACCCACCATTATTCCACTTGAAATAAGCCGAATTAAACACTTTTCAATCAGAAAAGAAAAAAAAAAGGTTCCAATGAGGGAACTGACCTTAACTCCATGCCTATGAGCAGTATTGGTCCAACAAGGAGGAGGCAGGGTGACCAAATTATGAGAAAAATAAACAAAAACATCGATCAAATACCAGTGCCAGATGGCGTAAGCGCCGGAATTATGGCCACCCTGGATCCACTTATCATCGACGTAGCCACCTTGCATGTCATGGCAAACCAAAAGCCTGGGCCTTGGAGGCAAAGCTGAATTGGGGGGATGGAGAGGAACAGTGGATTTATTAAAAGGGTAGTGAAAAGAAGTAAAGTAAGAAGCGGAGTCAAGGTCTTCAAAGGAGTTGATGGGGTAAGAGATGGGAATGGAGGGCTTTGATGGGTCGAATGGTGGTGGTGGGGAATCGGAGTTGTGGTCATCGGATTGATAGGGCATGATTTTTGCGATGAGATTGGTGATGGATTTGAGGATTGAAGTGAAGAAATTGTGGAGACACAAGAGAGTTCTACGGGTTATAAAGAGACGGAGAAAATAGAGTAGGAGGCGAAGCATTGACTTGCGCGAACATGTGATGTGAGTTTGAAAGCTAAATTTCAAGGTGCCTTCATGTTAGTTTGTTTGTTTGACCATAGGAAATAAAGCATCGGAAGTTAAAGATAGACAGCTGCTGCCTTTTGTAGCACATTGATTGGTTGCCTTTTTCGACACACGTGTTGGGATTGGATGATGGGGCATGGTCCCTGCATGCATTCAGATATTAGCAGATCAAGTATACGATTGTTTTTCATGCACCTAATAATTGAAGATGCAACAATGAGATGTGATGTTCATATATGTCCATTTCTTTTTTGTGAGCGAGAGTCCATCTCGCAATGCTCACAGTTCAGCAAAGCTGTGACCAATGGATCTCTGAGATCCAACAATCTAACCTTCATTATGCCCCTGCTGCTCCGGGGTTTAACGTTTTTGTCACTAATGTTGATGTGCCTTCCTTTTAAAAAAACAAATATGGATGTGTTGTCTTACAAGCTCATAAAATTGAAGGCATATCACACAAATAAGAAAACAGGGAGGCTAAATAGTATTGTCTCGTGAACCTTAATGGCATGTCTTAAGACATACTAATATTGAAACAAAAGTTATTAAAAATAAAATGAGATATGCCTCAAAACATGAATTTCCTATTTCGAGAAATAATGTTGAAATTTGACGAAAAGAGTTGGAATTTAAATCTTAATCTCGTATTACACTTTGCTTAACCCCTAATTGATTAGATTATGATTAATATGTATTTATATGATTTTATTATATGATATATTGAGCGTGTCTGATATGAGTTACTTTAATAACATAATATGATGTGATACATTCGAATCCAACAATCGAATCGAATGTAGGTGTCAACTTCAGTGTCTATCTGCTATATGCACTATCTAACTACCAATGATAAATCTATGTACTACAAATATAAATCCATGTTCCATATATAACTTCGACTGATTTTAGGCTAAGTTTAACTTGTATTTTTTTTTATTAAAATAAAATTGTGACATTTTTCCAAAAAATTACTTTGCATATTCAATGTTCTATTTATCAATGACTAATGATTAAACTCACGGCAAAGAGGTACTTAGGTAGGTAAAAGTAAAACTCTTTCTGCTGCTATTTTTTTTAATCACTAACACTCTAAAATCAAATGTATAAATCTGGTGCCCCTAACATACACATTACAATAGTTGTAGTGACAGAATCAACAAAATCAAACGTGAAATAATCAAATTCAAAGATTGGAACAATTATATAAATTCAGACATATCAATATGCTGCGCGTCTACTGTCCATCACTTGAGCACCAAAACTGTACTTTCCCAGAAAATCCATCGTTAAAAGAGCTGTAGAGAATTGGTCTTCTAGAAAAAGTAACGGTCGTAAGCTTCAAGCTCTTCCTTCAGAAAGGGAAAGGGCAAGTCAAACCCTGCAAAACTACATACTTGAAAGTTCAAACTAAATCTTCAGTTCCTGTCAACTTTGCAAACTCAGTTTCATCAATAGCCCCCTTTTTTAGTTTCTTCAATAGCCGATATTCCCGGGTCAATTCCTCTTCATCTTCAATGGTTTGGGCAGCACGTCTCTGTTTGGCAGTTTTCTTCCTCATGACAGGGGCAGCAGCGTTTGTGGCCTTTTTGGGCTTCTCAGGTTTTGGTTCTTGTTGCTCTCGTTCTTTCTTTGGTTGTAAATTTTTCTTCCTCTGTTTCTCACGAGATTTATCCCTACATAATTACCATAATTAGCAACTAGAAGATGCATTAGATGCGTAAGTTATTGGTGAAGATAAAAAGGTTGGTCTTTAAAGGCCATAAGTAAAATGTTAATTGCTCAATTGAAGCTTAATTCAGGTGGCTCATGCAGCCACCCTGAGAAGTGGCATCAAGCAGGTCTAAGTTTCAAAACCTACCATCTTACATTCCTTCCCTTATCACAAACTGTGGCCTCCTTTATAAGAAAAAGGTTAACAGCTGAATCATTCTTAACAAGGATATCATATTTGTCCTCCAATAGGATTCCAAGAAAAAAGTTATAATTGAGATTCAGTTGGGATTTCTACCAAAAAAGGAATCAAATAAAAAAGCATAGATACTTAAGAAATTTCATTCACACTAATTCCAGTCAAACCAGTTAATCTGTTCAACAAGGCATAGTTGGAGATTCTGAAGAGTTCTTACTTAAACTTGATTTCATCCATATTGATGTTCTCAACTGGAGTGAAACCCTCAGTGGAAAGCGAATGGTGCTTTAGCTCAGGCATAGAAGGGAGCTGCAATAGACCATATCCTGTGCCTAACTTTCCAATTTCAAGTTCTTTCCATCTGTCAGATAACAATATTAATTTACACAGAAAGAGTAGAAGACAGGCGGCAGCAAATTAAAAAAAAGGCAAAGCAAAGTTAGAACCTGAAAATATAAGAGCAGTGATGCTCTTTGTAGGCACAAATAAAGGAAACAAATGCTCTAAGCCCTTTCTCCATCACATCACGGTCTTTCAATGCAGCAGACCGTATCTGAAGCAAGTTTAAGAAAAAAAATAGATAAAGAAATGATAATACAGTACATGTAGCAAAGATGTTATCAAAATACAAATTTTCTTTACCTGAGGAACAACATCAGCAACATCATCTATGCATTTCCTTTCTAGAAGAGGAACCCTTCTTATGCGCAAAAATTCTATATAAGCTTCCTCCTGGAAAAATGCCTCAAATTTGATCAAACCATTAAAATGGTGGAAATAAGCATAGTGATCTACATTAAAATTCCAAATCAGAAATTAAAACTACAAAAACCACACACTCAAACAAGGAAAAATCGCATATAATGCACCTTAGGTAATAGGAAAACAATGGCACTTCCTTGTCTACCCAAACGGGCAGTTCTCCCAACTCTGTGAACAAATACATTTGGATCTTGAGGGGGATCATACTGCAAAAGAACCAAGCACATAGCCATAGACATTTATCATCTATCCGAAATTCGAGCAAATACTAGCAGCTAGTAACCTTGATTTAATTTTCTAAGTAGGTATGTATTAGTAAATTTAAAATGCCTTTTGGATATTAAGCAACCTGTACTATACAATCAACACCAGGAATGTCAAGTCCACGTGCTGCAACATCAGTACATAGAAGAATGCCACTTGAAAGAGAGGTAAATGAAGCTAATGCTTTCTCCCTGGCAGTCTATAGAGCAGCAAAAGATTAAATACATCAGAATACACAACAATTAGTTCACGAATTTCCAAACTTATTAATGGACAAGCCATACTGATCTCCGTTATTTTACCTGCTTCATCTTTCCATGTAAAGCAATTAATGAGAATCCCTTCAAAGCATTGAGACGTGGAAGAACAACTCCCCAGTAATCAACACAAGCACAAGTCATAAAATATCTGCATAAATAATTAAATCGTATGGTAACCAACAAAAACTAATTGTCATTTTCTGTAAAATAAAAACCATAGAGGGTATCTTCATGCATAACTTACACTATAACTTTTTTAGATTTGGTCTTTACGAGGAGATCAACAAGCTGTGATGCTTTCTTATCTGCTTCACATTCCAAATACTGCAGAATGACAATAAAACACTTTTACATATAACTGGAAATTCAAATACGATTTGAACTGCTGAAAGAAAATTGATTTTAGAACATGTCAACATGGTAAAGTTTTTTAAAGAAGTTGTGACTGAGGGAAAATGTAAAATGATATAACAGCAAAGCCAATATTTAATAGAGTAAAGAACAAAATTATAAGGGTAACTGAAAATAGATGAAAGTATCGTATACCTCAAGGTGAAGGCCTGAAGGTGTTTTCGATGAGGCTAATTGCTCAGATGAAACTGAATTACTCAGTGACTTCGTCTCAGCTCTAACTTCAACCCTCACTGGATTCCTCAATCCCGCTTTAGATAGCTCTTCAACTGCCTCTGTTTGAGTAGCTGAAAAAAGACCAGTTCTACGAAGCTTTGGCAAGCGAGATATTATATAGTTTATCTGCTTCTGGAATCCCATATCTAGAAGCCTATCAGCCTCATCTAAAATCAAAATCTGTACCAACCAAAAGGGCAACAGATAATTCAATAGCGTGTATGAAATGAATACCATAAAAAAATAGTCCTGTTTTTTCATCAAGAAACGAAATGTGTGATCAACAAACTTAACATTCCACCAAGCTAGCTAATTACTATTTAGCTGTTGTTAATATATGATAGCATTTCTTTCTAACCTTTGACATTAAATTGTGAAGATAAAATAAACTATCAATAGCATTGAACCAACAGTTGAGCACATTTTCAATATAGAATTTCTTACTTTCCATACATGTTAATAAGAAAACAACAGTATGAATAAGAATGACAACCTCAAGGATACGAAAATCCAAGACATCCATCCGGTCCATTATGTCATACAGTCTACCAGGCGTGCCAATCAGTAGATTGACTCCTTCCTCCTCGATTTTCTTCACATCTGCTTTCACCTCAACACCTCCAACAAGAAGCATGGACTTTACATTGGGCAAGGTAGAAATGAAAGGCTGTGCTACATTATATATTTGCGACGAAAGCTCCCTCGTAGGTGATATAATTATCCCCATTACCTGCGGAATATTCAAAACTTGATAATAAACTAATCTTTAAATCAGGCAATTTCGAGTATATGAATAGGAGCCACTGGTTTATCGTTTCAAATATGAAGAAGAAAAATAGAGAAGCTTTGGCTCTAGTGTTTATCTAATTTTCTCAGAAGCCAAACATAAAAGAGAAAATAATACAAATTAATGACAAAACAGTGGGGGAAAAATGATTTTCAGGGAGTGAAAAAGAACCTGGTGACGTTTGGGAGGAGAAGACGAGGATCGACGCAGAATCTCTACAATAGGGATAAGGAAAGCTAGGGTTTTTCCAGAGCCGGTGGCGGCGTCGACGGCTACGTCCTTGAAACTGCATAGCAGGGGGATAGTGGCGGCTTGGACAGGAGTACAGAATTTAAAGCCAGCTTGCGATAATGCTTCGAGAACCGGTTCAGAGAGAGGCGGCTTCAGGTCGGAGAAGCGCGTGTCGGTTAACGCGCTGCCTGGATTCTGTGTGTTGAAGTCCATTGCTGTGTCGCAGTTGAATTTAACGCCGCTTTCGATTCTTTTAACGAACTTACTTATAGGATCCGAACTGTTGTGGGGGTAAAGTGGTGTTTTAATGGAAGTTGAATCCGCCGTCGTTTCGGTTTCAAATGAAAGAAGGGCTTTGGGGCCGGGAGATGGGTTGGTCGTGTTAGAGGCTTTTATAAATTTTGGTATGGAAGAGAGCTTTGAGTGGGGTTGGCCCATTCTCCAAAGTACAATCATTAATCATATACTAAACATTATCAATTTAGACTTATTCATAGGTTGGGTTATTTAGCCTGACCTGAAGATTAGTTCGAAATGTAAAAAGTTTTGGGTAAAAATATAGGTTTAAAAAATGAGTTTAGATAAAAAATAAAGTTTATTTAAAAAACGGGTCGAACCCGGGTAAGGCATTTTTGGTCCAGGCCTGGCCCGGCCCGACCCGAACTCACTAAAGGACAAAAAATATATTTTTTAATATTATTTTATTGTTATTTTCTCCCTATTTTGCTATAATTTTACTATTCTGTTGCTACTATTTTATTGTTATTGTTTAGATATTGTATACAACTTATTTTATTGTTAATTTTGTTATTATTTTAGAGACATTTGCTTGTTAAGTTGCATCTATCTTAGTGTTATTTAAGTATACATATTTTTTAAAATTTATTTTCAATTTGTTGGGAAATATTTATTTTGATGTTTTTAGTATTTTTGATGTATTATATATTTTTTAAAATTATATAAAAATTAATATGGGCGAACTAGGTCGGGTCTGGGTTTTAGCATTTTTATTCGGGTCGGGCTTGGACAAAATTTTAGGCCCATTTTTCAGGCCGGGCCTAGCAAACGGGCTTAAATTCTTAATTGAGCCCGGTACGACCCGACCCATGTACACCTCTAGTTACCATCAAAATCATCTCAGTAATTCCATACCCACACAATAATGGAAATAAGTGTTTTTTTTTTATAAATAACATAAATAGTGATGAGCAAAACTCGATTCGTTTAAAAAAAATAGAAAAAAATTGAATTTCAAGTTAATCGAATCGAGTTATTTAATTTATTTGAGTCAACTCGATTCGAGTTTCGAGTTCAAGTCAAGTTGAATTTCACAATTCGAATAACTCAAATAATTTAAATAATTCGAATAACAGATTGATATAAATACCCTTTTGGTTCTTGTCAACTTTGAAAATAAGCAAATTGGTCTCTCTCAATAAAAATTACAAAAAAAATTCAAAATATTTTTCAAAATTTTAAAATAATTTTAAAATTTAAAATATTAATAAAATTTCACATTTTATATATTTTTAAATTATAAAATTTTAATAAATTCTAAAATATATAATAAAAAAGGTTAAAATTTTAAAAATTTTCTAAAATAATAACTTTGGGTACCTAATTAATAATTCAAAATTTATCATATTCCACTATCCTTTTTTTAAAAAAATTCAAATATATATGGTTTCAAATTTTGTACTCTAACATGGAATTAGTTAATTGTAACAATCTTTTTACTTGACATGTTTAACTTTTTTAATTTAAATTGAACAAACTTGATTTGACTCGACTCGAATTTCATTTCACTCAACTTGATTCGAAAAAAAAAAGTGAATTTGAGTTAGGATAATAAAATAGTACTCGTGAACTCGATTAACTCGAAATTTTTTCACTCGATTCGATCGGACGCTCAACACAAAAATGGGGACTATATTAATATTTATAGGTTAAATTAGTTTGTATATCCATAACAATGCATGAATTTAGTTATGAGTATTAATTAAAATTTTATTTTATAAAATAATAAAAATACTTATAATTTACCAAAATTTTTAAAAGAATATTCTATTATGATTTTTAAAAATTAATTCTTAATATGAAAATTAATATTTTATAAAATAGAATTAAAAGGTTTATAGATTTGTTAAAAAATGAAAAAAAAGCACCATTTATTTTTAGAAAAACCAGACATTGTATCATATTTTTTATTAAATAAAATTAAAATAAATTTAGTAAATTTAATGGATTGAAATTATAAAAATTTTAAAACTTGATTTTGGGCTAATGGTTTTGTATAGATATTTTCATTTTATTTCAATATCGAATAAAATTTTGAATTTAGCCCATTAATCTTAAATTATAATATTTTGAATTTATATATTTAAATGTATAATCATGTTACTAAACTTTATAAAATTACAAAAAAAAAATCAAATACTATAAAAAAAAGTTTCAAAAAAATTAAAAGGAAAATTTATAAAAATACCTTTAATTTTTATGTTTTATAATTTAGTCCCTTTTTAACTGTTTGGGGCAAGTGGTGATCTCACCAACCACCCCTAATATACCAATATAGCATTAGTCTTTGGCTAGCTAAACAACAATTGCAAGATTGTTACATCTCATGCCAACTATTTTCAAATTATAGGATAAACTAGGGTGAACGTCCGATCGGATCAAATTGAATGAAAAAATTTCAAGTTAATCGAGTTGACGAATCATTTTTTATCATCCTAACTCGATTTAAAATTTTCTCAAATCGAGTCGAGTGAGATGTAATTCAAATTGAATTGAATTAAATATATTTGTTCGAGTTAAATTACAAAAAAAACATTTTAGGTCTTGTAATCACTATCACCCACCGTAATCAAATTTGTTATTAATTTTATCCCCTTATAATTTATTTATTAATCTTTTATATACGGGTTAACTTCTTTGCTTGTTTAGTTGCTTCAATTTCTTCTGATTCTTGTCACTATGTATTTTGAAATTAAAAAATATATTAAAAGTAAAAATATGATTTTTAATAAAATTATTCAACATGAAATTTTAGCACAAATATTTTATGGCATCATAAATAATTTAATTTTAGGCTCCGTTTGTTTGCCAGTAAAATGTTTTCCAGAAAATAATTTTTGGAAAATAATTTACTTTTTGGATGTTTGGATAAATCTGTGTAAAATATTTTCTATTGTTTGACAGATTTCTTGAAAATATTTTCCGGAAAAGCTGCTTTTACATATATTAATAAATTTATATATATATATATTAATAAATTTATATTTTAATTTTTTACATATATTGTAATGATTTATTTATAAATAAATAAATCAAATTAAATATATAATAATACTCAATTATTTAAGCTAGAATATTACCGTCATAAATTGAAAACAACCAAAGTCGAATAAATTATTTGTAATTGTGTTATAAAAAATAAAAATAAATACAAGAATTGAATAATTATAAATTAGCTTCCAAACCACAATTAATACTAGAAACTAATAATATTATACTAATAACATAAATCCATAAATCATACTTGCAATTCATAAACCCATGAATGGGAAATTATCCTTATAACTACCACAAAGTATACAACCAAATAGAAGTTGGTCTTCCTAAGCAATTTACATGGCTAGCACAAGTCCACCAAACATGCTTAAGGCATACTATGAGCAATTCCAACAGGATTTTTCCTTGTTATTGAAGTGTAGATCAAAGGAACTGGTGGATGGAGGGCATATGGTTTTGACATTTGTAGGGCGTATGAATAATTCTACCTATCGTTGCTGGGATTTGATGTAACACCCCTTAATCCCAAACCGTCGCCGAACAGAGTTACGAGGCATTACCGGATATATCAGACAACTTACTACTAATTCACAAATAAAATAATATTCATAGTATAATTTAATAATTAAGTCCCTATAATGGACTCTCAAAACCCAAAACATGTATTAAAAGTGGAATAGGACTTGTTTAAGTACTTCAGAAATTATTCGTAAATTTTTTTTTTAAATTTCGACAGCATCTCTGCTTATTTTTACATAAACCCCCCTGTAATTTCAAACCAAAAACAAACCAATACCAATGTTTCAACCAAAGATTTTACACATTAAATAGCTACTAAATCATGTTTAATACATTGATTTAATACTTAAATTTTATAACCCTTATAATAATACTTATAATCCAGGTTGGAGGAACTACCCCAATTTCTCATGGGGTGGTCAAGGAAATCAGAGACAACAACTTCCTCAAAACTTCCAACAACAGCCCTACCCACAGGAAAATAAGCCAAACCTTGAGGAGATGCTGACAAAATTTATAGCGATGTCAGAAACTCGTTTCCTAAACACCGAAACTCGTTTCCAAAACATCGAAACAACACTTAAAAATCAACAAGCATCGATTAAAGGAATCGAGAACCAGTTAGGGCAACTCGCTAAGCTGATCTTCGAACGACCACAAGGTAGCTTGCCAAGTAACACTGAGACTAACCCAAAAGAGCAACTCCAAGCCATAACTGCTCAGAATAGTGAAGGGTTAGTAAATTCTAAACCTGAGCCAAGGCAAGAACCTATGGTAAGTGAAGGTAAGGTTGAGGTAAGCCAAGAAAAGCCAAAACCGGTAATTAAAGAATACCAACCTCGTATACCATATCCCGATGCGATAAAGAAAGACAATTCAGATGAACAGTTCGGTAAGTTTCTTAAACTTTTAAAGAAATTACATATTAACTTACCGTTTCTTGAAGCTCTTTCGCAGATGCCAGATTCAAGGAAATTTTTAAAAGAGCTTTTGACAAATAAGTGGAAGTTAGACGAGGAGTCGCATGTGGAATTAAACGCAGTGTGCTCAGCAATGTTGCAAAACAAACTACCACGAAAATTAAAAGATCCAGGGAGTTTTACAATTCCATGTTTAATTGGTAGTTTATCTATTGATAATGCTTTAGCTGATTTAGGGGCAAGCATCAATGTTATGCCTTATAAAATGTTTAAACGGCTAGGTCTAGGGAAACCCAAACAAACTAGGATGAGTATTCAATTAGCTGATAAGACTATTCGAATTCCTAGGGGTATAATTGAAGATGTACTCGTTAAAATTGACAAATTCATATTCCTCGTAGACTTTTTTGTTTTAGATATGGATGGGGAGAATATAGTTCCTTTAATTTTAGGAAGGCCCATTTTAACAACTGCCAGATCTAAAATTGATGTTAGTATAGGTGAACTCACACTTCGTGTAGGTGACGAATCAATCAGTCTTCAAACTCTCGACTCAGCTAGGACATCGAGTGATAAAGGTGAGAACGTAAATTCTATTGATAATCATTTGGTTCAACTTTCTTTACAGGAAGCACCACTAAATCAAATAATTGAGTCAGATCTTAGACCTCGTATCGATAAAGAAGAAATTTATGAGGAACGAAGGCTTCAGATTGATGAACTAGACGAGTGGAAAGCGCATTTCAAGGAGGAATCAAAACCACACGAAGTGAAACCGAAGGAACCCCTAGACGAGTTTATAGGAACGTCAAATCAATTCAAAATAGGATATCAGGTACTGTTAGAGAAAACAGGCCCTCGAACCGCCACTTCAGACCTTAATACAAACGAAGAGATCTCTTTTAAGTTACTTAATGTCTTTCCATACGGCACAGTCGAGGTAAGCAATTCTACATTCGGCACTTTTGAGGTAAATGCTACTCGACTCAAACTATATAATGATAGCATGAGAAATTATTTTTCACTCCTCAAACCACCATGAATGTGTGAATGAGAGGTAATTCTAGCTTAAGACTTTAAACGAGCGCTTCTCAGGAGGCAACCCGAGTACTAACCCTATTTATTTTTATTCTCTTTCTTTTAGCACCTAACTACAAACTAACCAAGTTAATGAAGCACAGATTTCTGCACCACACGACCGTGGCCCTGACCGTGTGGATACTACGGATTTTCGTACTGGCATGACAGAGATAGTACGAAATAGGACAAAAAATATCTTCAAGCCATGTGACACAGCCGTGGCCGACACTGTTTTATCAACACAGGCGTAGCGACCTAAATAGCAGGCGTGGGAGAAACGAATGAACCACCGCACGGCTATGCGATACGGCTGTGTGACACGACACGCCCATGAAATACGGGTGTTAGGATGTACCACAGTTGAAACTTTTATTTAAACCACCTACTCTCCTTCTCACCTACTCTCCATTCCCTTCTTCCACACCTTTACACTCTCCTCCCTTTTCATTTCCTCCTTCTTCATTTTCCAAACTTTTGATCTACACTTCATCCATGTCGAAGAAACGGAAGGATCCTATCTTAGTCTCTCTGTGCAAGATCGATCTACATAAGTTCATGCCGGCTGTTTCATTAACTCGACAGGAAAAGGACCTTTGAGTCCATTTAATCTTTCTTTTTCCTTTCTCTTCTCTTTTATTTTCCTTATCTTTATTTTTCTTATACTAAATTTGGTTTATTTTATTTTAGTTTCTTGGTTTTAGGTTCTAAAGGCTACTAGAGAATCACCACACCAAGCCTTAGAAATCACTCCCACCTTGTAAACCATCTAATAATGACTTTTCAGTCCATTAATCTTTTCTTTTAGTCTTATTTCACTTTTTACACTCTTTCTTTTTATTTTTCTTTTCTTTAAATATATAATTAGTATATTTAGAATTATTCTTTTTATTTCCTGGCTAACTCTTCACGAGATTCCCAATTTCTTCATCTAGTGCAGGAATTAGAGGTGCCCCTCCAACTTATCTTTCACCTCTAAATCAAGTTTCCACACTTCTAACTCAAGGAATCCATCCAAAAAGTTAGGAACTTCTCCCCCTCTCTTTTAATTTTCTTAATATATGATTATTATATATCTTTGTACATTGAGAGCAATGTACATCTTAAGTGTGAGGGGGTGAAAATTTATTTAGAAAAGTTCCTAACTTTTTGCATTATTCTCAAATCCCTGAATGATATCTTGTCTTAAATAATTTTCTCATATCACTAATTAGAATGAAATTCCTGTTGATTTATGATTTTTATTGATATGTTTTGGATTAAGTCATAGTTAATTGTGCATTGATGATTTAAACCTTAAGATACTAGGGAATCAAGCATGATAAGTCTATTTTTCAGAAAAATTTGCTAGGTTGTTGACCTAAATTTGAATATTACCTTGAAGTTTGAAATTTGCAAGGTTGATATCAAAAACCCATAATTCTTGTGAGATCTTGAGCCTTTTAGAGCATACATTCTTTTCGTGCTCACTTTATTGATTATGAGTATGTCAACATTGATTTGTTATTCTAGAACTTGCTTTGATTATACATGTCGAGACCACATCTTTGATTTGATACACTGAGATGATAAAGGCACTTAGGATTTAACTCACTTACTCCACTAAAAGCCTACCCTCACAATTAACCCCTAGTGAACCCCTTTGATCCTAACAACCCTTTTTATTGATTCATCCACTAATATTAACCCAAAACCCATCTTGTATTTATTATCACCATTCCTCTTGACTACCCTTCTATCAAGACTTGATTTGATCAGTTACCTAATTATTTTATTTCAATAGTTGAATTCATCTTATATTATGTACTTATTTTGATTTGTTCTTAAAAAAAAATCAAAGTATATTCATTATTAGTTCTGTAATTAAGTGAGCTTATACGTTTAAATTCCACATCTTGAAGAAGAAGCTCGTATTATTAGTTTTAAGTTTTCAATTGATGTAATTATTCAGGATTAGTTTTCTAGTTAGGTGAATTGTCAATTCAATCTCGATTCTAACCTTCTAATTCAACCTTTATCCACACCTTTAACCTAAGCCCCGTTACAACCCTTTTAAAGACCTTTTGATTTGTGTATCATCTCATTTTATAGTGGTGGAGATTTGATTTTCATGCAATCCTATGGCAATAACTTTTCATGTTTGACTGATGAGTGCTTTATTTTGAACCTTAAACACCTTGAGTGATTTGAGTGAATCTTTAGTGAGGATGTCAATCCTTGTTAGTTTTGAATTAAAGGTAATTATTTAGATAAAGGGAAACGTCTATATTTTCATGCTACAAAAACTATGACTTTGATTGTTTGAATCTTCAAGACTCTTTGAGTTAAATTATCCATGTATAAATTATCTATGAATTATGACGAAACACTATTGATGGTATTATGAATTGAGGAAGTTCGTTTTAATTGTAAGTTGAGAATTTTGCTTGAGGACAAGCAAAAGCTTAAGTGTGGGGGTATTTGATAAACCATAATATACACATATTTTAATCCCACATTTCGCATACTTTTGGATGATTTATCCCTTTAATTATGGAAATAGGTGCTCATAATCCTTTGTTTTCATGTTTTATACTCAGGAGAGCACCGGAGGATGAAAAGAACGAGAAATGAGCCGAAAATGAAGAAAATGGGCCAAAGTATGAATTGCACACAGCCTGGACCCCGAGTCAAACAGCCGTGCCTCTTTAGCAGGACCGACTAAGGCCTATTACTCGAATTACACGGGCATGTCCCTGCCGTAGCAAAGAAGAGTTTCATTCGAATTAGGGTACTTAGAGGCAAAGAAATACATTTCAAAAGCCTATATAAACACCCTAGAGGCCAACCTTAGGAAGGGCGTTCAGCTAGGCCATGGAGCCAAGCCAGAGGGGCCGAATTGTGGGATTCACTCAAAGAAAGCCAGTTGATTCATCTTAAGAAGCCGGAATCATACTTAAGACGGAGGATTTCTCCTTCAATTCCTTAGGGGGTTTTAGGATTTTTCTTTATGTTTTGTTTTATATTTTATTCTGAGATGTATTCTTTTATGATTATGAACTAAACCCCTCAAATACTCAAGACGGAATCATACTCAAGACGGATCTTGTTATTGTTTTCTGAGCTGTATGATAAATATTTGATTTGTTCTTAACTATATGTTCTTAATTCTTGTTTTGATATTTCAGGATATTGGTTCAAGCATTTATGCTCTTAGGTAGAGGAGGAATAGACCTTGTTTAATAGTAGATCTAGCATAGTTAAACGGAGTTGATCGCAACCCTAGAGATAGGATGACGAAAATTTGCCGGATTAAGGTCAAACCTAATATGGGAGTCCATAGATCGAGTTAATGCAATTCTAGGGGTTTTAATTAGAAAGAGATTTCAATTAATCAACCTAGGGTTAAACGTTAGTAGTCTCGAGAGAGATATTAATATAAGTTAGGGAATCCTACGGATCAAGTCAAGTGAATAAATCGTCTGGTTCAGAGTTAGATAACAAGTGAAGTCTAGGTGGATTCCTCCTCGGGTATTGTCTCAATCAATTGGTTTTTCCCACAAGTATTTCCCAATTCATTCTGTAACACCCCCTACCTGTATCCATTGCCGGAATAGGGCACGAGGCATTACCGAAATTTACTGAACATTTTTGAATAATTTTGAGTCATTTATTATTGAAATTCTGAAAATAATCATAACGTCCCTCTATTGGGCCCTAGAAGCCCAAAACATACATTAGGAACCAACCGAAATTAAATCGGGATCATAGGGAATTTTTCGCAAAATCTTAAAATTTTCCTACATTGGTTAGCGTACTTTAATATTGGCAAACTTATTTTCTCGACATGTCTCACTTGAATTTATTACTTATCTTAATATACATAATTTTCCTTGTATCAACATATAAAAGATAGTCTTATATTTATATGTCATGATACATATTATTCTCTTGTTGTTTCTTCATAAATATAAATTATTCAATTCATTATGACAATATTTCATGTACCATCATTTTCATGAGTTTAGTGTATATTTACTCCGAGAGCGACTTATAATCTTGAATATGCATAATTATTAGACAAGTTTAACATACATGTATTTTCCATATCATATTTCAATGTATCAAATAATTATCATTTCTATGTATTTCAAGTTTAATTTCATGATTTCAAGTACTTGCCATTTTCTATATTTATCCGTTGAATTTCTCGAATTTCGATGGATTTTCCGATAGTACACTTATAGTGTACAATCCCGGTCAAATCAATTCATACACATATAGGTATACCCTTTTTCCGAGTGCACACTCATGAACCTCATTTTTTACAAGAGACTACGGTCAAGGCTAAATCCCCTGTAAGAGAACACACTCCCGCGAACCTCATTTCTTACAGTGGGATTACCAGTCCAGGCTAAATCCCCTATAATATAAACTCATAGAGTATTGTCGGGATTACGGTCAAAGCTAAATCCCTACAACGACAATTACTCTAATAAGCTTGGATCCGAATTACAGTCCAAAGCTAAATTCAGACTCTAATCGGATTACCCATCCTGCTAAATCCATTTTCCACATATTCTTCGGGAGGGCTATATTAGGATCACCCGTCTGGGCTAGATCCTTTTCACACATATTCTTCTGGAGGGCTATATCAGATAGGATCACCCATCCAGGCTAGATCTTTTTACCGTCAATTCTTTTCGAGAGATCCATCGAATTTTCCTTTCATTCAACCAGATTTCTTCCCCTTTTTATCAAATATATCAATGTATCATCAATCTTCATACAATGAACATTCAAATTATATTCACATCAATAACATACATTTCAAGCATTTAAGAATATAATTCAAGTTACATGAACTTACCTCTTTGCTTGTTTGTGTTTATAATTTCACTAATCCAATGTCTTTTCTTTTCCACGTTCAAGTTTCGTATTTGAGTCATCCAAATCTTTATAAATAAATTTGATCATCATTTTCATTCATTTCATATTCTGATACATTCAACTAATACTTTAGGAAAAATTACCATTTTGCCCCAAGTTTTTAATTAATGACGATTTGATCCTTAGGTTCAGAAAAATAAAATTTTTGTAATTTAATCCTTGTTTCAAGCCTAATTATTCTCATATATATTAATAACAGCCCGTGAATTCTATGAAATATCAGAATTTTCCATAATTTCAACACTTTTTAATTTAATCCCTAAAACATTTTTTCACCCAATCTTGATCTAAATTAATAATTTCATTCAATTTTATAATTCAAATAATAAAATAATTCATTTCATGCAATCTGGTCATTTCTGACATTTTTATAAAATTACCTATAAAGTTTTACTTTTATTCAATTTAGTCCCTGAGCCTAAAACATACAAATTAGCCATGGTAGCTGAATATTCATATATATTTTCCACCTCCTCCTCTCCATTCCACATCCATAATTTATATAACACACTTGTAAGTAACATTATCTATAATTTTTACTATTTACTTATATAGATATTCAAGATCACTAAATTATTTTTATCTTGAGCTAGAGAACACCAAATTAAGATTCGAAAGTTTTCCATGAAACTAGACTCACATATATTCTTAGCATAAAATTTTAAGGTTTTTTGGTTTATCCAATAAGTACAGTTTATTCTTTAAAGTCACCCCTGTTCTGCTGTCTGACAGTTCCGACCCTTCTTCACTAAAAATTAATTATCTCCTCATACGGAATTTGGATGATGTTTCTGTTTGTTTCTCTTGAAAATAGACTCATTTAGCATTTTAAAAATATAAATTTAAGCCCATAATTATTTTTCTACAATTTTTGATGATTTTCCAAAGTCAGAATAAGGGAACCCTAAATCATTCTGATCTTGTCTCACAAACCCTGTTACATCTCATGATTTACAATTCCATTACTTACACCGTTTCTTCTATAAGAAACTAGACTCAATAAGATTTAATTCCATATTTTATTCATCCTCTAATTAGATTTCTAAAATTTTTGGTGATTTTTCAAATTTAGTCTACTGCTGCTATCCAAAACTGTTTCTGATAACTTATTTTGCAATTTAATCCTAATTAAGTTTACTTACTTTCCTAACTCAATTCATACTTCTTTTTTATTTAATTTTCATCCAAACTCAAATTTAACTACTAAATTTTCAGCATATTTTCCTAATTTTGAATTTTCCTCAATTTAGTCCCTACAACATAAAACTTATAGCTTACTTCTCAATTAAATCCTTTTATCAATTCTAACTTGAAATTCATTCAATTAAGGCCCTAATTCATGTTTTCGTTCAACATAAACTATACTTGAGAACTCATAGACTTTCAATATGTCAACTTAGCTTCATCAAAACCGTATTCTAAAGCTTCTAAAATATCAAAATTAAAAGAAAAGGACTTGATTAACTTACCAAAATGAGCTCCAAGCTTCAAATCTCTAATTTCCCCATTTTTCTTTTCTTTCCTTTTTTTCTTTCCATATTTTCGTTGCTTCCTCTCTGTAACTAATATCTAATATATATATTACAAATGTATCTATAGTTAATAATAAATATCTAACTAATAACTAATATATATAGTTAATAATAAATATCTAACTAATAACTAATATATATATTACAAATGTATACAAAAAATTTTACACTTGTACTTAATCTTTATCTTACACTTGTCATGAATTAATTTATTAGTTACATAAAATCTTATAATTTAATTGTTTATCAAATAAATATCTTTTACATAATGATAATAAATAAATAAATATCTATTTAATAAACAATAATTAATATATAAATATTAAATAAAATAATAGAATAATATAAATATCTTATTAAATAATATTTTTCTAATTAAATAATTATAAAGTATCATAAACATCATCATTACTTTCTAGATTTCTCTCTTCTAATTGACCATTTTGCCCTTTGTGATATTTTTAAATTCCATCTTTGAGTCATTACTTAATTTGGTAAAATTATTATTTAGTCCTCATTTTTCTTCACTTATTCAATTTGATCCTAATTCATCCATTTTCTTAGTTTCTAAATCATTCCACCCATAAAATATTTACACTATTGGTCCTTCAACTTTTTCATATTTACACTTTAACCCCTTAAATTTTAAATATTTACTCTTAGGCAACAAAACTTTTCTCACTTTTACAATTTAGTCCTTTCTTGAATTAATATGTCATAATATACTTCCCAATGACATAACTCAAATTTCCTCTTCTTGTCACTTTATTTCCTTATTTTACTATATCAAGAATAATATTTCACTGTAGAAATTTTTGGTGTGTTACACATTCTCTTTGTCTTAGCATCTTTAGCTTAGTAGTTAGTTAATTTTAGATTAGATAAAAATTCCCTTAATTCTTAGGCTAAATAATAAAAAGCAAGTTAGTATTAGTACTTGTGGTTCCTTTGGGTTCGACAATCCGGTCTTGCCACTAAACTATACTACTGTTCGATAGGTGCTCTTGCCTCAAGTCGTTGTCACAGTTAGTTTTTAGGCTAGATCATTCATATTATAAATTTTTAAGACTCGACACACAATCAGTCAAATTTAAATTATATTTGTTATGAACTTACTAAGCATGTCATGCTTACTTTGTGTTTATTTTTCTATATTTGTAGTTATTGGATGCTCGTTCAGGTTGGAAAGTCGTTGGAGATCTATCACACTATCCATATGCTCTTTTGGTACTTACAGATGTTTAAATTCGATTATAATGGCATGTATAGGTATTTTGGCTAAAGTTGGCCTATGTGCTTTATTGTGAATATGGCCATTTGATTTAGCCTATATTTTGACATATTTTGGTATGTATATAAGTAGCATTAACATGGTGGATGATATGCTTGATATGGTTGAATGATGGAAGATGAAGTGGTAGTTGAATGCACATATTATATAAGTCTTGCAACTTGTTGTGAATTGGTACTTGGATATGCATGATCTAATTGATTAATTGATGCTAATTATAGAATGAAAATTTTGGTACCAAATGGTTGTATTTTGGTAAGTAAATTACATGGTATATATTGATGAAAATATGTATAAAAAGTAGTTGATTATTGGGTAAAATTTTGGTACCAAATGGCTTGTAAAATGGCCTATTTTCGTCCACACGGGTAGAGACACGAGCGTGTGGCTCAACAGTGTGTGACACCCAGCCGTGTCACTTGGCCGTAAGTGACACAGCTGTGTGTTCCTTGTAACTTTCAAAGGTTTGTAAGTCAGGCTGTTACATGGCCTAGTACACGGCCTACCACATGGGCGTGTGGCTTGGCCGTGTGGCCCAAGTCAATGAGTTACACGGGCACAGACACGGGCTGGGACACGGCCGTGTGTCCCTACTTCGAATGCCCACACTGCCTGAGACACGGGCATGTCTTTTGACCGTGTGAGTCACATGACCTAGTCACACAGCCGTGTGACCCTTATAGTGTTGAAAATTTTCATTATTTTCTGAAAGTTCTCTAAGTTTCCGATTTAGTCCCAACTTGTTTCTAATGCATATTTACAGCCTTGAGGGCCCGTATAAGGGACAATATGTATGTTTTGACTTGGTTTCAATATGTTTAATAATATGTTATGAAATGTTTGAAATTTTTTGGTTTGGTTTGTAAACTCCGGTAACTCTTTGTAATCCTATTTCAACGACGGATACGAGTTAGGGGTGCTACACCTTTTTACTATAACATCAATTACATAAATCCTTTAGTCACTTTTGCACCTCTGAATCAATCCCATCATTTTTTACTTTTAACCATGCAACAATAAATCTATCCTCAAACGCTAATCAACAAACCCAACAGAACCCTTCACTGATAGCCACTGCCAGCCCCATCAAAGTTGAAATAGTACAAAAAAAAAAAACCATTCAAGACCTATACCCTAACCCCAAAATAAAACTGAACATTAAAATATATTAGTCCAAAAAAATATTTATAATTATAATAAAATTAAAAAATAATTTTTTTTACAATTTTTAGAATTTTATCCGGTTACTCTAACATTTTATGCATTTCATATTTATTCAACTATTCCTCTCTAACATTAAAATTAACTCATTGTTATCGCCAATTGGTCCTTAACCACGTATAAATAATTAATAACAAATATTACATTAATTTATAATAAATATCATGTAATTTATTCAAATATGTATTATATAAAATGTATGTCAAATTATCTCTTGTCAATCAAATTTTGAGAATATTTAAACAAGATTAGTAGAATAAAATATAATTATATTTTAAAAATAAAATATATGTTCTAAACTAAAATACTATTAATATTGTATAAAATAAAACTTCTTAAACTTAAATCATGTACAAGTGTGTTTAAAAAAATAGAAGTTGTAATTAAAAAAACCACAGATTAATTGGATTTGAGTGTAATTGTATCTAATTACATGCTTAATTTGTAATGTCTCGGTTTCCAGTGGTGTCAGAAAATGTGATTTTGAAACTTCATTTTCTTAAACCGAGTTCGTAAATATTAAATAAGAATATTTACATGGTTAGTATAAAAATACATTAAAATTCGCTTAAGAAATTTAGCCGAAATTATGGTTAATTAATGCTTAGGAACTAAATTGTAAAAGTCCAATAGCAATAGATTTTTAATTAGAAAAAGGCTTGGGGGCCTTAATAGCAATTATCCCAAGGTCTAAAATTATTGTTGAACCATTGTTATCATACAATTAGTGGACGGTGATGATGATTTTCTAATAATTGATTTATTATAATTAAACCTAATTAATTAAGATTAATTAAATAATAATCTTAGTATAAATAGCATTTGGGTGGAAAGAAAGATGATATTGTCATCTTCTTCACCCGTCCAAAAGAGAAAAAAAAATTGGGAAACTCCATTTTTGGAGCTTGAAGTATTCAACCAACTATTATTAAGGTAATTTAAGTTGTTTTCTTGTATTTTTTTTTTTTTTTTATAGATTTGATGTCATAAAAATTGAGGTCATGGGAGCTTTATTTAGCTAGCTCATGCACCAATTTATGAAACTGTTAAAGTTTTCATTGTTGAGAAATAGATAAAATTGGTGTAAATTTGATAGAAAATAAGATTAAATTATGAAAAGGACTAAATTGTAAAGCTTAATTGTTCGTTTCATACATTAGGGACCAAATTGAACAAAATGAAAAATTATTAGAGGGTCCCTAATGAGTATATATAAAATCGGACTTTAATCTGAAGCTTTAGATCGAAAATTTTGTTTGTCCCGAGTTTAGGGACTAAATTGAATAAATTGAAAAATATATCTAGCTTTATATTTGAATGTGATTTGATATGAAATTTGGTATTGTGTTATTGTTAAATTATTATTCATAGCTAAAGACGACGTCGATGATTCGGGGTCAATTTAATTGTTTCATATTTGTGATTTTTGCATAATATGACATTGAGGTGAGTTAACAATTATTATTTGAATGAAATTGATATGTTTGAGATTGAATATCAAGATAGGACTAAATTGAATAGAATAGAATAGAAATTTGCATGGATTAATTTATATATGTTATTTGATACTGAAATTCAATGAATATGTTATATGATATGTTGAAATAGTGAAATTGATATTTAATTGAGAAAGATAGATTGTGAATTGAGTTATATGATGAAATCGGAACATAATACTCTATTAATTGTTCGGGTAGAGTCAGATATAGTTGGCATGCCATAGTATAGACTGGATACAAGTTATTTCGACTATGTAACACCCTAAATCTGACGCGATTATGATTTTTCGTAATATAGTGTTAGGTAGTCAATTAATGTAATTTACTGTAACATTCCAAACTCAGCCCAATCATTATGGCCGAATTCGAAAAGTTACGTTGGCCACAAGAATGACCCAAAAAAACTTTATTAATTTCAAACGTACTTATTTTATTTTATTTTAAACCATTTGTGCAGTTAGTTCAAAACTAATAAAATCGAATGTTCAACTTTATTTTCAATCTCATTTCAAAAATCATTTGTCCATGAAAATGGCCGAAATAAACTTTCAGAATTTAAAATATATATATTTTAAAACTATTGACTTATCAATTCAAAACAAATGAAATAAAGCATTTATTTTAATTTCAAAAATTCTTGCAAATTTCGTGAATCGAAATAAATAATATCTCAATTGTAAACATTAAATCATTTATTCAAAACTATTTTGGATTTTCAATCATACTTCTAAATCATTTGTCGTTTTATTCAAAATTGGACAACTTGGTTATTCGTCATTATTTCAGAAATAAAAACATATTAACTTCATAAATCAAATGTCTTTAGAAAACTCATTTGTAAACATTAATAATTTTGAAAACTAAGTCTAATTTTATTAAAAACTCATTTTTCAGAAATGCAACGAAAAAATGTGTTATTGACAGATTTTATTTTAAAACCCAAGTTTCAAAATAAATCTTATCAAATACTAATTTATGCAGTTTTCAAAACTTAATGTCATGCAAGCAATTTATGCAAATCAGAATGAAAAATCCCCAAAATAAAGTCTCATGCCACAGTCCATACTCAAATTTATTACAAGCCCAAAATATCAACATATCAAAATAAAATTTAATTACTTTAATTTAAAAAGACTTCCAAGAAACTCCTCCAAATGTCATTATCAAATCCTAACCTCGAGTTTATCTGTAAAATCAGAAAACTAAAGGGAGGTGAGCTATAAAGCTTAATGTGAGATTAACATAAACACAATCACATACATATAAAAATATATATTATACAATCATAATAATCATTTCAATTTCATATAACTCAATATTTCACACTTATACTATGCATGATCATGTCAATGCACATTTCATAAAATGATTCAAATTTTATGAAAACAGTCCTACCCATCTTCGTTACACACCAAAATCGAGTTCCCTAGAACTCGTCCATCCAACACACCAAATTGTGAATAGTGTCACCAAAATCGCAGATAAACTGCCAATAATCAATATTGTGGACAAGCCACCAAAATCATAAATATGCTGCCACATAATCAAAATCGTGAACAGTGTTACATTAATGCAGATAAACTACCACATATTTCCACCTTTCACATATCCCACCCCATACATGTGATACGGTCAAAATCACTTTTTCTCTTAAAAATCATTTTTCACTTTGGCATGTGAGGCATGCTTATTATATCACTTTTCACTTAAAATCACATAGTCATGTTTAACATGCAAATCACATATGTACACATGATTCCAAAATTTCACATTTTATAAATCATGAGAAAATCAAATATATCATAAGATCACATAACATGAGAATGAGATTTTCATAATTTTCGTATCATTAATAATCAACAAATCATACGTCATACATATCACCAAAATCAATGGTTTAGAATCACTTACTTGACATAGTTCATAACGATGGGTTTTATCTCTTTTAATGGATACATAAAGTATCATTGTCAAACATAACTTAAATAAAAATTTTAACAATATAAAACATAGGTTTATTTTTGTTTAATGTTAAAACCCACACTTGATCTAAGCAACTCCAATGCAAACAACTCCTTCTAACGTCCACTTCTAGATTTAATTAGATCTATCTCGGATCTAAACACAAAACGAATAATTCATCATTAAATCATCACTTAAGTTATCCTTTTAAATAAAAACGAATTAATCTTGATTTCCAATACCACATTTACGCTAATACAACTAGAATCAGAGATGTGATTCACTTTCCAAAAGTCAAAGGTGTTCCAAGTTGTTAGAAATCAACCCTTCACACAAGATCAATATACGATATGTTAATATCGAAGAAAAACAATGTCTAACACTAATACTACATTCGGATATTAATAAAAATATGAGGAAGAAGTGATGATTTAGTACCAATATCATCCCATACTTACGATTTTCCTTAACCGAATCTTTGCTGAATCAACCGTTCAAGAGGAAAAAAAGGATAAATTGAATAGATAATTGATAACAAATTATCTTTTTAGGATAAAAGTAATAAAATTCCAGCAAGGATTTATCAAAACTAAAAAGATAGAGATTAAGGTGGAGGTGGTGAGTTTTTGAGAAGGTAAAAGAAAAAAATTAGGAAAAATAGTGGTCACGACGGTGGTGAGGTGGTGGTGTAAAGGTGGTGTGGCTAACTAATGATGGTGGAAAGGTGGAATAGAAGTGGAGAAATAGAGGTGCAATGGTGGCTTAAAGAAGAAGAAAATGGAAAAGAAAGGAGGAGAAATGGACGAATCAATCAAGAAAGGAGGAGGAGACTCCAAAATGAGAGAAAAAAGTGAATGATGGTTAACTTAGGTGGGATGGACAGTTCAAGCTTAGTAAATAAGAGAAAATGGAAGCTTTGGGGAACAATGGCATGAAAAGTGGATCAAGGGGGAACATGTGGAGTGAAAAAGGGGTTTATGGGGGAAAGTTGATTAGCTAAAGGAAGAAAGAAGCTTTGTTTGCATGGTAACTAGAAGTGGACAGTTATGGAAGCTTTGACCAAAATTTTATGAGCCAAAAATTAAATAAAAACATTAGAATGTGAGGAATTGAATGTAGGACTTTTAGGAAATTAACTAAGCACTTAAATAATTGATTATTCACTAGCTTGTTATAATTCTTACAACATTTATTTTAAAAACATGGTGTAACATTTGCTAAGGTTTGAAGCAAAATTGCACCACATAGAAAATAATGTGAGGGAAGAGATTTTAGCACAAGTCATCAAGGACAACTTCACCACTACTCAACCATTATACTTATACTTATTTATTATCAAATGAGTAAAAGATCATCTAAAAAAATTTGGGCATGACCATTCTCGGTTCATTAACCCGATTTCTACTAACCCAGATTTTGGGATGTGACATTTACCTTTGATTATGATTTTCCATAATATAGTATTTAGCGAGTATTTAAATAGACTTCTTGGTTGCATGCTTGTTGTTAGGAATAATTTTGTCCCCAAACTTTCTTGGGTTCGGTCCTTGGAATACTTGGGTGTTCCATTATAACATTATAAATATTACAACTCGACCTGTTACACTTGTAGTACATCGCTAGATTATTATTCGTATTTGTGTTCGTTCTTAGCCCTGTGCACACACACCGAGGTGCGATCATTATGTTGGTTGGGATTCGTGTATTCGTTCGAGCCTGAGTTAAGTTAATAGGGATATAATATGTAAACTTAATAAATGGTATGTGAATTGGATTGATAATGTCATTTGGAATTATAAAGATGAATTACGATATATGGATAACAATAGCATGTGAAAAATCATGCGAATCGAATATACCAGCCCAGAGGGCCAATGTGAAAATATGATGAATCAATTGATTCAATATGGAAATGGTGTGTTGATATGTCCAAAGGCTATGAATTAAATAGAAATGCGAAATCAATGATGTTAATATGTTAACATGGTATAACCTTTGGATTGGTTAATTGGAGCATGTATAGATTGATTCATATGGTGTATTTAGTACTTGTAGTTGCATATGTAGATTGATATGTTGATTAAAAATTAGTATGAATTGCATAATAGTAGGATGGAAATGGAATTTGGATTGAATGTATTAAATTGATTTAACTTATGATATATTAACTTGAATTATGAAAATACCAATGAGCATTATCACTCAACACATGGTTTGCTTTTCCCATGCATAGGTATTAGTACATCTCAAAGTATCGATAAGAGATTCTAGCATCCAATAAGCAATCCCTAACTCAACAACATTTGTATAGTCTCTTTTTGTTCATTATATGGCATGTACCTAGGCAGAGTCGACTTTTCGATATAATATGTGATTATGTGAACTCTTGGAGTTGGAATTAGTATGTTGGAAATGGTAATATGTTTAGGTATATGAAATTGAGATTGTCACGATATCTGGTTAGACATAAATTATGGTATGATATTAGTTTATATGGTAATGTATTTATATACATGTGCATATGTGCCAAGTAGTCCAAGGGTTAGTATGATGAAATGGATTGTGTACTTGGATGAAATTGTTGAGATGGATGTAAATAATATATGTATAAAAGGTACTTTGGCTTATAATAAAACTCATTGGATGTGTGTATTTGGCTGAAATTATAATTGCAAATGTGTTTGAAATGTTTAGGTGATTGCAATAAGGTGCTAAATTTTGACCATTTAGAAATAGATGGTCACGTTACGACGTCAGACCCTTGTCATCACGATGAGACCAAGTTAGTATGTTGCATCGCAATTAGGTGAGGAACCCCCGAAGTCGCCACATCAACTCGACATTTTGAATTCTTTACAATTTGGTCCTAATTTGATCGTAGGTTAGCAAAAGAACTTTCGTAAGCTCATATAAACCCCAAAAATAATTATATATCATATTACACACATGTACTACTCATATTTGGATGTTTAATGATTCTAAAATGAATGTAATTGTCCATAATATGTAATTGTTCGTAGTTGCTCGGCAATGAATGTGATATCCTGTAGCTCGGACTCGACGATTCGGGTCGGGTATAGAGGTGTTACATAATTACTCTAATTCTCACCCTCTCCTTAAGAATAGATAAGAATTAGAGAGTGTAACTGGAGTGCTCTGATTACACTCAATTTAGTAAGACCAACTAATTACTATAGTTACCCTAACATGCCACACATGTATAATTACAACAAATTACACATAAATCTGATTACTATGTGGCTTTTCAAATGCATTTTTCCTTGTTTGATATTTAGAATAACATCCAGTTAAGTAGAGAAAATTGATTCGTAATTGTCTTTTCATTCTAATAATTTGAACAAGTTAGCATTAGTAGAACACAATTGATTTAATCAGTCAGTTTTTTCAAACTAATTTAATCGACTTTGATATATGAAAACCAACTCGATCAAATTTAGTTGAGAAAATTGACCAAATCGAACCGAATTTGATTCAATCGATTTAGTCAGCTTTTTTTATAACACCCTTTACCCATATTTAACGCCGGAACAAGGTACGAGGCATTACCAGATTTACAACACAAGCATTTACACAATTCCGAGTCATAAAATTTTTTCCAAATTAAAAATCATTCATATTTGATCATAAAGTCCCTAATACAAGCCTAGGAGGCCCAAAATATGAATTGAAAGTGGTTCGGGACTAAACCGAGAACTTTAGAAATTTTTATAAAAATTAGAAAATTTTTGCTAACTGCAGGGCTCACATGCCCGTGTGGTCCAAGTGATACGCCCGTGCTTCAGATCGTGTTCGATTTAGGGTGCTCTCTAACTTGTGCCACACACTTGTGTGCTAGGCTGTGTAGCACACACGGTTGAGAACATGCCCGTGTCTCTGCCCGTGTGCTCAATTCTGGATATTCTATTTCTCAAAATTAAGGTGCAGGGGACACATGGCCAGAACACATGCCCGTGGGGCAGACCGTGTGTCACACATAGCCTAGACACACGCCCGTGTATGTACCCGTGTGTACAAAATAATGGCTATTTACCAAGCCATTTGTCACCTTTATTCACACATACACTTACACTAATTCAAGGCACAAAACATAACATACTTAGGCAACGAAAACATCCACAATTATGACTAACACAATATCAACTTCTATCATACTCACAACAATTATTAAGCCACAATTGACTGCTTTCAAGATACCTAATTGTACACTACTTTATCAACTCTTCAATAAACTACATTGCCAAACATTTCACATTCATGTCATAAATCACATTTCTATCATTCACCAAGCATACCATGGCCATATCACCAAAGACATTGGCACATATATATACTTAGGCTTACAACCATGATAGCCCAAATAAACCAATCTACATGGCCAAATATCAAAATAAGCCTTTGACAATCACAAGTCAACACATTGGCTACAATCACAATGACACATATAATAAAATGACTAAGTCCCTATACATGCCACATACTCAAAATGTTAAGCTCATCAATACCCAAAATAATCGTTTGATAGTGTGATGCGAACTCCAACGATCTCCGATCCCAAGCTGGCTTGGTAACACTATAAGATAAGGGAAAGAAAGGGGGTAAACTATATAGATTAGTAAGTTCATATGCAAATAATACAAAACATTATTCATACATTTGACATATAAATAACTTAACATATATTAACATAAATGTCATTAAAACTTCATAAACACAAATTACTCAATCACATTCTTACCAATAGCTCATCATATGAATACCATAACATATATCAACATAAATGTCATTAAACTTCATGAGCATAACTTACTCAATCACATTCTTACCAATAGCTCATCATATACCAAATCCATTTTCCTCTGAGTTTTCCGTACATACCTGTACCATCTCATAACATATTCACATATTTTTCATCTTTGACATACCCATTGAACCACTTGGAATACTATCAGATACACAGAATTCTTGCACATAAGTGTCACATAAGTAGCCAATGCTTCCACAAATCTCATAACACATATAGGCTCGCTCTCAAGCTATCCTCGGGCCTGCACACACAAGTTGTTAGTCGAGATGTAGCTACACATGCTACTCACACAAGCTGTCGGTATCCGCAACATATGCCGGTATACCCAGCCACCGGTAGGACGCACAAGATCAGCACCCGGGACACATAAATCACATAATTACATGGGTTCCTAGTGACATGTCACTTGTATCTTAATTTATTCCTAATGTTCAACCAGGATTTTCTCGCTTGTCGAAACTTCGTTGAACATGCTCATAGAATCAATCATACAATTCACGCAATATCAAAATGTTAAAATACAAATATAACATTGAATTATTAACATACGAACTTACCTCGGTACAAAAATAGCGGAAATGGATCTAATCGTCAAACACTTCGATTTTTCCCCGATCTAGACCCAAACTTCGTTTTTCTTTATCTTTAATACCAAATTCATCTCATTTAATCATCACATTATTCATTTCCGCCCAAAAGTCACATTATGGAAAAATTACATTTTTGCCTTTAAACTTTTGACATTTTACACTTTAGTCCCTAGGCTCGTAAAATGAATTTCATTCAATTTCTTAAAAACCCAAGCCTAGCCGAACCATTTTCATACTCGTAACAGCCCACATTTCTCATTTATTGACATTTTTCTACTCATTTTATAGACTTTTACAAATAAGTCCTTTTTGACATTTTTACCAAAAATCACTTAGCAAAAAGTCGTTTAACAAACAACAAACATGCATTTTCTACCATCAAACATCAAAATACATACATGTTCTACATGGGTAAAATTTTAGACTTCACATTTCTTTCAAATTAGTCCTTGAAATAGCTAAATCAAGCTACAACGATCTCAAAAATACAAAAATCATTAAAAACGGGACAAGAACGGACTTACAATCGAGCTTGGAAGCTTAGAAAACCCCAACTATGTCTTGTTCTTGTGAATTTCGGCCATAGGGATGAAAATAGAAAGATGAACATCTTTTATTTGTTAAATTTTGTCTTTATTAACCAAATGACTAAAATGCCCTTAATGAAATGCTTCAAAATTTCACCTATCCATGTCCATTTTTGTCCATATATACTTAAGTATACTGGTCTGATTACGATTTAAGGACCTCCAATTAAAATCTCAAAGCATTTAAACACCTCTAACTTCTGGAACACACATTTTGCATTTATTATGATTTAGTCCTTCTAGCTAAATTGAGTACTCAAACGTCAAAATTTTTGAATTAAATTTTTACGAAATTATTCCATAAAACAGTAGATCATAAAGTAATAATAAAAATAAATTTTTTTTGTCGGATTTGTGATCTCGAAACCACTGTCTCGGCTAGACCCAAAATCAGGCTGTTACATTTTCGATTAAATGACCTTGGGGATTAGGGTTATTGGATTGGGCTTATATGGTTATTTGTCTATTATATATTATAAAATATAAATATATTTTAAATCATTTAAAAATAATATAAAATAAGTCAATTTTTTCTGTTGAGTTTCAGGATTCAAAAACCAATAACCAACTAAATTAACTGATTAAATCGATGTCAAAATCGACAAACTTGCCCCAACCGACTAAACCAAAACTAAAAAACCAAATGGGTCAGTTTTTGCAGTTTTTTTTTTTATTAAACCAAAAATTTCTCTCCATAGTTGGCATAGTTCGATTGAGAGAGCAACTGGGTTATGCTATAGGAAAGAGTGATATAATTTAAATGAACTGTGCAATTGAGTTTATTAATTAGAGTCGGGATTTTCTAATATGTAAAGTTGTTGGTGAAATAAGTTTTAAGAACGTCTCCTAGTGTTGTTTAACTAGTAAGGATTAATTATTATGTTGTTCTTGTAATTAATTTACAGTAAGGATTAATTCTTGAATTGTTTTGGAAAGATATTCGGTGGTTTGAAGTTGGTATTCGATCGTATTGTTATTTATATTTGTTTTATTATTCTGTACCAATATAATTCCTTTTTATTTTCTCATAGGTTGAAAAAGTCTTACCTCTACAAGAAAAATGGTATTTAGCAATGTAAAAAGTCATTACAAAATATTGTATTGTCGTTACTAGGCTGGTACATATACCTCCATTATTAAAAGTAAACGATTTTGAAAACCAAAAGATGTTTTAATTATATATAGAGAACATGTTTAATACAGTGTAGGTGGAGTTTTAGACTCTATAAAAGAGTCAAAATGATTGATAAATGTAATGTATAATATTTAAAATATAAATATTTAAAAAATACATAATATTTTTTAAGATTAATTGTGAAAAAAAAACACTAATCTCATTACTAAACATTTCAGTTTTCAATTAATGAAAACAAGAAGGAAGAAATTCCTACTTGATATAACTATTATCAATATAAAATAAATCAAATTTCTATACTGGAAACGAAAAACAATTCAAATAAAATAAGCTAGAAACTAAACCAATAAATTGAAACTTAGTTAATTTGGTAATAATTTGGGAACGACTTCCTTGACGATGTATTTGGCAAGTTGTCGGTAAACTTGTTGGGTTGGATGAACACTATCCCAAAACACATACTGTGAAGGATTTCCACATGCCGATGTCACTGAGTTACAGAATAATGAAAGCCCTAGGACACCGGTGCCACAGCAACCCACTGTTGTTTCTACAATTCCTGCACCAATTTCCCATATTAACTATTTATTACTTCAACAAAACAGCATTTCAAAGAAAAAGAAATATACCATATTGTTGAGGATGAATGATCATGTCCATCAATGGCTGATAAATGTCTGCATACACAAGTTTGGACCTTGGCAGCTCCGCTTGTATTTTAGGCAACAATTTCACCAGCTTCTCATTATAAGATCGCGCATCTGAGTTCTGATCCTCCAAGCATTGTCGATTCATTGGATTCTCAAGTCTGACCGTCATTTGAACCGGCAGGCATCCAACTGGAGGTAAACCAGCCACGACTATGTTTCGACATCCCAAATCATATATTTGCTGTACAAAAATTCAACCATAATTAATTATTTCTTTTACCAATGAAGTACAACAAAGTTGTGTTTACCTTAACAAAGTCTTCTAGTCTTTGCAGCAGAAAACTTTGGTAACCGCTAATGTCGAACTCCAACCGTCTTGTTGTATATCGAAGAAATTGAAAATAAGGTCATTAGTTCCTGCACTGACTACCACCAGAGCCTGAGCAATGATGTTGTTGGCCTCTTCATCTCCTACAATTCCCTTAAGCTTCTCTATGTAGCTTCTAAACATCTCAACTTGCCTTGAAACCGTGATGACATTGGACAACAATGTAGTTAAATCATCATATCCGGAACCAGCAGAGGCAAAGCTAACACCGGTGCGGAGGTCACCGTCTGATAGATTTGGGTCCAAGAAAGGCGGTACGGCGTCTTTGATCCCTAAAGAAGATGCCACAAAGTCCGTAGCAAGTTTGCCATCCGAAAACCTGCCTGTAGGAACGTGGCCTGGAAAGTTAATCCCATATGGGGCTACGTTGCCTTTAAAGATTGTGTCGATATAGTTGTTGTTTCCGGGATCCACTGTTGAGTCACCAAAGATGATAATAGCAGGGAACTTTGGGTTGATGCTGGCGCTGGCGCCGCAGGTTTTGATGATGGTCATCGAGACTAGTAGTAGTGCGACCATGAAGAGGTTGAACTTTGAGGTTGACATATTGATAGTTGATCAATTTGTTAAGGGGAAAAGGTAGGTGCTTAATTAATTTACATTAATGGAAGAATGGATGGTTATTTATAAGTAAACCATCAGAATTCTAATTGGATTTTTTGATGGAGTTTTACTTGATAGTAGATAGGTAAGATATTTAATGAGAACAACTCCTCACAGAATTTGAAGTCTTCTGAGTTATTTATTTATTAATATTTTCTTTTTACAAAATATAATTCTTTATGAGTTAGAATTTTGGGTGAGAATTATATCTCACCAGGAAGGATTAAATTTTATATAAAACAATTAACAGAACAAGAGATGAAAATTGTTTTGTTTTTCTTTATAAAATAATTTTGCGCTTTTTTAAGTATAATAATTGAAATACAATCTAAAATATAATATTTTCGCATTCTATGGCATATGACCAAAGAGGGTAAATCAACAGTGCATCAAAAACTCAAAATAACATTCATGGGTTTTATGGTTAGGTTAGAGATGGCAACTGGCAGGGCAGGAAACTCGCCCCATATCTTGATAAATTCGTCTCAAATCGATTAGACTCTTAAGGAAAACAATATCTATTTCAAACTTGAATTTAAATTTTAAATAGGAGATTTAATTAACTCGATTTTAATTTAATTATTTTATTTTTATTTTGAAGTAAATAAAATTACATATTTTTAGTTGTTTTATTTTTTTTATTTTGAAGCAAATCAATACAAAAATTTTTTAAATTTTAATACATATTTATTTATTGGACCCCAACGGTCAAAAAAAGTAAAAAAAAAAAACTATAAATACCCCCAAAAACTTAATATATATTAATGGTATTTTTATAAATATTTCAAGTTAAATTTACTTTAAACTCAACTCTGACTCAATATTATTAAATTTTTTAATTATGCAATTTTAATTAATTTTGAATTTTATTATTTTTAAGCGATCAGTAGATCGGGTGTTGCAATGTTATATTCGAACATGCCCGGGTCCTCATCACCATTGATCGAGAATTACTTGGGAAGCGGGTTTTTGCACGTGGCCACGATAAGTAGGGGTTCAAGTTGGACCCGATTTTGATAAGCGTTGATAGAGAGGTGGAGACCAGAGACGCACACTTTCCATCGCCATGCGAGAGTGTAGCATCACCTTAGAAGATGTGCGATTCTGATTGGGATTCTGGGTGGGCCGAATTCGGTAGTCACCGGACCGTAACATCTCACGATTGGATGGCCGTATGCTACTGAGCTCTGGGTGCCATTAGGATAAATTGCAAGGAGGTCGGATCGATATGGTTTGGTTACGAGACACATTCCATGCCGAATGAAGATTCGATTGAAGATGAAAGAATACGGTATGCACGGCATACATACTTCAGATAATTAGAGGCTATCGATGCCGGACGTCTCTAGAAACCTCGTCCACGAGATGGCTCTGAAACTTGTTGATTTCGAGCAACGGTGAATTCGGTTGAAGTCTGCCGCATATCGAGGTTGTATCGGGAGATGCTGGGCGGCGGTGTTGGATAAAGCAAAAATCGGAGGTTGCCTATCCTTCTGCGATCATGGGCATGGTTTCGATTTCCATTTTACGTCCTCGACTCGACCGACCATATTCATTCCCATTGATAACGAGGTAAATTTAATATTATATTTTTCAATTATGTCGTAGATTTATAGTATAATTGCATGCTAAGAGTTTATTTAATTAGGTGGAACCATCCAGAAGTCATGTTGGAATACCGACTCGCTTGAGGATATACTGACTCCTATTGGAACAACGGTCGGAATCACAAGTAAGTGTCAATTTCGTTATTATAATTTAGTATTTATGTATATAACTAATATTTTGGTAATGTTAATATAGTTTCAATGGACACCGTATGAGGATCCCGAAATTGGGCAATAATTCAGAGGAGTTCCTCCAAAATCCGACAGTTGTACGTTAAGGTCCCGCTAATCACCTACTGCGACCGTGGAGATGCACCAGTCGGATCGGGTTCTGCGGCAATTTGGATGTCGACAACCGATTCCGTGGCTTCGAGGTGCTCGATGATGAGCACGATGTGGACTTCGGCGGCGTAAAGACACGGATTGGCCAATATTTTGGTCGAATATATCGAAGTGGGAGAACCGGTATGACTTTTTACCTAACAAGGAACCGATCGTAGTTCTGAGTTAGCGTGCGTCTTGGAGTACATGCCATGGTTTAGAATCCATGGCAAGCAGTATCTGTTGTCGGTGAAGAAGCGACAACAAATTCGCGGCGAAGGAACGTCGGGCCCCTTTACATCCAAGGAGAAGGGGTGATGAGGCGGGCCCGACAACGGCGCCTACACGATCCATCGAGCCCATCAACGATTGCCTATCGATCCGGGCCCATCAACAATTGCCTATCTGATACCGGGCCCATCAACAGCGCTTATACAATCACCGGGCTCCATACATGGCCTCCTTGCATCGCCCGCCGATAACTCATTGCTCTCTTCGGAAATAGTGCCGCTAAGCGAAAATATGTCTCCGCAAAACCGCATGTCGGCAGATGATGGGTTCCTTTAGCACAAAATTTATGCATTCGGCCGGGTTTGTGGTCATATGACCATATCGTGAGTCGTAATCATATGCTTGTGTCCACTGTTCAAAAGGAATATTGCACAGGTAGTCTGCGCCTTGGCGTTATCTTCGCATAAAACGGCCAACATCTCGTGAAAACGGTCTTTATTGATCTCGCACCACCAATATACGTTGATATCGAATATTACATACCACTATTCAAATTGCGAATAAATCGAAAATTTCAAAAGAAATTATATTAATAGAAATTTCATACCCATATCGGTCACTTGCCGCTTCGTCTTTTAGATCGGTGTTGCCCATAGTAGTTGGATGCCACATGCCTCGTGCAATATCGATGGTGTGTGCGATGCCACATGCTTCCTCGCGCTCTATTGCCGCAAGTATTCCAGGCCCCGATCGATATAACGCATATGTCGTTGAGGCGACATGCCTCCTTAACCTAGATAGGAAGAAGTCCGGTCATCACCGACTCCCCGGTGTTATTATTAACGCAATCGGAAGGATTCTCCACGTACCGCCTTGTGCCACAACTAGCAATAGCCGATCGCGTATATCTACCATACATGAAGGTACCGTCAATTTGTACCAATGGCTTGCAATATGTAAAAGCATCTCGGCATTGCTTAAATGTCCGTAACAGCGCTTGAACACGCACATCCACGGAAAGCACGATCATTGTAGTACGCCGGTTGCGTTTCAATGTCTGTTGTCTTTGCGGGACATATCTCTCCAAAGACTTACACCATCGCCACACTTCATTATATGAAGCGCCCCACCGACCGTGTAACTTTTCCAACGCTTCCGCTTGGCTATCCAAGCCTTTCAGAAGAGGCGTGTACCCCATTTGCTACGAATATTGCCAATTAAAGGTAAACCGTAGTTTTGGGATCGGCCTTCACCGTCGGGATTATTAAATCACCAACATGTCCGAATCCATCCTCGGATGATCTTGTGTTACACCCGTCAATGAAGTACGTTAAATAATGCAACATTACATAATATTAGTGTTATTCGAAATCATTGAACACATAGTGGTACTGTATCGGTAAGACATGTATGCGGACCTTTGTACTTCTTCACCTCCCACATCCCCGTCCTTTTCCTCAACGACGCCATGATTTTCCATGCACATGTGCCGTCTTGCACAAAGACACTTCGCCGCGTACCTATCGAGCTTTGATTTAACCATGGTGTAGTTAACCCGTTCACGATCTTGTATTGTTTCAATGCACCAAGAAAAGTGTTCTTGTTGGAAAGCGGTTACCAACTTCTAATTGGTCGAATCCAACGAAGAATTTGTACGTCCACGCGTCCGGTGTGGTAGTTCAGAAACTCCAATGCATCATCTTGAGATAGATCGACATTATGCATGCTGCTATTTGGAGGCGAGTATGCCTCGAATAAGCGGATCTTCTTCTTCTTCGTCCGAACCGCCTCAACATCTTCAGTACAATTGGAACGGCTCCGGTTGAGAAAATAGTCCAACCGCACCGTCAGCCCTAGCTCCGAGGTGGATCCACATCGATTCATCGTCCGATCCTCCATAACTCTGCAACAAACGAGGGCCCTCATTTGGTGGATGCCGTCGGTAATACATCATCCTCCTTAAACATCTTTCGTAAAGATTCCAATCGTATGTGGATTGCCATCCACTAGAAGTTGATGACGCCCCCAATGCGTATTTACATCCGAGCGTCGATTGACGAATATGCATGTCCCATCCACCAACCGAAAGTGTCGTGCGGGGTTATGTTTTCCATACTACCACCGCACACGGGCACTTCGTGTTTTGCCTCCCACTTACTGAGTGTCGACTGGGTCGTGTATTATTCTAAACTCTATTTTTTTTTAAATATTCAACCCTAAAGAATTGAGTGTCGAAACCCATTGAATTCGGATTTTTTTATCATCCATTCTTAGGGTTTGTGCATGGGCGCCCTCGCTGAGGCGATAGTCATGCATTGCAATTGCTTAGTTCCCAGAAAGGCAGGGGTTATGCTTATTGGAATGATCATATTACATGAACCGGACCTTTGGGTGCACCGATACTAGACGGCACTAAGCTCAACTTGTTTTCGCCTTTTTTCTATCTTGATTTTGTTCCTACTAACTCATGCCATTTATATAATACAGTAATGGAAAGATTTCAATGCAATGCTATGGTCATATAAGGATGGTTTAAATAAGCTCCAATTCTCTACACTCTTCTTTACATATCTGAAATTTAATTTTCTATTTTTCCTTTAAGAAATATAATTTCTCTATTTTTAATTTAAAATGTAAATTCAATTATTTAAATCATTAAAATTATTTTGTTAAATTTAAGTTTATTTCAATATTATTTTTTGTTATATAGTTATCAAATGTGTATTTTTTTAATTTTAAAATGTCACACCAATAAATTTAATAGAGTTAACAATTGAGCTCACTGAAGAATTTTGGCGTTAAGATTTGGGGCCTAACTAAAATTTTCAAATAATTTAAAAGTTTAATTAAAATGTTTAAAAAATTGTTAGATCTAATTAAAACTTTCAAAAACTTTAAAGACTTAATGAGAATTGACAAAAAAATAAAATTAGAGGGTCTAATTAAAAGTTTTAAAAGGTTTAATGAGAAATTTATAAATTTTGGGGGCCTAACTAAAATTTTTAAAGAAATTTAAATATCTCAAAATAATTTTCAAAAATTTTGGAGGCGTCCTTACGAGAAATTTAAAAATTTTAAAGTAAAAAGACTAAATTAATTTCTAACAGCTTGTTTGTTTGAATTCATTGCAAATCAAAAGGAGGAGAGAATTATCTTGAGAGGGGAGAAAAAAGGCACCATGAAAATGAAGTAGAGCATCAGCTGGTTACATTTGAAGGCAGAGACCAAAACAATGTGTTTGGACGTCATAGTTTAGAGAAGAATTATGAGCACAGGGAATCACCAATCTAAGGTTACCGGGGGAGTAAGACATGGAATGTTGGGTTGCGTGTGCATGTATGTAAGTATAGGGAACATAATTGTGACCTGCAGAAAAGCTTAAGAAATTGCAGGAAAAGCAGTAATATTAACTCTGCGTTTTTGTTTAATTTGTTTGGACTGCTTTGCACATGCGGATGCTCTTGGTTATGGAATGGCAAGTACGAACCCTCTCCATTTTTTTAAATAATATAAACATATAAATATATATATATTATGAAGTTAAATACCAGCTTAGTCCTAATAAAGCAAAGACTATGGGCAAAGGGCAACAGGGTTTCCGGAACTTCACACAAGCCAAAACCCTAAAATCGAAAGACCCAATGTATTGCTATGGAGTTTGGTCAAAGATAGGTAGAGGGACATGCTGGAGTGCAGTATCACGAAAACCCCGCATACCCTCTACATTCTGGTTTGCAGTACTACT
This sequence comes from Gossypium rotundifolium, assembly GCA_025506655.1. Lineage (NCBI taxonomy): Eukaryota > Viridiplantae > Streptophyta > Magnoliopsida > Malvales > Malvaceae > Gossypium > Gossypium rotundifolium. The sequence continues at coordinate 55,837,448 of CP106725.1, forward strand.
TATTTCCATCAACTCTCACACCCAGTCTCTCTCTTTTTTTAAAGAAAATAGGGGTAAATATGAAATATGCATTTGCGTATGCAAGGGATGGACGGCGCATGTGAAATAACTCCAAATTTAACATTATGATTTTATATTGTTAATATCTAGGAGTAGGGATGGGAGGATAACAAAGATGGGAAGAAATGAATTACGTGGCCGGATCTCTGATGTCAATCTCATATAACTGCACGTGGCAAGCATTTCACACTCTCAGAAATCTAACCGTTGATCACAATCGACAAAACTCTGGTCTTTATCAAAACCATGGGCACTGCAGATGTGATGATTTGGTTCGGCTTGACCTAGGTTCAATCCACTCCATTTAATATAATAATTTTAAGTTGATAGTTTTTATTTTATTAATTGAATTAGTATGGTTTGTGTCTCACTATTAAATTATAAAATTAAAATATTTAGACACTTCATACATTTAAAATTTAATTCTCATATTTGTAATTTTTAGAATATGATCATTTACTTTTATATTTAAAAATTCAGCTGTAATAGTTATTACTATTATTAAAATTGTTCTATCAAATTCTTAAAAATACTTATTTGAAACCATCACGATAAAATAAATTTTTTCTATTGAAATAGTATTCTTGAGAAAAATTGGCATTGGCATTTTGATTGGAATAATTAACAATATTAGCTATCCAGACTAATTAATGACATTATAAAAGCAAATGAACTAAATTATGTCAAAAAGAAAAGTATATAGATTAAACTTAAGTTTTAACATAGTTTAGAGGCCAAAAATAAAATTAACCATTGTCCTATAATGTAAAAAAAAAAAAAAAGCAACGCGAACCTAAAAGACATTAGAAGCCACGTGTCAATCTCTAAAACTATTAGGGTATTCAAATTATATGTAACTATGTAAAATTGGAGGTGATCATGGGCCGGGTTAGGGCCGGGCCCAGATAAAATTTTAGGCCCATTTTCTAGGCCCGAGCCCTCTTTGCCCAAAAATATGAGTCTAAAAATTTGTCCAAGTCCGACCCGAAAAACAATTGATAAACCCGAGCCTGGCCCGGCCAAGCCCGTCCCATATTAAATTTTTTTTAGCTTTTACATTAAATAAAAAATTTTAAAACAAATATTAAAACAAAAAAAATAAAAAATATGTAAATTTAAAAAGTATATTTGATTAAAAATAAAATATATATTTAATATATAATTCAGGCCGGGTCGGGCCGAACCCGGGCCAAAAAAGTTTTACTCGAGGCCCGGCCCGTTTTCTAAACGGGCTTCGTTTTTTTCCCAAACTTATATTTCGAGCCTATATTTTTACCCGAACTCTCCTATTTTTCGGGCGGGCTATCGGGCCGGGCTGGGTAGCCCAACCCATGATCACCTCTATGTAAAATATTAACTATTGGACTAATTAAAATATTATAAAAGTATAAATACCAAATTATGTTAAAATTAAAGCATATAAATTAGATTTGAAAATTAAGCATGTTAGAGGATTAAATCTTATATTTAACCATTTTATAAAATACCAAAAAAAGAAAAAGGAGAGCAATAGATTGCCAAGTGACAGCATAAGAAAGGTACATTCCTTTTATATATAATTATATAGATTTCATTCAAATGAAGTTTTATAGCATCAAATGAAAAAAAAAAATCATTTAAGTAGAGTTGGATAAATTTATTTGAATTAAAATAAATATTTTGATAAAATAATTCCTATAAATTTTAGTTGAATTGAGAGCATTTAAATCACAATCGCCAAAGATGTGAGACTGCACGATTTTGAGTGAAAAAGAAATCATTTAATTAAAAACAATAGCATAAAATTTGAGAGCCTACTAAAAAGTTTCATTATAATCATAACTTTAAACTTTTTAACTATGCATTAATTATATTTTTAGTCATTAACTAATATAATTTTACGCATTTTTTATTTATTTATAATTTAATAAAAATGTTAATCTTTTATAAAATTAATTATTCAATTAGATTTTTAACCCAAACTCTTTTGATGTTTCCGAAAGAAAAATCTTAGTTTGCCGCTATGAAGGAAGAAAATAATAAGAACAAATCAAACGATCAAAATTTAAGATTATTTACCTACTTTATATCTTAATCACTAAGTTGGTAAAAGAAATTAAATTGCATTTTATCTTTTCATTCAAAAAATGAGTATATTAATTTTTATATATTAAATCGAAGAGTAAATTCGTTCTTTCTATTAAAAAATTATCTATTTTACTATTAAAATTGACATTCTTGATAGAATAACCAAATAGTTACATATAGCATGTCACATGTACACTTTATTTTAACAAATAATAATCAATTTTTAATAATAAATGATAACACTCTAGAATGACATGTTTTTATGTGCTAATTGTATATTAATTTTGAATGTGATTCTACTAATTTGGGCTATTTATGGACTTTTATCTCGTAGGGACTAAATTGGAGACCAATGCAAAATTGAGGGCCAAAATCGTGAAATTAAAGAAAAAATGGACCAATGTGCAACAAGGGGAAAAGATGGTGCCAAAAGTGCAAACATGGAAGGCAGAGGGACTGAAATGCAAAAATAAGAGACTTTGCTTTATCAAATTCTATTTTAAATTATATTAGGATAATTAATATTAGGATAATTATCTAGGATTATTTAATTTCTTTATTTATCTCTATTTATCTTTAATTAAATTGTAATTATCTTTGGGAGTTTGAGTAGAATTAGAATATCTACCTTGAGCACTATCAATAGGGGATGGAGTGACTCATTTTGGGGGTTCATCTTTTTCTGTACACTCTTCTCCCATAAGTTTTTATTCCTCCTTTATTTTTCTTTCAATAAAAATTCCCTTTTCCATATTTTTATATTTTATTTACTTTTCCACCACAAATATGAGCCACTAAATTCCATCTAGTAGAAGGTTGCGAATTCCCAGAAAAAGGTTCTTGAGGCTTAGAACCCGCTTAACTTTCTCACCTGGTATTCATCGTTTCAGCATTACTGGGTGACGCTCCGTCTGTGTCCCTTTAAAAGTAACCCTTCCAACTTATGCAAAGGCGGCCGCTTTGTGTGTTTTGGAAGGATTGCCGTCGGTTCGTGAGCTATCTGCGTCGAGAGGTTAGCGAGCCCAAGAGACAAAATGGTGTGGGATTCGCCATTGAGAAACGTTGATCTAGCATAAATGACTCCACAAGGGCAATAGCAAGCTAGAGCCGGGCTCCCTAAATCCATAAGTTTAAACTCTTGGAGTTGGTGGTCGTGGCGTCCTCTTCCACTATAATCGGCTTACTTGGGCGAGAAGGGTCATCCAAAAGTCAAGACGGAGCCAAGGAGGAACGAGACAACCGGAGGTGGAATCTCTCCACATAAGAAACTTTTCTCTAAACCCTTTCTTTTATTTTCCTCATTTTAATTCTCGTAATTTATTATCGTGATTTCAATTTGTCCTAAATTGCTTTTTATTATTATTTTCCGGATCGAAAAATATTAATTACATTTTTTTTATTTATTTTTAGGAACGCAGGTTTTCTTGGGCACGATTCTGCCTAGGATCTCGAGAAACAGGCATTTGTATAATCCGATCCCTGTGGATTCGACCCTACTTGCCCTTTACTGTTATTTTTATTATTTTGCAGGGAGTAGGATATATTTTGGTGCATTCAACGACGCATCAAATTTTGGCGCCGTTGCCGGGGATCGGTAACGTACTAATCTTGTTTTTTGTTTTCTATGACCAGATCTGCTCCAGGTACTCTTGCATTTGATTCCGAAATTGAAAAGACTGCAAAAGCTAATCGCAAGGAAACTAAGTTGAGGAAAAAGCAGTCGACGGTGGTAGAGACTCGAAGCAATCCACCACCAGAAATTAGGACCGACGACGAAGAGGAATCTAGGGTTAACGAAAACCCTACTCAAACGCTTGAAAGTAAAGCAGAAGAAGTCGATCCATTTGAAGAAGTGTTCAACGCTAGGGTTGACGAAAACCCTAATTTGGTGCAAGAACCAATGGCTCAAACGATTCGGCAACTAGTCAAGGTAAACGTAACAACCGCCATTGTGCATCGCATATCCTACCATGGATACTGACTTTGAGCTGAAATCAGGGTTGATTCAGTTGCTGCCAACATTCCGAGGGTTACAGAATGAAAACCCCCATAAACATTTGAAGGAATTTCATATGGTTTGTCTGAGTATGAAACCTCAAGGCGAATGGCGAGGATCGATTAAATTGCGCGCTTTTCCTTTTTCCTTAGCAGATTCAGCTAGGGAATGGTTATTTTATTTACCCCCTGGATCTATAACTACTTGGGCTGATTTATCTCGTTTGTTTCTTAACAGGTTTTTCCCAGCATCTAGAGCAACTGAGCTAAGAAGGGAGATCGTGGGGATTAGGCAGAAAGAAGCAGAAACTCTTTATGATTATTGGGAGTGGTTCAAGAAGTTGTGTGCGAGCTATCCACAACACGGTATAATAGAGCAATCTCTCCTCCAATACTTTTATGAAGGTTTAAAACCGATGGAGATGAATATGGTAGACGCCGCTAGTAGAGGAGCGTTGGTCAATATGACCCCCCAACAAGCAAGGGACTTGATTTCCACAATGGCTGCAAATTCTCAGCAGTTCCGAGCCAATCCTGAACCTCCTAGAAGGGTTCACCAGCTAAGTAATTCTTCCATAGAAGATAAACTTGATAAACTTACTAATATGATGAATACTTTTCTTGCAGAAAAAACAAAGATAGCTTGGTTATGTAGAATATGTGCTTCACCAGAACACACAACTGATACATGTCCCAATTTGATTGATGGCTCTATGGCCCACTTAGGTGCAATTGGAAATTTTCCTGGCCCACCACAGAGGCGATATGATCCTTACTCTAATACCTACAACCCAGGATGGAGGGATCACCCTAACTTAAGTTATGGGGCCAACCCACAATATAACCGACCATACAGAATCGAGTTCTACAAAGACCACAAGATTCAGGTAATTCTCTAGAAACTTTGGTCAATAAATTAGCAGCTAATATACTTGATTTTCAACAGAAAATCGAGGCATCTATAAGAGAATTGACCATATCAGTTGAGAAATTGAACTCTCAAGGGAAGCTGCCGTCACAAACAGAACCAAACCCAAGGCAAAATGCAAATGCAGTGACGCTGCGAAGTGGAAAGGTACTGGAATCGATTCCCGACAGAAATCATGCCCAAGAAATCGCCGAAAAAACCCAAAAGAGACGAACAGGTCCGAACGAAACCCCCATTGCCCATAATTCAACCTCCATTTCCAGAATGATTCCACCAGTGTCGAAATGGTAAGCAGGACAAGGAAATCCTTGAAACATTTAGGAACGTCGAAATTAACATTCCACTGTTGGATGCCATCAAGCAAATACCCAGGTACGCTAAATTTCTTAAAGAGCTTTGCACCAACAAACGAAAGTTAACGGTAATGAAAGGGTGAATGTTGGTGAAAATGTGCTGCGAGATGTTACAAAAAAAAATGCTTAAGCAAAATGTAAGGATAGGGTATGTTTGCAATACCATGCAAAATAGGACATTTGGGAATTAAAAAGGCTATGTGTGATCTAGGAGCCTCCATAAATGTAATGCCCTATTCTATTTATGAATCACTTAACGCAGGTTTTTTTACAAAAACAGGTGTTAGCATTCAATTGGCAGACAGGTCCATTGTGCATCCCGAATGAGTCCTCGAGGACGTGTTGGTAAAAGTTAACGAACTTATTTTTCCTGCAGATTTCTACGTGATAAAAATGGAGGAGGATGGTGCTCAGGATCTTGAGATCTCTTGTTGGGACGACCATTCCTTAAATGCAGCTAGTACTAAAATTGACGTTCGAAGTGGAACTCTCACGATGGAGTTTGATGGGGAGATCGTGAAATTTAACGTCTACGATGCCATTAGCCACCCCAGTGAAATTTTGAGTGTGAATTGTGTCGATATAATCGACTCATTAGTGGAAGAAAATTTTGAATCCATTTATGATTTTAAATTTGACTTTGATAAATTTGAATCATTAATGAGTTGCTATCCCGGTACTAAGCTTTTACCTTACATTGTGCGAGAGCGGATCCAAAATTAAAACCACCTCTCGAGCATCTCAAATTCACATTTTGGAGGATGATGAGACCATTGCCGACTTAAAAGGATTGACCCTTGGAGGAAAATATGAAACCAATGAAAAGGCGCAAAGACGATTAAACCCAAATATAGTGGATGTGATAAAAATGAGAATTTCCAAGCTTACATGATTAAAAGATTTATTTTGAGCCACCAGTAGAACCGTTTAAAATGTCAAGCTAATGACGTTAAACAAGCGCTTGTTGGGAGGCAACCCAATCTTTATTTTATTTTATTTTGTTTATTTGTTTTTATTTTCATTTTTATTATTATTTCTTATTTATTATTTTCCTTTTTTTATTAATAATTTTCTCTTCTTCCATCTAGGTAAAACGGAGCGCATTGAGGCTCGACTCGACACTTTTGGCCAGTAACTCACTGAACTTATTGCTATCCTCCGTAATCGACAGTAGCTACACGGGGAGTTTTTCTAAACTTTTCTTCCTATTTATTTATTTTGCGTCCACATTGAGGACAATGTGTTTTAAGTATGGGGAGGTACTTTTCGTATTATTATCATCTGTTGCTATGATTTATGTTTGCTGCTTGAGGCTCTTTTAGGTTGTCCATATTTTTTCTAAGAATATTCTGTCGCTTTTCATGCCCAAGAATTTGACCACGACTTGCCACTGTTTGACCTACATGCATGATTCTTAGCTATTGAGTTAATTATGATTACATGCATTTGATTTTATCTCCTTTGTTTTATTTTATTAGGCTAAAAATAATTATGATTAATAAGTTAATTCTATCTTGCTTTTCGTAAATTTGATCAAGTTTAATATAAAGTGGACACTTAATACATTTGCATGCCTAAATTATATTCAGGTCTATTAGGTGGTTACTAAAACTTATTTTCGACACTTGATTATTCCTCTTAAGTCCTCTTAGAATTAAAATTTCGTGTAAATTTTATTTAATAAATATTTTCAAGGTTATGAGTACAGCTTAGAACGTGACTGACTGAGTAATCGGGGTAGGGTGCTTGGGTTGTCATTCTACTTCGCGTCAAAAGGTTTTGTGACGTAATAGGTAAAACTCCGCTAGCCAAGGTTATGAGTATGGCTCAGAACGTGACTGACTGAGTAACCGGGGTAGGGTGCTTGGGTTGTCATTCTACTTCGCGTCAAAAGGTTGTGTGACGTAATGGGTAAAACTCCGCTAACCGGAAATAAATAATTTTTAAGAGTATGTTGAGCTGAGTAACCGGGGTGGGGTGCTTGGGTTGTCATCTCTCTTCGCGTAAAAAGGTTCGATATATTCCTAAGTAAATAAATAGTTCTATTAAAAAAAAGAAGAAGAAGAAAAAAAGAAAAAAAGAAAAATAGTACTAATAAAATTTCAGCTAAGGACTAAAAGTGGGAATAAGTAGAGTGTCTCGGTAGGTTTGGTAAATCACCTAATTGACATGAAATAATTCAAGACGATTTTAATTTTTGTGTGTGTTAATTAGAATACTTTTTCTATTTTACTTAAAGCAAGCATAGAAGTTCTCTTTATTTTTCATATGCATTTTTGACTAATCTTTATAAAACTTTGGAGTAGAATTTCTTTCAGGATCTAATTTTCACAGTGGATAGGAACCATACTTGAGGGCAAGCATGGGCTAAGTAGGGGGATTTGATAACACTCTAGAATGACATATTTTTATGTGCTAATTGTATATTAATTTTGAATGTGATTCTACTAAGTTGGGCTATTTATGGACTTTAATCTCGTAGGGACTAAATTGGAGACCAATGCAAAATTGAGGGCCAAAATCGTGAAATTAAAGAAAAAATAGACCAATGTGCAACAAGGGGAAAAGATGGTGCCAAAAGTGTAATGGCCTAAATTCAAGATTATCGGAACAATGGTTTCGTAACCATAAATTCGATTTAAAGAGAAATTTATTTTAATATTTTTGCATGAATATTTATATGATAAGAAATATTTTTATAAATATTTATAAAATGTTAGTAATGTGGTATTAAATTTTCGTTAGAAAATTTTATCGCTTGGGTAGGAAATTAAATGAAAATGACTAGATTGAAATGAAATTAAAAGTTAAATTATAGATTAAAAGAAATTATGAAGGACCAAAATGGCAATTATACCATTTTGTTTAGTTGAGGCAGTTTATTGTGAAGAAAATCTGAGATTTTTATGTTTAATATATATTATTATATTATAAATATATTTTAATATATTATATTATATTGTTATTATATATATTATAAAGAGAAAGTAAAAGAAAGAACAGAAAAGAAACAGAAAGTAAAGACGAAACAGAAAAGAAATAGGGGAGAAAGAAAGAAAAAGGGAGAATAAAGTTTTTAAAGCTTGGAGTTTAATTTGGTAAGTTAATTTAGTTATTTTCTTTTAATTTTGATGCTTTATAAGTTTTAGAACAAAGTTTTGATGAATTTAAGTTGAAGTTTTTAAAGTTTTAAAGTTGTTGAAGTTTTAAAGTTGTTGAATATAGCATATGATGAATAAAATGATGAATTAGTGGTTTAATTGAAAGAATTTGAAGTTAGAATTGGATAAAGGACTTAATTGCAAAACAAGCTATAAGAAAACAGTTTTGGGACAGCAGCAGTAGAGTAAGTTTGAAAATTCACCAAAAATCGTAGAAGTGGAATTAGAAGTTGAGTGAGATGTGAAATTAAAGCTTATTGAGTCTATTTTCATATGAAAGAAACAATGAAAGAAAAGAAGTTCTGTATTTTGAGATATTTAGATTTTTGTAAGACTGGTTTAGAATGAATTCGGGTTCCTCTGTTTTGACTTTAGAAAATCATCAAAAATTGAAGAAAAATAATTAGGGACTTAATTTTATATATTTGGAATCCTGAATGAATCTATTTTCAATAAAAATAAATGAGAACATCATTCGAATTCTGTATGATGAGATAATTAATATTTAGTGAAGAAGGGTCAGAACTGCTAGATAGCAGAACAGGGGTAACTTTAACGAATAAACTGTACAAATTGGCTAAGCCAAAAATTCTGGAAATTTTATGATACGAAGACATGTGAGTCTAGTTTCAGATAAAATTAACGGTTCTTCATTTGGAGTTCTGTAGCTCGAGAAATAAATAATTTAGTGACTATGACTCAAGTAGACAGCTTTGAATAAACTAAAAAAAATAATAGAATTATAGAAAATGCTTCATGTGAACATGAAATGTGTTGAATTGATGATTGAATTTATTTATTTAGATCCGAAAAATACAAATACGAAGTTAGATGGAGGAAAAGAAAAAGTCTCGGATTAGTAGATTTTTGTGTAGGAACAAGTATCGAGGTAAGTTCGTGTAACTTGAATTATATTCTTAAATGTTTGAAATGTATGTTATTGATATGAATATGATTTGAATGTCCATTGTATAAAAGTTGATGAAACATTAATATACTTGATAAAAAAGGGGAAAGAAATCCCGGTTGAATGAAAGGAAAATTCGATGGATCTCGAAAAGGAATTGATGGTAAAAGGATCTAGCAGGACGGGTGATCCTATCTGATATAGCCCTCCGAACAATATGTGGAAAATGGATTTAGCCGGACGGGTAATCCGAATTAAGGTCTGAATTTAGCTTTGGTGGTAATTCAGATCAAGCTCATTAGAGTAATTGTCGTTGCAGGGATTTAGCTTTGGACCGGTAATCCCGACAATACTCTATATGAGTTTACATTCTGAGGATTTAGCTCGACCGGTAATCCATTGTAAGGATGAGGTTCATGGAGTGTGCTCTCTAAAATGAAAATGTGCACACATGAATATGAATTGACGGACTCGGATTGTACACTAAAAGTGTACTTCTGAAAATCCATCGAAATTCTGAGTAATTCAACGGGATAAATATGGACATGTAACAAAGAAACGGAAATCATGGTATTGATGAGCTCATCAATCATGGTATCTATTATTGATACATGGAAATTATTGAACTAACTTGAATGTTGAGCTTGTGTATGTTAGGGTAATGATGCATTGAATGGATATATTAATGTTTATTACATTGTATTAAAAATGTTAGGTAAGTATAATTCTTGTTACATGGATTTACTAAGCACAAAGTGCTTACCCTGTTTCCTTTTCCCTATTTTGTAGTGTTAAGAGCTCGGAGGTCGGATTTGGTAGGAGATACATCACACTATCAGCCTCAAGATTTCGGTATATAAAGAAACTTTATTTTGGAAATAAATGGCATGTATAAGCTAATAAAGTAAATATTAATATGATATGAATGTAAGGTCAGCCATTAGTATGGCTAACAAATTTTAGTTTTTGTATGTGATGATGTTATCTTATAAATATGCATGAATTTATTTTGAAAATACATTGAATTGGAATGGTCTCGGTTTAGAATTTGCAGGAAAAGCTAGATATTTATAAATGGGTTATATTGAGTAAAAAAAATCGTAAACTCCGGTAATGCCTCGTACCCTATTCCGACAACGAATGCGGGTAGGGGGTGTTACATTTATTGGTATCAGAGCTACGGTTTAGCCGGTTCTAGGATAGACATAGCGAATACGGATTAGCTATACATGCCATTTAAATTATTTTTGATAGTGTGATATCTCCTGACCATTTAAATTGTGTTTTCCTTATAGTAATGTCATCCGATCGAGCTCAATCTAAAGAAGCTGGGAGTCATGCTCCGGCTTCAGTACAAAGAGAAGAAACTAGCAGTAGAAGGCCCGATATAGAGGGTCAAGGGGAGGAGGCAAAAACAGCCTTCTTTCAAATTATGAATGAATGGTTTACTCAGTACATAAGAACTAACCCTACAGTGCAGCAAACTCAAGCTCCCCCTCCTGTTCCTCCACCGGTTCTCGAGATTCTACAGTGCAGTCTTGAATCATCGAGAAAGGATAGCTCCAGTTGATAAAATCTAAAAATATGGGGTCGAAGAATTTGAGCGGCGATTGATGATGATCTGAGCAGCTGAATTTTGGTTAGAGAATACTACTCGGGTTTTGGAAGAATTATCTTGCACACGGAAGAATGTTTAAAATGTGCCGTCTCACTACTAAAAGACACGACTTATCATTGGTGGAATACTAAAGCTTCAGTTGTTCGAAGAAGAAATTACATGGGAATTCTTCCGATCGAGTTCAAAAAAAATATATCGATTAGAGATTCCTTGATCGAAAAAGAAAAAATTTCTTGAAATGAAACAGGCAATAGATCGATGTCGAGTATGAAAGAGAATTTGTTCGGTTGAATAAATATGCTCGAGAATGGGTACAATCAGAAGCTGAAATGTGTAAACAATTCGAAGAATGGTTAAATCTGACCAGACAGAGGGATTATTTGATGTGATTTCAGTTATTACTGCTCAGAGGTATGTTAAAAAGGGGTATGATGCTTTTCTTGCTTATGTACTCGACACCAAGGTATCTGAGTCAAAGATACAGGCAGTGCCAGTGGTATGTGAATTTTCTGATGTGTTTCCAGAGGAATTACTAGGGTTGCCACCAGAAAGAGAAGTGGAATTCTCTATAGATTTGATTTCGGGAACTACTCCGATTTCCATAGCTCTGTACCGAATGGCTCCTACAGAATTAAAGGAATTAAAGACATAGTTACAGGAACTTGTTGATAGAGGTTTTGCCCGACCGAGTGATTCACCTTGGGGTGCTCCGGTTCTATTTGTGAAAAAGAAAGACGGGTCTTTGAGATTGTGTATTGATTATCGGCAGCTTAATAAATTAACTATAAAGAATAAGTACCGTTGCCGGATTGATGATTTATTTGATCACTAAAAGGTGCTACTATATTTTCAAAGATTGATCTCCGATCGGCTACTATCGATTCTGGTAAAGGAGTCAGATGTGCCAAAGACAGCTTTCAGAACCAGGTACGGGCATTATGAGTTTCTGGTTATGCCATTTGGGCTGACTAATGCACCTGCAGTATTTATGGATTTGATGAATCGGATATTCAGACCATATTTAGACAGGTTCATGGTAGTTCTCATTGATGATATTTTGGTCTATTCTCGAGATGAAGAAGAACATGCAGAACACTTGAGAATTGTGTTGCAAGTTTTGCGAGAGAAACAGTTATATGCTAAATTCAGTAAATGTGAATTTTGGCTTCGAGAAGTGGGTTTTCTTGGGCATATTGTATCCGCTGAAGGCATCAGGGTATATCCAAGTAAAATCTCAACTATTGTCAACTGGAATCCACCGAAGACTGTATCTGAAGTTAGAAGTTTCTTGGGTTTAGCTGGTTATTCTCGGAGATTTGTACAGGGATTCTCTATGATAGCTTCTCCGATAACTTGATTATTGCAGAAAGATGTAAAGTTCGAGTGGACTGATGAATGTCGCAGAGTTTCAACCGATTAAAAGATCTACTAACGAAAGCACCAGATTAGTGCAACTGAGCAAGTAAGGAATTTGTTATTTCTGGTGATGCCCCATTAAATGGTTTAGGTTGTGTCTTGATGCAAGAAGGTAAAGTAATAGCCTATGCTTCAAGACAACTTAAACCACATGAAAGAAATTACCCGTACATGATCTTGAATTAGGCGCTATTGTATTTCTTATTTGAAGATATGGCGGCATTACCTATATGGTGAGAAATGTCATATTTATCTTGATCATAAAAACTTGAAATATTTGATGACACGAAAGATTTGAATTTGAGACAGTAGCAGTGGCTTGAATTGATAAAGGACTATGATTTGATTATTGATTACCATCCGGTAAGGCTAATATTGTGGTGATGCTTTGAGTCAAAATCTCTGTTTGCTGCGATCTATGAATGCTCAATTGTCTTTGGTTGATGATGGTTCAATCATAGCTGAATTGAGAGCTAAACCAACATTTCTACAAGCAAATATGTGAAGCTCAGAAGAATGATGAGAAGTTACAGGTTAAACGGGCATAATGTGAGTCAGTCTTGATTTCGAATTTCAAGTTAGGGTTGATGGTTGTTTATTATTCGGAGATAGGGTATGTGTACCCAAGAATTGAGCTCATCTGAGAAGATTTTACACGAGGCTCACGGTGGTATTATGTCCGTACATCCGGAAGTAATAAAATGTATAATGATTTGAAGAAGATGTCTTGGTGGCGGTATGAAACGTGATATTTCGAGTTTGTATCAAGATGTTTGATATGTCAACAGTCAAAGCGAACATCGGTACCTTGGGTTACTTGACCAATTACTATACCGAATGGAAATGGGAAAGAATCACTATGGATTTTGTATCGGGATTACCATTGTCTCGAGGAAAAAGATGCTATTTGGGTGATTGTTGATCGATTGACAAAGTCAAGACACTTTATTCCGATGACGTATGGATTATTATTTAGATAAACCGGTGAATTGTACATATCTCGAGATTGTCGGGCTACATGGAGTGCTGTCTCCATTATATCGATAGAGATCCTCGATTTACGTCTCGTTTCGGATAAATTGCAAGAAGCTTTGGGTACTCAGTTGTATTTCAGTACTGCATTTCATCCTCAAACAGATGGCCAATCGGCGTGTAATTCAAGTATTGGAAGATATGCTCGATGTTGTACACTAGAGTTTAAAGGTAATTGGGAGAGGTATCTACCTTTGATTGAATTTGCTTACAATAATGATTATCATCCAAGATTAAAATGGCTCCATATGAAGCTTTGTATGGTTGAAAATGTTTAACACCATTGTATTGGATGAGCTCGGTGAAAAGAAGATACATGGGGTTGATTTAATCCGGAAATGAAGAAAAGTGAAGGTTATTCGGGATAGTTTAAAAGCGACTTCCGATCGCCAAAAACATATGCCAATCTTAAGCGAAAAGAGATTGAATTTGGTCGGTGACAAGGTATTCTGAAAGTGTCTCCTTGGAAGAAAGTTCTCGATTCGATCGAAAGGGTAAATTGAGTCCAAGATTTATCGGCCATATGAAATTATAGAAAGAATTGGACCGATCGCTTATCGGTTGGCATTACCACCAGAACTTGATAGAATCCATAATGTTTTTCATGTGTCTATGCTACGATGATATCGGTCAGATCCTTCACATGTTATTTCTCCGATAGAAGTGGAGATTCAACCGGTTATGAGTTACAGTGAAGAACCGATCAAGATATTGGCATGGGAAACAAAAGAGCTTAGAAATAAAAAAATAAATTTGGTGAAAGTATTGTGGCAAAAGCACGGGATTGAGGAAGCGACATGGGAACCGGAGGAGGCAATGAGGAAACAATATCCAAACCTCTTTATTGGTAAGATTTTCGAGGACGAAAATCCTTAAAAGGGGGGGAGAGTTGTAATGGCCTAAAATCAAGATTATCGGAACAATGGTTTCGTAACCATAAATCCGATTTAAAGAGAAATTTATTTTAATATTTTTGCATGAATATTTATATGATAGGAAATATTTTTATAAATATTTATAAAATGTTAGTAATGTAGTATTAAATTTTCGTTAGAAAATTTTATCGTTTGGGTAGGAAATTAAATGAAAATGACTAGATTGAAATGAAATTAAAAGTTAAATTATAAATTAAAAGAAATTATGAAGGACCAAAATGGGAATTATACCATTTTGTTTAGTTGAGCGGTTTATTGTGAAGAAAATCTGAGATTTTTATGTTTAATATATATTATTATATTATAAAGATATTTTAATATATTATATTATATTGTTATTATATATATTATAAAGAGAAAGTAAAAGAAAGAACAAAAAGAAACAGAAAGTAAAGACGAAACAGAGAAGAAATAGGGAGAAAGAAAGAAAAGGAGAATAAAGTTTTAAAGCTTGGAGTTTAATTTGGTAAGTTAATTTAGTCATTTTCTTTTAATTTTGATGCTTTATAAGTTTTAGAACAAAGTTTTGATGAATTTAAGTTGAAGTTTTGAAGTTTTAAAGTTGTTGAATATAGCATATGATGAATAAAATGATGAATTAGTGGTTTAATTGAAAGAATTTGAAGTTAGAATTGGATAAAGGACTTAATTGCAAAACAAGCTATAAGAAAACAGTTTTGGGATAGCAGCAGTAGAGTAAGTTTGAAAATTCACCAAAAATCGTAGAAGTGGAATTAGAAGTTGAGTGAGATGTGAAATTAAAGCTTATTGAGTCTATTTTCATATGAAAGAAATAAGGAAAAAAAATAAGTTCTGTATTTTGAGATATTTAGATTTTTGTAAGACTGGTTCAGAATGAATTCGGGTTCCTCTGTTTTGAATTTAGAAAATCATCAAAAATTGAAGAAAAATAATTAGGGACTTAATTTTATATATTTGGAATCCTGAATGAATTTATTTTCAATAAAAATAAATGAGAACATCATTTGAATTCTGTATGATGAGATAATTAATATTTAGTGAAGAAGGGTCAGAACTGCTAGATAGCAGAATAGGGGTAACTTTAATGAATAAACTGTACAAATTGGCTTAGCCAAAAATTCTGGAAATTTTATGATACGAATACATGTGAGTCTAGTTTCAGATAAAATTAACGGTTCTTCATTTGGAGTTCTGTAGCTCGAGAAATAAATAATTTAGTGACTATGACTCAAGTAGACAGCTTTGAATAAACTAAAAATAATAATAGAATTATAGAAAATGCTTCATGTGAACATGAAATGTGTTGAATTGATGATTGAATTTATTTATTTAGATCCGGAAAATACAAATACGAAGTTAGATGGAGGAAAGGAAAAAGTCCCGGATTAGTAGATTTTTTTGTAGGAACAAGTATCGAGGTAAGTTCGTGTAACTTGAATTATATTCTTAAATGTTTGAAATGTATGTTATTGATATGAATATGATTTGAATGTCCATTGTACGAAAGTTGATGAAACATTAATATACTTGATAAAAAAGGGGAAAGAAATCCCGGTTGAATGAAAGGAAAATTCGATGGATCTCGAAAAGGAATTGACGGTAAAAGGATCTAGCAGGACGGGTGATCCTATCTGATATAGCCCTCCAGAAGAATATGTGGAAAATGGATTTAGCCGGACGGGTAATCCGAATTAGGTCTCAATTTAGCTTTGGTGGTAATTCAAATCCAAGCTCATTAGAGTAATTGTCGTTTGGGATTTAGCTTTGGTGGTAATCCCGAGAATACTCTATATGAGTTTACATTACAGGGGATTTAGCCTGGACTGGTAATCCCGCTGTAAGGATGAGGTTCGCGGGAGTGTGCTCTCTGAAATGAAAATGTGCGCACATGAATATGAATTGACGGACTCGGATTGTACACTAAAAGTGTACTTCTGAAAATCCATCGAAATTCGAGTAATTCAACGGGATAAATATGGAAATGTAACAAAGAAACGGAAATCATGGTATTGATGAGCTCATCAATCATGGTATATATTATTGATACATGGAAATTATTGAACTAGCTTGAATGTTGAGCTTGTGTATGTTAGGGTAATGATGCATTGAATGGATATATTAATGTTTATTACATTGTATTGAAAATGTTAGGTAAGTATAATTCTTGTTACATGGATTTACTAAGCACAAAGTGCTTACCCTGTTTCCTTTTCCCTATTTTGTAGTGTTAAGAGCTCAGAGGTCGGATTCGGTAGGAGATACATCACACTATCAGCCTCAAGATTTCGGTATATAAAGAAAATTTATTTTGAAAATAAATGGCATGTATAAGCTAATAAAGTAAATATTAATATGATATGAATGTAAGGTCAGCCATTAGTATGGCAAACAAATTTTAGTTTTTGTATGTGATGATGTTATCTTATAAATATGCATGAATTTATTTTGAAAATACGTTGAATTGGAATGGTCTCGGTTTAGAATTTGCAGGAAAAGCTAGATATTTATAAATGGGTTATATTGAGTAAAAAAAAAAATCGTAAACTCCGGTAATACCTCGTACCCTATTCCGACAACAAATACGGGTAGGGGGTGTTACAAAAAGTGCAAACATGGAAGGCAGAGGGACTGAAATGCAAAAAGAAGAGACTTTGCTTTATCAAATTCTATTTTAAATTATATTAGGATAATTAATATTAGGATAATTATCTAGGATTATTTAATTTCTTTATTTATATCTATTTATCTTTAATTAAATTGTAATTATCTTTGGGAGTTTGAGTAGAATTAGACTATCTACCTTGAGCACTATAAATAGGGGATGGAGTGACTCATTTTGGGGGTTCATCTTTTTCTGTACACTCTTCGCCCATAAGTTTTTGTTCCTCCTTTATTTTTCTTTCAATAAAAATTCCCTTTTCCATATTTTTATATTTTATTTACTTTTCCACCACAAATATGAGCCACTAAATTCCATCTAGCCGAAGGTTGCCGAATTCTCCAGAAAATGGTTCTTGAGGCTTAGAACCCGCTTAACTTTCTCACCCGGTATTCATCGTTTCTGCATTCACGGGTGGCGCTCCGTCTGTGTCCCTTTAAAAGTAACCTTCCAACTTATGCAAAGGCGGCCGCTTTGTGTGTTTTGGGAGGATTACCGTCGGTTCGTGAGTTTCTTGCGTCGGAGGTTAGCGAGCCCAAGAGACAAAATGGCGTGGGATTCGCCATTGAGAAACGTTGATCTGGCATAAATGACTCCACAAGGGCAATGGCAAGCTAGAGTCAGGCTCCCTAAATCCGTAAGTTTAACTTCTTGGAGTAGGTGGTCGTAGGCGTCCTCTTCCACTATAATCGGCTTACTTGGGGGAGAAGGGTCATCCAAAAGTCAAGACGGAGCCCGAGGAGGAACGAGACAATCGAAGGCTGGAATCTTTCCACATAAGAAACTTTTCTCTAAACCCTTTCTTTTTATTTTCCTTATTTTAATTCTCATAATTTATTATCGTGATTTCAATTTGTCCTAAATTCTGTTATTATTATTATTTTTCCAGATCGAAAAATATTAATTACATTTTTTATTTATTTTTCGAGAACGCAGTTTTCTTGGGCACGATTACGCCTAGGATCTCGAAAGCAGGCATTTGTATAATCCGATCCCTGTGGATTCGACCCTACTTGCCCTTTACTGTTATTTTCATTATTTTGCAGGGAGTAGGATATATTTTGGTGCATTTAACGACGCATCAATAAAATTGGATAAATTTTTTAAAAAATAATTTACTTTTTAATTTAATATTTAAAAACTAATTAACTCATGAGAGAAAATATAATTCACTTCTTAAGATAAAAATACTTTTACCAACAAAATTTTCATTTTCACTAATTTCCAGCTTTCATGTCAACCAAAGCAACCAAAGCCTAAACGATTAATATTTTATATTATTTGATTACATATCAGATCGCGTCTTTACCTAATATCTTTAGGCTTAAAATCAATGCCTATTCTCCTTACAGAAACGTTGCTGTCATTTACCCTTTAATTGCCAAATATTTCAATCTTGCCATTCTACATTTATTCAATATTTAATGCATAAAATTTCCACAGCTTTACTTTTGTTAACAATTGTAGTGTCATAAGTGTAATAATATGAAAAGCCGGGTTCATTTAGTAAGCTTATCCCTATATATATATTCAGTGTGTACTCACAATTGATCTTATCCTTATCTCTTTTCCTTTGTCCGACAAAAGCTTTAGAATTGCAAATGGAGATTCTTTCTCAACGACCATCTTCTTTCTCAACTTTGAATCCCAACGCTCCATTGTTTGTTCCGTTAGCGTATCGGACGGTCGAGGATTTCTCTGATGAGTGGTGGGCTCTCGTCCAATCCTCCCCATGTTTCCGCGATTACTGGCTTCAAGAACGTTTCCACGATCCCCAAAACGACGACGCCGATCTTCTTTTCTCCGACGATCTTGATGCCGTCTTTGACGATTACGACGACTTTTTCGTTGACCCTACCCGTAAGTTACTTATTTAACTCGCCCGAGTCAACCAAGTATATTTAATTCGGATCTCACCCCTTTTTTTTTTTTTCTGTTTTGTTTCTGGGTTTTTAGGTGAAGCGAAGGAAAAAGATACTCAAAAGGAATTGGTAACGGTTGGAGCCTTCAAATGGCGGAAGGGGCGAGTTGTGAGTGAGTCACCTAGGTTTCTTGAGAAAGCGCCCAAGATCGTGAATGTGAAAGTGAGTCCGAGGAATATTCACCAACCAAGGTAGATCGATTCCTGCAGGTTTGAGATGGGAGGTCTCCTTAGAGCCGAAAACCGTCAGATTTAGGTTTTATCTGCTGCTACCTGTAACTTGTTTTTTTTTATTTTTCTTTTAAAATTATTGTGTACAGAGTTTTAGGTCTGTAATCTGTAACTTTGTTTCAGTAATAATAGAATTACCTCCCATATCCCTCTGACCATGACCGTTGAAATATACAACAAAAAAAGTCAGATTTAGAGGAAAGCAAGTGTTTCTTACTGTTAATTAAAAAAAAGAAGAGGAAATGATGATGAAGAGAAGAAAGGGTGGGATTTTGTTGCTTTGGAAAAGTGGCGTGATGCTGGGGGTTGAGGCTAAAAGATCTAAGAGTGTGGGGGTTTGATATTTACGTGATTGATGGGGATTTGGATCTTTAGCTTTTTCCAGGCTGCCTTTACTTGAACACTATTGGCTTACTATTCAACCGGCAACATATCATACTTATCCACATAAATTAATACAAATAAAATTACTAGTAAATTACGTCATTACGTCAACGGCCACTCTACTTTGATATAGCTGACAAAATCAGTCTGTAGATGGCTTAATATGTTTATACTTCTCCATTCCAGCACTCTATTTGAAAACATGGTGATCTGCGTCACTCTATCATCAATCTCTTTTGTTTCTTTCTCTGCCTTCCAATATCTCTCCATCTATATTTGGCCATGCCAAAACCCAAATCATAACTTTCAATCTGTGCCCTTATGGTTGCCAAACCACAGCTTTCAATCTAGTGTCACCAAAACCAGAAACGAATATTGCAACCCAACTGTTTATGGAAATGTCATAATGAACTACCTTTTTCGATTACTAACCCAACCTCCCAAATACGGGGACTATTGGTTCGAACTCAACTGTGATAGCAACAACGCAATCCATGTTTTTGAAAACCAGTAAATATGAATCAGTGAAAACGACTTTGTGATATCATGTTAACAATCAGATTCGAAGCTTGCTGTAATTCCATTTGTTGTATGAACCTTTCTCCACAAAGGGTCTTCGAATTCGTTTGATTTGTCTTGTTTTCCAGCTAACACTTGTTAAGGATCTAGGAGATATGTGTTCATCGTGGATAAGCAAGCAGTAAATCTTTCGTTGAATTGGTTTGAATAATGCTTTGTGCCAAAGTTATGGCGCCACATACATAAGCGTCGAAGGAGTGAAAATTTGTTACATATGCTTCCTTGTGATTAAATTGCCTGTTTTTCATCTTATTTTGCCTTGCATTATCTATGGAATAAAGACAAAATTGTATTAAAAACAACAACAATTTAGATAGCAACTAGTCCAACTCACTAATAGATCCTTTCAATTTGATGTGATTTTTTTTCTTTTCTCCTCCTCCTCTTCTTTTACCATCAACCTAGTTAGGGTTTTAAATTGGGGTCATTTACACAGTAGGATGCCATGTCACTTTTCTGTTACAGTAACGAAAAATGGTTAAAAGGATTGATTTGTTATTTTTCGAAAGCCGAGTGACTGAATTGAAATCAAAATGATTATTTTTGTCATCTGCATCAAAATTGAATGTCTGCTAGTGTAATTTACCCATACAAGTATTATGAAAATTTATTAACTTAAACTTTCTTATTTTCAAATTTGGCGCACAATATGATTGGATATTAGTTTAGGTATCAATTCAATTAAAAATCGATTAGTTCAATTAATTAATTATTTATTTAAATAATTCTTTAATCGAATTTGTCAAATTGGCACAACAAACATATAATGGAAGCTTCAAAACTTAAAAATTTGAAAGTATAGGAATTAAGATAGAATTTTTAAATTTTATAAGTATAAAAATAAGATGATTGGTGATTTAGGATCAAGATTTTTATAAAAATTAAAAAACATATGGATCAATTTACAACTTTACACGGTTAAAATTAATAGCAAAATTTAACCAATCATATTTAATTATTACCATTTGAGCTAATGTTAAAATTTTAAAATTAAAAAAAAAAACACGGGAACTAAGATTAATCAATTTTAAAGTACATAGACTAAAGGCTTAAGGGGTAAAAAAGCCCCTAAATCTTTTTTTAGAAAAAAATTGATCAAACCCTTCGCGAAAAATACACTCAATTAAGCCCTCGAACTTGAAAATTGCATCAATGAAGCTTTTTAACAGATAGAATTCATCGTTGATCATTAGTTTTGTTAAATGTTGATGATGTGGCAATTAATAGTTGCCAAATAATCAAAACAAAGCTACTGCCCAAAGTCATTGGAACCGTCGTTGTTCAGTCTTCTCCCCTGTCACAAATCACATCAATAACTCGTCTTCATCATCTTTTCTAAAATCTTCAATTAGTTTCCTTTGAAATGGAGCTTAAGCATGTGAATCTAAACCCAAAGTCAAAACCCAAAAATCGCTCGATCTACATCACCAGTAGTCCAATCAACCTCTAAACAGAACCATGGCCTCCTTATCTATCTTTTTTACTTCTTAACATTCGAATTCAAGAGAGAATACCCCAAACCCTTAAACCTGTAATAGGCCACAACTTCTTTCTTTCTCTAGTCTCTGTCAATTTTTTTCTTTTTTTTTTTTCCTAAGACCCTCTCAAGTTCCTTAACAAGTCCTCAAATGTAAAATGAAATCTTTGTATTTATATGGTTTCAAGTGTTGTCTTTCCTCATTTCTCTAAAACCTTTTATGTTGATTTTTCGCCACTTGCAATTTTTAAGATTAGAAATGGTATTATGAGATTTATAAACTTTTAAAATTAATATTTTATAACACTCTTAAAATCGTTATGTTATAAAAAATAGTATTAAATGCGAATCATGCATAATGGATTCCTCAGTAAAATAAGGAATATAAATGATAAAAGATAAAGTTGATGGATGTCAAGTTGAATTAAGAAGTATGTCCTGATATATTAATTTAAGGTAGAGACTAAATTGTAAAAAAGTGAAAAGTTTTGGGGCAAAATATAATTATTCAAAATTTAATGGGTTAAAATATAAATATGAGAAAGTCGAAGGACCAAAAGTAAAAACAACTCTAAAGTTCTTGTGACACAAAATTAGTAAGTAGGGACCTAATTGAATAAGTAGAGAAAGATGAGGGACTAAATATAATTTTACTAGAAGTGAATAGTGATTTAAGCTTACATGCAATGATGTCCCTCATCACAAAGATGAGGGACTAAATCATAATTTTCGTAAATTTTACTAAATCATAATTTCCCACATGTCATTAGGGTTATATACTGTTTCAGGTGCTAGTCTTGGATGCCCTACCGATGGCTGAGGTCCTGTATTTATTGCGAAGTTTGTGCAGCTTGTCTGAGTAGCATCGTGTAGCCTAACATCCCAACCTACAACTTGTGTGAGTAGGCCCATTTCACAACTTGTGTGAGCATCGTTCTCGTGTATCCGATGTTATTTTATTTGGTTCATCGGGTGAAAAATGAATAAATGAAATGATTATATGAATCGGTTATATGGAAGTAGTTATATGAAATGGTTATATGAATTAGTTATATGAAAATAGATATATGAAATGAAACATTGGATATAGATATTTGAAATAAAATGTGAGTTGTTAAATGAATAGGTAATGGTTGATTTGAGTTTTAAATGTGTTTACTTGTAATGTTTATGACATGATAAAATTATATGTTTCGTATACGTGAACTCACTAACCTTGTGAGATTTGTGGTGTGTATAGGAAATAAATGAACTCATGACCTTGTTTTTGAAATTAATTATGAAATGTTTTAGTTACAACATATACGGTAAGTTAAAGTTTAAGTTTAATACGAACTTACTAAGCTTTACATAAGCTTACCCTATTTGTTTTTCTTCTTTGTAGATTGTCGGAATCTTACTGTTGATTGGAACTTCGTTGGAGATCACACTATTCGACAACTCTTTTGGTAGCTAATTGTTTATTTTGGCTCAGTTATAAGTGGCATGTAGATAGGGTTTGGTAATGTATGGTTATAAGCATTTTGGTTATGTTTTGTGTGTCATTTGAGGTGTGGAAATATAACGTTGGTAATGACAAATATATTGCAAAGAAAAAAGAAATAAAAATAAAGAACATACAGATTTTACGTGGAAACCCTTTCGGGGAAAAACCACGGCAGAGGAGAAGAAAATTCACTATGTCGAATTCGAAATAATTACAAGAGGAATAAACTATGTCTATTTATAGGCTTGTAAAGCCATATTCTAATAGGAGTGTAGTAAGATTGAAACACCTTATTCTAATCAATATAAAATAGATGGAGTTTAATAAGGTTTAAAAAACCTTATTCTAAAATAAAATAAAAGAAGTGTAGTTCTATATGGATTTTACTTTTATTTTATTTTACCACTGTATTTTATTTAAATAAGGATTTGGGTCACTTAATTCTAACAATCTCCACCTTGACACAAATTTTCAATGAACAAGTTCTTCATCGCGAACTCTCAACGAACAAGTTCTCCACCTCTTCCATAAAACCCCTTAAGGGTTTAACTTCAACAATGAACACTAACCAAGTCTAAGCAATGCTTAAACTTGGTTATAGGAAGTGACTTAGTCATCATATCTGTAGGATTTTCATGAGTACTAATTTTGCTCACAACAATATCACCACAAGCAATAACATCACGAACAAAATGATACCAAACATCAATGTGTTTTGTTCTCTCATGAAACATTTGATCTTTTGTAAGAAAGATTGCACTCTGACTGTCACAAATTATTGTACTGATTTGAAGGTCTTCATTGAGTTCACTAAAGAGTCCCTTTAACCAAATAGCTTATTTACAAGCCTCAGCAATCGCCATGTACTCAGCTTCAGTGGTAGACAAAGCGACTATAGTTTGCAAAGTGGCTTTCCAACTGATTGCACAATCTCCAATTGTAAAGACTTAACCAGTGAGAGATCTTCTTCTATCAAGGTCTCCAGCAAAATCAGCATCAACATACCCAATGACTCCATCTCTAGTTCTTCCAAATTGAAAGAAAACATCAATAGTACCTCGTAAGTATCTTAAAATCCATTGAACTAGTTTCCAATGTTCTTTGTCGGGATTCGCCATGTATCTGCTAACTGCAGTGACTGCATATGATAAATCTGGATGTGAACAAACCATAGCATACATGAGAGATGCCACTGTACTAGAGTATGGAACATGTGACATGTACTCAATCTCATCATTTAATTGTGGAGACAAAGCCAATGAAAGTCTGAAATGGGCTGTTAAAGGAGTACTAATAAGCTTAGCACTCTGCATATTGAACCTGCAAAGAACTTTCTCAATGTACCCTTTCTGACTTAAGTACAATTTACTTGCTTTTCTATCTTTGAGAATCTCCATACCAAGTATCTTCTTTGCTAGTCCCAAATCTTTCATCTCAAATTCTTCACTTAGTTGGGCTTTGACCTTTCTTATCTCTCATTTATCTTTTGCTACTATCAAAATGTCATCAACATAAAGAAGTAGATACACAAAAGAACCATCATTGTTTTTCTTAAAATGAACACAACTGTCAAAACTACTTCTTTTGAAATCATGAGAAGTCATAAAAGAATCAAACCTCTTGTACCACTGTCTTGGTGACTGTTTCAAACCGTAAATGGACTTTTTCAGTAAGCAAATATAGTCTTCTTTTTCTAATATTGTAAAACCCTCTGGTTGTTGCATGTAAATATCCTCCTCAAGTTCTCCATGCAAAAATGTAGTTTTTACATCTAACTACTCAAGCTATAAATCATGCATAGCCACAATACCAAGTAAAGCTCGAATCGAACTATGCTTCACAACTGGGGAGAACACATCTGTGAAGTCCACTCTTGGAATTTGACTGTAACCCTTTGCAACAAGCCTTGTTTTATATCTGGGTTCTTCAAAAACTAGAGTCCCTTATTTCTTTTTAAACACCCATTTACAGTGAACAACCTTTTTACCTTTAGGAAGTTTCACAAGATCCTATGTTTTGTTTTTGTGGAGTGATTCCATCTCATCTTGCATAGCAAACACCCACTTTTCTAAGTCTTCACAGTTAACCGCCTCAAAATAATTAGATGACTCTTGGTTTGCATCTATATCTTAAACCACATTTAAAGCATAAGCAACTAGATCAGCCTCTGCATACTTCTTTGGAGGTTTAATTTCTCTTCTAGTTCTATTTTTGGCGATAGAGTATTATGGTGAAGAAGCAACTCTATTATCAATTTTTGTATTGGTTTGAGGAGTCGACTCTGTATTAATCTGATGCTCCACTTGTTTTTGATTTTCTTTATTGGAAGAGTCTTTAAGAGATAAGTTAGGTACCATAGCAGTCTCATTAAAAACAATATCTTTGCTAATAACAACCTTTCTATTTTCAAGACACCATAACTTATACCCTTTTACACCAGCTTTATAACCAAGAAAAACACATTTAATGGATCTCGGTTTCAATTTTTCATTATCAACATGAGCATACGCAGGACACTCAAAGATCTTTAAATTAGAATAATTAGCAGAATTACCAGACCATACCTCTTGTGGAGTCTTTTTCTCATTGACAACAGTGGAGATCGGTTGATAAAAAAACATGCAGTAAAGGCTGCTTCGGCCCAAAACGACTTTGGTAAGTTGGCATTTGACAACATACATCGAGCCTTCTCCATGATCGTTCTGTTCATTCGTTCTGCAACGTTGTTTTGTTGTGGAGTATGGCGAACTGTCAAGTGTCTCACGATTCCTTCTGACTTCACAATTTATTAAACTCATCAGAACAAAACTCTAAGCCATTGTCTGTGTGGAGGTATTTTATTTATTTTTCGTCTATTTTTTAATCATAGTTTTCCATGACTTACATGCGAAAAACATATCATTTTTCTACTTTAGGAAGAACGCCTAAACTTTTCTAGAAAAATCATCAATAAAAGTTAACATATAATTAGCTCCACCTCTTGAAGGCACTCTTGATGGCCTCCACAGATCAGAATGATATAATTAGCTCCACCTCTTGAAGGCACTCTTGATGGCCCCCACAGATCAGAATGAATATACTCTAACGTTTCCTTCGTGCTATGGATTCCTCTAGTGAATCAAACTCTCTTTTGCCTCCCAAAAACGTAGTGCTCACAGAACTTTAGTTTGCAAATTCCTTGCCCATCAAGAAGTCCTCTTTTGCACAATTCTGCCATGCCATTCTCACTCATATGCCCTAAGCGCATATGCCAAAGTTTAGTAATATCATCATCTGACAAGGAAGAGGAAGTGATAGCTGCATCACTAATAACAGTAGAACCCTGCAAAACATATAACTTAGCAGTCTTTCTCTGCCCTTTCATCACAACGAGGGAACCTTTGGAAATATTCAAAACCCCACTTTCAGTTGTGTATTTGTACCCTTTTGAATCAAGAGTACTTAACGAAATTAAATTTCTCTTCAATTTTGGAACATGTCGTAGGTTATTAAGTATTCTGACAACTCCATCAAACATCTTAACTTTAATTGTTCCAACACCTGCGATTTTACACGAAGCATTATTTCCCATCAAAACAACACCTTCAGACACTGTTTCGTAAGTTGTAAACCAATCCTGATTGAAACTCATGTGGAAAGTGCAACCCGAATCAAGGACCCACTCATCACTCACTTTAGAATTGTTGACAGAAACGACTAGAAGTTCATTGTCGCTGTAGTCTTCTACAACATTAGCTTCATCGAAATTTTCTGGTTATTTTCCCTTTTGATTCGTAGCCTCCCTTTTGATCTTATTTTGTAGCTCATAGCACTTAGATTTAATATGCCCTTTCTTCTTGCAGAAGTTACAAGTTTTACCTCTATTTGAAGAATTCGATCTACCCTTAGATTTATCGCGAGGATTTCGTTCATGTGTCCTTCCACGATCATCATCAGCATTCTGATCTTGTCTCTCACGGACTATGAGACCCTCTCCCTAAGAGTTGGTTTTAACCACAAGATGCTTCATCTTATCATACAAGGTCAAAGAATTATAAACCTCATCAACTATGGGAGACTCGCGGCTATATAAAATCGTGTCTCTAAATGTTGAATAAGATGGGGGCAACGAACAAAGTAGAATCAACCCTAATCTTCCTTATCATACTGAACCTCCATGGCCTCTAAGTTTGAGAGAATTTCTTTAAAAACTGTTAAGTGTTCGTACACAAACGCACCTTTCTTCAAACGATAAGTATAAAGACGTTGCTTCATATGCAACTTGCTGGTTAGAGTTTTTAACATACATATTTGTTCCAGCCTCTTCCATAATGCAACGGCGGTCTTCTCCTTCATCATATCTTGCATAATTTTGTTAGACAAATACAGATGTAACTGTGTTAAAGCCTTTCGATCCTTGCGCTTCTTCTCTTCCTCCGTTAATGTCGAAAGCATCTTATCTACCCCTAGCAGGGCTTCCTCTAAGTCCATCTGTGCAAGAACTGCCCGCATCTTAATCTGCAACAACGCGAATCTGGTGTTGCGATCCAACAACAAAATTTCATACTTCAAAGATGCCATTCCGTGATCGAGATGAAAAACCCAGAAGCTCTGATACCAATTTGTGAAAAATATAATGTTGGTAATGACAAATATATTGCAAAGAAATGAGAAATAAAAATAAAGAACACATAGATTTTACACGGAAACCCTTTCGAGAAAAAACCACCGGCAGAGAAGAAGAAAATTCACTATGTTGAATTCGAAATAATTACAAGAGGAATAGAGTATGCTTATTTATAGGCTTGTAAAGCCATATTCTAATAGGAGTGTAGTAAGATTGAAACACCTTATTCTAATCAATATAAAATAGATGGAGTTTAATAAGGTTTAAAAAACCTTATTCTAAAATAAAATAAAAGAAGTGTAGTTCTATATGGATTTTACTTTTATTTTATTTTACTACTGTATTTTATTTAAATAAGTACTCGGGTCACTTAATTCTAACATGAGGTATGAAGTATGTATTTTAATGTAGACTTAAATGGTTATTTTTAGTTGGTTGTGGTGTGTGATGATATAGTCATGTTTTGAAACTTAAATGCAATTTTGGATGGTTGAACTGGTATACATGATTTAGGTAACTTAATGAACTTTGGTTGGAATTTCGCTAGTATTGGAAATTAAGATGCAAAGTGATTGTTTTAATATTAACCTTATGTTATGGAAGATATTGAATGTTCATGGTTAAATTTTGAATTGTAGTGCCATTGGTGGCATATTGGTTAAGCACTTGGGT
Source organism: Gossypium rotundifolium (assembly GCA_025506655.1). Lineage (NCBI taxonomy): Eukaryota > Viridiplantae > Streptophyta > Magnoliopsida > Malvales > Malvaceae > Gossypium > Gossypium rotundifolium. The sequence continues at coordinate 55,865,917 of CP106725.1, forward strand.
GATATATGATGTGTTTTGGCAAGTTTTGTTGCATTTTATGCATGTTTAATGGTTGGTAATGGTATGACTTGTGGACTTAGTGAATTGAGTTGAAATTGTTTGTTTTAGAATACACTTTTGGGCATACATGGCCAGTGACACAGTCTGCCACATGATCGTATGTCACACACGATTGTTTGGCACGACTGTGTGTCACACACAGTTGTTTGGCACGGCCATGTAGCTTATTTAATTTTTGGTGCAAATTTTTCAACACGGTTTCAGAGAGATTACATGGCCTAATGACAAGGCCGTGTGACCTTAAGTTACCCGAACTCAGGTTGTTACACGGTTTGGCCACAAGGTCTGGGCTCTGTCACACGGTTTGGCCATACGGCCGTGTGACCCCTATTTTCAATTTTTACCATATTTTTCTGTTATGTTTCAAATTAGTCCATACTTGTTTCTAAACTAATTTTAGGGTTCCATAGGCTCAATTTAAGTCTCGTTTTCAAATGTGTACGATGAATGATGATTGTTTATTAATTTATGATGTTTAAATTAATCTTTGAATTGTGTTACTGTACTATCGGTCTTGTTAACTATCGTAATATTTCGTAACCTTAATCTGACAACGGAGATGGGTTAGGGGTGCTACAGTAATAATTAAATATTATTGGTGTAGAAATTTTTTATCATCATTTTACTATTATTTTATTTTAAGATATTTTTATATTAATTAATGATTAAGTAAAAGATGGAAAGAAAAGAATTCTCTCCATCTTTCTTTCAAGTTCATGCCACCACTCTCCATGGAGAAAATGAGTTTTGTTTTCTTTGCAATTTGGTCCTTTCCTTGAAATTAAGAGAGAAATCTTTGAAATTCCATTAAAATTTTTAGTAAAATCAAGCATTCAAAAATATAATAAAATTAGATTTCAAGAAGGAAGATTGTATGTTCACGTTGGAGGAGAGAGAAAATCAAGTTAAGGCTTGAAATCAAGGGAACGATGTATGAATTTCAAGGTGTCATCATATTTTTTAGTTTAATATTGTTAAAAAAAAGTAAGTGATGTTAAAGTAGATATATGTGGAATAGAATATGTTATAAAAGAAGGCTTAATTGAAGTGAAATATGGTAATGAAATAGACATAAAATGATGTTGAAATGAAATTAGAGTAAATATTATATGTTCATGATGTTAAGGACTAAATCATGAACTTTGTGAAATTTATGATTGAAATAAGAAAAGTGAAGATCATATAAATTAGACATGTGAAATAATATATTATGATGAATTAATGGATTAAAGTGCTATGTGATAGTGAATATTGAATTTTGTGGTAAAAAGTACTAAATTGAAAAGTACGTAAAAGTTTTATGTGTTATTATTTGATAAGTGAAAGTGATTTAGAAAACACAAAATATAAGGTATATTGTGAATTAAGAATTTACTAAATGAAGTTCCGTGATTTTTGTAAATAAAATTACAATTGTTCTTTACATTGTAGAAAAATGAGGACTAAATTGAAGAAGTATAAAATGAAGTTAAATTGTGAAAATGTAAAATAAATAGTATTATGAACAAAGATTGTGGTTAGTCATAGAATGGAAGTGTAAAAAAAAAAAAAAAAAGTTGTTGGAATTTAAGGTCCAAAATTATATAGTTATGTAATATTAAATAGTAAACTAAAATGAAAGAAATGTGAAAAGGCTGAAACTGCTAAAAATCTATGTTACGGTGCTGAAAATGTATTTGTTAAACTGCTAAGAAGGAAGATGGCAGTGATGGATTAACACAATTAAATTGCTGCAGATGGTGATGATCGCATAATTTTTTTCTTAATTCCATATAATCAATTTTATAATTTTTAATTAATGTAACTTAAGAAATTCAATTTCTTTTAATTTTTCATAATTTCCACGTCAACAGCTTTTTTCGCATTATCTACCACTTAGAAGAAAACAAATTATTTAAAAAACTGTTGTTAACCGGCACATAATCAACACTTAATGGAACTAATGGCCAGTAATAAATTTTGTCGGTTAAAGAGTTTAATTGATGCAATTTTAAGTTCGAAAATTTAATTGGATTTTTTTCAGAAGAGCTTAATTGATATTTTTGAAAAATTTAAAGGCCTTTTATATATAATTTACATATAATTCATAATTTATAATTAATCAATTTAAAATGCATAAATTAAATTAAATTAAATTAAAATATAATGAATAAATTCATGATTCACATAACAAAATTTAACTTACATATGGAAAACTACTCCCTTTTTAACTTTTTTGCTAAATAGTTTTCACCATCTCTTCTTTTATTTCATTCTTGCTCATTTTATTTGCTTTTGTGATGCTTTTCTTAGCCTATGAGATTTGCTAGGCTTGCTTATCCCGCGGAAGCATATTCATAATAGAAGTTTGTTTTGCGGTTTTTTTTTCAAGGTTTAATGTTTAATTTAGTATCAGATATTGATATTTTCTTAATGTGGTATATGTTATTTTTTATCTATGTGGAGTTTGTATATGATAAAATTTATATATTTTAACATTTAAAGATAATAATGTTAACTTTTAGTGTATAATTTAAGTTTTAAAGTTGATTTGATAAAAAATCATAATTAGCAATTAATTTTATCAGATCAACCTTAAAATTCAAATTGAATCACATCTATTGAACTATATTTGATAAATTAAACTAAATTCACAATTAACACTAAATTTATTCTATCAACAAAATCATGAAAAATTTAAACCTAATAATATTAGCAATTAACTGTCATTAAATCAACCCTAAAATTGAATTAAACACTAAAAGATTAACATAATTATATTTAGATACCAAAATATATAACTTTTGTTGAATACAAATATTAAATTAAATAAAAAATAACACAGTTACCATATTAGCGCATGTTTATTTTGTTTCCATATATAAAATTAATAAAGAAAAGTAAGGTGCCTTTGTTTAGTTAAACTTAGAAAAGTAAAGAAAATAATTGATTATAATATTTTTTCAATTACATCCTTCTTATAAAATAGCATAAATAAAAATGTAATTTTGCATATTAAAAGTTAATTCCTTTCCTCAGCTTTTCCTCAAATTGGGATGAAAAAAGGAGGAGTAATTTCGGGTAAATATCCTAAATATATCAAAAAAATAAAAAAATTATGGAATTGGGCCAATTTTTAAAAAATTTACGGAAAAGTGCCATTTCCCATGAAATCGCGTCCCCTTTAGCGCGTTTTGAGGGGAAATGCCAGCAAAGCACGCCGTGGACGCGCTTTGCTGATGTGGACACAAAACGCGTCCTCCGAGACGCGCTTCTTTGAAAAATTTATTTTAATTTAAAACTAAATTATAAAAAATAAAAATAAAAATATCTTTTATTTATTTTAAATATTAAAACTAAATTATAATAAAATAAAAACAAAAACAACTTCTTATTTTAATACATATATTAAAATTAAATTACAAAAAATAAAAATAAAGAAAACTTCTTATTTATTTAATATATTAAAACTAAATTATAAAAAATAAAAATAAAGAAAACTTCTTATTTATTTAATATATTAAAATTAAATTATAATAAAATAAAAAATAAATAAAACTTCTTATTTATTTAATATATTAAAACTAAATTATAATAAAATAAAAATAAAGAAAACTTCTTATTTATTTAATATATTAAAACTAAATTATAATAAAATAAAAATAACTTCTTATTTTATTACATATATTAAAATTAAATTACCAAAAATAAAAAAAAAAAAAACTTCTTATTGTTTTAATATATTAAAACTAATTTACAAAAAATAAAAATAAAAAACTTCTTATTTTATTACATATATTAAAATTAAATTACAATAAAAATTAAACAATTTCTAATTTATTAAAGATATTAAAATTAAATTACAATAAAAAATTAAACAACTATTATTTTATTAAATATATTAAAACTAAATTACAATAAAATAAAAATAACTTCTTATTTTATTAAAAAATTCAAATTAAAATATATACAAAAAATAAACAACTTCTATTTTAGTGAAGATATTAAAATTAAATTACAAACACAAATAAAAATAATTTTTATTAAAAATAAAAAATTTATTACAATTTAAAATAAAAACCCGATCCGAATCAATGTTGATGCTTGTTTGAATCAAGTACACTGCAATGGCGATTCGCTATTGGATTCCTCATTCTTCTAGCTTCCGTGATGGGTCGTGGAACCTCAAGGGATTAGGTTCCTCAAGCCTGGACTGGTCAGTTGTGGATGTTGCGAGGACGACCCACCTTGATAAAATAACGACCGGAGGTGTTTGCATAAACCACGGCGGGGGTGTCTGAATCCCGTATGGTGAAGGAGGCTGGTAGAAAGAAATGTTCCTCGGCTGGCCAGTTGGAGTAGTCGAGAATGGACTCGAACAGACCTTGCATTCCAACACAGGGTGGGGTGGAAAAGGAAACATATACGGGTTAGGATACATATAAGGGGTAGGTACTTTTGGCATAAAGGGTGAAGGTGTGATGTCGTTGTTGTCAATTTGAACTAATGGGCCCGGTGGTTGTGTAGAGTCTTGTTGCTAGGCGTGACTATGTCGTATTGTTGATGGCCCCGTGTCATCACCCCTTCTCCTTGGATTTAAGGGGCTCCGACGTTCCCTTTGTTGATGAAGTTGTCGTCGCCTCTCTTCTTCCGAATGCAGATCGACTTACCATGGATCCTAAACCATGACATGTATTCCCAAGACGCACGCTAACTCGGGGCGATGATCGGTTCCGGATAGGTAAATAGTCATACCGGTTCTCCCACGTCTCGATATGTTCTGACCAAAATCTTGGCCAATCCATGTGCAACTGCCGTAAGTCCACTTTGTGCTCATCATCGAGCACCTCGGCACGGAATCGGTTGTCGGAATCAAATTGTCGCAGAACCCGACTGGTGGTGCATCTCCACGGTCGCATAGGTGATCAATGGGACCTTCGCGTGCCAACAGTTTGGATTTTGGAAGAACTCTTTCAGAATTACTGCCCGAATTGCCGGATCCTCATACAGTGTCCATTGAAACTATATTAACATTACAAAAATATTAGTTTTATACATAATACTAAACACTAAATACGAAATACTAAATTATAAATACAAAATTCGAAACTTACTTGTGATTTCGACCGTTGGTCCAATAGAAGCCGTATATCTTCAAGCGAGGCAGGTATTCCGGCATGACTCATGAATGGTTCCACCTAATTAAATAAATTTTTAGCATACAATTATACTATAAATCTACGTAATAATTGTAAAATATAAATTAAATTTACCTTATTATCAGTGGGAATGAATATGGTTGGTCGAGTCGAGGACGTAAAAATAGAAATCGAAACGATGCCCATGACTGCAGTAGTGATAAGCAACCTCCGATTTTTGCTTTACCCGGCCGCGTCGCCCCGCACATCTCTCGATACAACCTCGATAGCACGGCAGACCCTCAACTCAATTCACCGGTTGCTCTAAAATCAGCAAGTTTCAGCAGCCATCTCAAGTGTACGAGGTTTCTAGAAAGGTCCGGCATCAGATAGCCTCCAATTATCTGAAGAATGTATGCCCGAGCATGCCGTATTCACTCTATTTCGGTCGAACCCTCATTCGGCTCTGGGAATGTGTATCGTAACTAGGCCATCTCGATCCGACCTCCATGAATTTTATCCGAAATGGCACCCAGAAGCTCGTAGCATACGGCCATCCAATCACCAGAAGTTGCGGACCGGTGACTCTGGGCGAATCCACCGGTAATCCTAATCGCAATCGCACATCTTCGAGTGATGGTACACTCTCCGCATGGAAGATGGAAAGTGTCGTCTCGGGTCCCACCTCTCTATCAACGACCGATCAAAAGCGGCTCCAACTTGAACCCCTACCTATCATCGCCACGTGCCAAAAACCCGCTTCCCGAGTAATTCTCGATCAACGGCGATGGGGACCATGCATGTTATGGATATAACATTCCAACACCGATCTACGATTGTTTAAAAATTATAAAAAATTAATTAAAATTGCATAATTATAAAAAATATTAAATAATATTGAAAAATTAAAATTAAAACTTACCATTTGCATTTGCTCAACGGAGATGTGCTTGTTGTCTAGACGAAGTAATTCCCCGACCATTGTAATACGATCGAAAATTTTAAAATTTTCAAAAAAATATATTAAAAAATTAAAAGAGCTTTTTGTAAATAGTAAGGACTATTTTGAAATTTGAGAGTAAATTTCAAGGACTTTGAGAGAAAATTGAGAGAAAATTGAGAGAAGGATTAAAATGTGAAAAAAATAAAAGGTTGAGGGGTTTTATAGAAAAAATTTTGACCGTTGGGCCTTTTGACCGTTGGCCAGCAAAGTGTGCCCCTGGGGACGCGCTTTGCTGGCATTTCCCCTCAAAACGCGCTGACGTGGACGCGTTGTGATGGGAAATGGCCTTTTTTCCGTAAATTTTCTAAAAATTGGTCCAATTCCGTAATTTTTTTTTTTTTGGTATATTTAAGATATCTACCCAATAATTTAAGGACTTCTTTTACTTTTCCTTATTTAAAAAAAAGAAAACACACCCAAAAAAGAAAAGAGTGTTACTTTCCTTTTTAACTTGTTTTAGTGCAATCCAAGCATAGAATAAAAGTCATGTGAATAGTTGTTGTTTTAGTGTTTTTCTTATTTCTTACTTTCCGGGAAGATGTGAAAGAGGTTGGGTCATTTGGGGATTGGTTTCAAGCATTAAAATCTTTTTGGTACCATTGACTAGAGTTTATAGTTAAGGTAGTCTAATGAGAGTATGTAGTTTTCATCAATTAATCAAGGTTGTCCGTCTTTACTAGATTTTGACACTACCAATATAGCGTTCATTGCAATCTATAGTTTAATTAAAAGTGTTTTGTTCTCATATTATCATTTACTTCTGATGGCAAACGAATGGAAGCAAAAGAAGGATGGTTCTAAGTGTGGTTTCTAACTTAATTTCTTTTTAATAGAGTGTGTTTTCCTTAGATTTTGTTCCTTAGTGGGTGTGCTCTGATTTGACTCTTAATGAAATTACTATTTTTATAAATAAAAAAAAAGTCTTTAAAATTTATAAAGTTTTTCAAAACAAGAAATGTCGTTGCTGTGGGTGGAGATTTGTTCTCCCCATAATGTTGCTTTTGGTGGCTTCAGTATTCATGGGATAGTGTTGGGCTTTTGGGGTTTGTTTTAGAGTTCTCTTTTAAGTTTGCTGTGCACGTCCAGGGGGTGAGACTGGATTCTTTCATATCGAAGTGGCTTTGCTTTGGGTCAAGGTATCATGAGCTTTTTGGTGATGGAACTTCGTTCAAGTGGAACCGCTTTTGCTCTCCTTTCATGACTTTTTAAACCTTTGTTTTGCAAACCTCAATTACTTCCAGCTCTCTCTCTCTCTCCCTCTTTTTTCTAAATGGAAATTTGAAATTAAATTAGGTAAAGAATTGATTCACTTATTAAAGCACGGTAGGTGCCAAAATTGACTCCTCAACGATGAAACATTTGTTCTCTTATAAAATATGGTTACAATATGCTATTAGTACCTGTATTTTTATAGAGTTTTTAGTTTCTGTATTTTAAAATTAAAATTCAATCTCTTATTTATTTAATTTAAAAATTTTACCAATTAATTTCTGTCAAACATATTTATTTTTTATAAATTATGTCACATAATATGAATATAACCTAATCCACATGATAAATTGATAAATTTTGAAGGGAAATACAATGCTAATAATTAAATTTGAAAATTTTAAATCAGAAAAACAAAAGAAGTTTTTAAGTATAGCAAATGATTTGGAGCTGAAGAATTAAGGTTGAGTTAGTGAACATGGGAAAAACTGGCTGACATTCAAATCAACAAGGGATGTAGTGTAATGGCGAAGGTAGCAACCGACGAGAGCCTGAGAGTTGTAGTTTTTAAGTAATTTATACCTAGCTTTTTGCTGCTCTATATATGGCCATCGTTTGCCTGTACATCCATGTTTGCGTTATAAATGTTTGAATCAACATGAGAACCATGGTCGGATGAGAAAATAAATCAATTCTATGTTTATGTTTGCCTGATAATAATCAAAAGTGATTAAGGGCATCCTCATGCTTAAATTGATATTGTTGTTTAACTCAATTAATAGTAAAAAACACATTAATAATCTGGTCTTTCAACCATGTATAATAATTGACAAGAAAACAAAGGTTAATGGGTTTTATTAGTGTTTCATCATCAAACCAGAATATATATGTGAGATGATGGTTTAATCAGCAGCATATGAAGTAGTGCAAATTCAAGGCAAGTATAAAGGTCAAATAAGCTTATTCAGTGCATACGTTAATAATGTCACTTTGGAACACACAAACGAAAATATCAACATCTTTGATCAGATTAGCAGATCTTAGTACATCCCAATGCTTTACTTTTTGTGTATACTCTTGTTGCGAGGTGGCCATTCATGCAATGACGAGCTCTTCATGCGAAGTTGCAAGTTGAAACAAGTCTATGAGCTCAACCAAAAGTATGAGCTTATAAAAAGATGCGAGCTCAACTCAAGTTGCTTGTTAAGTAAGATGCGAGCTGTTATCAGTTGTTGGCGAACCCCAAATATATTACAAGAAGGGTTGGCATATTCTGCTAATATGATATTTTATAATTAGTCTGTTTGCTGATGTAACTTGCTAAAGAAAGCAGTGTTAGTATTGCTTTGACTTTTTTAAGTACTGACTTTTACCTAATCAATTTATGTATAAGTTCCATCTTTGTATTTTTAAGGTGTTTTAGTGGAGTTTGTTGAATTATCTGTAACAACTACACCTATATATATATATATATATAAATATATATATTGTAATTCATGTGAAATGAAGATGATGCTCAACTTCTCTAAACTCCAACAGTTCTATACAATTATTAGCCAAAGCTTGTTTGCCAAGTCACAACTTGGGCCGTATATATGGAGGATCAGTTCTTTCTCAAGTCGCTCTCCTAAAGTACCTTGAGTCATCTGCAAAACTCTTGTGTGATGGATTAATATCAAGGTTCTTAGACACAGGTGGGTGTTAAAGATATAGAAATAGCATAGAAAATTACAGAAATTGCTTAGCTTTATTCATGCACCAACGTTTACATATATAGCAGTAACGTAACTGCTCTTTAGTAGCTAACCACTAACAGCCTGCTGCTAACTACTACTTATTAACAAACTAACAGTTTTAACTGACTTCATTTATTACTCTAACAGTGGGGAGTTAAAGTTCCTTCTATACTTCTCATAAGAAGCCAGTAGAGAATGAAGCTCAATGACAGAACTCACTCTACGGAATCACCCCATAAAGATCCATCTTCAGCCTGAATGTCCACCTCATTGAAAACCTGAAAATATTTTTTTGTACAAAAATAAAAACTGCTAAATAAACGCACAACTTTTGGGTACCTATGGAAATGGTAGTATTAACTAATTACCATTGGTAGTTGAAGAATGGCCTAATTGTAAAGTGGATAGCTGCACACTTCTGGAATACAGCTCTTAACCCAGTTTATATCAATGTCCTGCAGTGTTTGAAGCTGATCAATCTATCCAAGTAATTGGAGGTTTATAAAATAGTTCCAATATTTTTTTTTCTAGAAATACACACGGATTATTCAAAAAAAAAAAGTTTGAATCCTAAGGCTGTGTTGTTATGCCACTTGTTAATGACAGATAGATTAACAATCTTGGATAGATAATGATGAAAAAACGAGAACAATTAACGGGTAAAAGGTGAATTTGTGGCCGAGGGTGTTTTAATGGTGGGCTTTTATTATGAGTTACAACAACGATGAACGAAATAAGGAATATTATATTTTCGGAGATCATGTGAACTGCAAAGTAGCATTGTAAGTTACGTAGTTATGATTAGTATATTCAGGACATCCAATAGACAAACCTCTTAACATAGAACCAATAGCTATGATTGGATGATTGGTTAGTGAGGAAGAAACCCTATTGGATGGCTTTAGTGAACAAAAATTGACGTCAGTCAACAAAGATAAACTATTTGTTGAGTCTTAAACAGCAAAAACAATGAAATTTGATGTTTGAAAGTTTAAAAGCAGAAGCAAAACGGATGAGCAATTGAGAGAACAAGCTAACAACTCTCATTACTTGAAAAAGAAATTAATACATGAACTTAAGTAGCTAGTTTACATTGGAAGAAAATAAAACTTGCTTGTGCAAGTAGCTAAACTATTAAATCAGCATAATGAGTACCTAAAAGCTACCAAATCAGCTAAGTACTTAACTAATCCTGAGCTAATACAAAAGTTACAATGAAAAAGCAAAAGGAAACTATCACATGAACTAAGCTAACAAATTACATAATGGACAAAAGCTTGCTCTCTTTGGATCGCTTGGTTACTTGCGTGCTTGTGCTTGGTTGCATGGCGACTTGCATGTTCTTCTTTGAAGTTGCCACTTTCGAAACCGCTCCTTGGCAATGAGGCGACAAACTCCAATCTCTTTTCTCAAACTCTCGAATCTTGTGGCGCCAAAGGCTTGGTCAAGATGTCGACAAATTGATCCTCGAATCGCAATGGACTAAGTGATTTCCTTTGTCAATTCAAACCTCTCTCACAAAATGATATCTAATCTTAAAGTGCTTGGTTTTGCCATGAAACACGGGGTTCTTGGCAATTGCAAGCTGATTGATCGATTATCAACTTTGATCTTAGTTGCTTTTGCTTGATTAATATTTAAATCATCTAGAAGCTTTCTAAGCCAAATAGCCTGATTAACAGTAGTAGCAGCTGCAATGTACTCAGCTTCTGCAGTGGATTGAGCTACTGTCTATCGCTTCTTTGAACTCCAGTTGAAAACACTTAAGCCTATGGTGAAGAAGTAGCCTGAAGTGCTCTTCATATCGTCAACTGAACCAACTCAATCACTGTCTGAATAACCAATGAGCTTTAACTCCTCTGCCTTTTTAAACTTCACACCAAAATTTAAGGTTCCTTTGACATATCTTAGGACCCTTTTAGCAGCCTTAAAATGTGCAACATTGCAGCAATGCATGAACCTCGAGAGAAGGCCAACTGCATATAAGATGTCCGGCCTTGTTGCTGTCAAATACAGTAGACAACCAATCAAACTCCTTACCCCTTTTCATCCACTCTATCATGTTCACTAGAGGTTGACAGTTTCTCTCCTAATGCCACTGGGGTGCTAGCAGGCTTGCACTTTGACATGCTGAACTTGTTTAGAACTTTCAGTGCAAATGCTTGCTGACTTATAAAAATGCCTTACTCTTCCTGATTTACTTCCATACCAAGAAAATATGTCATTAAACCAAGATCAGTCATCTCGAAAACATCTAGAATTTGCTTCTTAAAGTCTTCAATCAGCTCACCTTCATTGCCAGTGACTAACAAGTCATCAACATACAAGGAAACAATTAGCAAGGTCTCCTCTTTAGCTTTCTTAACATACAGAGTAGGCTCACTTATGCTCTTTGTGAACCTGAACCTTGACAAGTAAGCATCCATCCTATCATACCAGGCCTTTGGAGCCTGTTTTAGGCCATACAAGGCCTTCTTGAGCTTGTAGACTCTGTGTTCCTCACTAGGGATCTTGAAGCCTTTAAGCTGTTCAATGAAGATTTCTTCATTGAGAAATCCATTTAAAAATGCTGATTTGACATCCAATTGATGCACTTTCCACTGTTTCTGAGCTGCCAAGCAATTAACAGCCTTATCGTGTCTAACCTTGCAACAGGTGCAAAGGTTTCAAAGAAATCGACCCCTTGCTGCTGGCTGTATCCTTTCACAACCAACCTGGCCTTGTGCTTGTTCAGTGACCCATCTGCATTGTTCTTGGTCCTGAACACCCATTTGATACCAATAATCTTCCTATTTGTTGGTCTATCAACTAGCTCCCAAGTCTCATTTTTTTGAATCATTCTCAGCTCAGCTCTCATTGCTTCTTACCAACAACTTTCTTTTGCTGCTTCTTCATAGCAGGAAGGCTCTACCATGGTCATAGCACACCTTTCATAAACGTCTGCTAGTGTCTTAGTGCCTCTAACAGGTGCATCATCATAGTCATCTTCAGTTACAGATTCAATTTCAGCATGCTGCAAGTCAAAATTATTCTTATCTTCTTCAAGCAGACTTGAATCAGTTTCATTCCATTTCCAGTTGGTTGCTTCATTAAACTTTACATCTCTGCTTAACACAATCTTCTTGGTTGATGGATCAAATATCCTATACCCCTTTTTTACACTGCTGTAACCAATAAGTACCCCCTGGCATGGACTTTTTTCCGTTTAGTTCTCTTCTCAGCTGGCACCAATGCATAGCACAAACAACCAAATAACTTTAGGTGTGTGATAGTTGGTTTTTGTCCAAACCAAGCTTCAAATGGTGTTTTGCCCTGAACAACATTAGTTGGCAACCTATTCAGCAAGTAAACAACTGTGTTTATAACCTCAGCCCAAAATTGCTAGGCATTTTAGCTTGCAACTAGCTTGGTTCTCAGCCAATGCCTTGAATTTGCAAAGAAAATCAACAACATCTGACTTTTGCTTCAAGAAGCTTACCCAACAAAACCTTGTGCAGTCATATATAAACAGTGCAAAGTACCTATTTCCATTTAAGGAGGTGGTCTTCATAGGTCCACAAATGTCTGTATGGACCAGTTGGAGCCTCTCTTGAGCCCTCCAAGCGTTGTTGACAAGGAAGGGCAGCCTAGTCTGTTTGCCAAGTTGACAAACATCACACACATCCCCTTTTGGCTCGATCTTGAACATGTCTTCAATCAAGTTCATTTTGTGCAGCAAGCCTACTGACTTGTAATTCGCATGCCCCAACCTCCTATGACAAAAACTTGATTCATCAGCCTGAGCTGTATGTGCACTTGGTTCTAGCTGATTCACATCCAAAATGAAAGCTCGATCATTCATGGCTACAGTTGCTAACACTTGATCCACAGCATCTTTAATCACACAATTTTTGCCTTCAAAAGAAAGAGAGTACCCCTTCTCCAATAGCTGACTAACACTCAACAAGTTTTGGTCAATGTCAGGTGCATAAAGAACCTCAGAAATAGTTTTGTTACCTGACTTGGTGCCAATAACTGCCTTGCCCTTACCTTTGGCCTCGAGGAGCTCACCATTTTTAATTCTGACTTTAGATTTAAATGTGGTGTCTAGCTCCTTAAACATGCTCTTGTTTGAAGCCATGTGGTGAGTGCATCCACTATCAATCAGCCACCTCTTGCTGACCTTGCTCGAGCTGACAAAATAGGAGGCTGTGAAAACAAACTCCTCCTGTGCTTTAACATCCTCAGTAGCTTGAGCTTGATTCTGATGTTGTGGCTGTGGTTTTGGCTTATTCTTGCACACTTTCTTAATGTGGCCAAGCTGTTTGTAGCCTCTACATTGAATATCTGGCCTGTACCAGCAATATTTCTCAAGGTGAGTAGTCTTCTTACAATGAGCATAAGGTGGAAACTTTTTCTTGACAACAGCATCCTTTTTGCCTTTATCTTTCTTTTCTGTCTAAGGCTTTTTGCCTTTGAAATTTGTGTTTTCTCTTCCTCTTGCCTGAAAAGCCCCCTCAGAGTGCTCCTCCATTTTGTTTGCTCTTCTTTGCTCTTATGCATAGAGAGCATTTATTAGCTCTATCAAAGAGATGGATGAAAGGTCCCTTGAATCCTCCAAAGAAGAGATTTTTGATTCATACTTCTCTGGCAAGGTTGTTATGACTTTTTCAACTACCCTTTGGTTGCTAAAATCATCTCCAAGCATTCTTATGTTATTGACAGTGGCCATGATCCTGTCAGCATATTGCTTGATGGTTTCTGACTCCTTCATCCTCAGATTCTCAAAGTCCCTTCTTAGGTTGGTTAGCTGCTATTGCCTTGTCTTGTCTGACCCTTGAAACTCCTCTTTGAGGTTGTCCCAGGCCTCTTTTAGAGTGTCATGGGCCATTATCCTGATGAAAATCACATCTGAAACTCTATTTTTAAGACAAGACATGGCCTTATACTTCTTGGCACAGTCTTAATTATGCTGCATGATCTGAGCTATGGTCGGATTAGCTCTCAAAGGTGGTGGCTCTATGTCATTCAGAACAACATTCCACAAGTCATGTGCCTGCAGGTATGTCCTTATTTTCACAGCCCAAATGTTGTAGTTTTCACCAGCAAAGACAAGTGGTGGTGGTGAGAAACTCATTTTGTAGCAACCAAAAACAAAAATAGCTCCTGTTTCTTTTCTTTCAAAATCATGTCACTAAAAAACAATGCATAACTAAGGCCCTTCAAAGATAACTGGCTCTTGATACCATTTGTTGAGTCTTAAATAACAAAAATAATGAAATTTGATGTTTGAAAGCTTAAAAATAGAAGCAAAACGGATAAGCAATTGAGAGAACAAGCTAACAAATCTCATTACTTGAAAAAGAAATTAATACATGAACTTAAATAGGTAGTTTACATTGGAAGAAAATAAAGCTTGCTTATGCAAGTAGCTAAACTGTTAAATCAGCATAATGAGTACCTAAAAGCTACCAAATCAGCTAAGTACTTAACTAATCCTTAGCTAATACAAAAGTTACAATGAAAAAGCAAAAGGAAACTATCACATGAACTAAGCTAACAAATTACATAATGGACAAAAGTTGCTCCTGCTAGACTGCTTGGTTACTTGCGTGCTTGTGCTTGGTTGCATGGCGGCTTGCATGTTGCTGCTGAAGTTGCCACCTTTGAACATTATTGAAGGTAGATGAAGTTCCAAGCTTTAGAATTGAAAATCATGTGGTTAGTCAAAAAGCTCGACACCATATAAAAATAATTGAAAGCCTATGAAATGTGTCCAATAATTTCTTATAATTACATGAAAAATTCAAAATATTTTAAAAATAAAATAGAATAAGAATAATAACAATTTATTTGATTTTTTTCATATCTTTTTAAGACTAGTCTATTACAGTGAACCAGATCGTATACTTTAGATATAGGTTTAATTAGCAGCATATGAACTGCTGCAAATTCAAGGGCAATGTAAAGATGTTAGAAGTTGATTTATGTTATCAGTGCTTGGGCAGCGCATGCTTGAGCTCTTCCCGATACGTACAGCCCCATATGTATAGGAAAAACAAATATATATCTTTTTGGCCGGAACCCAGGTCCTTATCTAATTCCATATCTTTACACTTCACCATACCAAATTTAAAATTGTAGCTTTAGAACAAAAGAGGCTTTGAATTATTGTTATTGTTAGAAATTGGCCTTCCATGCAGCCCATGCAACTCGAGAGAAGTAGCGCATGCAGCAAGAAAGGTGGCCAAGCAATCAAGCCGTGCAGGAGCTATTATTGCAAGTGGAAATTTCAACCATTTTGTTTATTTTGTAAAGATCAGTTAATGTAATGTATTCTAGTTGAATTGGAACTATGTTAGGTTGATATTTTATGTAGTCTTGATGTTGATTGAGCTGATTATATCAGCAATACAAAGTGTACAAGTTAATGTTTCAAGTTTCCATGTAATTTAGTGGTATTAAGTAAACATTAGGTGATGACTAGCTAAGATTGGCATTGTCATTTGTTGTTGCTGTAAACCAATGTTGTTTTGTAATGAAATATATTAGATTTCATGCAACTTAAGCCCATTTTTCTTTGTTTCTCGTTGCTGTTCTTTTTTCTTAGCAAATTTTTATCTTTCTTCTTCACCAAGCATCGAGGCTTGCTGTACAAGCTTGCTGCTCAGCTTGCTAAATCTTGTCATAACACCAACAATTAGTATCTAGAGCCATTATCTTAGAAGACCTGTTGCTATTAAACTTGAAATCAAATGGCTGCAAACTTTTCTCCAGCAACACCACCAATTTTTAGTGGTGAAGGGTTCCACATATGGGCTGTGAAGATGAAGACTTACTTGCAGGCATTCGACCTATGGGAAGTGATCAACACCGATGTTGAGCTAGCTTCTCTTTGAGCCAATCCAACAGTGGCTCAGATGAGGCAGCATGCTGAAGAGAGAACAAAGAGGCACAAAGCCATGTTCTACATACAGAATTGTGTCTCTGATGTGATCTTCACAAGGATTATGGTTTGTGAGACTCCCAAACAGGCCTGGGACAAGTTGAAAGAGGAGTTCCAAGGCACTGAAAGAACCAGGTAGCAGCAGCTCTTGAACTTGGAAGGGATTTTGAGAATTTGAATATGAAAGAGGAAGAAACTGTCAAGCAGTACTTAGATAGAATCATAGCTGTGGTTAACAGCATAAGGTTGCTAGGAGAACAGTTCAGTGAGGTAAGAATTTTAGAGAAGGTGCTCTCAACATTGCCTGAGAGATATGAAACAAAAATATCATCCCTAGAGGATTCGAGAGACTTGGCCAGCATCTCCTTGACAGAGCTTATCAATGCTCTGTATGCTTAGGAGCAAAGGAGGGCCAGTAGACTGGAAGAGCACCAAGAAGGTGCCTTCCAAGCCAAAAACAAAACCAGCCTCGAGCACCACTTCCTACAAAGGTAAGAAAGCTTGGAAAGACAAGCCTAAGTCTGAAGCTACTAGGAGAAGGGATCAACTATGCAGGCATTGCAAAAGACCAGGCCATCCAGAAGCAAACTGTTGGTTTAGGCCAGATGCAACATGTCAGTATTGCAAGAAGAAGGGCCATGTTAAAAGGGTTTGCAAAAACAAGGGCAGATCAAGGCAGACTCAACATCAACAGCCAAAGGCTGAAGCTCAAGTAACTGAAGAAGGTAGTGACCATGAAGAACATGTCTTTGCAGTCTTATGCTCAGTTGCAAAGGAGAAGAGCTCAAGAGGATGGCTCCTAAATAGTGGCTGGACCAACCACATGTCACTAGATGCAACCATCTTTAAGACTTTGGATAGGAGCTGCCAAACCAAGGTTAAAGTTGGCAATAGTCAGTTCATCAAGGCTGAAGGCAAAGGGGATGTGTTGATATGCACTTTCACAGGTAACAAGCTCATCTCAAATGTGTTGCTTGTACCTGAAATTGAAAAAAACTTGCTCAGCATAGCCCAACTGCTAGAAAAGGGCTACTTAGTGGTTTTCAAGGGCAAGGAGTGCCAAATTGCTGATCCAAATGGATCAAGCTTCATGACAGTCACTATGACTGACAAATGTTTTGAAGTAAACTGGTCAAGTGGCTCAAACTCAGCCTACACAGCCTCAACTAATGAGTCTAAGCTTTGGCACCAAAGGCTTGGTCATGCCAACTTCAGATCGATGGCTCGGATGGTCAGTGAAGACTTGGTTGAAAACTTCACTAACTCAGTGAAACATGAAGATGTTTGTGAAGTGTGCCAGCTAGGAAAACAAGCCAGGCAACCATTTCCCTCGAATCAAGCCTAGAGAGCCTTAGAAAAGCTTCAGTTTGTGCACACTGATGTGTGTGGTCCCATGAAGACTAAATCACTCAGTGGAAATAGGTATTTCATTCTGTTCATTGATGATTCTTTAAGATATTGCTGGATTTATTTCTTAAAGCAGAAATTAGAAGTGGCTCAGGTGTTCCTGAAGTTCAAGGCAGCTGTTAAAACTGAAACAGGCTACAAGCTCAAGACCATCAGGTCAAATAATAGGACTGAGTATACCTCAGTTCAATTTCAAGCTCACTGTGAGAATGCTGGCATTAAGCATCAACTGACCAATGTCTATACTCCCAACAGAATGGAGTGAGTGAAAGAAAGAATAGAAGCTTGATGGATATGGCCAAATGTCTTATGTTTGAGAAAAAAATGCCAAAAACCTTATAGGCAGAGGCAGTGAACACAGCTATCTATCTTCAAAATAGACTTTCAACCAAGGCTTCATCAAAGAAGACTCCATTTGAAGCTTGGTTTAGATTCAAGCCATCACTGGCTCACCTTAGAACCTTTGGATGCCTATGTTATGCACAGGTTCCAACTGTTAAAAAAAGCAAGCTGGATGAAAGAGCTCAAGTAGGCATACTGGTAGGCTATAGCCTAAACAAAAAGGGCTATAGAATTCTGGTTCCCTCAACAAACAAAGTCCTAGTAAGCAGAGATGTGGTGTTCAATGAAAAGGTAAACTGGAATTGGGAGAAGAATGAGTCAGAGGCAACTTTTGAAGAGTTGTTGCTTGATCAAGTAGAACCTGAACAAGTTGGTCCAGAAATGGACTTTGATGATGAGCCAATCAGAGGAACAAGGCCCTTGGCAGAAATTTATGAAAGGGCACAAGTGGCCATAGTAGAGCCAACTTGTTTTGAGGAAGCTGAGTTAGATAAAAGATGGAAGGAAGCAATGGTTGATTGATAGAGAAGAATCAGACATAGGAGCCGGTTGAAAGGCCTACAAACAGAAAGACCATTGGTGTCAAATGGGTTTATCGAACCAAACAGAATGCAGATGGAAGTTTGAACAAGTTGAAGGCTAAACTGGTTGTCAAGGGGTTCAGCCAAAGATATGGCCTAGACTATATGGAGACATTTGCATCAGTAGCTAGGCTTGGTACAATAAGACTACTAGTTGCCTTAGCAGCTCAAATGAACTGGAAATTCACTAGCTTGATGTGAAGTTAGCCTTTCTCAATGGCTTCCTTGAAGAAGAGATCTATGTTGACCAACCACAAGGCTTTAAGGTGACTAGTAAGGAAGACATGGTGTATAAGCTGAATAAAGCCTTGTATGGCTTGAAACAAGCACCAAGGGCTTGGTACAGCAGAATCGATGGGTACTTGATTAGTTTAGAATTTGAAAGGAGCATAAGTGAACCAACATTGTATGTCAAAAAAAAGGAAGCTGAAACACAGCTTATTGTGTCTCTTTATGTAGATGACCTGTTGGTGACAGGAGGAGATCATGCTATGCTAGTTGATTTCAAGACCAAAATGCAACAAATGTTTAAGATGTCTGACTTGGGGCTGATGACCTACTTTCTAGGCATGGAAGTCACACAAACTCAGAAGGGAATATGTCTAATTCAGAAGGCTTTTGTTGTGAAAATTCTACACAAGTTCTCAATGGAAAACTGCAAAACAACAAGCACACTAGTTGCTGTTGGAGAAAAGCTATCGAGCCAAGGTGTTTTCGAGAAGGTATGTGAGTAAACTTATAGAAGCCTAGTAGGTTGTTTTTTATACTAGACAGCTACTAGGCTAGATATAATGTATGTTATGAGTTTACTCTCAAGATTCATTCATTGTTACAATGAAAGTCACTTCAAATCTGCCAAGAGAGTCCTCAGATACATCAAAGGCACTTTGAGCTATGGCATGTTGTTTAGCAAGGCTGAACATTTGAAATTAGTTGGGTATACTGACAGTGACTGGGCTGGCTCGATGGATGATATGAAAAGTACATCTGGTCATGCTTTTAGTTTTGGATCAGCCATGTTTTGTTGGAGCTCGAGAAAACAAAGTCTTGTGGCACAATCAACAGCAGAAGCAGAATATGTTTCTGCTGCTGCTGTAGTTAACCAAGCCATATGGCTTAGAAAAATCATGTCTGATTTAAACCTCGATCTAAATGGTTCTACAAAGATCTATTGTGACAACAAATCAGCTGTTGCAATAGCAAAAAATCCTGTTTTCCATAGGAGAACCAAGCATTTCAGCATAAAACTCCATGTTGTTCGAGAAATGAAGCAAGCTCAGGAAGTTGAATTAGTCCATTGTAATTCAGAAGATCAAGCTGCTGATATCTTAACCAAAGCTCTCAACAAGTTAAGATTTTGCAAATTGAGAGATGTAATAGGAGTATGCAGCATGGAGACTAAGGAGGAGTGTTAGAAATTGGCCTTCCATGCAGCCCATGCAACTCGAGAGAAGCAGCGCATGCAGCAAGAAAGGTGGCCAAGCAATCAGGCCGTGCAGGAGCTATTATTGCATGTGGAAATTTCAACCATTTTGTTTATTTTGTAAAGATCAGTTAATGTAATGTATTCTAGTTGACTTGGAACTATGTTAGGTTGATATTTTATGTAGTCTTGATGTTGATTGAGCTGATTATATCAGCAATACAAAGTGTACAAGTTAATGTTTCAAGTTTCCATGTAATTTAGTGGTATTAGTTAAACATTAGGTGATGACTAGCTAAGATTGGCATTGTCATTTGTTGTGGCTGTAAACCAATGTTGTTTTGTAATGAAATACATTAGATTTCATGCAACTTAAGCACCATTTTTCTTTGCTTCTCGTTGCTGTTTTTGTTTCTTAGCAAATTTCTGTCTTTCTTCTTCACCAAGCATCGAGGCTTGCTGTAGAAGCTTGCTGCTCAGCTTGCTAAATCTTGTCATAAAACCAACAGTTATTTAAGAGAGAAACAGACATAGTGACTGAATCATGTTAATAATAGCCATGACTCCAGCTAATTAGATATTGGGTCCTTTCTGAACTATAAAACTTGTTTTTAAGTTTGATCAGCTGCTAAATGATCTATTAGTTTCTTTCTCTTATAAAAGTCTCACGTTTTTCTACTGAAAGGCCGATAATGATTTTTTAACCTCCTTGCACTTCACTAGTTTTTGTCCCATTTGATTGAAACAACTATTTCTCCACCTTTTTATGAAGAAAATTCAATTTCGTACAGCTTCAAATCACCGTTCGCCACATATTCATAGAACAAGACAAACACATCATTACCCCACATCCAACCTGTTCTCTACTCATAAATTATTGATACTAATCTTCATTGACAATGGCATTCCATCTTACCCCCTTCATTACATTATCCTACATTAAATCATTTCCTTTTTTCTGATGCCAGTTTTGTCATTTCACTACCTTTACTCCTATCTACCCTTGTCTCCATTAATGTGCAATAATACAGAACAAGACAACTGATAATCCTAACCAGAAGAAGAAAAAAAAGAAAAGCTTCATCACTGGATGTCTTCTTCGGCCATCACCAGTGCAAATGCACCGCTCCTCGGGGAAAACAAGCCACCGGCAAAGCATACATCGGTCTCCAGCGCCGTGTTCAATGTGTCAACTAGCATTATTGGTGCTGGAATTATGTCCATCCCAGCAACTCTCAAGGTGCTAGGAGTAATCCCAGCATTTATGTTGATAGTGATTATAGCTTGGCTAGCAGACATCTCGGTTGAATTTCTGATGAGGTATACACATGCTGGGAAGTCAACCACTTATGCCGGTGTCATGAAGGAGTCGTTTGGGTGGATTGGATCTGTCCTGGTGCAGTTATGTGTCATTACAAATAATCTTGGTTGCTTGATCATTTATTTGATTATTATTGGTAAGTTCTTTTGCAGCTAGTAAGTTGTACAGGTTGTGGATAAGTTTCATAATCTATTTGAATAGTTCAACTTAGCTCTGTAGATTATAGATAAGAGTCTGAAGCTATTTGAGTGATTATTTATAAAATGTTCTGATGTTTAGTATTGTGCTTTTTAGGGGATGTTCTTTCAGGAAATCAACCTGAAGGATCAGTGCACTTAGGCGTTTTACAAGAATGGTTAGGCATTCACTGGTGGAATTCCCGTGCCTTTTCAATCCTTTTCATTGTTGCTTTCATTATGCTTCCATTGGTTTCATTTAGGCGTGTAGGTAAGTTTTTCTCCAAAAGATATGTCCTGTTTCTATATGAAGATGATTTCTTATCTTATATACAGAACTGAGTAATAATTGTTTATGTTATGATATTGAGTTTGTCGTCGAGAATCTTATCTGTTAACTTGGCCTGAATTTGCAGATGCATTAAGGTTCAGTTCTGCATTAGCTGTTTTTCTAGCTGTGCTGTTTGTTGCCATCAGTTCAGTGATGGCAATAGCTGCACTTGTCGAAGGGAAAACCGAAACCCCGAGACTGCTGCCTTACTTGGACAGCAATGCCTCTTTTTTCGATCTCTTCACTGCTGTCCCGGTTATTGTAACAGCTTTCACATTTCATTTCAATGGTAAGGGCGTTCTGGTATTCATATGAGTGCTTGTTTTCATGCTAGTTCTAACATTCATATGCCTCTTTTTATGAATGAATGCAGCTCATCCAATTGGTTTAGAGATGGACAAACCTTCTGATATGATGAAAGCAGTCCGAATTTCACTGATACTCTGCGGTACCATCTACTTTACAGTTGGGATCTTCGGATACCTTCTTTTTGGTGAATCGATCATGCCTGATATACTTGTTAATTTCGACCAAAATTCTGGTTCAGCACTCGGTTCTTTACTCAATGATGTAGTTCGGTTGAGCTATGCCCTTCACCTAGTGCTGGTGTTTCCCCTCTTAAACTTCTCATTAAGGGCCAATATTGATGAATTCCTTTTCCCAAGTAGGCCTATCCTGGCAAAAGATAACACCAGATTCATGTCCCTCACTCTTATTCTGCTAGCCATTTGCTATTTGGCAGCCATAGCCATCCCTAACATATGGTATTTCTTTGAATTTATGGGATCAACCTCTGCAGTCAGCCTTGCTTTTGTCTTCCCCGGTGCTATTGCTCTTAGGTATCATCTCTATCTAATAAACTGGATTCATATTGTCCGTAGCCTTAAAGACATTCCTGCTAAGTCTCTTCCTTTTTCCCTTTACAATTGCAGGGATGTTCATGGAATATCGACATCAAGAGATCGGATTGTGTCTGCAGTAATGATAATTTTGGCTGCTGTTACAAGTGTAATAGCCATTTCCTCTAACATATACAGCTTTTTCACCTGAAACAGATTATCACTTGATTCCTCCTCACCTTCCGCAGAGATGCTTGAATTCTAGGGTAAAAATCAAGTCCCCTTAATTAGCATTTTTTTTTTTCTCCCTTGTCTTGTAAGCAATAAACACATCATATGTTGACAAAAATAAATTCAGATAGATACATGTATTTTTCTGAAAACAGACTTCCAAGAATGGATGCTTTTACAGGTCTTTTAGATCTTTTTTGCTAAGTATGTTGTCCTCGAACATCCAATGAAGAATCCTTGCAAACAATACCATAAGATTTCATGGATCATTCCAAGTTAACTTGCTGATTGTATACATGAAATCCCAACCGGTATGCCGGAGAAGATCTCATCCATGTTTATCTTCTATGCTTGACACAAATGAAAAATAGGATATGTCTATTTGGTCCCTTGGCCTTCTAAAATGACTTTCTGAAGCCTTTTTTTGTTCATCATTCTTTTCTGATTGATCTGCCAAGCACCAATTTTGGAAGCCAAAAAGCTTTTATTAACTATAAGTTGACAACGTATGTGCTATCTGTAATTTTCTGAGAGCCATTGGTGTCAACTTGCACCTTATTACTTGTTTCATCCTTTATTATTTGATTTTAAGGCTTATAGAAAGATGATTTCCTTAACATTTTTAAACATTACATTGTTTATTCATTTAAGCTCACACTTAGAATTATGTAGGCCACATGCTCCTGAATACTAGTAACTGTTCCTGTTTGTTTGTACCAAGTTTTGCTGTAGCATAAGATGGATTTATTCATTCAACAAAGATATATATCTATATATATATATCTGACAAGTTCGCTAAATCTGACATCAATAAATACATGTAGAAGATCCCGAAGCTAACTTATTTGGTTCATATAACCAGCCTTACAAGGTTGTATTCAGTAGGTTTAGTGTTCGGATCCCAGCATCCGGAAACCCTTCCCCTATCACTCGGCTAAGCCTCTTTTGTACCCCAAAGAAAAAAACAATGGAAAACTCGAAATTTTTTTACAAGAAAGACGAAAGCAGAAACTATATGAAACATGTAACAACAGGTCATTCACATTCAACAAGGATGATTATCAGTGCTGCAATGAATGCATAATCCACTCCTGAATGAACACTAACCCTGAAACTCTCTTTCTTACCCTGACAGGTTGCCAAAAAAGAAAACCTGTATAAGTATATTATTGCCAACATTGAATTTTCAATTCAGCTTTTGAGATTCTGATTTAATTCAGAAAACAGGACCAAAAAGAAAAAAAAAGGCATCTTACCTCTGCAAGAATAGTATCTCCTTTATAAACTCATATATTGAGATGGATAATTGGAACCTACAACCATGAAGCTGCTGATATCCTTATCTATGTTGCCTACTAAAAACACTTCAAGCCTTGTTTTCATTGGTTGAAAGCGTGATCGCTGCACGGTAAAAAGAAGTTGACTTTTCTCTGACCTTTCACCTCTATGAACCATCCATTTTTTTACCAGTGATTGCCTTGTGAACACATCAGCAGGAGGAAAAAAAGTGTAAGAAAGAAGATGATATACCAAAGTAGTTTTCAATAATTTAGAACCAAAAAGACACATTATATACACATATGGATTAGAAATCCTCGTAGTTCAGCTCATTTTCAAGCTATGCCATCCGGAGTCTTCATTATTCCTGAAGTCTTCGTGTTTAAACTTATATGTCCGCATATATTCGAACATGAGTATAACCATGTCAACATAATAGAGGGAAGTGAGAAGCTATACCTTTTCGCGGATTGTTAGGATAGGGAAGCCAGCAGAGTTGCGCAGGACTCATTTTCTGCAAAAGGGTCGTCTAGGAAGCACCGACACAGCAAAATCCACCGTGTCCGACACGGACACGCCGACACGGCGGATACGTCGGATCGCATGAAGCGTGTCAAAAATGACACTGAGTCTGCTAAATTTTTTCAGAGAATGAAAACAGCAAGCAAAGATAAATATGGTAAATGTGAAAGGAAAAAGGAGTAAATGGGAAAAAAAAATGGGCTGCATAAAAAGATAAAAAGAGAGTTAATGCTGAAAAAAAGTTAATGCTTAATGTTAAAAAAAAGTTAATGCCTAAAATTAATGTAAAAAAAAAGAAAAAATTAATGTTGTGAAAAAATAATTAATGTATTGTTTTATATAATTATAAATTTATAATGAAAAAATTAATTATATATTAATAAAAATATCAATATTTTATTTACATTGAGTATTTTAACATAAATATATATATAATAAAATATTTTTATTGCCATATCTTACCGTACCGTGTCCTCATTTTTAAAAATTACCGTGTCGCCAGATCATCAGATCGTGTGCACCGTATTGCGTGTCGTAGGGTCGTGTAGGAGCCATCGGCAAGGAGGTAAAGATTTCCTTTGCCATCTGACACTTGATAATGTATATTAGAGAGGCCATGTTGCTTTCTGTTGACACTTAAATCCAAAGGGGAAGGCAAACAGAACCCATCCCCAGCAAAACTAATCATAGGAACCCCATATACCATTTGTGGAACTGCCATTAATATCCCCAGGAAAACAGACCTAAAAGATTGGTTTTCTCTACAATGTCAAAGATATATAATTCCGAGTTATATAGATGACAGTGATCAGTTTTGCAGGCTTATCTAGAATTTAAAAATAAAACTTGGGCCCTTGCAACATTTCTTGGAAAATGAACTCATTGTCAACATTGCAAGGCCAGACAACTTATAAACTATTTGCTGAATCAACTTCAGTTGGAATAATTTTAGTAAATTTATGTTTTTGAAGTCATGCATATATACACTAATGAAATTCTTTATCTTATATTTAATATAATTATTGTTAAGATTAGAAGTCTACCAGAACAATCTATTCCTGGTAAACCGTGACAGCTAATAATTAAGTCTTTAAAACAAGCTGATATTCTTTTGAGATCATTTCGTTTGACTAACAAGAATGTCTTGAAATATGAGAGAATGAAACAGATACATGTATCCCACCTAAAGCCGTATGCCCGAAGAGGCTGCAAACCGGCAATAAACTAAACCGGATTCAAATAAAACCCTTGGAAACATCATCTTAAATGACTTCTATGCAAAATTGAGATGAGTTGGCTAGGTACATCATTTTCATAGTTGATTGATGTTGGTAGAATATTTATGCGAGGCATCAATGATAAGTGGAAAAATACAATGAAGTTTTACACTGCTTTTATCCATCAAATTCAAATTAGATTGAGGTTAGCATTTCTGCAGTAAGGTTCACGGCTTCTACTAGATGCTTTCCTTTGTTTGACTAAGTAGTAATAATATCTAGTGTTTACTGCAATGGTAAAATAGGTTATACTCTCAGACATATAACTCAGACCCTAAAAAATGATATTATTATAAGAGAGCCAAAAACCCTGAAAACATTAATTTTCATAAACCGTAATTCAAACATGAAAGAGATTACATTGTTGGTAGACAACCATGAACCCTGAAAACATTTCCACATATTGTAATTCGGACATGAAAGAGATGATATTATTATGAGACAACCACAAACCCTGAAAACAATAGTTTCCATAGACTTTAAAATGAATATACAGGAATGACATCATTCGAAGAGACAAACCATAAACTCTCAAAACATTAGTCTTCATGAACCATAAAATGGAATTGATTGTAAAACAAACAAATGACCGGCTAATAATAATAATTGGAGTTTGACAAAAGATAATACTATATTTTTTAGTAAAGAGGGCAGATAGCCAGGGCAAAAACAAAACATTTCTTAGGTAAACAAAAGTTTTCCTTATTCCCTTGGGATAATGCAATCCAGTCGATGGGCACATTAACCAAAAACATGAAGTGTGAATCTTGGATTCTATAATCAGCAAAATGATACAGTCAAGTTTTCATTTGTACTTATAAAAATAGAGTTTCCCTTCAATGCTAAGGCTTTTGCCAAACTGCTCTTCAATTCCAAATTCAAAGAGTTAAAAACTTTTCAAGAGGAAATATCAAAATCTTGAAATCTCTCCAGTAAGTTTGATTTGTATGCACCAAGTTCGGCATCTTCGAAGGTGTCTGGAGTAGACTTTATAACTGAGATTGCCCCAGCATTGTGTAAAGCTTTGACTGCTTCATCTGCAATAGTGGAAACTAAGTCAGAATCATCCCTGTTAGCATTTTAAGACAAAAAAGAGGAGGAGGTAAAAAGTGCGCTGGAATGCATGTGTCGCCAAAGTCAAAGCCTTTAGTCTAATATCAAAAATAATGTTAGCCCATCAAGAAGTTGAATGCTACTGCAAACAGGCAGGCAGGAACTCACGCATCAAAACTCTTAATAAAGCCAGGCTAAACTTGTGAGCCAAACTAGTATATGCTTTTACCTGACTTCGACAGTGCACTGAGAGCTTTCAGAGCCTCTTTCTGAGTCCGTTCATCTCTAGCAGATCCCAACATATTTAAGAGCTCTTGAGCTCCACCAATCTCAACTATTTTCATCCTTCTTTGATCTATCATAACAAAAGGAAACAGAGAGTTAATTGTATAAATGATGTCATAAACTAACTTTAGTCAACAATAACACCCTTTCTGCAGGGTCATGCACCATTAATATTAGCTACTCTAGTTTAAAATTGATGGCAAAAAATATAGAGTTCACTTTAAAACTACTCTAGTTTTGAAGGTAAGCTCCACTTCCATAATAAATACAAGGTAGAAGTAAAAGGGGAACCACAAACTCTCATTTGCAACTACTTATTTCAATCTTAAAATCAAAAACCTAAATTGCTGAAACTTTAGGAGGAAGGTTTTAAACTTTCACAGACGGTTGCAAGTTTATCAGCTAAAGCCATATAGAGGCACCACCGCAAGAACATATAAAACATATAAAATTCCACCCAAACCCCATCAATGCAACCAAAAGCTACATGTAACAGAAGAAGGTAAGACTTGAGGAGGAAAATATCAAAGGAACATCCAAACAGAAGGCCATGAGAAGTTTATAACTCAGGTTAGCTGATCATGAATGGAACCTTCATGCTCCCAAACAGCTAGAATTTCCTCTCAATATTACCCTAAATAGTTTTTCTCAGACACCAGCACCGTTTAACAAACACCTATATTATATGAGAAAAGAAATGGGATCAGATGGCCTTTTACAAAATAAGAGGCATGTATACGTTTCATCAGTATCTGCTTTATTGTTTAGACTTATGCAGGAAAATTTTAAGAGCAGAACTCACATCAAAATTCAAAAACAATATAATATAGATACACCAAACTTGTCATAAAACTAATATTAGGGCAAAGAACATACCGTCAATTGCAAAACGGGCTAATCTAGAAGCTCCCATTCTCTTAAACAAGGGATCCTTAACATGCAAAAGTGACACAGATTGATGCATCAAATTATCTCCTGTAAATAGCAAACCTATAATCAATTTCCCTTTTTTCAATCAAATAATAAGATTAGTGCATAAACCATATTGCATATCCAAAGTTACCGACAAAAGTTTAATACCAGAATAGAGACAACATTTAAACTAATTTCTAACAAAAGATTTGTTTCAAAAAAAAGAAAAATACCCATGTAAGGAAAGAACTGATAAGCAACGAAAGTAGCAGTGCCAGCAAAGAAGAGTTTCAACAACAATCCGATTTTCCTCTCAGCTTCCTGTTCAAGAGAGGCTTCATCTGCAGCTAAAAGGCATAAAGGCATTTAATTGGGTAAGCAATGAATTAGAAACCCTTCTTTTCTAGAAAAACAAATACATGAGAAAAAAAGGGCAACCTTTTCCATTAAATGATGAGAAATTTCGAGACTGCACATTCCAAGGCCTTCTTTTGAACAACAACTACAGAGAAAAAAGGGGTTGGGAGGGGGATAAAATGAGAATTGGATGTCGAAATAGGAAAAAAAGGAAATGAAAGAAATTGAGTAGTTTACAGTGTTAAAGTGAGCAGCCAAGGCGCGCATCGTCGAGAATGGAAACAGAGTGCTGGGATGGTGGGTGTTGGAGAGCAATGATCAGGTATTCCACGGTTTCATAGTACGACAGTGCGTCGCTGTAACTCAAAGGTCAAAAGGCAGTGTTTTTCTTTTCTGTTTACAACCTAAATTTCAGATTCGTATTTCCTAGTGGGGATAAAGAATAGCGGAGGCTTAATGTTCATCCCTCCGGTTGCATTGCAATGGCTGGTGACCTAATTTCTTTCCCTAATCCAAGTTTAATTTGCCATACCCAACTTAGACACCAATTTTATTATTAAAATTTTAAAAATACTAAATTATGACAGACAGGTAAATGTGCTTATGGGTTGAGCCGAGTTAGGTTTGGGCTGAGTCCATATAATATATCTAAATAATTTTTTAAGTTCAAGTTCGACTTGAAAATGAGCTTACTTTTTTGCCCAAGTCCCCAACTTAAGAAAGGTCAACCCAAGCTCGATCCGGCCTGCCTATATTTGATTTTTATTTAGGTTTTCAGTAATAAGTTTAATTGTTATTGTGTTATTGCTTTAATATAAATATAAATAATTATTATTTAACATATATAATTAATATAATATTTTTTATAACATAATATATTTGAGTCGGGTCAAGCTCAAGTCAAAAAATCTTGCCCAAGGTCTAACCCATATAGAAAAATGAGCATTAACTTTTACTTAAGCCCATTTTTTGAGTGAGCCTTCGGGCTTGGGCTAGTGACCTAGGCATGAGCAAGTCTACAAAGAGAAATAAAAAAAATGTAACAAATATATTTATAAATAATTAATGGTAAGAGCAAAAGTAAAACAATAACAACTAAAATTAGTTAGAGTGCCCAATCTTTAGCAAGTTGATTGATAGCTGCCTATCTTGCCAATTTGCGCACTATATGGATGAGTTGGTGTCATCATCACTCAAATAAAAGGTGTAGCATTGTGCCCAGCATCATGATATTAGCTTGGATAGGTGCAAGTTTCCAACGCACCTTAACACGACTATAACACCCTTCACCCGTATTCAACACCAGAATAGGGTTACGGAGCATTACCGGACTTACAACACTTATAAGCATATATTTCATATACTATTTATCAATTCAAATACCATTCAATCATAATCAATCATAGTGTCCCTTAAATGAGCCTACGAGGCATTAAACATGCATTGAGAGTGGTTCAAGACTAAACCGATAATTCGGGAAATTTTCAACACTTATAATTTTTTTCTCAAAACAGGGGACACATGCCCATGTGGTCAGGCTGTGTGTCTCACACGGCCACCAGACACGCCCATGTCACAGGCCGTGTAGACATTCGAAATGGGAGCACATGGCCGTGTCCTAGCCCGTGTCCAAACAAGTGAGGTTACTGATTGGGTCACACGGCCAACCACACGTCCGTGTGTCTAGCCCGTGTGCCCTTCGAAGTGGCCACACACGCCCGTGTGCCAGGCCGTGTGCTAGGCCGTGCCAAACTTGTAGGGTATACTAACTTATGCAATACGGCCAAGTCACACGCCCGGGTGTTAGGCCATGTGCCAATTAGAGGGGTATACTGACTTGTACCACATGGCCGATTAGACGCCCGTGTGTGAGATCGTGTGGAGCATACTGACTTTACTTTAATTTCAACACTAGGGGACATACGGCCGTGTAACATGACCGTGTGTCACACACTACTGAGACACACGCCCGTGTGGACAAAAATTGGCTATTTACCAAGCCAATTTGCCACCCTCAATCTCATGTACCTAAGCACCCCAAATGGCACCAATTCATAGCACAATAGAACATCATTCTAGCCACATTCAAGACAATTTCATACCATTTCAAATACTAATAACCAACATGTTTATATCTCAAGTTTTACTCAACCAAAACTTACTAAAATACATATATCAATCAACTAGTTAAACCATTACCTAACATACCTTATTTTGTACCAATTCACAGGCAATGTACCAATTCCACAAACTTCATAATATGGTCATTCACATTTCCATCCAAGAACTCAATATCAACCATATATGCACACATAAACACATAACCAAATCCACTAAATTAAGCCAAATCTCATGGCTATATTTACAAACCAAAAAATATACATTTACAAGCCATTATAAATGACCAAAATCTTTATCAATCCATAATCAAAATGACCCAATATACTTATACATGCCATATACTCAAAACATAGTTTCAAAAGTACCAAAGAGTCAGTGGATAGTGTGGTGAAGTCTCCGACGATCCCTGAATCCGAACTAGCTTTGAAATCACTATAAAACATGAAAAAACAACAAAGTAAGCTATATAGCTTAGTAAGCTCGTATGTTAACAATGAGCAATAATCCTATTAAATCTCAAGCTATTAAATGATCATTCATATAACTTACTAAGGAACTCATCAATTTCATAGTTTTCAATACTCAATTCATTTCCGTACGTACCTGTACCATATCGTATCAATCTCATAATCAACCATATCCTTCTTTTACCCATTGAACCATTCGGAATAGAAGTCTGATACTTAAGGTCTCACACGATAAGTACCTACACCATGGCCCGAAGCCAAATCAATGTAACTTATCTGAAATTCTGATATCATGGCCCGAAGCCAAATCAGCCGATATGCATGGCTCGAAGCCAAATCGGTATATCTCACACCCGAAGTGTTAATAACATGGCCCAAAGCCAATTCAAGTGTACCTAATGACATGTCACTAGCATCCTAAACTATTCCTAAGGTTCAAACGAGATTTCAACTGTCAAATCATCGTCAAATCATTTTTGAACTTGTCCGTAATCACATAATCACAATATCAAAACATATATAATACATTTAAAATTAAATTATAACATACGAACTTACCTCGGATGATAAAACAACGAATTGAGTCAATTAGTCGATAACTTTATCTTTTCCCCGATCCAAGTTCGTATTTCACTTTTCTTGATCTAAATATATTTAAAATTAACTTATTTAATCATCTATTCATTCAATTTAGTCCAAATCACACTTTAAAACACATTACACTTTTGCCCCACATATTTCACATTTTTTACAATTTAGTCATTATTGCATAAAATCACAAATTCATGAATTTCAAGACTAACCCATGCTAGCTCAATTTCTCTAATACTCATATCAGCCCATATTTCTCATTTATTTCACATTTTAACCCCTAACTTTACACATTTCTCAATTTAATCCCTATTTTGTATTTTCACTAAAAATCTCTTTACAAAACTTGTTTAACTATCAACAAGCATTCAAAATCTATCATAAATCATCAAAACTCATACATATTCATCAATGGCATCTTTTAAAATCTTTAACAATTTTACAAAATAGTCCCTGGGCTAGCTAGTACTGGTTACAACGATCACAAAAACATAGAAATCATTAAAAACCGGGTTAAAAACACTTACCAATTTGACAATGCATTTGCCGAAACCCTAGCAAGCTCTCATGAACATATTTTTATTCTATTTTAGGTGGAGATGATAACAAAATAAAGATGACATTATGTTTTTTTATTTATTTTATCATAATACATAATTTACTAAATTAACCTTGGTTTAAAACATTAAAATTCACTTGTTTTATGTCCATAAATGTCCATTACTCATAATAATAGTTTATAAACAACATAAGGACGTCCACTTATAAGTTCCATAGCTAATAGACACATTTAACCAATAGAACATGTATTTTACACTTTACACGATTTAGTCCTTTTTCTCAATTTGACCATTTAAATGATAAAATTTCTTAACGAAATTTCCACACAATCATTCAATCATGCTGTAAACATTAAAATAATAAAAAAAATAAATATTTTGACCTTAGATTTGTGGTTCCAAAACTACTATTCTGATTTGACTAAAAACGGGCTGTTGCAACGACCCTCAAATATTAACTACCATTGTTGGTTGTATTGTATAAAGTGAACATGCTTTATTCGTAAGGAATGTAGTTTTTTTAGGATCGAGCAAGCTAGGAGGAATTAGTTGTGGGTTGTGGATAGATGTTTATAGTGTGTGATCGTTAAAATGGGGAGGTTGATGTAGCCTTCCAATGTGATGTTGCACTATACAACTTTGTGTTGTTATTATATGCCAATAAAGTAAAAACCATAAAGAGTATGAAATATTGGGTGAGGGAGGTGGGATTATTGGTTGGGTAAGTGAAATGGTTTAACTGGGATGAACGATCTGTCCATAAAAATGTGGGTAGGGAAGTTTTAGTGAGAGTGACATTGTAGTGACGGTGAGAATGTTCTATTCTTTGGGCTGTTGCAATAGGGTTTGATGATGCTTCGAAAAATAAGATTTCATTCCATGCTTCCATACTTGTCATATAGTAAAAAGCCACCAAAATAGCTAATTTGTAATTTGAAAGCACTTTGGGGGAAATCTTGTATCCATTTGGTGATCCATGTATGTATGTTTGTTCCATCTCTTACATCCAATCATAAGGTCCATAGGATGGTGAACCATATTACCTTGGAAAATGAGCAAGAGTGGAAAAGGTGATCTGTGCTCTCCGTCACTTCCTCACATATGGGGCATGTTGGTGGGACGTGAATGTGCTAGGTGTGGAGTTTTGCTTGGAAAGGTAGGGCTTTGAAGCAAAGTTTCCATATGAAGATGAGAATCTTGGGGGGATGGTGATTTTCCAGAAGACCTTTCAATTGATGGGTGTATTTTTGGAAGGGTGATGTTGGGTTCAACTAAGTAAAAAGCATTTGGTATACCTCTTTAACTGAAAAGTGACTTGAGAACGCTTTTCCATACCAATGAGTCATTTGGTCATGCTTGGACCTCTAAGAAGTATGAAGTAAAACAATATTTAGTCAATAATATTGAATGGGAAGTGTGTCGGGTTGTGTAAGGATTTTCCATGCTTGTTTGCTTAGTACAATGTCATTCAACAACTCTGCTTATCGAATGCCTGGTCCTAATTATTTTTTTAGGCTAACAAAGTTTATTCCAGTTACACATGTGGATCTTTCATATGCCATCTTCCTGATTCCACTAGAAATCACATATAATATAGCCAATCTTTTCTGAGATGGATTTAGGCACCTTAGCATAGGATAATGTGTGTATTGGTATGGCAGCCAAGATAGATTATATCAAGATGAGTTTACCACCAGGTGATAAGAGTTTAGATTTCCAATTCGCAAGTTTTTGTTGCATTTGCTCTACTGTGTTTTTAAGAAATAAGAGCATGTTGTTGAGGTGCCCAATTTGAAACCAAGGCATATTCCCGAGCAATCTATGCAATGTACATCGAGGATATTAGTTGTCCACCTTTTAAGGTTAAGTTTCCCTACTTTGCTAAAAAATATTTTTTATTTAGCTTGGTTGATTGAGAGACCGGAAAAGTGGCAATAGGTCTTGAGAGTTTCTTTTAGTGATCGTGCTAATTGGATCAATACCTAGAAGAAAAAGAAGGAATCATTAGCAAATAACAAATCATTTAAGGGTGGGTAGTTGCGATGTAGTTGGATGTCATGGACTTTGAAAGTGCAGTATTTGTGTACAAGCATTGATGATAACACATTTTGACAAAGTAGGAAGTTGTATGGCGATAACGAGTCTCCTTGCCATACTTCTCTCTTTGGTTGTATGAGAATCGTTGGTCGCTCATTAACCAAGACTTGGTAAGAATTTGTATTGATACACTAACAAATCAATTGTCACCAATGCGTATTGAATCCTATATGCTTCATAGTTCCTAGGAGGAAATTCCATCTAACGTAATCACAAGCTTTGCACACATATATTTTGAATGCTACTAAGGTGCCCTTTCCTTACTATTTGCTACAGATGTTGTAGATCAGTTCACTGCCTAGGAGAATGTTGCCCATAATGTTATAGTATTGGATGAATGCATTTTGGTATGGGGAGGTTATTTTTTCCATTACTTGTTTAAGATGGTTGACGAGTACCTTCGAACAGATCTTATATATCACATTGCAGAGACTTATTGGTCGAACATCACACAGTTGCTTATAATGTGCCCTTTGGGCATTAGTGCAATGAACGTTTTGTTAAATTCTTTGAGTAGAAAATTGAGTTAGGAAGTTCATACATGCTTGAGTAGTTAGTTGTCCCACTATGTCCTAGTATTGTTGGTAGAAGAACCCTGGTTTACCATCAGGTCCAAGTACTTTAGAGGGATGAATTTGGAAGGTGGCCCTTTTAATTGTCTTTACTGTGAATGGGGCGTTTAGATGTTCCTGAAGTGTTGGGGAAAAGGTGGGGGTTGGGAGTGTACGAAGAAAATTTTGTAGCTATTTTAGGGGTAGTCTTAATGGTTGATTATAGATGCTGGTAATAGGAGTGAGCAAAATTCAATTCGACTAAAAAAATAAAAAAATTCAAATTTTAAATTATTCGAATCAACTCAATTTTTTTCTCGAATTTTAAGTTCAGATCAAATTAAATTTTAAATTCAAATAATTCAAATATAAATTATATTATTTTAAATTTTAAGTTTATATTCGCCAAACCCAAACCCTTTTAAGCTTTTACATTACCTCATTTGCCCCAAAGCCTGTTTGCCCCACCAATTATATTATTTTAAAATTTAAATTTATATTCCCCAAGCTCAAACGCTTTTAGGCTTTTACTTCACCTCATTTCCCCCCAAAACCTGTTTGCCCCACCAATCCATTTTCCCAATTTCCCCCAAATCAAACCCTCTAGGATCTATTGTTTATCCATTCAATTCAAACCCCCAAATCTATTCTTTTTCTTCAAAAAACCTTAAATTAAACCCTAAATCCATTCTTCTTCTTAAAAAAATCCCTAAATTAAACCCTCTATTCATCATTATCTTCTTCATCAGTTCATTCAAATCCCCCAAATCAAAATCCCTACCTCCATTCTTCTTCTTTATCAGTTCATCGAGCTTTTTTTAAGTTAAGCAAATTCCTCATCATCTCCAGTTGCTCCAAAACTGGTGTTCCTTCTGGTCGGCGCTGCTCCATTCTCTTCAGTCTTAACCTTGTCTTTTCTGCATCTCCTAGGTTTGTCCCGAAACACTGAACAATATATCTAAAAATATAACTGCTGCTTGGGGTGAGAAATATATATGTTCTTTTGTCTCGAAATTTCATGTAACTTACTAATAAAATTTTGCTAAATTCTTACTGTTCAAGTCTTGATAATAAATTCAATTTAAAAATCAGCCAAATGTGGAAGATAATAAGCTAACAACTCATAATTTTATTATATGCAAAAAGCAAGTGAATGAAGAAGACAAAAAACATGAAAACCCAAAGCTTTTGGCTATTCAATTTGGCTTATACCACCATTATTTTTTATTCTTCTTTCTTCTTTCATCAATAAAACAAAAAATGACAGTTTAATATGATTATGATTAAAACTCATTGCCATAACAAAGTATTTGGGTCAAATTGCCATAACAAAATTAAGAACCAGTTTTTTTTTCTTGGGGCAAATAGAAGAAAACAAAGGAGAATGGGATTCAAGAAAAAAAAAAAAAGGTAGCTTCTTCTTTTTCCTGTTAAAAAGAGGATAGTGGAAATCAAAGTAAAATAAATTTGAGAAATTAAACAAGAAGAAAACAGAGGAAAGAGAAGATGGTGAGAAAATGGGCAATATGTGATTTGTCAACTACAACAAAGATGAATTTTTAATTGCCTGAGTTGTATGTCACGTGATTCATATTTTATTAACTACAACATAAGGGATTTTTTTTTTTTTTTGGCGTAAGAAAATGGGCAATAATAGTACCAACATTGATTGTAAATCATTAGGAAAGTGAAATATAACTTAAACTAAAATTAATAAAATCACATACCAGGAATTCGAATGTGGTATCTCCAACTCTAGAAATGTTGAATTGGGCACTGGGAACTGCATAGTGAAGCATGCATGTCAATGATTGCCATTAATTTAGACTTAAGTGAATCTCCCGTAAACATTATGCAACAAAAATGTTATCTCAACTTGTCCACATGAACAAATTAGTGCAACATTTCTTTTATTATCTTATTTATTTTTTTTGAGCTTTTCTTATATCATTAATAAATTTAATCTTCCATTAAATAAATCAATTATTCGTCAGAGTTAGTGATTGCAACAAATGTTTACTTGTAGATGAGTGATCCAAAGCGAGATGGTTCAACTTAAAGTTCACAAAATTCTTCCCCAAGTAGAGATGATCAAATAACAAAAAAAGGGAAATGTCAAAGAAAGATTACTCTAAGGGCAGCTTGTTGGAGCCATTTCACCAAATATGTAACTGAAGAGGGGGAGAAGAGAGGAAGGTGCAATGTTTGTGATGTTACTTACTCCATGGAATCAACTTCAGGTTCTACGATGAATTCGAATAATCATTTGAAAACATGCTTAAAAAAACTTCAAGGTAATACTTCTGATCCGAAGTAATCGGAATTAACATTTGTGAAGACTAGCCAAGAAACAATGGATTTATCAATTTGGGTGTTTGATAAAGATGTTGTTAGAAAAATATCATAATTGAGGATGAAATGCCTTTTAAAATTGTAAAGGGAGAGGGTTTCAAATACTTTCTTTCTATAGCATGCCCACGGTTTAGTCTTCCATTTCATTGGACAATTAGAAGGGATTGTGTAACATCCTAAATTTTTGGTTTGAAGTATGTAAAATTGTATAAAAATGTGTAACAGCTCGATTTAGGGGTTAGTCGAAATAGTGGTTTTGGAACCACTAATCCGAGGTCAGAGAAAATTATTTTAATATTATTTTATGAGTTATAGCATAATTATATGAGTGCATGAAAATTTTGGTGCATTAATTTTAGTGATTTCATGCTCAATTACGAAAAAGGACTAAATTGCATAAAGTGCGAAAGTTTTATTTTACAAGTTAAAGGTGTCTAAAAGCTATAAAATATTAATTGGAGGCCCTTACTGTGCAATTAGACCCTTTGACATAGAGAGGCCAGCCATAGGGGACAAGAAAAGGAGATTTTTCAAGGGTAGGTGGAGTTTTGGTGACTAAATTGACTTGTAATAATAAAATAAAGAAAAGAGTGATATCATCCTTTCCTCTCCATCTTCTCCACTGAAAATTAGCAGCAAAATAAGGGTTTGAGAGCTCAAAAATTTCACCCAAGCTTTTCTCCTTGCAAGTAAGTGTTTTGATGGTCATTCTTTGATAATTTTTGTACTTTTGAGACCCTTGTAACATGATCTAGCTAATGAGGAGACTATTTTGCAAAACGGTTAAGAGTCTAAGGTTTTGTCATGTGAGTAATTATGTTGTTTGCTGAATTTTTATGGAAGAAAATGAATCTTGGGTGTTGAATACACAACTTTTGTGAAAGGTGTTTCCATGAAAACACCTAAAAGGACCTTTTTGTAAAGGTTGTAAAATAGGTAGATAATGTGTGTAATAATTGAAATCTTGAGTTGCTATAAGAGGGAATATGAATCTCCTAGGCTTGGGTGTGTGAAAAATGAACACATTTTATTTTATGAACCTAGGGGTAAAATCGTAATTTTTGTGAAAGTAAAAGGGCAAAAAGGTAATTTTTCAAAGCATGATTCATGAGTTATTTTAGTCAATGTGATTATTAAATGAGTGAAATTGTTATTATAGATCAAGAAACATGAAGCCCGGACCGAAACCGAGGCAAGAACAAGGTGGTGGACTAAATTGAACGATTCCACATATATTTTGGTACCAAGGTAAGTTTGTGTGAAATTAAAGCTACATAATGCTATTATGTTCTTAATTACTTGATATCATGAGAAATGTTTAGTATTTCTATGAAATTTTTTAATGATGCTTCGATGAAAGTAAAATGTTATTACGTTGAGTTGAAGCCCTGGTTGATCATTAGGAATAGTAAGGATACCATTAACACAACATGAGACAAAGAAGGTCCCGTATAATACCATGTTTGGGACATGACATCGGCACCAAAGGGAGATCTCGTGTAAGACCATGTCTGGGACATGGCATAGACATCGATATATGATCTCGTATAAGACCATATTTGGGATATGGCATCGACATCGAGATGTGAGATCCCGTGTAAGACCATATCTGGGATATGGCATCAGCATCGAGATGTGATCCCATGTAAGACCTGTTGGATTGCCGGTACCCTATGGCGCAGCGAAAAAAATAATTTCGACGATCCAAACCATGGATCCATGTGCGAGGAACGAATCGGGGTGAAATAATAGTTTCGAAATTATCGAAACTTTAATCTGAGTAGACAACGACACCTCGGTAATGAGAATTTTGATCTACTGTCGAACCAAGCCGTAACCTTTTGTGACTCTGGCCTCTACATAATCCACCCGGTTTGACGATGAACGGGAGAAATCTCCAAAACTATTTTGGAGGTTTCTTTTCTTGACGCCTGCTAGACCTCACAAGCAATTTTAGGGTTTCTTCAAAAAATAAACTCTCTCACATTCTCACATTTTATAATTGGTATTTATATATGAATCATAATTAAGAATAAATAAATATAATAATGTTTTAACCAAAAATTATAATTACATTAATTATAACAAGGATTTCGGTAAACTATAATTATTTAAATTTATATACGAACTAAATTCATATATTAATAGAACTATGTTCTCATTATGTGTACAACATCCTTGTACATATAATATGTTCAATATTTGATTGCCCAATTAAATTAATTCTATAATTAATTTAATTCACGTGACAACCAAACACAATACCAACTATGTTATGTTTCGTTCATTTAAACCATAGGGTGTGACCCTGTAGGTTCTTGTAACGTTAGCAGTAATAGTAGAACGTTTCTAATGTTACAAACAATGAGTGGCATCTAGCAATGCATCATTGCTACCTAAGTTATAAGAAGTCATGATTTGACATAACCTTTTGTGATTAACCTTTCATGAATTAATCCTTAAGTCTTTTATCTCTGGGATGGACACAAGTCATGGAATAGTCACACTTGCATAATCCATCCTATGTTTCTTGATATCTTGAGTAGACTATGATATACAAATTAGTATGACATCTCATATCAACTTATTTGAGCATGGCCATGCATTTCTAGTCCCACTCAATCAAGTGGCCTAAGATATTACTCCCATTATGTAGGAGGGACTTATCCTATATTGATCAACCATATCCCTCTACATAGATTGTGGTATATCTAACATCGACCTTTATAGAACAACCCGATTCTGATTACGTTTGATCGTATCAAAATATACTACTCACGATGTTGGGATAATGATGATCTCAAGTCTGAGGATCATATACATATTAATCACTATGAGTAATGTTGTGACAGTTACATAATAATCCAAGAAACATACTCATAATGGGGTCCAATATGTTGTTTTCTAACACACATATTCATGCATTGATTTTGACACTCCATATCAATGACAACTCTTTATCATCAATCAACTACATGTTAGTCTTAATGCATTATTGTTGTCCTAGTCAATAATAATACTTGACTAAGGATCTTTTAAGAATAATCATATTATTTTCAGGATATTATTATAAAACAGTTTATTTGTACACACAGAAAAAAATTGAAATAATAATGACAACGCTTTATATTAATAAATATGGTAAATCAAGTATGTTATTACAACTATCTCATGATTGATCTTTGGGCATACTCTTACAAGACCATATCTGGGATATGGTATTAGCATCGTGTTACATGTATGATGAGATTGAGTATCCTTCGATATTCCAATTAGTTCAACGAGTAAAGAGCTAAGTTTACGTTTAAGATGCCAATGAGCTGATTCTATGTTTAAGAGAGTAAAAGTACTAAAGTTACGTGATGAAGTGATATAGGTACCCATGAGTAACTTACGAGTAATAAATGCAAAATGTGATATGTGACTTGGTAAGAGTAAGCATGAGTAAGTTATGCTGATAAGCTTGAGAACTTGTGTATTATCTAATGTGATGAATGGATGTTATCATAAACCTTTATGTTGCTATCTATTTCATGCAAACGTACTAAGCTTCATGCTTACCCCTCTCATTTCCCTTTTTCTTGTAGTATCGCCAAGCTAATTCGGGGATCATAGGATGTCGAAGTTCGGAATCATACTATCAACTTCTCTTTGGTATAGCAAAGTTTGATTAATTTTGAGTATGTCATGTATAGGAACTTGGTTATTTTTGTAATATGTCATATTGGTTAGCCAATGTTTGGCTATTAATGTCATTCAATTCATTTTGCAAATGACCATTGGCAATTAGCCAATACTTGATAAGTTTTCTATATATTCAATGGTGAAGAAGTTCATGAAGTGCGTGCTTATGTGATTGGATGATAAATGAGTAAAGAATATGCATGACGAATGTAGTGTAAACCTATGTATGGATGTCTTGATTTTGGGCATTAGAAGTGCCTTATGATTATGTAGTGTGTTAAAATGAAATGGTATAAGTGGTTGTATTTCAGGGTGACAACTGGCTTGGTGGTTAGCCTTATAATTGTCCACACGAGTAGACACACGGGCGTGTGTCTAGGCCGTGTGTGACACACGGTCAGCCCCATGGGCATGTTGATAGGCCGTGTGTACCCCTGCATGCTTAGTTGGCAAGTTAGTATGCCCAGTAGTAACCACACGAGCTGAGACACGGCCTTATGTCTCAACCGTGTGGAAGACATGGTCGTAGAGCATGGGTGTGTGCCCAGGCTGTGTAAAGTCTGCACCTAAAATTAGGAATTTAATTTGACACAAGGTTTAAGGACATGGACGTGTGCCTTGGCTGTGTGACTTTATTGAGATGATGACGTCAGAAATAGAATGTCAAGTTTTTACACATGGGTGAGACACGAGCGTGTCTAGGCCGTGTGAGGGACACGAGCCATGGACATGGGCGTCTGTTCGACTGTGTGAAAACCTCTGTAGGTTCAAAATGAGAAATAAATCTACACGGGTGTGGAACACTAGCATGTGATATTCCACACGGGTGTGTCCTTTCCTCACACGGACGTGTGGACCGTTTGATGAGAATTTTTCTAAGTCTTTCTAGAGATCTTCTAAAGAGTTCGATTGATCCCGAATCGTTCCTAAAGTGGGTTTTAGGCCTCGTAGGCTTGTTTAAGAGGTGATATGAAAAGTTTTAAATTTGAGAGGAAAGTCATGTCTCGATTTTGCATGATTGCTTGTGTATGAGTCCGGTAATGCCTCGTATCCTATTCTGGTATCGAATACAGGTAAGGGGTGTTACATTTAGTGGTATCAGAGCTACGGTTTAGTCGATTCTCGGACTAATGTAACGTAAGTATGAGTCTAGTTATACATACCATACGTATGAGTATTTACATAATGATAGTGTGATGACTCCTGACGATTTAAATTGTGTTTTTATATAGTAAATGGATCCCAAAAGAGCTGCGATCGATGATGCTGCAAGCAATGCGCCGGCTCTCGTGCAAGGGATTATACCAGTAGAAAGTATACCCGAGACTTTGGGTCAGGGAGAAGAGGCTCGAGAAGCCTTTCTCCATATGATGAGCAATTGGTACACTGAATTTGTTCGAGAAAATCCTAATGCTTAACCTCTTCCACCCTCACCTATTCCTCAGCCTACCCTTGTAGCTCCTTAGGTGGTAGAGTTAGTAAGAAGAGAAAAGCCTTCGGTTGATAGAATCCTGAAGCAAGGAGTGGAGGAATTTTGAGGTAACAAAGATGATAACCTAGAAAGAGCAGAACTCTAGCTTGAAAATACCCTAGAGTATTTGATGAGTTATCCTGCACACTTGAAGAGTGCATGAAGTGTGTGGTGTCTCTCTTGAGAGATTCTGCTTACCA
This sequence comes from Gossypium rotundifolium, assembly GCA_025506655.1. Lineage (NCBI taxonomy): Eukaryota > Viridiplantae > Streptophyta > Magnoliopsida > Malvales > Malvaceae > Gossypium > Gossypium rotundifolium. The sequence goes on from CP106725.1 coordinate 55,908,396, forward strand.
GTAGTGGAACACCCTTGTGCCAGTTGTACCAAGGGAGAAAATTAATTGGGAACTCTTCCAAGAAGAGTTCCGAAAGAAGTATATTAGTCAAAGGTTCATCGACCAGAAAAGAAAGGAATTCCTTGAGCTAAAGTAAGGTAGAACTACGGTAACTGAATACGAAAGTGAGTTTGTAAGGCTTAGTAAATATACTCGAGAGTGCGTGTCCACTGAGGCCATCATGTGCAAAAGGTTTGAAGACAGATTAAATGGGGATATCTGATTGTATGTTGGTGTATTAGAATTAAAAGAATTTGTTGTGTTAGTAGATAGAGCTTGTAAGGCCGAGAAGTTGGACAAAGAGAAAAGAAAAGCTGAAATTGAGTCCCGTGACTCGAGAAAGAGACAACTGAGTAAGTCATTCCAATCCTCATCTAAGAAGTCAAGAGATTTCACTACTCGACCAGCCACCTCGGCTGGGTTTTCAAATAGAAGTAAGGGTAAACAGTACTCAGGATCTAAAGCTCAGACCACTTCGGTTACTAGTATTGGTAACGCTCGACCGAGTAGACCAGAATGTCCACAGTGTGGCAGACGTCATCTCGGGGAGTGTCGAGCAAACGAGAGAGCTTATTTTAAGTGTGGATCCCTAGATCATTTTATTAGAGATTGCCCGGAGGTGGGTGAGAAAGAGAAATCTCAGAGTGCAAGACCGAGAAGTATTACTCGAGGGAAGCCACAAAGAAACCCGGGGAATGGAACGAGTAGCAAGAATACATCTAGAGAGAAGACTGCAAGATCTGAGGGTAAAGCACCGACGAGAATATATGCCATTCGCGCTCGCGAAGAGGCGTCCTCTCCTGATGTGATCACGGGTACATTTTCTCTCTATAATACTCATGTTATAGCTTTAATTGATCCGAAATCTACCCACTCGTATATTTGCATAAAATTAGTCTCTAGCATGAACATGTCTGTAGAGTCTACAGAATTTGTGATAAAGGTGTCAAATCCCCTAGGCAAATATGTCTTAGTTGATAAAGTATGCAAAGGTTGTCCTTTGATGATTAGGGGTCATTATTTTTCGGTAAACCTCATACTATTGCTATTTGATGAATTTGATGTAATTCTTGGTATTGATTGGTTAACTATTCATGATGTGATAGTAAATTGTGGGAAGAAATTTATTGAGTTAAAAAGTAAAAATGTGGATATTCTTCGTGTTGAATCAGTTGATCAGGACAAGTTACCTGTAGTGATTTCTCATATGTCTGCTCGAAAATATGTAAGAAAGCGGTACAAAGCTTATCTTGCCTTCGTGATGAATGATAAAGAGACTGAGTTAAGCATTGAATCAGTGCCGATAGTATGTGAGTATCCGAATGTATTCCCAGAAGAATTGCTAGGGTTGCCTCCGATTAGAGAGATTGAATTTGGCATTGAGTTAGCCCTGGTATTGCGCCTATATCGATTGCTCTGTACAGAATGGCTCCAATCGAGCTAAAAGAACTGAAGGCACAACTACAAGAGTTGACGGACAAAGGCTTTGCAAGATCGAGTTATTCTCCGTAGGGTGCTCTCGTATTATTTGTGAAAAAGAAAGATGGTTCCATGAGGTTATGTATAGATTATCGACAGCTCAATAAAGTAACCGTGAAGAACAAGTACCCGTTGCAAAGAATTGATGATTTGTATGATCAATTAAAGGGAGCCACGGTGTTTTCCAATATAGACTTGAGGCTTGGATATTATCAGTTAAGAGTCAAATACTTAGATGTGCTGTCGGATTAGGTATGGACACTATGAATTTTTAGTCATGCTTTTCGGATTAACCAACACCCCTGCTGTGTTTATGGATTTGATGAACTGCATCTTTCGGCCATATTTAAACAAATTTGTTATAGTCTTTATTGATGATATACTATTTACTCTCATGATGAGAACGAGCATGCCGAACACTTGAGGACGGTTCTACAAGTTTTATGGTATAAACAGTTATATGCCAAGTTTAGTAAGAGTGAATTTTGGCTTAGAGAAGTTAGATTTTTGAGGCACATTGTCTTGGGAGATGGAATTGAGTTGACCCGAGCAAGATTTTAGCTATTGTTGATTGAAATCGCCAAGAAATGTATCCGAGGTTAGAAGTTTTCTGGGCCTAGCTAGCTATTACAGACATTTTGTCAAGGGATTTTCCATGATAGCTACCCTGATGATGAGGTTACTACAAAAAGATGTGAAGTTTGAGTGGACAGAAAAGTGCCAGCAAAGTTTTGAGAGATTGAAGGCATTCTTGACCGAGGCTCCAGTTCTAGTACAACTAGATCCAGGGAAAGAATTTGTGGTCTATAGTGATGAATCCTTGAATGGAATGGGCTGTGTACTTATGCAAGAGGGCAAGGTGATAGCATATGCCTCTAGACAGTTAAAGCCACACGAGAAGAATTACCCAACCCATGATTTGGAGTTAGCCGCTATCGTATTTGCACTAAAGATATGGAGACACGATTTGTATGGTGAAAAATGCCGGATATTCACTAATCATAAAAGCCTAAAGTACTTGATGACTCAAAGGAGTTGAATCTAAGGCAACGGAGATGGTTAAAGTTGATAAAGGATTACGAGTTAGTGATTGACTACCATCCGGGAAAGGTGAACGTGGTTGTCGATGCTTTGAGCAGGAAATCCTTGTTTGCATTAAGAGCCATGAATACACGGATGACTTTGTCAGACGATGGTTGTATCCTAGCTGAGTTCAGGGCTAGATCGATGTTTCTCCAAGAAATTTATAAAGCCCAGAAAGGAGATAATGATTTTCAAGCTAAAAGAGTTCAATGTGAGTCGAATGTTGAGTCGGACTTTCAAATTAGTCGTAATGGATGTTTGATGTTCCGTGATAAGGTCTGTGTCCCAGAGATACTGAGCTTATTTGGAGAATCTTACATGAAGCACATAGCGGATGTATATCTATACATCTAGGTAGCACAAAAATGTATAACGACTTGAAGAAATGATATTGGTGGCCGAGCATGATGAAAGATATTTTCGAGTTTGTATAGAGATGCCTAATTTTTCAACCAGTGAAGGTTGAACTTCAAGTACCTTCGGGTTTACTTCAGCCTATTATGGTTCCCGAGTGGAAATGGGACCAAATTGCTATGGATTTTGTGACGGGTTTACCATTGACACCAAAAAAGAAGGATGCAATATCGGTTGTGGTTGATAGACTTACGAAGTCAGCTCATTTCATGGGGGGAGAATTGTAACAGCCCGATTAGGGGCTAGTCAGAATAGTGGTCTCAAAACCACTAATCTGAGGTTAAAGAAAATTATTTTAATATTATTTTATGAGTTATAACATAATTATATGAGTGCATGAAGATTTTGGTGCATTAATTTTAGTGATTTCATTCTCAATTGTGAAAAAGGACTAAATCGTATAAAGTGTGAAAGTTTTATTTTACAAGTTAAAGGTGTCTAAAAGCTATATAATATTAATTGGAGGCCCTTAATGTGCAATTAGACTCTTTGCAATAGAGAGGTTGGCCATAGGGACAAGAAAAGGAGATTTTTCAAGGGTAGGTGGAGTTTCGGTGACTAAATTGACCTGTAATAATAAAATAAAGAAAAGAGTGATATCATCCTTTCCTCTCCATCTTCTCCACTAAAAATTAGCAGCAAAATAGGGTTTGAGAGCTCAAAAATTTCACCCAAGCTTTTTTCCTTGCAAGTAAGTGTTTTGATGGTCATTCTTTAATAATATTTTTACTTTTGAGACCCTTGTAACATGATCTAGCTAATGAGGGGACTATCTTGCAAAACGGTTAAGAGTCTAAGGTTTTTCCATGTGAGTAATTATGTTGTTTACTGAATTTTTATGGAAGAAAATGAATCTTGGGTGTTGAATACACAACTTTTGTGAAAGGTGTTTCCATGAAAACACCTAAAAGGACCTTTTTGTAAAGGTTGTAAAATAGGTAGATAATGTGTGTAATAATTGAAATCTTGAGTTTCTATAAGAGGGAATATGAATCCACTAGGCTTGGGTGTGTGAAAAATGAACACATTTCATTTACGAGCTTAAGGGTAAAATCGTAATTTTTATGAAAGTTAAAGGGTAAAAAGGTAATTTTGCCAAAGCATGATTCATGAGTATTTAAGTCAATTTGATTATTAAATGAGTGAAATTGTTATTATAGATCAAGAAACACGAAGCTCGGACTGAAACCGAGACAAGAACAATGTGGTGGACTAAATTGAACGATTCCACATATATTTTGGTACCGAGGTAAGTTTGTGTGAAATTAAAGCTACATAATGCTATTATATTCTTAATTACTTGATATCATGAGAAATGTTTAGTATTTCTATGAAATTTATTAATGATGCTTCGATGAAAGTAAAATGCTATTATGTTGAGTTAAAGCCCCGGTTGAACATTAGGAATAGTAAGGATACCATTAACACAACATGAGATAAAGAATGTCCCGTATAAGACCATGTCTGGAACATGGCATCGACACCAAAGGGAGATCTCGTGTTCGACCATGTCTGGGACATGGCATGGACATCGATATATGATCTCGTATAAGACTATATCTGGGATATGGCATCGACATCGAGATATGAGATCCCGTGTAAGACCATATTTGGGATATGGCATCGGCATTGAGATGTGATCCCATGTAAGACCATATCTGGGATATGGCATTGGCATCGTGTTACATGTATGATGAGATTGAGTATCCTTCGACATTCCAATTAGTTCAATGGGTAAAGAGCTAAGTTTACGTTTAAGATGCCAATGAGATGATTCTATGTTCAAGAGAGTAAAAGTAATAAAGTTACGTGATGAAGTGATAAAGGCACCCATGAGTAACTTACGAGTAATAAATGCAAAATGTGATATGAGACTTGGTAAGAGTAAGCATGAGTAAGTTATGCTGATGAGCTTGAGAACTTGTGTATTACCTAATGTGATGAATGGATGTTATCATGATCCTTTATGTTGCTGTCAATTTCATGCAAACCTACTAAGCTTTATGCTTACCCCTCTCATTTCCTTTTTCCTTGTAGTATCGCCAAGCTAACTCGAGAATCGTAGGACATCGGAGTTCGGAATCACACTATCAACTTCTCTTTGGTATAGCAAAGTTTGATTAATTTTGAGTATGGCATGTATAAGAACTTGGATGTTTTTGTGATATGTCATATTGGTTAGCCAATGTGTGGCTATTAATGTCATTCAATTCATTTTGCAAGTGGCCATTGGCAATTGGCCAATACTTGATAAGTTTTCTATATATTCAATGGTGAAGAAGTTTATGAAGTGCGTGCTTGTGTGATTGGATGATAAATGAGTAAAGAATATGCATGATGAATATAGTGTAAACCTATGTGTGGATGTCTTGATTTTGGGCCTTAGAAATGCCTTATGATTATATAGTGTGTTAAAATGAAATGGTATAAGTGTGGTTGTATTTCAGGGTGACAATTGCTTGGTGGTTAGCCTTATAATTGTCCACACGGGTAGACACACGGGCGTGTGTCGTGGCCGTGTGTGACACACGGTCAGCCCCATGGGCGTGTTTATAGGCCGTGTGTACCCTTGCATGCTAAGTTGGCAAGTCAAGATGCCCGAGAGTAACCACACGGTGACACGAGACACGAGTGTGGAAGAAAGCGGTCGTGAAGCATGGATGTGTGCCGGTGCCGTGAAGTGCACTTTGAAATTAGGAATTTAATTTGACACACGGTCTAAGGACACAGGCGTGTGCCTTGGCCTTGTGACCTTATTGAGATGATGATGTCAGAAACAGAATGTCAAGTTTTTACACACGGGCTGAGGCACAGGCGTGTCTAGGCAGTGTGAGGAACACGGGCCATGGACACGGGCGTGTGTCCGACCGTGTGAAAACCCTTGTAGGTTCAGAATGAGAAATAAATCTACACGGATGTGGAACACGGGCATGTGATATTCCACACGGGCGTGTGGACCATTTGATGAGAATTTTTCTCAGTCTTTCTAGAGATCTTCTAAAGAGTTCGATTGATCTCGAATAGTTCCTAAAGTGTGTTTTAGGCCTCGTAGGCTTGTTTAAGAGGTGATATAAAAAGTTTTAAATTTGAGTGGAAAGTCATGTCTCGGTTTTGCATGATTGCTTGTGTATGATTCTGGTAACGCCTCGTATCCTGTTTCGACGTTGAATACGGGTAAGGGGTGTTACAAAATGAGCCATTAGTTTAGTGGTAAAAAAATATAAGGAGATAGTGTAAATAACTCAATACTTGAGTTCGATTCCCTTCCTTTGCAAAATAGCTTTATTTTGCTAAATTTTCTCCTTCCCCCTACTTTTGTGCCACCCATGCCTATTAACCTAGACATTAATATCACTTTTTCATTTATTTTTCCAACCCTAGCTGCCCCTTCCTCATTTCTTTTCTCATTCTTTCAATTTTCTCCTTTATTCCTCCACTGTGCCGCCCACCAAACTCCTTTTTCCTTGCCATCCTTCTTAATTAGTAAAAAGGCTATTAAGCTGGTCGGACTTATTAAAAATGCTACATAAGTGATTTTAAGGTGGCCGAATTAGATATGTTTCAAGCCCTAGCTAAACAATGTGCTTCCTAATTAGTATGGTTGACTGATTAATCGTCTGGTTGGTTTTAGTATGAAGTGACATGGATGATTTGAATATGTAATTATTGCTGGTTGTATGTTTGACGTATACTACAATATTAAAGAAATGAGTGAATGCTTGAATTGCATGCTTTAATGAATTGACATTAAATGTACTGAATGAAAGTCTGCTATACATACATTAGAAAAAAATTGTTTATGAAATGGTTATGAAACTGAGGCACGTTAGAATTTCATCAAATTGATTATGTAATGGAATGCTTGATAAGTGTCACCATTGTATGAAAATGAATGATAATGAAGATGTGTAAATCATGCCATTGAAATGTGATTATAATGAAAACATGGTCTTTTTTGTATCTCGTATGACATAATGCATGTGCATGGGGTGGAATTATTTATGATGGAGGAGTTTTGTGGAGTAATGATGGCAGGTTAAGACTGCATTAATGTTTTCAGTGCACCACACCAGAAGTAATGAGGAGAATGTTGATTATATCGCATAATGAGTGGTAGTATAACTATATTATTTATAATAGTGGTTTAACCACATCGAGCTCAGCTTGCAAAGTTTGTACTTTGGTAGACGGGTTTTGGGGAACTCGTGGTGTGTAGTGGATGATTGGGTAGGAAGTCCTTTTGTATTGTATTATGTCCATGACACATTCGAATGATAATGTTTTATGCTATGTTTTATGTTGCATTAAATTAGTTATTGCTATTTGTATGAATAATTGAATGTTCTTATTTTTTCAACTCACATTGAGGTAGTTTAGCTCACCCCATAGTTCCAAACATCTCAGGTAATGCTCGAGACTAGGATCAGACTCGACACGCGGACATACGATGGAATTCAGACCAATTATTTATTCTACATAAGTATTATTTAAATGTATTTGGTTTTTGGACTGCAAAATTTATTTGTACTGTGGTTTGGGTTTTTCTTTGATTTAAGGTTTTCATGCATGCATACTCGACACAATAATTTGGTTTTAATGCACATTTTGAAATTGGACAATGCATGATACATGACTTAAAATTAAAATTTCCATAAACTGAGTTTTCCACTATAATAAAAGGTAATAAGGTTTTGTTGAGTGAAACGACGAGCAATGTATTTTTGAAAACCACGATATAATTACTAAAATAACTTAAGTATGGTTGACTTAATTAATGTATGTTTTCCAAAATAACAAGTGTAAATAGCAATTTTTCTTAAAAGAGAGTAAATAAGGATTTTCAAAGAATGATAGGGTCATTTAGTCACATAGTTGGCTAATATGGTCTTCATTATTCGGCCACAACATCTAGGCCGAGTTGGGGAGGTTATAGATTTTCTTGATTTATTTAAATCCATGAAAGTGTAATGAATAATAATTTTGAAAAAGATACACATAGAGTTTGTTTGACAACAGATACTTGGACTTAACTGCAGAGAATATCTTACATGGTTTTAACTACACATTGGGTGGATGATGAGTGGAGGTTGCAAAAAAGGATAAGAAATTTTTTCCCAATATCTACTCATAGAGGTGAAAGCATAGGTCAAGCCCTTGAAAAATGTCTTTGAGATTGGAGGATTGCGTAACGCCCCAAATTTGTGACGTTTGCTTCTGTAAAATTTTGACACAACTGTGTATCCGCTTCAGTGGTTAAGTTTTCTAGGTATGTGTGAGAGGTCTTGGGTTCAAGGCTTACCCTTGGCAACTTTGTTATTTTTGGAATTAAGCCCTATCCTTGATTGGTAGGCTAATATTAAATTGCTTGTAGCTTCATATCAGAATGAGCCTGCTGGTTTAAGTGGTAAGGGAGTTGGTGTGTTGGAGGTCCTGTGTTTGAATCCTTGCGCGAGCGTGGGAGTTCATTTTTGCTCATTTGACTAAGAAAGTTTCTGCTGAACAGAAATTCTGAGTATGTGGGTTGTTAGTGGGTTAGTGGGAGGAAAATTAGGGCGGTTATCAAAATCTTATTAGTTTTGTTTCCTGTTTCCCAAAAATCCCTTCCTACCATTTTTCCTCTCTTTTTACTCTTTGAAATCTGATTTCTTTTTGCCTCTTCTTCAGTTACTGTTGTTTTTCTCTTGCAACTGTCGTTGCTACAATTTCTGTAGGGTTCGTTAATTGCGTGGTAAGTGAGGATGGGTTCGTTGTTAACTTTTGGTTTATGAGGTTGTGGACAAACTTTTTGATGGCTAATAAACGGTTGTGTTGATGATTACTGTGGCATAGAAGAAGGCGGTGAGACAGAGGCTGTCACTCCAGAGGTTTAGCTTACCACGCGTAGTCAATTCTATAGGGGTAAGTTTTTGGGTTTTAGTCATTTTGGTTTTGTTAACTCGATTTTGGTTGGTAAAGGTGCTGGGTATTCTGATTGTTAGGTTCTGGAAGGCTCGAGGGTGGGTTTACATTGAAACGATACCAGGTGTGTACCCGGGACACAGAAAAAAGGGATTTGGTGAAAGCCAAAATTGTAATCTACCGCCGCCACATGGGCGTGTGGTCCCCCGTATGGTAGGCCGTGTGCGACAACACGATCTTATGATCGATGAAAGCTAGGTCGTGCACAAGGCACGGCCGTGTGATGGCCAGAGTGTGGCCGTGTGGGCCATATGGGCTAAACCAGACTGGGCATGTAGACCCACACGGGCAAGGCCAATCAGGGCGTGTGGGCCACACAGGCATGTGGGCCTACACGGGCATGTGGGCCCATTATACTAAAATTTTTCGTAGGGTCGTACGGGTCATCCCAATCCACTGTGGACCTGCCGAGGGGTTTGTAAAGGCTACTAAACCCTAAAACTATGTGTAACATCCTAGATTATGGGTTATGCGTTTGTGCATAATTCATGAGTAGTAGGTTTTGGCAGTGTTTGGAAATGAATTAAAGGTTTTTAAAATCCTAGGATGGAAGAAAGCTTTGGACAATTATTGGTTTTAAGTTAAAAACAAGAAGTGATGTGGAAAAGTGGCAAGGGACGCCACCTAAGGTGCAAGGGTTATGGCATCAAGTGAAGTACTTTGAGGGAAGAGGTTTGAATCCCATTGTGTGCATTTTTACTTAATCTTATGAAATAGCATGTTTACTATGATTTGGATGTGTGGTGTGCATTTTTAGAACGTTGGAAATGTAAGGAAATGTATGGAAATGTATGGAAATGTATGGAAATATATGGAAATGTATGGAAATGTAAGGAAATGTATGGAAATGTATGGAAATGTAAGGAAATGTATGGAAATGTATGGAAATGTATGGAAATGTATGGAAATGTAAGGAAATGTATGGAAATGTATGGAAATGTAAGGAAATGTATGGAAATGTAAGGAAATGTAGGGAAATTAAGGAAATATAGGGAAATGTCCTGGAAATGTAAGGAAATGATTTAGAAATGATTCAAAAGAGGAAAATGAACATTTATGGAAACTAGGAAAATGATTTAGAAATGATTCAAAAGGGGAAAGTGAACATTTCTGGAAACTAATAAATAAAAGGAAATGTCAAGTTTAAAGAGCCAAACGAAAATTTTTGGAAGCTTAGAAATGACTTAGAAATGTCGAGTTTTAAAGTTTAAAAGAGGAAATTAAGGCAAGGTGGCCTTAAGAGAAAAAGTATGTGAAATTTGACACACAAACAGGCTTGGAAAAGTGGCCTGAAGATGCCACTTAGGGCCTCTGGAAATGGTGCCACATGCAAGTGTATTTGGGCCAGGGATCGAGTCACTTAGAAAGCAAATAAAAGAAGTTTTATTTTGCTACAAAGAGCAGAGAGGTGGACGGCATCTAGCTAAGACTTTAAGTGATTTTTATTTAATTACTTAAAAAGGAAGCAATGGACGACAACAGGGGCTCTTAATGGAAGAGTTTAATTCTCCTTAAAACTCGGCTAAATAGGTGGATAAATGATGATTTATTTTAGATTATTTTCAAAGAGATAATTGAGGGATTATTCTTTAATTTTTAATTAAAGAGATAAAGCTATCAAAATAGAAGAGTGATGGCCAAGTAAGGGATTTTAAGTTAGTAATTTCGGCTATAAAAGGAAAAGAGGGCCATTCATTCTTTCTTCTAACTCTCTCTCTACCGAATTCTCTCTAGCAAATATCTCCTTTCTTCATTGTTTTGCCAAGCCGAAAATACACCTTGTGTAGCCGAAAGTTTGCTAAAATCAAGGCCATAGCCGAATAGTTTTGAGACTTCAAACAAGGGGTTGTCGACTTCTGTATTAAGGGTAAGAACTAGTTATCATTCGATTTTCATCCTTTTTCTTTTAAGATTTGCCAAAATCTAAGACTAACCCATTAATATCTTGTTGTCAAACTTTGAAGAGATCTTTGGGATTTGTTTAAGTCAACTACAAGAAGGAGAAGTTCTTTTCCGAAGGTACACCATAGGTAGCGTGTTCCCTAGTTATTCGGTGAATTTTGGGATTTAAAATCCTTAAGGTAAGTGACTATGAATATTCGCCAAGACCCTATTTTAGTAGTAGATCTATCATTATGTGTTTTAAATGAAAAACTAACCGATTCAAGGAATCTAGTGATTAGCCGATTTCAAAGGAGTAGAATACAAGTTTCGAGTTTGATTAATCATCTAAACGGCAACAAGGTAAGTTTTAAGAATACAAATCCTACTAGGATTTGGTTTATAAATGAATAGGCTTTATGCTAATATATTAAGGTTGGTAGAATGTAGGAATTGAGATCTAAGGCATTAGATCAAGCTTTTGGGATTTAAGTGAACCGCTAAGCAAATCGGTGTGTACCTACTCTAAGTTTTAATATGTTCATGGCTATGTTTTAAATTAAATGTGTTAATATGAAAGTGTAAGAATATGGCTAAGGTACCGTGTGTACCCACACTATATCATAATATGTTTTATGGCTACGTTTAATTAATATATGTGATATTAAGAATATGAAAGTGGCTAAGGTACCATGTTATGGTACAAGGTACTCAGGTACGTTTCCTACTCCTACTAGGATTATGAAATATGTTAATTGTAACATGAGAATAAGAATAAGAATGTGAACTCGGCATATTTATGCATATTACTATTATATGGGGCATATGGGTTTATTTTTGGGGAAGTGAATGTGGTGACCTAAGACCACAAACACGGTGACCTAAGACCGTGATATCTGAATGTGGTGACCTAAGACCACGAAGAATCGAATGTGGTGACCTAAGACCACGAAATCTGAACGTGGTGACCTAAGACCACGAATCACGGTGACCTAAGACTGCGATATGGAGTGTAGCGGAAGGGGTTGACTTAGTAGTCCTCACGGTGTGCGAGGATGAATGCGGGTGGTGTGTAGCGGATGGCTTATAGGTTTAGGTTGGGTTGCATCATTATTTCCTATCATTATATGAATATGCATGTAATATGTGAACATATGCCTAAAGCATTAAATTTTAGTGTTGGTTACACATTGAGTCATTGACTCACCCGTTGTGGGATTATTTTTAGGTGACGATCGGTGATGGACCAAGGCCGACAGATGCTTAGTGGAGGCCATGTGAAGTTCGATTTCTTTTATTTGGACTATTTTACTTTAAGTATTTTGAATTTAAATTTTGGGAATTATTTGATGTAATAAGGCCTTAGTAGAACTATTTTATTCATTTTTATTTATTAAGCTTACAAACTTTTATTTATTAAAAGATTAAGTAAATCTATTTTTAAAACAAGGCCCAAATGTTTTGTCACCTAAAGTAAAGGATTTTTTTTTTAATTTGAAATAAACTTGTTTTCATCTCAAGCCCAACCCAAAACGATCTTTCTTCCAAATCACACAAGTTTTTCCTAAGTAACAAAAGAATTTGAAACGGTTTACACCGGGGAACATACCAGATCCGGTCAAGGCTCGTGGGCTGGGTTTGGGGTGTTTCACTATGTGTTCTGTTAGACTGATGTACTGTATTAAGCTCGTCTATGCTATGCATATCTGCTATCTATTTATTTACGCATGTTAAGCATATACTATCTGTAATACTGTATGCATGTTATGTTATCTGATATTGGGGATGGGTTGATTTATATTAGAGGAAGTGTTCTGAAAATCATTTTTACACCTATTATTTGGCAGCGTGGCTGCAATATATCTGTTATGTACCGCATCGACACAATGTGGTGTGTAAGGCTTGGTGGGTGTTTTGAAGTCCACATGGTGTGTAAGGATGGTCGGAGATGGTGTGTAGAGGATAAGGGTAGGATATCCGCTTTCTAATTCTGATCTGCATATCTGTATCTATATATGAAATGGGCTTAGGCCCGACTTTGCATCTATATCTATAATGGGCTTAGGCCGAGTTTGTATTTGACTGATTTTGTTTTCTGTGTGAATGCTTAAATCTACTAGGTTACACACTGGGTTTACGTAAACTCACTCTTTTTTTGTTTATTCTGTACAAGTAATCCACAAAGATAGGTGGATCGGTGCAGCGGAGGACTCGACGGTGACCACTCGCCAAAACTGTTTTATTTGTTTTAGTTTTTATTTAAGTTTGGCATTAAGATTTGAGAGTTTGTATTTTCTGGGACTCTCTGGATTGTTTTAAACTATTTGGCTTGGGTTTTGGGTTTTTGGTTTTATTTACTTATAACTATGATAGTTTGCTAAAGCAAGGGTTTCTAAAATATTGAGAATGACTTTCTAAACACAATGATTTTACAAGCTTCTGCTACAAATACGTTTTATCTCTAAATGATTAAATGAAAGAGTTTTGAAATTAATAATAGTGATAAAGGCTAAATGAACTGGAAAGGTGTTTTTAATTTAACGACAACGGTTTTTCAACCCAATTCATATGACACTTCTGGATTTGGTCATAACTTCTAGGCCGAGTTTGGGGTCTTACATTTAGTGGTATCAGAGTCATGTTGCAAAACTTGACTATGAATTTTGGGTTCCAAAATATCTTTTAAAGAATCTATTTACAAATTGTTTAAAATATTCTGATTGAGAATGTGGTTCATCGAGTCTCGATGTCAGTCCTGTAAGTATTTCTGATTTCTGATGGAAAATTTTGAAAACATGACTTATAGTCTAATTGAAAATACTATAGTTAGTACGATCTGAAACTGTAGTGAAACTGATTGATACTAAAGCTTTCGAAAACAACTCTGAACTTCTGATACTCTATACATAAAACATCTGTTAATAAATATCGAAACTGATGCATAAAATTTTTAATGTATATAAAACTTTTAAGTAACAATGAGCGCACGAGGTATCTGTGGACGTGGTATTCGAGGCCAAGATAGAGGCCGTAGGGGGCTCGAGCTGACTCATCATCTCTAGGCAACATGTCAAATTTGGACACTAGTGAGACACCTATGTCACCTGCTATTGAGACTGGGTCTCAAAGTCATTCGGCTGGGGATGACGCACTGTCCCAAGCCATGCTAAGGATTTTGGAGAGAGTTGTCGGACCCAATTCTGGAGCTAGGGGCCGAGGGTCGGTAACTGAGTGACTTCGGTCTAATAGAGTAGAGTTGTTTAGGGGTGTCACAAGAGTCGCCCCTAATATGGCTGAGTACTGGTTGGAGGCCACTGAGAGGATTATGGATGATCTGGATTGTACCTCGGGCAGAAATTAAGGGTGTAGTCTTCTTACTTCACAACAAAGCATATCAGTGGTGGTTAATAGTTAAGGAGGGCACTCAGCCTGATCGTCTAACTTGAGAGTTCTTTAAGACTACATTTCAGAGAAAATATGTGGGAGCTAGCTAAGTTGATGATCATAGGCTGAGTTTCTGAACCTCACGCAAGGGGACGATTGTGGCCAAGTATGAGGCTAAATTTCTAAGGCTTAGCCACTATGCTCGAGGTATGGTGGCTTCGAAATATGAGAGGTGTGTTCGATTTGAAGACGGGCTGAGAGATAATCTGAGGGTTTTGATTGCTCCGCAAAAGAAGCGTAAGTTTTCTATTCTGGTGGAGAAGGTGAAGATCGCCAAAGATGTTAAGCGCGCTGGGCGCCAGAATAGAGATAGGGAGAGAGGTAAGAACTAGAGGGATTCAGAGCCCTCGAGTTCTGTGTAGAGGCCTAAGAAAAAGACCAGATTTGAGGGGCCAGTTAGAGTGAGGACTCCTGCTACTTCAGCTGGGTTCAACCTTGTGGTGATTGTGGTAGGCACCATCCGGCCAAGTGTGTGAGGAAGATTGGCTCCTGTCTTAGATGTGGATCTTTAGAGCACCGTATCAAAGATTATCCACAACAGGTAGATCAAACTCAGGCTCTAGGGTTTGTGTAGCCTCATAGGGCAGTTCAACAGCCACTTAGGGGCCGTGGTCAGGCCAGGGGTAGTAATGGTATGGGCTGAGGGCAGAGAGCAGAGAGCACCAGGCAGGGGTGTTGGTCAAATTGAGGTGGGGTAGCCTACCTTAGTATTTACTACGGACAGAGAGGGAGAGATGCTCTTGGCGTAAATCACCCAGTATGTTCCTTATATTTGATTTACCTTACCTCGCTCTGATAGACATATGATCTACTTATTCCTATATAATCTGTTATGATTCTGAAAATTTGGGGTTATCGGTTGAGAGTACTTCTAGTGAGGTTACTGTGATAAGCCCGTTGGGGGCAGTCTGTTCAGGTTAATAAGCTGTATAAGGATGTCACGTTAGAGGTGCAAGGGGAGATATTTTTGGCTAATTTGATGGACCTTCCGTTTAGGGAGTTCAACCTGATTCTAGGTATGAACTGGTTGGTGGATCACCGGGTTAGTTTAGATTGTATATCTAAGAGGGTCGTTCTGAGAACTGAGGCGGATGATGAGGTGGTTGTGATCGGAGAGTGCCAGGATTATTTGAGCAACGTGAGCTCTGCGCTTGTGGCTGAAAAACTAGTACGAAAAGTGTGTGAGGCATTACTGGCCTACGTTAGTAGTTCTGAATTTGGGGGTTCTTCTTTGGGAGAAATCAGAACTGTGAGGGATTTTTCGGATGTCTTTCTTGAGGAGTTACTGGGATTGCCTCTGAACCGAGAGGTTGAGTTTGGGATCGAACTTCTTCCGGTTACAGCTTTGGTGTCTATCGCTCCCTATCGTATGGCACTGAAAGAGCTTACAGAGCTTAAGGCTGAACTTCAAGAGTTGTTAGACCGTGGTTTCATTCGTCCTAGTGTGTCTCCATGGGGAGCACCAGTTCTGTTTGTGAGGAAGAAAGATGGGACCATGAGGATGCGCATTGATTACCGGCAACTGAATAAGTTGACCATGAAGAACAAGTATCCGCTTCGAGGATTGACGACTTATTTGATCAGTTCAGAGGGGCTTCAGTGTTCTCTAAGATAGATCTTCATTCTGGGTACCATCAGTTGGGGGTTAAGGAGGCTAATGTGCATAAGACTGCATTTAGGACTCGGTATGGGCATTACGAGTTCCTAATTATGCCTTTCAGGTTGATGAATGCACCAACTGCATTCATAGATTTAATGAATCGGGTATTTCAGCCCTATTTGGATCAATTCATCGTGGTCTTTATTGACGACATTCTGGTATACTTTAAAACTGAGGGTGAGCATGATGAGCATCTTAGAGTAGTGCTTCAGGTTCTGCGTGAGAAGCAGTTGTATGCTAAATTCAGCAAGTGTGAGTTCTGGCTACGTGAAGTAACTTTTTTGGGACACGTGGTTTCTGTGGAGGGGATTCGAGTTCATCCTCTAAAGATTTAGGCTGTGCTGGATTGGAAACAGCTTAAGAATGTATCTGAGATCGGTAGCTTCTTGGGTTTGGTGGGATACTATCAACGTTTCGTTGAGGGGTTCTCTTTGATTGCTGCGCCGTTAACTAAGCTTCTGCGTAAGGGTGTACCATTTGTTTGGACCGATACACAGTAATTGTAACAACTCGGTTTAGACCCTAGTAGGAACAGTGGTTTCGAGACCATAAATTTGAGGTCTAAATAATATTTTAATGTTATCTTTGGTGTTAATTCTATGTGACATAGTCTGTGTGAAAATTCTGTGTGATAATTTTACCGATTGTGTGCCAAATTAAGAGAAATGACTTAATCATGTAAAGAGTAAAAGCTATGTGCTGATTTATAAGTACCTAAGTGTTGTTTCCTTTATAATGAGGAGGCCTTATGAGGCAATTAGCCATTATTAAAGTTAGTGGATGGTTAAATGACATGTTAACCTTGATGTAAATTTGTCCTATATGACTAATAAAAGGGCAAATTGGTGAATTGATAATTTAGTTAATAATAATTAAAACCAAAAGAAAGATGAAGCCATGTTATCATCTTTCTTGCCAAAATTTTAAGAAAAAAGAAAGGAATAGGGCTTTGGGGTATTCGACCATAGTTGCTTAAAATCAAGGTATGTTTTGAGCTTAGTTTTTGATAATTTCTACGTTTTCGTAACCGTTGCTTCGTGCTCTAGCTAACCCATGTCATAATTTTGTGAATTGATGATGTTTTTGTGATGAACCATTGATAAACATTTGAGCTATGTGCTAGTTGATAGTGAAATATGAAAGATATGTGTTTGATTAAGATAGTTTGTTTTTGGAGTTTTGATAAATCTGTGTGTTTTTGGGCTAAATTGAAAAAATAACATTTTGAAGGAATAAAATGTGAAATAAATGAAATGTATGGATTTGTATGAGTATAGTGAGAATTCGGTTAGGCATGGGTGCAAGCTAATTATGTGTATTTGATGATTTTATAAATAAAGGACTAAAGTGTCGAAATGTGAAAATGTGAGGGCTATTTTATAAAATGCCCTAAATATGTGTGTTTGGATTAAAATGAATGATTTGGTGATTGAATGGATTGAATTTGAATGTGTATAGACCAAAAGAGAAGAGGTTCAGATCGAGATCGAGGTAAAGATAAAGTGCTCGATTAATCGACCGTTTCGATAGTTCGACGTCCGAGGAAAGTTCGAATATAATACATGTTGTTAACTTATGTTCTATGTGATGTGAATTGAATGAATATCTATATAATTATGAGATTAGAAACGCTATGTGCGGAATTGAATTAGAGACACTAAGTGTGCAAAATTAGAAGCGGAATAGAGATAATTGGCACTGTGTGTGCGAGATGAGAAAAGCTTCGACTTATTGAATTGACACTGTGTGTGCGATGCCAATTTAAGCTCGGTTTAACGATTTGGCACTAAGTGTGCGATGACATTTATGTTTTGTGTACGAATTGGCACTATGTGTACGAACAAAACAAGAGAATAGTAAAGTGGATCGGAATGTAAAGTTGAGTGGTTGAATAGCATGGTTGGTGAGTAACTAAGTACTGACAAAGGTATGTATGATACCTATGTGGTTAATGAGATTGAAAGTAGATGAATTGAATGCTATGTGAGTACTTGATATGGTTGAATTTGTGTATCAAATGTAAATTATCTATGTGATGGTTTAATATATACATTGGTTTGATTTGATGAGATAATTGTATTCTATTATGAACTTACTAAGCTTTGAAAGCTTACTGTATGATTTATTTCTCTACTTTGCAGTGTCAGTAAAGCTAGCTCGGATTCGGGAATCGTCAACATCTCTATTACACTATCAACAAATCTATTTTGGTACTTTTGTAAGGATGTATATAATAGAATATGGCATGTATAGGCCAGTCACTTGGTATATGTTTGAGATGTAAATAGCCATGTGATTTGGCTAGTTAAATGTTAGTAGGGTATACAAGAGAATATGGTATTTGGTGCTTATCTTAATATAAATTGATGGAAATGAAATAATTTTATGAATGGTAAGTTTAATGATGAATTGATGCCTTAGTGATTTAGTGAGGTTATTGATGATTTATACTTAGATTTACATGAAAATTGGTTGTACAAATTGGCATGTTTAGAAATGAGATGGAATGGAATGATATGATGTTCATTTGATGTGTTTTTGGTTGTCATTTGTATGGATAAGTATGCTTGTATATGCTTGTAGAGATTGACCCTTATGTGGGTGGCAAATTGGCCTTGCAAATGGCCTGTTTTACTTACACGGTTATGGCACACGGGCGTGCCTAGTGACCATGGGGTAAAGTTAGTAGCTAGCTTAAGAGCTCACGGCCATGGTACACGGGCATGCCTAGTAGCTATGTGAATAAGTAGTATATGGCTTAAGAGCACACGGCCTTAGCACACGGGCGTGCCTAGTGGCCGTGTGAAGAAGTCAGAATACTTATTCTATTTTGCACGGAATGGACACATGGGAGTGTCTGGTGACAGTGTGAGGCACACGGCTTGGTGGCACGGGCGTGTGACCTCAACAGACTTGTTGAATATTTGAAATTTTTGAAAATTTTCGTAAGGTTCAGTTTAGTCCCGACCCTTCTCTAGCATGTGTTAAGGGTCTCGTGGGTCTTAATAAAGGACTATTTGATTATGTTTTGATATGTTTTGATGATGATTGACTTTGTGTCGTAAATTGGATGTGAAATGAATCGATTGTTCGGTAATACCTCTTAACCTTATTCTGGCGATGGTTTCGGGTTAGGGGTGTTACAGTAATCGAGCTTTGAGAAGCTCAAATCTATTCTGACTCAGGCTCCTATTCTGATACAGCCTAAATCGGGAAAGGAGTTTGTAGTGTACAATGACGTGTCGCATGTTGGATTGGGTTACGTTCTGATGCAGAATGGTAAGGTTGTGGCTTATGCATCCCATCAGCTTAAGGCATACGAAGAAAATTATCCAATGCATGACCTTGAGTTGGCTGTAGTAGTCTTTGCGTTGAAAATCTAGAGACACTATCTGTATAGTGAGAGGTGTATCATCTATACCGACCACAAGAGTCTCAAATATCTCTTTACTCAGAATGAGTTGGACAGCATAGATGGATTGAGCTGCTCAAGGATTACGACTGCATGATAGAGTATCATTCTGGAAAGGCCAATGTGATGGCCGATGCTCTAAGTCGTAGGGCAATGTCTGATTTGAGGGCGATGTTTGCACGCCTTAGTCTGTTTGATGTTGGGAGTCAGTTAGCCGAGTTGCAGGTTAAGCTGACTTGGATTGAGCAGATTTGGGATAAATAGTTAGTGGATGAGACTTTGGGTGTACGGTTTTGTCAAGGAAGAGTGGTACTACTTCTGATTTTGGGTTGAATAGTGATGGTGTGTTATGTTTTCAAGGACGAATATGTGTGCCGAACGACTCTGATCTGAGGCAGTCTATTCTGTGGGAGGCACATAGTAGCCCTTATGCTATGCATCTCAGCGGTAATAAGATGTATTGCAACCTTCATGAGTTATACTGGTGGCTGGGTTTGAAGCGTGAGGTTACTGACTTTGTGGCTCGACGTTTGACGTGCCAGCAAGTTAAGGCTGAGCACCAGTTGCCTTCAAGATTGTTGCAACTAGTTAATATTCCTTTATGAAAGTGGGAATGAGTGACGATGGACATCTTTAGCGAGTTGCCCTTGACAGCCACTAAGAAGGATTCTGTCTGGGTCATCGTGGATCGATTGACCAAGTTACACACTTCATTCCGGTTCGAATTAATTTCTCTCTGCAAAAGCTGGCGAAGTTATACATCTCTGAGATAGTAAGACTACATAGGGTTCTTGTTTCGATCATTTTGATAGAGATCCTCGCTTCACTTCTCAGTTCTGGTAGAAATTGCACGAGGCTCTAGGTTCAAGGTTGGACTTCAGTACTGCGTTCCATCCTCAGACCGATGGTCAATCTGAGAGGATGATTCAAATACTGGAGGATATGCTTCAGAGTTGCGTGATTGATTTTCGAGGTAGTTGGAAGGATTATCTACCGCTAGCTGAGTTTGCCTATAACAACAGTTTCCAAGCTAGTATTCAGATGGCACCTTACAAGGCTCTGTATGGTCGTAATTGTCGTACTCCTTTTTATTGGTCTAAGTTGGCCGAATGTCGAGTTTCAGGCCCTGAGTTGGTTTCTGAGATTGAGGACAAAGTTTGACTGATTCAGGATAGTTTGAAGATGGCTTTTGATAGGCAGAAGTCTTATGCGGATCTGAAGAGGTGTGAGATTGAGTACTCTGTGGGGGATTTGGTGTTTCTTAAGGTTTCTCCGTGGAAGAAGGTTCTGAGGTTCGATCGTAATGCCAAGTTGAGCCCTCGATTTATTGGGCCGGATCGGATTCTAAAACGTGTGGGACCGATCACTTATCAGTTGGAGCTACCCCTAGAGTTGGATCAGATCCATGATGTATTCCACGTTTCAATGTTGAGACAATATCGATTTGATCCATCCCATGTTGTTTCTGTTGAGGAGATCGGAGGAGCCAGTTCAGATTCTGGATCGCGATGTTAAGGTCCTACGGAAAAAGTCCATCCTATTACTGAAGGTGCTGTGGCGGAATCATAGCATTGAGGAGGCCACATGGGAACTTGAGGATTCGATGCGTTAGTAGTATCCTGATCTGTTCTAATCAGGTAAATTTTGAGGTCAAAATTTTTTTTAGTGGGGTAAAGTTGTAACACCCCAAATTTGTTAGGTTTGTTTCTATAAAATTTTGACACAACTGCGTATCTTCTTCAGTGGTTAAGTTTTTGGGTCTGTGTGAGAGGTCTTGCGTTCAAGGCTTACCCTTGGCAACTTTGTTATTTTTGGAATTAAGCCCTATCCTTGATTGGTAGGCTTATATTAAATTACTTGTAGCTTCATGTCAGAATGAGCTTGCGGGTTCAAGTGGTAAGGGAGTTGGTGTGTTGGAGGTCCTGTGTTCGAATCCTTGCATGAGCGTGTGAGTTCATTTTTCTCATTTGACTAAGAGAGTTTCGGTTGAAGAGAAATTCAGAGTAAGTGGGTTGTTAGTGGGTTAGTGGGAGGAAAATTAGGGAGGTTATTTGTAATAGCTCGATTTAGGGCCTAGTCGGGATAATGGTGCGAGGCCACGAACCCGAGGTGAAATTATGAGTTTTTCAAGTTTATACCATGTTTGCACGTTAGTATGAAAGTTTTGTAAAGCAATTTTATTAAGTTGAGGTCAATTGGTCCAAAAAGGACTAAATTGCAAAAGTTGCAATACATGAGTTTCTAGAAGCTTTTTGCATGAAATAGCTTTAGAATACTAATTATGAGCCCTTAAATAGCAATTTGCCCAAAATTTAATTTTTGGACAAAATTGGCCTTAAGATGGTTAATTGGAAATTTTTAAGAGGAAGGGCATTTTGGTCATTTGGCCTAATTAGTGTTTTAAGTGGGAAAAAGATGAGAAAAATCCACTCATCTTCTTCCTTGTTGCTACTGAAAATTGGGAGACACCATAGCTAGGGTTCTTCATTTTTTTCAAGCTCATAGTAAGTTCATCTTAGCCCCGTTTTTAATATTTTTCGTATTTTTGAAGTTCCAGTATTATGAATTAGCTAATTTTAGCTATAAATTAAGCTAAGATGCATGTTCAAAAATCTACCCTTGAATGACATGCTTGTTAAATGATGTTTTATGGAAGTTTAAGAGAGTTTGATGTTAGATAAACATCTTTTCCTTAATGAATTTCATGAAAAATGGTAGTAGGGACCATTTTGTAACAGTTATAAAGTTGGTCATACCTACTAGAAATAGTGAGAATTGATGATTGTTATAGAAGAGAAAATGATTCAGTTGAGCATGAATTTTAAGAAAGTTGCATGAAAATCATTTTACGAGAATTGGGGTAAAAGTGCAAATATTAGAAAGTATAAGGGCAAAATAGTAATTTTTCCAAAGTATGAGTTATGAGTCAATTTAGTCAATATGGTTTTTAAATGATCTATTTATGATTATAGATCAAGAAAAATGAAGCCCGGATCAAAACCGAGGCAAGAACAAAGTCGAGGACTAAATTGCACATCTACATACATTTTGTATATTGAGGTAAGTTTGTATGATTTCTAAGCTTTTATGATTATTATCATTAATTTGCTTAGTATAAGTGTACAATAATTGTATGAAATGATCATGTTATGTTCAAGCAAGAAATCACGATAATATGTACAAGCAAGTCCCGATGGAAGATGAATTTCCCTAGGATACTCGATCTACCACACACGATATCATGTATGTCCAAGGAAAGCTTGGCATTGATCAAGTTATCATGTAAGTCCAAGGAAAGCTTGGCATTGATCAAGTTATCATGTAAGTCCAAGGCAAGCGTGTCATTGATCAAGTTATCATGTAAGTCCAAGGCAAGCTTGGCATTGATCAAGTTGGCAAGCAAGTTATCGTGTAAGTCCAAAGCAAGCTTGGCATTGATCAAGTTATCATGTAAGTCCAAGGCAAGCTTGGCATTGATCAAGTTAGCAAGCAAGTTATCATGTAAGTCCAAGGCAAGCTTGGCATTGATCAAGTTAGCAAGCAAGTTATCATGTAAGTCCAAGGACTCAAGCTTGGCATTGAGTATGTTATCAAGAGCAAGGCTTCATATAAGTCCATGTCAAGACATGGCCTTGAAACCAAGATGAGATAACCCATGTAAGACCATGTCTAGGATATGGCTTTGGCATCATATTATGTGGGAAGAGATTTAGTATCCTCGTTATTCACGAAATTCATCGGGCAAATGAGTAAGCTAAAGAAGATAGCAAGAAAGCTAAGAAAGTAAAGTTAGTATCAAGATGAAGTTAGATGAAGTCGAGTATTATTCATGTTGTGAATGAGAAAGTAGATAACATGATTATTGTTATTATAGTATACTGATCAATGTGATCAAGTGATATAGGTATCATGGTTACCTTACAAGTATGATAATAGTAAGTGTCATGAGACATGTAAGAATCTATATGAGTAAGTAAGCTCTTTAGCTGAAATTCATGATACCATTGTTTATGTGAAATGGTTTATATTAAGTAATGATGATGCTATGAGTTGTTACATGCACACTTACTAAGCTATATGCTTACGTTATGATTCTTTCTTTCTATGCAGTCCCGCCTAGCTAACTCGTGGATCATTAAAGTCAGAGCTCGCAACACACTATCAACTCTTATTTTGGTATAGCCAAGTTACTTTACTAAGTATGACATGTATAGGAAACATTTATTTTGTAGACATGTTTTAAGAAGGGCCTTTGTAAAGGCTATCAAGTTTATTATTCTTTTTTCTATGGCTAAGTGATTGGCTAAATTTGACTAAGCATGTATGTTTATTGAGATCAATGAAGCATGTAGTATTATTCATAAAATTGGGTTGTTATTGCATCGTTGAATTGTGTATGGATATGATCTTCATTTCAGGGTGGCTAACGGCTTGGTAAATAGCCTGTAAGTGCCCACACGGTTGGACACACGGGCGCGTGTCAAGACCGTGTTAACCCTACACCTTAGTTTTATTAATCATAATAGGCCATGGGCAAATCCCATGGCCGTGTGTGTATGCCGTGTAAGACACACGATTTGGACTTGGGCGTGTTCCCAGACCGTGCTGATTTAGTTAGTATATCAAGGATTAGCACATGGTCTAAGCCCATGGGCGTGTCATGGCCGTGTGAAATTAGTCAGTAACCTCCCACGGTTGGTAGACACCGGCGTGTCTAAGCCATGTGGAAATAGTTAGTAGCTCTCCATGGTTTGAGGGCATGGACGTGCTAAAGGGTACACTGGCGTGTTCCAAGTCACACAGGCGTGTGAACCCTGCTTCAAAAATGAGTTTTTGATTCAATTCCGAAAGTCTTTGACATGAGTTAAAGGACTCGTAGGCCCTTGTTATAAGTGTTGACTAAGAAAGTGAAGTTCTTAAGTTGGAACAAAATTTTATAGCCCGTAAGTACATGTTTCAGTGAGTTCAAGAATAGTAATGTCTCGTATCCAGACCCAGTATCGGTCTTGGGTGCGGGGTGTTACATTATCAGAATCTGATTAGTTTTGTTTCCTGTTTCCCAAAAAATCCCTTCCTGCCATTTTTCCTCGCTTTTCCTACTCTCTAAAATTTGATTTCTTTTTGCTTCCTTTTTAGTTACTATTGTATTTCTCTTGCAACCATCGTTGCTAGGATTTCTATGGGGTTCGTTAATTGCGTGGTAATTGAGGTTGGGTTCGTTGTTAACTTTTGGTTTATGGGGTTGTGGACAAACTTTTTGATGGCTGATAAATGGTTGTGTTGATGATTACTGCGGTGTAGGAGAAGGCGGTGAGGCAGAGGCTGTCACTCCGGAGGTTTAGCTTGCCATGTGTAGTCGATTATATGGGGGTAAGTTTTTGGGCTTTAGTCGTTTTGGTTTTTTTAACTCGATTTTGGTTGGTAAAGGTGTTGGGTATTCTGATTGTTAGGTTCTGGAAGGCTCGGGGGTGGATTTACTTTGAAACTATACTAGGTGTGTACCCGAAACACAGAAAATTGGGATTCAGCAGAAGCCAAAATTGCAATCTGTCGATGCCACACAGGCGTGTGGTCCCCCGTGTGGTAGGCCATGTGCGACAACACAACCGTGTGATCGATGAAAGCCAGGCCCTATGTAAGCCACGGCGGTGTGATGGCCGGAGTGTGGCTGTGTGGGCAACATGGGCTAAACTAGACTGGGTGTGTGGGCCACACGACCATGTGAACTTTGGGCCAGGCCATGGGATCCGCACGAGCAAGGCCAGTCAGGGCGTGTGGGCCATATGGGCATGCAGGCCACACCGACGTGTGGGCCCGCATGGGCATATGGGCCCATTATACTAAAATTTTTCGTAGGGTCTTACGGGTCATCCTAATCGACTGTGGACCTACTGAGGGGTTGTTAAATGCTACTAAACCCTAAAACTATGTGTTTTGTTAGGCTGATGTATTGTTCTGAGCTAGTCTATGCCATTCATATCTACTATCTGTTTATTTACGCATGTTAAGCATGTACTATGTGTAATACTATATGCATGTTATGTTATCTGATATTGGGGATGAGTTTATATATATTGGAGGAAGTGTTCTAAAAGGCATTTTAGCGCCTATTATCTAGTAGCATGGCTGCAATATATCTATTATGTGCCGTATCGGCACAATGTGGTGCATAAGGCTTGGTGAGTGTTTTGAACCCACATGGTGTGTAGGGATGGTCGGAGATGGTGTGTAGAGGATGGGGGTAGGATATCTGATTTCTGATTCTGATCTGCATATATTTATCTGTATCTAAAATGGGCTTAGGCTCGACTTTACATCTGTATCTGTAATGGGCTTAAGGTCGAGTTTGTATTTGACTGACTCTGTTTTCTGTGTGCATGCTTAATTCTGCTGGGTTTCACACTAAGTTTACGTAAACTCACTCTTTTTTTGTTTATTTTGTACAGGTAATCCACAAAGTTAGGTGGATCGGTGCAGCGGACGATTTGACGGTGACCACTAGCCAAAACTATTTTATTTATTTTAATTTTTATTTAAGTTTGGCATTAAGATTTGAGAGTTTGTATTTTCTGGGACTCTCCAGATTGTTTTAAACTGTTTGGCTTGGGTTTTGGGTTTTAGGTTTTATTTACTTATAACTATGATGGTTTGCCAAAGCAAGGGTTTCTAAAATCTTGAGAACGGTTTTCTAAACACAACGATTTTAGAATCTTCCGCTACAAATATGTTTTATCTCTAAATTATTAAGTGAAAGAGAGCTTTGAAATTAATAATAGTGATAAAGGTTAAATGAACTGGAAATGGGTTTTTAATTTAATGACAACGGTTTTTCAACCCATTTCATGTGACACTTCTGGATTCATCCATAAAGTCTAGGCTGGGTTTATGGTGTTACAGATTGAGAGGTTCTTTACTATTACGGTTGAAAATGCATCCACCAATAGTGTTTCCATTGAATATCTGAGAAAGAAATTGAATCATTGGAATGCTTCTGTTGCAAATGAAAAATTTATGCATATGAGATGTGTTGTACACATTTTTAATCGTATTATGCAATACGATATTAAGGATGCTTCTATCTGTGGGTCGAGCTAGAGGTGTTGTGAGGTTTATAAGAGCATCACCATCAAGGTTGACAAAATTCAACCAACGGACAAAAGAAGAAATGATAGATAGTAAGACTCAATTGTGTTTAGATGTGCCTACTAGATAGAACTCAACATATATGATGTTAAATGTGGTAGAAAAATATAAGCTTGCATTTGAATCATATGTACGTGATGATCATAACTTTTTTCTTGAACTCGCTGCTGGAGATGGAGTTCCTACATTTGATGATTTGGAAAATTGTTCGAAGAGTTATAAAAGTGTTAGAGCCTTTTTATCATCTTACACTGAAGGTGTCTGGATCTTTGCATGTTACCTCTCATTTACTTTTTAAAGTATTGACGGATGTGCATTGTCTTTTTGATGGGTGGCAAGATTGTGGAGATTTAGACATAATTTCTATGACTTCCAAAATGAGAGATAAGTATAATAAGTATTGGGGTGAAAGTGTAACAGCTCGATTTAGGGGCTAGTCGGAACAGTGATCTCGAGATCACTAATATGAGGTTTGAGAAAATTATTTTCATGTTATTTTATGTGTTATAACATGTTTATAAGGATGTATGGAAATTTTGGTGCTTTAATTTTAGCGATTTCATGCTTAATCACGAAAAAGGACTAAATCACATAAAGTGTGAAAGTTCCATTCTATAGGCTAAAGGTATTAAATAGACATGAAGTGTAAATTGGAGGTCTTTAAAGTGCAATTAGACCTAACTAAGAGAGATGGACGGTCAAGGGGACAAGGAATTAAAAGTTTGACAAGAGTTGGTGACTTTTGTTGAATAAATGAATAAAATAAGATGAAATAAGCAAGAAGCTATCATCTTTTTATTTTCTTCTCTTCTACACCGAAATTTTCAGCAAACAAAGGGTGTTTGAAAGCTCAAAATTTCAGCAACTCATTTTATCTTCAAGTAAGTGATTTTGATGGTTTTAGTTGATAATTTTTATACTTTTGGAGTCCCCAAAGCTTAAGCCTTCTAAAGAGGGGACTATTTTGCAAGATGGTTGAAAGTCTAGGGACTTACCATGAGAAAGTTTGTGTTATTTGCTGAGTTTTTATGGAATAAAATGAATGTTGGGAAGATGAGAAATAACTTTTGTGAAAGGTGTTGTCATGAAAACACCTGATTAGGACTAAGATGCAAATGTTATAATTTGTTCATTAATGCATGAAATAGTTGGAATTATGAATAGTTGTAAGAGGATTAAATGTTCATCTAGGCTTGTTTGATAAGAAAATGTGATGAAAAGTGATTTACGAGCCTAGGGGCAAAATTGTAATTTTGCCAAAGTATAAGGGCATAATAGTTATTTTTACCTAAGTGTAGATTATGATGTATTATGATTTATAAGTGATTAAATGAGTAAAATTCTATTGTTCTAGATCAAGAAAAAGAGATTCGGACCTAGAACGAGAGAAAAGAGAAACGTGGACAAATAGATTTCCTTTTTACCCTTTTCGGTATCGAGGTAAGTTCACGTGTTAAATTGTACAACTCTAAGTGAAGTATTTTTAATATTTCGATGTTGTATGAATTGTTTATTTCCTCCATGTATACGTTAAATACATTTTGATGTGATGTCAAGAAATGAAAGTCTTGATTTAAACCATGAATAGTGGAAATGCAAATAGCATGATACGATAGTAATTAAGGTTCCGTGTAAGACCATATTTAGAATATGGCCTTGGTGTAAGATTTCGTATAAGAATATGTCGGGGACATGGCATCGATATGTTAAATTATGTAAGACTCTATCGGGGTATAATATTAATGTGGCATTATGTGTATGAGACTCAATAGTGTTATTTAACAATTTGAGTGATTCAACAAGTATGTTGAAAATAAGAATGAATGTGGTTGTACCACGAGAGGTACAGGTATGTGCTAGAACTGAATTGAGATAAATACGGTATATGATGAAACCATAGTGGGTTATGTGTAAATGATGCACCTTGGTTGCATAAGTTATAATTAGTAATGCATTGCGTGAATTCGAACGATTATCGTAGAAAGCTAAGTAAAAATGGTAGTGTGTGAGGATGTTCCCGGATGAACATTTAAAATTGATAAATGCATGTGGATAACTATTCATGAGTGTATAATAACGGTGGGCTATGTGCGATACCACATTATTAATTATTAGCAATGGGCTGTGTTCGATACCATCAACAATATTATTAACGGTGGGCTGTGTGTGTTACCACCTTATTAATTATTAAATGATGGGCTGTGTAGCATACCATCGCTTATAATATCATTTTGTGGGATAAGTACGATACCACCGTAATTATTCTTGAGGGTGGGCTAAGTGTAAAACCACCGAGTGATTAGTAGTATGAGTGGCTTATGGAAGAAAAATGGTTGATATGTTGTTTTATGTGATTATTGGGTGACAAGTGCAGGGATGTATGCTAATTAACATAAGCGTTTGGCTGTGGCATGGTTAGAATGTGGTAAGAGATGGAATGAGTAAGCTTCGAGAATGATTGAGTAGGTAACCATGAGTTTAAGAGTAAAACTCATTATAATACCTTGTGGTAGAGTAAAATCAATGAATATCAATAGTTGATTGTTATATACGTATGAACTTACTAAGCATTTTTGCTTACTCCTTTTCGTTTCTCATCTCTTATAGGTTAACTTAGCTAGCTCGGGTTGGAGGCCGCCGGAGATGTTTTCTCACTATCGAGCAAATGCTTGGTATGAGATTTCAAGTCCTTATGAGTTATGGCATGTATAGGGATCTCTTTTAAAGTTGATTAAGTCATAGTTAATATAGCCAAATGTGTTGGCCAAGAGAGTTTATGATTTAGTTATGAATAGCCGTAGATGATGGCTTAAGCCGATTGTAATTATGCTAGAAATAGTTCTCCCTTGTGTTTAGGACAAAGATTTCATTTGTATGAATCAAATGTGTTTAATTCAAGAATAGTATTGATGATTAAAGAATGTTGTGTGATGGTGTATGAGTATAAGCAAGATAGAGTGGCTAAATGGCTTGGAAAATAGCCTTGAATCGGTCCACACGAGTAGACACACGGGCATGTGTCTAGGCCATTGAGACACACGGTCAACCCACATATGTGTGTTAATAGGCTGTGTGTCCCCTACGTGTTAGTTTTTAAGTCAGATTAGACCATGGTCTAGCCACACGGGCGTGTGCCTAGGCCGTGTGAGATGGTAAGTGTTCATCATGGGTGTAGAACACGGATGTGTTCTTAGGCCGTGTGACACAAACATATTTACCAAGTTTTTATACACGGTGTAGGGACATAGGAGTGTGTGACTACATGACCTAACCCCACGGGCATGTCCCATTACACATGGGCGTGTGGCCCTTGATTAGATGAAAGAAATTTTAAGATCATAAAAGTTTTCAGTGGGGTTTCAAAATCCCTCGTATGTATGTTTAAGGCCTCGTAGGTCCTTAATGATGTGTGTTGTGATGATGAAAGAGAAATGTCAAGTTGGGATTGAAGTTATGCGATTTAAGTAGATGAAGTTCGGTAATGCCTCGTGCCTGGTTTCGGCATAGAATTCGGGTAAGGGGTGTTACATTTAATGGTATCAGATCTATGGTTTAGTCGGTTCTTAAACTAACCTAGCGTGAATAAGAGTCTAGCTATACATGCCATATGTGGACCGTGATAGTGTGATATCTCTCGGCTCTAACGAAATTGTTTTGTTAAGACAGAGTTGATTCCTAACCGAGCTAATTTCGATAAGGTTGTAAGTGGTAATGAGGTAATTGAAATGTGCTTATGCATTACGGAAATTTAGTGAGGTATGAATAGAAGTTTATGACATGTGTGTGATAAATATGTCCACATAGTTGAATCTCATATGGGACAGTTAAAGTAGATGATGTATAATGTTTTATTTCGTGGCTCTGTATGAAGCCACACGTAAGAGTTAAACTAGTTAAACTGGGAAGTTTGATTAATTAGAATGCAGGAGATGAGTACGGTCGTTCAATAATAAAATGATGAGTAAGACCATGGTTGGACCATGGCGGTACATGTGATCCCATATAAGACCATGTATGGGACATGGCATTGGTAACAATACGTGATTCTGTGTAAGACCACGTCTGGGACCTGGCTTCGGTATGAAATTGCGAAAGACCATATCTGGGATATGACATTGGTATCAATATGAGATTTCGTGTAAGACCATAGCAGGGCTATGGCATCGTGACGACATGTAAGATTATAGCTGGGCTATGATGTTGTGATATGAGTAAGACCATAGTTGGACTATGGTGACCTAGTAAACGATGTACTCAAAATCATAAGACATTCTCTAAATTGATAAGTGATGGTAAGAGAAATTAGAGTTTAATGTTGAGTACTCGAGTAGACATTAATGTGGAACTTGAGTGAGTGAAGTCACTGTTTGTAGTTATGGGTGGTAGAAACAATTGTAGCATGAGTAAACGTGAAAAATCGTTTGGAGCGAGTTGTGCGACTACGATGATATTTCATTAATGATGAATGATAAATCGTATGTATGTAGTCACGAGAGTCAAGTTGAGTAAGCTTGTATGCAATGAATACAATATCATGTTATTAAGTTTTTAAATGTTTGGGATTAGTGATGTTGTGTAATATTTCTATGAATTTGAGCTATGATGTTGAATGAGAAAAATGATGAAGATTGTGTTGTTGAAGTCCCGGTTGGACTATAGTGAACGTGAGAACATTATTAATGAGATAGGAGATGGATAAGGTGTTGTGTAAGACCATGTTTGGGACATGGCCTCAACACCAAATTGAAATCCCGTGCAAGATCATATCTAGGATATGGCATCGACACTCAGAGGTGACTCCCTGTAAGACCACATCTGGAATGTGGCATTGACCTAGTATTTATATTAATGCTAATATTATGCTTCTTTGAGTATCCCTAGTGATCGATGGGATAAATAGATGAGTCAGAAGTAGAAATGAGATTAGTACTAAAGTCATGTGAATGAGTGAATACAGGTGTTCATGAATGAAAAACGAAGAGAAGATTACGATATGTGACAAGGAATGTGTTATTTAAGGGCAAGTATGAGTAAGTTGGCTCAAAACCTGTGACTTGTGCATGGTTAGTTACTGCCATGGATGGATTATAATGATCTCTTTGACTATTATGTATTAATATCTGTTTCCCTTCAGGGGTGATGTGGTCATTCTTTATATGAAATGATGATCGGGTGAAAATGTTAGCTGACAGTGAAATCAGACAAAATAGTTGTCGATTTGGTTAAATGAAATCGACATTCCTTTATCTCTTTGAAACTTTATTTGGGTGCTTTGAGGAGGAAGTTAGTGATGAAACTTTATGTGAGGTTTCTCTTATATTTCTGCTTATCATGATTACCTTTAAAGTGTGTGTTCTTTGAGTTGTAATAGCTATATCTACTATGATTGCGCTTTTGAGTTGATGGGTTTTTGGGTAAGCTGAATAGAGTTAATGTATTCGATTGAGATGTCCCTGCTATCTTGAGATAAGATGATAGGGAAGGTTTTAGATTAGCATATTAAGAGAAACTCAAACGAGTGTATGTTTGAAATGTATTCTCAGTGTGGAGAAAAGAGTAGATTGATGTATGGAGATATGGTTCGAATTATGTGTATATTTACGCATGAATCAATAAGGAGAATGAAATTCTATGTGTACATGAGTAGGGAGTATGATACATAGGTGTGCTGATTGAAATATTTTAACCATGATGGTTAAGTTGAAGCCATTAAAGGTACTATTAACTGAAAATTCTAATATCGAGTTCAGTTGAATCGAGGAAATTTTTTTTATGAATTTTAGTGATGCGCTAATGAATAAATTGAAGAGTGTTTTAATGCCAGTGTGTAAAGAATGGTTTACATTTTTGGGTGATTAGAGTTTAATCGAAAGGAATTGTTGAATCGGAGATCCTGAGACGACAACTTTTGTGTCTGTGTTGTGAATTCGATGTTATGAAATGATCCATGGAAAAACGATGTGTTTTCTGAATTCGAATGAGTTGAAATATTGAATGTTACAGAAAAATTTGAATATGGAATAGTGAAAACGGCTTGAACTATTACAATGGTATGTGTGTAGTTATTGAAATACTTCTCAGATGAGAACATAGTACAGATGTCTGGATGGTGAATCCTTGTTTAAGCAATGCGAGTTAGTTACTCGATTGACTTTAGTTG
Organism: Gossypium rotundifolium; assembly: GCA_025506655.1. NCBI lineage: Eukaryota > Viridiplantae > Streptophyta > Magnoliopsida > Malvales > Malvaceae > Gossypium > Gossypium rotundifolium. Next base: position 55,941,069 of record CP106725.1, read on the forward strand.
GTGATATACTAGTTTCCGCGATGTTGATGGTTAAAATGAGTTTTCCTTTCGAAACAAATGAGTTTAGAAGTAAGATAGTGAATTGTATTTTAAATAAGCTTTGAATGAGTTTGTTTAAGATGTTAAAATTCAGGTCGGATAAGATTTCCATTGTTGATGAATTCAGAGCTTATACAGAAGTTTTGGTATGAGATTTAGTAATAGCATGTCCACTCATGCAAGAGTAAGAAGAAGTTCAGTTATACGCATAAATTTTTTGATCATTGAGTACGTTTCACGATATGATTGAGTTATGATCGAAATAGTTGACCACTGAAAGTTGAATTTTCAGAGCGTGCGAGTCAGGACTATTACAGTCGGTGAATATCCTAGTGAAGGTGAGATAAAATACAATAGATTTCAAATTTAAAGTGATTTGATTTCCAAGGAGGGGGATGCCATCCAAATTTTAGTGAAGTATGCGATAAAGATCCGAAAGATCATTTTGGCATGTACCGAGATTACTGAGTATACGTGCCTGGGAGGAACAGTAATCTAGATCTCAAAGTTGTGCTTCGACCTTGTGTACTACAGCTTAAAGGTTTTTGGCGAGAGAAACTTGAGGATAAGTTGAGTTGTGATTTTGAAGAGTTAGTGGAAACGTTTCAGGAATGTTAAGAGTAACTTCTCCTGGTAAGATTTTCGGGGACGAAAATTTCTAAGGGGGAAGAATAGTAACAGCCTGATTTAGGGGCTAATTGAAACAGTGATCTCGAGGTCACTAATCCGAGGTTTGAGAAAATTATTTTCATGTTATTTTATGTGTTATAACATGTTTATAAGGATGTATGGAAATTTTGGTGCTTTAATTTTAGCGATTTCATGCTTAATCACGAAAAAGGACTAAATCGCATAAAGTGTGAAAGTTCCATTCGATAGGCTAAAGGTATTAAATAGCCATGAAGTGTAAATTGGAGGTCTTTAAAGTGCAATTAGACCTACCTAAGAGAGATGGACGGTCAAGGGGACAAGGAATTAAAAGTTTGACAAGAGTTGGTGACTTTTGTTGAATAAATGAATAAAATAAGATGAAAGAAGAAAAAAGCTATCATCTTTTTATTTTCTTCTCTTCTCCACTGAAATTTTCAGCAAACAAGGGGTGTTTGAAAGCTCAAAATTTCAGCAACTCATTTTATCTTCAAATAAGTGATTTTGATGGTTTTAGTTGATAAATTTTATACTTTTGGAGTCCCTAAAGCTTAAGCCTTCTAAAGAGGGGACTATTTTGCAAGATGGTTGAAAGTCTAGGGACTTACCATGAGAGAGTTTGTGTTGTTTTCTGAGTTTTTATGGAATAAAATGAATGTTAGGAAGATGAGAAATAACTTTTGTGAAAGGTGTTGTCATGAAAACACCTAATTAGGACTAAGATGCAAATGTTATAATTTGTTCATTAATGCATGAAATAGTTGGAATTATGAATAGTTGTAAGAGGATTAAATGTTCATCTAGGCTTGTTTGATAAGAAAATGTGATGAAAAGTGATTTACGAGCCTAGGGGCAAAATTGTAATTTTACCAAAGTATAAGGGCAAAATAGTCATTTTTGCCTAAGTGTAGATTATGATGTATTATGATTTATAAGTGATTAAATAATTAAAATTCTATTGTTATAGATCACGAAAAAGAGATTCGAACCTAGAACAGGAGAAAAGAGAAACGTGGACAAATAGATTTCCTTTTTACCCTTTTCGATATCGAGGTAAGCTCATGTGTTAAATTGTACAACTCTAAGTGAAGTATTTTTAATATTTCGATGTTGTATGAATTATTTATTACCTCCATATATACGTTAAATACGTTTTGATGTGATGTCAAGAAATAAAAGTCTTGATTTAAACCATGAATAGTGGAAATGCAAATAGCATGATACAATGGTAATTAAGGTTCCGTGTAAGACCATATTTAGAATATGGCCTTGGTGTAAGATTTCGTATAAGACCATGTCGAGGACATGGCATCGATATGTTAAATTATGTAAGACCCTATCGGGGGTATAATATTAACGTGGCATTATGTGTATAAGACTCAATAGTGTTATTTAACAATTTGAGTGATTCAACAAGTATGTTGAAAATAAGAATGAATGTGGTTGTACCACGAGATGTACTGGTATGTGTTAGAACTGAATTGAGATAAATATAGTATATGATGAAACCACAGTGGGTTATATGTAAATGATGCACCTTGGTTGCATAAGTTATAATTAGTAATGCATTGCGTGAATGCGAACGATTATCGTAGAAAGCTAAGTAAAAATGGTAGTGTGTGAGGATATTCCCGGATGAACATTTGAAATAGAGAAATGCATGTGGATAACTATTCATGAGTGTATAATAATGGTGGACTATGTGCGATACCACATTATTAATTGTTAGCGATGGGCTGTGTACGATACCATCAACAATATTATTAACGGTGGGCTATGTGCGTTACCACCTTATTAATTATTAAATGATGGGCTGTGTGCGATACCATCACTTATAATATCATTTGGTGGGCTAAGTGCGATACCACCGTAATTATTCTTGAGGGTGGGCTAAGTGCAAAACCACCGAGTGATTGGTAGTATGAGTGGCTTATGGAAGAAAAATGGTTGATGTGTTTTTTTATGTGATTATGTGGTGACAAGTGCAGGGATAACATAAGCATTTGGCTATGGCATGGTTAGAATGTGGTAAGAGACGGAATGAGTAATCTTCAAGAATGATTGAGTAGGTAACCATAAGTTTAAGAGTAAAACTCATTATAATACCTTGTGGTAGAGTAAAATAAATGAATATCAATAGTTGATTGTTATATGCGTATGAACTTACTAAGCATTATTGCTTACTGCTCTTCCTTTCTCATCTCTTATAGGTTAACTTAGCTGCTCGGGTTGGAGGCCACCAGAGATGTTTTCACACTATCGAGCAAAAACTTGGTATGAGATTTCAAGTCCTTATGAGTTATGGCATGTATAGGGATCTCTTTTAAAGTTGATTAAGTCATAGTTAATATAGCTAAATGTGTTGGCCAATAGAGTTTATAATTTGGTTCTGAATAGCCATAAATGATGGCTTAAGTCGATTGTAATTATGCTAGAAATAGTTCTCCCTTGTGTTTGGGACGAAGATTTCATTTGTATGAATCAAATGTGTTTAATTCAAGAATAGTATTGATGATTAAAGAATGTTGTGTGATGGTTTATGAGTATAAGAAAGTTAGGGTGGCTAAATGGCTTGGAAAATAGCCTTGAATTGGTCCACATGAGTAGACACACGGGCGTGTGTCTAAGCCGTGTGTGACACACGGTCAACCCACATGGGTGTGTTAATAGGTCGTGTGTCCCTTGCATGTTAGTGTTTTAAGTCAGATTATACCACGGGCTAGCCACACGGGCGTGTACCTAGGCTGTGTGAGATGGTCAGTGTTCACCACGTGTGTAGAACACAGGCGTGTTCTTAGGCTGTGTGACACAAATAGATTTACCAAGTTTTTATACACGGGGTAGGGACACGGGTGTGTGACCACACGACCTAACCCCACGGGCGTGTCCCATTACACATGGGCGTGTGGCCCTTGATTAGATGAAAGAAATTTTAAGATCGTAAAAGTATTCGGTAGGGTGTCAAAATCCTTCGTATTTATGTTTAAGGCCTCGTAGGTCCTTAATGACGTGTGTTGTGATGATGAAAGAGAAATGTCAAGTTGGGATTAAAGTTATGTGATTTAAATAGATGAAGTCCAGTAATGCCTTGTGCCCGGTTCCGGCATAAAATTCGGGTAAGGGGTGTTACAGAAAGAAACAAGATCAACATACTAGTTTACTTGGTGGTTATCTTTGATCCACAATGTAAAATGAGCTTTTTGGACTTTGGGTTTAACTTGCATTTTCTTAATGTTGCTAATAACATTATGAAAATGATTGACAAAGAATTACTTTGCTTGTTCAATGAGCATTCTTCTAATGCCGAGACAAATCAAATTTTTGAAGGTAGATGTAGTTCTTCGAAAAATCTTTTCAGTTCATTGAAATAGTTCTTCGAAAAATCTTTTTAGTTCAATTGTTTGAAGGTAAATGTTTTTTTGTTTGGACTAGTGTAGGTTTCTACTGTATTTTGGATTTTGCTTATGTTTTTTTATTATAATCTTGTTGTGTTGTTGTTGTTGTTTACTTGGACAAATGCAATTTACTTGAACTTTTTCTTATGTTTTTTTTTATTATAATCTTGTTGTGTTATTGTTGTTTATTTGGACTCATATTGTGTACTTGGATTGATGTTATGTTGCTTTTATTTTTTCACTTGTTTACGTAAAATTTTCATTGTATGAACTTGTTTAAAAACTTTAAAGAAAGATATTAAAAAAAAAAGTTAAATAAAAACAAACAACACTAAAGTCATTTTTTTAAATTTAACTTGAGCAAATATATTTGATTCGATTCGATTCAAATTCCATCTCACTCAACTCAATTTGAGAAAATTTTAAATCGAGTTAGAATGATAAAATAGGATTCAAAAACTCGATTAACTCAAAAATTTTCTATTTGATTCGATTCGATCGAACACTCACCTAGCTGGTAAAATACTAAGCTATCATCCTGTGGAGCTTATCATTGTCCTCAATCCATTGCCTTTGTTCATCATATAAACCTAAAATCTGATTGGTTAATCGACGCCATGCCGTAAGCACATAGAAGAATTTCATATTTCAATCACCATGTAGTATCTATTCGGTTATGGCTTTTTATGCACAATGGATTTGTTCTTGCTCTTGAGTTGAATCAACTCCTCCTTTATTTGTTTCTTTATTTGATTATGGATGAAGGTGTTAGAATTATCCTTGAATTTTCATAGTTTAGTTTCAAGTTGAGTGCGCCACCATTTAAGGTCACCAAAAGTTGTTTTGTTCCAATAATAGTGTTGGCTTAGGTGATTTGGAGCCTTCGAATTAAGGTGACTTCAGTTTTCCATGCTTCATTGATGACTTGACGAAACTATGGATGAGTGTTCTGCATGATTTCAAAATAATACGATGCCTTCTGTTGGTTTTTGAAAGTCATTGAAGAAAATCATAGGTCCATTATTTGATATGACGATAGGAATATTGGATAGCATTATGTGTCGTAGTGTTGGCAAACCCATAGTCCAATCATTCCTAAACATTGTCGATACCTTCTTGGTTATGTGTCCAGGTGAAGTACTAGTGTAACAGCCTGATTTTGGGGCTAGTTGGAATAGTGGTTTCGAGACCACTAAATCGAGGTCGATGAAAATTATTTTGACGTTGTTTTATGTGTTGTAGCATAATTAAATGGATGCATGAAAATTTTGGTGCTTTAATTTTAATGATTTCATGCTTAATCGTGAAAAAAGACTAAATCACATAAAGTGCAAAAGTTCTATTTTTAAGGTAGATTTGTCAAATAGCCATAGAATGTTAAATTGGAGGTCCTTAAAGTACAATTAGGCCATTAGAAGGGCATGGCTGGCCATAGGAATGAAGGGAGACAATAGCATTAAATGTTGGTCAAATTTGGTGGAGATTAGGTGATAAAAAAATGACTAAAATAAGACAAAAAGATGAGATATCATCTTTTACTATTCCTTCTTCATCTTCACCGAAAAATTTCATGCTTAGAGGGGTTTTGAAAGCTTGAAAATTTCAGCAACTTATCTTCTCTACAAGTAAGTGATTTTGGAGGTGCTATTTGATAATTTTTGTACTTTTGGAGTCCTCAAAGCTTAATCTAGCTAATGAGAGGACTAATTTGTGATATGGTTGAAAGTCTAGCAACTTGCCATGAGAATGGTTAGAAAATGAATGATAGGAAGATGATAAATAACTTTTGTGAAATGTGTTAGCATGAAAACACCTAAATAGGACTTAAATGCAAAGAATGAATTTGTGTCATAAATGCATGAAATGGTTGGAATGGTGAGTAGTTGTAAGAGAAATAAATGTTCAACTAGGCTTGTTTATTGAGAAAATGTGATGAAAAATGGTTTACGAGCCTGGGGGCAAAATCATAATTTTTGCCATAGTGCAAGGGTAAAATGGTCATTTTTCCTAATTATGGATTTTGATGCATTATGATCATAGAATGATCTAAATGAATGAATTTTATTGTTATAGATCAAGGAGAGCGCGGAATCAACCTTGACCTTAGAAAAGGCAAAGCGACGGATTAAACCATTAGCTAACACGTTTTGCACTGAGATAAGTTTATGTGTAAACGATGCATTATATATATAAATTGTTGTTGCTAACTAGTGCATGGCACAATTTAGAACATGCATGACTCAAGTGGGTATAATGTGGTTGTAACATCCTAATTAGGTGGGTCTGTGCACTTTGAGTGTCAGTGTTAGCTAGAGCTTTGGAAGTATGTATTGGGCTCAGGTTTGGCCTTAAACCTGGGTTAATTTTTTTTCTAATAAAGAGCTACATGACATAATTTAAGTGAGGTATCCATGTTTAGTAGCAAGTTGGGCTTGTGGCCCAAAATTTAGTGATGCTGTAAGGGGCATGTAGGTGGCGTTATTAAGGGGGGAAGATTGGGCCAAGTGTGGCCGTTTGGGGCCCAATATTTTGGGTCAAATTTTAGCACTTCAAGGGGGGAGAGGACGGCACAAAGTTAGGAAAATAAGGGGTTCTAATTTTATTTCTTTTTATGGATAATGTGTTAAATTGTGTGAAGAAGAGTTGGTGCTTGGTGGGTTTCTTTTGAAAGAAGGATAAAGATTAAGGGGAGAAGGAAGGATAAGAGCTATCAGGAGAGGGAAGAGTTGGCCAAAATCCAACTCTGAGAAGGGGGTGTGACATGCCGAAATTTGTAGCCAAGTTATCATCTTTCTTTTCCATTTTTCTTTTTTTTTTCTCACTTTTCTCTCTTCTAGCCGAAATTTCCTTCTTCTTTTGTGAGTTTTCTTCTTTGTCGCAACCCTTCAATAATTTTTTTCTCTTCATTCTTTGTCTCCCAAGCTGAACACCCTGATCCATCTTTCCTTCTCCCATAGCCGAATCTTCAAGTTTGGCTTTTCCCCAAGGTGCACCAAAGCCGAATAGTCTCCCTAGTTTGGTAAGTTCTTTGTTGTTTTTCTTCAATATTATTTTTAGATCTTAAACCGAATCACTCCTCTAATATCTCGCTGATGTTCACTCTCCATTCTTAGAAGCCGATTTCTCCTCCCTATAATCTCTTGTGCCGATTTGTGAAGGAAGCTGAAGGTAGGTGGTGTAGGTTCGGCCGAATGGCCACTTTCTTGTTCCTTTGTCCTTGGTCGAATGCCATAAGGTACTAGATGGGTTGTGATTATCGGTTTGGTTTGATACTTTAGTGGTGGCCGAATGTAGGTAGGGTGGAGACGCTTTCTTAAAGACTTTCGGGATTCGATAACTAGGTAAGGGTTTCATTTTAAGCATTATGATTACCTAATAGATCTTATCGTTTAATTGTTTTAGTGACCAAGGGATTATTATGGACTCAAATAACAGTCAAGCAGTAGGAGGGGTTGGATCTGTAAACCCAACGCCTAAATACAAGAAGCGATCAGTATCAGGAGTGCGATACTGGCCATCGAGGTGTGGGCCGACGTCAGAAAAAGATCGTAGGCCAATAGTGGTAGTCTCGTGTGATAATAGCGTAGAAGCAGTGAGAGCGTTAGTACGAGAACTAGGTGTGTAACTCTTACACACTTTCTTTACTTAATACATTAAATGTTATGTGATGATAAAAGCCGAAGTGACGGTAGTGATTACTAAGTTACCCTTGTGGGTAAAAATGAGGATATCAGGTAAGTTGTTATGGTTGCTAGCGTTAATTATAATGTGATCTATAAGTGCATGCCATTCTTTATACAATATTTTACATGTTAAAGCATGATCATACTTGTATTGTGAGCACGGACATGAGATATGGGTGATGAGTGGAGGGGGAAGTATGATCTATTAGACTGTCACCAGTGGTTAGGTATCACACAGTGGGTTGGCCCCACATATTATAATATTGTGACTATGTCTTAGTGGTTTGGGACCACCAGTGGTTAGGTACTACATATGTTTATTTTTGTAACTTTGGTTACCAGTAGTTTGGCACCACCAGTGGTTTGGTACCACAAGGGGTAGATTTGGAAGATACGGATGGATATCTAGGTTGAAGGGTTGTATGACATGCATATTTGTATATGAAATTGTGTAAGAGCATAACGTCTTTTGGGATGGGGATTTACACACTGAGTCTAGGTGACTCACCCCTTCCTTTATATTTTGCAGATAAACCTTAGATCGTGGATATGGAGCCGGAGTGGACTCGAGGTGGCCATGCTCAGCATTCGTTCTATTTTAATGTTTTCCATATGGACTTAGTTGTTTTCTTTAATTTGGGTTTTTAGTTCTATAATAAGGCCGCTTAAGTAATAGTGTGGGATGTTTTATTTGGTTGTTTCTTTAACTCTCGTTAAGCGTTCTCAATAATTATGAATTCGTTGTTTTCAAACCCTAAATAAATACTCGTTTTCTAAAGTGTACACTGACTAAGTATTAACTACGGAGTAACAATAAGGCAACTAAGTTTTTCTAGAACAAGTTTCAACATGTTTTAAACATCATAAGATCCAACGACGTTATCTTTAAAATGTTACAATAGAATTCTCTTTAAACAAGTCGACAAACTGGTTTTCAAAATGTTTTCTTTCCCGTGGCACGCCAAATCCGGTTGTAGTGTTTTGACCGGGTTTGGGGTGTTACAGTGGTAGTTATTGAATAACTCTAGTATGAATGATTGAATGGATATGTAAATGAGTTATATCAATATTTGATGGTGGGCTAAGTGCGATACTACCTTAATACTTAATTACGACGGGCTATGTGCGATACCATCATCTATTTACTAATCGGTGGGCTATGTGCGATACCACCGTAACTAACCTCTTTGGTGGGCTATGTGCAATACCACCCTAATAAAGACTGATGGTGGGCTAAGTGTGGAACCACCGAGTAATTTGATTATGAGTAGTGGATTGAAAGATTGTGATGTGTTGTATTATGTGACATTGTGGTGCTAGGTGCAGGGAGGCATGCTAATAAATGTATACATTAAGCTTGTGATATGGTTTGGATGTGGAAATGGAAGAAATGAGTAAGCATGATTATGAATGTGGAATGCTTCTTGTTTAATATGTAATGCTATTTATTGTTTAGCACATACTATAATGCTAATTTTTTACATGTAAACTTACTATGCTTAGAGCTTACTCCCCCTTTATTTTTCCCTTATTTTGTAGAGTTTAAGAGCTGAGGAGGGATACGCCGATAATCAAAAGATCGCCCACACTATCAACTCACCTCAGTATATCTAGACTTAGTGATTTTGTATATGGCATGTATAGGGGCTAGATTAGTTAGATTATTTTATTATTTTGGCCAAAAGTGTGTTCGCCCCTTATTAAGATAACTATTTTGTATATTTCCATGGTTGATGGCTCACCTTATCATTTATGAAAATATGAAGTTATTCATGGAAGTTTATATTGAAATTATGAGTTGTTTATTGGTATGTTGAATGGGTTTATGTGGTGTAAGCTAGAGGGGTGCAAAGAGCTTGGCAAATAGCCTTGTTCTCGTCCACATGGGTAGGCACACGGGTGTGTGTCTAAGCCGTGTGTGACACACAGCCAGTTTATAGGCGTGTGCCCAGGCCGTGTGAAGTCTGCACTTAGAATTTGGAATTTAAATCGCCACACGGTAGAAGCACACGGGCGTGCGACCAACCGTGTGGATTAATCAGATACTACCAAGGACCAGCCACATGGGCGTGTGCTTTGGCTATGTGGTAATTAAGGGTTGATGATGTCATAGTCAGAGAGTTCCATGGGTAGAAGACACGGGCATGTCTAGGCCGTGTGATCAAGTTAGTGTCGTCCACGGGCATCGAACACGGGCATGTGAGATGACACATGGGCGTGTTCCTGGAATAACACAAGCGTGTGGCCCTTGTTTTGATAAAAAGTTTCTTGGGTTCATAAAAGTTTCGGGATTAGTTCAGAAGCCTCTTGGAGGTATGTTTAGGGCCTCCTAGGCCAAGATTGAGCTTTGCGATAGGTTTAACAGTGATATTTTATAGCCCATTCTGAGATGAGTGTGATAACTTAGGTAATGCCTTAAACGCAGTTTCGGCTTTGAATATGGGTAAGAGGTGTTACATTTAATGGTATCAGAGCTATAGTTTAGTCGATTCTCGGACTACTGTAGTGTGTGTAAGAGTTTAGCTATACATGCCATAAGCGTATAATGATAGTGTGGTGACTTTTGAATATTCTAAACTTTGTTGTTATGTAGTATATGGATCCCGATCAATCACTGCTAATGACGCAGCAAGTAATGCGTCGGCTCCCGCGCAAGGGATCGCGAGAATGAACCCGAGACTAGGGTTTAAGAAGAAGAGGCTCGGGAAGCCTTTCTTCAAATGATGAGTAATTGGTACATGGTATATGGATGAGCAAACCCCAATGCTCAACCTCCTCCACCCTCTCCTATACCTCAGCCAGTTCCTGTGGCTCCCCAAGGTATTGAATTAGTTAGGACAATTAAGCCCCCGGCAGACAAAATTCGGAAGCAAAGGGCTAAGGACTTTTGAGCTAATATAGATGATGACCCTGAGAGGGCAGAGTTCTGGATTGAGAACTCGATGAGAGTGTTTGACGAACTCTCCTATACCCTTGGGGAGAGCTTAAAATGTGCTGTATCTTTGCTGAAGGATCGACATACCATTGGTGGAAAACGTTGACATCAGTGGTTCCAAAAGAGAGAGTGACATGGGACTTCTTTTTGGAAGAGTTCCGAAAGAAGTATATAAGTCAGAGGTTTGTAGACCAGAAACGAAAGGAGTTCCTCGAGTTAAAGAAAGAAAAAATGACTGTGGCAGAATATAAGCGCGAATTTGTTAGGCTCAGTAAGTGTAACATCCTAGATTAGGGGTTATGCGTTCGTGCGTAATTCATGAGATAGTGGGATCAGTGGGTGTGTTGGATGTGTTCTGAAGAGTTTCAAGAACCCTAAGATGAAATGAAATATAAGGAAATGTAAGGAAATGTAGGGAAATGTAAGGAAATATAAGGAAAATGTAAGGAAATGAAAGGAAATGAAAGGAAATGAGAGGAAATGAAAGGAAATGAAAGGAAATGTAAGGAAATGTATGGAAATGTATGGAAATGTATGGAAATATATGGAAATGTAAGGAAATGTATGGAAATGTATGGAAATGTATGGAAATGTAAGGAGATGTATGGAAATGTAAGGAAATGCTTTAGAAATGTTAAGTTTGGAAACTAAACTAAAATAGGAAAGTGACCATTTTGGAAACCAAGTAAATTAGGAGAGTGAACATTTTGGAAACCAAGCCAAAGAGGAAACTAAACATTTTGGAAACCAAGCCAAAATAGGAAAATAAACATTTTGGAAACCAAACCAAAATAGGAAACTAAACATTTTGGAAACTTGGAAAATCTGAGCAGCTGAAAATTTTAGGAAACTTAAAATGACCCGAATGTCGAATTTAAGAGCCCAAAGGGGAGCTTAGGGCCAAGTGACCCTAAAAATATAAAGAACATAAAATTTGACCCAATAACGGACTTGGAAATGTGGCCTGAAGATGCCACCTAAGGCTTTAGGAAATGGCCCAAATGCAAGAGGTTTTGGGCCTGAGTTCAAGTCATCCAGGAAGCAAATAAAAGAAATAAAATTTTGCCTCCATGAGTGGAGAATTGGACGACACCTAACTAAATCTTTAAGTGATTTTTTATTTAATTACTTAGAGAGGAAGCAATGGATGACAATAGGGACTCTTAGGAGAAGAGTTTTATTCCCTTTAAATTTCGACTAAATAGGTGGATAAATGAAGAATTATTCTTTAATTAGGAGAATGAGGGAAGAGTGGTGGCCAAGCAAAGGATTCTTGGCCTAGTAAATTCGGCTATAAAAGGAGGGACTAGGGCCATTCATTATTCATTCTCCTCTCCTTTCCTCTGCGAATATTCTTCTTGAGCATCCATTCTTTTTCTTCTTTTCTTTTAAGCCTCCTAGCGATTTCCTTCTAAGCCTATTATTCCTCTCTTCTTTCATCTTTGAAACCAAATACATAAGGGAATCATAGCCGATTGTTCATCAAGTCTCTAAGCCGAATCTCGAAGGTTGAAGTGAAGGTGCAATCGATTCCTTCAAATAAGGGTAAGATCCAAGTTTAGTTTTCCATTCTTTTATATTTTAGACTTATCGAAATTTAGGGACTAATTTGATTATTAATCTTAGTAGAATCATGGAAGGAGAAGTTCTTTTCAGAAGGTACACCATAGGCCACGTGTTCCCTAGTTATTCGGTGAATTTGGGATTTAAAATCCACAAGGTAAGCACCTAAAAGTATTCGCCAAGGCTTGTATGATTATCTAGATCAGTTCTTTAATTATTAAAAAGCGAAAACTAACCCATATTGAGATTCAAGGTTGGCGAATATCAAGTGAAGGAAAACCAAGTTTTGACATTTGAATAAACACCAAATCGGCATCAAAGGTAAGTCTTTTACAAATCCTACTAGGATTTGGATATCATAACCAAATAGAATTTATGCTAAGTAATAAATCATGAATCAAATGTAGGGACTAAGGATCTAAACTTTAGATCTAGCTTTCTCAAGGAATAATTAAACAAATCAGGTGTGTACCCTACACAAATCTTGATAGATTTACGGCTTTAATTCATTATGTGTGTTAATATGAAAGTGTAATAATATGGCTAAGGTACCGTGTGTATTCCACACTATTCTTAATAGTTTTATGGTTTAAATATGTTATATATGTTAATGTGAAAGTGAAAGAAAGTGGCTAAAGTGCCATATTATGGTGCAAAGTATTCAGGTACGTTTTCCTACTTCCACTAGGATTACGAAATAAATGTTATACAAGTGAAAAGTGATGTGAAAGTGAAATAAAAAAAAATTATGTTATGCATGATATTTATAATTTGGGACATTCGGGATTTATGTGAAAGGGGAAGAAGGTGTTGACTACGGTCTCACCAGCGTTATAAGTGAAAGTGATGACTTGGTCTCACTAAGTGAATGTGATGACTTGGTCTCACTAAGTGAATGTGATGACTTGGTCTCACTAAGTGGTAACCGGTTACATTACGATGGTGGCTATGCCACAATATTATCGATGGGCGATGAGCACGTCATTGCAATGACGCCTTCGATGGAGTGTAGCGGAAGGAGGTTGACTTAGTAGTCCCCACTTGCACTGAGTTGGTGCGGGTGGAGTGTAGCGGATGGCATATAGGTTTGGGTTCGGGTTTGCATCATGATTTGAATTTTTGTATGCATATGATTTTTATGGTGTGCCTAATTCTATTATGTTTAGTGTTGGTTACACACTGAGTCTATCGACTCACCCCGTTGTGGGAATATGTTTCAGGTGATGAGCAGTAATGGACCGGGACGGCAGAACTTGTGGTGGCCATGATCGACTTGAAGTTCAGTTTAATTTGAATATTTATTTTATTTTAAAGTTCTGTACAATTTATTATTTTGGGTTTCATTTTATGTAATAAGGCCACCGTGACGAATTTTTATTTCTACTATAATTACTTTGTTATGAGATTAGGGCTTTATAAAGAGTAAGCCCACTTAGTATGAAAGAAGTTTAGATATTTTTATCACTTGAAGCAAATGGGGTTTTGTTATAAAAATAAATTTGTTTTCAACTCAAGCCCAACCCACAACGAGCTATCTCCCAAAACTCATAGTTTTCAAAACAATCGAATGAATTTGAACCAGGTTACTTCAAGGAACATACCAGATCCAGTCCATTCTCGTGGGCCGGGTTTGGGGTGTTTCAATTTGGTATCAGAGCCAGTTCAAACTCTCACTGTGGCCTAAGGCCCAAAACGTTTTTAAAATAAGGCCAAATGAGTTTTATGAAAGTATTTTTACAAATGGACAGGTATAAAGACATGGCCCTAAGTCTCAAACCATGATCCACCGGTAAGTACCCTAACTCTATGTGTGATTCTGTGATTTATTTAAGGGTAGAAAAGGCATGGGCGTAGAATTGCATGATAGGAATTTGAACCCTAGGGTTAGACTACTCAAACACAAACACATAAGATTTAAGGCACTAAACCAACCTATGACTAAGTCAATTAAGCTAGGGTGTGGCAACCATGAGTACGCATGTCTAGGAGTGGATCTGAAGAGCTTGGTATTTAAGCAGTCCTAGTGACTCACCTCCTCTTCACAGAATCCTACAGTGCGTAGCTTCTGGTTCACCCTAACCCGGAGGACTTAGTGGGTGTGGCAACCCACACGCATGTCTAGGAATGGTTTCAGTGGGAGCTTGGTATTTAAGCGATCGCGTGACTCACCTCCTCTCCACTCGAATCACTGCACAGTGCGTAGCTTTGGTTCACCCTGACCAAGAAGGCTCAGTCATAGGCTAAACTCAATAACTAAAACCCGAAAGGGAACTAGCCATTTTTTTAAACACTTAATATTAAAATTCTTAAATCACTTTCTTTCTCTTATCCTTAACTCACGAAAACTATATCAGTACACAATTATTTTCAAAAAAAAAAAAATGGATCCATAAAAAAAAAATGCCCTTAGTGGTAAAATTACCCAAGTGCCCTTGGTTTATAAAATGATTCAACTACTCAATAGTTTTACCAAAATTTTATTACTTTATAAACATTCCAAAAAGCCCTAACTTGCAAAACATCAAAATACCTTGATTTATGGAAAATTACAAAATTGCCCCTGACTTACAAAATTACCAAAATGACCCTGAATTTCAAAAAAAAAAATTTGCAATATTCCCATTTTTGAAGGAGCAATTTTCGAAAAGAACCCTCAGAGTTTTACAACTTTTGAAATACTACTGATTTATTAAATTTTACAAATTTACCCTGATTTGTGAAAAATTACCAAAATACCCTTGAGGTCAAAAATTACCGATATAACCCCGAATTTAAAAATTTTTCCACATTACCCCTAGACTTCAAAATTTTCAAAATAATTTTCGACAAAAACATCAAGGAACGTTTTTCTTCTGAAAAATTACGAAAATGCCCCTGTAGGACAAAATTACGAAAATACCCCCGGATAGAGGAAAACAACAACAACAAAAACTACAACGTTTCTATGAATGAGCATAAGTTCATACTTGTTTGATGGATGAATGAATGGAAAAGACGTATGTTTGTATAAATCTGAAAGAACCACTCTTAAATCCTTTCCATAAAACTTCTTCATTGATAAATAAGTGGAACAAAGACTAAATCCATAAAATTTCTTAATCGGATCTCGGCTAGAAAATGAGTTCTAGAGGACGCGATCGTCAGGGCCTTGATAGAGGAAGAATAAGCGTGTCGAACCCGTTAGATCGGTCAAGGTTCGACAATGAGTTACCACCGCCACCACCACCCCATTTGTTAATGTCGGCGGCGAGGCTCGGACGGGATGAGGCGTGTCATGAGCCATGTTGCAGTATTGGAAATGGTGGTGGCGCGGATGGAAATTTGGGAGCTCAAAAATCTGTACCGGCGACTCAGAGCCAACAGGGCCGAGGTGTTTCGTGGAGTGTCGGTGTGGCACCCGATCTGCCGAGTATTGGTTGGAAGCAAGCGGCGTATTATGGATGAACTCGACGACCCCGAGGAGAAGTTGAAAGGGATGGTAGCCTGATACGTGATGAAGCATACCAATGGTGGCTAACTATTCAGTGATGGTGCCACGGCGGAAGGATCCGGCGTGGGAGTATGCTAAAGAGGCATATCGGAAGAAGTATGTCGATTTTCGGTATATTGATGAGCGTGAAGCTTTTCTAGGACTTGTTCAAGGAACAAATCGATGCGAGATATGAGGCCGAATTTACGAGGTTAAGCCGATATGCTCGAGGAGTAGTCGCGATCGAACATGAGCATTGTGTCCGTTTGAGGACGAATTAAGGGATGACCTAAGGTTATTGATAGCTCCACATCGGGGCGGGAGTTCTCCACGTTGGTTGAAAAGGCTAAGGTAGTGAAGGAATCAAGGACTCGACCAGCGAGAACTCGGCGGGAATAGACCCAAGAGAGGTTATGGATCGTCGGAAATGAGCGAAAAGGCCCAGAATCGGGGTCAAAAGGTCGACAAGTTGATACCAGAGGACGATGATCGTCCTTGTGAGTATTGTGGAAGGAAGCACTCGGTGAGTGTTGGAAAAGATAGGAGCATGTCTTAAATGTGGGTCTAAGGACCATATGCTCAAGGACTGTCCAAAGATATCAAATGACGAATGACCAAAGAACTCAGAATGTTAATCGGTAGGTAGGGAGGGACGAGTAGCCTCAACGAGGTCGAGGTTCGAATAACAAAGGTAATGGTTCCAGAAAAAGGTCGTGGAGCACCAAGTGGAGGCGTTGAAGGTTCAGAAGCAAGACACCCAAGGTTAGTTTATGCGATCGGCCGTCGCGAGGATAGTGACGCCAGGGCGAGACAACAGTAAGTTTCTTATTTATAGATTATACTTCATTACTTTACTCGCTATAAGATTAGTTCGATCTTATGTTGCTAATGAAGTGTATGGAACCTCGATTGTGAACTTAGAGAATGTGCCTAGAAAATATGATAGTTCTTTAAGATCGAGTCTTGTGACAATAGCGTAGTGTGGTGAGTTAGGCAGTGCGGATGAGCGATAGTAAGTAATTCGAGGACGAAATTATTTTTAAGGGTAGAAGCGTAACATCCTAGATTAGGGGTTATGCGTTAGATGCGTAATTCATGAGATAGTGGTATCGGTGGGTGTGTTGGATGTGTTCTGAAGAGTTTCAAGAACCCTAAGATGAAATGAAATATAAGGAAATGTAAGGAAATGTAGGGAAATGTAAGGAAATATAAGGAAAATGTAAGGAAATGAAAGGAAATGAAAGGAAATGAGAGGAAATGAAAGGAAATCAAAGGAAATGTAAGGAAATGTATGGAAATGTATGGAAATGTATGGAAATATATGGAAATGTAAGGAAATGTATGGAAATGTATGGAAATGTATGGAAATGTAAGGAGATGTATGGAAATGTAAGAAATGCTTTAGAAATGTTAAGTTTTGGAAACTAAACTAAAATAGGAAAGTGACCATTTTGGAAACCAAGTAAATTAGGAGAGTGAACATTTTGGAAACCAAGCCAAAAGAGAAACTAAACATTTTGGAAACCAAGCCAAAATAGGAAAATAAACATTTTGGAAACCAAACCAAAATAGGAAACTAAACATTTTGGAAACTTGGAAAATCTGAGCCATGCTGAAAATTTTAGGAAACTTAAAATGACCCAGGAATGTCGAATTTAAGAGCCCAAAGGGGAGCTTAGGGCCAAGTGACCCTAAAATATAAAGAACATAAAATTTGACCCAATAACGGACTTGGAAATGTGGCTGAAGATGCCACCTAAGGCTTTAGGAAATGGCCCAAATGCAAGAGGTTTTGGGCACGAGTTCAAGTCATCCAGAAGCAAATAAAAGAAATAAAATTTTGCCTCCATGGTGGAGAATTGACGACACCTAACTAAATCTTTAAGTGATTTTTTTATTTAATTACTTAGAGAGGAAGCAATGGAATGGCAATAGGGACTCTTAGGAGAAGAGTTTTATTCCCTTTAAATTTCGACTAAATAGGTGGATAAATGAAGAATTATTCTTTAATTAGGAGAATGAGGGAAGAGTGGTGGCCAAGCAAAGGATTCTTGGCCTAGTAAATTCGGCTATAAAAGGAGGGGACTAGGGCCATTCATTATTCATTCTCCCTCTCTTTTCCTCTGCCGAATATTCTTCTTGAGCATCCATTCTTTTCTTCTTTTCTTTTGAGCCTCCTAGCGATTTCCTTCTAAGCCTATTATTCCTCTCTTCTTTCATCTTTGAAACCAAATACATAAGGGAATCATAGCCGATTGTTCATCAAGTCTCTAAGCCGAATCTCTGAAGGTTGAAGTGAAGGTGCAATCGATTCCTTCAAATAAGGGTAAGATCCAAGTTTAGTTTTCCATTCTTTTATATTTTAGACTTATCGAAATTTAAGGACTAATTTCAATTATTAATCTTGGCCGAATCATGGAAGGAGAAGTTCTTTTCTCGAAGGTACACCATAGGCCACGTGTTCCCTAGTTATTCGGTGAATTTCGGGATTTAAAATCCACAAGGTAAGCACCTAAAAGTATTCGGCCAAGGCTTGTATGATTATCTAGATTAGTTATTTAATTATTAAAAAGCCGAAAACTAACCCATATTGAGATTCAAGGTTGGCCGAATATCAAGTGAAGGAAAACCAAGTTTTCGGCATTTGAATAAACACCAAATCGGCATCAAAGGTAAGTCTTTTTACAAATCCTACTAGGATTTGGATATCATAGCCAAATAGAATTTATGCTAAGTAATAAATGATGAATCAAATGTAGGGACTAAGGATCTAAACTTTAGATCTAGCTTTCTCAAGGAATCGTTAAACAAATCGGTGTGTACCTACACAAATCTTGATAGATTTGACTTTAATTCATTATGTGTGTTAATATGAAAGTGTAATAATATGGCTAAGGTACGTGTGTATTCCACACTATTCTTAATAGTTTTATGGTTTAAATATGTTATATATGTTAATGTGAAAGTGAAAGAAAGTGGCTAAAGTGCCATATTATGGTGCAAAGTATTCAGGTACGTTTTCCTACTTCCACTAGGATTACGAAATAAATGTTATACAAGTGAAAAGTGATGTGAAAGTGAAATAAAAAAATATGTTATGCATGATATTTATAATTTGGGACATTGAGGATTTATGTGAAAGGGGAAGAAGGTGTTGACTACGGTCTCACCAGCGTTATAAGTGAAAGTGATGACTTGGTCTCACTAAGTGAATGTGATGACTTGGTCTCACTAAGTGGTAACCGGTTACATTACGGTGGTGGCTATGCCACAATATTATCGATGGGCGATGAGCACGTCATTGCAATGACGCCTTCGATGGAGTGTAGCGGAAGGAGGTTGACTTAGTAGTCCCCACTTGTACGAGTTGGTACGGGTGGAGTGTAGCGGATGGCATATAGGTTTGGGTTCGGGTTTGCATCATGATTTGAATTTTGTATGCATATGATTTTTATGGTGTGCCTAATTCTATTATGTTTAGTGTTGGTTACACACTGAGTCTATCGACTCACCCGTTGTGGGAATATGTTTGGTGATGAGCGGTAATGAATGGACCCGGACGAGAACTTGTGGTGGCCATGATCGACTTGAAGTTCGATTTAATTTGAATATTTATTTTATTTTAAAGTTCTGTACAATTTATTATTTTGGGTTTCATTTTATGTAATAAGGCCCTTGATTTAATTTTTATTTCTACTATAATTACTTTGTTATGAGATTAGGGCTTTATAAAGAGTAAGCCCACTTAGTATGAAAGAAGTTTAGATATTTTTATCACTTGAAGCAAATGGGGTTTTGTTATAAAAATAAATTTGTTTTCAACTCAAGCCCAACCCACAACGAGCTATCTCCCAAAACTCATAGTTTTCAAAACAATCGAATGAATTTGAACGAGTTACTTCAAGGAACATACAGATCGAGTCCATTCTCGTGGGTCGGGTTTGGTGTGTTTCGATGAAATCTGCGTAAAGTGCGTGTCTACAGAAGCCATTTTATGCAAGATGTTCGAAAATGGGCTGAACGAGGATGTCAGACTTTTAGTTAGGATTTTAGAACTAAAAGACTTTGTGATATTGGTGGATAGGGCCAGTAAGGCCGAAGAATTGAGTAAGGAAAGAGAAACGCCGTGAGTGAGGCCCGAGATGCAAGGAAAAGGCCAATGAGTAAATCCTACCAAGCTCAATCGAAGAGATCCAAGGAAGTGAACCCTTGGACGACTACATCAGTCAGGAATTCGCAAGGAGAGCGAGGCAACACGTACTCGAGTTCAAGAGTTCAGGCCACCTTGATGGCAAGTGTGGGCAATCCAAAGTCCAAATCAGAGTGCCCAAGTTGTGGTAGACATCTCACTGGGGAGTGTTGGTGAAATAATCAGAATTTTTATAAGTGTGGGTCTTTTAACCATCTCATCTGAAACTGCCCTGAAAGGGATGACAAGGAGAAGAAGCAGGAAATAAGATCAAGCAATGTATCTTCTAGGGGTAGGCTGCAAAGGAACCTGGGAAGTGGGGCTAGTAGTAGAGGTGCATCGCGAGACATTACTGTGAGGCCAGAGGGTTGGGCACCTGCAAGGACTTATGCCATTCACGCTCGTGAAGAGGCATCATCACCAGATGTAGTAAAGGGTACTTTTTCTCTTCATGACACCTTTGTTATGCTTTGATTGATCCGGGGTCTACCCATTCTTATATTTTAATGAAATTGGCATCTCGTATGAGTATGATTTTGAGTTTACAGAATTTATGGTAAATGTGTCAAACCCGTTAGGTAAACATGTGTTGATTGACAAGGTGTGTAGGAAGTGTCCTTTAACAATTAGGGGTCTTTGTTTTCTGGCAGACCTTATGTTGCTACTGTTTGATGAATTTGATTTGATTCTTGGTATGGATTGGTTGACTACTCATAGTTTTTTGGTGAACTGTGGTAGTAAATTTATTGAATTGAAATGTGAAAATGGAGATGTTATTCGAGTTGAATCAGGTGGGCCGAATAGTTTACTGATGGTAATCTCTTCCTTGGTGGCTGAGAAATATTTAAGAAAAGCATGTGAGTCCTATCTCGCTTTTTTACTAAATACTCAAGAGTCTAAAGTAAAGGTTGAGACAATGCTGGTGGCATGTGAGTATCCGGATGTATTCCCGAAAGAATTACCTGGATTGCCTCTGATTAGAGAGATCGAGTTAGTTCCAAGAACGGCACCTATTTCAGTTGCTCTGTATAGGATGGCACCATTAGAGTTGAAAGAATAGAAGAATTAGTTGCAAGAGTTAACAGATAAGGGTTTTTCAAGACCGATCTATTCACCATGGGGTGCTCCGATGCTTTTTGTAAAGAAGAAGGATGGGTCGATGAGATTGTGTATAGACTACAGACAGCTCAACAAAGTCGCTGTGAAGAACAAATATCCTTTACCAAGGATAGATGATCTATTTGATCAACTAAAGGGGGCTACGGTATTCTCCAAGATTGACCTGAGGTCCGGTTATTACCAGTTGAGGGTTAAGGAGCAAGATGTGTCGAAAATGGCATTCCAAACGAGGTGTGGCCATTATGAGTTTCTGGTCATTCCGTTTGGTTTAACAAATGCTCCTACGGTCTTTATGGACTTAATGAATCGTGTCTTCCAACCGTATTTAGACAAGTGTGTAGTTGTCTTTATCGACGACATATTGATTTATTCACGGGATGAGAGTGGTCATGTAGAGCATCTGAGAATTATTTTGTAGACTTTAAGAGACAAGCGATTGTATGCTAAATTTAGCAAGAGCGAGTTTTGGCTCTGAGAGGTCGGATTCCTAGGACACATTGTGTCGGGTGATGGTATTAGAGTTGACCCAAATAAGATCTCAGCTATTCTGGAGTGGAAAGCACCGAGAAACGTGTCAAAAGTTAAAAGCTTTTTGGGTTTAGCGAGGAACTATAGATGGTTTGTGAAGGGATTTTCCATGATTGCTACTCCAATGAAGAGACTATTGTACAAAGATGTTAAGTTTGAATGGAATGAGAAATGTCAACAGAGTTTTGAGAGATTGAAAGCATTGTTGATGGAGGAGCGGTTTGGTTCAACCTGAGTCAGGGAAAGAGTTTGTGGTTTACAGTGACGCGTCGTTTAATGGTCTTGGTTGTGTGTTGATCGTTGTTTTGTTGAGTTTTAAAATTTATAAAGAGAATGATCGAACCTGGAAACTAACTCTGACAATGACTTAAGGCAAGTGCACCTATCGAATAGTAGTATAGCTTAGGCAAGACCTGATTGTCGAACCCAAAGGAACTAAAATTACTAATACTAACTTTCTTTTTATTATCTAGCCTAAAATAAGGGAAGTTGTTTGTTTAATCTAAATTTAACTAACTACTAAGCTAAAGATACAAAGGCAAAAAGAATGAATTGGGGAAATACTGTTGGGAAAACTCAGTTGATTAAGACAATACCCTTAGGAAGAATCCACCTAGACTCCACTTGTTATCTAACACTGAACCAGACAATTTATTCACTTGACTTAATCCGTAGGATTCCCTAATTTATATTAAACCCTCTCTCGAGGCGAATAACGTCTAACTCTAGGTTGATTAATTGAAGTCTCTTTCAAATTAAAACCCCTAGAATTACATTAACTCGATCTATGGACTCCCATATTAGGTTTCACCCTAATCCGGCAAAATCTCGTCACCCTATCTCTTGGCGCGCGATCAACTCTACTTAATTATGCTAGATCTACTCTTAGACAGGGACTTTTGCTCCACCACCTAAGCACATTCAACTTGAATCAATATCCCGAAAATATTAACACAAGAATTAATCTCACATAATTAAGAACAAATCAAATATTTATCATATAGTTTAGAAAACAATAACAAGATCCATCTTAGGTTTCATCCCTTCAGGTATCTGAAGGGTTTTGTTCATAACAATAAAAGAAAACATCTCAAAAGAAAAGATAAAACAAAACATAAGAAATCCCTAAAACTCCCTAAAGTAATTGAAGGAGAAATCTGTCGTCATGAGTGAAATTCTGGCTTCTTGAGATGGATCAACTGGCTATCTTCGAGTGATTCCCACAAATCTGATCTTTTCGGCTCGGCTCCTTGGCCTCGCTAACCGCCTTGAAGGTTATGCTTAGGGTGTTTATATAGGCTCTTGGAATGCTTTATTTGGACCCTAACTATCCTCATCTGAGTGGAATTCCTACTAGGGTGTTTGAATAGGCTTTGGAATTTGTTTCTTTACCTTCAAGTATCCAAAACCGAGTAAATATCCTATTGGCCGCGATAGGGACATAGTCATGGCACACGCCCGTGTCAATTGATTTTAGGCCGTGGTCGAGTTTGCTGAAGAGACACGCCCGTGTGTTTCGGGGTCTAGCCCGTGTCTGAGTAAATTAGGGAGGCAGGGCCGTGTGGTCTTGGGCCCAGGCCATGTCGATTTCTTCTTTGGCCCAATTTGGTCCATTTTAGGCCCGTTTCTCATTCTTTTCATCCCTAGGTGCTTTCTTGAGTATAAAACATGAAAATAAAGGATTAAGAGCACATTTTTACACAATTCAGGGAATAAATCATCCAAAAGTATGCTAAATGTGGGATTAAAATATGTTACTTTTACGATTTATCAAATACCCCCACACTTAAGCTTTTGCTTGTCCTCAAGCAAAATTTTCAACTTACAATTAAAACGAACTTTCCACAATTCATACTTCTCATTAACAATGCCTCATCATAATTCATAGATAATATATACATGGATAATTTAACTCAAAGACTCCTAAAGATTCAAACAATTCTAAGTCATATATTTGTAGCATGAAAAGATAGGTGTCTCCCTTTATCTAAATAATTACCTCTGGTTCAAAACCGACAAGGATTGACATCCTCACTAAAGATTCACTCAAAGCACTCGAAATGTTTAAGGTTTAGGAAAAAGCACTCATAAGTAGAACCTAAAAAGTTAATCCCATAGGCTTGCCTGAAAATCAAATCTCCACCACTGTAATATGAGATGATACACAAATCAAAAGGTCTTTAACAGGGTTGTAACATGGCTTATGTTAAAGGTATGATAAAGGCTTAATTGGAAGGTTGGAATCGAGATTGACCTGACAAATTACCTAACTTTAGAAAAAGAATTGAAC
This sequence comes from Gossypium rotundifolium, assembly GCA_025506655.1. Taxonomy (NCBI): domain Eukaryota; kingdom Viridiplantae; phylum Streptophyta; class Magnoliopsida; order Malvales; family Malvaceae; genus Gossypium; species Gossypium rotundifolium. The sequence continues at coordinate 55,964,927 of CP106725.1, forward strand.
TAATAATCTGAATAATTACATCACATGAAAATACTAATAATACGGGCTTCTTCTTCAAGTTATTAAAATTAAACATATAAGCTCACTTAATTACAGAACTAATAATGAATAATACTTCGATTTTTTTTAAGAACAAATCAAATATTTAATAAGAAAGAACTTTAACAACAGAAATAAAGAACATAGTTAGGCAACTGCTCAAACCAAATCTCGATATAAGGGTAGTAAAAAAGAGTGGTGAGAACAAATACAAAGGGTTTTGGGGGAATATTAGTGGGTAAGTAAATGAAAAGGATTGTTGGGATCAATGGGGTTCACTAGGGGTTAATTGTGGAGGTAGGATTTTTATGGAGTAAGTGGGTTAAAACCTAGGTGCCTTTATCATCTCTGTATATCAAATCAAAGGTATGGTCTTGACATGTATAATCGAGGCAAGTTCTAGAATAACAATTCAGTGTTGACCCACTCATAATTAGTAAAGTGAGCATGAAAAGGAGTATATGCTCTATAAGGCTCAAAATCTCACAAAAATTATGGGTTTTTGACATCAATCCCTGTAAATTTCAAACTTTAAGGTAATATTCAAATTCAGTTCAACAACCTAGAATTTTTTTTGTATTTCTTGAAAAATAGACTTATCATGCTTGATTCTCTAGTATCTTAAAGTTTAAATCATCAATGTACAATTAACTATGACTTAATCTAAGACATATCAATAAAAATCATAAATTAGGGAAATTTCATCCTAATTATAATATGAGAAACTTACTTTAGAATAAGGCATAATTCAGGGATTTTCAAATAACACTATAGTTAACCCCCCCACACTTAAGATGTACATTGCCCTCAATGTACAAAGATAGATAATATCAAAATAATCATAAAACCATTAGATGGGAAGAGAAGTGAAACTTCCTGAATTTTGGATGAAGTCAATGAAAAGAAATTGGATAAGATTGGAGGTGAACGTGGAGGTGAATGTGGGGGAGCTCCTCGAACCTGATTGAATTTGAATCCTCGAGGTAGCCAGCTTGGTTTTATTGTATCCTAAGCTAAATCTAAATGGCATGAAGAATAAGAAGAAAATAATAAAGAAAATAAAAATAAAGATAAAAATAAAAATAAGAATAAAAGTAAAAGTAAATAATGGAAAATGAAAGAAGAAAGATAATTGGAAAAGAAAAAGTAAGAAGGGGGTTTAAATAGAGATGTCGCCCATGTTTTGGGGAAAATTTTATCCTATTGCCACACGTCTACGGTCACGCCCTTTTACCTACCTATGGTGCCCACACGGCCACGGCCACGACCGTGTGCAAGGCCGTGTGGTTTGGAAATCTGCACTTTTGGTTTATTTGAATGCTAAAAAGGGAAAATAAAAATAAAAATAAAAATAGGGTTAGTGCTCGGGTTGCATCTCGAGAAGCGTTCGTTTAAAGTCTTAAGCTAGACTTTCCTTGTATTTGCAAAAATCAGGGTGGTTTAAAAGTTTGAATATCTTCCTTCATGCTGTAAATTCTATTTTTATGATAAAGTTTAAGTCGAGAAGCATTTACCTTAAAAGTACCGAATATGGGATTGCTTACCACGACTGTTCTGTATGGGAAGATATTGCGTACCTCAAGAGGGATTTCTTCGTTTATATTTAGGTCTAACGTGGTAATTCGTGGATCTTCTTTCTTTAACAGTACCTGATCTCCTATTTTGAAGTGGTTCGACGTTCCTATGATCTTTTCTGGGGGCTCCTTTGGTTTTGCTTCATGCGGATCCGGTTCCTCTTTTACAGTGTGTCTTTCATGCTTCTAATTCGTCGATCTTAAGGCTTCGTTCCTTATATAGTTCTTCTTTATTTGCATGAGGTCTATGATCCGGCTCAGGTTTGCGGCTTTGTGGTGGATCTTGTGGTGAAAGTTGAACAACTTGGTTATGAACTGAATTTACTTTCTCACCTTCATCAATTGATGTCTTGGTCGAGTCAAGAGCTGATTGATTTGTCACCTACACGAAGAATGAGTTCTCTTGTACCAACATCAATTTTAGTCCTGGCAGTTGCTAAAAAGGGTCTTCCTAAAATTAAAGGAATCAAATTATCGTCATCCATGTCTAAGACAACAAAATCTACTGGGAAAACAAATTTATCAATTTTTACGAGAACATCTTCGACAATACCCCTAGGAATTCTAACAGTTTTATCAGCTAATTGAATACTCATCCTAGTTTGTTTGGGTTTCCCTAGTCCTAGCTGCTTAAACATTTTATAAGCATGACATTTATACTTGCCCCTAAATTAGCCAAAGCATTATCAACTATTAGTCTACCAATTAAAGATGGAATTGTAAAACTCCCTGGATCTTTTAGCTTCCGTGGTAGTCTATTTTGTAGAATTGCTGAGCACATTGCGTTTAATTCCACATGTGGCTCATCATCTAACTTATGCTTGTTCGTCAAGATTTGTTTTAAAAATTTCTCGAATCTGACATCTGTGAAAGAGCTTCAAGAAGCGATAAGTTAATATGTAATTTCTTTAAAAGTTTAAGAAACTTACCGAACTGTTCCTCTGTATTGTCTCTCTTCAACGCTTCGGGATAAGGTATGCGAGGTTGGTACTCTTTGATTACTCATTTTGGCTTTTCTTGTGTTACCTCAAATTTACCTTCTTCTACCTCACTTTCTTGTATTGAATTGGGTTCATCTAACCCTACATTCTCCTGAGCTGTTATGGCTGGGATTTGCTCCTTTGGGTTAATCTCAGTGTTGCTTGGTAGACGTCCTTGCGGTCATTCAGAAATTAACTTTGCAAGTTGTCCAACTAACTTAGTAATTTCCCCAGCTAACTTAGTAAGTTCCCCAACTTGGTTCTCGATCGCTTTGATCGATGCTTGTTGATTATCGAGCGTTGTTTCAGTTTTTTGGAGGCGGGTATTTGTGGCTGCCATGAATTTTGTCAGCATCTCTTTAAGGTTCGGCTTCTTTTCCTGTGGATAGGGCTGATTTTGGAAATTTTGAGGAGGTTATTGTCTCTGATTTCCTTAATTTCCTTGACATCCCCACGAAAAATTTGGGTGGTTCCTCCAACCTAGATTATAAGTATTACTCTAAGGGTTACTATAAGTATTACCTATATAGTTCATCTGTTCGCTTTCTGTGCTCGGTTGGTAGGGTGGGTACTCATGATTCGCCACAGTTCCACTTGCGTCGCACTGCATTACTGGATGTACCTGTGAAGAACACAAACTATCAAGCTTTTTATTCATCATCTCTACCTGCATTGATAGCATGGTTACTGCGTCGAGGTTGAAAACTCCGTCTGATTTTGTTGGTTTTGTCCTTGTAACCTGCCACTGATAGTTATTCAGTGACATCTCTTCAATAAACTCGTAGGCTGCTTCAGGAGTTCTATTGTTCAGGGTTCCATCGCCGGTTGAATCAATTAGTTGCCTCGTTGAGGGGTTTACACCGTTATAGAAAGTTTGGACTTGGAGCCATAAGGGTAAACCATGGTGCGGAACCTTCTCAAGTGATCCTTGTATCTCTCCCTTGCGTCGTATAATGTCTCTAAATCCATCTGCACAAAAGAAGAGATATCATTCCGTAATTTGGAACTTTTGGCCAGTGGGAAATATTTTAATAAAAATTTTTCGATCATTTGATCCCATGTGGTGATTGACCCTCGTGGTAACGGGTTTAACCACTGTTTGGCTTTATTCCTTAATGAAAAGGGAAATAACCGAAGACGTATGGGATCATCAGAAACGCCATTTATTTTGAAGGTATCACAGACCTCTAAAAAATTAGCTATATGGGCATTCGGTTTTCGTCCTGCAAACCATTAAATTGAACAAATTGTTGAATCATTTGTATAGTGTTAGGCTTTAATTCAAAATTATTAGCAGCTATAGCAGGCCTAACAATACTTGATTCTGCTCCTGTTAAATGAGGTTTAGCATAATCATACATAGTACGTGGAGCATTTTTTTCTGCCACATCTTGTGGTGTTGGATTATTCTCGTCCATCCCTTCAGTAGGATTGGATCTGCCTTCTCGCTCTTCTTCTGTGTAATTTAGGGCTCGTCTAATTTCTCTTCGATTCTACTGGCGATAGCTTCAATATCACTGTCATATACTAGTGGTCCTTTCGAGTTCCTTCTAGTCATAAACCAGAGGTACCTGTGTTGGAAAAGAAAGAAAGAAAATTAGCAAGGTTAAAACTAAAATAAAAATAAATTGTGAAAAAATAAAAATAATGGCTAAAGTAATAAAAATTAAGTTTTCTTAATATTTTAGTTCCCCGGCAACGGCGCCAAAAACTTGATCGTTGTTTTGTTGAGTTTTAAAATTTATAAAGAGAATGATCAAACCTAGAAACTAATCTGACAATGACTTAAGGCAAGTGCACCTATCGAACAGTAGTATAGCTTAGGCAAGACCGGATTGTCGAACCCAAAGGAACTAAAAGTACTAATACTAACTTTCTTTTTATTATCTAGCCTAAAATAAGGGAAGTTGTTTGTTTAATCTAAATTTAACTAACTACTAAGCTAAAGACGCAAACAAAAAAAGAATGAATTGGGGAAATATTGTTGGGAAAACTCAGTTGATTAAGATGATACCCTTAGGAAGAATCCATCTAGACTCCACTTGTTATCTAAAACTGAACCAGACGATTTATTCACTTGACTTTATCCGTACGATTCCCTAATTCATATTAAACCCTCTCTCGAGGCGAATAATTCTAACCCTAGGTTGATTAACTAAAATATCTTTCTAATTAAAACCCCTAGAATCGCATTAACTCGATCTATGGACTCCCATATTAGGTTTCACCCTAATCCAGCAAAATATTGTCACCCTATCTCTAGGCGCGCGATCAACTCCGCTTAATTATGCTAGATCTAATCTTAGACAGGGACTTTTGCTCCATCACCTAAGCACATTCAAATTGAATCAATATCCCAAAAATATTAACACAAGAATTAAGCTCACATAATTAAGAATAAATAAAATATTTTTCATATAGTTTAGAAAACAATAACAAGATCCATCTTAGGTTTCATCCCCTTCAGGTATCTTACACATTTATCACATTAGCCACATGATTATTTAAGCATATATCTTAGCACATATAAACCATATTTAATCACATTCAGTCACATTATATGATAGTTTGGCTTGAGGTTATGAAACATAATGTGGAATCTAGCACCACACATCGGATACATGGATCTCCAGCACACCAAAATGACTCAAAGGGTTGAACATATCCTATAAGTGAAGCGTACAACTAACACTCTCCAAGACACCAAACACACATATCCCGGTGAATGGAGCTTAGCTTACTTTCCCATATCTCTCTGAAAATTGTCCTTGGGCCTCAACGCCCTAAAATTACATCACAAAGGTGAGTACTCACAATCCTATGACATGCTAACTATATCCTATGGTCTCATAAAATCACAAGGCCAAAATATCCACATTATTATCACATATTTACTTACCGATTTTTTGCACATATTCACTACATATTCACATCGTTAGAACATTATAATCACTGTTACATGGTATGAAAACATGCCCACATATTTACTATCACATTGAATGAATAACTTACCCACATATTCTCTTTCACAACAGTCATCACAAGCTATGTCATAGCATCTCATATATGTTCATATTTTTACAATTGTACAAGCATACATATATCACAATTAATCATAGGCATTGTAACACCCCTTATCCGTATGCAAGCCAGAACAAGGTGTGAGGCATTACTTAACTAATCTAGCTTAACATCTCGAATAGGGTTATAAAATTTTGTTCGAACCCATTTCTTGCTCCTTCTCGGCTTACATGGCCCTAAACATGCCTCCGAGAGGTTTTAGGATTAAACCGAAGACTTTAACGAACTTGGAAGGGTTTTCATCAAAACAAGGGCCACATGCTCGTGTTGAACTAGGGACATGCCCGTGTGCCCCTAAGACATGCCCGTGTCTTTCACCCGTGGTCGACAATGACTAATTTCACACGGCCTTGACACGCCCGTGGCCCTGGTCTGTATGCCAAACCTTGTCATTCTGACTTATCCACACGGCCTATACACACGTCCGTGTGCTTCAGTCGTGTGGCGATTTAAATCCCAAGTACAAGGTGCAGACTTCACACGGCCTAGGCATACGCCCATGTGCTAGTCGTGCCTCCCACACGGTTTAGACACACGCCCGTGTGTCTACCCATATAGACAATTAACAGGCTATATATCAAGCCCTTGCCACCCTACGTTACACACATACATATTCCAATTCAAAACAATATAACTCCTATCCTAAGGCACATCTAAGAACTCATTTCAATATAAAAGAAGATCAAAAGGTATTCCTAGGAGCTCAAAAATCAAGATATACAAAAGGACATATACTTCATGAAATTCATCTTCATTAAGAAATATAACTTGCCAAGTATTTGCCTAACTTATAAGGCCATTTACAAAATGAATTTTATAACTTACATAGCCAACACTTTGGCTAACAATTACAACTTAACAAAATACCCAAGTCCTATACATGCCATACTCAAAATAAGTCTAAATTGTTATACCAAAGTGATGTCAATAGTGTGATTTTGAACTCCTACGTTCATGACCCTCGAGTTATCTTGGCAATACTACAAGGAAGAAGGGAAATGAAAGGGGTAAGCATGAAACTTAGTAAGTTTGCATGGAAATAAATAGCAACAATAAGCTCATAAAAAAAATCCATCCATGACATTAACTAACCATACACAAGTCATAGGCTCCTTGCCATACTTACTTACAATTGCCCTTATTTAGCACATACTGTGTTACACATCGTAATCATTTCTTCGTGACTCACTCACGAGTACTTGTATCCACTCATTCACATAACTTTAGTACAATTCTCATTTACACTTCTAAACTCATTTCCTTATCCCGTTAAACACTAGGGATAGTCAAAGACGCATCTTAATCATCATTCAAGTGGGTACGAAGCCAATGCCACATCCCAGAGGTGGTCTTATATGGAGCTACTTCTGAATGCCAATGCCATATCCGGATATGGTCTTATATGGAGTTTCACATCAAGAGTCGATGCCATATCCCAGATACGGTCTTATACGATTCTCATATTCATTATTGAAGCAATATCCTAGATATGGTCTTATACAGGATCTCAACTCGGTGCCAAGGCCATGTCCCGAACATGGTCTTATACGGGACCTTATCTATTTCATATCTCGACGACAGTAATTCCATATTCACTATAGTCCACTAAGACCTCAACATATCATTCAACATTAACTACTCAATTTAGTAGAGCATTGTGCATCAATATAATACAAAGCATTCTCAATTATGCCAACATAAATGTTGCATTAATCATATACAAACTTACCTCGATTTTAAAATGAGCTAACTCGTCGGTTTAGTCCAAGACTTTGTCCTTTCCCCAATCGAGGCGGATTCTCAGTTCTTCTTGCTCTATAATAGCAATTTAGCTCATTTTAATCACCACATTAATGAAAGCATTTCAATAATCATGCTTAGGAAAAATCACTATTTTGCCCCTAAACTTTGGCAAAATGACCATTTTGCCCCTAGGCTCAAAAATTAATTCTAATCACATTTCTACCTTCAACAAGCCTAGGTGAACATTTAATACTCTTATAGCTATCATCAAAACTCAACATTTCACATAATTTCTACAAATTTGTAACCTTTTCATTAAGGTCCAATTAAGTGTTTTCAAGACAACACCTTTCACAACTAAGGCTCAATTCCTTCCATAAAAATGCAGCAAATAACTAAGATAGCTTTCATGTAAAAACTCTAAAATTTTTACCATATTGCACAATAGTCCCCTCATTTGAAAGCTTAAGCTTTAGGGGTCCCAAAAGTACAACTATTTTCAAGACAAGGTCACTAGAACACTTACTTGTGAAGAGATGAGTGTGCTAAAATTTTGAAGCTTTCTACCCTCTATTTGCTGCAAATTTTTGGTGGAAGAGTGAAAGAGAAAAAGATGATATCTTTTCTCTCCTTATTTTATTAATACTAGTCAAATTAGTCCACCTATTATCACCAACTTTGACCAACATTGACAAATTTTTCTATGGTCGGCCAAGCTAATATTGGGGGTCTAATTGTCTTTTAAAGACCTCCAATTGTCAATCTATGGCTATTTGGTACCTTTAGCTTATAGAATGGAACATTCGCACTTTATGCGATTTAGTCCTTTTTTGCGATTAATCATGAAATCGTTAAAATTAAAGCACCAAAATTTTCATGCACATATATTATCATGATCTAACTCATAACATAACATGAAAATAAATTTCTCTAAACTCTGATTAGTGATCCCGAGGTCACTATTCTGACTAGCCCCTAAATCGGGCTGTCACAATCCTCCCCTTAAGGATTTTCGTCCTCAAAAATCTTACCGGTGAAAAGGTTGGGATATTGGTTTCTCATCATTTCCTGGGGATCCCATGTAGCCTCTTCTATTCCGTTCCTTTGCCATAGAACTTTCATTAAGGATATGCTTTTGTTCCTTAATTGCTTGACCTCTCGCGCCAAGATTCTAACCGACTCTTCACCATAAGTCAGGTTCAGTTGTATCTCTACCTCTGTCGGCATTATGACATGTGAAGGGTCTGAACGGTATTGATGTAACACGGATACATGAAAGATGTCATGAAGCTTTTTAGCTCAGGTGGCAAGGCCAATCGATAAAACACAGACTCAATTTGCCCTTCCGGCCAAATCTGAGGACTTTCTTCCAAGGTGATACTTTCAAGAACACTTTATCATCGTCTTTAAATTCAATCTCTTTCCTTTTTAAATCCGAATAGGACTTTTGCCTATCTGAGGCGACTTTCAGACAGTCACGTATCACTTTTACCTTCTCTTTAGTTTCCTTAACCAAGTCAACCCCGTGAATATATTTCTCTTTGAGTTCTGACCAATACAAAGGCGTTCAACACTTACACCCATACGATGCCTCATAAGGCACCCATTTCAGACTTGACTGAAAGCTGTTATTATAGGCAAATTCCACCAATGGTACACTATGGAAGTATGTTTTCAAGTATCTGAATTACCCTCTTCGACTGTCCGTCAGTTTGTGGATGAAAGGATGCATTAAAACTCAATTTCGTGCCCATGGCCTATTATAACTTTTTTCAAAACTATGGCGTGAATCTCAGATCTCTATCCGAAAAGATCGACAATGGTACACTATGGAGTCTTACTATCTTTGACATGTATAAGTCCGCTAATTTATTAAGTTAATAGTCGACTCGCACTGGTATAAAATGGGCTAACTTTGTGAGTCTATCAACTACTACCCATACTGCATCTTTCTTCTTTGTAGTAAACGATAAGCCCACTACGAAGTCCATGGTAATACGATCCCATTTCCATTTAGGAACCATAATGGGCTGAAGTAAACTCGAAGGTACTTGATGTTCAGCCTTCACTTGCTAACAAATCAGGCATCTCGATACAAACTCGAAAATGTCTTTCTTCATACCAAGCCACCAATACCATTTCCTCAAATCATGGTACATCTACATGCTGCCTGGGTGTACATTTAAACATCCACTATGCGCTTCCTACAAGATTTACGAATAAGTTCATCATTTCTAGGTACACAAACCCAATCTCAAAATGTTAGGCATCCATCAGGATTTACTGGAAAGTTTGACTCAACGTTCGACTCACATATAACTCTCTTGGCTTGCAAACTGTTATCATCTTTCTGAGCTTCACAAATATCTTGGAGAAACAATGGTTTAGCCATCAATTCAGCTAAAATGGAACTATCGTCTAACAAAGTCATCTGAGTACTCATGGCTCTTAGTGGCAACAATGATTTTCTGCTCAAAGCGTCGTTGACTACGTTTGCCTTTCCGAATGGTAGTCAATTACCAACTCATAATCCTTAATCAGCTCTAACCACCTTCGTTGTCTCAAATTCAATTCCCTTTGAGTCATCAAATATTTTAGGCTTTTATGGTCGGTGAAAATTTGATACCTTTCACCATACAAATGATGCTTCCAAATTTTCAACGCAAAAATGATTACGGCCAACTCTAAATCATAAGTTGGGTAATTCTTCTCGTGTAGCTTCAATTGCCTAGAGGCATATGCAATCACTTTACCCTCTTGCATAAGTACACAACCCAATCCGTTTAGGGTCGCGTCACTGTAAACCACAAATTCTCTTCCTACCAAAGTTGCACCGAATAGGAGCCTCGATCAAAGATGTCTTCAATTTCTTAAAGCTCATTGATGACTTTCTCATCAATCAAACTTTACATCTTTTTACAAAAGTCTCGTCATCGGGGTAGCTATCATGGAAAACCCCTTGACAAAACACCTATAATAGCCGGCTAGGCCTAGGAAACTCCTTTCTTCAGCTACGTTCCTCGACGGTTTCCATTTAACAATTGCTGAAATCTTACTCGGGTCGACTTTAATCCCATCTCCCGAGACAATATGCCCCAAAAATCCCACTTTCTTGAGCCAAAATTCACTCTTACTGAATTTGGCATACAATTGCTTTTCTCTCAAAACTTGTAGAACTATACTCAAATGCTTAGCATGATCGTTCTGTAACAGTCCAGTTTATATCCTAGTCGAAACAGTGGTTTTGAGACCACAAATCTGAGTTTGAATAATACTTTAATATTATTTTCTGTGTCTCTGGTAAGTGATTATGCATGTGCTAAAGTTTTGTAAGTTAATTTGTCCGTCTATGTTCTTAATTTAACAAAAAGACTAAATTGCATAAAGTTTAAAAGTGGCTTTTCCTTTGATTAATGACCAAAATGATGTGGCTTTATTATCATGAAGTCCTTAAAAGGCAAATAGTCCATTTTTACTCATAGTGGTTGATATTAAGTGTAGTTATGCATATATTATATGTTTTTATAAGTTTATATTATATGTTAAATTAGTATTATATTTTATAAGTTATTATAATAAAAAGAAAACAATAGTAAGTGGACTTATTCTTATCATCTTCTTACCAAAATTCATAAAAGAAAGAAAAGAAAAACACAAGCTAAGTTTCAGCCATATCAAGCTTAAATTTAGGTATGTTTTGGCTTTAGATTTTGATGATTTTTATGTTTTTGAGATTGTTGCTTAGTCTACTATCAAGCCCATGGTGTAATTTGAAGAATTGATGATGTTTTTGAGATGAGCTTTTGATGAACTCATGTGATTTATGATGTTAAATGAAAGATATGTATTTGATGAACATGTTTTGTTATAAAAATTTTGATGAATTTAGCTAATTAGGGCTAAATTGAGAAAATAGCAATTTGAGGGACTAAATTGAAAATTTGATGGAAATTATGGGCTTGTATGATGTTCATAAGTATTCGACTAAGCATGAGTATGAAATGAATTTGTGTATTTGATGTTTTGAGAAAAATGGACTAAATTGATAAATTGTGCAAATGTGAGGGTTAAGTTGCAAATAACCCTAAATATGTGTGATTGGATTGAATTGAATGAATTAGTGAATAAAAGGGTTAAATTTGAATATGTATAGATCAAGAGCTGAAGAAATCGAACTTAGATCGCGGGAAAGCTAAAGTAATTGAGTAACCGTATCCATTTTCGTTAAATCGATTCCGAGGTAAGTCATTATGCAAATAAACGTATTCGTATTGAATTATGTATGTTCATATGACTGTTGATAATAATGAATGCTTATGAGATGTTATGTACATGAATTTCGAGGTAAGATCGACATAGTGACAATGTTTGAGAAGTCCTGTACGAACATAGGAATAGATAGGATTAGCTATGTCATGACATAGGTATCTGTTCTGTTTTATCATGTAAGATCACGTTTAGGACATTGGCGTTGATTTGAGATTTTGTGTAAGACCATGTCTGGGACATTGGCATCGATATGAGATTTACATGTAAGACCACATCTGGGATGTTTGCATCGATATGAGATTTACATGTAAGACCATGTCTAGGACATTGGCATCGTATTGATTCGTGTAAGACCCTGTCTGGGAAAGATGCATCGATATCTGAATACATGTAAGACCTCGTCTGGGACGTTGGCATTGTACGACTATTCTGAGCTTTCTGAGTATCCTATTAGGTTCCTAATGGTTCAACGGGCAAGTTTGTGATACGAATGGAAATGTGAATTATAAATCCATTTCAGGTACGTTGATTATACACTAAGTGTGTATACAAGGTAAGTATCTATACAATCTTACTATGATGATTATGTATGATGGAATAATAATATGATATGAGAAAGTATGCATGAAAGAGCTATGGACTTATAAGATTATTGAATGGATGAAAGTGGCAAATATGGCCAAGTATATAAACCGAAGCATAAATGTGATAAATTGCTATGTAAATGAAATGTGCCAATGCTCCTATATGCCTATGTGCCTTTCATGTTAAGTTTATATGTATATGACTTACTAAGCTTTTGGAAAGCTTACTTTGTGTGTGTTTTCTCTGTTTTATAGATTGTCAAAGCTACTGAAGGCTCGGGGACCGTCGAGGATCATCATCACACTACTCAACTTGTTTTGGTACATTTTAGAAATGTATATAGCTAGATATGGCATGTATAGGCTAGATATTTGTATATGAATATGAAGTGAACTTAGCCATGTGATTTGGCTAGTTATGTGTTGGCAATATGCATTAACGAATATGATTTGTGATGTATGTTTTGGTAAAGTTTGATAGCATAAGAAATAGTTGAGTTTAAGGTATATATGGATGAATTATGCTTGTACATACATAAGTTTTAGTCTTGTAAGTTGGCATGTTTGAAATTGGTTATGAATGTAAAGATTGAATGGATATTTTGGCATGTTCATGGTTGTTAAATGTGCATGGATTGTATTGGTATTTGCTTGTAGGTTTGACCCTTTGGTGGGTGGCATTTTTGGCCTTCCAAATGGCCTATTTTGTCACACGATTGTGGCACACGAACGTGCCTAGTGACCTTGGGGCTGAGTCAGTAGCTAGCTAAGAGTACACGGCCTTGGCACACAGATGTGCCTAGTAGCCGTGTGGTTTCAAAAGGATCAACCACGACCAAAGTACAAGGGCATGCTTGGTGGCTGTGGAGCCAAGTCAGAATTGACCACGGCCAAGGTGCACGGGCATGCTTGATGGTCGTGAAGTAAAGTTAGGTTTGACCACGGGAAGACACACGGGGATGTTTATCAGTCGTGAGACGCACATGGTCTGCCCACATGGGCGTGTAACCCTCGACCCTGTTTCTAAGTATGTTTTAGGCCTCGATGGCCTACAGAGGGGACAATATGGTTGTAATTGATGATTTACTTTATGAATTGTATCTTAAAGTTTTTGATCTGTCAAGTAACGCCCTTAACCTTAATCCAGCGACGGACACGGGATAGGGGTGTTACACGTTCTCATCTCTAGAGTAGATTAGTATGTCATCGATGAAAACCACAACAAATTCATCCAAGTATGGCCGAAAAATGCAATTCATCAACTCCATGAAGATCGCAGGGGCATTCGTTAGACCAAAAGGCATGACCAAAAATTCATTGTGGCCATATCTAGTCCTAAATGCAATTTTTGGCACATCCGAGTCCTTGACTCTCAGCTGATAGTACCCTAACCTCAAATTTATCTTGGAAAATACCGTGGCTCCCTTCAATTGATCGAATAGATTGTCGATCCTCAGCAACGGGTACTTGTTCTTCACAGTTACCTTGTTCAGTTGTCGATAATCTATGCATAGTCTCATGGAACCATCTTTCTTCTTCTCGAATAAAATGGGAGCACCCCACGGAGAGAAACTTGGCCTTGCGAAACCTTTATCCGTTAGTTCTTGCAACTATGCTTTTAGCTCAGTTGGAGCCATTCTATATGGAGCAATAGAAATAGGGGCAGAACTCAGAGCTAACTCAATCCCAAATTTAATTTCTCTAATCGGAGGTAGCACTGGTAACTCTTTCGGGAAGACATCCGAGTAATTGCATATTGTGAGTATCGACTCAATTCTCGAATAAGTCTCTTTAGTGTTCAACACAAAGGCAAGATAGGCCTCGTATTTCTTTCTTAAATACTTTTGAGTCGACAAGATTGACATCACTACTAGTGACCTATCTGGCTTATCTGATTCAACACGAATAAGATTACCATTCTCATCTCTCAACTCAATATACTTCTCCCCACAATTCACTATTACTCTATGAGTAACTAACCAATCCATCTCAAGGATGACGTCAAACTCATTAAATGGAAATAACATAAGATCAACTGGGAAACAATGACCTTTAATCATCAAAAGGAAACCTTTGCAAACTCTATCAACCAACACGCATTTTTTTAGGGGATTAGACACTCTTATGATAAATTCAATAGACTCTATAGGTATGCTCATGCTAGAGACTAATTTCATGCATATGTATGAGTAGGTAGATCCTGGATCAATTAAAGCTATAACACTAGTATTATGAAGAGAAAAGGTACCCGTGATTACATCGAGGGAAGATGCCTCTTAACGAGCACGAATGGCATATGTCCTCGCCGGTGCTCTACCCTCGACTCTAGCAGCCTGCTCTCTAGATGGGTACTTACTACCCGTCTCAATTCCAATATTTCTCAGTGGTCTTCCCTTAGCAGTACTTCCCGATCTTGCATTCTGAGGCTTTTCTTTCTCGCCCACCTCGAGGCAGTCTTTGATAAAGTGGTCTAAGGACCCACATCTGAAACAAGCTTTCTCATTATCTCGACACTCACCAGAATGGCACCTGCCACATTGAGGGCATTCCAGTATACTTGGTTGGACGTTGCCCACACTAGCAACTGATGTGGTCTGCCCTTTCGACCCCTAAAATTTCTTACTTTTACTTTGGTTTGAAAACTCTGCTGAAGCGACAGATCGAGTAGAGAAATCCCTCGACTTCTTAGATGAGGATTGGTGAGACTTGTTCAATTGTCTCTTCCTCGAGTCACGAGACTCATTCTCTGTTCTTTTCTTCTCCTTAATCAACTCTTCGGCTTTAAAGGCTCTATCTACCAACATTACAAATTCCTTTAATTGGAGGACTTCAACATATAAACTGATGTCCTCATTCAATCCGTCCTCGAATGTCTTACACATGACTGCCTCGGTAGACACGCGTACTTCCGAGCATATTTACTGAGCCTTATGAACTCCTATTCGTAATTAGTCACTGACATATGACCTTGCTTTAGTTCCAAGAACTCTTTCCTCTTGTGGTCGATGAACCTCTGGTTGATGTACTTCTTCTGGAATTCCTCTTGGAAAAATTCCCATCTAACTCTCTCCCTTGGCACCACCAGTACCAGGTGTTCCACCATCGGTAGGCTGAATCTCTTAGGAGAGATACTGCACACTTTAAGCACTCTTCAGGGGTGCAGGACAACTCATCGAATACCCTGATGGTATTCTCGATCTCGAGCCAGAATTCCACTCTCTCCGGGTCTTTATCTTTATTTACTCAAAATTTCTCGGCTTCTTGCTTCCGGATCTTATCCACCGGAGGCTTTTCTCTTCTAACCACCTCGACCACTTGAGGAGATAATGGGGCGGGTTGAGGGATAGGTGGGGGTGGAGGGGGTTGAGCGTTAGGATTTGCTCGGGTATACTCAGTATACCAGTTGATCATCATGTGGAGAAAAGCTTCTCGAGCCTCTTTACCCTGACCCAAGGTCTCGGGCCTACTATTAGCTAGCGCAGTCCCTTGAGCAGGAACCAGTACGTTACTCGCAGTATCATCGACTGTAGTTCGGTCTGGATCAGAATCCATATATTACACAAAACATGATTTTATACGTCAGGAGCCATCACACTATCATTACTCAGACACTCTTACATATGGCATGTAAAGCTAGACTCGTACTTACGCTATGTTAGTCCTAAAATCGACTAAACTGTAGCTCTGATACCAATAAAAGTAACACCCATTACCCGTATGCAAGCCAAAATAGGGTTTGAGGCATTACTTAACTATCTTGCTTAACATCTCGAATAGGGTTATAAAATTTTGTTCGAACCCATTTCTTGCTCATTCTCGGCCTACATGGCCCTAAACATGCCTCCTAGAGGTTTCAAGATTAAACCAGGGACTTTTACGAACTTGGAAGGCTTTTCATCAAAACAAGGGCCACACGCCCATGTTGAAATAGGGACATATCCATGTGCCTCTAAGGCATCTCCGTGTCTTTTACCCGTGGTCGACACTGACTAATTTCACACAGCCTTGACACACTTGTGGCCCTGGCCCTATGCTAAACCTTGTCATTCTAACTTATCCATATGGCCTATACACACATCCGTGTGCTTCAGTCGTGTGATGATTTAAATCCCAAGTACAAGATGTAGACTCTACACAGCCTGGGCATACGCCCATGTGCTAGCCATGCCTCCCAAATGGATTAGACACACGCTCATGTGTCTACCCATATAGACAATTAGTAGGCTATATACCAAGCCCTTGCCACCCTACGTTACACACAGGCATATTCCAATTCAAAACAATATAACTCCTATCCCAAGGCACATCTAAGAACTCATTCCAGCATAAAAGACGATCAAAAGGTATTCCTAGGAGCTCAAAAATCAAGATAAATGAAAGGACATATACTTCATGAAATTCATCTTCATTAAGCAATAAAACTTGCTGAGTATTTGTCTAACTTTTAAGGCCATTTACAAAATGACTTTTATAACTTACATAGCCAATGTAATAGCCCGACTTAGGGGCTAGTCAGAATAGTGATCTCAGGATCACTAATCTGAGATTTGAGAAATTTATTTTCATATTATATTATGAGTTAGAGTATGATAGAATGTGTGCACGAGAATTTTGGCACTTTAATTTTAATAATTTCATGCTTAATCGCAAGAAAGGACTAAATTGAATAAAGTGTAAAAGTTCCATTATATAAGTTAAAAGTACCAAATGGCCATAGATTGACAAATTGAGGTCTTTAAAAGGCAATTTAGCCCCTTGTAAGTGCTTGGCCGGCCATAAGGGACAAGGATTGACCAAGTTGGTTAAAGTTGGTGAGTAGGTAGATTAAATTGATAGTTTAATATTAGAATAAAGAAAGAGAAGATATCATCTTTATCTCCATCTTTCTCCACTAAAATTGGCAAACAAAATAGAGGTTTGAAAGCTTAAAATTTTTAGCATGCTCTCCTTCATCCTAGTAAGTGTTCTATTGATCTTTCTTTGAAAATAATTGTACTTTTGCGACCCCTAAAGCTTAAGTTTTCAAATGAGGGGACTATTGTGCAACATGGTGAAAGGTTAAGAGAGTTACCATGAGATCTTTCATTGTTAATTTCTTCATTTTTATGGAAGAAAATGAGTCCTAGCTGTTTGATAAACAACTTTTGTAAAAGGTGTTAGCATGAAAACACCAAATAGAACCTTGATAAAAGGTTATAAAGTTTGTGATTAATATATGAGATATTGATTTTTGATGATAACTTTAAGAGCATTAAATGTTCACCTAGGCTTGCTAAAAGTAGAGATGTGATTAGAATTTATTTCTGAGCCTAGGGGCAAAATGGTTATTTTGCCAAAGTCTAGGGGCAAAATAATAATTTTTTGTAAACATGATTTTTGAAATACTTTTATTAATATAGTGATTAAAATGAGTTAAATTGCTATTATAGAGCAAGAAGAACCGAGGACCGCCTCGATCGGGGAAAGAACAAAGTCTCGGACTAGGTCGACAAGTTAACTCATTTTGAAATCGAGGTAAGTTTGTATGTGTTTTAAGCAACCTTTATATTAGCATGTTGATAAATGCTTGGCATTATATTAATGCATGATGCACTACTAAATTGAGTAGTTAATGTGAATGAGATATTGAAGTCCTAATGGGCCATATTGATTATAAAAATGCTATCATTGAGATATGAAATAGATAAGATCCCGTATAAGACCATGTCCGGGACATAGCCTCAACACCGAGTTGAAATCCCGCATAATACCATATCCGGGATATGGCTTCGATAATGAATATGAAAATCGTATAAAACCATATTCAAGATATGGCATCGATACATGATATGAAATTTCATATAAGACCATATTTGGGATATGGCATTGGCATCTAGAGGTAATCCCATGTAAGACCATGCCCGGGATATGGCATTGGCATCTAGAGGTGATTCATGTAAGACCACCTCGAGGATGTGGCATTGGCTTTATATTTAAAGTGATGATAAACACACGTTTTTTACTATCCCTTGTGAATAGTGGGATAAGTAGATGAATTTAGAAGTAGAAATGTGAATGATATTTAAGTCATGTGAATGAGTGAATACATGTACTCGTGAATGAGTCACGAAGAATCGGTTTCGATATGTGGCACGGTATATGCTAGATAAGGGCAATTGTATGTAAGTATTGTCAAGAAGCCTTGTCCTGTGTACGGTTAGCTAATACCGTGGATGGATTATCTTATGAACTTATTATTGCTATTTATTTCCATGCAAACTTACTAAGCTTTATGCTTACCCTTTTTCATTGCCCTTCTTTCTTGTAGTATTGCTAAGGTAACTTGAGGATCGTGGACGTTGGAGTTCAGAAATCACACTATCGGAAACACTTTGGTATAACAATTTTAGACTTATTTTGAGTATGGCATGTATAGGACTTGAGTGTTTTGTTAAGTTGTAATTGTTAGTCATAGTGTTGGCTATGCAAGTTTGTAAAAATTCATTTTGTAAATGGCCTTTTGAGTTAGGCAAATACTTAGCAAACTCTTTTGCTTAATGAAGATGAAATTCATGAAATGTATGTTCCTTTTATTATCTTGTATGTTGGAATGAGTTCTTAGACTTGCTTGTGGGATAGGAGTTGTATTGTTGTGAGTGGAAGCATGTACGTGTGCATTGTAGGGTGGAAAGGGCTTGGTATATAGCCTGCTAATTGTCCACCTAGGTAGACACACGGAAGTGGGTCTAGACCGTGTGGGAGGAACAGTTAGCACATGGGCGTGCGCCCAGGCCGTAGTAGTCTGCACCTAGCACTTAGGATATAAATCGCCACATGGCTGAGGTACATGGGCTTGTGTATAGGTTGTGTGGGTAAGTCAGAATGCTAAGGTTTTATACTTGGGCCAGAGCTACGGGCGTGCCATGGCCATGTGAATTAGTCAGTGCCAACCACGGGTGGAAGACACGGGCATGCCTTAGGGGCACACGGGCGTGTCCCTATGTTACGCGGGTGTGTGGCCTCTTTTTTGATTAAAAAGTTTCTTGAACTTGTGAAAGATCTCAGAAATATTTTGATACTTCTCGGAAGTATGTTTAGGGCCTCTTAGGCTGACTATGAACAAGCGATAGGGTTAAACAAAATTTTATAACCCTATTCTAGATGTTTAAACAAGATTAGTTGTGTAGTACCACAAACCCTGTTCTGACTCAAACTCGGGCATGAGATGTTATATATATTGGTATCAGAGTTACGATTTAGTCGATTTTAGGACTAACGCAGCGTAAGTACGAGTCTAGCTATACATGCCATATGTAAGAGTGTCTGAGTAATGATAGTGTGATGACTCCTGATATATAAAATTGTGTTTTATGTAGTAGATGGATTCTGATCCAGACTGAACTAGCATCGATGATGCTGTGAGTAACACGCTGGCTTCTGCTTAAGGGACCGCACTAGCTAATAGTAGACCCGAGACCTTTGGTCAGGGGTAAGAGGCTCGAGAAGCCTTTCTCCATATGATGAGCAACTGGTATACTGAGTATACTCGAGCAAATCCTAATGCTCAATCCCCTCCGCCCCCACCAATTCCTCAACCCGCTCCAAATGCCCCTTAAGTGGTTGAGGTAGTGAGAAGAGAAAAGCCTCGGTGGATAAGATCCGGAAGCAAAGAGCCGAGGAATTTCAGGTGAATAAGGAAAATGACCTGGAGAAACAGAATGCTGGCTCGAGAATACCATCCGGGTATTCGATGAGTTTTCCTACACTGAGGAGTGCTTAAAGTGTGCGGTGTCTCTCCTGAAAGATTCGGCCTACCAATGGTGGAACAATCTGGTGTCGGTAGTGCCAAGGGAGAGAGTTAGTTGGGAATTCTTCCAAGAGGAATACTAGAAGAAGTATATCAGTCAAAGGTTCATCGACCACAAGAGAAAGGAGTTCTTATGTAACACCCCAAACCCGGTCAATACACCACGACCGAATCTGGCATGTTTCGGGAGAAAATGATTGAATAAACTAGTTCCGATAAAATTTTATTGATAACTCTTTTATCGTTCTTTTAGAGAAGCTCTACACATGGTGATGTTAAAAACGTTTTTATGTTGCTTAAAAAAAATCCAGAGAACTCATGCTTGAAAACCCGTTTGTTGTTACTAGATGGTTTGAAAATTCAGGTTTGAAATCCTCTTTATTAACTTTGACATTACCTTTGAATAATGTCACCCGATGGTAACGTTGGGAAAAACCCGATATAGAGTATAATTTTGTAAACTTCGATTTGATTCCGGTTAATAAAGAAATTCAAGTTATAAAACATATGCATAAAATAATTAAAATATAATCTAGAAATAAAAACACAAATTAATACTTAGCGGCCGTATTACAAAACCAAAACCAAATTGAAAGAAAGTAAATAAAACCGAAATAGTACTTTAAAGTCAAACCCAAAACTAGCATGCATGGCTGCCTTGAGTCCTCCCCACTCCATATCTGCAATCTACGCCTTATCTGCAAAATATAAGGGAAGGGGTGAGTCACCGAGACTCAGTGTATAAATCCCCAACCTGATAATATAAGCACTTACACAAATCATCAGTATAACATGCAAATCATGCAACCCATAACCTAACCATCCAATCTCATTTATCTACCCCGTGTGGTCAAAACCACCGGTGGTCAAAACCACTGGTGACCGTAGCCACAAATATATATCAGTGTGGTCAAAACCACTAGAGACCGTAGTCACAAATCAAGTGAAGGGGCCAACCCATCGCGTGGTCAAAACCACTGATGACAATCCCGTAATTAATCATGTGGGGCCAACCCACTATGGTACCAAACCACTGGGACGAGTCACAATGTTCATATGTGGTCAAAACCACTCGTGGTCAAAACCACTGGGACTTAGTCACAAATTATAATATCAAAGATGGGGCCAACCCATCGTGTGGTCAAAACCACTGGTGACAGTCCAAATAATTCTTCCCCCTCCTCTCAACAATCCCACCATCATGTCCATAACAATCGTGACATAATAACACATGATGATGCAAATAACACATGGCATAACATTGAACAATGACATGATAGCATATAACGAGATCCGTAATCAGGGGACTTACCTGGAGTCCATGCTCATGCCCACAAGGCATAACTATCGATTTTAATGGCTACAACAGTTACACAATAATTATATCATACTAACGAAGTATGTAAGCATTACACACCTGACTATTTGCAAATCTATCAAAATCCCAAAACGTTAGCCTTCACTCTACCCTACAATCGGTCAACACATACTTTTAAGATTATAGCCATTCGGCTAAATCACCAAAATCTCGAAGATGTATTGCACAAAGGTAGCACTTACCTTAATACTGATTTCGTTTCCAACCAAATCCCGAAGCTACACGATGACCCTCCCTTTGCAATCGGCTAAGCCCTATCATAAACATAATTAGCCTTCGACTTTCGAAAGAATAAGAACCAGATTCGAAATGTAAAAACCCTTACCTAGATCACCATCGATCCTCAAGATCCTTCAGATTCGCTACACTCCTCCCTACAATCGATCAAGTACCACTTTCATCGGCCTAAGCCTTCGTTATCAATCACAATAAGAAATACCGAAATCGTAAAACACTTACCCCCTTACCTTACTGATAGATTCGGCCACCAATATAGAACAAGAAGAGTTTAAGTTTGGATCTACAACAAATGGGGAGATAAAAGAGAAGTGGGATTTCGGCATTACCCAAATCAATCAAGAAAAGAAGAAGAAGAAGAAGTTACTTACCAAGAGATTCAGCTATAACCCCACAAGAAGGAGATAGATTTGACACTTCAAGGAGGATTAGAACACGTGAGAAGAGAAAGAAAGAAGGCTAAGGGTATTCGGCCACAATACTTGATGAAAATAAAAGAGAAACAATAAGGCTTTTGGCTTTTGAAGAGGGAAGAGATGGAGAAGAAAATAGTCCTAAGATTCGGCAAAGAAGTGAATATATGGTTTTGGCCTTTCTCAAAGAAATGGCAAGGGTGGTTTGGCCAAGCACCAAGAATGTTGAAAAGAGAAAAAAAATGAGAAAGAGTGCAAGAGGGGTTTCGGCTTATGACTCTAACTCAAGAGAAAACAAAAAGAACTATCTCCACTTGCTAAAATATTCCCTAAACCATCATATCCTCCTCCTCCCCACAGTCCAACTTTAGGCCAACACCTTCAAATGAGGTTGATAAGATTCAAGCTCCTAAATTTCCTCACCTCCATCTATTTGACTCCTTCTATCCTTATCCTCCAGAGTCCACCTTGAGCACACCACTTCCTCAGCTTGGCGTCAAAGTAAGAAGTAGAAAATGAATTTCTGCTGCTCGAACCTGAGCTCCCCTTCCCTGCATGTGGCATCACCATCCAAGCACCTTAGTGGCGCCTTCTTTGCCATTTTGTCACTAGGTTGTTTGTATCACAACCTTCCAATATATTCTTTTAACCCCTAACTCCTTTAGCTCCCTATTCCTAAGTGCCAAAACAAAAATTTTAGCCATGACTCAAGCCTAACCCGAGGTCATGCCTAGGCCCCAAAACATGCTGAACTAGTACAGTAAGCATATCGTCACATGCAAACACACAAAATGCAGAGACCCCATTTTAAGGATGTTGCAGTTCATTTCGACCTCGAAATTACCTGGTCAAAAGATTTGGGGGTATTGCCACAACATCATATCCTCTAGTTCCCACGTGGCCTCCTCCGCACTATGGTTCTGCCATAACACTTTCACCAAGGGAACTGACTTCCTACGCAAGACCTTGACATCCCGATCCAAAATCTGTACCGGTTCCTCCTCGAAAGACAAGTCTGAACTCACCTCAATCTCTGCAACTGGCACAACATGTGACAGATCTGATCGATAGCGCCTAAGCATCGAAACATAGAAGACGTCATGAATCTGACTTAACTCTGCCGGTAGCTCGAGCTGATAAGCTACCGGTCCCACTCGCTTCAGTACCGTATACGGCCCGATAAACCTAGGGCTTAGCTTCCCTTTCCGTCCAAATCTCAACACTTTCTTCCATGGGGATACCTTCAGGAAGACCTTGCCTCCCACTGCATACTCTATATCCCTGTGCTTAAGATTGGCGTAAGACTTTTGCCTGTCTGACGCTTCCTTAAGATGAGCCCGAATCACGTTAACCTTATCATCAGTTTCTGCCACCAACGTCGGACCCAATATTTGCCGTTCACCCAATTCTGTCCAACACGTAGGAGTACGACATTTTCGTCTATATAGTGCCTCATATGGTGCCATCTGGATACTCACTTGATAACTATTGTTATAAGCAAACTCCGCCAATGGTAGATACTCCTCCCAACTACCACTGAAATCCAGAACACAGCCCCTTAGCATGTCTTCTAAAACCTGAATTACTCTTTCAGACTGTCTATCAGATTGCGGGTGAAAAGCTGTGCTGAAATCCAACTCGTACGCAAAGCTTGATGCAAAGCTCTCCAGAACCTCGACGTGAACCTAGGATCCCTATCCGAGATAATTGACACTGGAACTCCATGCAACCTTACTATCTCGGCCACATACAACTTGGCTAACTTCTGGAGCGAATAATCAACCCTCACCGGTATGAAATGAGCCGATTTAGTCAAACGGTCCACAATCACCCAGACTGAGTCCTTCATGCTAGGCGTAAGGGGTAGCCCACTGACAAAGTCCATAGTAATCCTTTCCCACTTCCACTGAGGAATCTTCACCGGCTGAAGCAAACCCGACAGAATCGATGTTTAGCCTTGACACTGGCGACACGCCGACACCTACCCACAAACTCGGCCACTTCGCCAGACCGGCCACCGTAAGCGCTCTCGCAGATCCCGGTACATCTTGCTACCTCTAGGATGCATAGCGTATGGGCTGCTATGTGCATCCTGAAGAATCCTTTGCCTCAAGTTGACGTCCTTTGGCATACAAGCTCTCCCTTGAAAACACAACACTCCATCGTTGGTCAAGCTGTAACCTTCCAACCCCCTACTCTGTACTTGTAACCTCCGAGCATTCAAACCCTCATCCACTAACTGTTTTTCTTTAATCTGCTCTACCCGAGTCGGCTTAACCCATAATTCTGCCACAAGACTCCCGTCATCGTATAGGTTAAGATGAGCAAACATCACTCTCAAGTCCGACACTACCTTACGGCTCAACGCGTCTGCAACCACGTTAGCTTTGCCGGATGATACTCAATTGAGCAGTCATAGTCCTTCAACAGCTCAATCTATCTTGGCTGTCTTAAATTTAAATCTTTCTATGTCAAAAGATATTTCAGACTCTTGTGGTCCATGTAGACTATCGACTTCTCTCCGTACAAATAGTGTCTCCATATTTTCAGGGCAAAAACCACTACAGCCAACTCCAGATCATGTGTCGGATAATTAACCTTATGCGGTCTCAGCTGTCGAGATGCATATGCCACTACTTTCCCTTACTGCATCAGTACACATCCCAAGCCAGTATGTGATGCATCACAGTAGACCATGAATACCTTTCTTGCCTCAGGCTGAACCAGAACCGGAGCTTCCGTCAGAATCTTCCTCAACTTGTCGAAACTTTCCTGTTGTTTCTCCGACCACACAAATGGAACTCCCTTCCTCAACAACTTGGTCAACGGTGCCACAATCAGAGAAAACCCTTCCACAAATCTCTAGTAATACCCTGCCAGACCTAGAAAACTCTGAATTTTCGCAACCGACCTAGGCGTTTTCCAGTCCAACACTGCCTCAATCTTGCGAGGGTCCACTCTAATCCCTTCAGCGAACACGACGTGACCTAAGAAAGTCACCTCCCTAAGCCAGAACTCGCACTTACTGAACTTGGCAAATAATTGCTTTTCCCTTAAAATTTGCAAAACTACCCGCAAGTGCGCATCGTGATCCTCCTCGGTCTTTGAGTACACTAATATATCGTCTATAAATACCATGACAAATTGGTCCAAGTACCGCTGGAACACCCGATTCATCAAGTCCATGAATGCCGCCGGTGCATTAGTCAACCCAAACGGTATTACGTAAACTCATAGTGTCCATAATGAGTGCGAAATGCCATCTTGTGGACATCAGCCTCTTTCACCTTAAGCTGATGATACCTGACCTTAGATTGATCTTCGAGAAAATCGATGCCCCTTTTAGCTGATCAAACAAGTCGTCAATCCTGGGCAATGGATACTTGTTTTTGATCGTCAACTTGTTCAGCTGGCGGTAGTCTATACACATCCGCATTGTATAATCTTTCTTCTTAACAAAGAGCACTGGCGCTCCCCAAGGAGATATACTTGGTCGGATGAAACCTTAGTCCAACAATTCCTGAATTTGAGCCTTCAGTTCCACCAATTCCTTTGGCGTCATTCTATACGGGGCAATAGACACTGGCGCAGTTTCGAGTAATAGGTCTATTCTGAATTCAACTTCGCGATCCAGAGGCAGACCTGGAAGTTCCTCTGAGAATACATTAGCAATTTCCCCTATAGTTCGGACACTCTTTACAGCTGCATCCTTGGCTCCCAAAGCACAAACATGCACCATGAATGGCTCACAACCCTTCCTTACCATTTTCTCCGCCTTCAGTGCAGAGACCACATTGGATAAGTAATCTCTCCTATTACCTATCATCACCACCTCCTCACCTTCCATTGTCCTCAAGACTATGCGCTTACCCGCATAGTCCAAACTGGCCTGGTACTTCACCAGCCAATCCATCCCGAGAATCAGATCAAACTCCCCAAACGGCAGTTCCATCAAATTAACCAAAAACACGACCCCTTGAAGTTCTAGGGGTACATCCCTATATAGTTTACTTACTTCTACAGAGTGACCTAGAGGGCTTATCACTGTCATCTTCCTAGAAGTAATATTAGAGTTTAAGTTTATAGTTTCCACTATGCTACTGGCTACGTATGAGTGCGTCGAACCCAAATCTATCAGAGCATTATAAGGTAATCCAAAGATTAAGAACGTACCGGTTATGACGTCCGGTGCGTCACCCTCCTCTCGACGCCTCGCTGCATAGACCAATCTAGGCTGTCTTGCCTCTGTACCTACTGCACCTCTACCCGGTGCTCCACGACCTTCTATCGAGCCATTACCTCCTTGGCGCACCACGGCCCCTCGTGGTGCCGACCATCCCTCCTTCTCGAAAGTACGATTCTAATCCCCAGACTGTAACCTAGCTGACCTCCGTAGACAATCCCTCACTCGGTGCTCCATTGATCCACACTCAAAACATCCTCTATTTCTAGTCCAACATTCTCCCGTGTGAGACTTCCCACACCGAGCACACCATGGCGGCCATTGAGTATTAACGGCAGTAGGCTTAGCAGCTTGATTCGGCCCACTATATCTACCCCGTTTCTATTGGTTCCCAGTAGACCCAGATGGTCCAGAATTCCTTTTATTCCATCCCCTGTCCTGATTCCGTCTTATAGACTGTTTCACTTCCTTTGTAACTTTGGCCTTCTCTACTAAGACCGCAAACTCTCTCTCCTACTGTGGAGTAATCATTAATCTCAGATCATCCTTCAATCCGTCCTCGAATCTGACACATCGCTCATGCTCCGTAGCCACGATGCCTCGAGCATACCGGCTCAACCTTAAGAATTTCACCTCATACTTCAATATGGACTTATTTGCCTAAACCAGCCTCAGAAATGCCTTCCTCTACGCATTAATATAACTGGTCCCAACATACTTCTTTTGATAAGCCGCCTTGAAATAATCCCAAGTGAGATCATCCGCTGCAGCACCATCCCGAACCGTGAGCCACCACTGGTATGACTCATCTCGGAGAAGCGACACTACCCCTTTTAGTTTCTCCTCCACCGTCAGATCTAAATCATCCATGATTCGTTCTGTCGCCTCCAACCAATACTCAGCCGTATTGGGCGCCACACCAGATACTCCTCAGAATACCTCAGCTCCATTGGTTCGGAGTCACTCAGATACAGATTTCTGAGCTCCCGTACCTCCACCTGCTCCAGCCACTCTCTCAAGCACTCGCAGCATCGCCTGCGACACTGCATCATCCCCCGTCTGATCTTGGTACTCAACCCCAGCAGCTGGTGGTGGTGGTATCTCATTTTCTGACCCTTGACCAGACCTAACGGGTTCTGATACGGTCATTCTGCCTCTACCACGCCCTCGCACATTACGACCACGTCCCCTAGAACTCATGACTATGCTCACGATTTAATCTGCTTTAAGAAGTTTTATGAATTTAGCTTTTGTTCCACTGATTACCCACGAATAAGTTTTATGTAAAGAAGTTTAGTAGTGGTTCTTTTGATCATTACAAAGTTTTCGTTTTAAGTCTTCTACCCTAATTCAGTGAATCACATTCACTCATCAATAACATCCTCCACCCACACTCCACTTGTAGGGGTATTCTCGTCATTTCACTACCCGGGGTATTTTCGTAATTTAACCTATCGGGGTATTTCAGTAATAAATCAGGGTTAATTTGGAAATCTTTACAAATCTTAGGTATTTCAAAAATTCTAGAAATCGGGGGTATTTTGATAATTTCATAAACCAGGGGTATTTTCATAATTTTCCAAAATATGGTTCCAGGTGATTTTATGAAATAAGGGTATTTTAGAAATTTTCAATTCGGGGGTACTTAGGCAATTTTTCATACCAAGGGTATTTCGATAATTTACAAGTTAGGGGTAATTTGGTCAATTTACAAATCAGGGGTATTTTGGTCATTTTCCAAATCAAGGGTACTTTGGTAATTTTGAAACCATGGTTTAATTTTAGGGTTGTACAAAACAAAGTGGCTGGTTTCTTTCGGGTTTTAGTTATTGAATTTAGCCTGTGAATAAGTTATCTCAGTTAGGGTGAACCGTCACTATGTACCAGGTAGGATTTGAGTGAAGAGGAGGTGGGTCACTAGGACTGCTTAAATACCAAGCTCCCCCTGAATCCATTCCTAGACATGCACATAACGGTTGCCATACCCTTAACTTAGCGACGTACTCACAGGTTTGTTTAGTTGATCTTTAAGTCTTATGTAATTTTTGCGTTGGAGTAGGCTATTCCTAAGGTTTAATAACTCCTAACCTACTAATCTACGATCCCAAAATACCCATTTCCTCCACATTCAAATCACACAAGGGTTAGGGATACTTACCTGGGCGGATTGGTGCTGGAGACTCGGTGCCATGCTATTCAAACCATGTACATTTCCCAAAAAACTTTTCAAGACCCTATTTTTTAAACATTTTGGGCCTCAGGCCCACAGCTGAGCTTTTAAACTTGGCTCTGATACCAAAATTGTAACACCCCAAACTCGGTCAATACACCACGACCAAATCTAGCATGTTACGGGGTGAAAATGATTGAATAAACCACGATCGAATCTGGCATGTTACGGGGTGAAAATGATTGAATAAACCAGTTCCGGTAAAATTTTATTGAAAACTCTTTTATCATTCTTTTAGAGAAGCTCTACACATGGTGATGTTAAAACGTTTTTGTGTTGCTTAAAAAATCCAGAGAACTCATGCTTGAAAACCCGTTTTGTGTTACTAGATGGTTTGAAAATTCAGGTTTGAAATCCTCTTTATTAACTTTGTCATTACCTTGTGAATAATGTCACCCGATGGTAACGTTGGAAAAACCCGATATAGAGTATAATTTTGTAAACTTGATTTGATTAGGTTAATAAAGCAATTTGAGTTATAAAACATATGCATAAAATAATTAAAATATAATCTAGAAATAAAACCCAAATTAATACTTAGCGGCCTTATTACAAAACCAAAACCAAATTGAAAGAAAGTAAATAAAACCGAAATAGTACTTTAAAGTCAAACCCAAAACTAGCATGCATGGCCGCCTCGAGTCCTCCCCGGCTCCATATCCGCAATCTACGCCACATCTACAAAATATAAGGGAAGGGGTGAGTCACCGAGACTCAGTGTATAAATCCCCAACCTGATAATATAAGCACTTACACAAATCATCAGTATAACATGCAAATCATGCAACCCATAACCTAACCATCCAATCTCCTTTATCTAGCCTGTGTGGTCAACACCACTGGTGGTCAAAACCACTGGTGACCGTAGCCACAAATATATATCGGTGTGGTCAAAACCACTGGTGACCGTAGTCACAAATCAAGTGATGGGGCCAACCCATATCGTGGTCAAAACCACTGATGACAATCCCGTAATTAATCATGTGGGGCCAACCCACTGTGGTACCAAACCACTGGGATGAGTCACAATGTTCATATGGTCAAAACCACTGGTGGTCAAAACCACTGGGACTTAGTCACAAATTATAGTATCAAAGACGGGGCCAACCCGTCGTGTGGTCAAAACCACTGGTGACAGTCCAAATAATTCTTCCCCCTCCTCTCAACAATCCCACCATCATGTCCATAACAATCGTGACATAATAACACATGATGATGCAAATAACACATGGCATAACATTGAACAATGACATGATAGCATATAACAAGATCCATAATCAGGGGACTTACCCGGAGTCCATGCTTATGCCCACAAGGCATAACTACCGATTTTAATGGGTAAACAGTTACACAATAATTATATCATACTAACGAAGTGTGTAAGCGTTACACACCTGACTATTTGCGAATCTAGTGAAATCCCAAAACGTTAGCCTTCATTCTACCCTACAATCAGTCAACACATACTTTTAAGATTATAGCCATTTGGCTAAATCACCAAAATCCCGAAGATGTATCGCACAAAGGTAGCACTTACCTTAATACTGATTTGGTTTCCAACCAAATCCTGAAGCTATGCGATGACCCTCCCTTTACAATCGGCTAAGCCCTGTCATAAACATAATTAGCCTTCGACTTTTGAAAGAATAAGAACCAGATTTGAAATGTAAAAACCCTTACCTAGATCGGCCACCGAATCCCAAAGATCCACTGTATTCGGCTACACTCCTCCCTACAATCGGTCAAGTACAACTTTCATCGGCCTAAGCCTTCATTATCAATCACAATAAGAAATACCGAAATCGTAAAACACTTACCCCTTACCTTCTCGATGATTCGCCACCAATATAAAACAAGAATAGTTTAAGTTTGGATCTACAACAAATGAGGAGATAGAAGAGAAGTGGGATTTTGGCATTACCCAAATCAATCAAGAAAAGAAGAAGAAGAAGAAGTTACTTACTAGGAGATTCAGCTATAACCCCACAAGAAAGAGATAGATTTGACACTTCAAGGAGGATTAGAACACGTGAGAAGAGAAAGAAAGGAGGCTAAGGGTATTCGGCCACAATACTTGATGAAAATGAAAGAGAAACGACAAGGCTTTTGGCTTTTGAAGAGGGAAGAGATGGAGAAGAAAATAGTCCCAAGATTCGGTAAAGAAGAGAAGATGATGAATATATGGTTTTGGCCTTTCTCAAAGAAATGGCAAGGATGGTTCGGCCAAGCACCAAGAATGTTGAAAAGAGAAAAACAAAAATGAGAAAGAGAGCAAGAGGGGTTTCGGCTTATGACTCTAACTCAAGAGAAAATAAAAAAACTATTCCCACTTGCTGAAATATTCCCTAAACCATCATAGACATTCGACACACCCCTTCCCAAGTGCCCAAAACCGATCCTCCTCCTCCCCACAGTCTAACTTTTGGCCAACACCTTCAAATGAGGTTGATAAGATTCAAGCTCCTAAATTTCATCACCTTCATCTACTTGACTCCTTCTATGCTTATCCTCTAGAGTCCACCCTGAGCACACCACTTCCTCAGCTTGGCGTCAAAATAATAAGTAGAAAATGAGATTTCTGCTGCTCAAACCTGAGCTCCCCTTCCCTGCATGTGGCGTCACCATCCAAGCACCTTAGTGGCGCCTCCTTTGCCATTTTGTCACTAGGTTGTTTGTATCACAACCTTCCAATATATTCTTTTAACCCCTAACTCCCTTAGCTCCCTATTCCTAAGTGCCAAAACGAAAATTTTAGCCATGACTCAGGCCTAACCCGAGGTCATGCCTAGGCCCCAAAACATGCTGAACTAGAACAGTAAGCATATCATCACATGTAAACACACAAAATGCAGAGACCTCATTTTAAGGATGTTACATCTTAGAACTGAATCAAGGCCGTATGTTAGTGACCGACTAGGAACGAGAGTTTGTAAAGCTTAGCAAGTATGCACAGGAGTGCATGTCTACCGAAGCCATCATGTGCAAGAGATTTAAGGACAGATTGAATGAATATATCTGCCTATATGTGGGAGTTCTCAAATTAAATGAGTTTGTGGTGTTGGTGGATAGAGCCTGTAAAGCTAAAAATTGGCTAAAGAGAAAAGAAGAGTTGAGTACGAGTCTCATGACTCGAGGAAGATACAACTGAATAAGTCTCACCAATCTTCATCTAATAAATTAAAGGATTTCACTACTTGATCAGTCACTTCAATGGGGTTTTCAACCCGAAGGAAGGGCAAGCGATTCTCGGGATCGAAAGGGCAAACTACATTAGGTGCCAGTGTGGGTAATGTCTGACCAAGTAGACTAAAATGCCCTCAGTGTGGCAGGCACCGTTCTGGTAATGTCGAGCTAATGAGAAAGCTTGCTTCAGATGTGGGTCCTTAGATCACTTTATCAGAGATTGTCCCGAGGTGGACATGAAAGAAAAGCCTCAAAATGCAAGATCGGGAAGTACCACTAGGGGAAGACTATTGAGAAACTTGGGGATTGAGATGGGAAGTAAGGATCCATCTAGAGAGCAAGCTGCTAGATTCAAGGGAAGAGCACCGGCGAGGACATATGCCATTCGTGCTCGTGAAGAGGCATCTTCCCCCGACGTAATCACTGGTATCTTTTCTCTCCATAATACTTGTGTTATAGCTTTAATTGACCGAGATCTACACACTCATACATATGTATGAAATTAGCCTCTAGCATGAGCATGCCTGTAGAGTCTACCGAATTTATCATAAGAGTGTCTAATCTCCTAGGCAAGTGTGTGTTGGTTGATAGAGTTTGAAAAGGGTGCCCTTTGATGATTAAGGGTCATTGTTTCCTGGTTGATCTTATGTTATTACCGTTTGACGAGTTTGATGTCATCCTCGGGATGGATTGGTTAGTTACCCATGGAGTAAGTGTGAATTGTAGGAAGAAGCATACCGAGTTGAGAGATGAAAATGGTAATTTTATTCTTGTTGAATTAGATAAGTCGGATAGGTCACCAATAGTGATATCAACCATGTCGGCTCAGAGGTACCTAAGGAAGGGGTATGAGGCTTGTCTTGCCTTTATGTTGAACACTAAAGAGACTGAGTTGAAAATTGAGTTAGTACCCATAGTATGCGAGTACCTAGATGTTTTCCCGGAAGAGTTACCGGGGCTACCTCTGGATAGAGAGAATGAATTTGGGATCGAATTAGTTTTAGTACTGCCCCTATTTCTATCGCTCCATATAGAATGGCTCCAACCGAGTTAAAAGAGCTTAAAGCACAGTTGCAAGAGCTAACAAAAAAGGGCTTTACAAGGCTGAGCTTCTCCCCGTGGGGTGCTCCCGTTCTATTCCTGAAGAAGAAAGATGGTTCTATAAGACTATGTATAGATTATCAACAACTCAACAAGGTGATGGTGAAGAATAAGTACCCGCTGTCGAGGATCGATGATCTATTTGATCAATTGAAGGTAGCCACAGTATTTTCCAAGATATATTTAAGGTCAGGATACTATCAGCTGAGAGTCAAGGACTCGGATGTGCCAAAAACCATATTTAGGACTAGGGATGTTTTTGGTCATGTCTTTTGGTCTAACGAATGCCCCCGCGATCTTCATAGATTTGATAAATCACATTTTTTGACCGTACTTGGATAGATTTGTTGTGGTCTTTATCGATGACATACTGATCTACTCTCGAGATGAGAATGATCATGTCGAGCATTTGAGTTTGGTTCTACAAGTTTTGAGAGAAAAAAATTGTATGCCAAATTCAGTAAGATTGAATTTTGGCTTAAGGAAGTGAGATTTTTGGGGCACATTGTCTCGGGAGATGGGATTAGAGTCGATCCGAGTAAGATTTCAGCAATTGTGGAATGGAAACCATCGAGGAGCGTAACTGAAGTGAGGAGTTTTCTAGGTCTAGCTAGCTATTATAAGCGTTTTGTTAAAGGGTTTTCTATGATAGCTACCCCGATGATGAGACTTTTGTAGAAAGATGTATAGTTCGATTGGACGAAAAGGTGTCAATAGAGTTTTGAGAAACTAAAGACACTGTTGAGTGAGGCTCCTGTTCTGGTGCAACCTGAGCTGGGAAGAGAATTTGTGATTTATAGTGACGTGTCCTTAAATGGTTTGGGTTGTGTACTTATGCAAGAGGGTAAAGTGATTGTATACTCCTCTAGGCAGTTGAAGCCGCATGAGAAGAACTACCCGACTCATAATTTAGAGTTAGCTGCAATCGTGTTTGCGTTGAAAATTTGGAGGCATCATTTATATGGTGAAAGATGTTAGATTTTTACTGACCACAAAAGCCTAAAATATTTGATGACTCAAAAGGAATTGAATTTGAGGCAACGAAGGTGGTTAGAGCTAATTAAGGATTATGAGTTGGCAATTAACTACCATCAGGAAAGGCGAATGTGGTCGCCGATGCTTTGAGTGGAAAATCATTATTTGCACTAAGAGCCATGAGTACTCAGATGACTTTGATGGATTATGGTTCTGTCTTAGCCGAATTGAGGGCTAAACTGTTGTTTCTCCAAGAGATTTGTGAAGCTCAAAAAGATGATAACAGTTTGCAAGCCAAGAGAGTTTTATGTGAGTCGAATGTTGAGTCAGACTTTCGAGTAAATCCTGATGGATGTTTGACATTTCAAGATAGGATCTGTGTACCCAGAAATGTCAAGCTTAATCGTAAAATCTTGCATGAAGCACATAGCAGATGTTTGAATGTTCACCCAAGCAGCATGAAGATGTACCATGATTTGAAGAAATGGTATTGATGGCTTGGTATGAAAAAAGACATTTTCGAGTTTGTATCGAAGTGTCTGATTTGTCAGCAAGTGAAGGCAAAGCATAAGTACCTTCGGGTTTACTTCAGTCCATTATGGTTCCTGAATGGAAATGGGACCGTATTACCATGGACTTCATGATGGGCTTACCATTGACTCTAAAGAAGAAAGATGCAGTATGGGTAGTGGTAGATAGACTTACTAAGTCAGCCCACTTTATACCAGTACAAGTCGACTATTCGCTTGATAAATTGGCAGACTTGTACATGTCTGATATAGTAAGACTTCATGGTGTACCGTTGTCAATTATTTCAGATAGAGATCTGAGATTCACGTTACGGTTTTGGAAAAAGCTGCAAGAAGCATTGGGCACGAAATTGAGTTTCAGTACAACCTTCCATCTGCAAACTGACGGGCAGTCAGAGAGGGTAATTCAAATACTAGAAGGCATGCTTTGATGTTGTGTTCTGGAATTCCATGGTAATTGGGAGAAATACTTACCATTGGTGGCATTCGCCTACAACAACAGCTGTTAGCCAAGTTTGAAGATGGCGCCTTATGAGGCATTGTATGGGCGTAAATGCCCAACGCCTTTGTATTGCTCTGAGCTTAAAGAGAAATAGATACTCGGGGTTAACTTGTTTAGCGAAACTGAAGAGAAGGTAAAAGTGATACGTGACTGTTTGAAGGTTGCCTCCGATAGACAAAAGTCCTATTCGGATTTAAAAAGGAAAGAGATAGAATTCAAAATTGGTAACAAGGTGTTCTTGAAAGTACCACCTTGGAGGAAAGTCCTCAGATTTGGCCAGAAGGGCAAATTAAGTCTGCACTTTATTGGACCTTATGAAATTACCGAAAGGATAGGACCGATAGCTTATCGGTTAGCCTTGCCACCTGAGCTAGAAATGATTCATGACGTCTTTCATGTACCTATGTTGCGCTGATACCATTCAGACCCTTCACATGTCATAGAGCCGACAGAGGTAGAGGTACAACCGGATTTGACGTATGGTGAAGAACCAGTTAGAATTTTGGCTCGTGAGGTCAAGCAGTTAAGAAACAAAAGCATAGCCCTAGTGAAAGTCCTATGGAAAAGGCACAATATAAAAGAGGCTACATGGGAGCCCAAGAAATCAATGAGAAACCAATACCCCAATCTTTTCACCAGTAAGATTTTCGGGGACAAAAATCCTTAAGGGGGAGAATTGTAATAGCTTGATTTAGGGGCTAGTCAAAATAGTGATCTCGGGATCACTAATCTGAGATTTAAGAAATATATTTTCATGTTATATTATGAGTTAGAGTATGATAGAATGTGTGTATGAGAATTTTGGTACTTTAATTTTAATGATTTCATGCTTAATCACGAGAAAGGACTAAATAGCATAAAGTGAGAAAGTTCCACTCTATAAGTTAAAAGTACCAAATGGCCATAGATTGACAAATTGAGGTCTCTAAAAGGCAATTTAGCCCCCTGTAAGAGCTTGGCCGACGATAGGGGACAAGGATTGACCAAGTTGGTCAAAGTTGGTGAGAAGGTAGATTAAATTGATAGTTTAATATTAGAATAAAGAAAGAGAAGATATCATCTTTCTCTCCATCTTTCTCCACCAAAATTGGCAAACAAAATAGAGGTTTGAAAGCTCAAAATTTTCAGCAAGCTCTCCTTCATCCTAATAAGTGTTCTGGTGATCTTTCTTTGAAAATAATTGTACTTTTGAGACCCCTAAAGCTTAAGCTTTCAAATGAGGGGACTATTGTGCAACATGGTGAAAGGTTAAGAGAGTTACCATGAGATCTTTCATTGTTAATTTTTGCATTTTTATGGAAGAAAATGAGTCCTAGTTGTTTGATAAACAACTTTTGTGAAAGGTGTTAGCATGAAAACACCAAATAGAACCTTGATAAAAAGGTTATAAAGTTTGTGATTAATATATGAGATATTGATTTTTGATGATAGCTTTAAGAGCATTAAATGTTCACCTAGGCTTGTTGAAAGTAGAGATGTGATTAGAATTTATTTTCGAGCCTAGGGGAAAAATGGTCATTTTGCCAAAGTCTAGGAGTAAAATAGTAATTTTGCCTAAACATGATTTTTGAAATGCTTTTATTAATATAGTGATTAAAATGAGTTAAATTGCTATTATAGAGCAAGAAGAACCGAGAACCCGCCTCGATCTGGGAAAGAACAAAGTCTTCGACTAGGTCGACAAGTTAGCTCATTTTGAAATCGAGGTAAGTTTGTATGTGTTTTAAGCAACCGTTATATTAGCATGTTGAGAAATGCTTGGCATTATATTAATGCATGATGCACTACTAAATTGAGTAGTTAATGTGAATGAGATATTGAAGTCCTAATGGGCCATATTGATTATAAAAAATGCTATCATTAAGATATGAAATAGATAAGGTCCTGTATAAGACCATGTTCGGGACATGGCCTCAGCACCGAGTTAAAATCCCGTATAAGACCATATCCGGGATATGGCTTCAGTAATGAATATGAAAATTGTATAAGACCATATTTAGGATATGGCATCGATACATGATAGGAAATCCCATATAAGACCATATCCGGGATATGGCATTGGCATCTAGAGGTAATCCCATATAAGACCATATCCGGGATATGGCATTAGTATCTAGAGGTGATTCCATGTAAGACCACCTCGAGGACGTTGCATTGGCTTTATATTTAAAGTAATGACGATAAACACATATCTTTGAATATCCTTGTGAATAGTGGGATAAGTAGATGAATTTAGAAGTAGAAATGTGAATGATATTTAAGTCATGTGAATGAGTGAATATAGGTATTCGTGAATGAGTCATGAAGAACCAGTTTCGATATGTGGCACGGTATGTGCTAGATAAGGGCAATTGTATGTAAGTATTGTCAAGAAGCCTTGACCTGAGTACGGTTAGCTAATACCGTGGATGGATTATCTTATGAGCTTATTATTGCTATTTATTTCCATGCAAACTTACTAAGCTTTATGCTTACCTCTTTTTCATTGCCCTTCTTTCTTGTAGTATTGCTAAGGTAAGTCGAGGATCGTGGACGTATGAGTTCGGAAATCACACTATCGATAGCACTTTGGTATAACAATTTTAGACTTATTTTGAGTATGGCATGTATAGGACTTGAGTATTTTGTTAAGTTGTAATTGTTAGGTAAATTGTTGGCTATGTAAGTTTGTAAAAAGTCATTTTGTAAGTGGCCTTTTGAGGTAGGCAAATACTTAGAAAACTCTTTTGTTTAATGAAGGTGAAATTCATGAAATGTATGTTCCTTTTATTATCTTGTATGTTGGAATGAGTTCTTAGACTTGCTTACGGGATAGGAGTTGTATTGTTATGAGTGGAAGCATGTATGTGTGCACTGTAGGGTGGAAAGGGCTTGGTATATATCCAGCTAATTGTCCACCTAGGTAGACACACGGGCATGGGTCTAGATCGTGTGGTAGGCACGGCTAGCACATGGGCGTATGCCCAGGCCGTGTGAAGTCTGCACCTCGTACTTAGGATTTAAATCACCACACGACTGGGGTACACGGGCGTGTGTATAGGTCGTGTGGGTAAGTCAGAATGCTAAGGTTTTATACACGGGCCAGAGCCACGGGCGTGCCATGGCCATGTGAATTAGTCAGTGTCGACCATGTTTGGAAGACACGGGCATGCCTTAGGGGCACACGGGCGTGTCCCTGGTTCTACACGGGCGTGTGGCCCCTGTTTTGATTAAAAAGTTTCTTGAACTCGTGAAAGTTCCCGAAAAGATTCTGATACTTCTCGAAAGTATGTTTAGGGCCTCTTAGGCCGAGTATGTACAAGCGATAGGGTTAAACGAAATTTTGTAACCCTATTCTAGATGTTTAAGTAAGATTAGCTATGTAGCGCCTCAAACCCTGTTTCGGCTCGAACTCGGGCAAGCGGTGTTGCAGCCAACACTTTGACTAACAATTACAACTTAAAAAAATACCCAAGTCCTATACATGCCATACTCAAAATAAGTCTAAATTGTTGTACCAAAGTGATGTTGATAGTGTGATTTCTGAACTCCCACGTTCACGATCCTCGAGTTATCTTGGCAATACTACAAGGAAGAAGAGCAATGAAAGGGGTAAGCATGAAGCTTAGTAAGTTTGCATGGAAATAAATAGCAACAATAAGCTCATAATAAAATCCATCTATGACATTAACTAACCATACACAAGTCATAGGCTCGTGCCATACTTACTTACAATTGCCCTTATTTAGCACATACCGTGCTACACATCGTAATCGTTTCTTCGTGACTCATTCACGAGTACCTGTATCCACTCATTCACATGACTTTAGTACAATTCTCATATCTACTTCTAAACTTGTTTACTTATCCCATTAATCACTAGGGATAGCCAAAGATGCATCTTAATCGTTATTCAAGTAGGTAAGAAGCCAATGTTATATCCTAGAGGTGGTTTTATATAGAGTTACTTCTGAATGCTAATGCCATATCACGGATATGGTCTTATATAGAGTTTCACATCAAGAATCAATGCCATATTCCAGAAACGGTCTTATACAATTCTCATATTCATTACCGAAGCCATATCCTGGATATGGTCTTATACAAGATCTCAACTCGGTGTCGAGGCCATGTCCCGGACATGGTCATATACGGGACCTTATCTATTTCATATCTTGACGACAACAATTCCATATTCACTATAGTCCACTACGACCTCAACATCTCATTCAATATTAACTACTAAATTTAGTAGAGCATCGTGCATCAATATAATACTAAGCATTCTCAATTATGCCAACATAAATGTTGCATTAATCACATACAAACTTACCTCGATTTCAAAATGAGCTAACTCGTCGATTTAGTCCAAGACTTTGTCCTTTCCCCGATCGAGGCGGATTCTCGATTCTCCTTGCTCTATAATAGCTATTTAGCTCATTTTAATCACCACATTAATGAAAGCATTTAAATTATCATGTTTAGGCAAAATTACTATTTTGCCCCTAGACTTTGGCAAAATTACTATTTTGCCCCTAGATTTTGGCAAAATGAGCATTTTGCCCCTGGGATCAAAAATTAATTCTAATCACATTTCTACCTTCAACAAGCCTAGGTGAACATTTAATACTCTTATAGCTATCATCAAAACTCAACATTTCACATAATTTCTACAAATTTGTAACCTTTTCATCAAGGTCCAATTAGGTGTTTTCAAAACAACACCTTTCACGAAAAGTTGTTCATCTAACAACTAAGACTCAATTCCTTCCATAAAAATGCAGCAAATAACTAAGAAAGCTCTCATGGAAAAACTCTAAACTTTTTACCATATTGCACAATAGTCCCCTCATTTGAAAGCTTAAGCTTTAGGGGTCCCAAAAGTACAACTATTTTCAAGAAAAGGTCACTAGAACACTTACTTGTGAAGAGATGAGTGTGCTAAAATTTTGAAGCTTTCTACCCTTTATTTGCTGCAAATTTTTGGTGGAAGAGTGAAATAGAAAAAGATGATATATTTTCTCTCCTTATTTTGTTAATACTTGTCAAATTAGTCCACCAACTTTGACAAATTTGTCTCCTATGCTAGTCTATGGCTGGCCAAGCAAATATTGGGGGTTTAATTGTCTTTTAAAGACCTCCAATTGTCAATCTATGGCTTTTTGGTACCTTTAGCTTATAGAATGGAACTTTCGAACTACATGCAATTTAGTCCTTTTTCACGATTAATCATGCAATCGTTAAAATTAAAGCACCAAAATTTTCATGCACATATACTAACATGCTCTAACTCATAATATAACATGAAAATAAATTTCTCCAAACTCAGATTAGTGATCCTGAGATCACTATTCTGACTAGCCCCTAAATCGAGCTGTTACAGGCATGAGAAGACTTATCGAGCTGTTACAGGCGTGAGAAGACTTACACTCAGAATTTAGATTTGGGGTTTAGGCTACCTATAAATTCCCAATTATGCAATGAATTATCTACGAGCAACGATTCCAAGACACTCACCAAAAAATATGCTTTCACCGAAAAACTGAAAGCTCAAACAAGATTTTCTTTGCCTTTATCTCTACTCGTTGAAGGTCTTATTGACTCGACAGTTCAACAAGACAAACCAAACAAACATACAATCAACAATCAGTCATTAACTCGCCTTAAAAAGTTAAAAACAATAGCCTAAGCTACATTCTCTTTTAGCCAACACTTTCTTTTCATCTACATATTCATCTATGGCTAATTCCCAACCTTTAAAATATATAAAACTACTCAATTCATAGATTGACATTTTTCAAAATGTTTTGGCCATTATGACGAAAATTCATTAAAACTCGAGCAATTCTTAATAAAACTTCAAAATAACTTTAGAAACCTTCTAATCATGTTAAATAAGTTTAAAAACACTTAGAAACCACATTCCACAATCCCAAAATCCACCATTAACAATCAAATTTTTTACTTTTATTTAAAATTGCATTTTAAGGGCTAATAGTTCAGTTTAAGTGACTAGATTTCATGTAAAACTAATAGAAAGACAAATGGTTACCTTTGATGGGAGAAAAAAAATTTGATGCAACTATGGGAAAACCCACTCTTGAAGAAGAAGATGAGATTAGTGAGGTTTTTGGGTGTTTTTCTTTATTTCAATTGAGATTTATGGTTCAAAGGATGTTGGAAATCGAGAGGGATTAGGATTTGGAAGTAAAATTCAATTAGGAGAGATGGGAAAGTAGAAGGGATGACACAAGCAAA
This sequence comes from Gossypium rotundifolium, assembly GCA_025506655.1. Lineage (NCBI taxonomy): Eukaryota > Viridiplantae > Streptophyta > Magnoliopsida > Malvales > Malvaceae > Gossypium > Gossypium rotundifolium. The sequence continues at coordinate 56,005,952 of CP106725.1, forward strand.
GTGAGGAGCAAACTATCATGAAAACAAATTCGAGAAGGGGTGTTTTTAGGTTGATTTTAGAATTCTGGGTAAATTGCTTCATAAAATCTCTCAGTTTTGACTCTTTTACAAATCAGTCCTATTTTCAAAATTAAAGATATTTAAAACTCATTTTCAGAAATTGACTTAATTTTCTATTAGCCATTTTCGAAAACATTATCAATTACCAACCTTACAAAATGTTGAGCACATATATGCTAAAAATCCTAAAATACCCTTGAAACTTTTAGGCACAATTTTGGGTGCTAAAATTCTCCCCCTCTAAAAAGAATTTCATCCTCGACATTACTTGAGCTAAATAGATAAGGATATTGATGTCTCATCGCTTCCTTAATTTCCCAAGTAGCCTTTTCCATTTTGTGGTTGCGCCACAAAACCTTAACCAACAGAACTCTCTTATTTCACAAAACCTTCTTTTCACAAGCTAAAATCTCTATCGGTTCCTCTTCATAAGTGAGATTAGGTCAAACCTCAATCTCCTCTATTGGCATAATATGCGATGGATCTGAACGATACTTTTGTATCATAGACACATGGAAAACATCATTAATTCGTTCAAGTTCTGGCAACAACTTTAGTCGATAAGCTACCGGCCCAATCTTCTCAACAACTTTATAAGGCCCAACATATCTCAGACTTAATTTACCTTTTCTTTCAAATCTTAAAACTTTCTTCCACGGTGAACTTTCAAGAATACCCTATCGCCAAATTGAAACTCGATGTCTCGATGTTTCAAATCCGTATAAGATTTCTGCCTCTCTGTTGCTGCTTTCAACCTTTCACATATCAAGTTCACTTTCTCTTCGGTCTCTCGAACTAATTTCGGTCCAACGACCCTCTTTTCTTCTAATTCCATCCAACACAAATGAGTCCTACACTTCCTACCATACAACGCCTCAAAAAGTGCCATGAGAATACTCGCTTGGAAACTATTGTTGTAAGCAAACGCTGCTAAAGGAAGATACCGCTCCAAACTTCCACTGAACTCAATCACATAGCTTCACAACATATCTTCTAACACTTGAATTACCTTATTAGATTGGCCATTAGTTTAGGGGTGGTAATTCATATTAAAAGTAACTTTTGACCCCAAAGATGATTACAAACTCTTTCAAAACCTTGACGTAAAACGTGAATCTCTATCAGAGATGATAGAAATCAAAACTCCATGAAGACGTACAATCTCTGCAACGTACAGCTTTGCCAACTTCTGTAAAGAATAATTGGTATGTACTGCTAAGAAATATGCACTCTTCAAAAACTGATCTACTATAACCTAAATCGAATCCTACTTTGATGGCGTCAAAGACAAACCCGAAACAAAATCCATAGTTATCCTTTCCTACTCCCAATTATCGCAATCAATTGCAACAACCCTGAAGGAAATTGATGTTCAGCTTTCACCTTTTGACACACCAACCATTGAGCCACAAAATTCGCAACATCATGCTTCAACCCAGGCCACCAATAAATCTCATAGAGATCATGATACATCTTACCACTATCGGTATGCATAATGTAAGGGCTACTATGTGCCTCGATAAGGATCGTTTGTCTTAAGTCCTCATCTTGTGGCATGCATAATCTACCTCAGAAATTCAAGACACCTTCTGCATTAACATCCAAGTCTCCCTTAACACCTTGTTTAACTTGACGAATTCTTTTCAATAAATCTCCATCTAGTGACTGTTTTTCTTGAATTTGTTGAGCCAAAGTTTGTTTCACTATAAGTTCAGCTTACAAACCACCAGCATTAGCCAACTTAAGAGCACAAACATAACTCTCAACTTTTTCATCAATTTCCTACTTAATGCATCAACAACAACATTTGCCTTGCTACGATGATACTCAATCTGTAACACCACTTACCCATATTTAACGCCGGAACCTGGTACGAGGCGTTACCCAACTTAACTTGCTAACATACAACTTTAGGCTATAAAATTTTGTTCCCATTTAAAAACTTCCCATTCACATTCAAAACATCCTTATTATGGGCCTACGAGGCCTTAAACATGCAAACGGAGGATTTTAGAATCAAACCGAGAATTTTTATACACTTAGAAAAATTTTTCCTTAACAGGGCCACATGTCCGTGTGAAATGGGACACGCCTGTGTAGGTAGGCCGTGTGGTCACACACGCCCATGTCCCTAGCCCGTGTTGGATTTATTTTTCATTTCGAACCTATAGGAGTTTTCACATTGTTGGCCACACGCATGTGTCCTCACCAGTGTGTGAAAACCTGGGTATTCTATTTATGATGTCAGCAACCTCATAAGGGGCACACGACCTAGGCACACACCCGTGTGTCTAGCCCATGGTCGACACTGACGTGCAACACTAATATGCAGGAGACACACAGCCTGGTCACACACCCATGGAATTGACCTTATGTGTAACATTCTAAATTTATGAGCCAATGCATTTAGTGTGGGGATATGTTTAATTTGTTAATTTAAGTGATAGGGGTTCAAAATTGGGCTTAGGATTAGGCAAAGGCCTGATTGAATTATTTTAAGGTGGCGTCATTAACAATAAAAGAGGCCCAAGTTTTGGCCGCAAGGAGCCCATGTTTTTAGGGCCATTTTTGGCACCTAAAATGACGCAAGGAGTGACGCCACACACAAGGAGTTAAGGGCCCAAAATTTAAGTTTAATAAAGCCCAAATCTTTTAATTTAATTGAGTTAAATTTAGGCATTAAGATTTGATGAGGTGGATGGCTACAAGGCTCAAAAATAGAAAGATTTAGATGGATTTTATAATTGATAAAATAGTAGATAAAAAGGAGAAAAGTTAGGAGCTTATCTACAAGGGAGGTGATGGCCGAAAATCCATCACCTAGAGGAGTGTAGAAATCGGCTACTGCATGGCAAAGGGGGTGCCAAATTTTCCCTCTCAATTAGCTTGAATTTTAATTAATTAGAAAGGGAATTTTCAGTTCTATACATGAGGTGTCGAAATATCTATAAATAGGGGGATAGCTTCTTGATTCTGACATTGAAAACCCTAATTTCTTCTCTCATTGTGCCAAAATTCCTTAGCCTCTCCCTCTCCAATTTCTTTTCTTCAATTTCTTCAAAAGCCAAAACCTCTTCTCCACTTTTTTTCCCTTTGTGCCGATTTCTCTAAAAAGCCAAAGCCTCCATATTTTTTTTCTTTTATTCATCCTATTTGAGAATTAGTTCTATTCTTTCGGCATTTAAAACTTTTCTTTGGCATTGTCGAATCTCCTTTCCAAGTATTAGCTGAATTCCCTATACTTAGGTAAGTGCCGATTTCTGTTAGATCTCATATTCTATTTTGGTTCTTAAAAGGCAAAAGCCAAAAAATTAGCAGTTTAATGATTTTATGATGGGCGACAATTCGGGATTTGAAGGAAGCTTGGTCAATTAGATCTAAAAGCTGAAAATAGTTAGTCTCCACTATCGAGATTTTTAAGGTAAGAAGATTTCCCTAGATTTCTATTAGATTTGATCATTATATGCAAGATCTTAAGGTTATATTGGGAATTAACGATTAAATATTGTGATAGTAGTTCTGATAAGGACTTGTGATAGAATTAAATATGGATCAGACAAAGGAGAAAATACCTAAGTTTAAGAAAAGAGCAGTATCTGCCATTTGAGATTGGCCACTTGGTTGTGGACCGGCTTCTGAACAACACCTTAGGCAGATAGCAGTAGTGTCGACTAAGGATAGCGTTGACATAGAAAGCATTGTCTTATCGGTAGTCAAGTGTGTAGATCTCTAACACACTACTAATCCTGTATGTATGGTTATATGTATGTATTATGGGCTGAAAACTAGAAAGAGGCTATATAGACAGTCGAATGGAACCCTAAAAGAGTTAGGCAAGGATGCCAGGTACGTAAACATAAAACTCCCTATGTGTATCAAAATAAATGTAAGCCTACATGATGTTTTCTTTATGTATGTATGCATGGGGTGGGATTTTGATATGATGAAGGGGAAGTGCATGACGGGTCACACAGTGATCGGTGATAGAAAACCAACAAATATAAATGCTAGGTCACATAGTGATTGGTGGCTATGCCACATTTAATAATTCTGAATAATGTGAATAGGCGTTCTCTGTCGTTATGGTGTGTAGCGCATGAGGGTTGATTGCGTAAACTCCCTACTGTGATGGTTGGTTCGGGTTGGTGTGTAGAGGATGGAAACCTAGGATGGGTTGGGTTATTCATTATTTATTGTTTACCATGTGATTATAATTGTTTCCTTATGTATGGGTCAGGGCCCATAATGTGTTTGTGGGCTCAGGTCATTGCAAAATTACTAAAAAACCAAGGAACCTTATTTTGAAAAATTACGAAAATCCCCCTGTAGGATAAAATTACGAAAATACCCCTAGGTAGTAAAATAATAACAACAATAACAACACTTTTCTGTGATGAACGTAAGTTCATAGATGTTGATGATTGAATGTATGTGTTTCCTAGAGGATATGAACTTGAGATCAGACAGAATACAAATTCGAAAGAACTACTTTTAAAACTATTATCCATTAGACTTTTCGTGGTAAATCAGTGGAAGAAAACTAATAGTTCATAAAATTTCTAATCAGATAAACGCGAATCGGTAGAATGAGTACAAGGGGTCGAGGACGTTCGTCACGTGGTCGTGGTAGGGGTAGGATGACTCTGTCAGAACCAGTAGGATCTGGCTATGGGTTAGGAAATGAAATGCCAGCTGAAGAGGTCGAATGTCAGGATCAGACGGCCAGAGATGATGCTGTATCTCAGGCGATGTTGAGGGTTTTAGAGAGGGTTACTGGAGTAGGCATAGGCACAGGAGCCCAAAAATTTGTGCCAGAGTGGCTTAGGGCCAAAGGGGCAGAAGTGTTTAGAGGCAGAAGTGTTTAGAGGAATTTCTGGTGTAGCCCCAAGTTCAGCTGAGTGTTGGTTAGAGGCGGTAGAACGAATAATGGATGATTTGGATTTCACGGAGGAGGAGAAGTTGAAAGGGGTTGTATCCCTCCTGAGGGATGAAGTCTATCAATGGTGGCTTACGGTTAAAGATGATACAGTGGCTGACCGTATCACCTGGGATTTCTTTAAGATGGCGTTTCAGAATAAGTATATTGGATAGAGTTATGTGGATGCGCAACACTGAGCATTTCTGAATCTGGTTCAATGGAGTACGTAAGTGCTGCATATGAAGCTGAATTCTTACGTCGTAGTCGTTATGCTCGTGGGATGGTAGCCACGGAGCATGAACATTATGTTAGGTTTGAAGATGGCCTGAGGGATGACTTGCGTGTTTTGATAGCCCCACAGCGGGAGAGGGAATTTCTGTGCTTGTGGAAAAGGCTAAGATAGCTGAGGTGGTAAAGCGGACTGAGAAACTGAATCGGGATAGAGATAGGAGTGGAAGTAAGAGGAATTTTGAGTCGTCAGAGGTAGTTTGGAAAACTCAAAAAAGACCTAGGTCAGACAGGCCGAAACAGGATGAGAGACCGACTGCTACTAACCAGACACAAAAGTGTGCTCGATGTGGTAAGTTCTATACCGGTGGGTGTTGGGCAGCCACTGGGAAGTGTTTTAGGTGTGGATCTACGGACCACCAAGTTAAAAACTGTCCACAGCAACGGGGCGGTGAAGGGCCCACAGGTCAAGAGAATGCACTGCAGGAAGAGGAGGTCAACAATCACCAAGGGCCGTGGTCAAGTCAATGGTGGCAATGGCACAGACATGGTCGTGGAGGTGCAAAGCTATGCCGAGGCGAGGCACTAGCCTTGGTCTATGCAAAGACGTCGCCAAGGGACGAGGACGCCTAGATGTGAATATCAATGCGAACCCTACCATAGTATACTAAGTGTTTATTTTGGCTTTAGAATAAGAGTGCGCAATGAAAAGCATAGTAGTGAGACTTAGGTAGTTTGATTACAGTTAATTGGAAATTTCGAGGACTAAATTTCTTTAAGGGGTAGAACCGTAACATCCTAAATTTATGGGCCTATGCATTTAGTGTGGGATATGTTTAATTTGTTAATTTAAGTGATAGGGCTTCAAAATTGGGCTTAGGATTAGGCAAAGGCCTGGATTGAATTATTTTAAGGTGGCGTCATTAACAATAAAAGAGGCCTAAGTTTTGGCCCCAAGGAGCCCATGTTTTTAGGGCCATTTTTGACACCTAAAATGAAGCAAGGAGTGACGTCACACATAAGAAGTTACGGGCCTAAAATTTAAGTTTAATAAAGCCCAAATCTTTTAATTTAAGTGAGTTAAATTTAGGCATTAAGATTTGATGAGGTGGACGGCTACAAGGCTCAAAAATAGGAAGATTTAGATGGATTTTATAATTGATAAAATAGTAGATAAAAAGGAGAAAAGTTAGGAGCTTATCTACGGGGAGGTGATAGCCAAGATCCATCACCTAGAGGAGTGTAGAAATCGGCCATCGTGATGGCAAAGGGGTGCCAAATTTTCCTCTCATTTAGCTTGAATTTTAATTAATTAGGAAGGGCATTTTCTATTTTATACATGAGGTGTCAAATATCTATAAATAGGGGATAGCTCCTTAATTCTGACATTGAAAACCCTAATTTCTTCTCCTATTGTGCCAAAATTCCTTAGCTCTCCCTCTCTAATTTCTTTTCTTCAATTTCTTCAAAAGCCGAAACTTCTTCTCCACTTTTTTTCCCTTTGTGCCGATTTTTCTAAAAAGTCAAGCCTCTATACTTTTTTTCTTTTATTCATCCTATTTGAGAATTAGTTCTATTCTTCCGACATTTAAAACTTTCCTTTGGCATTGTTAATCTCCTTTCCAAGTGTTAGCCAAATTCCTATACTAAGGTAAGTGTTTATTTCATAGATCTCATATTCTATTTCAGTTCTTAAAAGGCAAAAGCCAAAAAATTAACAGTTTAATGATTTTATGATGGGCGGCAATTCGGGATTTGAAGGAAGCTTGGTCAATTAGATATAAAAGCAGAAAATAGTTAGTCTCCACTTTCGGGATTTTTAAGGTAAGAAGATTTCCCCAGATTTCTATTAGATTTGATCATTATATGCAAGATCTTAAGGTTATAATGGGAATTAACGATTAAATATTGTGATAATAGTTCTGATAAGGACTTTTGATGGAATTAAATATGGATCAGGCAAAGGAGAAAATACATAAGTTTAAGAAAAGAATAGTATCTGCCATTCGAGATTGGCCACTTGGTTGTGGACCGGCTTCTGAACAACACCTTAGGCAGATAGCAGTAGTGTCGACTAAGGATAGCGTCGACATAGAAAGCATTGTCTTATCGGTAATCAGGTGTGTAGATCTCTAACACACTACTAATCCTGTATGTATGGTTATATGTATGTATTATGGGCTAAAAAGCCGGAAAGAGGTCAGATAGACAATGAATGGAACCCTAAAAGAGTTAGGCAAGGATGCTGTGCACGTAAACATAGAACTCCCTATGTGTATCGAAATAAATGTAAGCCTACATGATGTTTTCTTTATGTATGTATGCATGGGGTGGGATTTTGATATGATGAAGGGGAAGTGCATGACAGGTCACATAGTGATCGGTGATAGAAAACCAACAAATATAAACGATAGGTCACATAGTGATCGGTGGCTATGCCACATTTAATAATTCCTGAATGACAGGAATAGGCAGTTCGACTGTCGTTATGGTGTATAGCGAATGGAGGGTTGATTGTAGAAATCCCCACGGTGTGATGGTTGGTTCGGGTTGGTGTGTAGAGGATGGAAACCTAGGATGGGTTGGGTTATTCATTATTTATTGTTTACCATGTGATTATAATTGTTGCCTTATGTATGGGCCAGGGCCCATAATGTGTTTGTGGGCTCAGGTCGTTGTGTGTTTTGAGATTTATACACTGAGTCTTGGCGACTCACGCTTTCCTTTTTTTTCTACGCTTTCAGATGAGCAGTAAAGCGTGGACATGGGAGCCGAGACGGACTCGAGGGCCCATCAAGTTTTATTTCTACAAATTATTTTTTTGGGATTTTTTTAAGTTTATTTTATTGTTATTTAGGAATATTTATGTAATAAGGCCCTAGTTTTTATTCAACTAAGTAGTTTTCAATTTTATGCAACTTATGAATTTATGACAAGGTTTATTTATACGTAATAATAGTACAAAGAGGTTTATTTTCAAAAAGTCACTTCTTTATTTAAATTTTAAATAATTAACTTGTGTTTTCAAAATTGATAAAGTATTATGTGTTCCATAACACGCCAGATCTAGTCGAAATGCATGGGCCGAGTTTGGGGTGTTACATTTTGTATCCGAGCGCTCAAAACTCGGTCAGAAATGGGCCTAGAGGTGTTCGAAAATTTTTTAGAAAATGTCCGGTTTAAGGATATGGCTTTCGAGTCACTCAAGACCCGATCCACGCAGTAAGTATTCGAACTCTCGTGTGTTATATATCTATGTGGGCTTGATGGGCTTTATGGGATGTAGACTAATTAGATCTAGAACTTGATGGACTCTAGGCTTAGTTGAAACAACTCCTTAAATTTCATAAGACTTAACCTTACTAAACAAAACCCATGAACGAGTCGCAAGACTAGGTGTGGCAACAGCATACACATGTCTAGGAATAGATCCTAAGAGCTTGGTATTTAAGCAAATCCTAGTGACTCACCTCCTCTTCATTGAATCTTACACAGTGCGTAGTGGTCGCTCACTTTAATTATGAGGACTTGTTGATGGGCCAAACCTATAATTAAAACCCGAAGGACCAGCCACCCTATTTTGCAAACAAAAACCCTAAGTTTTGTAAATTTCAAAGAATACACTTGATTTGTGAAAATTTCCAACCAACAAAGTGAATTTGGAAAATGCCTATGTTTTGAAAATTTACCCAAAACCGTATGTTTACAAGAGTAACTAGATTTTTTTCAAAATACCCTTCGTAAAAAATAATAAAAACAAAATAAAATAAAATAAAATGCAACGACAACAACAAAATATCCCCGATTTGAAAAATTACCAAACACCCTTGGATGTCAAAATTATCAAATACCCTCGGATCTCAAAAATTATCGAAATAATTTTGATTGCAAAATTACTAAAAACCAAGGAACCTTATTTTGAAAAATTATGAAAATCCCCCTGTAGGATAAAATTACGAAAATACCCCTGGGTAGTAAAACAACAACAAGAATAACAACACTTTTCTGTGATGAACGTAAGTTCATAGATGTTGATGATTGAATGTATGTGTTTCCTAGAGGATATGAACTTGAGACTGTATTGTGAATACAAATTCGAAAGAACTACTTTTAAAACTATTATCCATAAGACTTTTCGTGGTAAATCAGTGGAAGAAAACTAATAGTTCATAAAATTTCTAATCAGATAAACGCGAATCGGTAGAATGAGTACAAGGGGTCGAGGACGTCCGTCACGTGGTCGTGGTAGGGGTAGGATGACTCTGTCAGAACCAGTAGCATCTGGCCAAGGGTCAGGAAATGAAATGCCAGCTGAAGAGGTCGAATTTTAGGATCAGACGGTCAGAGATGATGTTGTATCTCAGGCGATGTTGAGGGTTTTAGAGAGGGTTGCTAGAGTAGGCATGGGCACAGGAGCCCGAAAATCTGTGCCGGAGCGGCTTAGGGCCAATGGGGCAGAAGTGTTTAGAGGAATTTCTAGTGTAGCCCCAAGTTTAGCTGAGTATTGGTTGGAGGCGGTAGAACGAATAATGGATGATTTGGATTTCACGGAGGAGGAGAAGTTGAAAGGGGTTGTATCCCTCCTGAGGGATGATGCCTATCAATGGTGGCTTACGGTTAAGGATGGTACAGTGGCTGACCGTATCACCTGAGATTTCTTTAAGATGGTGTTTCAGAATAAGTATATTGGATCGAGTTATGTGGATGCACAGCGTCGAGCATTTCTGAATCTGGTTCAAGGGAGTAGGTCAGTGGCTGCGTATGAAGCTAAATTCTTAAGCCTTAGCCGTTATGCTCATGGGATGGTAGCCACGGAGCATGAACACTGTGTTAGGTTCGAAGATGGCCTGAGGGATGACTTACGTGTTTTGATAGCCCACAGTGGGAGAGGGAATTTGCTGTGCTTGTGGAAAAGGCTAAGATAGCTGAGGAGGTAAAGTGGACTCAGAAACTAAATTGGGATAGAGATAGGAGTGGAAGTAAGAGTAATTTTGAACCGTCAGGGGCAGTTGGGCAAACTCAGAAAAGACCTAGGTCAGACGGGCCGAAACAGGATGAGAGATCTGCCATCGCTAACTGACACAAAAGTGTGCTCGATGTGGTAAGTTCCATACCGGTGAGTGTCAGGCGAGCATCGGGAAGTGTTTTAGGTGTGGATCTACGGACCACCAAGTTAGAAACTATCCGCAGCAATGGGGCAGTGAAGGGCCCACAGGTCAAGAGAATGCACCACCGAGAAAAGGAGGTCAACAACCACCAAGGGGCGTGGTCAAGTCAATGGTGGCAATGGTACAGGACATGGTCGTGGAGGTGCAGGTTATCTTTGAGGTGAAGCAACCAAGCCTTGGTCTATGCTGCATGTCGCCAAGGGGACGAGGACGCTCTAGATGTGAATATCGGTGCAAACCCTACCATAGTATACTAAATGTTTATTTTGGCTTTAGAATAAGAGTGCGCAGCGAAAGCATAGTAGTGAGACTTAGGTAGTTTGATTACTAGTTAATTAGAAATTTTGAGGACGAAATTTCTTTAATGGGGTAGAACTATAACATCCTAATGCATTTAGTGTGGGGATATGTTTAATTTGTTAATTTAAGTGATAGGGGTTCAAGATTGGGCTTAGGATTAGGCAAAAGCCTTGATTGAATTATTTTAAGGTGGCGTCATTAACAATAAAAGAGGCCCAAGTTTTGGCCACAAGGAGCCCATTTTTTAGGGCCATTTTCGGCACCTAAAATGAAGCAAGGAGTGACGCCACACACAAGGAGTTAGGGGCCCAAAATTTAAGTTTAATAAAGCCCAAATCTTTTAATTTAAGTGAGTTAAATTTAGGCATTAAGATTTGATGAGGTGGACGGCTACAAGGCTCAAAAATAGGAAGATTTAGATGGATTTTATAATTGATAAAATAGTAGATAAAAAGGAGAAAAGTTAGGAGCTTATCTGCAAGGGAGGTGATGGCCGAAAATCCATCACCTAGAGGAGTGTAGAAATCGGCTACTGCATGGCAAAGGGGGTGCCAAATTTTTCCTCTCATTTAGCTTGAATTTTAATTAATTAGGAAGGGCATTTTCTATTTTATACATGAGGTGTCGAAATATCTATAAATAGGGGGGATAGCTCCTTGATTCTGACATTGAAAACCCTAATTTCTTCTCCCATTGTGCCAAAATTCCTTAGCTCTCCCTCTCTAATTTCTTTTCTTCAATTTCTTCAAAAGTCGAAACATCTTCTCCACTTTTTTTCCCTTTGTGCCGATTTCTCTAAAAAGCCGAAGCCTCCATATTTTTTTTCTTTTATTCATCCTATTTGAGAATTAGTTCTATTCTTCCGGCATTTAAAACTTTCCTTTGGCATTGTCGAATCTCCTTTCCAAGTGTTAGCCAAATTCCCTATACTAAGGTAAGTGTCGATTTCTGTTAGATCTCATATTCTATTTCCGTTCTTAAAAGCCAAAAGCCAAAAAATTAACAGTTTAATGATTTTATGATGGGCGGCAATTCGAGATTTGAAGGAAGCTTGGTCAATTAGATCTAAAATTCAAAAATAGCTAGTCTCCACTTTTGGGATTTTGAAGGTACGAAGATTTCCCTAGATTTCTATTAGATTTGATCATTATATGCAAGATCTTAAGGTTATAATGGGAATTAACGATTAAATATTGTGATTGTAGTTCTGATAAGGACTTGTGATGGAATTAAATATGGATCAGACAAAGGAGAAAATATCTAAGTTTAAGAAAAGAGCAGTATCTGCCATTCGAGATTGGCCACTTGGTTGTGGACCGACTTCTGACAACACCTTAGGCAGATAGCAGTAGTGTCGACTAAGGATAGCGTCGACATAGAAAGCATTGTCTTATCGGTAGTCAGGTGTGTAGATCTCTAACACACTACTAATCCTGTATGTATGGTTATATGTATGTATTATGGGCTAAAAAGCCGAAAAGAGGCTGTATAGGCAGTCGAATGGAACCCTAAAAGGGTTAGGCAAGGATGCCAGGTACGTAAACATAGGACTCCCTATGTGTATCGAAATAAATGTAAGCCTACATGATGTTTTCTTTATGTATGTATGCATGGGGTGGGATTTTGATATGATGAAGGGGAAGTGCATGACAGGTCACACAGTGATCGGTGGTAGAAAACCCACAAATATAAATGCTAGGTCACATAGTGATTGGTGGCTATGCCACATTTAATAATTCCTGAATAACAGGAATAGGCAGTTCGGCTGTCGTTATGGTGTGTAACGGATGGAGGGTTGGTTGTATAAATCCCCACAGTGTGATGGTTGGTTTGGGTTGGTGTGTAGAGGATGGAAACCTAGGATGGGTTGGGTTATTCATTATTTATTGTTTACCATGTGATTATAATTGTTGCCTTATGTATGGGCCAGGGCCCATAATGTTTTGTGGGCTCAGGTCGTTGTGTGTTTTGAGATTTATACACTGAGTCTTGGTGACTCACGCTTTCCTTTTTTATACGCTTTCAGATGAGCGGTAGAGCGTGGACATGGTAGCCGAGACGGACTCGAGTGGCCATCAAGTTTTATTTCTACAAATTATTTTTTTTAGGGTTTCTTTAAGTTTATTTTATTGTTATTTAGGAATATTTATGTAATAAGGCCCCTAGTTTTTATTCAACTAAGTAGTTTTCAATGTTATGCAACTTATGAATTTATGACAAGGTTTATTTATACGTAATAATAATACAAAGAGGTTTATTTCCAAAAAGTCACTTCTTTATTCAAATTTTAAATAATTAACTTGTGTTTTCAAAATTCGATAAAGTGTTATGTGTTCCATAACACGCCAGATCTAGTCAAAACGCATGGGCCGGGTTTGGGGTGTTACAGTATGTCACACATGGCCTAGACATAGCCTGTGTGTCTACCCGTGTGGACCAATTCTAGGCTATTTTCCAAGCCATTTAGTCACCCTACTTGCACACATTCACACAACATCACATATCATTCTCAAATCATCAATTGTAATACTTAAATTTTCACATTAAAACCAAGGGAACTAAACTTCCTTCCCATATACAAGAGAGTACTATCACTAGTACAATTACAATTGGTAGAAGCCATCATCCACGGCTCGGCACCATCGAACCATAAATTATTTTAAGCCAACACATTTGGCTATAGTAACTATGACTTTAATTAAACAAAAGATAAGATCCCTATACATGCCATAACTCATGAAGACTTGAAAACTTATACCCAAGTGACTGCTCGATAGTGTGAAAGCATCTCCGGCGGTCTCTAACCCGAGCTAGTTGAGTTAACCTATAAGAGATAGGAAAGGAAAGGGAGTAATCAATAATGCTTAGTAAGTTCATATGCAAATAAAACTCAATTATTGACGTTAATTTATTTCACTCAACCACAAAGGTATTATAATGAGATTTACACTCAAGCTCATCCTTACTCATTTAATCATTCATAATGCTTGCTCATTCCAAACCTTCACATATCACAAAACATCGTTCACCTTTACTTGCATCTATTCCCACAAAGCAACATGTAGTTTCACTTAGTTAAATTTCTCGATAACTACTCGGAATAATAATAAATACTCGATGGTTTCGCACATAGCCCACCGTTTAATAATTAATAGGTGGTATCGCACACAGCCCACCATTAATACTAAACGCGATGGTATCGCACACAGCCCATCGGTAAAAAATAATAAGGTGGTATCTCATACAACCCACCAATGATAGTAATTACGATGGTAACACACACAGCCCATCGTAAACAAATATTAAGGTGGTATCGCACACAGCCCACCATTTATCACACATTCACGAATATTTATCCACATTCATTTTCCTATTTTGAATGTTTATTCAGGAATTTCCTTTCATTTAGGAATTTCCTCATACTCTATCATTTTTACATAGATTTCTACAATAATCATTTGCATTCATGCAATGCATTAATAAATATAACATATGCAATTAGGATGCATAGTTTACACATAAACTCACCATGGGTTCTTCATATACTGAATTCACCTCAATTGAGTTCTGGGCACATACTTGTACCTCTCATGGTATAACCACATACTTTCTTATTTTCAACATACTTGTTAAATCACTCAAATACTAAAGGATGCTCTTAAGTCTCATACATATAGTATCATATCAACATCATATCCTCGATAGGACCTTACATGAAATATCATATCGATGCCATGTCTCTGACATGGTCTTATACGAAATCTCACACCGAGGCCATATTCCAATATGGTCTTACACGGGACCTTAACTATCATAGTATCATGATATTTGCATTCCATCCATTCTTAAGTACAATTGAAGATTTTATTTCATGACATCTCGTCAAAACGTATTTAATATATTCATCGAGAAAATATACAATTCATATAACATCGAAATATTAAATACTTCACTTAAAGTTGCATTATTAGCACACGAACTTACCTCGATACCAAAAGGGTAAAAAGGGACCTAATTGTCCATATTTCTCTTTTCACTCGTTCTAGGTCCAAATCCCATTTGCTTTGATCTATAACAATAAAATTTACTCATTTAATCTCCACACTAGTCAATAGATTTCAAAATTTCTACTTTGGAAAATTACCATTTTGCCCTTAGACTTTGGCAAAATTATGATTTTGCCCCTAGGCTCTAATATCGATTTTCATCCAATTTTTTTGTTATTCAAGCCTAGTCGATTCATATTTCCTCCTATAGCAACTCAAGATTTCAACTATTACACACATTTTACCATTTATTTCACAACTTTTACAAAAAGGTCATTTTAGGTGTTTTCATGGTAACACCTTTCACAAAAGTTATTCATCTTACAACTAAGAATCATTTCCTTCCATAAAAATGCAGCAAAGAACTTAATTGCTCTCATGGAAAAACCCTAGACCCTTAACCATTTTGCAAAATAGTCCCCTCATTAGCTAACTTAAGCTTTAGGGGCTCCAAAAGTACAAAAATTTTCAAGAAAGGTCACCAAAATCACTTACTTGCAAGGAGAAAAGCTTGGATGAAATTTTGAGTTCTCAACCTCCACTTTGGCTGCTCATTTTTGGTGGAGAGGATGGAGAGAAAATGTGATATTTTTTCTTCTTTATTTTATGATAAAAATAAATTTTTATCACCAAATTTCACCTAACCAAATGACAAAGTCTATCTTTGTCCCCTATGGCTGGCCATCACTCCCCCTATGGCCTATTTGCACTTTAAAGACCTCCAATTAATATTCTATGGCTATTTGGAACCTCAAGCAAATAAAATAGAACTTTTGTAGTTTATGCGATTTAGTTCTTTTTCGCGATTAAGCATGAAATCGCTAAAATTAAAGTACCAAAATTTTCATGCACCCTTATAATCATGCTATAATGCATGAAATAAAATTAAAATAATTTTATCCGACCCCAGATTAGTGGTCCTGAGACCATTGTTCTGACTAGCCCCTAAATCAGGCTGTTACACACAGTCATAATCCTTCAAAAGCTTAATCCAACGCCTTTGCCTTAAATTCAACTCCTTTTGGGTGAGGAGGTAGTTAAGGCTTTTATGATCAGTATAAATCACACATTTCTCTCCATACAAATAATGGCGCCATATCTTAAGTGCAAATACCACAATAGCAAATTCCAAATCATGGGTAGGATAGTTGCGCTGATGCGTCTTCAACTGTCTATCCCTCAAAATTTGCAAAACAAACCTTAGGTGCTCGTCATGATCCTCCTTAGAATGAGAATACACCAAAATATCATCTATGAAGACCAGCATAAACTGATCCAAGTACGAATGGAAAACTCGGTTCATCAAATCCATGAAGGCAGTAGGGGCATTATTTAAATCAATTGGCATCACCAAAAACTCATAATGCCCATACTGAGTCCTAAAAGTGATTTTTAAAACATCAGACTCATTCACCTTTAACTTATAATGCCTAGATCTAAGATCAATCTTCGAAGACACCATTGCACCTCGGAACTGATCAAAAAAGTTATAAATTCAAGGCAAATGATACTTATTCTTAATAGTACATGTAATCAACTACCTATAATCAATACACATCCTCAATGTATTGTCTTTCTTCTTCATAAAAAAATTGGTACACTTCACGAAGATACACTTGGCCTGATAAACCCTCTATCTAACAACTCTTGCAACTGAATCTTTAACTCTTTGAGCTCCTTTGGTGCCATGCGATAAGGCCCAATAGGCACTGGGGCAGTACTAAGATAGAGCTCAATACTGAACTCAACTTCATGATCTGGCGGCAAACCACACAACTTTTCAGGAAACACATCATGAAAATCCTTAACAGTGCAAATATCCTAAACACTCAATTCCTCACTAACAAAATTCATTACATAGGCTAAGTAAGCTGTACAAACTTTCCCCATAATCTTTTTAGCCTTCATTGCTAAAACTATATTAAACAAAAAATCTCGGTAACTTACAAGCTAATTCACTCAAAATATATGATTGTAGAACCAGAATCAACCAAGGAAAACAATGAAATAGATTGCAAAGTGAAAGTACCTTAGCTTTCCATCACTAAGGATTTTCTTAAATTCACTAATTTGATCAACCTTTGAGGATAATGTTTAACCTTACAACTCCCTTAAGATTTCTACCCAAATCTTAAGATTTAAACCCTCTCAAAAAAAGTAAACAAATGAGAGAAAAAAAATAATTCTTACAAAATTTGAATGTTTACAAGTTAAGCACACACCCAATTATAAACACTTGAGCTTAGAAAATACAATAAATTCTCAAAAGTGTTTACAAGAAAAATATAAAGAATTTAATCACAAAGGTTGGTATAGGAGTTTTTTATCATTCTTGATAGCTCTTGATCTTTTGTAATCTTTCTTGTTTTTGTAGAATATTTGGAAGCTAGCATTTGTACCCCTTAATAGATTTCCAATCATTGCTTTGTTGAGGAATTGAATAGATTCGTTGGAGGTGTAAAAGCCAAAGCATTAATGAATCCTACAACAAAATGTATTCATGCCTTTGGAGGGGTGTAACACCCCAAACTCGGTCAACTCACCATGACCAATTCTGGCATGTTACAGAGGAAAACGGTTTGAAAACTCATTTGCCGTTCAGTTTGATAGAAAACGTCCATGTTTGTTAGAGCCCGAATGTATCATTTTTAATTACCTAAAAACCGTGTGAAGAACCCTGAATTTGGAAATCATCTTAAGTATCTTTGTTATCATTTCATGAATGCTGTTACCCGATGGTAACTATTGGAAAACTCGAAACGAGGTAAATTTTGGAAAAACTTTGGTTATCAGGTTGTTAAAACAAAACAAGTAATTTACTTTGTCATATTTGAAGATATACCTAAAGCATGCAAAATACTCCAAAAACATAATTCAAAGGCCTTATTACAAACCCAAATAAAATCCAAAATTTAAAATAATACCCAAAATAAAGTCCATGTAAAATCGAATGTGTTTAATGTATGGCCACCTCGAGTCCATCCGGCTCCTCATCCGCGATCTACGAATCACCTGAAAAGATAAGGAGAAGGTGAGTCACCAAGACTCAGTGCATAATCCCCCTCCCTGTTAATGCAACATGCTTACACATAAGTCATAACCAAGCAATACATCATGCACCCAAACCTAGCCATCCATAACTCCGTTTCTACCCCGTGTGGTACCAAACCACTGGTGGTGCCAAACCACTGGTGACCCAAAGTCACGATTAATCCATCTGTGGGGCCAACCCACGTTGTGATACCAAATCACTGGCAACAATCCTGTAATATCAAATGTAGGGCCAACCCACTGTGGTGCTAAGCCACTGGGACGAGTCGCTATGAGGTGCCAAACCTCTAGTGACCCAAAGTCACGAAATCAACTGTGGTACCAAACCACTGGAGGTGCCAAACCTCTGGTGTTCCAAAGACACAGATATCAAATCTTCCCCCTCCTCTCATATCACCCATGACAATGCAATATTTATGCAAATCATGCCATCATGCTTTAATATGAAACATACAACAATTATATCATAGATTATAGTATTAAACAACATATAGCAAAATCATATCAAACGGACTTACCGAATCCTTGCTCATACCCATTAAGGTATCATATCAAGATCTACACGCTTTTTCGACTTTTAACATATTCAAAGTTATTAACATATTTACTACGTTATGAAGTGTGTAAGTTACACACTGCATTAACGCAAACGTCGAATCCCAAGACCCGATCATCGCACTAAATCCCTTGATCCTACATTCGACCAACCCAAAACCATTAACAAGTCCATTCGACCATACCAATAAATCCCGAAGGGTTAACGCATGGAACCCCAAACCTTACCTTAATGCCCCTTGAATACTAGCCACCACACAAGATGTGCGAGATCGAACCTTCCCCTACAATCGGCAACCATTAACACTTACTTCAATAGCCTTCGGCTTTTCAAACAACTAAAAGAGTGATTAAACTAACATGAATCCTTACCACTTGACTTACCAAATTTGATTGTTAGAGACTAGAGGGCTTAGATCGACTACTTCCAAAAACCCAAAGAACCTAGGAGAAATCGGTTCCTACAGATGATTAGAAATAATATCAACAAATGCTGAAATTTAGCTTTTGTCTACACATGTCGACAGAGAAGAAGAGGAAGTGAGAACAGAGTTTTGGCCAAGACCACTTACCCTTTTCAAAATCGATTGAAGAAGAACCCAAAGAAGATTTATGCTAGATTGATATTCGGCCAAAATAAACAAGAAAAAAATAGGGGAATTTAGGCAATGGTGGAGAGCAACAAAAGAGATTCGGCTAGAATGGATGTAGAGAATAGAAAAGAAAGTGTAATGGGAGAGGAAAGATTCGGCAAAGGAGAAAGGAGAGGGTTTCGGCATAAGGGTTTGAGAAGAGAAAAACAAATGAAGGGGTAGGGGAATGTTTTCGGTTTTGAGCAAAAATGGAAGAAAGAAAAAGAAGAGATGGGGAGGAAGAAGGTTCGGCCAAACACCTTAATTACCGAAAAAGAGAAGAGTAAAAAGATGTCAAGTGGGATTTCGATTTTCAAAGAAGAAAAGAGAGAATTCAAGAGAGGGTTTCGGTTTGCTTCTCAACCGAATGTACCAAGGCTTTTGCTAGCCGAAAATGTCACCTAGCCCCCTTGGTTACTCCTCTCACACCAGAGTCCAGATTTCGGCAAAACTCCCTGAATCTCTCCTAGCCAACCATTCAAATGAGTTTGAATTAATCAAACTCCTAAATCCCCTCTTCTCCAGCTTATCTGACAGAGTTTGTACTGAGCACAACTCCTTCCCCCATTGGCGTCAAAATAGTAAGAAGGAAATAGAATTTCTGCTGCTCGAACCTGAGTTCTCCCACCTACCTGTGGCGCCATTCTCTAGACACCTTAGTGGCGCCTCCTTTGCCACTTCACCAAGGTAGTTCTTATGCTTAACTTCCCCACGAAATATACTTAACCCCTAGCTCCTTCAGCTCCCTTTAACTAACACTTAAAAACAAAATTTTTCCTATAGCTCGGGCCTTCCTTTGGCTTATAACCAGCCTCTAGAACACCCCAAACAACAACACAACAACCACATACATGTAAAGAAGTTCAAACACAATAACCCCTATTTAAGGATGTTACAGTTTTACACCCCTTAAAAATAATTTCGACCTCAAAATTACCTGGTCAAAAGAGTTGAGGGTATTGCTGTCTCATCACATCCTCTGGTTCCCACGTAGCTTCTTCCATGCCATGGTTCCACCACAGCACTTTCACTAATGGAACCGACTTCTTGCACAAAACCTTCACATCTCGATCCAGGATCTGCACTGGTTCCTCTTCCATAGTCAAATCTGGACTCACCTCTATTTCCTCCACTGCTACGACATGCGATGGATCTGAACGATAGCGCCTGAGCATGGAGACATGGAACACATCGTGAATCTGACTCAGTTCTGCTGGCAACTCGAGCTGATAAGCTACTGGTCCCACTCGTTTCAACACCTTATACGACCCAATAAACCTTGGACTTAACTTGTCTTTCCTTCCAAATCTCAACACTTTCTTCCGTATGAGACCTTTAAAAGACCTTATCACCCACGATTTAACTCTATATCTCTCCGCTTAAGATCGAGATATGACTTTTGCTCGTCGAAGCTTCTTTCAGATGAGCCTGAATCAACTTAACCTTAGCCTCAGTCTCTGCCACCAACTCTGGTCCCAACATCTGACGCTCACCAAACTCCGTCTAGCATGTAGGTGTGCGACACTTTTGACCATATAACGCCTCATATGGTGCCATCTTAATGCTTGCCTGATAACTATTATTGTATGTGAACTCAGTTAATGGTAGAAATTCTTCCCATGCCGCCTCAAGTCCGAACACAATCCTCAAAGATGTCCTCTAAAATTTGTATAACTCTTTCCGACTGCCCGTCAGACTGCGGGTGAAAAGCTATGCTGAAATCTAACCTCGTTCCCAAAGCCTGATGCAAAGCTCTCCAGAACCTTGACGTGAACCTCGGATCCCTATCCGAGATAATTGATACTGGCACACCATGCAACCTTACTATCTTGGCCACATACAACTTAGCTAACTTCTGAAGCGAATAATCAACCCTCACTAGTATGAAATGAGCTGATTTGGTCAAACGATCCACAATCACCCAGACTGAGTCTTTCTTACTAGGCGTGACGGGTAACCCACTGACAAAGTCCATGGTAATCCTTTCCTATTTCCATTGAGGAATCTTTATCGGCTGAAGTAAACCTAACGGCATTCTTTGCTTTCAGATTTGACCCATCGACACATCGACACTTACCCACAAACTCGGTCACTTCCGCTTGTCACAGCCACCGTGTTTTCACAAATCTCGATACATCTTGCTACCTCCGGGATGCATAGCATATGGGTCATTATATGCGTCCTAAAGAATCCTCCGCCTTAACTCGACATCCTTCAAAGATACACACTCTCCTTGAAACACAATACTCCATCACTGGACAAACTGTAATACTCTAAACCACCATTCTGAACTTGCAACCTCCGAGCATTCAAGCCCTCATCCCCTAACTGTTTCTCCTTGATCTGCTCAACCCAAGTCGGCTTAACCTGTAATTCGCCAAAAGACTCCCATCGTCATACAAGCTAAGACGAGCAAACATCGCTCTTAAGTCCGCTACTACCTTACGGCTTAACGCATCTGCCACTACGTTAGCCTTGCCCGGATGATACTCAATCAAACAATCGTAGTCCTTTAACAGTTCAATCCATCTCCGTTGTCTCAAGTTCAAATCCTTCTGAGTCAGAAGATACTTCAGACTCTTGTGATCTGTGTAGACTATCGACTTCTCTCCGTACAAATAGTGTCTCCAAATTTTTAGGGTAAAAACCACTGCAGCTAACTCCAAGTCGTGCGTCGGGTAGTTAACCTCATGCGGTCTCAGCTGTCGAGACGCATATGCCACTACTTTCCTTTCCTGCATCAGCACACACCCCAAGCCAGTATGTGATGCATCACAATAGACCGTGAATACCTTCCCTGCCTCAGTCATGCATCGTAACCGAGCTTAGTCAAAATCTTCCTCGACTTATTGAAACTTTTCTTTGTTTCTCGACCATACAAATGGAACTCCCTTCCTCAATAGCTTGGTCAAGCGGTGCATGATCGAGAAAATCCTTCCACAAATCTCCGATAATACCCGCTGAGACCTAGAAAACTCAATTTTAGCCACCAACCTAGGCGATTTCCAATCTAACACCGCCTCAATCTTGCGAGGTCCACTCTAATCCCTTCAGCCGACACTACGTGACCTAAGAAAGTCACCTCCCTAAGCCATAACTACCACTTCATCGAACTTGCCAAAAACCGCTTCTCCCTCAGAATTTGTAAAACTACTCGCAAATGCGCATCATGATCCTCCTTCGTCCTTGAGTACACCAATATGTCGTCTATAAATACTACGACAAATTGGTCCAAGTACTACTGAAACACCTGATTCATCAAGTCCATGAATGCTGCTGGTGCATTGGTTAACCCGAACGGCATCACCATAAACTCGTAATGCCCATACCGAGTACAAGCTTATTTGTCTTGTGTATATCGCCTCCTCACCTTTAGTGATGATACCGGACCTTAAATCAATCTTTGAGAAAATTGATGCCCCCTTAAGCTGATCGAACAAGTCATCTATCCTTGGCAATGGATTCTTGTTTTTGATCGTCAGCCTGTTCAACTGGCGGTAGTCTATACACATCCACATTGTACCATCTTTCTTTTTGACAAAGAGTACCTGTGCTCCCCAAGGTAAAACACTTGGCCAGATAAAACCTCAGTCCAACAACTCCTGAATCTGAGCCTTCAGCTCTACCAATTCCTTCAGCGCAATTCTATACGGGGCAATAGACACTGGCGCGATTCTGGGTAACAAATCTATACCAAATTCAACTTCTCGATCCGAAGGCAGACCCGAAAGTTCCTCTAAAAATACGTCAGCAATTTCCTTTACTGTTTGGACATTCTCTACAGCAGACTCCTTAGCCTTCAGAGCATATACAAGAACCAAAATCGCCTCACAACCCTTCCTGACCATCTTCTCAGCTTTCAACGCAGATACCACGTTGGATAGATAATCTCTTCTATTACCTATCATCACCACTTCGTCACCCTCAGCTGTTCTTAAAACCATGCTCTTATCCGCGCAATCCAAACTTGCTTGGTACCTCACCAGTCAATCCATCCCAAGAATCAGATTGAACTCCCCAAACGGTAGTTCCATCAGATCAGCTACAAATACTACCCCTTGGATTTCTAGGGGTACATCCCTATACAGCTTATTTACTTCTACAGAGTGACCTAGAGGGCTAATTACTGTCATCTCCCTAGAAGTAGTTTCAAAGTCTAGGTTCATGGTCTCTACTATGCTACTAGCAACATACAAATGCGTCGAACCCACATCAATTAAAGCAATATATGGTAGTCCAAAGATTAAGAATGTACCGATTATGACGTCCGGTGTCGCCCTCCTTTCGACATCTCGCCGCATATACCAACCCAGGCTGTCTTACTTCAGTGTTGCCTGAACCTCTGCCTGGTGCTCCACGGCCTCTACCAGAGCCATTACCTCCCCTAGCAGCACCACGGCCCCTCTGCGGTGGTGGTCCCTCATTTCTAAACTGCGCACGACCCTGACCCTCTGACTGAATCCTGGCTAACTTACGTGGACAGTCCCTCACACGATGATCCAGTGATCCACACTCAAAACATCCCTTTCCACCAATCCAACATCCTCCCCAATGGGATTTCCCACATCGATTACACTGCGCTGGTCCCTGATTCGTAGCAGTAGGCCTTTCAGATTGATTCGGCCCACTCTGTCTAGCCCTTTTCTGTGGATTACTAACTGACCCCGATGATCCAAATCCTCTCTTGTGTCTATTCCTATCCAGATTCTGTCTTACAGACTCCTTTACCCCTTCAGTTACCTTAGCCTTTTCCACCAGCACAGCAAACTCTCACTCCTATTGTGGAGCGATCAGCAATCTCAGCTCTTCTCTCAACCCATCCTCAAACCTGACACATCGTCCATGCTATGTAGCCACGATGCCCCTAGCATACCGGCTCAACCTTAGAAATTTTGCCTCGTACTCCGATACAGACTTACTCCCCTAGACCAGCCTCAAAAATGCCTTCTGCTGTGCATCAATATAACTGGTCCCAACATACTTCTTCTGATAAGCTGTCTTAAAATAGTCCAAGTGAGATCATCCGCTGCTGCACTATCCCGAACCGTGAGTCACCACTGGTATGACTCACCCCGGAGAAGCGACACTATCCCTTTCAGTTTTTCCTTAGCAGTCAGATCCAAGTCATCCATAATTTGCTCCGTCGCCTCTAACTAATACTCAGCCGTATTGGGAGCCACACCAGAAACACCTCAAAATACCTCAGCTCCATTGGCTCGGAGTCGCTCAGATACGAGTTTTGAGCTCCCGTGCCTCCACCTGCTCCAGCCACTCTTTCCAAAGACTCGCAAGATCGCTGTGACAACGCATCATCCCCGTCGATCTCGGTACTCCACACCAAGCGGTGGTGGTGGTGGTATCTCATTCTCGGACCCTTGACCAGACTTGATCGGTTCGATACGGTCATTCTACCGCTACCGCGTCCTCGCACATTATGACCACGTCCCCTAGAACTCATGTCTATAGTCGCGATTTATCTATTTAAGAGATTTTTATGAATTAGCTTTTGCCCACGAAGAAGTTTTATGTAAAGTAATTTGGCAGTGATTCTTTCGGTCATCACAAAGTTTTCATTTTAATTCCTTACCCTCATTCCACGTGTAGGGGTATTCTCGTCATTTCACTACCCGGGGTATTTTCGTAATTTAACCTATCAGGGTATTTTAGTAATAAAATAGGGTTAATTCAAAAACCTTTACAAATCGTAGATATTTTCTAAAAATTTTTGAAATCGGGGTGTTTTGGTAATTTCATAAACCAGGGGTATTTTTATAATTAATTTTTTTTCAAAATATGGTTCCTTGGTGATTTTGTGAAATAAGGGTGTTTTGGTAATTTTTGCAATCCGAGGGGTATTTCGGTAATTTTGAAGTCTAGGGGTATTTTGGTCATTTTGCAAATCAAGGGTAATTTGGTCTTTTTCCAAATCAAGGGTACTGTGGTAATTTTAAAACTAAGGTTTAAAGTGTTTCGAACTAAAATGGCTGGTCCCTTTCGGGTTTTAGTTATTAAATTTAGCCTGTGAATAAGTCATCTCAGCTAGGATGAACCGTCACTACGCACCAAGTAGGATTCGGGTGAAGAGGAGGTGAGTCACTAGGATTGCTTAAATACCAAGCTCCCCCCTGAATCCACTCCTAGACATGCACACAACGGTTGCCACACCGTTAGCTCAGTGACGTACTCACATGTTTGTTTAGTGGATCATTAAGTCTTATGCAATTTGTGTTAGAGTAAGCTATTCCTAGGGTTCAATAATTCCTATTCTACTAATCTACGATCCCGAAATACCTGTTTTCCCACATGTAATTCACACAACAGTCAGAAGTACTTACCTGGGTGGATTGGTGTCGGAGACTCGGTGCCATGCTTCTCAAACCATATATTTTCAAACAAGAACATTTCAGAACCATACTTTAAAACATTTTGGGCCTCGGGCCCACAGCTGAGCCTTTGAACTTGGCTCTGATACCAAAATTGTAGCACCCCAAACCCGGTCAACTCACCATGACCGATTCTGGCATGTTACAAAAGAAAACAGTTTGAAAACTCATTTGTCATTTAGTTTGATAGAAAATGTCCATGTTTGTTAGAGCCCG
This sequence comes from Gossypium rotundifolium, assembly GCA_025506655.1. Lineage (NCBI taxonomy): Eukaryota > Viridiplantae > Streptophyta > Magnoliopsida > Malvales > Malvaceae > Gossypium > Gossypium rotundifolium. The sequence goes on from CP106725.1 coordinate 56,031,509, forward strand.
AATGTATTATTTTTAATTACTTAAAAATCATGTGAAGAACCCTGAATTTAGAAATCATCTTAAGTATCTTTGTTATCATTTCATGAATGCTGTTACCCGATGGTAACTATTGGAAAACTCGAAACGAGGTAAATTTTGGAAAAACTTTGGTTATCAGGTTGTTAAAACAAAACAAGTAATTTACTTTGTCATATTTGAAGATATACCTAAAGCATGCAAAATACTCCAAAAACATAATTCAAAGGCCTTATTACAAACCCAAATAAAATCTAAAATTTAAAATAATGCCCAAAACAAAGTCCATGTAAAACCAAATGTGTTTAATGCATGGCCACCTCGAGTCCATCCGGCTCCTCATCCGCGATCTACGAATCACCTGAAAAGATAAGGGAGAAGGTGAGTCACCAAGACTCAGTGCATAATCCCCCTCCCGATTAATGCAACATGCTTACACACAAGTCATAACCAAGCAATATATCATGCACCCAAACCTAGCCATCCATAACTCCGTTTCTACCCCGTGTGGTACCAAACCACTGGTGGTGCCAAACCACTGGTGACCCAAAGTCACGATTAATCCATCTGTGGGGCCAACCCACGTTGTGATACCAAATCACTGGCGACAATCCCGTAATATCAAATGTGGGGCCAACCCACTGTGGTGCTAAGCCACTGGGACGAGTCGCTATGAGGTGCCAAACCTCTGGTGACCAAAAGTCACGAAATCAACTGTAGTACCAAACCACTGGAGGTGCCAAACCTCTGGTGTCCCAAAGACACGGATATCAAATCTTCCCCCTCCTCTCATATCACCCATGACAATGCAATACTTATGCAGATCATGCCATCATGCTTTAATATGAAACATGCAGCAATTATATCATAGATTATAGTATTAAACAACATATAGCAAAATCATATCAAAACGGACTTACCCGAATCCTTGCTCATACCCATTAAGGTATCATATCAAGATCTACACAATTTTCTGGCTTTTAACATATTCAGGTTATTAACATATTTACTAAGTTATGAAGTGTGCAAGTTACACACCTGTACTAACGCAAACGCTGAATCCCGAAGACCCGATCTACTGCACTAGATCCCCTTGGTCCTACATTCGGCCAACCCAAAACCATTAACAAGTCCATTCGACCATACCAATAAATCCTGAAGGGTTAACGCATGGAACCCCAAACCTTACCTTAATTCCCCTTGAATACTAGCCACCACACAAGATGTGCGAGATCGAACCTTCCCCTACAATCGGCAACCATTAACACTTACTTCAATAGCCTTCGACTTTTCAAACAACTAAAAGAGTGATTAAACTAACATGAATCCTTACCACTTGACTTACCAAATTCAATTGTCAGAGTCTAAAGGGCTTAGATCACTGCTTCCAAAAACTCGAAGAACCTAGGAGAAATCGGTTCCTACAGATGATTAGAAATAATATCAACAAATGCCGAAATTTGGCTTTTGTCTATACATGTCGACAGAGAAGAAGAGGAAGTGAGAACAGAGTTTTGGCCAAGACCACTTACCCTTTTCAAAATCAATTGAAGAAGAACCCAAAGAAGATTTATGTTAGACTGATATTCGGCCAAAATAAATAAGAAGAAAATAGGGGAACTTCGGCAATGGTGGAGAGCAACAAAAGAGATTCGGCTAGAATGGATGTAGAGAATAGAAAAGAAAGTGTAATGGGAGTGGAAAGATTTGGCAAAGGAGAAAGGAGAGGGTTTCGACACAAGGGTTTGAGAAGAGAAAAACAAATGAAGGGGGTAGGGGAATGTTTTCGATTTTGAGCAAAAATAGAAGAAAGAAAAAGAAGAGATGGGGAGGAAGAAGGTTCGACCAAACACCTTAATTGCTGAAAAAGAGAAGAGTAAAAAGATGCCAAGTGGGATTTCGGTTTTCAAAGAAGAAAAGAGAGAATTCAAGAGAGGGTTTCGGTTTACTTCTCAACCGAATGTATCAAGGCTTTTGATAGCTAAAAATGTCACCTCCCAACCGGTTACTCCTCTCACACCAGAGTCCAGATTTCGGCAAAACTCCCTGAATCTCTCTAGCCAACCATTCAAATGAGTTTGAATTAATCAAACTCCTAAATCCCCTCTTCTCCAGCTTATCTGACAGAGTTTGTGCTGAGCACAACTCCTTCCCCCCTTGGCGTCAAAATGGTAAGCAGAAAATGGAATTTCTACTGCTCGAACCTGAGTTCTCCCACCTGCCTGTGGCGTCATTCTCTAGACACCTTAGTGGCGCCTCCTTTGCCACTTCACCAAGGTAGTTCTTATGCTTAACTTCCCCACGAAATATACTTAACCCCTAGCTCCTTCAGCTCCCTTTAACTAACACTTAAAAACAAAATTTTTCCTACAGCTCGGGCCTTCCTTTGGCTTATATCCAGCCTCTAGAACACCCCAAACAACAACACAACAACCACACACATGCAAAGAAATTCAAACACAATAACCCCTATTTAAGGATGTTACAAGGGGTATCGATACTTTGGGAATCTAATGCCTCAATTTAGTGACTGTTAAAGCCTATAGTATCGATACAATAAGAAGTGTATAGATACCTGCTATGAGGTATCGATACCTTGTGGAATGTATTGATACTTGGACAATTTTTCTTTAATTTTTCGAAACATCGAACCTCAAAATAGTATCGACATCAGACAGTGTATCGATAAATTTTAAAAAGCATCGATATTATCTTTAGGGTATTGATACATTTTATTTTTTCTTAATTTTCTTGAACATCAAAACATAGATCAGCACCAATACCAGATAGGGGTGACTACCGCCAGATGTGTGAATGTCTTGACTAGAAATACTGCAGCAAAAAGTTATAGAATAAAACAACCGTGTTCATAAGTAGACGGGTCAAATTGTAATATAGTTTGTTTACAACAAAAAATATGGAAAGCATTTTGAGGATTGTATCTAAAGGATTGCGTATTGGAGAATTTCTTATTAAATTAATTACAAAAAAACAATTACTAATCAGTAGTGTTGATGCATAATTAAAATATTAATTAAACTAATTAAATTAATAACCTAAAATAACCTTATGGAAATTCCTATTCCTAGTGTTAACGATGTGAGTTTTCGGCCTATGATCGATTAAATCCCTAATTATCAATTAAATCAAAAATTAACCTCAACTGAGTTATTTACCATCCTTAGCTAAAAATACCATTTCGGCCTCATCTTCACTAAGGATTACCACCTACGTCACCCTTTCAGTTTCACCGCTTGGCACAAGTTATACTCAACAAGATCTCCTTTTGGTTTCTCATGTCTAGATATTCTACTAGGAGCGTCACTCCCTAATATACTAAGTACTCTTGAATAAACACCCAATTCCAAATAAATAATTACTTAATTAAAAAATTAGTTTCTTAATTAAAAAATTAGTTTCATAACTGAATCATGCAAGATATAAAATACATACAAGAATTTATCCCAATATCCATACAAACGTCAGTTGATTAAGTTAACAAAATATAAATAATGGAATAAAAGAGTAAGGAAAAAGAGAATGCTCAATGATATATAATAGAAGCGCAATTTTGGAATAATCTTTGCTCGCAATTGTCTTCACATTGGAATAGAAAGATTCCGACTAAGTGAACATAAGAAAAACTAAAATAAAACTAAAGAAGAACGAAAGAAAACATAAAATTAAAAAGATGAAATATTGTTTTACTCCCTTGTAATGAGGTTATAATTAGGTTTTTATAGGCTACAATTAAGGTTTAAGTGCCTAAAACGTCCTTGAAATAATTAGGGTTTTAACTGGACAAATACGCCTTAGATGGTTTCCAAAACGCATCTGGATGTGTCCAGGTTTTTGTCATAATGTCGCGATGCCAAGTTCTCCACGTCGTGACGTCGGCCTTGTTTTAGCTTTAGATGCTTCGATGTTTGGTGTCACGCTGCTACATGCTGGTTTCACGACACTGGCATTGTCCTTTGTGTTCTTGATCGTGTGTCGAAGTCTTAAAAAATTGTATAATGAATGATCTAGCCTAAAACTAAGCTGTGACAATGACTTGAGACAAGCGCACCTATCGAACAGTAGTATAGTTTAGTGGCAAGACTAGATTGTCGAACCCAAAGGAACCAAAAGTACTAATACTAACTTTCTTTTTATTATTTAACCTAAGAATTAAAGGAATTGTTGTTTAACCTAAAATTAACTAACTACTAAGCTAAAGATGCTAAGACAAAGAGAATGAATTGGGGAAAATACTTGAGGGAAAAACTAATTGATTAAGACAATACCCGAGGAAGAATCCACCTATACTTGACTTGTTATCTAACTCTGAACCAGATGATTCATTCACTTGACTTGATCCGTAAGATTCCCTAATTTATATTAATACCTCTCTCGAGGCTACTAACGTCTAACCCTAGGTTGATTAATTGAAATATCTTTCTAATTAAAACCTCTAGAATTTCATTAACTCGATCTATGGACTCCCATATTAGGTTTGACCCTAATTCGACAGATTTTCGTCATCCTATCTCTAGGGTTGTGATCAACTCCGTTTAACTATGCTAGATCTACTCTTAAACAAGGTCTATTCCTCCTCTGCCTAAGAGCATAAATGCTTGAATCAATATCCTGAAATATCAAAACAAGAATTAGGAACAAATAGTTAAGAACAAATAAAGTATTTATCATACAGTTCAGAAAACAATAACAAGATCCGTCTTAGGTTTCATCCCCCTCAGGTATTTAAGGGGTTTAGTTCATAATCATAAAAGAATACATCTCAGAAGAAAATATAAAATGAAACATAAATAAAACCCTAAAACCCCCTGAAGGAATTGAAGGAGAGTTTCTCAGTCTTGAGTATGATTAAACTTCTTGAGATAAATCAAGCGGCTTTCTTGAGTGAATCCCCAATTGACCCTACGGCTTGGCTCTTTGGCCTAGCTGAACGCCCCCTTGAAGGTTGGCCTCTATAGGTGTTTATATAGGCTTTTGGAATGTCTTTCTTTGCCTATAAGTACCCTAATCCGAATGAAACTCTTCTTTGCTATGGCAGGGACACACTCGTGTGCCATGCCCGTGTAATTCGAGTAATAGGTCGTGGTCAGTCTTGCTAAGAGGCACGGCTATGTGACTCGGGGTCCAGGCCGTGCGAATTTCGTACTTTGGCCCATTTTCTCCATTTTCGGCCCGTTTCTCTTTCTTTTCATCCTCCGGTGCTCTCTTGAGTATAAAACATGAAAACAAAGGATTAAGAGCACCTATTTCCATAATTAAAGGGATAAAGCATCCAAAAGTATGCTAAATGTGGGATTAAAATATGTGTATATTATGGTTTATCAGTTCTTTTACTCGAAATGGCACCTTATGCACTCAAGTAGCCTGTTAGTCATTCTCGAGGCCTGAGTTGGCCTAATAGGTCATCGAAACACTAGAAAATGCATAAAAATACTTATGTTGCTAATAATTAAGTCTAAGCTACTAAAACAGAAAATGAAACAAAATAACATAAAATGACTTGAAATTAGGCTCATTAAGTGTCGAAAAATAGTCTAATTTGTCACAACGAATTGTGGTAGATCAAACTCCTTCATACTTAACTCGTTGCTTGTCCTAAAGCAAACAAGAAAAAAATAAAAGACAAAGAAAAAATAAAAGTGCAATATAATTAAAGTACTTGAGCGTGCTTCATACACGAGATTGGATTGGAGCATTGAAAAAAAGGAAGATTTGCTCAACCAGTAATTCTATATAGATGTCTAAACGATTTACAATTTTTACATTCAAACATGCTAGTTCAAATATGTTACAAAGAAAATAAGTCAAAGAAAGTTAAACATATGACTCCATGAAAATCTATACACGAGTATAACATTTACGGTTGGAGAATACATGTAGTTCAAACTCTGATTACTCATTTCCTTTTATCCATGCTTTGAACTCTAATACAATATTCACAAGTGTAAGCAATATACGAGTATTTTTTTTCCAATAGGAGTGAGATTTTCTCAATTACTCATATTTTTAGATTTATTTCACTGTGTTCACTCTTCACTCTCTTGGCTTTTAACCGTTTTATGCTTTTATAACACTCGTTTTAGTTTTAACCCTCACAATGCTTTTAGTCACTCATTACTTTTTATTTTTAGGCACTTACTTGTAAGGATTTTAATACTTATTATACTATACTATTTTAATAACCATGGATTCAATACTCGAGTATTCGAATTTAAACAACCTAGAATTCAACAAATATATATGCCTACTTGTATATACCTTTATCATTTGGTACGTGTAACTCTTTTTTCTATTTATAGTTTAACAAATTGAATTAACTAGTCTAAATTCAAACAACCTAAAATCTTTTATTCTTAAGCTAAATTTACAGTTTAAAAAAATAATCTATTTACATGCTCCTAACCAATCACTTGTATCTCTACAAGCTCAAGCACAAACAAAACACACAATAAAAAAATTAACTACTAAAACTAAGCAAAAATAATGGAACAATTAAAAAAAATTCTATGTCATCCCCACACTTTATTTGGCACATTATCCCCAATGTGCACCTAAAAATTAATAAGAAATGAAATTACCCATTTTGTCTTGAACAGTTTCTAAGGTTAGTTGGGACATCTCCCCTTGTCGGTTCAGCTTGAATATGTAGTTCCTTCTAAAGTACGGAGTTCCTACACAAAAAGAAAATAAAAATACTTTTATTTTAAGGAAACTAAATAAAACAAACAATTAATTTTTTTCTCCCTTAAAGATCAATGAAGTCATCATCATTTAACTCCTCGGTATGGTTGTCCTCGTCAGAATTGACCATATTCTCATTTCCTCTTTTGGTGGATGGTATGTTCTGTGTGGGTCGGGTGGTGTTGGATGGATCAACATTCGTTGAAGCTTTCCAAAATGGAGGTGGTTGTGGACATCGAAATGAATCTATGCTAAATTTTTGACTAGATGGCTCATTACCTTCCCGTATCCATAGTTGCACTTGGCGTAGTACTCAAGATATGCTTTTATACATCGGCCCATTTCTTCACTCATGGGAGCTATCGAAGTTGCCCTCTTTTGTTTCACCCTTAATGGTACGAGTTGTAGCTCTTCAGTTGGTTCCTCAGGGTCTATTCCAACACTGGCCCTCCTACACATCTCCATGATCAAATGCAGTTAAGGAAGCCCTCATGTATGCCCTCCTGCACACTTCCTTATGTTGTGGATGATTTGGTCTCCCACATTTATCTGTTGATTATGTAAAATAGCATGTAGCAGAATGGCACGACCACAGGTAACTTCTGTGATGTGTTGTACAAGAAAAAAATTCGCACAAATAAAATAGATCCACATTATTTCTTTAGAGAGCATTACAGATTGTTGAAATTGTATTGGGTCATTTTTTCCCACCCTAAAAACCCAAGTACCTCATCTTTTATTTTGAAAATTTATAATTACCTCATAGTCTACTTTACCTTCTTATAAATTGTTATAAAAATCCAAGTCATAATGAGGTGTTCTATGAATGGCTTCGATTGCAACTGGAGAGGCATAAACACCTATCACGAAGACCCTTCGGTCTTTTGACTTAGGAAAATTTGCATAAAATTCCTGAACTATCAAGATAACAACGGGTTTAGGGGTAACCAGCAAAAAAATGGAATACTTTAGGTGCTCGACCTTAGTTATGATCGGGTCGTGAAATAATTGCATGGAAAATCGAATCCATGTTCGGGGATTAGTGGTTTATCTAAAAAATTGCTGAATCTTTTAACAACATTATTGTAGATCAATCATTTCCTCAGATCGTTGGGATTATCGCACTCCTTGGTTTACCGAGACGTTGTTCGTTTATGAGAACCCATGACTAATTTTCAAATATGATTCCAACAACCAATAATCACAGTAAAATCAATTTTAAATTTGGTTCTCTAATCTAATTCTTGAATTTGTGCACAACTATACCAATGAAGATTAGAAAGAGAATTAATATCCCTGAGTTTTCATTTGTCGCCACGACCGAATTGTGGTGCTTCCTTGTTGGCCACTATCGATTCCTTTTCAGAGAAGTTGTTTGTTACAGTTTGAAGGGGGTTTATTTAACTATTAAAACCTAAAAAAGATGAAAAAGAAAAGAAAAATATGGAAAGGATGAGGAATCAATGTTTCGGGAGTGAAAGAGGATGAAGAAGCAATGCGGTTGTGGTTGTGGAGGCAGAGAATGACTGAGAAAAGAGAGGAGAAAGCTGTTTTGGGCTTCGTCCTTTTTATTTTCTTCGTCTAGTTGTGACGTGCGAAATCGGCTCGTCACGACATCTCCTATCCGTTTCAAGTTCTAAGGTCGTTACATTTTTGCTCGTCACGACGTTGGTTTGCGGCTCGTCACAATGTCACTTATTTATTCAAAATCTAGGCTGTTACACTTCGGCTCGTCATGACGTGTATGTAATTGGTGTTGTAATGTAGGATGGTCGTTGTGATGATGTCCCCTGTTATTTGGCACTTTATTGGACTGCTCTTCATGACGTGATCTTGACTCGTTGGGACATAGGAGCTCATCGTAAGGATGCGATGCCACATTGGAACGTGGGTGGCTAATCAGGACGATGGGATGTCCCTCGGTGGGACGTCACTCACTGTTTTGGCCTTCCTCATGCATGAAATTTCTATTTTCTTGATTTGTTAGTTCTCCTCGACAACCCTTATAGAAAAAACATAAAAACATCTAAATTAAAACAAAATAAAATAATCAAACTACAATTAAAATTTTGAAATTAAAAGAAATTTAAATGAGAATCCTTTTTAGACACGGACGACGTCGTATCGCCCCAAATTAGAACTTCCAACTGGTCCTCGACACTTTGATTAGTCATTTGTTCCATTGTCGATGTATCTGAACCAAAAATTTTGGTTGATTCCAATGATATTGCCCCCAAACTATTGTGAATGGCACTATATATTACAGAAGTTGTACATCCAACGTACCAGCTTTCGGCTCCTTATCTATTCAAACTCAGGCTTTTACTTACATTACGAGTCACGCATACATAGCTTGTCATCCACTCAGGATTTTGTTATGCCACATTATAAACATCACAAGTGAATAAATCCATATACAGATTTAGGATCCATTCTACTTGAATCTAGTTCGATGTACTGTAACTTCCCAAACCTGGCCTAGACGTTATGGCTACATTAGCCACCGAAATGGCAAAGCTAACTTACGTTACTTTTGGAAACCTTAATAAACTCATTTTTATAGAAAACCATAGTTGTACTTTGAGTTAGCTTAAAAGCATTAATTCATTAGGTCGTGTATACTTAGGATTCATTTTATTGTTGATAGTGTTGTTTTAGAAAAACCGTTTGCTTGTCGATCTTCTTACAAGAAAACTTGATGTTAAACTAATGTAGCGGAAAAAACTATTTTTCAATTAATTTTGGAAACTTAGTTTCCTTATCTATTTGTTTTTCAAAAACAGTTCCTTTGCAATGCAGTGGAAACTAGGGAACAATATCAAATTTTTCTTAATCCCGATATCATGCATTTTTCAGTTATTATGCTTGAGTAATCCATGCATGCAAAAATCCATAAAAGAAAAGTTACCAAGCCACGGCATAAATCAATAACATTCAAATATGTAACATGATACAATGCAAAAGTTTGAAGGGGTTTATTTAACTATTAAAACCTAAAAAGATGAAAAAGAAAAGAAAAATATGGAAAGGATGAGGAATCAATGTTTCGGGAGTGAAAGAGGATGAAGAAGCAATGCGGTTGTGGTTGTGGAGGCAGAGAATGACTGAGAAAAGAGAGGAGAAAGCTGTTTTGGGCTTCGTCCTTTTTATTTTCTTCGTCTAGTTGTGACGTGCGAAATCGGCTCGTCACGACATCTCCTATCCGTTTCAAGTTCTAAGGTCGTTACATTTTTGCTCGTCGCGACGTTGGTTTGCGGCTCGTCACAATGTCACTTATTTATTCAAAATCTAGGCTGTTACACTTCGGCTCGTCATGACGTGTATGTAATTGGTGTTGTAATGTAGGATGGTCGTTGTGATGATGTCCCCTGTTATTTGGCACTTTATTGGACTGCTCTTCATGACGTGATCTTGACTCGTTGGGACATAGGAGCTCATCGTAAGGATGCGATGCCACATTGGAACGTGGGTGGCTAATCAGGACGATGGGATGTCCCTCGGTGGGACGTCACTCACTGTTTTGGCCTTCCTCATGCATGAAATTTCTATTTTCTTGATTTGTTAGTTCTCCTCGACAACCCTTATAGAAAAAAACATAAAAACATCTAAATTAAAACAAAATAAAAATAATCAAACTACAATTAAAATTTTGAAATTAAAAGAAATTTAAATGAGAATCCTTTTTTAGACACGGGACGATACGTATCGCCCCCAAATTAGAACTTTCAACTGGTCCTCGACACTTTGATTAGTTATTTGTTCCATTGTCGATGTATCTGAACCAAAAATTTTGGTTGATTCCAATGATATTGCCCCCAAACTATTGTGAATGGCACTATATATTACGAAGTTGTACATCCAACGTACCGACTTTCGGCTCCTTATCTATTCAAACTCGAGCTTTTACTTACATTACGAGTCACGCATACATAGCTTGTCATCCACTCGAGATTTTGTTATGCCACATTATAAACATCACAAGTGAATAAATCCATATCTGATTTAGGATCCATTCTACTTGAATCTAGTTCGATGTCTTGTAACTTCCCAAACTGGCCTAGAGCGTTATGGCTACATTAGCCACCTAAATGCATAAGCTAACTTACGTTACTTTTGGAAACCTTAATAAACTCATTTTATAGAAAACCATAGTTGTACTTTGAGTTAGCTTAAAACCATTAATTCATTAGGTCGTGTATACTTAGGATTCATTTTATTGTTGATAGTGTTGTTTTAGAAAACCGTTTGCTTGTCGATCTTCTTACAAGAAAACTTGATGTTAAACTAATGTAGCGGAAAAACTATTTTCAATTAATTTTGGAAACTTAGTTGCCTTATCTATTTGTTTTCAAAAAGCAGTTCCTTTGCAATGCAGAGGAAACTAGGGAACAATATCAAATTTTTCTTAATCCCGATATCATGCATTTTTCAGTTATTATGCTTGAGTAATCCATGCATGCAAAAATCCATAAAAGAAAAGTTACCAAGCCACAGACCAGAAGTCGTTAAAAATTATAAACTGAAACCAATAGAGACTAATTAATACTTATTAAAAAAATAATTTGAGGTCCAAGTTGATTCTCCGAATGCCGAGTCTGGTCCTAATTTCAAGGTTTACCTGAAAAGTTAAACACTATTAGGATTGAGCTTATGAAAAGCTTAGTGTAAGTCGAACAATTACTTAAACGGACATAAATATCAAATACAGTGAAACATATTAGAATTAAGCAAAGATCACAAAACCATCATAGGAATTTCATATCATTACATATCCATTATCAAATTGATGTCAAACGGTGTATGAGTATGAGGCATCATTCATTCGAGTAACAATCATTCATTTCAATATCATTCAATACAACAAAATAAAATACGTAGCATAAATCAATAACATTCAAATATGTAATGCACATGATACAATGCAAAAAGGTTCCTACCCATACCATCTGCTACACAACACGTGTTCCCTAAAACCCATCATTCGAACTCCAAAACATTATGGGCTTAAGCTAGTCGTGATTAAAACTACCGATAACACTATGCAAAAAATTATACCAGTAAAAATGTAGACAAGCTGCCAGTAAAAATGCGATAAATTTCCTTTCCCTTCGGTACTTGGAAACACAAAAAATATACACACATTTTCATGCCCTTTTTAACTCAAATTCATGCAGTTTAGGTAAAATTCTTGTCGAAAAATATATAATTATTATAAAATAATTAAATTGTACTTAAATTATGAACATGTTGAATTTTAATTAATTTTATAATAAATTTTGATTAATTTTGATCATTTTCGACAAATTTACACGAAGAGCGAAAAATGGCTCGGCAGATACTGCTAAAAGCGTAAAACCGAGAAGCAATTTGAAGCATCAAGGCGAATTAATTTTTCAGCCTAAGACTGTCCAAATTATGTGTATCAATTCATAATATAATTAATTTTAATTTTAATCCAATTTTATTTGGATTAAATAAATTATTATTAATTAATTATGAAAAGTGGCCCAATTGAGCTGAACCGAGAAAATCGATCCAACCGAGTACTGGGCAGCCCAAAACTGTCCCACATGCTGACCCAATCAGATTTTTTGGCTGACTATTTTGCATGCAAAATATCCCTTGAAGACTCCTTCAAATTTCATTCAAACCCCTCCACTATTTTTGCCTTTCAAGATTTGCCCCTACCTTAAAATAGCAAGTTTGAAACCTTTCGTAAGGTAACTAATGAATTAATTATTTGAGCGGATTGAAATTGTAATTAATTAACACGATACTTAATCAGTGCATGTTTAATCATCTAATGTAGCTGAGGATGAAATTAGCAACGATATCTAATGATACATTAGCCTTGCATAAATTGCAAGATTATTGTGATTAAAGTATTTCAAGGTAGAAATACATTGTTACCTCACGTAATCTTTTATGTGCTTATGAGATTGAATTAATTGTTTGAATTGGCATAGAGATATGTACAAGAGATTATTTTAATTTCATAAGTATGTATGTGCATTAACACATTTACTTATTAAAATTTGTTTAATTGATTGAATTGACATAGAGATACAGTCAAGAGATAAATGGATTTTGGTAGGTAAGTATATTGATAAGTTAGCAAATTCCCGAGTTGCCATAATTTTTTTCGTAAAAACATGAACATGAGTTTAATAATTCTAAGTTAAGAAATGTAATTAATCTAACACAATTATGTCATCTTGATTAAACTCATCTTTTGAAATCGTGCATTGGAACTTTTATTTCATATTTATTCATTTTACTTAGTTAAAAATCTTAGTTTTTAATCACCTTCTCAAATCAAAATACATTTTTTCACCAAAGTGTTTTGAATTGCATTCATAAATAATTCTTTTTACAGTCACTGTGAGTACGATAACTCGACATTTACTTGTCACTTTATTACTTGCTGCGATTGTGTACACTTGCACATTTCTGTCATTCCAGTACTCCCGGTTCAGTGCACTGACTACGAATAATGTAGACTTAATATGCCACTGGTACTCCACGGAACTCCCCCGTCAACCACAAAATCTCAACCCAATGCATATGCAATATGTCACACAATCTCATACATAATCATATCTCAATACTTTTCATATTCAGTTGAAATACTCAACATGTCCTCAATAATCACATAATTTCAGTAAATGGAAACAGTGTTCCAATCTTTCAATTTACCATTGTGTTGGTATCAATCAATATCGCTCAATTTCTCATACTTTATGGATTTTCATTGTGCATAAATAGCACCCTTTTCAGTACAATATAAAAAATATCTCATGCATTTAAATCATACATAAGCTTAATATCTCAACAAATTATATCATTCAGTCAAACATTCTCATATCTCATAACTCAAATATGCAATTACAAACTCAATCAAACATTCATACTATCAAACTAGCAATTCTGCCAACATGTCAATCTTTAAAGGCTCGAAAAATACCTGATTCGACCACTTACAAAATCAATAATTTGGCTATTAAGCCAATCCAATCAGCAAGCTAATTTATCAAATATAAATGATATTTAACATTTTCAAACAATTTTATGAGTTTAGGACCCACACCTTATTTTCGCTTCCTTCAACACACTAGCGAATCTACCAATTTTCCTTAATAATTCCTTAAACGAATCTAAACTGAAATTAAGTATAAATTTAATAAATTTACCATTAAACAAGCCGCCAAGCACCCACTTATGAGTTCAAACCAATCGTTGAAATTATAACTATTTTGCAAATCCAAACTATTTAGATTTCTTACACTATTTTGTTGTGAATCGTGTGCACAAATGACTTTCGGCTTTACGGTTGATTTGGGGTGTTATGGTCAACACCTAACACAATTATATATTGGAAAATCAGTAGATAATATTGATTAAAATCCCTCATTTAATCAATCCATAACCTTTTCCCAACAACTTTGTCGAAACAACAAACTAGTTATCCTTAATTGCACTTATGCTTCACGATTTGTGGGATCCGATTAGCTAATTGATCAAGAACATCTCTCCCTAATTACCATGTGATTAAAGTCTGGTTAGGATGGTTCAACAATACAATTTAATTCTGGAAAAATATGGGCAAGACCCAAGAAATAAAATAGTCCCTTTTCTTCCACATAGGCTTACGCACCACCAACCATGGTGGCAAAAATTAGGGCTGGATTTTAAAACCGTTTGAGATCTCATTAAAATCTGAAAAAATACCTTTGTAAAAATTTAAAATCCCCAATTTATATATCTGGAAATTTTGGTTTTTAATTGAAAAGATTAATCAAGAAATTGAAGTGCAAAGAGATTTTTACCCAAGCTAGTTGAGAGAAACGATAATGGCACTTTCTTGGCAATGTTCGGGATTGATCTTGGGGTTCAAGATTTCAGATTTAGGGTTGATTTAGTTGAGGATAAATGGAAGCAATAGATTAAAGGAGATGGTGCCCAATCTTGATGCAAAAAGAAGAAGAAAAAGATGGTAAAATGGGAGGTGTAGGGGACGACAACAATGGGAGAAAGAAAGAAAATTGAAGAGAAAAGATGAGAGGAAGATGGTGAACGGCTAGGGTAGGTAAAAACTGAATTAAAGGCTAAAAAATACAATAAAAAAGTTATATTTATACTAAGAGTTCAAGGGTATGGATGGCACACACATTAAAAAAAAAAGGGATTTTGCAAAATTTAATTATTTCGCAAGGGAAAGGATTCAAACTTGGGACCTCATTTAATTTCCATGCTTTCTCATATTTCTTTTAACCATTAGGCTTTTTCCTCATTCTTGAAATAATTTTTTAATATTTATTTAAAAATTAAGACATGTCACATACTAGGGTTTAAGGAAAATTTTGCAAAATAATAAAAATGATGCAAGGAATTTAAACTTGGGTTGCAAGAAATGTTTCACTTACACTTAACCAAAAAATTAATACCTCATTTATTTCCTAAAAATGCATAGATAATCTCAAAAATTAAGGCACAACCACTCTCTCTTGATTCACAAACCCGATTTTACTAACCCTCGATTTTTGGGATGTTACATGTACTATCAATCCATTCAGTCACATCTATGTCTCTATCTTCTAGGAGTCATCCACTCTGATGCCGAAGAAAAAGCATCTCCCCAATTGGACTTGATAGACAACTTATTAATCTTTCAATCGATTTTCTCATTTCCAATTAGACTAAGAACATGTTTAGGTTTGTCTACTAATATAAGTTGTCTTTCTATAGGACGATCTGACCACGTAATACTGCTTAGTATTGGTTTAAATATTAGACAACTAACGAGCAACATTTACTTCTATTTTTCTTTGTGTGCAAAAACCATATAAGGAGAATTATACAAAGTATATTTATGTAATCAATGAATTTGTTTTATTAACTAATCTATTAGAAAAAAAATTACAAGTTTACAAACGAATATACTAGATTCAGGGCGCCAAATCCAACAGTTGGGACCTCGTTGAGTAAAAGTACCACAAAACTCCCTATACTATACCCTAGATTGCATTTTAGCCCATTTATTGAAAAATGGGAATACTAGCACTTGTACGTTAGATGAGTGAGCAAAATAACCCCTTGTTACTATTGCACCGTTAAATGTTTGTTTTGGTTTTTCTATATAAGGTATAGTAACAAATTTATCCTTCAAATTTTACAAATTTATTCATTTGACCCTTATCCTTTTATTGGAAGTAAATTAGAAATTTTTGAAACTAATAAGGCTAAAGGGTCAAAAGGTCTTAGTAACAAATTTAAAAATTAATTAAGCCCTTTTAAAATTTAAAATTATTAAAAATAATTAAAATTATAAACATATTTTATACAAAATTTAATAAAAATTTTAAAATTTTAATTAAAAATAATACCGACCCAATAAAAGAGTAGGGTCATTTTAAAAAAAATCATATAACCATTAGATTTTAATGGGTCAATATTGTTATTTTTAATAAAATTTTATAAAACTTAAAATTTTTATAATTTTATAATATTATATTTTTAAATAAATTTTAAATTTTAAAAGGGTTTGATTGATTTTTAAAAAATTTGTTACTAAAGTCTTTTGACCCTTTAGCCTTATTAGTTTACAAAATTTATAATTTACTTCCTATAAAAGAGTAGGGTCAAATTCAATAAATGTGTAAAGGTTAAATATCAAATTTGTTGTTATACCTTATGTATAAACACTAAAGCAAACATTTAATGATGCAATTTTAAACGAGGAGTTATTTTGTGTTGAATCTGTGTCCTAAGTGTAGTATTTTTATTTGTATACATTTGTATTTTTGAAAAATTGGTTTAATAATATCCATTAATTATATTAATATCCTTTGTATATCATCCTCAATGTTTTTGAATGCAAAGCAAACTAAAAGCAAATATAGACTCACTAGTTATCTAACTTTTAACTAATGCTAAGCAATATTGTGTGGTCGGATTGTAATACGGAAAGACAAATTATATTAGTAGATTAATCTAAACATTTTCTTAGTCTAATCGGAAATAAGAAAATCGATTGAAAGATTAATATTGTAACAACCCTTTTTCAACGATGTCGAAAATAATGGTTTTGGGACCACAATTCTGACATGTAATTCTATAAATATTAATTATTTAATATTTCCAAGGTCATTAGTGTCATATTGAAATTTGGTTCATTAATTTTAATGTTTGGGTAGTTAATTAAGGAAAAGGATTAATCATAAAAATTACAAAAGTTACTCGCTATTGATTTTTATTAATTAAATGACTTAAATGGTAAAAGTGAGAGTTTTATGTTGTAATTAGATAATATTATTTTGTAATAGATAGTTTATGAATAGGAAATAAACAAATTATATGTCATTTTATATTAAAATGTTAAAATAATAATAATAAAAGGAAAAACATAAATACATGTTGTCATCTTCTTCATTTTGAACTCTTACCATCGAAACTCCATTGTTAACTTAGCTTGAAGGTTCAACCAACTTGTATCTTTGCATATGAAGAATTGGTGGATAATTAAGGAAAAGAAAAAATTATAGATTAGTCTTTGATATTGCTATCTTTGTTGTTTGGATCTGATAAGTTTATACAGTATTATTTTATATATTTTGATAATGTTTTATTCAGTTGTATATATTGTGGAAGTTAAATGTAGGTTTGAATGTTGTTTGTGATGATGCCCAACAGCATATTGATTAGAACTAGGAAAATAACATGTTTTAGTATGTTTTTGGTATGTCTCGAATAGGTTAAATGAATGGTTAATGGTATGCTTGTGGCCTAAGTAAGTTATTACATGTATGACTTGTATTTTAAGGTACATGTTGGCACACACGGGTTACCACACAGGCTGGAACGTGGCTGTGTGTCACACATGGGTAAGTGACCCGACCGTGTGTTCTATTTGATTTTTGATGACTTTAGGTACACACGACCACAATCTATTACACAGCCTGACGACACATCGGTGTGATCCTTTTATACATGATATCAGCCTGTTGCACGATTTGGGGGCACGACTTGCATAAAAAATCAAATGAATAGAAATGGATGGAAATGATAAAATTAGAGAAATGAGTCACATTCGAAAATGAATGTGTTTTATCACTAAGTATAGAAATGACTTGAGAAATAATTTAAGTTTTTTGAATTATTATTTAATTAAATAATTGAAATTCAAAATGAAATTAAACTAATTAGTCATTACGAGTCATTGAATATAAAAGTTAAATAAATTTTCTCATAGATTCTTTTATAGTAAAGTTGTCATGACTTTAACGGTTTAGAATTGGGTTGGAAAAATTATCTAATTGAAAATTTAATTTATCGATTAAATTAATTTATGGATAATTTTATTTTGGGAAATAGAAAATCATATATTTGGTTGGATTAAATTAAATTATAAAGTGTTGAGCTAAAAGTCTAAAGAATGCATATATTTGGACCAATAGGAGAGGCCCAAGACATTCCTAGTGTATTTAACTAGGAAGTGTAGCCTCGTTTTCTAGTTAAACTAGAAGACTAGTATTCTATTAAATAAGTAGTATTTGTGGGTTAAATTTTAGATATATGTCAATTTTAAAAAGAAATTAGGATTTTAAGGCGATTTTGCTATATTGAGAGAAATAGACTGATTTTGGAGGGAGAAATAGAAAACGCGTCCAGTAGGATGTATTTTCAATTGAAAGCGCGTCCTACAGGGGGCACTTTTCTGAATTTTTTTAACATGTTAGCTCCTTTAGTCAGATGGTTAAATGTTAGTAGTTTTATTCTTGAGTCTTGGGTTTGATTCCTCTCTTACACATTATAGGAACCCAATTTTCCCCGGGCCCATACCAAAATAGAAAAATAAATAATGTTTTTTTAAACAGTTCAATACAAACCCAAATTAAACAGCCCAAATAGACCCTTAGCCCAAAATTACCCGTGGCCCAATTACACCCATTAACCCAAACTTAGCAGACCTAACCTACCCAGACCCAACCAAGCCCAAAACCAAAATGGCCCAAGGACTAAACAAAATTAGCAGAGCCCTAGGTTTCTCCCTCGCGCCGGAAGCCCTATCCATTGCGCCATAATCCACGCCAATCCTCGGTCACACCGCCATCAACGCCTGCAATCCGCGTTTAGCCATCGTCGAGATCTTCACTCCTGCACAGAAAAGGAAAGAACAGCGAGCATGACAATCTTTTTTCCTTTTTATTTTCATTTTAAAGGCTATAAAAAGCCTACAAAAATCTGTAAATGACACGAATAGATACAGAAAAAAAAAAGCAAAGAATACAAAGATATTCAAGAAATATAGAGAAATAAAAACATAAAAATTTCATTACAGAGGTTTTTTTTTTTATACTCTATTTTGTCCTTATTTTTTATATATATACATTTTTACATATAGACACTTTTTAAAATAAAAAGAGAGGGGGATTACCTTTCGAAGGCGCAAAAAAATTGAACCGTTCGTGGTGGCGCGTGTAGTGCGTGGGACGTACAGCCCGGAGGTCCGGTGATCAACCCAGAATAGAGGAGGGGAGAATTCCAGAGAATTTTTTGAAGTTTTTTTTTGAGAAACAGTTTAAAATGATTTTCAGCCGATTTTTCAATTTATATAGGGGCTTAAAAATGACGCTTTTTGCTTAAGCTGATAAACACAAAATGAAGTCGTTCGGGCTTTAGGATCCGCATGTTGACCCGATAACCCAGGCAGGATCCGCGCGTTTTGTTAAAAGGGTCTAATTTCCACTTTGGCCCTTCCGCATTATTTCAATTTTACAATTAAGTCCTATTATGTTTTTATTTTTATAATTTAACCCTGAAATTTACTTGCTGTTTTAATTTAATCCTCCTTTCTTTATTTTTTTTATTTTGTTAATTTTGTTAAAAATACATATATATAAAAAAATTATTTTTTATTTCTTTAATTATTATATATTATTTTACTTGGTTTAATAATTTATATATTATTTTATAATTTATATGTCATTTATTATATTATATTTTTAATTTAATTTATATTATATATTATTAAAATTTTGTTTTGTATAAAGTCTATTATATAACCTATTTTATTTATATTATTTATTACATATAATTTTTATGATTAATATATTATATATATTTTATATAAAATTATTATATACTATTTATTAATTATTTTTCTTTATTATATATAGTTATTTATACATGTATTAAATTATTAAATTATATATATTATTTATAATTTTTTTACTTTTAATTTTTGTTATTATATATATATATTAAATCATTTTTAAAAAAATCATCATATTCTTTTTATTCAATGTTTAAATATGTTATTCTTTTTTCATTTAATTTTGTTATTTCATAAAATTTTCAATTTTTGCTATTTATTTTGTATTTCATGTTTATTTTATTTATTACATATAATTTTTATGATTAATATATTCTATATATTTTTATATAAAATTATTATATACTATTATTAATTATTTTTCTTTATTATATATAGTTATTTATACATGTATTAAATTATTAAATTATATATATTATTTATAAGTATTTTTTTACTTTTAATTTTCGTTATATATATATATATATTAAATCATTTTAAAAAAATCATCATATTCTTTTTATTCAATGTTTAAATATGTTATTCTTTTTTCATTTAATTTTTTATTTCATGAAAATTTCAATTATTTCTATTTATTTTGTATTTCATGTTTATTTATTTATATTCTTTAGATCGTTTATTATTGTTTAGCATAGTTCATTATATATTTATGTTATATTATTCTTTTATTATTTATTGTTAGTATTATTTTATAATTATGTAGAATTGCTATTAAATATATATGTTGTATACTCAAACCATTGTTTTATAAAAAAAAATTTTGATGCATTTTTAATAATTTAAAAATACGGTGATATATGATATTTGGGGACTTCGAAAAGAATTGTGCCCTAACTTACTGGGTTTCGATTTTTCTCGTAGAACTTAAAGTATTAGATATCTCTTCTCTTTTAAAACCGAAACTTACAAATTTCAAATAAAAAAAACCTATTCTTGGAAATTCAAAACGTTGTGGCCTAACTTACTGGATTTGATGTTTTGTGTCTCAAGGTAGGAATTTTCTAAAATAAAGGCGTACCTAGTTTCGAAGTTGTGAGATGCTATATCCTAACTTACTGGGTATAGTGTTTTATTTCTTTGAGATAGGTAAGTCTAGGTTTTTCTTCAAATAAAAGGATCATTTTATTAAAGAAAATTTAGTTTCAACACTAGGACATGATTTTATCAATTAGGTACCAATTTTTAGGTGTTATGAGGGTGCTAACCCTTCCTCATACGTAACCGACTCCCGAACCCATTTGTCTCGTTTTTCGTAGACCAAAATTAGTATTTTGAAATAAAACATTTTTTAAGGTGATCCAATCACACCTAAGTAAAAATGGATTGGTGGCGACTCCCATTTTCGTTTTTAAAAGTCGATCCCCGTTTTTATAAAACTTTTAAAAATGGTTTCGACAGCTTGGCGACTCCACTGGGGACAATAAGAGAGTCAAGCCATAAAATTGATAATTTCATGTCCTTTTGTCTGAATTTAAAATTCTGATTTAAAAAAAAAACATGATCCTTTTATCGCATGTTGTTTTAATATATATCTCTGTATTACATTGCATGACCGTTGTGGTCACACCTTTAAGTGGGAGTGAGAAACTATGCCTTCGTGAGGTTTTCACCTCCGCATAGGCTAGTGGACTGCTTCCGGGATACATCCGTACCTATGTCTTCGTGAGGCTTTCACCTCCACATAGTCATAGGGAAATGTATTCCCCTGAACTGAACTTGGTCCGTATGAGCCTATAATGGGTGAAGATCGAGGAATCTGCTGGTTCAGGTACCCTCAACTTTAGAACTAAACCGCATATAGTGAACCTTAAGAGCCCACCTTAGGTAGAACTATGTCAAAACTTAGTGGTCACCCAGATAGGTGTTTGTTTATTTCATTTGCTTTATATTCCATAGTACTAACTTGTTGTGTTTTATTCTTTTGTGTATATCATTTCATATTTTAAGAGGTATCGATTCACGGTCAGTTTCTAAGTTAGAAAGCTGGTTATGGAGAACGAATTCCTTGATAAAGTGTAAGACAATGTAGTCATTCGTATATGGTCAGAGCAAAGGCAATTAGAGAAAAAGGGTTGTAGAATTTTAATGTCCCTTTAAGTTCCTAAGGGTTTCTTGTTTCATATATTTATATATTGGTTTTTTCTTTTTGGACTTCAGGGTATGGGTTCATTTGAGTAAGAGGGAAATGGTGCAGCGCTGGAATCCCTACCTCCTCCACCACCTGTGCCTTCGGATGTTGAAGAAGATTGTACAACACCCTATGGCAAGGCGTGGTGTTGGAACTAAGAGGGCAGAAGGTAACTATCCTCACCAATCACTTCAAACTAAGTGTGGGGAACATGGATGGGCACTTCTACCATTACAAAGTTTCTCATTCATATGAAGATGGTCGCCTTGTGGATGGTAAGGGTGTTGGAAGGAAAGTGATTGACAGAGTGCATGATACCTACAGAAATGATTTGGATGGAAGGAATTTTGCATATGATGGTGAAAAAATTTTATTTGCTATAGGTCCGCTACCAAACCTCTCGGCTCCTCGTTGTGATCCAAACAACATTGCAAGGGATTTGATTCGTTGTGGAGAAATGAAAGGAATTTATATTGATCCCCCATTTGATATATTCAAAGAGATAAACCAGAATAGACGTCTTTCACCTGTGGTTAGAGTTGGAAAAATGTTTGAACAGATACAATTTAAACTTCTTGGAGCTTCGCAGTTTCTGCTTTATCTGCTCCTTGATAGGAAAAATTTTGATCTTTATGAGCCATAGAAGTGAAAGAATCTTTCTGAGTATGGCATTGTGACTCAGTGTATGGCACCAGCTAGGGTGTATGATCAATACTTTACAAATCTTCTTCTGAAGATCAATGCTAAGCTTGGACAATCTTTTCATTACTATCAAAGCCATAATTCTGCGATTGAGTTAAAGTCAAGCTTGAAAGGTAAGATTGAGTTATCAACAGTATTGCACAGTTATGAACTTTAGATCAAGCTTCTTGAAACAAGAGAAGGGCATTGGAAGGAAGAGCTTCATCATTCCCATGACCAAGTTAAAAGTCAGGATTACCTCATGGGTGAAGTAATAGTTTAGATTCGAGAGTAGCTAATCATCTACAGATTTTGGCATCATAGGCTGATACGTTGAGCATAAAATATGAGCTACAGTCATATCATGGTTAGGAGCTAATCCCTTTATTTGGGAAAATCAAAATTTTAGGATTTAGGACGAAAGCATATTTGTAGTCCGTTTTATGTAAAGGATTTTGTTTTCTAATAAAGTTTTCTAAAATGAAGTTGAATCAGAATTGATGCCTCTTTTCATTCATGCATTTGCATTGCATTGCATCATTTGCATTAAAATTTTACAAAAGGACCCTAATTAGGTAAAATTATCTCAGTTAACCTGGAAAACATGGAACAAAGATTAGAGAGAATAGAACAAATGAAAATACAGATGCAGGGGCAATTGACCAAGATCTAATAAGAAATGCGGGAACAAATGCTAG
The DNA here is from genome assembly GCA_025506655.1 of Gossypium rotundifolium. Taxonomy (NCBI): domain Eukaryota; kingdom Viridiplantae; phylum Streptophyta; class Magnoliopsida; order Malvales; family Malvaceae; genus Gossypium; species Gossypium rotundifolium. The sequence continues at coordinate 56,054,841 of CP106725.1, forward strand.
AATTTCAAAGGAATATGATTGGCCAGTTAACCCAGTTACTAGCCCAAGGATTTGAAAAAAAGAGTGGCCCAATGGTCAACAGCAGGGATGATGAGAAAGACATAGTTTACTCCCAATAGGTTTTAACCCGAGCGATGGTCAAGCCAAACCTGTTGTTCTGGTAGAAACAAAGGAAAGAGGAGAATGGACCTCAAAGGCCCTGAAAAAGAAGGAAAAGAAAATGAATAGTGCCGGTAGGTATGACAAGAGTCATTCAGAGCCGATTACAGTAAACCAGCCAAGGATGATAACTACCAACAATCAGGTTTCTCCAAGGTAAAACTCTGAAAAACTTTAATTTACGCCAATCTTGGTGATGTATAAGGAGCTATATCAAAGTTTACTTGATGCACACATGGTGTCTCCATTTTATCTAAAGCCGATATAGCCCCCATATACTAAATGGTATGACTTGAATGCTCAATGCGACTACCATGCTGGAATAATGGGCCACTCGATTAAAAACTATACTACGTTTAAAAAGTTGGTCGAAAAGTTTATTAAAATGGGAATTGTGAAGTTTGACGATTCATCAAAACCTGATCACTTTGACGAGGTAGTAAATGCAGTAATTGAAGGAGGAGACAAGACATTTACGACTCCTTGAAGAAATAAAAAATGAAGAGGGAACCAGAGAACGAAGTTTCCAAGCGCTTACGTACTTAGGAGTATTTGAATAATGAGATTGTAGAAGAGATCCCTGTATTTTTAGAACTGATCTAGAGTAATATTCAAAACATGCTTGTTGCCTTAAGCCTAGAGGCAATAAGAACCCTTTTGTGAAATAGGCTTGTGTCTGAAATTTTATTTCAATAAAATGTATTTTTTTAAGTGAATATTTTTCATTTTTATACTGTACATTCTTTTGTTTTTTTTTACCAATATTCTTTCATTCTTTATTCATGACCATACTATCCAAATAATCATCCTTAGAATCATTTATTCTTTGGATTTTTTTCCTTCGTACCTAGGTACCCAGATATCAATGACATGAACGGCGTTGTTACTGACTCCCTTTTTGAATGAGATTTGGGTCTAGGGGATCTAAGGAATTTGAAGATGACAGAGATTGTAATCTATCTTCTGATTTGTTTAGAATGATGAAAAATAGACCTTACTCTACAAAGGGTCAGTGGATATTATGAGTCTAGAAAAGTGGTGAAGATTGTGTCCTAGCTCATCACAGAACTAATGTGAGACATAATTCAGTTATTTTCAAGAATTCAAAGATATTTTTGCATGATCATATCAGGACATGCGGGCCACTAATACACGGGCTAAGCGTGAGGATCGAGCACTGTTGGTCTACTATGGAAGGGGATTGCATCAGTCGTACCACAAATACTGAATTAAAGAAGACGAGATTTATATGACTCTTCTATTCTCTTCACGGACTTTTCTATATGTGGGGCATGGATGTCATGGGGACGATCTCGTCAAATGCTTTTAATTGACATCGATTCACCATCATGGTCGTCGTCTATTTCACTAAGAGGGTGAACGTTGCTTCATATGCCAATATTGCAAAGTCGACAGTCATCAAAAAAAAGGGGGGAATAGATGCCAGCAAAGAATGCCATAAAGGATCACGTTTAATAATGCATAATTGTACAAAGTCAAAGTTACAGTTTGTCCAAAGACCAGGTAGCATATCACAATGAGACAAAAGTTGCCAAAAGAAAAAATACAAAAAGAAAAACCACAAAAAAGGGTGATTAAGACTTGTAAGGATTGGCATAAGAAGCTACTATTTACCTTCTGTCTTATTGAACGTCGGCAGAACCTTTCTGGGGCAACATTTTACCCATTGGTTTATAGAATTGAAGCATTTTGCCAATTGAACCTAATTGAAGAAAACGTTAAAAGCTATTTTTCATGACCAGATGATGCGAGCTTACGTTAAAGAAGTTCATCTTAGGGAATTCCACGAAAAAACTTGATGTTAAAAGATTTTTCTTCTACAAAACGATTCCAGAGGAAGGCATATGCCAAATTGGGAAGGACTTATGTAGGACCTATTCTAGAAGAGCATCAATATTGACCGAGATGGATGGCAAAGACTTGCCCAATCCAGTAAATTCAGGTTCAGTCAAGAAATATTTGACCTGAAAGAGGAAAGACCAAGGTGAAAACCCTTAAAGGGCCCCTCGAAAAAAAAGAAGAAAGAAAGAAAGAAAGAAAGAAAAAGGAGAGGCCAAGGTGAAAACCCGCAATGGGCGCTTTGAGACCAAAGGGGATTTGAGTTGAAAACCCGAAAAGGGCAGCTCAAATTTTGACCAAAAAAGCGAGGTATATAGTAGTCTTGCTATGTCTGAATTGACAATGAGGAAGTATGTTATGCCTTGGGGCATCGAAAAAGTACTCCGGATCCCTTAAACACATATCGAGTTTAAAATGGTTCTCAAGAAGTTTGAACAGAGAAGTTTAGGCTGCGATATCTAGGGCACCTAGCTTCTATCTTACTCATTTTTGAATTTGTTATCTTTGATTGCTTTATTCTTTTCAAGATACACCCAAATCAATTTTCTTTTATTGCCCTTGATGATCTTTGATTAACTTATTTGCTTTGAGCCATGCTCTTGATTAATTTCTTTCTCATCCATTTTTGTGACTTTTTCAAGCATTTTATATTGAAATAATGATTAATGGACTAATAACACTTTCATAAAAGGAGTTTTGCATATTACTCTGAAAACTTCTAAATGATATGAAGAATCTGAAACATGACTATTATTCAGAACTCACCAAGCCTAAGGGTTGGAAACATTGAAAAATTATTATCTCTTCGGATTCTTATTGGATAAGACAACATTCGTTGGTGATACTATATCGGCAAATGACAAACAAGGTCAATCCAAGTACAGAAGGGGATCATTGTCGGAAGACTCTGCATTCATGTAAATTTTAGACTCATACATCCAGGGAATGGTGTAACATGTTAAAATTGATGGAAAACGGTACAAGTTCTATACCTTTGAGTGGTAACAGATTGGATAGAAGAAATCAAATGTTATTTCCCTGAAGTTGCAGTGGGAGGTATCAAACTTCATGTCCCAAGGTTCAAGTGGAGAGGACTCAGAATTACCATGGATCAAATTATTTGAGCAGAATATGGTTGATACTTCGTAAAGAACGAAGAGGAAACTTTAATGGATAAACAAGTGATGACACTTAAAATAGGAAACATTCACATAATATTTTGCATTCATATACCATTGCATATCTAATTAGGAGCATTTGATACATTTCGATCAAGGCATCCTAATTACTAGACATAAGCATATACCCATTTTACAGGTTATGTCCTTTAGAGGACAATGTAACAAGGTAGAAGACATCAGTCTGGCATCCCTGAGGTTGCCGGAAGCAGATCAAAGACATTAGTCTGGCGATCCTTGAAGTTGTAGGGAGCAGATTAAAATAGTAAATTTGACATTCTTGAGGTTGCAGGAAGCAGATCGAAGACATTAGTCTTGCGATCCCTGAAGTTGAAAGGAGCAGATTAAAATAGTAGATTTGGCATTCCTGAGGTTGCAGGAAGCAGATCGAAGAAATTAGTCTAGCAATCCCTAAAGTTGTAGGGAGCAGATTAAAATAGCAAATTTGGCATTCCTGAGGTTGCCAGAAGCAGATCGAAGACATTAGTCTAGCTATCCCTGAAGTTGTAGGGAGCAGATTAAAATATCAGATTTGGCATTCTTGAGGTTGCAGGAAGCAGATCGAAGACATTAGTCTGACGATCCCTGAAGTTGCAGGGAGCAGATTAAAATAGTAGATTTGGCATTCCTGAGGTTGCAGGAAGCAGATCGAAGACATAAGTCTGGAGATCCCTAAAGTTGTAGGGAGCAGATTAAAATAGTAGATTTGGCATTCCTGAGGTTGCAGGAAGCAGATCGAAGACATTAGTCTGGCGATCCCTGAAGTTGCAGGGAGCATATTAAAATAGCAGATTTGGCATTCCTGAGGTTGCAGGAAGCAGATCGAAGACATTAGTCTGGCGATCCCTGAAGTTGCAGGGAGCAGATTAAAATAGCAGATTTGGCATTCTTGAAATTGCAAGAAGCAAATAAAAAATATCAGTCTTGCCTCTTTGAGTTTGCATGGAGCAGATTAAAAGATAGTGGATATTGCCTTCCTGAAGTTGCAGTAAAATAGATCGAAGCCATCAAATTTATTGAAATCAAGATGAAGTTCCAAATACCATTGAAGTTGCAGTGGAGTTGGAAGCCGCTTGAAGAAAACGAGGACCAAGAAGTTGAGGCTCGGCCAAGACCGGGCAAAATTGGTCCTTTTATAATCTTTGCTCTATTCTCGTTACACGACAATGAGCAAAGAGGGGCAGCTGTAGGAGCCCAATTTTGCCCGGGCCCATACAGAAATAGAAAAATAAATAATGTTTTTTTTAAACAATCCAATACAAACCCAAATTAAGCAGCCCAAACAGACCTTTAGCCCAAAATTACCCGTGGCCCAATTACACCCATTGACCCAAACTTAGCAGACCTAACCTACCCAGACCTAACCAAGCCCAAAACCAAAATGGCCCAAGGACTAAACGAAATTAGCAGAACCCTAGGGTTCTCCCTAGCGCCGCAAGCCCCACCCTTCACGCCATAATCCATGCCAGTCCTCGGTCACGCCGCCATCAACGCTGAAATCCACATTTAGCCATCGTCGAGATCTCCGCTCCTGCACAAAAAAGGAAAGAACAACGAGCATGACAACATTTTTTCCTTTTTATTTTCATTTTAAAGGCTATAAAAAGCCTACAAGAATCTGTAAATGACACGAATAGATACATAAAAAAAAGCAGAGAATACAAAGATATTCAAGAAATATAGAGAAATAAAAACACATAAATTTAATTATAGAGGTTTTTTTTTTATATACTCTATTATGTTCTTATTTTTTTATATATATACATTTTTACATATAGGCACTGTTTTAAAATAAAAAGAGAGGGGGATTACCTTTCAAAGGCGCTAAAAAATCAAAGTTTGGGCCTCCGGCCACCGTTCATGGTGGCGCGTGTAGGGCGTGGGATGTAACAGTCCGAATTTGACCCTAATCGGAACGGTGGTTTTGGGACCACAAATTCAAGTCCGAAAAAAATTTAAAATTTAAATATTATTTTTGTGTTAATTATATGTGAATTTGTATGTGTGAAAGTTTCGTATAAAAATTTGATTGTTTGTGTGCTTAATTAAATAAAAGGACTTAATCGCGTAAAGCGTAAAAGTTATAAACTATTGTGTAAAGTGTTAATTTGATAGTGGCCTTTTAATATGGTATCCTTAAAGGGCAATTAGCCCATTTTTGAAGTTAGTGGACGGCATGTTAAAGATTAAGTGATAATATTATGTAAAGTTTTATTATTATAAATGTTTTTATTTATTAAACATTATATTATGCTTAAAATAATAAAAACATAATATGAAAGAGAAACATTTTCATTCATGCATGTTTTGGCCGAAAGTGAAGAAGAAAGAAAAGAAAGAAACCCAAGCTAGGTTCGGCCAACTTTAAGCTTGATTAAAGGTTAGTTTTAGTTCGGTTTCTGATAATTTTTACGTTTTTGAAATCGTTGCTTCGAATACTTCAAGACCCATGCTCTAATTTTTGAGTTTGATGAATATTTTGAGTTGAGCTATTGTTGATAGTTGGTTGTTTATGTTGTTTAAGGATGAATTATGTAATATATATGTTAGATTAATATGTTTTGTCTTTGGATTTTTGATGAATATGAGCATTTTGGGTTAAATTGCAAAATAAATTTTTTGAGGGACTAAAATGTGAAAAAAATGAAATGGATAGTTTTTTATAAAGTCTATGAACATTCAGCCCTTAAGGTGTGAGAACAAATTTTGTTTATTTTGTGTTTTGTGTAACTAGGACTAAATTGTAAAAGTGTAAAACATTAGGGGCAAAATGGTAATTTGCCCATTTAGGTGTCTTTGGATTAAATTGAAATGAAATGTGTTTGAATGAGCTAAAATTGAATATGTTTAGATCAAAAACAAATAAAAACAGACTTAGATCGGGGAAAAACGAAAGTTAACGAATAGCCGGTTCTTGTCGTCCGACGATATTCGAGGTAAGTCCTTAAGCAAATATATGCTAAAGAATTATTTATGAGTATGATGAATAATGAAATTCGAATAGTTAAAGTGTATTTATAGGCAATAGCCGAATATAGGAGTATGGTATTGAATTCAACTTACTTTGTAAAATGAGAGGTGTATAAGTATGTTCGGATTGGTAATTGAAAGTAATATGAAGTATATGAGTTGTTTGTATTGTTGGTATTATGGAATGAGTGTTGAATTGATGATTATATCTATATCGGGCTTTAAGCCTAGCAGGCCTCGTGCCGGTGTTACTTATCGGGCTAAATGCCTTGCAGGCCTTGTGCCGGTGATGTAATTCAGGCTTTGAGCCTAGCAGGCTTTGTGCCGGTGATGTAATTTGGGCTTTGAGCCTAGCAGGCCTTGTGCCGGGGATGTATATCAGGCTTATTGCCTAGCAGGCTAATTGCCGGTGATCAAATTCAGACCTCGGGTCTAGCAGGCTTAATGCCGATGATGTATTATGAACCCTTCACAAGGTGAAATGTAAATACTTCAATAAACAAAATGCTCGGGTAAATATAAAGGTTTATAGATGCAAGGAACAAGGTAAGTGAATTTTCTTTCAAATTACATAAGTGGTAGAATGGTTAAGGATTTTAGTAATGAGTTTTTATGATATGTGCATTTGATTTATTCATTAATGAGTGTGATATGTATATGGAAATATAAGCTTGGTAATATCCTTGCGATTCGGTCAAATGTGTAATTGTTAAAAGTGAAAGTTATCGAAGATGCATATATGTATATATGACTAATTGTATACGATTGAGGTAAATGTTAAACTTGTTAATGGTGGAATATGTGAATACTTAAGGTTTAAAGTGTTTTGGAGGGTTGTATGCTTTCGACGAGGGAAATAATAGATACTAAGTTAAAGAAATGGCAATTCGGCCATAGTGGAATTATTAGTTAAATTATTTGGATTTTAAAGTCATGAATAATTTGATATATATATATATATGTACTAAACGTTGGAATGTATGATTATTGATTCGTAAATGCTTAAGACTTACTAAGCTAGTGAGCTTACTTGTGTGGAATGTTCTCCTCTGTTTTATAGATTTGGTTAAAGCTACGAGCTCAAGAGGGATCGTCAAGAAAGTCATCCACACTATCAACTTGTTTGGTACTTATAAACTTAGTTTTTTATTTAAAAAGGCATGTATAAGCTAGGTTAAGTTGTAAACCGATGGTATCTAATTTTGTTTATAATGTAGCCATGCGTATTGGCTATTTCTTTTGCTTATACGTTACTTGTGTGTTTCTAGATAAGTCTAAAGCTTAGTTTGAGCATGTATATATATATGTTATGATAGTTATCTAGAGTTGTTTATCTATAATTCGGTGTTGCTAGTAGAAATGTTAATGTATATGTATTGGAGTCGATCATTGAAGTGTTTACTTGAGGTCCAAATATGTGGTCAATGAATTGGTTATAATTAGGTATTCGACTAGTTAGAGGGCTCACGTGTTTGATAAGTTTATAATGATATTTATTTATATAATTAGTTCATGTGGCTTTGAGTTGAATGAATGCAAAAATAGGCATTAATTCAGTTGAATGGAATTATATGGAAAATGTGCAGAACTATGATGTATATTTTTGTACTTATATAGATATGTAATTGGCTTGTGATATTTCTTACTTTGACTGAGTGTTTGGAATTACAAAACTTGATTTGTGCTATGTAATGAACTGGAAATTTGGTAAATGAAAACTTGTGTATTCAGTTATGTGAAAATAAGTTTCAAGTCATATGAAATTCATCTTATTAGAAAGTTATTATGTATTGACATCCAAATTATGCTTATTTAGGTGTAACTTATATATGTGCACAAGTTATGAAATGTTAAGTTGATGTTCGACTAATGAAATAGATGTATTGACATAATTTGGATATATATATATATATATTATGTTTAACAGGTAGGTACATTGTTCTTGAAAGATGAATATAGTTTTAATGCATGTTTCATGATTATATGATTCGGCTTATTCCCAAATGTTGTCAATAATATGGTTACGTAAATTTATTATTCATGATTGATTATGGCTTTGTCTTTGAGAAATATGCGCATATTGCATTAGTATCATGAACATGTTCAGTTATACTATAGTGTATTAATGTCACATATGTGAACGAATATACAATAGAGTTCTAAGGATTTGTATGTCTTAATAGGCAAATTATATTTATAAGGTGAATGATAAATGCTTGAACATGTATTAAATATTTGAATGACATATATTCGATGATTCAATGGTTTGAAATGTACAAGCATGAATTTAAATTCTTTGGTTTGATAGAAGTATGAATTTTCGGAAAACGACTACGATAATCTGAGTTGGGTTTGGTAATGTCTCATAACCCTAATCTAGCGACGGACACGGGTTAGGGGTGTTACATGGGACGTACAGGCCGAAGGTCCGGTGATCAACCTAGAATAGAGGAGGGGAGAATTCCAGAGAATTTTTTTAAGTTTTTTAAGTTTTTTTTTTTTTTAGAAACAGTTTTAAAATGATTTTCAGCAGATTTTTCGATTATATAAGGGCTTAAAAACGATGCCATTTTTGCTTAAGCTGATAAGCACAAAACGGCGTCGTTTGGGCTTTAGAATCCGTGTGTTGACCCGATAACCCGGGCAAGATCTGCGCATTTTGTTAAAAGGGTCTAATTTCCACTTTGGCCATTCCGCATTATTTCAATTTTACAATTAAGTCCTATTATGTTTTTATTTTTATAATTTAACCCTGAAATTTACTTGCTGTTTTAATTTAATCCTCCTTCCTTTATTTGTTTTTTATTTTTATTTTTAATTATTCTAATGTCATATTTAAATTATTTTATTACATTAAAATTTTATATTATTTTTTATTTTGTTAATTTTATTAAAATACATATATATAAAAATTTATTTTTATTTCTTTAATTATTATTATATATTATTTTACTTGGTTTAATAATTTATATATTATTTTATAATTTATATGTCATTTATTATATTATATTTTTAATTTATATTATATTATATATTATTAAAATTTTGTTTTGTATAAAGTCCATTATATAACCTATTTTATTTATATTATTTATTACATATAATTTTATGATTAATATTATATATATTTATATAAAATTATTATATACTATTTATTAATTATTTTCTTTATTATATATAGTTATTTATACATGTATTAAATTATTAAATTATATATATTATTTATAAGTTTTTTTTACTTTTAATTTTGTTATATATATATATATATATATATATTAAGTCATTTTAAAAAAATCATCATATTATTCAATGTTTAAATATGTTATTCTTTTTTCATTTAATTTTGTTATTTTGTGAAAATTTCAATTATTGCTATTTATTTTATATTACATGTTTATTTATTTATATTCTTTAGATCATTTATTATTATTTAGCATAGTTCATTATATATTTATGTTATATTATTCTTTTATTATTTATTGTTAGAATAATTTTGTAATTATGTAAAATTGCTATTAAATATGTATGTTGTATACTCAAACCATTGTTTTATAAAAAAAATTGATGCATTTTAATAATTTAAAAAATACGGTGATATATGATATTTAGGAACATCGAGAAGAATTGTGCCGTAACTTACTGAGTTTCGATTTTTCTCGTAGAATTTAAAGTATTAGATATCTCTTCTCTTTTAAAACTGAAACTTACAAATTTCAAATAAAAAAACCTATTCTTGAGAATTCAAAACGTTGTGTTCTAACTTACTGGATATGATGTTTTGTGTCCTAATAAAAGGATCATTTTATAAAAAAAATTACTTTCAACACTAGGACATGATTTTATCGATTATGTACCAATTTTTGGACGTTATGAGGGTGCTACCCCTTCCTATATGTAACCGACTCCCAAACCCATTTGTCTCGTTTTTCGTAAACCAAAATCAATATTTTGAAATAAAACGTTTTTTAAGGTGATCCAATCACATCTAAGTAAAAATGGATTGGTGGCGACTCCCATTTTCGTTTTTAAAAGTCGACCCTCGTTTTTATAAAACTTTTAAAAATGGTTTCGACACACACATTTTTATTTTTATTTCACATTGTTTTGAGCTTATTTTATTTTTAATTAATTTTTTAACACATCAACTCATTTGATTAGATGGTTAAATAATAGTGATTTTATTTTGAGTTCTAGTTTAATTCTGTTTTAAGCACATATGTTTATTTTATTTTATTTTATATTGTTTCAAGCTTTTTAAATTTTTAATTAATAAATATATTGTTTTCAAGTTTTTATTTTAATTCATCTTTTTAATTAATAGCTCTTTTATTTATAAAATAAAATAATTCTTGCAAATATAATAATTTTTAGTAAATATAATTTTTATATGTTTAATACTTATTTTCAATCCACATCATGAGTGTAGTAAATTTTAGTATTATATATTTTTGTATGTATATTTAAAATATTTCACATATAAACATAATGATATTTGAAACAATTAATTGAAATATTTCACATATAAAAATATTTGAAATATCATACCCACAATGTAGATGAAAAAGCAATGATATTTGAAATATTTTCATATAAAAATAATAAAGATATTTGAAATAATTATTTTATTTTATAATATTAGAAATCTCCATACCAACAATATAGGTGTAGAAAATAAATATTTGACATATAAGTATTATATATAAAGAAAAATATATCAATAAATGAGTTGATGTTTTAAAAATAAAATATATTTAACATAATGATAAATATAATATATGTTTTTATTATATAATTACATATTTATTATTTTATTTTATAAATAAAAGAGTTATTATTTAAAAATAAAAAACTTGAAAATAATATATTTATTAATTAAAAAAAAAAAGCTTGAAACAACAGTGTAACACCCCAAAATAGGGGTTAGGAGTTTTAAGGGTATTTTAAGAATTTTAGCCTTCGAGTATTTGGAATTTTGTAACATGGCATATCGGTAATGTTGTCAATTATGGTTTTTAAAAAATTAAATCAATTTTTGAAAATGAGTTTTAAATAGCTTTAATTTTAAAAATAGGATTGATTTACAAAAGAGTCAAAATTAAGAGTTCTTATGAAGCAATTTAACCAGATTTCAAAATTCAAGCTAAAAAACCTCTATTCCCTAATTTATTTCACGTAAAAACTACCCAAAATTTGTGTTTGCCGCCCTTGATTTCTTTTGAACTCCAAATCCTAATTCCTTTTGATTTCTATCATCTCTTAAGTTATAAACCTCTATAAAAATCAAGAAAAGTATCCAAAACATCATAGTTTCCTCCATTGTCAAGCTTGTGGATTTTTTGGGTTTTCAATCAAACGCTCTATTTTTCATCATCTAAGGTAGCGATTCAGTTCCTTATGAGTTTTTAATGTTATCTAGTCTCAAAAACTGAATTATTAGCCATTAAATCGCATGTTCTAAATAAAAGTCAAAAATTGGGTTGTTAATGGCGAATTTTGGGATTTTGAGTAAAAACGTGATTTCAAAGTATTTTTCAATTAGTTTTACAACTAGTTTTAACATGATTAGAAGGTTTCTACACTTACTTTAAATTTTCATTAAAGATTTCTAAGGATTTAATGAAATTTCACAAAAATTGCCATAAACATGTTGAATATTTTGATAACTTAAAACGTATAATTTTGAATAGTTTAAAGGTTAAGAATCAGTCATAAGTAAATAATTAGACGAAAGGAATTCGTTTTAGGTAAAAAGATTAAGTATAGACCGAGATATTTGAGTTTCAAGTTTGTTAGTCGAAGTTTCAGTTTCTTGAGAAATATAGCTTAGGCTAGCATTTTTGGTTTGTTTAAGTGAGTCTTTGGCTGAATATTGATTGTGTATATTGTGTGATTAATATGTGTGAAGCATCGGAACAGTTGGAACCTTCTTTGAGCAAGGAAAAAGGCAAGGAAAAACTAGTTTAAACTTTCGACTTTTTGGCAAAAGTGAAGTTGGTGAGTGTTTTGAATTGCTACTTGTAGACATGTTTCTTCGTGTTGATTGGAAGCTTAGGAATATCCTAAACCTCTATCCTAAGTTCCGAGTGTAAGCTTTCTATTTTCCTTGTTTTATTTTTGGAAAATTATGTGAATATGTGAATAACTATGAATTGATTATTATGATGCAATATTGTGAATTGTATTGTATTGTATTGTAGGTATATTAAATATGCCGAATGACAGTAATGATGTTGTGCTAGCGATATAAAGATGTGTAGTGAAAGTGTGCAAAAGCCGGTAAGTATGTATGTGTTGCATTGTGGAATATGATGCTAATGTAATAGGTTTTTGTATGTGATAATCTTATTTTAATGCACTCATATGTTGATGGATATATGATGGCTCAATGAGAGTTATTGTGGCACTTTAAGTGCAATTAAATGTGAATTTGATAAGCATGCATTGTATACAAGTTTGTGATATGAATTGACGAATATGAATAGAGATGATGTGCATCAAATCAGTAATTAAAAATGTGTAATTATGATATGGATATTTTGGCCTTGTAACCTTATGAGACTGTTGGAGATAGTTGGCATGACATAGGGTTATGAGTACTCATCTATGTGTTATGTGATTTAGGCGTTGAGGCATTGGGATATGTTGGAGAGATAAGGGAATGTGAGCTAAACTCCATTCAACGGGACATGTTTGGTGTGTTGGAAAGTGTTAGCTTTATGCTTTTCTTTTGGATATGTTTGACTTTATGAGTCATCTGGTGTGTTGGAAATCCGTGTATCTGATGAGTGATGATAGAACTCACTTTTATGTTTCATAGCCTCAAGTGCTAAACTATCTTAAAATGTATATATATGCAATGTGATGTATGCCTAAATGAGGATATGGTTGCTATGTCAAATTATCGTTTAAATGTGATCTTATTTATTGTGATAATACGATGTGTGATAGATGCAATAACATGTGAATAATATGCTAAATGAGTTTATTAAAGTTTCATGAAAATGCTAATACCCTCTCATAGTAAAATAGCATATGTAATTGTGGTTTGGGTCATTTTTATATAACTTGTGAATGCTTGTGAATATATAAGTTAAACTTGTGAGTTATTAAAGGCATGAATATGTTGTTTTAGTCTTGATGAATTATTGTTAAATGAATTAATGAAGCATGAATATGTAATTCTGACTTGAATGGAATATGGATGTGAATGAGTTGTAGTACGCTCTTGATGAACCTTTGACATTGTGTGTACAATGTGGTTATTCTGAGCATTCACTAAGCTTGTTAAGCTCACCCACTCCCTTCTTAAACTTTGCAGATTAGTTGTGTACCGGTGTGGCTTTCCGGTGGGTGATCCAAGCAAGTCTTTTCTTTTAATAGGTGTTTAATTATTGAATATGTTTTGGGGAATAAGACAATATGGTGGACATATGTTGATATTTGCTATGTTATTATGGTGGTTACTTTAGAGTTAATGTTTTTCATATTTATGAGTGTAACATCCTGAAAATGGCCTATGCATTTTCAGTTTAATTGTATGAAATGAAAAGTTTAAGCACTAAGAATAAATTTTTGATATTTTTTGGAAACACGGAAATGCATGAAAATGGAAACTGAACATTTTGGAAACCCGAACATTTTGGAAACACGAACATTTTGGAAACACGAATATTTTGGAACATTTTGGAAACTTGAACATTTTGGAAACCTGAACATTTTGGAAACTTGAACTTGTAAGAAAAATGGCAGATTACAGAGCCGATCGAAAATTTTAGGAAACTTAGAAATGAAGCAGGAATGTCAAATTTTAAAGTTCAAAATAGGAAATAAGGGCAAGAGGGCCTTAAAAGAAAAAGTTGGTGAAATTTGACACACAAACAGGCTTGGAAAAGTGGCCTGAAGATGTCACTTAGGGCTTAGAGAAATGGCGCCATGTGTAAGAGGAATGGGCCTGAGTTCGAGTCACTTGGGAAGCAAATAATGAAGGTTTATTTTTGCTTCCATAAGTAAGAGGGTGGACGGCACCTATTTTCTAGAAAAGGAGGAGTTTTATTTACATTAAAACTTGATAAATTAAGTGATAAATAAAGGATTTTAATTGAGGAGATAAATGATGGATTAAACACTTTTATTCTTTCATAAAAGAGATAATATTATCACAAGGAAGGGTGGTGGCCAAGTCAAGGACTCTTGGCCTAGTAATTTCGGTTGAAGAAGGAGAGTTGGAGGCTTTTCTCTCATCTTTTCTTATGTGTGCCGAAAATTCCCTAGCCCCTATTCTCTCTGCCGAAATTTTTACCAAGCAAAGACTCCATCTTTTCTTCTCCTCTCCTTTGTCATTGTTAAGTCAAAACCCTTCTCTTTTGATCTCTGTTAAATCTCCATAGCCGAATCTCTGTAACTCTAGGCAAGGAAGCAATCGATTAAAGGCATCAAGGTAAGGTTAAGCTATTCGATTTCCTTTCTTTTCTTTTCTAATTGCCGAAAGTGAAAGGCCTAATCCCTATTCTTGTTCATGGCTGAATCTACAAGGATCTCTCAGGTTTCTACCATTACCAAATATAAGGATCAAGGATCTAAGGTAAGAACAATTAATTTTTGTTTTTCTAATTCTTTTAATCAAGATCTAAGAAATAACCCTCTTTATGTCTCATGGCCGAATATCAAAGGAAGAGTTTGGGATTTGATTCAAGGAATTTAAGGTGAGGCACATTCGCCAAAGGCCAAGTTTTATTTATTAAAGTTAGATCGGATCTAACATACAATTTTAGGAATTTCGACATCACTTAGGAAACAAAGAATTGATTTTGGGAATCTCATCATAAGGTAAGTGGTTATAATCGCCAAGGTTCTCTCTTAAATGTCTAGATCTATTTGTTATAATCAGAGACTAATCAAATCAATGGATTTAATGGTTAGCCGATTTCAAGGAGAAGAACACAAATCTTCGGGATTTGATCATCAATCAAATCGGCAAGCAAGGTAAGTATGAGTAATACCATTCCAATTAGGATTTGGTTTTAAAAGCGAAAAGGCTATTAATGTGTTTTTGTATGATGGGCCGAATATAGGATCTAAAGTTAGATCGGGATTTTTGGGATCTCAAAGAGTCCATTAAACGAATCAGGTGTGTACTCATACTAACCTTCAATACGTTATATGGCAAATATTAATTATATGATTATACGTAAGAACGTGAATATGGCTAAGCACCCTAATGTGGTACAAAAAGTACTCAGGTACGTTTCCTACTTCTGATAGGATTATGAAATATGTTATTTTATAACATGTGAAAATATATATGAATGTGGAAATAAGTATGTTGTGCATGATATAAAATTTATGGGGCATTTGGGATCTATGTGAAAGGGGAAGAAGGTGTTGACTTTGGTCTCACCAACGGAATATGGTGACTATGGTCACAACATTTTGAATATGGTAACTCCGGTTACATTATCGAATCTGTAACTTGGTTACATTATTTGAATATGGTGTCTAATGACACAAATTATATGGGCGATGAGCACGTCGACTACAATGACGCCTTCGATGGTGTGTAGCGGATGGAGGTTGACTTAGTAGTCCCACGGTGTGTGACTGAAAGTACGGGTGGTGTGTAGCGGATGGACCATTAGGCTTGGGTTGGGTTGCATCATCATTTTATATGAATATGAATTTGATATGAACATGTATGCTCGATTTGTTGAATGTTAGTACTGTGTGCACATTGAGTCTGTTGACTCACCCCGTTGTGGGAAATATTTTCAGGTGATGAACAGTGACAGACCGGGACGGTAGACCTTGAGGTGGCCATGTTTCATTTGAAGATTTTATTCGATTTGGACTTTATTATTTGTTTTGGGTTTTACTTTATGTAATAAGGCCATAAGGCCCAGTGGATTTTTCTTATTCTGCTTTACTTTAAATTGTTATGTTACGAACTATTATGACTAAAGTTAAGTGATTTTTTTTATAAACTTTAAAAATTATTTTGTCACCTTAATAAAAATAGGATTTACAAGATTAATTAAATGGGTTTCCAATCTAAGCCCAATCCACAACAACATTTTTCTAAAAATTTTACAAATTTTCTCTAAGTAACGAAAATCTTTGAAACCGGTTTACTTTAGGAACATACAGATCTGGTTCGGGCTCGTGGGTAGAGTGTGGGGTGTTTTAGTTTGGTATCGAGCCCAATTTTAAACTCTCGACACTGTGGGCTAAGGCCCAAACGTTTTGAATTGAGCCCAAATGATTTTCTTTGAAAATAAGCGAGGCTTCGGCATGGCACCTAAGTCTCCAACCATGATCCACCGGTAAGTACCCCTAACTCTATGTGTGATTTCGTGATTTATGAACTGTATAAGGGTAGAAAAGGTATGGAACGTAGAATAGAGTGATAGGAACTTGAACCCTAGGATTAGACTACTCAAACACAAAACCACATAAGACTTAAAGCACTAAACAAACCTATGGCTAAGTCACTGAGCTAAGGTGTGGTAACCCCTGTACGCATGTCTAGGATTGGATCCGGAAGAGCCTAGTATTTAAG
This sequence comes from Gossypium rotundifolium, assembly GCA_025506655.1. NCBI lineage: Eukaryota > Viridiplantae > Streptophyta > Magnoliopsida > Malvales > Malvaceae > Gossypium > Gossypium rotundifolium. The sequence goes on from CP106725.1 coordinate 56,071,560, forward strand.
CAGTCCTAGTGACTCACCTCCTCTTCGCAGGAATCCTACCTGGTGCGTAGCTTCGGTTCACCCTAACTCAGATGGCTCAGTGGTGTGGCAATCTCTGTGCGCATGTCTAGGAATGGTTTCGGTGGGAGCTTGGTATTTAAGTAGTCCACGTGACTCACCTCCTCTCCACACGAATCCTACCTGGTGTGTAGCTTTGGTTCACCCTGACCAAGAGGGCTCGGTTATAGGCTAAACGTAATGACTAAAACCCGAAAGGGAACTAGCCATGTTTTAAAAACAAAAAAAAAGGGAGAAAACAAGACAACAAACCCTAGTTTTTCAAACTTTTAAAACTTTCTTTTAAATCTAAGAAAATTATTTTTACAACATTTTCTGAAAAACTCCGATTCTGAAAATTACAAAATGCCCTTGGGGTGAAATTACCAAAACGCCTTTGGTTTATAAAATGTTCAACTACTCAATGACTTTACCAAAATTTCATTATTTTATAAACATTCAAAACCCTAATTTGTAAAATATCAAAATACCTTGATTTTGGAAAAATTACAAAATTGCCCCTAACTTACAAAATTACCAAAATGACCTCGATTTCCAAAATTTTTACAACATTTCCATTTTTGAAGGAACAATTCTCGAAAAGAACCGTCAAAGTTTTACAACTTTCGAAATACCCCTAATTTATTCAACTTACAAATTTACCCTGATTTGTAAAAAATTACCAAAATACCCCTGAGGTTAAAATTAACGAAATACCCCTAGATTTCAAAATTTTTCCTAATTACCCCTAACTTCAAAATTTTCAAAATAATTTTTGACAAAAACACCAAGGAACGTTTTTCTTCTGAAAAATTTCAAAAATGCCCCTGTAGGACAAAAATTATGAAAATACCCCTGGGTAGTGGAAAACAACAACAAAAACTACAACGTTTCTCTGAATGAACGTAAGTTCATATTTGTCTGATGGATGAATGAATGAATGGAAAAGACTATGTGTTTGTATGAATACGAAAGAACCACTCTTAAATCCCTTTTCATAAAACTCATTCATTGGTAAATAAGTGGAACAATGACTAATCCATAAAATTTCTTAATCGATCTCGACGCTAGAAAATGAGCTCTAGAGGACGTGGTCGCCGTGGTCGAGGTAGGGAAGGATGACCGTGTCGGAACACGTTAGATCGGGTCAAGGGTCCGACAATGAAATGCCACCGCCACCACCACCCATTTATTAATGTTGAGCAAGCGAGGCTCGGACGGGAAGATCTTTGTCGTGAGGTCAGGTCTTGAAGTTTTGGAATTGGTGGCGGTGCAGGAGGAAATTCAGGAAATCGAAAGTCTGTAACTGAACGGCTCCGAGCTAATGGAGCGAAAATGTTCCAAGGAGTATCTAATGTGGCACCCAAGACAATTTGAGTCTTGGTTGGAAGAAACGGAGCGTATCATGGATGAGCTCGATCTGACTCCAGAGGAAAAGTTGAAAGGGATGGTGGTATTGTTACGCGATGAAGCGTATCAATGGTGGTTAACTGTTCGGGATGGTACCACGGTGAAAATTTGACTTGGGAGTATATTAAAGAGGCATTTCAGAAGAAGTATGTGGGAACCAGGTATACAGATGAACAAAGGAAGGCTTTTCTAGGGTTGGTACAAGGAAGTAAGTCATCGCGAGAATATGAGGCGAAATTTCGAGGTTGAGCCGCTATGCTCGAGGGTAGTGGCAACTGAGCATGAACGCTGTGTCCGTTTTGAGGACGGACTGAGGGACGATTTGAGACGTTGATAGCACCGCATCAGGAGCGAGAATTCTCTACTTTGGTGGAAAAGGCCAAGGTGGACGAGGGATTAAGGACGCTACTAAGCGATGTGGATAGGAATAAGGCCAAAGAGGATTTAGGCCATCCGAAAAGGGTCACAAGAGGCCTAGGGTTGACGGGCCACAAAATCAACAATTTGGTACGGGTGGCGATGTCGCCCTTGTGAGCATTGTGGAAAGAAGCACATGGGAGAGTGTTGGAGAAAGACGGAGGATGTTTCAAGTGTGGGTCCAAGGACCATATGCTTAAGGATTGTCCCAAGCAACGGATGAGAGCCGACCGTGAGTTCGAGAATGCTAGCCAGTGGTAGAGGCGACAAGAGCCTAACGGGTCGTGGTTCGTAACCGAGGTAGTGGTCTTGGCAGAGGCCGTGAAACACAGGCCGAGGTACTACTAATGTTAATACAGAAGCAAGACAACCAGGTTTGGTTTATGCGGTTCGCCGAAGAGAAGATGGAGACGCGCCGGATGTTATAACCGGTACGTTCTTTATTTTTGACAAACCCTATTTTGCTCTAATTGATGTAGGCTCGACCCACTCTTATGTTGCAAGTAGTGTAGTAGAAACACTAGGCCTAGACTCTGAACTTTCTGATAGACAGATGACTATAGTAAGCCCATTAGGCCAAACTGTTGTGGTAGACAAGATCTTTCGAAATGTGCCCTTAGAAATTCAGGGAGTGAACTTTCGAGTAGATTTAATAGAGTTACCCTTCGGAGAATTTGAACTTATACTCGGAATGGATTGGCTAGTAAAACACCGAGCCGTATTAGATTGTGCGGCTAAACGCATGGAACTAAGAACCCCAGAGGATGAAGTGGTAGTAATGATCGGAGAAAGGAGGAACTACTTGTCTAACGTAGTTTCGGCACTGAAGGTTGAGAAGATGGTTAAGAAAGGTTACGAGGCGTTCCTAGCCTTCGTGAGTGCGATAGGTGGGAAGGAGGAAGGTATTAATGGAGTTAGGATGGTAAGGGACTTCGTGGATGTATTTCCAGAGGAATTACCGGGAATACCCCCAAATAGGGAGGTGGAATTTGGGATAGATTTACTACCGGGAATAGCTCCTGTGTCAATCGCTCCATACCAAATGGCACCAAAGGAGTTAGTGGAGCTCAAGGCTCAAATCCAAGAACTATTGGATCATGGGTTCATCCAGGCCAGTGTGTCTCCGTGGGAGCACCATCCTATTTGTGAAGAAGAAGGACGGAACTATGCGTATGTGCATAGATTATCGTCGATTGAATAAACCGACCATTAAGAACAAGTATCCTTGCCAAGGATCGATGACTTGTTCGATCGGTGAAGGGCCGCAGATTTTCAAAGATCGACTTAAGATCGGGATACCATCAGTTGAAGGTGAAGGAGGCTGACATCCATAAGACCACTTTTAGGACAAGATATGGCCACTTTGAGTTTGTAGTGATGCCGTTTGGGTTGAGGAACGCCCCAGCCGCGTTCATGGACATGATGAATCAGGTTTTCCAACCCTACTTGGATAGGTTCGTCGTTGTGTTCATCGACGATATTTTGGTGTACTCGAAGTCGGAGGAGGAGCATGATGAGCATCTCCGAGTTGTGTTGGAAGTGTTAAGGGAGAAGAAGCTCTATGCCAAATTCAGCAAGTGCGAATTTTAGCTTAAGGAGGTGGCATTCTTAAGACATGTGGTATCCGCAGAAGGAATAAAAGTGGATCCTAGGAAGATCGAAGCAGTGTTGGATTAGAAACCACCTAGGTCCGTGGCTGAAATTCGAAGTTTCTTAGGCTTGGCAGGCTATTACAGAAGGTTTGTGGAAGGATTCTCGTCAATAGCCGCGCCTTTAACAAAGTTGCTAAGGAAGGAAGTACCCTTCGAATGGTCTAATAAGCAGCATGGGAGCTTTGAAAAGCTTAAAAGGGTGTTGATGGAAGCTCCAGTGTTAATTCAGCCGGAGGCAGGAAAAGATTTTGTGGTGTCTTGACGCTCTTGACACGGGGTTAGGTTGTGTACTAATGCAAGAGGGTAAAGTGGTCGCTTATGCGTCACGGCAGCTAAGGCCTCATGAGGTTAACTAACCAACCCATGATTTAGAGCTAGCAGCAGTGGTTTTCGCCCTTAAGGTTTGGAGGCACTACCTTTATGGAGAAAGGTCGGTTATCTACACAGACCACAAGAGCCTTAAGTATTTATTGACTCAGAAGGAGTTGAACTTAAGGCAACGAAGGTGGGTGAAATTGTTGAAGGACTACGACTATTCGATAGAATATCATCCGGGCAAGGCGAACGTCGTGGCTGATGCCCTAAGTTGAAAGGTTGTATCGGATCTACGGGCTTTGTTCACTCATTTAAGTCTGTATGATGACGGAAGCCTGTTGGCAGAGTTACAAGTCAAGCCCACATGGCTGAAGGAGGTGAAAGAAGGACAGTTGGCTAAGGACTAAGTTACAGCAAGTACCGCAAGGAGGATTAAAGGACTATGGCATCAATGATGAAGGAGTATTGTGCTACAAGGGAAAGGTCTGTATGTCGAAAGATAAGGAGCTGAGACAAAAGATTCTTCGGGAAGCGCATGGTAGCCCTTATGCTATGCATCCCGGAGGCATCAAGCTGTATAGAGATCTAAGGGAACAGTTTTGGTGGTCTGATCTGAAACGAGAGGTGACTGAATTTGTGGGGAAATGTTTGACGTGTCAGCAAGTTAAGGCTGAACACCAAGTCCCATCAGGATTGTTTCAACCAATCGAAGTTCCCCAATGGAAGTGGGAAAGAATTATCATGGACTTCGTTAGTGGGCTTCCCCTCACGCCTACTAAGAAGGACTCGATATGGGTGATAGTGGATCGTTTGACCAAATTCGCACACTTTATCCCAGTAAGAATGGATTATTCTCTTCAGAAGTTGGCTAAGTTATATGTGGCAGAGATTGTGAGGTTACATGGAGTACCAATGTCGATCATCTCTGATAGAGACCCAAGGTTTATGTCTCGATTTTGGAAGGCACGTCATCAAGCTTTAGGCACTAAGTTAGACTTCACTACGACTTTTCATCCACAGTCCGACGGTCAGTCTGAATTAGTTATACAGGTGTTGGAGGATATGTTGAGAGGCTGTATAATGGATTTTCGAGGAAGTTGGGAAAATTACTTACCTTTAGCTGAATTCGCCTACAACAATAGCTATCAAGCTAGCATTCGGATGGCACCATACGAACATTGTATGGAAGGAAGTGTAGAACACCTACTTGTTGGACTGGGTTAGGAGAACGCCAAGTTTTGGGTCCAGAATTAGTGGCAGAAACTGAAGAGAAGGTTGAGATAATTCGGGCACGGTTGAAGGAAGCCTTTGATAGGCAGAAGTCATACGCAGACCTTAAGCGAAAGGAAATCGAGTTTGAAGTGGGAGACCAAGTATTCCTGAAAGTCTCGCCTTGGAAGAAGGTAATGAGGTTCGGTCAAAAAGGGAAATTAAGCCCAAGGTTTATAGGGCCTTATCGAGTACTGAAACGAGTTGGGCCAGTGGCATACCAATTAGAGTTGCCACCAGAATTGCAGCAGATGCACGAAGTATTTCATGTATCCATGCTACGTCGCTACCAATTGGATCCGTCGCATGTGGTATCTGTTGAAGAAGTGGAGCTAAGGCCAGACTTATCCAACGAGGAAGAACCAATTCGGATCTTGAAACGAGATGTGAAAGTACTACGAAGGAAGACAGTGCCTCTAGTCAAAGTGCTATGGCGCAATCATGGACCGGAAGAAGCTTCGTGGGAGCCAGAAGAGACCATGCGACAGCAATACCCTTAACTATTTTAGTTAGGAAATTTCGGGATGAAATTTTGTTTAAGGGGTAGAAGCGTAACATCTGAAAGGGCCTATGCATTTTCGGTTTAATTGTATGAAATGACAAGTTTAAGCACTAAGAATAAATTTTGATATTTTTGAAACACGGAAATGCATGAAAATGGAAACTGAACATTTTGGAAACACGAATATTTTGGAAACTGAACATTTTGGAAACACGAACATTTTGGAAACTTGAACATTTTGGAAACTTGAACATTTTGGAAACACGAACATTTTGGAAACTTGAACTTGTAAGAAAAATGGCAAAGATTCTGAGCCGATCGAAAATTTTAGGAAACTTAGAAATGATGCAAGAATGTCAAATTTTAAAGTTCAAAATAGGAAATAAGGGCAAGAGGGCCTTAAAAGAAAAAGTTGGTGAAATTTGACACACAAACAAAGCTTGGAAAAGTGGCTCAAGATGTCACTTAGGGCTTAGAGAAATGGCGCCATGTGTAAGAGGAATGGGCCTGAGTTCGAGTCACTTGGGAAGCAAATAATGAAGGTTTATTTTGCTTCCATAAGTAAGAGGGTGGACGACACCTATTTTCTAGAAAAGGGAGGAGTTTTATTTCATTAAAACTTGATAAATTAAGTGATAAATAAAGGATTTTAATTGAGGAGATAAATGATGGATTAAACACTTTTATTCTTTGATAAAAGAGATAATATTATCACAAGGAAGGGTGGTGGCCAAGTCAAGGACTCTTGGCCTAGTAATTTCAGTTGAAGAAGGAGAGTTGGAGGTTTTCTCTCATCTTTTCTTATGTGTGCGAAAATTCCCTAGCCTCTATTCTCTCTCCGAAATTTTTACCAAGCAAAGACTCCATCTTTTCTTCTCCTCTCCTTTGTCATTGTTAAGTCAAAACCCTTCTCTTTTGATCTCTGTTAAATCTCCATAGCCAATCTCGTAACTCTAGGCAAGGAAGCAATCGATTAAAGGCATCAAGGTAAGGTTAAGCTATTCGATTTCCTTTCTTTTCTTTTCTAATTGCCGAAAGTGAAGGCCTAATCCCTATTCTTGTTCATGGCCGAATCTACAAGGATCTCTCAGGTTTCTACCATTACCAAATATAAGGATCAAGGATCTAAGGTAAGAACAATTAATTTTTGTTCTTCTAATTCTTTTAATCAAGATCTAAGAAATAACCCTCTTTATGTCTCATGGCCGAATATCAAAGGAAGAGTTTCGGGATTTCAGATTCAAGGAATTTAAGGTGAGGCACATTCGGCCAAAGGCCAAGTTTTATTTATTAAAGTTAGATCAGATCTAACATACGAATTTTAGGAATTTCGACATCACTTAGGAAACAAAGAATTGATTTTGGGAATCTCATCATAAGGTAAGTGGTTATAATCGGCCAAGGTTCTCTCTTAAATGTCTAGATCTATTTGTTATAATCAGAGACTAATCAAATCAATGGATTTAATGGTTAGCCGATTTCAAGGGAGAAGAACACAAATCTTCGGGATTTGATCATCAATCAAATCGGCAAGCAAGGTAAGTATTAGTAATACCATTCCAATTAGGATTTGGTTTTAAAAGCGAAAAGGCTATTAATGTGTTTTTGTATGATGGGCCGAATATAGGATCTAAAGTTAGATCGGGATTTTCGGGATCTCAAAGAGTCCATTAAACGAATCAGGTGTGTACTCATACTAACCTTCAATACGTTATATGGCAAATATTAATTATATGATTATACATAAGAATGTGAATATGGCTAAGTACTCTAATGTGGTATAAAAAGTACTCAGGTACGTTTCCTACTTCTGATAGGATTATGAAATATGTTATTTTATAACATGTGAAAATATATATGAATGTGGAAATAAGTATGTTGTGCATGATATAAAATTTATGGGACATTCGGGATCTATGTGAAAGGGGAAGAAGGTGTTGACTTCGGTCTCACCAACGGAATATGGTGACTACGGTCACAACATTTTGAATATGGTAACTCTGGTTACATTATCTGAATCTGGTAACTTTGGTTACATTATTTGAATATGGTGTCTAATGACACAAATTATATGGGCGATGAGCACGTCATCGCAATGACGCCTTCGATGGTGTGTAGTGGATGGAGGATTGACTTAGTAGTCCCACGGTGGACCGGCGGTCTGGGTGGTGTGTAGCGGATGGACCATTAGGCTTGGGTTGGGTTGCATCATCATTTTATATGAATATGAATTTGATATGAACATGTATGCCTGATTTGTTGAATGTTAGTACTGTGTGCACACCCGTTGTGGGAAATATTTTCAGGTGATGAACAGTGACGGATCGGGACGGTAGACCTTGAGGTGGCCATGTTTCATTTGAAGATTTTATTTGATTTGGACTTTATTATTTGTTTTGGGTTTTACTTGATGTAATAAGGCCATAAGGCCCAGTGGATTTTTCTTATTCTGCTTTACTTTAAATTGTTATGTTACGAACTATTATGACTAAAGTTAAGTGATTTTTTTTATAAACCTTAAAAATTATTTTGTCACCTTAATAAAAATAGGATTTACAAGATTAATTAAATGGGTTTCCAATCTAAGCCCAATCCACAACAACATTTTTCTAAAAATTTTACAAATTTTCTCTAAGTAACGAAAATCTTTGAAATCGGTTTACTTTAGGAACATACCAGATCCGATTCAGGCTCGTGGGCCGGGTGTGGGGTGTTTCAATGAGACTTGGTGCTTGATTAATTGCATGATTATACGGATATGATTCGACGTTTTAAACTGATTATATAGATGTTATGATGATTTTTAGGAGTTATAATCATTGCATGTTGATTTGGTATAAGTATGGACGATTGGAATGCTCATATATATTGTATTTTTCTTGTCTGAAGCATAGGTATCGGTATTCGTATGTTAAAAATGATACCTCTAAAAATTTTGAGGTGTAGAAAGTCAGTTTTGCTAGTTGGTATTGATATTTTATCACGAGTATCGGTACTCGGGGTGAAATTAGCGATACTTGTTCAGTGGTACCGATATTTTTCGATAGTTGGGTTTTCGAATGAGATATAATAAACTAGTTTGGTACCGATTTTCCAAGCGGTATCGATACCACTGAGAATTTTCGATACCACATGCATAGTATCGATACATACGTGACATATTTGTAAAAATGGCTAAATGATCCTAAAGCATGATTATTTGATGTTATAAGCTCGTTTGAAGTATAATTAACATGTCCTATTGATAATCATCATGTGTTTGTTATAAAACTCGTATGAATGCCATGAAAAAAATGATCTCATGAAATTTGATAACTGTATTGTTGCATATATCATGATACGGAGGTGTAGTGTCCTGTTACTCGGGCTAGGCGACCGGGCCGGGTATGGGGTGTTACAGACATGAAATAAAAAATACAAATGTGCTTAGAAGAGAAATTGAACCTAGGGTTCTAGGATGAAATCATTATTATTTAACCATCTAACCAAATGAGCTTACGTGTTAAAAATATTAATTAAAAATAAAAATAAAAAAAAGCTTGAAACAACAAGAAGTAAAAATACAAATGTGAAGAGAGGAATCAAACCCGAGACTCAAGGACAAAATCACTAACATTTAACCATATGATCAAAGGAGCTAGCGTGTCAAAAAATTCGCCTATGGGGTGCGCTTTTAGTGGAAAACGCATCCAGCAGGACACATTTTCTATTTCTCTCTCCAAAATTGCCCTTTTTCCATAAATATCGCAAAAATTGGCCTGAAACTCTATTTTCGTTTTAAAATGGCATATATCTAAAATTTAGTTGTATTTGTATTTTACTAATTCAACTAGGATTCTTCTATATCTCTCTATAAATAGATGGCAGTAGTAGAGCTATTTACAAGAGTTCATACAAGTTTTCAATATTGTTATTTTGCAAGAAAATAATAAGAATTATTTTCCAAGTATAAATTCTATTTTCTGGGAATAACAATTCTGTCGATTTCTATTGAGAGAAAAAGATTTTCCTATTGAAAGTAATAAATCGTTTTTGGTTCTGTGTTTGATTCATGATTGTTTGAGCTCACCCTCAAAGCAATTTGCAGTACGATAATAGCGAAGGTCATTGGTTGAAAGCCAAGAACATTTAGGATCCGTCTCGCACAAAGCAGAAGTACTTTTTCGAGAAAAATTTTATTGCTATAAATATTACAAACCGACTCGATTTTCAAAATTTTAATTTTTCACTGTGATAGAAAACCTTTTTTTTAAACTAGATTTTTGCAACACTTTGCTCACTCATCTAACATATAAGGACTAATTTGTCCATTTCTTCAGCAGAAGGGCTAAAATACAATTCAAGATATAGGATAGGGGTTTTGTGGTACTTTTACCAAACTTTTTTATAGCAATGTTTCTTACTTTATAAAAGGATGAGTTTTAGGTAATTGTTCACTTGAGTTGGAACTCGATTAATGAATGACGTCAAACCCTTTAAATATGGTATAGATACATTATATATATATATATATATATATATATATTAAAAATAATTTGATATGCTATCGCTAAAAAAATAATTCCACCAAGAATTTATGAGTAACATACCTTTGAAGGAGTAGTAAAAATATATATATATATATATATATATATATATATATATATATATCCATGCAATACACAAGTTGATGGTTTGTATTTATTTTAATATGTTATGTTAAATTATTTTATTATTATAAATTGTAATGAATTGATTAGAAATATTAATTGCGCGCAATGCAACATTTTGTAATGATTTATATAATTAGTTACTGGTTTTTCTTTAATATGTCAAATTTAAAATTTGATATTGTAACTATTTTATTATAAAAATATTAGATATATTGTATGAAAAATATGATTCAAATTTATAAAATTTATTTGTATGAAAAATATGACTCAAATTTTTAAATTCATTTGTTTATGATTAATGTATGAAGGAGATTAACAAATAAATTAAATTAATAATCATATATATTATAGCAATACGAGGTTACAAAAAAGAAATAAGTAATTATATTCACATTATATTTTTTGATACATGACATTCTTCATTTGAAGCACGATTTACAATTCGTAAAAATTTTTTTTATTCATTGCCTTTTAATTTTTAAGTTATTTTATGTCTTTTATTTAAATTTTTCTTTCAAATTTTATGTTAAATATAAGGTTTATTTTAAGATTTTATTTAGTTGAATTAATTTTTAATGTTCATATTAAAATGAATGAATATTAAATTGTTAAGCTTAAAATACAATTTAAAAAGACAAATATTAATAATATTTATCAAATTAAATTTATATTTTTAAATATAATAATAGTTAATTAAATTAATTGATTAAATTTGAGAAAATATAACTATAAAATAGTTTTTCGCTCAAAAAGGATAAATATAAAATTAGAAAAATCAAAATTTTATAATTTTGATATTAAAATAAATTAATTTAACGATATATATATTAAATAACCTATAAGAAATTATTGATAATTTTATTTAAATTAAAATATATTAATATTAATATTCAAATCATGATGATTTTATATTATTTTAATATTAAGTATTTTAAAAATTAAATAAGAGTAATATAAATAATTCTAAATTAGTTAAATATATTTTAAACAATTAATTACATTATTTTTTCAATTTATTAATGATTTTTTTGAAAAGACTCATTAAAAATTTTAAACAAAAACTAATATTATAAATTTAATATACACAATCAACTCGTGTTTATCAAACAAGAATACAATATATTATAAACTGACAAATTGATTTATATAAATTCAAATAATTTGTAACATATTTGAATTTGGTCAAAATATTAAGTATTTTAATTGGTAAAATAACTTTAAGTTAATGAATAAACAATTAGTAGATGCTAATTTCTTTTAATATTATCAAGAAAATTTATTTTCCTTGGCCATTACATTTTGAAACAACATTAGATTAAAAAGAGGCATATACCATATTTACAATCAAATTTTTTGTGTGTCATGATATGATTTGTTTGCATGTAGTAGTATTTGAATATTATTTTTGAGTTATTTTTTATTATATAAAATATTAATTTTTATTTTATTTGTAAATTTAAATGAAAAATAAAATTTTAATTAATCAATATTATTATTTAAGTGTATTATTGATTCGGTATTACAAATTAATTCATTATCAATTTAATAAAAAATTAAAAATTATGTTTTAAACAATTAATAAACATTATTATAAGATACTTTTATAATTTCATAGCTTTAAATAAAATTAAGAAAAAAATAACTTAAAATTAAGAAAATATATACTAACGATAGAATATAAACTTCAAACCTCTTAAATTTAAATTTTGTTATTTTAATCAAAGCCCTACCTTAATGAATTTTTTTTATGTAATTTGTTTTCCACACAATTATTGATTGACTTGTACAGCAAATCAAATCAAATTAAATCAATATTAACTTTTTAATAATTATATTTCTAATATTGATTTTTTTTTCATCAACTCGATAACATTTCAAGTTTCCAATTACTGCTTTCTAAAACTACATGTTCACACGTGAAATAACTTTTCTCCTTTTAAGATTTTTAGAACAAATGGTTAAGTTTCAATTTTAGTCCTTATTTTACACTCAATTTTGATTTCTGGGTTACACTCAAATTTAAGATTTAGTCATTATATATTAACTTTTGACATAATTTGGTATCTCAATCTTTTACAATATCATTTATTAACTCAAATACTTTGTTTTGATTAAAATGTTGATGTAACTTTTAAAAGTTATTAATACTATTAAAATTATTTGTTAAATTCAAATTCATTGCAATGCTAATTTATTATTATTATTTTGGTTATATGGGTATTAAATGAGTTTTTTTTTAATTTCAAAAGGTTACACCAACTAATTTAACAAAAGAATTTAATAATTTTAACAATTGGATCTAAATTTTAAATTTAAAAGATAAATAAACTAAATTTCTAAAATAAAAGTACAAATATTAAATTTCAAATATATAGAGATTACAGATACTTAAATTATATTTAAAGATTTACTATAAAATTTAACCCAAAAATAATCAATAATTAATCCAATGCGAAGTGTAGGAGGATCTATACTAATAAATTATAAATGAAGTAACTTACCAATCTCACTTTAGACAATGATAATTTATAGAAAGAAAAAAAGGTAATAATTATGGAATAGATTTTGTGCCTCTTAATTAGATCTGATTATGGGTCCGGTTGGATCAGATTCGAGCTAATGCTAAATTTTAGGTCCCTATTCTAAGTTCGGGCTCGATCCGATTCGAAAAGTGGACTTAAAATTTTGCCTAACTCCAACCCAAATAAAAAATGCTAAACTTGAGCTCGACTTGGCTCGTCCGTATTAAAATTTTTAATATAAAAATAAATTTAAAAAAATATTATACATCAAATACACTAAAAATATTAAAAAAATATTTCTCAACAAATTAAAAATACATTTAAAAAATCTTTATACTTAAATAACACTAATATAGTTGCAACTTAACAAACAAATGTCTCTAAAATAGTAACAAAATTAACAATAAAACCAAAATTATATAATATTCAAACAATAACAACAAAATAATGACAATATAATAAATGACAGCAAACAATAAAAAAAAAAAAAAAAGATCGGGCTAGGCCATGGCAAAAAATCTTACCACAAGCCCAATCCATTTAGAAAATGGGTTTTATTTTTTGTCAAAGTCTATTTTTCAGATTTATATTTTTACTCAAATTCTTCTACTTTTTGAATGAACTTTCGAGCCTAAATAGGTAACCTGATGATATCTACTCATAACATAGTTTAGTTGCTTATTGTAGGCACTTTTCAATGTCTCGCTATGTTTCTATATAGTTGAAAGATTTTTCCTTTTTGAGGGAAGTTGAAAGTTTGGTTTTGGACGAATTGTAATTTTTGTTGAAAGTAGAGGGTATTTTTAGAAAAAAAAAAAAGATTATTCTATATCCATTTTCAAATTCAACTAAAAAATTGGAGAAAAAAATTAATTTGTTATTTTTTATTAGAAAGAAATAGTGATGACGTGAAATCATAATTTTATGTGATCTTTTTTCTTGTTTTGAATTAGTGTTACTTTAATCCATATTTTTTATAATAATTTTATGAAATTGATTCAACTCGGTACTTGTTTTGAATTAGTATCAAAAGTTTGGAATTAAAAACATGGGGAAGGCTAGGCTGGTGCCATTGCCTCATGGTTTCCTTGTAAAAAAAGATTCGCTAGCCTTGAAACTTTGACAGCTTCATCATAAAAAAGCCAACCTTTCTTTCCACCGGCTGTACCCACATTAAAATAACCACCAACATTCCAAGGGGCTTGCATGGCCCTGATCTAGTTTTTCCTCTTCCTGCTACCTAGTGTACTAAATGCGGCTTATAAAAACAATGAGTTACCCATGCTTACGTTGTATAACCCTAATTTGCCCGGCCCATTTTTAAACTCATTCTTCAACCCAAATTATCCAAATTAAACCAAAAAATAAACCCAAACCCAATTATAAAAACTACCAGACCAAACTAACCTTACCAGACCCAATAACCAAACCCATTAAGCCCACAATACCCAAATTAACCTAGCCCACTAACCAATCAGCCCAATCAGAAAAACAAAACAGAAAAACCCTAACCCTAAGTATGCCTTCTGACTACCGCCGCCAAGGCCACTTGCCTGTCACCAGTCTTGTCCACCGCCCACGCCACTGGTCTCCACCGCCACCACTTGCGCCAAGTACTGCAAGCATTAAAAGAAAAGATGAAAGCAAGTAAATAAGAGGAAGATCGGATATAAAAGCCGATTGAAACAAATGTAAAAGGGGGGATTTTTTTCGGAATTCAAAAAAAGGATAAAATCGAAAGCACCAAATGTAAAAGGGGTTCTGTTCTTGAAATCAATACAAAAAAAAAAAAGATTCAAAAAATAGAAACCGATTCAAAGAGAAATAGAAACAGATTCGAGAAATTTCAAACCCAAATACAGAGATCCAAACACGAAAGTGCAGAGAAAAGCATTAAAAACTACTAAAAACAGAGGCCAAAGAAAAGGTATCTTTTTTTGTATTTTCGAAACTTTCCATTTTTCTTTTTTTTGGTATATATATAAACATTAGTCTAATATAAAAAAATATAAAAAATACATTTTACCTTTTTCCGCCATGTCTTGCGATGGTAGAGCACGCACTCAAGCGGACATAGGCCGTAGCAACACCGGGGACCCTAGACCTGCAGAGAAAAAAAAAACAAAAGGGTTTTTTTTTAACAAACAGCAGAAATGAAAAAAAAGGGGAAAATTTTGCTTTTATAAAGGATCCAAAATGACGCCGTTTAGGGCATGTTTCAGTGGCCCCAAAACAATGCCATTTTACCTCCAGGATCCACATGTTGACCCGACCCGCCTCAGGATTCTCGCGTTTTTTAAGCAAAGGGTTTATTACGCTTTTGGCCCTTCTGCATTTTTAATTTTTTTAAATAAAACTTTTGCTTTGTTTTAATTTCGCCCGTAAATTTTGTGCAGCTTTGAATTTAACCCTCATTTAAACGCTGCGTTTAACGGATCGAGTAAATTGCCTTTTAGCCCCCTTTCCATTTCCGCGCGCTTCGATTTGATCCCCTTTTGTTTATTTATTCATAATTTGTCCTAAAAACTTCCGTTTTAATGCAATTTAGCCCATTTTTTATTATTTTACAATTTTTATCACCATTTTTATTTTTTATTGTCCACTATTGATTATCTATTATTATTATTATCATCAATATTTTATTGCCACAACCACCATTTTACTTTTTTATTTGTTCATTTCATTTTTTGTTCTACTATCATTTTGCATATTATTATTCTATTATTATTCCATTATTATTACTACTATTATTAGTATTATTTTACTATTACTATTATTATTACTATATTATTATTATTATTATTATTACTTTATTTATTACTATAATACTATTATTATTAGTGGTATTACTATTATCATTTTACCATTATTTTATTTTATTTCATTATTTAATTATTATCATTATTATTTTGTTTTCATTATTACTGTTATTACTATATCATTGATTTTATATATCTACTTTCTTTTATTATCATTATTTTCTATTATTGTTACTATCATTATTTTTATATCTATTATTATTATCATTGTTGTTATTTGTACATTATTGTTACTATTATATTCCTTTACTATTATTATTAGCATTTTACTATTATTATTATCACTAATGTATTACTACCTTATTTATTATCTTTTATTATTTCCATTATTATCATTATTTTCTATCACCGTCAATATATATACTATTGTCATAATACTTTTCTTTTACCATCACTTATATTATTATTATTCATTATTTGTTATTATCAATATTCTCATCGTTCGTCTCACTAATCCTTCCCGACATCTCAATTTTCATAACAATTGATATTCCGTATTAGCAATTCGAGTGAATCGAGCCCTAACTTATTGAGTTTCGGTTTTTCTCGCTTAAACTAAATAACGGAGTGTCCCTTTTAAAATCACAATTTAAATTTTAAACAAAACACTTTATCTCGGAAATTCGAAATGTCGCTCCCTAACTTACTGGACTCGACACCTAGATACTGCGAGATAAGTTTCTTTTCCTTCTAAAATAGAGGCAATATTCCTAATTTGGATTCTCGAGAAATCGAGCCCTAACTTACTGGGTTCTGATTTCTTGTTTGACAAATGACGAGAGATCCTCTTCAAATATAAAACTAAGTTTTAAAAGGCGAGCTTAGTTTCGGAAGTCTAAAGTATTGCGCCCTAACTTACTGGACATAATGCTTTATCTCTTCGAAAATAAGAGAGTCTTAACGTCCCTTCCGATCCCTTCAAGTTTTAGAAATAAAAAGTATCTATTTTCGAATCATTTCAAAGTTTTCAACATTAGGACATCGATCAATCATTTTGGTACCAATTTTGGGCGTATCGAGGGTGCTAACCCTTCCTCGTGCATAATCAACTCCCGAACTTGTTTTTTGGATTTCGTAGACCAAAATTGTTGTTTTGATAAATCAAACTGTTTATTAAAAATAACTGTTTTACGAGGTGACCTGATCACACCTCATCAAAAACGATTGGTGGCGACTCCCTTCTTTTTGGTTTTCAAAACCCGAGTCGACCACGTCGTTTCCTGTTTTATCAAAAAATGGTTATGACATACGTAATTAAACTTCCAACTGTTTTTTATTCCATGTTTAATTTCCATATAAATAGTGCTCAATCGACAAAAACAAAAATCAGAATTTATCTTTGGTTTTTCTTTCCATGGCTTCTCTTCTACTTTTATTGTCCGAACTTCTTCGCCGCCATGAACCAGACTTCGCTTTTGTAACTCAGCCGCCTACCACCACCTCTTCAATGTCTTTTACTGTCAAGAAACCATTGAGAAAGGATGGCAAAAAGCATGAAGAGTCAGAAGATCAGAGTGTGGAGGAAGATCCGCAACAGCAAAGGGTTTCTGTTGAACAAGTCATGGCCTTAATGTTATGATATGTAGTTTGAGCCCATATATATATATATATATTTTCATTCTCCTGTTCCCATATTCCTCTAAGAAGTTAGTGTAATATTCATGCAGCAGTAAGTATTTCCTCAACATGATAATGTTTTTAAAGACGGTACAGAAAATGGATCAAATTGTATTAAACTATTAATAGCAAGTGTTTTTAGATTTTTGGGATGAAGAGATAAAAAGCAGTTGATCTACTGATTTATTTTCCATTTAAAAAGAAAAAAATCCCACAAAAGAAGGGCGATTGCTGTACGTTATAAAAGTTGGTCATCTTCCATCCAAATATCACCAAATGTTTTTCATTTTTCAACGCTTCATGATTTATTAAACATTAATATCTCTGTGCCTTTGGATTACCAATATTTATTTAAATAACAATTTTAAACCATGTAACTAAATTATACTCTATTATCTATCTAGACTATAAATTTTATTTCAAGTTAGTACCTAGATTTTTTATTTATCTCAAGTTGATATTTAAACATTTTTTTATTAGTGATACTTAAACTATATTTCATTACCTAAGGTGGTATCTAAATTATACTTTGTTAGCTAAATTACCCGGCATTAAAAATTCTATTAGCCAATCATTTTGTAACACGAAGCAATTTTTAATTAAAATTTATAAAAAGTTAAAATTATTTCCTTGAAAAACTTACATATTCATCTCCTTTGTTCTTCACTCAACTCTAATGATGGAAAATTCTATTCCATTTTTAAACCTCAATTTCAATTCCTTTTTCATCCCGAATAAAACACATGTATTATTTTTTCTAAAAGTAGTTTTCTTTGTTCTTTTATATATACTTTGCATAAAATAATTAATGTTAGGTGAATTTCTAGGATGGAAAAATCCAGATAAAGCATGAAATTCAAATACTAAGAAGAAGCTTAATAAAAACATGGTAAGAGGATTACAGAGAAATGTTATCTAACAATTTAAAAAAAAATGCATTACAATAGAAGAAAGAATCGTGGGAAAGAGTGTAAAAAAATTGAAAAAATTAATTTGATTTTTATATTTTAGTTTTAATTTAAAAGTGGCACATGCTACAAAATGATTGGTTGAAATATGTTTTTTTAATGGATGAGGTAATTTGGATAACATGGTATAGTTTAAGTACTACTTGTGACGGAAAAAAGTTTAAGTACCATCTTGAGAGAAAAAAAAAAAAAAGGTATAGTTTAGGCACCATGTTGGATATCAAAGTACAGTTTAGGTATCACTTATGATAAAAAAATGGTTTAGCTATCAACTTAGGAAAAAGAGTATAACTTAAGTACCATTTTGTGATTTAAGCCTTTTTTTTTTTTTTTGTTCATGTAAATTTTATTTTTAATTTTGACAATTAAGTCAATTTTGGTATTTCTATTCCCCTTCACTTTTGTATTTGAATTTGAATTCTTTAAAAGTGTAATAATGTAATATTCTAATATTATGTCGTGTCATGTCATCAATTAAAATTAAAATAAAATTATATAAAATTTAAAAATATATATTTTTAAAGTTTTAGTAATGCCATGACATAACATTAAAGTGTCACATTATTACAATTTTACAAATCTAAATATCAAATGAGAAAATATGTCAAATGAGAAAATAGAAGTATAAAAGTGAATTTAATTATATTAAAATTACATTAACCATTCTTTATCAACTAGCCAACAAATGTCGGTACTCGAAATATATTAAATTTTCTTTTTACTTAACGTTGTTTTTAGTTATTGGATATGATATTCCTTTTACTTTTTAATAAAGGAGCTTTAATTTCATGGATCTAATCTTTATATCGTGGAATTAATTAAACGTTAATTCTTAGGTTTGTGAATTGTGGTAACTAATTAAATTTTAGTCTATATATTTTACATGTATTAGATATAGTAGATTATTTGTAGTTATGGGTTCTTACACTTACCCTCACTATATTAATGTTAAAGATGGAATTTAATGAAGTCTGGCCTCCTACCTCACCAAAACATCACGTAACATGAGACAGACCCACACAATCTCTAAGTATATATAAAAAAGAGTTTCTATCAACACTTGTCAATCCATTACTTCCTTGAACCTAACGATGCTCCCACCAGTCATCTCACACAGTCCTCTCATATTGGCTCCAACAATGCTCCTAATCAACAATCTATTACTCAATTACCCGCACTTATGGAATACAATACTTGATAGTTGGGACCAATGCCAAGTTAACCTCCCTTTATAAATGCCTCCTCTCAACACCAAAGTTGTTGTTAATGCAAAGTGGGTAATCCCACATTGGTTGGTGAAATTCTTCTAAGAGAGTTTAAATATAGTCTTGCCTTTTACTTTGATTGAGTAATTGGGGGTTAAGGTTCAACACACATGAGTTATAGCCAGGCTTAGTTTGTGTTCATGTTAACACGTACAACACGTGTTTCTTTTTGAATAAAATTTCTATTCGTTTTATCAGAAATATTTTTTTTTTTTTGTTTTCAGAATATTTTTTTAGTTGCAGAAATCTTTTGGTTGTCTCAGAATATTTTCAGTTGAAGAAAATCTTCGATTATTTTTAGAAATTGACATTGTTATTTTACCATTTTGTCCCTCCACATTTTGAGAAGAGCAATACCATTGTGTTCCACATTCTTTATTTCGGTATACGAATATTAAAGTATTGTGTTAACCTTGAGGGGTAACATCCACTACACGATTACACCAATCAGGGTGGATTTGCTTCTAAGGCAGTGGTTCTTCCATGGCACAATGATTGTTTTATTTATTTACACTCAGTTATTTATCCTGTCAGTGCTAACTATTTCGTTTTGTAGTTGTATATTTCCAACAATTTAGAAGCAAACACTACTATTGTTTAAACATGTCTGTCACGATGAACCTGGTTGAGAACAATGCTGAGTGGATTGCAGACACAGGCGCTTCCAAACACTTCTGTGCCAACAGAGAAATGTTCACCGAGTTTGAAAGTGTAGCTAAAGGTGAACAAGTCTACATGAGTAATTCTAGCAATTCAAAAGTACTCGGTAAAACAATGATCTTTGTCACACTCGGTTCTCCTAAGGACTCAAATTTAAAGAAAAAATAGGGAGTTGATTGTATAGAACTTGAATTTTCCGGCTTTATTGAAATATTTAGAAACTTAAGTGGCTGGTTGGGAAGTAATTAGATTTCTTTTAGTTAGATTAGAACTGATTGGTTCTATAGTGGGAGACAAAATGATTAGGGTTTAGTGGTTGATTTGGTCTATAGAAATCGTGCCAATAGAGTATATGTATATGGTGTGTAAGGAAATAGAATTCTTCTGAATTATATTTACAAATTCTTCCCCCTTTATAGTATCGTCTTCTTCGGTCACTCGAAGAAGAAGAGGATGTAGTTAAAGGAAGCTTTGCATGTTGCAACCGTTGCGTGATTTGGAGTCTGGAAGTAGAGAATAGGGAATTGATAAGCTTTCTTATCCCTCTGAACTCATGGATTAAAGAAAAGAGTAGAGTAAGGACTCTCAAAGCTTCTGTATAATTATGGATTCTGGGTTTTAAGGTTTGAATACCTTCGAATTAACTGATAAATAGCTGTTATGCTTACCTGCCAAGACAAAGGAGGCTCTGGCATTTGGGCAAGCTAAGCTGTCAAGAATAAGGAAGCCAGATGAGTTTCAATGCTTTACTTCTGAATGGTTGTTTACAATGAAATGTTTGAATGGTCTGTGTTTAAGTTGTTCTAAGTTTATTTGAAACTGTTGTTATACATGAATTGGTTGTGGTACTACATTTAACTTTAGAGTGCTCCACATTATTATGTTATGTGATTATATGTCTGTGCCTACGTGCTTATGAATTATGGAGCACAGAGGGGGAAATTATTGACGAGTTAAATTAAGTTAGCATTGGGAAAGGGTGATTCTGTATACCGCCATCTAGTATTGCTAGATGCAAATTGTGATCTACAAAGCTCCAGGCCTTGAGAAAGGGATACTGTGATGTTCGAGCATCAAGTTTAAAAGTGGCAAAATGGAGGAATGAGTGGATGGATAATGAAATTGAATTTTCGTTAGATTTCACAATCTGGTGTTGCTGGGTGCAAACTGTGATATGCGAAGCTCTGGGCCTTACGCAAGGGACATTGTGGTGTCAAGCATCAAGGTTAAATGTGAAACTGAATGGTATCAACTAGTTCTTCAGGGTGATACCGTGATGATGATTATTAGGTACCATAGAGCAACATCGCAACGATGGTCAATAGGCTCTATGGGGTGACACTGCAACTGTAGTAAGGTATTTTTATTGGAAAAAAATGGGTTTAGAAAATGCAACGGAAGATAAATTTAGGGAAAAACTAGAGTTTTAAAATTTTTTTCAAAACAAGATCTTGGTTGTGATATCTAAAGTAGTAAACACTTAATTAAAATTGTACATTTTCGATTCGTCTAGGATGAGTGCTTTGATCGAGTAGTCTTTTCTGCTATCCTCAAGCTCATGTCTACCAAGTGTGGGCTCATTTCTAGCTAGAAGTTTTTTCACAAAAATTACCAGTGGGGTAATTTCAAAATTTCTCTAAACTTTTGGGTTATGTTGTAGATCAGAAAATATCTCTAGAAATTTTCTGAAATAATCTCTTTAGAGAATTTTCTCTCTACAACTTTCTCTTGAATTCAAGTGTGTAAAATAATGACCCAAGGCTCTATTTATATAGGTAGAGTTTAGAGAGTTCAACTAAGATTAAACTTAATCACTTTAATATAAAATTAATATAATGTTTATCAAGATAAATATTAGATTAAATTTAATATTAAATTTTATTAAAATAATAAAATGTTTGTATTATAGATAAACATTAATTTAAATTTAATATTAAACTATTAAAATAATATTATTTTTGGAATAGTTAATCTGAAATCAAATTCTCTATTAGAGTCCCAGTAGGAGTGTAACTCTTCCACTACTCAATCACCAAAGACCAACCGTCTTTTTTCTAGCCATCAGGACATCATCACCGCAGCTGTCAACACCACCGTTGTAACAGCTCGATTTTAGGGCTAGTCAGAACAGTGGTTTTGAGACCACTAAACTGAGGTTAGGAAAAATTATTTTGATGTTTTTTTATGTGTTATAGCATTAAAAAATGGTTATGTGGAAATTTTGGTGCTTAAATTTTAGCAATGACATGCTTAATTATGAAAAAAAGGACTACATCGCATAAGGTGCGAAAGTTCTATCTTATAAGGTAGAGATACCTAAAAGCTATAGAATATTGATTGAGAGGTCTTTAAAGTGCAATTAGGCCAATTAGAATGTGTTGGCCGGCCATGTGGTGTAGGGAGACAAAAGCATTAAATGTTTGGTCAAAATTGGGTGAATTAGGTGAGAAAAGATGAATAAAAATTAGTAAAAAGAAAAACTATCATTTTCACTATTCACTCATCTCTTTCCACTAAAAATTTGAAGAGAAAATAGAGCATTTGGGGGTTCAAACTTTCAGCCAAGTTATCTCCTTGCTAGTAAGTGATTTGGATGATTTTAGTTGATGATTTTTGTATTTTTAGAGTCCCTAAAGCTTAAGCTAGCTAATGAGGGGACCAATTTGTGATATGGTTGAAAGTCTAAGGACTTGCCATGAGAGTATTTATGTTGTTAGCTGAGTTTTTAGGGAAGAAAATGAATGCTAGGGAGATGAGAAACAACTTTTGTGAAAGGTGTTTGCATGAAAACACTTAAGTAAGACTTAAATGCAAGGATTGAAAATGTGTAATAAATGCATGAAATAGTTAGATTTGTGAGTAGTTGTAAGAGAATTAAATGTTTAGCTAGGCTTAATTATTGAAAAAATGTATTGAAAAATAATTTATGAGCCTAGGGGCAAAATCATAATTTTTCCATTATATAAGGGCAAAATGGTCGTTTTGCCCAAGTGTAGAATTTGATGTATGGTGATATAGGATGGTCTAAATGAATGAATTTCATTTTATAGATCAAGAAGAACGTGGAATCAACCTTAACCGTGGAAAAGGCAAGGTGACAGATTAAACCGTTAGTTACAACGTTTTGCACCAAGGTAAGTTTATGTGTAAACAGTACACTTTCTTTATATACATTATGTTGTTAATTGGTGTCTGGCATGATTGAGAACATGTGTGGTTTAAGTAGATCGAATGTGGTAGTCATTGAATAATTATTGGATGAATGATGAAATAGTCATGTGTACATGTTATGACAGCATTTGATGGTGGGTTAAGTGCGTTACCACCTTGTTGCTTAATTAAGATGGGCTAAGTGTGATACCATTGTTTATTTATCATTTGGTGGGCTATGTGTGATACCACCGTAACTAACCTTTTGGTGAGCTATGTGCGATACCACCCTAATAAAGACTGATGGTGGGCTAAGTGCGAAACCACCGAATAATTTGGCCATGAGTAATTGATTAAGAGGTTGTGATGTGTGGTTTTATAAGATATTGTGATGCTAAGTGCAGGGAAACATGATAATGAATGTACACATTAAGCTGACAGTATGGTTGGGATATAGAAATGGAGGAAAATGAGTAAGCATAATTATGGACATAGATTGTTTCTTGCTTAGTATGAAATGTTATATAAATGATTAGTACATACTATAATGTTATATTGTTTACATGTAAAATTACTAAGCTCAAAGCTTACTCATTTTCTTTTCCCTTGTCTTATAGAGAAAGAGGGTTAGATCGAGACATGGATTAGTTGGAAGATCGCCCACACTATCAGCACACTCTGGTACAATAAACTAAATGTTTTGTATATGGCACGTATAGAGGCTAGACAAGTTAGTGAATTTTGTTGTAAATGGCTAAGATGTGTTAGCCTATAGCTGGATACTCTATTTTGTATAATGCCATGGTTGATGGCTACTTTATTGTATGAAAAGATGTGGTTATCCATGTGAGATTGTGTTTGAATTTGTGTTGATTATGGATGTATTATTTAAGTACTTGTTGTATGAGTTAGATGGGTGTAAAGAGCCTAGCAAATAGCTTTGTTATTGTTCATGTAGGTAGACACACGGGCGTGCGTCTAGGCCATGTATGACACATGGTCAACCCAGGGGCATGTGACCTGGCCGTGTGTCCCCGCATGTTAGCATTTTAAGTTAGAATAGACCAAGGGCTATCCACACAGGTGTGTGGTTAGGCCGTGTAAAGTGGTCAGTGTTCACCACGGATGGAGAACACGGGCGTGCCCAAGCCGTGTGGATTAATCAGAGATGACCACAGACCAGCCATGTGGGCGTGTGTCCAGATCGTGTGACTCAAGTCAGTGTCGACCACGGGCGTCGAACACGGGCGTGTAGATGATACACGGACGTGCCATCTACCCCACGTGCGTGTGGCCCCTGTTTAGGTAAAATTGTTCTAAACATGTAAATGTTTCCAATTTATTTTTGAAACCTTCCGAGAATATATTGGAGCCCTGTAGACCCATAAAAAGGATGTTAGTTACGAGAATGGAAAATTTTTAAATTTGGAATAGATTTTGACAATCCAAGGTTGTATGACCTAAGCAGTCGAGTTCGGTAATGCTTGGCGTAGGATACGGGTAAGGGGTGTTACAACCGTGTCCAGTGAAGTTGGTGTGTGACACCCTTACGGCACATCGTACCGATTCAGCTATTACCGATTCGATTTGGGTCAGTGACAACCCGACCGGTCCGGTCTAGCCACTGATTGGACCATCGGTCCAGGTTCACATACCAGACCCGGTCTGACCAGTTTTTGGGTATTTGTCTCAATTTTGGGCTCCCGGGCCCAATTTACAATATCTGACTTGAAAAATAATTTCCAAAAATATCATATGAATTTCAATTAATTTGATTAATTTAATTTTACTTAATCTAAATCAAAATTAATTTTCCCAAAATTCTTTTAGATTTTCCAAATTAATTTTTCAAGAAAATTATTTAATCAAATTCTCTAGTTGAACAATTCTCACAACTAACTAATTTAATTATACATCGAATAAATTGACTCAATTAAATTATTTCCAAATTCATAGAATTTTCTTCTAATTCAAATGCAGTTCAATCGAGCTTTTGTTGAGCTAGCGGATGGACCAATCAGACATATATAATTTGGCTCTAATAATTGCAATAATGTCTAGAAGCATCATTTCGATAATTTGCAATTACTTAATCATGGAGTCAGTCCATAGGAAGTACCATGATTGAAAACTCCTTATTGTATACTCTTTACGAAAATAATTCATCCAACTATTTTGTTCAATGACCTCGTCATGTGTGTGTTACCCTCATATGATATCCTTGATTCCTTTGAGTTAAATTCATTCACTCAATACAATCTTATTTTATCTCATTGTCATCATTGTGTCTTCTTAATGATCAATATGATCACTAACAACAAATGACTGTGATAAATTACTCGTTCGAGAATAAGTAACCCGTGGTCACGTTCTATATTTATCAATCCACACAATGCCAATGAGAGAATATCATTAACTCTTTAATTAAGCTATGAATTCCACTATTGCTAGTAAAGCCATGCCATACACAAGTCAAGTACCCAACATACCAGCTATGGGCTCGATCATATTTACAACATAAGCCTCCACTTATATCAAAACACAGTCAGTGACTAACTTAGGATTTGGGTAAATCACACCATGAATTTCACAAGTGAATTAATTCATAAAGGGATTCAAAATTAATTCTTCTTGGATCTAGTCCAATGTATCATTCTACCAATGAATACATCTATGTCTCTACCCATGGAGTCAGCTGCTCCGATAACCAAGACTAGCCATATCCCCAATTGGAATTATAGATGACATAATAATCCTTCTTAGTATTTGAATCAAATGCTCACTTCGATTGTTCTACGACATTAGAGACTTATTTAGATTACCTATTGAAGTAAGTTGTCTTTCTTGCAATGTAAACGTTCTTACAATGCCACTTATCTTCAGTTTGAACTTATACAATCAATGACCTAATATTTGGTTGTCACAATTTCGCTATGCATACAAAATATAAATGACAGAAATAAAAAAGACATAATAGTGAAATGTGAAATTAACTTTATTTATTTATTCATAGTTCAAATAAATAGAAAAAAGTTACATGTTTACTACAATATGGACATATTTCGTAACACGTTCTAGGCAACACCTCAGAAGAGGTTTAACGTGTAAGAGCATAGGTCGACTATGGAATCATAAAGAGTCTAACATGACAACATGGGGTTACTAGGTGTAAGACCATACCTTGGCTATGGCATCATGTAACAGCCCGTTTTTCAGTAGTGCCAGAAATAGTGGTTTTGGAACCACAAATCTGACTAATGAATCCATAATTTTTATTATTTTATTCATGTGAGTCAAATATAGTTTAAACAGAATTTTAGTTTGATTAAATTTTGCTAATTGAACAAATAGTTAAGTAAAAGTAGTTTGTCCTGAAAGTCAAGTGGTTTTCGAAAATGAGGTATCGAGACCTCATTTTTGTAAACCAGGCTTATAAATGTTTTATTTAAATATTTACGGAGTTTTTATACTAGTATGTGAAGCTTCAGTTCAAGAATCTTATATTAGTTAGTGATCATTTGATTTGATTTTATTCATTAATTATAGGTTAAAATAATTAAAATAAAGTAATTAAAAACTTAAAAATTAAGGTCACCATCTTCCACTTAGCTATTGACCACCAAAAATAAAAGAAACAAAATCTTAAGAAGCCATGGTTGATAGCTTAAGGTTCGACCAACATTCGATTCATGCATGTAAGTGTATTTTTATTCCTTTTCTTGTAAATTTAATGTTTTGAGATTGTTGTAACTAGGTCTAGCTAACCAGTATCTCCATTTTCAAAATTGTTAAAGATTTTGGGTTTTGTCATTGATGATTTTTTTTTTCTTGGAGCTAGCAAACTTGATTGTGATTTAAGACTATTTTGTAAAGGAATTTTTGATAGTTTTGAACCTAAGAGCTAATATGAAATTTTGTAAAGTTTATCATATTAAATTGTATTTTTATTATTTAAGGACGAGATTAGGGTGATGTTATATATGGTTCTAAATATTAGGGATGAAATGTGTAAATTTAAATAGTTTCACTTTAAGAACTAAATTGAAAGAAATGTAAAATTTAGGAAAATATGTTAATATAAAAACTTAAGGGTTACATGCATAGAAATGAGTTTAATATTGCATTTGAATTTGATAAATTGAATTTAATTATTATATAGACCAAGATAATTGTACAGAGGATAACCAGGGAGTTGGGAAAATGAAAGATTAGTCCCTACGAATCAATTGTTTGCGTATCTTAGGTAAGTTCATAGTATAAATAAATAAATGTATTTATTTATGACTTGTGTTAATATGTTTTGGTTCAATTGTAATTGATGTTGAACCTTGATATTAAGTTGTTAATTTAAAAATGCTTATAATTAAGTACATGGTGAGAAAATGGATATTTGGTACAATATGGTTATATGATATTGAAATGAACTTAACTGATGGACACCACATATACAAGTGTGCTTCTGGAAGTGCCTCTGAATTATAATTGTATAAACTTTGTTAAAATGCCCGTTTGAATGTAGTAAACACTTAGGATACGATTGACATGCCAATAGGGTTAGAATGCATGATTGTATGGGACTGCACTTCGGTGCTTCTGTTTGCATTTCAGAACCTAAGATTTTCATAATGGTTTGTCTTGTTTTAGAAGTCATTTTAGGTGCACACGACTTGGGACAAGGGTTGCCATACGGTCATGTGTCTTATTAATTTTTGGTGCTGGTTGTTGGTCCACATGGACACAGTGAGTTACACGGTTGTGTTACCCTATTTTGAATTGTACACGGTTTGGCCACATGGTTATGTTTCTGAGCCACATAGTCGGGGCTTTGTCACATGGCTGTGTGACCCCTGTTTCCAAAATTTTTAATTTTTTTATATTTTTCTATTTTGTTTCAATTTAATCTTTGATTGTTTCCAAACTATTTTTAAGGTCCCATAAGTTCGATTTAAAGCATATAAATGTGTATATATGCTATGTTGAATATATGGATTGGATATTAATATTTGATTAATTTATGATGTCATTGAATTGAATGTATTTCATAACACTCTATAACCCTAATCTGTTAATGGAGACAGGTTAGAGGTGTTACATTTAGTGGTATTAGAGCTACGATTTAGTCAATTCTAGGAATAACGTAACTCGTATTGAGTCTCGTATATGCATGCGACATATACTTGTGACAGTTGGATGCTTTTAATCCTATCTAACCCTATTTTTTATTATTTAAAAGATATTGGTTGATTCTAATCATGCCGTTACTGATGAAATAGAAAGTAATGTCTTGACTCCCAAGCAAGGAGCGAGTATATAGTATGCCAGTTCCGCAAATGTCTGAAAATATGGTAAAGGATGTCTTTTTTAGCTTAATAGGTTATTGTATTAATGAAATTGTTACGAATCAATCCGGTTGCTCTACAACCTCTATCCCCCTATTGTGCCTACCACGGAACCCCGAGGTCCTCAAAGTTCCCCTCCTATATATGTATCTAGATTTCCCATAGATAAAATTCATAAATGTGGGCCCGATCAATTTAGAGGCAAGACAGATGACGGTCCAGCTAGAGCTTAATTTTAATTAGAAAATATTCGGAGAATATTTGATGAATTGGCTTGTTCACTTGATGATTACTTAATATGTGAAGTATTATTATTGAAAGACAAAGTGTATTAGTGGTAGTATGTTATTAGCCATTGTATAGAAGGAGAAAGTTAATTGGGACATTTTCCAAACTGAATTTAGAAAAAAATATGTCAGTAAATGATACTTGGAATAGAAAAGAAAGAGTTTTTCGAGCTGAAACAGGAAAACAAGTCTATATCAAAATATGAACGAGTGTTTGTACAGTTTAGTTAGTATACTCACGAGATTGTACCGACTAAAAAATGAGATGTGTGTTTGTTGTGAAGATGGATTGATTGATAAAAATTAAAATGTTGGCTAAAACAATGAAAATATCGGAATTTGTGGTTTTTTTTTTGATCGAATGCAGTAAATGGAAGAGATCAGTATCAATAAAAAAGATTAAAATGAAATTTCATGATTCTAGCAAAAGAAATATATCTAAATTGTCTTCTGCTCCACTCTCAAATAAACCAAGGTACTTTTAGCCGCAATGTCATATCATTTGGATTCATAGGAAGAAATAAGTTGAGATAGAATGATTCAAAACTCCAGAAGACACCGGTAGTCAGTATTTTCAGTATCCGTAATGATGATATATTTGTTTGTGATCATTGTGGAAAGTTCTACAGGGATGTAAGTCGAGTTATAACTGGAACCTATTTTTGATGTGAACTTACTAAACATTTTATGAAGGCTTGATCAAATAAGTCAGACATTTTTTTGAAAATCAAGTTGTTTCGGAAATATTTGTCTCTCAAGTAGGCAAACGACTAGGATAGAGCAATAATACTAAAACTTAAGCCATTCAAGCCAAAGAAGAGACTTCTAACCCAAATATATTAACCAATATTTTTCTACCTTTTTGATGTTAATGTATATGCATTGATAGACTTTAGGTCGATTCATTATTACTTTTGAATTACTTTAGTATTTGAAAAGAGCATACTAGTAATACAGACTGAATTTGATGATAAATTAATTAAACCGTTGGCTCAGAATGCCATAGTTAAATTGATTTGTATAAAATGTCCACTGAGAATTTAGAGTTGTGATTTTTTCTTGCTGAGCTAATGTTATTATTGTTTCACGAGTTTTAGGTAATACCGAGTATAAGCTGGTTGATCTGCATGATGATGAAGTAAATTGTAGTAAAAAATTAACCGATTTGAGATATCAAATTTTATGATAATTTCTGTTGAGTCAGATAGAATTGATTGTGCTATAAATGTTATATCTGTGATTTTTACTCAAAGAATATTTTGTAAAGGATTTTAAGCATTATTAGTTTACATTCTACATTCACGAGAATCAAAGTCGAAGATTGATTAGTTTTGACAGACAAGGAATTACTGATATGTTTCCTAAAGAATTACCTGGATTATCATCAAATGAGAAGTTGTATTTACTATTGAGATCATGCCTAAAACTACTCTGATATCTATTGCTCTATATAAAATGGATTCTATTGAATTGATAAAGTTAAAGACACAATTACAAGAGTTGGTTGATAGAGGTTTCATACGAACAAATGTGTAATTTGGGAAAATGATACTATGATTATGAGAATTGCATAATGATTTCAGATAGCATATCAGAGACACCATGATGAACCACTGGTTGTTATTTTATAAAGATGAATTAATTATTTAGAAAAAGGGAACTACAATATCTTTAAGTATTGATTTTCGACTAGATGGTTGTTAGTTCAGAGTTATAAGAAAGATGTGTCAAAGACTACTTTTCAGACTTGATATAAACAATGTGAGATTCCGGTAACACTGCTTAGATTATAGATCACTCAGTTGCTCTATAGATCTAATGGATAGAATTTTCTAGCTATGTTTGAACAAAATTGTTGCTATGTTATTGAAGATATTAAATCTATGCGAGGAATGAAAATGACCATGATTAGCATCAGAAATCAATGTTGTAGATTTTATGAGAGAAACATGTGTTTGGGAAGATTAGATAATATGAATTCTGATTTTGGAAAGTAAGTTTTCTGAGATCTTTTGATAACCACTGAAAATGTCTGCGTTATTTTGAATCAACTCCAGATAATTATGAACTAAGGAATCATTGGGAATTATTATAGAAGTGAGTAGTTCTCTAGGATTCACCGTATATTACAGATGATTCATTTAGACTTTTTGGTGATAGCTCTATCATTGATGAAATTGTTACAAATGCCAGTTTTGTTTGATTGAATAAATACCAACAGAGTTCTGAACAGACGAAAGTTATATTAATAGAAGTTTCAGAATTGAATCTGGGATAGTACAAATGTCTAAAGTTATTGAAAGTTTGTTATCTGATCACTGATTATCAACCAGGGAATTCAAGTATTGCGGAAATATGATTTAAAATGGTTAACTAAATAGAAACTTGTTGAAAATGATCAAATTTCAGTGTTCAGTTTGGACAATTACATGAATCTGTGTTTTCAAAACTATTGTTATGAAACTGGAAATATCAGAATTTGTATCCAGATGTTTGATATGCCAGTAGGTGAAATCCGAACATCAGGTTCCATCAGGTTTGTTGCAACCTGTGATAATTCCTGGGTAGAAATACGAGCGTGTCATTATGGATTTTTTTTTTAGGATTTTCGTTGAATCCAAAAAGAAAGATTCGATCTGGGTTATAGTTGACAGGTTAATGAAATCCGCTCATTTTATACTTGTTCGAATTGATTAT
Organism: Gossypium rotundifolium; assembly: GCA_025506655.1. Lineage (NCBI taxonomy): Eukaryota > Viridiplantae > Streptophyta > Magnoliopsida > Malvales > Malvaceae > Gossypium > Gossypium rotundifolium. Next base: position 56,103,137 of record CP106725.1, read on the forward strand.
TCACTTGAAAAAAAATTAGCTAAATTATATGTTTCAGAAATTGTGAGAGTGCATAGCGTACCACTGTCAATCATATCCGATCGTGATTCGAGGTTTACCTCTAGATTTCAGGGTAAGTTGCACGAGACGTTAGGCTCCAGATTGAATTTTAGTACTACTTATCATCCATAAACAGATGGTCAGTTTGAGCGTGTAATACATATTCTGGAAGATATGTTACAATGTTCCGTAATTGAGTTAGAAGGTAGTTGGGAAAAATATTTATTATTAGTTGAGTTTGCTTATAATAACAGTTATCAGTCGAGCATAAAAATGGCACCTTACGAGGCTTTATATGAGTGTAAATGTAAAAGTTTGTTGTACTGGATGGAACTGAATGAAAGAAAGTTAGCTGGAGTTTATTTGGATTGAGAAATAGAGGATAAAGTTAGAATTGTCTATGATAATTTGAAAGTTGCTGTAACACCCCAAACCCGGCCTAGACGTTATGGTCGAATCTGGCTTGTCACATTGAAGTGTTTTTCGAAAACCATGTTTTCATGGAAAACCCTTCTTGAAATTTAAAACTTCTTTCCATTTAAAACTTGTACAAAACCTCAGTTTGCGTTTGTTTATTCTCAATCATGGTTTATTAAAAAGTTATTCCCTTTTAAAATGTTATTACCTTTAAAACCTTATTTGTTGCGGAAGCTTAATTTAAAACAGATGATTTACGAAAACGTGATATTTAAAAATTGAGTTCCAGAAATGTAGCGTTTGAAAATAGTTATTGTTTTGGAAAATCGTGTTCTACTTCTAACAGATATAAATCACAATCAATAAAATCCCAAATTTAAAATCCAAAAATTATAGAGGCCTTATTACAACCCGAATCAAAATCAAAGTGCTTAAGTAAATGAGCAAAACCGAATAAAACATGTGCAATTGTGTGGCCCTCTCCGAGTCCCTCGTAACTTCAAACCGTCTAACGCTGGGGATTACCTGAAAGGTTAAAAACAGGGTGAGTTTATGAAAAAATTAGTGTGTAATCCCGTTGTTAAAGAAACAGTCAGTATATAGAAATAGAATTTGTCTGGGCCTGAGCCCTTTAACAGTAATAGTACAGTTCAGTTTAGAGTATATGTAGGCAAAAGCCCAAAACAATGTCATTTGGGTCACAGCCCATAACAGAATTAATTGGGCCTAGCCCATCACAGTAACAGTCTCAATATGAATGATGCATAATGCATGCAAACCCATCTAACCCTGCACTTGCCTCCGCCCAACTCTGCACTACCTGTGGGGAATAAATCACCCACGCCATCCCTACACTTACAGTGTTAGCACCGGTTGCAGCACTAATCAAAATCGCAGCAAAGTTGCTAGTATATATGCGGCTTTAAGCTTTCTGTAATGGTCTCATAATTGGCACATAGCCATCATAACTGTAAAAAGATCAGCACATAACCATCACCTACGATAATATAACCGGCACACAGCCATGGGTAAGTACGATAGACGTAAAGTCATCAATAATTACGATCGGCACACAGCCCTGGATAAATATGATCGACACAAAGTCATAAGCCATAATTAGGTTGGCATAGAGCCATAATCAGATTAACTGACTTAAAGCCATCGGTAGGTCCACAATCGTCTTGTGCGACCTGTGCGACCCTATTAGAATAGTACTTCCTCCATAACCAATATCCCAACCCCATACAGTATGTCATGTATGCAAAATGTCTGGCCCACAAATCATCATATCATTTACAGTTAAGTCAATCAAATCATAGTCATACAATCACAGTCAAATCAGTCAAACCATAGCACAAGTCAGTCATTTACCCTCGAGGGGCAAAATAGTCATTTACCTTACAGGGGCATTACGGTCCTTTTACCCTACAGGGGCATTACTGTCATTTTACCCTACGGGGGCATTACGGTCATTTTACCCTATAGGGGTATTACGGTCATTTTAGTCTTTAAGGGTATTACGATCATTTTACCCTATAGGGGTATTACGGTTATTTTACTCTTCAGGGCTATTTTGGTCATAACGGTGTAAATGGGCCCAAGGCCCAATATTCGACCCAAGTGGGCCTATATGCTCGTGTGCCCATTTAGCCCAAATTCAGTCACGGCTATGCGAACTACATAGCGCAGTCCAGTATCTGCCACTTAACGTGGATTTTATCCGTGTGGGGCCCACGAGCCCATTGGGCCCATATGACCTATTTTAACTAAACAAGGCCCAAGATCACGAGAAAGCTTGTAGTGGCCTTTACAATCTATCGCCCATGATTTGTGGACTTGATTTACCACACGAGCGATCGCATACTCGTGAGGCCTCGAATGTCAAAGTTTTGGTTTTTACCGATTCACAGCAGAGATAGTGTGATTACACACTCGTTCGTGATAACGAGTAAGCTAGCCCATGTGCTCTCCAACTATCGCCTTGCTTGAACCAACGGGTATTTGCAATTAATCGTTGATCAAAAGTGATTACCCACTCTTTGATTAGTATCTACACACAAAACGAATCACCATTAATATATACAGAGGCGAAGCCAGAATAATTTTTTAGGGGGGCCGGATGAAATTTTAATCTTTATAGTTTATATATTTATAATTTGTAAAGGATTAAATCAAATTTTTATAATTTTAGGGGGGCCAAAGTGTAATTTTACCTTTACTAATTTAAAATTTTTAAAAATTTTAAGGGCCTAAATAGCAATTTTACATTTTAGGGGGGCCAGGACCCATGCCAGCCCCTGGCTTCGCCCCTGAATATATATAACCATGAAGCAATTGATCCTTAACGAACACACTTATCGATATCGTGCAACGAAGAACTCACAAGAATCAGAAGAACAAAATGCAGCAGCTTAGGTTTGGCACAGTGGACAAATGATAGTGGTAATCGGCACTAACAATAGATCCCCAATCACTAGGCTACCAACAATCGTCATAGCAGAACGAGGCAGGAAGATAGACAAGAGGAGACAGTCACTACAGAAAACCTAAAAAGAAAGGATTACTGTAACAGTCCAAATTTGACCCTGATCAGAACGGTGGTTTTAGGACCACGAATCCGATTCAAAAAATATTTAAATTTTATTTTTTGTGCTAATTATATGTGAATTATAATGTGTGAAAGTTTCGTATGAAAAATTTGATTGTTTGTGTGTTTAATATAACAAAAAGGACTTAATCGCATAAAGTGCAAAAGTTACAAACTATAGTGAAAGGTGCTAATGTGATAGTAGCTTTTTAATATGAGGTATTAAAAGGGCAAATAGCCCATTATTAATGTTAGTGGACGGCTAAAGTCACCTTTGTCCTTATTTTTTATGTTAATAATATTTAGTAACAAAGGGTATTTTGGTAAAGTAATTAAGTTATCATATTATGTTAAAATAAAACAAAATAAAGGCCATTACATCCTTTATTTTATTGGCCGAATGTGGAGGAAAGAACAAGGGTTTGGTTCCACTTGAATTTCGGCACTTATAATCTCAGTTTCAAGGTTAGTTTGATTTCGGTTCTTGATAATTTTTACGTTTTTGAGATCGTTGCTTCGAATATTAGCTGACCCATGTTAAAATTTTTGAATTTGAGCATGTTTGATATTCGGCCATGGTTAGATGTTTGTGTTTTATAATGTTTGATGGAAAAATATTAAAAGTATGTTAGAAATTAACATGTTTTGAATTGAAAATTTTGGTGAAATTGAATATTTAGGGCTAAATTGTAAAAATAAATTTTTGGATGGGTTCAATTGCAAAATAAATGAAATGTATGCATTTGTATGGATGTATGGAAGATTCGGCCCTAAAGAATTGAGTGCAAATTATGTGTATTTTGTGTTTTGTACAATAGGGACTAAATTATAAAAGTTGTAAAGGTAAGGGGTAAAATGGTAATTTGTCTATTTATGTGTTTTGGGACTAAATTGAGATGAAATGTGCTTGAATGAGCTTATATCTAATATGTTTAGATCAAGGAAAAAGAAAAACAGACTTGGATTGGGGAAGGCAAAAGTTATTGAATAGCCGATTTTTGTTGTCCGTCGATAGTCGAGGTAAGTCTTTAAGCAAATATATGTCAAAAATTATTTACGTAATCTAATAAATGTTGAAACTTGAAAATTATGGAGAATTATACTTGAAATTGCCGAATGTTGGTTAGTATAATATGTGAATTGATTTTTATTAATGTAATGTGGTTAAGTTTATTCGAAATTGATATGTGATAGTATTATGAGACATATGTGATATATGTGATTTTGGTATTAAGAAATGTGTATGAAATGGTTTAATTATATTGATATTGGGCTTAATGCCTAGCAGGCCTTGTGTCGATGATTTATATCGGGCTTAATGCCTAGCAGGCCTTGTGCCGGTGATTTATATCAGGCTTAATGCCTAGCAGGCCTTGTGCCGGTGAATTATATCGGGCTTATTGCCTAGTAGGCTAAATGCCGGTGTTTAAATCTTGGACCTTGAGTCTAGTAGGCCTAGTGCCGGTATGTATGATTCGGGCTAATGCCTAGCAGGTTCTATACCGGTGAGCTGAAATTCTAAGCTTAGATTATGTAGTAATAAAGTCATGAAACAAATCAAGTAAGCCTAAGCTTTTGAAAATAAATTTGTTAATTCGGCCACAAGGTATGTGTTTTTCATACTTATATGATATATATTTGCAATGCTAATGAGCAAATAAAATGATGAAAGAAATGTGTTATACATTTGGTTGTGGAATTTGTATATAAACCATGCCATGTGGATATTGGTTATTTGAAAGTATAAGTGTGGTTAAAGATGTTCATGTAGGTATATCTATACACATATATATGTGTTTATATATGTATATTCGGTGAATGGTGTACTTTGGTAAGGAAATGAAAGTTGTTTGGTTAAGTGAGATAATGGTTCTGTTATGGTAAGTTTATAAGTTAAGTCATGTATATTCAATGTCATGAATTGATTGTTTAAAATGCTTGGATGATTGAGTGTTATAATGTAGTTGCTTAAGACTTACTAAGCTAGTAAGCTTACTTTGTGTGTGTTCATTGTTTCATTTTATAGATTTCGATCAAGCTACGAGCTCAGTGGATCGTCACTGAAGTCATTCACACTATCGGCTCATGTTGGTACCTATATTGTTTAGACTTTTGTTCTTAAGGCATGTATAGGCTAGCTAAGTTTTCGAATGATATTATGATAATGTATGAAAGCCATGCAAAATTGGCTTGTTTTTAAATGTTAATGTTCGATGGTATATTCTATCCTTGATGTAATATGCGTGTATATTTTGCTTGGAAGACGAATGAGAATGTGATATAAATAATTCATGCTAAATAGGTATGTTTATGTATGAATGATTGTCGTGAGGTCATTAGGTATAATTCTTGTTAACTTTTGGAAAGTAGACATAAGTAGTGATATGTTAAGAATGGGATGAGTTTTGGTATGCATGACTTTCGAATGTATATTTATAAAATGTTATTAGGTTTAAGCAAAGAAGTTAATAATGGATAAATGTTTAAGTCAAGTCAAGTAATGTGTTAGTTAAGCATCATTTAGAATTTATGTGTGTGTATTAGCCTTGGTCATTTCATTAAATATGAATTATGTTATGCAATGCATGTATATGTTCGACTAAGCTTATGAGAAATATCCAAATGTAACTATTATGCTTGAAGAGTTAGATGTTTAGGCTTACTTTTGAATATGGCGAATGCGCATATCACTATGATGTATATATATATATATATATAGCTAGGTGTGATTGTTTGATTTGATTGTAAGGGCAACGTGTATTCAATTAAAATGCTTGAATGATTTGTAAATTTGTAGTGAATGGTAAATTCAAATTAATGTATAAGCTATATAGTTAATTTCAATTCAATTATGTGTATACAAACAAATTTAAGTGTACTTTGATTTGATTGGGTGGTATTGTTGAAATGTACATTGCATGGTCATTTATGTTCATCAATGATTATACTGTATATGACTTAGTTTAATATATTAAGTATGTTTAACTAAGATTGAATTGATTGAATAAAAGCTATGACTTTTTTGGTAATGCCCGTAATCCCAATCCGGCGACGGATATGGGTTAGGGGTGTTATATTTGATTGGTATCAGAGCTTATTGTTTAGTCGATTCTAGGACTACTATTGCGTGTGTGAGTCTAGCTATACATGCCTTAATTTTATAATACGATAGTGTGGTAACTTCTGATAGTTAAAATTGTGTTTTATATAGTAAATGGATCCCGACAGAGCCGTAGCTGATGATGTAGAGAGCGTAGCGCCTGATCTTGCACGTGGGTCAGTGCCAGTAGACTTTCGACCTATCTCGGGTAGCCATGAGGGGGAGGGTAAGCAAGCCTTCTACTAGATGATGAATGGATGGTTTACCCAATTTATTCAGACTAATCCGACTGTACAACAACAACCACCCCCGAATAATCCAACTCTGATACATTCAGCACCTCTGACAATAGGTCCGATGAGATCTAGTAGGCCTCTCGTTGATAAAATCAGGAAATATGGGGCTGAGGAATTTAAAGCTAATGATGACGACGACACGGAACGAGCTGAGATGTGGCTTGATAACACTATCCGAGTGCTCGATGAGCTGTCATGTACTCCAGACGAATGCTTGAAGTGTGCTATATCCTTACTACGGGACACTGCATATCACTGGTGGAATACACTAGTATCAGTGGTTCCAAAAGAAAAAGTGAATTGGGATTTCTTTCAGACTGAGTTTCGTAAGAAATATATCAGTCAGAGATTCGTTGATCAGAAACGAAAAGAATTTCTAGAATTGAAACAGGGTCGAATGACCGTGACTGAGTACGAGTGAAAGTTTGTCAGATTGAGCCGATATACCCGAGAGTGTGTGTCAACTGAAGTCATTATGTGCAAAAGGTTCGAAGACGGTCTAAATGAACATATTAAGTTGCTAGTTGGCATACTCGAGATCAAAGAGTTCGTGGTACTTGTCGAACGAGCTTGCAAAGCTGAAGATCTTGGGAAAGAGAAAAGAAAGGCTGAAATGGAAGCTAGAGACACCCGTAAAAGATCATCGAGTAAGACTTTCCATTTTGTATCCAAAAAGTTCAAAGATGACTTCGGCCGACATAAAGCTACTTCAGACATATCTAGACGAGATCGACCTCTATGGGTTCCCGAGCTACTTGAATGGCCAGTGTTGGTAATTTTCAGTAGAATCGGGTTAAGTGCAAGCATTGTGGTAAATGGCATTCTGAGAGTTGTAGATTTCATGATCGGTCCTACTTTAAATGTGGATTGTCAGATCATTTTATCAGAGAGTGCCCGATGTTAGCCGAGCAAAATACGACTTAGAATATAAGATCGAGTAATGTGTTAGTGCGAGGCAGACCATCTAGGCATTCTGGAAATGTAAGTGGTAGCCAGAAAGGAACCAAAGACACTGCAGTTCGATCAGAGGCTCGTGCACCAGCTAGGGCATATGCTATACGTGCCAGATAGGATGCTTCTTCCCCAGATGCTATCACTGGTACTTTCACTCTTTACTATACTACTGTGATTGCATTGATTGATCCTGGTTTGACTCATTCATATGTGTGTGAAACTTTAGTATCCAGTAAGACACTGCCTGTTGAGTCTACTGAGTTTGTGATTCGTGTGTCCAACCCCTTGGGTCGATGTGTTCTAGTTGATAAATTGTGTAAAGGTTGCCCATTGATGATTCGAGATTCATGCTTTCTAGCTGATTTAATGTTGTTGCCTTTCGACGAGTTCGATATAATTTTGGGAATGGATTGGTTAACTTTGCACGATGCTGTGGTTAATTACAAAAGAAAAACCATTGATTTGAGATGTCAGAACGGTGAGATCATCCAGATTGAATCTAATGACCTGAATGGGTTACCGGTAGTAATATCCTCGATGTTACCTCGTAAGTATGTGAAAAAAAGATGTGAAGCTTACTTGGCCTATGTGTTGGATAGTAAAGTGTTTGAAAAGAAGATTGAATCCGTACCAGTTGTGTGTGAATACCCAGATGTGTTTCCTGAAGAATTACCGGGTTTACCACCAGTTCGAGAGATAGAGTTTGGCATTGAATTAGTATCGGGGATGACTCCGATTTCAATAGCTCCATATCAAATGGCACCTACTGAATTAAAAGAGTTGAAAGCACAGTTGCAAGAGTTGATAGATAGGGGCTTTGCACGATCGAGTTTCTCTCCTTGGGGTGCACCAGTTTTATTTGTGAAAAAGAAAGATGGGACTATGCGAATGTGTATTGATTATCGGCAGCTGAATAAGGTGACTATAAAGAATAAATACTCATTGCCTCGGATTGATGACTTGTTTGATCAGTTGAAAGGGGCTGCAGTGTTTTCGAAGATAAATTTAAGATCGGGTTATTATTAGTTCGAGTCAGAGATTTCGATGTGCCAAAGACTGTATTTCGAACGAGGTACTGGACATTTTGAGTTCCTGGTTATGCCTTTTGGACTTACTAATGCACCTGCTATTTTTATGGATTTGATGAATCGGATTTTCAGACAGTATTTGGATCGGTTTGTGGTAGTGTTTATAGATGATATTCTGATTTACTCTAGAGATAAAATCAAACATGCCGAGCATTTGAGGCTGGTGCTACAAACTTTGCGAGATCAACAGTTGTATGCAAAGTTTAGTAAGTGTGAGTTCTGGATGAATGAAGTCAGTTTTCTGGGTCATGTTGTTTCAGCGTCTGGTATTCGGGTTGATCCGAATAAAATATCGACTATACTTGATTGGAAACCACCAAAGAATGTTTTTGAAATTTGAAGCTTTCTGGGACTTGCTAGATACTATAGACGATTCGTGAAAGGTTTTTCTATGATAGCCACACCTTTGACAAAGTTATTACAAAAATATGTCAAGTTCGAATGGACGGAAAAATGTCAGAAAAGTTTTGATCAGTTGAAAGCTCTTTTAACTGAGGCTCCAGTGTTAATTTAGCCTGAATCGGGTAAAGAATTTGTTGTGTACAGTGATGCTTCTTTGAATGGTTTGGGTTGCGTTTTAATGCAAGAAGGCAAAGTAGTAGCCTATGCTTCGAGATAGTTAAAGCCTCATAAAAGAAATTATCCGACACATGATTTGGAGCTAGCAGCCATTGTATTCTCGTTGAAGATTTGGCGTCACTACCTATTCGGTGAGAAATGTCATGTTTATTCACATTACAAAAGTTTAAAGTATTTGATGACTTAGAAAGATCTGAACTTGAGACAACGCAGATGGTTAGAGCTGTTGAAAGATTACGAATTAGTGATTGACTACCATCCGGGGAAAGCTAATGTTGTTGTGGATGCCCTAAGTCGAAAATCATTATTTGCTCTTCGTGCGTTGAACACACATATGGTCATGTATGGTGATGGTTCAATAATAGCCGAATTGAAAGCAAGACCGTTTCTTATTCAACAAATTTGTGATGCTCAGAAAGTTAACAAAGATACGATTGTAAGACGAGTTCAGTGTGAAAATGATGTAGAGTCAGAGTTTCGAATTGATGGAAATGATTGTTTGAACTTTAAAGGTCGAATATGTGTTCCGAGGAATGTGGATTTGATTCAAATGTTATTGAATGAGGCTCATAATAGTCGATTATCGGTACATCTAGGTAGCACAAAAATGTATAATGATTTAAAACAGTTCTATTGGTGGCTTGGTATGAAACGGGACATATCTGAATTTGTCTCAAAGTGCTTAGTTTGTCAGCAAGTAAAAGCCGAACATCAGGTGCCTTCTGGGTTACTTCAGCCGATCATGATACCTGAACGGAAATGGGATATAATTGCTATGGATTTTGTATCCGGTTTGCCTACGACACCGAGCAAGAAAGATGCAATTTGGGTTATAGTGGATAGACTAACCAAATCAGCTCACTTTGTTCCAATTCGTACGGACTATTCGCTCGATAAACTTACTGAGTTGTATGTATCTCAAATTGTGAGATTACATGGTGTGTCGATTTCTATTGTATCGGACAGGGACCCAAGATTCACGTCGCGGTTTTGGAAGAAATTGCAAGATACTTTAGGTACCAAACTACACTTTAGCACAGCCTTTCATCCGCAGACAGACGGTCAGTCTGAATGAACCATTCAGATACTTGAGGATATGTTGAGATGTTGAGTCCTTGAGTTTGAAGGTACGTGGGAATGATACTTACCTTTGATTGAATTTTCTTATAATAATAGTTTTCAATCTAGTATCAAAATGGCACCTTACGAAGCTCTATATGGCGCAAGTGTCGTACACCGTTGTACTGGACCGAGCTCAGTGAAAATAAGATACACGGGGTTGATTTGATTAAAGAAACTGAACAGAAAGTGGTTGTAATTAGAGATAGTTTGAAAGCTGCATCAGATCGCCAAAAGTCCTACGCGGATTTGAAACGTAAAGACATTGAGTTTCAAGTCGAAGACCGGTATTTTTGAAAGTTTCACCGTGGAAGAAAGTACTTAGATTTGGTCGTAAAGGAAAATTAAGTCCGAGGTTCATCGAATCGTATGAGATCATCAAACGTATCGGGCCTATTACTTATAGATTGAAGTTGCCTTTTGAATTAGAAAAGATACACAACATATTTCATGTATCGATGCTCCGTAGATATCGATCAGATCCATCACATGTAATTTCTTCGTCTGAGATTGAAATCTGATCCGATATGACGTACGAGGAGGAACCGATTCGTATCTTAGCTCGTGAAGTGAAAGAATTGAGAAACAAGAAAATTATGTTAATAAAAGTACTGTGGAATCGACATGGAGTAGAAGAGGCTACGTGGGAGCCTGAGTATTCAATGAGACAAAAATATCCAACTTTGTTTAACGGTAAGATTTTCGAGGACGAAAATCCCTAAGGGGGAAGTTGTAATAGTCCGAATTTGACCCTGATCGGAATGGTGGTTTCGGGACCACGAATCCAATTTTGAAAAATATTTAAATATTATTTTTGATGCTAATTATATGTGAATTATAATGTGTGAAAGTTCCGTATGAAATTTGATTGTTTGTGTGTTTAATTTAACAAAAAAGACTTAATCGCGTAAAGTGCAAAAGTTACAAACTATAGTGAAAGGTGCTAATGTGATTGTAGCTTTTTAATATGAGGTATTAAAAGGGAAAATATCCCATTATTAATGTTATTGGACGGCTAAAGTCACCTTTGTCCTTATTTTATATGTTAATAATATTTAGTAACAAAGGGTATTTTGGTAAAGTAATTAAGTTATCATATTATGTTAAAATAAAACAAAATAAAGGCCATTACATCCTTTATTTTATTGGCTGAATGTGGAGGAAAGAACAAGGGTTTGGTTCCACTTGAATTTCGGCACTTATAATCTCAATTTCAAGGTTAGTTTGATTTCGGTTCTTGATAATTTTTATGTTTTTGAGATCGTTGCTTCGAATATTAGTTGACCCATGTTAAAATTTTTGAATTTGAGCATGTTTGATATTCGGCCATGGTTAGATGTTTGTGTTTTATAATGTTTGATGGAAAAATATTAAAAGTATGTTAGAAATTACATGTTTTGAATTGAAAATTTTGGTGAAATTGAATATTTAGGGCTAAATTGTAAAAATAAATTTTTAGAGGGGTTTAATTGCAAAATAAATGAAATGTATGCATTTTTATAGATGTATGGAAGATTCGGCCCTAAAGAATTGAGTGCAAATTATGTGTATTTTGTGTTTTGTACAATAGGGACTAAATTATAAAAGTTGTAAATATTAGGGGTAAAATGGTAATTTGCCTATTTATGTGTTTTGGGACTAAATTGAGATGAAATGTGCTTAGATGAGGTTATTTTTAATATGTTTAGATCAAGAACAAATAAAAATAGACTTGGATCGGGGGAAGGCAAAAGTTATCGAATAACCAATTTTCGTTGTCCGTCGGTAGTCGAGGTAAGTCTTTAAGCAAATATATGTCGAAAATAATTTACGTAATCTAATAAATGTTGAAACTTGAAAATTATGGAGAATTATACTTGAAATTGCCGAATGTTGGTTAGTATAATATGTGAATTGATTTTTATTAATGTAATGTGGTTAAGTTTATTCGAAATTGATATGTGATAGTATTATGAGACATATATGATATATGTGATTTTGGTATTAAGAAATGTGTATGAAATGGTTTAATTATATTGATATCAGGCTTAATGCCTAGCAGGCCTAGTGCCGATGTGTGTGATTCGGGCTAATGCCTAGCAGGTTCTATACCGGTGAGCTGAAATTTCGAGCTTAGATTATGTAGTAATAAAGTCATGAAACAAATCAAGTAAGCCTATGTTTTTGAAAATAAATTTGTTAATTCGGCCATAAGGTATGTGTTTTTCATACTTATATGATATATATATATATATATATATATATATGCAATGCTAATGAGCAAATAAAATGATGAAAGAAATGTGTTATACATTTGGTTGTGGAATTTGTATATAAACCATGCCATGTGGATATTGGTTATTTGAAAGTATAAGTGTGGTTAAAGATGTTCATGTAGATATATCTATACACATAGATATGTGTTTATATATGTATATTCGGTGAATGGTGTACTTTGGTAAGGAAATGAAAGTTGTTTGGTTAAGTGAGGTAATGGTTCTGTTATGGTGAGTTTATAAGTTAAGTCATGTATATTCAATGCCATGAATCGATTGTTTAAAATGCTTGGATGATTGAGTGTTATAATGTAGTTACTTAAGACTTACTAAGCTAGTAAGCTTACTTTGTGTGTGTTCATTGTTTCGTTTTATAGATTTCGATCAAGCTACGAGCTCAGGGGATCGTCACTGAAGTCATTCACACTATCAGCTCACGTTGGTACCTGTAATGTTTAGACTTTTTTTCTTAAGGCATGTATAGGCTAGCTTAGTTTTAGAATGATATTATGATAATGTATGAAAGCCATGCGAAATTGGCTTGTATTTAAATGTTAATGTTCGATGGTATATTCTATCCTTGATGTAATATCCGTGTATATTTTGCTTGGAAGGCGAATGAGAATGTGATATAAATAATTCATGCTAAATAGGTATGTTTGTGTATGAATGATTGCCGTGAGGTCATTAGGTATAATTCTTGTTAACTTTTGGAAAGTGGACATAAGTAGTGATATGTTAAGAATGGGATGAGTTTTGGTATGCATAACTTTCGAATGTATATTATAAAATGTTATTAGGTTTAAGCAAAGAAGTTAATAATGGATAAATGTTTAAGTCAAGTCAAGTAATGTGTTAGTTAAGTATCATTTAGAATTTATGTGTGTGTATTAGCCTTGGTCATTTCATGAAATATGAATTATGTTATGCAATGCATGTATATGTTCGACTAAGCTTATGAGAAATATCCAAATGTACCTATTATGCTTGAAGAGTTAGATGTTTAGGCTTACTTGCGAATATGGCTAATGCGCATATCACTATGATGTATATATATATTTAGCTAGGTGTGATTGTTTGATTTGATTGTAAGGGCAACGTGTATTCAATTAAAATGCATGAATGATTTGCAAATTTGTAGTGAATGGTGAATTCAAATTAATGTATAAGCGGAATAGTTAATTTCGATTCAATTATGTGTATACAAACAAATTTAAGTGTACTTTGATTTGATTGGGTGGTATTATTGAAATGTATATTGCATGATCATTTATGTTCATCAATGATTATACTGTATATGACTTAGTTTAATATATTAAGTATGTTTAACTAAGATTGAATTGACTAAATAAAAGTTGTGACTTTTCTGGTAATGCCCGTAACCCTAAACTGGTGACGGATATGGGTTAGGGGTGCTACAATTACAAATTGGCCAAAGGTGAGATAGGGAGAGAAAAGTAGGTTCGACTTTAAGAGAAAATAGAAGAATGAAGGGGGAGAGAAGAGAAGTGCATTCGACACTGTTAGGAGAGTAAAGAAAATAGAAAAATGGGCAAAGAAAGACAAGTGAGACCACAGAAGAATATTACCTAATTGGCAATTGAAGAAAGGGAGAAAATAATGGCACTTTTGGTCACCACAGTTGATAAAACGCAAAACCCAAAAGAAATCCCGAATGGAAAAAATCACAAAGGAAATTTAGCCCTCTCCTTTCAAGCTCCACAAAATCGAAACAAAGAATATGCCTACAGCCGAGATGGCTCCCTATTTCCCCTAGCCGAAATCCCCTAAAGCCTTAGAGTCCCAATCGGCCACAACACCCTACCAACCTCCCATTTCAAAATTCCTTGATTCTCTTCCAAACCCTCTCCATAATCCTTTCCACAACTCCATCCAAGACCAATTCAAACTCCTCTTAATAGTGTTTCAGTCCAACTCTTCTACCTCCACAGCTCAAGCAGCAAAATAAACATTCAACTGTGTAACCCAGGACTTGAACCTCAGACCTCTTATACCACATGCCACCTTGCCACTACACCACAGGCTCTTTTTGTGTCATAAAACAAGCATTATTACTAATAAGGCCTAAGTGTCAGTGTCCAGGTTCATTTAAGAGAAAAAATTAAAAATTTTGCAAGGGCCAAGACTTGAACCCAGGCTTCTCAAACACTCCCATACACACCCAAATCACTTAGCCATTAAAGCAAACAAGTAATTTGTGTCATTTTCTTGCACATATAAATATTTATGCTCAGTCTCCTAGCTAATCCCATGCTCAAGGCCCATTTCTTCTAGGCCCAAATTCGGGGTGTTACAGTTGCACTGATAGTCAGAAGTCTACTGCCGATCTAAAACGTAAAGACATTGAGTTTTCTATTGGTGAGAAATTTTTTTTGAAAGTGTCGCCCTGGAGAAAAGTGTTACGTTTTGACAGAAGAGGAAAGCTCAGTCCAAGGTTCATTGGATCTTATGAAATTTTAGAAAGAATCGGACCAATAGCTTATCGTTTGGCACTACCTCTAGAACTTGACAAAGTATATAAAATTTTTTATTTTTTTATGTCTAGATGCATCGTCGCTATCGTTCTGATCCATTACATGTACTTTTTTACAAATGAGATTGAATTGTAGTCGATTTGACTTATAGAGAAGAACCGATTAGAATTTTAGCTTAGGGTGTGAAAGAATTACGAAGTAAAAATGTACCATTAATTAATGTATTATGGCATCGACACAAATTTTAAGAAGCTACATGAGAAACTGAAGAATCTATGAGATCACAATACTCGAACCAAATTTCAGGTAAAAAATTTTGAGGATGAAATTTTCAAAGGGAAGAGAGCTGTAACAACCTATTTTTTAGTGATGTCAGAAATAGTATTTTTGAAGGCACGAATCTGACTAATGTATTCATAAT
This sequence comes from Gossypium rotundifolium, assembly GCA_025506655.1. NCBI lineage: Eukaryota > Viridiplantae > Streptophyta > Magnoliopsida > Malvales > Malvaceae > Gossypium > Gossypium rotundifolium. The sequence continues at coordinate 56,118,487 of CP106725.1, forward strand.
TTTTATTATTTTATTCATGTGAGTCAAATATAGTTTAAACCAAATTTTGAGTTGATTAAATTTTCCTAATTGAACAAATAGTTAAGTAAAAGTGGTTTGTCCTGTAAGTCAAGTGGTTTTTGGAAATGAGGTATCGAGATCTCATTTTTGAAAACTGGCTCATAAATATTTTGTTTAAATACATACGATGTTTTTAAATTAGTTTGTGAAGGTTCAATTCAAGAATTTTAACATTTAGCTAGTTAATTAAAGAAGAATGACTAAATCTAAAAGATGTAAAAAATAGTTGCTATTGTATTTTATTAATTAAGTGGCTTAACTATTATAAGTGGAAGGATTTATAAGGAAAATAGGACATTTTGTTTAGTATGGGCAATTAGTGAGCATTTGATTTGATTTTATTCATTAATTAAAGGTTAAAATAATTAAAATAAAGTAATTAAAAACTTAAAAATTAAGGTCATCATCTTCTACTTAGCCATTGACCACCAAAAATAAAAGAAAGAAAATCTTAAAAAGCCATGGTTGATAGCTTAAGGTTTGACCAACATTAGATTCATGCATGTAAGTGTATTTTTATTTCGTTTCTTGTAAATTTTATGTTTTTGAGATCGTTGCAATTAGGTCCAACTAACTTGTATCTCCATTTTCAAAACTGCTAAAGATTTTGGGTTTTTCCATTAATGAATTTAGTTGTTCTTGGAGCTAGTTGAAAGATTTGTAAACTCGATTGTGATTTAAGACTATTTTGTAAAGGAATTTTTAATAGTTTTGAACTTAGGGGCTAATATGAAATTTCGTATAATTCAACATATTAAATTGTAAACTTTTTATTGTTTAAGGACTGTATTAGGGTGCTGTTCTATTCTGTTCTAAATATTAGGGATGAAATGTGTACATTTAAATAGTGTTGGCTTTAGGGATTAAATTGAATGGAATGTAAAAGTTTAGGGAAAATGCGTAAAAATAAAAACTTAAGGGTTACATGCATAAAAATGAGTTTAATATTGCATTTGAATTTTATAAATGAATTTAATCATTATATAGATCAAGAATTTAATCATACGGAGGATAACCGGGGAATTGGGAAAACTACGGATTAGCCCCTACGAATCAACTGTTAGCGTATTTTAGGTAAGTTCATAGTATAAATATATATATATATATATATATTTATGAATTGTGTTAATATGTTTTGGTTCAATTGTAATTGATGTCGAACTTTGATATTAAGTTGTTAATTTAAAAATACTTACAATTAAGTATAAGTGAGAAATGGATAGTCGGTAATTGTTGATCTTTTGGGACAATATAGTTATATGGTATTGAAATGAACTTAACTAATGGATACCATGTATATGAGTTTGTTTCTAGAAGTGCCTCTAAATTATAATTGTATAAACTCTATTAAAATGCCTGTTTGAACGTAGTAAATGCTTAGGGTTCGATTGGCATACCAATAGGGTTTGAATGCGTGCTTGTATGGGATTGTACTTCAGTGCCTTTGTTTGCATTTCGGTGCCTCTGATAGCATTTTGATGCTCTATGGTGTGTTTTGGGGAATCCGAGTATCCAAGTCATGTTGCTATAGTTCATCAGGTTATGAAATTATAAGATCAAGGTTAAAACTATTTTATAAATTAGGATTATATTAATTATATTGTTGTATAAAAAGCAATCGTAACACTATGTTTCATTATAGTATTGTTGTGATAAATAATAGAGATGTTATTTATATTTGTGAATAGATTTGGTTTGAACCATTGTGGATATCAAATATATGACGAAATGTTTTAGCACTAATGTTATATGATCTTGTAAATGGCTGCCAGGGTTTAATAATTTAAGTTTCTTTTTTTATTCAAATGTAAATTGAGGTAAGTTGATTTTTAGTTTTATCTATGAACTTACTAAGTTTTGTCAACTTAATTGATTTTTTCTTATTTTTCTATTGTTAACGTTTTGCGGAACTAGTCGAACTGATCAACTTTAAAGCTCACACTATCCAACCTTTGTTTCAGTAGTTTTTGATTTGGCTATTTTGGTTTGTGGCATGTATATAGGGCTTTGAAGTTAATGGACTTAGATTTATAGTTGAGTTTTAAATCAAGTTAAAGATTTTTTATGATGCTAAATTCATGTATTATATTGAACATCTAGTGAATATAATGTATATTGATGAAATGTCATGTTGAATGTGTTTGGTAAGTTGATGATTGAGCCATTTGAATGGTATGCATGATTTTGTAATTGGTGAAACAAAATGATAGCTAGTTTTGGTATATTATTTGTAGATAGATCTAGAAATGGTCATTTTGATTTGGTAAACTCTAGTTTTGAGAATGACTAAGTTTGTAATTGTATGGCAGTATTAAGGATTGATTTTGGTTTATGCTAATTGAAGTTTGGTTGGTGTTTGAATGAAACTATTATGTTGTTTATATCTTTGGTGTGTAAGGGTGTTATGTTTTAAATTATGGTGCCAATGAGAGCATATTGGTTAGACACTTCGATAAGTGAATTTGGTATGTTTTAAGCTTGTTTATATGTGTTTTGAAGGCATATGAATGGTTGATTTTGGTTTGGCTTGGCACTTAAGATTTTGTAATGGTTTGGCTTGTTTTAGAAGTCATTTTAGGTGCACACGGCCTGGGACATGGGCTGTCACATGATCATGTGTCTATTTAATTTTTGGTGCAGGTTGGTCTACACGGGCCTGGTGACACGGTCGTGTGACCCTATTTCAAATTTTACACGATTTAGTCACTGATAACTCTTGAAAAGAGTTATATTTTCTACCTTTCGACCTATCTAATTGTTTGTACGTAGGTATATTTTGTTGCATTTTAGGGCATTTTAATTAGCATTTTTTATATTGCATTTGGACTTGGACTATGTTAAGTTATTTGGTGCTTTTAATTAGTTTTTGTGGATGTTTTGTGTGCTAGTAGGAAAGGAATAGGTTATCGAAGAAAGGAAATAAAAGAGTGAAGTTTTGCTAGGGCAAAGTGTAGATGATATTCCAGCACAAGTGCCGCAGTAATGCTGGGAGAACTAAGTCAAACGTTTCATGTGCAACTATTTGAATTTGAAATTTAAACTCGTACCAAATAAATCGCCCTAGAAAAGAGAAAAAGATTAACACAAACTAATTGGCTGAACTCTATCTATACAAGGACGATGAAGGGAATGATGGGCTCGAAACTAACTAATATTTGGACAAAGGCAAGCGCACCTATCGAACAGTAGTATAGTTGTGGTGAGTCCAAAATATCGTAGCATCAAGGACTAAAATTACTAGTAATAACTATCTTTTTATTATCTAGCCTAATAATTAAGGGGTTTTTGTTTTAATCTAAAATTTAACTAAGTGACTATGAACGCAACAGAGAGTGAAAGAAGTAATCGAATAAACCAATGATAAAGACAATACCCAAAGAAGAATCCACCTGGACTTCACTTATTATTCTAACTCTGAATTAAATGATTTATTCACTTGACTTGATCCGTAGAAATCCCTAAATTATGTTAATATCTCTTTCGAGACTAAAAACAATTGACTCTAGGTTGATTAATTGAAATCTCTTTCTAATTAAAACCTCTATCGTCGCATTAACTCGATCTATGGACTCCCTTATTAGATTTGACTCTAATCCGACATATTTATGTCGCCCTATTTCTAGGGTTGCAATCAACTCCGCTTAATTATGTTGGATCTACTCTTAAACAAGGACTTTTGCTCTACTGAATAAGCACATTAAACTTGAATTAATATTCCTAAAAATATTAAAAATAAAGATTAGGAACACATAATTAAGAATAAGATCAAGTATTTATCACATAATTTAGATTTATTGAATAATAAGATTCATTTAGGTTTCATACTCCCTAGGTATTTAGGGAGTTTAGTTCATAATGATAGTAGGAAACATCTTAAAATAAGGAAAACTACAAAACATAAGAAAACCCAAAATCTTTAAGAGAAATTGATAGGAGATCTTCAGTCTTGATGGGGATCCTTCTTCCAAGCTGCTCCCAATGGTTGTCTTCGAGTATTTTCTTCTTTCTACCCTTTGTGTCCTTTTAGGTCCTCCCCTAGGGTGTTTATATAGGCTTTGGAGCACCTTTCTTGGCCCACAAGTAGTCTTATTCGAATAGAATTAGACTTGGGTTCGACAGGGACACGCCCGTGTGAGATAGCTTAGACCGTGTTCAATTCTGCTCGTCACACATGGCCGTGTGGTCTGCCTGTGTGCGATAGTCCAGGCAGTGTTGATTTCTGAGATAGGCCCATTTTGTCCCTTTTTGGCCCGTTTCTCATTCTTTTTGACTCCCTAAGCTTTCCTACGTGTAAAACATGAAATTAAAGGATTAGGAGCATCAAATTCATCAAATTTAATGAAAATTCATCCAAAAATAAGGCAAGCATGGGGTCAAAATATGTATAAATTATGGTTTATCAAATATCCCCACACCTAAGCCTTTTCTTGTCCTCAAGAAAAATCCTCAACTCAAAATTAAAATTAACTTCCTCAATTCATAATTGTAATGCCCCGAATTTAGGCCTAAAAGTATTGGGCCTATTGGGCCTTGGTCTTTGGATCTTAGAAAATTTTTAAGTGAGCGAGAAAATGACAATTGGCATGTGGGCTTTGAGGGTTTAATGAATTTGGAGTGCCTAGGTGTGTTGGAGAATATCTGGGTTCGAGTTTTATGGTGGAGGATTCTTAATTTATTTAATTAAGGAATCAGGGTTGTGAGTAATAGGCTTTTAAAAAAATAAGTGAAAAATGGTAAAAATAAGCCTGTGGTGAAGTGGCTAAGTGACGCCACTAGGGTGTAAGGAGGTGGCAACATATGCATGCAGGGAGTTCTAAGGTTCGAGTGCTAGCTTAAGTTTTATTTTAGAGTTTAATTTTAGTCTTCTAGAAGGCTGGAAGTGGAGTGTAGAGGGACTCTAAGGAGAAGTGATCAGTAAAGAGAATTTTGGAGAAGGATAAGGGAGATATCATGGAGAAAAATTAGGAGATGAGCAGTGGATGAAGTGGTGCCAAATTGGACTCTAAGGGTAGCTAAGTTTCGGCTATAGGCTATAAAAGGAGGGGGCTGAATGCTTGAAAGGGTCTTTGAGCATTCTTTAGTTTTTCTTTCTCCCCTCTCAATCGGTTTCTCCTATAGCCGAATTTTATTTTTTTCCATTTGCCGAAAAAGAAACCCACCATTCTTTTTGCCAAAAATTCCTATTAAAGTTCTGTTCTATTTCTGTCCCTGAAAGTCGAATACACCTTTTTATCTTATAGCTGCACTTGTGCCGATTTTTAGTTAGTTCTCATTCATAACAATCGATTGCTACCCACTTTTAGTCAAGCCGAATCTTGTTCAGTAGCGATCTAGGTCGCAGGATCAAAGGGGGGTTTCGGTAAGTGTTTAGTAAATCCTTTAGTAAGTTTTGTTATAAGCCGAAGGACTATCTAACCTCTCATTGTCGTTAAATTGTATTAACAAGGGTAAGGCTTCACAGTCGCAAGTGTGGTAGGTAAGTGTTCTCGACTCAGTCATGGTTTAGTAAATGGCCGAATCTAATGTGGCTCATAGGGGTGATTTATGATCAATATGGGTCACTTTGTTTTGACAAAATAGGTGTTTGGGTGCAGATCTAGAGGATAATCTCCAATAGTAGCAAAGGAAGGGCTACTAGAACGTAAGGCACACGGTAAGGGTACAGTGAGGTTTCGGTTTTGATAAGTATGTGTTAAAGCATTAGTTAATCACTAGTAATGTCGATTGTAGGTTCGTGACTAAGGGGTTTGTAGCATGCGAGGTTACCAGGTGTGTATAAACACTACACACACGATATCGGTAATGCCGAAAAGCTAAAAAGCGGAAAGTGGCTAAATGGGCTCGATGGGCCCTAAGGATAAGTTTGATGAGTTTGTTTGGTTTGGTGTATGAATTGAGTAAGTTAAGCATGATTCATAATCTGGAATTATTTTCGGCTTAACAGGCCATAAGGTGTGAAATGGGCCTAATGGGCCATAAGGATGTAATTTGGGCATAAGGGGCTATATGAATGTGAATTGGGCTTAATGGGCTTTATGGGGACATAGACATGTATGCTAGGGTTTAATGGACTTTAGGTCTAGTTCTGAACAACTCTTAAATTTCATAAGACTTAATCTAATTAAACATGTCCGTGAACAAGTCACTAGGTTAGGGTGTGGCAACGAGCATACGCATGTCTAGGATTGGATCTAGGGAGAGCTTGGTACTTAAGCGGTCCTAGTGGCCCACCTCCTCTTCTCTGGAATCCTACCTGGTGCATAGTGTCTGTTCGCTTTAGCCGTAAAGACTTGTTAATGGGCCAAAGTTTATAACTAAAACTCGAGAGGGACCAAGTACCCCTGATTTGGAAATTACCGAAATATCTTTAGATTTGTAAAATTACTAAAATACCCTTATATTTGTAAAATTACTAAAATACCCTTATATTTGTAAAATAACAAAATACCCCTATTTTGTAAAATTACCAAGATACCTCTAACTTTCCAAATTACCAAAATACACTTGTAGGGTAAAATTACGAAAATACCCCTAGGTAGTGAAATGACAAAAATACCCCTATGTAACGAATATGAGTTTATGGATGTTACTCATATGTTTGATGCATTCAAATGATATCTGCTTAGGATGCATATGGGTGGGATTTATGGTACGGAGGAAGATTTGAGGATCGCATAGTCGTATGGCCATGGATCCACCGGAGGCTTTAAGCCCATTATATGATTAGTAGCTTTGCTGCAATGTTAGGTAGTACCGCAACCGGGCTACCTTTGGTGTGTAGAGGATGGGTGGGTTGATTTAGAAATCCCCATAGGTGTGTAATGGTTGGAAGGGAAAATGGTGTGTGTAGCGGATGGATTATTGGGATGGGTTTTGCATTATCTATTTGTATATGATGCAATATGATATGATATGAGGTCAAGTGGGCTAAGGCCCAAGACCACCGATTTTGATAGGGTTTGGACCCAATGTGAATATTTGTATGTGATTTGATTGCCAAGGGTTGTACACATTGAGTTTCGAAACTCACACCCTTTAATTTATTGTTTCAGGTAATCCTGAATAGACGACTCGGCGTGGGAGAGGACTCGGAGATGGCCATACTACAAGCTAATCAAATGTTTTAATTTGTTCAAATGAATATGTTTTGAATACTTTGTTTTTTTTTTTGGGTTGTAATAAGGCCATGTAACTCCTAATTGACTTTAGATTTTGGGTTTATTATTATTATTATTATTATTAATTTTTCAACTATCCGCTAAATAAATTTCACAAAATTATTAAAGTTAATGTGGTTTTCGAAATAACTCAACATATGATTGTTTTCTTAAAATTTGGGTTTTTCCTCTTAACTTAACAAGATACAAGGGTTTTGGGCTTTTGGGCCTTAAATTGTTAAATTGTAAAATCATTTTGAAGTGTGCCTTTAATGTGAGATTTTGACTCGGCCCTAACTTTTAGGCCGGGTTTGGGGTGTTACATTTAGTGGTATCAAAGCCCGGTTGCAAAGCTCGGGCTGTGAAATGGGCCTTAAATTTTGTTTTTTTTTAAACAAGTAGATTAAAAAGTTTTAGCAGGATTCTTGAAGTGTGGTTTACCGAGCCCTCAACGTCGAGCCAAGTAAGTTTTCTGTACTACATTTGCTTAAATTACTGAACTATGTAGATAATGGGCTACTTAAAAATAGGCTTTTAAAGACTAAAGTCGTAGGAGACTTAAGCCTGTAGTGGATTCACGATCGTGAAACAACTTTTAAATTGTTACTTGCATAAGACATGTGCTTTAAACAGTGGAACTATGAACTAAATACATAAAAATTCCTATTTTAGATAATACGAGAATCAGCGATGAGCACTAGAAGAAGTACAAGGGGACGCGGCAGAGGCCGTGGAGGTATTAGGGCTGATGTGCTGACTCAGCTAGTTAGGGAGGTATTGGAGGAGGTGAAAGAATTGGCGAAACACCTCGGGTTAGGTGCGTGATTTGTAAGAAAAAAAGAGATCGCAATTTTCTAGGGCTGCAGTCTCGTTCTGTGAAGCATGTTAAGGTATGTCCAAACTTTTTGGATTGTGAATATTGCAGAAGGCGTCATCCGGGTGAATGTTGGAGAAAGTTAGAAGGGTGTTTAAGATGCGAGTCTGAGGAGCATAAGGCTCGGGATTGTTCAATCACCATCAAGTCTGATATGTATTGTGGGGATGCTATATTTTTGGGTATATAAACTGTATGCTTGTAATGTTTATGTGTTATTAAATCAGAGTACGAAGCAGAAGCGTGGTTGTGTAGTTTGGGTTGTGTGATTGTTCTAAGAGTTGGAGATTTTGGGGATGAAATTTCTTTAAGGAGGGTAGAATTGTAACGCCCCGAATTTAGGCCTAGAAGTATTGGGCCTATTGGGTTTTGGATCTTAGAAAATTTTTAATTGAGCGAGAAAATGAGAATTGGCATGTGGGCTTTAAGGGTTTAATGAATTTGGAGTGCCTAGGTGTGTTGGAGAAGCTCTGGGTTCGAGTTTTGTGGTGGAGGATTCTTAATTTATTTAATTAAGGAATCAGGGTTATGAGTAGTGGGCTTTTAAATAAAAATAAGTGAAAAATGGCAAAAAGAAGCCTGTGGTGAAGTGGCTAAGTGACGCCACTAGGGTGTAGGGAGGTGGCGACATATGCATGCAGGGAGGTCTGAGGTTCGAGTGCTAGCTCAAGTTTTATTTTGGAGTTTAATTTTAGGCTTTTAGAAGGCTGGAACTAGCGTGTAGAGGGACTCTAAGGAGAAGTGATTAGTAGAGAGAATTTAGGATAAGGATAAGGGAGATATCATGGAGAAAAATTAGAAGATGAGCAGTGGATGAAGTGGTGCCGAATTGGACTCTAGGGGTAGCTAAGTTTTAGCTATAGGCTATAAAAAGAGGGGGCTGAATGCTTGAAAGGGTCTTTGAGCATTCTTTAGTTTTTCTTTCTCCCCTCTCAATCGGTTTCTCCTATAGCCGAATTTTATTTTTTTCCATTTGCCAAAAAAGAAACCCATCATTCTTTTTGCCGAAAATTCTTATCAAAGTTGTTTTCTGTTTCTGCCCCTGAAAGCTGAATACACCTTCTTATCTTATAGATGCACTTGTGCCGATTTTTAGTTAGTTCTCCTTCATCACAATCGATTGCTACCCACTTTTAGTCAAGTCGAATCTTGTTCAGTAGTGATCTAGGTCGCAGGATCAAAGGAGGGTTTCGGTAAGTTTTTAGTAAATCCTTTAGTAAGCCTTGTCGTTAAATTGTATTAACAAAGGTAAGGCTCGACAATCACAAGCGTGGTAGGTAAGGGGTTGCTAGCAAGGTGGTAAGTGTTCTCGACTCAGTCATGGTTTAGTAAATGGCTAAATCTAATGTGGCTAATAAAGGTGATTTATAATCAATATGGGTCACTTGGTTTTGACGATATAGGTGTTTCCGTGCAGATCTAGAGGATAATCGCCAATATAGCAAAGGAAGGGCTACTAGAATGTAAGGCACACTGTAAGGGTACGGTGAGGTGTCAATTTTGATAAGTATGTTGTAAAGCTTTAGTTAATCACTAGTAATGTCGATTGTAGGTTCGTGACTAAGGGGTTTTTAGCATGCGATGTTACCAGGTGTGTACAAACACTACACACATGATATCGGTAATGTCGAAAAGCCGAAAAGCTGTGTGGCTAAATGAGCCCGGTGGGCCCTAAGGCTACGTTTGGTGAGTTTGTTTGGTTTGGTGTATGAATTGAGTCAGTTAAGCATGATTCATAATTTGGAATTGTTTTGGGCTTAACAGGCCCTAAGGATGTGAAATGGGCCTAATGGGCCATAAGGATGTGATTTGGGCATAAGGGGCTATATGAATGTGAAATGGGCTTGATGGGCTTTATGAGGACATAGACATGTATGCTAGGGTTTAATGGACTTTAGGTCTAGTTCTAAACAACTCTTAAATTTCATAAGACTTAATCTAATTAAACATGTCCGTGAACAAATCAGCTGGGTTAGGGTGTGGCAACGGGCATACGCATGTCTAGGATTGGATCTAGGGAGAGCTTGGTACTTAAGTGGTCCTAGTGGCCCACCTCCTCTTATCTGGAATCCTACTTGGTGCATAATGTCTGTTTGCTTTAGCCGCAAGGACTTGTTAATGGGCCAAAGTCTATAACTAAAACCTGAGAGGGACCAAGTACCCCTAATTTGGAAATTACCAAAATATCCTTATATTTGTAAAATTACTAAAATACCCTTATATTTTTAAAATTACTAAAATACCCCTAGGTCTAGAAAATTACCAAAATACCTCTGTTTTACAACCAAGATACCCCTAATTTGCCAAATTATCAAAATACCCTGTAGGGTAGAATTTCGAAAATACCCCTGGGTAGTGAAATGAAGAAAATACCCCTATGTGACGAATATGAGTTTATGAATGTTACTCGTGTGTTTGATGCATTCATATGATATCTTCTTAGGATGCATATGGGTGGGATTTATGGTATGGAGGAAGATTTGATGATCGCATAGTCGTATGGCCATGGATCTACCAGAGGCTTTAAGCCCATTATATGATTAGCAGCTTTGCTACAACGTTAGGTAGTACCGCAACCGGGCTACCTTTGGTGTGTAGAGGATGGGTGGGTTGATTTAGAAATCCCCACAGGTGTGTAATGGTTGGAAGGGAAAATGGTGTGTGTAGCGGATGGATTATTGGGATGGGTTTTGCATTATCTATTTGTATAAGATACGATATGATATGATATGAGGTCAAGTGGGCTAAGGCGCAAGACCACCAATGTTGATAGGGCTTCAGCCCAGTGTGAATATTTGTATGTGATTTGATTGCCAATGGCAGGTCTGATAAGGTGATTCGAGGGTCTGTTTTATCTAACAGTACCTTATCTCCTATTTTGTAGTGATTTGATGTTCCTATAAGCTCGTTTAGGGGTTCCTTCGATTTCTCCTTAACACGTGGCTTCCACTCGCCTAGCTTATCGATCTGAAGCCTTCGTTCCTCATGAGTTATTTCCTTGTTGGTATGAGGTCTAGGATCTGGCTCAAATGTGTGGTTCTGCGGTGCTTCCTGAAAATAAGGTTTAATCGAATGGTTATCAATAGAATTTATGTTCTCACCTTTATCACATGATATCTTAGCTGAGTCGAGAGCTTGAAGCCTGATTGATTCGTCACCTACACAAAGTGTGAGTTCACCTATACCAACATCAATTTTAGCTCTGACAGTTGCTAAAAAGGGTCTTCCTAAAATTAAGGGGATACTATTGTCCTCATTCATGTCTAAAACAATAAAGTCTACTAGGAATATGAACTTGTCAATTTTCACTAGTACATCTTCAATTATACCACTAGGGATTCTAATAGTTTTATCAGCTAATTGAATACTCATCCTAGTTTGTTTGGGTTTCCCTAGACCTAGTTGTTTAAATAATTTATAAGGCATAACATTGATGCTTGCCCCTAAATCAGCTAAAGCATTATCAATAGATAAACTACCAATTAAACATGGAATTGTAAAACTCTCTGGATCTTTTAATTTTTGTGGTAGTCTGTTTTGCAACATTGCTGAGCATACTGCATTTAGTTCCACATGCGATTCCTCGTCTAACTTCCACTTGTTTGTTAAAAGCTCTTTTAAAAATTTCCTTAAATTTGGCATCTGCGAAAGATCTTCAAGAAACGGTAAGTTAATATGTAATTTCTTTAAAAGTTTAAGAAACTTACCAAACTGTTCTTCTGTGTTGTCTTTTTTCATCGCATTGGGGTATGGTATTCGAGGTTGGTATTCTTTAATTATCAGTTTTAACTTTTCTTGGCTTACCTCAACCTTACCTTCACTTACCACCAGTTCTTGCCTTGGCTCAGATTCAGATTCCACTAACCCTTCACTATTTTGAGCTGTTATAGCTTGAAGTTGCTCCTTTAGGTTAGTCTTAGTGTTACTTGGCAAGCTACCTTGTGGTCGATCGGAGATCAGCTTAGCAAGTTGCCCTAACTGGTTCTCGATCCCTTGAATCGATGCTTTTTAATTTTTAAGTGTTGTTTCGGTGTTTTGCAAATGTGTTTCTGACACCACTATGAATTTTGTTAGCATCTCCTCAAGGTTCGGCTTCTTTACCTGTAGGTAAGGCTGTTGTTGGAAGTTTGGAGGGGGTTGTTGTCTCTGATTTCCTTAATCGCCCCATGAGAAATTGGGGTGGTTCCTCCAACCTGTATTAAAAGTATTACTATAAGGGTATTTTGAGATTTAAAACTACTACCCATATAGTGAACTTGATCATTTTCAACGCTCGGGTTGTAATGTGGATATTTTGCATTTCTCAACCCTCCTCCATTCATATCGTACTGTATAGCTAGATGTACCTGCGAGGAACCACACAAACCATCAATCTTTGATAGCATGGTGACTGGGTCGAGGTTGAAAACTCCAGCTATTTTTGTTGGCCTTGTCCTTGTAACTTGCCACTGATAGTTGTTCAGTGACATCTCCTCTATAAACTCATAGGCTGCCTCAGGAGTTTTTCTATTCAGGGTTCCGTCGGCGGCTGAATCAATCAACTACCTGGTTGAGGGGTTCACAGTGCTATAAAAAGTTTGGACCTGTAGCCACAAGGGTAATCCATGGTGTGGGCACCTTCTCAATAGATCTTTGTATCTCTCCCATGCATCGTAAAGTGTTTCTAAATCCATCTACACAAAAGAAGAGATATCATTCCTTAACTTGGACGTTTTGGCCGGCGAAAAATATTTTAATAAAATTCTTTCGGTCATTTGATCCCAAGTAGTGATTGATACTCGTGGAAGAGAATTCAACCACTGTTTGGTTTTATTCCTTAATGAAAAGGGAAATAACCAAGGACAGATGGCACCATCAGAAACGCCATTTATTTTGAAAGTATCACAAAATTTTAGGAAAATTTCTAAATGAGTATTTGGGTCTTCGTCCTGCAAACCATCAAATTGAATAAATTGTTGAATCATTTGAATAGTGTTAGGTTTCAGTTCAAAATTATTAGCAGCTATAGCAGGCCTAACAATACTCGATTCAGTTCCTGTTAAATTAGGTTTAGCATAATCATACATAGTTTGAGGAGCATGATTTTGGCCACCTCTAGAGGTAGCGGATTATTCTCAGCCATCTCTTCGGTAGTATTGGTTTCGTCTTCTTGCTCTTCTTCTATGTAGTTTAAGCTTCGCCTTATTTCTCTACGATTTCTACGAACCGTACTTTCGATATCACTGTCATAAATCAAGGGTCCTGTCGGGTTCTTTCTAGTCATAAACTAGAGGTACTTGCTAGGAATAGATAAAAAGAAAAAGAAAAGTAGAAAAGTAGAAATAAAATTTAATTGCAAAAAATAAAATATGGCTAAAGTAATAAAAATTTAGCGTTCTTAATATTGCAGTTCCCCGGCAGCGGTACCAAAAACTTGATCGTGTGTCAGAGTCTTAAAAATTTATATAGCGAATGATCTAGCCTAAAAACTAACTGTGACAATGACTTGAGGCAAGCGCACCCATCGAACAGTAGTAGAGTTTAGTGGTAAGACCAAATTGTCGAACCCAAAGGAACCAAAAGTACTAATACTAACTTTCTTTTTATTATTTAACCTAAGAATTAAGGGAATTGTTATCTGAAATTAACTAACTACTAAGCTAAATGTGCTAAGACAAAGAGAATGAATTGGGGAAAATACTTGAGGGAAAAACCAATTGATTGAGACAATACCCGAGGAAGAATCCACCTAGACTTCACTTGTTATCTAACCCTGAACCAGACGATTTATTCACTTGACTTGATCCGTATGATTCCCTAATTTATATTAATACCTCTCTTGAGGCTACTAACGTCTAATCCTAGGTTGATTAATTGAGATCTCTTTCTAATTAAAACCCCTAGAATTACATTAAGTCTATCTATGGACTCCCATATTTGGTTTGACCCTAATCCGACAGATTTTCGTCATCCTATCTCTAGGGTTGCGATCAACTCCGCTTAACTATGCTAGATCTACTCTTAGACAGGGTCTATTCCTCCTCTGTCTAAGCACATTAATACTTGAATTAATATCCTAAAATATCAAAGCAAGAATTAAGAACACATAGTTAATAACAAATCAAGTATTTATCATATAGTTCAGAAAACAATAACAAGATTCATCTTAGGTTTCATCCCCTCAGGTATTTGAGGGGTTTAGTTCATAATCATAAAAGACTACATCTCAGAAGAAAATATAAAAAAAATAAAGAAAACCCTAAAACCCCCTAAAGGAATTGAAGGAGAGATCCTTAGTCATGAGTATGATTCCGTCTTCTTGAGATGAATCAACTGGCATTCTTCGAGTGAATCCCACAATTCTGGCCCTCTAGCTTGGCTCCTTGGCCTAGCTGAACCGCGCTCTTTAAGGTTGGCCTCTAGGGTGTTTATATAGGCTTTTGGAATGTCTTTGTTTGTCTCTAAGTACCCTAATCTGAATAAAACTCTTATTTGCTGCGTCAGGGACACGCTTGTGTGGCACGACCGTGTGATTCGGGGCCAGGCCGTGGTCCGATATGCTAAGGAGGCATGGTCATGTGTTTCAAGCCCAGGCCGTGTACAATTCATACTTTGGCCCATTTTCTCTGTTTTCGGCCTATTTCTCGTTCTTTTCATCCTCCGATGCCCTCTTAAGTATAAAACATGAAATTAAAGGATTAGGAGCACCAAATTCCATAATTCAGGGACTAAATTATCCAAAAGTATGCTAAATGTGGGATTAAAATATGAACATATTACGGTTTATCATACTTCTTCGTGAGGTTTTCACCTTCGTGCAGGATAGTGGATTGCTTTTGGGATACATCCGTACCTGTCTTCGTGAGATTTTCATCTTCGTGCAGCCATAGGGAAATGTATTACCCTGAACTGAACTCGGTCCATATGAGCCTATAATGGGTGAGGATCGAGGAATCTGTTGGTTCGAGTACCTCAACTTTAGAGCTAAACCACATGTAGAAAACCTAAGGGCTTACACTAGGTAGAACTATGTCAAACCCTAGTGGTCACCCAGATAGGTGTCCTATTTTGTTATTTATTTCTCTTTTGCTAACGTGTTCTGTAACACCCCAAACCCGGTCAATACACCACGACTGAATCCGATATGTTACAGGGAGAAATCGTGTTTTGGTGAAGATAGGTTTCCGATTAAAAGTTTGATAAAACCCCTTTGGTAAATTTCATACTTGCAGAAATCTTGGGAATGATTGTTTGAGAACTGATGTTTTGTTTGAAAACTCAGGAATTTCAAAAACTTAATCAGTTATGAAGTTAAAAACACGTTTATTTCATTTAGAAATTCAAGTCGTTCGATTGTTACTAGAACATTTTGACTTAGGAGAAAATCGAGTTTAAGTTATAAAACATTTGAGTCCCTTTATTCCAAATCTTAGTGTGATACCGATGGTATAGCTTAAAATATCGCTTTTGTAGTTTTGAAATCGTTGTCTTTCCAAGTTTTAGCAAATCTTACCCAATTAATTTATTAAGGCATATCAAAAACCTATTTTAAACATAAACACAAAGAACACATAATTTTAAAAGGCCATTTACAAACCAAAATAAAACCAAATAGTAATAAATAAGCTTAAGTACCAAATTTTATAAAAGTCCGAGCAAATCCTTATTTAAGCATGGCATGAGCACCTCGAGTCCATCCCGGCTCCATGTCCGCGTCTAAGTGTCACTGAAATGTCAAAGGGAGAGTGAGTCACAAGACTCGGTGTATAAATCCTCCCGATAAAACAACATGCTAACACACATCATAGCAAAGCAATACAATTAATGCACCTGTTCCTAACCATCCATTACACCTTCTCTACCCGTGTGGTACCAAACCACTTGGTGGTGCTAAACCACCGTGACCCAAAGTCACGATATCCATAATGTGGTGCCAAACCACCTTTGGTGACCAAGTCACGAATAATCCAATGATGGGGCCAACCCATCGTGTGATACCAAATCACTAGCGACAATCCCGTATCTCATAAGTGGGGCCAACCCACGGTGGTGTCAAACCACGTGGACGAGTCACAATGAGGTGCCAAACCTCGGTGTCCCAAAGACACAAGTGTGATACCAAATCACTGGTGACCGCAAATAAATCCGATGATGGGGCCAACCCATCGTGTGATACCAAATCACCTGGCGTCAATCCCTTTATAATCAATCGTGGGGCCAACCCACCGTGGTGCTAAGCCACTGGGACGAGACGCCGAGGTGTCAAACCTCCGTGACCCAAAGTCACAAAATATCATTTGTGGTACCAAACCACCGGAGGTGCCAAACCTCCGTGTCCCAAAGACACAGTGTCCCAAAGACACGGATATCATACTCCCCCTCCTCTCATATTACCCATACATGTCATACTGACTCATGTACAATATGCAAATCATGTAATTCATGCCAACATGCCCAATATTGCATCTTATAGCACATATATCATGGATCATAATATTAGATGTATCAACAATAGAACTCGTAATGCTACGGACTTACCCGAATCCGTGAACATACCCTATCGGGTATCATGACAATCATCACTGTTTCACTTGTTACAACACAGGTTATTAACCTATTACTAAGAAATCGCAGTGTTAGCTTACACACCGAAATAGCGAAGGTTTTAATTCTAAGAACCGGTCGAAGTCCTTTGATCACCTCGACAACCCTGATCCTATAATCGGCCAACAATGGATTAACATCATACCATTCGGTCATAACCATTTAAACAAAAAGGGTTTAACTTCGATCCCTTACCTGCCCTTGATTCGGTTTCCAACCAAGTCCCGAACAACAGTGGTTCCTCCACTAATCGACTACACCCTAAAAGAGAACAATTAATCCTTTGAAACCTTATACTTAATCGAAACTAAACAAATAAACCATGAGCAACCATCTCACCATCACTTACCAAACGATTATCAGAGAAGGAAGGCTCTCCCTGCTTGCTTTCGAACTCCAAAGGCCCTATACGAAAAACGATTACCAAACCAAACGTTAACTCCTTTTAACAGATACCGAAATCGGCCCTTAAACACACTAAAAATCGACAAAGTACAAGAAAGAGGAGAAATGGCCATTCGGCCAACCACTTACCCCTTAGTAGACCGATTGAACAAGACTCCAACAAGGTCACACTCCCCCTCTGATATATGGCAATAAAGAAACTATAGGAAGAAAGAAAAGATTAGGCTAGCACCCTTAATCAAAAATGGAAAAGGAGGTTCGGCCTTAAGAGCAAGGGAAAAAAAACGATTGGGAACAAAAGGCTAAGGGGTTTGGAGAAGAAAAGAAGAAGATACAAGGATGAATGGAGGGGTGCTTTCGGTTTACAATAAGAAGAAGTAAAGTTTCGGCTAACAATGGTTCCAAAAGAAGAAAAATATGAACAGAAAAGGAGAGTACGAGAAGCTAGTTTCGGCTCAAGTTGAAGAGAAAGCAAAATGATGGTTTCGGTTTACCCAAAAGAAAATAAGAAGAAGGGAGAGCAACCACTCCCACACACACACACCAAATCAAGAGATGAAAAGAATTTTTGGCAAATAGCTACTTGAACATTCGGTTAAAGGAGAAAAAGAGAAGAAGTATCTTGAAGTTTTTGCTAGCTTTTGACTAAAAGAAAATTGGCTTACCAAAAGAGTTTGTGACCGAAAATGCACATTTGCCAAATGCAAATTCGGCACACTCCTACTACACCAAAACCGACCACTCACTTCCCCAAACACTCCCAAGCCACCAATTCAAATTACTTTGACCAAGTCCACCTCCACAATTTGCTCTCCACCCACCATTCAAATAGGAAGACTTAGTCCAAGGCAGAGTTTGAACTGCCTACAACTCCTCCCCTCCATGCTGTCAAAATGGATGCAAAAATAGGGGATTTTCGTAGCTAGAACACAGGACATCCTCCCTTGCACTTGACCTCACACACAAGCTCTAAGTGGTGCATGCTTTGCCACTTTGCTAGCTCATCACTTGTGCAACAATTCACCAAATAATATACATATATCCCAGCTCCATCAGCTCCTCTCACATAAGGCTTAAAACTAAAATTTTTCCACCTACTCAGGCTCACTCCTAGCTTATAACTAAGCCCCAACAACATCAATATAACAACATAGCACATCAAGCACATGCAGCAAAGCCAAAAGAAATAAAATAGCCCCCTAACCCGGGATATTACATGTTCTCTCTTATTTTGATTGCATTACATTCACATCATAGAAAAGAGGTGTTGATTCAAATTCGATTACTAAATAGAAGAGTTTGTCATGAGAAAATGGATTTCTTGATAAAGTAGATTATAATACGGTCATTCGAATATGGTCCAAGTAAACACAACAAGAGAAGACTGATAGTTCGTGAAGGAATACAAGACTTTATTGCCCAAGGATTCAAGCTGACAAAGATAATTCGAGAATCACCACGTCTTGGCTTTCTTGAAGAGGCTAACGAGCATTATGGAAATAAGTGAGAAGTGAGTTGTAGCCCAGATCAAGCAAAAAGGAGCTAGTGGAGGCATCTAATTGAAATTTCGCGAGATTGGAACTTAATATCTGGATAAGAAGAAAGGAACCGATGTCTTCGCTTGGAATATGAGGGAAAGGCCGTATAAATATTCATTTTATGTAAAGGAATTTATTTTCTAGAAAAGTTGTTCTAATGTAACTGAATTCAGAATCAACGCCTCTCTTTCTTTTGCATTCATTCCATGCATCTACATTGCATCATTTGCATTAGACTTTTACAAAAGGGACCATAATTAGTTGAAGTTATTTCAGAAAAGGAGAGAAAGTTAATCTGGAAACTAAACATTGGTACGGTACTCGAGCTAAGACAAAAAAAATATGGATCAAAGACTCGAATAGTTCTAGAGAGACGTGCAAGACCAACTGCAAGAGTAGTTGGCAAAAATCCAACAAGATATGAAGGACCAAATAATGGAAGCCTAAAGGAATATGGTGGTTCAAATGACTCAGCTACTGAATGGGGCAATAGACAAATGACTAATGCTGGAGAGGATAATGAAGACTATCCTCCGGGTTTCACCTCACCACATGTACAGATACAACCTAAGGTGCATCGTCAAAGGCCTTCTGTCACGATTAGGCCTCAACAAGGTCAAGCTGATACTGGTGTACCCATGAATTTTCAAGTTGGCTCAGGATATAACCCAGGAGACAACCCTACTAATCCTATTATTCCTAATTTAGATATAGCAGAGAGAGAACCGGGGAATGAAGTTTCCAAACCCTTGCATACTTGGGAGTGTTTTGAACAAATGGGACTGTGGAAGAGATCCCTTTATTTTTAGAGCTGATCTAGAGTAATATTCAAAACACGCTTGTTGCCTTAAGCCTAGAGGCAATAAGAATCCTTTTGTGAAATAGGCTTGGGTCTAGAATTTTTATTTCAATAAAATGCATCTTTTTGAACAAATATTCTTTTATCTTTTCCATTCATATTGTACAAACAATTGTTCTTATTTTTTTTCTTTTATTTATTCTTTGGACTTCCTTTTAAGTATTCTTCATAATGATTCTTTGAATCATTTATTCTTTGAATATTCTTTCGAACCTACGATAGGTCTCCAGATATCAATGATTTGAGCAATGCTACTATTGACTTAGAGTCTCCTTTCGAGTAAGATATGTGTCTAGAAGGATCTCAAGACTTTAAAGATGACAGAGATTGTGATCTATCTTCTGATTTGTTAAGGATGGTAGAACAAGATGAAAAATAGACTAGTGGACATTGCGAGCCTAGGAAAGAGGTGAAGATCGAAGCCTAGATCACCACAAAAATAAGGCGAGACATCATTGGGTTATTTTAAAAAATTCAAAGACATTTTTGCATAATCATATCAGGATATGCATGGACTACTGAGACATGGGTACGTTGAAATCTTAAAAGAGGTCCATAAGGATATCAAAAGGACACATGCTAATGGTTTTACAATAGTCAAGCTAATCATGAGGTTTGGGTACTGTTAATCTATATAGAAGGGGATGGTATCAGCTATGTGGTATTTAAGGAGTTAAGATTCATGTGCCTTCTCCATTTCTTCACAAATTTTCCATATGTGGGGCGTGGATGTGATGGGGCCAATCTCGTCAAAAGCTTTTAGCCAATATTGATTCATCATCGTGGTCGTCATTTACTTCACTAAAAGGGTGGAAGTAGCTTCATATGCCAATGTTACAAGGTCGAGGTCGTTAAATTCTTCAAAAAAAATCAAAAATTAAAAAAAACAAAAAAAAGATCAGATGCCAGCAAAGAATGCCAGAAAGGATCATGTTTAATACTGCATAACTGTACAATGTCAAAGATTACAGTTTGCTCAAAGATCAGCGAAGATATCACAAAGGCAAAGAAGAAAAGAAAAAAGAAAAAAACAAATAAAAATATGAAAAGGTGACCAAGACTTGTAAAAATTGACATAAGAAGCTATCATTTACACTCTATGATTATCAAACGTTGGCCAGGACTTTTTCGGGCAACATCTTACTCATTAGTTTATGGAATGAAAACATTTTTTCCAATTATCCATCATGGTCAGATGATGCAAGCTTACGACAAAGTGGTTTATCCTAGATAATTTCATGAGGGGAACGTGATATTTCTTTTACAAAATGATTTCAGAGAAAAGCAGATGCCAAACTAGGAAGGACCTTATGTTGTAAAGAAGGCCTGTTCTAGAGGAGCATTGATATTGAACGAGATGGATGCCAAAAACTTGCCCAATCCAGTGAATTCAGGTTCAGTCAAGAAATATTTTATCTAAAAGGGGAAAGGCCAAGGTGAAAACCCACAAAAGGCGCATTGAGTTCAAATTCAAAAGAAAAAGGAGAGGCCAAGGCGAAAACCCGTAAAGGGCACTTTGAGACCAAAGGGGTTTTGAGCCGAAAACCCAAAAAGGGGGTGATCAAATTTTGATCAAAGATAGGGCATGTGGTAGTCTTGCTATGCTTGAATTAACAATGAGGAATTATGCTACATCTTGGGGCATTGACAAAGTACTCCGGATCCTCTAAACATATTGAGCTCAAAATGGTCTTCAAGAAGTTTGTACAGAGATGCTCAGGCTGCGATATCTAGGGCACTTACCTTCTATCTTACCCATTTTAAATTTGCTATCTTTGATTACTTTATTCTTTTCAAAGATACACCCCAATCAATTTTCTTTTATAGCCTTGGCTATCTTTGCTTACTTTATTCTTTTCAAGATACACCAATCAATTTTCTTTTATTGCCCGGGTTATCTTTGATTAACTTATTTGTTTCGAGCTATGCTTCTAATTAATTTCTTTCATGTCTATTGTTGTGATCTTTTTCAAGAATTTTATATTGAAATAATAATTAACAGACTAATAATACTTTCATAAAAGGAGTTTCGCATATTACTCTAGAAGCTTCTAAATAATATGAGAATCTGAAATAGGACTATTGTTTAGAACTCGCCAAGTCTAAGGGTTGGAAATATTGAAAGATGATTATCTCTTCAAATTTTTATTGTATAAGACATTTCGTCGGTGATACCATCTCGATAAATGACGAGCAATGTTAACCCAAGTGTAAAAGGGGATCATTATCGAGAAAAGAAAAATGATACTTTTGCATTCATATAAATTTCAGGCACATACATTGGGTCATTACACCCAGGGAATGGTGTAGTAGATCAACTTGATTGAAGATGATACAAATTCCATACCTCTGAGTGGTAATAGCATGGATGGAAGAAACCAAATATTATTCCCCTGAAGTTGCAGTGAGAGGTACAAACTTTATGTCCCAAAAGATATAGTGGAAGGGAATCTAAAATTCTAGCGGGGCAAGCTTGTTGAGCAGAATATGATCGTTTCTTTGGATTTTCTGTCAAAGATACCGGCTGAACAAGAAAGCAAGGTAACACATCGGTGATAGAACCTTGATGAACTATGAGCAGTGACAACCCAAAAAAAGATTATTCTCATGCATACACTTCCAATTAGGAGCACTTGATTCATTCCGATCATTGTATCCTAATCATTGTACATAAAAAAAGAGATCATTCTCATGAAATTTTGCATTCATGCAAATGTCATCCTTAATATCATTCAATTAGGAGCATTAGATTCATTTCGATCATTGCATCATAATCATTATACATTTAAAAAATGGGATCATTCTCATGACATTCTGCATTCATGCAAATGTCATCCATAATACATTTAGTTAGGAGCATTAGATTCATTCCGATTATAGCATCCTAATCATTTGGCATAAACATAAGCATATAAAATCGAGTCTACAGGACATGTCCCCCAGAGGACGGTGTAGCAACATTGGTAAATTCACCAGTCCTATCTCCCTAACCAGCAGGAATAGGTCAAAGATTATAGATCTTGTCACCCTAAGCAGTATTGAAACAAGATCGAACAGAAAATCTTATCTTCCTAAAGTTGCAGTGAAGTAGATTGAAGCCACCAACCTTATCTCCCTGATGTAGCAAGGGTGAAGTTTGTAGTCTCATCTTCCTGAGGTAGCAAGGAAGCAGACTGAGGATTGTAGATCTTATCTCCCTAAACAGTAATGGAGTAGATCAAATTTGGCAAATCTTATCTCCATGTATCGGTAATGGAGCAGATTCAAGCCACCAACCTTATCTCCCTGAGGTAGCAAAGGAGCAGGTTGAAGATTATAGTCTTATCTTCCTAATGTAGCAAAGGAGCAGACTAAAAATGGTAGATCTTGTCTCCTCGAGATAGCAGTGGGGCAGATCAAATTTGGCGAATCTTATCTTCTTGATGTAGCAAGTGTCACAGGATGGTTTAGACCCTAGTCAGAACAGTGGTTTTGAGACCACAAATTTGAGGTCAAAATAATATTTTAATGTTATATTTGGTGTTGATTCTATGTGACTTAGTCTGTGAGATAATTTAATTGATTGTGTGCCGAATTAAGAGAAAGGACTTAATCTCGTAAAGTGAAAAAGCAGAGTGCTGATTGTTTAATTGTTAACTTGCCATGTTCTTTTAATAGGAAGGCCTTAAAAGGAAATTTGGCCAATTTCCTATAGCATGGATGGTTAAGGGCTTAAGTGACATGATTTTCTAATTAAATTAGCAAGGTTAAAATAGTAATTTATGTATTAAAATGTTTATAATAAAACAAAAGAAAATTGATAGTGGAAGCATTCATCTTCTTACACCGATTTGAGAAAGAAAAAGAGGGGTTTTAAGCTTTGGTATCTTTGGCAAACATTTAAGCTTGATTCAATGTATGTTTGAGCTTGGTTTTTGATAATTTCTACGTTTTTGTAATCGTTGCTTAGTGCTCTAGCTAACCCATGTTGAAATTTTGTGAATTGGTGAAGTTTTTGTGATAAGCCATTGATGAATGCTTGAGCTATGTGCTAGTTGATAGTGAAATATGAAAACTTGGTGTTGGATTAACATGTGTAGTCTTTGGATTTTTGATGAAATTGAGTAAGTTGGACTAAATTGTGAAAATAATATTTTGAGGGACTAAATTGTGAAATAAATGAAATTTATGGACTTGTATTAGCATGAGAAGAATTCGGCTAAGCATATGTGTTTCGAAATTTTGTGTATTTGATGGTTTTGTGAAATAAGGACTAAAGTGTCAAAATGTGAAAATGTGAGGGCCATTTTGTAAAATGCCCTAAATATGTGTGTGTGGACTAAATTGAATGAATTGTTAATTGAATGGATTGAATTTGAATGTGTATAGACCAAGAAAGGAGAGATTCGGATCGAGATCGAGGTAAAGATAAAGTGCTCGATTAATCGACCGTTTCGATAATTTGATGTCCGAGGTAAGTTCGGACATAATATGTGTATTTAGCTATGTTTATTGCTATAAAATGAATTGTATGATAATATTGAAATGTGAATGCTATGTGAGGGCCTGAGTTATGTGGCACTGGGTGTGCGTATTCAAAAATGTAACCGAGATGATCAGTATTGTGTGTGCCAAATAATATAAGCTTCGGCTTTGTGGTTGGCACTGTGTGTGCGATACCGATTTAAGATCGGTTTGATATGGATGCACTAAGCGTGCGATGTTAATTAAGCTTCGACTAACTATCTGGGCACTAAGTGTGCGATGGAATCGAAGAAGAGACAAAAGTTAATTGAATGAAATATTGAGTATTGAGTAGCAAAGATAATTGACAACTATGTGATGGTTAAGGTACGTTCGGAACATATGTGGTTAATAAAGCTATGAATGAGATCATGAAATGTTAAATGGGTATATTAGCTTTGGATGGTATGATATATACATATGTAGATGTGAAATAAATTTATGTGATGGTTTGTTTTGGTTTAATGTGTTATGTTACGAACTTACTAAGCTTTGAAATGCTTACTGTGTGATTTGTTAATCTGCTTTGTAGTGTCAGTAAAGCTAGCTCGGATCCAGGGATTGTCAACATCTATATCACACTATCGACAATCTAATTTGGGTACTTTTGGAAAGATGTATATATAGTTGAAATATGGCATGTATAGGCCAGTTATTTTGAGGTTTATTTGATATGTGTAAATAGCCATGTGATGTAGCTAGATATATGATGGCTTTAAGCATGAATGACCTTGATAAATGATGCATATTTTGTTATGCTCGTGGGTAAAGAGAATGACTTATGTAAACTTTGTGATGGTATGATGCTAGTATGATTTAGTGAATTTGAAAATGAATCATGTTTAGTATTGAATGTGTTCAAGTTGTGTATGTTAGTTTCTAAGTTGACATGTTTGGAAATGGGATTGTATGAGATGTTATGTTGATTATTTGATATGAAATTAGTTGCTAAATTATGTGTGGGATGATGCCTAAATGTGCTTGTAGAATTGACCCTTGTATGGGAGACAAATTGGCCTTGTAAATGGTCTATTTTGTCACATGGTTATGGAACACGGGTATGCCTAGTAACCGTGAGGTAAAATCAGTAGCTAGCTTATGAGCACACGGTCATGGTAGATGGGCGTGCCTAGCAACCATGCAGAAAAGCCAGTATATGGCCTAAGACTACACAGCCTTAGCACACGTGGGTGCTTGGTGGCCGTGGAGCCAAGTCAGGATTGACCACGGCCAATGTGCACGGGCATGCTTGGTAGCCGTGGGGTAAAGTCAGGTTCGACCATGGAGAGGACACACGGGTGTGTCTAGCTGCCATGGGAGACACACGACCTGATTACATAGGCGTGTAACCCCTGAATCTTTGAAAATTTTTAATTATCTGAAAAATTCTGTATGTGTTCCGATTTAGTCTCGACTCCTTTCAAACACGTGTTTAAGGTCTCAAAGACCTCAATAAGGGACTATATTTTTGTAATTCTATATGTTTGATTGATGTTTGAGTTAGTGTCATGTAATGGTAAAGAAATGTTCTAATTGATTGATAATGCCCTTTTAACCCTATTCTGGTGACGATTTTGGGTTAGAGGTGTTACATTTTATTGTTATTAGAGCTACGATTTAGTCGATTCTAGGACTAACGTAGCTCGTGTGAGTCTAGCTATACATGCCATATATGAAATTACGATAGTGTGATGAATTCTGACGTTTAAAAATGTGTTTTCATATAGTAATGGATCCTGATCGAACAGTTACTGACGAAGTAAAGATTAATGCACCTGCTCCCGCTCAAGGGATAGAGCCGGTCACATCTCAGCCGAATGAAAGCAGTGAGGGAGGAGAGGCTAAGTAAGCCTTCTTCCGAATGATGAGCGAGTGGTTTACGGAGTTCGTTTGAACGAATCCGGCTGCTCCACAACCTCCACCCCCACAAGTACTTGTTGTGCCACAAGTTGTAGATCCGATCAGATTGAATAAACCTCTTGTAGACAAGATTCGAAAGAATGGGGCTAAAGAGTTTAGGGCCACATCCGATGACGATGTTGAGTGAGCTGAGTTTTGGCTTGAAAATACAATCACAGTATTTGATGAGATGTCATTGACACCTGATGAATGTATAAAATGTACTATTTCATTATTGAGGGATACTGCTTATAACTGGTGGAAAACATTGATATATGTGGTTCTGAGAGAGAATCACCTGGGATTTTTTTCAAGCCAAATTTAGAAAGAAGTATATCAGTCAACAATTCATTGATCAAAACATAAAGAGTTTTTAGAACTGAAACAGGGCCGTTTGTCTGTTACTGAGTACGAGCGGGAATTCATAAGATTGAGTCAATACATGAGAGAATGTGTTTCGATCGAAGCTACTATGTACAAATGCTTCATAGAAGGGTTGAATGAGGACATTAAGTTTTTGGTTAGGATACTAGATATAAACGAATTTGTTGTACTACTTGAAAGAGCATGCAAAGCCAATGAACTTAGTAAAGAAAAGAAGAAAGCTGATTCTGAAGCTCATGATGAAAGAAAAAGAACTATGAGTAAGTTTTCTAAACCTTCTACAAAGAGATTTAGAGATGCAAGTAATTGTTCAAATGCTTCGTTCAAATATTCAAGTAGAGATCGTTCAAGACAAAGTGCTGGTCCACGAACTCAAGCTCTGATTGAATCAAGCGTTGGCATTGTTAAAAGTAGCGAGCCTGAGTGTAGACAATATGGGAGACGACATGTGGGAGAGTGTTGGGGTAAGTACAACAATAGAGTTTGTTATAAATGTGGATCCCGTGATCATTTTATTTGAGATTTCCTAAAGTTGGCTAAGGAAGAAAATGTTCAGAATGAAAGACCGAGTATTGTGACGGCTAGGGGTAGACCACTCAGAAACACCAGAAATGTGAGCGAAAGTTAGAGAGGGACAAATAACACAGTTGTAAGGTCAGAGGCGAGAGCACTTGCCCGAGCCTATGCTATACGTGCACGAGAGGAAGCATCATCTTTAGACGTCATCATTGGTACTTTCACTTTATTTGATACTGATATGATTGCATTAATAGTTCCCGGATCAACTCATTCCTATGTGTGTGTGAATCTAGTATCGAGTGAGACTTTATCTGTTGAGTCCACTGAATTTGTGGTTAAAGTGTCAAACCCTTTAGGCAAGTGTGTCTTGGTGGATAAGGTGTGCAAGAATTGTCCACTGATGTTTCGGAATGCTTGTTTTTCGACCAATTTGTTGTTGTTACCATTCGATGAGTTTGACATAATCCTAGGTATGGATTGGCTTACTCTGCATAATGCTATTGTGAATTGTAAAAGAAAGAGTATTGAGTTGAAAAGTCAGAATGGTGAGATAGTTCGAATTGAATCCAGTGATATGAAAGGATTACTAGCTGTTGTATCTGCGATGAAAGCTATAAACTATGTGAGAAAGGGTTGTGAAGCTTATTTGGCGTATGTGATTAATAGTGTCAAACAGTCAAGTTTTAATATTTATAAAAAGAATGATCAAGCCTGTAAACTAACTATGACAATGATAGAGGCAAGTGCACCTATCGAACAGTAGTATAGTTTAGGCAAGAGTATCTTATCGAACCCAAGGGAACCTAAAAGTACTACTACTCACTTTCTTCTATTATTTAGCCTGAAATATGGAGTGATTGGTTTATTAATCTAAAAACTAATGAAATACTTAAACTAAATACAAAGACAAAAGAACGAAACTTTGGGAAAAGACTGTGGAAAAACTCAGTTGATTATGATGATACCCTCCGGAAGAATCCACCTATGACTTCTCTTGTTATCTAACTTTTAATTCATATGACTCCTTTACTTAGCTTGATCCGTGAGACTCCTTAACCTATATTAAACCCTCTCTCAAGATGAATAACGTCTAACCTTAGATTAATTAGTGGAACTCTCGTTCTCTTATAATAACCCCCTAAGGAAGAAGTAAATCGATCAATGGACTCCCATATTAGGTTTCACCCTAATCCGAAAAAATCTCGTAACCCTATCTCTAGGCACTCGATCAACTCGCTTAATTATGTTAGATCTACTCTTAGGCAGGGTCTATTCCTCCTCCACCTAAGCACATCAGATTAATTAAGCAACATAATTAAGAACAAACTAAGTACTTATCATATAATTTAAAAATTAAATAACAAAATCCGTCATAGGTTTCATCCCCTTCAGGTATCTGAAGGGTTTAGTTCATAACAAAATAAGAAAATATCTCAAAAGAAAAGATAAAACAAAACATAAGAAATCCTTAAAACCCCTTGAAGGAATTAAAGAGGAGATCCTCTGTCTTGAGTAGAACTCTAGCTTTTTGAGATGGATCAACTGGCTATCTTCGAGTAATTCCCTCAATAAAAGCTCTGGTAGAAAACTCTACCTAAAAACAACTCCCCTTAGAACAGCTGCCTTGGGTTGTTTATATAGGCTCCTTAGATGCTTTACTTGGCTCCTAAGTACCTCTTTCAAGTAGAATTACTATTAAGGTGTTTAAGTAGACTTAGGAGTATGTTTCTTTGGCTTCAAGCATCCAAACTCGAGTGAAATTGCTCATTCCTGTAGCAGGGGTACGGCCATGGCACACGCCCGTGTATGTCAACTTCAGGCCGTGTGTCGATTTTGTTGATTGAGGCACGGTCGTGGCACAGCCGTGTAAGTCGGAATTCAGGCTGTGCTTCAGGTCTGTCGATTGGGATGTAGCCATGTAAATCGTGCTTGGGGCGTGTCTTTGAATGATTGGCAAGGCACGGCCGTGTGACTTGAAGTCCAGGCCGTGCCAATTTCTTGGGTTGGCCTAATTTGGTCTGTTTTAAGCCCGTTTCTCATTCTTTTCATTCTCGGGTGCTTTCCTGAGTATAAGACATGAAAAGAAACGATTAAAATCACATTTTTACATAAATCAAGGGCTAAATCATCCAAAAGCATACTAAATATAGGGTTAAAATATGTTACTTTTACGGTTTATCAAATACCCCCATACTTAAGCTTTTGCTTGTCCTCAAGCAAAATTCTCAACTTACAATTAAAACAAACTTTCCATAATTCATAATTCCTGTCGACAATGTCTCATCATAATTCGTAGATAATTTATACATGGATCATTTAACTCAAAGAGTCATAAAGATTCAAGCAATTCAAAGTCATAGGTGTCTTCCCTTATCTAAGTAATTACCTTTAATTCAAAACCGACAAGGATTGACATCCTCACAATAGATTCACTCAAATCACTTAGACTGTTTAAGGTTCAAGAATAATCACTCATAAGTAGAACCTGAAAAGTTAATCCCATAGGCTTGCCTGGAAATCAAATCTCCACCACTGTATATGAGATGACACACAAATCAAAAGGTCTTTATTAGGGTTGTAACAGGGCTAGGGTTAAAGGTGTGGATATACGCTGAATTAGAAGTTTAGAATCGAGACTGACTTGACAAATTACCTAACTAGAAACAATAAACTAAATATGAATACTTACATCAAATGAAAACTAATAATACCACTATTGATAATTACTCTATAATAAAGAGTATTTTCATCACTTAAAATTTGATAATACTTTAATACGAGCTTTTTCTTCAACAATTGGAGTTTAAATGCTCTAGGCTCTTTTGTATACTACTAGTATTGAATAAACTTGGAATTTTTTTTACGAACAAACTAAGAATAAATACATAATAACTGGAATAGCTTTATTGACTAAAATAAACTAATTTAAGTAACTGATCAAATCAATTCTCGATAAAGGGATAATTTAAGTAACTGATCAAACCAATTCTCAATAAATGGATAATCAAAGGAATAGTGATAACAAATACAAAGGGATTTCGGGTAATATTAGCGGGTAATTCAATAAAAAGGTTGTTAGGATTCAACGGGGTTTACTAGGGGTTAATTATATGGGTAGGCTTTTTAGTGGAGTGAACGGGTTAAAACCTAGGTGCCTTTATCATTTCAGTATATCAAATCAATAATGTGGTTTTGACATGCATAAACGAGGCAAGTTCTAGAATAACAGTTCAAAGTTGACACACTCATAATAAAAAAGGTAAGCATGAAAAAGAATATATGCTCTATAAGGCTCAAAATCTCACAAAAATTTTGGGTGTTTTTGACATCAATCCTTATAAATTCCAAATTTTAAGGTAGTACTCAAATTCAGTTCAACGACCCATCAATTTTAATTTTTAGAAAGTAGACTTACCATGCTTGATTCTCTAGTATTCTTCAAATTTAATCATCAATGCTCAATTAACTATGTCTTACTCTAAAACATATCAATAATAATCATAAATCATTAGAAATTTCTTCCTAATTAGTAATATGAGAAAAATACTTTCGAACAACTTTAAAATTCAGGATTTTTGAGAACAATGAAAAATTAGGCATTAAATTGAGAATTATGCAAAAAGTTAGGCTCTTTTATCCCCCCACACTTAAGATGTACATTGCCCTCAATGTACAAAGATAGGTAATAACAATTAATATAAGATCAAAGGAGAGGGATAGAGTGCCACTTCCTGAATTTTGGGTGATTTCGGGAGGATGGTAGAGAAATATAAGTTGGAGGGGCCGGTCTGGTGGGGTGTCTACCGATGATCTTTGTGCTAGATAAAGAAATTGGGTAGCCTGCAAAGATATAGCCAAGAAATCTAAAGGAACATTAATAATATACTAATATTATAATTAAAGATAAAGGAAATAAAGAGAAGGAGACTAAGAAGAAAACTGAAATTGAAAGAAAAGACTAATGGACTAAAGAGTCTTTATTGTTGGATGGTTCACAAGGTGGGTGTGACCTCTAAGGCTGTGGTGTGTGATTCCCAAGTAGCCTTTAGAACCTAAAACCAAGAAAGTAGGATGAAGGGAATTAAATTAAGCAGAAGAGAAGTATAGATAAGGAAAATAAAGGAGAAGAGAAAAGAAAAATAGAATCGAAATGGTTTTGGAGACCCTTGGCGTGTCGAATAGCTGAAACTGTGGCATGTACTTATGTGTTGGGTTCTCCTTTAAAGAGAATGTTCTTACCTTCTTGCGCTTCTTCCGCATGATTTTAGTGTAGCTCAAGAGTTTGGACACTATCTTAAAGAAATAAGAGAAATTTGAAAGAAGAAGGAGGAAAGAATGAGAGAAGAAATTGGTAGGAAATGAGAGGGCTGTGGGGTTTAAATAGGTGCTCAAGTCTGGCTCGTTCCCACGCCCGTGGACCGAGGGTGTGTTGAATTACACGGCCGCATTGCACGGCTGTGTTGTGGAGTGTGTCATTCTTCCACGCCCGTGTTTCAGCCCATCATGCCTATGTTTGTGAAGTCAGTATATGGGCACGAGTGTGATGCACGGGCGTGTTGTGCCGTGCTCGATAAGTCAATAGCCTCAGATAGTCATAGGGCACGGCCGTGCTAATTTTTGATGCCCGTAGGGAGGGTGGTTGGATCCGTGACGTCAGAGGGTGGTTGGCCTGATTTGCACGGACTCTGTTATGTCAGTACGGGGATTCTAGTGGTCCACACGGCCACGGACACGACCGTGCATAATGCCGTGTGACCTTGAAATTCTGCATCCTTGGTTTAGTAAAAGAAAGAAAGAAGAAAGGGAAAGAAACTGAAAATAAAAAGTGTTAGTATTCGGGTTGCCTCCCGAAAGCGCTCATTTATAGTCTTAAGCTAGACTTTCCTCGTATTTGAAATTTTTAGGGTGGTTTAAAGGTTTGAATATCTTCCCTCATACTTACAGTTTTAGTTTCTTGACATTTAGGTCTAGAAGCTTTTACCTTAAAAGTTCTAAATGTTGATTTGCTTACCTCGACTGCTCCGTGCGGGGAGATATTGTGTACCTTAAGCGGGACTTCTCCCTTCGCTCTCAGGTCTGTTGAAGAGATGTGAGGATTAACTTTGTCTAATAGTACCTGGTCTCCTATTTTGAAGTGATTTGATGTCCCTACGAGCTTTTCTGGCAGTTCCTTTGGTTTTACTTTGTGTGGATCCGGCTTTTCTTTGACTTGTATCTTCGGCTCTTCAAACTTGTCAATCCTAAGGTCTTGTCCCTTGTAGGATTCTTCTTTGTTGTTTTGGGACTTATGAGTCGGCTCAGGGTTGTCTTTATGTGGTGTTTCCTGTGATGAAAGTTAAAAAATTTGATTATCTATTGAAGTGACTTTCTTACCTTCATCATCTGTTGTTTTGGCTGAGTCGAGAGCTTGAAGCTTAATCGATTCATCTCCTACGCGAAATATGAGCTCGCCTATGGCAACATCAATTTTAGTCTTGGCAGTTGCTAGAAAAGGTCTTCCTAGAATTAAGGGGATTGAATTATCCTCATCCACGTCTAAAACAACAAAATCTATTAGGAATACAAAGTTATCGATTTTTTACAAGAACATCTTCAATAATGCCCCTAGGAATTCTAACAGTTTTATCAGCTAGTTGAAAACTCATCCTAGTTTGTTTGGGCTTCCCTAAACCTAGTCGTTTAAACAATGCATAAGGCATGACATTTATACTTGCCCCTAAATCAGCTAACACATTATCAATAGTTAAACTACCAATTAAACATGGAATTGTAAAAATCCCTGGATCTTTTAACTTTCGTGGTAGTCTATTCTGTAACATTGCTGAGCATGTTGCGTTGAGTTCCACGTGGTGCTCTTTGTCTATTTTGTGTTTGTTTGTCAAGAGCTGTCTTAGAAATTTCCTCGAGTCTGGCATCTTGAAAAGAGCTTCAAGAAGGGGTAAGTTAATATGTAATTTCTTTAAAAGTTTAAGAAACTTACCGAACTATTCTTCTGAGTCTTCTCTTTTCAAGGCTTCGGGATAAGGTATGCGAGGTCGGTACTCTTTAATTACCTATTTTTCTTGTGCTACCTCTATTTTACCTTTTTCTTCCTTGGTTTCTTGTGCTGCGGTGGGAGTGTCTACCATTGTACTTTCTTGAGTTGTGATGACTTCGATCTGTTCTTTTGGGTTTATTTCTGTATTGCTTGGTAGACGTCCTTGTTGACGTTCAGAAATCAGCTTTGTGAGATGTCCCACTGACCTAGTAAGTTCTCCAACTTGATTCTCGATCCCTTTGATCAATTTTTGTCGTTCATCAAGTGCTGCTTCAGTCTTTTGGAAATAAGAATCTGTGGCTGCCATGAATTTTGTCAGCATCTATTCAAGGTTTGATTTCCTCTCCTGTGGATATGGTTGATTTTGATAATTTGGAAGAGGTTGCTGCCTTTGATTTCCTTGATTTCCTTGTCCTCCCCACGAAAAATTTGGGTGGTTCCTCCAACCTGCGTCATAAGTGTTACTATAAAGATTATTATTGGATTTAAAATTGTCACCTATATAGTTTGTCTGCTCATGTTCTGCTCCTGGTTGGTAGGGTGGGTACTCAGGATTCGCCACATTCCCACTCGCTTCGCATTGCATTACTAGGTGTACCTGCAAAGAACATAGATTATCAAGCTTTTTATTCATTATCTCCACCTGTGTTGACAACATTGTTACTGTGTCTATGTTAAAAACTATGGCTGGTTTTGTCGGTTTGGCCCTTGTAATTTGCCATTGATAGGTATTCAACAACAACTCTTCAATAAAGTCGTAAGCCGCTTTAGGAGTTTTGTTATTCAAAGTTCCACCACCTGATGAGTCAATCATTTGCCTCGTTGAAGAATTCACACCATTGTAAAAAGTTTGGACTTGAAGCCACAAAGGTAATCCGTGGTGTGGATATCTTCTCAGGAGATCCTTATATCTTTCCTATGCATCATATAATGTTTTTGCGCCATTCTGCACAAAAGAAGATATGTCATTCCTAAATTTGGCCGTTTTGGTAGGTGGAAAGTATTTTAAAAGAAATTTTTCGGTCATTTGATCCCATGTGGTGATTGACCCTCGTGGTAATGAGTTTAACCACTGCTTTTCCTATTCCTTAATGAAAAGGGAAATAACCGAAGACGTATGGCATCATTAGAAACGCCATTTATTTTGAAGTTATCACAGAACTCTAAGAAATTAGCTATATGAGTATTTGGATCTTCGTCATAGTACACGAGCATCCTGTTCTTGCACATTTGGCGGTGGATTATTTTCGTCTATCCCTTCACTAGGATTGGATCTGTCTTGTTCTTCTCTTTGGTAGTCTAGAGCTTGTCTCATTTCTTTGCGATTTTTGCGAGTGGTAGTTTCAATGTCACTTTCGTATGCTAAAAGTCCTCTCGGGTTCCTTCTAGTCATAAACTAGAGGTACCTGCTAGGAGAAGAAAGAAAGAAATTTAGTGTAAATAAAAATCTAAACTAAAAATAAAAGTAAATTGTAAAAAATAATAAAATAATGGCGAAAGTAATAGAAATAGAGCTTTCTTAATATTTTAGTGTCCCTGGCAACGGTGCCAAAAACTTGATCGTGTCAAACAGTCGAGTTTTAATATTTATAAAAAGAATGATCGAACCTGTAGACTAACTATGACAACGATAGAGGCAAGTGCACCTATCGAACAGTAGTATAGTTTACGCAAGAGTATCTTATCGAACCCAAGAGAACCTAAAAGTACTACTACTCACTTTCTTTCTATTATTTAGCCTGAAATATGGAGTGATTGGTTTATTAATCTAAAAAATAATGAAATACTTAAACTAAATGCAAAGAAAAAAGAACGAAACTTTGGGGAAAGACTATGGAAAAACTCAGTTGATTATGACAATACCCTCAGGAAGAATCCACCTATGACTTCTCTTGTTATCTAACTTTTAATTCATATGACTCCTTTACTTAGCTTGATTCGTGAGACTCCCTAACCTATATTAAACCTCTCTCAAGGCGTAATAACGCCTAACCTTAGGTTAATTAGTGGAACTCTCGTTCTCTTATAATAACCCCTAAGGAAGCGAAAGAATCGATCAATGGACTCCCATATTAGGTTTCACCCTAATCCGGCAAAATCTTGTAACCTTATCTCTAGGTGCTCGATCAACTCCGCTTAATTATGTTAGATCTACTCTTAGGCAGGGTATATTCCTCCTCCACCTAAGCACATCAGATTAAATTAAGTAACATAATTAAGAGCAAACTAAATACTTATCATATAATTTAGAAATCAAATAACAAAATCATTATAGGTTTCATCCCTTCAAGTATCTCAAGGGTTTAGTTCATAACAAAATAAGAAAACATCTCAAGAGAAAAGATAAAACAAAACATAAGAAATCCCTAAAACCCCCTGAAGGAATTGAATAGGAGATCCTCTGTCTTGAGTAGAACCCTGGCTTCTTGAGATGGATCAACTGGCTATCTTCGAGTAATTCCCTCAATAAAAGCTCTGGCAAAAAACTTTGCCTAAAAACAACTCCCCTTAGAACGACTGCCTTGGGTTGTTTGTATAAGCTCCTTAGATGCTTTACTTGGCTCCTAAGTACCTCTTTCAAGTAGAATTACTATTAAGGTGTTCAAGTAGACTTAGGAGTATGTTTCTTTGGCTTTAAGCATCCAAATCTGAGTGAAATTGCTCATTTCCGTAGCAGGGGCACGGCCATGGCACACGCCCATGTAAGTCGACTTCAGGCTGTGTGTCGATTCTGTTGATTGAGGCACGGCCGTGTATGTCGGGATTCAGGCTGTGCTTCAGTTCTATCGATTGGGACACGGCCATGCAAATCGTGCTTGGGGCATGTCTTTGAATGATTGGCAAGGCACGGCTGTGTGACTTGAAGTCCAGGCCATGCCAATTTCTTGGGTTGGTCCAATTTGCTCTGTTTTAAGCCTGTTTCTCATTCTTTTCATTCTCGGGTGCTTTCCTGAGTATAAGACTTGAAAAGAAAGGATTAAAAGCACCTTTTTACATAAGTCAAGGGCTAAATGATCCAAAATCATACTAAATATGGGGTTAAAATATGTTACTTTTACGGTTTATCAGTGATTGATATAAAAGTGTCGAAAAAGAAAGTTGAATATGTGCCTGTGGTATGTGAGTTTCCAGATGTGTTTCCTAAAGAGTTACCGGGATTACCTCCGATTCGGGAAATCAAATTTGGTATTGAATTAGTGCCGGCGGTTACTCCCATTTCGATAGCTTTGTATAGAATGGCACCAACAGAATTGAAAGAGTTGAAATCTCATTTGTAAGATTTGACTGACAGAGGATTTGCAAGACTGAGCTTCTCACCTTGGGGAGCTCCTGTGTTATTTGTGAAAAATAGAAATAGAACTATGAGGATTTGTATTGATTATCAATAGTTGAACAAAGTGACGATAAAGAACAAATATCCGTTTCCAATTATTGATGATTTGTTTGATCAGTTGAGGGGAGCTACAGTCTTTTCAAAGATAGACTTGAGATCAGGCTTATATCAGTTAAGAGTTAAAGAACTTAATGTACCAAAAACTACTTTCAAAATGAGGTGCAGACATTATGAATTCTTAGTGATGCCTTTTGGACTAACAAATGCTCCTACAGTGTTTATGGATTTGATGAATCGGATATTCAGACTGTATTTGGATCACTTTGTTGTAGTGTTCATTGATGATATTTTGATCTATTCGCATGATGAGACACAGCATGTCGAGCATTTGAGAGCCATGCTACAAACTCTGCGTGAGAAACAGTTGTATACAAAATTTAGAAAATGTGAATTTTGGTTGCGTGACGTTGGTTTTCTAGGACATATTGTATCAGCTGAGGGATACGAGTTGATCCGAGTAAAGTTTCTACTATATTAGAATGGAAATCTCCGAGAAATGCGTCTGAAGTTTGTAGTTTTCTGGGACTAGTGGGATGTTATAGGCGGTTTGTGAAAGGTTTCTCTATGATTGAGACTCCGTTGATGAAGTTGTTACAAAAAGATGTTAGATTCGAGTGGTCAGGAAAGTGTCAGCAGAGTTTTGAACAGTTGAAAGTGTTGTTGACAGAGGTACTAGTGTTAGTTCAACCTGAATCAGGCAAAGAATTTATAGTTTATAGTGATGCATCGTTGAATGGTTTGGGCTGTGTGTTGATGCAAGAAGGTAAAGTCATCGCTTATGGTTCGAGGCAGTTAAAGCCGTACGAAAAGAATTATCTGGCTCATGACCTTGAGTTAGCTACGATTGTGTTTGCGTTAAAGATTTGGCGTCACTACTTATTCAATGAGAAATGTCACATTTATGCTGATCATAAGAGTTTAAAGTACTTGATGACTCAAAAAGAATTGAATTTGGGACAAAGGAGATAGTTAAAACTATTGAAAGACTACGAACTTGTGATAGATTACCACCCGGGTAAAGCTAACGTTGTAGCTGATGCTTTGAGTCGAAAATCGCTATGTGCTTTGCGAGCTATGAGTACTTAGATAGATCTACGTGATGATAGTGCGGTTGTAGCTGAATTGAAAGTAAAACTAATGTTTGTACATCAGATTTGTAATGCTCGAAAAAATGATGTTGAGATGATGGCTAAACGAACTCAATGTAAATCGAATTCTGAATCAGAATTTTAAATTGATAGTAATGATTGTTTGAGATTTAGAGATCGGATTTGTGTTCCGAGAAATTCAGAGTTGATTTCGACGATTTTAACTGAAGCTCACAATAGCCATTTGGCTGTACATCCAGGGAGTACAAAGATGTATAATGATCTGAAATAGTTCTATTGGTGGCATGGTATGAAAAGAGATATTCCCGACTTTGTGTCGAAGTGTTTAGTTTGTCAACAAGTTAAGGCGAACATCAACTTCCATTTGGGTTGTTACAATCGATTATGATTCCTAAGTGGAAATGGGAGAGAATTACGATGGACTTTGTGCTGGGTTTGCCTTTATCTCAAGGCAAGAAAGATGCGATCTGGGTGATAGTTGATAGATTGACAAAATCAACTCATTTCATTCCAGTGAGAACAGATTATTCACTTGATAGATTGGCTGAATTATATATTGTCGAGATTGTGAGATTGCACGAAGTACCGCTATCTATAGTGTCTGAAAAAGATCCGGGTTTACCTCACGATTTTGGAAGAAATTGAAAGATGCATTAGGCACAAAATTGCATTGCAGTCAAACTTTTCATCCGTAAACGGATGGTCAATCCGAGCGAATCATTCAGATTCTCGAAGACATGCTGAGGTGTTGCATACTTGAATTTAAAAGTACGTGGGAAAAAGCATTTATCATTTATTGAGTTTGAGTATAACAACAGTCTTCAGTCTAGCATTAAAATGGCACCATATGAGGCTCTTTGCGGTCGAAAGTGTCGAACTCCATTGTATTGGACTGAGCTGAGCGAGAATAAGATTCACGAGGTTGATCTAATAAAAGAGACTGAGCAGAAAGTGAAAGTAATTCGTGAAAGTTTGAAAGCGGCCTCAGATCGTCAGAAGTCTTATGCAGATTTGAAATGAAATGATATTGAATTTGAAATTGGTGATTAAGTGTTTTTGAAAGTGTCTTCGTGGAAGAAAATACTTCGATTTGGACAAAAAGGCAAGCTGAGTCCGAGGTTCATTGGACCGTATGGGATCATTGAACGTGTTGGGCTAGTTGCTTATAGATTGAGATTGCCATCTGAGTTAGAAAAGAATCATAACCTATTTCATGTGTCAATGCTTCGATGGTACAGATCAGACCCATCTCATGTGATTGCTCCTACTGAGGTTGAGATTCAGTCAAACTTGTCATATAGTGAAGAACCGATCCTAATTTTGGCACGAGAGATTAAAGAGTTGAGAAACAAAAGAATTTCCTTAGTGAAAGTGTTATGGCACAAACACGGAGTTGAAGAGGCTACTTGGGAGCCTGAGAACATTATGAGAGAGCAATATCCACACGTATTCACTGGTAAGATTTTCGGGGATGAAAATCCCTAAGGGGGAGAGTTGTAACAGCCCAGTTTAGACCCCAGTCGAAATAGTGGTTTCTAGACCAAAAATCTGAGGTTGAAATAATATTTTAATGTTATATTTGGTGTTGATTCTATGTGACTTAATCTGTGTGATAATTTGATTGATTGTGTGCCGAATTAAAAGAAAGGACTTAATCGCGTAAAGTCAAAAAGCTGAGTGCTAATTGTTTAATTGTTAAATTGCCATGTTCTTTTAATAGGAAGGCCTTAAAAGGAAATTTGGCCAATTGCCTATAGCTTGGACGGTTAAGGGCTTAGGTGACATGATTTTCTAATTAAATTAGCAAGGTTAAAATACTAATTTATTTATTAAAATGTTTATAATAAAACAAAAGAAAATTGATAGTGGAAGCATTCATCCTCTTCCACCGATTGAGAAAAAAAAAAGAGGGGTTTTAAGCTTGATTCAAGGTATGTTTGAGCTCGATTTTTGATAATTTATACGTTTTCGTAATCGTTGCTTAGTGCTCCAGCTAACCCATGTTGAAATTTTGTGAATTGGTGAAGTTTTTGTGATGAGTCATTGATGAATGCTTGAACTATGTGCTAGTTGATAGTGAAATATGAAAACTTGGTCTTGGATTAACATGTGTAGTCTTTGGATTTTTGATGAAATTGAGTAATTTGGACTAAATTGTGAAAATAATATTTTTAGGGACTAAATTGTGAAATAAATGAAATGTGTGGACTTGTATTAGCATGAGAAGAATTCGGCTAAGCATATCTGTTTTGAAATTTTGTGTATTTGATGGTTTTGTGAAATAAGGACTGAAGTGTCGAAATGTGAAAATGTGAGGGCCATTTTATAAAATGCCCTAAATGTGTGTGTGTGGACTAAATTGAATGAATTGGTAATTGAATGAGTTGAATTTGAATGTGTATATACCAAGAAAGGAGAGGTTCGGATCGAGATCGAGGTAAAGATAAAGTGCTCGATTAATCAACCGTTTCAATGGTTTGACGTCCAAGGTAAGTTCGGACATAATACGGGTATTTAGTTATGTTTATTGCTATAAAATGAATTGTATGATAATATTGAAATGTGAATGCTATGTGAGGCTTGAGTTATGTGGCACTGAGTGTGCATATTCGAAAATGTAACCGAGATGATCAGCACTGTGTGTGCCAAATAATATAAGCTTCAGCTTTGTGGTTCGCACTGTGTACGATACCGATTTAAGATCGGTTTGATATGGATGCACTAAGTGTGCGATGTTAATTAAGCTTCGATTAACTATCTGGTTACTAAGTGTGCTATGGAATCGAAGAAGAGACAAAAGTTAATTGACAACTATGTGTTGGTTAAGGTACGTTCGGAACCTATGTGGTTGATAAAGCTATGAATGAGATCATGAAATGTTAAATGGGCATATTAGCTTTGGATGGTATGATATATACATATATAGATGTGAAATAAATCTATGTGATGGTTTGTTTTGGTTTAGTATGTTATGTTACGAACTTACTAAGCTTTGAAAAGCTTACTGTGTGATTTGTTTCTCTACTTTGCAGTGTCAGTAAACTAGCTCGGATCCAGGGATCGTCAGCATCTATATCACACTATCGGCAATCTAATTTGGGTACTTTTGGAAAGATGTATATATAGTTGAAATATGACATGTATAGGCTAGTTATTTTGAGGTTTATTTGATATGTGTAAATAGCGATGTGATGTGGCTAGATATATGATGGCTTTAAGCATGAATGACTTTGATAAATGATGCATATTTTGTTATGCTTGTGGGTAAAGAGAATGACTTATGAATGGTAAAATTTGTGATGGTATGATGCTAGTATGATTTAGTGAATTTGGAAATGAATCATGTTTAGTATTGAATGTGTTCAAGTTGTGTATGTTAGTTTATAAGTTGACATGTTTGGAAATGGGATTGTATGAGATGTTATGTTGATTATTTGATATGAAATTAGTTGCTAAATTGTGTGTGGGATGATGCCTAAATGTGCTTGTAGAATTGACCCTTGTATGGGAGACAAATTGGCCTTGCAAATGGTCTATTTTGTCACACGGTTATGGCACACAGGCGTGCCTAGTGACTATGGGGTAACGTCAGTAGCTAGCTTATGAGCACATGGTGATGGTAGACTAGCGTGCCTAGAAATGGTGCGAAAAAGTCAGTATATGGCCTAAGACTACACGGCCTTAGCACACGGGGTGCTTTGTGGCCGTAGAGCCAAGTCAGGATTGACCACGGCCAAGGTGCACGGGCATTTGGTAACCGTGGGGTAAAGTTAAGTTCGACCACGGGGAGGACACACGGGTGTGTCTAGCAGCCGTGGGAGGCACACGACCTGCCTACACGGGTGTGTAACCCCTAAATCTTTGAAAAGTTTTAATTATCTAAGAAATTCTGTATATGTTCCGATTTAGTCCCGACTCCTTTCTAACACGTGTTTAAGGTCTCGAAGACCTCAATAAGGGACAATATTCTTTTAATTGTATATGTTTGATTGATGTTTGACTTAGTGTCATGAAATGGTAAAGAAACGTTCTAATTGATTGATAATTCCCTTTTAACCCTATTCCGGCGATGGTTTCAGGTTAGATGTGTTATAACAAGTGTAACACCCCCAAACCCAGCCTAAATGTTACGACCGGATCTAGCATGCCACATCAGGTGGTTTTAAAAAACCCTCATTGTTGTTTGAAAAACTCATTGTCAAATTCCAACTTAAACGTTCAAAATTTCGTTTCTCGTTGCTTATTGACAAAAGAAGTTTACCCGAATTAATACCCGAATTAATACCCTTTCAAAATGCACATATTATCTTGTTTATTAAAAACCGTGTCAGTTGCAGAAGTTTGGTCTTAATATTTACGAAAGTGTGATATTTGAAAGTCAGTTGTTTTTTCCTTTGAAAACCCCATGTTGATTAACTTTGCAGTATTTAAAGAAATCCCAAATAAAAGCTAAAACAATTCCAAAGGCCTTATTACAAGAATAAAAAACCCAAAATTTAAAGTAAAGTAATCCCAAACTGAAATACCAAATTCACCATCGAAACCTGCAATACATATGGCCACCTCCGAGCCCCTCGCGGCTCCAAATCCTCTAAGGCTGTGGATTACCTGTGCAGTTAAAGGAAAGAGGGTGAGTTACAAGAACTCAATGTGTAATCCCAATTACAGTCGCAGTCTGGGCCCAAGCCCATGCAGTATTAGTCCGGGCTTAAGCCCCAAAATCATGGTAATGCAACAAAAATACAGCCCAACCCAATCCAACCATCACACCACCCGTACCAACCCTACACACCATGTGGGACCAAGTCAACCCACCCAACCCTACACACCAAGAGTGCAGTCGAGCTGCCAATATCAACGCAACAAAGCTACCAGTAACAGTAAATGTGGCCAAGCCACTGAAATCAGTATATTGTCGCAGAGCCACGGAATCAGTATAACGTGGCATAGCCACTAGTACAGTACTTCCTCCAAATACATAACCCAACCCCATGCAACATTTCGTGACATGTTAACTCAGTGTATGCAATAAACTATCATCATAAGAATTGAATAGATTACACACAAACACACTAAATCTACCACTAGGGGTATAATGGTCAATCGATCCATTGGGCGTAAAATAGTAATTTATCCATCGAGGGTATTTCAGTAATTTTAATCA
This sequence comes from Gossypium rotundifolium, assembly GCA_025506655.1. Lineage (NCBI taxonomy): Eukaryota > Viridiplantae > Streptophyta > Magnoliopsida > Malvales > Malvaceae > Gossypium > Gossypium rotundifolium. The sequence goes on from CP106725.1 coordinate 56,160,972, forward strand.
TCTAACGGCCTTTTGGAGGCCTACTGTCACCTCGAGCGACACTGGACCCCTTTTGGGTTTCTACGGTGTGATTGGGCCTAATATCCATTTTGGCCCAAATGGGCCCACGTGCTCGTGTATCCCATTTAGCACGTTTTCGTCTCGGTTTTACGGACTTCACAGTCTTATCAGTCAATCAACAGTTTCTATCGATTTTACTCCTATGGGCCCGTTAGCCCATTGGGCCCATTTAGCCAGATTCGGCTCGATAAGGCCTATTATAGTCTCATGTTTACGAGTGTGTTCGTGACACTCTCAGCGGTCTACCACCTTCACTAGTGGCTCTGTTTACCACTACGAGCATCGCATGCTCGAGTGGTTACGGTCCTGATTTTTTGACCTTTCGGCATTCCGACTTATGGCCAAATCACAGAACATCACATGCTATCACCACAATGGTGTGAGATTACACACCTGATTACGAGTTGTGTTTCCCAACGTTTCCAAAACACCTAAAGTGATAGTTAATCAAGTGGTTAGTTTCAACCTTAAAACCTTAACTTGAAGCGCCTTACTAGATTAACTTTACTTACCACGAACACCGTCTCCTTCAGTGCACCAACAATCGGCCTTATCTCTTAGCTACCATGTCCCTAACAATAACTGATGAGCAAGAGAGTTATTAACAATCAATCCACTTCAGCCAAATCAATGGAATTATGGCAACATTCTTACCTTACTTGCTTGATGAGTTATAGATAACAAAATTGATTAAAATAATCACTTGTGCTCCGTCACCTTGATGAACCCTAAACTGACCGATGGTCATATCACAACAAGAGCATATCTTAGATTCGAATAGAGAGAAAGAAGAGCACGTGATTAATAAAAAGGAACCGAATGACAACAGAGTTATAGTCAAAGAGAAGACTACCCCTTATCGATTTTCCAATTCCTTGCAGCGCCACCCTAGGAAAGAATAGGACAATGATTCAGCCAAGAACTAACTCACCAGATGAGTGAGTATGCCCAACACAATAAGCAATAAAGGGTCTTTGGCTAAGAGAAATAAACTATAAAGAAAATCGAATGATGTAGAAGGAATAAAAAGAAGCACCAATCAAAGACTAAAGAGAAGAGAAACGATTCAGCTTACCCCCAAATCGGCTAGCTCTGTATTATGGAGAGAGGAGCATCAAGAAGATAAGAAGCTAGTTCAAGAACAAAAGAATGGAGAATAGATTCGGCTAGACAACCAAGGGATGAGTAAAGCGTGATAAGAAACGAGAGGAAGACTAGAGATTCGGCCAACTCCAAAGGTTCGGCTAACAACACAAGAAAGAAGAATTGCTCAAGATACACGAGAGGTAAGTAACGAGTAGGAAAAAGGAAAAAGAACAAGTGAAAGTACCCAAAACGTCACCCTCAAAGAAAAGAACCTGAAAGAAAACTCTCAAAAGCAAATAAGAGTTTTGATTTCTCCCTTTACACCAAATGACCAAAAATGCACTCCCAAACTCTCTACAGCCAAAATTCCCCTTAGCAAGACCCCACTTTCGGCCAACACCTCCCATACCCATCACTTCCACGATTTTCTCCCTTTTTTCCTCCTACAATCCCTCTCATTCATCCATTTGAAATGTTTGACCCATTCTCCAACTCCCATAGCAGAGTTTGATCCCAACTCTGCTTCCTCCTCTCCCAAAGCATAAAATAATTACCTTTAATTACCTACCAAGGGAATTGAACTCCTCTCCCCCTGGTCCCTTAATGACGCCACAACCAACTTACCACATGGCCAACCTGTGTGAATAAAACACACGCAATTTCCCTTAAGTCCTGCTTCCAACAACCCTCTCCACTGAAGGCCCAAAAACCAAAATTTTTCCAGGGCTTAGATTCAAACCCGGCCTCACTAGAACCCCTAAACACCCTCAAATAATTAGCTAAGTGAACCCAACACATGTAATTATGCAAAAAATCACAAACCCCTAATTTTTGGGATGTTACAATTCTACCCCCTTAAAGAAATTTCGGCCTCAAAATTTACCTGATTAAAAGAGATGAGGGTATTGGTGCCGCATTACCTCCTCAGGCTCCCATGTGGCTTCATCTGATCTGTGATTACGCCATAGTACCTTGACTAAAGGAACGGACTTCCTTCTCAGCACTTTAACATCACGATCCAAAATCTGTTTCGGCTCTTCCTCAAATGTTAGATCAGATCTTACCTCTATCTCCTTTACCGGTACTATATGGGAAGGATCCGAACGGTAGCGTCTCAGCATAGAAACATGGAATACATTATGAATCCAGTTTAACTCCGAGGGTAGATCCAGCTGATAGGCGACCGTTCCAACACGTTTTAATACCCGATAAGGTCCGATAAATCTGGGGCTTAACTTGCCCTTCTGTCCAAATCTTAGAATCTTCTTCCAGGGAGAAACTTTCAAGAAGAAATAATCCTCCACCGCGAACTCTATCTTTTTACGCTTTAGGTCAGCGTACGACTTCTGTCTATCGGATGCTTCTTTTAACTGATCCCAAATCAATTTAAATTTCTACTCCGTTTCAGAAATTAACTCTAGACCCAACAAAACTGCTCACCTAATTCTGTCCAATAAGTAGGGGTACGGTACCTACTGCCATATAATGCCTCGTACGATGCCATTTAAATATTAGATTGGCAACTATTGTTGTAAGAAAATTCTACCAATGGCAAGTAGTCTTCCCAACTGCCCTTGAAGTCAATCACACATCTTCTCAACATGCCATCCAAGATCTGTATTACCCTCTCTGATTGACCATCAGTCTGCAGATTAAATGTTGTGCTAAAATCTAATCTTGTACCCAGAGCTTCGTGTAACACTCTCCAAAATTGAGATGTAAATCTAAGGTCCTGTCCGATACGATAGACACCGGTATCCCATGCAACCTCACAATTTTCGCCACATACAACTTGCCCAATTTCTATAATAAGTAATCGGTGCGAACCGGTATAAAGTGGGCAGATTTAGTCAGCCGATCAACAGTTACCCACACTGAATCTTTTTTTAATAGGCGTCAGGGGTAGCCCACTAACAAAATCCATTGTTATCCTCTCCCACTTCTAGAGTGGAATCTTTACATGTTGTAGTAGTCCCAAAGGCAATTGATGCTTAGACTTCACTTGCTGACATGTCAAGCACTTACTTACGAAATTAGTCACCTCACGCTTGAGTCCGGGTCACCAGTACAGTTCACGTAGATCTCGGTATAGCTTGTTTCCACCCGGATGCATAGCTTATGGGCTACTATGCGCCTCCCGTAGAATCGACTACCTTAACTCAGAGTCCTTCGGTATACAAACTCTTCCACGGAAACATAATACCCCTTCACTATTCAGCTCAAAATCCACCGTCTCTCCCCTCTTCACCTGCTGGAAATGAGAACCTAATGACTCATCTAACAGATGCTTCTCTTTAATCTAACTAATCCAAGTTGGTTTTACTTGCAGTTCTGCCAACAAACTACCATCCTCAAATAGACTGAGACGAGTAAACATTGCTCTTAGATCAGATACCACCTTACGACTCAGTGTATCTGCCACCACGTTAACTTTTCTTGGATGATACTCAATCGAGTAATCATAATCTTTCAGCAACTCCATCCATCTCCATTACCTAAGATTCAACTCCTTTTTGGTAAGGAGATACTTAAGACTCTTATGGTTGGTGTAGATGATCAACTTTTCCCCATACAGATAATGTCTCCATATCTTTAGTGCGAACACCATCGCGACTAATTCCAAGTCATGAGTGGGGTAGTTCACCTCGTGCGTCCTAAGTTGACGAGATGCATATGCCACCACTACCCCCTCCTGCATCAGTACACAACCCAAACCCGTGTGCGACGCATCACAATTGATAACGAATTCTTTCCCAGCTTCAGGCTGTATTAATACCAGAGCTTCACTCAGAATCTTTTTCAACTTCTCAAAACTCTCCTATTGTTTATCCGTCCAAACAAATGGTACCCCCTTATGCAGTAACTTAGTTAGGGGTGCAACAATCAATGAAAACCCCTCAACGAACCGTCTGTAGTACTCAGCCAGACCCAAAAAACTTTGACTATCCGATACTGTCTTTCGTGGCTTCCAATCCAATAAGGCCTCAACTTTTCGAGGATCAACCCTAATCCCCTTAGTAGACACGACATGCCCCAAAAATGTCACCTCTCCCAGCCAAAACTCGCACTTGCTGAACTTGGCATAGAGTTGTTTTTCCCTCAATATCTGTAGAACGACCCAGAGATGTGAATCATGCTCCTCCTCAGTTCTTGAATACACTAGAATGTCATCTATAAACACCACCACGAATCGGTCTAAGTAGAGTTGAAAGACCTGATTCATCATATCCATGAAAGTAGCTGGTGTATTCGCTAATCCGAATGGCATAACCAAAAACTCGTAATTCCCATAACAAGTTCAGAATGTCGTCTTGTATATATCTACCTTCTTGACCCTTAGATGGTGATACCCTGATCTTAGATCTATTTTAGAGAAAATTGAAGCTCCTCGCAGCTGATCAAACAGGTCGTCTATATTTGGTAGTGGGTATTTGTTCTTAATCGTTAACTTGTTCAGCTGATGGTAGTCAATACACATGCGCATTGACCCGTCCTTCTTCTTTGCGAAAAATACTGGTGCTCTCCACGGAGACACACTCAGTCGGATAAGCCCTCGATCCAGAAGCTCTTGGATCTGAGCCTTTAATTCTACCAGCTCCTTCGGTGCCATCCTATAAAGAGATTTGGACACTGGAGCCATTCCCGGTAAGATCTCAATGCTGAATTTGACCTCATGATTTGGTGACAACCCCGAAAACTCCTCAGGGAATACATCTGAGAATTCTTTTACGGTCATGACATCCCAAATAGATAAACCCTTAGCATCAGTTGTGTTGACATAAGCTAGGAACTCCTCGCAACCTTTCCGAACCAGCTTTTCGACCCTTAACGCTGAGATTACATTGGATAGATAATCCCTTCGCTCCCCTATCATAATCACTTCCCCATCCTCTGAAGACTTTAATACCATCCGCTTAGCCGTGCAATCCAATTTTGCACTATGTTTCACTAACCAGTCCATGCCAATAATGAGATCAAATTCACCAACGGTAATTCCATCAAGTCTATCGGAAAGACTACTCCTTGAACCTTTAGAGGTATATCTCTAAACAACTTATTCACTACAACAAACTATCTTAAAGGACTAATCACTGACATTTCTTTATCAGCAAGTTTGAATTGTATACCCAAAGTTCCAAACACATTACATGCAACATACAAGTGCGTTAACCCAATATCAGTTAAAGCAAAACATGGTACATCATGAATGAGGAACGTACCAGTTATGACGTCAAGTGTGTCACCATACTCTCAACGATGAGTAGCATAAACCAACCCTGGTTGTCTTGCATCTGTATTACCAACACCTCTGCTTGGTGCTCCACGACCCCGTCCAAACCCATTTTCCCCTCGAGTTGGACCACAGCCTCTCGGTGGCTATTGACCACCTCTCCCTGGCTGAGCATATCCCTAACTTGCAACTGGCATCAGACCTAGCTTTTACATATAGTCTTTAACTCTGTGGTCTCTTGACCCACATCTGAAGCATGCCTTAGTTCTTTTCCAACATTCACCCTGATGAGATAACCTGCACACTACGCAAGGTTGCGGTCTGCCATCAATAAATGTAACTTCAGTTCGGACCTGCCCATCAAATATAGAACTCTTATGAAATCTATCTGAAGAACTGGAAGGCCTAAAATCTCTCTTATTTCTGCTACTTTCCTTCTCAAGGTTTTGACGCTTAGAGCATTTTACATCTTCGACAATCTTGGCCTTCTCAACCAGGGCAGCGAAGTCTCTTACCCTCTGTGGGGCTATCAGTCACAACTCATCCCTAAGACCATCCTCAAACCGCACGTAGCGCTCATATTCTGTCGCAACTATACCCCGAACATACCGGCTCAAGTGTAGAAACTCTGCCTCATACTCCGCCACGGACCTATTCCCCTAAACCAAATTCAAGAATTTTTTTCTTTAGGCATCCACATAACTAGCCCCGACATACTTCCCCTGGAAGGCCGTTTTAAAGAAATCCCATGTTAATCTATCCACCTCTGTGCCTTCTCTCACAGTGAGCCACTACTGGTATGCCTCATCTAGCAGTAGGGACACTGCCCCTTTTAACTTTTGCTCCACTGTGTAGTCCAGGTCATCCATGATCCGCTCAGCTGCCTCCAACCAGTATCCTGCTACATTGGAGGCTACACTAGAGATGCCCCTGAAGATTTCGGCCCCGTTTGACCAGAGCCACTCAAAAATTGACCCTCGGGCTACCGACATAGTACTAGTTAAAGCAACATGTTCTAGAACCCGTAGCATTGCTTGAGACAAAGCATCATCCCCTCTGACTCAGTCATGAGACCCCGTTTCAGTCACTGGTGATGCCAGTGCTTCCCTTTCAAGCGTTTGTCCTGATGCTGAGGACCCACCCCTAGAACATCGGCCTCTACCACAGCCAAGTGTACCCCTTTCGTGACCTCTTGTGCTCATATTGATGCAACATCTTAATCTTATTAAGAGTTTTATGAATCAGCTTATAGTTCCCATGCTTATTAACAAGTGTTTTATGAAAAAAATAGTTATAATTGTTTTCGTAGATCGAGTTTACTACCATTTTAGTCTCTATAGTCTTAGTTTCTATAACTAAAAGTTTCAGTGTACTACCACTATCTCTAGTAGTTTCTTACTGTAGTCATTTCATTATATAATCAAGTATAGAGTAAAGAAACTTACGAATTTGGATGTCGGAGACTCGATGTGCCACACGTTCAGTGATATTACAACTTTCCTAAACCAGAATTTAAATAGATTTGAAAAATTTCGAAACCCATTCCATAGCCGAGTTTTGCAACCTAGCTCTGATACCACTAAATGTAACACCTCCAAACCCAGCCTAAACGTTACTACCGGATCTAGCGTCCCACATCAGGTGATGTTAAAAAACCCTCATGGTTGTTTGAAAAACTCATTGTCAAATTCCAACTTAAATGTTCAAATTTTCATTTCTCATTGCTTATTTACAAAAGAAGTTTACCCGAATTAATACCCTTTCAAAATGCACGTATTATCTTAATTATTAAAAATGTGTCAGCTGTAAAAGTTTGGTCTTAATATTTACGAAAGCGTGATATTTAAAAATCAGTTGTTTATTGCTTTGAAAACCCCGTGCTGATTAACTTTGCAGTGTTTAAAGAAATCCCAAATAAAAGTTAAAACAGTTCCAAAGGCCTTATTACAATAATAAAAACCCAAAATTTAAAGAAAAGTAATCCCAAACTGAAACACCAAATTCACCATCAAAACCTGCAGCACGTGTGGCCACCTCCGAGTCTCTCGCACTCTAAATCCTCTAAGGCTAGGGATTTGCTGTGCAGTTAAAGGAAAGAGGGTGAGTTACAAGAACTCAGTGTGTAATCCCAGTTACAGCCATAGTCTGGGCCTAAGACCATGTAGTATCAGTCTGGGCCTAAGCCCCAAAATCATGGTAATGCAACAAAAATACAGACCAACCCAATCCAACCATCACACCACCCGTACCAACCCTACACACCATATGGGGACCAAGTCAACCCACCCAGCCCTACACACCAAGAGCCCGGTAGGCGCCAATATCAACGCAAACAAAGCGCCGATGAATGATAACGTGGCTGAGCTACTAAAATTAGTATATCGTGGCAGAGCCACGAAATCAGTATAATGTGGCATAGCCACCAGTACAGTACTTCCTCCAAATACATAACCCAACCTCATGCAACATGTCGTGACATATTAACTCAGTGTATGCAATAAACTATCATCATAGCAATTAAACAGATTACACACAAACACAATAAATCTACCACTAGGGGTATAATGGTCAATCGGTCCATCGGGAGTAAAACAGACCTTAAAGGTATTCCAGTAATTTCACTCTTAAGGGTATTTCAGTAATTTCAGTCATCTAACGGCCTTTCTGGAGGCCTGTCGTCGCCTCGAGCGACACGGGACCCCTTTTGGTTTTCTACAGTGTGATTGGGCCTATTATCCATTTTTTGCTCAAATGGGCCCACGTGCTCGTGTGGCCTATTTAGCACGTTTTTGTCTTAATTTTACAGACTTCGCAGTGGCATCAGTCAATCGATAGTTTCCATCAATTTTGCTCATGTGGGCCCGTTAGCTTATTGGGCCCACCTAACCTGATTCGGCTCAATAACGCCCATTACAGTCTCATGTTCACGAGAGTGTTCGTGACACTCTCAGTGGTCTACCAACTTCACTAATCACTCGGTTTACCACTACGAGCGCTCGCACGCTCGAGTGATTATGGTTGTCGATTTTTTGACCTTCCGGCATTTCGACTTATGGCCAAATCACAGAACATCACATGCGATCACCACAATGGTGTGCGATTGCACACCTGATTATGAGTTGTGTTTCCCAACGTTTCCAAAACACCTAAGTGATAGTTAATCAAGTGGTTAGTTTCAACCTTAAAACCTTAACTTGAAGCGCCTTACTAGATTAACTTTACTTACCATGAACACCGTCCCCTTCAGTGCACCAACAATCGGCCTTATCTCTTAGCTATCAAGTCCCTAATAATAATTGATGAGAAAGACAATTATTAACAATCAATCCACTTCAGCCAAACCAATGGAATTATGGAAACATTCTTACCTTACTTGATTGATGAGTTACAGATAAAAAAATTGATTAAAATAATCACTTGTGCTCCTTCACCTTAATGAACCCTAAACCCAACGATGGTCATATCAAAACAAAAGCATATCTTCGATCCGACGAGAGAGAAAGAAGAGCACGCGATTAATAAAAAGGAACCAAATGGCAACAGAGTTATAGTCAAAGAGAAGACTACCCCTTATCGATTTTCCAATTCCTTGCAGCGCCACCCTAGGAAAGAACAGGACTATGATTCTGCCAAGAACTAACTCACCAGATGTAGTGAGTATGCCCAACACAATAAGCAATAAAGGGTGTTCGGCTAAGAGAAATAAACTGCAAAGAAAATCGAATGATATAGAAGGAAAAAGAAGAAGCACCAATCAACGACTAAAGAGAAGAGAAAAGATTTGGCTTACCCCCAAATCGGCTAGCTCTATATTATAGAGAGAGGAGCATCAAGAAGATAAGAAGCTAGTTCAAGAACAAAAGAATGGAGAATAGGTTCGGCTAGACAACCAAGAGATGAGTAAAGCGTGATAAGAAACGAGAGGAAGACTAGAGATTCGGCCAACTCCAAAGGTTCACTAACAACATAAGAAAGAAGAATTGTTCAAGATACACGAGAGGTAAGTAACGAGTAGGAAAAAGGAAAAAGAACAAGTGAAAGTACCCAAAACATCACCCTCAAAGAAAAGAACTTGAAAGAAAACACTCAGAAGCAAATAAGAGTTTCGGTTTCTCCCCTTACACCAAATGACCGAAAATGCACGCCCAAACTCCTCTACAGCCAAAATTCCCCTTAACAAGACCCCCACTTTCGGCCAACACCTCCCACACCCATCACTTCCATGATTTTTTCCCTTTTTTCCTCCTACAATCCCTCTCCTTCATCCATTTAAAATGTTTGACCCATTCTCTAACTCCCATAGAAGAGTTTGATCCCAACTCTGTTTGCTCCTCTCCCAAAGCATAAAGTAATTACCTTTAATTACCTACCAAGGGAATCGAACTCCTCTCCCCTTGTCCCTTAGTGACGCCACAACCAACTTACCACATGGCCAACCTGTGTGAATAAAACATACGCAATTTACCTTAAGTCCTGCTTCCAACAGCCCTCTCCACTTAAGGCCCAAAAACTAAAATTTTTCCAGGGCTTGGATTCGAACCCAGGCCTCCCTAAAACCCCTAAACACCTTCAAATAATAAGCTAAGCAAACCCAACACGTGAAATTATGAAAAAAATCACAAACCCTTAATTTTTGGGATTTACAGCAATGGAGCAGATTTTAGCCATTAGCCTATCTTCCTAATATAGCAAGGGAGTAGGCTGAAGATTATAGTCTTATCTTCCTAATGTAGAAAAGGAGCAGACTAAAAATGTTAGATCTTGTCTCCTCGAGATAGTAGTGGGGCAAATCAAAAATGGCGAATCTTATCTTCCTGATGTAGCAAGAGAGCAGATTTTAGCCACTAGCCTTATCTTTCTGAGGTAGGAAGGGATCAGGCTGAAGATTATAGTCTTATCTTCCTGATGTAGTAAGGAGCAGACTAGAAATAGTAGATCTTGTCTTTCTGAAGTGGCAGTGAAGCAAATCGAAGACATCAATCTTATCTTCCTGAAGTTACAAAAATAGATCGAAGACATCAGTCTCATCTCCTTGAGTTTGCAGTGGTGCAGATTGAAGATAGCGGATCTGCCATTCCTGAAGTTGCAGGAAGTAGATCGAAGACATCAGATCTTGTCTCCCTGAGTTTGCAATAGAAGCAGATTGATGATACCAGATCTGGCATTCTTGAAGTTGCAGGAAGCAGATCGAAGACATCAGATCTTGTCTCCCTGAGTTTGTAGTGGAGCAAATTGAAGATAGTAGATCTGGAATTCCTGAGGTTGCAGGAAGCAGATCGAAGACATCATATCTTGTGTTCTTGAGATTTTGCAGTGAAGCAAATCAAAGATACTAGTTTGCCATCCCTGAGTTTGCAGTGGAGCAGACTAAAGTTAGCAGATCTTATTTTCCTGAAGTTGCAGGAAGCAAATCAAAGATATCAACCTGGCGTCCCTAAGTTTACAGTGGAGCAAACTAAAGATAGTAAATCTCGTCTTCCTAAAGTTGCAGTGAGTAGATTGAAGATACTAGCCTATCTCCCTGAAGATACAACCATTTGACAAGACCGGGCAAAATAGGCCCTTTTATCGTCTTTGCTCTATTCTCGTTACACGAAAATGAGCAAAGAAGGTAGCTGTAACAGTCTATTTTTACTCGGGCCCATACAAAAAAAAAAAATAATAAACCAGATAAAATGTCCATTTTACAGTCCATCTACAGGCCCAAATAAGCTACCAAAAACCCATTACACCTAGGCCTAATTGGTCCAAAATAGAAACCCAAACTCGCGCGGCCCAATAGGGCCCAAAACCTAAATAGTAACCCTAGGAAAGAACAGGACCATGATTTGGCTAAAACTAACTCACCATATGCAGTGAGTATGCCCAACACAATAAGCAATAGAGGGTGTTCGGCTAAGAGAAATAAACTGCAAAGAAAATCGAATGATATAGAAGGAAAAAGAAGAAGCACCAATCAACGACTAAAGAGAAGAGAAAAGATTCGGCTTACCCCCAAATCGGCTAGCTCTGCATTATGGAGAGAGGAGCATCAAGAAGATAAAAAGCTAGTTTAAGAACAAAAGAATGGAGAATAGGTTCGGCTAGACAACCAAGGGATGAGTAAAGCGTGATAAGAAACGAGAGGAAGACTAGAGATTCGGCCAACTCCAAAGGTTCGGCTAACAACATAAGAAAGAAGAATTGATCAAGATACACGAGAGGTAAGCAACGAGTAGGAAAAAGGAAAAAGAACAAGTGAAAGTACCCAAAATATCACCCTCAACGAAAAGAACCTGAAAAAAAACACTCAGAAGCAAATAAGAGTTTCAGTTTCTCCCCTTACACCAAATGACTAAAAATGCACTCCCAAACTCCTCTACAGCCAAATTTCCCCTTAACAAGACCCCCACTTTCGGCCAACACCTCCCACACCCATCACTTCCATGATTTTCTCCCTTTTTTCCTCCTACAATCCCTCTCCTTCATCCATTTGAAACATTTGACCCATTCTCCAACTCCCATAGAAGAGTTTGATCCCAACTCTGCTTGCTCCTCTGCCAAAGCATAAAATAATTACCTTTAATTACCTACCAAGGGAATCGAATTCCTCTCCCCCCTTGTCCCTTAGTGACGCCACAACCAACTTACCACATGGCCAACCTGTGTGAATAAAACACACGCAATTTCCCTTAAGTCATGCTTCCAACAGCCCTCTCCACTGAAGGCCCAAAAACCAAAATTTTTCCAGGGCTTGGATTGGAACCCAGGCCTCCCTAGAACCCCTAAACACCCTCAAATAATAAGCTAAGCAAACCCAACACATGAAATTATGAAAAAAATCACAAACCCTTAATTTTTGGGATTTACAGCAAGGGAGCAAATTTTAGCCATTAGCCTATCTTCCTAATATAGCAAGGGAGCAGGCTGAAGATTATAGTCTTATCTTCCTAATGTAGAAAGGGAGCAGACTAAAAATGGTAGATCTTGTCTCCTTGAGATAGCAATGGGGCAGATCAAAAATGGCTAATCTTATCTTCCTGATGTAGCAAGGGAGTAGATTTTAGCCACTAGCCTTATCTTCCTGAGGTAGGAAGGGATCAGGCTGAAGATTATAGTCTTATCTTCCTGGTGTAGTAAGGGAGCATACTAGAAATAGTAGATCTTGTCTTCCTGAAGTGGCAGTGAAGCAGATCGAAGACATCAATCTTATCTTCCTGAAGTTGCAAAAAGCAGATCGAAGACATTAGTCTTGTCTCCTTGAGTTTGCAGTGGAGCAGATTGAAGATAGCGGATCTGGTATTCTTGAAGTTGCAGGATGCAGATTGAAGACATCAAATCTTGTCTCCTTGAGTTTGCAGTAGAGCAGATTGATGATAGCAGATCTGGCATTTCTGAAGTTACAGGAAGCAGATCGAAGACATCAGATCTTGTCTCCCTGAGTTTGCAGTGGAGCAGATTGAAGATAGTAGATCTGGCATTACTGAGGTTGCAGGAAGCAGATCGAAGACATCAAATCTTGTGTTCTTGAGATTTTGCAGTGAAGTAAATCAAAGATACTAGTTTGGCATCCCTGGGTTTGCAGTGGAGCAGACTAAAGTTAGCAGATCTTATTTTCCTGAAGTTGCAGGAAGCGGATCAAAGATATCAACCTGGCGTCCCTAAGTTTACAGTGGAGCAGACTAAAGATAGTAAATCTCATCTTCCTAAAGTTGCAGTCAGTAGATTGAAGATACTAGCCTATCTCCTCAAGATCTGACCATTTGACAAGACCGGGCAAAATGGGCCCTTTTATCGTCTTTGCTCTATTCTCGTTACACGACAATGAGTAAAGAGGGCAACTGTAACAGTCCATTTTTGCCCGGGCCCACACAAAAAAAAAAACAAAAATAATAAACCAGATAAAATGTCCCTTTTACAGTCCATCTACAGGCCCAAATAAGCTACCAAAAACCCATTACACCCCGGCCTAATTGGTCCAAAACAGAAACCCAAACTCGCGCGGCCCAACAGGGCCCAAAAACTAAACAGTAACAAAAGACCTAGGGCTTCTGGAAAACCCTAGGCGCCGCAATCACTCGACACAGGCCCTTCCAATACTAACGCAATGACCCTAGTCGTTGCAGTCAATATGAAGTCACGCCTTAACGCCGCCGAATTTATCGTCGTTCACCTGCAAAAAGGAAAGAAAAGCCAAAGAAACAAGCATATGGCAGGAAATCGGAAGATACCAAAAATTGTATTTTGACAGTGGCTATAAAAAGCCGAATATATTTGATGTAAACTATGATTATTTTATATATAAAGAATACACAATACGATACAAAAAAAAAAAAGATCAAAGAACAGACAATCTAAAGTTTTTTCTTCGTTATTTTTTCCCTCTTTCGAATCTGTTTTTTTCGTTTTTCTTTAAGTTTTTTTTCTTTTCTTTTTTTTACACATATTAAAGTTTATAATATAAAAAAAAAAAAAACTTTTTACCTTTTGAAGTTTCGACGATGGCGACGGCAGCAGACGGTGGCAATCGGCGTCGGAGCCTCGCCGGAGTCTGGCCGAAAATCGCTAGAGGGAGAGCAAAACAAAGAAAGCTCTCTTTTTTTTTTACAGCAAGAAGAAATGAGATTTCTTGGGCTAATTTTTTGCTTATATATGACACCGTTTTGGGGGCTGGTTACTATGGCCCAAATACGACGCCATTTTGGGGCTAGTTACTATAGCCCAAAATGACGTCGTTTTACCCTTCTTAACTCGTGCATTGACCTCGACCCGGGGAGGATCCGCGTGTTTTTGTGAAATGGGTTATTTACTGCTTTAGCCCTTCCGCTTTTTTTTTTAAATTAAGTTTATGTTATTTTTAATTTTGTCCGATAATTTCCTTCGGCTTTCAATTGGATCCCCCTTGCTGCTATGCGTTTTGGAGGGAGGGAATATTTTCCTTTTAGTCCCTCCATGTTATCCGCGCGTTCGGAAGGGTCCCTCATTTTTTTATTTTTCTTCAAAATTAGCCCCAAACTTTTATTTTAAGTTCAATTTCATCCTTTTTTTTTATTTCTATTGTGATTTTTGTTATTTCATTAATAATCTTATTTTTTTTAAATTTCTTATTATTATTAATATTATTATTGCTTTTACTATTATTTTAACATTACCAAAACTATTATTTTTTATTTTTTATAATTAACTTTATTATTATTATTTTACTCATTTGTATTATTATTATCACGCTTATTATTACTTTCATTTTTATTATTTTTATTTTATTATTATTGATATTGATATTGTTATTATTATATTATTATTATTATTATTATTGCTCTTATTTTTGCTAATATTATTTGTTTATTAACATATTTTTTATTATTAGTATTATTGTATTTTTGTCACTATTATTTTTATTTTTTATTTTTATTATTGTACATAGTATTTATTGGTTTATTGATTTATTATTAACTTTTTGTTTTGTTTTTTTTGTCATCTTTTACTTATTATTTATTATTTGTTTTAATTATCGTTTCCCTCGTTTCACTCTATTATGTATGTGTATTATAATTCATCCTCCATTTTATGAAAAAATCACATCACATTTTATCTAATTTTGGAAATAAGCAATTACTTCGTGTTCTAAGATTTGAAAGAAACCATACCCTAACTTACTAGGTTTCAATTTTTCTCATCGAATCTAAAGAACTAATTATTTTTAATTAAAGCATAAACTTCAAATCAAAACTTATACTCGGGAAATCAAAATGTTGTATCCTAACTTATTGGATACGATATTTTATGTCTCGAGGTATGGATTTTTTTACAAACAAAGGCAAGCTTAGTTTCGAAGCCTTGAGATGTTACATCCTAACTTATTGGTTGTGACATTTTATTTCTTTGAGATAAGTGAGTTTTAGCTTTCTTTCAAATAAAAGGATCATATTTTAAAATTTTCAAATTTTCAACATTAGGACAATAACTAATCAATCCGGTACCAATTTTGGGCGTTACGAGGGTGCTAATCCTTCCTCGTACGTAACCGACTCCCGAACCTATTTTCTCGAATTTTCGTAGGCCAAAATTAATGTTTTAAATAAAACATGTTTTATAAGGTGATCTGATCACACCTAAGTAAAAAGAGATCGGTGGTGATTCCATTTTCGTTTTTAAAGTTGATCCCTATTTTTCATAAAATTTTAAGAATGTTTCGACACTCATGTTCAAGCTCCTAAAATGCAAAAAACTTGTTTAATCTGCTACACTGAATTACAGTAGATCACACACCAAAAAACATATAGAAAAGATCCAACAATCCATTCAAATTTAATCATGCCATAACATTAATTGCTTAAATATATCATATTTTACCAATTGGAGCAAGCTTAAATACCAAAGGTGTTATGCATGTACATGGTTCAACTAACCAAAACAAAACAAAACAAAACTATTAACCATTACACCTATTTACATGCCACTTATAATTGGCCAAAATGATCCAAAGATTACCGAACTAATAGGTGGATAGTGTAAGCTCTGGAGATGATCTTATGGACTTGTTTCACAAAATGTCAACTACAGAAACAAAAATTGAAACAGTGTAAGCATTAAATATGCTTAGTAAGTTCATACAAAAATTACTTAACTAACCTTGATATTCAGATAATCTAACTAATTAAAACATATTGAAATTAATCATGGATATCCTTCGACATCCTGTTATTTTTATATCCATACAGAACATAATAGTTTGTCAAATAGAATATACCAATTTAATCACACTTCAATAGTAAAATGTATAATTCTGTTCATACCAATTTTTCAATCATTTACTACCACATAATGCCATTTCCATTTCTATCTTTCGCCCGAAGGCTACAGTAAATTAAACTCAACTACACAAAACTGATTTACTTACATATACAGATGTATTTGGCCTAGTAACAATAGTTTTAGATCAAGATTGCTAACACTAGCTTCAAAGAATCCGCAACATAGGTTGGATCTCAAGCCATTGAATTAATTCTTGATCACAACACCCATCTATTCATATAGACTAATATACTAAATCTCCTAACACTATGTCACACTTAGTTTCCTTTAAACTCAAATATTAGGAACCTTTAGGGGTTAAATTGAAAGAGACCGTAAGTTGTTGGTCTTTACTAAAAAATCAGGAAAATATAGTAACTAAAATTGGACAAGGTTGAGACCTAGTCTGGATCGGTTGGGTTAGAACCAGCCGGTTCCTTAATGAGGGACAAAATGATTGTCAATGAATGGTTTCTAAATGGTTGAAGATCGTGTGAAGAGGGTTACATATAGTGAGGAAATGACTTTTTGAGAGACTTCTTCTCCAATCTGTTTCATTTTCTTCCCTTCTTTATCTTCTTCCTTGGTCACTTTGAGGAAATGATGATTAGAAAAAGCTCTGAATGGAGCAATGATCGTGAGGTTTAAGTCAAAAAAATGGAGAATCCAGTAAGCTGGTAAGGTTCTAAATCCTTCATTATATGTAAGATTTCGGAACTAAAGTTAAGGTTTCAATAAACCATTTTAAGGATTCTGCATGTTTCTAGAAAACCAAGTTTTAAACTTGGAATACTAAGCTTAACTCATGAATTGGTTTTCTTGCTTAGCTACCAGGAGAAAGGAAGATTCGATGTCTGGAAAAGCTAAGCAGACAAGATGAAGAAGTATTAGGTGAGTTTTTGTACTCAAACCTTCAACTGTTAAATTATAATGAATGGTTTCATGATTTATCTGTTATCAACCATTTTGTTTAGGCATGAATGATATGGAATGGAAATTACCAAAGGGGTTAAAAAAAGTTAAGATATGGGAAAAAGCATGATGTGCGAAGCTCCGAGCCTTGTAGAGGGGACAATGCAGTGTTCGAGTATCAAGTTATAGGATGGCAAATAGAGGAATGGATGGAAGGCAACAGGGAAAGTAAATAAATTGGAGGCTATATGTAACATCCCAAAAATGGGGCTATTTGGAATTTAATTATTTTTCTTATGTATGAACTGCTGTGATATTATTTATGGAATAATAGAGCTTAATTAAGGCTTTGAGTTGGCATGGTTTGGTAGAAAATTTCTGTTGTTAACTTTAAAGGCAGGGAGCCTTAGCAGGAGGGGGTTATAAGAATAAATGTGGATAATTTGACACAAAGTGAGCCTTGGAAAAGTGGCAAAAGGAGGGCCACTTGGGAGCTTCATGTGACGCCATCAAGGAACAAGGGAGAACCTTGGTTCGAGTCACAATTCTCCCCTTTTTGGCATTTTGTTGGACGGCACATGTGGGAGAGAGTCTTCCTCCCTTTAAACTCTTTTATTATTATTATTAAAAGATAATATGAGCATTTTATTTTGTTTTAAGGATAATAGAAGGTAAAAGAGATATTGTATGGATTATTAAGAGATTATTAGGAATTAAATTCAAATTAGTTTGAATTAATTTGAGTGAATGGCTTGGAGTGATTCAAGGAGATTGATCAAAGTTGAACTCCTTGTTGGAGTGGAGTGGGACGGCATGGAGTCTTGGTGATGAGGAATGCCAATTCTTCTAGCCATTTACTTGACAAATTCGGCTAGCCTTTTTCCCTTTAGCACTTCTTTTCTTCTCCTTTTCAAGACCAATTACCCTCCCTCTCATTCTTCCTTTAATTTCTTTCTTCATAAAAGTCTTTTGGTAAACTCCCACTCCAAAATTCTTCCTTTCTACTTTTACCCATATTAGCCTAATCATCTACTCCTTTACCTTTCTTTTTCTTTTCTTACTAAAAGTCCAGCCTTATTTAATCCATCATAGCGAATTTGATCCCTACCAAGGTGCCAATTTTGTTTTTTTTTTTAGAACACCTAGGCGAATATTGTACAAGGGGGGCTTTCTTTTAATCACTTTTGGTAAGTATGTTGGCCGAATGCCCATGTTCTCTCCCTCTTCTGTCGGCTTTGATAAAGGTAAGTAGTGGTTCGGCAATTGACGAAGGGTGCTAATCATTTGTTGAATTAAATCTGTCTAGGTGCTTCGGGATTTTGGAGATCGTCAAACTAAGTTTTCAATCGCGACCAATCAAGTGGTAAGTGGGGGTAAGAATCGATTTTCATGGACTTAAAAGCCGAAGGCTATTAACTTTGTTTACTAACCGATGGTAATTGGTGAAGCAGATTCGGGAAACGGGTGTTGTGATTAGTATCCAAAAGCAAATAGGTAAGGATTCGGGTTCAGAAGATGACCCCTTTAAATTACTTAGGTTGGCCGAATGGGCCATAGTGCTAATCCCATGGTTGGCCGAATGTAGGTACAGAGGGATCTAGGGTGGTCGACTCTTCTTTTCGGGATTTAAACTCCTCGTTGGTGACAGGTGTGTACATACACACATATAACTTGTTAAATATGCTGATTGTTGTGAATGCTATCTTGATTTTATGTAGCATTGGATAATATACCATCTCGGCATAGATGGTGATTCAGGTAAGTACCTGTTAATATGAATTTGTTATTTGATGCTTTTGGGAAGCATGATGCATTAATACATGAGATTTAAGTATGTGATGACATGAAACATATACATATGTGATTGATGTGGGATTGATGAGTGGAGGGGGCAGTGTTAATCGTGCCGACGGGCACCAGTGTTTTGGTAACACACCGTGACTACGGTCACCAGAGGTTTGGTACCTCCAGAGGTTTGGCACCTCATAGCGACTTATCCCTGTGGTTAACACCACCGTGGGTTGGCCCCACTTGAGATATGGGATCGTCTGCCAATGATTTGGTATCACACGATGGGTTGGCCCCATCAATTGATTCGTGTCTACGGACACCAGTGTTTTGGTAACACATTGTGACTATATGTCACTAGTGGTTTGGCACCACCAGTGGTTTGGTACCACAACGGGTAGATAAAGTGGCGTTTGGATGGCTAGGATGGGTATTTAATATTCTGCATATTAATGGTTATGTGTTGTGTATGAAAATGTTTTAAAACGGGGAAGGGTTACATACTGAGTCTTGGTGACTCACCTTCTCCATTATTTTTCAGGTGATGCATAGATCGCGGGTATGGAGCCGGAGGGACTCGAGGTGGCCATGCAGTGGACTTGAAATAAATGAACTTTAATTTTAGTTATATTATTTTATTATTGGTTTGTTTTTATTTGGATTGTAATAAGGCCTCCATAAACTTTATTTTTGTTACTATGCATATGTTGGATACTTGCTTTCAACTACACTATTAAAAATTAAATTAAGATCACATGTTTTCCTAAATCAACACGAAAATGTTTTATCGTGTCGTGGACACATCCAAAATTGGTATAATAACTTGACTTCAATTAAATTTTCAATTTAATCCAAGTAAGATTTCAAACAAGATAACCAAAAACGAGGAGTTTTCAACAAAACTTAAATTGGATTTTAAAATGGGATTCAAAAGTTTTTTTCAGAACGACCCATATTAGGTCCTAACGTTTGGTAGGGTTTGGCTGTTACAAATTGGTATCGAGCCAGTTCAAAGTTTTCATTTGTGGGGCCCAAGGCCCAAAAATGTTTTAGTAGGCCTTATTAATTGTTTTTGGGTTTTAAGCAAGATGGCCCGAGTCTCAAGACCGATCCGCCTGTAAGTACTCCGAACCTCTTTGTGAATTATTTTACGTAGAAGGGTAGGAAGCATGGAACGTAGAATAGTCTTATAGGACTTGGACCCTAGGGTTAGATTACTCAAACACACCAACAATTACATAAGACTTAATGAACTAAACCAACCTATGACTTAGTCAGCGAGCTGGGTGTGGTAACCCCAGACGCATGTCTAGGATTGGAACAGGAAGAGCACGGTATTTAAGCGGTCCGAGTGACTCACCACCTCTTCGCAGTATCCTACACAGTGCGTGAGCTTCGGTTCACCCTAACTCGGAGGGCTCGGTGGTGTGGCAACCTCTGCGCATGTCTAGAAAGGTTCGGTGGGAGCTTGGTATTTAAGCGGTCGCGTGACCCACCTCTTCTTCACTAGAATCCCGCACAGTGCGTAGCTTTGGTTCACCACGACCGGGAGGGCTCGGTCATAGGCTAAACCCAATGATTAAAACCGAAAAGGGAACTAACCATGTTTTTGAAAAAGAAGAAAACAACAAAACCCTAATTTCTACAAAATCTTTAGAATCACTCCTTCAAATATAAGAACAACCATTTTTACAATGTTTTCCCGAAAAAGTAGATTTGTGAAAAATTACAAAAATGCCCTTAGGGGTAAAATTACTAAAATACCATTGGTTCATAAAACATCAACTCAATGATTTTGTTCAAAAATTTCAACTACTTCTCAAATATTCAACTCAGCTTTGAAAATCATCAATGAAACACCTTGGTTTTGGAAAATTACGAAAATGCCCTCAAGTCGCAAAATTACCGAAACGATCCTGAGTACAAAATTTTTGCAACATCATCGTTTTAAGAAAGGAAAATTCCCAAAAGGGACCCTCAGAGTTTTACAATTATTAAAACACCCTTGATGTACAAAAATTACAAAATTACCCCTGATTGACAAAATTACCAAAATACCCCTGATTCCCGAAATGATGCCATATCTTCAAATTTTACAAGTTTTCAGAAAAACCCTCCAGTATTGGGAATCACAAAACAACCTACTTTACTAAAGTTTTAAAATTTTCTTTTATTACGAAAATACCCCTGTAGGAAAAAGACGAAAATACCCTTGGGTTAGAAATGGGCAGAAATGTCCGAAGAGCGAATAGGTATGGAAAGTATTAAGGAATGGATGCAAGAACTTCTCTGTGTGAACTAGGTTAGGAAACTGAAACCTTGTTTGATCGAAAGAATCCTTATTCAATTTTTCATAAAATTTTTCGCGGGTAATCAAGCGGAACAAATCACTAATTCATAAAATTTTTCTCAATCAGATTAAAGCACGTTAGATAGAATGAGTTCTAGAGGACGTGGCCGACGTGGACGTGGTAGGGAAGAATGACTATATCTCAAACCGTCTGTCGGGACATGGTTACGAAAATGAGGTACCACCGCCACCACCACCACTTTTGGAGCGAGGAGCAAGATCGAGCGGGAGGAGAGGCGATGTGCAAGTCGTGTTGCGAGTCCTCGAATTGGTGGTCAATGGTGGAAATTTGGGAGCTCGAAATCATTCCCGAGCGAATTGGTCCAACGGAGCTGATGTGTTAAGGGTGTGTCGGGAGTGGCGCAGAGTGCGAGAATCTTGGTTGAGTCCACGGAAAGGATCATGGATGATCTTGACCGACCGAGGAAGAAAAAGCGAAAGGGCCGATCGCTTCTAAAGGATGAAGCGTGTCGATGGTGGTGACGATTCGAGATGGCGCTTCTGGCAGATGATCGACTTGGGATTATTTCAAAACCACCTATCGGAAGAAGTATGTGGGCACCAGTTATCAGATGCTCAGAGGAAAACTTTTCTAGGGTTAGTGCAAGGAACTAAGTCGATGGCGGAATATGAGGTAGAGTTTTAAGATCGAGTAGGTATGCTAGAGGCATCGTGGCTCTTGAACACGAATGACTGTGTCCGCTTTGAGGACGGACTCGAGATGATTTGAGGTTCTTGATTGCCCATGACAAGTTCGTGAGTTTTCATCTCTAGTGGAAAAGGCCAAGGTAGCCGAAGGGATCAAGGAGGCTGTGAGACAAAATTATAGTAGGAATAATCAAAAGAGAGGATTTGGGTCAGCTGGATCCAGTGGTAGTGTCTAGAAAAAGGCTAGGTCGAGTGGGCCAAATCAGGCGGCAAGGCCCATGACTGCTAATCAGAGGCCGACTCAGTGTAACCGCTGTGGAAAGACCCATTGGGGAAGTTGTTCGACCGGTGATAGAGGATGTTTTGAGTGTGGGTCTTTGGAGCATCGGGTCAGAGATTGTCATTGGAAACTAGCTAAGAACCAGCTAGAGGGACAGAATCGTGCTCAAGATAGAAATGTGGGACCACAGAGGGGTCGTGGTAATGGCAGAGGAAGCAACGGTCCTAACCGAGGTCGTGGAGTTCAGGGCAGAGGTTCAGGCAACACAGAGGCTAGGCAGCCTGGCTTAGTTCTGCAATGAGGCGTCATGAGGAGGGTGACGACCGGATGTCATAACCAGACGCTTCTAATTTTGGTTTTCCTTATGTTGCATTGATTGATGTGGGCTCGGCCTTTTCGTACATTGCTAGTAGTGTGGTAGAAACTATGGACCTAAACTCTGAAACTGCTTCTAGGGAGATGACTGTAGTGAGTCCTTTAGGTCACTCTGTAGTGGTAGACAAACTTTATAGAGACATACCCCTAGAACTCCAAGGGGTAGTATTTGTGGCTGATCTGATGGAGCTACCGTTTGGGGAGTTCGATTTGATCCTTGGAATGGATTGGCTGGTTAAGTATCAGGCGAATTTGGATTGCGCAGCTAAGCGCATGGTTCTTAGGACGGCTGAAAATGATGAAGTGGTTATGATAAGTGATAGAAGGAATTACCTATCCAACGTGGTGTCGCCTTGAAGGTTGAGAAGATGGTCAAGAAGGGTTGTAAGGCATTTTGGTTCAAATCGTGCTTTGGAAACTAAGGAGTCGATGAGTTGGAAAGGTCCGAACGGTTGGGAATTTCTTGATGTGTTCCCGAAGAACTTCCGGTCCGCCTCTAGATCGGAAGTCGAATTCGGTATAGATTTGCTACCGAACAAAGACACGTATCAATAGCACCATATTGAATGGCACCAAAGGAATTGGTGGAGCTGAAGGCTCAAATTCAGGAGCTCTTGGATAGGGGGTTTATTCGACCCAGTATATCTCCGTAGGGAGCACCTGTATTGTTCGTCAAGAAGAAGGACGATTCTATGCAGATGTGCATCGACTACCGTCAGTTAAACAAGTTAACGATCAAAAACAAGTACCCATTGCCTCGGATCGATGACTTGTTTGACCAGTTGAAGGGGGCGTCGGTGTTTTCAAAGATAGACCTTAGGTCGGGTTACCATCAACTTAAGGTGAAGGAGGCCGATGTTCACAAGACGGCATTCCGAACTCGGTATGGGCATTACGAGTTTCTAGTGATGCCATTCGGGTTGACCAATGCACCGGCAGCGTTCATGGATTTAATGAATAGAGTATTTCAACAATACTTGGACCAATTTGTCGTAGTATTCATAGACGACATATTGGTTTACTCAAAGACGGAGGAGGAGCACGGCAAGCATTTGCGAATAGTTCTGCAAGTACTGAGGGAGAAACAGTTATATGCCAAATTCAGTAAGTGCGAATTTTGGCTAAGGGAGGTGGCTTTCTTGGGTCACGTAGGGTCAGCGAAAGGGATTAGAGTGGATCCCCGCAAGATTGAAGCGGTGTTGGAGTGGAAACCGCCTAAGTCGGTGGCAGAGATACGAAGTTTTCTGGGTCTAGCAAGGTATTATCGGAGGTTTGTGGAAGGGTTCTCTCTGATCGCAGTGCCGTTGACTAAGTTGCTAAGGAAAGGTGTTCCATTTGTATGGTTAGAGAAGCAGCAAGAAAGTTTTGATAAGCTGAGGAAGATTCTGACGGAAGCTCCGGTTTTGGTACAACCCGAGGCAGGAAAGTTATTCACAGTCTATTGTGATGCATCCCATACTGGTTTGGGATGTGTCTTTGATCTAAGAAGGAAGGTAGTAGCCTATGCATCCCGTCAGTTAAGACCGCATGAGGTTAACTACCCAACGTACGACCTGGAGTTAGCAGCAGTTGTCTTCGCTCTAAAGATATGGAGACACTATCTGTATGGGGAAAAGTCAATAATTTACGGATCACAAAAGTTTGAGGTATCTTGACTCGAAGGATGCGAATCGAGACGGCGCCGATGGATTGAATTAAGGACTACAACTGTTCCATCAAATATCATCCGTAAGGCTAACATGGTGGGTCGACGCTGGCGAAGGAAGGTTGTGGCGGACTTAAGAGCAATGTTTGCTCGATTGAGCCTATATGACGATGGAAGCCTTTTGGCGAGCTTCAAGTTGCCAACGTGGATCGAGGAGATTAAGGACAAGCAGTTAGTGGATGAAGGGTTAAATGCTAAGAGAATGCAAGTTCGAATGGTGGGTTGGAAGGGTATAGTTTGTTGATGATGGTGTATTGTGTTTTCAAAGGCGCTCAGTATGCTAGAAGGAGGTGGAATTGAGACAAAGAATTCTCCAAGATGCTCATAGCAGCCCATACGCTATGCATCCTGGAGGCGACAAAATGTCTGGAGATTTGCGAAGATAATTCTGGTGGTCGGGGTTGAAGCGTGAAGTGACTGAGTTCGTAGGAAGGTGTTTGACATGTCGGCGAGTTAAGGTGAACATCGGTTGCCATCGTGGCTACTTCAACCGTAAGGATTCCTCAATGGAAATGGGAGAGGATCACTATGGATTTCGTCGTGGTCTACCCTCACGCCCAAAGAAGAAAGATGCGATTTGGGTAATCGAGACCGCTGACTAAATCAAACTCACTTCATGGGGTGAGAATGGATTACTCACTCGAAGCTAGTAAAGTTGTATGTGGTGAGATAGTCGTTGCATGGTGTGCCGTATCAATTATTTCAGATAGGGACCCAAGGTTCACTTGAGGTTTTGGAAGGCATTGCATCAAGCTTTGGGAACACGATTGGATTCGATCTGACTTTCCATCCACGGTCGGACGAGGCAAATCGAGAAGGGTTATCTGAGATATTAGAGGATATCTTTGAGGGTTGTGTCTTGGAATTTCGAGGTAGTTGGGAGGAATTTTACCTTTAGTCGAGTTCGCCTACAACAATAGTTACCAAGCAAGCATCCAGATGGCACCATCTGAAGCAATTGTATGGACGAAAATGCGAACTCAAGCGTGTTGGACGAGTTGGGGAACGACAAGTGTTGGGCCCGAATTGGTTGCGTAAACGGAGGACAAGGTTAAGGTGATTGAGCTCGTCTTAAGGAAGCGTCGGATAGATGCGAAATCTATCTTGATCTTAAGCGCAAGGAAATGGAGTATCACGATGGGGATAAGGTCTTCTGAAGGTGTCGCTTGGAAGAAGGTACTAAGGTTTGGGCGAAAAGGGAAGCTAAGCCCAAGGTTTATTGGCCCATATACAGTACTGAAGCGAGTAGGACCGATAGCTTATCAGCTCGAACTGTCGGCAGAGTTAAGTCAGATTCATGACGTTTTCCACGTGTCGATGCTTAGGCGGTATCGGTCGGATCCATCACACGTGGTGCCTGTGACTGAAATTGAGGTCAACTCGGACTTATCTTTTGAGGAAGAACCGGTTCAGATCTTAGATCGAGATGTGAAGGTTCTGCGAGAAAGCCGATGCCCTTAGTGAAAGTCTTTGTGGCGAGAACCATGGTGTGGAAGAAGCTACGTGGGAACTGAGGATGTGATCTGGTGGCAATACCCTCATCTGTTTTAGCTAGGTAATTTGGGATGAAATTTATTTTAAGGGGTGGGCTGTAACATCCAAAAATGGGGCTATTTGGAATTTAATTATTTTTCTTATGTATGAGCTTGTGATATTATTTATGGAATAATAGAGCTTAATTAAGGCTTTGAGTTGGCATGGTTTGGTAGAAAATTTACATTGTTAACTTTAAAGGCGGGAGCCTTAGCAGGAGGGGTTATAAGAATAAATGTGGATAATTTGACACAAAGTGAGCCTTGGAAAAGTGGCAAAAGGAGGGCCACTTGGGAGCTTCATGCGACGCCATCAAGGAACAAGGGGAACCTTGGTTGAGTCACAATTCTCCCTTTTTGGCATTTTGTTGAATGACACATGTGGGAGAGAGTCTTCCTCCTTTAAACTCTTTTATTATTATTATTAAAAGATAATATGAGCATTTTATTTTGTTTTAAGGATAATAGAAGGTAAAAGAGATATTGTATGGATTATTAAGAGATTATTAGGAATTAAATTCAAATTAGTTTGAATTAATTTGAGTGAATGGCTTGGAGTGATTCAAGGAGATTGATCAAAGTTGAACTCCTTGTTGGAGTGGAGTGGACGGCATGGAGTCTTGGTGATGAGGGAATGCCGAATTCTTCTAGCCATTTACTTGACAAATTCGGCTAGCCTTTTTCCCTTTAGCACTTCTTTTTCTTCTCCTTTTTCAAGACCGATTACCCCTCCCTCTCATTCTTCCTTTAATTTCTTTCTTCATAAAAGTCTTTTGGCCGAAACTCCCCACTCCAAAATTCTTCCTTCTCTACTTTTACCCATATTAGCCGAATCATCTACTCCCTTTACCTTTCTTTTTCTTTTCTTACTAAAAGTCCAGCCTTATTTAATCCATCATAGCCGAATTTGATCCCTACCAAGGTGCCGAATTTTGTTTCTTTTTTTTTTAGAACACCTAGGCCGAATATTGTACAAGAGGGAGGCTTTCTTTTAATCACTTTTGGTAAGTATGTTGGCCGAATGCCCATGTTCTCTCCCTCTTCTGTCGGTTTTGATGAAGGTAAGTAGTGGCTCGGCAATTGACGAAGGGTGCTAATCATTTGTTGAATTAAATCTGTCTAGATGCTTCGAGATTTTGGAGATCGTCAAACTAAGTTTTCAATCGCGACCAATCAAGTGGTAAGTGGGGGTAAGAATCGATTTTCATGGACTTAAAAGCCGAAGGCTATTAACTTTGTTTACTAACCGATGGTAATTGGTGAAGCAGATTTAGGAAGCGGTGTTGTGATTAGTATCCAAAAGCAAATAGGTAAGATTAGGGTTGAAGATGACCCTTTAAATTACTTAGGTTGGTAGAATGGGCCATAGTGCTAATCCATGGTTGGCCGAATGTAGGTACAGAGGGATCTAGGTGGTCGACTCTTCTTTCGGATTTAGACTCCTCGTTGGTGACAGTGTGTACACACACATATAACTTGTTAAATATGCTGATTGTTGTGAATGCTATCTTGATTTTATGTAGCATTGGATAATATACCATCTCGGCATAGATGGTGATTCGAGGTAAGTACACATTAATATGAATTTGTTATTTGATGCTTTTGGGAAGCATGATGCATTAATACATGAGATTTAAGTATGTGATGACATGAAACATATACATATGTGATTGATGTGGGATTGATGAGTGGAGGAGGTGTTAATCGTGCCGATGGGCACCAAGATGTTTTGGTAACACACCGTGACTACGGTCACCAGAGGTTTGGTACCTCCAGAGGTTTGGCACCTCATAGCGACTTATCCCGTGGTTAACACCACGTGGGTTGGCCCCACTTGAGATATGGGATAAATGCGCCGTTGATTTGGTATCACACGATGGGTTGGCCCCATCAATTGATTCGTGTCTCACGGACACGGTGTTTTGGTAACACATTGTGACTATATGTCACCAGTGGTTTGGCACCACCGGTGGTTTGGTACCACAAGGGGTAGAGCAGTGGCGTTTGGATGGCTAGGATGGGTATTTAATATTCGCATATTATGGTTATGTGTTGTGTATGAAAATGTTTTAAAGCGGGAAGGGTTACATCTTGAGTCTTGGTGACTCACCTTCTCCATTATTTTTCGGTGATGCATAGATCGCGGGTATGGAGTAGGAGGGACTCGAGGTGGCCATGCGGTGGACTTGAAATAAATGAACTTTAATTTTAGTTATATTATTTTATTATTGGTTTGTTTTTATTTGGATTGTAATAAGGCCTCCATAAACTTTATTTTTGTTACTATGCATATGTTGGATACTTGCTTTCAACTACACTATTAAAAATTAAATTAAGATCACATGTTTTCCTAAATCAACACGAAAATGTTTTATCGTGTCAGCGGACACATCCAAAATTGGTATAATAACTTGACTTCAATTAAATTTTCGAATTTAATCCAAGTAAGATTTCAGCAAGATAACCAAAAACGAGGAGTTTTCAACAAAACTTAAATTGGATTTTAAAATGGGCTTCAAAAAGTTTTTTACATAACGCACTATACACCTAAAAATTAGTAAGACCATAACTGAAAGATGCTATGACATCATGATAAAGATGAGTAAGAACATAATTGAAAGATGCTATAACATCACCATAAAGATGAGTAAGTGATTCGTCTAAATTATATAGGTTTATTTAGCACCTTTTTACTTATAATTTATGCAAATTTCGAGCATGTGGATAGCTAATTAAGTCATTTTAGTTCATATTTAGACATTAGGCATAATTTTAGTAAAGTTTATTGTTTTATAAAATTTAGTATTTATTTTTACATAATTTTACTATTTTATGCTACGTGTTAATTTTTACTCAATTTGCTACAATTACCACTGAATTAATTCATGTGGGAGTCAATAAAAATTCACATGAAAATAAGTTGTAGTCTATTTCATGTGGACAGCTAGAGAAAGAATTGGGCTCAAAAGTATTGCCTTAACCTAGCTTGAAGATTGTTGCTTAAAAGAATTAATCTGCTTGTAAATTAGGTTACCAAACCATCCAATAAGGGGTAGAGAACCCAAATTCGAAAAAGGCATGAAAGAGCAGCCCAAACTAGCTTTAGAACAATTGGAGGAATGTCCTTACATGTGTGAAAAAATTACAAATTAGCCCAACAAAATCTCCTTGATTTCCATCCAACCCATGCATCAATTCAAGCAAGAATCAAGCAAAAAAATCTTGAAAAAATCAACCCACCTTCCACAATTCATTGTCGGCCATGCATGAGAGGAATTCAAGGGATGTTTATGTTATTTTTAGCAAACTCCCATGCTCCCCCTCTACTATAAATACCACATTCATTTCACTTCCCACACATCCCTCATCATTCATACATCCTTCATTCACAACATTACTCGTCTTTTCTCTTCTCCCTTCCACGCCTAAAGCATTCCCCATTTTCCCTTTAGCTAGAATTTTCCCTTGAGGAAAATCACTCTTGGCTGGCCACCTTAAGGATCAGTTTGTGAATAAGCAATCATAAGAGTTGGACGAAGCCACCACGATCGGTTTTGGAGAATCGTTGAAATCATCAAGAGTTTCTTTTTCCTTGATCTTTATTTTTGTTCTTAGTTATTCAACATGTTTGCAAATTGCTTT
Organism: Gossypium rotundifolium; assembly: GCA_025506655.1. Lineage (NCBI taxonomy): Eukaryota > Viridiplantae > Streptophyta > Magnoliopsida > Malvales > Malvaceae > Gossypium > Gossypium rotundifolium. Next base: position 56,190,354 of record CP106725.1, read on the forward strand.
GATGTTTTCCCGTTGTCAATGATGACTTAATTTTGTTTTAGCTGGAATGATTGCATTAATTTGATGAAGTTTATTTGATTCATGTTTATGATGCTCTATGCCTCATTTTTTCATGCTTCCAATTAAAATCATTTATGTGTTTCATGCATTAAAATATGTTTGAATGCATTAGAATTAGTTGATCAATCCTAACTAGATGGCAATTAATGGACACAATAAATTGAAGGTGCATGCTTAATTTAGATCCTAACCCGATTAAATTAAAGGTTCGTAATAACTCGAAAGAGCTCTATTACCTTGCATAACTTTTAGATTTGTGTGATTAAATTCTTTCAAACCTAACCCATCCTTGTTACTTCACATAAATTCTAAGGAATCCTTCATTAAATATGGACATAGAAATATGCATGTTTTTCTAATTATAATGTTTTGAAAGAACTTATAATAGATTCCAAGTTAATGAATGATCGAGTTGCCATAGAATTTTTTTCGAAACATTGTTAAGCATGATGAAAAATGAATTGAGTCAAATGCTATAATTATTCTAGCTTATTCATGTTATTGTTGTTAACTTGTGAAATTTCTTCTAAACCATTTCATTGCATTTTTTCATTTCATTGCATTGAGGTTAATTTGTATTTAGTTAATTAATTTAATTTAACATCCATCACTGATGGGCTATAAACTAACTAATATTTCAACAAAGGCAAGCGCACCTATCGAACAGTAGTATAGTTGTGGTGAGTCCGAAATATCGTATCCTCAAGGACTAAAATTACTAGTAATAACTATCTTCTTATTATCTAGCCTAATAATTAATGTATTTATTTTAATCTAAAATTAACTAACTAATTGACTAACTAAATGAATATGAACGCGACCAAGAGTGAAGAGAATAATCGAATGAATAAAGACAATACCCAAGGAAAAATTCACCTAGACTTCACTTATTATTCTGACTTTAAATTAAATGATTTATTCACTTGACTTGATCCGTAGAAATCCCTAAATTATGTTAATATCTCTTTTAAGACTAAGAACAACTGACTCTAGGTTGATTTATTGAAATCTTTTTCTAATTAAAACCTCTATCATCGCATCAACTCGATCTATTCCCTTATTAGATTTGACTCTAATCCGGCAAATTTATGTCGTCCTATTTCTAGGATTGCAATCAACACCGCTTAATTATGTTGGATCTTCTCTTAAACAAGGACTTTTGCTCACTGAATAAGCATATTAAACTTGAATTAATATTCCTGAAAATATCAACACATGGATTAAGAACACATAATTAAGAACAAGATCAAGTATTTATCACGTAATTCAGATTTATTAAATAATAAGATTCATCTAGGTTTCATCCTCCATAGGTATTTAGGGAGTTTAGTTCATAACATAAAAGGAAAACATCATAGAATTAAGAAAACAACAAGACATAAAAACCCAAAACTTCTAAAGAACTTATGGAGATCTTCAATCTTGAATGAGATCCTACTTTCGAGATGATTCTGACGGCTTCCTTCGAGTAATTTCTTCGATCTACTCTACGTCTCCTTTTAGGTCCTCCCCTAGGATGTTTGTATAGGCTTTGGAACACCTTTCTTGGCCCACAAGTGGTCTTTTTCGAATAGAATTAGACTTGGGTTCAACAGGGACACGCCCGTGTACGATAGCTTAGGTCGTGTTTGATTCTTCTCGTCACACACGGTCGTGTGGCCTGGCCGTGTGTGATAGTTCAGGTCGTGTTGATTTCTGAGGTAGGCCCATTTTGTCCCTTTTTGGCCCATTTCTCATTCTTTTCGACTCCCTAAGCTTTCCTGAGTGTAAAACATTAAATTAAAGGATTAGGAGCGTCGAATTCATCAACACTAATGAAAATTCATCCAAAAATAAGCCAAGTATGGGGTTAAAATATGGTTTATCAAATATCCCCACACTTAAGCCTTTGCTTGTCCTTAAGCAAAATCCTCAACTCATAATTAATATTAACTTCCTCAATTCATAATTCTCATCAATAATGTCTTATCATAATTCACAGATAATTCATACAATGATAGTTTTACTAAAAGAGTCCTAAAGATTCAAATAATTTAAGTCACAAATTTTTATAACACAAAAACATAGGTGTCTCCCTTTACCTAAATAATCTCCTTTAATTCAAAACTGACAAGAATTGACATCCTCACTAAAGATTCACTCAAATCACTCAACATGTCTAAGGTTCAAATTAAGCACTCAACAGTCAAACATGAAAAGTTATTACCATAGGCTTGCATGAAAATCAAATCTCCACCATTATAAAATGAGATGATACACAAATCAAAAGGTCTTAAATAGGGTTGTAATGGAGCTTGGTTTAGAAGTGTGGATAAAGGCTAAATTAGAGGGTTAGAATCGAGATTGAATTGACAATTTACCTAACTAGAAAAATGGACTAATACTAAATAATTACATCAATTGAAAACTTATCACCAATAACACGAGCTTCTTCTCAAAATGTGAAAAAAACCATTTAAGCTCAAATAACATAGAACTAATAATGAATGTATTTCCAAATTTTTTTATCACGTACAATAATAAGAAAGAATTTAACAACTGAAATAAAGAACATAGTTAGGCAACTGCTCAAATCAAATCTTGACAAAAGGGAGCTAAAACAATAGGAAAAATTCTCAATGAATCAAAAAGAATGGGTCTTGGGTTAATATTAAGGGTAAATAAAGAAACAGTCTATTAGGATCAAAGGGGTTCACTAGGGGTTAATTATGACGGTAGGCTTTTTGGGGTAATTGGGTTAAAACCTAGGTGCCTTTATCATCTCAGTATATCAAATCAAGGGTATGGTCTCGACATGCATTTAAAACCTAGGTGCCTTTATCATCTCAGTATATCAAATCAAGGGTATGGTCTCGACATGCATAATCGAAGCAAGTTCTAGAATAACAAATCAATATTGACAGACTCATAACCAATAAAGTGAGCAAGAAAAGTATATGCTCTAAAAGGCTCAAAATCGCACAAAAATTATGGTTTTGATGTCAACCTTGCAAATTTCAAACTTCAAAGTACTATTTAAATTTAGGGAAACAACCTAACAAATTTTTAATTCTGAAAATAGACTTATCATGCTTGATTCTCTACTGTCTTAAAGTATAAACGATCAATGCACAATTACCTATGACTTAATCCAAAACATTTCAATGAAAATCATGAGTCAATAGAAGTTTCATTCTAATGGTAATCTGAGAAAATTACTTAAGAGCAAGATATAATTCAGGGATTTTTTGATAATCAATTAAATAACCTCCCCAAACTTAAGATGTACATTGTCCTTAATGTACAAAGATAGAATATAGCAATGTAAGCAGAAAATCATAAGAGAGGGAAGGAGGTGAAACTTCCTGAATTATGGATGAAATCCTTAGAAAGTGAAAATTGTAGAAATAGGTCCAATGAGAAGCATGATGAACTAATTTGAGGTGAAAGTGGGGAGAATACTCCGATGAGTATGTTCGTTCCTTAGTAGCACCTTGAACCTTTTGAAGCCATGAGTCATCAAGAAAGTTTTAGGAGTTTTATTAATGGATTTCATTATGGTTACTCGATAATAAACAGCCAGAGATAAAAAGAAATCAAAATATACTAATATAAACCAAAGACAAGAAAGATACAGAGAAAGATTTTAAAAATTGAAATAAAATAAAAAGAAAAAATAAATGGACTCAAAGGTCCTCATAAACAGATGGTTCGTGATGTGGGGGAAATTTGGGGGAGAAGGTGAACAGTAGTTGGGGTTTTAAATAGGGATTGGGACACACAATCGCGGCCCACGCCCGTGTGCCCTATGTTTAGCCTGTTTGTTTCGTAAATGTTGGTTTAGGGCATGTCTGAGTCTTGGCCCACGCCCGTGTTAATTAATCAGTATTGACCACATCCTATAGGCACGGGCGTGTCGCACGCCCGTGTGACTTACTCAGGTTCAAGCACGACTTCTGGGCACGGGCATGTCGCATGCCCGTGTCATTTACTCAATGTCACCCATGGTCTTAGGGCACGCCCGTGTGAATTTTTGGCATCCTGCGTTTGTAATATCTGGGATTTAGGGCTTCTGCATTTTTGCTTAATTGTATGTGGTTGTATGCCTGTGTGTTTTTTGGATGTGTTTTATAGATCTGGGAACTTGAGAATGTAGGTGAATGCCTTAGGAAAATATTGTATTTTAAGTTTTAAAGGGGAGCTAGGCAAATGAGGCCTTAAGAAAATTGGTAGGGGAATTTGGACACAAGGATTGGCTTGGTAAAGTGGCAAGGAGGCGCCACTTAAAGCCTTAGGAAGTGACGCCACAAGCAGTGCAAGAAGGGCCTAGGTTCGAGCAGCAAGGGGAGCACTTTTGGAGTTGTTTTTGCATCAGGCTAGAGGGGAGTTGGACGGCACTGAAACACTAGGGAGATGAGTTTTAGATGTGGTCAAATTCTTTTCAAGTTCGGCTAGGAGGGAGAGATAAGTGTGGATTTACTCAAACACTTTTGAATGAAGGAATCTGATAGAAGGAAGAGAGTTGGCCAACCTAGGGACTTCCTTGGGGTCATTTTCGGTCAAGTTGGTAGGCAGGAGTAGTCAAATTTCATACGTCCATTAAGGTCACTTTCAGTCTCTTTTTCATTTTCCCTTTTTCTCTCCATAAGATCAAACCCAACACTTTCTTTTCTTTTTATTTTAACTTGTTCTAGCCAAAACCTTCCCCAAGGTTCACCATTGTCGCATCCTTTTCAATCAAAATACCACCATTGCCGAATCCCTTTAAACTTCATCCTTTTTCTTCTTATTTGATAAAATCGAATCTCCCTTTTGTCACCAAGTTAAATCGCACCACATTCCATTATTTACTTTCTCTTCTCACGAATCTTTCAAAAGTTGAACCCTCTATTTTGTGGCCATAATCGATTGCTCCTTTACCCTGTTGGAGCCGATTAGATCATAAACATTAAAGGCCGAGAACCCAACATCTCTTACCTCTTGTTGACACATAGAATTGGTAAACCAATTGTGTGTTGGTCATTCATTTTGAAGGATTTCAAGATTTATTTTGTAGCCAACGTTTAGGGGGAGATCATTCGGGATTCCTAGATCCAAGGTAAGCCATGTGTAGTATTCGGCCAAGGGCCATTTCTATAGATCTTGTGTAATAGGCTGACCATAACATGTACCATGTATGGATTTCGACATCTCCACAGTCAGGTGACGATTTCGGGATTTAGATTCATAAGGTAAGGGGGTATTGTATTCGGCCAAGGCCATATTAAGTGTTAATGTTGGCCGATTCTAACTATGGCTTTTAGGGAGGAGTACAACTTGTTTCGGTAGATTTCGGGATTCGATAATCGTGTTAGCACCAGGTGTGTAGCCCTACACTAATTCCTAGTAGATTAATGGTATTAATATTATGTATGTGATAATGGAAATATGAAAAACGTGGCTAAGGGTACCACTTAATGGTACAGTAAATTCAGGTACGTTACCCCTTTTTACCCCTGTAAACAATGTTTAATAGCATTGATGTGAAAAAATGTGGAACACTGATATAATTTTAGGGTAAGTTAAATGGCATGAAAAATAAGCATGTTTTGTATGTTGCATGGGCATATGGGTGATTATGTGAAAGGGGAAGTGATCTGGTGGTTTCTACCACAATATCTGGTGACTCTATCACATTATCTGGTGACTATGTCACATAACGTAAATCTGGTGACTCTGTCACATTATCCAGTGGCTATGCCACAAATTATAAGGGCGATGTGCAGTTGACTGCAATGACTACCTTTGATGGTGTGTAGCGGATGGAGTGTCGATTTAGTAATCCCCACGGTGTGATCGGTAGGTACGAGTGATGTGTAGAGGTTGGATCTAGGTGGTTTGGGTTGCATCATGGTTCATCGTTATTTTATGTGATATATTATGCCTTGTATGTTTTGGGAGTCTGTGATGGGTTACATACTGAGTCTGTTGACTCACCCTTCGTGGGCTAACTTTTTGCAAATGGCACTCAGTAGATGGATCGGGTCGACAAGAACTTAGGGGTGGCCATGCACAGCTCAATTTTTCGGTTTTCTTTTTTTCTAATTAAGTCTATTTTAAATTATTTTGGGTTATAATTTGATGTAATAAGGCCATTATTACCTATCTGTTTCATTTTCTTTGTGTTTTAAATTTCTAGTATGTTACGAACGACATCAAATGTTTTCAAATTCAAACGCCTATGGTTTCCAAGTTAACGATAACATTAAGCTCTAAAATTCAGTATTACTTTAACATGAAACTTTTGAAATAAGAAATTATGGATTTAGTACAAAATTAAGTTACAACTAAATTTTTAACTTGAGAACAAACCAACCCCATTTTTTTCGAAACCACCACGATTTTTTCAAAAATGGCATACGAGACTTAACTACGTTTTACTCAAGGACCATGCTAGATCCGGTTAGGGCTTGTGGGCTGGGTTTGGGGTGTTTCAATTTGGTATCAGAGCCCGGTTCAAAACTCGGCCTTGAGGACTTTTTGGGCCCAAAACGTTTTCTTTCTTTTGAAGATGGATTTTACTAAGGAATGCGGGTTTTACGGCATGGCACCGAGTCTCGGGTCAAGTCCACTGTAAGTACCTTAACCATTGTGTGGTTTGCAAGTGGGTATTATGGGGACGTAGATTAGTAGATTAGGAATTATTGAACCCTAGGATTAGTCTACTCCAACACCGAAATACATAAAATTTAAAGTCTAACCAAACAAACACATGGTGAGTCGTAGGAGTTAAAAATGTGGCAACCGTTGTGCACTTGTCTAGGATTGGATTCATGGGGAGCTTGGTATTTAAACAGTCCTAGTGACTCACCTCCTCTCCGCTCGAATCCTACCTGGTGCGTAGTGACGGTTCACCCTAACCAAGAGGACTCAATCACAGGCTAAATTCAATAATTAAAACCTGAAAAGGACCAGTCATCTTGTTTTGTATAATCCTAAAGTTAAACCTTAATTTTGAAATTACCAAAATACCCTTGATTTGAAAAATGACCCAAATACCCCTGATTTACAAATTGACCAAATTGCCCCTAGTTTGTAAAATTACAAAAATACCCTCAGTTTATAAAATTGCCATACTACCCTCAAACTTTATCAAAATATTTCTATTCTTGTAAAAATACCAAAACCCTATTTTGTAAAATTTCAAGATACCCTGATATGGAAAATTATCAAAATACCCCCAAATTTCTAAAACTACCGAAATACCCTAGATTTCCAAAATTACTAAAATACCCTCGAATTTCCAAAATTACCAAAATACCCCAGAATTTCCAAAATTACCAAAGTACCCCCGGGATCACAAAACTACCAGAACACCCCTATTTCACAAAATCACCAAGGATCCTACTTTGGAAAATTACCAAAATACCCCTATAGGATAAATTACAAAAATACCCCTGGGGTGGAACGAATGGAAATGTTCGAGAGATGGATGTATGTAATAAATACTATTGAATGAGTGTGTTTTCTCTGAATTAGAGTAAAAAACTTGGAATGAAAACCTTGAAATGATCGAAAGAACTACCCCTAAATTTCTTTACATAAAATTATTCGTGGATAATTAGTGGAACAAAAACTAATTCATAAAATTCTTAAGCAGATTAAATCACGAACATAGACATGAGTTCTAGGGGACGTGGTCATAATGTGCGTGGCCGTGGTAGAGGTCGAATGACTGTGTCGGAACCCGTTAGGTCTGGTCAAGGGTCCGAGAATGAAATGCCACCACCACCAGCTACTGGTATGGAATATCAGGATCAGACGGGGGATGATGCAGTATTGCAGGCGATGCTGCGAGTTCTGGAAAGGGTGGCTGGAGAGGGTGAAGGCTTGGGAGCTCAAAAGTCTGTACCTAAGCGACTCCGAGCTAATGGAGTTGAGTTTTTCGTGGTATATCTGGTGTGGCGCCCAATACGGCTGAGTATTGGTTAGAAGCGACGGAGCAAATTATGGGTGATTTGGACCTGACTGCCGAAGAGAAACTGAAAGGGGTAATGTCACTACTTCGTAATGAGTCATACCAATGGTGGCTCACGGTTCGGGATAGTGCCGCAGATGATCTTACTTGGGAGTACTTTAAGGCAGCGTATCAGAAGAAGTATATTGGGACTAGTTATGTTGATGCACAGAGGAAGGCGTTTCTGAGGCTGGTTTAGGGAAATAAGTCCGTAGCGGAGTATGAGGCAGAATTCCTAAGGTTGAGCCGATACGCTCGAGGTATAGTGGCTACGAAGCATGAACGATGTGTCTGGTTTGAGGACGGACTAAGGGATGACCTTTAGATTGTTGATTGCCCCACAGCAGGAGCGGGAGTTTGCTGTGCTGGTGGAAAAGGCAAAGGTTGCTAAAGGAGTTAAGGGGTCTATGAGGCAGAACACGGATAGGAATAAGAAAAAGAGGGGTTTCGGATCATCAGGGTCATCTGAGAATATCCAAAAGAGACCTAGAACGGATGGGTCGCGAGGTCAGCAAGCTGCTTCGGGAGGACAGTACCGTACTTATGCTCAGTGTGGAAAGATGCACTTAGGACAGTGTTGGAAGAAGACGGGAGGATGTTTCAAGTTTGGGTCCAGGGATCACATGATTAGGGACTGTCCAATGAAAATAGACGGAAGCCGACCGACAAGTCAGGGTCATAATCAGGCTGGAAGAGGAAGACAGTAGCCACCGAGGGGTCGTGGTTTGGCTGGCAGAGGTAATGGTTTCAGAAGAGGACGGGGAACACCGGGCAGAGGTGTTGGTAGCACGGAGGTGAGACAGTCGGGTCTATTATATGCAGTTCGTCGGAGGGAGGATGGTGACGCACTTGATGTCATAACGGGTATGTTCTTTATCTTTGGATTACCCTTTATTGCGTTGATAAATATTGGGTCAACTCATTCATACATTGCTAGTAAGGTGTCTGAAGCTCTACATGTGAACTCTGAAACTGTACCTAGAAAGATGACTGTACTTAGTCCTTTAGGGCAATCAGTAGTGTTAGACAAAATCTTTAGGGCAGTACCCTTGGAAGTTCAGGGGGCAAAATTTCCAGCAGACTTAATGGAGTTTCCATTTGAGGAGTTTGACCTAATCTTAGGCATGGATTGGTTAGTGAAGTACCATGCAAATGTGGATTGTTCGGCTAAGCGTATGTCGTAAAGAACTCCTGATGACACAGAGGTTGTAGTGTTGGGCGAGAGATGGAATTGCCTGTCAAATGTAGTATCTGCCATTAAGGTAGAGAAGATGGTGAGAAAAGGGTGTGTAGCTTTTCTGATGTTGATAAGTGCCTTAGAGGCTAAGGAAGCAGCTGTAGGAGGAGTTCGAACAGTAAGGGAATATGTGGATGTCTTTTCGGAAGAGTTGCCTGGGTTACCCCTGGATAGGGAGGTAGAGTTTGGAATTGACTTATTGCCGGGTACAGCTCCTGTGTCAATTGCTCCATATCGAATGACACCAAAGGAGCTAGTAGAGCTCAAGGCTCAGATCTAAGAGTTACTCAATCGTGGATTTATTCGACCTAGTGTGTCTCCATGGGGAGCATCGGTCCTATTTGTGAAGAAGAAGGACGGGACTATGCGCATGTGCATAGATTACCGACAACTGAATAAGCTGACCATCAAGAACAAGTATCCATTGCCAAGGATAGACGACTTGTTCGATCAGCTTAAGGGGGCCGCAGTATTTTCGAAGATAGACCTAAGGTCAGGATATCATCAGCTTAAGGTGAAGGAGGCTGATATCCGTAAGACAGCTTTCTAAACAAGGTATGGGCATTATGAGTTCTTGGTAATGTCGTTCAGATTGACAAACACCCTAGCTACGTTCACGGACATGATGAACCGCATTTTCCAACCCTACCTGGATCGGTTCATCGTTGTGTTCATAGACGATATTCTAGTGTACTCCAAGTCTGAGGAAGAACATGATGAGCACCTCCGAGTCGTGTTGCAAGTGGTAAGGGAGAAAAAGCTATATGCCAAGTTCAGCAAGTACAAATTTTGGCTGAAGGAAGTTACGCTTTTAGGACATGTGGTGTCTGCAGAAGGGATAAGGGTAGATCCTCGAAAGATTGAGGCAGTGCTAGACTGAAAACCACCTAAGACTGTGGCTGAGGTTCGTAGTTTCTTGGGATTAGCAGGCTATTACAGAAGGTTCGTAGAAGGGTTTTCATCAATAGTTGCACCTTTGACGAAGTTGCTAAGGAAAGAGGTACCTTTCGTATGGACAGATAAGCAACAAGAGAGCTTTGAGAAGCTTAAGAGGGTTTTGACTGAAGCGCCGATTTTGATTCAGTCTGAGGCAAGAAAAGATTTCATGGTGTCTTGTGACACTTCTCATACAGGTTTGGGATACGTATTGATGCAAGACGGGAAGGTAGTCGCTTATGCATCTCGACAATTAAGGCCACATGAGGTTAATTACCCGACGCATGACTTAAAAATGGCGGCAGTGGTCTTTGCTCTTAAGGTATGGAGGCACTATCTATATAGAGAAAGGTCAGTGATCTATACGGACCACAAGAGCCTTAAGTATCTACTAACTCAGAAAGAGCTGAACCTGAGACAGCGAAGGTGGGTGGAGTTATTGAAAGACTACGATTGTTCTATAGAGTATCACTTGGGCAAGGCGAATATAGTGGTAGATGCCCTAAGTCAGAAATTAGTGTTGGAGCTGAGGGTGATGGTTGCACATCTTAGCTTGTATGACGATGGAAGTTTGTTGGCAGAGTTGCAGGTCAAGCCATCATGGCTAAATGAGGTGAAAGAAGGACAGTTGGCAGATGAGGATTTAAGTGCTAAGTTGCGGCAAGTGCAGAGTGGGGAGTTGGAAAACTATGGTGTTAACAGTGAGAGAGTGTTGTGTTTTCATGGCAAGGTCTGTATGCCTAAGAATAAGGAGTTAAGGCAGAGAATTCTTCAGGAATCGTATAGTAACCCTTATGCTATGCATCCTGGAGGTAGTAAGTTGTATAGAGATCTACGGGAACAGTTTTGGTGGCATGGTCTTAAGCGAAAAGTTACAGAATTTGAAGGAAAGTGCCTAACGTGTCAGCAAGTTAAGGCTAAACACCAAGTACCGTCAGGGTTGCTTCAGCCGATAAGGATTCCGCAATGGAAGTGGGAGATAATTACCATGGACTTCGTTAGTGGGCTTCCCCTTACGCCTACTAAGAAGGACTCGGTATGGGTGATAGTAGATCGGCTGACGAAATCTGTATATTTTATACCGATGCGGGTTGACTATTCTCTACAGAAATTGGCAAAGTTGTATGTTGCGAAAATCGTGAGGCTGCACGGAGTATCGGTGTCGATTATCTTAGACAGAGATCTGAGGTTTACGTCTCAATTTTGGAAGGCGCTACATCAAGCTCTGGGCACCAGGTTGGATTTCAGTATGGCATTCCATCCGCAGTCGGACGGCCAATCCGAGCGGGTAATACAAGTGTTGGAGGATATGTTAAGAGGTTGCGTGATAGACTTTAGAGGGAGTTGGGAGGAGTTCTTGCCTTTAGCAGAATTTGCATACAACAATAGCTATCAGGCAAGTATTCAGATGGCACCGTACAAAGTGCTGTATGGACGGAAGTGTCGCACTCCTACATGTTGGACGGAATTGGGAGAACGTCAGATTTTGGGTCTGAAAATTGTGGCAGAATCGGAGGAAAAGGTTAAGGTAATTTGGACATGGTTGAAGGAGGCATCTGATCGATAAAAGTCATACGCAGATCTTAAGCGGAAGGAGATTGAGTATGCTATGGGAGATTATGTGTTTCTCAAAGTTTCACCGTGAAAAAGGTGATGAGATTTGGTCTCAAGGGAAAGTTAAGTCCTAGATTTATAGGACCTTATCGAATTCTGAAGCGGGTTGGACCAGTGGCATACCAGCTAGAGTTACCTCCGGAGTTGAAGCAAATGCATGATGTGTTTCATGTTTCGATGCTACGTCGTTACCGATCAGATCCATCTCATGTAGTGTCGGTTGAAGAGGTGGAGCTAAGACCAGATTTATCCTACAAGGAGGAGACGATTCACATTTTAGAACGAGATGTGAAAGTGTTGCAGAGGAAATCAGTTCCTCTGGTCAAAGTGTTATGGCGTAATCATGGATCGAAGGAAGCTTCTTGGGAGCCGGATGAAGCAATGCGACAGCAATACCCCCACATATTTCAAACAGGTAATTTCGAGGTCGAAATTATTTTAAGGGGGTAGAACTATAATATCCGGGATTTAGGGCTTGTGCATTTTTGCTTAATTGTATATGGTTGTATGCTTGTGTGTGTTTTGGATGTGTTTTATAGATCCGGGAACTTGAGAATGTAGGTGAATGCCTTAGGAAAATATTGTATTTTAAGTTTTAAAGGGGAGCTAGGCAAATGAGGCCTTAAGAAAATTGGTAGGGGAATTTGGACACAAGGATTGGCTTGGTAAAGTGGCAAGGAGGAGCCACTTAAAGCCTTAGAAAGTGACGCCACAAGCAGTCCAAGAAGGGCCTAGGTTCGAGCAGCAAGGGGAGTACTTTGGAGTTGTTTTTGTGTCAGGCTAGAGGGGAGTTGGACGGCACTGAAACACTAGGGAGATGAGTTTTAGATGTGGTCAAATTCTTTTCAAGTTCGTCTAGGAGGGAGAGATAAGTGTGGATTTACTCAAACACTTTTGAATGAAGGTGATAGAGGGAAGAGAGTTGGCTGGCCTAGGGACTTCCTTGGGGTCATTTTCGGTCAAGTTGGGGTCATTAAGGTCACTTTCAGTCTCTTTTTCATTTTCTCTTTTCTCTCCATAAGATCAAACCCAACACTTTCTCTTCTTTTTCTTTTAACTTGTTCTAGCCGAAATCTTCCCCAAGGTTCACCATTGCATAACCTTTTAATCAAAATACCACCATTGCCGAATCCCTTTAAACTTCATCCTTTTTCTTCTTATTTGATAAAACTGAATCTCCCTTTTGTCACCAAGTTAAATCGCACCACATTCCATTATTTACTTTCTCTTCTCACGAATCTTTCAAAAGCCGAACCCTCTATTTTTGTGGCCATAACCGATTGCTCCTCTACCCTGTTGGAGCCGATTAGATCATAAACATTAAAGGCCGAGAACCCAACATCTCTTACCTCTTGTTGACACATAGAATTGGTGAACCAATTGCATGTTAGTCATTCTTTTTGAGGGATTTTGGGATTTCTTTTGTAGCCAACGTTTAGGGGGAGATCATTCGGGATTCCAAGATCTAAGGTAAGCCATGTGTAGTATTCGGCCAAGGGCCATTTCCATAGATCTTGTGTAATAGGCTGACCATAACATGTACCATGTAGGGATTTTGACATCTCTACAGTCAGATGACGATTTCGGGATTTAGATCCGCAAGGTAAGGGGGTATTGATATTCGGCCAAGGCCATGTTAAGTGTTAATGTTGGCCGATTCTAACTATGGTTTTTAGGGAGGAGTACAACTTGTTTCGGTAGATTTCGGGATTCGGTAATCGTGTTAGTACCAGGAGTGTAGCCCTACACTAATTCCTAGTAGATTAATGGTATTAATATTATGTATGTGATAATGGAAATATGAAAAACGTGGCTAAGGGTACCATTTAATGGTACAGTAAATTAGGTACATTACCCCTTTTTACCCCTGTAAACAATGTTTAATAGCATTGATGTGAAAATATGTGGAATCCTGATATGATTTTAGGGTAAGGTAAATGGCATGAAAAATAAGCATGTTTTGTATGTTACATGAGCATATGGGTGATTATGTGAAAGGGGAAGTAATCTGGTGGTTTCTACCACAATATCTGGTGACTCTATCGTATTATCTGGTGACTATGTCACATAACGTAAATCTGGTGACTCTGTCCCATTATCTGGTGGCTATGCCACAAATTATAAGGGCGATGTGCAGTTGACTGTAGCGACTACCTTTGATGGTGTGTAGCAGATGGAGGGTCGATTTAGTAATCCCTACGGCGTGATCAGTACGTACGGGTGATGTGTAAAGGTTGGATCTAGGTGGTTTGGGTTGCATCATGGTTCATCGTTATTTTATGTGATATATTATGCCTTGTATGTTTTGGGAGTCTGTGATGGGTTACATATTGAGTCTCATTGACTCACCCTTCGTGGGCTAACTTTTGCAAATGGCACTCGATAGAGATGGACCGAATCGATGAGGAACTTAGGGGTGGCCATGCACAGCTCAGTTTTTCGGTTTTCTTTTTTTCTAATTAAGTCTATTTTAAATTATTTTGGGTTTTAATTTGATGTAATAAGGCCATTATTACCTATCTGTTTCATTTTCTTCGTGTTTTAAATTTCTAGTATGTTACGAATGACATCGAATGTTTTCAAATTCAAACGCCTATGGTTTCCAAGTTAACGATAACATTAAGCTCTAAAATTCGGTATTACTTTAACTTGAAACTTTTGAAATAAGAAACTATGGATTTAGTACAAAATTAAGTTACAACTAAATTTTTAACTTGAGAACAAACCAACCCCATTTTCTTCGAAACCACCACGATTTTTTCAAAAATAACTACGTTTTACTCAAGGAGCATGCCAGATCCGATCAGGGCTTGTGGGCCGGGTTTGGGGTGTTTTAGTGTTCTTTAGTCAGTGTCGACCACGGCTGCATCGTACGGTAGTGGCATTTTATCGTAGCCCGTGTTTTGGGGAAAATTTTTGTCCTTTTTCCACACGGTCTTCGCCATATCGATGTACCTACTTGTGGTGTCCACACGGCCATGGCCACGCCCATGTGCAAGGCTGTGTGGGTAGGGAAACCTGCGCCTATTGGTTTAGTTAGTTTTTAGTTAGGTGCTAAAAGTTGAAAATATTGACATTAATGAGGTTAGTGCTCGGGTTGCCTCCCGAGAAGCGCTTATTTAGAGTCTAAGCTTGACTCACCTATCATTTGCATAATCATGGGGGTTCGAGGAGTTGAAAGTCCTCATTTCTGCTATAAATTTTGTTAAAATAAGGTTTTAGACAAGTACTATTTACCTCAAAGGTGCCAAATTTGGAATGAGTTACCTCGACTGTACCGTATGGAAAAATATTAAGTACCGTGAAAGGGGTTGTTCCATTAGGTTAATAAATGGCAATATGAGGATCTGTATTATCCATTAGAACTCGGTCTCTAACCTTAATTTGACTCGTTTTATTTTTAGGCTCGTCATGTCTCTACTTTGGTTCATCGTGTACTTTCAATTTCTCCTTAAACTGTGTTTTCCATTCATCTAGTTCCTCGATCTGGAGCCTTCGTTCCTCATGAACAGTTCTGTTTTCAATATGAGAGCTAGACCATGGCTCTATCATCTTTTTCCAAGGGATTTCTTGCAAGGAAGATTGAACATTAAGTTCACTTACATTAACAGGACTTGTATCATCTTGATCACTAGATATTCTAACAGAATCACGTACTTGGAGTTCAATTATGTCATCACCTACACAAAGTATTAATTCCCCTGTACCAATATCAATAATGGTCCTAGCAGTTGCTAAAAAGGGTCATCCTAAAATTAAAGAAACGTCACTATCCTCATCCATATCTAAAACAACAAAGTCTACTAGGAATATGAATTTATCAATTTTGACTAGCACATCTTCAATTATATCCCTAAGAAATCTAATGGTTTTATCAGCCAATTGAATGCTCATCCTAGTTTGTTTGGGTTTCCAAGACCTAGCTGTTTAAAAATTTTATAAGGCATAACATTGATACTTGCCCCTAAATCAGCTAAAGCATTATTAACAGATAAACCACCAATTAAGTAAGGAATCGTAAAACTCCCTGGATCTTTTAATTTGCGGGGTAGTTTATTCTATAAAATTGTTGAGCAAACTGCATTTAGTTCCACATGCGACGCATCGTCTAACTTCCGTTTGTTTTCCAAAAGTTCTTTTAAAAATTTAGTGAATTGGGCATCTGCGAAAGAGCTTCAATAAATAGTAAGTTAATATGTAAATTTTTTAAAAGTTTAAGAAATTTATCGAATTGTTCATCTGTACGATCTTTCTTCGTCGCATTGGGATATGGCACACGAGGTTTGTACTCTGTACTTACCAGTTTTGGTTTATTATCGCTTACCTCAACCTTACCTTTGTCTACCACGTTTTCTTGCCTCAGTTTTGGTTCGTCTAACCCTTCATATTCGTGAGTAGTAATGGCATAAAGTTTCTCTTTTGGGTTAGTTTTAGTGTTGCTTGGTAGGCTGCCTTGTGGTCGTTCAGATATTAGCTTAACAAGCTATCCTATTTGGTTCTCAAGACCTTGAATCAACACTTGTTGATTTTTGAGTGCAGTTTCGGTGTTCTAGAAGCATGTTTCTGACAATCGAGATGAATTTAGTAAGCATTTCTTCAAGGTTCGGCTTCATTTCGTGTTGGTAAGGTGGCTGAAAGCCTGGAGGGGGTTGCTGTCTCTGATTTCCTTGACCACCCCATGAGAAGTTTGGATGGTTCCTCCAACCTGGATTGTAAGTTTTACTATAGGGATTATTCTGAGGTCTAGAATTATTACCCATATAGTTCATCTGTTCACTTTCTATGCTAGGGTTGTAGGATGGATATTCTATATTGTTCGTCCCTCTTCCATTTGTATCGCACTACATCACTAGATGTACCTGCAAAGAACCATACAAACCATCAATCTTTTTATTTAAAAGCTCTACCAGGTTTGATAGCATGTTGACTGCGTCGAGGTTAAAAACACTGGCGATTTTTGTCGGCTTTGTTCTCATGACTTGCCATTGAGAGTTACTTAGTGACATCTCCTCTATAAACTTATAAGCCGCTTCAGGGGTTTTGTTATTTAGGGTTCCACTAGCAGCTGCATCAATCAATTACCTAGTTGAGGGGTTCACACCATTGTAAAAGGTTTGAACCTGTAGCCATAATGGTAATCCATGGTGAGGGCATCTACAACACCTCAAACCTGGCTCGGACGTTATGGCCGAGTCTGGCAATGTCACATTGAAGTGTTTTTGCGAAAACCTTGTTTTCATTGAAAAACCCTTCTTGAAGACTTTTGGAGTAAAAACCCGGTTTAAAGTTGTTTCACAAAACGGTGTGTGTTTAAAATAAATCGATCTTTTTATTAGGAATAATTATTTTAAAAGTAAGACTTTTTACCAGCGGAAGCTTAATTTTGAATAAAAACAATTGTTTTAAGAAAACTTGATATAAGCTTATAAGAAATAAGTCCAAGTTCTGTTTCTGAAAATGTAAAGTATAGCAATCAAAGTAACGATAAGCAGAAGGAAGGCCTTATTACAAACCAAACTTAAAATAATCAAATTACTCAAAAATTATGAAGAAAACCAAGTTCAAAACATCTTGCTAGCTAGCTACCTCCAAGTCTCTCCATCCGTTGAACCGCCTACTGGGGATTTCCTAAGAAAATTAAAGAGGGGGGTAAGTTTCGAAACTCAGTGTGTACAACTCTCAGCAAACAAAACATACAACATTCTTTTGGGCTTAAGCCCATATCATAATAATAACATAGCAACATCATACATGCAATGCTGTGCAACCCTCCCCAAATAATCCATCTACTACACATCATCTCCATCCCCCGATACACATCATGTGGGGATGTCTACATCAACCCACCCATCTGGTACACATCAATGGTACCCCAGTTGTGGAACTACCTACGTTGCAGCAAAGCTGCTAATGGGCTTAAAAGCCATCGGTGGATCCACGGTCGTCAAGCAACCATACGATCCTCATATACTTCCTCCATTCCATAATTTCCACGCATATGCAACCTAGGCAGTATATCATATGAATGCAGCATGTAACATCACAAATCCTAAGTTTAACACTTAGGGGTATTTTAGTCATTTTTGCCCTTAAAGGCATTTCAGTCATTTTTAAATATTATGGATTTAGTACTTACCTAGGTCCATTAACAAATCCCTGTTGGCCAAAGTGAACAAGTACTATGCACCAGGTAGGATTCCAGAGAAGAGGAGGTGGATCATTGAGACTGCTTAAGTACCAAGCTCTTTCTAAATCCAATCCTAGACATGCATATACCCATTATCACACTTCAACCTTATGACTTGTCCACGGTTGCAATTATTTGTTTAAGTTTTATGTATGTTTTAGTAGTTATTAGATACTAAGACCAAACCCATATACAAATCCCAAATAAGCCTACATACATGCAAACAGCCCACTAAGCCCAATCTCATTCATATGGCCCATTAGGCCCAAATCACATCCATATGGCCCATTAGGCCCAGATCTCATTCATATGGCCTATTAGGCCCAAATCAATTCCAGATCATGTAACATGCATGACTAACTCAAACCAAATCAAATAATTTCACAAAACAAACTCAAACCGGCCCATTTAGCCACTTTCGTCTTTTCAGCTTTTCGGCATTGCCGATATCATGTGTGTGTAGTGTTTGTACACACCTGGTAATAACGCGTGTTGCAATTTCCTCTTAGTCATGAACCTATATTCGATATTCCTTAACAATTAATCATAGGCTAAACACAAACTTTATAAAAAATCGAAGCCTCACCGTAGCCTTACCGTGTGCGACAATCCTTAATAGCTCCTTTCTTTAACACCAACTGTGATTAGAACCTAGATCTGTACCAACTTAATCATTAGAGCCTAAGTAATAGATGACTTGCATCCAGCACAAGTCACCCTCACGACATATATGACCATTCGGCCAACCTTTAAACCGAAGTAAAGAACACTTACCCAAAACCCAAAACGCAACAAGAGTGAAATGGTAACGACCTTGGAGGGAAGAGATCGATGCTAAATCCCAAGAATCAATTGGCCAAAGTGAAGAAAAAAAAAACATAGAGGAGGTTCGGCCAAGGTGTATTCGGCCTAAAAATCGGAGTGGTGCAAAGGGATATTCGGCACCTAAATGCAAAGTAAAGGAAGAAGATGAAATCACAAAAATCAAAGAAGAACCTTGAGGGAGAATAAAGGCCAAGGTTTGTCAAGAAAGAAGAGAAGAGTCGGCTAAGAAGCAAGAATAAAGGTTTAGAAGGTAAGAGAAGAGTGAAGAACAAGGCAAGGTATTTTGGTTGTGGAAAAATAAGGTTTCGGCAAGAAAAAGAAAAAGAATAGAAAATTTGGCATTACCTAGGACCCTAGATTCGACACACACATTTATATAGCCTATAGCCGGAACTTAGCCACCCCTAAGTCCAATTCGGTACCACTTCATCCACTGCCCATCTCCTAATTTTTCTCCATGTTATCTCCATTATCCTTCTCCTAAATTCTCTCTACTGATCACTTCTCCTTAGGGTCCCTTTACACGTCACTTCCAACCTTCTAGAAGCCTAAAATTAAATTCCAAAATAAAACTAATCTAGCACTCGAACCTCAGACCTCCCTGCATGCATATTTCGCCACCTCCCTACACCCTAGTGGTGTCACTTAGCCACTTCACCGCAGGCTTCTTTGTGCCATTTTTCACTTATTTTTATTTAAAATTCCACTACTCACAACCCTAATTCCTTAATTAATTAAATTAAGAATCCTCCACCACAAAACTCGAACCCAGAGCTTCTCCAACACACCTAGACACACCAAATTCATTAAATCTTTAAAGCCATCATGTCATTTTTCATTTTCTTGCTCACTTAAAAATTTTATGAGACCCAAAGCCCAATTCATCTAGGCCCAAAATTCAGGGCATTATAGCATCTTTTTAGTAGATCCTTGTACCTCTCCATGCATCGTAAAGTGTTTCTAAATCCATCTGCACAAAAGAAGAGATATCATTCCTCAACTTAGCCGTTTTAGCCGGCGGAAAATATTTCAATAAGAATTTTTCGGTCATCTGTTCACAAGTAGTGATAGAACCTTGTGGTAACGAGTTCAACCACTGTTTAGCTTTGTTTTTTAACAAAAAAGGAAACAACCGAAGCCAAATGAAATCATCAGAAACGCCATTTATTTTGAAAGTATCACAGAATTCTAAAAAATTTGCTAACTGAGTATTTAGGTCTTCATCCTGCAAACCATCAAACTGAACAAATTGTTGAATCATTTTAATAGTGTTAGGTTTCAGTTCAAAATTATTTGCGGCAATAGCAGGTCTAACCATACTCGATTCTGCCCCAGTTAAATTAGGCTTAGCATAGTCGTACATAGTACGAGGAGCAAGATTTTTTGCAACCATCGGAGGGAGCGGATTATTATCATCCATCTCCTCGGTAGTATTAATATCATCCTCTTGATCTTCCTCTGTGTATTGTAAACTTCGCCTTATCTCCCTATGATTTCTGTGAGCTGTGCTTTCTATCTCATTGTCAAACAGTAATGGTTCTGACGGGTTTTTTCTAGTCATAAACTAAAAATACCTGCCAGAAGCAAAAAAAAGTAAAAGTTAGAAAATGAAAAATAAATAAAATAAATTGTAATAAATAAAATAAAAAATGGCTAAAGTAATAAAAATTAAGTGTTCCTAATATTCTAGTCCCCGGCACCGACACCAAAAACTTGATGGGCTCGAAACTAACTAATATTTTGACAAAGGCAAGCACACCTATCGAACAGTAGTATAGTTGTGGTGAGTCCGAAATATCATATCCTCAAGGACCAAAATTACTAGTAATATCTTATTATTATCTAGCCTACCAATTAAGGGATTTGTTTTAATCTAAAATTAACTAACTAATTAACTAACTAAATGACTATGAACGCGACAATGAGTGAAGAAAATAATCGAATGAATAAAGACAATACCTAAGGAAGAATCGACCTAGACTTCACTTACTATTTTGACTCTGAATTAAATGATTTATTCACTTGACTTGATCCGTAGAAATCCCTAAATTATGTTAATATCTCTTTCAAGACTAAGAACAACTGACTCTAGGTTGATTAATTGAAATCTCTTTCTAATTAACACCCCTATCGTCGTATTAACTCGATCTATGGATTCCCTTGTTAGATTTGACTTTAATCCGGTTGATTTATGTCATTCTATTTCTAGGATTGTAGTTAACACCGCTTAATTATGTTGGATCTTCTCTTAAACAGGGACTTTTGCTCACTGAATAAGCACATTAAACTTGAATTAATATTCCTGAAAACATGAACACAAGGATTAAGAACACATAATTAAGAACAATATCAAGTATTTATCACGTAATTCAGATTTATTAAATAATAAGATTCATCTAGGTTTCATCCTCTCTAGGTATTTAAGGAGTTTAGTTCATAACGTAAAAAGAAAACATCATAGAATTAAGAAAACAAAAAGACATAAAGAACCCAAAAACTTCTAAAGAACTTGATGGAGATCTTCAATCTTGAATGAGATCTTGCTTCTGAGATGATTCTGATGGCTTCCTTCGAGTAAATTCTTCAATCTACTCTGCGTCTCCTTTTAGGGCCTCCCCTAGGGTGTTTATATAGGCTTTGGAACACCTTTCTTGGCCCATAAGAAGTCTTTTCTAAATAGAATTAGACTTGGGTTCGGCAGGGACACGCCCGTGTGACACGCCCAGTGTATCATAGCTTAGGCCGTGTTTGATTCTGCTCGTCACACACGGCCGTGTGGTCTGACAGTGTGTGATTATCCAGGTCATGTTGATTTTGAGGTAGGCCCATTTTGTCCTTTTTGGCCCATTTCTCGTTCTTTTCGACTCCCTAAGCTTTCCTAAGTGTAAAACATGAAATTAAAGGATTAGGAGTGTCAAATTCATCAAAACTAATAAAAATTCATCCAAAAATAAGCCAAGTATGGGGTCAAAATATGGTTTATCAATCACCCCCAAATTTTGTGTTTTTCTTACCAACTTGTAAATTCATAATTTTGCAATTATTTGATTAATAAATACAGTCCCTGTGGAGACAATAACTCTTTTACTTACTTGATAATGATTGGTATACTTGTGCATTTTGTTATAAGGGAATCACTCAATGATCTAGTCGCCTATGGATATTATCCTATTTTCAATCATATCCACTAGGACGTATTGAGAGAAATGTTCCCAACAAACAGGGAGTTGGTTGTAATGTTATTATTAATATTTTTATTATCTGAATCCCAGTAAGGTGGGGTATGTTTTGTGCACTGAAGAAACTCATTAAGTTCATTTGAACTTACAGGGGTTTGACCTATGGTTGCAGTAATTGACGATTAAAGAACCCGGGAAGGGACCAAGCCAAACCTTGTTGAATAAAGGAACTCCATAGTAAAGTGTTATGCACATAGGAAGGAGTCACCTTTAGGAACTTTGCCATGGGGAGCGATCATGTTGTATTCATTTAGAATCATCAATATCCGGAGTTCGGATAGTATACTTTGTATAAAAGTTAGACTCTATTGTAAGTTATTTTAAATAGGTAACACTGTATGTTTTAACGTAGTGAGATCTTAGTTTAAACAATAGCTCGATTCAGATCAAGGTTGCTAACACTAACTTAGTTCGATGTTGCTAACACTAGCTTCAGAGAATCCACAACATATGCTAGATCTCATGTAACATCCTAAAATTTGAGTATTGATATGATGCGTGTTTTGGTGCTTAACTTGTGTATAATTAAAATTTTGCATGTTTAGTATAGTCTTGAGAAGACTTGAGAACTATTCAGAATTTGAATAAATTTTAGTAAGGAGTATTTAATTGTAGTGGAGCAAGTGACTTTGAGGTTTAAGTAGATTTAAGTGATAAAAACTAGCATAAGATGAGCTAGTAGCAAGGTGGTGTTGGCGCATGCATGTTTGCTTGAGAGGAGAGGTTCGAATCTTCTAGCATGCATTTTGAAAGCTTTTATTTTTGCTTTCCTCAGCAAGTGTCGGTCATGGATAAGGTTAAGGGATGATTTGGATATCATTTTTGGTAAGAAGACCAAAGGAAAAAGGTAAGTAAAGGTTTAAGGAAAAGAATCTCATGAATTAAGGTGATAAGGGGACATAAGGCATGAAACAAGGGCTTTGTTTTGGAAAGCTTTGAATGGCTAATTGTTCATGAACTTGGACGGTTTTTTGGGCTAGGGAGGTTGGTCGAATTTTGTTAGTAGTTTGATAGGGATTAGGAGCTAGTTTAGTCATTTGGTTTTTTTTTTCAAAGCTTGTTTCTCTCTAATTCTCTCCTCTTTAATTAATGTTTATTGGACAAAAGCTAAACCATTTTTTTCTCTTTTCTTTTGGCTATTTGAGTTTTGACCATTTTGGTCTTATTTTGTCTATTCTCTCAAACCATTCCTCCTAGTGCCGAAATCACCAAGGCATTGGAAGGCCATCTTCTTTTTCTTTTCACCCTTGCCGAATGCACACAAGCCTCAAATTCAATTATTTGTTCATCTTCCATTCTTGAAATGAACCAAAACATAAACACCCTCTCTTTATTTTTTTTGTTCCTCTTTCTTTCTTTTTGTTAAGAACACTCAAACATCACCATTTTCCAAAACCTTTCATCATAGCCGAATGTTGATGGTAAAACCTTAGCCGAATCTTTCTTTTATTTTTAATCTTTTCTCCTTCAATCAAATCCTTCTTTCTTTGTAGTGGTATAGTGGAGTGCCGATTTCTTTTCTACATCTTAAGTTGATCATAGCTATTATAGATCCGATGAAAAAGGAGATTTCATCAGTCAAGGTAAGGGATTATTTCGAAAAGGGATTCTATTTTTTATCCTTCTATTTTGATAAGATTGTATTGATTAAATCGATTTTATCATAGGGACTCTATCAATGTACTTCTACCTTTTGAACGAAAGAATCTTGTGGTAAGCCAATCTCACTCTTAAAATCAATTGGTGGTGATAAGGAAATATTAGTTTGACTAACAATTATTTGTCAATGGAGGCAATCAAAATAGGGACGAAAAGGGTAGTAAATAGTGTTCGGAAGAGGGGTGGTTCCGTTATTCCCCCTAAGTTTAAGAGAAGGACTGTTTCGGGAATTCGAGATTTTCCACCAGGTTGTGGACCCTCATCCGGTGAAAATCAATTATTCAAGTCGCACGCACTTCGAACCATTGTTTACTCGTGGTACTAAACCTTTGATCGGAGAGAAATCGCAAATAGTGGTTGTTCGAGATTCCGAGGGTAAGATCTAGATCGCTCAATATTAGAATATTTTAATATTAAATTTTAGTGTTCTAATCCTTCGTAATGTGTGTTTAGATATCGACGAGCGGGAGAGTGTAGTTCTCACCGTAATTAGGTGTGTAATCTCACACTGTATCTCATGGGTTAGATGACTATACAGTAGTAAAAGTTGGATTAAAAATCGCAAAGTTGGTGAAATCAGAAAATATGGTATTATCGACACTTTAGTGTTAAGATCATGAAATCGGTATTAAGATCGTCTTTTGAAATCGCCCTTAATGGCTAAAACGATAATAAGTGAAAATTTGGGCCATATGTGATATTTGACAAATTTGGGCCATATGTGATATTTGATAAATTTGGGCCATATATGATATTTGACAAATTTGGGCCATATGTGATATTTGATAAATTTGGC
This sequence comes from Gossypium rotundifolium, assembly GCA_025506655.1. Classification (NCBI taxonomy): domain Eukaryota; kingdom Viridiplantae; phylum Streptophyta; class Magnoliopsida; order Malvales; family Malvaceae; genus Gossypium; species Gossypium rotundifolium. The sequence goes on from CP106725.1 coordinate 56,214,882, forward strand.
CCATATGTGATATTTGACAATTTGGGCCATATGCGATATTTTAGAATTTGGGCCATATGTGATAATCGATAAATGGGCCATAAGTGAAATTTGATAATTGGGCTATTTATGATAATTGATAAGTGGGTTATATGTGATATGTGTTTTTAATGGGCCAAAATTGATAAATTATAATATGGTTTTCTTTACAAATATTTTGTTATGCATAAACATGATTACATAGGTTGGGATCAATGATGAAGAGAAGAAAGGCTTGATGCCAAAATTCTAGATAGGTGACTCATCACGATGGTCATGTTGAAATCTAGATCGGTGGTTCTACCACAATTATTTAAATGGCCATTGTCACAAATATTATATTAGGCTTAAAGCCTATTTTGGTGTGTTGGCGGGGTGGGTGACTAAAGCTCCTCACAGGTGTGCTGGTTGGTACGGGGGTGTGTAGCAGATGGAAAGCTAGGTTTGGTTTTGGAAATTGCATATCATTTGCATTTTTTTTATGCTAAAATTTTTATATTTGAAATGGGCTTAGGCCCAAATAAATGCTTAAATGGTCTTGGCCTAGTGGAGAATGGTAAGTGAGTTACACACTGAGTTCTAAGTAACTCACCCCATTTTTTTTACCCCTCTCAGGTAATAACAATTGATGGAGACTTGGGTCGGAGATGACTTCGTGGGGAGGCTATACTACAAATGGTGGTTTATAAAACTTTAAGACTTCTTTTATAATTTTTATTAAGTACTATTTTTAATGGCGATGTAATAAGGCCTTTTAATTATGGATTTTATTATGTGGATGGATTTATTATGTTTCAGTTTTATTAAGTTGGATTGATTTAGTTTTTCATAAATGATTTTCTAAAACTTTCGTATAAAATAAATGTTTTTCTTAAACATCTTTAAAACTCAGGAAATCCTTTAACTCTTCGTTAGAATATTTTGATTAAATAAATTTCAAAATTTTAATCAAATACTACTCTATAGATCAAATGATAATCTCTTGTGTTTTTAATCAAGGATTTCAAATAAACCTCAATTTTTTGATAAAGTCATTCTCTTAATCATTTTGGAATTTGATTTCTATTTCGTTAAATGATTTGAATGTTCGTTAAATTTGTGTGGCATGCCAAAATTCGGGCTTAATGAATAGGTCGGGTTTGGGGTGTTACATTTTATGGTATCAGAGCTCAATTTCAAAACTCGGCTGTGGCTTGGGTTCAACAATGATTTCTTTTAAAACCACTTAAATGTCTAGACTTTATGTTTTAAACGTAGTATGGCACCACGAGCATCCGACACCAAGTCAAGTAAGTATGTTCAGTAAGTATTTGTTTATTAAATGCTTATTTTTGTGATGAGACCTAAGAAACACTCTAAAACTTCTAGTTTTAGGTGTTGAAAACGATAGAGATCGAGACTATAGGATGTGATGGCAAAAACAACCCTATCTCTTATATCTCATAAAATATCGTTAGTAAACACTAAAATAATATTCTGATTCATAAAACTTGTAATTAGATTAAAGCAAATTAGTCAATATGAGCACTAGAGGACGTGGTCGTGGATGCAGTAGACGTGGCCGTGGTAGAGGACGAGGTGCTACGTCTGAAGCGCCGGGTCATATACCGAAAATGGATGCACCTGCATCATTTGAGAGCGAAGTTGGATCTCATGATCATGCGAATGAGGATAATGCTTTGACTCAAGCAATGTTGCGAGTCTTAGAAAGAGTAGCTGGAGCCAGAACTGGGCCAGTCACTCGTAAATCAATATCGTAACAACTCAAGTCTAGTGGTGCAAAATTTTTAGAGGTGCCTCTGGTGTAGCTCCGAATGTGGCAGAATATTGGCTTGAAGCTGTAGAACGAATTATGGATGATTTAGAGTGCACCGTCGAGCAAAAACTGAGAGGAGCCGTGACTTTGCTAAGAGACGAGGCATATCAATGGTGGCTTATTGTTCAAGAAGGCACCGAGGCTGCATTGGTTAATTGGGATTTCTTTAAAGCTGCTTTCCAAGGGAAGTACGTCGGAACAAGTTATGTAGATGCCCAAAGGAAAGAATTCCTGAATTTGGTTCAAGGAAGTAAGACTATGCCAGCCTACGAGGCAGAATTTCTTTGTTTGAGTCGTTATGCTCGTACTATAGTACAGACTGATTATGAGCGCTGTGTACGCTTTGAGGATGGAATGAATGATGAGTTGTGGGTATTGATAGCCCCACAACAAGTACGGACTTTTACCTCGCTTGTAGAGAAAGCTAAGATAGTCGAAGAGGCTAAGAATTCAGAATGCCAGAACCGGGAAAAAGTAAGAGGCAAGAGGGATTTTAAGTACTCTGGTTCTTCTAAAGGTTTCAAAAGAGGCCACGGAATGATGATCCAGTTCAAGTTAGGGCAGCTGTGACTACCAATCAAATTCGAGTATGTGCCAATTGTGGAAGACGACATTTCGGAGAATGTTGGAGGAAAACTGGAGCCTGTTTAAAATTATGATCCAAGGATCATCAGTTTAAGAATTATCCTCGACGGACTGAAACGACTCAGGAAGCTCGTAAACCTGAGGCTCAGCCAGATAGAGGTACTCAGCAGCCACCAAGAGGTCATGGACCAGGTCGTGATGGTAATGGTAACGGACATGGACAAGGTGCACCGAGTCAAGGTAATGGTGTTAGAGGTAACACGGAGGCAAGACAACCAGGATTGGTCTATGCTGTCAGGCGTCGTGAGGACGGTGATGCACCTGATGTGATAACTGGTACGTTCTTCATTTCTGATGTACTTGTTACTGCTTTGATAGATATCAGGTCTACCCACTCGTATGTTGCTAGTGCTATATCTGGAAACATAAATATTAGATCTGAGATTACCGATAGAGAGATGACGGTAATTAGTCATTTAGGACAGTCGGTAATAGTGAATAAATTATTCAAAGATGTGCCCTTAGAGATTCAAAGAGAGGTTTTTCTAGCAGACTTGATGGAATTACCTTTCGGCGAGTTTGATCTCATCTGGGCATGGATTGGTTGGTGAAGCATCGGGCACAATTGGATTGTACCGAAAAGCGGATGTCAATTAGGACTGTGGATGATAAGGAGATAATAATGATAGGCGAGCGAAGAAACTTTTTGGCAAATGTGGTATCTGCTTTGAAGGCAGAAAAGTTGGTGCAAAAAGGGAATAGAGCATTCCTAGAATTCATCAATGCTTTGGATGCCAAGGATTTATCAGTAGAAGGTGTGAGAACGGTGAAAGAATTTCCAGATGTCTTTTCGAAGAACTTTCGGGTCTACCTCCAAATCGGGAAGTAGAATTTAGCATTGAGCTTTTACCCAGAACTGCTCCGGTGTCCATTGCTCCTTATAGAATGACACCGAAGGAGTTAGCGGAGCTTAAAGCTCAAATTCAAGAACTGCTAGATCGGGGATTTATTCGACCAAGTGTGTCTCCGTGGAGAGCACCGGTTTTGTTCGTTAAGAAGAAGGATGGGTCGATGCGTATGTGCATTGATTATAGACAGTTGAATAAATTGACGATCAAGAATAGGTATCCATTGCCGAGAATCGACGACCTGTTTGATCAATTAAGAGGAGCTTTAGTCTTTTCCATGATTAATTTGAGATCGGGTTATCATCAACTCAAGGTGAAAGAGGCAGATATTCATAAGACGGCATTTCGAACTCGCTATGGACATTATGAGTTTTTAGTGATGCCGTTTGGTTTGACTAATACACTAGCTGCATTTATGAACATGATGAACCGAGTCTTTCAGCCTTATTTAGACCAGTTTGTAGTAGTGTTCATAGATGACATCTTGGTATATTCGAGGAATGAAGAAGAGCATGCCTCTATCTGCACACTGTGTTACAAATTTTGCGAGATAAGCAACTTTATGCCAAATTCAGTAAGTGTGAATTTTGGTTGAAGGAAGTGACTTTCTTGGGTCATGTAGTGTCAGCTGAAGGAATAAGAGTTGATCCTTGTAAGGTAGAGGCTGTGTTGGATTAGAAACCGCCAAAGTCAGTAGTTGAGATCCGAAGTTTCTTGGGTTTGGCTGGTTATTATAGACGCTTTGTTGAGGGGTTTTCGTTGATTGCTGCACGCCTAACTAAGTTGTTACGGAAGGAAGTACCATATGTATGGACCGATAAACAACAAGAAAGTTTCGAGAAACTGAAGAAGATTCTAACGGAAGCGCCAGTACTGATTCAACCAGAGGCCGAAAAAGAGTTTACTATTTACTGTGATGCGTCACACATGGGTTTAGGATGTGTACTGATGCAAAGTGGAAAAGTGGTAGCTTATGCTTCTAGACAGTTGAGGCCGTATGAAGTCAATTATCCTACTCATGATTTGGAGTTGGATACGGTAGTGTTTGCATTAAAGATTTAGAGACATTATCTTTACGGTGAGAAGTCAATCATTTATACGGACCATAAGAGTCTTAAGTATCTCCTTACCCAAAAGGAGTTGAATTTAAGACAACGGAGATGGGTGGAATTGTTAAAGGATTATGATTTCTCAATCAAGTATCATCCTGGAAAGGCTAACGTTGTGGCAGACGCGTTAAGTCGTAAGGTTGTATCAGAGTTAAGAGTAATGTTTGGTCATCTCAGTTTGTATAAGGATGGCAGTTTGCTAGCGAAACTTCGGGTGAAGCCTCTGTGGTTGGAAAAAATCAAAGAAAAGCAATTATCCGATGAAAAGTTGGGTCCTTTAATACAACAAGCTGAAAGTGGTGTAATAGGAGATTTTGGTTTGAACAAAGATGATGTACTGTGTTTTCATGGAAGGGTTTGTATGCCCGAGGATTCGGATATGAGGCAAATGATTCTTCTAGAGGCGCATAGTAGCCCTTATACTATGTACCCCGGAGGAAATAATATGTATCGGGATCTCCGTGATAGTATTGGTGGCCAAAGTTAAAATGGGAAGTTACTGATTTTGTGGGAAAGTGTTTGACTTGTCAATAAGTAAAGGCGGAACATCAATTATCGTCGGGATTGTTGCAACCAGTAAAGATTCCATTATGGAAATGGGAGCGGATAACGATGGATTTTGTTAGTGGGTTACCCTTAACACCTACTAAGAAAGATTCATGCAGGTGGTAGTAGATCGATTAACAAAGACCGCTCATTTTCTACCGTTCATACGGATTACTCATTGCGAAGTTGGCTAAATCAGATGTATCTCAAATCGTGAGGTTGCATGGGGTACCAAAGGTTCATCATATCGAACATGGATCCTAGGTTTACATCACGGTTTTGGAAAGCTTTGCATGAGGCTCGGGTACAAAGTTAAATTTCAAGACGGCTTTTCACCCTCAATGATGGTCATCGAAAAGAGTAATCCAGATTTTGGAAGACATGTTAAGAGGTTGTGTGATTGATTTTAGAGGTAGTTGGGAGGATTTTCACCGTTGGCGAGTTTATGATAACAATGCCTATCAATCTAGTATTCAGATGGCACCCTATGAAGCGTTATATGGTCGTAGGTGTCGTACTCCTACTTGTTGGACTGAATTAGGGGAACGACAATTGTTAGGTCCTGAACTGATATCTAAGACGAAAGAAAAAGTAAAAGTAATTCGAGCACGGTTAAAGGAAGCTTCGGATAGATAAAAGTCGTACGCAGATCTGAAGTGTAAAGATATCGAGTTTTCGGTGGGAGATCAGGTCTTTTTGAAAGTTTCACCGTGGAAAAAGATTTTCAAATTCGAAAGGAAAGGCAAGTTGAGCCCTAGGTTCATTGGGCCGTACAGTGTGTTTAAGCGTGTAGGACCAATGGCCTATCAACTTGATTTACCTCCGGAATTGAGTCAGATTCATAGTGTTTTCCATGTTTCTATGCTGAGACGCTATAGATCGAATCCATCGCACATAGTACTGGTAGAAGAAGTGGACTTAAGGCCAGATTTGTCTTTGAGGAGGAACCAGTGAGAATCTTAGATCGAGATGTTAAGGTGTTAAGAAAGAAGACCGTTCCGTTGGTCAAGGTTTTATGGCGTAATCATGGAGTGGAGGAAGCTACTTGGGAGCCTGAGGATGCAATTCGACAACAATATCCTCATCTTTTTTAGCCAGGTACATTTCGAGGACGAAATTTTCTTTAAGGAGGGTAGAGTTGTAACATCCTAAAATTTGAGTATTGATATGATGCATGTTTTGGTGCTTAATTTGTGTATAATTAAAATTTTGCATGTTTAATATAGTCTTGAAAAGACTTGAGAACTATTCAGAATTTGAATAAATTTTAGTAAGGAGTATTTAATTGAAGTGGAGCAAGTGACTTTGAGGTTTAAGTAGATTTATGTGATAAAAACTAGCATAAGATGAGCTAGTAGCAAGGTGGTGTTGGCGCATGCATGTTTGCTTGAGGGGAAAGGTTCGAATCTCCTAGCATGCATTTTGAAAGCTTTTATTTTTGCTTTCCTTAGCAAGTGTCGGTCATGGATAAGGTTAAGGGATGGGTTGGATATCATTTTTGGTAAGAAAACCAAAGGAAAAAGGTAAGTAAAGGTTTAAGGAAAAGAATCTCATGAATTAAGGTGATAAAGGGACATAAGTCATGAAACAAGGGCTTTGTTTTGGAAAGCTTTGAATGGCTAATTGTTCATGAACTTGGATGATTTTTGGGGCTAGGGAGGTTGGCTGAATTTTGTTAGTAGTTTGATAGGGATTAGGAGCTAGTTTAGTCATTTGGTGTTTTTTTCTCAAAGCTTGTTTCTCTCTAATTCTCTCCTCTTAGCCGAATGTTTATTGGACAAAAGCTAAACCATTTTTTTTTCTCTTTTCTTTTGGCCATTTGAGTTTTGACCATTTTGGTCTTATTTTGTCTATTCTCTCAAACCATTCCTCCTAGTGCCGAAATCACCAAGGCATTGGAAGGCCATCTTCTTTTTCTTTTCACCCTTGCTGAATGCACACAAGCCTCAAATTCAATTCTTTGTTCATCTTCCATTCTTGAAAAGAACCGAAACATAAACACCCTCTCTTTATTCTTTTTGTTCTTCTTTCTTTCTTTTTGTTAAGAACACTCAAACATCATCATTTTCCAAAACCTTTCATCATGGCCGAATGTTGATGGTAAAACCTTAGCCGAATCTTTCTTTTATTTTTAATCTTTTCTCCTTCAATCAAATCCTTCTTTCTTTGTAGTGGTATAGTGGAGTGCCGATTTCTTTTCTACATCTTAAGTTGATCATAGCTATTATAGATGGGGTGAAAAAGGAGATTTCATTAGTCAAGGTAAGGGATTATTTCGAAAAGGGATTCTATTTTTTATCCTTCTATTTTGATAAGATTGTATTGATTAAATCGATTTTATCATAGGGACTCTATCAATCGACTTCCACCTTTTGAATGAAAGAATCTTATGGTAAGCCAATCTCACTCTTAAAATTAATTTGTGGTGATAAGGAAATATTAGTTTGACTAACAATTATTTGTCAATGGAGGCAATCAAAATAGGGACGAAAAGGGCAGTAAATAGTGTTCGGAAGAGGGGTGGTTCCATTATTCCCCCTAAGTTTAAGAGAAGGACTGTTTCGGGAATTCGAGATTTTCCACTGGGTTGTGGACCCTCATCCGGCGAAAATCAATTATTCGAAGTCATACGTACCCTCGAACCATTGTTTACTCGTGGTACTGAACCTTTGATCGGAGAGTAATCGTAAATAGTGGTTGTTCAAGATTCCGAGGGTAAGATCTAGATCGTTCAATATTAGAATAGTTTAATATTAAATTTTAGTGTTCTAATCCTTCGTAATGTGTGTTTAGATATCAACGAGCGGGAGAGTGTAGTTCTCACCGTAATCAGGTGTGTAATCTCACATTGTATCTCATGGGATAGATGACTATACAGTAGTAAAAGTTGGATTAAAAATCGCAAAGTTGGTGAAATCGAAAAATATGGTATTATCGACACTTTAGTGTTAAGATCATGAAATCGGTATTAAGATCGTGAAAATTTTGAAATCTCCCTTAATGGCTAAAACGATAATAAGTGAAAATTTGGGCCATATGTGATATTTGACAAATTTGGGCCATATGTGATATTTGACAAATTTGGGCCATATGTGATATTTGACAATTTGGGCCATATGTGATATTTGACAAATTTGGGCCATATGTGATTTTTGATAAATTTGGGCCATATATGATATTTGACAAATTTGGGCCATATGTGATATTTGATAAATTTGGCCCATATGTGAATTTGACAATTTGGGCCATATGCGATATTTGAGAATTTGGGCCATATGTGATAATCGATAAATGGGCCATAAGTGAAATTTGATAATTGGGCCATTTATGATAATTGATAAATGGGTTATATGTGATATGTGTTTTTAATGGGCCAAAATTGATCAATTATAATATGGTTTTCTTTACAAATATTTTGTTATGCATAAACATGGTTGCATGGGTTGGGATCAATGACGAAGAGAAGAAAGGCTTGATGCCAAAATTCTAGATAGGTGACTCTGTCACGATGGCCGTTGCCCTAAATCTAGATCGGTGGTTCTACCACAATTATTTAAATGGCCGTTGCCACAAATATTATATTGGGCTTAAAGCCTACTTTGGTGTGTTGGTAGGGTGGGTGACTAAAGCTCCCCACAGGTGTGCTGGTTGGAACGGGGGTGTGTAGCGGATGGAAAGCTAGGTTTGGTTTTGGAAATTGCATATCATTTGCATTTTTTTATGCTAAAATTTTTATATTTGAAATGGGCTTAGGCCCAAATAAATGCTTAAATGGTCTTGGCCCAATGGAGTATGGTAAGTGAGTTACACACTGAGTTTTAAGTAACTCACCCCATTTTTTTACCCCTCTCAGGTAATAACAATTGATGGAGACTTGAGTCGAAGATGACTTTGTGGGGAGGCTATACTACAAATGGTGGTTTATAAAACTTTAAGACTTCTTTTATAATTTTTATTAAGTACTATTTTTAATGGCGATGTAATAAGGCCTTTTAATTATGGATTTTATTATGTGGATGGATTTATTATGCTTTAGTTTTATTAAGTTGGATTGATTTAGTTTTTCATAAATGATTTTCTAAAACTTTCGTATAAAATAAAGGTTTTTCTTAAATATTTTAAAACTCGAACTCCTTTAACTCTTCGTTAGAATATTTTGATTAAATAAATTTCAAAATTTTAATCAAATACTACTCTATAGATCCAATGATAATCTCTTGTGTTTTTAATCAAGGATTTCAAATAAACCTCGATTTTTTTCGATAAAGTCATTCTCTTAATCGTTTTGGAATTTGATTTCTATTTTGTTAAATGATTTGAATGTTCGTTAAATTTGTGTGGCATGCCAAAATTCGGGCTTAATGCATAGGCCGGGTTTGGGGTGTTACATCTCAAGTCATTGAATGACCCTTGATCACGACGCCTGTTCTCCCTCTTGAAACTGTAATAGCATGCCATTTGCATCTTAATTATTTACTAAATTCACACAGCTTGTTATCGAATTCGTTTAATTTCTATTTATGTAATTGTATACACTTTTAATATTTCCAATAGAAAACCATATACCTTTTAAACATTATAGCATCATCTTGTACATATCACTCATTCATATAATAATTTCCAATTCATTCTATACCACATATCTATCTCGTATTAATCACAAATCTCATATTTTCCAATTTATCTCTTTAAATGCCATAAGTCATTAAAATTTTACATGTATGTAATTTAACAAATATAATCATACAATTCAAACATAATATAAAATAATGTGTTAAGTTCTATATGAACCTACCTAGAAATACTGACGAGAGACAAGGTGTTAGGGATTAATCCAAAATTTCTCCTTTTTCTTGATTATCTACTAATTTATTCAAATCCCAATATATAATAATTCATTACAATTTATTAATTTCAATAGCCTAGTATCATCCTAATATAGGTATAATTCAGTTAATTTTCACTTTTTAGAAGTTCCCTATAACCGAAATTATCAAAACTTAACAATTTAGTCATTTTTTCATCTCTAAGTTTTAAGGTTAACATTTAAACATCAAAGGCTTCAAAAACCATCAATGACAATTTTATAGTTTATCTTTAATAGTTTTGAAATCTAACTCTCAGGTTAGCTAAACCAAGTTATATGTTTTCAAAAACATAAAATTTATGAAAATCGGGCTTAGAAAATCATACCATGCAAGCAAGAAACGTTTGAAGCTCAAGCTTTCTTCCTTCTTCAAGGTTTGGCCATAAAAAGATGAATAGGAGAAGCTATATGACTTTTTTTTCTTTTTAGTTTATCTAATAACATATGTTTTATTACTCAATTATATAATTATAATATAATTTTAACATTGTTTATAATAATGGACACACCTAACCTTCGACTAACATCTATAGTGGGCCATTTTCCATTTTAACCCTTGTTCAATTACCATTTAAGCTCTTTAGCAATTAAAATCTATAGCAATTAACTTTTATAACTTCTACGATTTAGTCCTTGTATCTTAATTACTAGCCAATTAATAAAATCACCAGAAAGAAATCAATATAACTCTACAATAGACTCGTAAATATCAATAAATAATATTTACTAACTCGATCATCGAAGAATGGAGTTTTGAAACTATCATTTTCGATACTACTGACAATAGGTTGTTACAAGGGGTGCTTAGTAAAAGTAGGCTTGCCTACTTTCAAAAAGAGCACTATCATATCTAAAATTGTTGATTCTGCATTTTTGGGTATGCTCTAAATAGTGTTGCATAAATATTCATGTTTTTGCATGATCATTCCATATATAAATCTAAAGATGTTTTCTTTGAGAATGTGTTTCCTTTAAAGAAATCTAGCATAAGTACTGATATCCACTTAGATGAGCATATTTCTTCCTCTAATACATATAATAGAGACATTCTTAATAATGATGTTGAACCTAGGAGGAGTAAAAGACAAATGACTGCCACTAGTTTCGGACCTGATTTCCTTACCTCCTTTTTATTTGATATTAGTGATAGACTTGATAAGTGATTCTATTGCTCATGCTTTTTTTATAAATGAGGATCCAAAAACCTATAATGAATCCATAGAATCAATAGATGCTAGTTTTAGAAAGATGTCATTAATAATGAGTTAAAGTCTATTATGTCTAATCACACTTGGGAACTAGTAGAATTGTTGAGAGGCTTTAGACCTACTAGAAATAAATGGATCTTTAGAAAGAAAATTAGAATAGATGGGTCAATACAAAGGTATAAGGCAAGACTAGTTGTAAAAGGGTTCACTCAGAAATTTGGAGTAGATTATTATGTGACACCTAGTATGAAAGATAAAGTTTGCAGACTCAAAAAATCTTTGTATGGCCTCAAATGATCTCTAAAACAATGGTATGAGAAATTTCATAAGACTATTCTTTGTTTTGGTTTTATTGTTAATGGTAGTGATGCATGTGTGTATTCTAAGATGTTTGGTTTTGATTGTGTCATCATATTTTTGTATTTGGATGACATGTTAATTTTCAACTCTAATATAGAAGTCATTAACAAAACAAAAAAAAAATTCTATCTATCAAGTTTGATATGACTGATTTGGGAGAGGTAGTTGTAATCTTACGGGTTAAGGTAGCTAAATCAAAAAAAGATATTTGTTTTAAACCAATCTCACTATATAGGGTGTAACACCCCTTACTCGTATCCGTCGCCGGAATAGGGTACGAGGCATTACCGAACTTAATCACCTATAACCGATCATTTTCGAGTCACAAATTTCCATCCAAATTTAAAACTTTTCACATTCAATCATAGAGTCCCTAATATGGACCTACGAGGCCCAAAACATGCTTTGGAAGCGGTTTGGGACTAAATCGAGAACTTTGGAAAATTTCACAACACTTAGAAAAATTTTCTTCAAAATCGGGTCACACTCAATATACATCCTCAACAACTCTTATACATGCATAATTATATCTAATTATCATACCATACCATTGAGCCAAACTTAGTCATTCGACATCAAGACTACTTGCACATTCAACCATTAGGTATTTAGGCTATAACCCACAACTCATCATGTATCATGCAAACACATCTCACATCACAAGACATTGGCATATAAAAAATATATATAGGATTACAATCAGTTAGCCAATATAAGCCAATTAGCATGACTACATACTACAACAACCTTTAACCATTACAAGCCAATACATTTGGCCAAAACATAATAACACATACACAAAATGACTAAGTCCCTATACATGCCATAGACTTAAATTACTTGAAGGCATTGATACCATACAAAAGCTTGATAGTGTGATAGAATCTTCGACGATCTCTAACCCGAGCTAGCCTCTATGACACTATAGGACAATGGAAAGGAAGGGGGTAAGCTATATAGATTAGTAAGCTCTTATGAAAATAATAAGCAATTTATTAACATGTTTTCAATGATTATCACAACATGTTCTCAAGGTAATACAATCATAATTGCACATAATTTCACTATTTACTTATGTTCATCTCAAGCTGTCTACTCGAGCCACCGTCACTAAATTTATTATATCTTGAGCCACGGAACTCCAAATTAAGATCCGCTATTTTTTCCTAAAACTAGACTTATATATCTTCTTGCCAGAAAATTTTCATAATTTTTGGTTAAGCCAATAAGTACAGTTTATTCTTTAAGGTCTCCCCTGTTCTGTTGTCTGACAGTTTCGACCCTTCTTCACTAAAAATTAATTATCTCTTCGTACGGAATATGGATGATGTTCCCGTTTATTTCTATTGAAGGTAGACTCATTAAGAAATTTAAGTATATAAATTATAAACCATAATTATTTTTATAGAATTTTTAGTGATTTTCTAAAGTTAGAATAGGGGATTTTGAAATCATTCTGACCCTGTCTCAAAAAATTCAAATATCTCAGAATATGAAGTTCTTTCGCTTACACCATTTTATGCGAAAATAGACTCAATAAGCTTTAATTTCATATCTTATTCAAATTATAATTCAATTTCCACCATTTTTGGTGATTTTTCAAGGACACATAACTGATGCTGTCCTAAAACTATTTTATTGCAATTTTTACTCTTTCGTAATTTCTTTGTATTAACTCTCATTTACACACATATAACACTAAAGTATATCCATAGTTAGCCATGCCAATAGCTAGTCATCATCAAATATTTACAAGTCTTCATTGTAACACTTATTCCATATAAACCTTACCAAAGTTCGATCACATATCGAGCACATTGCTCATGAATATATATACACATGTACCTGCACTTATTCATCACGTAGTCATATTCAATTACACTTAGTCGTTACATGATCACGTGTATTTTCACTTAGTCAATTTCCCATTGAACTCATCGGAATAATAACAGATACATGGTGGCCTGCATATAGTACCACCCTTGTAGCCGAAGCTATATGGTGCACATAGAAGCCTGCACTTATTACTACACATGTGACCAAAACCATCACTTAAACATAGTGGCCTGCACTTAGTACCACACATGTGATCGAAGCTATCGGGTACGCATAGTAGCCTGCACTTAGTACTACACATGCGACCTATCCATTTGGTACACGTAGTAGCCTGCACTTAGTACTACACACGTGACCTAAAACCATCTTGTAGCTCTCTTGTACACATAGTGGCCTACACTTAGGACCACACATGTGACCTAGCTTGTAACACCCCTAACCCGAAATCGTCATTGAAATAGGGTTAGGAGGCATTACCTAACAATCGAATCATTTCACATCCCATTTATGACACAAAGTCAACCATTATCATAACACATCAAAACATAATCAAATAGTCCCTTATTGAAGCCTACAAGACCTTAAACATATGCTAGAGAAGGGTTGGGACTAAACCGGAACACATACAGAAATTCTTGGAAATTTAAAACTTTTCTAAGTTTCAGGGGTTACACGCCCGTGTGGGCAAATCGTGTGCCTCCCAAGGTTGTTAGACACACCCATGTGTCCTCCCCGTGGTCGAACCTGACTTAACTCCACGGCCACCAAACATGTCCATGTACCCTTGCCGTGGTCAATCCTGACTTGACTCCACAGTTACCAAGCACCCCCATGTGCTAAGGTCGTGCACTCATAGGCCATATACTGACTTATTCACAGGGCTACTAGGCACACCCGTGTGCCATGGCCATGTGTCCTTAAGCTAGCTACCGACGTAGCCCCATGGTCACTAGGCACGCTCGTGTGCCACAACATATGACAAAGTAGGCCATATGCAAGGCCAATTTGCCACTCATACAAGGGTCAACCCTACAAGCACATTTAAGCAAGTTTACACACACAATTTGGCAACCAATTTCGTGTAAGTGATCAACATATAATCTCATACAAACTCATTCACAACCATGTTAACTAATAGACTAAATTGCACCACTTGAACACATTCCACACCAATATGATTCATTCCCAAATTCTCTAATTCATACTAGCATCATACCAACACAAAGTTTACCATTCATAAGTCATTTTCTTTACTCATAAGCCATATCAAATATGCATCATATTTCAATACCATTCATGTTTAAAGCCAACACATATGTCTAGCCACATCACATGGCTATTTACACAACTCAATAATGATTCAAATAACTAGCCTATACATGTCATATTTCAACTATGTACATCTTTTCAAAAGTACCCAAAATAGATTGCCGATAGTGTGATTGAGATGCTAACGATCCCCAATCAGAGCTAGCTTTACTGACACTGTAAAACAGAGAAACAAATCACACAGTAAGCTTTCCAAATCTTAGTAAGTTCGAAATACAATACAATTTATCTCATCAAATCAAACCAATGTATAAAATAAACCATCACATAGATCAATTTTCTCACATTCATACCATATCATCCATGGCTAAAATTCTCATTCACCCATTCATAGCTTTATCTATAAACTCATCAACCACAGAGGTTCAATACATACCTTAGCTAACACATAGTTATTCAACTTCCAAGCTATTCAATGCTCAATATTACATGTCGATCATCCTCAGATATTTGTTCAATTTAATCGCACACTCAGTGCTATATACATGATCGAAGTACATTCATCAACGCACACTTAGTGCCTAATCTTTTAACCGACTTATCTCGGTATCACACACACAGTGCCAAATCAATAAGTCGTACCTTTCATAACATCACACACACAGTGCTATTCATCTCTATTTCAGTTTTAATTTCAATTTTGCACACTTAGTGCTATATAACTTAATTTCACACACAGCATCTCAAATCTCATAATCATATACATATTCAATTCCTAATACTAAAACATATCTTAATAACATGTATTATATCCGAACTTACCTCGGACGTCAAACTATCGAAACGATCGATTAATCGAGCACTTTATATTTGCCTCGATCTCGATCTGAACCTCTCCTTTCTTGGTCTATACACATTCAAATTCAATCCATTCAATCATAAACTCATTCAATTTAGTCCACACACACACACACACACACACATTTAGGGCATTTTACAAAATAGCCCTCACATTTTCATATTTTGACACTTTAGTCCCTATTTCACAAAATCATCAAATAAACAAAATTTCAAAACACATATACTAGCCGAATTCTTCCCATGCTAATACAAGCTCATACATTTCATTTATTACACAATTTAACCCTTCAATTTCTCATTTTCCCAATTAAGTCCAAAATATTCAATTTCACTAAAAATCCCAATGTAAACTATGTTAATCCAACACCAAGTTTTCATATCTCACTATCAACTAACACATAGCTCAAACATTCATCAATGGCTCATCAAAAAAACATCATCAATTCAAAAAATTACAACATGGGTTAGTTAGAGCACAAAGCAACGGTTATGAAAACATAGAAATTATCAAAAAACCGAACAAAATCTAACCTTAAATCAAGCCAACTTCTAGCCGAAAATACTAAAGCTTAAAACCCCTCTTTTTCTTTCTCAAATCGGTGGAAGAAGATGACTACTTCCACTATCAATTTTCTTTTGTTTTATTATGAATTAACATCATTAATTCATTTACAAATTTAACCTTTTTTTCTAAAACATTTTAAACTTATTTACTTAAGGGCATAACCGTCCATGCTTATCCATTATCTTTATTAATAGGCTAATTGCCTCATAAAGCCCTCATATTTAAAAGACAACAACCCTTAGGTACTTATAAATTAGCACACAACTTTTGCATCTTATGCGATTACATCCTTTTTCTTAATTCAGCACACAGTCAATAAAATATTCACACAGACTATGTCACATATAATCAACACCAAAGATAACATCAAAATATTATTTTGACCTCAAATTTGTGGTCTCGAAACCACTGTTCCGACTAGGGTCTAAACCAGGCTGTTACAACTCTCCCCCTTACCGAAAATTTTTCTAGCGAATAGTTGTGGATATTGCTCTCTCATAATGTTCTCAGGTTCCCACGTAGCCTCTTTAACTCCGTGTTTGTGCCATAACACTTTCACTAAGGAAATTATTTTGTTCCTTAATTCTTTAATCTCTCGTGAGAAAATTCAGATCGGTTCTTCATTATACAACAACTCTGGTTGAATCTCAACCTCAGTAGGAGCAATCACATGAGACGGATCAGATCGGTACCGTCGAAGCATCAAAATATGAAAAATGTTATGAATCTTTTCTAACTCAGGTGGCAACATCAATCTATAAGCAACCGACCCAACTCGTTCACTAAT
Organism: Gossypium rotundifolium; assembly: GCA_025506655.1. NCBI lineage: Eukaryota > Viridiplantae > Streptophyta > Magnoliopsida > Malvales > Malvaceae > Gossypium > Gossypium rotundifolium. The sequence continues at coordinate 56,231,617 of CP106725.1, forward strand.
CTCATACGGTCCGATGAACCTCAGACTCAGCTTGCCCTTCTGGCCAAATCAAAGTATTTTCTTCCACGGAGATACTTTCAAAAACACTCTATCACCAACCTCAAATTCAATATCTTTTCATTTCAAATCTGCATAAGACTTTTGACTATCTGAGGCCGCTTTCAAACTGTCACGAATTACTTTCAGTTTCTACTCAGTCTCTTTTATAAGATCAACCCCGTGAATCTTGTTGTCTCTTAGCTCAGTCCAATACAATGGAGTTCGACACTTTCGATCGTTAAGAGCTTCATATGGTGCCATTTTGATACTAAATTGAAAACTATTATTGTACGGGAATTCAATTAACGGAAATGTTTTTCCCACGTATTCTCAAACTCAAGTATGTAACACCTCAACATGTCTTCGAGAGTCTGAATGATTCTCTCAGATTGACCATCCATTTGCGGATGAAACGCAGTACTGAAATGAAATTGTGTGCCTAAAGCATCTTGTAATTTCTTCGAAAATCGTGAGGTAAACCTAGGATCTCTGTCAGACACTATAGATAGTGGTACTTCGTGCAATCTCACAATCTCAGTAATATACAATCTAGCCAATCTATCAAGTGAATAATCTATTCTTACTGGAATGAAATAAGATGATTCCGTCAATTTGTCCACTATCACCCAGATTGCATCTTTCTTACTCAGAGATAAGGCCAAACCCAACACAAAGTCCATCGTGATCCTCTCCCATTTCCACCTAGGAATCATAATCGGTTGTAACAAACCGGATGGAACTTGATGTTCAGATTTAATTTGCTGACAAAATAAACACTTTGACACAAAGTCAAAATGTCTATTTTCATACCATGCCACCAATAGAACTGTTTCAGATCATTATACATCTACGTACTCCCTGGATGAACAGTCAAATGACTATTGTGAGCTTCATTCAAAATCATCGAGATTAACTCTAAATTTCTCAAAACACAAATCTGATCTCTAAATCTCATACAATCATCACTATCTACTCGAAATTTTGATTCAGCATTCGATTCACATTGAGTTTGTTTAGCCATCATTTCAACATCATTTTTCTGAACATCACAAATCTGATGTACAAACATCAGCTTTACTTTCAATTTAGCTACACCGCACTATCATCACACAGATCTATCTGAGTACTCATAGATCGCAAAGCACATAACGATTTTTGACTCAAAGCATCACCTACAACATTAGCTTTACCCGGGTGGTAATCTATCACAAGTTCGTAGTCTTTCAATAGTTCTAACCATCTCCTCTATCTCAAATTCAATTCTTTCTGAGTCATTAAATACTTCAAACTCTTATGATCAGTATAAATATGACATTTCTCACTGAATAAGTAGTGACGCCAAATCTTTAATGCAAACACAATCGCAGCTAACTCAAGATCATGCGTCAGATAATTCTTTTGTGCGACTTTAACTGTCTCGAAGCATAAGCGATGACTTTACCTTCTTGCATCAGCACCCAGCTCAAACTATTCAACGATGCATCACTATAAACTATAAATTCTTTACCCGATTCAGGTTGAACTAACACTGGCGCCTCTTTCAACAACACTTTCAACTATTCAAAACTCTGTTGGCACTTTTCTGACCACTCAAATTTAACATCTTTCTGTAGCAATTTTGTTAACAGAGTAGCAATCATCGAGAAACCTCTTACAAATTGTCTATAATATCCTGCTAATCCCAGTAAACTACGAATTTCAAACACATTTTTCAGAGGCTTCCATTCCAAAATAGTAGAGATTGTGCTCGGATCAACTCTTATTCCTGCAGCTAATACAATATGCCCAAGAAAACCAACCTCACGTAACCAAAATTCGCATTTGCTAAACTTGGCATACAATTGTTTCTCACGCAGGGTTTGTAGCACAGTTCTCAAATGCTCAGCATGCTACGTCTCATCATACGAATAGATCAAAATATCATTAATGTACACCACAATAAAATGATCCAAATATAGTCTGAATATCCGATTCATCAGATCCATAAACACTGCAGGAGCATTTGTTAGTCTGAAAGGCATCACTAAGAATTCGTAATGTCCGTACCTCGTTCTGAAAGTAGTTTTTAGCACATCGGATTCTTTAACTCTTAACTGATAGTAGCCTAATCTCAAGTCTATCTTTGAAAACACTGTAGCTCATCTCAGCTGATCAAACAAATCATCAATACGAGACAACGAATATTTATTCTTTATCGTCACTTTGTTTAACTATCGATAATCAATACACATCCTCATAGTTCCATCTTTTTTTATAAATAACACAGGAGCTCACTGGGGTGAGAAACTCGATCGTACAAATCCTCTATCAGTCAACTCTTACAACTGAGATTTCAACTCTTTCAACTCGGTTGGTGCCATTCTATATGGTGCTATCAAAATGGGAGTGGTCCCCGGCACTAATTCAATACCAAATTTGACTTCTCGAATCGGAGGTAATCTCAGTAACTCTTCAGGAAACACATCTGGAAACTCACATACCACAGGCACAGTTTCAACTTTCTTTTCTGACACTTTTGTATCAATCACGTATGCCAAATAGGCTTCACAACCTTTTCACATATAGTTCATAGCTTTCATTGCAGATACAATAGCTGGTAATCCTTTCATGTCACTGGATTTAATTTGAACTATCTCACCATTTTGACTTTTCAACTCAATACTCTTTCTTTTATAATTCACAGTGGCATTATGTAGAGTAAGCCAATCTATACCCAGAATTATGTCAAACTCATCGAATGGTAACAATATCAAATTAGCCGAAAAACAAGCATCCCGAAACATCAATGGACAGTTCTTGCACACCTTATCCACCAAGATACACTTGCCTAAGGGGTTCGACACTCTAACCATAATTTCAGTAGACTCAACAGATAGAGTCTTACTCAATACTAGATTCACACACACATAGGAATGAGTAGATCCTAGATCTATCAATGTAATGACATCAGTATCAAATAAAGAGAAAGTACCGGTAATAACGTCTGGAGATGATGCTTCCTCTCGTGCACGTATAGCATAAGCTTGGGCAGGTGTTCTCGCCTCTGACCTCATAGCTATGTCAATAGTCCCTCTTTGACTTCCACTCACATTCCCTACATTTTTGGGTGGTTTACCCCTAGTCGATACATTACTTGATCTCACATTCTGAACATCTTCCTCTTCGACCATCTTTGGGCAATCTCGAATAAAATGATCTCGGGATCCACATTTATAACAAACTCTATTGTTGTACTTGCCCTAGCATTCTCCAACATATCATCTTCCACACTGTCTGGACTTAGGTTTGTTATTCTTAATGCTTCCAACACTTGAGTCAATCGGAGCTTGAGTTCGTGAACCAGTACTTTGTCTCGAACAATCTTTACTTGATGTCCAAACGAAGCATTTGAATGATTGCTTGCATCTCTAAATCTCTTTGTAGAAGATTGAGAAAACTTATTCATCGATCTCTTTCTTTCATCACGAGCTTCAGAATCAGCTTTCTTCTTTTCTTTACTGACCTCCTCAGCTTTGCATGCTATTTCAACTAGCACAACAAATTCATTTATATCAAGTATCCCAACCAACAATTTAATGTCTTCATTCAATCCCTTTATGAAACATTTTCACATAGTAGCTTCAGTCGAAACACATTCTCTCGCATATTGACTCAATCTCACAAATTCCCGTTCGTACTCAGTAACAGACAAACGGCCCTGTTTCAGTTCTAAAAACTCTTTGCATTTCTGATCAATGAAACATTGACTAATATACTTTTTTATAAACTCGACTTGAAAGAAATCTCAGGTGATTCTCTCTCGAACCATAGATATCACCGTCTTACACCAATTATAAGACGTATCCCTCAACAACGAAATAGCACATTTTATACATTCGTCCAGAGTCAATGACATTTCATCAAATACTCAAAGGGTGTTCTCAAGCCAAAACTCAGCTCGCTCAGTATCGTCATCAGATGTGGCCCTAAACTCTTCAGCCTCGTTTTTTGAATCTTGTCTACAGGAGGTTTTTTCAATCTAATCGGATCTGTAACTTGTGGCACAACAGGTACTTGTGGGGGTGGAGGTTGTGGAGCAGCCGGATTTGTTCGAACGAACTCCGTGAACCACTCTCTCATCATTCGGAAGAAGGCTTGCTTAGCCTCTCTTCCCTCACTACTTTCATTTGGCCTAGATGCGACCGGCTTGTCCCTTGAGCGGGAGCAGGCGTTTCACGTAATCAGTAATTGCTAGATCAAGATCCATTACAATATGAAAACACATTTTTAACTTTCAGAATTCATCACACTATCGCAATTTCATATATGGCATGTATAGCTAGACTCACACGCGCTACTTAGTCTGAGAATCAACTAAACCGTAGCTCTGATACCAATAAAATGTAACACCCCTAACCCAAAACTATCGCCAAAATAGGGTTAAGAGGAATTACCTAGCAATCGAATCATTTCACATCCCATTTACGACACAAAGTCAATCATTATCATAACACATCAAAACATAATCAAATAGTCCCTTATTGAGGCCTACAAGACCTTAAACATATGCTAGAGAAGGGTCAAGACTAAACCAAAACACATACAGAAATTCTCAAAAATTTAAAACTTTTCTAAGTTTCAGGGGTTACAAGCCCGTGTGGGCAAATGGCTGTTAGACACACCCATGTGTCCTCCCCGTGGTCGAACCTAACGTAACTCCACGCCACCAACCACGTCTATGTACCCTGGCCGTGGTCAATCTTGACTTGGCTCCACGGTTACCAAGCACCCCCATGTACTAAAGCCGTGCACTTATAGGCCATATACTGACTTATTCACACAGCTACTGATAAACCAAAATAGTAACATATTTTAATCCCACTTTTAGCATGTTTTTGGATGATTTTTCCCTTTAATTATGGAAATAGGTGCTCCTAATCCTTTGTTTTCGCGTTTTATACTTAGTAGAGCACCGGAGGATGAAAAGAATAAGAAACGAGCCAAAATAAAAAAATGGGCCAAAATACGAAATCCACACGGCCTAGGCACAAGACCACACGGCTGTGCCTCGTGAGAAAAGTCGACCATGGCCTGGACCCTAAAATACATTATCGTTCCTCATTAATAGGGTTGACCACGGCCTGGCCACGATTTACACGGGCGTGTGCCATGGGCGTGTCTTTGTCGCAGGAAATAAGAATTCTATTCGATTAGGATACTTAGAGGAAAGAAACATATTCCAAAAGCCTATATAAAGACCCTAGAGGCCAACCTTTAAGGGGGCGTTCAGCTAGGCCAAAGAATTGAGCCAGAGCATTTAATTTTAGGGATTTACTCGAAGAAAGTCAGTTGATTCATCTCAAGAAGCCAGAATCATACTCAAGACAAAGGATCTCTCATTCAATTCCTTCAAGGGGTTTTAGGGATTTCTTATGTTTTGTTTTATCTTTTCTTCTGAGATGTTTTCTTTTACAATTATGAACTAAACCCTCAAATACTTGAGGGGGATGAAACCTAAGATGGATCTTGTTATTGTTATCTGAACTGAATGATAAATATTTGATTTGTTTTTAACTATGTGTTCTTAATTCTTATTTTGGTATTTTCGGGATATTGATTCAAGTGTGATGTGCTTAGGCAAAGGAGGAAGAGACCCTATCTAAGAGTAGATCCAGCATAGTTAAGCGGAGTTGCTCGCGCGCCTAGAGATAGGGTGACAAAAATCTACCGAATTAGGGTCAAACCTAATATGGCAATCCATAGATCGAATTAATAAAATTTTAGGTTTTTAATTAGAAAGAGATTTCAATTAATAAACCTAAGGTTAGACGTTAGTAGCCTTGAAGAGAGGTATTAATATAAATTAGGGAATCCTACGGATCAAGACAAATGAATAAATCGTCCGGTCCAGAGTTAGATAACAAGTGAAGTCTAAGTGGATTCTTCCTCAAGTATTGTCTAAATCAATCGGTTTTCCCTCAAGTCGTTCCCCAATTTCTTCTTTGTCTTAGCACCTTTAGCTTAGTTAATTAGTTAATTTTAGATTAGATAAAAATCCACTTAATTCTTAGGCTAAATAATAGAAAAATAGTTAATATTAATACTTTTGGTTCCTTTGGGTTCGACAATCCGATCTTGCCGCTAGCTATACTACTATTCGATAGGTGCACTTGCCTCCATCGTTGTCTTAGTTAGTTTCCAGGTTCGATCATTCTTCTTATAAATTTTTAAGACTCGATAGACACGATCTAGTTTTTGGCGCCGTTGCCAAGGAACTAAAAAATTAAGAACGCTCAATTTTTATTACTTTAGCCATATTATATTTTATTTTACTACAATTAAATTTTATTTTTATTTTTCTAAATTTTTTTTCTTTTTATTTTTCTCTTTTCCTAGCAGGTACCTCTAGTTTATGACTAGAAGGAACCCAACAGGACCACTACTTTATGACAGTGATATTGAAGGAACCGTACGCAGAAATCATAGAGAAGTAAGGTGAGGCTTAGATTACATACAAGAAGAGCAAGAAGACGAAATCAATACCACCGAAAGGATGGCTGAGAATAATCCGCCACATCAAGATATGGTCGATCATCATGCTCCTCAAACTATGTATGATTATGCTAAATCTAATTTAACAAGAGCTGAATCGAGTATTGTTAGGCCTGCTATAGCCGCTAATAATTTTGAATTAAAACCTAACACTATACAAATGATTCAACAGTTTGTTCAATTTGATGGTTTGCAGGACGAAGACCCAAATACTTATTTATCTAATTTTCTAGAATTTTGTGATACCTTTAAAATAAATGGCATTTCTGATGATGCCATTCGTCTTCGATTATTCCCCTTTTTTGAGAAATAAAGCCAAACTGTGGTTACATTCTCTTCCATGAGGATCAATCACTACATGGGACCAAATGACCGAAAAATTTTTACTAAAATATTTTGCACCGGCCAAAATGGCCAAATTAAGGAATGATATCTCTTCTTTTGTGCAGATGGATTTAGAAACATTATACGATGCATGGGAGAGATATAAAGATCTTTTGAGGAAGTGCCCACACCATGGCTTACCCTTGTGGTTACAAGTCCAAACTTTTTACAACGGTGTGAACCCCTCAACCCGGTAGTTAATTGACTCGGCAACCGGTGAAACCCTTAATAACAAAACTCCTGAAGCGGCTTATGAATTCATAGAGAAAATGTCACTGAATAACTATCAGTGGCAAAGTACAAGGACAAAGCCAACTAAAGCAGTGGAGTTTTCAATCTCCATGCAGTTACCATGCTATCAAATCAGGTAGAGATGATGAACAAAAAGATTGATGGTTTGTGTGGTTCTTTCCAGGTACACCCAGTAATGCAATGTGACTCGAATCTAGGAGGCATGGCGAATCCTGAGTACCCATCCTACAATTTGGGCATGGAAAGCGAACAATTAAACTATACGGGTAACAATTTTAGACCTCAGAATAACCCCTATACTAATACTATAATCTAGGTTGGAGGAACCACCCCAATTTCTCGTGGGGTGGCCAAGGAAATCAGAGACAACAACCACTCCCTCCAAACTTCTAACAACAGCCCTACCCACAGGAAAAGAAGCCGAACCTTGAAGAGATGCTGACAAAATTCATAGTGGTATCTGAAACTCGTTTCTAAAACACCAAGACAACACTTAAAAATCAACAAGCATTGATTAAAGGAATCGAGAACTAGTTAGGGCAACTCGCAAAGCTGATCTCAGAATGACCACTAGGTAGCTTGCCAAGTAACATTGAGACTAATCCCAGGAAGAAAATTCAAGCCATAATAGCTCATGACAGTGAAAGGTTAGTCGAATTTAAACCTAAGCCAAAGCAAGAACATGTGGCAAGTGAAGGTAAGGTTAAGGTAAGCTATGAAAATCCAAAACCAATAATTAAAGAGTACAAACCTCATATACCTTACCCTAATGCGATAAAGGAAGACGACACAGAAGAATAGTTTGATAAGTTCCTTATACTCTTAAAGAAATTACATATTAACTTACCACTTCTTGAAGCTCTTTCGCAGATGCTAGATTCAAGGAAATTTTTCAAAGAGCTCTTAACAAACAAGCGAAAGTTAGACGAGAAGTCACATGTGGAACTAAACGCAGTATGCTCAGCAATGTTACAGAACAAACTACCACAGAAATTAAAAGATCCTGGGAGTTTTACAATTCCATGTCTAATCGATAGTTTATCTGTTGATAATGCTTTAGCTGATTCAGGGGCAAGCATCAATGTTATGCCATCTAAAATGTTTAAACAGCTAGGTCTAGGGAAACCTAAGCAAACTAGGATGAGTATTCAATTAGCTGATAAGACTATTCACATCCCTAAGGGTATAATTGAAGATGTACTAGTCAAAGTTGATAAATTCATATTCCCCGTAGACTTCGTTGTTTTATATATGGATGAAGACAATAGTATCCCCTTAATATTAGGAAGACCTTTTCTAGAAACTAGCAGATCTAAAATTGATGTTAGCACAGGTGAACTCATACTTCGTGTAGGTGACGAATCAATCAGTCTTCAAACTCTCGACTCAGCTAGGACATCGAGTGAAAAAGGTGAGGACTTAAATTCCGTTGATAAGCACCCAGTTAAACTTCCTCGCACCAATAAGAAAATATCTCATGAGGAACGATGACTTCATACCGATGAGCTAGATGAGTGGGAGACACGTTTCAAGGAGAAATCAAACTCACACGTAGTGAAACCGAAGGAAACCCCAGAAGAACTTAAAGGAACATCAAATCACTTCAAAATAGGAGATCAGGTATTATTAGATAGTACAGACCCACAAATCGTCACATCAAACCTGAAGATAGCTGAAGAGATCCCCTTTACGATACTTAATGTTTTCCCTTACAGAACAGTTGAGGTAAGTAATTCTACTTTCGGTACATTAAAGTAAACTCCACTCGACTCAAATTATATGATGATAGCACGAAAAGGATTTTTCACTCCTTAGACTGTCGTGAAGGTACAAATGAGAGGTAAGTCTAGCTTAAGACTTTAAACGAGCACTTCTCGGGAGGCAACCCGAGCACTAACCCTATTTATTTTTATTTCTTTTAGCACCTAACTACAGTCTAACCAAGTTAATGAAGCGCATATTTTCACATCACACGGCCTTACACACGGTCGTGGTTGTGGCCGTGTAGATGCTACGGATCTCCGTACGTACATGGCAGAGATAGTACGAGCAGGACGAGAAAAATATATTTGAATCACAGACTCACCTAACACCACGGTCGTGCGACATAGCTATGGCCAACACTGATGAACCTACACTGGTGTGGCAACTTAAACACAAGGAGTGGGAGAAGCGATTGAACCACCACACAGCCGTGCGATTTGGCCGTGTGACACAACACACCCTCGATACACGGGTGTGGGGATGCACTAGAACTGAAAATTTTCTATTTAAAACACCCTCTCCCTTCTCACCCATTTCCTATCCACTCCCCACTTCTCTCCATCTTCACTCTCTTCCTTCTTCACTCCATAAAAGCCTCAATCTACGCTTCAACAATGTCGAAGAAACGAAAAGATCTGAGTCCTATCTCCCTGTGCGAGACAAATTAACATAAGTTCATGCCGGCCGCTTCATTAACTCGACAAGCCAAAGGACAAGCCAAGGGTCTTTGAGACCATTTAACTTTTATTTTACTTTTCTCTTCTCCTTTATTTTCTTTTTCTTTATATTTCATATATTAAATTTAGTTTATTTTGTTTTAGTTTCTTGGTTTTAGGTTCTAAAGGCTGCCAGGGAATCACACACCACGGCCATAGAAATCACCCACCTCGCGAACCATCTACCAATAAGGACTTTCTAGTCCATCCATCTTCTCTCTTATTTTTATTTTAATTCATATTTTCTTTATTGTTATCTTTATTTACTTTAATTATATAATTAGTATAATTTAAATGATTATTATTATTTCCTAGCTAATTCTTCACGAGTTACGCAATTTCTTCATCTAGCACAGGAATTAAAGGCGCTCCATCCAACTTATCTTTAACCTCCGAATCAAGTTTCCACACTTCCAACTCAAGGGATCCATCCAAAAATTTAGGAAGTTTCACCTTTCTCCCTCTCTTTTGATTTTCTTATTTTATGATTATTATCCATCTTTGTGCATTGAGGGTGATGTACATCTTAAGTGTGGGTGAAACACCCCAAACCCGGTGCACAAGCCCTGATCGGATCTGGCATGCTCCTTGAGTAAAACGTAGTTAAGCCTCGTAATGACATTTTGAAAATCTTGGTGGTTTTTGAAGAAAATAGATGCGGGATTGTTCTCAAGTTAAAAATTGAGTTGAAATTTAATTTTGTACTAAAACGATAATTTCATATTTCAAAAGTTACAAGTTAAAGAAATGCCTAATTTTTAAAGTTTATTATTATTATTAACTTGAAAATCGTAGGCGTTTGAGTTTCAAAATAATTGAAGTTGTTCGTATCATAGTAGAAATTTAAAACACATAAATAAAACAGTTAAGTGATAATGGCCTTATTACATCAAAATATATTCCAAAATAAACCAAAATAAACTTAATAAGAAAACTGAAGAAAAATTGAGCTGTGCATGGCCACCACTAAGTTCCTGCCGACCCGGTCTATTCACTGAGTGCCATCTGCAAAAAGTTAGCCACGAAGGGTGAGTTAACAGACTCAGTGTGTAACAACCATCACCGACTCCTAAAACATACAAGGCATATCATATCACATACGAGCAAATATAAGCAATGATGCAACCCAAACCCACCTAGATATCCATCCTCTACACATCACCCGTACCTACCAATCACACCGTGGGGATTACTAAATCGACCCTCCATTCGCTACACACCATTAAAGGCAGTCACTGCGGTCAACTGCACATCACCCTTATAATTGTGGCATAGCCACCAGATAATGTGACAGAGTCACCAGATTCATAATATGTGACATAGTCACCAGATAATGTGGTAAAAACCACCAGATCACTTCCCCTTTAACATAATCACCTATATGCCCATGCAACATACAAAACATGCTATTTATCATGCAATTTACCTTACCCCCAAAATCCAACGGAATTCCACATATTTTCACATCAATGTTATTAAACATTATTTACGAGTGTTAAGGGGTAACGTACCTGAATACACTGTACCATTAAATGGTACCCTTAGCCATGTTTATTTGTCACTTCACTAACACATGATTAACATAATTATTATTAAACTATCGGGAATTAGTGTAGGGTTACACACCTGATTTCTAACGCGATTACCAAATCTCAAAAATCCCGATCTAATGCTCTAGATCCCTTTTTCCTACATTCGGCCAACACTAAGCATATTAGCAAAGAGCCATTCGGCTACACAGCAAATCCCGAAGGGTTAACGCGACCAAAATCTTTACCTTGCTGCCGATTTGGTTACCAACCAAATCCCAAAACTTCGTGATGATTCCCCTTTGCAATCGGCTAAGCACTAGCACACTCATACGGTTAGTTTTTGACTTTTGAACGAATAAGAAATAGATCTGAAACACTAGAAACCTTACCTAGATTGCTTAGCCAAATCCCGAAGAACTGTCGAAAACCACCTAAGACACCATAGTTAGAATCGGCATAGTCTTAGAACAAAAAAGGTGGCCCTTGGCCGAATGGTATGCCTTGCTTACCTTGGATCTTGAATCTCGAAAAGATCTCCTTCTATTGTCGGCTACAAAAGAATCCCGAAATCACCTTCATGGTTTCGGCCAAAGAAACATAGGGGATTAGAGTCCTTTATTTCAGCTAATCAAAAGGGAAAAAGGAAAGAAATTGGAATAGAAGAATCCTTACCAACTAGCAGATCTGACAGAATAGAGTCTGACGGATTCGGCCAATACTCACGGAGATAAGAGAAAAGGGTTGAGGATCTATGGTGTTTCAGCTATGATCTCAGCAAATGAAGAGAAAAGTTCTTCCAACTTTTGAGAATGGAAGAATCGATGCAAAGAAGAAGAATAATTGAAGCCTTGTATGGTTTTCGGTTTTTGCAAGACTAAGAGGGTAGGTTTCGATTTTCAAACGAAAAAAAAGAAGAGAAGAGAAGCGGTGAAGGTTTCGGTCAAGAGATGAGTAGAAAGACTAAGTAATTTGGACTTAGCTCCCCTATCTGTAATCGAATATGCCCTCTCCAAAGTCCCTCCATTCGGCCAACTCTACCTCCCTCATCCAAATCCCCCTTTTCACTCTACCTTAGCCGAATCTCTAAGCTGTCAGACCCAATCTATACTTCCCCCATCAGAGTCCTTGTGCCGTCTACCACTGCCCTTCCTTGCTGAAAAATAAAACTCCAAAACGCTTCCCTTGCTGCTTGAACCTAGGCCCTTCTCACTCCCTGTGGCGTCACCTTACAAGACCCTAAGTGGCGCCTCCTTGCCACCTTACCACTGGGTTATTTGTGTCCTAAACCACACAATAATCTCCTTAAGGCCTAGCTCCCTTAGTTCCCCTTTTTTGGGCTTAAAAATCCAATAACTTCTAAGGCTCCTACCTACATACCAAGGTTCTTGAAGCCCCCAAATCACATTCAAATCATACTCAAGCATGCAATCACATTCATTAAGTAATAATGCATAACCCCTAAATCCCGAATATTACAGTTCTACCCCCTTAAAATAATTTTGACCTTGAAATTACCTGGTTAAAATAAGTGAGGGTATTGCTGTCGCATTGTTTCCTCTGGCTCCCACGAAGCTTCCTCCGATCCATGGTTTTGCCACAACACTTTGACCAGAGGGACTGATTTCCTCCATAGCACATTTACATCCCGTTCCAAAATTTGAATCGGCTCTTCCTCATAGGACAGATCTGGTCTTAGCTCCACCTCTTCAACTGGTATTATATGAGATGGATCCGATCGATAATGACGAAGCATCGAAACATGAAACACATCGTGCATCTGCTTCAACTCCGAAGGCAATTCTAACTGATACGTTACTGGTCCAACCCGCTTCAGAATATGATAAGGTCCTATAAACCTAGGACTTAACTTTCCATTGCGACCAAATCTCATCACTTTCTTCCACGGTGAAACATTGAGAAACACATAATCTCCCACAGCAAACTCAATCTCCTTCCGCTTAAGATCTGCGTATGACTTTTGCCGGTCAGATGCCTTCTTCAACCATGTCTGAATTACTTTAACCTTTTCTTCCGATTCTGCCACCATTTTTGGACCCAAAACCTGGCGTTCTCCCAATTCTGTCCAACATGTAGGAGTGCGACACTTCCGTCCATACAGCACTTCGTACGGTGCCATCCGAATACTTACCTGATAGCTATTATTGTATGCAAATTTTGCTAAAGGCAAGAACTCCTACAGTTGTTTCCTTAGCCTCCAAGGCACTGATCAACATCAAAAAGCTACACACCCTTTTCTTACCGTTTTCTCTGCCTTAAGGACAGATACCACATTCGACAAGCAATTTCGTCTCTCGCCCATCACCACAACCTCTTTGTCGTCAGAAGTTCTTAACGACATGTGCTTAGCAGCACAATCCACATTCGCACGGTACTTCACTAACCAGTCCATGCCTAAGATTATATCAAATTCCTCGAATGGTAGCTCCATTAAGTCAGCTAGAAACTGCGCCCCCTGAACTTCCAAAGGTAATGCCCTAAAGAGTTTGTCTAATACTACTGATTGCCCTAAAGGACTAAGTACAATCATCTTTCTAGGTACAGTCTCAGAGTTTACATGTAGAGTTCTAGAAACCTTACTAGCAATGTATGAATGAGTTGACCCAATATCTATCAACACAATAAAGGGTAATCCAGAGATAAGGAACATACCCGTTATGACATCAGGTGCGTCATCATCCTCCCTCCAACGAACTGCATACACTAGATCCAGTTGTCTCGCCTCCGTGTTACCAACACCTCTGCCCGGTGTTCCCCGACCTCTTCCAGAGCCATTACCTCTGCCAGTCGGACCACGACCCCGCGGTGGCTGCTGTCCACCTCTTCCAGCCTGATTAAGACCCTGGCTTATTGGTCGGCTCCCGTCTATTTTCATAGGGCAGTCCTTAACCATGTGATCCTTGGACCCACACTTGAAACATCCTCCCATCTTCTTCCAACACTCTCTCAAGTGCATCTTTCCACACTGAGCACAAGTACGGTACTGTCTTTCCATAACAACTTGTTGACCTCGCGACCCATCCGTTCTAGGTCTCTTTTGGACATTCCCAGATGACCCTGATGATCCAAAACCTCTCTTTTGCCTATTCTTGTTTGTGTTCTGTATCACAGACTCCTTAACTCCTTCAGCTACCTTAGCCTTTTCTACCAACACAGTAAACTCCCACTCCTGCTGTGGAGCAATCAACAATCTCAGGTCATCCCTCAGTCCGTCCTCAAATCGGACACATCATTTATGCTCCGTAGCCATGATGCCTCGAGCATATCGGCTCAACCTTAGAAATTCTGCCTCGTACTCCACTACAGACTTATTCCCCTAGACCAGCCTCAGAAACGCCTTCCTTTGCGCATCAACATAGCTAGTCCCAATATACTTCTTCTGATAAGCCGCCTTAAAATACTCCTAAGTGAGATCATCTGCTGTAGCACCATCCCGAACCATGAGCCACCATTGGTATGACTCATCACGGAGTAGCGACACTACCCCTTTCAGTTTCTCCTTAGTAGTTAGGTCCAAATCATCCATAATTCGCTCCGTCGCCTCCAACCAATACTCAGCCGTATTGGGCGCCACACCATATATACCACAGAAAAACTCAGCTCTATTGGCTTGGAGTCGCTCGGGTACAGATTTCTGAGCTCCCATACCTCCACCTGCTCCAGCCACCCTCTCAAGAACTCGCAGCATCGCCTGCGATACTGCATCATCCCCCATCTGATCCTAGTATTCAACACCAGTAGCTGGTGGTGGTGGCATTTCATTCTCGGACCCTTGACCAGACCTAACGGATTCTGACACGGTCATTTGGCCTCTACCTAGGCCATGCACATTATGACCACGTCCTCTAGAACTCATTCTTCTGAATTGCATTTATCTGGTTAAGAATTTTATGAATCATTATTTCTTTCCACCGATTTATCGCGAACAGTCTTATGATTAATAGTTCTAAAAAGTAGTTCTTTCGAATTCATACACACACTACAGTCTCAAGTTCATTCATTCAATCATCACCATTCATGAACTTGCGTTCATTACAGAGAAGGGTTGTGGTTGTCATTGTTGTTGTTCTCCACTACCCAAGGGTATTTTCGTAATTTGTCCTATAGGGGTATTTTGGTAATTTTCCAAATTAGGGTATTTGAAAATTTTGCAAAATAGGGATTTTTGGTATTTTTTACAAAATAGGAATATTTTGATAAGAAGATTCGAGGGTAATATGGTAATTTTATAGACTGAGGGTATTTTTGTAATTTTACAAACTAGGGGCATTTCGGTAATTTTGTAAAATATGGTTCCAAATGATTTTACGAAATAAGGGAAAATTGGAAATTTTCAATTTGGGGGTACTTTGGCAACTTTCCATACTGAGGGTATTTTGGTAATTTGTACAGGTTATGGGTAATTTGGTCAATTTGCAAATCAGGGGTATGTTGGTCATTTTTTGAATCAAGGGTACTTTGAAAGTTTTATAACCAGGGTTTGAATTTAGGATTGTACAAAACAAGGGGATTGGTCCCTTTCGGGTTTTAATTATTGAATTTAGCTTTGTGATTTAGTCCTCTTGGTTAGGGTGAACCGTCACTACACACCGTGTAGGATTCGAGGAGAGGAGGTGAGTCACTAGGACTGTTTAAATACCAAGCTCCCCTAATCCAATCCTAGACATGCGCACTGTGGTTGCCACACCCTTAACTCGGTGACTCACTCACGTGTTTGTTTGGTTAGACTTTAAATTTTATGTAATTGGTGTTGGAGTAACCTAATCCTAGGGTTCAATAACTCCTAATCTACTAATCTACGTCCCTATAATTCCCACATACAAATCACACAAGGGTTAGGAGTACTTACCTGGTGGACTTCGGGTCGGAGACTCAGGTGCCATGCCAGAAAACCTGCTCATTCTCTTGTAAAACTCAATTTCCAAATAAAGAAAAATGTTTTGGGCCCAAAAGCCCTCAAGGCCGAGTTTTGAATCGGGCTCTGATACCAAAATTGAAACACCCCAAACCCAGTCCACAAGTCCTGACCGGATCTAGCATGCTCCTTGAGTAAAACGTAGTTAAGCCTCGTAATGACATTTTGAAAATCTTGGTGGTTTTTGAAGAAAATAGATGTGGTATTGTTCTCAAGTTAAAAATTGAGTTGAAATTTAGTTTTGTACTAAAACGATAATTTCATATTTCAAAAGTTACAAGTTAAAGAAATGCTGAATTTTTAAAGTTTATTATTATTATTAACTTGAAAACCGTAGGCGTTTGAGTTTCAAAACAATTGAAGTTGTTCGTATCATAGTAGAAATTTAAAACACATAAATAAAACAGTTAAGTGATAATGGCCTTATTACATCAAAATATATTCCAAAATAAACCAAAATAAACTTAATAAGAAAATTGAAGAAAAATTGAGCTGTGCATGGCCACCACTAAGTTCCTGCCAACCCGGTCCATTCACTGAGTGCCATCTGCAAAAAGTTAGCCCACGAAGGGTGAGTCAACAGACTCAGTGTGTAACAACCATCACAGATTCCCAAAACATACAAGGCATATCATATCACATACGAGCAAATATAAGCAATGATGCAACCCAAACCCACCTAGATATCCATCCTCTACACATCACCCATACCTACCAATCACACCGTGGGGATTACTAAATCGACCCTCCATCCGCTACACACCATCGAAGGCGTCACGCTGCGATCAATCGCACATCGCCCTTATAATTGTGGCATAGCCACCAGATAATGTGACAGAGTCACCAGATTCATAATATGTGACATAGTCACCAGATAATGTGGTAAAAACCACCAGATCACTTCCCCTTTAACATAATCACCCATATGCCCATGCAACATACAAAACATGCTATTTATCATGCAATTTACCTTACCCCCAAAATCCAACGGAATTCCACATATTTTCACATCAATGTTATTAAACATTATTTATGAGTGTTAAGGGGTAACGTACCTGAATACACTATACCATTAAATGGTACCCTTAGCCAAGTTTATTTGTCACTTCACTAACACATGATTAACATAATTATTATTAAACTATCGGGAATTAGTGTAGGGTTACACACCTGATTTCTAACGTGATTACCAAATCCCAAAAATCTCGATCTAATGCTCTAGATCCCTTTTTCATACATTCGGCCAACACTAAGCATATTAGCAAAGAGCCATTCGGCTACACAGCAAATCCCGAAGGGTTAACGCGACCAAAATCCTTATCTTGCTGCTGATTTGGTTACCAACCAAATCTCAAAACTTCGTGATGATTCCCCCTTGCAATTGGCTAAGCACTAGCACACTCCTACGGTTAGTTTTCAGCTTTTGAACGAATAAGAAACAAATCTGAAACACTAGAAACCTTACCTAGATTGCTTAGCCAAATCTCAAAGAACTATCGAAAACCCTCTAAGACACCATAGTTAGAATCGGCATAGTCTTAGAACAAAAAAAGTGGCCCTTGGCCGAATGGTATGCCTTGCTTAACTTGGATCATGAATCCCGAAAAGATCTCCTTCTACCGTCGGCTACAAAAGAATCCGAAATCACCTTCATGGTTTCGGCCAAAGAAACATAGGGGATTAGAGTCCTTTATTTTGGCTAATCAAAAAGGAAAAAGGAAAGAAATTGGAATAGAAGAATCCTTACCAACTAGCAGATCTGACAGAATAGAGTCTGACGGATTTGGCCAATACTCACGGAGATAAGAGAAAAGGGTTGAGGATCTATGGTGTTTCGGCTATGATCTCAACAAATGAAGAGAAAAGTTCTTGACTTTTGAGAATGGAAGAATCGATGCAAAGAAGAAGAATAATTGAAGCCTTGTATGGTTTTCGATTTTTGCAAGACTAAGAGGGTAGGTTTCGGCTTTCAAATGAAAAAAGAAAAGAAGAGAAGAGAAGGGGTGAAGGTTTCGGTCAAGAGATAAGTAGAAAGACTAAGTAATTTCGGCACTTAGCTCCCCTATACAGAACCGAATATGCCCCTCTCCAAAGTCCCTCCATTCGCCAACTCTACCTCCCTCATCCAAATCCCCTTTTCACTCTACCTTAGTCAGAATCTCTAAGTCATCGGACCCAATCTATACTTCCCCATCGAGTCCTTGTGTCGCCCACCACCCCTTCCTTGCTAAAAATAAAACTCCAAAACGCTTCCCTTCTTTGCTCGAACCTAGGCCCTTCTCACTCCCTGTGGTGTCACCTTACAAGGCCCTAAGTGGCGCCTCCTTGCCACCTTACCACTGGGTTATTTGTGTCCTAAACCACACAATAATCTCCTCAAGGCCTAGCTCCCTTAGTTCCCCTTTTTTGGGCTTAAAAATCCAATAACTTCTAAGGCTCCTACCTACATACCAAGGTTCTTGAAGCCCCAAATCACATTCAAATCATACTCAAGCATGCAATCACATTCATTAAGTAATAATGCATAACTCCTAAATCCTGGATATTACAGTGGGGGTGAAAGTTTATTAGAAAAAGTGCCTAACTTTTTGCATTATTCTCAAATCCCTGAATGATATTCTATCTTAAAATAATTTTCTCATATCACTAATTAGAATGAAATTCTTGTTGATTCATGATTTTTATTGATATGTTTTAGATTAAGTCATTGATATTTGTGCAATGATGATTTAAACTTTAAGATACTAGAGAATCAAGCATGATGAGTCTATCTTTAAAAATTAAAATTCCGTTAG
This sequence comes from Gossypium rotundifolium, assembly GCA_025506655.1. NCBI lineage: Eukaryota > Viridiplantae > Streptophyta > Magnoliopsida > Malvales > Malvaceae > Gossypium > Gossypium rotundifolium. The sequence continues at coordinate 56,250,563 of CP106725.1, forward strand.
GTTGTCTACCTGAATCTAAATTGTTATCTTGAAGTTTGAAATTTACGAGGTTGACATCAAAATACCAATAATTTTTGTGAGATTTTGAGCCTTTTAGAGCATACATTCTTTTCGTGCTCACTTTATTGATTATGAGTGTGTCAACATTGGTTTGTTATTCTAGAACTTGCATCGATTATACATGTCAAGACCACACTATTGATTTGATATACAAAGATGATTAAGGCACCTAGGATTTAACCCACTTACTCCACTAAAAGCCTACCCTCATAATTGACCTCTAGTGAACCCCTTTGATCGTAACAACCCTTTTTATTGACTCAACCCACTAATATTAACCCGAAACCCATTTCATATTTTTTATCACCATTCCTTTTGACAACCCTTCTATCGAGATTTGTTTCGATTAGTTGCCTAATTAGATTATTTCAGTTGTTAAAGTTCTATTTTATATTGATTTGTTCTTAAAAAAATTCAAAGTATATTCATTATTAGTTATGTGATTAAGCGAGCCTATACATTTAATTTCAACATCTTGAAGAAGAAGCTCGTATTAATAGTATTACAAGTTTTCAATTGATGTAATTATTTAGGTTATTATTCATTTTTTCTTGTTAGGTGATTGTCAATTCAATCTCGATTCTAACCCCTCTAATTCAGCCTTTATCCACACCTTTAACCTAAGCCCCGTTACAACCCTTTTTAAAGACCTTTTGATTTGTGTATCATCTCATTTTACAATGGTGGAGATTTGATTTTCAAGCAAGCCTATGGTAATAACTTTTCATGTTCGACTTTTGAGAGCTTAATTTTTGAACCTTAAACACCTTGAGTGATTTGAGTGAATCTTTTGTGAGGATGTCAACTTTTGTCGATTTTGAATTAAAGGTGATTATTTAGGTAAAGGGAAACACCTATGTTTTCATGTTACAAACTCATGACTTTGATTGTTTGAATCTTTAGGACTCTTTAAGCTGAATCATCCATGTATAAATTATCTATGAATTATGATGAGACATTATTGATGAATATTATGAATTGAGGAAGTTCGTTTTAATTATGACTTGAGAATTTTGCTTGAGGACAAGCAAAAGCTTAAGTGTGGGGGTATTTGATAAACAAAAATTTTAACATATTTTAATCCCTCTTTTAGCATATTTTTTATGGTTTTTCCCTTTAATTATGGAAATAGATGCTCCTACTCCTTTGTTTTCATGTTTTATACTCAGTAGAGCACCGGAGGATGAAAAGAACGAGAAATAGGCTGAAAACGGCAAAAATGGGCCAAAGTATGAAATCCACACGGCCTAGGCACAAGGCACACGGCCGCGCCTCGTCAGAAAAGTTGACCACTGCCTGGACCCCAAAATCCATGGCCGTGCCTCATTAACAGGGTTGACCACGGGCTGGCCACGATTTACACGGGCGTGTTCCATGGGCGTGTCTCTGTCGTAGGAAATAAGAATTATATTCTATTAGGATACTTAGAGGAAAAGAAACATATTCCAAAAGCCTATATAAAGACCCTAGAGGCCAACCTTTAAGGGGGCGTTCAGCTAGGCCAAAGAGCCGAGCCAGAGTAGTTAATTTCAGGGATTTACTCGAAGAAAGCCAGTTGATTCATCTCAAGAAGCCAGAATCATACTCAAGATGGAGGATCTCTCCTTCAATTCCTTCAGGGGGTTTTAGGAATTTCTTATGTTTGTTTTATCATTTCTTCTGAGATGTTTTCTTTTACAATTATGAACTAAACCCTCAAATACTTGAGGGGGATGAAACCTAAGATGGATCTTATTATTGTTATCTGAATTGAATGATAAATATTTAATTTGTTCTTAACTATGTGTTCTTAATTCTTGTTTTAGTATTTCCGGGATATTGATTCAAGTGTGATGTGCTTAGGCAGAGGAGGAAAAGACCCTGTCTAAGAGTAGATCCAGCATAGTTAAGCGAAGTTGCTCGCGCGTCTAGGGATAGGGTGACGAAAATCTACCGGATTAGGGTCAACCTAATATGGCAGTCCATAGATCGAATTAATGCAATTCTAGGGTTTTTAATTAGAAAGAGATTTCAATTAATAAACCTAGGGTTAGATGTTAGTAGCCTTGAAGAGAGGGATTAATATAAATTAAGGAATCCTACAGATCAAGTCAAATGAATAAATCATCCGGTTTAGAGTTAGATAACAAGTGAAGTCTAGGTGGATTCTTCCTCAAGTATCGTCTAAATCAATCAATTTTCCCTCAAGTCATTCCCCAATTTCTTCTTTGTCTTAGCACCTTTAGCTTAGTTAATTAGTTAATGTTATATTAGATAAAAATCCACTTAATTCTTAGGCTAAATAATAGAAAAAAGTTAATATTAATACTTTTGGTTCCTTTAGGTTCGACAATCTAGTCTTGCTTGCTAGCTAGCTACTACTACTATTGTCGATAGTGTCCAGTTGATCATTCTTCTTTAAATTTTAAAACTCCACGATCAGCACTAGCACACCTGTACCACAATGTGTGTCCTTAAGCTAGCTATCGAATACAACTGCCGTGTGACAAAATAGGCCATATGCAAGGCCAATTTGCCACCCATACAAGGGTCAACCCTACAAGCACATTTAAGCATGTTTACAAACACAATTTGGCAACCAATTTCATGCCAAGTGATCAGCATACCATCTCATACAAACTCATTCACAACCATGTTAACTAATAGACTAAATTGCACCACTTGAACATATTCCACACCAATATGATTCATTCCCAAATTCTCTAATTCATACTAGCTTCATACCAACACAAAGTTTACCATTCATAAGGCATTTTCTTTACTCATAAGCCATATCAAAATATGCATCATATTTCAATACCATTCACGCTTAAAGCCAACACATATGTCCAGCCACATCACATGGCTATTTACACAACTCAATAATGATTCAAATAACTAGCCTATACATGCCATATTTCAAATATGTACATCTTTTCAAAAGTACCCAAAATAGATTGCCGATAGTGTGATTGAGATGCTAACGATCCCCAGATCCGAGCTAGCTTTACTGACACTGCAAAGCAGAGAAACAAATCACACAGTAAGCTTTCCAAAGCTTAGTAAGTTTGAAATACAATACAATTTATCTCATCAAATCAAACCAATGTATAAAATAAACCATCACATAGATCAATTTTCTCACATTCATACCATATCATTCATGGCTAAAATTCCCACTCACCCATTCATAGCTTTATCTATAAACTCATCAACCACAAAGTTTCAATACATACCTTAGCTAACACATAGTTATTCAACTTCCAAGCTATTCAATGCTCGATATTACATGTCGATCATCCTCTGATATTTGTTCAATTTAATCGCACACTCAGTGCCATATACATGATCGAAGTACATTCATCAACGCACACTTAGTGCCTAATCTTTTAACTGACTTATCTTGGTATCACACACACAGTGCCAAATCAATAAGCCGTACCTTTCATAACATCACACACACAGTGCTATTCATCTCTGTTTCGATTTCAATTTCGCACACTTAGTGCTATATAACTTAACTTCGCACACAGCATCTCAAATCTCATAATCATATACATATTCAATTCCTAATACTAAAACATATCATAATAACATGTATTATATCCGAACTTACCTCGGACATCAAACTATCAAAACGGTCGATTAATCGAGCACTTTATATTTGCCTCGATCTCGATCTGAACCTCTTCTTTTGTGGTCTATACACATTCAAATTCAATCCATTCAATCACCAACTCATTCAATTTAGTCCACCCACACACAATTAAGGCATTTTACAAAATAGCCCTCACATTTTCACATTTCAACACTTTAGTCCCTATTTCACAAAATCATCAAATACACAAAATTTCAAAACACATATACTAGCCGAATTCTTCCCATGCTAATACAAGCTCATAAATTTCATTTATTACACAATTTAACCCTTCAATTTCTCAATTTCTCAATTTCTCAATTAAGTCCAAAATACTCAATTTCACTAAAAATCCCAATATAAACTATGTTAATCCAACACCAAGTTTTCATATCTCACTATCAACTAACACATAGCTCAAACATTCATTAGTAGCTCATCACATAAACATCATCAATTCACAAAATTACAACATGGGTTAGTTAGAGCATAAATCAACGGTTACGAAAACATAGAGATTATCAAAAAATCGGATAAAACCTAACTTTAAAACAAGCCAAATTCTAGCTGAAAATACCAAAGCTTAAAACCCCTCTTTTTCTTTCTCAAATCGGTAGAAGAAGATGAATACTTCCACAATCAATTTTCTTTTGTTTTATTATGAATTAACATCATTAATTCATTTACAAATTTAACTTCTTTACTAAAACATTTTAAACTTATTCACTAAAGGGCATAACCGTCCATGTTTATCCATCATCTTTATTAATGGGCTAATTGCCTCATAAAGCCCTTATATTTAAAAAACAACAACACTTAGGTACTTATAAATCAGCACACAGCTTTTGCATCTTATGCAATTAGATCCTTTTTCTTAATTCAGCACACAGTCAATAAAATCTTCACACAGAATTTTCACACAGACTATGTCACATAGAATCAACACCAAAGATAACATTAAAATATTATTTCGACCTCAAATTTGTGGTCTCAAAACAAATATTCTAACTAGGGTCTAAACCGGGCTGTTACATAGCTACCTCATTCGTATCTTTTCTATTCCGAAGGTTCAACCGGGAAATTTCTCACTTGTCGATATTTTTGTCAATTACATCAAATATTCAGCCACAATTCATACCATTTATCAAAATATGAAAACGTAAGTAAAAATGATGCATTATTTACATACAAACTTACCTCAGTAGCACAATCGGTGAAAAGGACTTATTCGTTATATTCTTTATTTTCCTCCGTTTTAGGTTCGAACCTCATTTTCTTTGATAATCGAGCTTGGAAGCTTGAAAAATCCTAGCCATGGTTTCTCCATGCAAATTTCGGCCATGGGTTGAAGATGGAAAAAAATTGGCTTTTAATTTTCTTTATTTAATCATTTAATCACAAAATGACTAAAATGTCCCTAACTTAAAAAATTCTATTTCACCTATTTCATGTCCATTTTTGTCCAAAAAATTAACCAATGGTCTACTTACCATTTAAGGACCTCAGATTTAAAATTTCATAACAACTGGACACCTCTAACATGTAGAACTCAACTTTTGCACTTTTTACAATTTAGTCATTTTGACTAAATTGAGTACCCAAACGTCAAAATTTTCAAACGAAATTTTCACGAAATCATTCCGTGAAATTATAAACCATAAAAATATAATAAAAATAATTTTTTTCTCGTCAGATTTGTGGTCCCGAAACCACTGTTCCGACTAGGCCCAAGTTTAGGTTGTTACATAGGGAAAGTGTTAAAAAAGTTTACTAGCTTTAATGTATTCCTTGTGAAGACTCCTTTTGATTTTAGCATACAACTAATAAATAATAAAGGAAATATTGCTTCTCAATTGGAGTATGTGACCTACCATCAAATGTAGTAGTTAATTCGGGAAAATTTCGTATTTAAGGAGCTTATTTTGTAGGCAATTTAGGATATTATATTACATTTCTGGTATTTAAGCCTTAGGATTAATTATTAGTAAAATAAGCATTTTTTCAACACATTTTATAAGTGTTTTGACCTAATACGCTGACACGGGCTTTAGGTAGTACTAATATGTTTAATTGAGTGTGTAGGATGAAGATTTATAGGCCTAATTGACATGGAAGTAAGGGACAAGTGATACACAAGTTTCTTGGGACATCAAAGCACAAAACAAATGACACAAGGTAGAATTTATATATTGTGTTGAACCATAGACACTGCGTGGCGTTATGGCACGACACAGGTTGACTTCCTACCCAAGTATGTCGAAGTTATTTTTGTCCGCACAATAAACTTTATACGAAGACCTAGGACATGTAGAAGACCTAATTTGGGTTGTCAACACTTCTATAAATAAGGCATTAAGAGTTTGATGTAACTAAGTCATCCTAAACACACTCAAAAACCCTAGTAGTTTAGGAGTAGGAGAAGATTAGTTTTCTTTCGGCTTTTCATAACTTATTTGTTTTTCATATTGGAATTAGTTTCGATTCAAGAGTTTATTTATTTTATCAAAGTATTACAGTTTATTTTCTCTTTACATTCGATCTATTTCTCTATTCCAATCGGTTGATTTGCTACTCCGTTCTCTATTTGATATCAAATCCATGATTATTCAAATCTCGTTTCTCTTCCGATTCAATCATGTTCTCTACATGATTTGTTACATTGAAATTGATATTGTGAATAATATGAGTGGCCAAATCCCTTAGGAGAGATTAACAAGTGGATGGGGATGTGATTAACAGAAGATTTAGGGTTTTCCCGAGAGGATTAGTTGATATAGATTACGTTTGACAACCCTAGGAAGTTATCATAGGCTAGAAGAGGTCGAGAGATAAGTCAAACCAAGTAAATCATAATTTATCTTGGTTGAGAGATAAGCGAGTATCAGCAAATCGATTAGTTAATTAGAGGCCAAGAGGTAATAATTTGTTAATCGATAGCTAATCCATCATAAAACTCTAATTCAAAGTTAATTACAAACCCTAAAGCGAGTTAATCTTCTTGATTGGTTTATTGATTTTTATCATTTGTCTATTTTTTTTATCTATTTGTTTTTGTTATTTACTTTTATCTCAATTATCTTTTTTATAGTTCATCGTAATATAGGAAATAATTACTACTACTTGAACTTATTACAATAAAAATGTTTTCATAATTTATTTCATCCTCCCTTGAGTACGATCCTCGGAATACTTCCAAGTGTTTTGTTGTACTAAACTATGTTACAATTTGACATGTCCACTTGCGAACACCTCTGTTCTAAATTCTTATCTTTTTGGTGTTATATTTTTACTATAAACAATAACTCACTTATAGGAGGTCAAGTTTTTGGCACCGTTGCTGGTGAGGTTTCAATAATAAATCGTAAAAATATGTTTTTTTACAATCAATAAGATAAGTAGGTGATCTACCGTAAATCGGTGTAGCAGATTAAACTAGTTTTCACATTTAAGGACCTCGAATACAAGCATTTTCATTATATTTTAGTTAAGTTTCTTTAGTTTTAATTACCTTCAATAAAATGTGCAATTTGAGTCTTTTATTGACCCTAAGGGCCGAAGGAGGCCTAAGGGAGAGCTAACATACCTTGTGAGTGTGTAAGAGACAATTAGAAGGAATTTTAGACTAATACTGGACGCTTGTAGCAACACGAGAGGCTTGATGTCGCAATGTAGATAGTGGAATGGAGAGAGTACGAAACTGCATTCAATGTCACGACATAGATTCAGGCTGTTGTGACATACCCCTAAAGATGTCTCAAGAAGGAGAATACTCTCACCTCTGTCGCAACACAAGTCTTGGTGTGTCGGGACATTGACTCTGGGACAAAAAATAAACACAAAATAGGGGCATTTTGGTCTGCACAATTGAACTTAAAGCTCGAGAACGTTAGCTGACCTAGGGTTAAGGACAACGGCCACCTGAAGGCTATAAATAGGCCCCTTTGGCACATGCGATAGACAACATTCATTAGCTTAGATTCTTTCTTGAGATTTAGTTTAGTTTCCTTGTTTTTTTAGGTTTTCTAGAGTTTAGTTTATTTGATTTTGTTTTATTTCAAGAGATCTGAACTGTGAACAAGAGCAACTGTGGATTCACAATTATTATCAATATCAATCAGTCTTTTCTTAAACTTTTCACTTCAATTCATTCATTATGTTTAATTCTTCCATCTATTCCATGTTGTTTATGAAAGCCATGAGGAACTAACCCCTCTGTGGGGGATTAGCGTGTGGAGGTATGATCCGTTAACTATTTTGTAGGGTCACTCAACAAATTAGCTATTTGGGAAAGTAAGAACGTGAAACAAACCCTGGGCCTGACAACCCTAGGAAGTCATCAAGGTAGGAATTAACCCAAAATCGGAATTGCCTGTTCGTGAACACCTTCACCCCAAGGCAGTTTGGATTGTGAGGTCAAATGATAAGTAGTTATTGCTGACTCATTATGTTAGTGGAAGATCGAAAGACCCTACTAGGGTAGCGACTAGTTGATTGACGAGGAACCTGAAGCAATAGTTGACGGAGATTACCAAAGCGAGCTAATCACCCATAATCGATATTTGATTTACTCTACTATTCTATATCGATATTTGATTTACTCTACTATTCTATCTCTTGAGTTTTATTTATTTTATGTTATTTTAGTATTATTTTTATAAAATCCATAAAAACCCTATTTTTGCTCTCTAATTATTATTTATTTAAAAGTACTAATTAGATCTTTAGTGTTTAGGTTAGAATAGATCTAGCACTCACCACCCTTGAGTACAATCCTCAGAGTATTCACCTACTTCGATGTAACACTATATTATAACTCGACCTGCCCATGTGCTAGGTCGTGTGAACATACTGACTTGCAAACCTTTACAAGCTACAAAGGACACAAGGCCATGTCACACACGACTGAGACACACGTCCGTGTCTTTGCCTGTGTGGATGAAAATAGGATATTTTACAAGCCATTTTTCTCACCCTTACCTACAGTAAAAAATGCACATGTATACCAGTCATAGCAAGGCACAAAAATCATGCATAATCTAGCTTTATACATATAGTATAACCACACTCAACCAATATGCACATAGGCATCTCAAATCACAACTTACAAACATGTACAACCAAGTACTCCATTTGGTCAAAATAAACAACTAACTTCCAATTTGATTTGCATCTATACGTACCATAACTCTTACTTGCCAAAACACAAACCATTTGGTACCAAAATGCCATTCTTTAACTAATATCAATTAACCAAAATACATATACATAACAAGGTACCAAATCACCACATGTACCATATATCATAAAGCATATATGCCATATACATATTCAACTAACATTTCATCTTTTATCATTCAAACAAACAAGCCAAACATTAACCATAATAAGGCTACACACATACATGCAAAACTTTTTCATTATACCATCAATATACCAAAACTCAACCAAGTCAAATGGCCATTTCAACATTCAAATACATAGGCCAACATTAACCAGAATACCTATACATGTCATTATAACCAAAATCAAAACATCCAAAAGTACCGATAGAATTGATGGATAGTGTGATATAACTCTAACAAGCTTCCAACCTGATCGAGCTTCCGATAATCTGAAAAGTAAAGAAAAACAACTACGTAAGCAATAAATACTTAGTAAGCTTGTATAAACTTTAATCATATCAATCCATTTCCAATATGAAATTTATACATATCAAGAATAATCATATATTGATACCACAATATTCATGAAACCAAATTCAACAACTCACAAAATGAGTAAATCCACGGCATCACTTATACATATTATCCCTAGCATAGTAGGATTTTAAACAACTTTAAACTCCTCCAAATTTATTTATTTTCATTTGCATTTCATTACTTTCCACACCCGTTCCATATGCATAACACACAATTCATAAGCATATTATTCAACCATAACCACAACTAGTGCATTTAAATATAGCCCTTTACGAATTAATCACATGATAAGCCATTTCATAAGAAATTACATAATTTAAACCTTACCACTCTTTCATGAGCACAAACATATTTTCATTTGAGCACTTACCATTTCAATACAACTTATAAGTAAACATAATACCATTCAACCAACAGCTTGGCACTTGCCTAAGCATCAAACAACAACACATGTTAGCATACTTGAACATATTTCATATAAATTCAATATTGATAACCTTATTTTCTTAACATGTCACACTTGAGTTTATTTCTCATCTCAATTTACATAATTTCCATGTATCAACATATCAAAGGTATTTATATATGTACATGTCATGATACATATCATTCTCTTACTGTTTCTTCATATACATATATCATCCATTTCAATATATCAATATATCATGTACCATAATTTCCATGTATTTCATGTATATACCTATATTAGTTCGTATCGAACACATATCATCTCGTAATAGAATATTTCCCGTTGAACCATTTAGAATATTGTTGGATACTCGAGTAACACATACGAGGTGTACTGAACTGTAATCCGTCAATTCATGTACATGTATACTCATACGAGCTCTAAATCGGTATGCACTTACGAGCTGTAAACGGTAAGCTCATGTGAGTTGAGTAACGGTAAGCTCATACAAGATGAAATTGATAACCCTAATTGCATGTCATTTGTATCCTACGAATTCTTAAGGTTCAAAAGGGACTCGGTAATCGTCGTACATCGTTGGATTTATGTCGTTTCATAACACGTTAAATTGCATACTAACATATATATTGATTTAATCAAAATATAATCACCAATTAGCATTTAATTTAATCAAAATTATACATAATATACTTCATCCAAACTTACCTGGCTAAATTGCAGAAATACCAAGGTTTAGGGGCATTTTGGTAATTTTCTATTTCCTCGATTTTCCACTCGATCTTGATCTAAATTAATAATTTCATTCAATATATTAATTTAGACAATAAAAAAATTATTTCATGCAATTTGGTCATTTTTTACTTTTTTTCAAAATTACCCCTAAAGTTTTACTTTTATTCAATTTAGTCCCTGAGCCCAAAACGTGCAAATTAACCATTTTTAATACAAAATCAAGCTAGTCGGATGTTCATAATATTCAAAACATGCCATTTATACAATAATTTTACATTAAAAAATCCTTGTACTTTTATTAATTTAACAAATTAGTCCCTAATCGAAAAATTCATCAAAATCACTTAACAAAATACTTTTAAATATAAATCAACATTCCAAATTCATCATCTAACGCAAAAAATCACAAGATTCATCAATGGAAACATTCAAAATCTTTAACAGTATCAAAATCGATGGTACAGGCTAGCTGCACCTAGTTGCAACGATTTCAAAAACATAAAAATTATTAAAAATGGATAAAAACTAGCTTACCATGCATGAATTGAAGCATGGCCAAACCTTGGTTCTTCTTACCGTGGTGTTTATGTGATGAAGATGTCAAATGAAGAAGAAAACTTTGTTTTCTTATTTTATTAACTTTTATTTCATTATTTTATCATTTTCTTTTAATAATAACATTAGAATATAAAAATCACATATAAAATTAAAAGAACATAAAGCTTTAATCGTCCACCAACTTAAGAATGGGTAATTTACCCATTAAGGCCCTCAACTATAATTCTTTAATCAATTAACATATTTAAACTAATAATTATTGACTTTTTCAACTTTTATGATTTAGTCCTTTTTGCTTAATTAATTATCGAAACGATAAAATTTTCAAACGAAACTTTAATACCACCTTAATTACACTCCTTAAATATTTATAAAAATATTTACGGCTCAGTTTATCAAAGTGAAGTCCCAATACTTCAATTTCTAAAACCATTTGACCTTAGGGTCATACCACTTGAACTTAATAAATCGCTTAGAATCAAAAATCACTATATCAAAAAATTTTCAAAGTCACAATTAACTCGTAAATATTAAATATAATAATTACAAACTTACTTGTCAAATTTGGTGGCTCCGAAACTACTATTTCTGACATCACTAAAAAAGGGTTATTACAACTCTTCCTCTCTTATGAAAATTTTGTCCTCGAGATTTCTCACCTGGTACAAGCTATTAAGTCATGTCTTTCTTCCACCTTTTTCAATCGAAGTCCAAAAAAATCAATCATAACTCATATCGACTCCAAAATCATATCAAAACTCATTTTAGAACTTAATACTATACCCGAACTTAATTGAGTGGCTCTGATGTTCTCTTGTCCTCACTTTATTTTTAGTAGTATAACTACTGAGAAATTCCCAGTAATCGTCTGTAAAAACATAATCATGAAACCCAAATTATCAAACTTTGACTGATGGTTCTAACGTGGTTGCATCTATAACTTTCAACTGATATTTGTTCCCCTTTTTCCAGGAAAGCGTCAAGTAATAATATTTTCACTAGTGAGATAAATTCAACAATAGGAACAACTTTAAATCATAATAACATTTCTAGATTAGAACTGATCTAATAGATATATTTCTGTATCATGTCTTCTAGAATATGAATTCTTCACTCAGACTATCTGTCTATTTACCCGAGAATCCACAAACTTTATTCCCAGACCTAAAGATAAACTCAAATGCATATAACTCAATTAACTTTTCAAATGAATAACCCGCTCTAATTAAAATAACTGAGTCAATTTTATCAATCGAATAATAACATTTTAGAATAACTCTTTCTTCTAACTGTCGAGATAATCCAGATATACTATCTATCATAATTCCCTCAGAATACCAATCAATGATCTCTACAAACTACATTAACTCAACAAAATATGACATTTTGTTTTTGGCTTGTTGACATAACTTGAGATTACCTGAGAAATGAGAACTATCATGCGAGATTGAGCTTGATCTTCCATATCTATATTTTTTTCCATCACATAACCCTTTCACGAAAGCTAGAAAGGGAATATAATATAGCTATTTAAATTATTAACATCAAAGCTTTGAACCATACTAGAGTCACAACCATCAGATAAACTAAAACCATAATGCTATAAAAAGATCGACGTTTCAACTGTATAGACATATAATACCCCAACCATCAATGGTGCCCTCCAAAATAGAAGAGGAAAACTGAAAGTAGTCCCAAAAATAACCAGTACAGAAACATAACCTCTAAAAACTTGAGATCTATATCATCGTGTTCCCATGATCAAACTAGAAATTATAACGTTAATAAATATAATTATCACCGTCCAATGAATATCCTTTACAGATGAACCATGTTTAATGAATTAAACAATAATAATGATAAGAAAACCGAGATAATGAAATTCAAGATGTGAATCTATTCTAAATTTCTGAAAATACAACTCTTATTGAATGATAAAGAGCTCGAAGATTCCTCAGAGAAAATCCAGAAGAAAAACACCATTCATATGCACTGGGATCAGTTGTGATAGAGACAAAATAATTTGCATATATATAAAGCAAAGCAACAACCAGTAGAAATAGAATAATAGCATCATATGAATTTTACCGTCAAATTTTCTACCAAACATAATGGAATAGAATGCCAAAGAAAGATAGAGCGGTGCTGATCATAATCAACCAAACTAACAATACTTCTATCTAACATTATGGTTAGCTAGCATTCTCATGATAAGAATCACATTTAAAGATAAACAATTGCATATATCTCTAAAAATAAAAGAACATACAGAATACACCAAAGAGTCCGTCATAAGATACTAAACTATAACAGCTACATTCAAATATCTTTGCAATTCAAACATTATTCCACTGACTACTAAGTCATCAATAATCTGACATTATCCTATTCAATAAAGAAAACAGTTCAGAATAAATTTCGGTTAACCTATTCTTTAGATACCATACATGAATAAGTCGATTAGTCGAGATTAACTTTTTCTTTAACAGCGACATTGCGTAATCCGAATGATCTTCAGAAAAATATGATATCTCTTCTAGAACAGTCTTTACTTGCTAACCCATTTTCAGCTCTGAACGCATTATTAATCATTCAGCCACTTAACTCTTTGGTTTCACACTTGTGAACTTAATCAATATAAATCTTGTGAATTTCGTTGTATAAGACGTATAGGTGAGGGGGTGAAGGTCATAAAGCCTCAAAATTTGACTATCATATATACACACATATAACATAACATTTATGATCAACATAATATTATGAAATTTTATTCATACCTTTATGAGTTCTGACTCATCATAGGCAACATTTTTACTCAGATACTTGAGTATCACTTTCAGCATTATCAGAATTAGCTCAGTTGGAAAGCATATCTGTCTAAGAACGAAACAAATCATATTAGCGTCAAGAGATATCACACTATCATGGGTTACATAATGGCATGTATTTCTAGACTTCACAAATACTATGTTCAGTCCGAGAACTAACTAAACCATAGCTCTGATACCAATAATGTAATACCCCTAACCTAAATCTTTCACTAGAACAGGATTATAGAGTATTATCGAAGTTTACAAATCAAATAGATAGAAAATACAAACATTTCATATCATATAGAATTCATGTCAAAAACCAATCAAAATCATACATATTATTCCTTATACAAGCCCTTGATTCCCAAAATACACATTAGAAACAAATCGAGACTAAATCGAAAACATAGAGAATTTTTCAAAAACACTTAAAATTTTCAAAGCGCAAGGGTCAATAGAATCGGTTATGTTAGAGAAAATATTTTGACTTAGAATAAAATAGTAAAAATTTATTTACTCTTGAAACCATGTTCTTTTGAAATTATAGCCACATGTTTCATGAATCACACGAAATGTTAGGAAAATAATTGGGTGAGTCCACGGACTCGATGCATAACCACAACACAAATTTCCCACACGTATGGGCTTGGCCCATACCTACACAATCCTCAAAACAAACCATGCAAGGATGCACTTCAACCCAACCCATTATCCAACCGACGCCAACCTTAGCAGACTCTCGCCTAAGGTAGTGGATAAACCACCACCGATCACATCATGATCCAAAACCTTACCTTGGCAACTCATCGCACAAGGCCGTGGTGAGCCACCGATCAACTAAAATGATCTCAACGTCAATATCATCTTACGGTGATGCACATAGCCATCAACCACGAGATGGGCACCTAGCCATCATCTCCTTGAGGTAGCACACACCAAATCCTCAAGCGCTAATGTAGCCGAGCTATCATTAGACCACGTACACCTTGTGTACACTTCCTCCTTCATCGAATCAAGCCCCACCTCATGCAAATATGTAGATGCTACATGTTAAGTCATCGATCACATAAGTATATAAAAATATATACATATATAAATACATCACAAATAATCTTACCATCACCAGTTCTCATCACTTGAGCCATTATAATCGGCTTCCACACATAATACATATGTTTAATAGTTAACAAGCAACCCGAGAAATAGTGCGATGATTACGCACCTTATCACTTGTAGTTCTAAGCTTTCTATCCCTATGCTATCGCTCAACGAAACAATCGCTATTTGCCTATAGCTATCCCCCATCTTGGCCCACACCCGTTGGCCAATCTCGAACCGCCGAGACAGCTCTCTTCTTGAACTTCAGGATAGGTGCCTTCCTTGCCCACTCATTGGTTGTTGCCTCCATCGAACACTTAATCGAACAACGGGTTAACCCTCCAAATCATAATCTAAGAAACAATCTTAATAAATATTCTTACCAAAATCACTTACCAAGTCGATCGCTAACAAATGGAGGCTTAACGACTACTTCAAATTCGAGTATCTTAACAACATGTTACAAACGAAAACCCAACGAGGTCTATGCTAATATTCGGCCAAGGTGTTACTAAATAAAAGAAAAAGGAGCACGGCGCAAGGATGGAGTGTAGATTCGGCTATCAATAAAAGATAATCAAGGAAAGGGAATAGGGGTTTCGGCTCAGGTGGAGTGGGGGAGAACAAATGGAGAAAACCTTTCGGTAAGCAAGCAAATGGGGAAAAACTAAAAAGATGAACACCTCCCCCCTATTTATACTACTAAAATCGGCCAACAACTCATCCCCCACCCAATCCCAAAAATTCTCCTACTTTCACTCTCCACCAACCCTTCAAATAATTCAAAAAAACCATCACATCTCTCCTCCTAGCCATCCATTCAAAATGGTTTGAACAAGTAAAACCTTATTCCTTACCTACCTAGTCGAATTCAAAAAGGAAGACCAAGTCTTCATCCATCTTTTAAGCCTCCAAAACCGTCCAACCTCATTACCAAAATGACGCCAAAATCAAAAGGCCTCCTCTTGAATCGAACACGAGATCCTTCCGGCTCCCCTTTGAGGCGTCACTTCTCCATGCCTTATGTGGCGCCTCCTTGCCACTCACACACCAATCTTTGTTCCAAAACTCTACCAAAATTTCTCTTAAGGCCCCTCTATCCAAGCTCCCCTTTAACCCCTAAAACTAAAAATTTTCCAAAGCATTCCACCAACACCTAGGGTTCTCAGGACCCCTAAAACCAGGGTGTTACACACACAGCCATGTGACTCACACGACCAAGAGACACGCCCCTGTCTTAGGCCGTGTGAGCATTCAAAATAGGGGCACACGACTGTGTCCCCGCCAGTGCCCATGGCCATGTGAGTATACTAACTTGGGTCACACGGCCAAGCCACCTGCCCCTATACTAGGCCGTGTGAACATACTGACTTGCAAACCATTACAAGCTATAGGGGACACACGACCATGTTACACACGGTTGAGACACACGCCCGTGTCTCTGCCCGTGTGGACAAAAATAATCTATTTTACAAGACATTTTTCTCACCTGACAAGGCATGTACCTATAGTCAAAAATGCACATGTATACTAGCCATAGCAAGGCACCAAAATCATGTATAATCTAACATTATACATATAGTATAACCACACTCAACCAATATGTACATAGGCATCCCAAATAACAACTTACAAACATGAATAACCAAGTATTTTATTTGGTCAAAATAAACAACTAACGTTCAATTTGATTTGCATCCATACATACCATAAATCTTACTTACCAAAACACATACCATTTGGTACCAAAATGCCATTCTTTAACTAATATCAATTAACCGAAATAACTATACATAAAAGGGTATCAAATCAACACATATACCACATATCATAAAGCACATATGCCATATCCATATTCAACTAACATTTCATCTTTTATCATTCAAACAAACAAGCCAAACATTAACCATAATAAGACTACACACATAAATGCCAAACTTTGCCATTATACCACCAATATACCAAAACTCAACCAAGTCAAATAGCCATTTCAACATTCAAATACATAGGCCAACATTATTAACTAGAATACCTATACATGTCATTATAACCAAAATTAAAACATCCAAAAGTACCGATAGAATCGATGGATAGTGTGATATAACTCTGACAAGCTTCCAACCCGATCGAGCTTCCGATAATTTGAAAAGTAAATAAAATAATTACGTAAGAAATGAATGCTTTGTAAGCACGTATAAACTTTAATCATATCAATCCATTTCCAATATGAAATTTATACATAACAAGAATAATCATATACCGATACCACACGATTCATAAAACAAAATTCAATAACTCACAAAATGAGTAAATCCACAGCATCACTTATACATATTATCCCTAGCATAGTAGGATTTTAAACAACTTTAAACTCTTCCAAAGTTTTTTATTTTCATTTTTATTTCATTACTTTCCACACTCGTTCCATATGCTTAACACACAAGTCATAAGCATAACATTCAACCATAGCCACAAGCTAGTGAATTTAAACATAGCCATTTTTTTATTAATCACATGATAAGCCATTTCATAAGAAATTGCATAATTTAAACCTTACCACTCTTTCATGAGCACAAACATATTTTCATTTGAGCACTAGTCATTTCAATACAACTTATAAGTAAACATAATACCATTCAACCAAGAGCTTGGCACTTGCCTAAGCATCAAACAACAACACATGTTAGCATACTTGAACATATATCATATAAATTCAACATAGATGACCTTATTTTCTCAACATGTCACACTTGAGTTTATTATTCGTCTCAACTTACATAATTTCCATGTATCAACATATCAAAGATATTCATATATGCACAAGTCATGAATGATACATATCATTCTATTACCGTTTCTAAATATACATAAATCATCCGATCCAATATATCAATATATCATGTACCATCATTTCCATATATTTCATGTATATACCTGTATTTGTTCGTATTGAACTCATATCGTCTCGTAACAAAACATTTCTCATTGAACCATTTAGAATATCATTAGAAACTCGAGTAACACACAAGGTGTACTAAACTGTAATCCGTCTGTAACAGCCCATTTTCGGTGAGATCGGAATAGTAGTTTCGTGACCACAAATCGAGCCCAAAAATAAAATTTTATTTTATTTTATTTTATGGTTGGTATTATGATAGGAAGGTCTCGTGAAAATTTTGATACAAGAATTTTATCGATTGTGTTGTTAATTTGGTAAATGACTAAATTGCATAAAATGCAAAAGTTGAATTCTAGTAGCTATAAGGATTAAATAGCTATGGAATTCAAAACTAGAGGTCCTTATAATGTAATTAGACCATTAAGAAAAGTATGTAGATTTTTCTTGGTGACTAATCCATGGAAAAATTAGAAATGACTAGGGACTAAATTGGAAATCAATAAAATTAAAAGATGATAGAAAAATAAAAAGAAATTATCATCTTTTCTATTAATTTTCTTCCCCAATTTTTTTGTGGAAACCCTAGGAGAGAGGAAGAGAACTTTTCAAGCTTAGAAAGGTATGAAATCAAGTCCCATTTTTAATGATTTTTATATTTTTAGAATCGAGATAGCCTAATCTTTCTATTTATTAGATTAACTTGAATAGATAACAAAGTGTAGAAACTTTGTCATGGATGTAAATGTTGAAATTTTGAAATTTATGGTGGAAAATGAAAGATAGTTGATAGATAAACAACTTTTACAAAGTAATTTTTCGTGGAAACTTGATTTAGGGACTAAAATGAAAAAGTGGTAAAACCCATAGAAAATTCTAAAATTTGTGAAATGTGTGTGCCATAAAAATTGTTATTAAATCTTGGTTAGGCTTGGAAAGATGACTAGATTGCATGAATTCCATTTTCCAAGCCTAGGGACGAAATTGGAATTTTTTTAAAGAGTAGGGGCAAAATAGTAAATTTGCCTAGGATGTAGTAGAATGCAAATGTATGTAAAATTTGTTGAATTAATAATTAAATTTGCTTATATAGACTCGAAAAACCAACTACAGAAATAAATTAAAGGAAACAAAAAGTTTCGAATTAGTTGGAATTCAAACCCGAACAATTGTCAAGGTAAGTTCGTGTAACTTAAATATGTGTATTAAATGCTTGAACT
Organism: Gossypium rotundifolium; assembly: GCA_025506655.1. Classification (NCBI taxonomy): domain Eukaryota; kingdom Viridiplantae; phylum Streptophyta; class Magnoliopsida; order Malvales; family Malvaceae; genus Gossypium; species Gossypium rotundifolium. The sequence continues at coordinate 56,269,685 of CP106725.1, forward strand.
GAATGGTGTAATTGTTTTGGTATGTATGAGATGATATCCATAATGAAATAATCATAAGTGTGAAATCTGGACAAATTGTCATGTTCCGGGTGAATGTTGAGAATTCGATGGAATAAGGTGATATTCTCGGACGAGAATAACATTACACATGTTGTATAAAGGATTTAGCCCGGACGGGTAATCCTAATGTAAGCCTCTTGAGCATATGCTATAAATTGGATTTAGCCCATACGGGTAAGCCAAATTAAGCCTCCTAGGGCATGTGCTGCTGATAGGATTTAGCCTAGACTGGCAATCTGGCAGTGAAAAATATGGCTCAAGAGTGTGCCTCTTATTACGAGCCCTAATGGGTTCTATTGCACATGAAAATACTACTCGAACATCTATCGAAATCTCATCAGTTCAATGGAAAAGGCTCTTGAAATATGGAAAAGTAGAATTAATGGAAGTTGTATGTAATGAGCTCATCTATGTTTTACTTGAAATTCATATGAGATTATGTGACTAACTTGTTTGAATAAGTGATTGCGTGTTTAGGCAACTTACCCAAAATTGATGGATTTGTGTTTTATGTATGCTTGTATTAATAAATATAACCGGTAATTTTATTTCCCGTTATACGAACTTACTAAGCATGAAAATGCTTGTATTAAATTTCTGTGAATTAATTTGCTTGTCTGTGTGTTTAATTTGACTAAAGGACTAAATTGCATAATTGTTAGAAGTGGCCTCTTAATTGATTATTTGTTAAATTGAGATGGTTTAATTAAAGTGAAGTCCTTAAAGGACAATTAGTCCATTATTAGTAAAGTGGACGGCAACATGTGGGAAAATTAGATAAACTTTATGCTATTATAATAATATGTTAATATAAGAAATAAGTAAATAAATATTTCTTTTATTTTACGTCATAAAATAATGAAACAAAGTGGAAAAAAGAGAACATACCTTTGTTCATCTTCTTGGCCGAATGTGGGAAGGAAAGAAACTCTATTTTTGAAGTTTGAGTTTCGGCATTAGGGAGCTCAATTTGGGGTATGTATTTTGTTTAGTTTTTGATAATTTTTACATTTTTGGAATCGTTGCTTTGAATATTAGTTGACCCATGTTAGAATTTTTGAAATTGAGCATGTTTGATATTCGGCCATGGTTAGATGTTTGTGCTTATTGATGTTTAATGGAAAAATATTAAAAGTATGTTAAAAATTAACAAGTTTTGAGTTGGAAATTTTTGTGGAATTGAATATTTAGGGCTAATTTATAAAAATAAATTTTTGGAGGAGTTCAATTGCAAAATAAATGAAATGTATGCATTTGTATGGATGTATGGAAGATTCGGCCCTTGGGTTGTGTAATGAAATTTTGTGTATTTCGTGTTTTGTGCAATTAGGAACAAATTGTAAAAATGTGAAACATTAGGGGAAAATGGTAATTTGCCTATTTATGTACTTTTGGAATAAATTGAAATGAAATGTACTTGAATGAGATTAATTTTAATATGTTTAGATCAAGAACAAAGAAAAACGGACTTGGATCGGGGGAAGGCAAAAGTTATTGAATAGTCGGTCTTCGTCGTCTGTCGACAGTCGAGGTAAGTCTATAAGCAATTTAATGTCGTTAATAGTATTTATAACATAAATTATGTGTTGAATTATGCAATTATACTTATAAAATGTGCCTTAGCCTAATGTAAGTAGTGAGATTGAAGTGAAAGGTTGTTATAACTTAAATTGGGTCGATATGTTAAAGTTATTGAATTAGGTGTAACTTATGTTAATTTGGGCAGCATTACTGTCATGTGTATGAGACGATGATAATATTGTATCAGGCTTCGAGCCTAGCAGGCCTTGTGCTGGTGAATTGTATCGGCTTGAGCCTAGTGAACTGGTGCTTGGGTGAAGTATCGGGCTTATTGCCTAGCAAGCTAAATGCCGGTGATCAAATTTCAGACCTCTGGTCTAGCAGGATTAATGCTGGTGTGTGATTCAGGCTTTGATGCCTAACAGGCTTAATGCCGGTGATGTATTTTAAAAAGAGAATTCATGAATCATACAAAGTGAAACATATTTAATGTTGTGAGCTAAAAGCTCGGGTAAGTATAAGCCTTTAATATTTGAAAGGAATAAGGTAAGTTGGTATGTTACCATTTGAATTAAGTGATGTGATATAATTGTTGATTCGTAAGAATTTTAGTATGTGATATTGAGTTTACCATTGATGAGTATGAACATTATATAATGGAATTTGAGTTTAAATATGTTATTTTGGAGAATCGGCTATAAGTGAGAATATTAAGGGTGAAAGAGGTAGTAAGTGGTTGCATATGTGTATAAATAAGTGTATGTAATTGATAGGTAGGTTGTATTCATTTGAATGGCAATATGCGAATACATATGATGTTTTTGTGTTTCGATGAATTACATGTTTATGGTAATAAAGTGCTAATAATTAAGTTAGTGAATTAATAGCATCGGCCATGACAAATTTACATGTTGAAATGTTTATATTCAATGCCATAAACCTAATGATTAAATTGCTCAAATGTCTGAATGCTATCTTAAAATTTGCTTGAGACTTACTAAGCTAGTAAACTTACTCTGTGTGTGTTCATTGTTCTATTTTATAGATTTTGATCAAGCTACGAGCTCAAGGGATCGTCACTGAAGTCTACCACACTATCATCACCTTTGGTACTTATAAGTTTAGTTTTTGAATCAAAGGCATGTATAGGTTAGACTAAGTTTTGAAACCAATGATATTTGGTCTTATACATAAGTATAGCTTTGCTAAAATGGCTATTTCTCTTGGTTAAGTTTAATTTCTATGCTTTGTTATAATGGCTTGATCAAAGCGCTAATAGATGTTTAAATTTGGTCATAGTTTAAATCATATATGGAAGGTGATTATATGATTTATATGTTATGTGTTCGATTTTAGCAAGTTTGGCCTTGGTGTGTTATATGCGAAACATGATTGTTGTGTTTATGTTGTGTGTATGATCTCAACTAAGGTGAATTTATGAGTTACTTGTCTAACATGCTTTACGAATGATAGTTGAGTTAAGTCATGTGTTTCGGCAATAAGGTAAATGATATATGTTGGATGTATTTAGTAAGAATAAATAATGTTATGTTTAAGTGATTTTGGTTATCTGATATTTATATTTTTATAATGAAGTATGTATATGATGGTTGGCTATATAGGTTCGATTGTTATTGGTAAGAAATGAAAATGTTCTAAGATTGTATAGGTACGAATCCAAATGGAAGATGAATTAGTATGTTCAGTCATGATGTAATGTTACAATGTTTGCATATACATTTGATTATTAAATAGTATAAACAGTTCGGATGGCTTAATATGCACGCGTATTGTAGTAATATGTATGAAAATCAGCTTATGTTATATGTGTTTTGATTTATGCCTGATATATGTTTTATAGTGATACAAGTTGGGATATGTTTTAAGTGTATAAATTTCATGAATGTTTAAGTCGTGTGGTTCAGACATTTTCGAGTATTAAGTACCTCTAATAAAACTTGTCGTACATTATTTAATTTAATAGGTTGTAATGTTATATGAAATAGAAAAGATCGCATTTCGTGTACTTGAATTCAAATGAAGATCTATCTGGAATTGAGTTTAGTTTGGTAATGCCTCATAACCCTAATCCAGCGACGGATACGGGTTAGGGGTGTTACACCGTGTATCCCCTACACCTTAAATTCAAGAAAATAGAATGCTCAAAATTGAGCACACGGGCATGTGTCTCAGCCGTGTGGGAGACACGGCCTAGAATACGGGTGTGTGTCTTGGCCGTGAGAAACCTGCACCTAATTTGAATTAAATTAATTATCCACACAGCCTAGCGCATGGGCGTGTGGTGCAAGTTAGAGAGTACCCTAAATCGAACACAGTCTGTAACATGGGCGTCTCCCTTGGACCACACGAGCGTGTGAGCCCTGCACCTTAGAAAAATTTTGTAATTTTGTGAAAAATTCTTAGAGGTTCTGATTAAGTCCCGATTCGATTCTAATACTTATTTTGGGCTTCAAGGGTCCATTCAAGGGACAATAAGAAAATTTTGGAGTATGAATGGTATGTTTAATACAAATTGCATGAGAATGTTCGTTGAACTCTAGTAATACTCTATAACCCTGTTCCAGCAATGGATACGGGTTAGGGGTGTTACATTTAGTGGTATCAGAGTTATGGTTTAGCCGATTCTCAGACTAACATAGTAAGTACGAGTCTAGCTATACATGCCATTATATAGATCTTGATAGTGTGATATCTCCTGACCACTTTTAAATGTATTTTCATATAGTAATGTCTTTCAACCAAGTTCAAGTCTGAGGAAGCTGAGAGCACTGCTCAAGCTTCTGTGCAATGAGCTACAGCCAGTAGTAGGAGGAGGCCCATGTCTAAGGGTCGTGTAGAGGCAAAAGCTGCCTTCTTTGAAATGATAGATGAATGGTTTGGTGAATATATGCGAACACGCCCTGCTGTTCAACAACCTCCCCCACCTGCTTTACAACCCGATGAAATGCCACAGGGTACTTGACCCGTCAGAATTGGTAAGGCTCGATTGATAAGATTAAAAAATATAGGGCTGAAGAATTTAGGGCTACGGCTGACGATGATCTAGAGAGGCTGAGTTCTGGATGGAAAATACTATTCGAGTTCTTGATGAATTATCATGTACTCCCGCTGAGTGTTTGAAATGTGCGGTATCCTTGCTAAAAGATACAGCTTACCATTGGTGGAAAACCATATCTTCTATTGTACCGCAAGAAAATATCACGTGGGAATTCTTCCAAGCTGAGTTCAGAAAGAAATATATTAGTCAGAGGTTCCTGGATCAAAAAAAGAAGGAATTTTTAGAACTCAAACAGGGAAATATGACAATAGCCGAGTATGAACGAAAGTTTGTTAGATTGAGCAAGTATGCTACTGAATGGGTTCAAACTGAAGCTGATATGTGCAAACGATTTGAAGAAGGACTGAATGAAGACATTAAGTTGTTGATTGGGATTCTGGAATTAAGGAAATTTGCAGTATTGGCTGAAAGAGCCCACAAGGCCGAAGAATTAAGCAAGGAGAAGAAGCAAGCCGAAAGAGAAGCTCGGGTTCCGAGTAAAAGATTTGAGCAAGATGAAATCATTTGCCTCAAAAAAATTAAGAAGTTACCAAGAACGTTCTATCTCATCAATGAGATATTTGGGAAAGGAAAGAAGTTCTAAACGCTCTAACCCAAGGTCTTCATCTCTACTAGCAACCGGTGTTAGGAGTGTTGGAAACACCAAGCCACGATGCAATGTCTGTAACAAATTACATTTTGGAGAGTGTCGGATGAAAAGTGGGGCATGTTTTAAATGTGGTTCTTTCGACTATTTTCTTAAGGACTGCCCAGAAAGAGTTGAGAAAGATGCTGAACAGACCTCAAGCCAAGTAATCCTGTCACAAAGGGTAGACCACCCTGGTATCCCTGAAATGTCGGTGGTAGTCGTAATGTTGCAAAAGACTCAATGGCTAAATTTGAGGCACGGGCTCTGGAAGGACATTCGCCATACATACAAGGGAAGATGTCTCGGCACCGGATGTTATCACTAGTACATTCTCTTTACTTGATACTAATATTAGTGCTTTGATTGATCCTGGTTCAACGTATTCATATATATGCATGAAACTTGTGACTGTTAAAAATATGATTGTTGAATTCACCGAATTTATGGTTAAAGTTTCAAACCCCTTGGGGCAGCATGTTAAGGTGGATAAAATCTGTAAGAATTGTCCGTTGATAATAGAGGGTCATTATTTTCTGGCTAATTTGATGTACTATTAGGAATGGATTGGTTAACCCAACATGATGCAGTGGTAAATTGTAAGTATAAATACATTGAATTGAAGTGTCAAAATGGTGAGTTACTTCGGGTTGAATCTAAGAAACTGGATGGGTTATGTAATCGGGTAAAGAATTTGTAGCATACAGTAATGCTTCATTGAATGGTTTGGGTTGCGTATTGATGCAAGATGGTAAAGTTGTAGCTTATGCATCTAGGCAGCTAAAACCGCATGAAAGAAATTACCCGGTACATGATCTTGAGTTAGCAGCCATCGTGTTTGCACTGAAGATATCGCAGCATTATCTCTTTGGTGAAAAGTGTCATATCTTTACAAATCATAAAAGTCTAAAGTATTTAATGACACAAAAAAGAATTGAACTTGAGACAACGTAGGTGGTTGGAATTATTGAAAGATTATGATCTCGTTATTGATTACCATCCGGGGAAAGCTAATGTAGTGGCGAATGCCTTGAGTTAAAAATCTCTATTTGCCTTGCGGGCATTGAACACCCACTTGTCCCTGTCTGATGACGATTTGATTATAGCTGAGTTAAAAGCTAGACTAACATTTCGGAAACAATTCTGTGAAGCTCAGAAGGATGATGATAAGTTATAGGCCAAACGAGTGTAAAGTGAGTCAGATCCTGATTCAGAGTTTCAGATTGATTCAGATGGTTGTTTGTTGTTCAAAGACAGAATATGTGTATCGAAGAATTCAAAACTAGTATAGAAGATTTTACATGAAGCGCATAATAGTGTTATGTCTGTGCATCCCGGTAGCAACAAAATGTATAATGACTTGAAGAAAATGTACTAGTGGCCAGGAATGAAAAGAGATATCTCTGAATTTGTATCTAGATGCTTGATATGTCAACAAGTAAAGGTTGGGCACTAAGTGCCTTCAGGATTATTGCAGCCAATTACGATTATGGAATGGAAATGGTAAAGGATTACCATGGACTTTGTATCAGGATCACCCTTGTCGCAGAAAAAGAAAGATGTTGTATGGGTAATTGTCGATCATTTAACGAAGTTGGCACACTTTATCGCTGTACATATGGAATTTTCATTGGATAGATTGGCTGAATTATATGTCTCTGAGATTGTAAGGCTACATGGAGTGCCAATCTCCATTATTTCTTATAGAGATTCCCAGTTTACATCCCGATTTTGGAGTAAATTGCAAGAAGCTTTGGGCACTCGCTTACACCTTAGTACTACATTCCATCCTTAAACAGATGGACAGTCTGAACATGTGGTACTTATTTTAGAGGACATGCTTTGGTGTTGTGTACTTGAATTTAGAGGTATCTAGGAAAGGCATCTACCTTTGATTGAATTTGCTTACTATAATAGTTATCAGTCCAGTATTAAAATGGCACCGTATGAGGCTCTATATGGTCACAAATGTAGAACTACATTGTATTGGACAAAGTTAAAGAAGGAAAAGATACACGGAGTTGACTTAATCTGTGAAACTGAGAAAAATGTGAAGATAATCCGAGACAGTTTGAAGGCAGCCTCAGACTATCAAAAGTCCTATGCCGATTTGAAAAGAAAAGAGATAGAATTTTAGGTTGGTGATAAAGTGTTCCTGAAAGTGTCACCATTGAAGAAAGTTCTCCAATTCGGTCATAAAGGGAGATTGAGTCCACGATTCATCGGACTTTATGAAATTATTGAAAGAATCGGGTCGGTTGCATATCAGTTAGCATTACCACCTGAGCTTGATAAGATTCACAATGTTTTCCATGTATCTATGTTACGACGATATAGATCAGACCCTTCACACGTTATTACTCCAACAGAAGTTAAGATTTAGCCTGATATGACCTACAATGAAGAACTATTCAAAATACTAGCTCATGAGACGAAAGAGCAAAGAAATAAAAAGGTGGCATTGGTGAAAGTGCTCTGGCAACGGCATGGTTTAGAGGAAGCTACCTAAGAGCTGGAGGATACTATGAGGAAGCAGTACCCTAACCTCTTTTCTGGTAAGAATTTTCGAGGACAAAAATTTCTAAGGGGGAGAGTTGTAACAGCCCATTTTCGGTGAGATCGAAATAGTGGTTTCATGACCACAAATCTGAGCCTCAAGGTTGAAAACTCCGGTTGATTTTGTTGTAACTTGCCACTGATAGTTATTCAGCAACATCTCTTTAATAAACTCGTAGGCTGCTTTAGGAGTTCTATTGTTCAGGGTTCCACTGGTGGCTGAATCAATTAGTTGCCTCGTTGAGGGGTTTACACTGTTATAGAAAGTTTGGACTTGGAGCCACAAGGGTAAACCATGGTGCGGACACCTTCTTAAGAGGTCCTTGTATCTCTCTCATGCGTCATATAATGTCTCTAAATCCATCAACACAAAAGAAGAGATATGATTCTGTAATTTGGCCGTTTTGGCCGGTGGGAGATATTTTAATAAAAAATTTTCAGTCATTTGATCCTATGTGGTGATTGACCCTCGTGGTAACGAGTTTAACCATTGTTTGGTATTATTCCTTAATGAAAAGGGAAATAATCGAAGACGTATGGCATCATCAAAAATGCCATTTATGTTGAAGGTATTACAGAACTTTAAAAAATTAGCTATATGGGTATTCGGGTCTTCGTCCTGCAAACCATCAAATTGAACAAATTGTTGAATCATTTGTATAATGTTAGGCTTTAATTCAAAATTATTAGCAACTATATCAGGCCTAGCAATACTCGATTCTACTCCTATTAAATGAGGTTTAGTATAATCATACATAGTACGCGGAGCATTATTTTCTGCCACATCTTGTGGTGGTAGGTTATTCTCGTCCATCCCTTCAGTATGATAGGATCTGCCTTCTCATTCTTCTTCTGTGTAATTTAGGGTTCACCTAATTTCTCTGCGATTCTTGCGAGCGGTAGCTTCAATATCACTGTCGTATACTAGTGGTCCTACTGGGTTCCTTCAGTCATAAACTAGAGGTACCTGTGTTGGAAAAGAAAGAAAGAAAATTAGCAAGGTTAGAACTAAAATAAAAATAAAAATAAAAATAAATTGCTTATTTTATTTTATGGTTGGTATTATGATTAGAAGGTCACGTGAAAATTTTGATACAAGAATTTTAATTATGTAAAGGACTAAATTGCATAAAATACGAAAGTTGAATTCTAGTAGCTATAAGGATTAAATAGCTATAGAATTCAAAACTAGAGGTCCTTATATGGTAATTAGACCATTAAGAAAAGTATGTAGATTTTTCATGGTGACTCATCCAAGGAAAAATTAGAAATGACTAGGGACTAAATTGAAAATCAACAAAATTAAAAGATGATAGAAAATTAAAAAGAAATTATCATCTTCTCTATTCATTTTCTTCCCTAATTTTTTTTGTGGAAACCCTCGGAGAGAGGGAGAGAACTTTTCAAGCTTAGAAAGGTATGAAATCAAGTCCTATTTTTAATGATTTTAATATTTTTTGAATCGGGATAGTCTAATCTTTCTATTTATGGGATTTATTTGAATAGATAGCAAAGTTTAGAAACTTTTCCATTGATGTAAATGCTAGAAATTTGAAATTTATGGTAGAAAATGAAACATACTTGATAGATAAACAACTTTTACAAAGCAATTTTTCATGGAAACTTGATTTAAGGACTGAAATGAAAAGGTGGTAAAACCCATGGAAAATTCTAAAATTTTGAAATGTGTGTGCTGTAAAAATTGTTATTCAATCTTGGTTAGGCTTGGAATGAGGACTAGATTGCATGAATTTCATTTTTCGAGCCTAGGGATATAGTAGAATGCAAATGTATGTAAAATTTGATGAATTAATAATTAAATTTGCTTATATATACCCGAAAAGACCAACTACGAAATTAGATCGAGGGAAAAAAGTTTCGGATTAGTTAGAATTCAAACCCGAACAATTGTCAAGGTAAGTCCGTGTAACTTAAATAAGTGTATTAAATGTTTCAATTGAATGGTGTGATTGTGTTGGTATGTATGAGATGATATCCACAATGAAATAATCACAAGTGTGAAATGTGGACAAATTGTCATGTTCTGGGTGGATGTTGAGAATTCAATGGAATAAGGTGATATTCTCGGACGAAAATAACATTACACATGTTGTATAAAGGATTTAACCCGGACGGGTAATCCTAATGTAAGCCTCCTAGGGCATGTGCTACGGATAGGATTCAGTCTAGATTGGCAATTCGGTTGTGAAAAATACGACTCAAGAGTGTGCCTCTTATTACGTGCCCTAATGGGTTCTATTGCATATGAAAATACTACTCGAACATCCATCAAAATCTCATTAGTTCAACAGAAAAGGCTCTTGAAATATGGAAAGGTAGAATTAATGGAAGTTGTATGTAATGAGCTCATCTATGTTTTACTTGAAATTCATATGAGATTATGTGACTAACTTGTTTGAATAAGTGATTGTGTGTTTAGGTAACTTACCCAAAATTGATGGATTTGTGTTTTATGTATGCTTGTATTAATAAATATAACCGGTAAGTTTATTTCCCGTTATACGAACTTACTAAGCATGAAAATGCTTACCCCATTTAATTTTCCCTTGTTTTATAGTGCTCGTAAGCTCACAAAGGTTGGAGGATCGATCGGAGCATATCATACTATCCACAATCTCCTTTTTTGTAACATCCTAAAATTGGGCCTAGTAGAATTGGGCCCAATAGGCCTTGAGAATGGAAATGTTTAAAATTTTTGAGATGCATGTAGCACTTAGAATGTTATGGTAAGGTATTAATGGGCTTGTGCATTGTGTGTAATGTTATGTTTAATATGTTAATTTGAGGTTCAGTTGGGCCCAAAGAATTGGGTCAAAATTTTGGCAGCCAAGGTGAGCTAAGGGGACGGCACAAGGCTATAATTTAGGGATTATTTTTGTTTAATTAATGACGATAACAAGTTGATAAAATAAAGGGAGAGTTGGTGCAAATGTGGCCTCTTATGGATGAGTGTTTTGATAGGGATAAGGGATAGAAGGATAGAGGAGAAAAGATAGGAGTTATCTTACGAGTACGAGTTGGCCAAAATTCCATCCTCGGAGAGGGTGCCAAATTCCTATAAATAGGGGTACCTCTTCAATTTCGCATTTTGAACCCCATTCTCTTCTCTCATCTTCGTGCCAAAATTCTCGGTTCTTCTTGGTAATCTCTTTTCTTTTGATTTCTTCCAAAGTCAAACCCCTAAGTATTCTTTCTCTCCACTTTCTTTTCACATTCCTTCTAAGCCGAAACACTTCACTCAGTTTTTCTAAAAGCCAAAAATACGTCAGTTCATCTTTTTTGGGATTTTCATAAGAGCTGAAATCGCTAGATCTCATCTCCTGTGGTTGCCGAATCCTCTTTAATGGAGTCTGCTTGTGTCGGAATCTAAAGGAAACAATAAGTAAGTGTTGATTTCGGGATTTCAATGTTCATTCGGCTTTTCAAAGTCCTTAGCCGAATGGCTATTAGAAACTAATCTCTTATTTCACACTTCTTTTTGGCATTCAGGGATTTGAAGAAGGAGGCCAATCGCATAGATCTCTAAGTTATAGAGTCGTGTTACTTTCGGGATTTCAAGGTAAGAGGATTTTTTTATTTATATATATAAAATCGAGTAGAATACTAACCATGGCCGAATATAGGAGAGGGCATATTATCACAGTTTTTTGGCTTTTAAGTAAAGTTATAAATTGAGGATAATAGATCCGGATAGCAAGGACATCGACTAAGGGCCCCTTTGGTTCACCGTTTGCCTCCAGTGTGGTGAGATTGGCGTAAAAATTATCGCTCACCGCATTTGTGCCGCTTGGTTCACCGATGAGGTTTAGTGAAAATTCATCTTCACCGCACTAGAGAGTGAAAATCAACCGGGAGTGTAAAGGTCGGTGAGCGATTGGTGTTTCCTCGACAAAAATACCCATACTTCTCGTCGACTATGGTTCGAGTTTGCTCACCGAAACGTAAATCTCACTCGTTAAACTCTTTTTGCCTCTTCACTTTCTTTAGTCCCTAATGATGAGACATTCTAATTTGTCTTCCTTATTCGACTCAACATCGGTAACTCTCCCACGCTTCCTACCATCTCTACCGATTCATTTCAATTACATCGCTTAAAGTTAGAAATTTTGTTTCATGGATTCATTATGTAAGAGAAACCCATTTTCTATTGGATTTTCGCCTCATGAGTATGATGAAGATGATAAAGAAGTCGACATTTGTTTGGGAGGCCATCGATAAGAGGATGGATTCAAGGAGGAAAGATAGAAGAGAGGCAAGGTGAAGGAAGAGATTGAGAAATACCGAAGCGTCTAACCCAAAAATTACCGAAAGCGGATCGCGAATTTAAAGAGAAAGTTGCATACTTTGTCACCGAGGAGTGGGAGAGTATTCTAGAAATTGGGGATTATTCGTTGAGGAATAAGAAAAGGAGGTTCAAGAGTTTCGTGCACCCCAGATACTCTTTTGGAGAAGGCAAGGGGAGCAAGAGCATGTTACGGCTTTGAACCCAAAGAGCAAGGTGGGGGTGGGACGGAAACTCGTGGGCGCAAACCTCAGAATCGATTTAATCTTTGTTGGTGAAGGGAGAGGTACTTGTCTTGTCTTTGAATTTAGATAGGTTATCGATTCTATTTGGGTTTAACTATTGTGGATCCAAAAGGGTATTTGGTGATTTGAAAAGTATGAAGATTACTAGTGATCTTGAGATTTCGGATATTAAGAAGGCCAAAGTTGTTGTTGAAAAGTGTTACGCAAACCAATCCCAAGCATCCTCCGGTTGGATTCTGGTACGCAAGGTTGGAGGAAGTGGTGGGAAGATCCGCATACTAGGCGCTTGATTCGAGAGGGGTGAGGAGTGTCCCAAGAATGAAGATGTATGGTTGAGGCTTGTAGGCTTGCGAGCCGAGATGAGGCCAAGGCCGTGATTGCTAAGGAGTGAAATCAATTCCCAATTCGGTGAAGTTGTGGTTACAGTCGCTAAATTAGAACATGATGATGTGAATAAAAGGTGGTTTTGAGGAGGGTTTGGAGAACATACCAGATTCTCGTGAGGTTATGGAAGGTCATTGTGGAGCTTGCAAATGAGAAGGATGCAATGACTTTGCTTGAAAGGGCCGTGGAGTGCTATCCTTTACATGTGGAGTTGTGGTTAGCACTTGCTAGGTTGAAGGATTATGATAAAGCTAAGAAAGTGCTTAATAGGGCAAGGAGAAGTTGCCTAAAGAGCCTGCTATATGGATTACAAATGCAAAGTTGGAGGAGGCTAATGGAAATAATGCTATGGTGGGAAAGATTATAGAGAGGTGTATTAGGGCATTACAAAGAGAAGGATTTGTGATTGATAGGGAGGCTTGGATGAAGGAGGTGAGGCGGCAGAAAGGGCTGGCTCTGTTGTGACATGCCAGCAATCATTCAAATACAATTGGGATTGGAGTGGAGGAAGAGGATAGAAGAGAACTTGGGTGGTGATGTCAAGAATGCAAGAAGGGGTTCAATTGAGACTGCTAGAGCTATCTATGCTCACGCTCTTCTTGCTTTTTGATAAAGAAGAGCATTTGGTGAAAGCATTTCGGTGGAGAAGAGTCATGGGACTAGGGAATCTCTTGATGCTCTTCTTCGTAAAGCATTCACGATCGCCACACAGTCGAGGTTCTTTGGCTTATGGGTGCCAAAGAGAAATGGCTTGTCGGGATGTGCTCACGCACGAGCTATCCTTCAAGGCTTTGACCACGAGATGTTGATGTGGTAATTGTAGATTTTGATGAGCTACATCTTAGGTATTATTTTAGGTGATTGTACAACATACAGTGCTAGCATAGCAAAGTTCAGTCTTGGAGAGTTTTTGTTTTGATAGAGAAATTAAAATTCATTTCGATATAATTCATATTAGAGTTCTCGATGTGAAGAAACTTTTTTCTGAGATAGTCATATTTCTTGATATTCTTGCAGGATATGTCTTTGTTGATAGGGATGGTAAGCATTTCGGCATATTCTAAATCGGTTAAGGGATGGTGTTGTTCCTACATTGATGATTCGATTATTCGAGCTCATACAAGAGGCGTAATATTACGATTACTTGTAAGCCATCTTGATATTGTCGCTTCTACCATCCACTTCTACTTTTATATATAATTTCATTGCTTTTTCTTGCCAAATTCAAGTCACTTAATGACATTTCCTAGAAGCTATCTAAGTTATCTCGTCAAGCATTATAGTGCTTTGAGATTCTACAATTTGTTTTACCGCCTTTAGGCATGCTCAAGGATCTGTGGTTTGGGATGTGGGCACCGATCCAATATTACCATTAATTTTTCATTGCTTATTTTGTTAGGTTAGTATGTGGATCATAATAAAAATGAAAATGGAAAAGAAAGATATGCTTCACGAGTCGCTTTAATGAACATCATAGCATTATATTCTATGTTCCTTTTCTTTCTAAGTATTAATTTGTTAGTTGCAATATTTTTCAAAGAAAGCAAAATGCATACACGACAATATATTATATATGGTGCTTGTCTATTCTTGTGATCATTTATCCTGGTTTTCGTGAATGACCATGTGAAACATTACTCCTCCGGCTTCTACCCCCGTCTTTCATCTTCATGTTGTTTAAAGATGATGCTTGTTTTGATGTAATAGAATGTAACTCTTGTTGACATTTTGTTCCATAACGTTATTTTGTGTATATAATGTCGTGGGTGATTGAAGGAATCAATTCTATTCTTAACAAGAGGAAGGATGATGAAGACTCTTGTGCGGAATTGACGTCATCGATATCATCAAGTGCATACAATCTGAAAGAGTTAGATTTCGAGGAATTGATCTTTCGGTCTTGATCTCTAAGTTGGTAATTGTTTCGATCCCAATTTTTCTTGTTAAAATTCTTGGTTTTCTGAGTAGAATCTCGTCAGAAGTGTAACCGAAAAATGTTGCTAGATTTTGCACTTCTTTTCATTGTTTTCTTTTGTACTTTTATTCTGCAGATCTTTCATTTGTGGATTTCACTTTGCATGTCTTAAAATGTGTTCTTTTCACGGGCAAATCTTGATGTGCACAATTTGGGTAAGTCCTAAATACATTTAGCCACACTTGGATTACATTCAAACTTAAGAGTGCACCGATTGATGGATTATATTTATCATCTCCATTCTTGTTACAGATGTGGATGCCGAGGGCTCCATCTTTCACAATGCAACTTTGCGTGAGTAAGATACTTGGCTTGTCTTATGCTCTGCGTTTTCTTGTGAACTGTGTTCTCAATGGTTTTACTTTTGCCTAGGGAAGGTGTGAATTCATGGTGCAAATCTTCGTGGGGCTTTACTAGTCGGTGCTAATCTTCAAAGTGCAAATGTTCAAGGTAAATATACTGCATTTTACGCTTAGTAAATTTCTTACAAAATGCTACCGCCATCGTTATGGTTTGAAATGTTGATTTATCTTCATGAATTCCAATGTTGCAGATGCTTGCTTGATAGGTTGTAGCTTTTGTGGGGCTAATCTCCGCTCGCACACTTGCGTGTTATCAATAAATTGAATAAAATGCGCATATCGCAAGACCTTAGCTTACTATAAATTCATTAACCTTGTTCAATTTTTTCTAAGTTTTTAATATATTTGCCATGTCTAAGTCCAAATCTTTGTCGAACACCGGTGTTGGACATGAATACTTTAGGAAAATGAAAAGTCTTGTAACATAGGCTATATTGCACTGACCCTTTATTTTTCTTGAAATACCCATGACACCTATGTTTGACAATTTTTTTCGGATGTGTATGGAGATATGACTCTTCATGTGCACTCCCAATACATGAAAAGACATGGAAAATTTTAAACATGCTATATGTAACACTCATCCCAATTCTAAGTAGCATAGAACATAGGGTTGAGCTATAATTGTATCCTTTTATGCTAACGTACATTGTTAATTCTTATTGAGTAAGAATTACGTAACATATTTTATTATTGTGAATCTGAACATACAAATGACCTCGTTTGAGCGAAACTATTAATTCATGTAATGTCAAAGAATAGAAGAATTTCGTAATTTTTGTTTTTTTCTTTTATTATGCTTGTCATTTATTTCTCGATCGATTGTGGTTTTTTCCGGCATATGCTTAATCTCGGATATTTAGAATCTTGATCTTCATCGATGCCAACTTAGAGGGAGCTAATCTTGAAGGAGCCAATTTGAAGGTAAAAGAACGGAAATTACTAGGACTTAGTTAATGCATTTACTTATAATAGCTTAATTCAAGAGATCGTTCATTCATTATTCATTAACTTATCCTGTGACTTGATAAAGCTTTCATAATTGATACGAGAACTCAAATGATGGTTGTGACCTTATGTTATTTTATTTCGTCTCCAACTCCGGCCCATTGACAATCTGTTGTGACTACATGTTTCTCGTGGTGCAAAATTAAGTAATGCCAACTTTGAGGGTGCGAACCTCAA
Source organism: Gossypium rotundifolium (assembly GCA_025506655.1). Taxonomy (NCBI): domain Eukaryota; kingdom Viridiplantae; phylum Streptophyta; class Magnoliopsida; order Malvales; family Malvaceae; genus Gossypium; species Gossypium rotundifolium. Next base: position 56,285,980 of record CP106725.1, read on the forward strand.
AGGGCTTATTTACGACATGTTAATATTCGTGATACGGTAAGAAAATCAGCTTTTACAAGACACAAACTTTTGTACCAACGAAAGTATTTTCACATATGCTATACACTTCCAAATATCATCTTGGAATTCATTATGTAAGTTCTATTTGCATTTTGTGTCATTTCATCAAGATTTGGAAGGTGCTAAGCTTGATGGTGCCAACTTGCTTGGAGCAATCGGTGATATATATATATATATGATGGGGTTATGAAATGTTTATGAAACTTCACTTGGAAGGCAATAAAGATGTTTACAAGACCACCTTCTCGTGGAAGTCGAGCCTTCATGAGAATGATGAGGAGATTTATGGCGTCTTTTCCTTCATCTTTCGGACTTTTACTCTCATTGCTCTCTTTAAATATACTTTGATTGTCATGTCACCGATGATAATGGTGAAGGTCACTTTCTTCTTTCTTACAATTGGTAACTTTTCAATCCTTACGCTTTGTTTAAGTATGGGACTAATGTGAAGGGATAAAGAAAGTTCGATAATTTGATGTTGTGGAATCTTACATGGTCTCATTGTCACGAATATCACGAGAAAGGAAGGCCAACAGGAAGAGGTCCTCGAATAATTCTTCATCAACTACCATTTCCGAGCAATATGATTATTTGAAGAATTATGATAAATGGAGCAATTTGTCAACTAGCCTTGTGGATGAAGAGAATATGCCCGATGTCGCTTCGAGAAAGAACCGTGAGAAGTTCGGTTTTATATACTTTCCTTTTAACCAATGTCCGAGCTATATTTGGCGTTGACTAGAGTAAATTGCTTTGAAATTTTTGCAGGAAATGAATATTTTAAGCAAAAGAACTTTAAAGAAGCTATCGATTGCTACTCAAGAAGCATCGCCTGTCTCCAACAACTGTAGCTTATGCAAATAGGGCTATGGCCTATCTTAAGATCAGAAAGTATAGTTCTAATCTAATCAGGTGCTTTTGTCAGTATGGCCATTAGCTTTGGCATTAAATGCTAATATTTATTAATCCAACCATACGTGTTTAAAATGGAACCATGTTAGATCCAAGCAAAGATTTAATGTCGATGACTAAACCGATGAAAGAACCTACTAGAATTTATCCTTGAAAGTTTAACTATTTTCTTTCCCAACCTTATTTGTTTTCAAATTAGGAAAAAATTCAGCAGTTTCTCCCCTCTTTCTTGCTTTCTCCCGTCCTTTTTGCTTTCTTGCTTGAAGCTTTCACTTCTATTTGGGTACTTTTATTTGGCCTTTGTTTGGTCATACTTTCATCGCAAAATTTGGCAAGTAAGTTCTCATTACTAATGGGGTTTTAATTGAATCTTTATATATTTTTCTTTTTTTTCCTGGTACTGGTTTCTCATTTTCAGGTATGATGTTCTTAGGTTTCTAGTCCTTTGAAAAATATCTCAGTTCTTTTGCTTTGATTATCTCTTGTTTGCTTATTTTGATTTGGTTACTAATTTCTTTCACTGTTGCTGGTCTTGTTCATTTTTTCTTTTCTTTTGTTCTCTGCTAATACTTCATGTTTATTTTATGGTAAAGCGCAAATGAGAATTCTCAAATTTCATTTATTATGGATTTTTTTCTTTCCCCTTATGATTTTTTTTTCTTTCTCCGCTCGTAGTTGAATGCTTCAAACTTGAAACATATAAGAGGAAAAAGCGTTGAACTTGCTAGCTTATTAGGAAAGAATGATATGCTCACTAAGTCCTGTAACTTCAAATCCTAGAAGGTTTCTCGGTCCAAGGAGTCCCGTATTGTATAACTAGGCAATTTCTCGTGTTTGAAGTATTATCCAAATGGCTCATTTGGGAATAGGGATTTATGATTCTGATATGAATTTGATCTGTTGTAAGTAGGGGATTGATATAGAATATGTCTTGAAATAGGTAAGTTCATTGTATCTATGGATTTGAGATATGGTGGTGGATGAACTTGAGAAAAGAAAAGTTCATTCAGTATTTCATAAAAATGACAATTTAGAAATTCGGTGATTCATGGATTGGATGAAATCTAAATTCCATATTGTTTTGATTATTTTTTATTCATATTGTTTTGATTATTTTTATTCTTATTTTTTATTCTTATTTCTAGAATAATATTTTTATTAAATGTATTTATACATTAAAAAGTATTAAAATAGAAATAGATATATAAAAATTCGTAAAAGTATATAAAAAATTTAGCATAAAACATATAAATTATAAGAATATAATAATTGAAGGAAATTAGTTGAAATTAATAATATTATAACAAGACAAAGCCAGAAGAAAAAAATTCAAAAGATGAAAAATTTAAAAGTAATTGAAATTTGATTAACTTTTGGAGAAACAAACTTTTGGTTTCAGTATTGAAAATTTCGCTTTTCTTTGCAAAATGAGAGTTTTTTTAGACTATTATTTTTGTAGAAAACATACAAAAATGTAAAATGGACTTACCAAACTTCTTGTCATATGCTTCTACAGAGAACATGTAAAATGGACTTACCAAATTACTTTCATTTTCTTATATATTCCGTTGTTTGGTCCTGCAGTAGTCATCAAGATTGTTGTTGGTCATGCAATAGTTAATCTATTTGTCCGAGATAAAATCGAGCAGCTTTGGAGGATCTTGGTCATAAGGTATGATTCTTCCTAATTTCTTCTTACTTATATTTGTTGAAATTTAGTTCATTGAAATGATTTGAGAGCTTGTATAGCCATTTCAAAGTGTTTGACCGTCTTACATATAAAAGCTTTTTAAGTTAGATGCCTAAATTAAATGTCGGTTGCTCCTAGTAACTGATCCAATACCTTTCCCCATATATGGAGTTAGCAATTAGTGAAAAATAGGCATATTAGGATTTAAGAAAGTCAAATGCTTCAATAAAGAAAAGACGAAAACAGAGGAGAAACAAAAAGAAAGGGAGATTAAATGTCGCAAATAGTGGAGAATAAAGCAAAGAAACAAGAATTATGTTATAAGGACTAAGAACAATTGAGAAAGAATATGACACCATAAAGAATAAGACAAGCACGAAATATTTTTATCTTGTTAAGTAATTTACAAGATAAAATTTTCAGCTTTTAAGTATGAGTTGTTCAATCTTTACGTATATAATAGAGGGTAAAGACACGAAAATTTGTGGAAGGAGAAAGTACCTTCGCAACAAAAGCTATTTGGGATGATGAGTGACGTTGATATTTTGTGAACTTTGCGTGAATGAAGTCAATCTTTGGTAATAGACCGACAACTCATCTAAACTCAAAAGGATGGGAAAATGTCATTGCTCTTTTTCAAGCAAAGACACAAAAAATTATGGAAATCTCAACTGAAAAATAAGTGGGATACATAAAAAGGAATGGAGGTTATGGAGGAGTTGCTTAAGGAATCTACGGTATTGGATGGTGTCCATCTAAAAAGACAGTTGATGCTACCAAGAATGGTGGGCTGAAAAATACTGAGTTAGTGTTAACTTTATCATTAATTTAATGCATAAATTTTATTGAAATTAATAATTTACAAATATCAAAATATTAGTATAACATTTAACATTTAACATCTTATGTAGGAAAATCCGGATTTTAAAGGATTTAAGAAGAAAGGAATTGAGCCACGATTGAATGATTTAATGTGGCAAATGTTTGGTGGCATTGTAGCCCTTGGAGAGAATGCATGGGCACCTTCGTGCAGTGTTCTTCCAAGTGGAGTTCCTATGGGAGATGATACACCTAATGAGGGATTTGGTGATTCAGATGAAAATAGTAATGAGAATGAAGATATTCCTACTAATGAGGTACCATCAAACCCTTCTCATGAAACTCCTAATCGAAGAAAGGAAACACTTGGGGTTGTACATGGTAAAGGAAAAAAATCAAGTTCAAGTAGAAAATCGTCCAAAAATTCATTAGCTACTCATATTGAGAAATTGTGTGAGAGTATGGCCAGTCCAAGGAAGTCAGTTTCTGAAATTATTTTTCCTCACTCTCAATATACTATTTCAAGTGCAATGGATGCTTTGCGTGATTTGGAAGATGAAATTCCAAAAAAAGATGAACTGTATTATTTTGCCATCAAAATGTTCCAGATATCTGAAATTGAAACGAGAAGTGTTTTGAACTTAGATCCGATGTTAGGGTTTGGTGACTTCGACATGAGTATCTTGAACAAAATCCAATTGCATCATTTTCGTCCTTGGTAGCAACATCCTCATTTCCTTCCAACCATACCATCCACAACCTCCACCATGAGCTCCTTAGCTTTATTATTGTAATATAACTAGACAACTCTTTTATATGTAAAACTAATGTATGATCTACTTTTTATATGCAAAACTAATGTATGATCTACTTTTTATAGTAAAATTAATGTATGATGTTTTTATATTTGGTATTTTTATGCCATGCTTTTATTCAATTTTGTTGTGTTGTATATAATGTCACAAGTTATTAATTTATTTTCATTTTATTCAGTTTTGATTATGGATGAATTTAACAATATGTATAATACTTTTATATGAATTATGATACCCATGAATTAAGTGAAGAAGCTCAACGAAGAATAGCCACAATTGTTACACAAGTTGAGCACAACAATTATCATGAAGAGGAAGAACAAGTGTTAAGCAAAGTGTATTGGTACACCACGGAACTTATTTCACTATGCAACTGTGTATGATTTCAAATTATACTGAGTCAAATGTGGGTGGACAAAGTATTAAATGGGCATGATGATCATTGCATGAAAAGTTTTAGGATGCCAAAAATATATTTCACAGCTTATTGCATGATTTGCAAAGAAATTATGGCTTAAAGCATGGGAAGGTATCTGCGATGGAGAAGTTGGCATTATCATTGTATATTCTTGGAAATAGAGAATCAAATTCAAATGCAGCAGAACGATTTCAATGATCTGGGGAAACTGTTAGTCGAATTTTTACTGATATGTTGCATATATTTGCTCGAATGGGAATAGACATAATTAAACCCACTGAAGGTCAATTCGAGGAAGTACCGAACCATATTCGACATGATACAAGATATTGGCCTCACTTTAAGGGAAAAATTACACAATCTTTATATTTTTAAAATATAAATTATTTTTAACTTTTATCTCATCACTTGTTTTTATTTTAAAGGATTGTATTGGGGCCATAGATGGAACACACATAAAAGCATGCATTTCGCCTTCTTCTCAAATACCTTATATCGGACGGAAAGGTGAACCAACTCAAAATATTATGGCGGTTTGTGACTTCAACATGTGCTTCATTTTGCATTTCCGGTTGGGAAGGAAAAAGACATGACAAGAGAATTTTTTGCAAGCACTTAGAAAACAATAGTTAAAGTTTCCACACCTCCACCGTGTCGAACTTTAATTTTTTAATTAATCTTTACATAAAAATATTAAAATTTTTATTTTATTTTAAACTTGATATTATGTTTTAATTTTCTTGTAGGAAAATATTATCTTGTGGATTCGTGATATCCGCAAATGGCGTGTTTTCTAGGTCCATATAGGGGAACAATATCATTTACGACTTTCATCGAGGTAATCATCGAGCATCCGGAAAAAAAGAAATCTTTAATCATGCCCATTCTTCGTTACGCTTTGTGATTGAACGAACATTTGGAGTGTTGAAAAAAAAATGGCCAATATTAAGAGATATTCCAAGCTATTCATTCGACAAGCAAGTTTTAATAGTTATTGCAACAATGGTTTTGCATAATTACATTCAAGACATGCTTGGTCAAATGATGAGGATTTTCGACAATTTGAGAATATACCCGACGTGCCAATCTCTTCAGGCCATTTTGATAGAGGTGAATCAAGTTCTTCTAACAATGAAAGTGACCTTGAAATTACAATGTTAAGGGAAACCATTGCAAATAGTTTAATGAATCAATATTTGTAAAAATAATTTTGTATCATAACTTAATTTCTATCAATAATGAAACTTGTTATGTCTTATGTTACTATATTTTTTTATTAAAAATCATTCGGTTAGATACTTCAAAATTTGATCCAAGTATAATGTTACTATTTGCGAAAATAATATTTATCATTGTTATAAAAATATATTTAACTATAAAAAATTAAAAATAATTTTTATTTTATCTAATAAATAATTTAAATTGATTATATAATTTATTAAAATATTTATAATAAAATATTGGAAGATACATTTTAATATTTTATTAAATGATTTCATAAATTCACATACTTTAATAATTTTACATAAGTAAAATAATTTAAAACAACTATTATATATCAATTCTAATATGATGTCCTTAATGGTCATTTTTATTTTCACCTCACCGCTACATTGCGTTTGAATCCAAACACACACTCCATCATTGTTTTTAATCTCACTTTGCACATGTGTCCAATCTCACCGCTACAAGAATTAATCTCACCGCCACCATTGCTTTTTAACCTCACCGAGGTAAACACACCGCCCATCCAAACTAGCCCTAAGAATATTGGATTTCGCGATATCAGGTGTGTAATACTTCCCCACCATTTAGATCTGTCTGTTAAATACTTGTTTACAAGTATTATATGTTGTGATAAATGCCGAAATCCCAGCATAAAGATGGAAGCCCAAAGAGGTAAAAGCGAATCACCAGGTCAGAGAATATACTGATTATATCTTATAAGTGTATTGATTTTTGTGATTGTATGGGGTGGGTTTGATGAAAGGAGGAAGTTATACGTTATATGTGTAGCAATTTTTACCGTGATCTGTTATATGTTGTAACACCCTTAACCCGTATCCGTCGTCGAATTAGGGTTACAGGTGTTACCAATAGCCAAATCTTTTTCAATTGATTAATTCATATCCTCATTATTAGCATATTTATCTATTTTAATCTATGATATAAACACCTAATTAGTACCACTCCTTTGTATACATTTCATGCCAACATGCCTTACGTACCATTTCGTTTAAACCAAAGCACACTGAACCCTATAATTGGAACTACTAATAAGCATCATTACGACTACATGCATACATCACTTGACATTACACCTATAGACTAAGAGACAATACACTTCATATATATATATATATACCTATATCAGAATATGCATTGAAACAACCCAAACCCGGCCTAAAAAGCCTAACCGGATTTGGTATGTTCCTCGAGTAAAACTATAGCGAATTCTCATTTTTTTGTTTAAGAAAAACTTGATGATTTTGTAGAAAACAGATTAACTTAACATTTTTGTAAAGAAAAATTTATAGCTTTTAAAAGAAAATCATTACTTGTAGGAGGAATTGATAAATCAAAAGAAAACCACATTTAAGGAAATTACTTTAACATATATATATATATATATGTTAGTGACAAAAACATTTTGAATTATTATTTATCGAAAACCATTTAGTTATTTAATAGTTATTGTTCATGGCAAATAAAGGTAAATCCAAACACAAAATTAAAGATAGTTTATAGTGGCCTTATTACAAAAATAGCAACCCATAATAAAGTCTAAATAATAAAAATTAACTTAATAAGTTTAAGTAGGAAAATTTCCAAACTTCATTATTTGAGCATTGGCCACCTCGAAATCCTTGTTGACCCGATCCATCGCTCTACGAATCATCTAAAAAGTTTATCCCACAAAAGGGGTGAGTCATAAACTCAATGTATAACACATACATTAAAATGCCCATTTTTCATAACACATTTACTCATAGGCCCATTATTTGGCCCAAAAGCCCATTTAACTTCATATTTAGCTTAAAAGCCCGTTTAGCTCACATATAGCCCAAAGGCCCATTTTCATAGCAGATCAAATAATAATCATTCAATATTACATGATTATGTACATGAAATGAAATGCAAGCCCGGCCCACCTAAATATCCATCCGCTACTCACCACCCGTACCAACCAACACACCGTGGGGATTACTAAATCGACCCTCCATCCGCTACACACCATCGAAGGCAGTTGCTGCAATCAACATGCACATCGCCCTTATAATTTTATGGCAAGGCCACCAGACAAAATTGTGACCGAAGTCACCGGATATCAAATATGTGACCGAAGTCACCGGATTTCAAATATGTGACCGAAGTCACCAGATTCACATATACGTGACCGAAGTCACCAGATTCAAATATACGTGACCGAAGTCACCAGATTCACATATGTGACCGAAGTCACCAGAGATGTGGTAAAACCACCAGAATACTTCCTCCTTTATCAAATATACCCATATGCTCATGCACATACATATCAATAAATTTTCATGCTATTTACCCCACAGATCATAATATAGTCATACTTATCTCACATTTATGCATATAGCAAAATGATCAAAATATTGGGGTAAACATACCTGAATATCGTATACCACTGAATGGTATCCAAAATCACAATCATACACATGGTCATATAATCACATTTAAATATATGTAAATCTATGAGATTTTTAATGTAAGGTTACACACCTCGTGACAGTGAGAACAATACCCTCTCGCTCGTCAACACCCTCGGATTCTCGAACGACAGTTATTTGTGGTTTTTCTCCACTAGATGGATCAAAACCCGTTGATATTCCACCAACGTAAAGTGGTTCGGTTATACGCACTACTTCAAATAATCGCTCCTCGTTAGCGGAGGGTCCACAACCCGTGGAAAGTCTCTAATCGCCGATACATCCCTTCGCTTGAAGTTTGATGGTAAAGGAATACCTCCTCTTTTCCAAACACTCGAATCGCCTTTTCTTACCTATCTTGTTAGTCTCAAATCGCCCTAAAAATACGATCGATTAGTAGTCTATCTAAAGAAATCGATATAACCAAAAGGGATAATCTTACCTTGATGATTTGAAGATCACTTCTTAAAAGTTGTCTTCAACAAAGATCCTTAAAATCCTTTCCAAGAATTCGCCTAGGAGAGAAAAATAAAAGATTTATTTTCTAGATCAATTATAATAAAAGGAATAATGAAAACTATTGACAAACAAAAACCTTACTTTGATTCACTTGAAGGTTCGGCCTTGAACAAAAAGAAGAAAGGAATTGATGATTCGGCTTTAACAAAAGAGAAGAGAAAAGATGGTGGTTTCAAATATGATGGTTTCGGTTTTGAAAGAAAGAAGAAAGAGAATGAAAATGAAAGAAGAGAGAGAAGAAGAAAAGGTGATGATGAAGAAAAGAAAAAGAGATAGGTTTAGAGACCTATGCACATTCGACCAAGGGGAAGAAATGAAGAAAAGATAGTTCTTTGCAATTTGGTAGTTTCACTATGAGAGGGAAAAAGAAAAGAGAAATAGAATGAAAAGGAAGAAAAAGAAAATGAGAGAGAAAGCTTTTGGTGAAAGTTGAATTCGGCACTAGAGAGGAAGAAAAGAAAGTGTCTTCAAAAGTGACAATAATTTGGTACCAAAAGAAGGTAAAATTTTGAGAGGAAAAGATGAAATAAAGGTACCTATTTTGGTCAAAAATACAAAGGCCAAAACAAAGCAAACTTGTACCAAATGTCACTAGACAATTTCGGCTAAGAGAAGAAGAATATTGGACAAAGGAAAAATGTATAATTGACAACCTTTTGGTTAACTAAAACCTCCCTAATCCCATACCAAAATTCGACCAACAAGGAAGCCAACATACTCCCCCTTTTTGCTCCACATTTCTTCCCTATCAACCTTAATTTTGCTATCACCATTAACCACTCCCTTTAGCCCCTAAAACCGTCTAGGTTCATGGTCAAATGACCATGAACAAGCTCCCAAAACATTGCCCAATATCATGCCTTTTGTCCCCCCTCATCTTATCATCCTTCATGATTCCATACCATAAGTTCTTAGCTTCCTTTTTCATATGGTCAAATGGCCAAAAATAAAAGAATACTCATCCACTCTAGAATATTCTTGGCCGACACTATAGGAAGGAAAACATAAAATTAAAATTTTTCCCATTTGCTAGCTAGGGATTCGAACCTCTCCCTCCAAAGACTCATCCATGCATCCTAACCACTTTGCCAATTACTCAACTTATGCTTAAAACTCCTTGTCATTAATTCTTAAGGCCTAACTTGCTTAGCTCTCTCTTAATTATTAGAAATTAAAAGTTTCACTAAGCATTCACTTAATTAATGAAGCTCAAATAACTTCCAAAATACACTCATTAATAATTAAGCATGCAACATCATTCAATTAAGTAAGATGCATAACCCCTAATTATCAGGATGTTACAGTTCTACCCCCTTAAAATAATTTCGTCCTCGAAATTACTCGGCCGAATAAGTGAGGGTATTAACGTCGCATCGCTTCCTCCGATTCCCACGAAGCTTCTTCCGATCCATGATTACGCCATAATACTTTGACAAGAGGAACCGACTTTCTCCGTAAAACCTTTACATCTCGCTCCAGAATTTGAATTGGCTCCTCTTCATAGGACAAATCGGTCTTAATTCCACCTCCTCAAGCGGCACTACATGAGATGGATCCGACCGAACTTGCGTAACATTGAAACATGGAACACATCATGCATTTGCTTCAATTTGAAGGCAAATCTAAGCGATATGCCATGATTTGACCCGCTTCACAATCCGATAAGGTCTAATGAACCTGGGACTTAGCTTCCCTTTGCGACCAAATCTCATCACCTTTTTCCAAGGTGAAACCTTTAGGAAAACTTGATCCCCCACAGCAAACTCTATTTCTTTCCGCTTTAGATCTGCGTACGATTTTTGTCTGTCAGATGCTTCCTTTAACCGAGCCCGGATTACCTTAACCTTTTCTTGATTCACCACTATTTCGGACCCAAAATCGGCGTTCCCCTTATTACGTCCAACACGTAGGAGTGCGACACTTCCGTCCATATAGTGCTTCATACGGTGCCATCCAGTATCTTGGCTTGGTAGCTTGTTGTTACGCATAAATTCGCTAACGGTAAGAATTCCTCCCAACTTCCTTGAAATCTATCACACATCCCTTAACATATCTTCTAAGATTTGGATTACTCGTTCAGACCGCCGTCGATTGTGGATGAAATGCCGATCAAGTCCAATCTGGTGCCCAAAGCCTGATGCAATGCTTTCCAAAACCGCGACGTAAACCTCGGATCTCTATCCGAAATAATCGATAACGGCACTCCATGCAATCTCACAATCTCAGCCACATATAACTTTGCCAATTTCCGCAAAGAGTAATCAACCCGAACTGGGATAAAATGTGCAGATTTCGTCAATCGGTCCACTATCACCCAAATGGAGTCTTTCTTAGTAGGCGTAAGAGGAAGCCTACTAACAAAGTCCATGGTGATTCTCTCCCACTTCCACTTCAGAATCTTTATCGGCTGAAGCAATCCCGAAGGTATTTGATGTTCAGCCTTGACTTGTTGACACGTCAAACACTTTCCTACAAATTTCGTAACTTCTCGCTTAAGTCCAGGCCACCAAAATTGATCTCGCAAATCTCGGTATAACTTACTTCCTCCAGGATGCATAGCATAAGGGCTACCATGCGACTCCTGAAGAATCTTTTGCCTCAATTCGGATCCCTCGGCATACAGACTTTACCTTTAAAACACAATACCCCATCACTGTTAATGCCAAAATCTCCTATTTCTCCATTCTGCACCTGCTGAAGCTTTACACACAGATCTTCATCTACCAACTGCCTCTCTCTCACTTGACTCAACCATGTCGGTTTAACTTGAAGTTCTGCCAACAAGCTTCCGTCATCGTAAAGACTAAGATGTGCAAACATCGCCCTTAAATCTGACACCACTTTCTGACTTAAAGCGTCTGCCACAACATTTGCCTTGCCCGGGTGGTACTCGATGGAACAGTCGTAGTCTTTCAATAACTCTATCCACCTTCGTTGCCTCAAATTCAGTTCTTTCTGAGTCAGTAGATATTTCAAACTTTTGTGGTCCGTGTATATCACTGACTTTTCCCCGTATAAGTAATGTCTCCAAACTTTAAGAGCAAAGACTACAGCTGCCAATTCCAAGTCATGCGTCGGGTAATTAACCTCGTGCGGTCTCAACTGTCGAGACGCATACGCAACTACCTTCCCTCCTTGCATCAGAACACATCCTAATCTCGTGTGAGAAGCGTCACAATACACGACAAAATCCTTTCCTGCCTCAGGTTGAATCAAAATCGGAGCTTCAGTCAAAACTTTCTTGAGCTTCTCAAAACTCTCTTGCCGCTTATCAGCCCACACGAAAGGTACTTCCTTTCTCAGCAATTTCGTTAAAGGTGTAGCTATCGATGAGAATCCTTGACGAATCTTCTATAGTAGCCTGCTAATCCCAAGCTGCGAACTTGATTCTGGACTTAGGTGGTTTCCAATCTAGCACCTCAATCTTCCGAGGATCCACCCTTATCCCTTCCGCAGATACCACATGGCCTAAAATGCAACTTCTTTCACCAAAATTCACACTTCTTGAATTTGGCATAAAGTTTCTTCTCCTTAAAACTTGTAACACAACTGGAGATGCTTATCATGTTCCATTTCGGACTTAGAATACACCGGGATGTCGTCTATGAATACCACGACGAATTGATCCAAGTAGGGTGGAAAATTCGATTCATCATATCCATGAACGCAATTGGGCATTCTTCAATCCGAATGGCATTACCAAAATTCATAATGCCCATATCTAGTTCGGAAAGTCGTCTTATGGATATCCGCTTCTTTCACTTTAAGTCGATGATACCCGACCTTAGATCAATCTTTGAGAATACTGCGAGCCCTTAAGTCGATCGAACAAGTCATCGATCCTTGGCAAAGGATACTTGTTCTTGATGGTCACTTATTTAACCGCCGATAATCTATACATATCCTCATCGATCCGTCCTTCTTCTTCACGAATAAAATCGGTGCTCCCCATGGAGACACACTAGGTCAGATGAATCCACGATCAAGCAACTCCTGAATCTGAGCCTTAAGCTCAACTAACTCCTTCGGTGCCATTCTATATAGAGCAATAGAAACTGGCGCCGTTCCATGCAATAAATCAATCCCGAATTCTACCTCGCGATCCGGAGGCAAACCTGGAAGTTCTTCCGAAAAAACATCTACAAATTCCTTCACAATCCTGGCTTCATTAACAGTTGTCTCCTTAGCCTCCAAGGCACTCACCAATATCAGAAAGGCTACACATCCCTTCCTAACCATCTTTTACGCCTTAAGAGCGGATACTACATTAGATAAGTAGTTAGTCTCTCACCCATTACTACAACTTCTTTGTCATCAAGAGTTCTTAGGACATCCGCTTAGCAAAGACAATCCATATTTGCACGATACTTCACAAGCCGTCCATGCCTAAGATTAGGTCGAATTCTCGAATGGCAACTCCATTAAATCACCCAGGAAACTGTATCCCTTGAACTTCTAAAGGCACTTCCTTAAAAAGTTTGTCTATAACTACAGTCTGTCCTAGAGGACTAAGTATAGTCATCTTCCTAGGTACAGTCTAGAAGTCACATGCAAAGTCCCAGATACTTCACGAGCGATATAAGAGTGAGTTGACCCTATATCTATCAAAGCAATAAAGGGCAACCCGTAAATCGAAACGTGCAGTAATAACATCAAAAGCGCCATCGTCTTCTCTGCGACGAACTACATATACCAGACCTGGTTGTCTCGCCTCAGAGCAACCACTGCCTCTGCCTGAAGATTCGCGACCTCTACCGGAACCATTACCCCTTCCATTTGAACTACGACCCCTTATCGGCTGCCGTCCACCTCTGTCAGCCTAATTAGCACCCTGACTTGCTGGGCGGTTCTTCTCTGAATTCTTCGGGCAATCCTTGATCATATGGTCTTTAGATCCGCACTTGAAACATTCCGCCATCTTTTCCAAAGATTCTCTAGTGCATTTTCCCACATTGAGTACAAGTACGATTTTGTCCACCCGTAGTAGTCTGTTGACCTCGCGGTCCATCATTTCTTAGTTTCTTTTGGAAATTTTCGGACGACCCTGAAGACCCAAAGCTTCTCTTATTCTTGCTCGGGCCTCTGTCCGGTTTCATCTCTCATCTGTTTAGCCTCTTGGCAATTCTTACCCTTTCCACTAAGATTGCAAAATCTCTTTCACGGTGCGGAGCAATCATCACTCGTAGTTCATCTCTAAGTCCATCCTCAAATCTGATACACCGTTCATATTCCGTAGCCACTATCCCTCTGGCATAACGGCTAAGTCACAAAAATTCTGCTTCATATTCAGCTATCGTCTTATTTCCTTGGACCAAATTCAGAAATGTCTTCCTCTGGGAGTCGATGTAGCTAGCTCCAACATATTTTCCTTCGAATTTCACTTCAAAATAGCCCCAATCCAGACGATCCACAGGGGTACTCTCCTTGATAGTGAGTCACCACTGGTAGGCTTCATCACGGAGTAGTGAAATAGCACCTTTCAGCTTTTCTTCATCAGTGTAGTCTATATCGTCCATGATCCTCTCGACTGCCTCCAACCAGTATTCCGCTACATTTGGGGCTACTCCAGATACTCCCCTGAAAACCTCAGCTCCATTCGATCTAAGTCTCTCAGCTACTGATTTTCGAGACCCATTTCTAGAACTAGCTTCTGCTACTCGTTCTAAAACTCACAGCACAGCTTGAGATACTGCGTCACCTCCATCATTTTGCTCTTCAAAATCCACCCCAACAGTCGGTGGCGGAGCTTCATTCTCGGAACCTTGACTAGATCGAACTGGTTCCGACACAGCCATTCTTCCTCGTCCACGTCCATGATGTCCACGTCCCCTAGAGTTCATGTCTACTACGTGTCTTATCTATTTTTACAAAAAGTCTTATGTATTAGAGTCTTTTCACTTCTTATTAGAAGAAAGTTTTATGAAATAGATATTCAGTGGTTTTTCCGTAATAGTACACATACACCTAGGGTCCATGTCTCTAAAGTTATAGTTTCCTTAAGCTTATCAGACTTTCATATCACTTTATCAATAAAGATACATACCTGATGGATCTGGGCTGAGAACTCGAGTGCCATGCTCTTATAAAACCATTTTATCTTAAGAAAACTAAAAAAAAATCATTTGGGCCAATTTTTGAAAACGTTGTGGGCTTCAAAACCCAAGGTAGAGAGTTTAAATCTGGCTCGATACCAAGTGAAACACCCCATACCTACCAAAAAGCCTAACCGGATTTGGTATGTTCCTCGAGTAAAACTATAGCGAATTCTCATTTTTTGTTTAAGAAAAACTTGATGATTTTGTAGAAAAAGATTAACTTAACATTTTGTAAAGAAAAATTTATAGCTTTTAAAAGAAAATCATTACTTGTAGGAGGAATTGATAAATCAAAAGAAAACCACATTTAAGGAAATTACCTTAAAACATATATATATATGTTAGTGACAAAAACATTTTGAATTATTATTTATCGAAAACCATTTAGTTATTTAATAGTTATTGTTCATGGCAAATAAAGGTAAATCCAAACACAAAATTAAAGATAGTTTATAGTGGCCTTATTACAAAAATAGCAACCCATAATAAAGTCTAAATAATAAAATTAACTTAATAAGTTTAAGTAGGAAAATTTCCAAACTTCATTATTTGAGCATTGGCCACCTCGAAATCCTTGTTGACCCGATCCATCGCTCTACGAATCATCTGAAAAGTTTATCCCACAAAAGGGGTGAGTCATAAACTCAATATATAACACATACATTAAAAAGCCCATTTTTCATAACACATTTATTCATAGGCCCATTTAAGTCATATTTGGCCCAAAAGCCCATTTAACTCATATTTAGCTTAAAAGCCCGTTTAGCTCACATATAGCCCAAAGGCCCATTTTCATAGCAGATCAAATAATAATCATTCAATATTACATGATTATGTACATGAAATGAAATGCAAGCCCGGCCCACCTAAATATCCATCCGCTACACACCACCGTACCAACCAACACACCGTGGGATTACTAAATCGACCCTCCATCCGCTACACACCATCGAAGGCGATTCTTGCAGATCAACATGCACATTGCCCTTATAATTTTGTGGCAAGGCCACCAGACAAAATTGTGACCGAAGTCACCGGATATCAAATATGTGACCGAAGTCACCGGATTTCAAATATGTGATCGAAGTCACCAGATTCACATATACGTGACCGAAGTCACCAGATTCAAATATACGTGACCGAAGTCACCAGATTCACATATGTGACCGAAGTCACCAGAGATGTGGTAAAACCACCAGAATACTTCCTCCTTTATCAAATATACCCATATGCTCATGCACATACATATCAATAAATTTTCATGCTATTTACCCCATAGATCATAATATAGTCATACTTATCTCACATTTATGCATATAGCAAAATGAACAAATTATTGGGGTAAACATACACGAATATTGTATACCTTTGAATGGTATCCAAAATCACAATCATACACATGGTCATATAATCACATTTAAATATATGTAAATCTATGAGATTTTTAATGTAAGGTTACACACCTCGTGGCGGTGAGAACAATACCTCTCTCTCGTCAACACCCTCGATTCTCGAATGCGAGTTATTTGTGGTTTTCTCCACTAGATGGATCAAAACCACCGATATTCCACCAACGTAAAGTGGTTCGGTTATACGCACTACTTCAAATAATCGCTCCTCGTTAGCGAGAGGGTCCACAACCCGGTGGAAAGTCTCTAATCGCCGATCTGACCCTTCGTTTGAAGTTTGATGGTAAAGGAATACCTCCTTTTTCCAAACACTCTGAATCGCCTTTTCTTACCTATCTTGTTAGTCTCAAATCGCCCTAAAAATACGATCGATTAGTAGTCTATCTAAAGAAATCGATATAACCAAAAGGGATAATCTTACCTTGATAATTTTGAAAGATCACTTCTTAAAAGTTGTCTTCAACAAAGATCCTTAAAATCCTTTCCAAGGATTTGGCATAGAGAGAAAAATAAAAGATTTATTTTCTAGATCAATTATAATAAAAGGAATAATGAAAACTATTGACAAACAAAACCTTACTTTGATTCACTTGAAGGTTCACCTTGAACAAAAAGAAGAAAGGAATTGATGATTGGCTTTAAGAAAAGAGAAGAGAAAAGATGGTGGTTTCAAATATGATGGTTTTGGTTTTGAAAGAAAGAAGAAAGAGAATGAAAATGAAAGAAGAGAGAGAAGAAGAAAAGGTAATGATGAAAAAAAGAAAAGAGATAGGTTTAGAGACCTATGCATATTCGGCCAAGGGAAGAAATGAAGAAAAGATAGTTTTTGCAATTTGGTAGTTTCGCTATGAGAGGAAAAAGAAAGAGAAATAGAATGAAAAGGAAGAAAAAAAATGAGAGAAAGCTTTTGGTGAAAGTTGAATTAAGCACTAGAGAGGAAGAAAAGAAAGTGTCTTCAAAAGTGACAATAATTTGGTACCAAAAGAAGGTAAAATTTTGAGAGGAAAAGATGAAATAAAGGTACCTATTTTGGTCAAAATACAAAGGCCAAAACAAAGAAAACTTGTACCAAATGTCACTAGACAATTTCGGCTAAGAGAAGAAGAATATTGGACAAAGGAAAATGTATAATTGACAACCTTTTGGTTAACTAAAACCTCCCTAATCCCATACCAAAATTCGCCAACAAGGAAGCCAACATACTCCCCTTTTGCTCCACATTTCTTCCCTATCAACCTTAATTTTGCTATCACCATTAACCACTCCCTTTAGCCCCTAAAACCGTCTAGGTTCATGGTCAAATGACCATGAACAAGCTCCCAAAACATTGCCCAATATCATGCCTTTTGTCCCCCTCATCTTATCATCCTTCATGATTCCATACCATAAGTTCTTAGCTTCCTTTTCATATGGTCAAATGGCCAAAATAAAAGAATACTCATCCACTCTAGAATATTCTTGGCCGACACTATAGGGAAGGAAAACATAAAATTAAAATTTTCCCATTTGCTAGCTAGGGATTCGAACCTCTCCCTCCAAAGACTCATCCATGCATCCTAACCACTTTGCCAATTACTCAACTTATGCTTAAAACTCCTTGTTATTAATTCTTAAGGCCTAACTTGCTTAGCTCTCTCTTAATTATTAGAAATTAAAAGTTTCACTAAGCATTCACTTAATTAATGAAGCTCAAATAACTTCCAAAATACACTCATTAATAATTAAGCATGCAACATCATTCAATTAAGTAAGATGCATAACCCCTAATTATCAGGATGTTACATGCATAATCTCAATATAACTTTTCATGTTATATGCATAGATCAAAAACTGAATGTGATAACTAAACTTTCATTATTTATGCAAAATTTACGTTACTTATTTGTACTACAATTGACCATACATAAACATAGGTCTCAAAGCCAACTTAACCTAAAAACACAAGCATATAAACTATGCCTTGACCATTACCACTTTTCCATAATTTGTAACTACTTATACTTATTATTTACAACGAATCCAACAAGTTAACTTATACATATATATAATCATTTCTATACAACTACTTTTAACTTCCAAGCATTATAAGCATACGTCTTATACCAAAGATTAAAACGGACTATTATATCAAACATATAAACAATACTTCAACCCAAAAGTAATAGCCTTATTCGCAAGGCCATATATATACATTTACAAATCCGAACATCATTCATTACTTATCAAAATAAAGCCTATACATTCCTTTGATTCAAAAAGTATACAAAACATATATATACCAAAGAGAGTGATAGTGTGGTCGACTTTCTTGATGATCCCCTGAGCCCGTAGTTGAATCAACGATCTATAAAATACAAATACAAACACATACAGAGTAAGCTCACTAGCTTAGTAAGTCTTAAGCAACTTTAATGTAACATTCAAACACTTAAACATTTATTTCTTTAAACTTATAACATTGAATATAAATATTTCCATAAATATATTTATGCAAGGCCGAATATTAACAGTTCATTAACCATAGCATTTACACTTTATTACCATAATTCTATAATTCATCGAACCATAGTATAAACATATATTACATGAATCACATGCTCCATGTCACATAGGTACAACATTCATATCAACTATATTATCATATTCAAAGTCTTTTCACTATTAGCATTTCTACTAGTAACCGAACCTCCCAAAAATAGTACGTTTAAGCTCAAATTCTATCTTATACCATTCATACACATCGATCAATAAGCTCAATCCAGTTAAGCTCAAATTCTATCTTATACCATTCATACACATCGATCAATAAGCTCAATCACACATAACACCATTCTTAACATAATATTTCAACTCAAGTAACATTAATCACAATTTACCTTACTTCTGATGGATTCAATGAGATTTAAGCTTACCTGAGTTTTTAACTCAATAGATTCACTATGTTACACTCGAACAATTTATGGTTTCTTCGTTTTAAAGTATCACCAGCATTAAGCTCGCTAGGCACGAAGCTTCGAATCAAATCAAGCACTAAGCTCGCTAGGCACGAAGCCCGAATATGTCACCGGCTCTAAGCTCGCTAGGCACGAAGCTTCGAATATGTCACCTAGGCACTAAGCACGCTAGGCACGAAGCTTTGAATATGTCATCAACACTAAGCACGCTAGGCAATAAGCCCAAATAATTCATAAACCAATCACATACTTCACATTTTTCCCAAATAATATATCAAATATACACATTCATATCATATTGTCAATTTATGCATTCAAGCCAATTTAACCCATATACATTCGGCTATTACAATAATATACACTCAAATTTATCGAACATTATCATTTAACAGGTTCATAAATAATTCTTTGACATATTTCAACTTAAGGACTTACCTCGACTATCGACGGACAACGTTAATCGGCTAGTCGACAACTTTCGCCTTTCCCCGATCCAAATTTGTTTTCTTTAGTTCTTGATCTAAATAAATTCAAATTAAGCTCATTCATCACTTTTCTCATTCAATTTAATCAAAACATATAATTGAGCAATTTACAATTTATCTTTGATTTGTCTAAATTAATAGATGACAAAATACAACATTAACACACAAGATTTAATCAACAATAGCAAGAAACATAATCAATATGTCCCGATTTATGCAGCATAAACACATTAACAATACATCATAGATAAGGCTCTTAAACAACATAAACGACGATTGCATTAGATTAAGTTCGGACACAATTACTCAAACTTAGATTGGGGTAATTTGGACACAATAAACTCCAACCATCATACACCATTCCTTGTAACATTTAACCCTCATAAACTCTTTAAATTTTCACATGTAAACATTTTAAATGGCATTTTCGAACAACAACATTTTCATTCATTTAGACAACATTATTTACATTCAATTAACTTATTAATGCAAGATATATTAATTACCAATTACATTCCCAAGAACTTAATTTGGCATCAATTCAGACATCATTAATTAACATTATTGTAACCATTTCTCTGTTGTAATTAATTGTCCAATAGCATTCAAACAACATAAATATACAACTATTGAACACCATTTAACCAAAGACATTAAGCGACACTTAGACATAAATTATGCAACATTTACTTTGCTTTTATTCTCATCCAATGACTTCATAAATGGTCGCTTTAACCCTTTAACAATCAGGTTTAGACACCATAAATTGCAACTAAATAAACATCATTAATTTGGCATATCAAATGGCATTCGGTCATTGTAACACCCAAAAGTGGGGCTATTTGGAATTTAATTATTTTTCTTATGTATGGATTCTTTGTGATTTTATTTATTGAATAATAGAGCTTAATTTAAGGCCTTGAGTGCACGGTTTGGTGGAAAATTTTAGTTTTAAAGGTAGGGAGCCTTAGCAGGAGGGTGTTATAAGAATAAATGAAGGAAATTGGACACCAAATGAGGCCTTGGCAAAGTGGCAAAAGTGAGGCCACTTAAGAGCTAGTGTGACGCCACAAGAGATAAGGGAGAGCCTTGGTTGAGTCATGAAGTTCCCTTTTGTTCTTATTTTGACTGCATAGGAGGGAGAGTTCTTTCTCTCTTTAAACTCTTTTTTTATTAATAATATTGGATAATAAGAGGAAATCAAGGATATTATTATATTGATAATAGATAAAAGAGATATTAGTTGATTTATTAATTGATTATGGGGATTAATTCAAATTATTGTGAATTTAATCAAACAAGTGGTCTAGAGCAATTTAAGGAAGTAGGATGGATTTTGAACTCTTGGTTGGAAGAGGTGGACTGACAAGGCTACTAGGGAGGTGCCGAATGCTTATAAATAGCATCACTTAGCACTTGTTTTATTTTTTCTCCATCTTGGCAACCGCCAAATTCTCAAACCTTCCATTTATTTTCTCTCCTTTCTTTTCTCTCAAACATGCTAGCAAGAAAACTCTCACCATCTCCTCCTCTCCATTAGTTTTCTACCATTATTTCTCCTCTATTCTTTTGGCGAATATCCACTCCTCTGTCAAATCCTCTTCTCTGTTAAGACTCACTTTGGCGAATATCGTGAAGTCATAAGAGTTTCTCGGATTTCTTCTTGAATCGATTAGCAGGGGTAAGTATGTGAAAATCTTTCATCTTATTATCTCCTATGTCGACTTGGTCAAAGGGAAAAGCAGAATTATCTTGATGGCTAATTAATGTGGTAACGATTACATTTAGGTGTCGGGATTTTAAGGTATTCGATCTAAGTCTCTATCCTCCACAACCGAAGTTGGTAAGTGTGGGTAAGGCCTATGTTAGTATTTAAAAGTGAAAGCTTTGGTTATGAGTAATAATGACTAATCGATTATTTTGGAAAAAGCAGATTCAAGTATCGGTGCTAGTGGTTAGTAGCTAAAACGAGGAAAGGTAAGATCTGGGTTCATAAGGAACCCTTTCAATAATTTGGTTTGGCCGATTAGGCCATAATATTAATCCTAAGAGTTGGTAGAATATAGGTGCAGATAGATCTAGGTGGTAGACTCCTCTTTCGGATCTAGACTCCTCGTTGGTGTCGGTGTGTACATACACACGTATAACTTATTAAATGTCTGAATATTGTGAATGCTAATTTGGTTATTGTAGCATTGGATAATATACCATATCCAGATAGTTGGCAACTCGTAAGTACCTATTTGAATATGCTATTTGATGCTTTTGGTAAGCATAATGTATTGATGCATGAGATTTAAGCATGTGATGGCATGAAACATATATGTATATATGGTGATGTGGGATTAGTGAGTGGAGGGGCAGATATTGTGCCGACGGGCACCGTGTTTTGGTAACACACCGTGACTACGGTCACGGAGGTTTGGTACCTCAGGAGGTTTGGCACCTCATAGCGACTTGTCCTCGTGGTTAACACCACCGTGGGTTGGCCCTACTTGAGATATGGGATCGTCGCCGGTGATTTGGTATCACACGATGGGTTGGCCCCATCAAATGATCTGTCTCGGACACCGGTGTTTTGGTAACACATTGTGACTATATGCCACCAGTGGTTTGGCACCACCAAGTGGTTTGGTGCCACAACGGGTAAACGATGGCGTTTGGATGGCTAGGATGGGTATTTAATATTTCGCATATTAATGGTTATATGTTGTGTATGAAAATGTTTTAAAAGCGGGAAGGGTTACACACCGAGTCTTGGTGACTCACCTTCTCCATTATTTTTTTTTTCGGTGATGCATAGATCGCGGATATGGAGCCGAGGGACTCGAGGTGGCCATGCGGTGGACTTAAATTAAATGAACTTAAACTTAGTTGTTTTATTTTATTATTGGTTTGTTTTATTTGGGTTGTAATAAGGCCTCCATAAACTTTATTTTTGTTACTATTCATATGTGGGATACTTGCTTTTAAATATACTATTAAAAATTAAATTAAAATCACATGCTTTCCCAAAATCAACACGAAAATGTTTTGTCGTGTCGGACACACTCGTAATTGGTTTAATAATTTGACTTCATTTAAATTTACGAATTTAACCTAAGTATGATTTCACCAGATAACTAAAAGCGAGAAGTTTTAACAAAACTTAAATTGGATTTTAAAATGGGTTTCAAAAGTTTTCTCGTAGTGACCCATATTCGGTCCTAACGTTTAATGGGTTTGGGCTATTACAAATTGGTATCGAGCCAGTTCAAAGCTCATTTGGGGCCCAAGGCCCAAAAATATTTTAGTAGGCCTTATTAATTGTTTTTTTAAAGCAGTATGGCCCGAGTCTCCGGCACCGATCCGCCCATGTAAGTACATCTAAACCTCTTTGTGAAATATATTACAGTAGAAGGGTAGGAAGCATGGAACGTAGATAGACTTATAGGAACTTGAACCCTAGGATTAGATTACTCAAACACACAAATGTAACATAAGACTTAAAGAACTAAACCAACCTATGGCTAAGTCGTTGAGCTAGGGTGTGGTAACCTGTCAGACGCATGTCTAGGATTGGGCAAGAAAGAGCTTGGTATTTAAGCGGTCAAGTGACTCACCACCTCTTCGCAGTATCCTACAGTGCGTAGCTTGGGTTCACCTTAACCTGAGAGGGCTCGGTGGTGTGGTAACCTCATGTGCGCATGTCTAGAAAGGTTCATGGGAGCTTGGTATTTAAGCGGTTCGTGTGACTCACCTCCTCTCCACTAAAACCTGCTGCAGTGCGTAGCTTTGGTTCACCCGACCAAGAGGGCTCGGTCAAAGGCTAAACATAATGACTAAAACCCGAAAGGGAACTAGCCTTGATTTTCGAAAAAGAATGAAACAACAAAACTTGGTTTTAAAACTCTTAAAATCACTCCTTCAAACATCGGAACAACTCTTTTTACAATGTTTTTCTCAAAAAAGTAGATTTATGAAAAATTACAAAAATGCCCTTAGGGGTAAAATTACTAAAATACCCTTGACTCATAAAATATCAAATCAATGATTTTGTCCAAAAATTTCAACTACTTCTCAAATATTCAACCTCGCTTTGAAAATCATCAATAAAATAATTTGGTTTTGGAAAATTACGAAAATACCCTCGACTTGTAAAATTACCAAAACGACCACAGTACAAAATTTTGCAACATCACCGCTTTAAGAAAGGAAAATTCTCAAAAGGAACCCTCGAGTTTTACAATTATTAAAACACCGTGATGTACAAAAATTACAAAATTACCCCGATTGACAAAATTACCAAAATACCCACGGTTTAGAAATAATGCCATAACTTCAAACCTTACCAATTTTCAATAATACCCTCCAGTGTTGGGAATTGCAAAAAACAACCTACTTTACTAAAGTTTTAAAATTTCTTTTATTACAAAAATACCCCTGTAGGAAAAAGACGAAAATACCCCTGGGTTAGAAATGGGCAGAAATGTCCGAAGAGCGAATAGGTATGGAAAGTATTAAGGAATGGATGCAAAAACTTCTTTGTGTGAACTAGGTTAGGAAACTGAAACCTTGTTTGCTCGAAAGAACCTCTGATTAAAACTCTATCCATAAAATTTCTTCGCGAATAAGAAAGTGGAACAAATGCTAATGCATAAAATTTTTCTTAATCAGATTAAAAGCGCGGTAGATAGAATGAGTTCAGAGGAGGGGACGCCATGGACGCAGTAGGGTAGGATGAGCGGTATACGAACCGTCAGTCGGGACAAGGTTCGAAAATGATGTACCACCACCACCACCTCCAGCTTTTGGAGCCGAGGAGCGAGATCGAGGCCGGGGTGAGGCGGTATCGCATGAGCGTGTTGCGAGTTCGGAGTTGGTGGTGGAGCTAGTGGAAATCTGGAGCTCAAAATCATTCCGGTTTAATTCGGTCCAACAGGCGAAGTGTTCCGGTGTGTCGGGAGTGGCACCAAAGTCTTGTGAGAATCTTGGCTAGAGTCAATGAAAGGATCATGGATGATCTAGACTGATCGAGGAAGAAAAAGCGAAAGCCGTGTGTCGCTTCTAAAGGATGAAGCGTGTCGATGGTGGTGACGATTCGAGATGGCGCTTCTGGCGGATGATCCGACTTGGGATTATTTCAAGACCACCTATCGGAAGAAGTATGTGGGCACCAGTTATATAGATGCTCAGAGGAAAGCTTTTCTAGGATTAGTGCAAGGAACTAAGTCGAGAGCGGAATATGAGGCGGAGTTTTAAGGCGGCGGGTATGCTAGAGGCATCGTGGCTATGAACACGAATGCCGTGGTCCGCTTCGAGGATGGACTCGAGATGATTTGAGGTTCTTGATTGCCCATGACAAGTGCTTGAGTTTTCTTCTTTAGTGGAAAAGGCTAAGGTAGCCGAAGGGATCAAGGAGGCTGTGAGGCAAAACTATAGTAGGAATAATCAAAAGAGAGGATTTGGGTCAGCAGGATCCAGTGGTAGTGTCCAGAAAAAGGCTAGGCCAAGTGGGCCAAATCGGTGGCAAGGCCCATGGATCGCTAATCGAGCCGACTCGAGGTAGCACTGTGGAAAGACCCATTGGGGAAGTTGTTCGACCGGTGATAGAGGATGTTTTGAGTGTGGGTCTTTGGAGCATCGGGTCAGAGATTGTTCTCGGAAACTAGCTAAGAATCAGCCAGAGGGACAGAACCGTGCTCAGGATAGAAATGTGGGACCACAGAGGGGTCGTGGTAATGGCAGAGGAAGCAACGGTCCTAACTGAGGTCGTGGAATTCAGGGTAGAGGTTCAGGCAACACAGAGGCTAGGCGGCCTGGCTTAGTCTATGTGGCGAGGCGTCATGAGGAGGGTGACGCACCGAATGTCATAACTGACGTTTCGATTTTTGGTCTTCCTTATTATGCATTAATCGATCTGGGTCTACACATTCATACGTAGCGAGTAGTGTGGTAGAGACTTTGGACCTAAACTCAAAGCGCTTCAGGGAGATGACTCTAGTTAGTCCGTTAGGTCACTCTGCGATGGTAGACAAACTTTATAGAGGCGTACCCTAGAACTCCAAGGGGTAGTATTTGTGGTCGATCCGATGGAACTACCGGTTGGGGAGTTCGATTTGATCCTTGGAATGGATTGGTGGTTAAGTATCGGCGAATTTGGATTGCTTGACTAAGCGCATGGTTACAAGACGGTGAAAATGATGAAGTGGTTATGATAGGTGATAGAAGGAATTACCTATCCAACGTGGTGTCTGCCTTGAAGGTTGAGAAGATGGTCGGGAAGGGTTGTAAGGCGTTTTGGTTCAAATCATGCTTTGGAAGCTAAGGAGTCGATAGTTGGAAAGGTCCGAACGGTTGGGGAATTTCTTGATGTGTTCCCGAAGAACTTCCGGTGCGCCTCCGGATCGGAAGTCGAATTGATATAGATTTGCTACCGGAATAGCACCGTATCAATAGCACCATATCGAATGGCACCAAAGGAATTGGTGGAGTGAAGGCTCAAATTCAGAGCTCTTGGATAAAGGATTTATTTGACCTAGTATATCTCCGTGGGGAGCGCTTTGTATTGTTTGTCAAGAAGAAGGACGGTTCTATGCGGATGTGCATCGACTACCGTCAATTAAACAAGTTAACGATCAAAAACAAGTACCCATTGCCTCGGATCGATAACTTGTTTGACCAGTTGAAGGGTGCATCGGTGTTCTCGAAGATAGACCTTAGGTCGGGTTACCATCAACTTAAGGTGAAGGAGGCCGATGTTCACAAGACGGCATTCCGAACTCGGTATGGGCATTACGAGTTTCTAGTGATGCCATTCGGGTTGACCAATGCATCGGCGGCGTTCATAGATTTAATGAATAGAGTATTTCAACAGTACTTGGACCAATTTGTCGTAGTGTTCATAGACGACATATTGGTTTATTCAAAGACGGAGGAAGAGCACGACAAGCATTTGCGAATAGTTTTACAAGTCTCGAGGAGAAGCAGTTGTATGCCAAATTGATAAGTGTGAATTTTGGCTAAGGAGGTGGCTTTCTTGGGTCACGTGGTGTCGTGGAAGGATTAGAGTGGATCCCGCAAGATTGAAGCGGTGTTGAGTGGAAACCGCCTAAGTCGGTGGCGTAGATACAAAGTTTTACGGGTTTAGCGAGGTATTATCGGAGGTTTGTGGAAGGGTTCTCTCGATCGCTTGTAGCCGTTGACTAGGTTGCTAAAGAAAGGTGTTCCATTTGTATGGTTAGAGAAGCGAAGAAAGTTTTGATAAGTCGAGGAAGATTCGACTGAAGCTCGGTTTTAGTACAACCCGAGACAGGGAAGTTGTTCATATCTATTGTGATGCGTCTCACACCGATGCAGGATGTGTCTTGATGCAGGAAGGAAGGTAGTAGCCTATCGTCCGTCACCGAGACCGCATGAGGTTAACTACCCAACTCATGACTTGGAGTTAGCGCGATCGTCTTTGCTCTGAAGATATGGAGACATTATCTTTATGGGGAGAAGTCGGTAGTCTACACGGATCACAAAAGTTTGAGGTATCTTCTGACTCGTAAAGACTTGAACTTAAGGCAACGGCGATGGATTGAACTATTAAAGACTACGATTGTTCAATCGAATATCATCGAGTAAGGCTAACGTGGTGGTCGACGCGTTGAGGAAGGTTGTGGCGGACTTAAGAGCGATGTTTGCTCGGTTGAGCCTATATGACGATGGAAGCCTTTTGGCGAGCTTCAAGTTAAGCCAACGTGGACCGAGGAGATCAAGGACAAGCAGTTAGTGGATGAAGGGTTAAATACTAAGAGAATGCAAGTTCGGGATGGTGGTTTAGAAGGATATAATTTGTTGGTGATGGTGTGTTATGTTTTCAAGGACGGCCCTCAGATGTAGAAGGATATGGAGTTGAGGCGAAAATTCTCCATGATGCTCATAGCACCCATACGCTATGCATCCGGAGGAAGCAAGATGTATGGAGATCTACAACAGATTACGGTGGCGGGTTGAAGCGTGAGATAACGGAATTGTGGGGAAGTGTTTGACGATGTCGGCGAGTTAAGTGAACACCGGTTGCCATCGGGGCTACTTCAACGGTAAAGATCCTCAATGGAAGTGGGGCGGATCACTATGGATTTTCATTGGGCTACCCTTACGCCAAAGAAGAAAGATGCGATTTGGGTAATTGTAGACCGTCGATTAAATCACTCACTTCATCTGGGTGAGAATGGATTACTCACTCGAAGCTAGCAAAGTTGTATGTGGCGAGATAGTCGATTGCATGGTGTGCCGTATCAATTATTTGAGATAGGGACCCAAGGTTCACTTCGAGGTTTTGGAAAGCGTTACATCAAGCGGCTGGTACGCGGTTGAATTTCAAAGATGACTTTCCATCCTCGGTCGACGAGCAATCCAAAAGGTCATCTGATCTTAGAAGATATCTTTGAGGGTTGTGTCTTGGAATTCGAGGTAGTTGGGAGAATTTTACCATTAGCCGAAGTTCGCCTACAACAACGATTACCAAGCGAGTATTGAGATGGCACCATACGAAGCTAATCAGATGGACGAAAATGTCGAACTCGCGACGTGTTGGACGAGTTGGGTGAACGACAAGTTCGGGTCCGTAATTGGTAGCGTAAACCAAGACAAAGTCAAGGTGATTCGGTCTCGTCTCAAGGAAGCATCAGATAGGCAGAAGTCTTATACCGATCTCAAACGCAAGGAAATGGAGTATGCCGTAGGGGATAAGGTCTTCCTGAAGGTGTCGCCTTGGAAGAAGGTGTTAAGATTTGGACGAAAGGGGAAGCTGAGCCCAAGGTTCATCGGGCCATATACGGTGGTAAAGAGAGTAGGACCGGTAGCTTATCAGCTAGAGTTACCGGCAGAACTGAATCAGATCCATGATGTATTTCATGTATCGATGCTGAGACAGTATCGGTCAGATCCTTCGTACGTTGTGCCAGTAGCAGAGATTGAGGTGAATTCGGATCTATCTTTTGAGGAAGAACCGGTTCAGATCTTGGATAGAGACGTGAAGGTTCTACGTAGGAAGTCAGTGCCCTTAGTGAAAGTGCTGTGGCAGAACCATGGTGTGGAAGAAGCTACGTGGGAACCTGAGGATGTGATTCGGCGGCAATACCCTCATCTGTTCTAGTTAAGTAATTTCGGGACGAAATTTATTTTAAGGGGGGTAGAACTGTAACACCCCAAAAGTGGGGCTATTTGGAATTTAATTATTTTTCTTATGTATGGACTGTTGTGATTTTATTTATTGAATAATAGAGCTTAATTTAAGGCCTTGAGTGTGCACGGTTTGGTGGAAAATTTCAGTTTGTAACTTTAAAGGTAGGGAGCCTTAGCAGGAGGGTGTTATAAGAATAAATGAAGGAAATTGGACACCAAATGAGGCCTTGGCAAAGTGGCAAAAGTGAGGCCACTTAAGAGCTAGTGTGACGCCACAAGAGATAAGGGAGAGCCTTGGTTCGAGTCATGAAGTTCCCCTTTTTGTTCTTATTTTGGACGGCATAGGAGGGAGAGTTCTTTCTCTTTAAACTCTTTTTTTATTAATAATATTGGATAATAAGAGGAAATCAAGGATATTATTATATTGATAATAGATAAAAGAGATATTAGTTAATTTATTAATTGATTATGGGGATTAATTCAAATTATTGTGAATTTAATCAAACAAGTGGTCTAGAGCAATTTAAGGAAGTAGGATGGATTTTGAACTCTTGGTTGGAAGAGGTGGACGGCAAGGCTACTAGGGGGAGGGTGCCGAATGCTTATAAATAGCATCGACTTAGCACTTGTTTTGTTTTTTCTCCATCTTGGCAAGCTAGAAATTCTCAAACCTTCCATCTATTTTCTCTCCTTTCTTTTCTCTCAAACACTGCTAGTAGAAAACTCTCACCATCTCCTCCTCTCCATTAGTTTTCTACCATTATTTCTCCTCTATTCTTTTGGCGAATATCCACTCCTCTGCTGTGAAATCCTCTTCTCTGTTAAGACTCACTTTGGCCGAATATCGAAGTCATAAGAGTTTCTCGGGATTTCTTCTTGAATCGATTAGCAAGGGGTAAGTATCTGAAAATCTTTCATCTTATTATCTCCCTATGTCGACTTGGTCAAAAGGAAAAGCCAATTATCTTGATGGCTAATTAATGTGGTAACGATTACATTTAGGTGCCGTGGATTTTAAGGTATTCGATCTAAGTCTCTATCCTCAAATCAGCAGAAGTTGGTAAGTGTGGGTAAGGCCTATGTTAGTATTCAAAAGCCGAAAGCTTTGGTTATGAGTAATAATGACTAATCGATTATTTTGGAAAAATAGATTCAAGTATCGGGTCTTTGTGGTTAGTAGCTAAAAGCGAGGAAAGGTAAGATCTAGGGTTCATAAGGAACCCTTTCAATAATTTGGTTTGGCCGATTAGGCCATAATATTAATCCTAAGAGTTGGCCGAATATAGGTGCAGATAGATCTAGGTGGCGACTCCTCTTTTCGGATCTAGACTCCTCGTTGGTGTCGGTGTGTACATACACACGATAACTTATTAAATGTCTGAATATTGTGAATGCTAATTTGGTTATTGTAGCATTGGATAATATACCATATCGGTATAGTTGGCAACTCGAGTAAGTACTGTTTGAATATGCTATTTGATGCTTTTGGTAAGCATAATGTATTGATGCATGAGATTTAAGCATGTGATGGCATGAAACATATATGTATATATGGTGATGTGGGATTAGTGAGTGGAGGCGTATTATTGTGCCGACGGGCACCAGATGTTTTGGTAACACACCGTGACTATGGTCACAGAGGTTTGGTACCTCAGGAGGTTTGGCACCTCATAGCGACTTGTCCTCGTGGTTAACACCACCGTGGGTTGGCCCCACTTGAGATATGGGATCGTCTGCGGTGATTTGGTATCACACGATGGGTTGGCCCCATCAAATGATCTGTGTCTCACGGACACCGGTGTTTTGGTAACACATTGTGACTATATGTCACCGTGGTTTGGCACCACCGGTGGTTTGGTACCACAAGGGTAGAGCAGTGGCGTTTGGATGGCTAGGATGGGTATTTAATATTCGCATATTAATGGTTATATGTTGTGTATGAAAATGTTTTAAAAGCGGGAAGGGTTACACCGAGTCTTGGTGACTCACCTTCTCCATTATTTTTTTTCGGTGATGCATAGATCGCGGATATGGAGTAGGAGGGACTCGAGGTGGCCATGCGGTGGACTTAAATTAAATGAACTTAAACTTAGTTGTTTTATTTTATTATTGGTTTGTTTTATTTGGGTTGTAATAAGGCCTCCATAAACTTTATTTTTGTTACTATTCATATGTCGGATACTTGCTTTTAAATACACTATTAAAAATTAAATTAAAATCACATGCTTTCCCAAAATCAACACGAAAATGTTTTGTCGTGTCATGGACACACTCTTTAATTGGTTTAATAATTTGACTTCATTTAAATTTCGAATTTAACCTAAGTATGATTTCAGCCAGATAACCAAAAACGAGAAGTTTTTAACAAAACTTAAATTGGATTTTAAAATGGGTTTCGAAAAGTTTTCTCCGTAGCGACCCATATTCGGTCCTAACGTTTGGGTAGGGTTTGAAATATTCGATCATACATCTACAACATTGAATTAGTCTTCTATTATCATCCCTTTGCATTAATGGTAGCATTAAACACTCCCATTCACGTGTTTTGGACATAATAAATACATCACTATTTATTCATTTCCATCCATACCGGTTGAACCACACAAGAAAGTAAAAAAAACATTATCGGCAAAAATAATATCAAAGCTCTTGCTACCACATTTAAGAAATTCATGCACTAATAATCCATGCATCTAAGCAATTTAACATTTTCACCGGGCTTTCTTGTCCATCATCCATCAAAATTTCCTTGAAAAGCAACCATGATCCGGAGAAGAGCTTTGAGAAATTACGGATCATTTGAAGAATATGCTCCTAGACGAGCTAAAATTAAAATTTATCTCCACATGCAATCGGTTTGAGGTCTCTCCTCCTTGAAAACACCAAGGGAAGAAAAATAGAAGAAATGAATCCCTCTCTATTTTTCTTTTGTTTTTGACGATGAATAAGATAATGGGATGAAATAACATGTTTTCTTTATTTTATTATTATATCACATATATTATAATATAACATGTTTTTTTAACTTAATTATATAATATATAAAACATGTTATCATGAAATTAAGAACCACATGCCATCCATTGCATAATAGATGGTAAATTTACCACTTAAGTCCACATATAAAAGAGATCAAAACAATTAAACCACTCAATTAATAAAAGGCTACTTTTTACCACTTATGTAATTTGATCCTTTTTCTTAAATTAAACATACAAATAGTCAAATAAATTCATGAAATTTTAAC
The DNA here is from genome assembly GCA_025506655.1 of Gossypium rotundifolium. NCBI lineage: Eukaryota > Viridiplantae > Streptophyta > Magnoliopsida > Malvales > Malvaceae > Gossypium > Gossypium rotundifolium. The sequence goes on from CP106725.1 coordinate 56,318,233, forward strand.
ACATGCTCAATCATATATATTTAACACGAAAAGTAATATTAAAATATTTTTTTGACTCGAATTCATGGTCCCGAAACCACATTTCTGATCAGGGCTAAAATCGGGCTGTTACAACTCTCTCCCCCTTAAGGGATTTTCATCCCCGAAAATCTTACCAATGAATAAATCTAGGTAACGTTCTTTCATTGATTCCTCAGTTTCCCAAGTTGCTTCTTCAACCTTGTGCTTATGCCACATAACTTTAACCAACAAGATTTTCTTATTTCGTAACTCTTTCATTTCACTAGCTAATATGCGAATCGGTTCTTCCTCATAAGTCAAGTCGGGTTGTATTTCAATCTCTGATGGATTGATCACATGAGAAGTATCAGATCGGTATCGTCTAAGCATCGATACATGAAAGACATTATGAATCTATTGTACAAAAAGTGGTCTCGTCTTCAATTCTGCAATGATCACACCATCATCGGTCATAGCTATATTCGCATTCATTGTGTGTAGAGAAAATAGTGACTTTCGACTAAGTGCATCAGCAACCACATTAGCCTTCCCTGGGTGATAGTCAATCATAAGCTCATAGTTTTTTAACAGTTCCAATCATCGTCATTGTCTCAAATTTAGATCCTTCTGAGTTATTAAATACTTTAGACTCTTGTGATCCGAATAAACGTGGCATCTCTCACCGAATAGATAGTGACGCCATATTTTTAAAGCAAAAACTATAGCGGCCAACTCAAGGTCATGCGTCGGATAATTCCTCTCGTGCGGTTTCATCTATCTCGAAGCGTAGGCTACAACTTTACCCTCCTGTATCAATACATAACCCAGCCCATTTAAAGACGCATCGCTAAAAATAACAAACTCTTTACCCGACTCTAGCTAAACGAGCACTGGAGCTTCCGTTAACAAGGTCTTCAGTTGATCCAAACTCTTCTGAAACCTTTCTGACCACTCAAATTTCACGTCCTTCTGTAATAGCTTTGTCATCGGGGTTGCTATCATAGAGAATATTTTCACAAAGCGTCTATAATATCCGGCGAACCGCAAAAACATTCCGCGGAGGTTTCCAATCAAGTATAGCTGAAATTTTACTCGGGTCAACCTGAATACCTATGCTGAAATGAAATGCCCCAAAAAAATTGACTTCTTTCAACTAAAACTCACATTTACTAAATTTTGCATACAATTGCTTGTCACGCAAAATCTATAGCACTAGCCTCAAATGCTCATCGTGCTTGGTTTCATCACGCGAATAGATCCGTATGTCATCTATGAATACAACCACAAACTGATCTAGATACGGTCTGAATACTCGATTCATCAAATCCATGAAAACTGCCAGAGCATTAGTGAGTCCAAACGGCATCACCAAGAACTCGTAATGACTGTACCTCGTCCAAAGCGCGCCAGACGTCCGACTCTCTAACTCATAGAATCGATAATATCCTGACCTCAGATCAATTTTCGAAAACACCTAAGCTCCTTTAAGTTGATCGAATAAATCATCGATACGAGGCAGCGGATATTTGTTCTTTATGGTCACTTTATTTAGTTATCGATAATCAATGCATATTCCCAAGGTTCCGTCCTTCTTTTTCACAAATAAAACGGGCGCACTTCAGGGAGAGAAACTCGGTCGGGCGAAACCTTTATCTGACAATTCTTGCAACTGAGCCTTCAATTCTTTTAATTCGATCGATTGCCATTACATGCGAGCTATCAAAATCAGAGTGGTCCTTAGCACTAGCTCTATACCAAACTCTACTTCACGAATAGGTGGCAATCCCGGTAATTCCTCCACGAACACATCTGGATATTCACTAACAATAGATGCATGATTTAATATTCTTGTCGGTTACCTTGCTATCAATCACATACGCAAGATAAGCTTCGCAACCCTTTCTCAAATACTGCCGAGCCAACATAGAAGATATCACAAAGGTAGTCCATTCAAATCCGCAAACTCTATTCGAACTATCTCGTTATTTTGGCATTTCAAATCAATAGTCTTTTGTCTGCAATTCACTACCGCATCATGAACGATCAACTAATCCATACCGAGAATAATGTTAAACTCATCAAAAGGTAATAGCATTAGATCCACTAGAAAACACATGTCTCGAATCACCAAAAGGTAGTTCTCGCACACTTTATCGACTAGTACATATCGACCTAGGGGGTTCAAAACCCGAATCACAAACTCTTTGATTTCAAGAATGCCCACAAGTAACTTTATGTCTTCATTCAGGCCGTCTTCAAATCTCTTACACATAATGGCTTCGGTAGAAATACACTCCCGAGCGTAACGGCACAATCTGACAAACTTCCGTTCATACTCCGTCACAGTCATACGACCCTGTTTTAATTCCAGAAATTCTTTTGTTTCTAATCGATGAATCTCTGACTGATATATTTCTTACGAAACTCAATTTCGAAGAAGTCCCAAGTTACTTTTTCTTTCGAAACTACGGATACCAGTGTGTTCCACCAGTGATAGGCAGTGTCCCGAAGTAGAGATATAGCTCACTTTAGGCATTCATCTGGAGTACAAGATAACTCATCGAGTACTCGAATAGTGTTATCAAGCCATATCTCGGCTCGCTCTGCGTCATCATCATTATTGGCCTTGAATTCCTCGGCCCCATATTTCCTGATTTTATTTACGGGAGGCCTGCTAGATCTCGTTGGATCTATCATCAGGGGTGCTGAAGGTACCGGAGTTGGATTATTCGGGGGTGGAGGTTGTTGTACAGCCGGATTATTCTGAACAAACTGGGTAAACCATTCATTCATCACTTAGTAGAAGGCTTGTTTAGCCTCCCCCTCGTGGCTACCCGTAACTGGTCGAGAGTCTAATGGCGCTGATCCACGTGAGAGACCAGGCGCAACGCTCTCCACATCATCAACTACGGTCTATCGGGATCGGAATCCATTTACTATATAAAATACAATTGAAATTGTCAGAAGTCACCACACTATCATATATACAATTCAAAGGCATGTATAGCTAGACTCTTACGTACTACGGTAGTCCTAGAATCGACTAAATCGTAGCTCTGATACCAATAAAATGTAACACCCCTTAACCCGTATCCGTCGCTGAATTAGGGTTACAGGCGTTACCAATAGCCAAATCTTTTTCAATTGATTAATTCATATCCTCATTATTAGCATATTTATCTATTTTAATCTATGATATAAACACCTAATTAGTACCACTCCTTTGTATACATTTCATGCCAACATGCCTTACGTACCATTTCGTTTAAACCAAAGCACACTGAACCCTATAATTGGAACTACTAATAAGCATCATTACGACTACATGCATACATCACTTGACATTACACCTATAGACTAAGGGACAATACACTTCATATATATATATCTATATACCTATAACAAAATATGCATAATCTCAATATAACTTTGCATGTTATATGCATATATCAAAAACTGAATGTGATAACTAAACTTTCATCATTTATGCACAATTTACGTTACTTATTTGTACTACAATTGACCATACATAAACATAGGTCTCAAAGCCAACTTAACCTAAAAACACAAGCATATAAACTATGCCTTGATCGAACATTCATTACCACTTTTCCATAATTTGTAACTACTTATACTTATTATTTACAACGAATCCAACAAATTAACTTATACATAAATATAATCATTTCTATACAACTACTTTTAACTTCCAAGCATTATAAGCATACGTCTTATACCAAAGATTAAAACAGACTATTATATCAAACATATAAACAATACTTCAACCCAAAAGTAACAGCCTTATTCGCAAGGCCATATATATACATTTACAAATCCGAACATCATTCATTACTTATCAAAATAAAGCCTATACATGCCTTTGATTCAAAAAGTATACAAAACATATAGATACCAAAGAGAGTGATAGTGTGGTCAACTTTCTTGATGATCCCCTGAGCCCGTAGTTGAATCAACGATCTATAAAACAGATATACAAACACATACAGAGTAAGCTCACTAGCTTAGTAAGTCTTAAGCAACTTTAATGTAACATTCAAGCACTTAAACATTTTATTTCTTTAAACTTATAACATTGAATATAAATATTTCCATAAATATATTTATGCTAGGCCGAATATTAACAGTTCATTAACCATAGCATTTACACTTCATTACCATAATTCTATAATTCATCGAACCATAGTATTAACATATATTACATGAATCACATGCTCCATGTCACATAGGTACAACATTCATATCAACTATATTATCATATTCAAAGTCTTTTCACTATTAGCATTTCTACTAGTAAGAACCTCCCAAAATAGTACGTTTAAGCTCAAATTCTATCTTATACCATTCATACACATCGATCAATAAGCTCAATCCGGTTAGCTCAAATTCTATCTTATACCATTCATACACATCGATCAATAAGCTCAATCACACATAACACCATTCTTAACATAATATTTCAACTCAAGTAACATTAATCACAATTTACCTTACTTCTGATGGATTCAATGAGATTTAAGCTTACCTGAGTTTTTAACTCAATAGATTCACTATGTTACACTCGAACAATTTATGGTTTCTTCATTTTAAAGTATCACCAGGCATTAAGCACGCTAGGCACGGCCCGAATCAAATCAAGGCACTAAGCACGCTAGGCACGAAGCTTAGAATATGTCACCCAAGACTAAGCCCGCTAGGACGAAGCTTAGAATATGTCACCGGCTCTAAGCACCGCTAGGCACGGCTTAGAATATGTCACCCAGTACTAAGCCTACTAAGCACGAAGCCCGAATATGTCACCGGCACTAAGCCTGCTAGGCAATAAGCCCGAAATAATTCATAAACCAATCACATACTTCACATTTTTCCCAAATAATATATCAAATATACACATTCATATCATATTGTCAATTTATGCATTCAAGCCAATTTAACCCATATACATTCGGCTATTACAATAATATACACTCAAATTTATCGAACATTATCATTTAACAGGTTCATAAATAATTCTTTGACATATTTCAGCTTAAGGACTTACCTCGACTATCGACGGACAACATTAACCGGCTAGTCGACAACTTTCGCCTTTCCCCGATCCAAATTTGTTTTTCTTTAGTTCTTGATCTAAATAAATTCAAATTAAGCTCATTCATCACTTTTCTCATTCAATTTAATCCAAAACATATAATTGAGCAATTTACAATTTATCTTTGATTTGTCTAAATTAATAGGACGACAAAATACAACATTAACACACGATATTTAATCAACAATAGCAAGAAACATAATCAATATGTCACGATTTGTAAAGCATAAACACATTAACAATACATCATAGATAAGGCTCTTAAACAACATAAACGACGATTGCATTAGATTAAGTTAGAGCACAATTACTCAAACTTAGATTGTGGTAATTTGGACACAATAAACTCCAACCATCATACACCATTACTTGTAACATTTAACCCTCATAAACTCTTTAAATTTTCACATGTAAACATTTTAAATGGCATTTTCGAACAACAACATTTTCATTCATTTAGACAATATTATTTACATTCAATTAACTTATTAATGCGGCATATATTAATTACCAATTACATTCCCCTGCAACTTAATTTGGCATCAATTCGGACATCATTAATTAACATTATTGTAACCATTTCTCATGTTGTAATTAATTGTCCAATAGCATTAAACAACATAAATATCGACTATTGAACACCATTTAACCAAACACATTAAGCGACACTTAGACATAAATTATGCAACATTTACTTTGCTTTTATTCTCATCCAACGACTTTATAAATGGTTGTTTTAACCCTTTAACAATCAGGTTTAGACACCATAAATTGCAACTAAATAAACATCATTAATTTGGCACATCAAATGGCATTCGGTCATACATCTACAACATTGAATTAGTCTTCTATTATCATCTGGCTGCATTAATGGTAGCATTAAACACTCCCATTCACGGGTTTCGGACATAATAAATACATCACTATTTATTCATTTCCATCCATACCAGTTGAACCACACAAGAAAGTAAAAAAAAAAACATTATCAAGAAAAATAATATCAAAGCTCTTGCTACCTCATTTAAGAAATTCATGCACTAATAATCCATGCATCTAAGCAATTTAACATTTTCACCAAGCTTTACCGTCCATCATCCATCAAAATTTCCTTGAAAAGCAACCATGATCCGGAGAAGAGCTTTGAGAAATTACGGATCATTTGAAGAATATGCTCCTAGACGAGCTAAAATTAAAATTTATCTCCACATGCAATCGGTTTGAGGTCTCTCCTCCTTGAAAACACCAAAGGAAGAAAAATAGAAGAAATGAATCCTCTCTATTTTTCTTTTGTTTTTGACGATGAAGAAGATAATGGGATGAAATAACATGTTTTCTTTATTTTATTATTATATCACATATATTATAATATAACATGTTTTTTTTAACTTAATTATATAATATATAAAACATGTTATCATGAAATTAAGAACCACATGCCGTCCACTACATAATAGATGGTAAATTTACCACTTAAGTCCACATATAAAAGAGATCAAAACAATTAAACCATTCAATTAATAAAAGGCTACTTTTACCACTTATGTAATTTGATCCTTTTCTTAAATTAAACATACAAACAGTCAAATAAATTCACTAAATTTTAACACATGCTCAATCATATATATTTATCATGAAAAATAATATTAAAATATTTTTTCGACTCAAATTCGTGGTCCCAAAAGCACATTTCTGATCAGGGCTAAAATTGGGCTGTTACATATGTTGTAGCGGCTTTTGCCGTAATCTGTTATAAGGGCTTCGGCCATGATATGTTGATGAGCAGCATGACTGCCATCTTGGCATGTAGCGGTGTGGGTTGATTGTAGAAATCCCCAATGGTGTTAAAGGTTGGTACGGGGGCATGTAGCGGATGGAAACCTAGGCAAATGGGTTGGGCCTTGCATATTATTTGTTATATATGTACATGAATTTATTATTCTATTTTTATGGGTTAAGGCCCAAATCTAATGGTGCATGAGGGTTGCTGCTTGAGTCTCATGACTCAACCAATTAATTAACATTTGGTAGCATTTAGTGCATCGGACAGGGCTGGAGAGGAGCGCAAGGTGGCCATGCAAAAGAATATGTGGATCCGACAAAAAGACTCAAGTTAATTATTTTTATATTATGTATTATGTTTATTTAATGGATTTTAAACCTCGTTGTAATAAGGCTATGGGCCACTAGTTTATATCTTGTTTTATTATGGGATAAATTATTTTTAGTTATTCAAACATTTATTTTAATTAAACTAAGGCATGTAATTATGTTTGGGTTTTATTCATAAAGGCATATTTTATATAAATTACATTTGGGCTTTTCGACAACACGATTTGTTTTACAAAATTTCCTTAGTGACATACGAGATCCGTATCGTGGTGTTTGGGTCGGGTTTGGGGTGTTACAAATTGGTATCAGAGCCCAGTTCAAAACTCAGCTTTGGGTTTTGGGCACAAAACATTTTCTAAAAATGGTTTTTTTTGAAACATGCATGTTTAAAAATGGTACAGGGTTTGTTTTCTCGGCATGGCACCTGCGTCTCCGGCCCAAGTCCTCCAGGTAAGTATTCAGAACTCATTGTGTGATATATATATATGAATATGGGCTTGATGGGTTTTATGGGACGTAGGTTAGATTAGTTAGACTTTGATGGACTATAGGCTTAACTTAAACAACTTCTTAAATTCCGAAGACTTAATTTATCAAACAAATCCTGTGAACTAGTCGCCGAGTTAGGGTGTGGCAACAGGCATACGCATGTCTAGGAGTGGATACAGGGAGAGCTTGGTATTTAAGCAGTCCTAGTGACTCACCTCCTCTTCGCTGGAATCCTACCTGGTGCGTGGTGACAGTTCACCCTAGCCATGAGGACTTGTTGACGGGCCAAAATTTATAACTAAAACCCGAAAGGGACCAGCCACCTTGTTTTGTACAACCCTAAAGTAAACCTTGGTTTTGAAATCACTAAAGTACCCTTGATTCGTAAAAATTTCTAAAATTAAAAATTACCAAAATACCCTTATTTTGTAAAATCACCTAGAACCATATTTTAAAAAATTACGAAAATACCCCTGTAGGTTAAAATTACGAAAATATCACTGGGTAGTGAAATGACAAAAATACCCTTAGGTGATGGATGTTATTTGCATGTTGGTGTGTATGGATGTTGAATGTGCATGGTTCCTAGAATTAAGAAGACTGAAACCTGTAGATAGGTTTGAATTCGAAAGAACTACTTTTAAAACTATTATTCATAAGACTGTTCGTGGTTAATCAGTGGAAGAAAACTAATAATTCATAAAATTCTTAATCAGATAAACGTGAATCGGTAGTATTAGTACAAGGGGACGAAGATGCTCCAGAAGCGAATAATGGTGCATATCCTACCATAGTATACTAAGTGTTTATTTGGCTTTGGAATTAAAGTGCGAGCGAAAGCATAGTGATGAGACTTGGGTAGTACGATTACTAGTTAGTCAGAAATTTTGAGGACGAAATTTCTTTAAGAAGGGTAGATTTGTAACATTCTAAAATTGGGCCTAGTAGAATTGGGCCCAATAGGCCTTGAGAATGGGAACGTTTAAAATTTATGAGATGCATGTAGCACTTAGAATGTTACGGTAAGGTATTAATGGGCTTGTGCATTGTGTGTAATGTTATGTTTAATATGTTAATTTGAGGTTCGATTGGGCCCAAAGAATTGGGTCAAAATTTGGCGACCAAGGTGAGCTAAGGGGGACGGCACAAGGCTATAATTTAGGGATTATTTTGTTTAATTAATGCGATAACAAGTGATAAGATAAAGGAGAGTTGGTGCAAATGTGGCCTCTTATGGATGAGTGTTTTGATTAGGATAAGGGATAGAAGGATAGAGGAGAAAGATAGGAGTTATCCTCTGAGTACTGAGTTGGCGAAATTCCATCTCCGGAGGGTGCGAAATTCCCTATAAATAGGGGTACCTCTTCAATTAAGCATTTTGAACCCCATTCTCTTCTCTCATCTTACGTGCCAAAATTCTCGGTTCTTCTTGGTAATCTCTTTTCTTTTGATTTCTTACGAAAGTGAAACCCCTAAGTATTCTTTCTCTCCACTTTCTTTTCAATTTCCTTCTAGTCAAACACTTCACTCGGTTTTTCTAAAAGCCAAAAATGCATCAGTTCATCTTTTTCGGGATTTTCATAAAAGCCAAAATCACTAGATCTCATCTCCTGTGGTTGTCGAATCCTCTTTAATGGAGTCTGCTTGTGTCGAAATCTAAAGGAAACAATAGGTAAGTGTTGATTTTAAGATTTTAGTGTTCTTTCGGCTTTTTAAAGTCTTTAGCTGAATGGCTATTAGAAACTAATCTCTTATTTCACACTTCTTTTCGGCATTCCAGGATTTGAATAAGGAGGCCAATCGTATAGATCTCTAAGTTATAAAATCGTGTTACTTTCAGGATTTCAAGGTAAGAGGATTTGTTTATTTATATATATAAAATCGGGTAGAATACTAACCATGGCCGAATATAGGAGAGGGCATATTTTCACAGTTTTTTGGCTTTTAAGCAAAGTTATAGTTGAGGATAATAGATCCAGATAGCAAGGACATCAACTAAGAATATTGGATTTCGTGATATCAGGTGTGTAATACTTCCCACCATTTAGATCATCTGTTAAATAAATACTGTTTATAAGTATTATATGTTGTGATAAATGCGAAATCCGGCATAAAGATGGAAGCCCAAAGAGGGTAAAAGCGAATCACCAGGTCAGTGCATATTCTAATTATATGTTATAAGTGTATTGATTTTTGTGATTGCATGGGGTGGGTTTGATGAAAGGAGAAAGTTATACGTTATATGTGTAGCATTTTTTACCGTGATCTGTTATATGTTGTTGCGGCTTTTGTCGTGATCTGTTATAAGGGCTTCGGCCATGATATGTTGATGAGCATCATGACTGCCATCTTGGCGTGTAGCGGTGTGGGTTGATTGTAGAAATCCCCAATGGTGTGAACGGTTGGTACGGGGGCGTGTAGCGGATGGAAACCTAGGCAAATGGGTTGGGCCTTGCATATTATTTGTTATATATTTACATGAATTTATTATTCTATTTTTATGGGTTAAGGCCCAAATCTAATGGTGCATGAGGGTTGCACACTGAGTCTCGCGACTCAACCAATTAATTAACATTTCAGGCAGCATTTAGTGCATCGGACCGGGCTGGAGAGGAGAGCAAGGTGGCCATGCAAAAGAATATGTGGATCCGGCAAAAAGACTCAAGTTAATTATTTTTATATTATGTTTTATTTAATGGATTTTAAACCTCGTTGTAATAAGGCCATGGGCCACTAGTTTATATCTTGTTTTATTATGGGATAAATTATTTTTAGTTATTCAAACATTTATTTTAATTAAACTAAGGCATGTAATTAAGTTTAGGTTTTATTCATAAAGGCATATTTTATATAAATTACATTTGGGCTTTTCGACAACACGATTTGTTTTACAAAAATTTCTTTAGTGACATACCGGATCCGATTAAGTGGTGTTTGAAATTTGGGTTTGGGGTGTTACATTTTTGGTATACTTAGAAATCTCATTTTGGTATAATGGCATGTATAGGCTTAATTTGTCAAATGATGACTTGTAAGTGATGTTTTGTAATCTAGCCATTGGAATGGCTAGTAAGGATTTATTTGTTATGTCTAACAGTTATTCTATGTTCAATTCCTATGTGCTAAGAGTGGATGAATGGAGTATATTTATCTTGTATATGCATTAAAAGTATGCTTATAGACATGAATTGCATGTCATATTATGCCATGATAGATATTAATTTAGGCTTGGTTTTAATGCTTGATTTGGCTGATATATTCATACAAGTATTGGTGTAGGTTGTTGGAAAAATTGGGTGAGAAAATAAAGCTAAGAAATGGCTTCATTTTTTCCACACAGGTAGACACACGGGCGTGTATCTAGGCTGTGTGTCACACACGACTGAGTACATAGGCATGTAGCCAGCCCGCATGTCCTCTACACCTTAATTTCAAGAAAACAGAATGCTCAGAATTGAGTAGATGGGCGTGTGTCTCAGCCGTGTGGGAGACATGGCCTAGAACATGGGCGTATGTCTTGGCCGTGTGAAACCTACACCTAATTCAAATTAAATTAATTATCCATATTGCCTAGCACATAGGCATGTGGTGCAAGTTAGAGAGCACCCTAAATCGAACACGGCCTATAACACGGTTGTGTCCCTTGGACCACACGGGCATGTGAGCCCTGCACCTTAGAAAAAAATTTTAATTTTGTGAAAAATTCTTAGAGGTTTTGATTAAGTCCCGATTCGATTCTAATACTCGTTTTGGGGCTCGAGTGCCAATTCAAAGGACAATAAGAAAAATTTGGAGTATGGGTGGTATGTTTAATACAAATTGCATGAGAATGTTCTGTGAACTCCAATAATACTCTGTAACCCTATTCTGGCGACGGATACTAGTTAGGGGTGTTACACTGTCAATTCATGTACATGTATGCTCATATGAGCTCTAAATCGGTATGCTCTTACGAGCTATAAACGGTAAGCTCCTCCAAGCTAAATAACAGTAAGCTCTTCCGAGCTTAATAATGGTAAGCTCGTGCGAGCTGAGTAATAGTAAGCTTATACGAGATGAAATTGATAACCCTAATGACATGTCATTTGTATCTTACGAATTCCTAATGCTATAACCGGACTCGGTAATCGTCGTATGTCGTTGGATTTATGTCATTTCATAACACGTTAAATTGCATACTAACATATATATATTGATTTAATCACAATATAATCACCTATTAGCATTCACTTTAATCAAAATTATACAGAATAGAGTTCATACGAACTTACCTGGCTAAATTGCAGAAATACAAAGTTTAGGGGCATTTTGGTAATTTTCCATTTTCCTTGATTTTCCACCCGATCTTGATCTAAATTAATAATTTCATTCAATATATTAATTTAGACAATAACAAAATTCGTTTCATGCAATTTGGTCATTTTTGACATTTTTACAAATTTACCCCTAAAGTTTTACTTTTATTCAATTTAGTCCCTAAGCCCAAAACATGCAAATTAACCATTTTTACTACAAACCCAAGCTATCCGAATGTTCATTGTATTCAAAACATCCCATTTATGCAACAATTTCACATTAAATCCTTATACTTTTATTAATTTAACAAATTATTCCCTAATCGAAAAATTTATCAAAATCACTTAACAAAATACTTTTAAATATAAATCAACATTCCAAATTCATCATCTAACATAAAAATTCACAATATTCATCAATGGAAACATTCAAAATCTTTGACAGTTTCAAAATCAAAGGTACGGGCTAGCTGCACCTAGTTGCAATGATCTCAAAAACATAAAAAATTACTAAAAAAGGATGAAAAATGGCTTACCATGCATGAATTGAAGCATGGCCGAACCTTGGTTCTTCTTGCCATGGTGTTTCAGTGATGAAGATGTCAAATGAATAAGAAAACCTTTGTTTTCTTATTTTATTAACTTTTATTTCTTTATTTTATCATTTTCAATTAATAATAACATTATAATATAAAAATCACATATAAAATTAAGAGAACATAAAGCTTTAACTAGGGGTAAGCATTCGATCGAGTCAAGTCGAATCGAGTCAAAAAAATTAAAGTTAGTCGAGTTGACGAATCATATTTTAGCAACAGAACTCAATTTGAATTTTTTGAATCGAATCGAGTGAAAAAATTTTGAGTTAAGTCGAGTCGAGTTAACAAATCATATTATTTATACTCAATGTTGCGTTTACATTGACCGAGTATTTAACTAGTAGACAAAGTACAAGATTATTTAACTACATAAACAACATAATTGTTTTACATTTTAACTTAATGAGTAAATATTTATCAAAACTACGTAATTTTGCATTTTAATTTAATAGTTTTGACTTTTAACTTTAGAAAAGGTAAACATTTATCAAAACGAAGTAGTTTTGCCTTTTCTTATTCGAATTTTGAATAACTCGAATTGTATAATTCATATTTGATTTAAACCAAAAAGCTTATTTTTTTATTCGATTTGATCTAAATAACTTGATTAAGTCAAATAACTCGAACTATTTAATTCAAAATTTGAATTTTTTATCGAGTTTTTCGAATCGAATCGGATTTTACTCATCCCTAGCTTTAACCGTCCACCAACTTAAAGATGGGTAATTTACCCATTAAGGCCCTCCAATTGTAATTCTTTAATCAATTAACACATTTAAACTAATAGCGATTGACTTTTTCAACTTTTATGATTGACTCCTTTTTGCTTAATTCACTATCGAAACGATAAAATTTTCAAACGAAACTCTAATACCACCTTAATTGCACTCTGAAAATATTTATAAAAAATATTTACAGCTCGGTTTATGAAAATGAGGTCCTGATACCTCAATTTCTAAAACCACTTGACCTTAGAGTCATACTACTTGAACTTAATAAATCGCTTATAAAACAAAAATCACTATATCAAAAACCTTTTCAAAGTCACAATTAACTCATAAATATTAAATATAATAATTATAATCTTACTCGTCAGATTTGATGGCCCCGAAACCACTATTTTGACACCAATAAAAAATGGGCTGTTACACGAACTGTACCCAGATTCGGAGCAACTACTTAGGCACAACCGTCCAGCGATGGATACCGATCCACCCAAGGTTATTAATTTACCTCGGGGAAATTTGTTATTTGAGGATCCACAAGAGCAACAAAGCTACAATCGGGAAAAAGTCTCAATGGCTCAGCAGACGTTGAGTGAGTATGCCCTCCCTACACTAGACGTGTAACACCCCTATCCTGTATCCGTCGCCAGATTAGGGTTAAGGACATTACCAAATAGATCGAAAACATTTACAGAAATTTCATACAACCATTCACCAAACACAAACATAAAGTCCCTTAAATAGGTCATTGAGACCTTGAACATGCTTAGAAACAGGGTCGGGCCTAAACCGAAACACATACAGAAATTCTCAGAAATTTCAAACTTTTCAAAGTTTCAAGGGACACATGCTCGTATGGACAGGCCTTGTGCCTCCCACGGCTGCTAGACACCCCCTTGTGTCCTTCCCATGGTCGAAACTGATTTTACTCCACGGCCACCAAACACGCCCGTGTTGCCTAGCCGTGGTCAATTCTGACTTGGCTCCACGGTTACCAAGCACCCCGTGAGCTAAGGCCGTGTATTCTTAGGCCATATACTAACTTTTTCACACGGCTACTAGGCCCGTCCGTGTACCCTGGCCGTGTGTCCCTAAGCTAGCTACTGACTTAGCCCAACGGTCACTAAGCACGCCCGTGTGCCACAACCGTGTGACATTATAGGCCATTTACAAGGCCAAAATGCCACCTACTTAGGATCAAACCTACAAACCAATCATCAATACCTCTCATGCACATTTGACAACCAAGAACATGCCAAAATATCCATTCAAACTATACCTTAAAAACCAATACCATTCATACCAAATTTATAAGAACAAATCTCACATGAACACAAGCATTATTCATCCCTACTTACCCAAAAACTTAACCAACTCATATGTTATCTAACCATGCCAAAAACAATCATCATATATCATCTTCATCATAGTAACATGTCAACTTATATTTCGCCACATCTCATGGCCAAGTTCATATAACAAACTTATACCAAATACTAGCCTATACATGCCATACCTAGCTATATACATTTCCAAAATGTACCAAAACAAGTTGAGTAGTGTGATGACGATCCTCGACGGTCTTGAGCCTTCAGTAGCTTTAACGATATATAAAACAGAGAAAACACACACATAGAGTAAGCTTTCCAAAAGCTTAGTAAGTCATATACAAATAAACCTATCATGAAAAACATATAAGCATATGGAAACATTAGCAAAATTCATATTCATAGAAAGTTCATCACATGTATGCTTAGACCCATTTTCTTGGCCATATTTGCCACATTCATCAATTCATAAATCTTATATACACAAAGCTCTTTCATAATCATTTTTGTATCTTATTCACAATCTCATATTCAATAATACATTTCTTCAAATCAAAGTCACATAGGAACTTACCTTTTATACACACTTAGTGTACATACCAAATGTATATGAAATGAATATACGTTCACGTAAATGATCATAGCTCAGATTTTCCCGTTGAATTGATAGGAATCTAATAGGATACTCAGAAAGCTCAGAATAGTCATACAATGCCAACGTCCCAGACGAGGTCTTAAGTGTATTCAGATATCGATGCCACTATCCCAGACAGGGTCTTACACGAATCAATACGATGCCGATGTCCCAGACATGGTCTTACACGTAAAGCTCATATCGTTGCCAACGTCCCAAACATGGTCTTGCATGAAATCTCAAATCAACGCCAATGTCCCAGATGTGGTCTTACATGATAAAATAGAACAGATACCTATGTCATGACATAGCTAATCTTATCTATTCCTAGGTTAGTACGGGACTTCTCGGATATCGATACTAAATCAGCCTTATCTCAGAATTCATGTACGGATCATCTCATAAGCATTCATAGTTAACAATAGTCATATGAATATGCACAATTCAATACAAATACGTTTATTTGCATAATGACTTACCTCGAATTTGATTTTACGGAAATGGAAACGGCTACTCGATTACTTTCGCTTTCTTGCGATCTAAGTCCGTTTTCCTCAGTTCTTGATCTATACACATTCAGAATTAACTCTTTTATTCACTAACTCATTCAATTCAATCCAAGGACACACATTTAGGGCTATTTATAATTTAACCCTCACATTTTCATAATTGATCAATTTAGTCCATTTTTCTCAAAACATCAAATTCACAAAATCATCACATACTCATGCTTAGCTGAATGTTCATACATTTCATACAAGCCCATATTTTCCATCAAATTTGTAATTTAGTCCCTCAAGTTACTATTTTCTTAATTTAGCCCTAATTAGCTAAATTCATCAACAATTAAAGAATAAAGTATGTTCATCTAACTCAAATCTTCCATTTAACAACTAAACTCATCACAAAGCTCAACATATCATCAATGTTCATATCTCACAAACATCATCAATACACAACATTGAGACATGGGCTTGATAGTAGACTAAGCAACAATCTCAAAAACATAAAAATCATCAAAATTCAAAACAAAATCATACCTTAATTCAAGCTTACAATGGCCGAAACCTAGCTCAACTTCTTTCTTTTTCTTTCTTTGATTTTGGTGGAAGAAATGGATGATTTAATGTCCATTTTCATGTTTTAATTTTACTATTATAAACTTAATACATAAATGACATATTTAACCTTATAATAAAAATTACAAAACATAAATCCCAAGGACATTATGGACCATAACCGTCCACTATCAATTATAATAGGCAAATTGCCTTTCAAGGACTTCTCGTAATAAAGACACATCAATTTGATCATTAATCAAATGAAAAGCCACTTTTAAACATTATGCAATTTAGTCCTTTTTTTTCAAATTAAACACATAAATGGAAAATTAGCTTACGAAACTTTAGCACATGCTTAAACACTCATCAATGGCACAGAATATAATATTAGAATATTATACGGACTCAGATTTGTGGTTCCAAAACCACTGTTCTGACTAGCGTATAAACCAAACTGTTACAAGACGCGGTGCGAGGAAGCATAGAAAGGCCGACAATCAACACCAATGATTTTGAAATAAAGGTAAGCATGATCCAGATGATCCAAAACATGCTGCAATTTAAAGGAAACATGGTGCAAGACTCAAACCAGCACTTGAAGCATTTCCTACAACTCTGCGACACCTTTAAGTATAACGGAGTATCTAAAGATGTCGTGCGTCTTCAGTTATTCCTATTATCAATGTGTGACAATGCGGCCAATTGGTTGGACTCTTTAGACTAGGTTCCATTCATGGAACAATCTAGCGGAAAATTTTCTCTATAAATTTTTCCCAATTAGCTGAACCATTCAGCTAAGGCAAGAAATTGCCAACTTTAAAAAATACGAAGGTGAGTCTCAATACAAGGCATAGGAATATTTTAAGATGACATTAAGAAAGTGTCCACATCATGGACTGCAAGCCTAGCTCCAGATCCAGATATTTTACAATGGTGTTGACGACCACATTAGATCTAACCTAGATGAAGCATCCATCGGATCTCTCATGTTTCATACATACGAGCGAGCCTACAAAATCATTAATGATATGGCCATGGACTCATACAAGTGGACTAATGAGATATGTATGTAAAAATTGAAGCCTCCAACGGTGAAACCGGTAAACAAAGAGAACAATGATGATTGGTTCCAATGAATCCTTGAAAAGCTTAACTGTTTGGAGACAACCGGCAAGCCAAAAAAAGTAGAGCCACATTTGGAAAACCAACCGGAGAAAGTGAGTTACATAAGTAATAGGGGTGGAAATTCCTATTCAAATACTTACAATCCCAGTTGGAGGGATCATCCGAACCTTAAGTGGGGAGGCAAACAATGAGGAGTAAATTAAGCAAAAACCCAACAAAATCCTCCTAACCAACCTCCACCCATGCAACAAAGAGCCGTGGGGAATGATCATGCTGCATGTGATTAAAGATTCAGTCGATTGGAGAAGGAGATGCTAACTATGAAGATGGACATTTGGCAAGTCCAAGCTACATGTGGACGACTCAAATCTTGAATAGATAACCTATGCGACCAAATGAGCCAGTTAGTGTCAATGTTTCAAAAAAAAAAATTAGCAAGAGTCTCCCCAGCAATACGAAAAATAATCCTCAAAGAGATGGAAAGAAGCACATAAAGACGATTAAATTTCAATCCGACAAGGAATTGAAGCTTCCAACCATGCCCATCCATGAAGAGGAGGAGCTTCTTGAAAAGGTCGACAAACCCACAAAAGAGGAAAAATACAAGCACAATGAGCTGATTGAGGAGGTAGCCAAACTGGTGCCTAATCTAGTAATCTCAACTCAAAGTATAAAAAAGATACCCCCAAAATTAAAATATCTGGGTAGCTTTACGATTCCAATAGAGATAGGGGATCAATATTGTAGCAAAGCCTTTGTGATTTAGGGTCCAGCGTAAATTTAATGGCCCTATCAACATATCAAAAACTCAGACTCAAGGAGTTACAAAAAACCTCGATAACGCTGTAATTACTCGATAGATCCTTGGTGCACCCAAAAGGTGTACTCAAGGATACATTGGTCAAGGTGTGGGGGTTCCTAATTCTTGTCAACTTTGAGGAAGATCGACAAATCCTCATTCCATTGGGTAGGCTATTTCTGACCACTTCTAAATTGACTATCAATCTTGAGCAAAATGAGCTTATTATAAAAATTGATGATGAAATAAAAGTGTTCAAATGTGGTAGCGATTCCCAAAGTGAGGAATTGCTTGGAGAAGAATGTTACGTGTTACTTAATTTAATCCCTAACGGCCTTGATCGAGAACATTTCTCAAGTAGTGCATGTCTAGGTACTCATAAGGTAAGAGAACGAGACAAATGGCGAGATCTAGAAAGGAATGGAGACAATTGGAAGGCATGCGATGGTCATGAATGAAAATTGAAGTCAATGGTAAAGTTTATAAAATTTTCGGACACGTCCAGTAGCATGACATAGTATTAATCATTGAACTTTTATAACGTGTAAAATATTGTAAATTAGTTTTAATTTTTTATTTGTAGTTAGGTTTTAGGATAACTATAGTGTAATTACATGTTAGAATTAGGAAAAATTAGGTTTTCAGAGGGAAGCTAAACGGGGACAAAAAGAGGAGACCGGAGGATATCGATACATCTTGGAAGGCTAGGAGAAATGTCATGTCGTGCTATGCATAGGCCATGGTGCGATATAGACACTTTGAAGAAAATATTATTGATGATTAAGGGTCGTGTCGTGCCATGCACAAGCTATGGTCTGACGAGCACTTCTAAGCAAAAATAGGTGATGTTAAGGCATCGTGTCGTGCCACAGACAAGCTATAGCTTAACACGTCTGTGTTCTCAGCCAAAATTGGGTCCTTTCAGGCATAAAACCCATCAAAATTCTATTTATAGCCACCATTTTTGCATAAAAACACACATCTAAAAAAGACAAAGCACCTTCTTTGAGCTATAGCACTTCCTTCCCGAAATCTAGCTTCGTGTTTTGGCATTTCCAACCTCTGATTCATATTAGTAAGTTCTTCTCTTCTCTTTTAATTTCAGTTCTCTACTTTTATTTTGTTACATTCTACGTCGATCGAGAGCCAAATTTTATTGATAATAACCCGAGGTATTGTGTTCTAAACTTGATCTTTATCCCTTTTATCATTTGGGTTTGTCATTAATTTACTTTAATTTGAAAAATGGCACCAAAAAAACAACGACGTTCCACTCAAAAACCTAGTAATATCGATGCCAATCATTTCTATAACTCGAAAGTCAAAAGGTTTTTTCTTCAAATTAGTTGATGTTCATTTATACAAGAATGTGGGTTCGACCCCACCATGTCTACTTATGATGAGATATGAGATTTGATACGATCCCCTCATTGGAATAATTTTTGCTCAACCCCAACCGAACTTCCGGTTGAAGCTATCGTTTATGAGTTTTACGCCTCCCTAAAAGATAGGAAGAATCACAAGCAATGGGGTGAGACGATCACCCACGTTACAGTCCGGAGCAAAGAGGTGTTGATTGCAGGTCTAGAGATTTGCTGATACTACGATGCCCTATATTATACTCATGATCACCTAGAGACCTTAGACTTATTTACGTTTGAGGATTTTAATATGGAGGGTACTATCAACTATTTGACGGAGGGGCGTGGCAAGTCGACTTACCAAACTAATTTCAAGGTGCCCCTAAAATTCAACACAACCATCATGTTCTCGATGGCCAAGATGCGGATGTAATTGATCTGCACCTGCTTGGCACTAACCCATAATGCTTTGACATTGCCACCTATCAAGTTGTTATATTTTACTCTATATTGCAGAAAGATGAAAGTTGCATTGGCCACTAGATCTACGAGGAAATGCTAAAATGCATATGACACCGAAAGCAAAGTATGTACTTTTTCTATTTAATTACAGCTCAATGTCGTCGAGCCAGTGTTCCCATGTCCCCGATCGAGCCATTCACGAGACCTACAAGGAGCTTGATTGGGGACAATATATATGGACAATTCATCAAGCTCCAACGTAAGCAAAATCTAGAGGAGTAACAAACTAAACATAGGAGCGACACCCGGGGGTTGATGAAGAGGAGAGGTAAAGCACACACGTCAAAGATGACGGGACTCACAAATTGTAACATACTAAAAATAGGGGTCTAGCATTTTTGCATTATTGCATGTGTTGTACTTGTTAAGCTTGTTATTTGGGTTTGTTTGGGAGTCCTAGGGAGGTTCGGGTTCGAGCCCAAGCCCTGGGAAAAGTTTGGTTTTTAGGCTCTTTAGGGGAGAGGACTGTTGAAAGTGAGGCTTAAGGGAATATATTGGTGTTTTGCTAACACAAGTGGCCACATAGTGTAGTGGTGTGGCATCAAAATGGAGGCAAGGTGGGGAAAGGGTTCGAATCCCACAAGCATCATTTGGGGAATTTAATTTTTTTTGCTAAGGAAGGGAGAAAGCTTAGTGGAGACAAACTCTGCAAGAGAGAGAAAAGACTTGGTCAAATATTTCAAATGGGTGAAGGAGAGGGAATGTAAGAGGAAATTAAGGAGTGAATTGTGGGATTGAGGTGAGAGGGGGTGGTTGGTCGAATGTGGGAGCTTGTGGGGGGTGAAATTCGGCTAGGGAGTGGTGTGTGCATATTCAATCTTATGGGAGGTTGAGTGCCAAAATTTCTTTAGGTTCTTCCTGGCTTTTTTCTACGATTTTTTGCACTTTTCTTTAAGCTTTTAGAGTAACTCTTTTGCAAATCCCTTCTACCGAAATCACCATTTATTTTATTCTCTTTAGCTCAGTTTGTTCAAACACTCTTCTAAACTTTTTGTTAGTAACATTGTTGGCCGAATTATTTCGTGGTTTTTCTGTCATTCTCAACTCTTCTTCATTTTTTCCTTGCTGAAACTTCCCTTAAGCCTTCTCTTCTTAGACTTGTTTTCTACTTATCCTATCCATAACCAAATACGACCTTTGCGTATTGCTAGCAAGTGCCAAGCAGTTCCACCTAGTTGTCATTATTACTAGTCTTGGTGGCCGAATCATTTTTTCCATCCGGCTCTCTCTCTAATCAAGGGTAATGATTCTTTTCTCTCATCTTCTCCTCTCTCGTTGCTTTGTTAAAATCAAAAATCTTAAATCCTCTTTTTTCCTAGGCTGATATTAGTAGGGATCGATCTTACGCTCTTCTCTATTCATTCAACATTCAGGTTCGGGAAATGGTCGGTAAGTGAAGCTATGACTGAATAAGGGGTGGTCAATTCTAGTATTATTTGATGAGGTTCTTAGGGCCGAATAGCTATTTATTTATGGTCTTGCAGCAGTGTTGCTAACTTGCGATTTTATTTAGGGACTCAATTTCATAGTCGAAGGGAGTAACCAAACGTTCTAGTACAGCAAGGAGTTGTCGTCATTGTTGGTAAGTGTTGTGGATTGTTTAATCAATCTCAATATTTGGAAGAAGTTGTATTATGAATGTAGACTAACTGTTAGTCAATATGGGTCTCAGGTATTCTGGAAATAGTGTCAGGTATCGTAAATCGTAATCAGGTGTGTAATCTCACACCCCATTGAATGATTGCATGAAATGTTCTGTGAAACAGCTAAAAGCCGAAAAGCCAGAAAGCCGGTAGATGTGACTACACGAGCGTGCAAGCGCTTGTAGTGACAAATGGAGATGCAAATGTTAGGGGTAAGTCCTTGAGAGTGTCACGAGCACTCTCGCGATACTGAGGCTGTAATGGGCCTAATCGGGCCAAAACAGACCAAATGGGCCCAACGGGCTATCTGGCCCACTTGGGCAAAACTGATGGAAAATTTACAAATGATAGGCCCGAATGTGAAATGTGCAAATTTGAACCCGACACCATGCGTTTTGGGCCACACAAGCGTGTGGGCCCGTTTGGGTCTAAAATGGATTTTTGGCCCAATAGTTCCGTAGAGACCCAAAAAGGGTTCTGTGTCGCTCGAGGCGACAGTAGGCCTTCAGAAAGGCCGTTAAACGTAAAATTACCAAGATACCCCTAGAGGGTAAATGACCGTTATACCCCTAGTGGTAGTTTAAGTGAGATGTGTGTAATATTTATATGATTGATTATGACTATGACATACTGCATACACGATCTATTTATGTCGCATCATCATGCATTGGGTTGGGTTTGATGATCGGAGGAAGTATATTCTAGTGGCTCTGCCACAATCTGTATAATGGCTATGCCACAGATATTCTATTATTCTGGTGGATTCGCCACAAATTTTGTGAAGAGCAGCTTGTCTGCCCTATTGGTTTGTAGCGAATGGGTGGGTCGATTTAGAAATCCCCACAGGTGTGTTGGGCTGGTACGGGTGGTGTGTAGCGGATGGATTATTAGGTTGGGATATATATATTCTTTGCATTATCATGTTTATAGGGCTAAGGCCCAGATTGTTACCAGGCCCAGATTGTTACCAAATGGGGCTTCGGCCCAGTCTATTTCCGTATAGGCTCCGGCCTAATTAATGACCGATTAAGGGATTACAAATTGAGTTCTCGTAACTCACCCCTCTATTTTAACCTTGTAGGTGATCCCCAGCATTGAGGATTTGGAGTTGTAGAGGACTCTGTGGTGGCCATACATCAGGGTGCTTCTTCCAAACTTTAGTAAATTTCCATTTTGCTTTATTTTTTAGATTTATTTTTAATATGGGTAAATATTTTTTAATAAGGCCATTAGGTTTTAATTTTTCATTTAAGCTTTCATTTCAGTTTATTCAAACTATAAACGATTTCATTTCAGTTTATTCAAACTATAAATGATTAAACTCTGGATTTTCTAAAAACGACAAAAACTATTTTCAAAATATCAGAATTTTGAAATCCATAGAATTTGATTGCTATTGTAAAAAAGTTTTGGAGATAATAATAATAACAACGTTTTTACAAGAAAACCATGAAAACAAAATTTGAATTTCACAAACAACAAAGTTCGAAGTTTCAAAAAAAAAGAAAAAATAAAATAATAATACGAATTTTTTAACGAACATGCAGTTTTTAAACTACCCTTCTATGTGACATGCCAAATCTAGCTGTAACGCCTAGGCCGGGTTTGGGGTGTTACATTTTATGGTATTAGAGCCCGGGTTGCAAAACTCGACTGTGGAATGGGGTTCGAAAATGTTTTTCAAAATTTGTTTGAAATATGACTTAGAAATATTTATCGTTATTGGAAGTATGGCACATAGAGTCTCTGGCACCAAATCCGTAAGTCCACTTACTTTACATCTGATATATGATGAGTTGACTATAGGAAAAAAAAACTACTAGAGTTAGTGGTAGTACACTGAAACTGTTAGCTATAGGAGCTAAAACTATAGAGACTGAGACATTAAGAAATTCGATCTGCGAGAACAACTCTTATACTTGTTTCGTAAAACATTTGTTAATAAACATTGGAATTATGGACTGATTCATAAATTTCTTAATCAGATTAATACAATTCAGTAGTATGAGTACAAGAGAATGTGGACGTGGTACACGCGGCCGTGGTAGAGGCCGAGATGCTAGGGCTGGATCCTCAACATCAGGGCATAGGCTTGAAATGGAAGCACCTGCATCATCAGTGACCGAAACAGGGGCTCATGACCGAGCTGGAGGGGACGACGCTCTGTCCTAAGCAATGCTGCGGACATTAGAATGGGTTGCTTGAACAAGTACCGGGTCGGCAGCTCGTGGGTCTATTTTAAGCGACTCCGGTCAAACGGGGTCGAAGTTTTTAGGGGCATCTTTGGTGTAGCCCCGAATGTGGCAGAATATTGGCTTGAGGTTGTGGAACGAATTATGGATGATTTAGATTGCACAGCTAAATAGAAACTGAAAGGGGCAGTGTCTCTACTGAGAGATGAGGCATATCAGTGGTGGCTCACTGTGAGGGAAGGCACACAAGCAAATCGTTTAACCTAGGACTTCTTTAAGACAGTTTTCAGGGAAAATATGTCGGGGCTAGCTATGTGGATGCTCGAAGGAAGGAATTTTTAAATTTGATCTAGGGAAACAAATCCATAGCAGAGTATGAGGCGGAGTTTCTTCGCTTAAGCCGAATAACAAAAGAAAATAAAAAAAGAGAACATTAGGTTTCGGCTCACTTGTGATCTTGATTGAGATCAAGAAAAGAGATATTTGGATCGAGATCGAGGTAAGAACAAAGTGCTCGATTGATTGACTAATCTCGATATTTCTACGTTTGAGGTAAGTTCGTTTATAATACGAATTGTTTAACTTATGCTCATGTGCTATTTAATGAAAGATTATGTGGTTGATGAATTAATAATGTTAGTTATGGTTTTGAGAGGTGTGGCACTAAGTGTATGAAATAGAATTGATACAATAGAGAACGGCACTGTGTGTGCGAAATAAAGAAAGTATCGACTACATTGATTGGCACTGTGTGTGCGATACGAGTTAAATTCGGTTTAATATAAAGGCACTAAGTGTGCGATGATATTAAAGCTTCGGCTAAGAAATTGGCACTAAGTGTGCGAGTAAATCGATTGATTAATGAAGATCAAATGAAATGTGGTGTTGAGCATTGAGTAGCAGAAGTAATCATTAACTAAGTGATGGTACAGGTATGTACAGAACCTATGTGGTTGATGATTTTGTAAATGGATAAATGGATGGTTGTGTGAGCATTTAGCTATGGATGAGAATGTGTATTCTTGTGAAATAATCTATGTGATGGTTTGTTTTCTATATTGATTTTGAATCATTAAGTTAAATGTATTATATTACGAACTTACTAAGCTTTAAAGCTTACTATGTGAAGTTTTTCTGTTTTACAGTGTATTTAAAGCTAGCCCGGATCTAGGGGTCGTCAGCGACTCAATCACACTATCGGCTATCTATTTTGGTACTTTTGGAAGTTGTATATATTTGGCATATGGCATGTATAGGCTAGTGAATATGATATGTTTTGGAAGTGTATAGATCTTGCCATGCGATATGGCTTGATAGTTTAATGGTTTTGGTACATGTTTTTGGATAAGTGAAAAGAATGGCTATTATGTGTAGGTGTGTTTTATGTGAATGATCATTTTGGCTTAAATATTTAAGATTGAAAATGGTATGATTCATGCTTAGATTGGGTAAAGATTGAACGATGAATGGATTATATGTTTTGGATGTGAATTTTGATACTTTGAATTAGTAAGTTTGAGTTGGAATTTGGATGTGAAATGATTAATAATGTTAAGAAGTTAAAAAGGTGCATAATTGGTATGTTTTGAATGCATTTGAGGCATGATTTTGAATTGGTTTGATGCTTATAGGTGTGACCAAAGTGTGGATGGAAAATTGGCCTTGCAAATGGCCTATATTTGCCCACACAGTTGAGCACACGGGCATGTGGCTCGACTGTGTCCCTTAAGTTTTCAAATTGAAATAAGTCAGACTCGCACATGGGCTGGACACACGGACGTGTGACTGGCCGTGTGAAACAAGTCAGTGTCGACCATGGGTGAAGCACACGGGCATATGCTCAGCCGTATGGACAAGTCAGTATGTATGCCTTGTTTTGCCACGACTTGGACACACGGGTGTGTCTGAGGCCGTGTGCCTTACACTGGCGTGTGACCTCTGTAACTTTGAAAAATGTTTGATTTTCAAAAATTTTGTCGGTGCTCGGTTTAGTCCCGATCCCTTTCTAATGCATGTTGAAGGTCTCGTAGACCTATTTAAGGGACTCTATGATTATGAATTGTTAAGTTTAGGTGTGAAATGATTATAAATGTTTTGAATGTTCAGTAATGCCTCTTAACCTTATTCCTGCGATGGTTATGTGTTAGGAGTGTTACATCGAGGGCTCGTATAAGGGATGATATGCATGTTATTGTTTGGTTTTGCTATGATTAGTGATGTGAATTAAAATGTTTAAATTTTTTTTTGTTTTGACATGTAAACTTCGGTAATGCTCCTAACCCTACTCTGGCAGCGGATACGGGTTAGTGGTGTTACAATACGAAACTTAAAAATGACTCTGGAACCAATCAGGGATCAATCTGAATCAAAATAAAAAAATTTGAAAACAGGGGTCACAAGGCCTTGTGACAAAGCTCAGGCCGTGTGGCTTAGTAACATGGTCGTGTGGCCAAACGTATGACAGCCTATGTAACATTCGAAATACCCTTACACAGCCGTGTCACAAGCCGTGTGCTAGATCGTGTGTATATTAGAAATAGGGTCAAGCTCAGGCCATGTGGCTTATTAACATGGTCGTGTGGCCAAACATGTGACAACCTATGGAACATTTGAAATACCCTTACACAGCCATGTCACAAACCATGTGATAAACTATTTTGAAACACACAACCATGTGAAGAGACCGTGTGCAGCACAAGGCCGTGCGCCCCTAATTGAACCTTCAAATGTAAGTTTACCAAATTGAACTTACTTGGATCACAAGTAACTCAAAAATTATCCATTATCATTAACTACCTACCAAATTGACCATATTTCAACATCATAAGAGAAATCAAACCAAAACAATGTCAAATAACAAATGTATCAAACATAACCACATCCAAAATATCATCAACATCAAACATAGATTACCAAACCAAAACCATATAAGCTTAATTACAATTCAACGAATATGGTAACTTTAACAACTTCAAATCTTATATACATGCCACAAACCGAAATACCTAAAGACAAAGCTACCGAAAAAGGGTTGGATAGTGTGAGCTCTGAAGTTGATTTGACCGACCAATTCCTCAAGATATAAGCTACAGAAAGTAGGAAAAGAGAAAGAGTAAGCTTATAAAGCTTAGTAAGTTTATAGGCATTTAAACAAAACTGTTACCTTGGTTTACAATTAAGTAAACAAATATAACTAAATTTAATACGATTTCTTGACAAAAAATTTAAAACAATTAGGTGAGTGTTTCACATATCAATCGTATAATATCTTAACCATTTAATATGACATAATTTCAGATCATTCAATAAGAAAGATTCAACATGTAAAACGTATCATCCATTTGACCATGTTAATTCACATACATATTTCATTTCTTTTAAACACATAAGCTGTGACACTAATATCGTATTTACAAAGCGTGGGTTTCATACTTATAACTATAAACTTTCTGTTGTTTCAATATTATTATAAACACTTTTAAATACATAATCATCAAATATTCAATTTCATCACTTAACATCTCCATATGATTCTTGAATTTCAATATTATCTTACCTTAACTAATAAATTAATATTAAAAGAGCTTTCATAACCATACCTTGACAATTATTACAAATGTCACTTAACGTTAGTATCAAAGCATTCAATAGAATAATTCATGTACCACAATAGTTTCAAGCCAACAATTCATACTTATATAAATATATACTTAAATGACACTTTCCAAAAGGCTTAACCAATTCCATCAACCATAGTTTCTCAATATAACCAACAACATTTATAAACAAGAATTTCATTGTAACATTTATCACTTAGTAACACCATAAATATGCAATAGAATTTAGCAAGTAATTAAGTTATAGATCAATTAGCACATAGCTCAATGAACTATAGTAACTTGACTCGAATACTCAAGTAACTACACCACACCAAAGGCATCATAGATGCGTAATAGAGGCAACAAAGTGCAGAAAGAGGTACAAATGTCCAATCAGAGGCACCGAAGTGCAATCCCGTATAAGTGCGCCTACTAACTCTATTGGCATGTCAATCCTATCCTAACCATTTACTATGTTCAACTGGGCATTATCCTTAGACTCACAATATCAATAGATCAATCACTCAGAGGCACTTCTTATTTCCGTACACATTTTATAGATCTGTTACATTCATTTCAATAATGTGCAAATCACAAGAATTACCATCACTAAATATTCATTTTCCATTTGTAATTAATCGAAACATGTAATAATAATATATAACTAATGAAATTTCACATTCATACAATCAACTAGTGGAAAATAATATAATTATAAAAAAAAAACACATATACATCTCATTACACTATGAACTTACCTAAATTATAATTTTGGTTGACTCGCAAGGACTAATCAACAATTTTCTCTTTTCCCCAATTAACCTCTGTATAATTTAATTATTGATATGCAAGGAAATTTACAAGGCCGAAACTTCAAGGTTTTCCCATGGTGTTTTCTATCTTCAATTTTCGGTGGTGGAAAATATAAGGAAAATGACCATAATGTTTATTTTATGTTTTCATTTGTTTTAATTATTTTAAACGTTTAATTTAATAAATAAAAATCTAATAAAATGTGTACTAACTGGCCCACTAACAAAAAAAAAGGGTCTATTTAACTTTTAAATGCTTAAACATATCTTAATTATACCCTTAAGTCAATAAAAATCAATAATGATGAAATTTTACATATTTTACAATTTAGTCATTTTCATAAATTAACTATTTAAACAATAAAACTTTCGAACCGAACCTTCACTTACCTATACAATGGTTTAATTAGTATTTAATAACAATATTTACTAGCTCGATTTTCAAAAACGAGGTCCCGATGCCTCATTTTTTGAAACCATTTAACTTTTGGGACAACCACTTACATTAACCATTTATTTCAATTAGCTAAAATTCTTCAAATAAAAATTTTAATATAAAATTATATTTAACCCATATAATTTAAATGCTAATTATTATGGATTTATGCATTGAATTTGTGCCCCAAAATTTCTGTTTCTGACACTACTGAAAAACGGGTTGTTACACCGTATTTGTGTTAACGCTATCGCTTGTATTTCTTTTTTAATAATTTTTTTTGTTCCTTCTATCAGAAATATTTTGTTGTTTTTAGAATATTGTTTTAGTTACATAAAATCTTATAGCTATTGCAAAATATTTTCGGTTGGGGAAAATCCTCTGCTATTTTTGGAAACTGGCAATACTATTTTATCATTTTATCCCTTCAAAAAAAAGTATAAATAGTAGATCATTCTTCTCTTTTATATTTTCTGCTTTGTTTTTCAATTCCTTCTAAGAATAACAATACCATTTGTGTTTCACCTTTTTTTTCGGATGTACGAATATTGAAGTATTGTGTTAACTTTGGGAGACGACGTCCACTACACGATTATATCAATCAGGACTGATTTGCTTCTAAGAAATAGTTCTTTCACGACACAGTGATTATTTTATTTATTTACGTTCAGTTTATTTATCCTATTGATACTAATTATTTCGTTTTGTAGTAATATATTTCCAAAAAAGTAAAAGTCATATAAATGATATCAACCATATAACCCACACATTGCTCAAATATTATCTCTTACACTCTAAAACTACTATCGTTAAGGACTCTTTGCACCATATATAATACCAACCACCATCTTTATCTACCCTAACAACTTATATAATATAATTTTTATAATTTTCATTATATATTTTCATTTTCATATAAAACTATAAGACAGTTTGGTTACCAGTGCTGCTGAACATCGATTTTGAAAAGGAAAAAAAAAAAGGATAATTTAGCGAACAAGAAAACATGAGAGTTTTTGCAGGGAGTCGTGTTGTTGTTGTTAATGGGGTCAACTGAAGTCATAATACACTAACTTGGTAGTGTTGTATTCATTTATGATGCTCAATCATTATGCAATGCTTGAAGAAGCTGCGCCGACAGATTCAGTCCCATTTTCTGGCCTTAAACCCTGCATGGGATGTTTGCTCAAAATTTATGCCATTATCAAAATTTTCTTCGGACTGATGGATTTGTTCTATGGGGACCAACAAAGAATAATTCTTTCCACATAAAATTGGATACCACAATCACGGTTGTCAAAATTTTATTGAAAAAATTATAAAAAAATGAAAAATTAAATATGAGTTTATTAAAATAGTAAAATTTAAATAATAAAACCTATGAATATAAATATAAATTTTGATAATTTTACAATTGAATTGAAATCTAATTAACGCGTTAATTCAATCAAATATATTACATAATAGAGATAAATATAGATATGATTGTCATATATATATATATATATATATATATTAATATTTAAAATTTTGATTAAATTGATATCACCCTTAACAAGAGTTAGCTCAATTGTAAATTTACTAAAAAAAACTTTTTACTTTTATAAAAAATAAATATTATTTTTAAAGGAATTTTATTTTTTATGGTTTTATATAAAATCTAAAAAATACATGCACATAATAGACATCAAACTCAATACATTATAAACTTTATCAATTTTATCATTTCAAATAAAATTATATTTATTATTTTATCAATTTTATAAATTTAGTAAACAATAATTTTCATTAAAAAGAAAAAAAGATGATAAATATGAAAGGGTGAGTGATATTGTATTAAGAAACTTGGAATGGATTTGGCAAATTGAAATAGGCAGGCATGGGCCGGTGGGGGGAGGGGTAAATACAAAGGATTATTATGGGACCCTTTTATTTTTATATTTCCTCAAATTTCTCGAGAGGAGCGTCTATAACCGTGAAATTTGGACCAGAGGCTCTTAAGTTGACCCCCCCACAATCACTCCCCTTTTTACCCACTATTGCCTTTGTCTTCCCCAAACTCCTTTTTTGCCTGCCTCCCCATCTAAAACCCTAATTGCCTTTATTATATTTCAATTTCCTTCTTCTTCTTTTTGGCTTTAGGGGTTTTTTTTTTTCCTTCATTTAATAATTTATTATATTGATTGACGTAACGTTTTCCTTACAACTAGGGGTGAACAAAATTCGATTCGATTCAAAAAACTCGATAAAAATTTTAAATTTTAAATTAAATAGTTCGAGTTATTTGAGTTAATCAAGTTATTCGGTTCAACTCAAATAAAAAATTAAGTTTTTTTTGTTTAACTCGAATATGAATTACACAATTCGAGTTATCCGAAAATTCGAATAAGAAAAGACAAAACATCGTTTTGATAAATGTTTAATTTTTTAAAAGTTAAAATTCAAAATAATTAAGTTAAAAAATGTTTACCCATTAATTTGAGAGGCAAAATTATTATATTGTCCATGTAGTTAAATAATATTGTACTTCGTTTACTAGTTAAATAATTGATCCATCTAATCGCAACATCAAGTATAAATAATAAGATTCGTTAACTAGACTCGATTTGACTCGAAATTTTTTGACTCGATTCGATTTGAAAAAAATTCAAATTGAGTTTGGTTGCTAAAATAGAATTTGTTAACTCGACTAACTCAAAAATTTTTGACTCGATTCGACTCGACTCGATCGAATACTCACCCTTACTTGCAACAAATGGATGGTGATTTGGTATTGTATATCATGCAGTGGAAGAATATAATGTGCCACTAACGGCTAAATATACTTTGAACTGAAATCCTATGGTATAAAAATATTTATTTAAATCTGCTAAATGTTTATTTCCAATTCAAATTGGCCTCAATTATGATGTGGAAATTACGTGGCATCAAGGAAGAACCATCTTAAAACGAACGAATACAAAGGATAATACATATGTTAGTGCAAATCAGCCCCTTACACTTGTTTTCATCAGCCAAATCACAGTTCAAGTTAAGCAAAAGGCCGCCCACTGAAAACCAAACCAAATCAAAAAGGAATCTTATATTGTTTGATCTTCTAAAATTTCTTCTTCTTCTTTTTTTCCCTTTTGATGTCATTTTTCAACCCCAAGAAAACAAAGCTCAACAAGACTACTTTTCTTCCACAGCTCAACTCTCTAATATCCATCCATGGGAAGCAAAATATAATCCAACCTTAGTTCTCATCTCTTATCCATGCTCTAAGTTTTCCTTCGAGGATGGTTCAAAGAAAGATGCCCAACAAACTTGGTAATGGAATCCAAGGTGATCTCCTTAAATCACAAAGGCTGTTGGGAAGCCTCAAACCATCATATTGTCAGCACCAAGCAACTGACTTGAAGAAAAAAATGAAAAAACCAAGGTCAATTAAGCTCTCAGAAGGCAGTCTAAGATCATCATCACCTTTGACGAAAGCCATTGCACAACCTGGAAAACCACCACCTCTCAATATTCTTCCAGCTGCAACTCCACAGAATAAATCTGTGATCAAAGCTGTCGATGGATCACCAAACTACATGAAGTCTACCAGCAGTTCCAAGGCCAAAAAGGAGAGTTCTCCGGTAAGTTCTCTAGCCGGTTCAGATAGCAAGAATCTACGTAGAAGATGTTCAACCGGTTCTATCAGCTCTGATTCTTGTAATAAGGCTGCTGGTACTAGAACTCTAACAGGGACATCTAATTTGAAGCTGCTGAGGACTTTGACAAAATCTCCTACTTTCAAGCCGGCTAGAGATTCCGCCAAAAAATGTTCCAGGGTCGCTATACGTGCAGATATGAATGTACAGAGGGCTACCTGTTCTTCAACTTTAAAGGACTCAAAGTTTCCCTCATATCTCATGCTGAATCATGGGACTGAGTCTGAGGGAACTTCTATTATCAAGGTCTGCTCATATACTTACTGTTCCCTTAATGGTCATCACCATACTCCTTTGCCTCCTTTGAAATGTTTTTTAAAAGCAAGGAGACATTCTATGAAAACCCAGAGAAGCATGAAGATGGAAGCTTTGAGCCCTCATAGAGTAAAGCCTTCTGGTGATGGAACGGAGGGGGGTGACGAAGAGCCTGTGGTTTTTGCTGACAGGCCCACCAGCAATGGAGTGGATTTGGATATCTCCCCTTCTCATTTGATGCAAGGAGGAGCCATGGATTTCTTCATTGAAATCTATGCAAAAAACAAAGGAAATGACGCTGAAGCAACCCATGGAAGCACACAAATGAAGGCCAAGGGAAAGGATAATTCTGGATATGACAATGAAACAGGGGTAGAGCTAATTTCAGAGAGTTCATCTGAAGGATCACAAGAATCTGAGATTGATTTTGATGAAAATATTGAACATTGTGGTGACATTATTTCCAAAATTGATGATATCAGTGAAACGCTGAAACAAAGAGACGCAGATGAAGAATCTAGAGTTCTGATTAAAGAAGAATCATCACCCTTGAGCTTAAAAGGTGATAAGCATGAAAGCGTTTCAAGGGTTGACGTGGACCATGCTATATTTGAAGTTATTGATTTGGAGTGGGAAGAGTGGCAATTTTCTGCTTCAGAGCCTGATAATGAAGCCCATTCTTCAATGGAATCTGATATGGATACTGGGGATTCGTCAGAAAGTCATAGGGATAATCTGTGTGATGAAATTCTGATCAATTCGGATGAAAGTAACAGCAACACTGCAAAGGAGGTTTCGGCTGATGGAGCAGAACAAGCCTTTGAAGAAACCTGGAGCTACAACCAAGTTTCCTCCGCTGAAGACATGTTGGAGGTATCGGTAGCCATGGAAGAAGAAAACACTGAAACAGATTTGATAGGCATCTTTACAACAGCTTCTTCAAGAAAGAAGTTACATGAGGAACCAACAGCAGGCAAGGAGAAAATGCTGAAGAATGGAGTTCCTGGAACAGTTAATGATGTTTCTGAAGCACTAGAAGTTCCTGAAAACAGCAGCACTATTGATTTGAATGAAGAAGCTTTTGAATCAACCGAGCAATTTCAGCTCCACTCATTTAATAAGTTGAAGCAAGATGAAAAAAATGAAGATTACAACATAGTCTGGAAGCCGGGGGATACGGAAGCAGATCAGATTGACACCAGCGGTGATTTCTGTCCAGAAAATAAACTTAGAAGTGGTGAAACGGGAGACAAAACGGAAGCAGAGAAAGTAGCTTATTCCGAATTATTGATTGGATTCCTTGGTTTATCTCATGTTCTACCAAGGGCAGATGATGAATTTGAGGTAGAAGACAATGAAAGGTTTTCAACTCGAGATACTGCTCTAGAGAGCCTTTTTTCCCAGTGTCAAGATCATCTGTCAGATAGCCAACATAAGAATGTGCATGTTATATTCAATCAGAGTGCCCCAGAGGAAGATCAAGAAGAAGCTAAGTTAAAAGTTCCTACTTCCATGGATCCAGAGGAGCATAACGGTTCAAGGATGCATAAAACTCGTTTAGCTGATGGCAGTGAAGTTGGGAAAATGGAATTCAAGGATAGTGCTACTGCTGGATTGGATGTGGCAGAAACATACCCTGCAGCAAATGATAAAACTAAAACCAGCCCCAAGCCAAGAAGCAAGTTCTCCTTCACTAGAAGCAATGCTAAGGAAGAAGTGCCTGAAAATCATAACGACAGAAAATGGAAAATTGGGTGCAAAAGACATGAAGATAACTGTGAGGAGAAAAAGAAATTCAACCCGCGAAAACCAAACTTCTTGCCTGTTGTTCCAGAGCCAGATGCAGAAAAGGTTGATCTCAGGCATCAACCAATGGATCAAAGGAAAAATGCAGAGGAATGGATGCTCGATCATGCACTCCAACAAGTAGTCACCAAACTTGCTCCGGCTAGAAAACGAAAGGTGGCATTACTTGTTGAAGCCTTTGAAACAGTCCAGCCAAGAACTAAATGTGAAACTCATTTGAGGCAAACTTCAACAGGCTTTGGCCATGGACAATCCATTCAAGCTTGTAATTGATAATTTTATAGAGGTAATTAAGTAACTCATTATTCCAAGTCCATTCCTTGTTATTGTTAATTGAAGGAAAGGAGGCAGTTTCTCCTAAGTTATGTGTCGAGTGGAGAGTGCCTAGTTCAACTACTAGAATTTGTGTACTTTCAACTGGATCATATCTATCATTTGGAGGTCTATTATGTCTATTTCTAATGTTATGTACTACTATGATCACCAGAAATATCAAAAATCATCAAATGCTTTTCATGTACTGTTTCTGAACATGTCAAGCTACAATTGCCCTACAAGAATTTAACTATTCTTAGGATTCACATGCAAGAGTAGGAACATGGAGATTTAGTTTTAACAAAATATTTAAACATTAATATGCAACATGGAGGATTCCATAATATAATCATTATCAACTATATCATTCTCCTTAAATCCAGGATAATCAACAGATTAAGAGAAAGGGAGTACAAACTGAGGTACTGATAATAATAAAAAGCAAACATACTGGTTATGATAGATCCAAATGCAGCATAGCATTGTAAAAATGCTTTATACAACTTGCAACTGTCAAGCACCATATGTTAATACATAAGACAGGCCCACATAGAATGCACAGAAAACAGAAGTTCGAAAACCGATTGTTCGTTAGATATTTTGGGTCATTTGGTCATTACATAAAAGAAATCTTTTATATTTGTACATGTCTATTAGAAACTACATGTGCCATAAATAGTCAACCTCGTATTCATGTTCACATACAAACAAGAGCTAAGCACTTTTTAACCATATATTCAAACGCTTATTCTAGTTCTGAGCTTCATGGATGAAAAAAAGAATTCACATTCAGTTTCAACAACGATCAGGAGTTGAAGCCTCTTGATGGAAGAATTGTACTTTGATTTCAGGAGATTCAAGAAGCAGTGATTGGAGCTTTGTACTATAAGTTCCCAAACTAGAAGAATTTGAGATATGTTCTTGTGCACCACCTATACTAACACTAGCCTCAGTAGACCCGCTCTGTTCCACAGCTTTCTTTGTCAAAATATCATCATGGAACAACTTAAGTGCATCTGTAGCTGAAAGCAAATTGACAGATTCATATAACTCCTGGAATTTATCTCTATTCTCTTGTGTTTCAATCAATCTCTCCCTCAACTCATCCCGAAGACAAGCCAATGCGCTTTTAAAGGCAAAGATACACATATACACAAGAAAAAGAACACTAATTGAAATAAGATTCAGAGTAATGTCATGCAGAAAATGTATAAGAAATCTAGATTCTAGACATAAAAAAAGAATGACAAATTTTATCCCCTTCTTCATTGTACCTGGTAACACCTCTTGCTATGCCCCAGTTGTACCCTATGGGAATTGATTGCTTAAAGCCAATATTAAAACCTTCTTGTGCAGAAGCTTCTTTCCCTGCTATCAGCCCATCACGATAACCAATCTAGAAATTCTCAATATAGAACTGACATCAATTACTAAACAAATAGTGGAAAAAGAAAATTCTGAATTGCCAGTACCGTGTGGAATTGGTCATGCCTTCTCTTCCATTCACGGTCTAAATCAGATGTTTTATCTAATTCCTCATCAGAACCACCCCATAAAGATCCATCTTCATCCTGGATGTCCGCCTTATTGAAACCTGAAAACATATAAAATAACAGCACTACTAAATAATGCACAACTTTTGGGTACCCATGGAATTGGTAGCATTAACTAATTACCATTGGTACTCGAAGAACGGCCTAATTGTAAATTGGATAGGTGCAAACTTTCTGAATACAGCTCTTGAGCAAATTTATCATCCATTTCACTGAAAAAGCAATAAAAGAAATTAGTTTGGCATTTCATCAAACACCTTCCGACTAATGGATTCGGTTCAACATTTTTTACTCGAATCCAAACAAATAAAAGCTAAAAGTAAAAACAGAGGCAGGCTTTGTCTTTGCTAATCCAAAATTAAAATTAAACAGAGTCTCACAAGAATCTTCAAATTCTAACAAAAAAAATTAAAGGAAAAAAAACTTGGAAAACAAACTAAAATAAGAATACAGCAACTCAAAATAACGATTTTCGAAGCTTACCTATAAATCAGCCGCCGCCTTGTTTGAGTTCCTTTATGAGCTCGAAAATATCAACTCAGTTAAAGGAATAAAGACTATCGTGTAGAGAGAAAGATTATTTGGCAAGAAATTTCAGATTTTCTTTCCGACTCTTTTTTTTTTTCCACTTTTTTCTTAATTCTGTTATTTGGGCTTTTTTGGACCTTAAATTAGAGTATTAGACAAACCATTTAGACCATAGCTTATCAGGCCTATTAACTACTTTTAAAATTTATACTTTTTATTTGAAATTATCAAAAAAGTATTTTTTTAAAATAAAATAGTCACTTTTATTCGCCTCAGATTATATTTTAATAATTTATATTTAAAATATTATATTTTAGTTACTTACGTTATCATATTATAATATTTTAATCACCGAGCCGTTAACGGTGTAACGGTAAGTTAATGTGGCACGTTAAATCATCATTTTTAATGATAATTTTAGGTTACATTCTACAATTAATCCTTATATTTTTTTTCATTTTGAGCAATTTAGTTTTTTTTCTTTTATGTTCTTTTAATTTTCTTTTTCTTTTCCATTCTCTTTTGCTTCTCCCTCTGTTTTCCTCCCTTTTTCATTTCTTTTAATGTAGTTTTTCTATATTTTCTATTTGTTAAAACTAGTCTACAAGCTTGCCTCACTCGAAAAAGTTAAATTGTTCAAAAAAATAAAAGTATAGGGACTAGTTTTAACAAATAGAAAACATAAAGAAAACTATGTTAAAAGAAATGGAAAATGGGAGAAAACAGAGGGAGAAGCAGAAGAGAATGGAAAAAAAAAAAGGAAAGTTAAAAACATCAAAGAAAAAATTAAATTGCTCAAAACAAAAAAATATGGGGACCGATTGTATAAATTAACCTAAAGTTTTTGTTTGAGATAATGATTTAACGTGCCACATTAGCTTACAATTACACTATTAATGGCTCAGTGACTAAAATGTTACAACGCGATAACATAAGTGACTAAAACGTAACACTTCAAATATAAGTGATTAAAATATAACCTAAGGTAAACAAAAGTGACTAATTTGATAATTTACCCTTTTTTTATAGTTCTAAATATTAATAAAATAATAATTTGAACCAAACTAAATCTATACCTACCTTGTAATAATATAATCCAAATTCCATCCTAACGCATAGACAAATGTAGGTGCTAAAGGCAAAATGAAGAGTCTATTCTTCTGTGCTTAAAAAAAATATTTCTGACTTTAAAAGTACTTTTGGAAGAAAAGATGTACAGAACAAACTGCTTTTGACTGGAATTTTTAATTTTTCTCTCCCAAAAGCACTTTTAGTGCTTAATTACTTTTCACCCCTCTAATAACATAGTTCTTTCTCTTCTTTTTTCTTGATGCTTAATTACAAATGTGTTAAAATCATTAATTAAAAATAAAAATATTTTTAAAATACTAATTACAAATAATTAATGGTTATATTTAAATATTTAAAATGCGTTTATATATTCTAATAAATTTTATAAGTAATTAATATTTATTACTTAAAAATATTTAAAATTTATATTACATATATTAAAATATTAACAAGTTATAATAATTTTTTATATTCTTACTAAAATATAATAATATTAACTAATTTAAATTTTATTTAAATGCATATTTGTTACTTGATAATAACATGTCTAAAATGGACATTTTATTTTTAAAAGTATTTTTGACAACAATGCTAAACACTCAAATTTTAAACTAAACTTTTCAAAATACTTCTCAAAAGTACTTTTTAAAAATATTACCAAGCTAGCCTAAAGAAAAATACAATACAACTTTCTAAGATGTTATCATAAGTAGATTGTTTCTTGTAAAAAATAAGATGGCTACTGATTGAAAATGCGCAGAAAAAGGTAAAATAATTAATGTCATAATCAAATGAAATGAACTGATGATGATCAATAATTGAGGATCATACATGCTACGTCCCCTTAATGCCTTGAAAACAAGCTTTGTGATTTGGTCAATTCCATCAATGCAGCATGTGCATGTTGATTGAATGATCCTAATAGGACTTTAGAGCCCTAGATGGGCTGTCTTATTTTTCTCAAGCTGCCATAATGTACTCATTAATGGCTTCCTTTGCAACTCAAACTCTCAACAGCAGCCCTAGGAAATAAATGAGATATATGTAGGGCCCAATTTTAGCTCGAGCCCATTAGCTAATTTTACACCAAAAAAATAAACAAAATAAAAATCCAAATTTAATTAAAAATAGTCTATGGCTCAAAATTTCGGCCCAAACAATAAAACCAAGCCCAAACAGATTTAACCTATCCCACAGTCTAAACTCTTGACAGAAACCCTAGCCCCACCTTCGTGCGCCGGACGCCACATCCCGCGACGTGCACCACTCCACCACACCACGTCAGAATGTGCTCGATCGTGCATCTGTAAATAAACAAAAATCAGTTGTAAAACGAGTTATAAAAGCTTTCGAAAACGATGTTTTTTTGAAGGAAAAGAAAGGAATATACCCACAATATTTCAAAGAGGAATCAAGCAAACTTTTACCAAAAATAGGTGAACGTTTGAATAGGAAACGATTTTCAAAGGTAATTTTCGCATATCCTATTTGTTCTATATGTTTTCTTTTAACTCTTTTTTTTCTCTTTTTTCAAAAAAAAATTTGAAAACAAAGGAAAAAGGGAAGAAACTTACCGGGCCTTCGTTCTTGTGGGTGACAGGTCGCCTGATCGGTGGTGACACGACGGCGAATGGGGGATTAGAGGGTTTCAAACCCTGGAAATAAACAAAAAAGGGGGGGTTCTGTTCTTCTGTTTTGAAGTAGAAGGATAGAAATGAAAGAAAATTTTGTTTTATGTTTTTAAAGCATTAACAAACGGCGCCGTGTAAAAAAAAGGGGTGGATCCTCGCAATTTTACCCTAAATGGATAAATTTCGTAATTAGTCCTCTTCTTTTGCTCCTTTGTTTTGATTGCATCCCATTTCAGTTTTTTTTATTTTAATTTTTCCCCTGAATCTTGTTCGCCACTTCAGTTTGATCCGCATTCTGGCGCTGCGTTTCAAAGGGTGGGATTAATTGCTATTTTGGTCCCTTTATGTCGAGCGCATATTGCAATTTAGCCCTTTTATCTTCATTTGTTCTTAATTTGCCCCAAACTCCTATTTTAAACTCAATTCAGTCCCTTTTACCCATTTTACTTTTATGTTCAAATTAACCATTTTAATATCTATTATTATACTTATCTTTATTATTACCATTTATACTATCCTATTATTAATTTTTTTACTATTATTATATGTTATTGTTTACTTTAATTTTTTTATTATTATTATTATTATTATTATTATTATTATTATTATTATTATTATTATTATTATTATCAATATACTTTTTTTACTACTATTTTTATTAATATTATTAATATTTAATATTATTACTATTATTTTCTTATTAATATTTTTTATTTTGCTTATTGTTGTTATTGTTCTATTATTATATTTATTATTTTAATACTATATTTACCCTTCTCTTTATCACTGTATCCATTAGTTTTATTAATATTATTTTATTATTACCATTTTTTCCCTTGTCACTATTTTATATATATACATATTATTGTTATATTTATATTTATCATTATGATTATTATTTTATTACTTTTTTCCTACTATTATGTTTTGTTTATTCTTATTCCTATCATTTCATGTAGATCGATGGTTTTGAATCGCATTTCAACATTTTATTTTTGTTTTTTTCCCAAAATTCTTAAGAAAGGGTTTCACAAAGGTAATATTTTGCGTTTGGAAGTTCGAGAAATCGTGTTCAATCGTGTTGAGTTTCGATTTTTCGTTCGTCTAGATTACTAAATATCCTTTAAAGATTTTGATCGCGTTTTTTAAAATAAGACAATGTTTCGTGTTTGGAAGTTCAAGAGATCGTGTCCAATCGTGTTGGGTTTCGATTTTTCATTCGTCCAAATGACCAAATATCCTTTAGAGATTTTGACCTGGTTTTCTTAAATAAAGGCAATATTTCATATTTAGGACTTCGAGGAATCGTGCTCAATCGTGTTGGATTTCGGTTTTTAGTTTGGCTAAATAATGGAATACATTTTTAAAGTGCAATGCATGAATTTTGGAAATCATGAAATGATCTTGGTATCAAGGGTTTGAAACATCGTCTCCTATCGTGCTGGATATTGTATTTCATCTTTCAGGAACAAGTGAATATCGATATCCAATTCGAATTATCCAAACATTTTCTAAAGTATTCATATTTTAAAATCTCTTCCAATTTTCGATATTAGGACATTAATCAATCAAAAGGTACCAATTTTGGGCGTTCCGAGGTTGCTAATCCTTTCTCGTGCGTAACCGACTCCTGCACTCGTTTTTTTAAAATTTATGGACCAAATGTTTTATAAAGTGACCCAATCACACTTAAAAAAGATTGGTGACGACTCAATTTTTTAAAGTCAGTTCGTTTTCCAAACAAAAAAAATAGTTTCGACAATACATGTTTAAATTTTTTTATCAAGTAACTATAGAATGAAAAAGTCTTTCATATACATACATATTAAACTACAATCAAAGGAAGAAAGAAATAGACACCTAGGAGGAGGATACAGGGCAGGCATAAATAAAATGGGTCATAATCCTAGCGTCTAAACCCCCAGGCTGATATTGAATATAGAGGTCTTTCTTGCCAGCACATAACCAAACACCCATTCTCTTCTTTCATCTTATAACCATCGTAGTTATTGGTCTGCAGCAACCTTCCTGCCTGCAACATGCCATGGTAGCTTAATGGCACCCTTCCAAACCCGGCCAATTCAAGTCTCAGGATCCATTTCTCCAGCTTTTCATGTCTCTCCTTTCTCTCACCACCCTCGCATGCTATAATATTCTTAATTTCCTCTCCGAAAAGCATCTTCTCAACCTTTTGTCGCTCTATTGGTGCTCTTGATACCGTAGACTCTAAGCAGTCAAAGAGCGCAGCATAGAAATTCAATGCTTCTATTACCCTCTCCATTAAAGTAGGACCATTATGGTTGGACTCCTGCTCGGTTACAACCATTACTTTCGGTGACAAGGCCCGAAGAGCGGCTAGAAAGCTCCCCATTTTTGGAGCTGGAGCTAGGGATGATGGAGAAGATGCTATGTCAGAAGTTGGGTTGTATATATGGACTGGTTCTTTCTCAAGCCACTCTCCAAAAGTACGTTGAGTCATCTGCAAAACTCGGGTCTTAGACACCGGTGGGGAGTTAAAGTTCCTTCTAGGCACCTCATCATCAGTTGCCAGGAGAGAATGAAGCTGAAGGACCGAACTGACCGCAAGAGCTTCTCCGGTCTTGACACGCAAACTTTCTAAATCAAGATTCTCTAACTTGCAAACTATTGGGTTAAACTGAAATGGAATATCCAATTTTTCAGCTTCTTCTGTCAACCTAAGTGCCATTTGCTCTAACACCTCTTTCTGCTCATGGATGCCTGTAATTCTCAGATGCGGTGGCCCTTCTGGCCTTGCACTAAATGTCTGAAAAAGATTGATCCATTGAGCAGGCTCACAGGAATTTAGATCTATAATATGAACCATCTTCTCTCCCTCCATAGCTTCTACAATGGCCTGGTTTGTGATAATATATGCAAGTTTTAAGAAAGGGCACAGCTCAAAGAACAGTTTTTGAACAAGAATTTCGTCCGGTACCGATGATATTTTCGTGGAATTGAGGGCTTTGTGAAGGCCAGGCCATGCTTTAAGCATTCTATTAGCAAGTGCCTCAGTGAAGTAAGCAGCAATTCTTTGCATGGTATCTCCATCGGGAGAAGCAAGGTGGGATATTTGCTCTAAGCCAATATTGGCATTCTCAAGACTACCAGCGGCTACATGGTTTGCACATGCAACAAGAAGACGAATCAACCATAAACCCCTCTCCTCAGGTTTGAGCTCCCATAGCCATGGGAAAGGGGATCCTATACCAGGAGAGGGTGACATCCAGGGGAAGAACTGAAGTGGTGATGAAGTCACTGGGGATGGTCCCTCTGGAATCATATCTGAGGCCCTCCTGAAACAAACTGAGAAACAGAGGAAAATCCATGATCAAAGAAAAAAGAATATTTAAGCAGCAAAATCAAGAAACACATACAAGGGAATTACCAGAAAAAGTAGATCAAATTTTCCTCAGGAAAAAAAAAGATGATCAAACAGAGAAATATATTAAAATCCCCAAATGGGCTTTGAAATTCATCAAAATCCTGGAAGACCCTTGGAAAGTTTTGAGAAGAGTAAAAAGGCGGGGTTAGTAATAGTTGGTGTGGTGGTCTAAAGTTTTTGTTGGAAAGTGAGTGAATTGGAATTAAAGGAGTTGGCTTGAAGGGGTTTTTGTAAGGCAGCTTTGCATTGGGCAACAAAACATGATGCTGGTTTTGTCCTCAATCCGCATTGTTTTGTTTGTCTTTTGGAGGGTTCAGAAGAATATGGAATTTCTTGAAATACATATACAAAGCATTGAGATAGAGCCCTCTGTGTGTGTTGTCGCGATGTGAAGTGGAGCAGGCCAAAACTTGTTATTATGCTCAAACACAGTACAAAGCCAAACATGTCCTCCAAAGCAAAACAACACCCTTCCTTGTTGCTTAGTGAGTGGTGTAGTGGGAATGGCAAGGGAGGCCTTTACATGTGTTTTTTTTTTTTTTCAAAAACATTCAATTTTATCTATCCTCGATTTTTATTATGTTGCTTTGCATTTTGTATAATGTTTTAATTAATTTTTTCCGAGATTTCATTTATGTATTTTAAACATCTTTTTTAGATTTAATAATTTGAATTTTCAATAATTAATTTCATTAGTATTTTTGTCATAAGTTTGTCAATTTATCTTTATAAACCTACAAGAGCAACCTTATCAACAACATATCAAGCAAGGACAATATTATAAATTTTTTCTAAAGAGTCAAAAGTAAATTATAAATTTATGAAGGGTTTAAAATATAATTTTATTATTATATTAACTTAAAATTTTACAATTTTTAAAGAAATTAAACTATCAATTTACTATTTTTGAAAGGGATCATAATTGAATTATAGATTTTAAAACAAACTAACATGCAATTTTACCATTGTATTAATTGAAAATTTTACTATGTCTATAGTGATTAATTGGAAAATGAAGGCACCTACAAAATTAATTTAATTGAAAAAGTTTTTCTCGTGTTTAATTATGCCGTATAATAGTAAAAATTACTAGATTTAATACTCCAAATCAACAATTTTATTTTCTTTATTTATTTATTTATTTTTTTTTTGAGAAGATTTTCAACTTCAAGGGGGATGGTGTGGTCTAGTTTGGAATGTGTCTTATCCTCATTCCTCGTTTCCCACAAAATGTTTTAGAATTGTCATGGAATGAGGGATTTTTAATCAAATTAAATAAGCCACATAATCATGGCTTAGTGATTAATCACATCATCATCTAATTGATTAGCTAAATTTTGTTAGTGGGAAATCTGATGTCCACTTACCTCATAATCATGTTTTGTTCTTGTTGTTGTACCCTTCTTTACCGTCTTCCATTTGGGCAGTAAGAGTGTATGTCTTTGTACTTGTCAAATACATGCTCCAAAATCAAGCATAAGAAATTAAGGTGGTTGAAGACGTCACTTTTAAAGAAAATCATTCGGTGCAAGAAAAATCAGTAAATGGACATTGCCCAGTCACCAATAAACTCCTTTAACCCTTAACTCCATGGACATATAGATATAGGTTTTGGTTGTGTCTTTCAACTTCCTACTTGTTTTCTTCTATTTGCATCTAATGTGGTTG
The DNA here is from genome assembly GCA_025506655.1 of Gossypium rotundifolium. Lineage (NCBI taxonomy): Eukaryota > Viridiplantae > Streptophyta > Magnoliopsida > Malvales > Malvaceae > Gossypium > Gossypium rotundifolium. The sequence goes on from CP106725.1 coordinate 56,362,994, forward strand.
CCCATATTTTGATGGCTGAATTTGCAAGAATTCGCACTATCACCACTTTCCGATCATTAAGTCAGTGAAAAATATATGATCTTATGTTTGGCCTCCAAACTCAATTTCTTATTGATTGTTGGTGTAAGAAATGATTCCACATTCTACCAACCAGAGTTAGTAGAGTTCGATAACTAGCTTATTTTGTCCTTATATTATGGTCTAACAATGTGCATACATGTACCCTACCCTATTTTTCACCTATAGAACGTAACCTCAAATATATTGTTTTGAACTATCAACAACTTTATATATAAAAGTAAATCTTAGTATGGATCTAGTCCATATGCTAAATTTAGTCAATTTTAGTTTATTTGTAAATTTAGTCCATGTATTTTAATTTAATAATTTTTAGTTAATATAATTTTTTATATTTAAATTTTTATCTTATAATTATTAAATCAATTAATTAAAATTATAAGACTTTTTTTTGTGAGTATAAATAAAAACAATAAATTAACATAACATTGCACATCTTATAATACGTTGATTATAAAATTTTAAAAATAATATAATATAACTTAAATTAACATTTAAAAAATCTCAACTTACTAGGTATGTTTAATGTTTTCATTTTTGGTTGATGGGACAATTTTTGGCATAAATCCTTCATTCTTTGTGTTTTTCTGTAAGACATTCATGTATAACATGCATAATTATTTACACCTCATTCATGCAACTTAACATGTTGTTCATGCACCAACCATTATAGTGGAGGAATATATTAATTTTGAAGATATTATTTGTCTATACACATTTACTACAATAATTAAACATAAAATAAAATATATTTAATGATAAATTCAGTCACTAATATTTACATATTTTGTCAAAATAGTTTTAATTATATTTTTAGTCTTTTTAGCCATCAACCTTTGTTCTTTTTTCAAATTACTTTTCTAATAGATTTGATGAAAGTATCCTTAAATAAGTTAACGAGATGATGTGGAATTTCATCGTGGAATGTTTTTAATGAGATGTAATTTATTACTTAGATAACCCAATAAAATAATTACACGTGAAAAATAATAAAATAAATAAAAATTCATGAAGTTAAAAAATAACTCTTAATTTAAAGAAAATAAGCGTAATTATCTAAAAAAGTTTTAAAATGAATGCACACATTTAGTATTTTCGGTTTGATTTATTGATTGTTTTCTAAAACCTCTCGGTAAATAAGCGTATGCATTCATTTTGAAACCTTTTTAGATACTTACGTTTATTTTCTTTAGATTAAGAGTTATTTTAAAATTTCATGTATGATTTATTTATTTTATTATTTTTACATGTAATTATCTTATTGGGTTACCTAAGTAATAAATTACACCTCCTTAAAATATTCCACACCATCCACGTTAATTTTTTTAACAGTACTTTTATCAAATCATTAGAAAAAGTAGTTTGAAAAAAGAAAATAAATGTTGATGAAAAAAAACTCAAAAATACAATTAGGACCATTTTGACAAAATATATAAATGCTAGTGGCCAAATTTGTCATTAAACCAATAAAATATAGTAAATACAAATTTAAACTTAAAATTAGGAAAATAAGTAAAAACTTTTGTAAAAATAAAACTTCTTCAAAGTAAGCAAAAATTATCTTTTCCTTTATGAAAGAAATCATGTGAATGATTAAAAGTTATCAATTGAAATTAATTTATTTCTAATTTATATATTAAAAATGAAAAATAATAATACTACCAAATGTAAAATTATATTGTTATGCTAGAAGGGGAAGAGTGGTTAGAATGAAAGAAAGCAGATGAAATGATGTATATTTTGAAGGTCAGGTGATGTATTAGATATTTACCATCTTTGAATTTGTTTTGAAGCGGAAGCTTATAAATATGTTAGTGATTATTTATTTATAGGTACACTTGCTATCTTGATTTGGAAATACAAAACAAAACCTTGATTTGACCATGAAAATGTAATCCCTTTTCCCTTTAACCGCGTGTCAATAGAGAGGTTGATGTTGGAGTTTAAGCCGAGATTAAATATAATATTAATATATTTTATATTTGATTAAATTTGATTCATTTTAAAAAATGAGTTTAAAATTTTATTTGAATTTATTCATATTTATAAAAGATTAACTTAAACTCATTTTAGGCCGTTCATATTATTTTTAATTTTTAAAAATATTTATATTATATATTTTAATAATTAATAATTTTATATATTTTTTATATAGTCATCGTAACATTATTTTAATGTTTACATTAGAGTAGTATTATATATTTAGGATAAATTTATTTTTAGGATAAATCTCAAAAGTATACATGAACTTTGATTTAATGTACAATTGTATGCATGAACTTTAATTTGGTGAATTATACGCGTGAAACTCTAATTGTGGTTCAAATGTATACTTGAAACTTTAATTTTGATTTAATCGTGCACATTTAAAGAAATAAATATGTCAATTTATTTTTATAATGGATAGATATAATTATTTATGTATGAAATATATGAACATAAAATGATGTTATATCAATAATTATGTTAATAATTTACAAGAATTTGATCAAATCAAAATTTTATTTATAAAATTAAGTAAAATAAAAGTTTATGTATACGCTTGTATATTAAATCATAGTTAATGATTTATTTTGATATTTATCTCTTTTTTTAATATGTTCTAAATTACTTAATATATAAAAATAACATAATATATATAAAGTATTATAACCTTAAAAACGAGCTGGGTTCAGGCTTTGAATGTTCAAGTCTGAGCCTGACCCATATTTTAAATGAGCCTAAATTTTTTGTCCGAACCTATTTTTTGAGTTCAATATTTTTACTCAAACCTTTCTAAATTTCGGACAAACCTTTATGTCTAGGTAGATAGCCTGGACATGAACAGTTTTACCTATCAATCAGTCCTTGCAATACAATGTTTTGTTGTGTGGATGGTGTCGAAACCATTTTTAAAAATCAGGTTTAGAAAATGGGGATCGACTTTAAAAATAAAATGGGAGTCGCCACCAATCCTTTTTTATTTAGGTGTGATTGGATCACCTTGTAAGACGTTTCATTTTAAAACATTTAATTTTAGTCCACGAAAAAAGAGAAAATGGGTTCGGGAGTCGGTTACATATGAGGAAGGGTTAGCACCCGCATAACGCCCAAAATTGGTACCTAATTGATAAAATCATGTCCAAATGTTTGAGATTTAAAAAAGTTAAAAAATGATTCTTTTATTTGAAGGTAAACCAAGACTACCTATCTCAAAGAAATAAGAAAACTACACCCAATAAGTTAGGATACAACATATCATAACTTCAAAGCTAGATACATCTTTTTAGAAAATTCTTACCTCGAGATACAAAACATCACACCCAATAAGTTAGGATAAAATGTTTTGAATTCTCAAGAATAAATTTTTTATAATTTAAAACTTTAGATTTCTTTATTCCGAAAGAATATAAGCATCACATCCAGCACGATTGGACACAACATTTTTTAAACTCTCGTAATTAAAGACATCTCATAGTTTATAAAAACTTCGAGCAATTGTGATTTAAATCTGAGAGTTCTTTGATCCAAAAGAATATGAACATCACATCCAAAGACGATTGGACATGATATTTTAAACCCTCGTCACTAAGATCATCTCATAATTTATAAAACTTGTTAAAAGGATATTTAGTTATTTAGCCAAACGGAAAATCGCAATCCCAGCACGATTAGGCACTATTTTCCGAATTTCTAAATATCAAAACATTGCCTTATTTTTAAAAAACCTTTAAATAAAATATCAGTTTTGCAAAAAATGTATTTTTTTATTTTAAACAATAACCATATGACAATATTGCATTTATACACTATCGAACATAAATATTAAAAGCAATTATCATTCAATAACATTTCATATTAATAGACAATAAAAATAATAGCACATATATATATATATATATATATATATATTTGAGAAAATAAGTTTTGACATAAATAATTGATTCATAACTTAAAATAAAATATGTTCATAATAATCTAATATATTAAAAAAACTATATTTAAGAATACATAATAAATTATACCATATAAATGATTTTAGATAAAATAATTTTTAAAAATAATATAGAATATAATACTATACAATATACAAAAAATATAATATAATAACTAATATATATAAGTTTAAAAATAATATGTAATAAAAATAATTGAGATAAAATAATAAATAATAATAGTTTAAAATATGTAGATAATAAAAATTTTATATTATTAACAAGTTAAAATATAAATAATAAAGAAAATATAGACAAATTAATATAATAAAATAATTTAATACAATATTAAAATAATAAAATGGAAAGATAAAAAATAAAACAAAGAGAACAAGGGTTAAAATAGCAATTAAAACAAATATAGAAGGGTTAAATTAAAACACGCGTTAAACCACGAGGGGCTATTATGGAAATTTTGCCAAATTCTAAAAACGACATCGTCCGGATTTTACCTTAAAAACAGACCGAGGACTAAATTGGAATAAAAATAAAACTTTTGGGTAAATTTAAACATAAAGAAAATGTTAAATTGGATGAAATTAAAACAATTAAAATTGAAAAAGGATTTGAAATGGTAAATTTCCCTTTTAATAAAACACGCGGATCCTTTTGGGTTTCTTGGGTCGAAATCTTGGTCTAATAGTAAAACGACGTCATTTTGGCCTTTAAAGGCAGCCCCCAAAACGACACCGTTCCACCTGTTTATATATAAGTCAGAAACTTAAAAAAAAAATGTTTTAACAGATTTTTTTTTAAAAAAAACCAAAATAGAGCACTGAAAAGCTCTCCCTTCCTTTTTGCCTTGACGAGTCAAGCCTATTTTTTACCACGCCGCCACACACACCTGCCGTCGTTCGCAATGTTTCTCGGTGAGAAGCGTCCCTTTTGAAAAGTAATCTCATGTTCTTTTTGTTATTCGCACTATTTTATAATAAATACTTACAAATCAAAATAAAAAGAACGCAAATAAATAAGAATAATCACCTCTGTTAAAGAACAATTTTTGTTTCTCTGTATTCTGTGTTCGTATTTCTTTTTCTCCCCCCCTTTTTCACATGTTTTTGTGAGGTTTATATAGCCTCAAAAATAAAAATAAAAAAAGAAGGACATCTGCTGCTGCGATTTCTTTCTTCTTTTGCAGGTCAGAGTCGACGATCTCGCGGTGATGACCAAGCGCCATTTGCGACGCGATTAGGGGCTTCGGCGCAAAGGAAGGCTACTGGGTATCGAAGCTGGTGTGGACGCGAGGAACGACTTGCGTGACTTGCGGCATGGCTGATGGTGGGCACGAGGCGCGACGATTGGGTTTCTGGTCCTTTACGGCGCAAGGGTTTTTAGAAACCTAGGTTTCTACTGTCTTTACTTAGTCATTGGGCCATTGGGTTTGATTGGGTCTGGGTAGGCTATGGTATTGGGTAGTCTGCTGTTGGGTTTTTGGGCTAGGAGTTTTGTAATTGGGCTGAGAATGGACTTTATTATATTTTGGTTTTTTATTCTGTTTTAATAGGCCCGGGCAAAATTGGGCTTTTACAACTGCCCCTCTTTGCACATTGTCGTGTAACGAGAATAGAGCAAAGACTATAAAAGGTCCAATTTTGACTGGTTTTGGCCAAGCCTTGACCTCTTGATCCTTGTTGATAACACTTTAGAACGACATGTTTTTATGTGCTAATTGTATATTAATTTTGAATGTGATTCTACTAATTTGGGCTATTTATGGACTTTTATCTCGTAGGGACTAAATTGGAGAACAATGCAAAATTGAGGGCCAAAATCGTGAAATTAAAGATAAAAATGGACCAATGTGCAACAAAGGGAAAAGATGGTGCCAAAAGTGCAAAAATGGAGGGCAGAGGGACTGAAATGCAAAAAGAAGAGACTTTGCTTTATCAAATTCTATTTTAAATTATATTAGGATAATTAATATTAGGATAATTATCTAGGATTATTTAATTTCTTTATTTATCTCTATTTATCTTTAATTAAATTGTAATTATCTTTGGGAGTTTGAGTAGAATTAGACTATCTACCTTAAGCACTATAAATAGGGATGGAGTAACTCATTTGGGGTGTTCATCTTTTTACATACACTCTTCTCCCATAAGTTTTTGTGCTTCCTTTATTTTCTTTTCAATAAAATTCCCTTTTCCATATTTTTATATTTTATTTACTTTTCCACCGGATATAAGCCACTAAATTCCATCTAGCGAAGGTTGCGAATTCCCAGAAAAAGGTTCTTGAGGCTTAGAACCCGCTTAACTTTCTCACCCAAGTATTCATCGTTTCTCGCACACGGGTGGCGTTTAGTCGTGTCCCTTTAAAAGTAACCCTTCCAACTTATGCAAAGGCGGCGCTTTGTGTGTTTTGGGAGGATTGCCGTCGGTTTGTGAGCTTCTGCGTCGGAGGTTAGCGAGCCCAAGAGACAAAATGGCGTGGGATTCGCCATTGAGAAACGTTGATCTAGCATAAATGACTCCACAAGGGCAATAGCAAGCTAGAGTCGGGCTCCCTAAATCCGTAAGTTTAAATTCTTGGAGTTGGTGGTCGTGGCGTCCTCTTCCACTATAAGCGGCTTACTTGGGCGAGAAGGGTCATCAAAAGTCAAGACGGAGCCCGAGGAGGAGCGAGACAACCGGTGGTGGAATCTCTCCACATAAGAAACTTTCTCTAAACCCTTTCTTTTTATTTTCCTCATTTTAATTCTCGTAATTTATTATCGTGATTTCAATTCGCCTTAAATTTTATTTTTATTATTATTTTTCAGATCGAAAATTATTAATTCTATTTTTTATTTATTTTTCAGGAACGCAGGTTTTCTTGGGCACGATTCTGCCCAGGATCTCGAGAAATAGGCATTTGTATAATCCGATCCCTGTGGATTCGACCCTACTTACCCTTTACTATTATTTTCATTATTTTACAGGGAGTAGGACATATTTTGGTGCATTCAACAACGCATCAAATTTTGGCGCCGTTGCCGGGGATCGATAACATACTAATCTTGTTTTTTGTTTTCTATGACCAGATCTGCTCCAGGTACTCTTGCATTTGATTGAAATTAAAAAGCGCAAAAGCTAATCGTAAGGAAACAAAGCTAAGGAAAAGCGGTCGGTGGTAGGAACTCAAAGCAATCCACCGCGTAAATCGAGAATCGACGACGAAGCAGAGTCTAGGGTTAACGAAAACCCTACCCAAACACTTGAAAGTAAAGCAGAAGAAGTCGATTCACTTGAAGAAGTGCTCAACGCTAGGGTTGACGAAAACCCTAATTTCGTACGAGAACCAATGGCTCAAACGATTCGACAACTAGCCGAAGCGTCGACAGAACAACCACCACTGTGCATCGCATATCCTACTATGGATATCGATTTTGAACTGAAATCAGGGTTAATTCAGTTGCTTACAACTTTTCGAGGGTTACAAAATGAAAACCCCCATAAACACTTAAAGGAGTTTCATATGGTTTGTCTGAGTATGAAACCTCAAGGCGTAACTGAGGATCAGATTAAATTGTGCGCTTTTCCGTTTTCCTTAGCAGATTCAGCTAGGGAATGGTTATTTTATTTACCCCATGGATCTATAACTACTTCGGCTGATTTATCTCGTTTATTTCTTAATGAGTTTTTCCGGCATCTAGAAGCGGTGAGCTAAGAAGAAAAATCGTGGGAATAAGGCAGAAAGAACCAGAGACTCTTTATGATTATTGGGAGCGGTTTAAAAAGTTGTGTCCGAGCTGCCCACAACATGGTATAATGAACAATCTCTCCTCCAATACTTTTATGAAGGTTTGAAACGATGGAAATGAATATGGTAGATGCTGCTAGTGGAGGCGTTGGTCAATATGACCCCCAACAAGCAAGGGACTTGATTTCCACAATGGTACGCAAATTCTCGGCGATTCAGAGCCAATCTGAACCTCCCGAAGGGTTCACCAGCTAATTAATTCTTCCATAGAAGATAGACTTGATAAACTTACTAATATGATGAATACTCTTCTTGCGAAAAAACAAAAACTGACTCGGTTATGTGGAATATGTGCTACACTTGAGCACACAACTGATGCATGTCCCAGTTTGTATAATGACTCTATGGCTCACTTAGGTGCAGTGGGAAATTTTCCTGGCCCACCACAGAGGCGATATGACCCTTACTCTAATACCTATAACCCAGGATGGAGGGATCACTCTAACTTAAGTTATGGGGCCAACCCACAATATAACCAGCCATACCAAAACCGAGTTCCATAGCAGCCACAAGATTCAGGTAATTCTCTAGAAACTTTGGTCAATAAATTAGCAGCTAATATGCTTGATTTTTAACAGAAAATCGAGGCATCTATAAGAGAATTGACCATATCAGTTGAGAAATTGAACTCTCAAGGGAAGCTGCCGTCACAAACAGAACCAAACCCAAGGCAAAACGCAAATGCAGTGACGTTGCGAAGTGGAAAATCTTGGAATCGATTCTCGGTAAATCATGCCCAAGAAATCGCCCAAGAAAAACCCAAAAAAGACGAATAGGTCCGAACGAAACCTCCATTGCCCATAATTCAACCTCCATTTCCAGAATGATTCCACCAGTGTCGAAAATGTAAGCAGGACAAGGAAATCCTCGAAACATTTAGGAACGTCGAAATCAACATTCCACTATTGGATGCCATCAAGCAAATACCAGTGCGCTAAATTTCTTAAAGAGCTTTGCACCAACAAGCGAAAGTTAACAGGTAATGAAAGGGTGAATGTTGGTGAAAATGTGTCTGCAGTGTTACAAAGGAAAATGCCGGCAAAATGTAAGGATAGGGGTATGTTTGCAATACCATGCAAAATAGGACATTTGGGAATTAAAAAGGTTAAGTGTGATCTAGGAGCCTCCATAAATGTAATGCCCTATTCTATTTATGAATCACTTAACGCAAGTTTTTTGACAAAAGCAGTGTTAGCATTCAATTGGCGAGCAGTGCATTGTGCATCCGAAGGAGTCCTCGAGGGCGTGTTGGTAAAAGTTAATGAACTTATTTTTCCTGCAGATTTCTACGTGATAAAAATAGAGGAGGACAGTGCTCCGGGATCTTCAGATCTCTTGTTGGGACGACCATTCCTTAGTATAGCTAGTACTAAAATTTACGTTCGAAGTGGAACTCTCACGATGGAGTTTGATGGAGAGATCGTGAAATTTAACGTCTACGATGCCATTAGCCACCCCAGTGAAATTTTGAGCATGAATTGTGTCGATATAATCGACTCATTAGTGGAAGAAAATTTTGAATCCATTTATGATTTTAAATTTGACTTTGATAAATTTGAATCCGTTAATGAGTTGTTATCCCCAGGTACTAAGCTTTTACCTTCTGTTGTGCAGGAACTAGATCCAAAATTAAAACCACCTCTCAAGCATCTCAAATTCACATTTTGGAGGATGATGAGACCATTGCCGACTTAAAAGGGATTGACCCTTGGAGGAAAATATGAAACCAATGAAAAGGCGCAAAGGCGATTAAACCCAAATATAGTGGATGTGATAAAAATGAGAATTTCCAACCTTACATGATTAAAAAGATTTATTTTGAGCCACCGTAGAACTGTTTAAGTTGTCAAGCTAATGACGTTAAACAAGCGCTTGTTGGGAGGCAACCCAATCTTTATTTTATTTTATTTTGTTTATTTGTTTTTATTTTCATTTTCATTATTATTTCTTATTTATTATTTTCCTTTTTTTTATTAATAAGTTTCTCTTCTTCCATCTAGGTAAAACGGAGTGCATTGAGGCTCAACTCGACACTTTTGGCCAGCAACTCACTGAACTTATTGCTATCCTCCGTAATCGACAGTAGCTACACGGGGAGTTTTTCTAAACTTTTCTTCCTATTTATTTATTTTGCATCCACATTGAGGACAATGTGTTTTAAGTAGGGGGAGGTACTTTTCGTATTATTATCATCTCTGCTTTGTGATTTATGTTTTTTGCTTGAGGCTCCATTTGTCCATATTTTTTCTAAGAATATTACATGCTTTTCATGCCCAAGAATTTGACCACGACTTGCCACTATTTGACCTACATGCATGATTCTTAGCTCTTGAGTTAATTATGATTACATGCATTTGATTTTATCTCCTTTGTTTTATTTTTATTAGGCTAAAAATAATTATGATTAATAAGTTAACTTTATTTTGCTTTTCGTAAAATTGATCAAGTATTAATATCAAGTGGACACTTAATACGCTTGCATGCCTAAGTTATGTTCATGACTATTGGGTGGTTACTAAAACTTATTTTTGACACTTGATTATTTCTCTTAAGTCCTCTTGAAGTTTATATTTTGCAAAATTGTGATTAATAAATATTTCCAAGGTTATGAGTCTGACTTAGAGCGTGGTAGTGAATGCTTAGGGGTAGGGTGCTTGGGTTGTCATTCTACTTGGCGTCAAAAGGTTTTGTGACGTAATAGGTAAAACGCTAGCCAAGGTTATGAGTATGGCTCGAGCGTGGTGGTGAAATGTTAGGGGTAGGGTGCTTGGGTTGTCATTCTACTTGGCGTCAAAAGGTTTTGTGGCGTAATGGGTAAAACTCACTTCTTAGGAAATAAATAATTTTAAGAGTATGTTGAAATTTGAGAATGCAGGGTGGGGTGCTTGGGTTGTCATCTCTCTTAGCGTAAAAGGTTCGATCTATTCTAAGTAAATAAATATCTCCATTTATATTAAAAAGAATATAAAAAAAAGAAGAAAGAAGAAATAAAATAATAAAATTTGACTAAGGACTAAAAGTGGGAATAAGAAGAGTGTCTCGATAGGTTTGGTAAATCACCTAATTGTCATGAAATAATTCAAGACGATTTTAATTTTTGTGTGTGTTAATTAGAATACTTTTTCTATTTTACTTAAAGCAAGCTTAGAAGTTTTCTTTATTTTTCATATGTATTTTTTACTAATCTTTATAAAACTTTGGAGTAGAATTTCTTTCAGGATCTAATTTTCACAGTGGATAGGAACCATACTTGAGGGCAAGCATGGGCTAAGTAGGGGGATTCGATAACACTTTAGAATGACATGTTTTTATGTGCTAATTGTATATTAATTTTGAATGTGATTCTACTAATTTGGGTTATTTATGGGCTTTTATCTCGTAGGGACTAAATTGGAGACCAATGCAAAATTGAGGGCCAAAATCGTGAAATTAAAGATAAAAATGGACAAATGTGCAACCAAGGGAAAGATGGTGCCAAAGTACAAACATGGAGGCGGAGGGTGAAATGCAAAAGAAGAGACTTTGCTTTATCAAATTCTATTTTAAATTATATTAGGATAATTAATATTAGGATAATTATCTAGGATTATTTAATTTCTTTATTTATCTCTATTTATCTTTAATTAAATTGTAATTATCTTTGGGAGTTTGAGTAGAATTAGATTATCTACCTTAAGCACTATAAATAGGGGATGGAGTAACTCATTTGGGGTGTTCATCTTTTTACGTACACTCTTCTCCCATAAGTTTTATGCTTCCTTTATTTTCTTTTCAATAAAATTCCCTTTTCCATATTTTTATATTTTATTTACTTTTCCACCACAAATATGAGCCACTAAATTCCATCTAGCCAAGGTTGCGAATTCCCAGGAAAAAGGTTCTTGAGGCTTAGAACCAGCTTAACTTTCTCACCCGGTATTCATAGTTTCTCGCATTACAGGTGGCGCTTAGTCTAGGTCCCTTTAAAGTAACCCTTCCAACTTATGCAAAGGCGGCCACTTTGTGTGTTTTGGGAGGATTGCCGTCGGTTCGTGAGCTTCTTGCGTCGGAGGTTAGTGAGCCCAAGAGACAAAATGGCGTGGGATTAGCCATTGAAGCGTTGATCTAGCATAAATGACTCCACAAGGGCAATAGCAAGCTAGAGTCGGGCTCCCTAAATTAAGTAAGTTTAAACTCTTGGAGTTGGTGCTCGTGGCGTCCTTTTCCACTATAAGCTGGCTTACTTGGGCGGGGAAGGGTCATCAAAAGTCAAAAGCGGAGCCCAGGAGGAGCGAGACAAGCTGGAGGCTAGAATCTCTCCACATAAGAAACTTTTCTCTAAACCCTTTCTTTTTATTTTCCTCATTTTAATTTTAGTAATTTATTATCATGATTTCAATTAGCCTTAAATTACATTTTTATTATTATTTTTCGGATCAAAATTATTAATTACATTTTTTATTTATTTTTCGAGAGCGCGGGTTTTCTTGGGCACGATTACGCCCAAGATCTCGAAAACGAGCATTTGTATAATCCGATCCTTATGGATTCGACCCTACTTACCCTTTACTATTATTTTCGTTATTTTACAGGGAGTAGGACATATTTTGGTGCATTCAACAACGCATCAAATTTTGGCGCCGTTGCCGGGGATCGGTAACGTACTAATCTTGTTTTTTCGAGATCCTGGGCAGAATCGTCAAATCTTTTCCCCCTAAGCAGTAGTGGAACAGATTTAACCACCAGTCCGGCATCCCTGAGTTTGCAAGGGAGTAGACCAAAGATAGCAGATCTGGCATTCTTGAAGTTGCAGAAATAGATCGAAGACATCAGATCTTGCCTTCCTGAGCTTTGCAGGAAGCAAATCGAAGACATCAGTCTGGTGATTCCTGAGTTTACAGGGATCAGATTGAAAATATCAGATATGGTCTCCTTGAGTTTACAGTGGAGCAGATCAAAAGATAGTGGATATTGCCTTCATGAAGTTGAAGCTATCAAACTCACTGAAATCAAGATGAAGTTCCAATACCATTGAAGCTACATTGGAGTTGGAATCATTTGAAGAAGACAAGATTAGTACGTTACCGATCCCCGGCAACGGCGCCAAAATTTGATGCGTCGTTGAATGCACCAAAATATGTCCTACTCCCTGTAAAATAACGAAAATAATAGTAAAGGGTAAGTAGGGTCGAATCCACGAGGATCGGATTATACAAATGCATTTCTCGAGATCACAGGCGAATCGTGCCCAAGAAAACTGCGTTCCTGAAAAATAAATAAAAAACAAAATTAATAATTTTTGATCTGAAAAAATAATAATAAAAACAGAATTTAAGGCGAATTGAAATCACGATAATAAATTATGAGAATTAAAATGAGGAAAATAAAAAGAAAGGGTTTAGAGAAAAGTTTCTTATGTGTAGAGATTCGACCTCCGGTTGTCTCGTTCCTCCTTGGGCTCTGTCTTGGCTTTTGGATGACCTTTCTGCCCAAGTAAGCGGTTATAGTGGAAGAGGACGCCTCGACCACCAACTCCAAGAGTTTAAACTTACGGATTTAGGGAGCGACTCTAGCTTGCTATTGCCCTTGTGGAGTCATTTATGCTAGATCAACGTTTCTCAATGGCGAATCCCACGCCATTTTGTCTCTTGGGTTCGCTAACCTCCGACGCAAGAAGCTCACGAACAAGCGGTGCAATCCTCCCAAAACACACAAAGCGCCGCCTTTGCATAAGTTGGAAGGGTTACTTTTAAAGGACACGGACAGAGCAAGGCCAAATTTCCGAATGCGAGAAACGATGAATACCGGGTGAGAAAGTTGTTGCGGGTTCTAAGCCTCAAGAACCTTTTTCTGGGAATTCGCAACCTTGGCTAGATGGAATTTAGTGGCTCATATTTGTGGTGGAAAAGTAAATAAAATATAAAAATATGGAAAAGGAATTTTCATTGAAAAGAAAATAAAGGAAGCACAAAAACTTATGGGAGAAGAGTGTACAGAAAAAGATGAACACCCCAAATGAGTTACTCCATCCCTATTTGTAGTGCTTAAGGTAGATAGTCTAATTCTACTCAAACTCCCAAAGATAATTACAATTTAATTAAAGATAAATAGAGATAAATAAAGAAATTAAATAATCCTAGATAATTATCCTAATATTAATTATCCTAATATAATTTAAAATAGAATTTGATAAAGCAAAGTCTCTTCTTTTGCATTTCATTCTCCGCCTCCATGTTTGCACTTTTGGCACCATCTTTTCCCTTTGTTGCACATTGGTCCATTTTATCTTTAATTTCACGATTTTGGCCTCAATTTTGCATTGGTCTCCAATTTAGTCCCTACGAGATAAAAGTCCATAAATAGCCCAAATTAGTAGAATCACATTCAAAATTAATATACAATTAGCACATAAAAACATGTCGCTCTAAAGTGTTATCAAATCCCCTACTTAGCCCATGGTTGCCCTCAAGTATGGTTCCTATCCACCGTGAAAATTAGATCCCGAAAGAAATTCTACTCCAAAGTTTTATAAAGATTAGTAAAAATACATATGAAAAATAAAGAGAACTTCTAAGCTTGCTTTAAGTAAAATAGAAAAAGTATTCTAATTAACACACACAAAAATTAAAATCGTCTTGAATTATTTCACGACAATTAGGTGATTTACCAAACCTATCGAGACACTCTTCTTATTCCCACTTTTAGTCCTTAGCTGAAATTTTATTATTTTATTTCTTCTTTCTTCTTTTTTTATTTTTCTTTTTTCTTTAATATAAATGGAGATATTTATTTACTTAGGAATAGATCGAACCTTTTTACGCGAAGAGAGATGACAACCCAAGCACCCCACCCCGGTTACTTAGCTCAACATACTTTTAAAAATTATTTATTTTCGGTTAGCGGAGTTTTACCCATTACGTCACAAAACCTTTTGACGCGAAGTAGAATGACAACCCAAGCACCCTACCCCGGTTACTTAGTCAGTCACGTTCTGAGCCATACTCATAACCTTGGCTAGCGGAGTTTTACCTATTACGTCACAAAACCTTTTGACGCGAAGTAGAATGACAACCCAAGCACCCTACCCCTTACACTCGATCGATCACGTTCTAAGTCAGTACTCATAACCTTGGAAATATTTATTTATCACAATTTTTGCGAAATATAAACTTCAAGAGGACTTAAGAGAAATAATCAAGTGTCAAAAATAAGTTTTAGTAGCCACCCAATAGTCATGAACATAACTTAGGCATGCAAGCGTATTAAGTGTCCACTTGATATTAATACTTGATCAATTTTACAAAAGCAAAATAAAGTTAACTTATTAATCATAATTATTTTAGCCTAATAAAAATAAAACAGTGGAGATAAAATCAAACAGACAAAATCATAATTAACTCAGTAGCTAAGAATCATGCATGTAGGTCAAACAGTTGGCAAGTCGTGGTCAAATTCTTGGGCATGAAAAGCATGAATATTCTTAGAAAAAATATGGACAAAATGGAGCCTCAAGCAAAGAAACATAAATCACAAAGAAGCAGATGATAATAATACGAAAAGTACCTAGCCAATCCCCCCTACTTAGCCCATGCTTTACCTCAAGTATGGTTCCTATCCACTGTGAAAATTAGACCCTGAAAGAAATTCTACTCCAAAGTTTTATAAAGATTAGTAAAAAATACATATGAAAAATAAAGAGAACTTCTAAGCTTGTTTTAAGTAAAATAGAAAAAGTATTCTAATTAACACACACAAAAATTAAAATCATCTTGAATTATTTCATGACAATTAGGTGATTTACCAAACCTATCGAGACACTCTTCTTATTCGCACTTTTAGTCCTTAGATGAAATTTTATTATTTTATTTCTTCTTTCTTCTTTTTTTTTTTTTTATTTTTTAATATAAATGGAGATATTTATTTACTTAGGAATAGATCGAACCTTCTTACGTGAAGAGAGATGACAACCCAAGCACCCCACCCGGTTACTTTCAAATTTCAACATACTCTTAAAATTATTTATTTCCGGTTAGCGGAGTTTTACCCATTACGTCACAAAACCTTTTGACGCTAAGTAGAATGACAACCCAAGCACCCTACCCCATACTCATAACCTTGGCTAGCGGAGTTTTACCTATTCGTCACAAAACCTTTGACGCCAAGTAGAATGACAACCCAAGCACCCTACCCCGGTTACTCGATCACGTTCTAAGTCGTACTCATAACCTTGGAAATATTTATTAATCACAATTTTATGAAATATAAACTTCAAGAGGACTTAAGAGAAATAATCAAGTGTCAAAAATAAGTTTTAGTAGCCACCCAATAGTCATGAACATAACTTAGGCATGCAAGCGTATTAAGTGTCCACTTGATATTAATACTTGATCAATTTTACAAAAAGCAAAATAAAGTTAACTTATTAATCATAATTATTTTTAGCCTAATAAAAATAAAACAGTGGAGATAAAATCAAACAGACAAAATCATAATTAACTCAGTAGCTAAGAATCATGCATGTAGGTCAAACAGTGGCAAGTCGTGGTCAAATTCTTGGGCATGAAAAGCGACAGAATATTCTTAGAAAAAAATATGGACAAAATGGAGCCTCAAGCAGCAAACATAAATCACAGCAGCAGATGATAATAATACGAAAAGTACCTAGCCAATCCCCCCTACTTAGCCCATGCTTGCCCTCAAGTATGGTTCCTATCCACTGTGAAAATTAGATCCTGAAAGAAATTCTACTCCAAAGTTTTATAAAGATTAGTAAAAAATACATATGAAAAATAAAGAGAACTTCTAAGCTTGCTTTAAGTAAAATAGAAAAAGTATTCTAATTAACACACACAAAAATTAAAATCGTCTTGAATTATTTCATGACAATTAGGTGATTTACCAAACCTATCGAGACACTCTTCTTATTCCCACTTTTAGTCCTTAGATGAAATTTTATTATTTTATTTCTTCTTTCTTCTTTTTTTTTCTTTTTATTTTTTTAATATAAATGGAGATATTTATTTACTTAGGAATAGATCGAACCTTTTTACGCGAAGAGAGATGACAACCCAAGCACCCCACCCCGGTTACTCAGCTCAACATACTCTTAAAAATTATTTATTTCCGGTTAGCGGAGTTTTACCCATTACGTCACAAAACCTTTTGACGCGAAGTAGAATGACAACCCAAGCACCCTACCCCGGTTACTCAGTCAGTCACGTTCTGAGCCATACTCATAACCTTGGCTAGCGGAGTTTTACCTATTACGTCACAAAACCTTTTGACGCGAAGTAGAATGACAACCCAAGCACCCTACCCCGGTTACTCAGTCAGTCACGTTCTAAGCTGTACTCATAACCTTGGAAATATTTATTAATCACAATTTTTGCGAAATATAAACTTCAAGAGGACTTAAGAGAAATAATCAAGTGTCAAAAATAAGTTTTAGTAACCACCCAATAGTCATGAACATAACTTAGGCATGCAAGCGTATTAAGTGTCCACTTGATATTAATACTTGATCAATTTTACGAAAAGTAAAATAAAGTTAACTTATTAATCATAATTATTTTTAGCCTAATAAAAATAAAACAGTGGAGATAAAATCAAGCAGATGAATCATAATTTACTCAAGTAGCTAAGAATCATGCATGTAGGTCAAGCGGTGGCAAGTCGTGGTCAAATTCTTGGGCATGAAAAGTGATGAGAATATTCTTAGAAAAAAATGGACAAAATGGAGCCTCAAGCAACAAACATAAATCACATGAGAGATGATAATAATCTGAAAAGTACCTCCCCTACTTAAAACACATTGTCCTTAATGTGGACGCAAAATAAATAAATAGGAAGAAAAGTTTAGAAAAACTCCCGTGTAGCTCATCGATTACGGAGGATAGCAATAAGTTCGATGAGTTCTTGGTCAAAAGTGTCGAGTCGAGCCTCAATGCGCTCCGTTTTACCTAGATGGAAGAAGAGAAACTTATTAATAAAAAAGGAAAATAATAAATAAGAAATAATAATAAAAATGAAAATAAAACAAATAAACAAAATAAAATAAAATAAAGATTGGGTTGCCTCCCAACAAGCGCTTGTTTAACGTCATTAGCTTGACAACTTAAACAGTTCTACGATGGCTCAAAATAAATCTTTTTAATCATGTAAGCTTAGAAATTCTCATTTTTTATCATATCCACTATATTTGGGTTAAATCGTCTTTGCGCTTTTTCATTGGTTTCATATTTTCCTCCAAGGGTCAATCCCTTTTAAGTGGCAATGGTCTCATCATCCTCCAAAATGTGAATTTGAGATGCTCGAGAGGTGGTTTTAATTTTGGATCGGCTCCGCACAATGTGAAGGTAAAAGCTTAGTACAGGGATAACAACTCATTAATGGATTCAAATTTATCAAAGTCAAATTTAAAATCATAAATGGATTCAAAATTTTCTTCCACTAATGAGTCGATTATATCGACACAATTCATGCTCAAAATTTCTTTGGGGTGGCTAATGGCATAAATAAGCGTTAAATTTCACGATCTCCCCATCAAACTCCATCGTGAGAGTTCCACTTCGAACGTCAATTTTAGTACTAGCTATACTAAGGAATGGTCGTCCCAACAAGAGATCTGAAGATCCCGGAGCACTGTCCTCCTCCATTTTTATCACGTAGAAATCTACAAGAAAAATAAGTTCGTTAACTTTTACCAACACGTCCTCGAGGACTCCTTCGGGATGCACAACGGACCTGTCTGCCAATTGAATGCTAACACCTATTTTTGTCAAAAAACCTGCGTTAAGTGATTCATAAATAGAATAGGGCATTACATTTATGGAGGCTCCTAGATCACACATAGCCTTTTTAATTCCCAAATGTCCTATATTGCATGGTATTGCAAACATACCCCTATCCTTACATTTTGCCGGCATTTTTCGTTGTAACACTGCAGACACATTTTCACCAACATTCACCCTTTCATTACACGTTAACTTTCGTTTGTTGGTGCAAAACTCTTTAAGAAATTTAAGCGTACTGGTATTTGCTTGATGGCATCCAACAATGGAATATTGATTTCGGCGTTCCTAAATGTTTCGAGGATTTCCTTGTCCCGCTTACCTTTTCGATCTTGGTGGAATCATTCTGGCAATGGAGGTTGAATTATGGGCAATGGGGGTTTCGTTCGGACCTGTTCGTCTTTTTTGGGTTTTTTTTGGGCGATTTCTTGGGCATGATTTACCGAGAATCGATTCGATTACCTTCCACTTCGCACGTCCTTGCATTTGCGTTTTACCTTGGGTTTGGTTACATTTGTGACGATAGCTTCCTTGAGAGTTCAATTTCTCAACCGATATGGTCAATTCTCTTATAGATGCCTCGGTTTTCGTTGAAAATCAAGCATATTAGTCGCTAATTTATTGACCAAAGTTTCTAGAGAATTACACGAATCTTGTGGGCTTTGTGGAACTTCGGTTACGGTATGGTCGGTTATATTGTGGGTTGGCCCCATAACTTAAGTTAGGGTGATCCTCCATCTGGGTTGTAGATATTAGAGTAAGGGTCGATCGCCTCTGTGGTGGGCAGGAAAATTTCCCACCGCACCTAAGTGAGCCATAGAGTCATCGACAAAGCGGGACATACATCGGTTGTGTGCTCGGTGTAGCACATATTCCACATAACCGAAATTTGTCTTTGTTTTTTTGCAAGAAGAGTATTCATCATATTAGTAAGTTTATCAAGTCTATCTTCTATGGAAGAATTACTTAGCTGGTGAACCCTTCTAGGAGGTTCAGGATTGGCTCGGAACTGCTGAGAATTTGCAGCCATTGTGGAAATCAAGTCCCTTGCTTGTTGGGGGGTCATATTGACCAACACTCCTCCACTAGCGGCATCTACCATATTTATTTCCATCGGTTTCAAACCTTCATAAAAGTATTGGAGGAGAGATTATTCTGTTATACCATGTTGTGGGTAGCTTGTACACAACTTTTTAAACCGCTCCCAATAATCATAAAGAGTCTCTGGTTCTTTCTGCCTTATTCCCACGATTTTTCTTCTTAGCTCAGCTGCTCTAGATGCTGGGAAAAACCTGTTAAGAAATAAACTAGATAAATCAGCCGAAGTAGTTATAGATCCATGGGGTAAATAAAATAACCATTCCCTAGCTGAATCTGCTAAGGAAAAAGGAAAAGCGCGCAAT
Source organism: Gossypium rotundifolium (assembly GCA_025506655.1). Taxonomy (NCBI): domain Eukaryota; kingdom Viridiplantae; phylum Streptophyta; class Magnoliopsida; order Malvales; family Malvaceae; genus Gossypium; species Gossypium rotundifolium. The sequence goes on from CP106725.1 coordinate 56,382,962, forward strand.
TTAATCGATCCTCGATTCGCCTTGAGGTTTCATACTCAGACAAACCATATGAAACTCCTTTAAGTGTTTATGGGGGTTTTCATTTTGTAACCCTCAAAAAGTTGGAAGCAACTGAATTAACCCTAATTTCAGTTCAAAATCGGTATCCATAGTAGGATATGCGATGCACAGTGGTGGTTGTTCTATCGGTGCTTCGGCTAGTTGCCGAATCGTTTGAGCCATTGGTTCTCGTACCAAATTAGGGTTTTCGTCAACCCTAGCGTTGAACACTTCTTCAAGTGAATCGACTTCTTCTGCTTTACTTTCAAGTGTTTGGGTAGGGTTTTTGTTAACCCTAGACTCGCTTCGTCGTCGATTCTAATTTCTGGCGGTGGATTGCTTTGAGTTCTTACCACCGCTGACTGCTTTTTCCTTAGCTTTGTTTCCTTGCGATTAGCTTTTGCAGTCTTTTCAATTTCTGAATCAAATGCAAGAGTACCGGGCAGATCGGTCATAGAAAACAAAAACAAGATTAGTATGTTCCGATCCCCAAGAACGACGCCAAAATTTGATCGTCATTGAATGCACCAAAATATGTCCTACTCACGTAAAATAACGAAAATAATAGTAAAGGGTAAGTAGGTCGAATCCACGAGGATCGGATTATACAAATGCACATTTCTCGAGATCGTGGGCGAATCGTGCCCAAGAAAACTGCGTTCCTAAAAATAAATAAAAAATAAAATTAATAATTTTGATCGGAAAAATAATAATAAAAATAGATTTTAAGGCGAATTGAAATCACGATAATAAATTACGAGAATTAAAATGAGGAAAATAAAAAGAAAGGGTTTAGAGAAAAGTTTCTTATGTGGAGAGATTCTAGCCTCCGGTTGTCTCGTTCCTCCTTGGGCTCCGTCTTCGGCTTTTGGATGACCCTTCTCTGCCCAAGTAAGCCAGTTATAGTGGAAGAGGACGCCTACGACCACCAACTCCAAGAGTTTAAACTTACAGATTTAGGGAGCCTGACTCTAGCTTGCTATTGCCCTTGTGGAGTCATTTATTCTATATCAACGTTTCTCAATGGCGAATCCCACGCCATTTTGTCTCTTGGGCTCGCTAACCTCTGACGCAGTAAGCTCACGAACTGACGGTGCAATCCTCCCAAAACACACAAAGCGGCCGCCTTTGCATAAGTTAGAAGGGTTACTTTTAAAGGGACACAGACGAAGCGTCGACCCGTAATCAGAGAAACGATGAATACAGGTGAGAAAGTTAAGCGGGTTCTAAGCCTCAAGAACCTTTTTCTGGGGAATTCGACAACCTTTGGCTAGATGGAATTTAGTGGCTCGTATTTGTGGTGGAAAAGTAAATAAAATATAAAAATATGGAAAAGGGAATTTTCATTGAAAAGAAAATAAAGGAAGCACAAAAACTTATGGGAGAAGAGTGTATAGAAAAAAATGAATGCCCCAAATGAGTTACTCCATCCCCTATTTATAGTGCTTAAGGTAGATAGTCTAATTCTACTCAAACTCCCAAAGATAATTACAATTTAATTAAAGATAAATAGAGATAAATAAAGAAATTAAATAATCCTAAATAATTATCCTAATATTAATTATCCTAATATAATTTAAAATAGAATTTGATAAAGTAAAGTCTCTTCTTTTTGCATTGCAATCCCTCTGCCCTCCATGTTTGCACTTTTGGCACCATCTTTTCCCTTTATTGCACATTGGTCTATTTTTATCTTTAATTTCACGATTTTGGCCCTCAATTTTGCATTGGTCTCCAATTTAGTCCCTACGAGATAAAAGTCCATAAATAGCCCAAATTAGTAGAATCACATTCAAAATTAATATACAATTAGCACATAAAAACATGTCGTTCTAAAGTGTTATCACTTTCTTCTTCAAATGATTCCAACTCCAACATAGCTTCAATGGTATTGAAACTTCATCTTGATTTCAGTGAGTTTGATAGCTTCAACTTTATGAAGGCAATATCCACTATCTTTTGATATTCTCCACTGTAAACTCAAGGAGACCATATCTGATGTTTTCAATTTGATCCCTGCAAACTCAAGAATCACCAGACTGATGTCTTCGATTTGTTTCCTGCAAAGCTCAGGAAGGCAAGATCTGATGTCTTCGATCTGTTTCTATAACTTCAGGAATGCCAGATCTGCTATCTTTGGTCTGCTCCTTGTAAACTCTGGGATGCCAGACTGGTGGTTAAATCTGTTCCACTACTGCTTAGGGAGAAAAGATTTGTCGTTCGATCTTGGTCCACTACTGCTTAGGGTGACAAAATCTACAATATTTGACCTATTCCACTACTGATCAGGGAGATAGGGCCGGTGGCTCAAATCTGTTCCACTACTACTTAGGGAGACAAGACTTGCCGTTCGATCTTGGTCCACTACTGCTTAGGGTGACAAGATCTACAATCTTTGATCTATTCCACTGCTGATCAGGGAGATAGGGCCGATGGCTTAAATCTGTTCCACTACTGCTTAGGGAGACAAGATTTATCGTTCGATCTTGGTTCCCTACTACTTAGGGTGACAATATCTACAATCTTTGAACTATTCCACTGCTAGTCAAGGAGATAGGGCCAGTGGCTTAAATTTGTTCCACTACTGCTTAGGGGGACAAGAATTGCCATTCGATCTTGGTCCTCTATTGCTTAGGGCGACAAGATCTATAATCTTTGACCTATTTCACGGCTGGTCAGAGAGATAGGGCCGGTGGCTTAAATTTATTCCACTACTGCTTAGGGAGACAAGATTTACTGTTCGATCTTGGTTCCCTACTACTTAGGGTGACAAGATCTACAATCTTTGACCTATTCCACTGCTGGTCAGGGAGATAGGGCCTGCGGCTTAAATCTGCTCCACTATTGCTTAGGAGGACAAGATTTGCCATTCGATCTTGGTCCTCTACTGCTTAGGGTGACAAGGTCTACAATCTTCGACCTATTCCACTGCTGGTCAGGGAGATAGGACTGATGTCTTCGATTTGCTTCCTACAAACTCAGGAATTATCAGATATGCTATTTTCAATCTGATCCCTGTAAGCTCAGGGATCGCCAGATTGATGTCTTCGATCGGCTTCCTGCAAGCTCAGGAATTACAAGATCTGCTATCTCCAATCTGCTCCACTGCAAACTCAGGGATGTCAGACTGGAATCTTCAATCTTACTACATTGTTCTTTAGAGGACATAACCTGTAGAATGAATATATGCTTTTGTCTAATAATTAGGATGCCTTGATTGAAATGCATCAAATGCTCCTAATTAGACATGCTATGATATGTAAATGTAAAAATGATATGAGTATGATTCCCACTCAAGGTGTTATCACTCATTTATCCGTCAAGGTTTCATCTTCGTTCCCCTTGAAGTATTAGTTTTTGCTCAATTATTTTGCCTCGTAGTAATTCTGAGTCCACTCCACTCGAACTTTGGGACATGAAGTTTATGCCTCCTACTGTAATAACATTTGGCTTCTTCCATTCAATCTATTACCACTCAGAGGTATAAAACTTATATCGTTTTCCACTATTCCTATGAATGCAGAGTCTCTCGACAATGATCCCCTTTTATACTTGGCTTGACCTTGTTCGTCATTTACCGATATGGTACCACCAACGAAATTGTCTTATCCAATAAGAATCCGAAGAGATAATCATTTTTCAATATTTCCAATACCTTAGGCTTGGTATGTTTTGAACAATAGTCCTATTTCAAATTCTCATATTATTTAGAAGCTTCCAGAGTAATATGTGAAACTCCTTTTATGAAAGTTTTTAGTCCATAGATCGTTATTTCAATAAATGCTTGAAAAAAATACAAAAATGGACGAGAAAGAAATTATTCAGGAGCATAGCTCGAAAAAATAATTTAATCAAAGATAACCTAGGCAAACGAAAATTGATTTGGGTGCATCTCAAAAAGAATAAAACAATCAAGGATAAGAAATTTAAAAATGGGTAAATTAGAAGCTAAGTGCCCCAGATATCGCAGCCTGAGCTTTTTTGTTCCAACTTCTTGAGGACCATTTTAAACTTAATATATGTTTAGGGGATTTGGAGTACTTTATCGATGCCCCAAGACGTAACATACTTCCTCATTGCTAATTCGGACGTAGCAAGACTACTGTATGCCCTGCTTTTTGGTCAAAATTTGAGCCGCCCCTTTTCGGGTTTTCAACTGAAATCCCCTTTGGTCTCAAAGCACCCTTTGCGGGTTTTCACCTTGGCCTCTCCTTTTTCTTTTTTCTTTTTCTTTCTTTCTTTTTTTTGAATTTGTACTCAAGGTGCCCTTTGCGGGTTTTCACCTGGACCTTCCCCTTTCAGGTAAAATACTTCTTGTTTGAACTTGAATTCACCGGATTAGGCAAGTCTTCGCCATTCATCTCGGTCAATATCAATGCTCCTCTAGAATAGGCCTTTTCAACATAAGGTATTTCCCAGTTTGACATATGCTTTCCTCTAAAATCATTTTATAGAGGAAAAATCTTTTTTCAACCTCAGGTTTCTTCGTGGAATTCCCTAAGATGAACTTCTTTAACGTAAATTCGCATCATCTGGGCGTGAAGAATAGCTTTTAACCTTTTCTTCAATTAGGTTCAATTGGCAAAATGCTTTAATTTCATAAACCAATGGGTAAGACGTTGCCTCAAAGAAAGGTTCCGCCGACGTTCAATAAGACTGAAGGTAACGATAGCTTCTTATGCCAATCCTTACAAGTCTAAGTCACCTTTCATAATAATTTTTTTGTTTTTTTTTTTTTTTGTATTTTCTTTTGGCGACTTTTGTTTGACTGGTGATATCTTCTTAGGATCTTTGGACAAGCGTAAACTTTAACTTTGTACAGTTATACATTACATCTTTGCCATTTGATCCTTTCCTTTATTCTTTATTTTTTTAAAATTTAATGACTGTCGACTTTGCAATATTGGCATATGAAGCAACATTCACCCTCTTAGTGAAATAGACGACGACCATAATGATGAATCGATGTCAACTAAAAGTATTTAACGAGATTAGCCCCATCATATCCATGCCCCACATATGGAAAATTTGTGAAGAACTAGAGTAGGCATATGAATTGGCAGTGCTTGATTCTCATGTTTAGCTCGCATCTTAGTATCCCAGGCTTGTCCTGATATGATAGTGCAAAAACATTTTTTGATGTCTCGCATTATTTCTATGGCATGCTGGGCTTCGATCTTCACCCCTTTCTAGGCTCGCAATATCTAATGACCCTTTGTAGAGTAAGGTCTTGTTAAACCATTCTAACAAGTCAGAAGATATGTCAGAATCTCTGTCATCTTCAAAATCCTGAGAGCCCCTAGACTCATATCTTGTTCAAAAAGGGAGTCAGTAACAATGTCGCTCATGACGTTGATATCTGGGTACCTAAGCATGAATGCAAGAAATCCAAAGAATAAATGATTTTAAAGATGATTATTACTATGGTCATGAATAAAGAATGAAAGAATATTCTAAAGAACAAAAGAATGTATAATATAAAATAGAAAGAATGAAAGAATATGTGCTCAAACAGATGCATTTTATTGAAATAAAATTTTAGGACACAAGCCTATTTTACAAAAGGGATCTTATTGCCTCTAGGCTTAAGGCAACAAGCATGTTTTGCATATTACACTAGATTAGCCCTAAAAGTACAGGGATTTCTTCCACAGTTTCATTATTCAAAACACTTCCAACTACATAAGGGTTTGGAAGCTTCGTTCTCTGATTCCCTCTTCGGATATGTCATTGACGTTTTGATTCCCCGATTGTTAGGTTTCTGATGACTTCTTCAAGGAATCACAACTCTCCTGCCCCCTCCTTCAATTATCACTACTCCGTTCGACTCATCGAACTTTACAACCCCTATTTTAATAAGCCTTTCAATCAATTTCTTAAATGCCATGCAGTTATTGATTGAGTGACCCGTTATTCCCACGTGATACTCACATTGAGCATTCAAATCATACCATTTGGGGTATAGGGGTTGTATTGGTTCCATGTAATGAGGAGCCACTACATGTTCATCAAATAGACTTTGATACAACTCTCTATATGTCATTGGAATTGGTGTAAACTGGAGTTGCTCATTTCTTTGCCCTGTGCTAGATTCTTTCCTTGATGAACCTTGATACCTAGTAGTCACTGTTTTTGGCTGTTTAACAGTAATTGACTTTGAACACCCCATGTTTATATTATCCACTTCATTTTCTCTCTTCCTTATAGACATTCTTTTGTTACTTTCTCCCACCTCGATTTTTCTACTTTTATGGCATTCTCGATCATTTCTCCTGCCATAACTATATCCGCGGAGCTCTTAGTGGTGCTTCCTATCATATGAGTAATAAATGGTACTTTTAGAGTGTTGATGAACAACATAGTGGTTTCCTTCTCTAGGAAAGGTGGCTGAACTTGCATGGCAACCTCTCTCCATCTTTGCGCATACTGCATGAAGCTTTCATTTAGTTTCTTTTCCATGTTTTGCAAAGTGATTCTGTTAGGTGTCATGTCTGTGACATGGTTGTATTGCTTAATAAAGGCTTGAGCTAAGTCTCTCCAAGAGCTAATGTTAGCGCGGCTGAGTTGATTATACTACCTAGACGCTGCCCCCACCAAACTGTCTTGGAAATAATGAATCAAAAGCTAATCATTATTCACGTAACTAGTCATGCGTCTACAGAACATAGTGACATGGGCTTCAGGGCAACTAGTCTCGTTGAACTTCTCAAACTCTGAAATCTTGAATTTATAAGGAAGCACTAAATCTGGAACCAAACTTAAGTCTTTTGCGTCAATGCCATGGTGATAATCAGCATTTTCCAAAGCTTGGAACTTTTCTTCTAACCACCTACAGCGATCTTCCAACTTCCTTAAAGATTTAATTCTTATTCCCTGTCTTTCTTCTATGTCCAAATTAGGGATAACGGGGTTGGCAGGGTTATCTCCTGGGTTAGATCCTGAGCCCACTTGAAAGTTCATGGGTGGTCTAGTATCAGCTTGCCCCTGTTGAGGCCTAATCGTGATGGGTGGCCTTTGGGGATATTCCTCAGGCTGTACATGCGATGGGATGAAACCCCGAGGAAAATCTTCATTGTAATCAGCATTTATTATGAGACCCTTTCTATTGTCCATTGCCCCACTCAGCATCTGGGCCATTTGGATCATCATGTTCTTTTGGGCTTCCAACATCTGGTCCCTCATCTCTTGTTGAAGCTTTGCCATCTGTTCCTGCATCTGGTCTTGCATATCTCTTTGGAATTGTTCTATTCTCTAGTCCATTTTCCTTGACTTAGCTCGTGTACTGTGAGGGTGTTCTGTTCCTAGATTTTCTTTCTCTCTCTCTCTTATAATTTAAACTAATTAGACTCTCTCTATAAAATTGAATGCATATGATGTTATGTAATGCAAATGCATGAATGCAAAGAAAGAGAGACGTTGATTCTAAATTCAGTTACATTAGAAAAACTTTTCTAGAAAGCAAATTTCTTTACATAAAACGGATTGCATACATGGCCTTGTCCTCATTGTCCAAGTGAAAATGTGAATCCCTTCTTCGCAAAAGTCAAGTCTTCTAATAGATGCCTCATCTAGCTCTTTTTTGTTTGATCTGGGACGCGACTCACTGCTCCATAATACTTGTTAGCTTCTTCAAGAAAGTCAACACGTGGTAATGCTCGATTTGTCTTTGTCAGCTTGAATCATTGGGTAATAAAGTCTTGTATTCCTTCGTCGGCTATCAGTCTTCTCTTGTTGTGTTCACTTAGACTATATTCGGACAAGACCGTATTATAATCCACTTTATCAAAAAACCCGTCCTCTTATGACAAACTTTGCTATTTAGCAATCGAATTAGGAATCAACACCTCTTTTCTATGATGTGAATGCAATGCAATCAAAACAAGAGAAAACCCGTTAGCAGGAAAAATAAATAACATAGAACCTATCAGGGTGACCACTAGGGTTTGACATGGTTCTACCTAGGGTAAGCCCTTAGGTTTTCTAAATGTGGTTTAGCTCTAAAGCTGAGGTACCCGAACCAGTAGATTCCTCGATCTTCACCCATTATATGCTCATATGGACTGAGTTCGGTTTAGGGGAATACATTTCCCTACGGCCATGTGGAGGTGAAAACCTCACGAAGACATAGGTACGGATGTATCCCAGAAGCAGTCCACTAGCTCATGCAGAGGTGAAAACCTCATGATGGCATAGTTTCTCGCTCCTACTTAAGGGCGTGACCACAATGGTCATGCAGTGTAATGTAGAGAAATATATTTTAAAACCACATGCAATAAAATGATCATATTTTTAAAATCAGAATTTTAAATTTGAACAAAAGGACATGAAATTATCAATTTTACGGCTTGACTCTCTTATTGGTCCCCAGTGGAGTTGTCAAGCTGTCGAAACCATTTTTAAAAATCAGGTTTAGAAAATGGGGATCGACTTTAAAAACAAAATGGGAGTCGCCACCAATCCTTTTTTACTTAGGTGTGATTGGATCACCTTGTAAGACGTTTCATTTTAAAACATTTAATTTTAGTCCACGAAAAATGAGAAAATGGGTTCAGGAGTCGGTTACGTATGAGGAAGGGTTAGCACCCTCATAACGCCCAAAATTGGTACCTAATTGATAAAATCATGTCCAAATGTTTGAGATTTAAAAAAGTTAAAAAATGATCCATTTATTTGAAGGTAAACCAAGACTACCTATCTCAAAGAAATAAGAAAACTACACCCAATAAGTTAGGATACAACATCTCATAACTTCGAAGCTAGATACATCTTTTTAGAAAATTATTACCTCGAGATACAAAACATCACACCCAATGAGTTAGGATACAATGTTTTGAATTCTCAAGAATAAATATTTTATAATTTAAAACTTTAGATTTCTTTATTCCGAAAGAATATAAACATCACATCCAGCACGATTGGACACGACATTTTTTAAACTCTCGTAATTAAAGTCATCTCATAGTTTATAAAAACTTCGAGCAATTTTGATTTAAATCTGAGAGTTCTTTGATCCAAAAGAACATCACATCCAGCACGATTGGACATGATATTTTTAAACCCTCGTCACTAAGATCATCTCATAATTTATAAAACTTGTTAAAAGGATATTTAGTTATTTAGCCAAACAGAAAATCGAAATCCCAGCACGATTGGGCACTATTTCCCGAATTTCTAAATATCAAAACATTGCCTTATTTTTAAAAAACCTTTAAATAAAATATCAATTTTCCAAAAAAATGTATTTTTATTTTAAACAATAACCATATGACAATATAGCATTTATACACTATCGAACATAAATATTAAAAGCAATTATCATTCAATAACATTTCATATTAATAGACAATAAAAAAATAATAGCACATATATATATTTGAGAAAATAAGTTTTGACATAAATAATTGATTCATAACTTAAAATAAAATATGTTCATAATAATCTAATATATTAAAAAAACTATATTTAAGAATACATAATAAATTATACCATATAAATGATTTTAGATAAAATAATTTTTAAAAATAATATAGAATATAATACTATACAATATACAAAAAAATATAATATAATAACTAATATATATAAGTTTAAAAATAATATGTAATAAAAATAATTGAGATAAAATAATAAATAATAATAGTTTAAAATATGTACATAATAAAAATTTTATATTATTAACAAGTTAAAATATAAATAATAAAGAAAATATAGACAATTTAATATAATAAAATAATTTAATACAATATTAAAATAATAAAATGAAAAGATAAAAAAAAACCAAAGAGAACAAGGGTTAAAATAGCAATTAAAACAAATATAGAAGGGTTAAATTAAAAACACGCGTTAAACCACGAGGGGCTATTATGGAAATTTTGCGAATTCTAAAAAGCGACATCGTCAAATTTTACCTTAAAAGCATCGAGGACTAAATTGGAATAAAATAAAACTTTTGGGTAAATTTAAACATAAAGAAAATGTTAAATTGGATGAAATTAAAACAATTAAAATTGAAAAACGACTGAAATGGTAAATTTCCCCTTTTAATAAAACACGCGAATCCTTTTCGGGTTTGCGGGTCGAAGCGCAGGTCTAGCCATAAAACGACGTCGTTTTGGCTTTTAAAGGCAGCCCCCAAAACGACACCATTCCACCTGTTTATATATAAGTCAGAAACTTAAAAAAAAAACGTTTTAACAGATGTTTTTAAAAAAAAAACCAAAAGCGAATCGAAAAGCTCTCCTTCCTTTACGCCTTTGGCGAGTCCGCCTATTTTTCGGCCACACGTCGCCACACACACGCCGTCGTTCTCGATGTTTCTCGGTGAGAAGCGTCCCTTTTGAAAGGTAATCTCATGTTCTTTTTGTTATTCGCACTATTTTATAATAAATACTTAAAAATCAAAATAAAAAGAACGCAAATAAATGAGAATAATCACCTTTGTTAAAGAACAATTTTTGTTTCTCTGTATTTTGTGTTCGTATTTCTTTTTCTCCCCCTCCCTTTTTTACATGTTTTTGTGAGGTTTATATAGCCTCAAAAATAAAAATAAAAAAAGTACATCTGCTGCTGCGATTTCTTTCTTCTTTTGCAAGTCAGAGTCGACGATCTCGCGGTGATGACCAGGAGCTATTTGCGACGTGATTAGGGGCTTCGGCGCAAAGGAAGGCTGTTGGGTATCGAAGCTGGTGTGGACGCGAGGAATGGCTTGCGTGACTTGTGGCATGACTGATGGTGGGCACGAGGCACGACAATTGGGTTTCTGGTCCTTTACGGTGCGAGGGTTTTTAGAAACCCTAGGTTTCTACCGTCTTTACTTAGTCATTGGGCCATTGGGTTTGATTGGGTCTGGGTAGGCTAAGATATTGAGTAGTCTGCTGTTGGGTTTTTGGGCTAGGGGTTTTGTAATTGGGTTGAGAAGGGACTTTATTATATTTTTGATTTTTTTATTCTGTTTTAATAGGTCCGGGTAAAATTGAGCTTTTACAGATAGTTTCAAGAGTTTACATTAATTTTGTGCTTTTATTCTTTCTGTCCAATTCAAGGATCCTTTTAATGGCGTTTTCCCTCTAAAATTCAGCTCACCGGCTTTTATTCTATTGCCTATTCTAAATGGGTTTACCAAATACTATAAATCTATCTAGTTGGACTTAGTTGAGGTCAAATTAATAATCGCTCAGTATAGAAAAAAAAGGCTATATCAGTTGATCTGTAATGTAAATTAGTTGAACTAGGATAAAAATTAATTAAACTAACGATTGAATCAAATTTTATAATTTTTTAATAATTAATTTAATTGAACGAGAAGGATGTTAATAACACATCAAAGCCGCCGGCCATGCACATTTGTGTCTGATGGTTTGATTATGTCTAAACCTCATCACCGTTTTCCTATCAATTTGGAAATTTCTTTCTTCTTTTATAGGAAAAACATTACAAAAGTTTGCATTTTTATGAATTACGAAGTAAACAAAACATGTTATTGGGATGTTAAAGTAAAAGAGGGTGGTTTATTGATATGGGCTTAAACTCTTTAAAGTAGGTCCAAGTAATAAAATAATGTATCATTGAAACTCTCATTAATAAACATGTGTGGGAGCGTTAGTAAATGTTTGGGCCAAGGCAGCTCCAAACACATCATTAATAAATTACACCCTCTGCTCTGCTGCGTCACTTGCTATGAAATTTGATCATTTCAAGCTTTTGACTTACTATACAAGTCTGAACTTTGCTAAACAAATTGTTTTTGTCATCCAAAATACTTCTGAGCAATATTTTACATATTTACTTAATATGTATAAAATTATATATTACATTACATTTTTAATATAATTTTATTTTAAAAAATTAAATGGAGAAAAGACTGCAAAGCTTTTTAAATAGAAATACCTCACTAAAAATTAGAAAGTAAATGCTTGAGGGATGATTTATAATTTAGTGAGCTAAAGAGAGAGAAATATCAATATTTTTAAATATTTTTCTCTCACAGATTCTTTATAAATTATATACAAATTCAAATATTTTTCATATATATATATATATATATATTTTCTAGCAAGACATTTTCTTTTCAAAATGAGCATTTCTCAATCACACCAATGCTAAACTATGCGTTGATTAGATGGGAATGTTGGAATTCCACCAACTTTAGTGGAATTAGCAGCCAGCCACTACCTCTGTTTTTATTGTTACTTCCTACTTTTGATCAAATAACAAACTATCTAAATTCTCTCTATTTCTTTTTAAATCCAAAAAAAAAAAAGTACAAACTTCACTGGCGTTTTGACTTTTTTTTTCTCTTAGCTCTAGGAATTTAAGAGGAAATGTAGCATGGAAACAAAGAAAGAAGATGAAAATCCCCTGAAAATGAGACATTTCCAGAAGCGGAAACCTTAAATCCCAAACTATAATTTGGTCAACCAGACAACATGAGAAGAAAAGGCCAAAGTGCCTCACAGATCGATCCTTCATTCACAATAATGAATAAAAAAAGCTCCTCCTCTAGTGGACCCCTTCTCACACCTACTTTTTCATGAGCAAGCTTTATATTTGTCAAAGTAGCCGTTACACCTCACCCTCTATTTCATTTATTCACAACCTCTTTCTCTCTCTCTCTCTCTCTCTCTCTCTAACAAGAAATCCGTGCCTTTGTTTTTGATCCCTTTCATCTGTTTCAATCTTTCTCAAAAGGGTTCAGGAAATGGTTCTCATTACAATGGCTGCTCCTATGCAAGAACCTGTCTTGTCAACTCCATTATTATCATCATCTGCCACAACAAGTAGTGGAAGCATTAGCAGTACAAGCAGTGAAGCTGATGATAGCCCGCTTTCATCTCAACGATTTGTGGTTCAAGATGTCACCAAATATGAACTTCCCTGCAAACCATTACCTGGGTTTCAATCATATAAATCACTGGCAATGCTGTCCGGGCATATTGGCTCAGTTTCTTGCTTGGCCTTATGTGGGGAATTCATCTTAAGTGCATCACAAGGCAAGGATATTATTGTGTGGCAACAGCCTGACTTGAGGCAGTTCACAAAGTTTGGCCAAGGTGATGGCTCGGTGAAGGCGCTTGTCACCGTTAGCAACAAGGTTTTCACTGCACATCAAGATAGTAGGATCAGAGTTTGGAAGGTGTCAAGAAGCTCAGAGAATGTGTTCAAGCTTGTTGACACACTTCCTACTACAAAGGACTATTTGGGGAAGTTCATGAAGCAAAGCAATTATGTCCAAACTCGGCGGCATCATAAGCGTTTATGGATTGAACATGCGGATAGCATTTCTTGTTTGGCAGTCTATAATGGCTTGATTTATTCTGGTTCATGGGACAAGACCCTTAAGGTGTGGAGGATATCTGATTTGAAGTGTATGGAGTCAATAAAAGCACATGATGATGCTATCAATAGCTTGGTAGCTTGTAAGGGAATAGTCTACTCAGCATCAGCGGATGGTAAGATTAAGGCTTGGGGAAAACAAGGGAAGACCTCTCATTCATTGCTGGGGATTATGGAGGGTCACAATGATATTTCATTGAATTCAGTTGTTGCTTCTGAGGATGGGAAGTGGGTGTATGGAGGAGGTTCGGATGGATCTGTAATGGGTTGGGAAAGGAATGGTGATTGTGTTAGTTGGAAATTGGTAAGTGAGACAAAAGCAAACCGCATGGCTGTTTTGTGTATGTGCATGATGGGAGAGTTTTTATGCAGTGGCTCAGCTGATAAAACCATTGGTATTTGGAAACGAAAGGCTTATGGTAAACTTTGTAAAGTTGGGGTCATAAATGGGCATGAAGGACCAGTCAAGTGTTTGCAGGCATCCCCCTGTAATGTTGGTACTGGCTTCTTGCTCTATAGTGGAGGCCTCGACAAATCTGTAAGGGTCTGGTGGGTGCCTAAAAACGAGGACACCTCTTAAGCAGCAAGCACACAATCAACACACACCAGAAATCTATTTTCTTGTAATGTTGCTGTGAGTAGTGAAGCACTGCTTCTTCTTTTATTTGTTTGTAGTGCTTTAAAAGTCAATTTGGTTTAGTTTTGATTAAAGCTGTGAACATAGGGAAACAAAAGAGAAGTTGTTGAAGTTTATTTTGGGGTTCAAGCTACAGTGTGCAGTTTACTTAGGATGAAATTCTTCTTAGTGCTGTGTGATCAATTTTTCTTTTTCTTTTTGGTATTGTAAAGTGATTTGAAAGAAAGTTCAAGCAACACACTTTTTTTTTTTTAATTTCATGTGCATGATTGAGAATATAGCAGGTTTCTGTTGTTTGATTAAGAACCATAATTTATTGTTGGAATCATGTGTTTGCTAATCAAGGACAAACAAATCAGGTAAGAATAACAGAGACTGTTGGGAGTACTATTCCTTCTCAATTATAATTAAAATTTGAGTGATTGAATCAATGGCTGCAGAACATCTGAACATGGCATTGTTACCATTGAATATGACAAACTTCAAGAATAATTAGGAAAATATACATAGATTATAGGTATAAAAAACCCCTTAAAATCTCACTAACTCTTAAAGATAAGAGAGGAATCTTTGCCTTAATTATGTTGTGTAATTTGTTGTGCTCCAACTTGACAAAGTAAAATATTCCTCTGCTTTTGTTGGATTAGTAGACAAATTTGTCCTTTACTTGGGACTAATCAAATTGAAAAGCATTCATTTGGCCTACAATTAAGTATTGATTAAAGGCTTGAGATATTTTCCCTCTAAACCAGAAAAATAAAGCAAAAAGCATAAAAGAATCAATATTGTAAGGGAAGAGTTGTTAATGTCACTATAAAGCAACCAATCAAGATTGTTGAACCAGCAAGCTGCGAACCGACAATCGCTCTACTTGTTTATTCTTATCCTGGTAGCCTAATGGCAATCCTCTCTGTATAGGACCACATAAAGAACACCTTAAATATATCCATTGATTCATGAAAAAATAAGATGTCTTCTAAAGCAACAAAGTAAAAAGATGCTAGGCTGCCTAACCCAACAGTATTTTAATAACTTCATCTGTATATAATTTGTTTACAAGGATTTGGTATGCTATTTGTAGGTGCTAACAAGTCCGGACCCTGAGATTATGCAAAGGGATTGGGGATGTTGGAATTTGAATACGAATTCTACTAGATACTATTTGACTGCATGATTCAACTGGGAACTATGTTCAAATTCTAATCTTTCTTGATTGGACCACCTTTTTTCTTTGAGCCAAAAGAAAAGGACCACCCTTTGCTTTTGTGTTTAGTGTATTACTTGGGAATGTATTTCTTTGAATTATTATATAGTAAGGCAGAAATTTAAAAGCAACGGTAAGAAAACTTTGAAGGGATGCAGCCAACCCCCAACCATGTATGTGGTCTTTCAGAGTAGTCTAGTTTGAGGGACCGCTACACCAAAAAGTTAAAGCAAATAATTGGTTAAGCTCTTTCAAAAAGAAACATTTTAGAATTTGATTAAATTATGCTCACCGAATTTGAAAAATAATTTTCTGAAACCTTATGAGAAATAGTATCAGATTAATAGGTCAAATGAATGTCTAACAGGCTAAATCTTTAAAAGAAAGGCAGATGAAAGTTTTGGCATATTATACCAGTTTTCAACATCTTGTCAAGAACAGTATCATCTCACGGCTTTTTACTGAAGTTTTTATTCATCCAAAAGAAGTAGAAAGCCAGGGACAATGTTCAAACGTGGCAAGTAAAGTAAACAAATACAAATAAACAAACATGAACCAGATATATGAAAAATCAACACCTTATTGCAGCAGATTTTGAATCATATATGCCCAACCTTCATCTATTCGGAAGTCTTTTTTAGTCTCGTTCTTGATCATGAATAATAAATCTATGTCCTATATTGACATGAGGAACTTACGCTATCTTGAACCGCTCTAGACCTTTATTTCTTGTGCAGTGTTGCTCTACCAGAGGACATTGAGAAATATGCACCACCAAAAGTGAGGGAGGTAGACCATCTTTTAGTAGAGATGTGAGCTTTGGGTAGTCTGAAATTATGAAGCTGGCCAGAGAGTTGAGGTGTCTGAAGCCCCTGGAGATAGGTATCTCAAGTTTGGAAAATTTTCAATCATAAGTTGAGTTAGAGAAGAAGGCAGCTTCACTCCTATCTCCTCCTGCGGAAAGGACTCAACATCTTGACATCGACAAACAGTGAGTTCTTCTAGAGAAGAGAGCTTGTGCACTCCCCATTTGAATACCAGCTTACATATATTTGTACCTCTGAGCTCAAGTGATGTGAGATTAGGAGGTAAACCCTCTTCTGGGAAGGATATGATGTTGGGATAACCAGCTATAAACAAGCGCTGTAGAGATGCAAGCTTGTGGAAGCAGTTGGGAAGAGCCTCAAGTTTTTCAAAGCAGCTGATGAATAGCAATCTCAGGTTGGCAAACAAGGAAACCTCCTTCAGGAAAGGAAACAAAAGTCCGGAGACTACCTATGTAAAATATTTTCAGGTTACTGAGGTTGTAAAGGCACTCATGTAGTGATTTAAGATTTGCACAATCGAATATCGAAATGTATTCAAGAGATGAATCCTTCTGAAATCTTTTAGCTACTGACTTCAACTTTGGACAAATAGAAATATCAAGGTGCTTAAGAGTAGATCGTAACTTTCCTTAGCATGTCACTATGTCCAGTGTTGTGCAAAGTGAAATGGTGAGGTATTGAAGGTAACTCCCTTCTAGCAGACAAGCATGTAAGCAACGGGCAAGACTTAATGGTTAACTCCTCAAGAAGACCTGTGTTTCTAATGTTATCATTAACATTCTCTTCCTCATCCAGAGCACACTGTAACTCAAAACAGTCTTTGATTTCTAGTATTTTAAGACTTGAAGGCAAGTTGGACTCTCTAATTAAAACACGTCCATGGTACCTGGTAATGTATAGCTCTCTAAGATTGGACAGGCCGGGGAAGGCTTTTTGAAACTTCTGTAATGAAAGATGAAAAGTCAAACATTCCACCGTGAAGGGGATATCAAGTTGTGTCGTCCCCTTTGCTTCCTCCTCTTCCCCCAAGGAAATGAGTGGCGAACCATTTGTAATTTCTAAATAACAAACAAAACCGAGGCTCCCTAATGACAGCAGATCCTTACAAACATGGATCTCCAAATTTCTTACCTTTGTCAACCCTTGCATGAAGCCCTCCGTTAGACATGTCAACTTAGAAATGTTTGAAAGTTCCATCCGGTCTAGTTTGCTGAAGTCAATTGTACTGGTTTGCACCAATTCTTTGCAGCCACAGATCATCAAACCATTAAGCATTGGCAGGCTAGGTATTGATACTACTAACTGTTGACAACGATAAAGTTCTAGTTTTTCTAAAGATGGTAGGTAGCTGGGTAATTTTCCAGCTAACTTGGGGCAGGATGTT
The DNA here is from genome assembly GCA_025506655.1 of Gossypium rotundifolium. Lineage (NCBI taxonomy): Eukaryota > Viridiplantae > Streptophyta > Magnoliopsida > Malvales > Malvaceae > Gossypium > Gossypium rotundifolium. The sequence goes on from CP106725.1 coordinate 56,400,385, forward strand.
ATAGTAAGCTTGCATAGGCGATGAAACATTGCATTGGCAACATCCAAAGGAAACTCCCAATCCTTCCACTCTTGCATATCTTCAAATTCTAAAGTCTCAAGTGCTGGAAAAGGTTCTAACACAGCATCCCTGAAAAACTCGAGGCCGAGACTCTTGACAGCATACAAGCTTTTGATAAACAAGTCTTTGAGTGATGGCAATTTCCCAAGTGGAGGCAGAGTTATGCACCTCTGACAATTGTTTAAATCCAGGTGCACCATGTGAGAGAATGAAGACTCTCGAAGCCATGTTGGAAATTTTGTGCCGCCATAATATGCAATTGTCAGTTTTCTCAATTTGGTACAAGGTTGTAGCTTTTCTAGTACAACATATTCAAAGCTTTCAAATCATGACTCATCGAATTTTGTGCTGCAGTTCAGTGCCAAGTTCTTGACATTCTTTCTTGTCTAAGACCTATTACTAGATCCTAAGCCAAGGTCCATAACAACTTGTTATCAGAGTCAACTGTCATGGGTGATGAAAAGACTTTGATAGCCAGGAAGCTTTCATGGAACAAATGCTACAAGGTAACAAGAATTAGAGGAGCAGGTGGCGATGTTATCTCTTTCGGTCCAAAAGACAACAAAAGGGGATTTAGAGAAAAATAGTGAGGAAAGGGGCATCAACGAAGGTAGAAAAAGGAATTTAGACTCACAATAAGGTGCGTACATGGTGCCACGATACTCTAAGATGGAATTTCCCACTTATGATGGTGTTGGGGATCCTTTAGGGTGGCTAAAAAGATGCAAAAGGTTTTTTGGCAATCAATGGACTAACTAAGAAGACAAAACCAGCTTAGCTTCATTCTATCTCTTAGGAGAGGCACAATTATGGTTTGACCAAATGAAAGAAGATGAGACAAATCTTGATTGGGGGCGCTTCAAAAAGTATTGTCATGTAAGGTTTGGACCACCTATGCGTAATAACCCATTGGGGGAACTTGCCAACTTGAGGCAAATTGTGTAACACCCTTTACTCGTATCCGACGCCGGAGCAGGGTACGAGGCGTTACTAGACTTGTACACGAGCAATCATACAAAATCGAAACATGACTTTCCGCTCAAATTTAAAACTTTTCATATCACCTCTTAAACAAGCATACGAGGCCTAAATCACACTTTAGGAACGGTTCTAGATCAAACCGAATTCTTTAAAAGATCTTTAGAAAGACTTAGAAAATTTTTATCAAACAATCCACAGGTCCGTGTGGAAGAAGGGACACGCCCGTGTGGCATAGCACATGCCTGTGTTCCACACCCGTGTAGATTTATTTCTTAATTCGAACCTACAAGGGTTTCCACATGGTCTGACACATGCCCATGTCCATGGTTCATGTCCCCCACACGGCCATGACACGCCCGTGTCTTATCCCGTGTGCAAAAACCTTGACATTCTGTTTCTGACGTCGTCATCCTATTAAGGTCACACGGCCAAGGCACACGCTCATGTCCTTAGACCGTATGGTTAATTAAATTCTTAAATTCAGGTGCAGACTTCACACGGCCTAGGCACATGCCCATGTCTTAAGGCTGTGTCTTCCACACGGTTGAGGCACATGGCCGTGTCTTAGCCGGTGTGGTTACTACTGAGCATTTTGTTTTGCCAACTTAATATGCAGGGGGACACATAGCCAAGCCACATGCTCACAGGATAGACCGTGTGTCACATACGGCCTAAACACACGCCCGTGTATCTACCCGTGTGGATAAGAACAAGGCAATTTACCAAGCCCTTTCTGTCACCCCTACTTGTACCACATAAACCACATACAGCAACCAACTTACTCATGCATGAATACACCAATTAGTCAATCATGCAGCTTGCACATTCATGAATAACATCATCATTTCATAGATTAATAAGAAATAGCCATCAACTATGGTCTTATACAAAAGAATTCATTTTCGAATAAGCTAAGCCATCAACTATGGTCTTATACAAAAGAATTCTTTTTCGAATAAGCTAACACATTTGGCCAAAACAATATGATATTTAATTAAAGACTAAGTCCCTATACATGCCATACTCAAAATGCTAAATCTAACTATACCAACATGTGTGGATAGTGTGGGTGATCCATATCCTGAGCTGGCTCTTCGACACTATAAAACAAGGGAAAAGAGAAGGGAGCAAGCTTTAAGCTTAGTAAGTCTATATGTAACACCCCTTACCCGTAATCCCCGCCGGAATCGAGCACTAGACGTTACCGAATAATTTACCTGATCGCCACTTGGCTCAACGTGACTACTATTCTCGAATCGCTTCAACTACTTCACACTCAACCTATGAGATCTCTCGGGACCATATCGGAAGTTTTACGGTCTATAAAATTTCTTTTCATCTAAACAGGGTGTGCACACCCGTGTTATATGACACACATGCCCGTGTGTAGTCACACACGCCCGTGTGCTCACACCTTGCCCAAAAACCCCAACATTCTGCCGAAACTCACACGGCTAGGGCACGCCCATGTGAAATGGGGGCACACTCGTGTACCCTAACAACATGCCCGTGTCTTTCGCATTGACTAATTTAGCACGGCCTGGACACACCCGTGTCTCCTAACCGTGTGTCTTACACGGTTCACGCACACGGCTGTGGGATTTGCCCGTGGCCTATTCTAATTAATAATAATAAGGTGCAGGGTAAGCACGGCCTAGACACACGCCCGTGTGTCTACCCGTGTGGCACATGAAGGCTATTTGCCAAGCTTCTAGCATCCCTATATCTTACACTACATGGGTTTATTCAACAAACTAACAAACCTCTCTTAATCCACATGCACTCACATTGATAACATTGAAATTTCATAAATGATAAAATATGCCATCATTCTTGGCAGTTTACAAAATTAATGTCTTAGCAAGAGGCAATACACTTTTGGTCAAAATAACAAAATAATCTAACTAGTCTAAACCTATACACACCATATACAAAATCACTAATCTATTTATACCGGAGTAAGCAGATAGTGTGGGCGGTCTTCTAGTTATTGGCGTATCCCGGCTCGGCTCTTGAGCCCTATAAGACAAGGAAAAGAGAGAGGAGTAAGCTTAAAGCTTAGTAAGTTCACATGTAAATAATTTAACACTCTAAAATGAATGAACATTTTTATAGCATTATTTGCTAAGCAAGAAATCAATCTACATTCAGTATTAGGCTTATTCATTTCCTCCATTCACACATCCCAATCATATCACAAGCATGATGCATACAATCAATAACAGTTTCCCTGCACTAAGCATCACAAGGTCACTTAACGTAACACATCACCATCTTAAAATACATTACCCGGTGGTTTCGCACTTAGCCTACCATTAGTCTTCATTAGGGTGGTATCGCACATAGCCCACCAACAAGGTTAATTACGGTGGTATCACACAGCCCACCAGAAAGGTTAACAGACGATGGTATCGCACACAGCCCATAGTAATTAAACAACAAGGTGGTATTGCACTTATCCCACCATCAAAATTTTATATAACACACCTACCTACCTATTCCATCATTCATACAAGAATTATTCATTAACTACCACTTTCTATCTACTTGAATTATACATGTTCCCAATTATGCTATGCACTGATTAACAACAATAGTGTGCATGTAAAATGCATCGTTTACACGTAAACTTACCTCGATGCAAAACGTGTTAGCTAGCGATTCACTCGATCACCTTGCCTTTTCCACGGTCAAGGTTGATTCCGTGCTCTTCTTGATTTATAGCAATGAAATTCATTCGTTTAGACCATTCTATGATCATAATACATCAAACTCTACACTTGGGCAAAAATTACCATTTTGCCCTTGTACATTGGCAAAATTACGATTTTACCCCTAGGCTCGTAATTTATTTTTCATCACATTTTCTCAATAAACAAGCATAGATGAACATTTATTTCTCTTACAACTACTCACCATTTCAACTATTTCATGCATTTATGACACAAACTAAATCTTTGCATTCAAGTCTTATTTAGGTGTTTTCATGCTAACACCTTTCACAAAAGTTGTTTCTCACCTCCCTAACATTCATTTTCTTCCATGAAAACTCATCTAACAACATAAATACTCTCATGGAAAGTCCCTAGACTTTCAACCATATCTCAAATTAGTCCCCTCATTAGCTAGCTTAACCTTTGGGGACTCCAAAAACACAAAAATTATCAATTAACACCACCAAAAATCACTTACTAGCAAAGAGATGGCTTGGCTGAAAGTTTGAACTCCCAAATGCCCTATTTCCTCTTCAATTTTTGGTAGAAAGATATGAATGAATAGTAAAAGATGATAGTTTTTCTCTTCCCTTTATTTTATTCATCTTTTCTCACCTAACTCATCCAATTTGACCAAAAATTAAATGTTCTTGTCTCCCCTATGCACATGACCGGCCATCACCAGGTAAATGACCTAATTTCACTTTAAAATCCTCCAAATTACCTTCTATAGCTATTAGGTACCTCTACCTTATAAAATAGAACTTTCGCACTTTATGCGATTTAGTCCTTTTTCGCAATTAAGCATGCTATCACTCAAATTAAAACACCAAAATTTTCATGCATCCATATAATTGTGCCACAACACATAAAATAACATTAAAATAATTTCCTCAACCTCGGATTAGTGGTCCCGAGACCACTGTTCGACTAGCCCCAAAATCAGGCTGTTACAACTCTCCCCTTTTTGGGATTTTCGCCCTCAAAAATATTTCCGGTAAAGAGGTTTGGATATTGCTCTCTCATGGCTTTTTCCGGTTCCCAAGTAGCTTCTTCTACATCGTGCTTTTTCCACAACACTTTTACTAAGACTATGTCCTTATTCCTCAACTGTTTCACTTCTCGGGCCAAGATTTTAATCGACTTTTCCTCATATGTCATATCCAATCGTATCTCAATTTTCGTGGGAAAAACCACATGCGAGGGATCGGAACGATAACGCCTTAGCATTGATGCATGGAACACATTGTGAGTTTTCTCTAACTCTACCGGTAAAGCCAACCGATATGCCACTGGCCCAATCCTTTCGGTAATTTCATATGGCCCTATGAATCTCGGACTCAATTTACCCTTTCGACCAAATCTCAATATTTTCTTCCACGTCGACACTTTCAAAAATACTTTATGACCCACTTGAAACTCAATTTCTTTTCTTTTCAAGTCTGCATACGACTTTTGTCAGTCTGAAGTAGCTTTCAGACTATCCCGCATCACTTTCACTTTTTCCTTAGTTTCTTTAACTAAATCAATCCCATGGATTTGCTTCTCACCCAACTCGGTCCAATACAAAGGAGTCCGACACTTACGACCATATAAGGCCTCATACGATGCCATCCGTATGCTCGATTAATAACTATTATTGTAAGTGAATTTGACCAAAGGTAGGTATCTTTCCCAACTACCTTCGAATTCTAACACACATCATCGGAACATATCTTTAAGAACTTGGATTACTCTCTCAGACTGACCATCAGTTTGAGGATGAAAAGCAGTACTAAAATTCAACCTTGTACCTAGGGCCTCTTGTAACTTCTTCCAAAACCTTGAAGTAAATCTCGGGTCTCTATCCGAGATAATGGATATAGCACTCTATGTAATCTTACTACCTCTGCAATATACAACTCGGCTAACTTCTCTAGTGAATAATCAATACGTATCGGTATAAAGTGAACCGACTTCGTTAACCTATCAACGATAACCCATACATCATCTTTCTTTTTCAGAGTCAAAGGCAACCCCGTCACGAAGTCTATAGTGATCCGATCCCACTTCCACTGGGAACCATCACTGGTAGAAGTAATCCCGAAGGCACCTAGTGCTCGGCTTTCACTTGTTGACAAATCAGACATCTTGTTACATACTCTGAGATGTCTCTTTTCATTCCTGGCCACCAATAGAAATTCTTCAGATTATTGTACATTTTCGTACTGCCCGGGTGTACTGACGAATGACTATTATGTGCCTCTTGTAAAATTTCTCAGATTAACTCATCGTCTTTAGGTACACAAATTCTATCATGGAACATTAAACAACCATTCGAACTTACCCAAAATCCAGAATCAGCTCCTAATTCACACTTAACTCTTTTAGCTAACATCTTATTATCATTCCTTTGAGCTTCACATATTTGTTGGACAAATAGTGGCCTAGCTCTCAACTCAGCCAGTAGAGCACCATCATCGGACAATGACAAACTCGTGCTCATAGTTCTCAAAGCATACAAAAATTTTCTACTTAAAGCATCTGCAACTATATTTGCTTTCCCTGGATGGTAATCGATCACTAGCTCGTAGTCTTTCAATAATTCAAGCCATCATCGTTGCCGTAAATTTAACTCTTTTTGATTCATCAAGTACCTCAAACTCTTATGATCCATAAAAATTCTACACTTCTCAGCATATAAATAATGTCGCCAAATCTTTAACACGAAAACGATTGCAGCCAACTCTAGGTCATGAGTCGGATAATTCTTCTCATGTGGTTTTAGCTGTCTCGAGGCGTAAGCGACCACCTTACCTTCTTGCATCGGCACACAACTGAGACCATTTAAGGACGCATCACTATAGACCACAAACTCCTTTCCTGACTCAGGCTGTACCAAAACCGGTGCTTCTATCAACAACGTTTTCAATCTCTCAAAACTCTGTTGGCATTTTTCAGTGCATTCAAACTTAACATCCTTCTGCAATAATTTCGTCATTGGAGTAGCAATCATAGAAAATCCCTCCACGAACCGCCTATAGTACCCTGCCAAACCCAGAAAGCTTCTGACTTCTGACACGTTCCTCGGCGATTTCCACTCCACAATAGTCGAGATCTTTCTCGGATCAACTCTAATGCCTTCCCCTGACACAGCATGTCCTAGGAATCTGACCTCTCGGAGCCAAAACTCGCTCTTGCTAAATTTAGCATATAATTGCTTGTCTCTCAAGGTCTGCAAGACAATTCTCAAATGCTTTGCATGATCACTCTCATCTCGGGAGTAGACCAATATGCCATCGATAAAAAAACTACGAACTTGTCCAAATACGGTCGGAAGATATGGTTCATTAAGTCCATAAAAACTGCAGGAGCATTCGTTAAACCGAACGGCATGACCAGAAACTCATAATGGCCATATCTCGTCCTAAATGCTATTTTCGGCACGTCTTGTTCTTTAATTCTCAGCTGATAATATCCGGATCTCAAATCAATCTTGGAGAACACCATAGCTCCTCTCAGTTGATCAAATTGATCATCTATCCTCGGTAAAGGATACCTATTTTTCACCGTCACCTTGTTGAGCTGTCTGTAGTCTATACACAATCTCATCGATCCATCTTTCTTTTTCACAAATAATACTGGTGTACCCCACGGTGAAAAGCTTGGTCTTGCAAAACCCTTATCCGTCAACTCTTGCAACTGGACCTTCAGTTCTTTCAACTCCAACGGCGCCATCCTATACAGGGTGATGGAAATAGGTGCCATTCCTGAAACTAACTCAATTTCGAACTCAACCTTTCTGATTGGAGGTAGTCCAGGTAACTCTTCTGGGAATACAACCTGATACTCACATACAACCGTCACGGTTTCAACCTTTGCCTTAGACTTTTGACTATTCTGAACAAAGGAAAGATACGACTCACATCCTTTTCTCAAATATTTCTCAGCTACCATGGAAGAAATCATCACCGGTAGGTTATCTGGCTCACCTGATTCAACCCGAATAACATTTCCATTTTCACACTTCAATTCAATAAATTTACTACCACAATTCACTAAAACGCTATGGGCAGTCAACCAGTCTATACCAAGAATCAAATCAAACTCATCAAATGGCAGCAACATAAAGTTTGCAGGAAAATAATGACCCCTAACTGCCAAAGGACAGTTCCTACACATCTTATCAACTAACACCTGTTTTCCTAGGGGGTTTGATACTTTTATCACAAATTCAGTAGACTCAATAATCATATTCAAACTAATTGCCAATCTTATACAAATATAAGAATGGGTCGACCCTAGGTCAATCAAAGTAATAACAGAGGTGTCATAGAGAGAAAATGTACCGTTATTACGTCCGGCGATGATGCCTCTTCTCAAGCGCGAATAGCATAGGTTCTTACTGGTGCCCGACCCTCTGACCTCACAGTAGTGTCTTGTGATACACCTCTACCACTAGTCCAACCTCCTGGGTTCTTTTGTGGCCTACCTCTAAAAGATGCACTGCTTGATCTTACCTCCTACTTCTTTTCCTTGTCATCTCTTTCAAGATAGTTTCGAATGAAATGGTTGGGGGTTCCACACTTGTAGCAATTTTGATTGTTTCCCCAACACTCCCCAGTGTGATGTCTGCCACAACTTGGGCACTCTGGCTTGGACTTTGGATTGCCCACACTTGCCATTGAGGTGGCCTGAACTCTTGAACCCGAATACGTATTATCTCAATCTCTCTGCGAATACCCGACTGACGTAGTCATCCGAGGGTTCCCTTCTCTTGACCTCTTCGATTGAGATTGGTATGACTTGCTCATCGACCTCTTCCTCGTATCACAAGCCTCACTCAAGGATTTCCTCTTTTCCTTACTCAATTCTTCGGCCTTACTAGCCCGATCCACCAGTATCACAAATTCTTTTAGCTCTAAGATCCCAACTAAAAGTTTGATGTCTTCATTTAACCCGTCTTCAAACCTCTTGCATAGGGTAACTTTCGTGGATACACATTCCTGTGCTTACTTACTGAGCTGAACAAATTCGCGTTTATATTCCACCACAGTCATTTTTCCTTGCTTTAACTCAAGGAATTCCGTCCGCTTCTGGTCTATAAACCCTTGACTTATATACTTCTTTCGAAACTCTTCCAAGAAAAAGTCTGACGTTACCCTCTCTTTAAGAACTACTGATGTCAATGTTTTTCACCAATAGTATGCCGAGTCCCTCAGCAAAGATACAGTGCATTTCAAACTCTCCTCAGGTGTACAGGAGAGTTCATCAAAAATCCTCATTGAGTTCTCAAGCCAAAACTCCACCCTCTCAGGGTCATCATCTTTGTTAGCTCGAAAATCTTCATCCCCTTGCTTTCGAATTTTATCTACCAGGGGCTTATTTGTCCTCACTATTTCTACACCTTGGGGAGCCACAGGAACTGGCTAAGGTATAGGAGGAGGTGGAGGAGGTTGAGCATTGGGATTAGCTCGTACATACTCGGTGTACCAATTGCTTATCATTTGGAGAAAGGCTTCTCGAGCCTCTTCTCCTTGATCCCTAGTCTCTGGTTCACTTTGCACAGGCGCAGTCCCTTGCGCAGGAGCCGTCGCATTACTAGCTGCGTCATCAGCAGCCGATTGATAGGAATCCATATACTACATAAATTTTTTTTAAAAATCATCAGAAGCCACCACACTATCATTATACGCTTATGGCACGTATAGCTAGACTCCCATACACGCTACGGTAGTCCTAGAATTGACTAAATCATAGCTCTAATACCACTAAATGTAACACCCCTTACCCGTAATCCCCGCCGAAATCAGGCACGAGACGTTACCGAATAATTTACCTGATCGCCACTTAGGCTCAACGTGACTACTCTTCTCGAATCACTTCAACTACTTCACACTCAACCTATGAGATCTCTCGGGACCATATCGGAAGTTTTATGGTCCATAAAATTTCTTTTCATCTAAACGGGGTGTGCCCTCCGTGCTATATGACACACACGTTCGTGTGTAGTCACACACGCCCATGTGCTCACATTGTGCCCAAAAACCCCAACATTCTGCCAAAACTCACATGACTAGGGAATGCCCATGTGAAATAGGGGCACGCCCATGTACCCTAACAACATGCCCGTGTCTTTCGCCCGTGGGAAGTTACTGACTAATTTAGCACGGCCTGGACACACCCGTGTCTCCTAACCGTGTGTTTACACGGTTCACGCACACGGCCGTGGGATTTGCTCGTGGCCTATTCTAATTAGTAATAATAAGGTGAAGGGTTAGCACGGCCTAGACACATACCCACGTGTCTACCCGTGTGGCACATGAAGGCTATTGGCGAAGCTTCTAGCATCCCTATATCTTACACTACATGGGTTTATTCAACAAACTAACAAACCTCTCTTAATCTACATGCACTCAAATTGATAACATTGAAATTTCATAAATGATAAAATATGCCATCATTCTTGGCAATTTACAAAATTAATGTCTTAGCAAGAGCCAATACACTTTTGGTCAAAATAACAAAATAATCTAACTAGTCTAAACCTATACATGCCATATACAAAATCACTAATCTATTTATACCAGAGTAAGCAGATAGTGTGGGCGGTCTTCTAGTTATCGGCGTATCCCGGCTCGGCTCTTAAGCCCTATAAGACAAGGGAAAGAGAGAGGAGTAAGCTTAAAGCTTAGTAAGTTCACATGTAAACAATATAACACTCTAAAATGAATGAACATTTTTATAGCATTATTTGCTAAGCAAGAAATCAATCTACATTCAGTATTAGGCTTACTCATTTCCTCCATTCACACATCCCAATCATATCACAAGCATGATGCATACAATCAATAACGGTTTCTCTGCACTAAGCATCACAAGGTCACTTAATGTAACACATCACCATCTCAAAATACATTACCCGGTGGTTTCGCACCTAGCCCACCATCAGTCTTCATTAGGGTGGTATCGCACATAGCCCACCAAGAAGGTTTATTACGGTGGTATCACACACAGCCCACCAAAAAGGTTAACAGACAATGGTATCGCACACAGCCCATCGTAATTAAACAACAAAGTGGTATCGCACTTATCCCACCATCAAAATTTTATATAACACACCTACCTATCTATTCCATCATTCATACAAGAATTATTCATTAACTACCACTTTCTATCTACTTGAATTATACATGTTCTTAATTATGCTATGCACTGATTAATAACAATAGTGTGCATGTAAAATGCATCGTTTACACGTAAATTTACCTTGATGCAAAACGTGTTAGCTAGCGATTCACTCGATCACCTTGCCTTTCCCACGGTCAAGGTTGATTCCGCGCTCTTCATGATCTATAACAATGAAATTCATTTGTTTAGATCATTCTATGATCATAATACATCAAACTCTACACTTGGGCAAAAATTACCATTTTGCCCTTGTACAATGGCAAAATTACGATTTTGCCCCTAGGCTCGTAATCTATTTTTCATCACATTTTCTCAATAAACAAGCACAGATGAACATTTATTTCTCTTACAACTACTCACCATTTCAACTATTTCATGCATTTATGACACAAACTAAATCTTTGCATTCAAGTCCTATTTAGGTGTTTTCATGCTAACACTTTTCACAAAAGTTATTTCTCACCTCCCTAACATTCATTTTCTTTCACAAAAGTTATTTCTCAACTCCCTAACATTCATTTTCTTCCATGAAAACTCAGCTAACAACATAAATACTCTCATGGAATGTCCCTATACTTTCAACCATATCTCAAATTAGTCCTCTCATTAGCTAGCTTAAGCTTTGGGGACTCCAAAAACACAAAAATTATCAATTAACACCACCAAAAATCACTTACTAGCAAAGAGATGGCTTGGCTGAAAGTTTGAGCTCCCAAATGCCCTATTTCCTCTTTAATTTTCGGTAGAAAGAGATGAATGAATAGTAAAAGATGATAGTTTTTCTCTTCCCTTTATTTTATTCATCTTTCCTCACCTAACTCATCCAATTTGACCAAAAATTAAATGTTCTTGTCTCCCCTATGCACATGACCAGCCATCACTATGTAAATGGCCTAATTTCACTTTAAAATCCTCCAAATTACCTTCTATAGCTATTAGGTACCTCTACCTTATAAAATAGAACTTTTGCACTTTATGCGATTTAGTCCTTTTTCGCAATTAAGCATGTTATCACTCAAATTAAAACACCAAAATTTTCATGCATCCATATAATTGTGCCACAACACATAAAATAACATTAAAATAATTTCCTCAACCTCGGATTAGTGGTCTCGAGACCACTATTTCGACTAGCCCCAAAATCGGGCTGTTACACTATATGTAAACAACAAGCATCATACCACATACTTATCAATCAAGAACATTACATACTAAGTAAAAATAATTCAGATCCTCATAATCATGCTTACTCATTTCAAACCTTACCACATCCCAAACATATATCATAAAACATTACTCACATTTACTTGCACTTATCCCTTGCACTTATCACTACAAAGCCACATGTAATTTCACTTAGACAAGTTTCTCGATGTACTCTTCGGAATAATACAAGATACCCGATGGTTTCACACACAGCCCACCATTAATCAATAACAAGGTGGTATCGCACACAACCCACCAACAATGATAATTACGGTGGTATCATACACAGCCCACCAAAATGATAATTACGATGGTATCGCACACTTATGGTGGTATCGCACACAGTCCACCATAAATTACTTATTCATGGATTTTATCTGTATCATTTTCCTATTCCGAAGGTTCATCCGAGGATTTTCCTCACATTCTATCAATTTAATAGATATCCATAATATTCATTGCATTTCACACAATGCATTAATATGTAAAAACATAGGTACAAAGGATGTGTCATTTACATATAAACTTACCTCGATACAAAATATGTCGATTTGTAATTTAGTTCGAAACCTTTCCTTTTCCTCGGTCAAGGTTGATTCCTCGTTCTTCTTGATTTATAATGACATATTTAGCTCATTAAATAACCACATTATTCAAATTTCTCCAAATTTTCTATTTTGGCAAAATTACCATTTTGCCCCTAGACTTTCACAAAATTACTATTTTACCCCTAGGCTCGTAAAATGAAATGTGTTAATTTTTCACACACCCAAGACTATATGATTCATTTTCCCTCTTGTAGCAACTCACAATTCCAATTATTTCACACATTTACCACCCATTTTACAACCTTTACAAAAAAGTCCTTTTAGGTGTTTTCATGGAAACACCTTTCACAAAAGTTGTGTATCTAACACCCAAGATTCATTTTCTTCCATAAAATTTCAGAAATCAACATAAACATTCACATGGAAAAACCCTAGACTCTCAACCATTTTGCAAAATTGTAACAGCCTGATTTAGGGGCTAGTCAAAACAGTGATCTCGAAATCACTAATTCGAGGTTTGATAAAATTATTTTCATGTTATGTTATGTGTTATAACATGTTTATAAGGACGCATGAAAATTTTGGTGCCTTAATTTTAGCAAATTCTAGCTAAATTGTGAAAAGGACTAAATCGCATTAAGTGCAAAAGTTTTATTTTATTTGCTAGAGGTGCCAAATAGCTATAGATTATAAATTGGAGGTACCAAATGTGAAATTAGGCCTTGTTAAGTGTGTTGGACAGCCATAAGAAGCTAGGGGGACAAAGGCATTAAATGTGGGACATGTTAGGTGATTAAAAAGAATAAAATAAGAGGAAATAAGCAAAAGTTGTCATCTTTTTTATTTTTTTCTCTTCTTCCACCGAAAATATCAACCATGGAGGGGTGTTTGAAAGCTCACAATTTTAGCAAGCTTCATTCCACTCTAGTAAGTGATTTTGATGACTTTTCTTGATAAAAATTGTACTTTTGGAGTCCCCAAAGCTTAAGCTAGCTAATAAAGGGACTATTTTGCAATATGGTTGAAATTCTAGGGACTTGCCATGATAGAGTTCATGCTGGTTGCTGAATTTTTATGGAAGAAAATGAATGATAGGATGATGAGAAACAACTTTTGTGAAAGGTGTTGACATGAAAACACCTAATTAGGACTAAAATGCAAAAGTTGTAAATTGTTCATTAAGGCATGAAATAGTTGGAATTGTGGATAGTTGTAAGAGGATTAAATGATCAGCTAGGCTTGTTTAATATGAAAATGTGATGAAAATTTATTTACGAGCCTAGAGGCAAAATCGTAATTTTGCCAAAGTGTAGGGGCAAAATGGTCATTTTTGCCTAAGTAGAGATTATGTTGTAATATGATCATTAAGTGATTAAGCGAGTAAGTTTTATTGTTATAGATCGAGGAAAATGAAATTCGGACCTAGAACGGGATAAAGAGAAATATGGGCAAAAAGTCCTGTTCGGGCCTTTTCGTTATCGAGGTAAGTTCATGTGTGTATGTGGCAATTACATATGAGTTAATTTGATACTATAATGTGGAATGGAATGTATGTTTATACTATGTATATGAAACTCCGGAGAGTCATTTAGCGAATTGAGTGATTTAACAAGAGAATTGAAAATGAGAAAGTATGGGATTGTATCATGGGAAACACAAGGGTGTGTTAGAATGGAATTGAGGTGATTTTAGTATATAAAGAACCCTAGTGGGTTATGTCTAAACAATACACTTTAGTTAATTGAGATAGATTTATTATTGCATTTTGTGAATGCAAATGAGTATCATAGAAAGTTAAGTAAACATAGTAGTGTGTGAGAAGGTTCCTGGGTGAACATTCGAATTAGAGAAATGTACGTGGATAGATATTTGTGGAGATATTATAATCGATGGATTGTGTACGATACCATCGCTTATAAATAATTGGCGGGCTGTGTGCAGTACCACTCGATATATTATAACCGATGGGCTGTGTGCGATACCATCGCTTATAAATAAATTGTGGGCTGTGTGCGATACCACCCGAGATATCATTAATTGATGGCTATGTGCGATACCATCAACCGTAATACTATCGATGGGCTGTGTACGTTACCACCTGATTGAATTAGTAATCGATGGGCTGTGTGCGATACCATCGCTTATAAATGATTGGTGGGCTGTGTGCGATACCACCCCGTAAGAGATTCTATGGTGGGCTAAGTGCGTAGCCACCGAGAGTTTAGTAGTATGAGTGGCTTAGCGAAAATATTTTATATGCTATTATATATATGATCTTGTGGTGGTCAGTGCAGGATTGTGTACTAATTGAACGAGCAATTGGCTTGTGGCATGGTGATAATATGGTAAGAGATAGGATGAGTAAGCTTCATGAGTGGTTGGAAAGTAACCTTGAGTTAAGAGAAGAAACTCAGTATAATACTATGTGGTTATCTATATTTAATAAATAGCAATATTTGTTAGATTACACAGATGAACTTACTAAGCAATGTTGCTTACTCATCTTCCTTTCTCATTTCTTATAGGTTAATTTAGCTAGCTCGGGTTGGAGATCACCGGAGATAATTTCACACTGTTGAGTGGACACTCGGTATGAGGTAACAAGTCCTTATGAGTCATGGCATGTATAGGGTTAGTATTTAAGGTTGATTAAGTCCGTATTGATATTGCCAAATTGTGTTGGCCCAAGATAGCTTATGTCTCGTTTGTGTATAGCCATAAATGATGGCTTAAGTTGTTGTAATTATATGGGAATTAGTCTCCCTGGTGTATGGGATGAAAACCTTAATCTTTTTTTTTTAATCAAATGTTTTTAATTCAAGAGTAAGGATGATGCTATGTGAATTTATGTGATAAGGTATGAATGTATGCAAATGTGAATGGCATAAGGCTTGGTAAATAGTCTTTATGTGCCCACACGGGTAGACACACGGGCGTGTGTCTAGGCCGCGCGTAACCTGCACCTTATTGTTTTAAGTCAGGATAGGCCACGGTCAAACTCCACGGCCGTTTGTATGAGCCGTGTAGGGCACACGATTTGGACATGGGTGTGTGCCCAGACCGTGTGAACAAGTCAGTGTACCAAGAATTAACACATGGTCTAGGCCCACGGGCGTGTCAAGGCCATGTGAATATAGTCAGTAAATCCCCACGGTTCAAAGCCACGGGCATGTTGTGAGGGTACACGGGCATGCCTCCATTCCACACAGGCGTGTGCCCTAACCGTGGGAGTTTTGGCAGAATGTTGAGATTTTTGAGCATGGTGTGAGCACATGGTCGTGTGTGACTACACACGGGCGTGTGTTCATCTAACACGGGCGTGTACACCCTATTTAAATGGTAAAAAAATTTTACGGATCGTAAGAGTTCCTGATATAGTCTCGAGAGCCCTCACATGTGTGAGTGAGGTCTTGTAAGTCGAAAAGAAGTTGTTGTATTGACATAAAGGGGAGCAGTCGCGTTGAGCCTAAGTGGTGTTCAAGTAGTTTTATACGGTAACTCCTCGTGCTCGATTCTGACAGGAATTACGGGTAAGGGGTGTTACATTTAGTGGTATCAGAGCATGGTTTAGTAGGTTCTCGGACTAATCTAGCGTGAGTAAGAGTCTAGCTATTCATGCCATAGGTGGACTGTGACAGTGTGATATCTCCCGGCACTAACAAAATTATTTTGTTAAGATAGGGATAGTTCCCAACCGAGCTAAACCCAATAATGTTGTAAGAGATAATGAGGTAATTGAAATACTCTTATGCATTGATGAGATTCAAAGAGGTATGAATAGAAGTATATGACATTGGTGTGATAATGCATTAAATGAGAGCTATAAAGTGATAAGCTCATCTGTATTGGCTTGATATGCATACGATGTTATATACTCGACCTATTGGGTTAGGTGCATAAAGTGAGTAAATTTACCCAGAGAACGGGGTACACGTGTATGTATGATTGTTTGAATGATGTATGATAAATATGTCCACATGGTTAAATTTCACATGTGAATGCGAAAGTGGATGATTGTATAACGTTTTATTTTGTGACTCTGTATGAAACTACGAGTAATATGGTGTGAGAGTTAAACCGGGAAGCTTGACTAAGTAGAATGTAGGGATGAGTACGGTCGTTCAATGATAAAATGATGAATAAGACCATGGTTGGACCATGGCGATACATGTAATCCCACATAAGACCATGTCAGGGACATGGCATTGGTGGCAACATGAGAGCTAGTGTAAGACCATGTTTGGAACATGGCATCGGCGTTATTACGTGTGGTAGTGTAAGGTCATGTCGGGACATGGCATCAGCCTCGATATGTGAACTAGAGAAAGACCATAGTTGGACTATGGCAATCAAGAAAATGACGTGCTCAAACCCATAAGACATTCTTTAATTGATTAGTAATAGTAAGAGTAATTAGACTGAAGTGTTGAGTACTCGAGTAGAAATTAATGTGGGACATGAGTATGTGGAAGTCTCGATTGAAATTGAAATTTCCTAGGATACTTGATCACTCACATGAGACGAGAGAGTCCGTATAAGACCAAGCTAAGGCATGGCATCAGCAAATAGGTAGAGATACTAGGTAAGTCCATGTCAAGACATGGCATCGAGGGCAAGTTAAGACCTCCTATGTAAGACTATATCTGGAATATAGCATTGGCATCGAGATATATGTGAGATAAGATTCAGTATCCTCGGTCATTCATAGTAATTAATCAAGCAAAAGAGTGAAGATTGAATGAGAGAGCAAGAAAGTCAAATGAGTAAAGCTATTATCAAGCTATGTTAGTTAAGGCTGACTAAGAGTATTACGCACGTTATAAATGATAAAGTTGAGATTATGTTTACCATATCAGAGTATACTGATGTAAGTGATAGCAACAATTGTAGTATGATAAACGTGAAAACTCACTTGGAGTGCGATGTGTGACTAGGATGATATTTCATTGATGATGAATGTTAAATCATATGTATGTGGTCACGAGAGTCAAGTTATGGGGCGCTACGATCTCACCCCCTTACCACTGTTGAATTATGATAAGATGTTATGAGAGTTAAGTTGAGTAAGTTTGCATTTGAATAATGCAATAATTATGTTAGCATAATTGAGAATGTCTTGTATCACATTGATATATAATACTCTATTAGATAGAGCAATTGTTGTTAAACATGAGGTTGAAGTCGTAGAGAGCTAAAATGAAAAGGTTATCCGTGAGATATGGAAAATGATAATCGTATAAGACCATATTCGGAATATGGCATCGATACTTGATGTGGCAGTCCATATAAGACCATATTTTAAATATGGCATTGGCATTGGCATTTAGAAGTGATTCCATATAAGATCACCTCTAGAATGTAATATTGGCTCTGAACTTGTTTTAATGATGATATTATGCGTTTTTGAGTATCCCTAATGATTATTGGGACTGATAGATGAGCCTAGAGGTAGAAAGGAGGAATGTACTAAAGTCATAGGAATGAGTGAATACAGGCACTCATGAACGAGTCGCAAGGAAATGAGTACGGAGTGTGGCACGGTATGTGCTCATTAGAGGCAATTGTAAGTGAGTATGTCTGAATGCTTTGACGATTGTATTGTTTATACAATGTTAAGAACAAAAAGAAAATTAGCCTAGGCTATTTGACTCAAGTGATTAGGAAGCCTGAGGTGTATGTTTATCGAGACCTTCTTAATTTGATGATCATTAATAAAGGAAATTGTTAAGGAGTTGAGGACGAAATGGTTAAAGAAACAATGTTTGAACTGTGAGAGTGTTCAATTATGATAACCATAGTTGTATGGATTATAATGACCTCTTTAGGTATTACGCGTTAATATCTTTTGCCTTCCAAGAGCGATGTAGTTGTTTATCTCATAAATCGAGATCGTGTGAGAATGTTAGCTGATTGTGAAATTAGATTAAACGGTTGTCAATTTAGTAATTGGAATTGACATTCCTTTATCTCCTCGTAACCTTATTCGGGTATCTTGAGGAGGAAGTTGGTGATGATTCTCGTTCAAGGAGTGAAATCTTGAGTTTCACGTTGTGGGATGAGTTTTTGGGCAAGCCAAATAGAGTTAACGAATTCGATTGAGATATCCCTGCTACCGTGAGGTATGACGATAGTAAAGCTTTTAATCTAGCATAGAAAGAGGAAATCAGATGAGAGTATGCTTAAATGCTATTCTCAGTAAGGAGAAAAGAGGAGATTAGTGTATTGAGATATGATTCGAGTTCTGTATATATTCATGAATGAGTCAGTAAAGAGAATAAAAATTCTATGTGTGTGCGTGAGTAGGAAGCATAATACAAAGATATACTCATCAAAATATTCAAACCATGATGGTTGAGTTGAAAGCTATAGGAGGAACTACTAATTGAAAGTTCTAGTACTAAATTCAGTCTAAATCGAGAAAAAGAGTTGATCGGTTGGTGACCCAAAGACGAATCACTTTTATGTCTATGTTGTGGTTTAGGTGTTATGAAATGATTCATGGGAAAATTGATGTGTATTTTCTATATTTTAATGAGTTGGAGTGTCTTATGCTGCAAAAGATTTGAAATGAAATTGTGGAAATGGCTTGAACTATTGCAATGATGTGTATAGTTAGTGTAATACTTCTCAAATAATATACATAGCACATATGTCTGGATGAAAGATCCACGTTGGATAAAATTTCTGTTGTTGATGTTTTCCTCGAGATAGAATTGGAATGATGATAAAGCCGTAACTTATCGTAAGCTTTGGTATGGGATTTAGTAGTAGCATATCTACTAATGTAAGAATAAGGAAAATGCGATTATGTGCATAAATGTTCTGGAAATAGAGTACATTTTATGATATGATTAAGTTTATATTCAGAAGTAGTTGACCACTGGAAGCTGAGTTTCCAAAGCGTACAAGTTGAGACTATTACGGTTGGCGAATGATTTAATGAGGAAGTGAGATAAAACCTTATAGATTTTAAATTTGGTTTGATAAAATTTCCTAGAAGAAGAATGTTATTTTAATTGTAGTAAATCAACCAGTAAGGATCCGAACGAATCATTTGGACATGTGCAGAATTCCAAATTAGTCGATCATTCAGTGTACGCCCTGGAGGAAGAAATATCTAGGTCGCAAGTGGTACTTCTCCCTTGTGTATGATAGCTTAAAGATTGTTGACGAAGGAAACTGGTGGAAATGAATTTGTGATTTTGAAGAGTTTATGGAAATATTCTAAGAATGATAGTAGCAACTCCTCTTGACAAGATTTTCGGGGACGATAATCCCTAAAGGGGGAGAATTGTAACAGCCCGATTTAGGGGCTAGTCAGAACAGTGATCTCGGAATCACTAATTTGAGGTTTGATAAAATAATTTTCATGTTATGTTATGTGTTATAACATGTTTATAAGGATGCATGAAAATTTTGGTGCCTTAATTTTAGCAAATTCTAGCTAAATTGTGAAAAAGGACTAAATCACATTAAGTGTGAAAGTTCTATTTTATTTGGTAGAGGTGCCAAATAACTATGGATTATAAATTGGAGGTCCCAAATGTGCAATTAGGCCTTGTTAAGTGTGTTGGCCAGCCATAAGAAGCTAGGGGGACAAAGGCATTAAATGTGGGACATGTTAGGTGATTAAAAAGAATAAAATAAGAGGAAATAAGCAAAAGTTGTCATCTTTTTTATTTTTTCTCTTCTTCCACCAAAAATATCAACCATGGAGGGGTGTTTGAAAGCTCAAAATTTCAGCAAGCTTCATTCCACTCTAGTAAGTGATTTTGATGACTTTTCTTGATAAAATTGTACTTTTGGAGTCCCCAAAGCTTAAGCTAGCTAATAAGGGACTATTTTGCAATATGGTGGAAAGTCTAGGGACTTGCCATGATAGAGTTCATGCTGGTTGCTGAATTTTTATGGAAGAAAATGAATGATAGGATGATGAGAAACAACTTTTGTGAAAGGTGTTGTCATGAAAACACCTAATTAGGACTAAAATGCAAAATTTGTAAATTGTTCATTAAGGCATGAAATACTTGGAATTGTGGATAGTTGTAAGAGCACTAAATGATCAGCTAGGCTTGTTTATTATGAAAATGTGATGAAAATTTATTTACGAGCCTAGGGGCAAAATCGTAATTTTACCAAAGTGTTGGGGCAAAATGGTCATTTTTGGCTAAGTAGAGATTACGTTGTAATATGATCATTAAGTGATTAAACGAGTAAATTTTATTGTTATAGATCAAGGAAAATGAAATTCAGACCTAGAACGGGATAAAGAGTAATATGGGCAAAAAGTCCTTTTCGGGCCTTTTCGTTATCGAGGTAAGTTCATGTGTGTATGTGGCAATTACATATGAGTTAATTTGATACTCTAATGTGGAATGGAATGTATGTTTATACTATGTATATTAAACTCTGGAGAGTCATTTAGCGAATTGAGTGATTTAACAAGAGAATTGAAAATGAGAAAGTATGGGATTGTATCATGGGAAACACAAGGGTGTGTTAGAATGGAATTGAGGTAATTTCATTATATAATGAACCCTAGTGGGTTATGTGTAAACAATGCACTTTATTTAATTGAGATAGATTTATTATTGCATTTTGTGAATACAAATGAGTATCATAGAAAGTTAAGTAAACATAGTAGTGTGTGAGAAGGTTCCTGGGTGAACATTCGAATTAGAGAAATGTACGTGGATAGATATTTGTGGAGATATTATAACCGATGGGCTGTGTGCGATACCATCGCTTATAAATGAATGGTGGGCTGTGTGCGATACCACCCGAGATATCATTAATTGATGGGTTGTGTGTGATACCATCAACCGTAATACTATCGGTGGGCTGTGTGCGTTACCACCTGATTGAATTAGTAATCGATGGGCTGTGTGCGATACCATCACTTATAAATGATTGGTGGGCTGCGTGCGATACCACCCCGTAAGAGATTCTATGGTGGGCTAAGTGCATAGCCACCAAGAGTTTAGTAGTATGAGTGGCTTAGCGAAAATATTTTATATGCTATTATATATATATGATCTTGTAGTGGTCAGTGCAGGATTGTGTACTAATTGAACGAGCAATTGGCTTGTGGCATGGTGATAATGTGGTAAGAGATAGGATGAGTAAGCTTCATGAGTGGTTGGAAAGTAACCTTGAGTTAAGAGAAGAAACTCAGTATAATACTATGTGGTTATCTATTTTTAATGAATAGCAATATTTGTTAGATTTACACAGATGAACTTACAAAGCAATGTTGCTTACTCATCTTCCTTTCTCATCTCTTATAGGTTAATTTAGCTAGCTCGGGTTGGAGATCACCAGAGATAATTTCACACTGTTGAGCGGACACTCGGTATGGGGTATCAAGTCCTTATGAGTCATGGCATGTATAGGGTTAGTATTTAAGGTTGATTAAGTCCTTATTGATATAGCTAAATTGTGTTGGCCCAAGATAGCTTATGTCTCGTTTGTGTATAGCCATAAATGATGGCTTAAGTTGTTGTAATTATATGGGAATTAGTCTCCCTGGTGTATGGGATGAAAACCTTAATCTTTTTTTTTTAATCAAATGTTTTTAATTCAAGAGTAAGGATGATGCTATGTGAATTTATGTGATAAGGTATGAATGTATGCAAATGTGAATGGCATAAGGCTTGGTAAATAGTCTTCATGTGCCCACACGGTAGACACTGCAGGCGTGTTCAGGCCGTCACGTAACTCTGCACCTTATTGTTTTAAGTCAGGATAGGCCACGATCAAACTCCACGGCCGTTTGTATGAGCCGTGTAGGACACACGGTTTGGACATGGGCGTGTGCCCCAGACTGTGTGAACAAGTTAATGTACCAAGGATTAACACACGGTTTAGGCCCACGGGCATGTCAAGGCTGTGTGAATATAGTCAATAACTCCCCACGGTTCAAAGCCACAACATGTTGTGAGGGTACACGGGCGTGCCCCCATTCCACACAGGTGTGTGCCCTAATCATGGGAGTTTTGGCAAAATGTTGGGATTTTTGAGCACGGTGTGAGCACATGGTCGTGTGTGACTACATACGAGCATGTGTGTCATCTAACACGGGCGTGTACACCCTATTTAAATTGGAAAGAAATTTTACGGATTGTAAGAGTTCCCGATATAGTCTTGAGAGCCCTCATATGTGTGAGTGAGGTCTTGTAAGTCAAAAAGAAGTTGTATTGACATCAAGGGGAGCAGTCGCGTTGAGCCTAAGTGGTGTTCAAGTAGTTTTATACGGTAATGCCTCGTGCTCGATTCCGACAGGAATTACGGGTAAGGGGTGTTACAAAAATTGTCCTCTCATTAGCTAGTTTAAGCTACAAGGGTTCCAAAAACACAAAGATCATCAAAAATAACCATCAAGATGACTTACTTCCAAGGATGAGAAGTTGCTGAAATTTCAAGGTTCCAAAATATTAAGCTTGCTGATATTTTCAGTGGAAGAAGAAGGAAGGATGAAAAAAAATGATAGCCTTTCTTTATTTTATTTTATTTATCAATTAAGTCACTAAAACCTCACCTAACTAGGGGTGTGCAAAATTGTAAAACCAAAAAATTGATTAATCGATCAATTTGATTAATCCATTTGTTAACCAAATTTTTCTTGTTCGGTCGATTAATTATTTTGTGATTTTTTAGTTAACGGTTAATTCGGTTCGAAACCGATCGGTTAATCGAATTTTTTTGGTTAACCAAAAAATTTAATAAATAAAATTATTATATATAAATAGGCCCACTATTTACCTAAACCCAATCCCTAAACCCAATTCAAACCCAAATATCCAACCCAACCTAATTACCCAATCCAACCCAATCATAAAAATTACAAATAATATAATAAATAAAATAAAATTCTAAAATTCTAAAATTATAAAACTAAAATTATGTAATATTTTTAATTATGTAGTGATTTATTTCGTAATTTGTTAATAATTGGTTAATTCTTAACCAAAAATAAAAACATATAATTTTTGGTTAATTTGGTTAACTAATCAATTAATCAAAAAATTTCGTTCAGTTAATTTTTTTGAAAAAATTTCGGTTCGGTTAACGGTTAAAAATTTTGAAAGGTCGGTTAATTCGGTTAATGTTATTTCGGGTCGGTTAACCGGTTGGTTAACCGATTGAACACCCCTACACCTAACCATTGACCATGTCTCTTCTTTGTCCCTATGGCCGACCAACTCTCCCTTAAGGGTCTAATTGCACATTAAGGACCTCCAATTTAAAGTTCTATAGCTATTTGACACCTCCAGCTAGTAAAATAAAACTTTTACACTTTATGCAATTTAGTCCTTTTTCGCAATTAAGCATACAATCACTAAAATTAATGTAGCAAAAGTTTCATGCATTCATATAATCATGCCATAACTCATTCAAAAATATAAAAAAATAATTTCTCTGAACTCGAATTAGTGGTTCCGAAACCACTATTCCGACTAGCCCAATCGGGCTGTTACAAATTGGGACTGTAGAAGAATATCAACGCCAATTTTAATCACTATTTGCTAGAATTGCTGATCTTGAACCTCGACAACAAGTAGGTAGAAGAAATTAGAATTGATATTGAAATCTAACAACCAAACCTTGGAGTTGCAATGAATATGGCTTGAGCATTGGAACGTAAAAAAAATGTCTCTTCCAAACTGTCATCTCGAGCCATCCTGAACTGGCCAACTTTCCAAAACATTGGCAACAATTCAATCATTCCAACAACTAAAAGCATTGAAAAGGGAGGGGGACAAACAACAGAACAAATAGAGAACAACGAAAAAATAGGTTCTTCTGCACCATTTATTAACAGATTGAAATAGACAGAGATAACGAAAAGAAGGGCTAAGGGGCTGTGTTATAATTGTGACGAGTCCTATTCCATGGGACAAAAATGTAAAATTTTATTTTGGATAGAAGTTGTAACACCCCTTACCCGTATTTCGACGCCAGAACTGGGTACGAGGCTTTACCGTATTTAACTTGCTCAAACATACAACGTCGAGCAATAAAATTTCATTTCAACTTAAAACTTTTCATTTGAGATCATGACGTCCCTACTATAGGTCTATGAGACCCTAAACATACATACGGATGGTTTGAGACTAAACTGGAAACTTTTGAACACTTAAAAATTTTTGCTTAAAATAGGGCCACACACCCGTGTGGAGAGGGACACACCCGTGTGGGCAGATCGTGTAGTCACACACGTCCATGTCCCTAGCCTGTCTGGATTTTGTTTCTCAACTAGAACCTAAACGGCTTTTCACACGGCTTGACACACGCCGTGTCCATGACCCATGTCCCTCACACGGCCATGACATGCTCGTGTCTTCTCCCGTGTGTAAAAGCCTTGACTTTCTGTTTCTGACGTCATCATTCCAATAAGGTTACATGGCCAAGGCACACACCTGTGTGGTGAATTAAATTCCCAAATTCAGGTGCAGACTTCACACAGCTTGGGCACACGCCCATGCTCTATGGCTGTGTCTTCCACACGGTTGAGACACACGTCCGTGTCTCAACCCGTGTGTTTACTACTGGGCATTCTGACTTGCCCACTTAGGATGCAGGGGGACACAAGACCACGTCACACGCCCATGAAGCAGACTGTGTGTCACACACGGCCTAGACACATGCCCGTGTGTCTACCCGCGTGGACAATTATAAGGCTATCTACCAAGCCAATTGCCACCCTAAAAAGCAACCACACTTATACCACTTCAATGCAATACACAACATGACAATAAGACACTTTTAATATCTAAAATCAAAACACCCACACCTTATTAACAACCTACTTCATCATGCACATACTTCATTCATAGCTCATTTAATTACACAACTTGTACTTCATGAATTTCTTCATCATTGATTGTATAAAAACTTAACAAGTATTGGCCAATTCCAGTGGCCATTTACAAAATGAATGAGTAGCATTAATAGGCAACACATTGGCTAACAAATATGACATATCACAAAATAACCAAGTTCCTATACATGCCATACCCAAAATTAATCAACTTTACCATACCAAAAGAATAGTTGATAGTGTGAATCGAACTCTGACTTCCTTCGATCCCCGAGCTAGCTTGGCGATACTATAAGGAATAGGGAAAAGAGAGGGGTAAGCATAAAGCTTAGTAAGTTTGCATGAAATAAATAGCAACATAAATGTTCATGATAACATCCATTCATCACACTAAATAATACACAAGTTCTCAAGCACATCGACATTACTTACTCATGTTTATTCTTACCAAATCACATATCAAAATTTTGCATTCAGTTCTTGTAAGTTACTCATGGGTACCTATATCACTTCATCACATAACTTTAGCACTTTTATTCTCTTGAACATAGACTTAACTTTTTGCTATCTTTAACATAAGCTTAGTTTCTTACACGTTGAACTACTAGGAATATCGAAGGATACTCAATCTCATATTACATGTAACACGATGCCAATTCCATATCCCATATATGGTCTTACATGGGATCACATCTCGATGCCGATGCCATATCCTAGATATGGTCTTACACGGGATCTCATATCTTAATGTCGACGCCATATCCCAGATATGATCTTATACGAGATCGTATATCGATGTCGATGCCATGTCCTAGACATGGTCTTACATGAGATCTCCATTCGATGCCGAAGCCATGTCCCAGACATGGTCTTATACGGGACCTTTTTTATCTCATGTTGTGATAATGGTATCCTTGCTATTCTTAATGTTCAACCGGGACTTCGATTCAACATAATATCATTATACTCTCATCGAGGCATCATTAATAAATTTCATAGAAATAATATACATTTATCATGATATCAAGAAATTAAGAATATAATAGCATTATGTAGCTTTAGTTTCACACAAACTTACCTCGATACCAAAATATATGTAGTTGTTCAATTTAGTCCACCACATTATTCTTTCCTCGATTTTGGTCCTGACTTCGTGTTTCTTGATCTATAATGAAAGTTTCACTTATTTAATGATCACATTGACTAAAATAACTCATGAATCATACTTTAGAAAAATTATCGTTTTGCCTTTAGATTTTCACAAAATTATGATTTTACCCCTAGGCTCGTAAATCGAGTTTAATCAAATTTCCTCCTTTAAAAAGCCTAAATGAACATTTATTACACTTATAGCAACTTACAATACCAATTATTACACACATTGACCACCTATTTCACAACCTTTATAAAAAGATCCTTTACCCATAGGCTCGTAAATCTAGTCTAATCAAATTTCCTCCTTTAAAAAGCCTAAATGAACATTTATTACACTTATAGCAACTCACAATACCAATTATTACACACATTTACCACCTATTTTACACCCAAGATTCATTTCTTTCCATATAAATTCAGCAAACAACATAAATTCTCACATGGAAAAACCCTAGACTCTTAACCATTTTACAAAATAGTCCCCTCATTAGCTAGATCATGCTACAAGGGTCCCAAAAGTACAAATATTATCAAGAAAAACCACCAAAATCACTTACTTGCAAGGAGGAAAAGTTGCTGAAACTTTTAAGCTTTCAAACCCCAAATCTTGCTGGTATTTTTGCTGGAGAAGATGGAAAGGAAAGGATGATATCATTCTTTTCTTTATTTTATTATTACAAGTCAATTAAGTCACCAAAACTCCACCCAACCTTGAAAAATCTTATTTTCTTGTCCCCTATAGCCGGCCAACCCTTTCCTAAGGGTCTAATTGCACATTAAAGACGTTCAATTTAATATTCTATAGCTATTAGACACCTTTAGCTTGTAGAACAACACTTTCACACTTTATGCGATTTAGTCCCTTTTCGCAATTAAGCATGCAATCACTAAAATTAATGTACCAAAATTTTTATACACTTATATAATCATGCCATAACACATAAAATAATATTAAAACTAATTTCTCCAACCTCGGATTAGTGGTTTTGAAACCAACATTCTGACTAGCCCCAAAATTGGGCTATTACAATTCTCCCCCTTAGGGATTTTCGTCCCCGAAAATCTTACCGGTAAAAGGGTTGGAATTTTGGTTTCTCATAGCCTCCTTGGGTTCCCATGTAGCCTTTTCTACCCCATGTCTTTTCCATAATACTTTAGCAAGGGCTAAACTTTTGTTTCTCAACTGTTTGACTTCTCGTGCCAAAATCTTAATCGGCTCTTCACCATAAGTCATGTCCGCTTGAATTTCTACATCTATTGGTACAATAACAGGCGAAGGGTCTGATTGGTAGCGACGTAGCATAAACACGTAGAAAACATCATGAATCCTTTCCAATTCAAATGGCAAAGCCAAACGATAAGCTACCTGCCCTATCCTCTCGGTAATCTCATACGGTCTGATAAAGGCGGACTGAATTTGCTTTTCCGCCAAATCTGAGCACTTTCTTCCATGGTGACACTTTTAAAAATATCTTATCACCACCTTGAAACTCAATTCCGTTTCAAATTTGCGTAGGACTTTTATCTATCAGAAGCAGATTTTAAACAATCACGTATCACTTTCACTTTCTCTTCGGTTTCTCTAACCAGATCGACCCCGTGAATCTGATTCTCTCTGAGTTCAGTCCAATATAAATACGTTTAGCACTTACACCCATACAATGCCTCGTAAGGCGCCATTTTCAAGCTTGACTGAAAACTGTTATTGTAGGCAAATTCTACTAATGGTAAGTATTTTTCTCAGCTATCTTGAAACTCCAAAAGACAACATCAGAGCATGTCCTCAAGAACTTGGATTACTCTTCCCAACTGACCGTCGGTTTGCGGATGGAAAACTGTACTAAAAATCAACTTTGTGCGCAAAGCTTATTGCAACTTTTTCTACAATCGTGATGTAAATCTCGGATCTCTATCTGATATGATCGACAATGGTACTCCATGAAGTCTCACAATTTCTAACACATATAAATCTGCCAACTTATCAAACGAATAGTCAATGCGTACCAGTATAAAATGGGCAAACTTCGTGAGTCTATCAACCACAACCCATACAACATCATTCTTTTTCAGTGTCAAAGGCAAACTAGTCACAAAATCTATAGTAATACGGTCCCATTTCCACTCGGGAACCATAATAGGCTGAAGTAGACCCGAAGGTACTTGGTGTTCAGCTTTTACTTGCTGACAAATCAAGCACTTGGATACAAACTCAAAAATATCTTTCTTCATACTCGGCTACCAATACCCTTTCTTCAAGTCATTATATATTTTTGTGCTGCTTGGATGTACAAATAAACATCCACTATGTGCTTCATGTAAAATTTTTCGAATGAGTTCATCATCTTTTGGCACATAGACTCTGTCTCGGAACTTCAAATATCCATCCAAAGTAATACAGAAGTCTGACTCAACACCCGATTCACACTGAACTCTTTTGGCTTACAAATCACTGTCGCCTTTCTGAGTTTCACAAATCGCTTGGAGGAACATCAATTTAGCTCTCAACTCAGCTAGAATAGAACCATCATCCGATAAAGCCAACCATGTATTCATGGCTCTTAGTGCAAACAATGATTTCCTACTCAAGGCATCGGCAACCATGTTCGCCTTTCTCGGATGGTTGTCAATCACTAACTCATAGTCCTTTATCAACTCTAACCATCTTCGTTGCCTTAAGTTCAACTCCTTTTGAGTCATCAAGTACTTTAGGCTTTAGTAAATATCCGACATTTTTCACCATACAAACAGTGTCTCTATATCTTCAGTGCAAATACATTAGTGGCTAACTCCAAATCATGGGTCGGGTAATTCTTCTCGTGTGGCTTTAACTGTCTAGAGGCATAAGCTATCACTTTGCCTTCTTGCATGAGTACACAACCCAATCTATTTAAGGATGAATCACTATAGACAGCAAATTCTTTTCCTGGTTCGGGTTGTACTAGAATTGGAGCCTCAGTTAACATTGCTTTTAGTTTATCAAAACTTTGTTGGCATTTTTCTGTCCATTCAAACTTCATATCCTTTTGCAATAGCCTCATCATTAGAGTAGCTATCATAGAAAATCCCTTGACAAACCATCTGTAATAACCAGCTAGGCCCAGAAAACTCCTAACCTCGGATACGTTCCTTGGCGGCTTCCAATCCACAATTACTGAGACCTTACTCAGGTCAAATCTAATTCCATCTCCCGAGACAATGTGCCCCCAAAATCCAACTTCTTTAAGCCAAAATTCACTCTTACTAAACTTGGCATATAACTGATTACCTTGTAAGATTTGCAAAACTGTCATCAAGTGCTCTGCGTGCTCATTCTCATCACGAGAATAGATCAACATATCATCAATAAAAACCACAACAAATTTATCCAAGTATGGTCGAAAGATGTGGTTCATCAAATCCTTAAACACAGCAGGGGCATTTGTTAAACCGAAAGGCATGACTGAAAACTCGTAGTAACCATACCTTGTCCGAAATGCGATTTTCGATACATTAAAGTCTTTGAATCTCAACTAATAATATCTAGACCTCAAGTCTATCTTGGAAAACACCGTGGCTCCCTTCAACTGGTCAAACAAATTGTCAATCCTTGGCAAGGGGTATTTGTTCTTTATGGTTGCCTTATTAAGCTGCCGGTAATCTATACATAACCTCATGGAACCATCTTTCTTTTTCACAAATAATACAGGAGGACCCTACGGAGAATAACGTGGTCTTGCGGATCCTTTATCCATCAAATCTTGTAACTGTGCCTTCAATTCTTTCAACTCGGTTGGAGCCATCTTGTATAGAGCAATTGAAATAGGGGCAGTACCAGGGGCTAATTCAATGCCAAATTCAATCTCTCTAACCGGAGGCAACCTTGGCAATTCTTCTAGAAATACATCTGGATACTCACATACTATGGGCACTAATTCAATTCTTAACTCAGTCTCTTTGGCATTCATCACAAAGGCAAGATAAGCTTCATATCCTTTTCTCAGGTATTTTTGAGCCAACATGGAAGAAATCACTACAGGAAATTTATCTTGTTCATCTTATTCAACACGAAGAATATCTCTATTTTCACATTTTAAATCAATAAATTTCCTTCCATAATTCACTATCACATCATGAGTAGTTAACCAATCCATACCAAGAATTACATCAAATTCATCAAATGGCAATACCATGAGGTTTGCCGAAAAATAATGACCTTTGATCATTAATGGGCAACCTTTGCATACTTTATCAACTAACACATATTTGCCTAGGGGGTTTGACACCTTTATCACAAATTCTATAGACTCTACAGGCATGTTCATACTAGAGACTAATTTCATGCAAACATATGAATGGGTAGATCCGGATCAATTAAATCAACAACATGAGTATCATAGAGAGAAAATGTACCCGTGATCACATCAAGGGATGACGCCTCTTCTTGAGCGTGAATAGCATAAGTCCTTGTAGGCGCTCTACCCTCAAATCTTGCAGTATGCTCTCTAGGTGTATTCTTACTACTTGTTCCATTTCTCGAATTTCTTTGTGACCTTCCTCTAGCAATACTTCTCGATCTTGCACTCTGAGATTTCTCTTTGTCACCCATCTTGGGACAATCTCTAATAAAATGGTCTAGGGATCCACACTTGAAGCAAGCTCTCTCATTCGTTCGGTACATACCGGGGTTACGTCTTCTACACTTTGGACATTCCGGTCTACTTGGTCGAGCGTTACCAAAGTGGTCTGAGCTTTAGATCCTGAGTATTGTTTACCCTTGCTTCTATTTGAAAACCTAGCTGAAGTGGCTGATCGAGTAGTGAAATATCTTGACTTCTTGGATGATGATTAGAATGACTTACTCAGTTGTCTCTTCCTCGAGTCACAAGACTCAATTTCAGCTTTTCTTTTCTCTTTGGCCAACTCATCGGCCTTACAAGCTCTATCTACTAACACAACAAATTCCTTTAATTCTAGGACACCAACATACAATTGAATATCCTCATTTAACCCCTCCTCAAACCTTTTGTACATAATGGCTTTGGTAGATACATACTCTCGAGCGTATTTACTGAGCCTTACGAACTCACGCTCATGCTTGGTTACTATCATTTGACCTTGCTTTAACTTGAGGAATTTCTTTCTCTTCTGATCAATAAATCTTTGGCTAATGTACTTCTTCCAAACTCTTCTTGGAAAAGCTCCCAATTAACTTTCTCCCTTGGTACAACCGACACAAGGGTGTTCCACCACTGGTGAGCTGAATCTCTTAAGAGAGATACTACACATTTCACATACTCCTCGGGTGTATAGGGCAATTCATCAAATAACTTGATGATATTTTCAAGCCAAAATTCTATTCTTTCTGGATCATCATCTTTGTTAGCTCAAAATTCCTCAGCTCCTTCTTTCCGATTTTATCAATCGGAGGTTTTTCCCTTCTTATCACTTTTACAACTTGGGGAGCTACAGGGGTAGGCTGAGGAATAGGTGGAGGTGGAAGGGGTTGCGCGCTCGGGTTTGTTCGAACGAACTTCGTGTACCAAATATTCATTATGTGGAGAAAGGCTTCTCTATCCTCTTCTCCTCCTCTTTGACTCACAGCTGCTGGTCTATTTTTATTTTCAGTAGGCACCGTCCCTTGGGCAGGGGCCGGCGCGTTACTTTCTATATCGTCTACCACAGCTCTATCGGGATCCATTTACTATATGAGAACATAATTTAAATCACCATGAGTCGTCACACTATCATTATGTAAATACTTATACTTATGGCATGTATAGCTAGACTCATGCTTACGCAACGTTAGTCCGAGAATCAACTAAACTATAGCTCTGATACCACTAAATGTAACACCCTTACCTGTATTTCGACGCTAGAACCGGGTACTAGGCTTTATGATAAACCATAATATGAACATATTTTAATCCCACATTTAGCATGTTTTGGATGATTTATCCCTTTAATAATAGAAATAGGTGCTCCTAATCCTTTGTTTTCATGTTTTATACTTAGGAGAGCACTGGAGGATGAAAAGAACGAGAAAGGGCTGAAAATAGATAAAATGGGCCTAACACGAATTACACACGGCCTGGACGCCGAATCACACAGTCATGCCTCATCAATAGACCTGAACACGGCCTGGCCTCAACTTATACGGGCGTGTGCCATGGGCGTGTCCCTGCCGTAGCGAAGAAGAGTTTCATTCAGAATAGGGTACTTAGAGGCAAAGAAAGCCAATCCAAAAGCCTATATAAACACCCTAGAGGCCAACCTTCAAGCGGGCGTTTAGCAGGGCGTTCAGCTAGGCCAAAGAGCTGAGCCAAAGAGGCTGAATTGTGGGATACACTCGAAGGAAGCCAGTTGATTCATCTCAAGAAGCCTGAATCATACTCAAGACTGATGATCTCTCCTTCAATTCCTTTAGGGGGTTTTAGGGTTTTCTTTATGTTTTGTTTTATCTTTTCTTCTGAGATGTATTCTTTTATTATTATGAACTAAACCCTCAGATACCTGAGGGGGATAAAACCTAAGACGAATCTTGTTATTGTTTTCTGAGCTGTATGATAAATACTTGATTTGTTCTTAGCTGTGTGTTCTTAATTCTTGTTTTGGTATTTCAGGATATTGATTTAAGTATTGATGTGCTTAGATGGTGGAGCAAAAGTCCCTGCCTAAAAGTAGATCTAGCATAGTTAAGCGAAGTTGATCGCAACCCTAGAAATAAGATGACGTAAATCTACCGGATTAGGGTCAAACCTAATATGGGAGTCCATAGATCAAGTTAAAGCAATTCTAGGGGGTTTTAATTAGAAAGATATTTCAATTAATCAACCTAGGTTGGACATTAGTAGCCTTGAAAGAGGTATTAATATAAATTAGGGAATCTTACGGATAAAGTCAAGTGAATAAATCGTCTCGTTTAGAGTTAGATAACAAGTGAAGTCTAGGTGGATTCTCCCTCGGGTATTGTCTTAATCAATTGGTTTTACCACAAGTATTTCCCAATTCATTCTCTTCGTCTTTGCATCTTTAGCTTAGTAATTAGTTAACTTTAGATTAAGTAAACAAATCCCTTAATTCTTTGGCTAAATAATAAAAAAAAGTTAGTATTAGTACTTTTAGTTCCTTTGGGTTGACAATCCAGTCTTGCCACTAAACTATACTACTATTCGATAGGTGCACTTGCCTCCATCATTGTCTTAGTTAGTTTCCAGGTTCGATCATTATTTTTTATAAATTTTTAAGACTTTGACACACGATCACTTTACCGTACTTAACTTGCTCAAACATATAACATCGAGCCGTAAAATTTCATTTCAACTTAAAACTTTTCATTTGAGATCATGATGTCCCTATTATAGGTCCACAAGACCCTAAACATACATATAGAATCGTTCGAGACTAAACCAAAAACTTTTGAACACTTAGAAAATTTTTGCTTAAAATAGGGCCACACACCCGTGTGGAGAGGGACACGCCCGTGTGGATAGACCGTGTAGTCACACACATCCATGTCCCTAGCCCGTGTGAATTTTATTTCTCAACTCAAACCTACAGAGGTCTTCACACGACCTGACACACGCCCGTGTCCATGGCCCGTGTCCCTCACACGTGTAATAGCCTGATTTTGGGCCTAGTCAAAATAATGGTTTCGGGACCACAAATTTGACGAGAAAAAAATTATTTTTATTACATTTTTATGGTCTATGGTTTCACGAAATGATTTTGTGAAAATTTCGTTCGAAAAGTTTGACGTTTGGGCACTCAATTTAGTCAAAAGGATTAAATTGTAAAAAAGTGCAAAAGTTGAGTTCTACATGTTAGTGGTGTCCAATTATTATGAAATTTTAAATTTGAGGTCCTTAAATGGTAATTAGACCATTAGTTAATTTGTTGGACAAAAATGGATATGAAATAGGTGAAATAGAATATTTTAAAGTTAGGGGCATTTTGGTCATTTAGTAATTAAAATGAATTAAAAACAAAATTAAAAGCCAATTTTGTCCATCTTCAACCCCATTTCCGAATTTCACAAGGGGAGACCATGGCTAGGGTTTTTCAAGCTTCCAAGCTCGATTGTAAGTCCGTTCTTGCCCCGTTTTTAATGATTTTTACGTTTTTGAAATCCTTGTAACAAGATTTATCTATTTCTACCACTAATTTGAGATATGGTTAAAGTCTAGGGTTTTGACCCATGATGAATATGTGTGCATTTTTGTGTTTAATGGTAGAAAATGCGTGTTTATGGTTAGAGAAACGGCTTTTACTAAGTGATTTTTGGTAAAAATGCCTAAAAGGACTAATTTCTAAAAGTTATGAAATTTGTCATAAAAGTGTGAATTAGTGGAAATTTTGGGCTGTTGTAGTTATGAAAATGGTTCTTCTAGGCTTAAAATACAAGGAAATTGAATAAAAATCATTGCACGAGCCTAGGGGCAAAGTGTAAATATGATAAAGTTTAGGGGTAAAAATGTAAATTTTGCCAAAATGTGAATTTAGGCTAATTTGAGTAGCAGGATGAATAAATAAATTAAATGTGTTGTTATAGATCAAGGAAGACGAGGTTCAAACTTGGAACAGGGGACAAACAAAGAGTATGACGAATAAGTCATTTTCATCGGTTGTGCTACCGAGGTAAGTTGGCATGTAAATAATACATCATTTTTATTTATGTTTTAATATTTTGCTATATTATATGAGATATGGTTGAATATGGAGTAATTATTTGATGCAAATTATGAATTGTGATTGATTATGGATAAATTGGTAAAATGTTGAAAAGTGAGAATTCCCAGTTGAACTTTCGGAATAGAAAAAATACGAATGAGGTAGCTAGGTCACATGTGTGGTGCTAAATGTAGGCCGCTATGTGTACAGGAAAGCTACGAGATGGTTTTAGGTCACATGTGTAGTACTAAGTGCAGGCTACTACGTGTACCAGACGGATAGGTCGCATGTGTAGTACTAAGTGCAGGCTACTATGCGTACCCCATAGCTTCGATCACATATGTGGTACTAAGTGCAGGCCACTATGTGTAAGTGATGGTTTTGGTCACATGTGTAGTACTAAGTATAGGCTACTATGTACACCAAATAGCTTTGGCTACAAGGGTGGTACTATGTGCAGGCCACCGTGTATCTGTTATTATTCCGATGAGTTCAACGGGAAATTGGCTAAGTGAAAATACATGTGATCATGTAACGGCTAAGTGTAATTGAATATGACTATGTGATGAATAAGTGCAGGTATAAGTGTGAAAATTTATGAACAATGTGCTCGATATTTGATCGAACATTCGGTAAGATGAAATGGAGTAAGTGAAATTATGAAAGAGTAAATTTAGCAACAAAACAGTTTTGGACAGCAACAGTTGTGTGACTTTGAAAAATCACCAAAAATGGTGGAAATCGAATTAGAGGTTGAATAATATATGAAATTAAATCTTATTGAGTCTATTTCACATAAAAGAAACGGCGTAAGAAAAAATATTTCATATTCTGAGATATTTGAATTTTTGTGAGACAGAGTTAGAATGATTTCAGAATCCCTTGTTCTGACTTGGGAAATCATTAAAAATTGTAAAAAAAAATTATGGGTTATAATTTACATGTTTATAATCCTTAATGAGTCTATTTTCAAAGAAACAAATGAAAACATCATCTAAATCCCTTACTAGGAGATAATAAATTTTTAGTGAAGAAGGGTCAAAACTGTTAGACAGCAGAACGGGGGAGACTTTAAAGAATAAATTGTACTTATTGGCTAAACCAAAAATTTTGAAAATGTTATGATAAGAATATATGTGAGTCTAGTTTCAGAGAAAACTAGCAGATATTAATTTGGAGTTCTGTATCTCGAGATATAAATAATTTAGTGACTGTGCCTCGAGTAGACAACTTGAGATGAACATGAATAAATAGTGGAATTATGTGATTATGATTGTATTATCTTGAGAACATATTGTGAAGATTTATAAAATCCTGTTAATAAATCACTTATTATTTACATACCTACTTACTAAACTATAATGCTTACCCCCTTTCATTTCCTTTTTCCTATAGTGTCACAGAGGCTAGCTCGGGTTGGAGATCGTCGGAGATTCTATCACACTATCAAGGTTTTGACTGGTATCAATGCCTTCAAGTAATTTAAGTCTCTGGCATGTATAGAGACTTAGTCATTTTGTGTATGTGTTATTATGTTTTGGCCAAATGTATTGGCTTGTAATGGTTAAAGGTTATTATAGTATGTAGCCATGCTAATTGGCTTATATTGGCTAATTAATTGTAAGCCTATATGTATTATTTATATGCAAGTGTCTTGTGATTTGAGCTGTGTTTGCATGATACATGATGAGTTGTGGGTTATGGCCTAACTACCTAATGGCTGAATGTGCTAGAAGGCTTGATGTCGAATGGCTAAGTTTGGCTCAATGGTATGGTATGATAATTAGATATAATTATGGATGTATAAGAGTTGTTGAGGATGCATATTGAGTGTGAACCTGTTTTGAAGAAAAAATTTATAAGTGTTGTGAAATTTTCAAAAGTTCTTGGTTTTGTCCTGAACTACTTCCAAGGCATGTTTTAGGCCTCGTAGGCTCGTAATAGGGACAATATGATTTTGAATGAAAATTTTTAAATTTGAATGGAAATTTGTGACTCAAAAATGATCGGTTATATATGATTAAGTCCGGTAATGCCTCGTACGCTGTTTCAACGACAGATACGTGTAAGGGGTG
Source organism: Gossypium rotundifolium (assembly GCA_025506655.1). Lineage (NCBI taxonomy): Eukaryota > Viridiplantae > Streptophyta > Magnoliopsida > Malvales > Malvaceae > Gossypium > Gossypium rotundifolium. The sequence goes on from CP106725.1 coordinate 56,437,760, forward strand.
TTACATTTAGTGGTATCAGAGCTATGGTTTAGTCGATTCTTGGACTAATATAATGTGTACTAGAGTCTAGCTATACATGCTATATGTGAACTGTGATAGTGTGATATCTCCCGACTCTGATGATATTGTTTTGTTAAAGTAAAGATGCTTTCCAACCAAGCTACCATCAATAATGCTGAAAGGGGATAAGTAAGTTTGTATAACTTAGTGAATATATTGATATGCTTGAATTGATCTTTGTGATTTGCAATGATATGTATGTGTTAATGGATGCAATGGATTAATCAAAAGTTGAGGAGTATGGATAAAATGTTATCGTTCCAATTGAACATTGTATTTCGATGCATCAGAGTGACTTTTTGCAGTGAATAAAGTGAAAATTTATTTTGTGATGAGCTTATTATGGTTGATTGATATTCATATATGATAATGTTGAATGTGTTACCAAAATATTTGAAAATGTGTTCATGATGAGTTGAAGCCTAGAGATGTATGCATCAGAGTATATGATATTATGTTGTTGTTAAATGCTATATTGTATATGTGTATGTATGAGAGTCAAAACTTTAAAGGTTTTACAATCTTCACCCCCTTACTGGTATAGTGTCATATGATGAAGTTCATGAGATTTATATTGAATAAGCTCACAAGTAGGGAAACCAAAGAGTTCAGTGGTGGAATAATTAATGATGTGATTAGAGATGGGAATGATTTAGCGAGCAAAGATGGTTATGAAAGAGATATCAGATTATTCTAAAGATTTTTTGGAATGCACAATGCCACGGTTAGAGAAGAAGTTAATCTCGGCTAATCGACTTATTCAAATATGATGTCCAAAGTGTGTGTATGCTGAAATTTTTCCTGAATTGGTTTTCGTTAGTGAATGGAATAATACGAGACTATTGATGACAGAATTAGTCAGAGAAATGATAATTGAGCAGTAAAGATGACTGTGTGTGACAATTACAGTTGAAATGAATATGATGATCGTTTCTGGGTATTATATATATTCTTTTATCCTTAGAGATATGTGTGTGATTGTTCAGTTTGTAGTGGAGTTCTTATGTTGTGAGAATGCTAGCTAACAATGATGTTAGACGAAAGCCCTATTGGTCTGCTCGGTTTATGATCGACATTTCTTAATCTCTTCAAAATTCTATTATGATATGTTGGAATGAAGTCGATGATAAAAATTTATGTGAGACTATTCTTATGTTTCTACTGATTATGGTTTTGTTTTATATATGCGGGGAATATATTATCTCTGTTGTGATGGAAGTCTAGAGTCGGTAAGTAATATTTTTCTTCTAGATTTTTCTGAGGAATTATCAAGATCTTTATCATCTTCTTGTGAGTTATGTTCTCGGACTTTCGATATGGTATCGTATCTTGGATTTCCTTATCTCGGTTTTTCTATCATTCTTATTTTATGAATTATCAAACATGACTTATTTTTAAAGTGTGTTCTTCAGCTTATGATAACAATGTCTATTATGATTATGCTTCTGGTTCGATCATAAAAACGTGATGATTTTGGTATCTGGATTTCTTTAATTTTCGTGTAAGGAATTGACATCAGCAAAGGTATAAGTGGTGAAATCACAAGCTCCAATTTGTATAATGGATTTATTTTCTCATGTAAGTTAATTAAAGTCAATGCATTCAATCGTGATATTCTTGTTACTTTGAGCTAATGTGATTGTAAAGGTCTTTGATTAGCATGATAAGAGAATTTTGAAAGATTGTTTGTTTGAGTTGTTTTAATAGCATGAAGAAAGGAGCATTTTGTTATGTTATTATTTGATAGTCGAAATTGACTCGGCTGTCTTTTATCAGAGTGAGCTGGTTAGTTGAAATGTGATTTAAGCTATATGTAGTTAATGTAACACCCCTTACCCGTGTTCTACTCTGAAACCGAGCCCAAGGCATTACTGGACTTATTTCACTTTATTCCTAACTTGACAACTCTCAATAGCTACCACAACCACCTCATTAAGGATCTATGAGGCCTTAAACATACATACGAGAGCTTCCGGGGCTCTACCGAAGCTTTATCAGTCTTAAAATTTCTTTCACTTAGACAAGGTTCACACGCCCATGTGGAATGGGACACGCCCATGTACCCTCAAGACATGCCCGTGTCTTCCACCCGTGGTCGACACTGACTAAATTCACACGGCTGGACACGCCCGTGTTCTCCATCCGTGGTGAACACTGACCACTTTACACGGCCTAGACACATGCCCGGGTGGTTAGCCCGTGGTCTATTCTAACTTAAAATGCTAACATGCAGGGACACACTGCCAAGTCACACACTCGTGGGTTGACCGTGTGTCACACATGGCCTAGACACACACCCGTGTGTCTACCCACATGGACAAGAACAAAGCTATTTGCTAAGCTCTTTACACCCATCTAGCTCATACAAAAAGTACTCATATAACACATCCATAATCAACTCAAATTCAAACACAATCTCACATGAATAACTATATCTTTTCATATAATAAAGTAGCCATCAACCATGGCATTATACAAAATAGATTATCCATCTAAAGGCCAACACATCTTGGCCAATACAACAAAATCCACTAACTTGTCTAGCCTCTATACATGCCATATATAAAACATCAAATCTACTGTACCGGAGTGTGTTGATAGTGTGGGTGATCTCCCAATTAATCCACGTATCTCGAATCAACCCTTTTTCTCTATAAGACAATGGAAAAGAAAAAGAGTAAGCTTTGAGCTTAGTAAGTTTACACAGAAACAATATAAACATCCTAGTATAAACTAAGCAACAATTACCATTATACTAACATATGTAATTCACATCCACAACTATGCTTACTCTTTCTATCCCTTACCATATTTCCAACACATCATGAGTCTCATACTCATATTCATTTACATGCACCCCTACACTCAATACCATGTTTACTCAAAAATACAATACATCATTTTTATTTCACTAATACATCCACACAGTTAAATTACTCGGTGGTTTTGCACTCAGCCCACCACAATCAAATAATAAGGTAGTATCGCACATAACCTACCAAGGGGTAATCATAGTGGTTTTGCACATAGCCCAATAAATAATATACTTAACTATAGTATCGCACATAGCCCATCGTTGTTAAGTATTAAGGTGGTATCGCACTTAGCCCACCATCAGGCATTATCACTACACATTCACATATATACTATCTCATTCATTCCACTAGAACTGCATAGGTTCTCAATCATGCTACACACTAGCTAGCATTAAGAATGTAAACACATATATGCATCGTTTAGACGTAAACTTACCTCAGTACTCAAAAAGCATGGAGATGTGCAATTTAGTCCACTACTTTGCTCTTGCCTTGGTTTCGATACGGGCTTTATCTTTCTTGATTAGTAAGCTTGAAAAATTGAAGAACACTAACAATGGCTTCTTGAAATTTTTGGCAGCTTGGAGAAGAAGATGAATGAAATTTTTATCATCTTTTCCCCTTTTTAATCACTTAATTGACAAAATGCCCTTTTGTCAAACTTTCAAATTTTAAACTATTCATGCCCAAATTTGTCCAAAAATTAAAATTTGGGAAAATTTATATTTAAGGACCTCTAATTTATAATCCAAAGCTATTTCATACAAATAGCTTCTAGAATCTCACATTTTGCAAGTTTTGCAATTTAGTCCTTTTGGACAATTCAACCGCAATTTAACAAAATTGCTTTATGAAACTTTCACACTAACATGCAAACATAGCATTAACCTCAAAACTCATACTTGTACCTCGAATTTGTCGTCTCGCACCACTATTCCAACTAGGCCCTAAATCAGGATGTTACAGTTAAAGTATCCTCAGTTATGGTAATAAATTTTGTGCATTCACGAGTATATCGATAGACAGTCTGAATGGAGGATTGATATTCTAGAGAGTATGATACCAAGATATACCTATTAGATTTTTTCTAATCCGATGATGTTATTATGAGTTAAAGCTGTTCTGAATGATATGGTTATCACATTTATGAAAATTTGGATGATCTGTGCATGTTAGCAAAGTTAAAAACAGTTGAAGATAGTATTAACTGAAGCTCTGGTTCTGAGTTCAGTTTGAATTGAGTAATGAATTTATGAAATTTTTTAGTGATGCACTATCGAACGGATTGGAATGTGTTTTATTACAAAATGTAAAGTGATGGTTCATGTTTTCAGACGATTAATTTCACAATAAAAAGAACTGTTCGACCAGTGATTTAGAGACGATCACTTTTATGTTCGTATTAAGAATTTGGTGATATCATTTATTTGATGAAAGGTGTCTCATGTTCCCTGATTTCAAGAATTAAAGTATCGAATGTCATAGAAAGATCTAAACTTAAGATAGTGTTAAAGACTTGAGCTATTGAAAGATCATGAGTAGTTATTGATTAATCTCTGAGAAAGCAGATATAGTTACACATCCTGAATGGAAAAATCTTTGTTTATTTTGTGAGTGGGTTACATTATTTTTTTAATTGATGATGATATGATTTTAGCTAGATTAAAAGCTAAAGCAATGTTTCCATTGCAAGATTGAGGATCTCAGAAATGTGTTAATGAATGGTAAGCTAAACGAGTTCAGTATGAGTCAATTTTTGATTCTGAATTTTAGGTCTGACCTGATGACTAATGTTGTTATTCTCAGATGGAAATTGTGTGCATATGAATTGAGAGCTTATGTAGGAAATTTTTGTACGAGGCTCAATAGTAGCTCGTTGGTTCATTTTGGGAGTAATAAAAATGTACAGTTATTTGAAATAGATGTTTTGGAGATTAGATTTATTGTTTAACAAACCAACTGAGTAAGATGTTTCTGGGATTATTCGATTATGCGAAGTATCAGTCTATATTATTTTGGATTGATATCCGAGGGCTATATCCTAATTATGGAAAAAGATACAGGAAACTCTGAGCACGAAACTAAATTAAATTGTCATTATGATAAAAAGTTGAAAGCAACTTCTTCTGGTAAGATTTTGGGGACGAAAATCCCTGAGGGGGAGAGTTGTAATAGCCCGATTTTGGGCCTAGTCGGAATAGTGGTTTCGGGACCACAAATCTAACGAGGAAAAAATTATTTTTATTAAATTTTTATGATATAAGATTTCATTAAATGATTTCTTGAAAATTTCGTTAAAAAATTTTGACGTTTGGGCACTCAATTTAGTCAAAAGGACTAAATTGTAAAAAGTGTAAAAGTTGAGTTCTACATGTTAGTGGTGTCCAATTGTTATGAAATTTTAAATTGGAGGTCCTTAAATGGTAATTAGACCATTGGTTAATTTTTTGGACAAAAAATGGACATGACATAGGTGAAATAGAATATTTTAAAGTTAGGGGCATTTTGGTCATTTAGTAATTAAAATGAATTAAAAACAAAATTAAAAGCCAATTTTTGTCCATCATCAACCCTATGGCCGAATTTCACAAGATGAAATCATGGCTAGGGTTTTTCAAGCTTCCAAGCTCGATTGTAAGTCCGTTCTTGCCCCGTTTTTAATGATTTTTACGTTTTTGAAATCCTTGTAACAAGATCTATCTATTTCTACCACTAATTTGAGATATGGTTAAAGTATAGGGTTTTGAACCATGATTAATATGTGTGTATTTTTTGTTTAATGGTAGAAAATGCGTGTTTATGGTTAGAGAAACGACTTTTACTAAGTGATTTTTGGTAAAAATGCCTAAAAGGACTAATTTGTAAAAGTTATGAAATTTGTCATAAAAGTGTAATTTGTAAAAGTTATGAAATTTGTCATAAAAGTGTGAATTAGTGGAAATTTGGGTTTTTTAGTTATGAAAATGGTTCTTCTAGGCTTAAAATACAACGAAAGTGAAAAAAATCATTTTACGAGCCTAGGGGCAAAGTGTAAATATGAAAAAGTTTAGGGGCAAAAATGTAAATTTTGCCAAAATGTGAATTTAGGCTAATTTGAGTAGCAGGATGAATAAATAAATTAAATGTGTTGTTATAGATCAAGGAAGACGAGATTCAGACTTAGAACGGGGGAAAAACAAAGAGTATGACGAATAAGTCATTTTGACTGATTGTGCTACCAAGGTAAGTTTGTATGTCAATAATACATCATTTTTATTTATGTTTTAATATTTTGTTATATTATATGAGATATGGTTGAATACGGAGTAATTATTTTCTGTAAATTATGAATTGTGATTTATTATGGATGAATTGGTAAAATGTTGAAAAGTGAGAATTCCCGGTTGAACTTTCGGAATAGAAAAGATACGAATGAGGTAGCTAGGTCACATGTGTGGTACTAAGTGTAGGCCACTATGTGTACAAGAGAGCTACGAGAAGGTTTTAGGTCATGTGTTGTACTAAGTGTAGACTACTACGTGTACCAGACGGATAGGTCGCATGTGTAGTACTAAGTGCAGGCTACTATGCATACCCGATAGCTTCAATCACATGTGTGGTACTAAGTGTAGGCCACTATGTGTAAGTGATGGCTTTGGCCACATGTGTAGTACTAAGTGCAGGCTACTATGTGCACCAGATAGCTTGACTACAAGGGTGGTACTATGTGCAGGCCACCGTGTATCTGTTATTATTCCGATGAGTTCAATGGGAAATTGACTAAGTGAAAATACATAGATCATGTAACGGCTAAGTGTAATTGAATATGACTATGTGATGAATAAGTGCAGGTATAAGTGTGAAAATTTATGGAGAATGTGCTCGATATTTGATCGAACCTTCGGTAAGATGAAATGGAGTAAGTGAAATTATGAAAGAGTAAATTTAGCAACAAAACAGTTTTAGACAGCAACAGTTGTGTGACTTTGAAAAATCACCAAAAATGGTGAAAATAGAATTAAAGGTTGAATAAGATATGAAATTAAATTTTATTGAGTCTATTTTCACATAAAAGAAATGGTGTAAGCAAAAGAATTTCATATTCTGAGATATTTGAATTTTTGTGAGACAGAGTTAGAATGATTTCAGAATCCCTTATTCTGACTTGGGAAAATCAGTAAAAATTGTAAAAAAAATAATGGGTTATAATTTACATTATTAAAATCCTTAATGAGTCTATTTTCAAAATAAACAAATGAGAACATCATCCAAATCTCTTACAAGGAGATAATTAATTTTTAGTGAAGAAGGGTCGAAACTATCAGATATCATAACAGGGGAGGCTTTAAAGAATAAACTGTACTTATTGCCTAAACCAAAAATTCTGAAAATGTTATGGTAAGAATATATGTGAGTCTAGTTTCAGGAAAAATTGGTGGATATTAATTTGGAATTTTGTAGCTCAAGATATAAATAATTTAGTGACTGTGACTCGAGTAGACAGCTTGAGATAAACATGAATAAATAGTGGAACTAGGTGCAATTATGATTGTATTATCTTGAGAACATATTGTGAAGATTTATAAAAGCCTATTAATAAATCACTTATTATTTGCATACCTACTTACTAAGCTATAATTCTTAGCCCCCTTCCTTTCTTTTTTCCTATGGTGTCACAAAGGCTAGCTCGGGTTGGAGATCGTCGAAGATTCTATCACACTATCAAGGTTTTGACTGGTATCAATGCCTTCAAGTAATTTAAGTCTATGGCATGTCTAGGGACTTAGTCATTTTGTGTATGTGTTATTATGTTTTGGCCAAATGTATTGGCTTGTAATGGTTAAAGGTTATTGTAGTATGTAGCCATGCTAATTGGCTTATATTGGCTAATTGATTGTAAGCCTATATATTATGTATATGCCAATGTCTTGTGATGTGAGCTGTGTTTGCATGATACATGATGAGTTGTGGGTTATGGCCTAAATGCCTAATGGTTGAATGTGCTAGAAGTCTTGATGTCGAATGGATAAGTTTGGCTCAATGGTATGGTATGATAATTAGATATAATTATGCATGTATAAGAGTTGTTGAGGATGCATATTGAGTGTGACCCTGTTTTGAAGAAAAATTTTCTAAGTGTTGTAAAATTTTAAAAAGTTCTTGGTTTAGTCCCGAACTGCTTCCAAAGCATGTTTTAGGCCTCGTAGTCCCGTAATAGGGACAATATGATTATGAATGAAAAATTTTAAATTTGAATGGAAATTTGTGACTCAAAAATGATCGGTTATATGTGATTAAGTCCGGTAATGCCTTGTTCCCTATTCCGGTGACAGATACGGGTAAGGGGTGTTACAACACGGCCATGACACGCCCGTGTTTTCTACCTTGTGTAAAAACCTTTTCATTCTGTTTCTGACGTCATCATCCCAATAAGGTCATACGGCCAAGGCACACACCCGTGTCCTTAGACCGTGTGGCGAATTAAATTCCCAATTTCAGGTGCAGACTTCACACGCCCATGCTCTATGGTCGTGTCTTCCACACGGTTGAGATACAAGGCCATGTCTCAACCCATATGTTTACTACTGGTCATTCTAACTTGCCAACTTAGGATGCAAGAGGACACACGGCCGCATCACACGCCCATAAAGTAGACTGTGTGTCACACACGGCCCAGACACACGCCCGTGTGTCTACCTGTATAGACAATTATAAGGCTATCTACCAAGCCAATTGCCACCCTAAAAAGAAACCACACTTATACCACTTCAATGAAATACACAACATGGCAATAAGGCACTTTTAATATCTAAAATCAAAACATCCACACCTTATTAACAACCTACTTCATCATGCACATACTTCATTCATAACTTATTTAATTACACAACTTGTACTTCATGAATTTCTTCATCATTGATTATATAAAAACTTAACAAGTATTGGCCAATTCCAATGGCCATTTACAAAATGAATGAGTAGCATTAATAGCCAACACATTGGCTAACAAATATTACATATCACAAAATAACCAAGTTCCTATACATGCCATACCCAAAATTAATCAACTTTACCATACCAAAAGAACAGTTGATAGTGTGGATCGAACTCTGACTTCCTTTGATCCCCGAGCTAGCTTGGAGATACTACAAGGAATAGGGAAAAGAGAGGGGTAAGCATAAAGCTTAGTAAGTTTGCATGAAATAAATAGCAACATAAATGTTCATGACAACATCTATTCATCACACTAAATAATACACAAGTTCTCAAGCACATCGACATAACTTACTCATGCTTATTTTTACGAAATCACATATCACATTTTTGCATTCATTTATTGTAATTTACTCATGGGTACCTGTATCACATTATCACATAACTTTAGCACTTTTATTCTATTGAAAATAAACTTAACTCTTTGCTGTCTTTAACATAAACTTAGTTCCTTACCCGTTGAACTACTAGGAATATCGAAGGATACTTAATCTCATATTACATGTAACACAATGCCAATTCCATATCCCAGATATGGTCTTACACGGGATCACATCTCGATGCCGATGCCATATCCTAGATATGGTCTTACACGAGATCTCATATCTTGATGCCGATGCCATATCCCAGATATGGTCTTACACGGGATCTCATATCTTGATGTCGATGCCATATCCCATATATGGTCTTATACGAGATCATATATCGATGTCGATGCCATGTCCCAAACATGGTCTAACATGAGATCTCCATTCGATGACGATGCCATGTCCCAGACATGGTCTTATATGGACCTTCTTTATCTCATGTTGTGACAATGGTATCCTTGCTATTCCTAATGTTCAACCGGGACTTCGACTTAACATAATATCATTATACTCTCATCGAGGCATCATTAATCGATTTCATAGAAATAATATACATTTTTCATGATATCAAGTAATTAAGAATATAATAGCATTATGTAGCTTTAATTTCACACAAACTTACCTCGATACCAAAATATATGTATTTATTAAATTTAGTCCACCACCTTGTTCTTTCCTCGGTTTTGGTCTGGACTTCATGTTTCTTGATCTATAATGATAATTTCACTTATTGAGTGATCACATTGACTAAAATAACTCATGAATCATACTTTGGCAAAATTACCATTTTGCCTTTAAACTTCCACAAAATACGATTTTACCCCTAGGCTCATAAATCGAGTCTAATCAAATTTCCTCCTTTAACAAGCCTAAATGAACATTTATTACACTTATAGAAACTCAAAATACCAATTATTACACACATTTACCACCTATTTTACAACCTTTACAAAAAGGTCCTTTTAGGTGTTTTCATGGAAACACCTTTCACAAAAGTTGTGTATTTAATGCCCAAGATTCATTTCTTTCCATAAAAATTCAGCAAACAACATAAATTCTCACATGGAAAAACCCTAGACTCTTAACCATTTTACAAAATAGTCCCCTCATTAGCTAGATCATGCTACAAGGTTCCAAAAAGTACAAAAATTATCAAGAAAAACCACCAAAATCACTTATTTGCAAGGAGGACAAGTTGCTAAAATTTTAAGCTTCAAACCCCAATTCTTTCTGGTATTTTCGGTGGAGAATATGGAAAGGAAAGGATGATATCATTCTTTTCTTTATTTTATTATTACAAGTCAATTAAGTCACCAAAACTCCACCTACCCTTGAAAAAACATATTTTCTTGTCCCCTATGGCCGGCTAACCCTTTCCTAAGGGTCTAATTACAAATTAAGGACCTCCAATTTAATATTCTATAGCTATTAGACACCTTTATCTTGTAGAACAACACTTTTGCACTTTATGCGATTTAGTCCCTTTTCGCAATTAAGCATGCAATCGTTAAAATTAATGCACCAAAATTTTTATACACTCATATAATCATCCCATAACACATAAAATAATATTAAAAATAATTTCTCCAACCTCGGATTAGTGGTTCCAAAACCACTGTTCTGACTAGCCCCAAAATCGGGCTGTTATAGAAGTGCCAGATGTTGAAGGCAAGCAAGATGAAGATTAGGTAGATGATTTTGGATAAGTTCTGAAGTTTATTCCGAGTTTGAGCTTGAGGGAAAGCTCAACTCCGAGAAGGGGAGTAATGATATGGATGCTTTATTGCAATAAGAGTTTTAGTTTTATTTATTTATTGTATAAGGTTTTATTAAGAATTTTAGTTTTACTTATTTTCTCTATTATATTAGGTTTTTATTTCCTTCATAAATCTAAGTTAAGAATTTTATTAGGACTCTTTCCTTTGTTGTTCACCACCTATAAAAAGCTGCCAATATGAAATAAAGAGATAAGCAATTATTCTATAAAAAAGAAATGTTATTTTGGAAGGGGTTAGTCAAGGACAAATCTGCCTCTTTGAGTAACCATTGGTCGAAACAAGAATTCTTACTCGTCTAAACCTGTGACTAAATCCTACACCAAGGAGAATAACACATTCATATCTTTTAGGTCAGCATTTGATGCTTCCTGAGAATCAACCACCCTTTCCAACCTGTTAATGCTGAAAGACTATTGGAACAACTTTAATTCTTTTAAATCTCCTATCCCTGACCCAACATTGTTTCCTACTACAAACTGAGGTAACATATGAAGAGTTTTTAGTTCCTTCATTCCCACTGGCATCTCTTCTATGAGTTCACATTAGTGATAACCAAAGATAGGAGGTTGGTTAGATTGTACATATCTGCAGGCCACTTCTCAAGATAGAAGCAATTTTTCAGAATTAATGCCTGTAAATTGCACATATTGGTTGTTGATTTAGGAAAATTTCTAATTTTAGCAAATGAAAGGATAAGATACCTTAAAAGATTTAGATATCTAATTGATTCAGGAAGAAATCTAATGTAGTATCCACTGAGACATAACACCCTTAGGCATATTAACTTAGAAAAAAAATCAAGAGCTTTAGTAGTTGATAAACCGTAAAAGTAACATATTTTAATCCCACATTTATCATACTTTTGGATGATTTATCCCTTGATTTATGTAAAAAAGTGCTCTTAATCCTTTCTTTTCATGTTTTATACTCAAGAAAGCACCTAGGGACAAAAAGAATGAGAAACAGTCTTAAAACGAACCAAACTGGGCCAAAGAAGAAATCAGCACGGCCTGGGCCAAAGACCACACGGCCGTGCCTCCCTAATTTACTCTAACACGACTGGACCCTGAAACACATGGGCGTGTCCCTTTAGTAGACTCAACCATGGCCTGAAATCAATTCACACGAGCTGTGCTATGGCCGTGTCCCTGTCATGGCAAAGAGTAATTTCATTCAAAATAGGGTACTTAGAGGAAAAGAAACACATTCCAAAGCCTATTCAAACACCTTAGTAGGAATTCCACTCAGATTAGGATACTTAGGGGCCAAGTAAAGCATTCCAAGAGCCTATATAAACACCCTAAGCATAACCTTCAAGGGGCGGTTAGCTAGGCCAAGGAGCCAAGCTGAAAAGGTTAGATTTGTGGGAATCACTCAAAGATAGCCAGTTGATCCATCTCAAGAAGCCAAAATTCTACTCAAGACGGTGAATTTCTCCTTCAATTCCTTCAGGGAGTTTTAGGGATTTCTTATGTTTTGTTTTATCTTTTCTTCTGAGATGTTTTCTTTTATCGTTATGAACTAAACCCTTTAGATACTTGAAGGGGATGAAACCTAAGACGGATCTTGTTATTGTTTTCTGAACTATATGATAAATATTTGATTTGTTTTTAATTATGTGTGCTTAATTCTTGTGTTAATATTTTCGGGATATTGATTCAAGTTGAATGTGCTTAGGTGGTGGAGCAAAAGTCCCTATCTAAGAGTAGATCTAGCATAATTACGCGGAGTTGATCGCACGCCTAGAGATAGGTAACAAAATTTTGTCGGATTAGGGTGAAACCTACTATGGGAGTCCATAGATCGAGTTCATGCGATTCTAGGGGTTTTAATTAGAAAGAGATTTCAATTAATCAACCTAGGGTTAGAAGTTATTCGCCTCGAGAGAGGGTTTAATATAAATTAGGGAATCCTACGGATCAAGTCAAGTTAATATAAATTAGGGAATCCTACGGATCAATTCAAGTGAATAAATCGTCTGGTTCAGAGTTAGATAACAAGTGAAGTCTAGGTGGATTCTTCCTAAGGGTATTGTCTTAATCAACTGAGTTTTCCCAACAGTATTTCCCCAATTCATTCTTTTTGTCTTTGCGTCTTTAGCTTATAGATTAAACAATCAATCACTTAGTATTTAGGCTAAATAATAGAAAGAAGGTTAGTATTAGTACTTTTAGTTCATTTGGGTTCGACAATCTGGTCTTCCTTAAGCTATACTACTGTTCGATAGATGCACTTGCCTTAAATCGTTGTCAGAGTTAGTTTTCAGGTTCGATCATTCTCTTTATAAATTTTAAAACTTAACAAAACAATAATCAAGGTTTTGGCACCGTTGTCGGGGAACTAAAATATTAAGAAAGCCCTATTTTTATTACTTTAGCCATTACTTTTATTTTTTTTCCTGCAATTTATTTTTATTTTTATTTTACTTTTAACCTTGCTAATTTTCATTCTTTCTTTTCCAACACAGGTACCTCTAGTTTATGACTAGAAGGAACCTGAAAAGACCACTAGTATACGACAGTGATATTGAAGCTACCGCTCGCAAGAATTGCAGAGAAATTAGGCGAGCCCTAAATTACAGAGAAGAAGAACAACAAGGCAGATCCAATCTACTGAAGGGATGGACGAGAATAATCCACCACCACAAGATGTGGCAGAAAATAATGCTCCGCGTACTATATATGATTATGCTAAACCTCATTTAACAAGAGCAGAATCGAGTATTGTTAGGCTTGCTTTAGCTGCTAATAATTTTGAATTAAAGCCTAACACTATACAAATGATTCAACAATTTGCTCAATTTGATGGTTTGTAGGACGAATACCCAAATACTCATATAGCTAATTTTTTAGAGTTCTGTGATACCTTCAAAATAAATGGTGTTTTGATGATGCCATATGTCTTCGGTTATTTCCCTTTTCATTAAGGAATAAAGCCAAGCAGTGGTTGATCTTGTTACCACGAGGGTCAATCACCACATGGGATCAAATGACCGAAAATTTTTTTTTAAAATATTTCCCACCGGCCAAAATGGCCAAATTACAGAATGATATCTCTTCTTTTGTGCAGATGGATTTAGAGACATTATACGACATATGGGAGAGATACAAGGATCTCTTGAGAAGGTGCCCGCACCATGGTTTACCCTTATGGCTCCAAGTCTAAACTTTCTATAATGATGTAAACCCCTCAACGAGACAACTAATTGATTCAGCCGCCGGTGGAACCGTGAACAATAGAACTCCTGAAGTAGCCTATGAGTTTATTGAAGAGATGTCACTGAATAACTATCAGTGGCAAGTTACAAGGACAAAACCAACAAAATCAGCTGGAGTTTTCAACCTCGACGCAGTAACCATGCTATCAAAGCAGGTAGAGATGGTGAATAAAAAGCTTGATAGTTTGTGTTCTTTGTAGGTACATCCAATAATGCAGTGCGATGCAAGTGGAACTGTGATGAATCCTGAGTACCCACCCTACCAACCGGGCACAGAAAGCAAACAGATGAACTATATAGGTAATAATTTCAGATCTAATAATAACCCTTATAGTAATACTTATAATCCAGGTTTGAGGAACCACCCAAATTTTTCATGGGGAGGTCAAGGAAATCAAGGAAATCAAAGACAACAACCTTCTTAAAATTTCCAAAATTAGCCATATCCACAAGAAAAGAAGCTGAACCTTGAAGAGATGCTGACAAAATTCATGGCAGCCATAGAAAACCATTTCCAAGACACTGAGACAACACTTATAAACCAACAAACATCGATTGAAGGGATCAAGAACCAAGTTGGGGAACTTACTAAGTCAGTTGGGGAAATTACTAAGTCAGTTGGACAACATGCAAAGTTAATTTCTGAACGACCGCAAGGGCGTCTACCAAGCAACACTGAGATTAACCCAAAGGAGCAAATCCAAGCCATAACAGCTCAAGAAAATGTAGGGTTAGATGAACCCAATTCAATACAAGAAAGTGGGGTAGAAGAAGGTAAAGTTGAGGTAGCACAAGAAAAGCCAAAATCGGTAATCAAAGAGTACCAACCTCGCATACCTTATCCTGAAGCGTTGAAGAGAGACGATACAGAGGAACAGTTCGGTAAGTTTATTAAACTCTTAAAGAAATTACATATTAAACGCGTAAGTTAGACGAGGAGCTACATGTGGAATTAAACGCAGTATGCTCAGCAATGTCACATAATAGACTACAGCGAAAGCTAAAAGATTCAGAGAGTTTTACAATTCCATGTTTAATTGGTAGACTAACTGTTGATAATGCCTTAGCTAATTTAGGGGCAAGTATAAATGTCATGCCTTATAAAATGTTTAAACAACTAGGTTTAGGGAAACTCAAACAAACTAGGATGAGTATTCAATTAGCTAATAAAACTGTTAGAATTCCTAGGGGTATTATCGAAGATGTTCTTGTAAAAATAGATAAATTTAATTTCCTAGTAGATTTCATTGTCTTAGACATGGATGAGGACAATTTGATTCCTTTAATCTTAGGAATACCCTTTTTAGCAACTACTAGGACTAAAATTGATGTTGACACAGGAGAACTCATACTTCGCGTAGGTGACGAATTGATCAGTCTACAAGCTCTTGACTCGACCAAGACATCAATTGATGAAGGTGAGAAAGTAATTTTAGTTGATAACCAAGTTGTTCAACTTTCACCACAAGAAACACCACAAGGTTACAAACTTGAGCGAATCATGGATCCCATGCCAACAAAGAAGAATTACATGAAGAACGAAGCCTTAAGATTGATAAATTAGAAGAGTGGATGACACACTGTAAAGAGGAACCAAAACCGCACAAAGAAAAACCAAAGGAACCCCCAAAAGAGCTCGTAAGAACAACAAACCACTTCAAAATAGGAGACTAGGTATTGTTAGATAAAGTAGATCCACGCATCGTTACATCAGACCAGAACACGAACGAAGAAATATCTCTTGAGGTACACAATATTTTCCCATACGGAACAGTCGAGGTAAATAATCCTATATTCGGCACTTTTAAGGTAAACTCTTCTTGACTTAAACTTTATCAAGAAAATAGAACTGATAGCATGAGGGAAGATATTCAAACTTTTAAACCACCTAGATTTTTACGAATACGAGGAAAGTCTAGCTTAAGACTTTAAATGAGTGTTTCTCGGAGGCAACTCGAGCACTAACCCCATTTATTTACACATTTGTTTTCATTTTAGTTTCTTTTCTTCTCTTCGTCTTAAATACCTAGTTTTAAACTAACAAAAAGTACATATTTCTAGACCACACGACCTTGCACACGGCCATGTGGACGTACAGTGTAACATCCCAAAATTGGGCCTAGTAGGATTGGGCCTTGGGCTTTAGGAAAAATTTGAGTATCATCTTGTTACTTGTGTTAGCTCGGGTAGGATTGTTTGTGTGTTTAGCATAGTCTTGTGAAGGTTTGGATTTATTTACAAAGTTAGAATAATTATTAGTATTAAAATTTTAGTGAAGTGGATTAGGTGATCTTGACACTTAAGTTAATTTAAGTGTTAAATTAAGCACAAGAGGAGTTAGTGGCAAGATGGTTAGGATGCAGGAAGAGTTGCTTGAGGTTAGAGGTTCGAGTAGCATGATTAGCATTTTGAAGACTTTATTTTTTATGTATCCTAGCATTAATGGACGGTCAAGCTCTAATTATGATAGGTTGGACTTTCAATTTTTATGGCAAGTTGAATAATAATTTAGGTAAGCTTGATGTTTGGGAAAGAATCATGTTGATTAAGGATAATGTGAAAACATAAGGCTTGATGTAAGGTGTGTTGTTATGGTAAGTTTTGTGTGGATAGGTTTGACTTTGAAACCCATGAATGTGGACGGTTTCATGGACTAAGGGGTTGGCTTAAGTTTTGTGAGTGAATAGGAGGAAATAGGGAGAAAATTAGAGTGTGTTTAATTCAAAATTTCTTTGAATTGTTGGTAAAAGGATGGTTGTCGAATTTTATTTTGTGTAAGGGAAATAGGGTGCAAACTTCTTTGTAGTTAGGTGACATTTTGGCTAGTTTTGTAAGTGTTAGTCTTTGTTTTTGTGTCGTCGAAATCTCCTTTTGCTTTGTCAATTTCTTCCTAATGCTTTTGGTTGAAGCAAACCCGATAACCCAGTAGAATTGACAATTTACTCATTTGGTCCTTAAGCCAAATTGCAATTGTTTCTTTTCTCTTTTCTTCTTGGAACCAAAACCATACTCTCCCATATTTTCTTTTTTCTTTGCCATTTCTTTGCTCAAAGTCGAAAGTATCTATCTCTCTCTTTCATCTCTTTCTTTTCTTCTTTCAAACTCTTGAGCCAAAATTCTCTTCACTTTTCTCCGCCAAATTTCTCTCTTCCATTTTACTTTTCTTTTTCTTCCTCTTTCCACACCATAGCCGAATTCTCTAAGCATTCAACTCCCTCCATTTTGGCGTGATCTCTCTTTTCTCTTTGGGGTCTTAGAGCTGATTCTTTGAGGGTGCTTTCGGAGTGGTGAACAACGTGTGGTAGTAAGTATATTCTTCCTTAGCAGTCGGTTTTATTATTTCTTCAAGGGTGTGCCGAAATCAATGGATTAAGTCTTGGTTTTAGGCATGATCGAATGTTCATAGTGCCATAAAAAGGTGTTCTTTTGTGTGTAGTTAAAGGAAGGGCTCAGAGTGTGATTCGGGATTTGGTAGGAGACCAAATCGATTTTAAGGGAGAAAGAAGAACCACGTTTCAAGATCGTGTTAGATTCGAGTGGTTTGGGATTTCGCTAATAGGCAGGTGTGTAGTTAGCCTACTATTTTTCGGGTTTATGATTATATGTATGTGTGTTATGAATGTGCTAACTAGAGCAATGGAAATTGTGATGTAGATACCCTCAAGGGGTATGTCGATAATCCGGTAAGTACCGAATCTGATGAAATGTGACTATTGTTATGAATATGTGATAATATGCGAAATAACATGTACATGCATGGCATTATTTTATGTTGCATATGCATGGGTGGGATATGAAAGAAGGGCAGGGTGTACTTCGAGTATGTGGTTTGATGAATGGCTTTATGCCTCATCGTGATTGATATAGGCTATGTGCCATATCGTGGTTATTGATGGCTTTGTGGTCATCGTGGTTTTGATGATAGCTTCGGCTACATCGTGGATTGGCGCTGACTAAGGTCGCGTTGTGGACTAATTGCGATTAAGTTCGCGTGGACGGCATTTGTTGCCATATTGGAGTAAAAAGGAGAGGGTGATTTAAAAATCCCCTGGTGTGTGGTAGGCTGGATACGGGGGTGTGTAGAGGATGAACCCTAGGTTGGGTTGGGTGCATTTTGCATAATTTTAATGGATATGTGGATTTATGCGGTTAATCACCCTGTTACCTGATAAGTGATATGAATATGGGCCAAGCCCAGAATGTGTTATTAAGTGAATATGATATCTTGTTATCTGGTATATGGGTTAATATGTGGTTAACATGTGGGTGGAATTCAGTGGATTAATTACACACTGAATCTGTGTTACTCACCCAATTTTTCTCAAACCTTACAGGTGATGCTCGGGCCGGGTTGGAGTGGATACGAGGTGGCCCATGCAGAAGATATTTTATTTGTTTTACACATTTTATTTATGAAAGGTTATTTATTGTAATAAGGTCCACTTTAAGTATTTAAGGATTTTTTTATGATGTTTTAAGTTGGATTGTCGATTATATTATTATTTGAAAATGTTTTATTTTTAAACAACTTAATTTTATTTGGAACTTTAATTACACAATGTTTTAGTAAAGGCAACAAATTTTTATGTTTTTAACTCTAAGTCAAAAGTTTTTCAAACGTTTTCCCATGATGGCATTTCAAATTGATCGAGCAAATAGGCGGGTTTGGGGTGTTACAAATTGGTATCAGAGCCCAGTTCAAAACTCAGCTTTGAGGGTTTTGGGCCCAAAACACGTTTTTTTTAAGATGGGCTTTTCAAAGATTTGGGCTTTCATAAATTTTTTTTAGTTTTATTCTGACATGGCACCTGTATCTCCGACCCGAAGTCCACCAAGTAAGTACCTCTGACTACTGAAGTGAATTGAATATGTGAATTTGATGGGCTTTTATGGGAACGTAGATTAGAAGATTAGGGCTATTGAACCCTAGGACTAGTGCACTCAAACACATGCATAAGACTTAAGGACTATCAAACAAACACGTGACTAAGTTCTGAGCTAGGGTGTGGTAGCAGGTTGCAGCATGTCTAGGAGTTGATTCGGTAAGAGCTTGGTATTTAAGCAGTCCTAGTGACTCACCTCCTCTTTAGTCGAATCCTACCTAGTGCGTAGCTACGGTTCACCCTAACCAAGAGGACTTGTTCATGGGCTAAACTCGATTATTAAAACCCGAAAGGGACTAGCCATACTATTTTATAAAAACCTTAGTTTTTAAAATCACTACATTACCCCTTTTGATTTGTAGCAAAATTTATTTTGAAAATTTTCAAAAATGATTCCGATTTACAAAATTACCTAAATACCCCTAAAGGTAAAATTACTAAAATGCCCTTGGTTTCTAAAATTTTCATACTATCCTCAATTGTAATAAGATTTTCTTACTTTGCAAAAGTATCCAAAAACCTTATTTTGCAAAATATCAAGATGCCTTGATTTGGAAAATCTTTCTTTCAAAAATACCCATGAGTTTGGAAAAAAATTTCGAAATGACTTTTGTGATTGACCCCGATTTATTATCGAAATACCTCTATAGGAAAAATGATGAAATTACCCTTGGGGTAGGGAATGATCAAAAATGCCCAAAGTAGTGAAATGAATGTTGTGAATGAATGTGAATGTGAATGTGATTCTCTGAATTAGAATAGTGAACTTGAATTGAACCTTTGTGTGATCGAAAGAACTACTTCTAAATACTTTATTTCATAAAAAAAATTGTTTGCGGTTAATAAGTGGAACAAAATTCTGATGCATAAAACTTCTTAATCAGATTTAATCGCGACGTTAGAAATGAGTTCTAGGGGACGTGTTCGTCATGGACGTAGTAGAGGTAGAATGGCAGTATTGGAACCGGTAGGGTCTGGCCATGGGTCAGAAAATGAAGTTTTGCCGCCAGTAGTGGGCGCGAAGGATCAAGATCAGACAGGAGGCGATGACGTAGTATCGCGGGCCATGTTGCGAGTGCTCGAGCGAGTGGTAGAAGCTAGTGTAGGAAGCGGAGCTCAAAAGTCAGTGTCGGAATGACTCAGGTTGAATGGGGCTGAAGTTTTTAGAGGAATATCTGGAGTAGCTCCGAATGTGGCAGAGTATTGGTTAGAAGCAGTCGAAAGAATAATGGACGATTTGGACTGTACCAATGAGGAAAAGCTGAAAGGTGCTGTTTCGTTGCTTCGGGACGAAGCTTATCGATGGTGGCTCACTGTCAGACAAGGTGTCGGATCGATTGGATTGGGATTATTTTAAGGTTAAATTTGAAGGAAAGTACGTTGGAGCCAGTTGCTTGGACTCACAAAGAAAGGCGTTTCTCAACTTAGTGCAAGGAAGTAAGTCGGTAGCAGAGTCTGAAGCGAATTTGTGTGGTTAAGTCAAGACGCCAAAGGGATCGTGACCATGATTATGAAAGGTGTGTCCGGTTCGAAGATGGGTTACTGAGATGAGTTACGAATGTTGATTGCTCAAGAAAGAGAAATGGACTTTCTTTGTTCTAGTAGAAAGCTCGGATCATTGAAGAAGTTAAGAAGACCGTAAGGAGAACCAAGAAAAGGATAGGAATTGGAACAAGAGGAGTTTGGACCAGCAAAATCGTAGGAAGACTTTCGAGAAAAAGACCGAGGGTCGAGAATTTTGTACGTGCACTTGTACCGATTCTTTGAGAATCGAAATCGTTTATGTGCTCGGTGTGGGAGAACTCACGGGAGAGTGTTAGGGTAATAGTAAGGAATGTTTCCGATGTGGATCTAAGGCTCATTTGGTTAAGAATTGTCCTCGGACAACGAAGGTTCGTGGTCCAAACCATGGAGGAAATGGTTCGGTGAGGTCATGGAACACCCTTAGAGGTTTGAAGGTTCGGATGTGGGAAAACCAAGGATGTGATAGCGGGTAAGTTCTTTGTTTTGCTTTAGAGATAGCTCATTCTTGTGTTGCTAGTGAAGTGCTTGAAACTTTGGATATGAACTTAGGAGCGTGCCTAGAAGGTAAAATAGTTTTATCGAGAGTGTGACATAAGCGTAGTGTGATGAGTAGGATTGCACGACTGTTAGTTTGTTGGAAATTTTGAGGACGAAATTTCTTTAAGGAGGGTAGAACTATAACATCCCAAAATTGGGCCTAGTAGGATTGGGCCTTGGGCTTTAGGAAAAATTTGAGTATCATCTTGTTACTTGTGTTAGCTCGGTAGGATTGTTTGTGTGTTTAGCATAGTCTTGTGAAGGTTTGGATTTATTTACGAAGTTAGAATAATTATTAGTATTAAAATTTTAGTGAAGTGGATTAGGTGATCTTGACACTTAAGTTAATTTAAGTGTTAAATTAAGCACAAGAGGAGTTAGTGGCAAGATGGTTAGGATCGGGAAGAGTTGCTTGAGGTTAGAGGTTTGAGTAGCATGATTAGCATTTTGAAGACTTTATTTTTTTATGTATCCTAACATTAATGGACGGTCAAGCTCTAATTATGATAGGTTGGACTTTCAATTTTTATGGCAAGTTGAATAATAATTTAGGTAAGCTTGATGTTTGGGAAAGAATCATGTTGATTAAGGATAATGTGAAAACATAAGGCTTGATGTAAGGTGTGTTGTTATGGTAAGTTTTGTGTGGATATGTTTGACTTTGAAGCCCATGAATGTGGACGGTTTCATGGACTAAAGGGTTGGCTTAAGTTTTGTGAGTGAATAGGAGGAAATAGGGAGAAAATTAGGAGTGTGTTTAATTCAAAATTTCTTTGAATTGTTGGCAAAAGGATGGTTGTCGAATTTTATTTTGTGTAAGGGGAAATAGGGTGCCAAAACTTCTTTGTAGTTAGGTGACATTTTCGGCTAGTTTTGTAAGTGTTAGTCTTTGTTTTTGTGTCAAGCTGAAATCTCCCTTTTGCTTTGTCAATTTCTTCCTAATGCTTTTGGTTGAAGCAAACCCGATAACCCAAGTAGAATTGACAATTTACTCATTTGGTCTTTAAGACAAATTGCAATTGTTTCTTTTCTCTTTTTTTTTTTTCTTGGAAACCGAAACCATACTCTCCCATATCTTTCTTTTTCTTTGCCATTTCTTTGCTCAAAGCCGAAAGTATCTATCTCCTCTCTTTCATCTCTTTCTTTTCTTCTTTCAAACTCTTGAGCGAAATTCTCTTCACTTTTCTCTCGAATTTCTCTCTTCCATTTTACTTTTCTTTTCTTCCTCTTTCCACACCATAGCGAATTCTCTAAGCATTCAACTCCCTCCATTTTGGCGTGATCTCTCTTTTCTCTTTGGGGTCTTGGAGCCAATTCTTTGAGGGTGCTTTCGGAGTGGTGAACAACGTGTGGTAGTAAGTATATTCTTCCTTAGCAGTCAGTTTTATTATTTCTTCAAGGGTGTGCCGAAATCAATGGATTAAGTCTTGGTTTTAGGCATGGCCAAATGTTCATAGTGCCATGAAAAGGTGTTCTTTTGTGTGTAGTTAAAGGAAGGGCTCAGAGTGTGATTCGGGATTTGGTAGGAGACCAAATCGGCTTTAAGGGAGAAGGAAGAACCACGTTTGAGATCGTGTTAGATTCGAGTGGTTTGGGATTTCGCTAATAGGCAGGTGTGTAGTTAGCCTACTATTTTCCGGGTTTATGATTGTATGTATGTGTGTTATGAATGTGCTAACTAGAGCAATGGAAATTGTGATGTAGATACCCTCAAGGGGTATGTCGATAATCCAGTAAGTACCGAATCTGATGAAATGTGACTATTGTTATGAATATGTGATAATATGCAAAATAACATGTACATGCATGGCATTATTTTATGTTGCATATGCATGGGTGGGATATGAAAGAAGGACAGGGTGTACTTCGAGTACGTGGTTTGATGAATGGCTCTGTGCCTCATCGTGATTGATATAGGCTATGTGCCATATCGTGGTTATTGATGGCTTTGTGCTCATTGTGGTTTTGATGATAGCTTCGCCACATCGTGAATCGGTGTTGATCGAGGTCGCGTTGTGGACTAATTGCGATTAAGTTCGCGTGGATGGCATTTGTTGCCATATTGGAGTAAAAAGGAGAGGGTGATTTAAAAATCCCCTGGTGTGTGGTAGGCTGGATACGGGGGTGTGTAGAGGATGAACCCTAAGTTGGGTTGGGTGCATTTTGCATAATTTTAATGGATATGTTGATTTATGCGGTTAATCACCCTGTTACTTGATAAGTGATATGAATATGGGCCAAGCCCAGAATGTGTTATTAAGTGAATATGATATCTTGTTATCTGATATATTGGTTAATATGTGGTTAACATGTGGGTGGAATTCGGTGGATTAATTACACATCGAGTCATGTGACTCACCCAATTTTCTCAAACCCTACGGTGATGCTCGAACCGGGTTGGAGTGGATCGAGGTGGCCCATGCGAGAAGATATTTTATTTGTTTTACACATTTTATTTATGAAAGGTTATTTATTGTAATAAGGGCCACTTTAAGTATTTAAGGATTTTTTATTATGTTTTAAGTTGGATTGTTGATTATATTATTATTTGAAAATGTTTTATTTTAAACAACTTAATTTTATTTGGAACTTTAATTACACAATGTTTTGTAAAGACAACAAATTTTTATGTTTTTAACTCTAAGTCAAAAGTTTTTCAAATGTTTTTCAGCAGTGGCATTTCAAATTCGGTCAGAGCAAATGGGCCGGGTTTGGGGTGTTACATATAGAATCTCCGTACTGACAATGTCAGAAGAGGTACGAATCAGAAATAATACCACCACCACACGGCCACCGACAAAACGCCATGGCGTGCATGCGACGCTGTGGACAACACTGACTTATCACCAACAGGCGTGGCAATCTAGACACACGACCGTGCGAGGCGGCCATGTAAAAAAACACGACCACGGTCCAAGGGTGTGGGAAAGTACCAAACTTGAAACTATATTCAAAGTCTCCCTCTTTCCTTCCTTCTCACCTACTCCCCATCTTCTTTCTTCCTTCTTTTTCTCAAATTTCTCTTCTCTCCATAACAAGTCTCTAAAATCTAGAGCCTACACATATCCATGTCAAAGAAGCGGAAAAAGCCAAGCATAATCTCTTAGAGGGAGATCGACCTACATAAGTTCATGCCGGTCGCTTCATCCATTCTATAAGCCAAGGGTCTTTGAGACCATTTAACTTTTATTTTCTCTTTTGCTTCAATTTCCTTCTCTTTGACTCTACAAGCCAAGGGTATTTGACTCTCTTTGACTCTATTTGAATCATATCGGAACCACGACCACCGGCTCAACATAGCCTTAGGAATCACACCCACCTCGCGAACCATCCAACAATAAGGACTCCTTAGTCCATTCATCTTTTATGTTAATTTTATCTTACTTTTGTTTTCTTTCCCTTTAGTTTTCTTGTCCTTAAATACATAATTAGTTTATTTTAAATGTGTCTTAATAATTCTTGGCTAATCCGTCATGAGTTTCCCAATTTCTTCATCTCGCACAGTAACTATTGGCATCCACCACAACACCACTGCCTCCTCCTAAAATCAGGCTGGGAATAATGATCCCAGAAAATATTCAGGAAGTGTCACTTCTCCCCTTCTCTTTTGATTTCAGTATCACATGATTATTTATCTATCTTTGTACATTGAGGGCAATGTACATCTTAAGTGTGGGGGGGTAAAAGTGCCTAACTTTTTGCATTATTCTCAAATCCCTAAATTATATCTAGTTCTTAAGTAATTTCCTCGTATTACTAATTAGGATGAAATTTCTGAAGGTTTATGATTCTTATTGATGTGTTTTTGAGTAAGTCATAGTTGATTGTGCATTGATGCTTATACTTTAAGATACTAGAGAATCAAGCATGATAAGTCTATTTTTCAGAAATAATTTTTTTTTCTAGGTTGTCTACATGAATTTGAATATTACTTTGAAGATTGAAATTTACGAGGTTGACATAAAAAAACCCATAATTTTTGTGAGATTTTGAGCCTTACAGAGCATACATTCTTTTTCGTGCTCACTTTTTGATTATGAGTCTGTCAACATTGAACTGTTATTCTAGAACTTGCCTCGATTATACATGTTAAAACCACATTTTTGATTTGATATACTGAGATAATAAAGGCACCTAGGTTTTAACCCACTCACTCCACTAAAAAGCCTACCTTCACAATTAACCCTTAGTGAACCCTTTGATCCTAACAACCCTTTTTATTGATTCACCCACTAATATTAACCCAAAACCCCGCTCGTATTTGTTATCACCATTCATTTGACTACCCTTCTATCAAGACTTGATTTGATAAGTTGCTCAATTATATTATTTCAGTTATAAAAGTTCTTTCTTATGTAATCTATGCTAGCGTTATCTAAAAAAAAAATTAAAGTATATTCATTATTAGTTCTGTAAGTAAGTGAGCTTATATGTTTAATTTCAATATCTTGAAGAAGAAGCTCGTATTATTAGTATTTTAATGTGATGTAATTATTTAGATTGTTAGTTCAATTCTTTTTCTAAAGTTAGGTAGTTTGTTAGGTCAATCTCGATTCTAACCTTCCAATTCAGCCTTTATCCACACCTTTAACCTAAGCCCCGTTACAACCCTGTTAAAGACCTTTTGATTTGTGATCGTGTCCAATAGTCAAGTTTTAATATTTATAAAGAATGATTGAACTTGTAGACTAACTATGACAATGATTGAGGCAAGTGCACCTATCAAACAATAGTATAGTTTAGGCAAGATTATTTTATCGAACCCAAGGAACCTAAAAGAACTACTACTCACTTTCTTTCTATTATTTAGCCTAAAATATGGAGGGATTGGTTTATTAATCTAAAACTAATGAAAAAAAAACTAAACTAGATGCAAAGACAAAAAAATGAAACTTTGGGAAAAGACTATGGAAAAACTCAGTTGATTACGACGATACCCTCAAAAAGAATCAACCTATGGCTTTTCTTGTTATCTAACTTTTAATTCATATGAATTTTTTACTTAGCTTGATCCGTGAGACTCCCTAACCTATATTAAACCGTCTCTCGAGGCGAATAACGTCTAACCTTAGGTTAATTAGTCAAACTCTTGTTCTCTTATAATAACCCCCTAAGGAAGCAGTAAATTGATTAATGGACTCCCATATTAGGTTTCACCCTAATCTGGCAAAATCTCGTCACCCTATCTCTAGGCGTGTGATTAACTCCGCTTAATTATGCTAGATCTACTCTTAGGCAGGGTCAATTCCTCCTCCACCTAAGCACATCAGATTAAATTAAGCAACATAATCAAGAACAAACTAAGTACCTATCATATAATTTAGAAATCAAATAACAAAATCCATCATAGGTTTCATCCCCTTCAGGTATCTAAAGGGTTTAGTTCATAACAAAATAAGAAAACATCTCAAAAGAAAATATAAAACAAAACATAAGAAATCCCTAAAACCCCCTGAAGAAATTGAAGAGGAGATTCTCTGTCTTGAGTAGAACTCTGGCTTCTTGAGATGGATCAACTGGCTATCTTCGAGTAATTCCTTGAATAAAAGCTCTGGCATAAAACTTCTGCCTCAAACTTCCTTCTCTAGAATGGCTACCTTGGGTTGTCTATATAGGCCCTTTAGATGCTTTACTTGGCTCCTAAGTACCTCCTTCAAGTAGAATTACTATTAAGTGTTTAAGTAGACTTAGGAGGATGTTTCTTTGGCTTCAAGCATCCAAATCTGAGTGAAATTACTCATTCCCGTGGCAGGGGCACGCCCATGGCACACGCCTGTGTAAGTCGTGGCCAGACCGTGTTGGACTTTTGTCGACGAGGCACGGCCGTGAAAATCAGGGTGAGGCCATGTTCTAAATAAATGGCAAGGCACGACCGTGTGGCTTGAAGTCCAAGTCGTGTCGATTTCTTGGGTTGGCCCAATTTGGTCCGTTTTAAGCCCGTTTTACATTTTTTTATCCTTAGGTGCTTTCCTGAGTATAAGACATGAAAAGAAAGGATTAAGAGCACCTTTTTACATAAATCAGGGATAAATCATTCAAAAGCATACTAAATGTGGGATTAAAATGTGTTACTTTTACGGTTTATCAAATACCCCCACACTTAAGCTTTTGCTTGTCCTCAAGCAAAATTCTCAACTTACAATTAAAATGAACTTTCCATAACTTATAATTCCTATCGACAATGTCTCATCATAATTCATAGATAATTTATACATGGATAATTCAACTCAAAGAGTCCTAAAGATTCAATCACGATAAGTCATACCTTTGTAGTACAAAAACATAGGTGTCTTCCCTTATCTGAATAATTACCTTTAATTCAAAATCGACAAGGATTGACATCCTCACTAAAGGTTCACTCAAATCACTCAAAATGTTTAAGGTTCAAGAATAAGCACTCATAAGTAGAACACGAAAAGTTAATCCCATAGGCTTGCTCGAAAATCAAATCTCCACCATCAGATATGAGATGATACAGATCAAAAGGTCTTTATCGTGGTTTTAACGGGCTAAGGTTAAGGGTGTGGATACAAAGTGAATTAGAGGTTAGAATTGAGACCGACTTGACAAATTACCTAACTAGAAACAATGAACTAAATATGAATATTTACATCGAATGAAAACTAATAATACCACTATTGATAATTACTCTATAATAAAGAGTATTTTCATCACTTAAAATTTGATAATACTTTAATACAAGCTTTTTCTTCAACAAATGGAATTTAAATGCTCTAATCTTTTTTTTATATACTACTAATATTGAATATACTTGGGGTTTTTTAAGAACAAACTAAAATATTACATCATAAATGATAAATGTAACTACTGAACTAATATAATTCAGTAACTTAATCAAATCAAACCTCGATTAAAGGGTAGTCAAATAAAGGGTGATAACAAATACAAAGGGGTTTTGGGTTAATATTAGTGGGTGAGTTAATAAAAAGGTTGTTAGGATTCAACGGGTTCACTAGGGGTTAATTTGTGAAGGTAGGCTTTTTATGGAGTAAGTGGGTTAAATACTAGGTGCCTTTATCATCTATGTATATCAAATCAAAAGTGTGGTCTCGACATGTATAAACGAGGCAAGTTCTAGAATAACAGTTTAAAGTTGACACACTCATAATCAATAAAGTGAGCATGAAAAAGAATATATGCTCTATAAGGCTCAAAATCTCACAAAAATTATGGGTGTTTTTGACATCAATCCTTATAAATTCCAAATTTTAAGGTAATACTCAAATTTAGTTCAACGACCCATCAATTTTAATTTTTAGAAAGTAGACTTACCATGCTTGATTTTCCAGTATTCTTCAAATTTAATCATCAATGCACAATTAACTATGACTTACTCTAAAACATATCAATAAAAATCATAAATCATTAGATATTTCATCCTAATTAGTAATATGAGAAAAATACTTTCGAATTAAGACTAAATTCTGGATTTTGAGAATAATGCAAAAAGTTTGACACTTTTACCCCCCACACTTAAGATGTACAGTGCCCTCAATATACAAAGATGAATAATGACAGTTATGGGATAAATCAAAAGATAAGGGGTAAAGTGACTTCCTGATTTTTGGATGGCTCCGGGAATTGGCAGTGGTCGTGGTAGAAGGTAGTTGGAGGAGGCGGTGGTGGCGTTTTCTATGGTCCTGGTGGGGTGGCTACCAACGATCTCTGCACTAGATGAAGAAATTGGGGCGCTTGTAGAGAATTAGCCAGGGATTATTAAGACATATTTAAAATAAACTAAGTATATACATGAAGAAAAGAAAGAAGACGAGAATTAAAATTGAAAACAATCTAAAGTGAAAATAAAAATAAATGGACTGTTAAGTCCTTATTGAAGGATGGTTCGCAAGTGGGTGTGGATTCTAGGGCGACGGAGGTGCTGGTGGTGGTCATAGTGGCGTGATTCCCAAGCACCTTTAGAATATAATACTAAGAAATTAAATTAAAATAAACTAAACTAAGCATAAGATTGTTAAAGAGAAGGAAATTGAAGCAAAAAAGAAAACAAAAACTATATGGTCTCAAAGACCCTTGGCTTGTTGTTTGAATGAAGCGGCCGGTATGAACTTATGTAGATCGATTCCCCATAGGGAGATTATGCTTGCCTTCTTTCGCTTCTTTGGCATGGTTTTGGTGTTGCTCAAGAGTCTTGACACTTTTTCTAAAGGAAGAAATAAAATTTTGAAGGAAAAAGAAAGAAGAAAGAAGAACTAGAATGGGAAGAAGAGGAAGGGCTGTGGGGTTTAAATAGTATTTCAAATTTGGCATGTTCCCACGCCCGTGGTTCAAGGGTGTGTCGATTCACACGGTCGCCTCGCACGGCCGTGGTAGGGAGCATGTTGCATTGCCCACGCCTGTTCTTAATGTGCCATGCCCGTGCCTGAGTAGTCAGTGTCGACCACGGTCGCGTCGCACGGCTGTGGGTATAGGCGTGTTGAGTCTCCCACGCCCGTTTCTCAGTCAGCCATGCCCATTGGGAGATAGTCAGTAGCTTTACACAGTTTAGGGGCATGGCCGTGCTAATCTGTCGGTGCCCGTGGGGAAGGGTGGTTGGGCCCATGACGTCTGACGGTGGTTGGCTTGAATTGCACAGCCTCTACTCTATCAGTGCGATGGTTCGGTGGTCCACACGGCCACGGATACGACCGTATGTAAGTTCGTATGTCCTGGAAATCTATACTTTTGTGTTAGTTTAAAAATAAATATTTAGAAGAGAAAGATGAAAAGAAAAGACTGAAAATAAATTTGAAAATAAATTGAATTAGTGCTCGGGTTGCCTCCCAAAAAGCGCTCGTTTATAGTCTTAAGCTAGACTGTCCTCGTATTTGAAATTTTAGGGAGGTTTAAAGGTTTGAATATCTTTCCTCATGCTCACAGTTCTATTTTTGTGACAAAGTTGAAGTCGAGAAGCGTTTACCTTGAAATTGCCAAATATTGGATTGCTTACCTCGACTATTTCGTGTGGGAAGATATCGTGTACCTTAAGAAGAATTTCTCCCTTTGTCCTCAGGTCCGTTGAGGTGATGTGGGGATCGACTTTGTCTAACAGTACCTGGTCTCCAATTTTAAAGTGATTTGATGTCCCTACGAGCTTTTCTGGTGGTTCCTCTGGTTTTACTTCTTGTGGATCCGGCTTTTCTTTGACTTGTATCTTCTGCTCTTCTAAATCGTCGACCTTAAGGTTTTATTTCTTGTGTGATTCTTCTTTGTCGATTTGGGGGCTATGAGTTGGCTCAGGTTTGATGCCTTGTGATGTTTCTTGTAGTGAAGGTTGAACAATTTGATTATCTATTGAAGTGACTTTCTTACCTTCATCATCCGTTGTTCTGGCTGAGTCGAGAGCTTGAAGCTTAATCAATTCATCTCCTACGCGAAGTATGAGTTCACCTGTGGCAATATCAATTTTAGTTCTAGTAGTTGCTAGGAAAGGTCTTCCTAGAATTAAGGGGATTGAATTATCTTCATCCATGTCAAAAACAACAAAATCAACTGGGAAAACAAATTTATCGATTTTTACAAGAACATCTTCAATAATGCCCCTAGGAATTCTAACAGTTTTATCAGCTAGTTGAATACACATCCTAGTTTGTTTGGGCTTCCCTAAACCTAGTCGTTTAAACAATGTATAAGGCATGACATTTATACTTTCCCTTAGATCAGCTAACGCATTATCAATAGTTAAACTACCAATTAAGCATGGAATCGTAAAACTCCCTAGATCTTTTTGTTTCTACAGTAGTCTATTCTGTAACATTGCTGAGCATGTTGCATTTAGTTCCACGTGGTGCTCTTCATCTATTTTGCTTTTGTTTGTCAAGAGTTGTCTCAAAAATTTCCTCGAGTCTAGCATCTGGAAATGAGCTTCAAGAAGGCGTAAGTTAATATGCAATTTCTTTAAAAGTTTAAGAAACTTACCGAACTGTTCCTCTGAATCATCTCCTTTCAATGCTTTGGGATAAGGTATGCGAGGTTTTTATTCTTTGATTATTGGTTTTGGCTTTTCGTATGCTACCTCTATTTTACCTTTTTCTTCATTGGTTTCTTGTGCCGTGGTGGGCTCGTCTACCTTTGTACCCTTTTGAGATGTGATGGCTTGGATCTATTTTTGGGTTTATTTCTGTGTTGCTTGGTAGACGTCCTTGTTAATGTTTAGAAATTAGCTTTTTGAGATGTTCCACTGACCTAGTAAGTTCTCCAACTTGATTCTCAATCCCTTTGATCGATTTTTGTTGTTCATCAAGTGTTGCTTCAGTCTTTTGGAAACAAGAATTTGTGGCTGCCATGAATTTTGTCAGCATCTCTTCGAGGTTTGATTTCTTCTCTTATGGATATGGCTGATTTTGATAATTTGGAGGAGGTTGCTGCCTTTGATTTCCTTGATTTCCTTGTCCTCCCCACGAAAAATTTGGGTGGTTCTTCCAACCTGCGTTATAAGTGTTACTATAAAGATTATTATTGGATCTGAAATTGTTACCTATATAGTTTGTCTGCTCCTGTTCTGCTCTTGGTTGGTAGGGTGGGTACTCAAGATTTGCCACATTTCGCATTGCATTACTAGATGTACCTGCGAAGAACATAAATTATCAAACTTTTTATTCATCATCTCCACCTGTGTTGACAGCATTGTTACTGCGTTTTTGTTAAAAACTCCAGCTAATTTTGTCGGTATGGCCCTTGTAATTTTCCATTGATAGGTATTCAACGACATCTCTTCAATAAAGTCATAAGCAGCTTCAGGAGTTTTGTTATTCAAAGTTCCACTGGCTGATGAGTTAATCATTTGCCTCGTTGAAGAATTCACACCATTGTAAAAAGTTTGGACTTAAAGCCACAAAGGTAATTCGTGGTGTGGGCATCTTCTCAGGAGACCCTTATATCTTTCCCATGCATCATATAATGTTTCTGCATCATTCTGCACAAAAGAAGATATGTCATTCCTAAATTTGGCCGTTTTGGCTGGTGGAAAGTATTTTAAAAGAAAATTTTCAATCATTTGATCACATGTGGTGATTGACCCTCGTGGTAACGAGTTCAACCACTGCTTTGCTTTATTCCTTAATGAAAAGGGAAATAACCGAAGACGTATGACATCGTCAGAAATGCCATTTATTTTGAAGGTATCATAGAACTCTAAGAAATTAGCTATATGAGTATTTGGGTCTTCGTCCTACAAACCATCAAATTGAACAAACTGTTGAATCATTTGTATTGTGTTAGGCTTTAATTCAAAATTGTTAGCAGCTATAGCAGGCCTGACAATACTAGATTCTGCTCCTGTCAAATTAGGTTTAGCATAATCATACATAGTACGCAGAGCATTCTATTCTTGCACATTTGGCGGTGGATTGTTTTCGTCCATCCCTTCAGTAGGATTGAATCTGTCTTGTTGTTCTTCTCTTTGGTAGTCTAGAGCATGTCTAGTTTCTCTGCGATTTCTACGAGCGGTAGCTTCAATGTCACTTTCGTACGCTAAAGGTCCTCTCAGGTTCCTTCTAGTCATAAACTAGAGGTACCCGCTAGGAGAAGAAAGAAAGAAATTTAGTGTAAATAAAAATTTAACCTAAACTAAAAATAAAAGTAAATTACGAAAAAATAATAAAATAATGGCAAAGTAATAGAAATAGAGCTTTCTTAATATTTTAGTGTTCCCCGATAACGGCGCTAAAACTTGATCGTGTCAAACAGTCAAGTTTTAATATTTATAAAGAATGATCGAACCTGTAGAATAACTATGACAACGATTGAGGCAAGTGCACCTATCGAACAATAGTATAGTTTAGGCAAGATTATTTTATCGAACCCAAGGAACCTAAAAGTACTACTACTCACTTTCTTTTTATTATTTAGCCTAAAATATGGAGTGATTGGTTTATTAATCTAAAACTAACGAAAAAAAATAAACTAGATGCAAAGACAAAAGAATGAAACTTTGGGAAAAGACTGTGGAAAAACTCAGGAAGAATCCACCTATGACTTCTCTTGTTATCTAACTTTTAATTCATATGAATTCTTTACTTAGCTTGATCAGTGAGACTCTCTAACCTATATTAAACCCTCTCTCGAGGTGAATAACGTCTAACCTTAGGTTAATTAGTCAAACTCTCGTTCTCTTATAATAACCCCCTAAGGAAGCAGTAAATCGACCATTGGACTCCCATATTAGGTTTCACCCTAATCCAGCAAAATCTCGTCACCGTATCTCTAGGCGTGTGATCAACTCCGCTTAATTATGCTAGATCTACTCTTAGGCAGGGTCTATTCCTCCTCCACCTAAGCATATTAGATTAAATTAAGCAACATAATCGAGAACAAAATAAGTACTTATCATATAATTTAGAAATCAAATAACAAAATCCATCATAGGTTTCATCCCCTTCAGGTATCTGAAGGGTTTAGTTCATGACAAAATAAGAAAACATCTCAAGAGAAAAGATAAAACAAAACATAAGAAATCCCTAAAACCCCCTAAAGGAATTGAAGAGGAGATCCTCTGTCTTGAGTAGAACTCCGACTTCTTGAGATGGATCAACTGGCTATCTTCGAGTAATTCCCTGAATAAAAGCTCTGGCAGAAAACTTCTGCCTCAAACTTCCTTTTCTAGAACGGCTGCTTTGGATTGTTTATATAGGCTCTTTAGATGCTTTACTTGGCTCCTAAGTACCTCCTTCAAGTAGAATTACTATTAAGGAGTTTAAGTAGACTTAGGAGTATGTTTCTTTGGCTTCAAGCATCCAAATCTGAGTGAAATTACTCATTCCCGTGGCAAGGGCATGCCCTTGGCACACGCCTGTGTAAGTCGAGGCCAGACCGTGTTGGAATTTTGTTGATGTGGCTCGGTCGTGTAAATCGGGGTAAGGCCGTGTTCTAAATAAATGGCAAGGCACGACCGTGTGGCTTGAAGTCCAGGTCGTGTCGATTTCTTGGTTGGCCCAATTTGGTCCGTTTTAAGCCCGTTTTACGTTTTTTTATCCTTAGGTACTTTCCTGAGTATAAGACATGAAAAGAAAGGATTAAGAGCACCTTTTTACATAAATCAGGGATAAATCATTCAAAAGCATACTAAATGTGGGATTAAAATATGTTACTTTTACGGTTTATCAATTTGTGTATCATCTCATATTACAGTGGTGGAGATTTGATTTTAGGCAAGCCTATGGGATTAACTTTTAGATTTGACTTATGAGTCCTCTTTTCCTGAACCTTAAATGGTTCGAGTGATTTGAGTGAATCTTTTGTGAGGATGTCAATCCTTGTCAGTTTTGAAATAAAGGTAATCATTTAGATAAGGGGAGACACCTACATTTTCGTGATACAAATGTATGACTTATATTGTTTGAATCTTTAGGACTCTTTGAGTTAAATTATCCATGTATAAATTATCTATGAATTATGATGAGACATTGTTGATTGGAATTATGAATTTTGGAAAGTTTGTTTTAATTGTAAGAAGAGAATTTTGCTTGAGGACAAGCAAAAGCTTAAGTGTGGGGGTATGTGATAAACTGTAAAAATAACATATTTTAATCCCACATTTAGCATACTTTTGGATGATTTATCCCTTAATTTATGTAAAAAGGTGCTCTTAATCCTTTCTTTTCATGTTTTATACTCAGGAAAGCATCTAGGGATGAAAAGAATGAGAAACGGGCTCAAAACGAACCAAATTGGGCCAAATAAGAAATCGGCACAGCCTGGCCCAAGACCACACGGCCGTGCCTCCCTAATTTACTCTAACATGGCCTGGGCCCCGAAACACATGGGCGTGTCTCTTCAGAAGACTCAACCATGA
This sequence comes from Gossypium rotundifolium, assembly GCA_025506655.1. NCBI lineage: Eukaryota > Viridiplantae > Streptophyta > Magnoliopsida > Malvales > Malvaceae > Gossypium > Gossypium rotundifolium. Next base: position 56,472,726 of record CP106725.1, read on the forward strand.
CCTGAAATCGATTCACACGGGCGTGTGCCATGGTCGTGTCCCTATCGCGGCAAAGTGTAATTTCATTCGGAATAGGGTACTTAGAGGCAAAGAAACACATTCCAAAGCCTATTCAAACACCCTAGTAGGAATTCTACTCAGATTAGGATACTTAGGAGGCCAAGTAAAGCATTCTAAGAGCCTATATAAACACCCTAAGCATAACCTTCAAGGGGCGGTTAGCTAGGCCAAGGAGCCAAGCCGAAAAGGTCAGATTTGTGGGAATCACTCAAAGATAGCCAATTGATCCATCTCAAGAAGCAAGAATTCTACTCAAGACGGTGGATTTCTCCTTCAATTCCTTCAGAGAGTTTTAGGGATTTCTTATGTTTTGTTTTATCTTTTCTTCTAAGTTGTTTTCTTTTATCGTTATGAACTAAACCCTTCAGATACTTGGAGGGGATGAAACCTAAAACAGATCTTGTTATTGTTTTCTGAACTATATGATAAATATTTGATTCGTTCTTAATTATGTGTGCTTAATTCTTGTGTTAATATTTTCGGGATATTGATTCAAGTTAAATGTGTTTAGGTGGTGGAGTTAAAGTCCCTGTCTAAGAGTAGATCTAGCATAATTAAGCGGAGCTGATCTCACGCCTAGAGATAGGGTGACGAGATTTTGTCAGATTAGGGTGAAACCTAATATGGGAGTCTATAGATCGAGTTAATGGAATTCTAGGGGTTTTAATTAGAAAGAGATTTCAATTAATCAACCTAGGGTTAGACATTATTCGCCTTGAGAGAGGGTTTAATATAAATTAGGGAATCCTACGGATCAAGTCAAGTGAATAAATCGTCTAGTTCAGAGTTAGATAAAAGTGATGTAACATCCTAAAATTCGAGAATTTTATGTTTTATATTATACCATGCTATAGGCTAGTTAAGAGTGTTAATTGTGTATGTTTAGAGGTCCTAAGAAGGCTTGGGGTTAAGTTGGGCCTTAGTAGAATTTTTTTGTTTAAGCACTTAAGGGGGAGAAGGAAAATTGGCATCAAGACTTAAGGAAATAAGTGTGTATTTTGCTAGCACAAGAGGAGCTAGTAGCAAGGTGGTGAGGCGTCACATGAAGGGGCTTAAGGGGTGGAGTTCGAATCCCACCTATTGCAAATTTTTTATTTATTTTTTTGTGCTTTTTTTTCCAAAGTATCGACCAAGACTTTAAAGAAGGAAAGGAAGACTTTTTATTGATGGAAAGAACACTATGGAGAAGTGTAAGGAGGAGATTAAGGAGAAAATAAGGAAAGAAGTAAAAGAAAGAGATAATGGGGGATATATTGGCTGAATTTTTGGAAGGAGCTTGGGAAAGAATTTCTGGTCAACCTTTACCTTTATGGTGTTAGAGGTATACGATTTTGGTAAAGGGAATTAGGGAGCCGAATTTTTATAGCCTATTTGAAGTTTGTGCATGAAAGGTTTTGTTTCTTTTAAACATTTTAGTACTTTCTTTTCCAACCTTTTTCCTTTGTTTGGCCGAAACACTCAAGCCAATTTGTTCACATTTTCCTTTGTTTTTTCGAAACACTCAAGCCATTTTGCTCTTCTTTTCTTGTTTTTTTTCTCACCGTTCCTCCTATCTTTCTTTCTTCTTTCCTTAGTCAACCATATTTGGAGGGCGAATCTTCCTCTTTTCTTTCTCTCAAAGTAGCTGAATCCTCTTAGCCATTATCTCTTCTCCATTCTTGTGTATTGGACATTTCTTCCTTGGTTGAATCGGGTAAGCAACTTCACTCTATTTCTTGCATCTTCTTTTCTCCCTAGCCGAATGTGTGTCCATCATTATTTGGTGGTTTCACTTTGTTTCTAAACTGACACATTAATCCTTTCTACTCCCTCATTTCATGATTATCTCATTTTTGTAGTGCTTTAATAGGTTGGCCGAATATCACACCCTTGCCGATTCATCTTTAGCCGTAAGCCCAATCGATGGAAGTCGAATCTATCATCGTTAAGGTAAGGAGTTTCTTTATGGTTCATTTCAAACTCTCTCTCATTGCTCGGTTATTTTGCTGATCGGATCGAAAGTTATGTCTAATCATTTATTCTAGGGATGAAATCACTCGTTTTTCTCTACTCGTTGGTCTTTCAGAAGTAGTGGTAAGCCGAAACATTCTCCTTAGTCTTACTTTCATTGTAGTATTATTCTAACCGAGACTTTTTCAATGGAGGCAAGTGGTAGTGATACTAAAGGAAAATCGATAGGAGGGCAAAAAGGGAGTGGACATGAAATCTCTACTCCCAAGTTCAAACGTAGGGCGGTATCGGCAGTTCGGGATTTCCACCGGGTTGTAGACCATCATCCAGTGAGAGTAGACAAATCGTAGTTGTTCGCGATACTAAAGGTAAGCATTGTTAGATCGTTGATTTATATTTGGATTAAGAAAATGTCTTTTTAGTTAATCGAGTGTTATGGTGTCATAGGTGCTGACGATCAAGAAGGTTTAGTCCTTGCCGTAATCAGGTATGTAATCTCACAACGAAATCCCGTAGATTCGTGATTCACTATTATGTTGAAAACTAGATCGTTATTGCTACAAATCTAATAATCGTAATATGGCATGAATCGAGTAACTTGCTTAATCAACGCTATTTCTAAATATCTGTCAAAATCAATATTAAATTGCTAAATTACGAAAATGCCCTATGGGTCGATTTACCAAAATGCCCCTATGGGCTGATTTGCTAGAATGCCTTAGTGGGTCGAATTATTAAATTGATTTAATGGACCGGTTCACCGAAATAATTCACTAGATTAATAGTGGTTATATATATGTAGATATTTAATTATGTATATCGCATTTTACATTTTGCATGGGATGGGAAAAATTGTATGGAGAGTAGTGTAACCTGGTGGCATAGCCACAATTTTATTTATTAATGTGCTTAAATTATGATTTCAGTGTCTTGACCAAAATAATAATATATTATAGTAGCTTGACTGCAAATTTGGTGTGAGCGGCGGGGTGGGTTGACTTGATCCCCATAGGTGTGATTGGCTGGTCGGGAGTGTGATGGATGGATGGGTTGGGTTGCATTCATTCCATTTAATTATCACTTTGTAAATGGGTTTAGGCCCAAGATGTTTCCTATGCGAGTTCAGGCCTAGTGGATGACGGTAAGGAGGGATTATACACTACGTTCTAGTAAACTCACCCCTTCTTTTTACTCCTTGCAGGTAATGCTCAATGACGAGGACTTGGGGCCATGGATGACTTGGTGGAGGCCATACTTTTGGAATGATATTTTGAACTTTAGTAAATTTCTTTTCTACTTTATTTTGTTACTTTTACTATTTTGGGTTTAAAGTTGTAATAAGGCCTCTGGGATTTTATTTTGGTTTTTATGTTTGACTATTTATTATCTTTCGTGGATTAATTTAAACGGGGATTTTCTGAAATCATAAACAACGGTTTTTCATAAAATTTATCAACAAACAGATTTCGTAACAAATATGTACGAATAATTTAACTTGGGTTTTCCTTCGAATTATCAACATTATTTTCAAAAATCACGGTTTAAAAGTTCATTAGTTCGATTTTCGATTTATCAATCAACCTCTCGAAATTAGTAGTTTTTCTAACGAATATTTATACACCAAACTTGTTTTCTTAAATATAATTAAATAATGTCAACTTTATTAAAAATCACAAGCTCTTTATACATTTTCTTCATGTGACATACCAGATTCGGTCATACCGCATGGGACGAGTTTGAGGTGTTACAAGTGAAGTCTAGGTGGATTCTTCCTAAGGGCATCGTCTTAATCAACTGAGTTTTCCCAACAGCATTTCCCCAATTCATTCTTTTTGTCTTTTTGTCTTTAGCTTAGTAGTTAGTTAATTTAGATTAAACAATCAATCACTTAATATTTAGGCTAAATAATAGAAAGAAGGTTAGTATTAGTACTTTTAGTTCCTTTGGGTTCGACAATCCGGTCTTGGCTAAGCTATACTACTATTCGATAGGTGCACTTGCCTTAAATCGTTGTCAGAGTTAGTTTCCAGGTTCGATCATTCTCTTTATAAATTTGAAAACTCGACAAAACAACGATCAGTAGTTAGGTAGCACTCACTAGGACATAGATGCCTCTGTAATGGAAGATATGTCCTTAAACTTCCAACATTGTATAGTTGTTCAATTCTTTCTTGATTGTCATACTTGCCATGAAAGTAAGACGAGTGGAAAGCATTACTGTATTCCTTAGAATGCTTGTCATTGCACTGCAATGTAAAACACAAATCTTCTACAGCCCATTGCGCCAGATCACTGATTAGATCATGCATAAAAAATCTTAATTTATCCTCAGTTGATTGTTGAAACAATGACTTGCGACATAGTTCTGGAAAGTACTCGTGACCGAGATCCTTGCTTTGTTAGTTCTCTTCTCCCTACTCAATCAAACCTTCGATCATCCATAACAAGATTAGCTTTATCTTTTCAAATTCATACTTTTTCAATATAGAATAGTAGGCAAAGCACAATTTTAGATGTGAAGCTAGATAATGGTAGCTCAATCTCAACATCGGGACGATATGAGTATCTTCTTCAACATGTAAACTCCATAGGTTTCCATTTAGTATATTCTTCTATTCATCTCTTTCTTCAAAATTCAGAAGGCCACCAAGAACCATAGTTTCCAATGAGGAGCCTCTACATTTCTTAATAACGTTTTGGTGAACCCGTCCAAATTTTGACTAATGTCAAAATCTATGTTTGGAAGTGCATGATCTACAAACAAAGACCAAAAATCATCATATGTTAGAGGATTTAGCTTCAAATATTTAGGGGCTTCCATTATCACACCAACATTTCAGTTAGTGTAATCACAATGACCTTACTTCCTGGTGCTCCAGCCATAAATGCAAACTGCAGGCCTTCCCAATGATCAACAATATTATTTCTTTGGGCATTGTCAAGAATAAGAAAAAATCTTTTTTGAGAGAACTGTCTTCTTAAAGTAAGTTGAGCATTAAGCTGATATTCCCTGCAATACCACTTTTTCATGTTCAATAGAGTTTCATTATCTACATCAAGGTCATCATATGATTGATCAACCCAGACTTTTGGATCAAAACCTTTGCATGCCACATCTTTGTAAATAAGGTGAGCAAATGTTGTCTTACCAACCCCATCCATCCCAACAATGGGTATTATGGAAAAATTGTCATCACTTGGTCTGTCCCTTGTCATCAATTCAAGTATCTTCTTTTTTTTGTATCTTTACCATAGACACAAAGCTTTGTTGGGAAACATGAGTTTAATGGCTTTTTTTTTTGTGCCTTAGAAGACATTATTCCAAAAAGCTGCTTTTCTAATATGAGTTTAATACTGCTATTTGAGATGTATTGTAATTGGGTAGTGATGGAATCTATCCTGGACCCAGTACTAACATCAAATTGAACAACTATTGCATTCAAACAAGTGAAATGACTAGGGAATTGATCATGTACCACATTAGAGATAGCTTGACGTTGTGCCATTAGCTTGCACCTTAGAGATTCAATGGAAACTTCATCCACTGTATCTTCCATATCATAAACCAAATCTCTAAGATCAAACACCCAGATTTTGACAGTTGCATCGGTTAGCTACTTTTTCTTTGCATCTTTTAGCACACACTGAATGGTTAACAACATTTGTTGGGGTTTTCATAGCAACAAAAGAAGAGAACAATACATTGAGCAAAACAGGAAGAAACAAAGAACAATTAACTTGCTCACAAACATGCAACAAGGAGGCATTCAACACTATACTTGCTCACAAATGTGCAGCAAAGAAGTAATCTGCTTACTCAAAACTGATCTGCTTACTCATTCAATATGATAACAATACATTTATGGTCAAAATACATCACCAAATATTCAACTAACCCTACTAATCAGTATTGGGAATATTAAAACATTGCTTGTACATATGGGCTAAGCTGACTTATCAACTTAATCATCACCTAAACCCATCAAAACATTAACAACTAAGTTCATTTTCAACCAAACTAAATTGCATTACAACTAAAATAAAAATATATTACTGCAGCATGCATACAAGCTGTATGCACTCAACAAAATCATCATAGCAACATGCATTTTTAACAAAATCATAACAGCAGCATGGTTGGCCTTTTTTCAACAACATTTTCTCCACTTGTTCAACTTTTCTTGGATACCTCCATGGAATCTAAAGTCCATCAACTCACCAGATGCCAAACTGTTAAGTAGAAACTGAAGCAACCTTATGAGAAAGGGTTCTCTTGCAACTATGTTTTCCTTGGATTAAATGAGTTGAAAATGAAATTGCCATGCTATGATGCCTTTTTTGAGAAGAAATGAGCTAGGAGGGTATAATAAAATGAGAAGATTTAGTTTTTCCTTCTTCTTGTTATTAGCTGGCTGAAGCTGGAGAAAGTCAAATTAATATATTGTAATCATATGGTGCATTAAACAAAAGGAAAATGGCATCATCATCAACGTATTAAACTCAACGAGTATAACACAGTTTTGGATGATTGAGACATCATCAAATTTTTTTGAAGTCAACATAAACATGGGTTTGAAGTGAATCAACTAAAATAACATGGATGCAAGAGGCAGTTGGTTCACGGGCTTTGCAAGAAATGTTAGTAGCAACTTAGTCTTCGACACTGAGTTATGAGGAATTATAGATGGCCTATCGGTAGCTTGGTCTTTAGGTGTATGACGTATGTTGAGATTGTAAACTTAGCTGCGATTAATTTGATCAAAAAAGGCCAGGGTGTGGTATCCCTGAATGCATTAGTTTGTCTAATCAGGACTTGGTTTTCCAAAGATTGGGAAATGCAACTAAAACACATGTTGCTTCAAGAGAGGGTAATAGAGCTGATGATGCTATGGAAAATTTAGCAATGGATATGAGCTTTGATTCCACATTTTTGAATCACCACCAAGAGAGTTGCTTCAAGTGCTAACTGATGATGCGAAGGGAATGGTAGTTCTCAGGGCAATGGCAACTGAGTTTTTTTTGTTTATTTTCTTCATTACCAATATATATGGATGTCCCTACTACATAAAATCCAAGTCAAAATTGTAAAGTCTATAGAATCACATGTTTGTTTACAATATTCTCAATAGTTTCGAAATTGTAAAGCCTCAAATATCTACGATAGTATATCTTCAACTTGTACACCAACGCACCAAACAAGAAACAATGGTTATCAAATAGGGGATTACTCAAGAACCTATCTATCTATAGTAATAGATATTAACAAGAGGAAATTGCTGTAACACCCCTCACCCGTATTCATTGTCGGAATAGGGTTATAGAGCATTACTGGACTATGAAACAATTAACAACTATTTAACATACATTTGATCAATTCAATCATTCATCATTCAATCTCAATCAATTTGTCCCTATTAAGAGCCTACAAGGCCTGAGACATGCTTTATAAATGGTTTGGGACTAAATCGATAACTCGGTAAATTTTTCAACACTTAGCAAATTTTTCTTCAAATCTGGGGACACACGCCCATGTGACTAGGCCGTGTGCCTCACACGGCCAGCAGACATGCCCGTGTGAAAATAGGGGGTACATACTGACTTGGGTCACATGGCTAACCACACGCCTGTGTGTCTAGCCTGTGTGCCCTTCCAAGTGGCCACACACGGCCGTGTGTCAAGCCGTGTGTTAGGCCATGCCAAACCTATAAGGTATATTGACTTATGCAATACGGCCAAGTCACACGCCTATGTGCTAGGCCGTGTGCCAATTAGGGGGTATACTGACGTACCACACGGCCAAGGCACGCCCGTGTGTGAGAACGTGTGGAGCATACTGACTTCATTTCAATTTCAACACCAGGGGACACACGGCCGTGTAACATGACCGTGTGTCACACACGACTGAGACACACGCCCGTGTCTCTGCCCATGTAGACAAAAATTGGCTATTTACCTACACAAGCACAAATGGTACCAATTCAAGGCACTAATATACATCTAAATACCATCAACCAATGATCAAATCATACCCTTTCTTTACCATCAATACAATTTACAAATATGCTACAATTTGCCATCTAATTTCATACCTAATTCACATATTCAATTAAATCAACTAAACCATTACATACATAAATTCTCAAGCATCAATTTTCAGACACATAACTTCCCGTATTACCTAATATTATTAAGCATTATAAATTCAACTTCAACCATACAACATAAATCAATTACCAAACTCAAAATAGGACCATTTTCACATTTGTAAACATCATCAATTTCATTATCATAAGCCAACTCAAATGGCCCAAAATACATGTTCATCAAACATATCAAAATGACTCAAGCCTATAGATGCCATAAACTATATATACACAACTCAAAAGTACCAAGTAGATGGTTGGATAGTGTGACGTAGTCTCTGATGATCCCTGAATCCGAGCTAGCTTTGAATTCACTATAAAACACGGAGAAACAAATAGGGTAAGATATAGAGCTTAGTAAGTTCGTACTAAATATACTCAACAATTCATAATACACAAATCATCAATTTGAATTAATTAACATCTAAATCATGATAACCAAAAAAAATTTTTCATATTTATTCATGTGCTTATATACAAATTCATAACTTCTTCTATTTGGATCTCTTACTTTACATGTACGTACATGTACAAATTCATAACGAACTCATACCTTTTCGTAATACTGTCGAATACTCAATATCTCACACACTAAGTGCCAATGCATAGTCGAAGCTATTATAATCTTGCACACTAAGTGCTTTACATAGCCAAAGCTATCTCGATCTCACACGCTAAGTGCCATATATAGCCAAAGCTATTCCGAATCGTACATTAAGTGCCATATATAGCCTAAGCTATTTCGAATCGCACACTAAGTGCCATATATAGCCGACTCGTTGTCAAACATAAATACAATCTCATATACACAATTTATGTAATATCAAAGCATTTAAAGCATAATTTTTATAATGCTTATTACATACGAACTTACTTCGGATATTAAAATGGCGAATCGAGTCGTTTAGTAGATAACCTTATCTTTTCCCCGATCCAAGTCCGTATTTCACTTTTCTTAATCTAAATATATTCAAGATTAACTTATTTAATCATCCATTAATTCAATTTAGTCCAAATCACACTTAACATATTTACACTTCTACCCCGCATATTTTACATCTTTCGTAATTTAGTCCTTATTACACAAAATCACAAAATCATGAAATTCAAGACTAATCCATGCTAGCCAAAATACCATTATACCCTTAGCAGCCCATATTTTTCATTTATTTCACATTTTAACCACTAACTTTACACATTTCTCAATTCAATCCCTATTTTGCATTTTCACTAAAAATCACTTAACAAAACTTGTATATCTATTAACAAACATTCATAATCTATCAAAAAACTTCAAAACACATGCTATTTCATCAATGAAAACATCTAAAATCTTTAACAGTTTTGTAAAATAATCCCTGGGCTAGCTAGTACTAGATGCAACGATCACAAAAACATAGAAATCACTAAAAAGGGGGCAAAACACATACCTAATTGCTTGGATTTACTTGGCCAAATGAAGAACCCTAGTTTCTTCTATTTGTCCTCTTCAATTTCGGTTAGCAAGGATGATAATGGACACCATTTTATTATTTTGTTTTTATTTATCTATTGTTATTAACATTTTACTTAATTAACCTTACTTAATAAACATTAAAAACATATATTATATGTCCAATATTGTCGACTCAAAATTTTAAAGGTTCAATTACCATTTAAGGCCACCATATTTAAAAACCAAAGCTATTTGACACCTTAGATTAATAGAACATGCATTTTACACTTTACGAGATTTAGCCCTTTTTATCAAATTGACCATTTAAATAATTAAATTTCTTCACGAAATTTTCACACATACATGCTATCATGCTGTAAACATTAAAATAATAATAAAATAAATTTTTGACCTCAGATTTGTGGTTTCAAAACCACTGTTATGATTTGACCAAAAACGGGCTATTACAATGGCCATACAATTGTAATGCTCACCACCAAGCTGGTGTCTATAATCTAGTACACCAGAGATACTATAATGCACCAACATACGGTTTACTAACTTAATAAGCATTAACATAATTTCATTAAATAGCACAAGCATCCTTCCATGCATTTAGATTATATCAATACCTATAAAAATAAATTGCAGCCCATTTAAAGGTTACAAGGAAAAATTAGAGCCAATTCAGTAATAATGTCCTACCACACTCACCACATTATGAGGTCTAAGTATCAAGCCAACAACGTATAAGTGAAACCCTCTATATTTTTTCGTAGAAGAGAACATATGTTTGGTCATGCAACACCTTGCTTGTCCAAATGGCCGTGATAGAGGAATCATCAAATCACAACCATTGGCCATTCAGATATCGAGCATCAGCTGTGTAATGGCCCTTAGAGGGATCTATACCATGATAGGTTATTGTAGCGACAAGTTTGTATTTTTGACCTAACAATAAACATTGAATATAACACTTATTAGCTAGGGGAAACAATAAACAATGTACCAGATAGATACTACAGTAAAAGGTTTGAAGCCAGTCAGATACTCAATTTCGACCAATAGCTACTTTAATTTTTTCAGAATGAAAATTTTGTGCTTCGCAGAGTAACACGATTAAAAAGTTAATAAATAGTAGCATAATTAGATAACAAAGTTCGAAACTATTGAGGTTTTTTAGCAACAAAGAACAAACACTAGAGAGAAATAAAAGCATTAACCAACAAAAAATGAAGTGAATTTAGCACACGATTTCATTAAGAAAAAATATTTCTTAAGTTACAAATAAAAAATACTAAACTTGCAACTACTCCCACTAACATTGGGAATTGCATTAAATTACTTGTACACTTGAGTAAGCTGAGTTATCAGTCAAGTCATCAACTATACACTTAACAAATTAACTAACAAGCTTTCTTACATCATCAAAACAAATTACAAAGAAAATAGATTAGTTTTCTTATTACAAAAGCTTTAACAGTAAAGTTGAGCACCAAAAAAAAAACTTCTTGCTACTGTATTGTTGGCCAACATTTAACACTCCTTGTTGGCCTCTATGCATTAGACAACAATGCTTTTTCTCAACTCTCGAACCTTGCAGTACCAAGGGACTTAGTTAAAATGTCAGTAAACAAGTCTTTTGAAATGAAATGGATCAAGTTGACTTCCTTTGATTGCTCAACTTCCTTTATCTATCTTGATTTTAGTTTCTTCCCCTTGACCTAAATTCAAATCAGATAAAAGCTTTCCTAGCCAAATGGCTTGATTAACAGTTGCAACAGCCGCAATATACTCTACTTCTGCTATTGATTGTGCCACTGTTTGTTGCTTTTTCTAGCCCCAACAAAAAAATTCTGAGCCTAGAGTAAAAAAATACCTTGAGGTGCTCTTCATATCATCAACCAAGCCAATCCAGTCACTATCTGAATATCCAACTAGCTTAAGCTCTTCAGTATTCACAATTTTCACCCCTTAATTGAGAGTTCCTTTAACATATCTCAGGACCCTCTTAGTTGCTTTGAAATGAGAAACATTTGTAATATCCTGAATTAATGGGCCTATGCGCCGAGTGTGTGTATATATTTAAGGTGTTAATTTAACTGTTAGGGGTCCAAGTTCGGCTCAAAATGTGGTCAAGGCCTTGGTGAATTCTTGCATGGGCATTATAAGGTTTAAAAGGTGGTATCTGTGTTTAAAATATCAAAATGGGCTTGTGGCCCAGTGGTCAGTGATGCCACTTAGGGAGCAAGGAGGTGACGCCATACAAGGGGAGTAAGGGGCCCAAATTTAAGTTTAAGGAAGCCCAATCTCTTTTAATTTAAGTTAGTTAATTTTTGGCATTAGGGTTAGGTGGAGTGGATGGCTGCAAGGCTCAAATGTAGGAGGATATATGTATAGGATAATGTAGATATTATAGTTGATAATATGAAAGATACAAGGGGAAAAAGATAGGAGCTATCTGGAAGGCTAGGTGTTTGCCGAATTCCATCACCTAGAGGAGTGAAGAAATTGGCTTCTTTAATGGCAGGAGGTGTCAAAATTTCCATTCTATTTGATTAATTGATTGGTTATTAGGAAGGGTGTTTTTAGTTTTAAGCAGTAGGTGCTGAAATCTTCTATAAATAGAGGGGATATCTCTTCAATTTCGGCATTTGGAACCCTATTCTTTTCTTATTTTCTTGTGCCAAAATTCTCAGTATTCCTCTGAAATTCTTTTCTTTTGATTTCTTCAAAATCCGAAACCTCCCAATCTTCTCAACATCTTTCCTTTCAAAAGTCGAAATCCTGAATTCTTTTCTCATCTCCATAGCCGAATATACCCTATTCCTTTTGTCGATTCCCTCAACTAAAAGCTGAAACTACTTAGATCTCTTCTTATTTTTTTCTCTTCTTGATCTCCTCAAAAGTCGAGAATTCATAAGAGTTGTCAAATTTCCTGTAAAGGTAAGTGTTGGCCAGTTCTATTATTCTTGTTATTTTTTGACTTTTAAGCCAAAGCCGATTGGCTAGATGGTGTTTAGGACCATCCTTAGATTGACGTTCTCTTTCTGATCTCGTGTTCTCTTTCTTTGGGTGGCATTCCGGGATTTGTAGGGAATCAAATCTCCTAGGATTCTAAGTTAGAAGTTGGTAAGCATTTGAATCACGTTTTCGAGATTTAAGGTAAGATGGTTTTCTCTAGATTTTCATTAGATTCGTTTATCGTATGTGAGATCTTAACTTCATGATGTGGAGTAACGACCATGTGTTGTGATAGTGGTTCTGACAAGGACTTATGATGGATTTAAATATGGATCAGGCGAAGGAGAGAATCCCTAAGTTTAAGAAACAAGCGGTATCTGTCGTTTGAGATTGGCCACTTGGTTGTGGACCGGCTTCTGACCAACACCTTAGGCAGATAGTGGTAGTGTTGGCTACGGATAGCGTCGACTTAGATGGTCTCGTTCTAATGGTAATAAGGTGTGTAGATCTCTAACACACACTTTCTAATTGTTCTTTATGTGTTGTGGGCTAAAAAGTCAAAAAGTGGCTGTGTAGACAGCCGAATAAAGCCCTAAAGGGGTTAGGCAAGGATGGCAGGTACGCAATCATAGAAATCACTATGTATGACGAAATATATGAAAGTCTGTATGATGTTTTCCTTATGTATGTATGCATGGGGGGAAATATGATAAAGAGGGGAAGTGCATGATGGGTCACATGAAGACTGGTGGTAGAAATCCCATGAATATAAACATGGGTCACATGGTGACCAGTGGTAGAAATCCCACAAATAAAATGTTAGGTCACATAGTGATCGGTGGCAATGCCACATTTAATGATTTTTGAATAACAGATACAGGCAGTTCAGCTATCGTTATGGTGTGTAGCGGATGGAGGGTTGATTATAGAAATCCCCAAGGAGTGACGGTTGGTACAGGTTGGTGTGTAGAGGATGGAATTCTAGGATGGGTTGGGCCATTCATTATGTATTGTTTATCATGTAATATGATTGTTGCCTCTATGTACGGGCCTAGGCCCATAATGTGTTTGTGGGCCTCAGGTCAGTGTGTTCGGAATTTATACACTGAGTCTTGGTAACTCATGCTTTCATTTTCTCTACTCTTTCAGATGAGTAGTAGATCGTGGACATGGGAGCCGAGACAGACTCGAGGGGCCATCAAGACTATTACTATTTCCATAGACTATTTTTGGTTTTAGTTTTCATTTATGTTTTAATTTTTGGGAACATCTTTGTGTAATAAAGCCTCCATAACTTAGATTCTGATTTATTATCTTGTTATGTTGGGTTTTTACAAACTTATGTTTTTTTAAAGTCTTAAATATAAAATGAAATGATAAACGGGCTTTTCAAAACCAATCAACTTAAGTATTAAAGTTATTTTGCAAAACCTCACATTTAACGAACTATTTGGCTAAAATAAGCTAAGTTTTTCCAAAACCCTTCAGGGTAAAGTTTTTAAGATTTAACCTGTAGCATACCAGATCTGGTGATGATGTATGGGCCAGGTTTGGGGTGTTACATTTTAGTATCAGAGCCCAGTTCAAAACTCAGACTGTGAAATGGGTCTAGTGATGTTTTAACATGGATTTGAAAAAATTACGGAAGATATGGCCTTGAGTCTCTAAGCACCGATCCTCGCGGTAAGCACCCTAACTCTTGTTGTGATATACTTATTGGGTTGATGGGCTTTATGGACGTAGACTAGGATAATAATAGTGATGGACTCTAGGCCTAGTTAAACAACTCTTCAATTTCATAAGATTTAAATCCAACCAAACAAACCTGTGAACAAGTCGCGAGATTAGGGTGTGGCAATAGGCATACGCATGTCTAGGATTGGATTCAGGGAGAGCTTGTTATTTAAGCAGTCCTAGTGACTCACCTTCTCTTCGCTAGAATCCTACAGTGCGTAGGATTGTCAGCCTTAGCCATAGGGACTTGTTGACGGGCCAAATTTTATAATTAAAACACGAGAGGACCAAACCACCCTATTTTGTAAAATTACTAAAAAACCTCTAGTTTTGAAAATTTTGAAATACCTCGATTTGTAAAATTACTAAAATACCCTCGATGTGTAAAATGACCAAAATACCTCGATTTGTAAAATTACCTGATTTGAAATACCCCTGGACCCTCAAATTACCAAAATACCCTTATCCCGAAAAATTACCAAGAAACCCTATTTTGAAAAAAATTTATTACAAAAATACCTCAGAGGATAAAATTACGAAAATACCCTTAGGTAGTGAAATGACAAAATACCCTAATCGAGGAATGTGAGTTCATGAATGTTTGCTTGTGTGGTTGATGAATGTATGTGATGCTCGATTGATGTGAAATGAATGAGAATTCTAGAATTAGGAATCTGAGACTCAAGGACCGAACTTGTAGATAGAGTACGAATTCGAAAGAACCACCGTTAAAACTACTTTCCATAAGACTGTCCGTCATTAATCAGTGGAGGAAAATTAATAAATCATAACATTTTTAATTAGATAAATCACGAACGGTAGAATGAGCACTAGAGGACGTGGTGTGCGTGGTCGAGGTAAAGGCAGAATTACCGTGTCAGAACTCGTAGGGTCTGGTCACGAGTCCGGGAATGAGGTACCAGTGTCACCAGCTGTAGAGGCAAAATTTCAAGATCAGATAGCCAGAGATGATGCTGTATCTTAGGCTATGTTAAGGGTTTTGGAGAGAGTTACTGGAGCAGGTGTGGGCACAGGAGCCCGAAAATCTGTGCCAGAGCGACTTAGGAGCAACGGGGTAGAAGTGTTTAGGGGAATCTCTAGTATAGCCTCGAGCTCAGCTAAGTAGTGGTTAGAGGTGGTTGAACGCATAATGGACGATCTGGATCTCACAGAGGAAGAGAAATTGAAAGGAGTTATCTCTCTCTTGAGGGATGAAGCCTACCAATGGTGGCTCACGGTTAAGGATAGTACGGTGGCTGACCGCATCACATGGGAGTTCTTCAAAATAGCGTTTCAGAACAAGTATGTTGGATCGAGCTATGTGGATGCGCAGCGCAGATCATTCCTAAACCTGGTTCAAGAAAGCGAGTTCAGAAGGCAGACGCTGTGATGAAATTCTTACGCTTGAGCCGTTATGCTCGAGGGATAGTGGCCACGGAGCATGAGCAGTGTGTTCGGTTTGAAGATGGCTTGAAGGACGAATTACGTGTGTTGATAGCTCCGCAATGAGAGTGAGAATTTACGGTACTTGTGGAGAAGGCTAAGATAGCGGATGAGGTGAAACAGATAGAAAAGCTGAACTGGGATAGAGATAGGGTGGAGGTAAGAGAAACTTCAGATCATCCGGGATAAATAAAAGTAATTAGAAAAGACCTAAGCCAGACGGGCCGAGGCGAGATAATAGACCTGCTGCTGCTAATCAAACACCGAAGTGTGCTCAATGTGGTAAATCCCATGCAGGTGAGTGTAGAGCGGGCAGTGGGAAGTGCTTTAGGTGTGGGTCTTTTGACCATCAAGTTAGGAACTGTCCGCACCCGAAGGGCAATGAGGGGCCCACGGGTCAAAGGAATGTCCAGCCTGGCAGAGAAAGTCGTGAGGCAGCCAGAAGTGGTAACGATTTAGGTCGGGTAGTGGAGCAAGAAAGTCGAGGGCCAAAATATCAAACGAGACAACAGGGGTTAGTCTATGCTGTCAGATGTCGAGAGGAGGCTGACTCACCGGATGTTATAACCGGTACGTTCTTAATTTTTGGTTTGCCCTATATTCTATTAATTAACATCGGATCGACACATTCATATGTTCCTAGTAGGGTATCTGAAACTTTAAGTGTAGATGCTGAGGTTTCCTCTAGGGAAATGACTGTAGTAAGCCCATTAGGACATTCTGTGGTGGTAAATAAGCTTTATCGGGAAATAGCTTTAGAGGTTTAGGGGATAGTTTTTCGAATGGATCTAATGGAATTACCGTTCGGAGGGTTTGATTTAATCCTAGGCATGGATTGGCTTGTGAAGTATCAAGCTAATCTAGATTGTGCAGCTAAGCGTATGGTGTTAAAACCTCTGAGGGTGATGAAGTGTTGGTAATAGGAGAAAGGGGGAACTATTTGTCAAACGTGGTAACTGCCCTAAAAGCAGAAAGGATGGTGAGAAAAGGGTGTGAGGCAGTTTTAATATTTGTTCGTGCTATGGAAGCTAAGGAACTAACACTGGGAGACGTTAGGACGGTGAAGAAATTTCTTGATGTTTTCCCTGAAGAGCTTTTGGGATTTCCTCCGAATCGTGAAGTGGAGTTTGGAATCGATCTTTTTCTGGGAACAGCGCCGGTATCGATAGCTCCATACTGAATGGCACCAAAAGAGTTGGTGGAGTTGAAAGCGCAGATTCAAGAGTTGTTGGACAAAGGGTTTAGTCGACCTAGTGTGTCTCCGTGGGGAGCACCAATTTTATTCGTTAAGAAGAAGGATAGGTCAATACGTATGTGTATTGACTATCGCTAGTTGAATAAGTTAACGATCAAGAACAAGTATCCATTATCGAGGATCGATGACTTGCTCGATCAGTTGAAAGAGGCCTCAGTCTTTTCAAAGATAGATCTGAGGTCAGGGTATCATCAGCTTAAGGTTAAGGAGGTTGATATTCATAAGACAGCCTTTAGGACTCGCTATGGTCACTATGAGTTCATGGTGATGCCATTAGGTTGACCAACGCGCTAGCAGCATTTATGGATATGATGAACCTAGTGTCCCAACCCTACCTAGATCGATTTGTCATGGTTTTTATTGATGACATCTTGGTTTATTCAAGATTGGGGGAGGAGCATGACTCACATCTACGAATAGTTCTGCAGATTCTAAGGGAAAAGTAGTTGTATGCCAAATTCAGTAAGTGTGGATTTTGCTGAAGGAGGTTACTTTTTTAGGGCACGTTGTGTCGACTGAGAGGATTAAGGTAGACCCTCGAAAGATTGAAATGGTGTTGGAGTGGAAACCACCTAAGTCTATGGCTGAGATTCAGAGTTTTTTGGGTCTGGGAAGGTTTGTCGAAGGATTCTCTTTAATTGTGGCACCGTTGACCAAGTTGTTACAGAAAGGAGTTCTGTTTGTTTGGTCTGATAAGCAACAGGAGAGTTTCGAGAAGTTAAAAAGGATTTTGAAGGAAGCTCCAGTGTTGATTCAGCCGGAGGCTGGAAAGGAATTTGTGATTTATTGTGGTACTTTACACACGGGATTAGGATGTATGTTGATGCAAGATGGAAGGGTTGTAGCATACGCATCTCGGCAGTTAAGACCGCATGAAGCAAATTATCCCACCCATGACCTGGAATTGGCGGCAGTGGTTTTTGCTTTGAAGATTTTGAGGCATTATCTTTACGGGGAGAAATCTGTCATTTTCACTGATCATAAGAGTTTGAAGTATCTTTTGACTCAGAAGGAGTTGAATTTAAGACAGAGGAGGTGGATCGAGTTGTTAAAGGATTATGACTGTTCGATCGAGTATCATCGGGTAAGGCCAATGTGGTGGCAGATGCTCTAAGCCGTAAGGTGATCTCTGACTTGAGAGCGATGTTTGCTCACCTTAGTCTGTACGACGATGGGAGTTTATTGGCAGAACTTCAAGTGAAACCCTCATGGGTCAGTCTAGTTAAGGAAAAGTAGCAAATGGATGAGTTGCTGAAGGGAAAGGTTCCGAATGGAGCAAGTGAAAAACCAATAGAGTTTAGTATGAATGAGGAAGGGCCGTTATGTTTCCAAGGGAGAGTGTGCATGCCGAGGGATCCTGAGTTGAGGCGTAGGATTTTGTAATAAGCGCATAATAGTCCATACGTTATGCATCCCGGAGGGAGTAAGATGTATCGATATTCACGGGAACAGTTTTGGTGGCCGGGCTTAAAACGAGAAGTGACCAAAGTAGTGGCGAAGTGTTTAACCTGTTAGCAAGTAAAGGCAGAGCATCAGTTACCATCTGGGTTGTTACAACTGGTGAAGATCCCTTAGTGGAAATGGGAACGAATCACAATAGACTTCGTTAGTGGGCTACCTCTCATGCCTACTAAGAAAGATTCACTTTGGGTGATCGTTGATCGATTGACAAAGTCAGCTCATTTTGTACCAGTTCAGGTCAACTATTCCTTACAAAGGTTGGCTAAGCTAGATATAGCGGAGATTGTGAGGTTGCATGGAGTACCTGTGTCGATTATCTTAGATTGAGATCCTAGGTTTACGTCTAGGTTTTGGAGGGCGTTACATCAAGCATTGGGTACGAAGTTGGATTTTAGTACAGCATTTCATCCTCAGACCGATGGACAGTCAGAGCGGGTGATTCAGATCTTAGAGGACATGTTAAGGAGTTGTGTCATAAATTTCAGAGGTAGTTGGGAGGACTTCCTATCATTGGCGGAGTTTGCATACAACAATAGTTGCCAGTCAAGTATTCGGATGGCGCCCTACGAAGATTTGTATGGGCGGAAGTGTCGTACCCCTACTTGTTGGATGGAATTAGGGGAAAATCAAATTTTGGGTCCATACTTGGTCGTTGAGATGGAGGAGAAGGTGAAACTGATTCAGGCTAGACTAAAAGAGGCGGCGGATAGACAGAAGTCCTATGCTGACTTAAAGCATAAGGACATAGAGTTTGCAGTAGGTGACAAGGTATTCTTAAAGGTGTCACCGTGGAAAAAGGTGCTAAGATTTGGGAGAAAGGGGAAATTAAGTCCCCGCTTTATCGGACCTTACCGGGTGCTGAAACGAGTAGGACCAGTAGCATATCAACTTGAGTTACCCTCAGAGCTAAGTCAAATTTACAATGTATTTCACGTCTCTATGTTAAGACGTTACCGTTCGGATCCATCTCATGTAATGCCTGTGGAGGAAATCGTGGTAAGACCCGATCTATCCTTCGAAGAGGAACCGATGGAAATTTTGGATCGTGATATCAAGGTGTTGCGAAGGAAAACAATTCCATTGGTTAACGTGGTGTGGCGGAACCATGGTTCTGAAGAGGCAACTTGGGAACCAGAGGAAGCGATGCGACAGCAATACCCTCATCTTTTTTTATTAGGTAATTTCGAGGTCAAAATTTCTTTGAGGGGGTAAAACTGTAACATCCTGAATTAATGGACCTATGCGCCTAGTGTGTGTATATATTTAAGGTGTTAATTTAACTGTTAGGGGTCCAAGTTAGGCTCAGAATGTGGTCAAGGCCTTGGTGAATTCTTTCTTGGGCACTATAAGGTTTAAAAGGTGGTATCTGTGTTTAAAATATCAAAATGGGCTTGTGGCCCAGTGATCAGTGACGCCACTTAGGGAGCAAGGAGGTGACGCCATACAAGGGGTAAGGGGCCCAAATTTAAGTTTCAGGGAGCCCAATCTCTTTTAATTTAAGTTAGCTAATTTTCAGTATTAGGGTTAGGTGGAGTGGACGGCTACAAGGCTCAAATGTAGGAGGATATATGTATAGGATAATGTAGATATTATAGCTGATAATATGAAAGATACAAGGGGAAAAAGATAGGAGCTATCTGCAAGGCTAGGTGTTGGCCGAAATTCCATCACCTAGAAGAGTGAAGAAATCGACTTCTTTAATGGTAGGGGGTGCTTAAATTTCCATGCTATTTGATTAATTGATTGGTTATTAGGGAGGGTGTTTTCGGTTTTAAGCAATAGGTGCCGAAATCTTCTATAAATAGAAGGGATATCTCTTCAATTCCGGCATTTGGAACCCTATTCTTTTCTTCCTTTCTTGTACCGAAATTCTCAGTATTCCTCTAAAATTCTTTTCTTTTGATTTCTTCAAAAGCCGAACCTCCCAATCTTCTCAGCATCTTTCCTTTCAAAAGTGGAAATCCTAAATTCTTTTCTCATCTCCATAGCCGAATATACCCTATTCCTTTGTCGATTCCCTCAACTAAAAGCCGAAACTACTTAGATCTCTTCTTATTTTCTTCTCTTCTTGATCTCCTCAAAAGCCAAGAATTCCTAAGAGTTGCCAAATTTCTTGTAAAGGTAAATGTTGGCCAGTACTATTATTCTTGTTATTTTTCGGCTTTTAAGCCAAAGCCGAATGGCTAGATGGTGTTTAGGACCATCCTTAGATTGACGTTCTCTTTTTGATCTCGTGTTCTCTTTCTTTGGGAAACATTTCGGGATTTGTAAGGAATCAAATCGCCTAGGATTCTAAGTCAGAAGTTGGTAAGCATTCGAATCACATTTTCGGGATTTAAGGTAAGATGGTTTTGTCTAGATTTTTATTAGATTCATTTATCGTATGTGAGATCTTAACTTCATGATGTGGAGTAACGACCATGTGTTGTGATAGTGGTTCTGACAAGGACTTATGAAGGATTTAAATATGGATCAGGCGAAGGAGAGAATCCCTAAGTTTAAGAAATGAGCATATCTGCCGTTCGAGATTGGCCACCTGGTTGTGGACCGGCTTCTGAACAACACCTTAGGCAGATAGCGGTGGTGTTGGCTATGGATAGCGTCGACTTAGAGGGTTTCGTTCTAACAGTAATAAGGTGTGTAGATCTCTAACACACACTTTCTAATTGTTCTTTATGTGTTATGGGCTAAAAAGCCGGAAAGTGGCTGTGTAGACAACCGAATAAAGCCCTAAAAGGGTTAGGCAAGGATGCCAGGTATGCAATCATAGAAATCACTATGTATGACGAAATATATGAAAGTCTATATGATGTTTTCCTTATGTATGTATGCATGGGGGGAATATGAAATAAGAGGGGAAGTGCATGATGGGTCACATGATGACCGGTGGTAGAAATCCCATGAATATAAACATGTGTCACATGGTGACCGATGGTAGAAATCCCACAAATAAAATGTTAAGTCACATAGTGATCAGTGGCAATGCCACGTTTAATGATTTCTGAATAACAAAAATAGGCAGTTCGGCTGTCGTTATAGTGTGTAGCGGATGGAGGGTTGATTGTAGAAATCCCCAAGGAGTGATGGTTGGTACGGGTTGGTGTGTAGAGGATGGAATTCTAGGATGGGTTGGGCCATTCATTATGTATTGGTTATCATGTAATAAGATTGTTGCCTCTATGTACGGGCCTAGGCCCATAATGTGTTTGTGGGCCTCGTGTTGGTGTGTTCGAATTTATACTGTTGAGTCTTGGTGACTCACGCTTTCATTTCTCTACTCTTTCGGATGAGCAAGAGATAGTGGACATGGGAGCCGAGACGGACTCGAGGGGCCATCAAGACTATTACTATTTCCATATACTATTTTTGGTTTTAGTTTTCATTTATATTTTAATTTTTGGGAACATCTTTGTGTAATAAGGCCTCCATAACTTAGATTCCGATTTATTATCTTGTTATGTTGGGTTTTTACAAACTTATGTTTTTTTTAAAGTCTTAAATATAAATGAAATGATAAACGGGCTTTTCAAAACCAATCAACGCAAGTATTAAAGTTATGTTGCAAAACCTCACATTTAACAGACTATTCGGCTAAAATAAGCTAAGTTTTTCCAAAACCCTTCAGGGTAAAGTTTTTAAGATTTAACCTGTAACATACCAGATCCGGTGATGACGTATGGGCCGAGTTTGGGGTGTTACATTATTACAGTAGTGCATAAATCATGATAGAAGACTGACTGTAAACATAATATCAGGCCTTGATGCTGCCAAATAAAGCAAACAACCAACAAGGCTTCTATACCCTTTCTCACCTACCTTTTTATAGTCGCCTTTGTTAGAGAACTTCTTACTTTGTGCCATTGGAATGCTTGCTAGTTTGCAATTTTCCATACAGAACTTGTTCAAAATCTTCAAGGCAAATGTTTACTATCTTATGAAAATGGCATGTTGAGTTTGAGTAACTTCCATACCAAGAAAGTAGGTCATCTCCCTTAAATCAGACATCTCAAATACAACTTGCATCTGCTTCTTCAACTCAGCCTCAGTTTCTTTTTGCTACCAGTCATAAGCAAATCATCCACGTAGAGTGAGACAATTAGCAAAGTTTTATTTTTTGACTTTTTGGCATGAAGAGTATGATCACTAATGCTCTTTTCAAACCCGAGCTTTGACAGATAAGCATTAATTCTTTCATACCAAGACATTGAAGCATGTTTTAGGCTATATAGTGCCTTCTTAAGCTTGTAGACTTTGAATTCTTCACCAATCACTTTGAACCCTTCTGGCTTTTCAATAAAGACTTCCTCCTTGAGAAAACCAAGATTTTACATTAAGTTGGTGTACTTTCCATTGCTTTTGAGCTGCTAAGGCAAATAAGAGCCTTATAGTGTCTAACCTTGCAACTGGTGTAAAGGTTTTTGAAAAATCAACACTATGTTGTTGGTTGTATCCCTTCACAACCAGTCTTGCTTTGTGCTTATTCAGTGACCCATTTGCATTGTACTTGGTCTTGAATACCCATTTCACACTAATGATTCTTTTTTGGACTAGCCTATCAACCAATTCTAATGTATTATTCTTGTGTATCATGTTCATTTCTGCTTGCATTTAATCTTTCCAACAATCTTCTTTAGCAGCTTCATCAAAGCTTGAAGGCTCCAAAATGGCCCCTTGACAAGTATATCATCAAACCCTTCATCAATTTGAGCTTCATTTTCAGCTGACTATAGATCACCTTCATGTTGATCTTGTTCAACATTGTTTTCATTGTTTTCATTAAACTTCACATCCCTACTTATAACAATCTTCTTGGTAGAAGGATAAAAAACTCTATAACCTTTCTTTGTGCTGCTAACCTACAAAGATTCCTAGAATTGATTTTTTTCCAACTTGCTTCTCTTCTCAGCTAGGACAAGTGCATAGCAAATGTAACCAAACACTCTCAAATGTGAGACGAATGATCTGTATGTAATCCGAGCTTCAAAAGGCATCTTGCCTTTCACTACATTAGTTGGCAGTCTATTGAGCAGATACATTGAGGTATTCACTTCCTCAGCCCAAAAATTGCTTGGCAATTTGCTCTCAAACAACAAGCATCTAGACATATCCAACACTATTCAAATTTTCCTTTCACAAGCACCATTCTGTAGAGGTGTATAAATTATGGTCAGTTGATGTTGAATTCCTGCCTCTTCACAAAGTTTCTAAAATTTTTCTAATAAACAGTGCCATTGTCTAATCCCAAGGCCTTAAGCTTACAGTTTGCCTGATTTTCAACTAAGGCTTTAAACTTGTAAAAGAATTCAACTACCTCTGATTTCTACTTCAAGAAATTCACCCAACAAAACCTTGTGCAGTCATCAACAAACAATACAAAGTACCTATTTCATCCTTGACATCAACTTTGTTGACTGGAAATGGAAATCTGACTTGCTTCTCAAGCTGGTAGACTTTATAGGTCCACAAACATCAGTATAGACCAATTGAAGCTTGTCATGAGCTCTTCATGCTTTGTTGACTGGAAATGGAAATCTGACTTGCTTCTCAAGCTGGTAGACTTCACAAATTTCATCCTTGACATCAACTTTAGACATGTATTCAACTAGATCCAACTTGTATAGCAAACTAAGTGATCTGTAATTAACATGCCCTAGTCTTTTGTGCCATAAGCATGATTCATTAGTTAAACTAGCATAAGCCTTCACATCTAACTGATTTACATCTAGAATGAAACATCTATTAGTCATAGATAGCCACTATTACTAGCTCTTGACTAAATGAGTCCTCAATCACACAAGCTTTGTTTTTAAAACTAAGAGAATAACAATTTTCTATCAGCTGTCCAATACTAAGCAAATTTTGGTCAATTTTAGGTACAAAAAGGACATCTGAGATTGTTTTGATACCTGAGTGAGTACTGATCACAACCTTTCCTCTTCCTTTGGCCTCAATGAAATTTCCATTCCTAATTCTAACTTTTGAAAGAAAATTGGTGTCTAGCTCTCTGAACATTCTTTCATTAGATGCCATATGATGAGTGCAACATGTAATATCCTGAATTATGGCTTATGCATAATTGCTTAATTGAGTGTGAAAGCATGCCTTTGTATGTATGGATGTGTATTTATGAATGTTTGTGAACTTAAGAATAATAGGAAATGCCTTAGAAAAATATCGTATTTTAAGTTTTAATAAGGAAGCTAAGCCTAACAGGGCCTTAAGGAAATTAATAGAGGAAATATGACACACAATTGGGCTTGGAAAAGTGGCTTGGAGGCGCCACTTAGGGCTTTAGTGTGTAACGCCATATGCTAGGGGGAAAGGGCTTGTGTTCGAGCCACAAGGGAAGCAAAAAGAAGTTTTATTTTTGCTACAAGGTAGATAGTGTTGGACGGCAAGTAAGCTACAATTTAGGAGCTAAATTCTTTTGATTTTAAGAGATAAATGGGGATAAAGTAAGGATTTATGGAAAAGATGAAAGGATAATTAAAAGATAAAGTTATCAAGATATGGAGAGTTGGCCGATTGAGGGGCTCCTTGGATAGTAATTTCGGCTAAAAGGGGAAAATAAGGCCATTCATTCATTCTTTCTTCCCCTTTTCTTCTCTAGCCGAATTTCCTTCCCAAAAATCACCATAGCCGAATTCTTCCAAACAACTCTTCTTTCCTTCTTTTATTTTGATTAAAACTGAAATACCCTGTGCTTCCCATCATCAATTCTTCTTCTTTTGCAAACCCAATCAAAAGCCGAAGATAAGTTTCGAGACCATAGCCGATTGTTCATCAAGTCTCTAAGCCGAATCTCTGTGGTGTCAGGAAGAAGGTGTAACCGATTTCATCATTAGGGGGTAAGAGCAAATTTGATTTTTTTATTCCTTCACTTTTAAGACTTTTCGAAATCTAGGACTAATCCCATTAATATTTTGTTGCCAAAATTTGGAAGGATTTTTTGGGATTTTTCAGTAAAGTCGGTTACAATAGGGGATCTTCGGATTTTAAGAACCCAAGGTAAGCCATAAGTGATATTCAGCCAAGGGCCATGGTTATGGATTTATGTATTAAAGCCGAATCTAACATATGTGTATAGGGCTATCGACATCTCCATAATCAAGTGGTGTTTTCGGGATTTGGAAATCGCAAGGTAAGCGCATAAGTACAATTGGCCAAGGCCATATTTGATGTTTTAAGTCTATTCCTTATTTGATTAAAAAGTCAAAACTAATCCTTTAGGTGATCTAGTATAGGCCGATTGTAAGAAGAACCAACACAACATTTTCGGGGTTTGGTTGATAACCCAATCGGCAACAAGGTAAGTTTTGGTTTCAAAAGTCCTTTGGGATTTAATAATCTAACCGAATAGATTTTGCTAAAATGTCTACTAATGGTCGATTATAGGAACTAAGGGATCTAAGGCTTTAGATCGATCTTTTCAGGATTTAAGTAAACCGCTAAGTTTATCAGGTGTGTACCCCACACTATTTCTTAACAAGATTTATGGCAATGTTTAATGAATATAAATATAAGTGGCATTAAGAATGTGAAAAAGTATGGCTAAGGTACCATACCATGGTACAAAGTACTCAGGTACGTTTTCCTATTCCTATTGGGACTATGATAAGAACTGTTAAAGCACAAATGTGAATCTAAAAGAATGTGAAAAGAAAATATGGCATAATAATGCATGATTCTGTATGACATGGGCATTTGGGTGAATATGAAAGGGGAAGTGAATGTGGTGACTATTGTCACATTATTCGAATGTGGTGACTTGGTCACATTATCGAATGTGGTGTCTCATGACACAAAATATTATCTGGTGGCTATGCCACGAATTTATAAAGGCGATGAGCACGTCATTGCGATGTTGCTTTCGATGGTGTGTAGCGGATGGAGGGTTGACTTAGTAGTCCCCACGGTGTGCAGGTTGGTACGGGTGATGTGTAGCGGTTGGTAACTAGGCTTGGGCTTGGGAATGCATCATTAATTGTACATTTTGATATGAATGTGTATGACTTGATATGCCTGAATCCATTTGGACTTAGTGTTTGTGTACACATTGAGTCTGTTTGACTCACCCCGTTGTGGGATCATTTTTCAGGTGACGCACAGTAATGGACCGGGTTGGCAGGAGCTTAGTGGTGACCATGCTTAGGAAGGAATTATTTTATTTGGACAATTTATTTTATTTAAGTACTTTCAATTTATTTTGGGAATATTTTGATGTAATAAGGCCATAGTATGAACTATTATGCATGCATTTAAATTTAAGATAAACTCGTAAATATTATGACATCTAAATACAAATGTTTTCAAAGGCAAAATCTTTAAAATTAAATCGGCATATCTTTTACTTAAAGTTTTGGAACTCAATAAAGAAACTTTATAAAAACTTATATTTCACAAAAACAAACTAGTTTCCAACTTGAGCCCAACCCAAATCGAGTTTTCTCCTAAAATCACTTGAAGATTTTCTAAGAACCCATGAATTTGAACCGTTTTTTTTACTCGAGGAACATACCAAAATCTGGTCGAGACTCGTGGGCCGGGTTTGGGGTGTTTTAGCAACCACTATCAATTAACCATTTCTTCTTAACCCTACTTGAGGTTGCAAAATAGGATACAATGAAAACATGCTCCTCCTGAGCTTGAATGTCATCATCAGCTTGAGCTTGAGCTTGATTCTGCTGTTGTTGTTCCGCCTTTCCCTTATTTTTACAGACTTTTTCTATGTGGCCAAGTTACTTACAACTTCTACACTAGAAGTCAAGTCTCTATCAACAATAGTTTTCCAAGTGCGTAGATCTTTTACAGTGAGTGCATGGTGGGAACTTCTTCTTTCCAGCCTCCCTATTTGGTTTCTCCTTTTTTTTTGACCAGGGTTTATTTCCCTTATAACTTGAGCTTGAGCTTTCCTTGCTTTTGGCCTAAAAAGCTCTTTTAGGATACTCCTCCAATCTATTGGCCCTTCTCTGCTCTTGTGTATAAAGAGAATTTATCATCTATAACAATGAGATGGTTGATAAATCCTTTGAGTCCTCTAATGAAGATATTTTTTACTCGATATTTTCCAGAAAGATTTGTAACAACTTTCTCAACAATTCTTCTATCATTGAAGTCATCTCCAAGCAATCTGATGTTGTTGACTGTGGCCATTATCCTATCAAAGTACTGCTTGATCGATTCAGACTCTTTCATCTTCAAAATTTCAAAGTATATCCTTAAATTTATCAACTATTGTTGCCTTATTTTATTAAACTTCTTAAACTCCTCTTTCAGCCTTTCCCAAGCCTGTTTAGGAGTATCTCAAGACATTACTTTGTATTTCTTAGCACAATCATCACCGTGCTGTCTGTTTTGAGCTATGGTGGGGTTTGCTCTCAATGGAGGTGGCTCTGTATTAGCTTCAAGCACATTCCACAAATCATGAGCTTGCTAGTTTTCATTTTGACTACCATATGTGGTAGTTTTCACCAGCAAAAATAGGTGGTGCTGAAAAACTCATGTTTTGCACTAAAAAAAAAAAAAAAAAGAAAAGGATTATGTTTCTTTCTTTCTTAACAAACAAAACAAAAGGCCCTCAAAGATGACGGGCTCTC
Source organism: Gossypium rotundifolium (assembly GCA_025506655.1). Taxonomy (NCBI): domain Eukaryota; kingdom Viridiplantae; phylum Streptophyta; class Magnoliopsida; order Malvales; family Malvaceae; genus Gossypium; species Gossypium rotundifolium. Next base: position 56,500,767 of record CP106725.1, read on the forward strand.
GATACCATTTTTTGAGGTTTTTTAGCAGCAAAGAACAAACACTAGAGAGAAACAAAGGCATTAACCAACAAATAAAGTGAATTTAGCACACCATTTCATCAAGAAAAAAAGATTACTTGAGTTATAAATAAAAAATACCAAACTTGCAACTACTCCCACTAACATTGGGAATTACATTACATTACTTGTACACTTGAGTTAGCTGAGTAATCAGCCAAATCATCACTTAAGCACTTAACAAAAAACTAATTAGCTTTCTTACATCAACAAAACAAATTACAAAGAAACTAGATTAGTTTTCTTGTTACAAAAGCTTCAACAGTAAAGTTCAGCACAAAAAAAAAAAATTCTTGTTGCTACATCGTTGGCCAAAATTCAACAAAAACCCACCTAAGAAACACAAAGACTTTGATATCAGAGATGAACAAAATAGAGTTTTAATAAATATATATTTCCATTTTGTTTAAAGAAATTTTATAGGTATAAATTGTTGGAATTATCATGTCATCTACTTTGCAGCCATAGCAAATGTCCTACCTCTTGCCTTCACCACACTTCTTAACTATCCTCCAAAAATATGACTAAGCTCTGATGGAAGGAAGTTCTAAGTTCTTGTGATAGTTGATTTGGTTTTTGGCCCAACTATTTCCCATTCATAATCACTAACAGAAGAAACTAGAGATGACCTGAACCCCTTTAAGTGACTTGACATCCCTTGAAGCTTAATAAACTCGTCATGCATTTGATCCATGATAAAACTTAAAAACTCTTGAGAACCTTTTTTCTTGAAAAAAGATTATAAATATAATTAATCACAATGTTGTTATTGAAAACAAAATAATTCTCTACATTATAAGACATTGAACAAGGTAGATCGTTTAAATCTATTGATCATTCGGTTTTCAAGAAACATTTCAACCAAAAATAGTATCTCTTTTAATATAATGTTGAATTTCTAATGAGAAATCTAACACCCCGAACCCCTCTCTGTCACAGATTAAGGTTACAAGCATTATCGTACAATCGAAACATTTATAATTAATTTCATTCAATATCGTAAACATAACTTAACCCATTCATACATACACATATCGTAAACATTTATAATTAATTTCATTCAATATCGTAAACATCGGGCTGTATTGAATTGTGCAGCTAAGCGAATCGAGTTAAGGACGCTGGAGGATAAGGCGATAATTATGATAGGAGAAAGAAGGAACTACTTGTCTAATGTAGTTTCTACTTTAAAGGCTGATAAGATGATTCGGAAAGGGTGCAAGGCATTTTTGACCTTTGTTAGTACGTTGGATGCAAAGGAAGGGGGAGTTGGTGGAGTTAGAACAGTAGGAGAATTTGTGGATGTTCTTCTGGAGGAGTTACCTAGAATACCCCCGGACAGGGAAGTGGAGTTCGGAATTGACTTGCTGCCGGGTATAGCTCCTGTGTCAATTGCCCCGTACAGAATGGCACCAAAGGAGTTGGTTGAGCTCAAGGCTCAGATCCAAAAGCTACTTGATCGTGGGTTTATCTGACCCAGTGTGTCTCCATGTGGAGCACCGGTCTTGTTTGTGAAGAAGAAGGACAGAACTATGCGCATTTGCATAGATTATCGTCAGTTGAATAAGTTGACCATCAAGAACAAGTACCCTTTGCGAAGAATAGACGACTTGTTCGATCAGCTTAAGGGAGCCGCAGTATTTTCGAAGATAGATCTAAGGTCTGGATATCATCAGCTTAAGGTGAAGGAGGCTAATATCCATAAAATAGCTTTTCGGACAAGGTACGGGCATTATGAGTTCTTGGTAATGCCGTTCAGATTGACAAACGCCCCAGCCGCATTCATGGACATGATGAACCAGGTTTTCCAACCCTATCTGGACCATTTTGTTGTTGTGTTCATAGACGATATCCTGGTATATTCGAAGTCTGAGGAAGATCACGATGAGCATCTCCGAGTCGTATTGCAAGTGTTAAGGGAGAAAAAGCTGTATGCAAAGTTCAACAAGTGCAAATTTTGGCTGAAGGAAGTTACATTCTTAGGGCATGTGGTATCTGCTGAAGGGATAAGGGTGGATCCTCGGAAGATTGAGGCAGTGTTGGATTGGAAACCACCTAAGTCTCGTAGCGAAAGTTTGGAGTTTCTTGGGTTTAGCAGGCTATTACAGAAGGTTCGTAGAAGGGTTTTCATCAATAGCCGCCCCGTTGACAAAATTGTTGAGAAAAGAGGTACCTTTCATATGGTCTGATAAGTAGCAAGAAAGTTTTGAGAAGCTTAAGAAAGTATTGACAGAAGCTCCAATTTTGATTCAGCCTAAGGCAGGGAAGGACTATGTGGTATACTATGATGCTTCTCACACAGGGTTGGGATGTGTTCTTATGCAGGACGGGAAGGTAGTCGCTTATGCGTCTTGACAATTAAGGCCACATGAGGTAAACTACCCGACGCATGACTTGGAATTGGCGGCAGTGGTCTTTGCTCTTAAGGTATGGAGGCACTACCTATATGGAGAAAAGTCAGTGATCTACACAGACCACAAGAGCCTGAAGTATTTGCTGACTCAGAAAGAGTTGAACTTGAGACAGCGAAGGTGGGTGGAGTTATTGAAGGACTACGATTGTTCCATAGAGTATCACCCGGGCAAGGAGAACATTGTGGCAGATGCCCTAAGTCAGAAAGTAGTGTCGGAGTTAAGGGTAATGTTCGCACATTTGAGCCTCTATGATGATGGAAGTTTGCTGGCAGAGTTGCAAGTTAGGCCAACATGGCTGGATGAGGTGAAAGAGGGACAGTTGGCAGATGAAGATCTGAGTGCTAAGCTACGACAAGTATAGAATGGGGAGTTGAAGGATTATGGTATTAATGGCAATAGAGTATTGTGTTTCAAGGGTAAGATCTGTATGCCAAAGAACGAGGAGTTAAGGCAGAGAATTCTTCAAGAATCGCATAGTAGCCCTTATGCTATGCATCCTGGAGGTAGTAAGTTGTACAAAGATCTAAGGGAATAGTTTTGGTGGCCTGGTCTTAAGCGGGAAGTTACAGAGTTTGTAGGAAAGTGCCTAACGTGTCAGCAAGTCAAGGCTGAACACCAGGTTCCGTTAGGGTTGCTTCAGCCAATTAAGATTTCGTAGTGGAAGTGGGAGAGAATTACCATGGACTTCGTTAGTGGGCTTCCCCTTACGCCTGCTAAGAAGGACTCGGTATGGGTGATAGTGGATCGATTGACAAGGTTCGCGCATTTCATTCCAGTGCTGGTTGACTACTCTCTGCAAAGGTTAGCAAAGTTGTATGTGGCGGAGATTGTGAGGTTGCACAGAGTGCCGATATCGATTATCTCGGATAGGGATCCGAGGTTTACATCTTGGTTTTGGAAGGCGCTACATCAAACTTTGGGCACCAGATTAGACTTCAGTACGACATTTCATCCGCAGTCGGACGGCCAATCTGAACGAGTGATTCAAGTGTTAGAGGATATGCTGGGGAGCTGTGTGATAGACTTCAGAGGAAGTTGGGAAGAATATTTGCCTTTAGCGGAATTTACGTATAACAACAGCTATCAGGCAAGTATTCAGATGGCACCATACGAAGCACTATATGGACGAAAGTGTCGCACTCCCACATGTTGGACGGAATTGGGAGAACATCGATTTTGGGTCCAGGAATTGTGGCAGAATCAGAGGAAAAGGTTAAGGTAATTCAGACACGGTTGAAGGAGGCATCTGACAGGCAGAAGTCATACGCAGATCTTAAGCGAAAGGAGATTGAGTTTGCCGTGGGAGATTCGGTGTTTTTTAAAGTTTCGTCGTGGAAGAAGGTAATGAGATTTGGTCACAAAGGGAAGTTATGTCCCAGGTTTATAGGACCTTATCGGATATTAAAGTGAGTTGGACCAGTGGCCTACCAGTTGGAGTTGCCTTCGGAATTGTAGCAGATGCACGATGTATTCCATGTTTCTATGCTACGTCGTTACCGATCAGATCCATCTCATGTAGTTCCAATTGAAGAGGTGGAGCTAAGGCCAGATTTGTCCTATGAGGAAGAGTCGATTCAGATTTTGAAACGAGATGTGAAAGTGTTACGGAGGAAATTGATCCCTCTGGTCAAAGTGCTATGGAAAAATCATGGATCGGAGGAAGCTTCTTGGGAGCCGAAAGAAGCAATGCGATAGCAATACCCCCACTTATTCTAGCCAGGTAATTTCGAGGTCAAAATTATTTTAAGGGGGTAGAACTGTAATATCCAGGAATTAGGGCTTGTGCATAATTGCTAAATTGTATAAAGTAGCATGCCTATGTGTGTTTGAATGTGTTATATGAATTTTTGAGAACTCTAGAGTGTAGGTGAATGCCTTAGAAATTATCAGATTTTAAGTCTTAAAAGGGGGGAGCTAGGCAAAGAAGGTCTTAAGAAAATTGTGGGAGTTTATGACACAACAAGTGAAGTGGTAGAGTGGCTTGGGACGCTACCTAAGGTGCGAGGAAGGTTGCGTCGGCCTGGGGACTTCAAGGAGGAGGTTCGAGTCATGATGGCAACAAGGAGTGTGGCTTTTATTTTGCTTTTGCGCCAAGAGAGGGAGAAGTGTTGACGGCAATTGGACTTTAAGGGATGAGGATGAGACTTGGTCACTTTCTTTTAAAGTTCGGCTAAGGGGAAGTGATAAAATTGATTCATTCAAATCATTTTGAATGAGTAGAATGGAGAGAAAGTAGGAGAGAAATAAGGGATATGATAAGAGAAGAAGTAGTGGCCGATTGTGGGGCTCTTGGTGGTGGTAATTTCGGTCATGTAGGGGAGGAAGTAAGTGCCGAATTTTAGTTAGTGAGAGTGTCCACCTTTTGCCGAAATTGTTGGTCTTAGGAAGTCTCTCTTTTTCTTCTTTTTCATTTGAAGCCGAATCCTCCTTTGTCACCATTCTTTCTTTCAACCTTAATTTTCCATCTTTTTATTATATGGCCGAATATTCCATCACCATTTGAAAGGCTTAGCCGAATCTTGTAGCCTCTTTCTCTCCTTTCTTTTCTTGTGATCTTTAAAGCTGAAATACTCTTGAGATAGCTGAATATCCCATCCCTATTTAGAGCCATAGCCGAATCTCAAGGTAACCTTATTCTTTCTTCTTTGTCGCAAGTTTTGGAAGCCGAAACACTTCTGGTGGATTAGCCGAAACTTTTCTCCTTGGGATCTTGAAGCCGATTTTCTGAGGGTGCTTTAGGAGTGGTAAGTATTTTCTATCCTAGCAATCGGTTATGGGTTCTTTTCCATTGGAGTGCAGAAATCAAGAGTTGGCCTTGATTTCTAGGGATAGCCGAATGTTCATAGTGCCATAATAAGTGTTCTTTTGTGTGTAGCCGAAGGAAGGAAACACTAAGGATTCTTTCGGGATTCAATTCATCAAGGTAAGCAATGTAGTATTCGGCCAAGGGCCATTTTCCTAGATTTCATGTATTAAGCTGGTTCTAATAGTTGTTAAGCAGGGATTTCATCAACTCCACAGACAAGTGGTAGTTTTCGGGATTTAGATAAGCAAGGTAAGTGGGTTATGATATTCGGCCTTAGGCCATTCTGTCTATTGATGTTAGCCGAATCTAACTATGGTTATTTAAGGCGATCAACAGTGGTGTACATGGATTTTTGGGATTTCAAAGTGAACTCGTTATAAATCGTGTGTAGCCCCACACTAAATCTTAATAGATTTATGGTAATGTTTTAATATATGTGTTAATGAAAGTATGTGAACGTGGCTAAAGGTACCATACAATGGTACGTAACATCTGTGCACGTAATCTTTAATATTACCTCAATAAATGTTATGAACATGTGAAATATGGCACATAAGTGAATATTGATAAGAATGTGAAATAAGGCATAAAGCATGATATTTGTATGATTTGTATGACATGGGGCATATGGGTGTTATTTTAAGGGGAAGTGATCTGGTGGTTTTTTTTCCACGAAATCTGGTGACTCATGTCACGTAATCTGAATGTGGTGACTTATGTCACAAAATATTATCTGGTGGCTATGCCACAATTTATAAGGGCGATGTGCGCCGTCTGCAATGGCGCCTTCGATGATGTGTAGTGGATGGAGGGTCGACTTAGTAGTCCCCATGGTGTGATGGTTGGTACGGGTGATGTGTAGCGGATGGTTATCTAGGTTTGGGTTCGGGATTGCATCATTATCTATAATTGCATATATATATATGTATGAACTGATATGCCTAAATCATTGGGACTTTGTGTTGGTGGTTATGCACTGAGTCCGTTTGACTCACCCCGTTGTGTGATATCTTTTCAGGTGACACTCAGTAAATGGACCGGGTCGGCAGGAGCTTAGTGGTGGCCATGCTCAGCTCAGTGCTATTTTATTTTAGTTGGGTTTTATTATTTAAGTATGTTGGTATTATTTCAGGTTTTATTTGATGTAATATGGCCATTACGATTAACTATTTTACACATGCATTTTTATTCGGTTTATTACGTTACGATTATTATTAAATCAAAGGTAAAGCAAATTTTTCTTAAAAATAAATTCTAATGTTTTGACACCTAAGCAACCATCGATTTTCAATGTAAGGTTAACCTCTAAAAATCAGGCTATACTTTCAACCTATTGATTACAAAAACAACACTGTTTTCTATTTGAACTCAATGCAAATCAAATTATCTTCCAAACCACCCTGATTTTTCCAAAGTAACAGATAAGTTTTGAATGGTTTTACTCAAGAAGCATGCCAGATCCGGTTGGGACTTGTGGGCTGGGTTTGGGGTGTTTCAAAACATATATTTTGAATTGGATTTAGATTTACTTGGGATATGTAAGGCAAATTGAATAGGGTTATATTTTTATGGTTTAATTATGATAAAATTAGATTTTGATGCAAATTGATGATAATCGTAATATGTGTTTAAATAATTTGGTTTTAAGTTTGGCATCTTATGGTTCCAAATATTTGGTTAAATTATGATGATTTATTGTATAAATTGTAAGATATGCCAACTATTAGGATTTTTGGTTTTTTGAGATGTATTGGCTTAAAATATTTTCAAGTATTCATGTGAATATCTGTTTAATCATAAATACAACTTTGGATTTACATGGTAAATTTAAGGTAAGTTTTTCTATTTGATTATGGATACATGTATATGCATGAATTACTTTGGTGTTTTTATCCATGCCAAAATTATGAATATATGTGCTTGTTAATTAGTTGGCTTTGAACCACTACATTATTTCTGTTTGTGTTTTGATATATATGGTTTTGGAACAAAAAAGAAATAGTCAAAAATTAAGGTTTTTGGTTTTTATTGCATTATTAAGACAACCTTATTTTAGGTTATTTGGAGTTTATAAAGCAATAATATATATATAATTTTGACATTTGACTATTGGAGAAATTTTAATTTTGAATATTGGTATGTTTATATATATTTTAAAATAACTTAATTGAAACAATAAGTCACCAAAGTGATTTTTTTGTATAAATTATTTTGTTTTAAAATATAAAAGTTTGTGTGCATGTAACTTAAGTTATGTTGCTATTGATCGGCCCAAATGAAGGTTAATAATATTACATGTGCAACAATGATGATAAACATGTGACAATTATTCGGTTTTACATGTGAGTAATAAATCGGCCCAAAGGAAGATTTATTGTTCGACATGTTCTTATTGTCTATGTTTGATTACTACACCAAGATATCACTTACAAGTTAATATTTTGTCCGAGATGAAATATTAATGGAGTATCCGATATCTTAAGATGAGATTTACCTTTATTCAAATGATTTTGGTTTAAATTTGAAGTCTTATGTGAGGTTATTTATGGTTTATGATTTATTCAACTATTACTTTTCCCAACATCATTGCATGTTGTTTTGGGATAAATATATATACATATATATACTATTATCTTTTAATTTGATTGAAAGATGAAATTAAAAGAGATATTTTGAAACAAATAAAATCATATTTTGGCTTTTAATTAAGAATGTCTATTATTTTAAATAAATTAGTTGAAACAAAATGTCGCCAAAGTAACCTCTTTTGTGTAGATTAGTTTATTTGAAATATTAGGATGATTATATATTTTTGTGATTCATGCTTATTATGTAACACCCTAAAATCCGAGTATTATTATATTGCATAAATTGATGTTTAGTTTTTAAAGGAAAAATTTTATTTTACTTTAGTGCTTATTGAAGTCCTAAAGAGGAGTAAAGCATGATTTGGAGAAGGAAAAATTTATTAATTGAGAATTTATTGAAGTGAAACAAAGGTGATTATGACTTAAGCTAAATTATGTGTTAAAGAGTGTCATAAGTGAGTACATGGTAAGGTGGAGTTGGCGCATGGGTTCTAGCAAGAGGGAAGAGGTTGAATCCTTGTATAGCACCTAAATGAATTTTTGTTTTAATTTTCTGCTCATGGTTAGGAAATGTCGGCAAGAACATATATGGAAGGTGTTGACCATGTTATTTTGGTTAGTGTATCAATGGATTCAGAAACAACTAACTTATGGCATGGAATCAAAACTTAAGGAAAGATAGGGGAACGTAAGGCACTTTTCAAGGGAAATTTTGAAACAAATCATGGCCAATTGACCATGTGTTGGACTGCATATTGGTAAGGAGGAGCCTAATTGTTGAATTAGTTTGGCTAAGAATTTTTTTCTCTCTTTGGTCATTCTTTGCACTTTGTGCGAATTTTATTTCCTCTCCTTTCAACTTTCTTCTTGGCGAATTTTTCAATTGGTAAAGCCAAAGTCTTTTGACCATTTGGTCACTTTTATACATCTTGTGAATTTTCTTTTGTATTTCTCCTTGTGCGAAATCAACCATACCAAAAATCAGTCTTTTTCTTTTCTTTTGCCATGGTCAATGCACTAACTCCTAAATGTCCATCTTTTCTTCTCTTCTCTTTGAAATTAAACTACCTCATCATCATCTCTTTTTCATATTTTAAATCTTTCAATCAAAGTTTCTCCATCAAACACTCTCTTGGCGAATGCTAGAAGTGCCATAACCGAATTTATTTTTCTTTTCTTTGGTTGCATAGTCAATTCTCCAACTCTCTCAAACACCTCTCTCAATCCTTTCTTTTCGATCGTGGATTATAGGTAAGGGATTCTTTTTCGCTTTTGTTTTATTTAAGTATTATGGCGAATATCATTGGTTTTATGAGGGCCTTTTGGATTGATATAACGCTCATTCTAATAACATTTCTTTCGTTATTATTTAGTGCAATAACGGAGATTGGAATTCAAGTGATCGGAGAATTGTAGAAATGTTGGAAATGTTTTATTTTGGTAAGGAAATCACATCTTTTAAAGCCCTTAGTATTGCTTTGATATTATTTAGATCTAACTATTATCCCTTGGATTTTGAAGACTTTCAAAATAGGGAAGAAAAGGCGGTGGTTAGTCACGTTAAGAGGGCGGATCCAGTAAATCCCCATTCAAACGAAGAGCGGTTTCGGCATCCGGGATTTTCCACGGTTACGCCATCTTCCGAAGGAAGTCCATTATTCAAGTAGTACGAACTTCCGAGCCGTATATCGTTGGCGGATTCTCGGCTAGCGAATCAATAAACGAGGAAAAGCCGAAAATCAAGTGATTCAAAATCAAGAGGGTAAGATTTTGGATCTATTATCGATTAAGATTATTTTACGAATTAGTGTCTAACGGATCAAAATATGTTTTAGGTGCCGAGGAGCGAGAAGGATTAGTACTCTCGGTAACGAGGTGTGTAACTTCACACTCACTATTTTCTCGGTTGGATGTCAATTTTGGTATGAAGTAAATCGTAAAACGATTAGATCGGTAAAACGTAAATATTGATATTTTGACGAAAATACGTAAAACGTCTAAAACGTAAAAATTACAAAACGCCGAGAAATTATTCGTTATTATGTAAATTGGATATTTCGTGAAAATGGGCCGAAATACTCTAGTTCGATAAATTGGGCCAAAATACTCTAGTTCGATAAATTGGGCCAAAGTACTCTAGTTCGATAAATTGGGCCAAAACACTCTAGTTCGGTAAATGGGCCAAAGCCCACTAAAGCTGCTAAATAGACAAATTGCTAAATTATGTTTATGGGCCAAATGAAATGATTATCGATAAACCCACCATGTTATGCATTATTAAGAAATTATACTTTATTATACATGCCTAATTGCATGGGGTGGGATATATGAAGAGAAGAATGGCCATTGCCAAAAATCTAGTTCGGTGGTTCTCGCTGTAATATCCGCTTATTGCTCTAGTTCGGTGGTTTCGCCACAATATCGACTTATTGCCTCTAGTTCGGTGGCTATGCCACAATTATAAAAGGCTTAACGCCTACGATTGGTGTGATGGCGGGGTGGGTTGACTTGATCCCCACAGTGTGATGGTTGGTACAGGGGTGTTAGCGGATGGATATTAGGTTTGGGTTGGGAAATACATTTTACATGCATTAGTAATTATTTTAATTTATAATATATTGTTGAATTTCGTAATTGGGCTCAAGCCCAAAGATAATATCTTGATGATCTCGGTCCAATAATGGTGGTAAGTGAGTTACACACCGAGTTCTAAGTAACTCACCCCTTTAATTTTTCCATCTCGGGAAATTGACGTGGACTTGGCCGAGGATGACTTTGTGGAGGCCATACTTGAAAAACATGGGTTATTTAAACTCGAACTTTTAATAAGTATTTTTACTATTTTGGATTATTGTAATAAGGGCCTCTATAAATAATTTATGGATTTTATGTGTGTTGGGTTTTAACTATACTTTGGACTTCTAATTATGGGCTATGATTTTATGATATTTTATTAAAATAAATTTGGGTTTTCAAGTATATGAAATTCTTTTATAAATATTTTGTTATTGTTAACTCTTTAACAAATTTCCTAAAGGTTTTGATAATACAATGATTTTCAACTAATGTTTTCTAATATTATCAAATTCAAATACTCTTCTATTTTTTTTTTAAAATCTGAATTTATATGGAAATTTTCAACTTATTGAAAATTTAAAATAGCTCGATTCATGTAACAAACCAAATCTAGTCTCAACGATAGACCGGGTTTGGGGTGTTACATTTAGTGGTATCGAGCCCAGCTTCAAAAACTTCGGTGTAGTTTGGGTCCAAAAATAATTTCGATGAAAACGCCAATGATATTTTTTAAAGATCAAGATGGCACTACAAGCATCCAGCAACAAGTCAAGTAAGTATTATTGCTTAATGATTACTATGATATGATCATAGGAACACTCTAGAACTTCTAGTTTTAGATATGAAAATCGTAGAGATTGAGACTATAGGATATGTTGCGAAAAACAACTTTATATCTCAAATCTCATAAAATATCGTTAATAAATACGAAACAAATTTCGATTCATAAAACTTGTAATCGATAAACGACCAAGCTATCATGAGTACAAGAGGACGTGGTCGTGGGACGCAGTAGACGTGGCGTGGTAGAGGCCGAGGTGCTACGATCAAGCACCAAATCATATGCGAAGTGGACGACTGCGTCAATTGAAAGTGAGACCGGATCACGCGATCACATGGAAGAAGATCATGCATTGACTCAAGCAATGCTACGAGTCTTGGAAAGGGTCATTGGAACTAGAATTGGGCCAACAACTCGTGGGTCAATTTCAGAGCGACTTAAGGCAAATAATGCGAAGTTTTCGAGAGGAGTCTCGTGTAGCTCGAATGTGGTGAATATTGGCTTGAAGTCGTGGAACGGATTATGGATGATATGGAATGCATGGTGAGCAAAACCGAGAGGAGCAGTATCCTTATTGAGAGATGAGGCGATCGGTGGTGGCTCACTGCTCGAGAAGGCACCAAGCCGCACTGATTAACTGGGAATTCTTTAAAGCTACCTTCTAAGGAAAATACGTCGGAACGAGCTATGTAGACGCTCGAAGGAAGGAATTTCTGAATCTTGTCCAAGGAAGTAAGACCGTGGTAGCATATGAAGCTGAGTTTTTACGTCTGAGCCGTTATGCCCGAACAATTGTAGCAACAGATCATGAACGTTGTGTACGTTTCGAAGATGGACTTAATGATGAGCTGAGGGTTCTGATTGCTCCGCAACAAGTTAGAAATTTTTCCACTCTGGTGGAGAAGGCCAAAATAGCCGAAGAGGCTAAGAACTCAGAACGGCAGAACCGAGAAAGATTTCAAAATAAGAGAGAGACACAGCAGTCTGGATCTTCAAAGAGATTTCAGAAGAAACCCCGGAATGATGAATCGGTTCAAGGTAGAACCCCGATAACAAATAATCGGAGTCGAGATTGCACTGAGTGTGGGAAAAGACATTTTGGAGAATGTTGGAGGAAAATAGGTGCATGCTACAAATGTGGTTCAATGGAACATCAGTATAAAAGCTGTCCTCGACGAATGGATACGACTCAAGAAGTCCGTAATAATGATGCACAGCCGGTCAGGGGTAATCAGCAGCCACCGAGAGGTCGTGGACCAGGTCGTGGTGGTAATGGGGCTGGTCGTGGTCAAGGTGCACCGGGTCGAGGCAATGGTCCGAGAGGAAATGCAGATGCAAGACAGCCTGGTCTGGTTTATGCAGTTAGACGTCGCGAGGACGGCAATGCACCTGATGTGATAACTGGTATGTTCTTCATTTTTGATGTACCTGTTATTGCTTTAATAGATATTGGCTCTACCGATTCATATGTAGCTAGTGCCATATCTGGAAACCTGAATTTAGAATCCGAAATTACCGAAAATGAGATGACAGTGATTAGTCCTTTAGGACAGTCGGTAATTGTTAATAAAATATTTAAAGACGTGCCCTTGAAAATCCAAGAGGAGGTATTTTTAGCAAATTTGATGGAACTACCTTTCGGCGAGTTTGATCTCATTCTGGGCATGGATTGGCTGGTCAAACATCGGGCACAATTGGATTGTGCTAAAAAACGAATGTCAGTAAGAACCCCGGATGAAAAGGAAGTTATAATGATTGGTGAACGAAAGAACTATCTCGCAAATGTAGTATCTGCATTAAAAGTCGAGAAGTTGGTACGAAAGGATACGGAGCATTCTTAGCCTTTATCGTGCTTTGGATGCCAAAGAATTATCTCGTGAATGATGTGAGGACGGTGAAGGAATTTTTGATGTATTTCGAAGAACTTCCCGGTATACCTCCGGATCGGAAGTAGAATTTGGCATTGAGCTTTTGCTCGGGAAAGACCGTGTCCATTGCTCCTTATAGAATGGCATCAAGGAGTTGGTCGAGCTTAAAGCTCAAATTCAAGAATTCTTGGATCGAGGATTTATTCGACCAAGTGTGTCTCCGGGAGCACCAGTTTTGTTCGTCAAGAAGAAGGATGGATCGATGCGTATGTGCATTGACTACGACAGTTGAATAAATTGACGATCAAAATCGGTATCCTCTGCCAAGAATTGACGACTGCTCGATCAATTAAAAGGAGCTTCGCTTTTCTCCAAAATTGATTTAAGGTGGGTTATCACCAACTCAAGGTAAAAGAAGCGGACGTTTATAAGACGGCATTTCGAACACATTACGGACACTATGAGTTTGTGGTGATGCCGTTTGGACTAACCAATGCACCAACGCATTTATGGACATGATGAACCGAGTCTTTCAACCATATTTAGACCGGTTTGTGGTAGTGTTCATAGATGACATATTGGTTTATTCGAGAAATGAGGAGGAACATGACCAAAGATTTGCGGATAGTATTTGACTACTTCGTGATAAGCAATTGTATGCCAAATTTAGTAAATGCGAATTTTGGCTTAAGGAAGTGACTTTCCTTGGTCATGTAGTATCAGCCGAAGGAATAAGGGTGGATCCTCGGAAAATTGAGGCTATTCTGGATTGGAAACCACCAACATCAGTAGCTGAAATTCGAAGTTTCTTGGGTTTGGCTGGATACTATAGACGTTTTGTAGAGGGGTTTTCGTTGATTGCTGCACCCCTAACTAAATTGTTGCGTAAAGGAGCTCCGTATATTTGGACTGAAAAGTAGCAAGAGAGTTTCGAGAGATTGAAGAAGATCCTGACAGAAGCTCTAGTTTTAATTCAGCCGGAGGCCGAAAAAGAATTTACTGTTTATTGTGATACGTCTCACACGGGTCTGGGTTGTGTGTTGATGCAAAATGGAAAGGTGGTGGCCTATGCTTCTCGTCAATTGAGACCACACGAAGTAAACTACCCTACCCATGATTTGGAGTTAGCTGCCGTTGTCTTTGCTCTAAAGATTTGGAGGCACTATCTCTATGGTGAGAAATCTATAATCTACACGAATCACAAGAGTCTTAAATACCTCCTTACCCAAAAGGATTTGAATTTAAGACAAAGAAGATGGGTAGAATTGTTAAAGGATTACGATTTCTCGATCGAATACCATCCTGGAAAGGCTAACGTGGTAGCTGACGCGTTAAGTCGTAAGGCGGTATCTGAATTAAGAGCTTTGTTTACCCATTTGAGTCTGTATGAGGATGGCAGTTTGTTAGCAGAACTTCAGGTAAAACCTCCGTGGTGGAACAAATCAAGGAAAACAGATATCGATGAGAAGTTGGGACCTTTACTTGACAAGTTGAAAATGATGAAATTGGAGATTTTGGAATAAGCAGGGAGGTGTGTTGTGCTTTGAGGAAGAGTATGCATACCTAAGGACTCGGATCTAAGGCAAGCGATTCATGGAGGCGATAGTAGCCCTTATGCTATGCATCCGGAGGAAATAAGATGTATCGAGATCTCCGTGAACAATATTGGTGGCTGTGGTTGAAGCGTGAGATTTCGAATTTGTGGGCAAATGTTTGACTTGTCGACAAGTGAAGGCGTAACATCAATTACCGTGCGGGTTGTTACAACCGATAAAGATTCCTCTTTGGAAATAGGAGAGGATAACTATGGATTTTGTTAGTGGGTTACCGTTAACCCTACTAAGAAAAATTCCGTTTGGGTAATTGTTGATCGGTTGACGAAGACTGCTCATTTCCTGCCAGTTCGTATGGACTATTCATTGCAGAAGTTGGCAAAACTATACATATCTGAAATTGTGAGGTCGCATGGGGTACCAGATCTATTATATCGGATAGGGACCCTAGGTTTACATCACGATTTCGAAAGCTCGCATGAAGCCTTGGGGACAAAGTTGAATTTCAAGACGGCTTTTCATCCTCGACCGATGGTCACTCGGAGAGAGTAATTCAGATATTGGAAGATATGTTAAGAGGATGTGTAATTGACTTGAGGGTAGTTGGGAGGATTATCTACCATTGGCGTAATTCGCGATAACAACAAACTATCAATTTAGCATTCAGATGGCACCTTACGAGGCATTGTATGGTCGTAAGTGTCGTTCTCCTATTTGTTGGTGAGTTGGGCGAAAGATGATGTTAGGTCCTGAGATGATATCCGAGACAGAGGATAAGGTAAAAGTTATTCGAGCACGGTTGAAAGAAGCCTCGATAGATGTAAGTCGACGCAGATCTAAAGCGAAGGGACATCGAGTATAATGTGGGGATCAGTTTTCTTGAAGGTATCTCCTTGGAAAAAGATCTTGATTCGGAAGGAAGGGCAAGTGAGTCCTAGATACATTGGACCTTATCGTGTCAAGCGTATTGGTCCATGGCATATCGATTGAGTTACCTCGAGTTAGATCAAATTCATAATGTTTTCATGTTTCCATGTTGAGACGTTATAGATCGGATCCTTCGCACATTATACCGGTAGAATAATTGAGTGAATTGATTTGTCTTTTGAAGAAGAACCGGTGAAAATCCTAGACCGAGATGTCAAGGTACTAAGGAAGAAAACCGTGCCTTTGGTCAAAGTTCTATGGCGTAACCACGAGTGGAAGAAGCTACGTGGGAGCTAGAGGATGCAATTCGGCAACAATACCCTCACCTTTTTCAACTGTAAATTTCGAGGACGAAATTTTCTTTAAGGAGGTAGAGTTGTAACACCTAAAATCCGAGTATTATTATATTGCATAAATTGATGTTTAGTTTTTAAAGGAAAATTTTATTTTTACTTTAGTGCTTATTGAAGTCCTAAAGAGGAGTAAAGCATGATTTGGAGAAGGAAAATTTATTAATTGAGAATTTATTGAAGTGAAACAAAGGTGATTATGACTTAAGCTAAATTATGTGTTAAAGAGTGTCATAAGTGAGTACATGGTAAGGTGGAGTTGGCGCATGGGTTCTAGCAAGAGGAAGAGGTTCAATCCCTTGTATAGCACCTAAATGAATTTTGTTTTTAATTTTCGCTCATGGTTAGGAAATGTCGGCAAGAACATATATGGAAGGTGTTGACCATATTATTTTTGGTTAGTGTATCAATGGATTAAGGAAACAACTAACTTATGGCATGGAATCAAAACTTAAGGAAAGATAGGGGAACATAAGGCACTTTTCAAGGGAAATTTTGAAACAAATCATGGCCAATTGACCATGTGTTGGATGGCATATTGGTAAGGGAGGAGCCTAATTGTTGAATTAGTTTGGCTAAGAATTTTTTTCTCTCTTTGGTCATTCTTTGCACTTTGTGCGAATTTTATTTCCTCTCCTTTCAACTTTCTTCTTGGCGAATTTTTCAATTGGTAAAGCCAAAGTCTTTTGACCATTTGGTCACTTTTATACATCTTGTGAATTTTCTTTTGTATTTCTCCTTGTCGAAATCAACCATACCAAAAGCGCTCTTTTTCTTTTCTTTTTGCCATGGCCGAATGCACTAACTCCTAAATGTCCATCTTTTCTTCTCTTCTCTTTGAAATTATACTACCTCATCATCATCTCTTTTCATATTTTAAATCTTTCAATCAAAGTTTCTCCATCAAACACTCTCTTGGTCGAATGCTAGAAGTGCCATAACCGAATTTATTTTCTCTTTTCTTTGGTTGCATAGCCGAATTCTCCAACTCTCTCAAACACCTCTCTCAATCCTTTCTTTTCGATCGTGGATTATAGGTAAGGGATTCTTTTTCGTTTTCGTTTTATTTAAGTATTATGGCCGAATATCATTGGTTTTATGAGGGCCTTTTTGGATTGATATAACGTTCATTCTAATAACGTTTCTTTCGTTATTATTTAGTGCAATAACGGAG
Organism: Gossypium rotundifolium; assembly: GCA_025506655.1. Taxonomy (NCBI): domain Eukaryota; kingdom Viridiplantae; phylum Streptophyta; class Magnoliopsida; order Malvales; family Malvaceae; genus Gossypium; species Gossypium rotundifolium. The sequence goes on from CP106725.1 coordinate 56,517,862, forward strand.
ATTGGAATTCAAGTGATTGGGAGAATTGTAGAAATGTTGGAAACGTTTTATTTTGGTAAGGAAATCACATCTTTTTAAAGCCCTTAGTACTGTTTGATATTATTTAGATCTAACTATTATCCCTTGGATTTTGAAGACTTTCAAAATAGGGAAGAAAAGGCGGTGGTTAGTCACGTTAAGAGGAGGATCCGTAAATCCCCATTCAAACGAAGAGCGGTTTTAGCGATCGGGATTTTCCACGGGTTGCGGGCCATCTTAGAAGGAAGTCCATTATTCAAGTAGTACGAACTTCCGAGCCGTTATCGTTGGCGGATTCTCTACGGCTAGCGAATCAATAAACGAGGAAAAGCCGAAAATCAAGTGATTCAAAATCAAGAGGGTAAGATTTTGGATCTATTATCGATTAAGATTATTTTACTGAATTAGTGTCTAACGGATCAAAATATGTTTTAGGTCCGAGGAGCGAGAAGGATTAGTACTCTCATTAACGAGGTGTGTAACTTCACACTCACTATTTTCTCGGTTGGATGTCAATTTCAGATGAAGTAAATCGCAAAAACGATTAGATCGGTAAAAACGTAAATATTGATATTTTGACGAAAATACGTAAAAACGTCTAAAACGTAAAAATTACGAAAACGCCCTCGAGAAATTATTCGTTATTATGTAAATTGGATATTTCGTGAAAATGGGCCAAAATACTCTAGTTCGATAAATTGGGCCAAAATACTCTAGTTCGATAAATTGGGCCAAAATACTCTAGTTCGATAAATTGGGCCAAAATACTCTAGTTCGATAAATTGGGCCAAAACACGCTAGTTCGGTAAATGGGCCAAAGCCCACTAAACTGCTAAATAGACAAATTGCTAAATTATGTTTATGGGCCAAATGAAATGATTATCGATAAACCCACCATGTTATGCATTATTAAGAAATTATACTTTATTATACATGCCTAATTGCATGGGGTGGGATATATGAAGAGAAGAATGGCCAGTTGCCAAAAATCTAGTTCGGTGGCTCTGCCACAATATCGGCTTATTGCCTCTAGTTCGGTGGCTCTGCCACAATATCGGCTTATTGCCTCTAGTTCGGTGGCTCTGCCACAATTATAAAAAGGCTTAACGCCTACGATTGGTGTGATGGCGGGGTGGGTTGACTTGATCCCCACAGGTGTGATGGTTGGTACGGGGGTGTTAGCGGATGGATATTAGGTTTGGGTTGGGAAATACATTTTACATGCATTAGTAATTATTTTAATTTATAATATATTGTTGAATTTCAGAATTGGGCTCAAGCCCAGCATAATATCTTGATGATCTGGCCCAATAATGGTGGTAAGTGAGTTACACACTGAGTTCTAAGTAACTCACCCCCTTTTAATTTTTCCATCTCAGGTAATGGAAATTGACGTGGACTTGGGCCGAGGATGACTTTGTGGAGGCCATACTGAAAAACATGGGTTATTTAAACTCTGAACTTTTAATAAGTATTTTTACTATTTTGGATTATTGTAATAAGGGCCTCTATAAATAATTTATGGATTTTATGTGTGTTGGGTTTTAACTATACTTTGGACTTCTAATTATGGGCTATGATTTTATGATATTTTATTAAAATAAATTTGGGTTTTCAAGTATATGAAATTCTTTTATAAATATTTTGTTATTGTTAACTCTTTAACAAATTTCCTAAAGGTTTTTGATAATACAATGATTTTCAACTAATGTTTTTCTAATATTATCAAATTCAAATACTCTTCTATTTTTTTTAAAATCTGAAATTTATATGGAAATTTTCAACTTATTGAAAATTTAAAAATAGCTCGATTCATGTAACAAACCAAATCTAGTCTCAACGCATAGACCGGGTTTGGGGTGTTACATATTAATTGACCCAAAGGTAAGTTAATATTTGATAGAATTTCAACGACATTTGTGGTGATAAATGTGTGACAATTATAAGGTATTTTATGTGAGCAATAAGTTAGTCCAAAGATTAATTAATTGTTTGACATAATTTATTGTCAATGTTTGATTGCTACAATAAGAGTACCACTTACTGTTAATATTACTATCCAAAGACTTGATATTAATGTTGTGTTTGGTATCTTAAGATGGGATTAGCCATTATCCTGAATTTATTGTTTACTTATGAATATTGATGTGAGCTTATTTTTATTAATTTTTTGTTTTATATTCAGCTAATTCATATTCTATTGCCACAATATCTGCTAATATAAATTCTATACCCGTGCTTAATGGGACTAATTTCAATGAATGGAAAAGTCACTTATTTATAGTGCTTGGCTGTGTGAACATAGACCTTGCACTAAGGGAAGAACTACTTGCACCTCTCACTGCGGAAAGCACCCCCTATATTAAAAGGGATTTTGAGAGTGGGATCGTTCAAATTGCAAGAGTCTAATGATCATGAAGCACAACATTTCAGAATCCTTTAAGGGCAAAGAATCTAAAAAGATTACTCAGGCCAAAGTTTCCTTGACGAAATTAAGAAACGTTTTGCTAAAAACGATAAAGTTAAAATGACATCACTTCTAACTTCTTTGATGTTTATAAAGTTAAGGGTTAAGGAAATTCTGAGCGATCTAAAGGCTATGACTTTTATGATCCCATAACATGGAATAATTTTGAGACGGGAACTGCAACATTTTTTGAGGATGTTGAGTTTGGGGGGAGAAATAAGGTTAGAGATATTGCTTTTGAGGAGGAATTGGATTCTAACTCAATTCCTACTATCACTTTTGACGATGTTCAGGTTCTTATACCTATCATTGATCAAGAAGTGAATCCAGAACCTCTACAAGACAATGTTGAACAGCTCCCCATTCAAAATGAGATAATTGTTCCAGAAGAGCAAACTCAACAACCTCAAGAACAAGTGCCATTAAAGAGGTCCACAAGAGAAAGGAGAAATGCTATTCCAGATGATTATGTTGTATTTCTCCAAGAACATGAGGATGATAATGAAATGATGGAAGATGATCTAATCAACTTTCATCAGGCCATGAAAAGTTCTAATTCTCAAAAGTGGATTGATGCCATGAAAGAGGAGTATAAGTCTATGCGAGACAATAAAGTTTGGGATGCAAGTGGTAATGTGGAGAGGTATAAGGCTTATCTTGTAACTAAAGGATATACTCAGAAAGAATGTGTTGATTTTACAGAGACTTTCTCTCCAGTTTCATCGAAAGACTCCTTTAGGATAATCATGGTGCTTGTTTCTCATTTTGATCTTGAGTTACATCAGATGGATGTTAAGACTGTGTTTCTTAATGGAAACATTGAAGAAACAATTTATATGGTGCAACCAGAAAATTTTGATTCGGAAGACTCAAAGAATATGGTTTGCAAATTGACAAAATCCATCTACAGACTCAAACAAGCTTCCTGTCAATGGTACCATAAGTTTCATCAAATAATTGTTTCGTTTGGTTTTGAGATGAATATTAATGATGATTGTGCGTATCACAAATTCAATGGGAGTAAGTACATATTTTTGGTTTTATATGTTAATGACATACTGTTTGTTAATAATAAGTATAGCCTCAATCAATACCCTAAGAATGATTTTGAAATTACAAAAATGCATTAGATTTTTTACATTTTAGCAGTGGAAAGTCTAATGTATGTTCAGGTTTGTATACATTGGAATATTGTGTACACTATTGGGATATTAGGCAGATATTTTAAGCAACCTTGATTTGGACCAGCATCCAAAAGGGTTATAAGGTATTTTTAGAGAACAAAAGATTACATGCTCACATATTAGAGGTCTAATCAGGTAGAGATCATTAGGTATATAGACTCTAATTTCGATGGAATATGGATATAAGATTTTTCCACTAAGGTGCAAATTGTGAAAACAAATTGCAATCTTTTATTCCAATAGCAACAGGAGCACATCAAAGTAAAAACACATAGACTTTAAGTTCCTGGTTGTTAAAGTAAAAGTTCAGAGTGGTTAGGTGCTTATAAAGCATATTAGGACAAACTCCATGATTGCGAATTCGCTTACTAAGGAATTACACCTAAGGTTTTATAAGAGCACATTGCTCATATGGGTGTAATGTCATTTAAAGGATATCTGATTTTAGTGGGAGTTTGTATTTTTAAATGCTTTTATGTTATAGACACATTTTCAGTTATTTCAGTTTAAAGATATTAAGTTTATTTTTTGCAGAAATAAAGTTTATTTGGTTTATTCACACTTTGATTTTGGTAAGGTTTGATCTCACTAAGAAGGACCAGTTGGAAATAGACATGTTTAGATCATATTGCATGTAATTTCCATGCTACACTTCTATACTTGATCTATGTCATTTGGTTGTGTTAATATACGTGATCATGGATGGATTTAGTTACGATATATGTAACGAAAGTTGTCTTGGTTCTATGTTAACATAATTAATGGACGAGATTGTTCAGAATACCTTTTGGATATGATAGTAAAATTTTGAGCTCATAAGGTTATATAATGACATGTAATTATAAAGTAATTAGTATATATATGTGGTCCAAGTGGGAGATTGTTGGAAAATTTGGACATTACATATATAATAATGATAATTACATGTTATTATTTACTATCATGATAGGTTAGCCTAAATTAAAAGTGATCTAATTTGGTTAGAATTTTATTGGGTTTTAATTATTAAATAAAGTATGAGTTAAATATGTGTAGATACTCTTCTAATCAAATTCTAATTAATGATGGACTAATTAAAATTTGATTAGAAATAATATGCCAAGGTTATAAATATTAGGGTTATGGTCCCCAAATTATACATAAGATATCTTTTCTAATATCCCATCATTAGGAAAGAGAGAGTATATATTCTCTATATTTTTTGTGTGCTAATTTAGAAGATCAAATCCCCAAAATCCAGTAAAACTGCAAGGAATTCATGGATTTAGGTACGCTTCCGCATTTAGTTTTATTCTTCATTTATTCTTGATGATTTGACATGATAGATCCTAGTTTATTAAGTTTTATTTCAAAATTATTTTACAAATCTAACATATATATATTTTGATGCATGTTGCACTCTTGGGTGGAGTTCTTTTCAGGTAAATACCCTTAAAATTGAGTTTTTACAACTTTAATATTTGTTTTTTATAAAAATATAATTTATAATAGTTTGTTTTTTTCCCTTATCGATATTTGTTCAATTTCTATTTCATCACGTTTTAAATTTAAATTTTATAAACTGCAGTAAATTGAATAATAGATTAGTAGTTGTGAAGTGATTTTCAAATGAGTTATGCTGTGAAGTGTTTTCGATAAAAATAGATTACTAGTTGACTATTGTTTCTTTTACCATAAATTCTCTGCTGCCCATGACCTTAATTTATTTTTTATCCTCAATTTGGTTATAGTTTTTGGGATTGTAACTTTTTTTTTGTCCAGATTAGTTCATTAAGTCTGAACGTGAAAACAATTGAGGCGTTTAGCTCAAAATAGAGAAGTTGCTCGTCTTAGGAAAAAAGGTAACATAACAAAAGACATATCTAAGTTATGTATTTTTGTAATGGTATATTCGACTTAAGGTTCATATTACTTACTTTACATTTACCATCCAGTTTTCTGCGTCAGATTTTCTATTATTTTCCACCCAGTTTACTTAGTCTCAATCCGCATTGTCTAAGGTAGGAAAGTTCTACTTCCTTTCTTTCTTTGATAAGGTTAGATTAGGCCATTATTTTGTCATGGAAAATCAAAGACTTCTTTGGTACAAATGAGTACTTATTATATAACTTAAGTGGCTCATAAATGATGGAACCTTTGTCATAATTTTCTATAATCTAAAACTATACTATACTGCATCAAATAATATAAGGTTGAGGGCCTCTTTATTTTAATTTTTATTGCCCTTCTGTTAATGCCCCATCACTTATTGTAGTTATTTTATTGATGTTTTAATCCTTAATTTATTTAAGGGTTGTATATCATCGAAAACTATTATTTTTCATAGACATAAACAATTCCTTGCTGATTTTTCACTCTGTGAATTACAAGTCATTGATATTCGTTATGTTGCATTTGCATCAACTATAGATTTTGGATTCTCTTGAGATGAAACTTTAGCTGCGCATGTTTCATTAATCAATCTGATTGCATATTGGTTTTTACTTCAGATATTATGCACATCTTTTCTTACTTGCTTAAGGATCTGAACTTCATCGAGCAACTTGTAGAAGTGGTTGGAAAGAGTGAGTACAGTTGATTTCATGGGTAATGCTTTTTATATTTTCATTTTTCATTGATTTATCCACTTCTAAATTATTTCATATTTAGTTGCTGTCCAATGACTTAAAAAATTTCCTGTTGCTCAAGCAAAGTACATTTGGATGTCATATTGCTCCTTTTTAAATCGAAGGCTGTTTGTGCATCTTGTAATTTGAATTGTTTATTTGCTGGAAATTGAGATGTTTTATTGCTGTAATTAAGGTGTAAAAATGTTGCAAATTGAAGTGTTTAAATTGCTCCAAATTATTTCAATTATTAACAGAGACAAAGGCGATATAATTTAAAAATTTATAGACAAAGGCCCAAAGAAACACTATCATCAAAAAAAAGGAAAAGCCAAAAAGGTACGAGTTTGTCATTATTTTATTTAATGAGAATGAGATTTGATTCTTATTTGGTCTCTTCTTTTTTTTTTTTTTAAACCTTTACGGATAATAAGTGTTTTGCTTTTACTTTATTTTTTTTTCTTTTAAGGGTTTTGATTAATGCATGGTATTATTTAATTCTTATTTACTTTGTTTTTGACTAAAAATGAATGGCTTTTTGCATGCAAAAAAGGGACTTAAGCTTGGCAGAATAATTTTGTAACACCCCAAACCCGACCTAGAAGTTAGGCCCGAATCTGGCGTGTCACGTGGAAGTGTTTTTTTTTTTCTTTTCAAAATCATCTTTGCAATTGTTAAAAACTTGTTTGAGAATTACAACCTCTTTGTTAAAACCCAAAACACTTAAGCAATTGTTATCTACTTAAAAACATAATTATCTTTAAAACCTTTTGGTTGCGAAAACATATTTGAAATAACAATTTACAAAAATAAGACATTTGAAAATAGAGTTGCAGAAGCATTTTGAAAACATTGCGGAAACGTATATAAAATACAAGTATTTTTGAGAGGTTGGTTGATGAGTCAAAAATCGAAGTAGTGGACTTTAAAATCAGGACTTTTGAAAATGACGTTGAAATTTTGAAAGAGAATCCGAGTTAAATTATTTGTAAAAGTATGCTATAAAATCCATTTATTAATCAATTTTGAAAACCATTATTTATATTTTTAGAAAATTCCTTTTTAAACAATTCAAGAAGAATAATAAAAACATCCCAAACATAAAGCAAAATAAAAATAGCCTAGAGGCCTTATTACAACTTTAAAACCCGAAACAATAAAAGTAATCAAATAAAACAGAAACGTAGTTTACTAATATTCGAAAATGTTATTTCCGAAGCATGGCCTCCACCGAGTCATCCATGGCTCCAAGTCCTCGTCACTGAGCATTACCTACAAGGGTTAAGAGAAGGGGGGTGAGTTACAAGAACTCAGTGTATAACCTACTTACCATTATTCACTGGGCCAAAATCCTATTAAGTAATTAATTGGGCCAAAACCCGCTTACAATAATATAAATGCATCATATATAATATGCATATGATATGCAATTCCCAAACCAAATCCTAGTTTTCCATCCGTTACACACCATCCGTACCAACCAACACACCTATGGGTGATCTTTAGTCAACCCACCCCGCCAACACACCAAACGTAGACATTAAGCCATTTATATCAAATTTGTGGACAAGCCACCAGATTAATAGAATTTACATGGCATTGCCATTTTTCAAATTTGTGGTAGAGCCACCAGATTTATGTAGCATAGCTACCAGAACTTCTCTTCATCATTATCCCATCCCATGCAAATCATGTATATAATGCATAACAAATCACAATAATTTATTCGGATATTTATTACAAAAGTACAACTTATTATAACAAATTATCAATTAGGCCCATATAGTAAAGTATCAGATTGGCCCATTTAGCAAAATATCAGATTGGCCCATTTATCAAAATATCAGATTGGCCCATTTATCAAAATAAAAGATTGACCCATTTATCAAAATATCAGATTGGCCCATTTATCAAAATAACAGATTGGCCCATTTATCAATATGTCCATTCAGCCCATAAGGCAATATCTCAAATCGGCCCATTAACACTTTTGCAAATCGGCCCATTAGGGGCATTTCCATATTTCGACCCTTTAGAGGAATTTTCGTAATTCGGCAATTTACCCACTAAGGGTAATTCGGTAATTTCGTAATCCAGACTTAACTACTAATTTGGGCATAACAATTTAAACTGTCCATTTGTGTCGTACTAACTAAATTGTCTATAACTTGGGCTAGAAATCTCGAAATATAAATTCGTAAATTTTTATTGAAACTAAACTCATATATCTTCTTACTAAAATTTTTCCAGAATTTTGTCTCAACCATTTAGTACAGTTTATTCCTTAAAGTTTCCCTTGTTTCACTGTCTAACGATTCTGACCTCTCTTACCCAAAATTCAAATATCTCACTGTACAGTTTTCATATGTTGTTCCCACTTGTTTCTATTGAAAACAGACTCACTAAGTAATCTTTACATGTAACACCCCAAACCCGGTCAATACACCACGACCGAATCTGGTATGCTACAGGGAAAAAGGTTTTGGGTGGTTTAGGTTTGAGTTTAAAAGTTTGAGGAAAACACTTCGCTAAAATTTTGTATTTGAAGAAAAACTTGAGTAGGTTTTGACTTAAATATCTATGTTGTATTTGAAAACCCAGAGAGCTTTGAAAGTTTATCGGAAGTGTAGGTAAAACTAATTTATGTCGGTTTGAAGTCTAAGTTGTTTCATGTTATTACAAAAGTATCTTGTCTTAGTAGAAAACCATATTCAAGTTAGAAAAACAATTCGAGTTCATTTTGTTCTAAGTTATAGTATGATACCCGATGGTATAGTTTAAAACATCATTTTTTTTTGAAGTTTTGAAAACGTTGTCTTTCCAAGTTTTAGCATATTTTAACTCAAGTAGTTTGTTAAAGCATATTAAAAATCTAACTTAATCGTAAACGAAACATAATTTAAAAGGCCATTTACAACCCAAATAAAACCAAATAGTAACAATAAAACTTAAGTACCAACTTTCTTAAAAGTCCGAGCAAATCTTTATTTCGGTATGGCATGAGCACCTCGAGTCCATCCCGACTCCATGTCCGCGTCTAAGTGTCACCTAAAAAGTCAAAGGAGAGGGTGAGTCGAGTGACTCAGTGTGTAAATCCGCTCCCGAAGAACAACATGCTAACACACATCATACAAAGCAATATAATTAATGCAACCCGATCCTAACCATCCATATCGCCTTTTCTACCCCGTGTGGTACCAAACCACTGGTGGTGCCAAACCACTGGTGACATATAGTCACAATGTGTTACCAAAACACTGGTGTCCCAAAGACACAATTGTGCTACCAAAGCACTGGTGACCGAGGTCACATATCCAATGATGGGGCCAACCCATCGTGTGATACCCAATCACTAGCAGACGATCCCATATCTCATGTGGGGCCAACCCACGGTGGTTAAACCACAGGGACAAGTCGCAATGAGGTGCCAAACCTCTGGTGTCCCAAAGACACAATTGTGCTACCAAAGCACTGGTGACCGTAGTCACAAATCTGTTGATGGGGCCAACCCATCGTGTGATACCAAATCACTGGCGTCAATCCCATATCTCACAAGTGGGGCCAACCCACGGTGGTTAAACCACAGGGACGAGACGCCGAGGTACCAAACCTCCGGAGGTGCTAAACCTCCGTGACCCAAAGTCACAAAGTGTGTTACTAAAACACTGGTGCTCACAAGACAAAATATCACCGCTCCCTCCACTCAGATCACCCATCAACATACTACACTCATGTAATCATGCATATCATATGATCATGCATATCATGCTAATATGTCTAAACTCATACCCCATGTCACATATATCCACAACCATGGTATCATATAGATCATCAAGAAACTCATAATAATAATCTCGACTTACCCGAGTCCAAAATCATACCCATTAGGGTATCACATCAATCATCATTTGTTTCATTAATCATCACACAATGTTATCAATTATATTACTAAACAGAAGTGTGTTAGTTTACACACCTGATATATCGGAGATTAAAGCCTAAGAACTGATCGAAACCTTTTGATCACCTCAACAGCCTGGTCCTACATTCGGCCAACAAAAGGGTTAACCCTAACCCAATACCATTCGGCCAACAAAGTAAATGACCCAAGGGGGTTGCGTTAAATCCTACCTCTGCGAATGGTTCGGTTTCCAATCAACCCGAACCAATAATGCTTCTTACCAACTGATCACACCCTAGAAAAGAATAATGATTAATCTCTCCTCATGACTTAACTTAAAGAAAACTAAACGAAATCGGATCCAAAACATCCCTTCTTACCACCACTTACCGATTACCAAACAGAGTGAAAAGGCTCTCCTCGCTTGACTACGACCTCCAAAGACCCTATATGGAAATAGTTACCAAAACAAGTGATTACTCCTTTATAATAAATAACGAAATCAGCCCTTAAATATACCCCAAAAATCGGCAAGGCAACAGAGAAAGGAGAAAGGCCATTCGGCCAACACTTACCCACTACCAATCGGTTGGGACTCAGCACCTAACCACACCCAATATTCGGCCACCCAACACCAGAGGAGAATGATTCTACCAATGAGTTTCGAAAAACAAGAAAATAAAAATAGATGGATGAAGGGGTCACTTTCGGTTTTGAAAGGGAAAGAAATGAATAAGGTGTGCTTAGAAGAAGAACAAGTTTCGGCTATTATCCTTCAAGAAAAAGAGAAAGAAAAATGCTAGGTTCGGCTCAAGATGATGAAAACAAAGGCTGGTTTCGGTTTAAAAGAAATGGTATGGAACAAAGGAAATCGGCACAAGGTTTATGAAACAAAAAGAAGAAGTGAGAAGAAAAGGGTCTCTAGTTTTGGCTTTGCACCATGAAGAGAAGAAGGAAGAAACAAGGTATACTTTCTAAGAATAAGGTGCTAGAGGTTTGGCTTAACTAAATTGAAAAGAAAAGGAGGTAGGAGGGCATTCTGCTAATGTGGTTTTCAAAAGGAGAAAAGTGATAATGGAGTACTTGGTCTGGCTAAAACAAAGAGAAGAATCAAAACAAAACAGCAAGCAATTTCGGTAACACTGGGCTTGCGGTTTCAAGGATGAATGGCAAAAAGAAAATGTGGTTTTGGCTTAGGCTAATTTGCAAGTGAAGAGAATTTCCTTGCAAGCTTTTGACTAAACTCAGAATCGGCTTGTTGACACACAAGAGAAAAAGAAGAAAAACTTAATTGACCCCTTCCCCAAAACCGAAAATACACCCCAAAGGCCAAGGAGTTTGGACTTCCCAAGCTCCCCAAACACTCCTCAAAACCTACCAACTCTCCCCATTTACTCTCACACCACCAATTCAAATCCCATGACCAAGTCTCCCTCCTACTTCCACTCTCCACCCCACTTTTGAATGTGAAGACCAAGTCCAAAGAAGAATTCAAATTGCCTTCTACCTCTTCCTCCATGCCGTCCAAAATGGGAGCCAAAAGGGGTGGGATTCTCACGACTTGAACTCAAGACCTCCCCCTTGCATTTGACGCCACACACATGCTCCAAGTGGCGCATGCTTTGCCACTCCACCAGCTCCCTTCTTGTGTTACAAATTCACTTAAATTCATTATAAACCCCAACACCTTCAGCTCCTATCCCCTAAAGCCCAAAACTAAAATTTCACCACCTACCCAGGCTCACTCCTAGCCTACAACTAAGCCCCAAAAACACCCAAACAACATCATAGCAAGCAATTAATCATGCAACCAATGCCAAAACAAAATAGCCCTTAACCCGGGATATTACATTACATATAAACTATAACTCTTAATTCACTTTGTACAATTTTATACGATTTTTCCAAGATAGATCAGGGAACCACGAAATCATTCAGAACCAGTCTCACTAAAATTAACATATCTCACATTATAAAATTCCTTTTCCTTCTCCGTTTCTTTCTTATCAAAATAGACACAGTAAGCTTTTATTTGATATCTCATTCACTTTCTAATTCCCTTTCTTCTATTTTTCGTCATTTTTCAAAAATACGTCACTACTTCTAACTGAAACTATTTTATTACAAAATACGTTTACCACTACGATCATACGCACGCCCGAGTGATCACGGATGCCGATTTTAGGTTTTCTTTGGTATTTCGACCGATTCATAGAATATTTCATACAAAATTTCTGAGAAGTGTGAGATTACACACCATTTCAGATATGTATACGGAAGGTATGGGATTACACACCTGATTTCGATTTCCTAACGAACCACTCGTCGTTGACCTAGAACAATACCAATCAAAAGTTAGCCTCGGATTTCCAAAAGATTTTGTATCACTTACACTTGAATCACTTACCACTATGTTCGAATGTAGAATATATCGAGTGATTTGTCCCTAAAACATATAGTCGATTATTTTACATTATTACTCCGTTAGCAACCAATCGAATATTGAATAATATCAATAATCCATAAGAACTCCTTACCTTATTAATATTGGATCCGATTTCTAGCGATTATATGATGACTTCAGAAAAATCCAAGTTTCGGCCTTCCACTATATCTCTACGAGGAAGAAAAATGATTTCAAATGAGGGAAAGTAAGGTGATGGCCTAGGTCAAAATGACCATCCAAAACCAAAGAAAATAAAATATTGAGAAGAATACTTACCGATTGATCAAGAAACGGATGTTAATATGGATGAGAAGAAGCAATAGAGAAAAGATGAAAGTTTAGTTATGGAGGAAATTGTATGTTGATATTTGGCTATCAAGGAAGATGGACAAAAGGTGAATATGAAACCAATCCAAAGAGATGAAAAATGCACTATTGTGCTAGAAGATTTCGGCAAAGAGAATAGAAAATTGGGAGAAGATGACACTAAAGTTACAAATGTGATTTTTGGCCAAAACAATACCAAGACCCTACCAAATGCCAAAGTAAAATTTCAGCTACCTATCTACCCCCAAAACCGTCCATATGCATAGTCATAAGGGTCAAAATTTTGCCAACCATACTTTCCATAGCTTTCTCCATGAAATAAGCCACTTGTTCCCCTTACTTGCCTTTTCCTTTTGATTCCTTTCCCCAACCTCAACCTTTCCTTAATTCTTTAGTCACCATACCAAAAATAAAGAAGTCAAACTTGCCATAAATACCTCCTGTCCGGCACTTAAGGAAAGAGTGCAAAAATATTAGTCAAAAATTGCACACAAAAGGATTTGAACCTCTTCCCTCAAAGTACTTCACTTGATGCCATAACCTCTTTACCAATAACTCATTTATGCAAGCACATTACTTATTTATTTCTATAAGCTTTGAAGCTACTTAACATCTCTCCTTAAAGTGCTAAAATACTCAATTTTTCCTAAGGTCCAATTAAACCCGAGACTTCATAGAAACTTTGTAACCTTCCAAATTCACTTAACTAATAAGTCTAATTTGCAATAATGTCATTCTCTTGTTCTCAAAATTTTAAACATTCCTATGCCCAAGGCCCATTGGGCCCAATCCTACTAGGCCCAATTTTGGGATGTTACAAATTTATTTGGTAGGATTTTTGCATGATTATATAATGGTAGGATTTCCAATTTATTTGGATTTGATATTATTTTATTTGATTTTAGAATTGAATTAATTGTAAAATTGATTATTTTTAATTAAATAAATTATTAATAAAATTATATTTTAAAATAAAAATATAAATAATTAGTTCAACTGATTCGTACCAATTTGCAAGTTAATTGATTCAATCTCAATCAGTTCAACAAGTCGATCTAATTTTATTCTGAAAACAATGATGTTCGATTTTTAGTTTAGGTAAATATGTGGCATTAAAAAGGAGTTTTAAAATATATATATGGCATTAAAAAAATATATTTTTAAAAAAATCAAATTCTTTAAAAAAAAAAAAGATTCAAAGTATATAGGCTGGAAACCTGATGGGTTGCCTTATATCTCACTGTTAGATATAATGGATCCTCCCTAGGTATAACAATGCCATGTATGATGAATCTTAAAAAAATATGTTTTTTATATTAATAATGTTTGATTATAATATTTAATATTTTAAATGTTTTTAAAACTTATAAAATTTTTATCAATATAATAATAATGATCATTATTTAAATAACTTACATAATTGACATAACTCACATAACATACATAACTTACATAATAACTTACATAACTCACACAACTTACATAACTTACATAATACATATATTTTAATGTAATAATTTCCTTAAAAGCATATAGTTTAAAGATCAAATTTCATAACTTACATAATTTTAAGATCAAATTTCATAACTTATATAATTTTAAGATCAAACATCATAACTTACATAATACATAACTTACAATGCTATGTATGATGAATCTTAAAAAATATTTTTAAAATAAAATTCTTTTTTAAAAAAGATTCAAAGTATATAATTGGAAACTGACGGGTTTCCTTATATCTTCTTGTTAGATATAATGGATCCTCCCTAGGTATAACAATGCCATGTATGATGAATCTTAAAGAATATATAACTTACATAATTTTAAAATCAAATTTCATAACTTACATAATTTTAAGATCAAACTTCATAACTTACATAATTTACATACTTACATAGTACTCATTATATATATCATATCATTACTTACATAAATTATAAATTAGCAATTTAGCCGTGTAATTTATTGTTAACTTCAGACTTCAACAACTATGAAATGGATAGGACTTGGATGAATTTGTCAAGGGTAAGAAACAGCTATCGAAATGGAGTAGAAACTTTTCTAAATTTTGCATTTCAGAATGCAAGCCAAGAGAATATGATTCTTTGCCCGTGTAAGAAGTGTTGCAATATCAATTGGCTTTATTGTGAAGTTGTCTACGAACATCTAATTGTTGATGGATTTGTCCGGGGGTATAAAAAATGGATTTTCCATAGAGAGTGTACATCTAGTGGAGCCTCTTCATCGATTGATCTGAGTTATCCTCATAATGCTTACAATCAGAATGTTAGAGAAGATGACATGGAAGGCATGTTGAAGGGATGCATTTAATATGCGAAGTGATGGTTTGCAATCATTTCCACTTGACTTGGGTGCAATCGATGATTATAATTTTGGTGGAAATACTTTCACTGAAAGGGGAAGAAGTGTACCTGATGAACAACCAAATGAAGAAGCGGCGAGGTTCTACACGTTATTTGATGAAATGAACGAAGAACTGTATGAGGGATAAAAATTTTCCAAACTGCCTTTCTGTATTCGTCTTTTTCACTTAAAATGTTTAGGAGGATGGACCAGAAACTCTTTGACAATGCTGTTAGAGTTTTTTCACGAAATGTTCCCATTTGTGAAAATCCCTCAATCTTCCAAAGACATGAAGAAACTGATAAAGGATTTAGGTCTTGGCTACAACAAAATTCATAGTTTCCCAAATGACTGCATGTTGTATTGGGGAGACCGAAAAACCAACAATGCTATCATGTATGCGGTCAATCCCGTTGGATGAATAGAAATACAGAGGATGGTAACGAGGATGAAAATGATACACAGTCAAGGAAGCAGCCAGTTAAGATTTTGCGATATTTTCGCTAATACCAAGGCTTCAAAGGCTTTTCATGTCGTCGAAGATAGCTGAGTCAATGATGTGGCACCATGATGGACGAACTGATGATGGATTGTTAAGGCATCCTGCAGATTTTAGCTTGGAAATCATTTGACTCCAAATTTCCAAGCTTTGCAAGCGATCCTCGGAGTGTGAGGCGTGGGCTAGCATCTGATGGATTTAACCCGTAAAAAATCATGAGCACTGCGTACAATACTTGGCATGTGGTGCTTGTTCCTTACAATTTGCCTCCATGAGTTTGCATTTAACAATCATCCTTTATCTTATCTATGATTATCCCAGGAGAGAAAGGGCCCGGGAATGATATTGACATATATTTGCAGCCACTTATTGAAGAGTTAAAACAATAATGGGCTGGTGTTGAGACATACGATGTATGAGAAAGGAGAACTTTAATTTTCGTGTAGCTTTGATGTGGACTATTAATGACTTCCTGGCTTATGCTAATTTATCTGGTTTGAGTACCAAGGGACGTTATGCTTGTCCTTGTTGTGCCACGCAAACATGTTCGCAATGGTTATATAATGGGAAGAAGTTCTCTTACATGGGGCATCGTCGGTGGTTACCGAAAAATCATAGATTTAGATTTTAGATTACTCAGTTTGACGGTACTGAAGAGTTCAGAGAAGCTCCTTCGCAGACCGGTGGATCTGAAATATTGTTCATGTTGAAAGATATGAATTTCATTTATGGGAAGATGAATCAACCGCCCAACACACAAAGAAATAGAAGATCAAGGGATGAATCTAATGATGAATCTGATGAAGAGGATGATCTTAATGAGGAGTGTAACACCCCAAACCCGGTTAAAACACTACAACTGAATCTAGTGTGCCGCGGGAAAGAAAACGTTTTGAAAACTGATTTGTTGACTTGTTTAAAGAGAATTCTGTTGTAACATTTTAAAGAATACGTCGTTGGATCTTGTGATGTTTAAAACATGTTGAAACTTATTTTAGAAAAACTTAGTTGCCTTATAGTTACTCCGTACTTATTACTTAATCATTGTATATTTCAGAAAACGAGTATTTGTTTAAAGTTTTGAAAACACCCAATTCATAGTTTAACCAGAATGCTTAATAGAACCATTAAGAAACAACTAAATAAAATGTCCCAAAATAACACTTAAATGGCCTTATTACTGAATTGAAAACCCAAATTAAAGAAAATAACTAAGTCCATATGGAAAACATTGAAATAAAACGAATACTGAGCATGGCCACCTCGAGTCCATTCCGGCTCCATATCCACGATCTATGGTTTATCTGCAAAATATAATGGAAGGGGTGAGTCACCTAGACTCAGTGTGTAAATCCCCATCCCAAAATAAGTTATGCTCTTCCACAAGTTCATATACAAGTATGCATGTCATGCATCCCATCAACCAAGATATCCATCCGTGTCTCCCAAATCTACCCCTTGTGGTACCAAACCATTGGTGGTGCCAAACCACTGGTAACCGAAGTTATGGAAATAAACATATGTGATACCAAACCACTGGTGGTGCCAAACCACTGAGACATAGTCACAATATTACAATATGTGGGGCCAACCCACTGTGTGGTACCTAACCATCGGTGACATCGATAAATCATACTTCCCCTCCACTCATCACCCATATCACATGTTCATGCTCACAATACAAGTATGATCATGCTTTAGCATGTACAATATTGTATAAAGAGTGGCATGCACTTATATATCACATTATAATTAACGCTAGCAACAATAACAACTTACCAGGCATCCTTGTTTTTACCCATAAGGTAACTCAGTAATCACTGCCGTCACTTTGGCTTTTATCATCACATGACATTTAACATATTAAGTAAAGAAAGTGTGTAAGAGTTACACACTTGGTTCTCGTACTAACGCTCTCACTGCTTCTACACTATTATCACACGAGACTACCACTATTGGCCTATGATCTTTTTCTGACGTCGGCCCACACCCCGATGGCTAGTCTCGCACTCCTGGTACTGATCGTTTCTTGTATTTAGGCATTGTGTTTACAGATCCAACCCCTCCTACAGCTTGACTATTATTTGAGTCCATAATAGTCCCTTGGTCACTAAACCAATTAAACGATGAGATCTAATAGGTAATCATAATGCTTACAATGAAACCCTTACCTAGTTATCGAATCTCGAAAGTCTTTAAGAAAGCGTCTCCACCCTACCTACATTCGGCCACCACCAAAGTATCAAACCAAACCGATAACCACAACCCATCTAGTACCTTATAGCATTCGGCCAATGACAAAGGAGCAAGAAAGTGGCCATTCGGCCGAACCCACACCACCTACCTTCAGCTTCCTTCACAAATCGGCACCACAGATCACAGCAAGACAAGATTCAGCTCCTAAGAGCAGAGAGTGAAACCAATAGGGCCATAGAAAAAAAATGATTCGAGTTAGGAACTTAATGAAAAAGAGAGAAATCGCAGAGAAGAAAACCCTGAAAAAACTCACCAATCCCTTGAAGACTATTCAACTATGGTGCACCTTCGAGAAAAAGAAATCAACTTCAAGATTCGGCTATGAGAGATAGGAATATGAGCAAGAAGAATTCAGCTTTTAGAAAGATTTTGAAGAGGAGAAGAAAACTAGGGAGTTTCGATTTTGATAAAAAGCAGAGGCACCCAAAAGAGAAAAGAATTTTGGCTTTTTCAGAGAATAGGTGAGAAAGAAAGAACAAAAATGAAAGAAAAGATGATCACTTGCTACTAATTTGACAACACACACACTCTCGAGTTGGAGTTTGCCAACTCTCCTTCTCCGATAGCTTTTATCCACCGTTATCGACTTCATCTTTATCTTTCCTTAGATGAGACCTCCTAAAACCAATTCTTCCTTCCAGATTATCAACTTTTTTTAACAAAAATAAAAGAATTTAAACTCCCGAATTATAGCACATGTGCCGTCCCTTCTCCCTCTCCCTTGGAGTGTCGAATTTTTGCCCCAAAACACTTGGGCCCAAACGGAAACTCTTGGCCCAACTCCCTCCTTAGTGCCGCCACCTACATGCCCCTTACAGCAACACTAAATTTTGGGCCACAAGCCCAACTTGCTACTGAACATGGATACCTCACTTAAATTATATCATGTAGCTCTTTATTAGAAAAGTTAACCCAGGTTTAAGCCCAAACCTAAGCCCAATACACACTTCCAAAGCTCTAGCTAACCCTGACACTCAAAGTGCACAGACCCACCTAATCAGGATGTTACAAGGAGGACTTGTTGAAAAAAAAGAAATATCTTTTTTGAATTGCCTTATTGGGAGCATCATATTTTACGACAAAATCTTGATGTCATGTACATTGAGAAAAATGTCTGCGAGAACATCATTGGGACTATCTTGAATGTCGATGGAAAATCGAAAGACAATCTGTAACACCCCAAACTCGGCCTAAAAGTTAGGCCCGAATCTGGCATGTCACACTGAAGAGTTTTTGAAAACGTATAAAGAACTTGTGACTAAAGATGAAGTTATTTTTTTGTTGTAGTTAAGAAAAACAAATTTGTTTATAAATATTTGATAAGAAATACTACTAATCTTTGAAATGCTGATGAAGAATCAATATTTGAACTAGTGATCTTATAAAGTGACTTTTGAAAACATCGTTGATAATTCGAAAGAAAATTTCTGAGTTAAAAATATTTGTAAAAGTTTGTTATGAAAACCATTTGTTAATCCATTTTAGAAAATCTTTATTTAAGTTTTTAGAAAATTCTCATTTAAAACAAATTAAGCAAGATAATAAGTATATCAAACGTAAAGCATGTAACACCCCAAACCCGGCCTAGAAGTTAGGCCCAAATTTAGTGTGTCACACTAAAAAGTTTTTGACAACATGTCAAATGTGTAACACCCCAAACCCGGTCAGCACACCACAAAAGGATCTGGCATGTCACGGAGTGAAAACCTTTTAAAACGAAAGTTTGTTGGATAATTTTCCTTAGAAAACCCTTTTAGAAATCCTTGCTTATAGTCTAATTATTGTTACAAGTTTTTAGAAACCATTCAAGTTATCTTTGTTATCATATATTAAGTGGTGTTACCCGATGGCAACGTTTTTTTTTAAACAATACGAAGGTGTTATAGTTTTGAAAACATTGCGTTTTGCCGGTTAATTAATAAAATCATATATCCCATATAGTTAAAATAATAGCAAGTAATAAAATGAAACCAAAAATAAATCTTAGTGGCCTTATTACATAACCCGAAAATCGAAATTTAAAATTTAAAAAAAAGTAACTAAAAGAAGCCATAATCCAACGAACATGCATGGTCGCCTCGAGTCCTCCCGGCTCCATCTCTGCAATCTATTCACCTGCAAAATATAAGGGAAGGGGTGAATCACCAAGACTCAGTGTGTAAATCCCCAACCCGATAGTGCATTCACTTACACAAGTTATCAGTAAAAACATGCAAACCATACAAAACATGCAACCCATAACCTAGCCATCCAAACACCTTTAACTACCCCGTGTGGTCAAAACCACTGGTGGTCAAAACCACTGGTGACCGTAGTCACAAATAAATCGGTGTGGTCAAAACCACTGATGACCGAAGTCACAAATCAAGTGATGGGGCCAACCATCGTGTGGTCAAAACCATTGATGACAATCCCATAAATAATCTCGTGGGGCCAACCTACTGTGGTACCAAACCACTGGGACGAGTCACAAATCGATATGTGGTCAAAACCACTGGTGGTCAAAACCATTGGGACTTAGTCACAATTTATAATATCAAGACAGGGCCAACCCGTCGTGTGGTCAAAACCACGGTGACGATCAAAATAAATCATCCCCTCCTCTCATCAACCCATCATCATGTTCATAACATACATGTCATAATATCAAATGATCATGCTAATAACATATATCATAGCATTTAACATATCACAATAATGTGTACCAAGAATCACATAACAGGGGACTTACCCGGAATCCAAGCTTATGCCCACAAGAAAAAGTCACTAATACCAAGTGTTATACAGTAACATAATAAGCATCATTAAACTAATAAAGTGTGTAAGCGTTTACACACCTGACTATACGCGAAATCCCTAAACTACGCGATACTACGAGATCCCGAAACGTATGTCCTTACTGCACCTACAATCGACCAATACCACCCTTTAGATTTAAAGCCATTCGGCTTATTCACAAATCCCGAAGGATATGTTTCACTTTAGTAGTAGTCACCTTAATGCCGATTTGGTTTCCAACCAAGTCCCGAATCTACACACTAATCCCCCTTGCAATCGGCCAAACATAGAACACACAAATGGTTAGCCTTCGGCTTTTGAACGATTTAGAAAATAAATCTTGAAACGTTTAAGCCTTGCCTAGATCGGCCACAAAATCCCGGAGATTCGACTACACCTTCCTACAATTGATTTAAACATTTCATTAAAGTTCTAAAGGCCATTCGGCCATAACATGAATCTCAAAATCAATAAGTTGTCGCACCCTTACCCTGATGATTGATTTGGCCTCTCAACACCAATGATCGGCACCCCTTACGATATTAGTGGTTTCGGTAATCCAAAGAGTGAGGCCACCAAGGAGATTTCGGCACTTGTTATAACAAAAAGAAAATGCAAGAGAAGAGAGATTTAGAAACAGGGTATTCGGCGAAGAAGAGAATCAACAAGGCTTCGGCTTTTTTTTTGTAGAATGGAAAGGTGAAGATGAATAATGCAATGGAGAAGAAAGAATTAGACAAAGGTGAATGCAACCACTTTCGGAAAAAGAGGTTTTGAGAAAAAAATGAATGGAGAAGGGAGTATTGCTTTGACTTTTGAATAAAATAAAGAGAAGAAAAAAAGTGAACCAAGGATAGTTTCGGCTTGTACCAAATAAGCAATGAGAGGCTGATCAATGGGACCCAAAAAAAACAAAAAGAAGAGAAGGAGAAAGGAAGAAAAGAACTATCAAAGCTAGCCGAAAATGCACTCCCCCTTGGCTAAGGAGATTCGGCCTACTCTAGCTTCCCAAACCGTCTATACCTCCTCCTCTAAAGTCCAAAATTCAACCAACTCTTCAAGACTCCCACTCCTAGCCATCCCCCTTATCTTGCCTTGAATTCCTCCCATCCACTCATTCAAACAAGCTTGAATGAGTCCTACACCTATCACTTGAATTTAGCCTAATCCCTAACCCTCCAACAGAGTCCCACCTGAGCACACCTCTGCTTGCCTGTGGCATCAAAAAGAAAAGTAGGGAGTGCAATTCCTGCTGCTCGAACACAGGCACTCCCATCCTGCTTGTGGCGTCACTCCTCTGACACCCTAGTGGCGCCTCCTTGCCACTTTTCCCATTTATTTCTTGTGTCAAACTTCCTCGATAATATCTCTTAACCCCTCTCTCTCCCTTAGCTCCATTTCCTTAAATGCCAAAACAAAATTCTTAGCCCTAACTCAAGCCTAACTTAGGGTTATAACTAGACCCCAAAACATGTTAAATGAACATTATAAACAATTCATCACATGCCACACAAGCAAAACGCAGAACCCCCATTTTAAGGATGTTACAGTTCTACCCCCTTTAAAAATAATTTCGGCCTCGAAATTACCTGATCAGAAGAGTTGGGGGTATTGCTGCCGCCTTACATCCTCTAGTTCTCACGTGGCCTCCTCCATCCCATGGTTTCGCCATAATACTTTTACCAAGGGTACTGACTTCCTACGCAAGACTTTGACATCCCGATCCAAAATCTGTACTGGCTCCTCCTCGAAAGACAAGTCTGAGTTTACCTCAATCTCTGCAACTGGCACAACGTGTGATGGATCTGATCGATAGCGCCTAAGCATCGAAACATGAAAGATGTCGTGAATTTTACTTAACTCTGCCGGAAGCTCGAGCTGATAAGCTACCGGTCCCACTCGCTTGACAGAGTGTGCGGCTTTGATGAACCTAGGGCTTAGCTTCCCTTTTCGTCCAAATCTCAGCACTTTCTTCCATGGCGATACTTCAGAAAAACCTTATCACCCATTGTATACTCTATATCTCTGTGATTTAAATCGGTGTAAGACTTCTGCCTGCCCGACGTTTCCTTGAGACGAGCTCGAATCACCTTAACCTTATCCTCAGTTTCTGCCACCAACTCCGGACCCAAAACATATCGTTCACCCAACTCTATCTAACACGTAAGAGTACGACATTTCCGTCCATACAGTGCCTCGTATGGTTCCATCTGGATACTTGCTTGATAACTATTGATATAAGCGAATTTTGCCAATGGTAGATACTCCTCCCAACTACCACTGAAATCCAGAACACAGCCCCTTAGCATATCCTCTATAATCTGAATCACCCTTTCGAATCATCCATCGATTGCGGGTGAAAAGTCATCTTGAAATCCAACCTCGTTCCCAAGGCTTGATGCAAAGCTCTCCAGAACCTCGACATGAACCTAGGATCCCTATCTGAGATGATTGACACTGGCACTCCATGCAACCTTACAATCTCGGCCACATACAATTTGGCTAACTTCTGGAGCAAATAATCAACCCTCACCAGTATGAAGTGAGTTGATTTGGTCAGACGATCCACAATCACCCAGACTGAGTCCTTTTTACTAGGCGTGAGGGGTAGCCCAGAGACAAAGTCCATGGTAATCCTTTCCCACTTCCACTAAGGAATCTTCACTGGCTGAAGTAAACCTGACGGCAGCTGATGCTCAGCTTTGACCTGCTAACACGTTAGACACTTACCCACAAACTCAGTTACTTCTCCTTTCAACCTTGGCCACCAGAACTGCTTCCGCAAATCCCGGTACATCTTGCTACCTCCAGGATGCATAGCGTATGGGCTGCTATGTGCATCCTGAAGAACCTTTTGCCTCAACTCCACATCCTTTGGCATACAAGCTCTCCCTTGAAAACACAGTACTCCATCGTGATTCAAGCTATATCCTTCCAACCCATTATTCTGTACTTGCAACTTTCGAGCATTCAAACGCTCATCCACTAACTGTTTCTCCTTGATCTGCTCAACCCAAGTCGGCTTAACCTGCAATTTCACCAACAAACTCCCATCGTCATACAGGCTGAGGTGAGCAAACATCGCTCGCAAATCTGCTACCACCTTACGGCTCAACGCATCAGCTACTACGTTAGCCTTGCCCGGATGATACTCTATCGAATAATCGTAGTCCTTCAATAACTCAATCCACCTTCGTTGTCTCAAGTTCAAATCCTTCTGAGTCAGAAGATACTTCAGACTCTTGTGATCTGTGAAAACTATCGACTTTTCTCTGTACAGATAATGCCTCCAAATCTTCAAGGCAAAAACCACCGCAGCCAACTCCAAGTCATGCGTCGGGTAGTTACCCTCATGCGGTCTCAGCTGTCGAGACGCATACGCTACTACTTTCCCTTCCTGCATCAGCACACATCCCAAACCAATATGTGATGCATCGTAATAGACCGTGAATACCTTTCCTGCCTCAGGCTGTACCAAAATCGGAGCTTCCGTCAAAATCTTCCTCAACTTGTCAAAACTTTCCTGTTGTTTCTCTGTCCACACAAATGGAACTCCCTTCCTCAATAACTTAGTCAATGGTGCCGCGATCAGAGAAAATCCTTCCACAAATCTTTGGTAATACCTTGCCAGACCTAGAAAACTCCAAATTTTAGCCACTGACCTAGGCCGTTTCCAATCCAACACTGCCTCAATCTTGCGAGGGTCCACTCTAATCCCTTCAGCGAGACACTACGTGACCTAAAAAAGTTACTTCCCTAAGCTAGAATTTGCACTTACTGAACTTGGCAAAGAGCTGCTTCTCCCTCAGAATTTGCAATACCACCCGCAAGTGTGTATCATGATCTTCCTCAGTCTTTGAGTACACCAATATGTCGTCTATGAATACTACGACAAACTGGTCCAAGTACTGCTGGAACACCCGATTCATCAAGTCCATGAATGCTGTCGGTGTATTAGTTAACCCGAACGGGATTACCAGAAACTCGTAATGCCCATACCAAGTATGGAATGCCGTCTTATGAACATCAACCTCTTTCACTTTGAGTTGATGATACCTCGACCTAATATCTATCTTCGAGAAAACTGATGCACCCTTAAGTTGATCAAACAAGTCATCAATCCTGGGCAACGGATACTTGTTTTTGATCATCAACTTGTTCAGCTGGCGATAGTCTATATACATCTGCATTGTACCGTCTTTCTTCTTAACAAAGAGCACTGGCGCTCCCCAAGGAGATATACTCGATCGGATGAAACCTCGGTCCAACAATTCCTTTAGCGCCATTCGATACGGGGTTATAGACACTGGCGTAGTTTCGGGTAATAGGTCTATACCGAATTCAACTTCCCGATCTGGAGGCAGACCCGGAAGTTCTTCTGGGAATACATCAGTGAATTCCTTTACTGTTCGGACATTCTCTACTGCTGACTCCTTGGCCTTCAGGGCACACATTAGAACCAGAAATGCCTCACAGCCCTTCCTGACCATTCTCTCCGCCATTAATGCAGAGACCACATTGGATAAGTAATCCCTCCTATTACCTATCATCACCACCTCCTCACCTTTCATTACCCTCAACACCATGCGCTTAGCCGCGCAATCCAAACTGGCCTGGTACTTCACCATCCAATCCATCCCGAGAATTAGATCGAACTCCCAAAATAGTAGTTCCATCAAATCAGCCAAGAACACGACCCCTTGAAGTTCTAGGGGTACACCCCTATATAGTTTGCTTACTTCTATAGAGTGACCTAAAGGGCTTATCACAGTCATCTTACTAAAAGTAATCTTAAAGTCTAAATTTATAGTTTCCACTATACTACTGGCTACATATGAGTGCATCGAACCCACATCTATTAAAGCATTATAAGGAAAACCAAAGATTAGGAATGTACCAGTTATAACGTCCGGTGCATCACCTTCCTCTCGATGCCTCGCTGCGTAGACCAGTCCAGGCTGTCTCGCCTCTATACCACGTGCACCTCTACCCGCTGCTCCACGGCCTCTACTAGAGCCATTACCTCCCCTAATAGTACTACGGCCCCGCTGTGGCTGCTGACCATCCCTCCTATTCTGAGTACAATTCTGATCCCCAGACTGCAATCTAGCTGATCGATGTGGACAATCCCTCACTCGATGCTCCATCGACCCACACTCAAAACATCCTCTGTTTCCAGTCCAGCATTCTCCGTGTGAGACTTTCCACACCGAGCACATCATGGCGGCCACTGAGTATTATCAGTAGTAGGCCTAGCAGCTTGATTCGACCCACTATATCTACCCCATTTCTGCTGGTTCTCGCTAGACCCAGATGATCCAGTATTCCTTTTATTCCATCTCCTATCCTGATTTTGTCTTACCGACTATTTCACCTCTTCAGCAACTTTGGCCTTTTCCACTAAGACCGCAAACTCTCTCTCCTGCTGTGGAACAATCAGCAGCCTCAAATCATCCCTTAATTGGTCCTCGAATCTAACACACCATTCATGCTTCGTAGCTATAATGCCCCGAGCATATCGGCTCAGCCATAAAAATTCTGCCTCATACTCCGATACAGATTTATTCCCCTAAACTAACCTTAGAAACGCCTTCCTTTGCGCATCAATGTAGCTAGACCCCACATATTTCTTCTGATAAGCTACCTTAAAATAGTCCCAAGTGAGATCATCCACCGCTGCACTATCCCGAACCGTGAGCCACTACTGGTACGACTCATCCCGGAGAAGCGACACTATGCCTTTCAGTTTTTCCTCAGCAGTTAGGTCCAGATCATCCATAATTCGTTCGGTCGCTTCCAACCAATACTCAACCGTATTGGGAGCCACACTAGAAACACCCCGGAATACCTCGGCTCCCGTACCCCCACCTGCTCCAGCCATTCTTTCCAGCACTCGTAGCATCGCCTGCGACACTGCATCATCCCCCGTTTGATCTTGATACTCAACAGCAGCAGCTGGTGGTGGTATCTTATTCTCAGACCCTTGACCAGACCTGACCGGTTCGATATAGTCATTCTACCTCTACTACGTCCTCGCACATTACGACCACGTCTCCTAGTACTCATGTCTATAGTCGCGATTTATCTGTTTAAGAGATTTTTATGAATTAGCTTCTGTTTCACTGATTACCTACGAATAAGTTTTATGAAAAGTAATTTGGTAGTGGTTCTTTCGATCATCACACAGTTTTCAATTCAACTTCCTACCCTCATTCCACGAGTAGGGGTATTCTCGTCATTTCACTACTCGGGGGTATTTTCATGATTTAACCTATCGGTGTATTTTAGTAAGTAAAACAGGGTAAATTCAAAAACCTTTACAAATCATAGATGTTTTAAAAATTCCAGAAATCGGGGGCATTTTGGTAATTTTATAAACTAGGGGTATTTTGTAATTTTTCATAATCCAGGGGTATTTTTGAAATTTTTTTTAAAATATTGTTCAAGGTGATTTTACAAAGTAAGGCTATTTTGAATATTTTCACTTCGAGGGTACTTCAAAAATTTTCCCATACTGAGGGTATTTTGGTAATTTTACAAGTTAGGGGTAATTTGGTCATTTTTTTAAAAATCGGGGTATTTTAGTCATTTCTTAAATCAAGATTACTGTGGCCATTTCAAAACCAAGGTTTTAAAGCATTTCAAAACAAAATGGCTGGTCCCTTTCGGGTTTTAGTTATGAAGTTTAGCCTGTGAATAAGTCGTCTTAGTGTGGGTGAACCGTCACTCACGCACTGGTAGGATTTGGGTGAAGAGGAGGTGAGTCACTAGGATCGCTTAAATACCAAGCTCCTCCCCAGAATCCACTCCTAGACATCGCTGTGAGTTACCACACCTTTGGCTCGATGGCGTACTCACGAGTTTGTTTAGTGGATCATTAAGTCTTATGTACTTGAGTTGGGGTAAACTATTCCTAGGGTTCAATAATTCCTATTCTACTAATCGACGATCCCAAATACCCATTTCCCCACATATAAATCACACAGCAGTCAAAAGTACTTACAGGCGGATTGGTGCCGGACACTCGGTGTCATGCTGTTCAACCCATGTATTTCCAACCATGAACATAAAAAAACCTTACTTTAAAACGTTTTGGGCCTTGGCCCATAGCGGAGCATTTGAACCTGGCTCTGATACCAAAATTATAACACCCCAAACCCACAAGACACCACAACCGGATCGGCATGTCACGAGTGAAAACCTTTTAAAGCGAAAGTTTGTCGGATAATTTTCCTTAAAAACCCTTTTAGAAATCCTTGCTTACAGTCTAATTATTGTTACAAGTTTTTAGAAACCATTCAAGTTATCTTTGTTATCATATATTAAGTGGTGTTACCCGATGGCAACGTTTTTTTTTTAAAACAATACGAAGGTGTTATAGTTTTGAAAACATTGCGTTTTGCCGGTTAATTAATAAAATCATATATCCCACATAGTTAAAATAATAACAAGTAATAAAATGAAACCAAAAATAAATCTTAGCGGCCTTATTACATAACCCGAAAATCAAAATTTAAAATTTAAAAAAAAGTAACTAAAAGAAGCCATAATCCAACGAACATGCATGGCCGCCTCGAGTCCTCTCGGCTCCATCTCCGCAATCTATTCACCTGCAAAATATAAGGGAAGGGTGTGTAAATCCCCAACCCGATAGTGCATTCACTTACACAAGTTATCAGTAAAAACATGCAAACCATGCAAAACATGCAACCCATAACCTAGCCATCCAAACACCTTTAACTACCCTGTGTGGTCAAAACCACTGGTGGTCAAAACCACTGGTGACCGTAGTCACAAATAAATCGGTGTGGTCAAAACCACTGATGACTGAAGTCACAAATCAAGTGATGGGGCCAACCCATCGTGTGGTCAAAACCACTGATGACAATCCCGTAAATAATCTCGTGGGGCCAACCAACTATGGTACCAAACCACTGGGACGAGTCACAAATTGATATGTGGTCAAAACCACTGGTGGTCAAAACCACTGGGACTTAGTCACAATTTATAATATCAAGACGGAGCCAACCCGTCGTGTGGTCAAAACCACTGGTGACAGTTCAAAATAAATCATCCCCCTCCTCTTATCAACCCATTATCATGTTCATAACATACGTGTCATAATATCAAATGATCATGCTAATAACATATATCATAGCATTTAACAGATCACAATAATGTGTACCAAGAATCACATAACAGGGGACTTCCCCGGAATCCAAGCTTATGCCCACAAGACAAAGTCACTAATACCAAGGGTTATCTGATAACATAATAAGCATCATTAAACTAATAAAATGTGTAGCGTTTACACACACGACTATCGCGAAATCCCGAAACTACGCGATACTACGAGATCCCAAAATGTATGTCCTTACTGCACCTACAATCGGCCAATACCACCCTTTAGATTTAAAGCCATTCGACTTATTCACAAATCCCAAAGGATATGTCGCACTTTAGTAGTACTCACCTTAATGCCGATTTGGTTTCCAACCAAGTCCCGAAGCTACACACTAATCCCCCTTGCAATCGGCCAAACATAGAACACACAAATGGTTAGCCTTCGGATTTTGAATGATTTAGGAAATAAATCTTGAAATGTTTAAGCCTTACCTAGATCGGCCACCAAATCCCGGAGATTCAACTACACCTTCCTACAATTGATTTAAACGTTTCATTAAAGTTCTAAAGGCCATTCGGCCATAACATGAATCTCGAAATCAATAAGTTGTCGCACCCTTACCCTGATGATTGATTTGCCCTCTCAACACCAATGATCGGCACCCCATACGATATTAGTGGTTTCTGCAATCCAAAGAGTGAGGCCACGAAGGAGATTTCGGCACTTGTTATAACAAAAAGAAAACGCAAGAGAAGAGAGATTTAGAAATAGGGTATTCGACCAAGAAGAGAATCAATAAGGCTTCGGCTTTTTTTTGTACAATAGAAAGGTGAAGATGAATAATACAATGGAGAAGAAAGAATTCGGCAAAGGTGAATGCAACCACTTTCAGCACAAGAGGTTTTGAGAAAAAAATGAATAGAGAAGGGAGTATTGCTTTCGACTTTTGAACAAAATAAAGAGAAGAAGAAAAGTGAACCAAGGATAGTTTTGGCTTGTACCAAATAAGCAATGAGAGGCTGATCAATGGGACCCAAAAAAAAAACAAAAAGAAGAGAAGGAGAAAGGAAGAAAAGAACTATCAAAGCTAGCCGAAAATGCACTCCCCCTTGGCTAAGGAGATTCGCCTACTCTAGCTTCCCAAACTGTCTATACCTCCTCCCCTAAAGTCCAAAATTCAACCAACTCTTCAAGACTCCCACTCCTAGCCGTCCCCCTTATCTTGCCTTGAATTCCTCCCATCCACTCATTCAAACAAGCTTGAATGAGTCCTACACCTATCACTTGAATTTAGCCTAATCCCTAACCCTCCAACAGAGTCCCACCTGAGCACACCTCTGCTTGCCTATGGCGTCAAAAAGGAAAAGTAGGGAGTGCAATTCCTGCTGCTCGAACACAGGCACTCCCATCCTTCTTGTGGCGTCACTCCTCTGACACCCTAGTGGCGCCTCCTTTGTAACATCCTGAAAAGGGCCTATGCATTTTGGCCTAAATGTACAAAAAGACATCTTTTATGTGTTTTGGAATAAATTTGGAATAATTTTGGAAACCTAAGAATGTATGGAAATGTTATGTTGGAAATAGGAAAATGACCATTTTTGGAAACTTAAGCAAATTAGGAAAGTGAACATTTGGAAACCTAAGTAAATTAGGAAACTGAACATTTTGGAAACCAAACCAAAATAGGAAACTAAACATTTTGGAAACCAAACCAAAATAGGAAACTAAACATTTTGGAAACCAAGCCAAAATAGGAAACTAAACATTTTGGAAACTTGGAAAATCTGAGTCAGCGAAAATTTTTGGAAACTTAAAATGACCCGGAATGTCAAATTTTGGAGCCCAAAGGGAACTTAGGGCCAAACGACCCTAAAATATAAAGTACATGAAATTTGACCCAATAACGGACTTGGAAATATGGATCAAGATGCCACCTAAGGCCTTAGGAAATGGCCCAAATGCAAGAGGTTTTGGGCTGAGTTGAAATCATCTAGGAAGCAAATAAAAGAAGTTTTATTTTGCTTCCATGAGTGGGGAGTTGGACGGCACAAGGGAATCTAAGAGGAGGAGTTTTATTTCGGTTAAAACTTGATTAATGTGTGATAAATAAGAATTTTCTTTTAATAAGATAATTGAGGAGATATAGGATGAATTAAATACTTGTGATAATTAAATGATAATATTATCACTTGTGGGGAAGTAGTGGCCAAGTCAAGGACTCTTGGCATAGCAATTTCAGTTAAAGGAGGAGAGTTGGAGACTTTTCTCTCATCTTTTCATTTGTGTGCCGAAAATTCCCTAGCCCCTATTCTCTTTGCCGAAATTTCTCCTAAGCAAGGACTCCATCTTTTCTTCTCCTTTCCTTTGTCATTGTTAAGTCAAAGCCCTTCTCTTTTGATCTCTGTTAAATCTCCATAGCCGGATCTCTGTAACTCAAGACAAGGAAGCAATTGATTAAAGGCATCAAGGTAAGGTTAAGCCATTCAATTTTCTCTCTTTCTTTTCTAGTTGCCGAAAGTAAAAGGCCTAATCCCTATTCTTGATCATGGCTGAATATACAAGGGATCTCAGGTTTCCACAATTACCGAATATAAAGATCAAGGACCTAAGGTAAGAACAATTAATTCTTGTTCTTTTAATTCGTTTAATCAAGATTTAAGAAAATAACCCCTTTTATGTCTCTTGGCCGAATATCAAAGGAAGAGTTTTCGGGATTTTGGATTCAAGGAAATTAAGGTGAGACACATTCGGCCAAGGCTTGTGTGATTACTTTGATCAATTCTTTAATTATTAAAAAGCCGAAAACTAACCCATATTGAGATTCAAGGTTGGTAGAATATCGTAAAGGAAAAACCAAGTTTCGGAATTGTATAAACACCAAATCGGCAAAGGTGAGTCTTTTACAAATCCTACTAGGATTTGGTTTTGTTTTAAGCCAAATAGGTTTATTAATGTGACTTATATAATGGCGAATATAGGAGTTAACAGATCTAAAGTTAGATCGGGGTTTCGAGATCTCAAGGAACCTTTTAAGCAAATCGGTGTGTACCCTTACTAACCTTCGATATTTCATATGGCTATTATTTTAATATATGAATATGTATAAGAATGTGAATGTGGCTAAGTACCACAAATGTGGCAAAAGTACCTGTGTAAGTTTCCTACTTACGATAGGATTGTGAAATATGTTATTTTATAACATGCGAATATATGTATATGAACATGAAATTAAGTAAGTTATGCATTATATATATATTTTGGGGCATTCAGATTTATGTGAAAGGGAAGAGTAGGTGTTGACTTGGTCTCACTGCTGAAGGTGTTGACTTTGGTCTCTGTGAAATATGGTGACTACGGTCACATTATCGAATTTGGTAACTCGGTTACATTATTTGAATATAGTGTCTAATGACATAACGTATATGGGCGATGAGCACGTCGATCGCAATGACGCCTTCGATGGTGTGTAGCGGATGGAGGGTTGACTTAGTAGTCCCCACGGTGTGAATGGCAGGTACGTGTGGTGTGTAGCGGATGGACCATTAGGATTGGGTTTGGGTTGCATCATGATTTATTTTATATGAATTTGATATGAACATGTATGCTCGATTTGTTGAATGTTAGTCTTGTGTGCACATTGAGTCATTGACTCACCCGTTGTGGGAATTATTTTTAGGTGATGAGCAAAGGATTGGACCGGGCGGTGGACCTTGAGGTGGCCATGCTCCATTTGAAGATCTTATTCGATTTGGACTTTGTTATTTGTTTTGGGTTTATTTGATGTAATAAGGCCATAAGGCCTAGTGGATTATTCTTTATTTTTACTTTACTTTTAAATATTGTGCTAAGAACTGTTTTGGACATATTAAATCAAATTGGATTTACAAGATTAAATAAATGGGTTTCTAATCTAAGCCCAACTCAAAATAATAGTTTTCCAAAATTTTTACAAATTTCTAAGTAATGTGAAATTATTGAAACCGGTTTACTTTAGGAACATACAGATTCGGTTCTGGGCTCGTGGTAATGTGGGTGGGTGTTTTAGTTTGGTATCAGAGCCCAGTTTTGAACTCTCGGCCTATGGGCTAAGGCCCAAAAACATTTTCAAAGCGAGCCAAATGATTTTTCTTTGAAAATAAGCAGGCTTCTGGCATGGCCCCTAAGTCTCCGACCCGCAGTCCACCAGGTAAGTACCCCTAACTCTATGTGTGATTTTGTGAACTTTATAAGGGTAGAAAAGGCATGGAACGTAGAATAGAATGATAGGAACTTGAACCCTAGGATTAGACTACTCAAACACAAAACCACATAAGACTTAATGCACTGAACCAACCTATGGCTTAGTCATTGAGCTAGTGGTGTGGTAACCCCAGACGCATGTCTAGGATTGGATCCAGGAAGAGCTTGGTATTTAAGCGGTCCTAGTGACTCACCTCCTCTTCGCAGAATCCTACAGTGCGTAACCGGTTCACCATAACTCGGAGGCTCGGTGGTGTGGCAACCTCTCATGCGCATGTCTAGGAATGGTTTTGATTGGGAGCTTGGTATTTAAGTAGTCCGTGACTCACCTCCTCTCCACACGAATCCTGCACGGTGTGTAGCTTTGGTTCACCCTGACCAAGAGGGCTCGGTCATAGGCTAAACCCAATGACTAAAACCCGAAAGGGAACTAGCCATGTTTAAAAAAAAAAGAGAGAGAACAAAACAACAAACCCTAGTTTTTTTCAAACCTTTAAAACTTTTTTTTAAAATCTGAGAAAATTACTTTTAAAACATTTTCTGAAAAACTCCTGATTTGCGAAAAATTACAAAAATGCCCTTAGGGATAAAATTACCAAAATGCCCTTGGTTTATAAAATGTTCAACTACTCAACAACTTTACCAAAACTTCATGATTTCATGAACATTCAAAAACCCTAATTTGTAAAATATCAAAATACCATGATTTTGGAAAAACTACAAAATTGCCCCTAACTTACAAAATTACCAAAATGAACCTGAATTTCAAAATTTTTACAACATTCCCATTTTTGAAGGAACAATTTTCGAAAAGAACCCTCAGAGTTTTACAACTTTTGAAATACCCCTGACTTATTAAATTTTACAAATTTACCCTGATTTGTGAAAAAAATTACCAAAATACCCCTGAGGTCAAAAATTACCGAAATACCCCCGAATTTTTTTAAAAAATTTTCCAAATTACCCCTAGACTTTGAAGTTTTCAAAATAATTTTTGACAAAATCACCAAGGAACCTTATTTTGACAAATTACGAAAATATCCCTGTAGGACAAAATTACGAAAATACCCCGGGTAGTGGAAAATAACAACAACAACAATAAAAACTACAACGTTTCTCTGAATGAACGGAAGTTCATACTTTTTTGATGGATGAATGAATGAATGGAAAAGACTGTGTGTTTGTATGATACGAAAGAACCACCCCTTTTCATAAAACTCTTTCATTTGGTAAATAAGTGGAACAATGACTAATTCATAAAAATTTCTTAATCAGATCTCGACGCTAGAAAATGAGCTCTAGGGGCGTGGTCGTCGTGGTCGAGGAAGAGGAAGGATGATTGTGTCGGAACACGTTAGGTCGGGTCAAGGGTCCGACAATGAAATGCCACCGCCACCACCACCCCAGTTGTTAATGTTGAGCGATGAGGCTCGACGGGAAGATCTTGTGTCGCAGTCAGGTTGCGAGTTTTGGAATTGGTGGCGGTGCGGTGGAAATTCAGAAACCGAAAGTCGGTACTGAGCGGCTCGAGCTAATGGAGCGGAAATGTTTCGAGGAGTATCTAATGTGGCACCCAAGTCTGGTGAGTCTTGGTTGGAAGCAATAAGCGTATCATGGATGAGCTCGATCGACTCGGAGGAAAAGTTGAAAGGGATGGTGGCGTTATTATGCGATGAAGCGTATCAGTGGTGGTTAACTGTTCGGGATGGTACCACGGCTGAAAACTTGACTTGGGAATATGTTAAAGAAGCCTTTCAGAAGAAGTATGTGGGAACCAGGTATACAGATGAGCAAAGGAAGGCTTTTCTAGGGTTGGTGCAAGGGAGTAAGTCTGTCGTAGAATATGAGGCAGAATTCTTGAGGTTGAGCCCCTATGCTCGAGGGGTAGTGGCAACTGAGCATGAACCCTGTGTCCGTTTTGTGGACGGACTGAGGAACGATCTGAGACTGTTGATAGCACCGCATCAGGAGTGGGAATTCTCTGCTTTGGTGGATAAGGCTAAAGTGGCCGAGGGAATTAAGGATTCTATCAAGCGAACACCGATCGAAATAGGTAGGAAAGAGGTTTTGGATTATGCGGATCATCGGGAATAAGAGGCCTAGAACGATGGGCCAAAAGACCCGATAAGTTGGTACCAGAGGCGATATCATCCTTGTGAGCATTGTGGAAAGAAGCATTTAGGTGAGTGTTGGAGAAAGATAGGAGCATGTCTTAAGTGTGGGTCCAAGGACCATATGTTCAAGGACCTGTCCAAAATATCGGATGACAAACGACCAAAGAACTCTCGGCATGTTAATCAGTGGTAGGGAGGACAATGACCTCAACGAGGTCGAGGTTCAAATAATGAGGTAATGGTTCCGACCAAGGTCGTGGAGCACCAAGCGGAGGTGTTGAAGGATCAGAAGCAAGGCAGCCAAGGTTAGTTTATGCAGTCGGCCGTCGCGAGGATAATGACGCGCCAGACGAGACAACAAGTAAGTTTCTTATTTATGGATTATACTTCATTACTTTACTTGCTATAAGATTAGTTCGATCTTATGTTGCTAATGAAGTACATGGAACCTTGATTGTGAACTTAGAAAATGTGCCTAGAAAGTATGATAGTTCTTTAAGATCAGAGTGCGCAGCAATAGCGTAGTATGGTGAGTTAGATTGTACGGATGAACGATAGTAAGTAATTTCGAGGACGAAATTATTTTTAAGGGGGTAGAAGCGTAACATCCCGAAAGGGCCTATGCATTTTGGCCTAAATGTACAAAAAGACATCTTTTATGTGTTTTGGAATAAATTTGGAATGATTTTTGGAAACCTAAGAATGCATGGAAATGTTATGTTGGAAATAGGAAAATGACCATTTTTGGAAACCTAAGCAAATTTGGAAAGTGAACATTTGGAAACCTAAGTAAATTAGGAAACTGAACATTTTGGAAACCAAACCAAAATAGGAAACTAAACATTTTGGAAACCAAACCAAAATAGGAAACTAAACATTTTGGAAACTTGGAAAATCTGAGCAGCGAAAATTTTTGGAAACTTAAAATGACCCCGAAATGTCGAATTTTGGAGCCAAAGGGAACTTAGGGCCAAACGACCCTAAAATATAAAGTACATGAAATTTGACCCAATAATGGACTTGGAAATGTGGCTGAAGATGCCACCTAAGGCCTTAGGAAATGGCCCAAATGCAA
Source organism: Gossypium rotundifolium (assembly GCA_025506655.1). Lineage (NCBI taxonomy): Eukaryota > Viridiplantae > Streptophyta > Magnoliopsida > Malvales > Malvaceae > Gossypium > Gossypium rotundifolium. The sequence continues at coordinate 56,554,261 of CP106725.1, forward strand.
GAGGTTTTGGGCACTGAGTTTAAGTCATCTAGGAAGCAAATAAAAGAAGTTTTATTTTGCTTCCATGAGTGGGGAGTTGGACGGCACAAGGGAATCTAAGAGGAGGAGTTTTATTTCGGTTAAAACTTGATTAATGTGTGATAAATAAGAATTTTCTTTTAATAAGATAATTGAGGAGATATAGGATGAATTAAATACTTGTGATAATTAAATGATAATATTATCACTTGTGGGGAAGTAGTGGCCAAGTCAAGGACTCTTGGCATAGCAATTTCAGTTAAAGGAGGAGAGTTGGAGACTTTTCTCTCATCTTTTCATTTGTGTGCGAAAATTCCCTAGCCCTATTCTCTTTGCGAAATTTCTCCTAAGCAAGGACTCCATCTTTTCTTCTCCTTTCCTTTGCCATTGTTAAGTCAAAGCCCTTCTCTTTTGATCTCTGTTAAATCTCCATAGCGGATCTCGTAACTCAAGACAAGGAAGCAATTGATTAAAGGCATCAAGGTAAGGTTAAGCCATTCAATTTCTCTCTTTCTTTTCTAGTTCTTAGAAAGTAAAAGGCCTAATCCTATTCTTGATCATGGCCGAATATACAAGGGATCTCAGGTTTCCACAATTACCGAATATAAAGATCAAGGACCTAAGGTAAGAACAATTAATTCTTGTTCTTTTAATTCGTTTAATCAAGATTTAAGAAAATAAGCCCTTTTATGTCTCTTGGCCGAATATTAAAGGAAGAGTTTTCGGGATTTTGGATTCAAGGAAATTAAGGTGAGACACATTCGGCCAAGGCTTGTGTGATTACTTTGATCAATTCTTTAATTATTAAAAAGCCGAAAACTAACCCATATTGAGATTCAAGGTTGGCCGAATATCAGGTAAAGGAAAAACCAAGTTTTCGGGAATTGTATAAACACCAAATCGGCAAAGGTGAGTCTTTTTACAAATCCTACTAGGATTTGGTTTTGTTTTAAGCCAAATAGGTTTATTAATGTGACTTATATAATGGCCGAATATAGGAGTTAACAGATCTAAAGTTAGATCGGGGTTTTCGAGATCTCAAGGAACCTTTTTAAGCAAATCAGGTGTGTACCCTTACTAACCTTCGATATTTCATATGGCTATTATTTTAATATATGAATATGTATAAGAATGTGAATGTGGCTAAGTACCACAAATGTGGCAAAAAGTACCCAGGTACGTTTCCTACTTCTGATAGGATTGTGAAATATGTTATTTTATAACATGCGAATATATGTATATGAACATGAAATTAAGTAAGTTATGCATTATATATATATTTTTGGGGCATTCGGGATTTATGTGAAAGGGGAAGAGTAGGTGTTGACTTCGGTCTCACCAATGAAGGTGTTGACTTCGGTCTCACCAACGAAGGTGTTGACTTTGGTCTCACCAACGAAATATGGTGACTACGGTCACATTATCTGAATTTGGTAACTCCGGTTACATTATTTGAATATAGTGTCTAATGACACAACGTATATGGGCGATGAGCACGTCGACTGCAGCGACTGCCTTCGATGGTGTGTAGCGGATGGAGGGTTGACTTAGTAGTCCCCACGGTGTGAATGGCAGGTACGGGTGGTGTGTAGCGGATGGACCATTAGGATTGGGTTTGGGTTGCATCATGATTTATTTTATATGAATTTGATATGAACATGTATGCCTGATTTGTTGAATGTTAGTACTGTGTGCACATTGAGTCTGTTGACTCACCCCGTTGTGGGAATTATTTTCAGGTGATGAGCAGTGACGAACCGGGCCGGTGGACCTTGAGGTGGCCATGCTCCATTTGAAGATCTTATTCGATTTGGACTTTGTTATTTGTTTTGGGTTTATTTGATGTAATAAGGCCATAAGGCCCAGTGGATTATTCTTTATTTTTACTTTACTTTTAAATATTGTGCTAAGAACTATTTTGGGCATATTAAATCAAATTGGATTTACAAGATTAAATAAATTGGTTTCCAATCTAAGCCCAACTCAAAATAATAGTTTTCCAAAATTTTTACAAATTTCTCTAAGTAACGGAAATTATTGAAACCAGTTTACTTTAGGAACATACCAGATCCGGTTCAGGCTCATGGGCCAGGTGTGGGGTGTTTCATCCTTCCCACTTTTCCCATTGATTTCTTGTGTCAAACTTCCCCAATAAAATCTCTTAATCCCTTTCTCTCCCTTAGCTCCATTTCCTTAAATGCCAAAACAAAATTCTTAGCCCTAACTCAGGCCTAACTTAGGGTTATAACTAGACCCCAAAACATGTTAAACGAACATTATAAACAATTCATCACATGCCACACAAGCAAAACGCAGAACCCCCATTTTAAGGATGTTACAAAATGAGATAAAAAAATATTAGATCCTTTTCTATTCGTACAAAAATAGATGTTGATTTGTTAAAATCAAGAAAACGAAGTTTGTCTTGAGATATTTAATAAAATATACTAATTTCGAAGATTGATCGATTAAATTTGAATTAATTATTTTATAAAACTGTGACTTTTGGAAATATCATTGATAGTTCGAGGAAAATTTCCGTATTAAAAATATTTGTAAAAGTTTATTTTGAAATTCATTTGTTAATCGATTTTGGAAAACCTTTATTATGATTTTATAAAATCCCATTTAAAAAAAATTTGAGTAAAATATAAACACGTCAAACATAAAGTAAAATAAAATAATCCAGAGGCCTTATTACAACACATAACCCAAAATAGTAAAGTAATAAAGTAAACGAAGTAAGAAACTAAAGTCCAAATAAAACCATTTCTGAAGTATGGCCTACACCAAGTCATCCTTGGCCCCAAGTTCTCGTCACTGAGCATTACCTACAAGGGTTAAGAGAAAAGGGGGGTGAGTTAGAAGAACTCAGTGTGAAATCCCCTTACCATCATCCACTGGGTCGGAATACACATAACAATATTTTGGGCCTAAGCCCATTTACAATAACAATAATGTATCAAATATAACATGTGTATGGAATGCAATTTCCCAAACCAAACCTAAATTTCCATCCGCTACACACCACCCGTACCAACCAGCACACCTGTGGGGATCGAGTCAACCCACCCCGCCAACACACCAATCACAGGCAGTAAACCATTTAATTCAATGATTCGCAGGCCAGTGGCCATTTACATGCAGGCATTAAGCCATTTAATACAATATTTCGCAAGCTGGTGGCCATTAATACGTAGGCATTAAGCCATTTAATACAATATTTCGCAGGCCAGTGGCCATTAATACGCAGGCATTAAGCCATTTAAACTGGGCACGAAGCCTTCTTCTCTTCACCAAAATATCCCAACCCATGCAATCATGTATATACAATGCACACCAATTTATTCATATGATAATTTCAACATCAGACCCATATTAAAATTTGGCCCATTACACAATTTGGCCTATTAATCAATATAACAAATCGGCTCATATAGCAATATATCAAAACGGCCCATTAAGCAATCTATCAATACAACCCATTAACACATGAGGCCCATAAATCACTTATCACATTTGGCCCATATAACATATATCACATTTGGCCCATATAGCAAATATCACATTTGGCCCATATAACAAATATCACATTTTCCTATTAATCAATATGTCCATTCGGCCCATAAGGCAATATGTCAATTCAGCCCATTAAGCAATTTTGTATTTTGGCCCATTAACACTTTACAAATCGGCCCAATAGGGGCATTTCCATAATTCGGCCCATAAGGGCATTTTCATAATTTGGCAACCCGCTAAGAGTATTTCGGTAATTTACCCTCTAAGGGTATTTCGGTAATTTCATAACCAAGGGTTAACTACTAATTTGGGGCATAAAAGTTTGAAACTGTCCAACTGCATCATACTGACTAAATTGACTATAACTCGAGTTAGGAAACTCAAAATCTAAATCTGTAAATTTTCTTTGAAACTAGACTCGTATATCTTTCTCCTATAATTTTTCCAGAATGTTTAGCTTAACCATTTAGTACAGTTTATTCCTTAAAGTTTCCCTTGTTTCACTGTCCAATGATTCTGACCTCTCTTTCCTTAATCACAAATATCTTACTGTATGCTTTTCATCTATTGCTCCCACTTGTTTCCATTGAAAATAGGTTCACTAAGGAATCCATACATATAAATTATGTCCCATAATTCACTTTGTACAATTTTATATTATTTTTTTCCAAAACAGAATGGAATACTCCGAAGTCATTCAGAACCAGTCTCACTAAAATTAACATATCTCAGAATATAAAATTCCTTTTCCTTCTCCGTTTCTTCCTTATCAAAATAGACATAGTAAGATTTTATTATATATCTCTTTCACTTTCTAATTCCATTTATCCAATTTTTCATGATTTTTCAAATACACATCACTGTTTCTGATCGAAACTATTTTATTACAAAACATGATTACCACTACGATCATACGCACGCCCGAGTGATCACGGATGCTGATTTCTAGTTTTCTTCGGTATTTCTACCGAATCACAGATTATTTCATGTAAACTTTCAGAGAGATGTGAGATTTACTCACCATTTCAAACATATATTCGGAAGGGTACGTGATTACACACCTTGATTACGAGTTGTGCTTTCTACCGATTTCAACACCTATAATGATAGTTGATGGAAAGTTAGCCTCAACTTCGATAATCATAACTAGAAACACTTTATTAGGGTAACTCCACTTACCACGACGGTGATCTCCCTCGATGCACCAAGAATCGATCCTATCAACAATATCAATTAGCCAACCTTCAACCATATTAACTTAATAACCAAATGGAGATATCGAATGGACTATGAAAGATCTTCCTTACCTTAATCGATTATAATCCCATTTCTTATGATCGTCCTATGACTAGAGATGATTAGGCGATGTTGTGGTATTCGGCCTCCCTTTATATCACGATTGCTTAAGGAATGAGAAAGAAAGAACGATGGAAATGTTTCGGTTATGGAGGAGAATGAACAATGATATTTGGCTATCAAGGAAATTAGACAAAAGATGAATATGTGACCAATTCAAGAGAAGAGAAAATTGCACTATTGTGCTAGAAAATTTCGGCAAAGAAAGTAGCAAAAAGAGAGAAGATGACACAAATGTTACAATAGGATTTTTGGGCAAAACAAAACCAAGACCTTACCAAATGCCAAGGTAAAATTTTCAACCACCTATCTACCTCAAAACCGTCCACATGCATCCTCCCTTAGGATAAGAGTTTGGCCACCCAAGCTTTCCAAAACACCATCCACAAAATAAGCCTCTTGTCCCCCTTACTTACCTATTTCTCTTGATTCTTTTCCCAAACTTTAACCTTGCCTTATTCTTATACCCACCTTACCAAAAATAATGAAGTCAAACTTGCCATATTTACTCCTTGGCCGACACTTAAGGAAAGAGTGCAAAAATATTAGCCAAACATTGCACACAAAGGGATTTGAACCTCTTCCCTCAAGGTACTTCACTTAATGCCATAACCTCTTTACTAATTGCTCACTTGTGCTAACCATTTATTCATTTATTTCAATAAGCATTGAAGCTACTTACCATCTCTCCTTAAAGTGCTAAAATACCAAATTTTTCCTAAGGCCCAATTAAACCCGAGACTTCATAGAAACCTTGTAACCTTCCAAATTCACTTAGCTAAAAAGTCCAATTTGCAATAATGTCATTCTCTTGTTCTCAAAATTTTAAACATTCTTACGCCCAAGGCCCATTAAGCCCAATCCTACTAGGCCCAATTTTGGGATGTTACAAAGCAAATAATAAAATACTCCAAAGACCTTATTACAACATAAAAACCCAAAATAGCGAAGTAATGAAATAAAATGGAAAATAGTTTACTAATATTCGAAAATGTTATTTCTGAAGCACGGCCTCCACCGAGTCATCCAACGCCCCAAGTCCTCATCAGTGAGCATTACCTACAAGGGTTGAGAAAGGGGGGTGAGTTACAACAACTCAGTGTGTAACCCATTTACCGTTGTCCACTGGGCCAAAATCTCATTAAGCAATTATTTGGGCCTAAGCGCATTTACAATAACAATAATATATCAAAATATAACATGTATATGAAATGCAAATTCCCAAACCAAGCCTAGTAATCCATCCGCTACACACCACTCGTACCAACCAACACACCTATGGGGAGCTTTAGTCACCTACCCCGCCAACACACCAAACGTAGGCATTAAACCATTTATATCAAATTCAGTTGTGGACAAGCCACCAAAATAACAGAGTTTACGTGGCATAGTCACCAGATAGATTGTGACAGAGTCACCAAAATAAGTGGCAAAGCCACCAGAATTATGTGGCAGAGCCACAAGAACTTCTCTTCAACATTATCCCATCCCATGCAAATCATGTATATGATGCATAACAAATCATGATTTTTACAATATAACAATAGTAATTTATTCCGATATTTATTACAAAAATTATGGCCCATTATAACAGTTTATCAATTAGGCCCATTAAGCAAAATATCAAATCGGCCCATTTAGCAAAATATCAGATCTATAACAAATTATCGGATCGGCAGCCCATATAACAAATTATCGATCGGCCCACATAGCAAATTAACAAATCGACCCATATAGCAAATTAACAAATCGGTCCATTAAGGCATTTTCAGTATTTCAACCCTTCAAGGCAATCTTATCAAATTGGCCCATTAAGGCATTTTCATAATTGCCCATCAATGGCATTTTCGTAATTTTACCCACTAAGGGTAATTTGGTAATTCGCAACCTAAGACTTTAACTACTAATTTGTGGCATACAAATTGAAACTTTCAAGCTGGTCACTTTGACTAAAGGTGTTGACTATAACTTGTGTTAGGAAACTCAAAATTCAGATCCGTAAATTTTCCTTGAAACTAGGCTCATATATATTCTTACTACAAATTTTCCATAATTTTAGATTAACCAATTAGTATAGTTTATTCCTTAAAGTTTCCTTGTTTCACTATCCAATGATTCTGACTTCTTTTACCCAAAATTCAAATATCTCACTGTACAATTTTCATATGTTGCTCCCACTTGTCTCTATTGAAAATAGACTCACTAAGGAATCCATACATATTAATTATAACTCATAAATCACTTTGTACAATTTTATCTGATTTTAGCAAGGCAGATCAGGGAACCACGAAGTCATTCAGAACTAGTCTCACTAAAATTAACATATCTCAAAATATAAAATTCTTTTCCTTCTCCATTTCTTCCATATCAAAATAGACACAGAAAGCTTTAATTTGATATCTCATTCACTTTCTAATTACCTTTATCCTATTTTCATGATTTTCAAAACACAGGCTATTTTATTACAAATATGATTACCACTACGATTCGCACGGTGATTACAGATGCCGATTTTCAGCTTTTCTTGGCACAAGAAAGAGCATGCAAGCCTTGGAGAAGTGTGAGATCACAGACCATTTCAAATATATATTGGAAAGTTCAGGGATTACACACCTTAATAATGAGTTGTGCTTTCATATCGATTTCAACACCTATAATGATAGTTGATAGAAGGTTAGTCTCTACTTTGATAATCGTAACTAGAAACACTTTACTGCTAACTCCACTTGAATGTGATCTCCTCGATCATACCCTTTGGCTATGGACATGACAATATTTGGTGGCGAAATAGTTGTTAGCAATTATCCCACCTTTGGCCAAAACAAATCTGGGTAACAACATTCTTACCCCACTTACTTGACGAGTCGCGACAACAATTTGGCTAATAAAACCACTTGTGCTTTCACCTTGTTGAAAATCCTAAGCCCACGATGGCCATATCACGAAAAGAATGTAACTTTGGGACTCAGGAGAGAAAAGAACACAATTTATTAAGGAAAAGCTCGAATGAAACAAGGTTATTGACAAAAGCAGACTACTAGGATCAAGATGAGGTTTTCCCCTAGAGGAAATGATGAAGAAATAGGATGATAATGGTTCCCTATAGTGTCGTGTGTTCGAGCCTTGGAGGCTGCTGGGGGATTTTCCTTCTTTTTTTTCTTTGGTTGGCGTGAGTGGGCACATTGAGTTTTATTTCTTTGTTTTTGGGCGTGATTTGAAGCAATTGGGTGGCACATGGTTTTTAAATTGAAAGGGATTAAGCTTTTATCCTTTCGGCTGGAGTAAGGATAATTGCTATGTTTTTATTCTTTTTAAATTGAAGAGGGGATATGGGATAAAAGTGGGTTTTATTTTGTTTTTTTAAAATTTGAATTGATTGGATGGGAGTGAATTTAGAGATTTGATTAATTCAAATCAATTTGAATTAAGAGGCCATAGGTGGCAGCCGAAATTAGGATTCTTCAAGGGGGAAGCAAATGCCGAATGTGCTATTTAATGGGCAGCTTTTTCTTGTTTTCCTTTTGAACCTTTTGTCGAATTTTTAGCCTACACTTCTAAAGCTTTCATCCATTTTTCTTCCAGACTCTACCAACGCTAAAAACATTCCTTCTCTTCACCTATGCACTTTGGCCGAATCTTCAAGGGCACCTAGCCGATTTTCCTACTTATTTCTCTCCACTTTTCCGTTGCTGAAACCTTCCTTGTTGTCGTAGTGGTTGACCGAATCTTAAGCAAGGGGTGGAACTTTTTGGGTCCTTTCTCTAGTCGTGGTGGAGGGTAAGGATTATGTTGTTAATCTATTTCTTTGTGTATTTCGTTAACCAAAGTGTGGTCTTGGTGCATGGAATTGGCCGAATATTCTTGTGGTCCTAATAAGGTGATTCTTTCTTGTGTAACCAGCAAGGAGGAGCGGTAGGGAGGACTCTTAGGTCCGATTCATCAAGGTAAGGATGTTGTAAAGGTAATATTTGGCCTAAGACCATGATATGTATTTTTTTAGGTGGTGACCGATTCTATTGTGGGTTGTTTAGGGAGTATCGGCAGAGTTTTGGTCAAGTGATATTTCGAGAGCTGATCGTTTGTATCATTAAGGTGCGTAATCATCGCACTATTTCTCGATTTGATTGCTAAAGTTTAAACACATGTGTTATGTGTGGTAGCCATTTATAATGGCTTAAGTGATGAGTACACGTGACGGTAAGATTATTTGTGATGTATATTTATATGTGTATATTTATGTACCTAAGTGATACAATGACTTAACATGTAGCATCTATATATATGCATGAGGTGGGGCTTGATTCGATGAAGGAGGAAGTGTACACAAGGTGTACGTGGTCTAATGATAGCTCGGCTACATTAGCGCTTGATGAGTTCTTGTGTGCCTCATCAAGGGAGATGTTAACTTGGTGCCCATCTCGACGGTTGATGGCTATGTGCATCACCGTAGATGATTCTGATATTTGGATCACTATGGTTGATCGGTGGCTCAATACGGCCTTGAGCGATGGGTTGCCAAGGTAGGATTTTGGATCACGATGTGATCGGTGGTGGTTACCCACGGCCTTAGGCGAGGAGTCCGCTAAGGTTGGTGTTACGGTTGGAGTGGGTTGGTGAGATGCATATGTGCATGACTTGTTGTGAATTGATTGGTATGGGGCCAAGCCCATACGCGGGAAATCTGTGTTTTGAATATGCACTGAGTCTGTGACTCACCCAATTATTTTTTCCAACATTTTAGGTGATTCATGAGTTGGACCGGGATCGGAGAGGACACATGATGGCCCATGCCGAAGGAGTTGTTTTAAGTTTATTTATATTAAGTACTTGATCTTTTAAATAGGGATGTAATAAGGGCCTTTTGACTTTTATTTATTTTTTATCTACTTTGAAATGACTTAATTATTATTATTGGGTACTATTTTATTTTAATTTGGTTATGACTTGGTAAATTAAATTACGAGCTAGTGAAAATGATTTTACTCTAATCTACTTATTTAAAGTATTCATAAGATAATAAAGTGTTTTAATATGGACATTTTATAATATCAAGTCTAAAGTATATTTTTTTTTCAAAAGAACATGGGTTCCGAGATAAAATAAATTTTTACTATTTTATTCTAAGTCGAAATATTTTCACTAACATAACCGATTCTATTGTAGTAAATGGTAGGGTTTGGGGATGTTACAATAACAAATCATGATTTTTACAATATAACAATAGTAATTTATTCGGATATTTATTACAAAAATTATGGCCCATTATAACAGTTTATCAATTAGGCCCATTAAGCAAAATATCAAATCGGCCCATTTAGCAAAATATCAGATCGGCCCATATAACAAATTATCAGATCGGCCCGCCCATATAACAAATTATCAGATCGGCCCACATAGCAAATTAACAAATCGACCCATATAGCAAATTAACAAATCGGTCCATTAAGGCATTTTCGTATTTCAGCCCTTCAAGGCAATCTTATCAAATTGGCCCATTAAGGCATTTTCATAATTCGGCCCATCAATGGCATTTTCGTAATTTTACCCACTAAGGGTAATTTGGTAATTTCGCAACCTAAGACTTTAACTACTAATTTGTGGCATACAAATTGAAACTTTCCAACTGCGTCACTTTGACTAAACTGACTATAACTTGTGTTAGGAAACTCAAAATTCAGATCCGTAAATTTTCCTTGAAACTAGGCTCATATATATTCTTACTACAAATTTTCCATAATTTTTAGATTAACCAATTAGTATAGTTTATTCCTTAAAGTTTCCCTTGTTTCACTATCCAATGATTCTGACTTCTTTTACCTAAAATTCAAATATCTCACTGTACAATTTTCATATGCTGCTCCCACTTGTCTCTATTGAAAATAGACTCACTAAGGAATCCATACATATTAATTATAACTCATAAATCACTTTGTACAATTTTATCTGATTTTAGCAAGGCAGATCAGGGAACCACGAAGTCATTCAGAACCAGTCTCACTAAAATTAACATATCTCAAAATATAAAATTCTTTTTCCTTCTTCGTTTCTTCCATATCAAAATAGACACAGAAAGCTTTAATTTGATATCTCATTCACTTTCTAATTACCTTTCTCCTATTTTTCGTGATTTTTCAAAAACACACCACTGTTTCTAACCGAAACTATTTTATTACAAATATGACTACCACTACGATCATACGCACGCCCAAGTGATTACAGATGCCGATTTTCGGCTTTTCTTCAGTATTTCGACCGAATCACAGAATATTTCATGCAAGCCTTCAGAGAAGTGTGAGATCACAGACCATTTCAAATATATATTCAAAAAGTACGGGATTACACACCTTAATAATGAGTTGTGCTTTCCACTGATTTCAACACCTATAATGATAGTTGACAGAAGGTTAGTCTCTACTTTGATAATCGTAACTAGAAACACTTTACTAGGCTAACTCCACTTACCACGAATGTGATCTCCCTCGATCATACCCTTTGGCTATTGAAATCCCGTCCTAACAATATTTGGTGAGCGAAATAGTTGTTAGCAATTATCCCACCTTTGGCCAAAACAAATCTTATAACAACATTCTTACCCCACTTACTTGACGAGTCGACGACAACGATTTGTTTAATAAAAACCACTTGTGCTCCTTCACCTTGTTGAAAATCCTAAGCCCACGATGGCCATATCACAGAAAAGAATGTAACTCAGACTCAACGAGAGAGAGAAGGAAGAACACACGATTTATTAAGGAAAAGCTCGAATGAAACAAGGTTATTGACAAAAAGAAAACTACTACTTACCGATTCGATCAAGATTGTGACATCCTGATATTTTGGGGGCTATGCATTTTACATAATTGAATGATGTTGCATGCTTAAACATTAGTAAGTGCAATTTTGGAAGTTATTTGAGCTTCTTTTATTAAGTGAATTCTTTGTTAAACTTTTAATTTCTATTAATTAGAGAGAGAACTAAGCTAATAAGGCCTTAAGAATTAATGATAAGAAGTTCTAGCATAAGATGAGTAATTGGCAAGGTGGTTAGAATGCATGGATGTGTGTTTAAGGTGTAAGGTTCGAATCTCCTAGCTAACATTAGGGAGATTTTTAATTTTTTTTTTTGTTTTCTTCCTTGTAAGTGTTGGCCAAGAATATTCTAGAGTGGATGAGCTTTCATCCATTTTTGGCTAGTTGACCATGTGAAAAGGAAGTTAAAACTTAAGGCATGAAATCATAAGTTGGTGATAAGATGAAGGGACAAAGGCTTGATATTTGGCTATGTTTTGGGGATGTGTCCATGGTCATTTGACCATGAACCTAGACGACATGGAGGCTAAAGGAGAGGTTTATTTCTTTGATAGCAATCAAGAGTGGATAGGGAAGAAACAAGGAGGAAAAAGGGGGATATGTTGGCATTGATGTGACCGAATTTATGCTTTGCCATTAGGGGGGAAAAGTTAGCCAAAAGTCCTTGTTTGTCCATCTATTCTCATTTTTCTCCAAAAATTCTCTCCTAGCCGAATTTGCCATAGAGTTTAGGTAAAAAACTCTCTTTTGTTTTAGCTTTCATCTTTTTGACCAATTTTCTTCATTTTGGCCGAATGTACCTTAGTCATTTTGGTACATTTTCACTTTTGATTTAGCCTCAATTGCTTGAACCAAACACAACCTTCTTTCTCTCATTTAGTTTTCATTTTGAAACCAAAAACCACAAAGATTAAGCACCATTATTCTTCTTCATTTTCTCTCCTCTTGCCGAATGCATCTAAGTTCCATAGTCAATCTCCCTTCTCTTTGATCATATTCTCTTTTCTTTTTCTTTTCATCTTATTTTTCTCTTATTTTTCTCTCATTGCCGAAATCACCATTATCATTTTCTTCTCCTCTTTCTCTTTACTTCCTTCTCTTTTCATTCTCTTTCTTCTTTCCCTTCAAAACCGAAACCATCATTTTGAAACCACCATTTTTATTCTTTTATTTTGTGAAGGCCGAATCATCATATTCTTTTCTTCTTTGTCAAAGCCGAACCTCCAAGTGATCAAAGTAAGATGCTATCAATTATTTTCATTATTCCTTTTTACTTTAGCAAACTTAAAATCATAATCTTTTATTTCTCTCTTAGGCCGAATCTTTTGAAAAGATTTTTTTCAAAGATCTTTGTTGAGGACAACCCTTAAGTGACCATTCGAATCATCAAGGTAAGACTACTAATTTAGATTATATCAATTTTTTTAGACAGATCACTAATCTAAGTTATTTTTAGGAGCGATCTAAGATCATCAAGATAGGTAAGAAAAGAGCCGTTCAAGTGTTTGGAAGAGAGAGGTATTCCTTTACCATCGAACTACAAGCGAAGAGCGATGTCGGGGTTAGAGATTTTCCACCCGGTTGTGGACCCTCTGCAAACGAGGATCGATTATTCGAAGTAGTGCGTACAACCGAACCACTTTACGTTGGTGGAATATCGGTGGGTTTTGATCCATCTAGTGGAGAAAAACCACAAATAACGGTCATTCGTGAATCCGAGGGTAAGGATTTAGATCCATCGTTTATAAGTATAGTTTTTGCTAACAATAGTTTATACTAACCGAGTGTGTTAATCATCTAGGTGTGGACGAGCTAGAGAGTATTGTTCTCACTGTTACTAGGTGTGTAACCATACATTAAAATTTCCATAGAATTATATTATTAAAAAGTGATTATATGATAATATGTTTGTTTTGGATACCAATCATTGGTATACAAAATTTCGTATGTTACCCAATATTCCGTTTATTTTGATATATGCATCAATATGAAATAAGCATGACTATATTATGATTTGTGGGTACATAGCATGAAAATCGATTTGATATGTATGTGCATGGGCATATGGGTATGTATAATAAAGGAGGAAGTATTCTAGTGGTTTTACCACAATTACAGTGGATCACGGTCACATATGTGAAATTGGTGGCCGGTCACATATTTGACTCTGGTGGCTTGGTCACATATTTGACTCTGGTGGCTTGGTCACATATTTGACTCTGGTGGCCGGTCACATATTTGACTCTGGTGGCTTGGTCACATATTTGACTCGGTGGTTTTGGTCACATATTTGACTCTGGTGGCCGGTCACATATTTGGCTCGTGACTTGGTCACGTATTTGAAATTGGACTTGGTCGGTGACTTGGTCACATCTGTTTTGGTGGCTTTGCCACAATAAGAGCGATATGCATGTTGGCTGACAAGCGCCTTCGATGGTGTGTAGCGGATGGAGGGTCGATTTAGTAATCCCCACGGTGTCTTTGGTTGGTGCGGGGTGTGTAGCGGATGGATATTTAGGTTGGTAGGGCTTGCATCTCATTTCATAAGTATATCCATGTAATATTGTATGATTATTATTTGATCTGCTATGAAATGGGCCTTTGGGCTAAATTTGAGCTAAAATGGGCCTTTGGGCAAAGTATGAGTTAAAGGGGCCTTTGGCCCAAATATTTGATTAAATGGGCCTATGGCCATATGTGAAATTTTTGGGCTTGAAAGCATTTCATAAAATGGGCTTTTTAGTGTATGTGTTATACATTGAGTTTATGACTCACCCATTTTATGGGATAACTTTTCAGATGACTCATAGTGCGATGGATCTAAGGCGACAAAGAATTGAAGTGGCGGTGCTCAGTATCAAGTATTGTGGAGATTTTCCAACTTAAACTCTTTAAGTTAAATTTTATTACTTAGACTTTATTATGGATTTGCCAATTTTATGTAATAAGGCCACTATAAACTATCTTTCATTTCGTGTTTGGATTTACTTTTATTTTGACATGAACAAATATCTATTAAATAACTAAATTGGTTTTCGATAATTATTTAAAAGGTTTTTGTCTCTAATATATAAATGTTTTCAAGGAAATTTTCTTAAGTTTGGTTTCCTTTTGATTTTATTAATTCATCCTAAAAAGAATATTTCAAAAGACAAAGTTACTTTACAATGTGTTTTCGCTAAAGTTTTACTCGAGGAACATACCAAATTCGGTTAGGCTTTTTGGGCCGGGTTTGGGGTGTTTCAGCTTGGTATTAGAGCCCAGTTTTAAACTCTCGGCCTTGGGTTTTGAAGCCACAACGTTTTCAAAATTTTGGCCCAAAAGAATTTTGAAAATTTTCTTAAGTTAAATGGTTTTATAAGAGAATGGCACTCGAATTCTCGGCCGGATCCATCGGTATGTACCTTCATTTGATAAATGATATGAATGTCCGATAAGCCTAAGGAAACTTTAGAGACATGGACCCTAGGTGTATGTGTACTACTACGAAAACCACTGAATATCTGTTTCATAAGACTTTCTTTTAATAAGAAGTGAAAAGACTCTAATACATAAGACTTTTCATAAAAACAGATAAGATACGTAGTAGACATGAGCTCTAGGGGACGAGGTCGTCGTGGACATGGAAGAGGAAGGATGATCTGTTTGAACCGATTCGATCAGTCAAGGTTCCAGAATGAAGCTCTACCACCGGCTGTTAGGCGGACTTCCAAGAACAAAATAAAGGTGGTGACGTGAGATCACAAGTCTGTCATTGAGTTTTAGAACGAGTAGCGGAAGCTAGTTCGAAATGGATCTCGAAAGCACATGGTGAGAGACTTAGATCGAATGGAGCCGAGGTTTTCGAGAGGAGTATCTGGAGTAGCTCAAACGTGGCTGAATATTGGTTGGAAGCGATCGAGAGAATCATGGACGATATAGATCGCACCGATGAAGAGAAATTGAAAGGTGCTATTTCGCTTCTTCGTGATGAAGCCTACCGGTGGTGGCTTACTATCAAGGAAAGTACCCACGTGGATCGTCGATTGGGGGTATTTTAAAGTGAAATTTGAGGAAAATATGTGAGCTAGCTACATCGATTCTCGAGGAAGACATTTCGAATCGGTACAAGGAAACAAGTCGATAGCTAAATATGAAGCGAATTTTTACGACTTAGTCGTTATGCCGGAGGATAGTGGCTACGGAATATGAGCGGTGTATCGATTGAAGATGGACTTAGAGATGAGCTAAGAGTGATGATTGCCCACATCGTGAAAGAGATTTTGCAATCTTAGTGGAAAGGGCAAGAATTGTGAAGAGGCTAAAATTTGAGAGACGAGCCGGATAGAGGTCGAGCAAGAATAAGAGAAGCTTTGGGTCTTGGTCTTAGGAAACTTTCAAAAAAGTCAAGAAATGATGGACCGCGAGGTCAACGAGCTACTACGGAGTGCAAAGTCGTACTTGTTCTCGGTGTGGGAAAATGCACTCGGGAGAATCTTTGGAAGAAAATCGGCGGATGTTTCAAGTGTGGTTGAAGGATCACATGATCAAAGATTGTCCGATGAACTCGGAGAAGAACCGCCCGACAAGTCGGGGTGCTAATCAGGTGTGAGTGGACAAAGAATCGATAAGAGGCCGTGGTCCAAATGGAAGGGCAATGGTTTCGGAGAGGTCGCGAACTTGAGCAGAGGCGTGGAAGCTCGAGGCGAGACAACCGGGCTTGGTGTATGCAGTTCATCGCAGAAAGCGATGGCCTTTTGATGTTATCACTGCAGTGCGTTCGATTTTGGGTTGCCCTTTATTGCTTTGATAGATATAGGGTCAACTCATTCCTATATCGCTAGTGAAGTATCTGGGACTTTGCATGTGACTTCAAATCTGTACCTAGGAAGATGGTGTACTTAGTCCTCTAGGATGACGATGAGTTGTAGACAAACTTTTAAGGAAGTGCCTCAGAAGTTCAAGGGATCGCTTTCCGGTGATTTAATGGAATTGCCATTCGGAGAATTCGACCTAATTTTAGGCATGGTGGCTTGTAAAGTCTTGTGCAAATGTGGATTGCGTTGCTAAGAGAATGTCCTTAAGAACTCTTGATGATAAGGAAGTTGTAGTGATGGGTGAAAGACGGAACTACTTACCTAATGTAGTATCCGCTCTTAAGGCAGAAAGGATGGTTAGAAAAGGATGCGAAGCCTTCCTAATGTTGGTGAGTGCTTTGGAGGCTAAGGAAGCAACTGCTAATGAAGTCAGAACTGTAAACGAATTTGTAGATGTTTTTCCGGAAGAACTTCCAGGGTTGCCTCCGGATCGTGAGGTAGAATTTGGGATAGATTTATTTCTGAACAGCGCCAGGTTTCTATTGCTCCATATAGAATGGCAGAAGGAATTAGTTGAGCTTAAGGCTCGATTCGAGAATTGCTTGAGCGTGGATTCATCCGACCTAGTGTGTCTCCATGGGGAGCACCGATTCTATTCGTGAAGAAGAAGGACGGATCGATGAGGATGTGTATAGACTACGGCGGTTGAATAAGTCGACTATCAAGAACAAGTATCCTTTGCCAAGGATCGACGACTTGTTCGATCGACTTAAGGAGCTGCGGTATTCTCTAAAATTGATCTAAGGTCGGGGTATCATCAGCTTAAAGTGAAAGAAGCGGATATCCATAAGACGGCTTTTCGAACCAGATATGGCCACTATGAATTTCTGGTAATGCCATTCGGATTGACTAACGCCCCAGCTGTGTTTATGGATATGATGAACCGAATTTTTCAGCCTTACTTGGATAAGTTCGTCGTGGTATTCATAGACGACATCTTGGTGTATTCTAAGTCCGAAGTGGAACATGATGAGCATCTCCGGATTGTGTTACGAGTTTTAAGGGAGAAGAAACTGTACGCCAAATTCAGTAAGTGTGAATTTTGGCTGAAGGAGGTTACATTTTTAGGACATGTGGTATCTGCAGAAGGAATAAGGGTGGATCCTCGGAAAATTGAGGCTGTGCTAGATTGGAAACCACCTAAATCCATAACTGAGGTTCGCAGTTTCTTGGGTTTAGCCGGATATTACCGAAGATTCGTCGAAGGATTTTCATCGATAGCTGCACCTTTAACGAAATTGTTGAGAAAGGAAGTACCTTTTGTGTGGGCTGATAAGCAGCAAGAGAGTTTTGAGAAGCTCAAGAAAGTTTTGACGGAAGCTCCTGTTTTGATTCAGCCTGAAGCAGGAAAGGATTTTGTCGTGTATTGTGATGCTTCTCACACGGGATTAGGGTGTGTTCTGATGCAAGGCGGAAAGGTAGTTGCGTATGCGTCTCGGCAGTTAAGACCGCACGAGATTAATTACCCGACGCACGACTTGGAGTTGGCAGCTATAGTGTTTGCTCTTAAAGTTTGGAGACATTATTTGTACGGGGAAAAGTCAGTGATATATACGGACCACAAAAGTCTGAAATATCTACTGACTCAGAAAGAATTGAATCTGAGGCAGAGAAGGTGGATAGAGTTGTTAAAAGACTACGACTGTTCTATCGAGTACCACCCGGGCAAGGCGAATGTGGTGGCAGACGCTCTAAGTCGAAAAGTGGTGTCAGATTTGAGAGCGATGTTTGCACATCTTAGTCTCTACGATGATGGAAGCTTGTTGGCAGAACTTCAGGTTATGCCGACATGGTTAAGTCAAGTAAAAGAGAGACAGTTAATTGATGAAGATCTGAGTGAAAAGCTTCGACAGGTGCAGAGTGGGAAATTGGAAGATTTTGGTATTAATAAAGGTGTGAGTATTGTGTTTTAAAGGTAAAGTTTGTATGTAGAAGGATCGGGAGTTGAGGCAAAAGATACTTGAGAATCGCATGGTAGCCCCTATGCTATGCATCCCGGAGGAAGTAAGTTATACCGAGATTTCTGAGATCAATTTTGGTGGCCCGGTCTTAAACGAAGTTCTGAATTTGTAGGAAAGTGCTTGGCGTGTCGACAAGTCAAGGTGAACATCAAGTACCTTCGGTTTCTTGCGGTAGATAAAGATTCCGCGATGGAAGTGGGAGAGAATCACCATGGATTTTGTTAGTGGGCTTCCTTACGCCTACTAAGAAAGACTCCATTTGGGTGATAGTGGACCGATTGATGAAATCGCACATTTTATCCGATTCGGATTGATTACTCTTTTGTAAATTGGCAAAGTTATATGTAATGAAATTGTGAGATTGCATGGAGTGCCGTTGTCGATAATTTGGACGGAGATCCAAGGTTTACGTCGCGATTTTGGAAAGCATTGCATCGAGCTTTGGGCACTAGATTGGACTTGAGACGGCATTTCATCCTCGGTCAGACGGTCATCAGAAAGAGTAATCCAGATCTTAGAAGATATGTTAAGGGGTTGTGTGATAGATTTCAAGGAAGTTGGGAGGAATTCTTACCATTGGCGAATTTGCGTGCAACAACGATTACCAATCCAAATATACGGATGGCACCGTATGAAGCACTATATGGACGGAAGTGTCGCACTCCTACGTCTTTGGGCGTAATTAGGGAACGATGATTTTGGGCCCGAAGATAGTGTCCGAATCCAAGAAAAGGTTAAGGTAATCCGGCTCGGTTAAAGGAAGCGTCGGCAGACAAAAAAATCGACGTGATTTAAAGCGGAAGGAAATAGAGTATGCGTTGGGAGACCAAGTTTTCCTAAAGGTTTCACCTTGGAAAAGGTGATGAGATTTGGACGCAAAGGAAACTAAGTCCTGTGTTCATTGGACCTTATCGGATTGTGAAGCGGGTCGGATCTGTGGCATATCAGTTAGATTTGCCTTCGGAATTGAAGCAAATGCATGATGTGTTCCATGTTTCAATGCTACGCCATTACCGTTCGGATCCATCTCATATAGTACCAGTTGAGGAGGTGGAATTAAGATCAGATTTGTCATATGAAGAGGAGCCAATTCAAATTCTGGAGCGAGATGTAAAGGTTTTACGGAGAAAATCAGTTCCTCTCGTTAAGGTATTATGGCAAAATCATGGATCAGAAGAAGCTTCGTGGGAACCGGAGGAAGCGATGCGACAGCAATACCCTCACTTATTCCAGACAGGTAATTTCGAGGACGAAATTATTTTAAGGGGGGTAGAACTGTAACATCCTGATATTTTGGGGGCTATGCATTTTACATAATTGAATGATGTTGCATGCTTAAACATTAGTAAGTGCAATTTTGGAAGTTATTTGAGCTTCTTTTATTAAGTGAATTCTTTGTTAAACTTTTAATTTCTATTAATTAGAGAGAGAACTAAGCTAATAAGGCCTTAAGAATTAATGATAAGAAGTTCTAGCATAAGATGAGTAATTGGCAAGGTGGTTAGAATGCATGGATGTGTGTTTAAGGTGTAAGGTTCGAATCTCCTAGCTAACATTAGGGAGATTTTTAATTTTTTTTTTTGTTTTCTTCCTTGTAAGTGTCGGCCAAGAATATTCTAGAGTGGATGAGCTTTCATCCATTTTTGGCTAGTTGACCATGTGAAAAAGGAAGTTAAAAACTTAAGGCATGAAATCATAAGTTGGTGATAAGATGAAGGGGACAAAGGCTTGATATTTGGCTATGTTTTGGGGATGTGTCCATGGCCATTTGACCATGAACCTAGATGGCATGGAGGCTAAAGGGAGAGGTTTATTTCTTTGATAGCAATCAAGAGTGGATAGGGAAGAAACAAGGAGGAAAAAGGGGGATATGTTGGCATTGATGTGACCGAATTTATGCTTTGCCATTAGGGGGGAAAAGTTAGCCAAAAGTCCTTGTTTGTCCATCTATTCTCATTTTCTCCAAAATTCTCTCCTAGCCGAATTTGCCATAGAGTTTAGGTAAAAACTCTCTTTGTTTTAGCTTTCATCTTTTGACCAATTTTCTTCATTTTGGCCGAATGTACCTTAGTCATTTTGGTACATTTTCACTTTTGATTTAGCCTCAATTGCTTGAACCAAACACAACCTTCTTTCTCTCATTTAGTTTTCATTTTGAAACCAAAAACCACAAAGATTAAGCACCATTATTCTTCTTCATTTTCTCTCCTCTTGCCGAATGCATCTAAGTTCCATAGTCAATCTCCCTTCTCTTTGATCATATTCTCTTTTCTTTTTCTTTTCATCTTATTTTTCTCTTATTTTTCTCTCATTGCCGAAATCACCATTATCATTTCTTCTCCTCTTTCTTTACTTCCTTCTCTTTTCATTCTCTTTCTTCTTTCCCTTCAAAACCGAAACCATCATTTTGAAACCACCATTTTATTCTTTTATTTTGTGAAGGTCGAATCATCATATTCTTTTCTTCTTTGTCAAACCAACCTCCAAGTGATCAAAGTAAGATGCTATCAATTATTTTCATTATTCCTTTTTACTTTAGCAAACTTAAAATCATAATCTTTTATTTCTCTCTTAGGCCGAATCTTTTGAAAAGATTTTTTTCAAAGATCTTTGTTGAGGACAACCCTTAAGTGACCATTCGAATCATCAAGGTAAGACTACTAATTTAGATTATATTAATTTTTTTTTAGACAGATCACTAATCTAAGTTATTTTTAGGAGCGATCTAAGATCATCAAGATAGGTAAGAAAAGAGCCGTTCGAAGTGTTTGGAAGAGAGGAGGTATTCCTTTACCATCGAACTACAAACGAAGAGCAGTATCGGGGGTTAGAGATTTTCCACCCGATTGTGGACCCTCTGCAAACGAGGATCGATTATTGAAGTAGTGCATAACCGAACCACTTTACGTTGGTGGAATATCGGCGGGTTTTGATCCATCTAGTGGAGAAAAACCACAAATAACGGTCATTCGTGAATCCGAGGGTAAGGATTTAGATCCATCGTTTATAAGTATAGTTTTTGCTAACAATAGTTTATACTAACCGAGTGTGTTAATCATCTAGGTGTGGACGAGCTAGAGAGTATTGTTCTCACTGTTACTAGGTGTGTAACCATACATTAAAATTTCCATAGAATTATATTATTAAAAAGTGATTATATGATAATATGTTTGTTTGCGGATACCAATCATTGGTATACAAAATTCAGGTATGTTACCCAATATTCCGTTTATTTTGATATATGCATCAATATGAAATAAGCATGACTATATTATGATTTGTGGGTACATAGCATGAAAATCTGATTTGATATGTATGTGCATGGGCATATGGGTATGTATAATAAAGGAGGAAGTATTCTGGTGGTTTTACCACAATTCTGGTGACTTCGGTCACATATGTGAAATTGGTGGCTTCGGTCACATATTTGACTCTGGTGGCTTCGGTCACATATTTGACTCTGGTGGCTTCGGTCACATATTTGACTCTGGTGGCTTCGATCACATATTTGACTCTAGTGGCTTCGGTCACATATTTGACTCCGGTGGCTTCGGTCACATATTTGACTCTGGTGGCTTCGGTCACATATTTGGCTCTGGTGACTTCGGTCACGTATTTGAAATTGGACTTGATCGGTGACTTGGTCACATCTGCTTTGGTGGCTTTGCCACAATGAAGCGATGTGCATGTTGACCGCAAGAATCGCCTTCGATGGTGTGTAGCGGATGGAGGGTCGATTTAGTAATCCCACGGTGTCTTTGGTTGGTACAGGGGTGTGTAGTGGATGGATATTTAGGTTGGGCGGTCTTGCATCTCATTTCATAAGTATATCCATGTAATATTGTATGATTATTATTTGATCGCTATGAAATGGGCCTTTGGGCTAAATTTGAGCTAAAATGGGCCTTTGGGCAAAGTATGAGTTAAAGGGGCCTTTGGCCCAAATATTTGATTAAATTGGCCTATGGCCATATGTGAAATTTTTGGGCTTGAAATCATTTCATAAAATGGGCTTTTTAGTGTATGTGTTATACATTGAGTTTATGACTCACCCATTTTATGGGATAACTTTTCAGATGACTCATAGTGCGATGGATCTAAGCGTGAAGGAATTGAAGTGGCGATTTCGTATCAAGTATTGTGGAGATTTTCCAACTTAAACTCTTTAAGTTAAATTTTATTACTTAGACTTTATTATGGATTTGCCAATTTTATGTAATAAGGCCGCTATAAACTATCTTTCATTTCGTGTTTGGATTTACTTTTATTTTGACATGAACAAATATCTATTAAATAACTAAATTGGTTTTCGATAATTATTTAAAAGGTTTTGTCTCTAATATATAAATGTTTTCAAGGAAATTTTCTTAAGTTTGGTTTCCTTTTGATTTTATTAATTCATCCTAAAAGAATATTTCAAAAGACAAAGTTACTTTACAATGTGTTTCCGCTAAAGTTTTACTCGAGGAACATACCAAATCCGGTTAGGCTTTTTGGGCCGGGTTTGGGGTGTTTCAAAGATGAGGTTTTCCCACACGATAGAGAATGAAATGATGAAGAAATAGGATGATAATGGTTCAGCTATAGAGAAAATTGAACAAGAAGATCACACAAAGTGATGTTGATTAAAGAAGAGAAAAGGTTGATGAAATGGTCAAAAGGAAAGAATGGATGGAGAAAAGTGCTTGTTAGTTTCGGCCAACTAAAGAAGATGAACCAAAAATGAATTAGGGTTAAGGCAAAACAAAGGAGTAAGATGAACAAATGCACTAGGTGTTTAGGCCAAAACGAAAAGGGAAGAAAAAGATGTTGGCAAGGAAGAGTAACCAAAATGCTAAAAGAACCCAAAACCTTATCATGCACAAAGCTTTGCAAAATAACCCAAGAAAAATTTGGCTACCACTCTAGCCCCAAACTGTCCACATGCATCCCCCCTAGTATAAAAGTTTGGCCACCCAAACTTTCCAAAACTGTAACATCCCAAAGTTGGGCCTAGTAGGATTGGGCCCATTGGGCTTTAGGGGTAGGAGCGTTTAAAATTTTTGGGAATAAGAGAACGGCTTTAATGCAAGTTGGATCTAGTAGGTGAGTGATTTTGGAAGGTTAGGGGGCTTCTATGAAGTCTCGGGTTCAAGTTAGGCCTTAGGAAAAATTTTGGTTTTGGGTGAATAAAACCCTAGGAGTTAGTAGTAGGCTTTAAGAATAAAATGTGGGGAAAATGACACAAGTGGAGTGTGTAGTGTAGTGGCAAAGTGATGCGGATGAGAGACAAGGGGTGGCATACAAGGAAGGAAGGAGGTCCAAGGTTCAAGTCTTGGCTTTTGCATTTTGGTTTTCTTTTTAAATAGACTCTAGAATTTTGCCATAGGGTTATATCTAGTTGCGCATGGTTTTAGAAACAAGAGGAGCTGGTGGCTTAGTGGCAAGTGGCGTGAATTGGCTGATGGGAGAGCTTGGGTTCGAATCTCATGACAAGCAAGGGAGTATTTATTTTGCGGATTGGACGGGAAGAGTTTGAGTTGGATTTAAACTCTACTGACGGAGGGATTCCACATCAGAAAGATACAAAGAAGGAAGGTAAGAAGCTAGCTATATATAGAGCTGCCTAGGAGGGGAAGGAGCATACCTGGTTGGCATTGGGCATAGGAGTGCTCGGAGCGCGGTTTAGCAGCTTCAGATTCCTATCAAGTGTGTACTCTCTCTACTATAGTTGTAGAGTGACAAATGCCGATAAGTCGGTCACACGGCGATGGTAGCCACATGAGAGTGCGAGCACACGTGTGAGGTTTCAGCGCGATAGTTGAGGCCATCAGTAGTATTCTTGTGGGTTTAGGCTGTTGGGCCACATTGGCCTGAAAGGGGCCAAGTGGGCCCAATAGGTCGGGGGGCTTATATGAGTAAATTGTATGATTGAGTAGTAGATAGTGAACTAGACTATGCAAATCTCATATATATGGCTAGGTTTGGGCTGAATGGGCCACACGAGTGTATGGGCCTACTTGGGCCGAGAATGGGCCTTAGGCCCATTCGCATCATTATCTCTGTTTAGAATACTTGAGTCATTCGAGGCGACAATGAACCTTCTGTTGGGTCGTTAACACCCTGGCTTGCAAAATTACCAAAATACCCCTGGTTTACAAAATTACCAAAATACCCCTGGTTTGCGAAATTACCGAAATACCCCTAGTTTGTAACATTACTGAAATAGCCCTAGCTTGCAAAATTACCAAAATACCCTTAGCTTGCAAAATTACCGTTTTACCCCTAAATAATAAAATGACCTGTTGTACCCTCGTGGTAGTACTAATGTTGTCCGTGTTAATTGTATGATTGATCATGTTCGAGATGCATTGCATACATGGATTAGTTATGAGTAGAATTACCAAATTACCCTTGGTGGGTAAATTACTGAAATACCTTCGGTAGGTAAAATTACCGTTATACCCTTTGGGGTTGATTAGCGTGATTGTGTGTAACTTCTCACACCATTTATAGTGTCTTGATAACATATATATTTATGTATATTTTGTTAAATGCCAAAAACTCGATATGGCTATTGAAATCCCTATAGAGGGTAAAGGCGATCCATCAGGTTAGTGACTTCTGTGATATTAATAGATGGTTCTGATGAGATGACATGTTATATGTGCTGAGCATCCTATACATGCATGCCAAAATCTATTGAAACCATACATTAGTATCTTATGCTTGCATGGGGTTGGGATTGTGATATTAAAGGGGAAGTGTTGTAGTGGCTCTACCACGATCTGTTCTAGTGACTATGTCACAATTCTAACGATGAGCAGCTAACTGCAGCATGACTGCCATCGATGGTGTGTAGCAGTGAGGGCTGATTGTAGAAATCCCCATTGGTGTGATTGCCAGGTACAGGTGGTGTGTAGCGGATGGAAAATTAGGTTGGGCTAGGTTTGCATCGCATTGCATACATGATCTGCTGTGACATATGATATGGGTTAAGGCTCAACCGAGGCTATTTGGGCTAAGACCCAATTGCCACCGTTACTACAATGGGCTTCGGCCCGAATTGTTGCGATGCATGTTCTTACCGATGAGGGTTGGGGGTCGTGGAGGACTCGGGGGTGGCTATACATCGGAGATACTACTCGTGAACTTTAGTAATTTCGATTTTTTCCTTTTCTTTTAGATTATTTATTTTGGGTTAATATTTTGTAATAATGACATTGGTTTATTTTTTCTAAGTTTTCATTTATAACTGTTAAACTTATAAATATGGGGTTTTTTAAAACATTAGCAACCGTTTTCTAAAATATCATGTTTACGCAATGATGCAAGTTCAACTTTCATAACAGAACAATTTTTCAAAATAATAACAACTTTTAAACAATCATTTAGTAAATCGCGTTTTTCTCAATCAAACAACGAACTTGGAGTTCAAAAATCTGATAAAACTTTTCTAAACAATTGCATAGCTTTTCAACTTCCTTCAATGTGACATGCCAGATTTAGGCCTAACTTCTAGGTCGAGTTTGAGGTGTTACAAAAACACTATCCATGAAATGAGCCTCTTGTCCCCCTTACTTACCTATTTCTTTTGATTCATTTCCTCAACCTCGACCTTACCTTATTTCTTAGCCACCATGCCAAAAATAAAGAAGTCAAACTTGCCATGTTTACTTCTTGGCCAACACTTAAGGAAAGAGTGCAAAAATATTAGTCAAAATTTGCACACAAAGTGATTCGAACCTCTTCCCTCAAGGTAATACATGTGGCGCCATAACCTCTTTACCCTTTACTCATTTATGCTAGCTATTTACTCAATTATTTCCATATGCTATAAGGACACTTACTCCATCTCCTTAAAGGCTTAAACACAAAATTTTACTAAGGCCCAACTTGAACCCGAAACTTCATAGAAACCTCGTAACTTTCCAAATTTACTTAACTAATAAGTCCATTTGCAATAATGCCATTCTCATATTCTTGAAAATTTTAAACATTCCTACGCTTAAGGCCCATTGGGCCCAATCCTACTAGGCCCAATTTTGGGATGTTACACAATCTTCAGAGTCGACTTGATTTAGTCCACATGGGAATTTAGCGTGAGCTTCATTCCCAAGCACTTTCAAATATGAAATATCAGTTGCCGCCTGCTATTTTTTCAATGTCGAAGACAGAGAAAGAAGTGTTATTTATAGTGTTGAAGGATATAAAGGTCCCGGATACATATGCATCAAATATATCTCAATGTGTGAGTCTTAAAGATAGAAGACTACATGCCTTAAAATCACATGACTAACACATCTTGATGCAAGGCTTACTTTCAGTTGCTATGCGGTGTTGTATGTCGAAAAAGGTGATGTCTTGTGTAGTTGAACTATACAATATAATGAAAGGCATTTGTGGAAATGTTTTGGATGTTCAAGAACTTGATACACTACAAGATCGAGCTGCATTGACTTTATACAATCTAGAGAAGATCTTCCCGCCTTCCTCCTTCACTATTATGGTGCACTTGTTAATTCATCTCCCTCGTGAAGCAATACATGGTGGACCCGTTTTCTATCGATGGATGTATCCCATAGAAAGGTTTTTACATATTCATAAATTATTCCTTCATTCACCTCAATGCCTTTAGTTGTAACTTTTGATAATGTTGTAGATCGTGTTTAGGTTCCTATCCAAATTGAAGTCTTACTGCCGCAATAAGTGTTATCCGGAGGGATCAATTGCTGAAGGCTACTTGGCAGAGGAAAGTATGACTTTCTGTTCAAGGTATTTGGAAGATGTTGAAACAAGAATGAACAGACCAAGTAGAAATGTTGGGCTCACAGATCATAACTTGGCTGAAACTTATTTATTTCAAAGTTTCAGAGAACCAATCGGTAAAGTTGAAATTGCAGAATTAGATGATAGATCGTGGGTCCAAGCACATCGATACGTTCTTTTTCATCATGATTCATTGGAACCATTACGCAAATAAGTTCTAAAATTTGATAAATATTCATCAATTATAATTTGTTTGTCTTCTAACAAAGTAAACTTTTTTTTAACATAGTGAGTACAAACAAATATTGAGAGCTCGTTCATGGTCCCGAAGATTACATCTACGAGAAATTAATAAGTTGTTCAGAGAATCATTTCATGAATGGTTAAGCCAAACGGTATGCAACTGAAGTTTTCATTGACAAGTAATAATGTTTTCTCATAACATTTATAATTACTCAATTTACTTTCAATTCAATAGGTTTGAAGTCGGAATGAAGTAAATGATGAAGTTAAATGGCTTTCACAAGGTCCAAATAGAATAGTGAAAAGATATAGTGCCTTCCTCATAAATGGATACAGATTTCATACAAAGTATTACGAGAGATTGAGGAGAACCCAAAATTGTGGAATTGTCGTTAATTATTCAATTACAAGTTATGCTAGTGCTAGGGACAGTAATCCTATCGAGGGGAATCTAGAGTATTACGGACTTTTTACTGACATAATTGAGTTGGATTATTGTGGCAAATGGAAAGTTGTCTTATTTCGAGGTGATTGGGCTGATGTGAATACGGCTTGCGGAATTAAAAATAATCAATATGGTTTTACAATTGTGAATTTCTCTCGATTGATTCACACTGGAGAACAAATGATAGACGATCCGTATGTATTTTCTTCTCAAGTGAAACAAGTTTTTTACTCGAAAGATCCAACTGATGAGGGTTGGTACGTTGTACTTCAAAACACCCCTAGAGACTTGTTTGACATGGGCAATGGAAGTAAAGATGATATCGGCGAAAGATCAGAAACTTTACCTTTTCCAAAACAAAACTTATATGAAAATATCCCTAGTACTAGTACACAATTTCAATGGGTTCGTCAGGATGTGGACGAAGATATTTACGAATTATGATGTAGTAAGATATTAAGATTTTTTATTTGTATCTAATATTATAATTTTAATCTTAGTCATTTTATATAATTTAAATATTTTATATGTACCATTATTGTTGTTATTTGTTACTAAAATTTCAACTATTTTATGTGTATTGCAGGAAAAATGAGTAGAAGAAGATTACGAGATTTAAATATTGTACATAATACCATAAATTCGGAAGAGGGCAATAGTGACTAGAAAACAGTTGTTGGATCCTCGAATGTGCCTGACATAGATGATAAGCCCACAGAATTACAAAGTAATGTTAAGTTTATTTTACATGCATGTTGACTTTTATTATTGATTCATTTTTAAATTTTAATATAATAATAATATATCATTGTTCAATTTGAGAGTGGTGGGGCCTTACGAGGTCGCGACGTACGTTGCTTAGAGATTTAAACGAATTAAATCCTGTCGAGCGTGTGAAAGTAAGGAGAAACAGTCATGGCTAGCCTGTTGGCCCTAAAGCTCGACTTTTAGTAGGCTATTTGGGCATTATTGCATGAAATGCAAATATGTTGCCCATCAATTACGAATCATGGCATCACATGCCTGATGGAAACAAAAATCAAGCTCTCGATAATATTAAGGTAACAAAACATCAATGTAATTTATAATACTTTGGTTGAAGTTTCATTTATATTTACTTTCTAAACTTATGCTTTTTTAGGAGAGATTTGCTTTGGAGGTCTCTGATGATTATATCAAGAAGACATTGGGAAAATGTAATATCCGGGTTAGGGAACATTTTGTTGTTGCATGATATTGCATGTGTTTAGTGTCTTTGTGTTGTTGTTTGTGTAGTATTGAGGCTTAATTGTAGTCTCGGTGTATGCCTCTGAGTGAATGGGAAAATTTTGGTTTTGGGTGTTAAGTCGGGAATTTGTTGGAGCTAGGGTATAAGGGTTTTCTTTGGTATTTTATTGCACAAGTGAAGAGTTGGCGAGTGGCAAGGGAGGAGCTTGGTGTGGCGTCATCTACTGGTGAGGGAGGTCCAGGAGTTCAAGCAGTGAGTCCCTTTTGTCACTTATTTTGGACGGCATAGGAGGGAGGAGTTGTGGATGATTTAAACTCTACCTTGGACTTGGTCAAGTGGTGACTTGGATGGTGGAGAGCAAAGTGGGGAGGAGGACTTGGTCCACTCATTTCAAATGAGTGAATGGGAGCTTTGGGGATTGTGGCGAAATTTAGGGGAGTTGGAGGGGGAAGTGACTTGGTGTGGGAGAGGGAAGGTAGAATATGCCTTTGCATCTTTGGTGCATATTTTCGGTCATTTTTGGTAAGCTAAAGTCCCCTCTTTTTGTCAAAAAACATTTCCTTTTCCCATTTCTTCTTTTGGTAAACCGAAATTCTTCTTCTCTCAAAAGCAAGCCGAAACTCTCCAAGTAAATTCCTCCATCTCTCCTTCGTGAAGGCAAAGCCTAGTTGCCAAATTTGTTTTATTTTTTCTTCAAACTCCTTGATAGCCGAATGTGCTCATTCATCACTTTTTCTTTTTCAATTGTGTAAGCCGAAACCTATATCCCTTCTTCTCACATTTTCTTCTTCTTACTTTAATTGTGCAAAGCCGAAAGTAAGGGTGTTAAGCACTCAAGCCGAACCTTTCCCTTTTGCTGGCCGATTCCTTCTCATTTCTTAAACCATTTTCCTCTGTTGTACTTCTGAGTTCTAAGCGGAATACCTCCCTTCTCTTAGTGTTTTGGTTGGCCGAATTCTTTCCTTCTTTTGATCAAGGTGTTGGCCGAATCTATCCCCTCTTCTAGTGGTTGTCTTGGCCGTGTATCAGTGGTGTTTGGAGGCCTTCCTTCCATCGGTTGGAATTGGTAAGTCCTTGGCCGAATGGTCATCTCCTTTCTCTCCTTATACTTTGTCAAGGTTGGTTGATTAAGGGCCGAAAGGGTCATGCTGGAAGGATTCTAATCTCTCTTTGTTATAGGGTCTTTGGAGTGTGAAGCTAAGCAAGGGAATCGTTACTCTTTTGTTAATCGATTGGTAAGTAGGGGTAAGTACATGGTATTGTTATTATTTCAATCTTTTTAGGTTCGATTAAGGCAAAGGTAGCAAAAGATTAACTGGTCATCTTTTATGGTGTAGCCGATTGCTAAGGAGAATCATTGGGTGATTCGGGATTTGGTAGGAAACCAAATCAGGTGAAAGGTAAGGGCTTTCGACAAACCCTTTTTGGTCTAAATGGTGTTGGCCGAATGTGTAGATGTCTAACCCCTATGTTTTGGCCGATTGTAGAAGCTAGTACTCGAGGGACTTAGATTGCTTTTGTCGATTTCTAGACTCAGATTTACGTGTGTGTAAACTAACACACTTCTGTTTAGTAATATGATTAATAACCTGTGTGATGATTAATGAAACAGTGATGATTGATATGGTACCCTAATGGGTATGATTCTGGACTCGGGTAAGTCAGTATTATTATTATGAGTTTACTGATGATCTATGTGATACCATGGTTGTGGATATATGTGACATGGGGTATGAGATTAGACATAATAGCATGATATGCATGATTATATGATATGCATGATTACATGAGTATGGTATGTTGATGGGTGATACGAGTGGAGGGAGCGGTGATATTTTGTCTTGTGAGCACCGGTGCTTTGGTAGCACACTTTGTGACTTTGGGTCACCGGAGGTTTGGCACCTCATTGCGACTTGTCCACGTGGTTTAACCACGTGGGTTGGCCCACATGAGATATGGGATCGCTTGCTAGTGATTTGGTATCACACGATGGGTTGGCCCCATCATCGGATTTGTGACTTGGTCACCGGTGCTTTAGTAGCACAATTGTGTCTTTAGGGCACCAGTGGTTTGGCACCACATTGTGGATATTGTGTCTTTGGGACACCAGTGTTTTGGTAACACATTGTGACTATATGTCACCGGTGGTTTGGCACCACCAATGGTTTGGTACCACAGGGGTAGAAAAGGCGTTATGGATGGTTAGGATCGGGTTGCATTAATTATGTTGCTTTGTATGATGTGTGTTAGCATGTTGTTCTACTGAGCGGATTTACACATCGAGTCACTCGACTCACCCTCTCCTTTGACATTTCGGTGACTCGTGACGCGGACATGGAGCCGGATGGACTCGGGGTGTACATGCCATGCTTTAATAAAGGACTATTGAATTTGGGTACTTTAGCTTATTTACTTTATTTGGGTTTTATATTGGATTTGTAAAAGGCCTTTAATTTATGTTTTGGTGATGTTTATGTTTTATTTAGATTTTTAATATGCCTTAACAAAACAAGTTGGTATGAATTTTACTAAAACTTGGAAAGATAATGATTTCAAAATTATAACGCAATGTGATTTTAAACCATACCATCGGGTATCACACTATGTCTTAATAGTAAGCAAACTCAAATGATTTTCAAATCAAACTTGTATTACTCCTAAGTCTAAAAAGGTTTTAAGTAACACTAATGAACTATTAAGGTTTAAATGGTTTAAACTCGTTTAACCACACATTCTAGTTAAGATTTCAAAATCTCCGGTTTCAAATACACCACCGATTTCAAACAAGTCTCGCTGAATTGTCTTCAAAATACAATGTGTTTTCACTCGGTTTTAATGAAAATTTAACCTCTCACAAACATGTTTTCCGTAACATACCGGATCCGGACGTGGTGTCTTGTCCGGTTTGGGGTGTTACATTTGTAATATCGAGCCAAGTTCAATAGCTCTACTGTGGGCCCGAGGCCCAAAATGTTTTAAAATTATAGTTTTCAAGTATTCTATTTTTAAAGTATGGTTTGAAGGGCATGGCACCGAGTCACCGCACTGGGCCGCCTGTAAGTACCCGTACTATTTGTTGTGATTGACATGATTGGATGGTTAGTAAGACTACTTTAGAGACTGAGACTAATAGGACTCGATGAGACTCGCCAAAAACAAAGCTTCTTTAAAATTCATAAAACTTTGCTTTAAAACAAGTGGAATAATGACCGATACATAAGATTCTTTAATTGAGACGAGATTTAGTCATGAGTACCGAGGTGGGCGTGGTCGTGGACGTGGTCGCAGTGGATGATATTTACGAGCCCATAGGTTACAGGCGGGGTTCAGAGAATGAGATACCTGCCCGCCACGGTGGAGGTGGTGAGTTCGAGAACAGACCCGCGATGATGATGATATCACAGCGATGTGCGGGTTTTAGAGAGGTAGCTAAAGCGAGGTGGGGCGTGGGAGCTAGGAAATGCGTGCTGGCGACTTGGGCAAATGGGGTGAATTCTTCCGGTGTCTCTAGTGTTGCTCCTAGCTAACTTCGAAAATCTTGGTGGAAGCAATGAACGGATTATGGACGATCTAGACCTAACGGCTGAGGAGAAATTAAAGGGGATCGTATCACTTCTCCGGGATGAGTCATACCAGTGGTGGCTCACGGTCCGTGACAATATTGCAGTGAAGACCGACATGGGACTATTTTGGTCGCTTATCGAAAAAGTACGCGTGAGCTAACTACATAAATGAGCGTGGAAGGCATTTCGGGTTAGTCAGAGAGCAAATCAGATCGGAGTATGAGGCCGAGTTTCTGAGGCTGAGTCGGTATGCCAGGGGTATGGTGGCTACCGAAGAAGAAAGGTGCGTTCGTTTCGAGGATGGCCTGCGAGACGAACTGAGGCTGATAATTGTGCCCCAGCAGGAGCGTGAATTTGCAGTTCTAGTTGAAAAGCGAAGGTTGCCGAGGGCGTTAAAGAGTCTGTGAGGCGAGTATGGATAGGAACCGTCATAAAGGAGTTTTGGGTCTTCCGGGTCATCGTAATCGCAGAAGAGGGCTAGACCGAAAGTGGGCGAATCGGTCCAGTAGGTTTGTTGTCTGCTAGGCGGGGACCGCCATGATGTAACCGCTGTGGAAAGGCTCACCGGGAGGTCGCCGGACCGATGGCGAGGTTGTTTGAGTGTGGCTCGTTGGACCACCGTGTGAGGGAATTGTCGCGCAAGTTGGCTAGAATTCATCCGAGAATCGGCCGTAATCAATCTGAAATAATGGACCACCGCAGAGGGGCCGAGGTAATGGCGAGAGAGGTACAGATTCGTTGGGCCGTGGAGCACCTGCGTAGGTGCGAGTAGTTCGAGGCGAATGACTGGTTTGGTATATCTTTGAGGCGCCGAGAGGAGGCGACGCTTGCCGGATGTCATCACCGACGCTTTTTGATTTTGGTTCTCCTTATACCGCTTTAATTGATGTGGGGTCTCACATTCTTATGTTGCCGTGAGTATAGTAGAGACAATGGATTTAGACTCGAGATATCTTCTAGGCGGATGACCGCATAAGCCCTCTAGGTCACTCAGTAGTGGTAGATAAACCGTATAGAGACGCACCTCTAGAACTCCAAGGGGTAGTATTTGAGGCGATCGATGGAACCGCCATTCGGGAGTTCGATCTAATTCTCGGAATGGATTGGTGGGTAAGTATCGTGAAGTTGGATCATGTGGCTAAGCGCATGGTTCGAAAGCACGGTGAGGGTGATGAAGTAGTTACGATCGGTAATAGGAGAAACTATCATCCAACTTGGTATCGCTCTGAAGCCAGAAAATGGTCAAGAAAGGTTGCGAAGCATATATGGTGCATGTGTATGCCTTGGAGGCTAAGGAGTCTTCTGTGGAGACTGTTCGGACAGTCAGGGAATTTGTGGATGTGTTTCCTGAGGAGCTTAGGGTTTGCCACAGATTGGGAGGTAGAGTTTGGGATAGATCTCATTAAATCAAATGCGCCAAGATCCATTGCTCCGTCTGAGGATGGCACCTAAAGAATTAGTGGAGCTTAAGGCTCAAATCCAGAGTTATTGGACCGAGGTTTTATCAGGCCAAGTATTTCGCCTTGGGGAGCGCCGGTACTCTTCGTAAAGAAGAAAGACGGTACTATGCGGATGTGCATAGACTACCGCTAACTGAATAAGCTGACGATCAAAAACAAGTATCCACTGCCTCGGATAGATGACTTGTTTGATCAGCTGAAGGGGGCGTCTGTTTTCTCGAAGATTGACCTAAGGTCTGGATACCACCAGTTGAAGGTTAAAGAGGCGGATATCTGTAAGACGGCATTCCGTACTCGGTATGGGCACTTTGAATTCTTGGTTATGCCGTTCGGGTTGACTAACGCACCGGCAGCTTTCATGGATCTGATGAATAGGGTGTTCCAACAAGATTACGGATCGATTCGTGGTAGTTTTATCGGCGACATCTTGGTATACTCAAGGATCGAGGAAGAGCATGACGCTCATTTACGGTGGTATTGCGATTCTAAGGGAGAAAGCTTGACTCTATCGAAGTTCAAGAATGCGAGTTCGCTCGTGGAGGTGACATTTTGGGTCATGTAGTGTCGGTGAGGGATTAGAGTGGACCCCGTAAGATAGAAGCGGTTTTGGATTGGAAGCCGCCTAAGTCGAGAGCGGAGATTCGGAGTTTTACGGGTTGGCGAGGATATTACCGAAGGTTTGTAGAGGTTTCTCATTAATTGCAGACCTGGATGACCAAATTGTTGAGAAAGGAGTTCCATTTATTTGGACCGAGCGGCGGAGAGCTTCGACAAGTTGAAGAAGATTTTGACCAAGCTCGGCTCGATTCAACCCGAGGTGGTAAGGAATTTCTGTGTCTCGCGATGCATCACATACGGGTTTGGGTTGTGTCTTGATGCAAGAAGGAAGGTTGTGGCTTACGATCCCGGCATACCGAGGCCACATGAGGTAAATTATCCAACGCACGATCCGGAGTTAGCAAATGTAGTATTTGCCTTAAAGATATGGAGGCATTACTTATGCGGGGAAAGATCGATAGTCTATACGGACCATAAGAGTCAAGTACCTTCCGACTCGTAAAGACTTGAATCGAGACAGTGGCCGATGGATTGAGTCGCGAAAGACTACGATTGCTCAATTGAGTATCATCCGGGAAGGCTAACATCGTGGCGCACGCGTTGAGCCGTAAGGTTGTTTCGATTTGAGGCGTTGTTTGCCCACTTGAGTTTGTACGATGACGGAGTATTCGGCAGAGCTGCGAGTTAAACCTACTTGGGTTGAGCGATCGTAGAAAAGCGTTGTTGGATGAGGTTTTGAGCGCACGAGGACACAAGTGCGTAATGATGGGTTGAAGGGTATAGCTTGTCTAGTGATGGGGTTCTGTGTTTCCGTGGGAAGGCTTGTATGCCGAGAGATCTGAATTGAGGCAAAAGATTCTTCAGATGCTCATAGCAGCCCCTACGCTATGCATCTTGGAGGTAGCAAAATGTATAGAGATCTCAGAGAATAGTTCTGGTGGCCGGGTCTGAAAAAGGAGGTGACAGAGTTTGTAGGGAAGTGCCTAACATGTCAGCAAGTCAAGGCTGAGCATCAGTTGCCGTCTGGGTTGCTTCAGCCAGTGAAAATTCCTCAGTGGAAGTGGGAAAGGATAACCATGGATTTCGCCGGTGGATTACCACTTACACGAGCAAGAAGGATTCGATTTGGGTAGTTGTGGATCGGTGACTAAATCCGCTCACTTTATTAGGTGAGGGTGGATTACTCACTTCGAGGTTGGCGGTTGTATGTGTCGAGATTGTGAGGCTGCACGGGTGCAGTGTCGATCATCTCGGATAGGGATCCCGATTCACGTCAAGGTTCGGAAGGCTTTGCACGTGCTTTGGTACACGTTAGATTTCAAGACAAGATTTCATCCGCAGATCGACGGGCAATCGAAAAGGGTTATACTGATTTTGGAGGATATGCTTGAGGTGTGTTTTGGACTTGAGGGTAGCTGGGAGGAGTATCTACCGTTAGCGAATTCGCTTACAACAACAACAGCTACCAAGCGAGCATTAAGATGGCACCTTATGAGGCGTTATGCGGTAGAAAGTGTCGTTCACCGACTTGTTGGATGAGCTAAGTGAACGCGTCGGTTGTTAGGGCCAGAGTTGGTTCTTGAGATCAAGACAAGGTTAAGTTGATTCAGCTCGATTGAAGGAAGCTTCGGCGAAGTCCTATGCCGATCTTAAGCGAGAGATATTGAGTTTTTGTGGGAGATCGGGTTTTCTGAAGGTCTCACCGTGGAAGAAAGTATTAAGGTTCGGAAGAAAGGCAAGCTTAGTCCGAGGTTTATTGGGTAGTATAAGGTACTAAGACGAGTGGGACCAGCTATGATCACTCGAGTTGCCGGTGAGCTAAGTCAAATTCACGACGTGTTCCACGTTTCGATGCTTCGTCGATATCGTTCCGATCCGTCACATGTGGTAACAGAGAGGAGATCAAGTAAATCGAGATATGTCCATGGAGGAAGAGCCTGTACAGATTTTAGATCGGGATGTGAAGGTTCTGCGTAAGAAGTCCGTGCCGTTGGTTAAGGTTCTTTGGCGGAATCATGGCGTGGAAGAAGCGACGTGGGAACCCGAGGATATGATGAGACAACAATACCGCAACTCTTTCGATCGTGTAATTTCGAGGTCGAAATTATTTTAAGGGGTAGAAGCGTAATATCCGGGTTAGAAATTTGTTTTGTTGTTGCATGATATTGCATGTGTTTAGTGTCTTTGTGTTGTTGTTTGTGTAGTATTGAGGCTTAATTGTAGTCTCGGTGTATGCCTGAGTGAATGGGAAAATTTTGGTTTTTGGGTGTTAAGTCAGGGGAGCTGTTGGAGCTAGGGTATAAGGGTTTTCTTTGGTATTTTATTGCACAAGTGAAGAGCTGGCAAAGTGGCAAGGGAGGAGCTTGGTGTGGCGTCATCTACAGGTGAGGGAGGTCCAGAGTTCAAGCAGCAGAGTCCCCTTTTTGTCACTTATTTTGGACGGCATAGGAGGGAGGAGTTGTGGATGATTTAAACTCTACCTTGGACTTGGTCAAGTGGTGACTTGGATGGTGGAGAGCAAAGTGGGGAGGAGGACTTGGTCCACTCATTTCAAATGAGTGAATGGGAGCTTTTGGGGGGATTGTGGCCGAAATTTAGGGGAGTTGGAGGGGGGAAGTGACGGCTTGGTGTGGGAGAGGGGAAGGCCGAATATGCCTTTGCATCTTTGGTGCATATTTTCGGTCATTTTTGGTAAGCTAAAGTCCCCTCTTTTTGTCAAAAAAACATTTCCTTTTCCCATTTCTTCTTTTGGTAAACCGAAATTCTTCTTCTCTCAAAAGCAAGCCGAAACTCTCCAAGTAAATTCCTCCATCTCTCCTTCGTGAAGGCAAAGCCTAGTTGCCAAATTTGTTTTATTTTTTTCTTCAAACTCCTTGATAGCCGAATGTGCTCATTCATCACTTTTTCTTTTTCAATTGTGGCAGAAACCTATATCCTTCTTCTCACATTTTCTTCTTCTTACTTTAATTGTGCAAAGCAAAGTAAGGGTGTTAAGCACTCAAGCGAACCTTTCCTTTTGTCGGCCGATTCCTTCTCATTTCTTAAACCATTTTCCTCTGTTGTACTTCTCGAGTTCTAAGCGGAATACCTCCCTTCTCTTAGTGTTTTGGTTGGCGAATTCTTTCCTTCTTTTGATCAAGGTGTTGGCGAATCTATCCCTCTTCTAGTGGTTGTCTTGGCCGTATCGCTGGTGTTTGGAGGCCTTCCTTCCATCGGTTGGAATTGGTAAGTCCTTGGCGAATGGTCATCTCCTTTCTCCTTATACTTTGTCAAGGTTGGTTGATTAAGGTAGAAAGGGTCATGCTTGGAAGGATTCTAATCTCTCTTTGTTATAGGGTCTTTGGAGTGTGAAGCTAAGGGAATCGTTACTCTTTTGTTAATCGATTGGTAAGTAGGGTAAGTACATGGTATTGTTATTATTTCAATCTTTTTAGGTTCGATTAAGGCAAAGGTAGCAAAAGATTAACCGGTCATCTTTTATGGTGTAGCCGATTGCTAAGGAGAATCATTGGGTGATTCGGGATTTGGTAGGAAACCAAATCGGTGAAAGGTAAGGGCTTCGACAAACCCTTTTGGTCTAAATGGTGTTGGCGAATGTGTAGATGTCTAACCCTATGTTTTGGCCGATTGTAGAAGCTAGTACTCGAGGGACTTAGATTGCTTTTGTCGATTTCTAGACTCGTATTTACGTGTGTGTAAACTAACACACTACATTTAGTAATATGATTAATAACCCGTGTGATGATTAATGAAACAAGTGATGATTGATATGGTACCCTAATGGGTATGATTACGGACTCGGGTAAGTCAAGATTATTATTATGAGTTTCTTGATGATCTATGTGATACCATGGTTGTGGATATATGTGACATGGGGTATGAGATTAGACATAATAGCATGATATGCATGATTATATGATATGCATGATTACATGAGTATGGTATGTTGATGGGTGATCTGAGTGGAGGAGCGGTGATATTTTGTCCGACGAGCACCGGTGCTTTAGTAGCACACTTTGTGACTTTGGGTCACCAGAGGTTTGGCACCTCATTGAGACTTGTCCCCGTGGTTTAACCACGTGGGTTGGCCCCACATGAGATATGGGATCGTCGCTAGTGATTTGGTATCACACGATGGGTTGGCCCCATCATCTGATTTGTGACTTCGGTCACCGGTGCTTTAGTAGCACAATTGTGTCTTTAGGACACCGGTGGTTTGGCACCACATTGACGGATATTGTGTCTTTGGGACACCGGTGTTTTGGTAACACATTGTGACTATATGTCACCAGTGGTTTGGCACCACCAGTGGTTTGGTACCACACGGGGTAGAAAAGGCGTTATGGATGGTTAGGATCGGGTTGCATTAATTATGTTGCTTTGTATGATGTGTGTTAGCATGTTGTTCTACGGGAGCGGGATTTACACACTGAGTCACTCGACTCACCCTCTCCTTTGACATTTCGGTGACTCGTGAGAGCGGACATGGAGCCGGATGGACTGGGTGTACATGCCATGCTTTAATAAAGGACTATTGAATTTGGGTACTTTAGCTTATTTACTTTATTTGGGTTTTATATTGGATTTGTAAAAGGCCTTTAATTTATGTTTTGGTGATGTTTATGTTTTATTTAGATTTTAATATGCCTTAACAAAACAAGTTGGTATGAATTTTACTAAAACTTGGAAAGATAATGATTTCAAAATTATAACGCAATGTGATTTTAAACCATACCATCGGGTATCACACTATGTCTTAATAGTAAGCAAACTCAAATGATTTTCAAATCAAACTTGTATTACTCCTAAGTCTAAAAAGGTTTTAAGTAACACTAATGAACTATTAAGGTTTAAATGGTTTAAACTCGTTTAACCACACATTCTAGTTAAGATTTCAAAAATCTCCGGGTTTCAAATACACCACCTGATTTCAAACAAGTCTACGCGAATTGTCTTCAAAATACACTGTGTTTTCACTCGGTTTTAATGAAAAATTTAACCTCTCACAAACATGTTTTCCCGTAACATACCAGATCTGGACGTGGTGTCTTGTCCGGGTTTGGGGTGTTACAGAAAAAAATGGAGAGACCATAAAAGCACATTGAAAAAAGAATA
The DNA here is from genome assembly GCA_025506655.1 of Gossypium rotundifolium. Taxonomy (NCBI): domain Eukaryota; kingdom Viridiplantae; phylum Streptophyta; class Magnoliopsida; order Malvales; family Malvaceae; genus Gossypium; species Gossypium rotundifolium. The sequence goes on from CP106725.1 coordinate 56,594,141, forward strand.
TTTTAATAAAATTATAAGCCTCGAGAAAAAATTGAGAAATGTCCTGCCTGAAATGTTGAGGTATCAATAGGAAGATGCGGTTAGATTTTGGAATTCAAAGAAAGGAGAGGTATTACGTAGTTCTAAACTCTTATAAATTTTTTGGTTTATAGTATTTACTATATACACAATAATTTCATTATGTAGGACCGTAAATGTGTTGGAACAAGCAGCAGGAAGAAACAAAAATTCACGCACACAGCAGGGTCGAGAAGTTTTTCTTATGTAGCTGAGGCCGAGGTATTATAATTTATTAATTCTGTCAAATGTTAATGACTTTATACTATTAAATTATATTTTTACTACTACACTGTAGGAAGTCTCCACTAGTCAAAAAGTTGGACGCCTTCAGCTTTTTGACATTACGCATAGGAAGAAGGATGGGTCTCCGATGGCATCCGAAGCTACAGAGATTATGGTATATTTATTTAATAAAATTTGATTTATTATAAATATTTATAATATTTAATTATAATAGTTTAATTCTTCGTTAGTAGTTTTAAATTAATAATGTTAAGTTATGTTGCATTCCTTCTTATTGTATATTTCGTTTCCAACTCTTTAATTGATTTATTAGGAGAAACTAAAGGAGAAGAAGGCAGAGTATAAAGCGGCTGCTTCGACTAATAGTTCTATTAATCTTGAGGATATCGATAACAGAATTATTACCGATGTTTTGGGTCCTGAAAGGTATGGTCGGGTTTGATTTCAAGGATCTGTTGTTACCCCTACCCAATATTTTGGATCCGGCTCCCACCAATATATGCCTTCCGGGAGTCAAGCTCAAGCTGAAGTTCAGAGGTTAAAAGACCAAATAGCTCAGATGCAAGTGAGCACGGTTGAGCAAATTGCTGAGGTTCAAAGAAAATATGAAGAACTTCACCAACAGCTTAGAGCAGATGCAACAATGTGAGAGGCAGAGGCAACGAGAAGGGAGGCGTGGCGGTGACAAAAAGGTAGAGGGCGAATGATGGCGAGAGAGCGAGCAAAAAGTACGATGAGCTCCAGCTCTGACTTGACATATGATGCGAGATGTTTCAAGAAATACAAAAGCCGCCATCTTAGACTTTTATTTTCTCGTTGTAATATTATTTTTAACATTGTTACATTTAACAATTGTAAGAATAATTTCAATTATACTTCATTTATTAATTTACATCATATATCTATTATTGATTTGAAGTTTCATTTAGATTTAATGCTTTTGGCTGTGATTTATATGCTACATTTTGCTGTATTGGGTTGAAATTATATGTAATAGTTGCTATTTTTGGTTGGTTTTAATGCAGGAAGGGTAGGATATTGGAGAAATTGTCTATTGAAAATCTATGCAAATTAGTGGCGTTTGTGGAAAAAACGCCGCTAAAAGACATGAATTTTAGCGGCATTTGCTGGAAAAGCACCGCACGACTTTTAGTGGCGCTTGTGGGTAAAACGCCGCTAAAGTTTGCGGCATTTTCTTTAGTGGCATTTTTTGAGGCGCTTTTCGAAAATACTTTTAGTGGCGCTTATAAACGCAGCTAAAAGCCAAAAAAACGCTGCTAAAAGTCTGTTTTGGTGTAGTGTGAAAAATATCAATTGTAAAAGGTATACAAACCTTGGCCTACCAGATATGCTATTTGGTACATCAGGAGTAAAACATTTAAGGACAACTCGAACATGGCAGGTCTCAATGGCATACTGATCTCAAGAGTTGTTGTATCTTTCTTCTTTACTTTAGGATTGCTAGATGGGGCATCAAAGTTAGATACAAGCTTTGCAAAAGTAGCTAATGTTGGAATGCCAACTGATAATTTTTTTCAATTTTTATCTTTACGCATAAGTTTGTAAGACTTTTATACTTACCATACTATATTATCCCTTAGGTTCACTCTTATATTTCTTTTATTTGAAAACTACCGTGACGTATCTACCTAACTGTCAATATCAATGGCTTGATGTCTAAATTTGTGCAAAGAATAAGAAAATTGGATCAAGAGATTATGTTTTAAGCTTATGGCTTCCATTGCAGTTTATCAAGAAATAGGGATTTAGACTAAAAAATTAGGGTACTAGGGATTTTAAATTAAAGTCAGACTTTTGGCTCAAAATTGTCTACCAAACAATGCTCTAGGTCATCTCTAAGTGTCTCAATTTATGGATTACAATTAACTAAATATTAACACTTTAACAACTTATTATTCAAACGAACACATATGCTTTTTATGTAACTATTTTTCATTTGTAAACTGAACACACTATCACCTATTCACAATGTAACAAAATGAACTAATTAGTGCAATACTAAACAACCTAAAATTGACTGCTATCAAGTTAAACTTACAATTTAAATACAGAATCATATTTACATGCTCTTAATTAATCGCTTGTATTGCTACAAGCTCATGCACAAACAAACACACAAAGCAAAAATTAACGAAAACAACTAATAGAAACATTGAAATTTTAAAAAATTTAAAAAATTTCTAAGTTACCCCCACACTTTATTTGACACGTTGTCTCTAATGTGTGCCCAATAGATAAGAGAAGAAACTACCCTATTTGAGCATTGAGGTTCCTCAAATGTGGTCGAGTGGTCCTACTCGTGCCAATTTAGCTCTGAATTGTAGTGCCTAATATCGTACGAGGCTCCTACACAGAAATTAACTAACGAAAAAACTAATGCAAAAATAAATAAAGTTCTAAAACAAATTAAAAATCATCCCAAAATAAAAATACAAGTCCCAAATAAAAAATAAACTAAATTAAATAAACAATTCAAAAGTTTTTAATAAGAATCAAACTGTGGCCAATTCTCCTCGATCATCAGTTCCTTCCCTCGACCCGTTTCTAGTGTGGCAACCCTCGCACCATAGAATTGGTTGGGTTTGTACGACTTGGAGTGCGAATCTTGACTCCTCCGATGGTTGGTCATTCCAATCAGAACACATCGTTGAAGTCCTTCTATTAGGCTGACTCTTCTTCTTCTTCTTCTTCTTCCTCCTTGACTTTGCCTTCTTCCTCCTTCCCTTCCTTATCGTCAGCTTGCTCGAAAAATTGCATGGGTCGGTATTGGTTTGGTGGAAGATCAGGCACTAGGATACCGAACCTTTGGGTTTAGTCTGTAGCTTCCCGAAATTGGGCCTAGAAGAATTGGGCCCAATGGGCCTTAGGCGCAGGTGTGTTTAAAAAATTTTGAGAACAAAAGAACGGATTTAGTGCTAGTTGGACCTATTAGGTGAATGATTTTGGAAGGTTAGAGGGTTTCTATGAAGTCTCGGGTTTAAGTTAGACCTTAGGAAAAATTTTGGTTTTGGGTGAATAAAACCCTGGGAGTTGGTAAGTAGGCTTTAAGAATAAAATGTGGAGAAAAGTGACACAAGTGGAGTGTATGGTGTAGTGGCAAAGTGACGCCACATAAGAGACAAAGGGGTGACGCCACAAGGAAGGAAGGAGGTCCAAGGTTCAAGTCTTGGTGCTTGCATTTTGGTTTTCTTTTTAAATGGATTTTTGAATTTGGACATAGGACTTATATTTAGTTGCGCATGATTTTAGAAACAAGGAGCTAGTTGGTAAAGTGGCTAGTAGCGTGGGTTATGTTACAAGGGAGCTTGGGTTCAAATCTCATGACAAGCAAGGGAGTATTTATTTTGCGGATTGGACGAGAAGAGTTTGAGTTGGATTTAAACTCTGCTAACGGAGGGATCCCACATCGGAAAGATACAAAGAAGGAAGGTAAGAAGCTATCTATGTATAGAGCATTCAATGAGGAGAGTTAATATACCTTGGTGGGCGTTTGGGTGCAGACCTAGAGGATAATCGCCAATAGTAGCGAAGGAAGGGCTACTATAACGTGAGGTGCACGGTAAGGTTTTGGTGAGGTTTCGATTTTTGATAAGTGTATATTAAGTCATGATTAATTGTTAGGTGATGTCGATTGTAGGTTCGTGACTGAGGGGGTTTACAACACGCGTGGTTACCAGGTGTGTACAAACACTACACACACGAAATTGGCAAAGCTAAAAGTGGCTAAATGGGCCTGGTGGGCCTTGAGGCTAAGTTTGATGAAATGGTTTGGTTGGTTATATGAATTGAATTAGTCATGCATGATACATGAATTGGATTTGTTTTGGGCCTAATAGGCCATATGATGAGATTTGGGCCTAATGGGCCGTGAGGGAGTGATTTGGGCTTATGGGGACGTAGACATGTATGTTAGGGTTTATAGACCTTAGGCCTAGTTTGAACAACTCTTAAATTCCATAAGACTTTCTAATAATTAAACATGTCCGTAAACAAGTCACTGGGTTGGAGTGTGGCAATGGGCATACGCATGTCTAGGATTGGATCTAGGGAGAGCTTAGTACTTAAGCGGCCCTAGTGGCCCACCTCCTCTTTTTTGGAATCCTACCTGGTGCGTAGTGTCTGTTCACTTTAGCCGCGAAGACTTGTTGATGGGCCAAAGTTCATAGCTAAAACCTGAAAGGGACTGAAATACCCTCAATTTGTAAAATTACCAAAATACCCTGGTTTACAAAATTACCAAAATACCCCTAGTTTACAAAATTACCAAAATACCCCTGGTTTGCAAAATTATAGAAATACCCCTAGTTTGCAAAATTACCAAAATACCCCTGGTTTGCAAAATTACCAAAATAGCCTTGGTTTGTAAAATTATCGAAATACCCCTGGTTTGTGAAATTACCAAAATACCCTTAGTTTGTAAAATTACTGAAATACCCCTGCTTGCGAAATTATCGAAATACCCCTAGCTTGTGAAATTATTGTTTTACCCATAAACAATAAAATGGTCATTGTACCCTCATGGTAGTACTAATGTTGTCTGTGTTAATTGTATTATTGATTATGTTCGAGATGCACTGCATACATGGATTAGTTCTGAGTAGAATTACTGAATTACCCTTGGTAGGTAAATTACTGAAATACCTTCGGTAGGTAAAATTACCGTTATACCCTTTAGGGTTGATTAGCGTGATTGTGTGTAACTTCTCACACCATTTATAGTGTCTTGATAACATATAAATTTATGCATATTCTGTTAAATGCCGAAAACTCGGTATGGCTATTGAAATCCCCGTGGAGGGTAAAGGCGATTCATCAGGTTAGTGACTTCTGTGATATTAATAGATGGTTCTGATGAGATGACATGTTATATGTTATGAGCATCCTATACATGCATGCTGAAACCTGTTGAAACCATACATCGGTATCTTATGCTTGCATAGGGTTGGGATTATGATATTAAAGGGGAAGTTGTAGTGGCTCTGCCACGATCTGTTGTAGTGGCTCGCCCGACGATGGCTCGCCAGTGACTATGTCATGATTCTGACGATGAGCAGCTAACTACAGCATGGCGGCCATCGATAATGTGTAGCGGATAGAGGGTTGATTGTAGAAATCCCCACGGTGTGATGGTTGGTACGGGTTGGTGTGTAGAGGATGGAAAATTAGGTTGGGCTGTGTTTGCATCACATTGCATACATTATCTGCTGTGACATATGATATAGGTTAAGGCTCAACCGAGGCTATTTTGGGCTAAGGCCCATTGCCACCGTTACTGTAATAGGCTTCGGCCCGGATTGTTGCAATGCATGTTCTTACCGATGAGGGTTGTGCACACTGATTTTTCATAAACACACCCCCTCTTTTTTATTAAATGTTTCAGGTGATTCCCAACGATTGAGGATTGGGAGCCGTGGAGGACTCGGGGGTGGCTATACATCATAGATACTACTCGTGAACTTTACTAATTTTGATTTTTTCCTTTTCTTTTAGATTATTTATTTTGGGTTAATATTTTGTAATAAGGCCATTGGTTTATTTTTTCTAAGTTTTCATTTATAATTGTTAAACTTATAAATACAGGTTTTTTTCAAAACATTAGCAATCGTTTTCTAAAATATCATGTTTACGCAACGATGCAAGTTCAACTTTCATAACAGAACAGTTTTTCAAAATAATAACAACTTTTAAACGGTCATTTAGTAAATCACGTTTTTCTCAATCAAACAACGAACTCAGAGTTCAAAAATCTGATAAAACTTTTCCTAAACAATTGCTTAGCTTTTCAACTTCCTTCAATGTGACATTCCAGATTCGGGCCTAACTTCTAGGTCGGGTTTGGGGTGTTACATAGTCAATGACCAATAGTGTCATTACTTGAATCCACTGAATGACTACCTCCATGTGAGTCATGTCACTAGGCCCTTGGCTTGTTTGGGTTTTCTCCTTGCTCTTTCACTTTAAATATTGTAGAACATGTATCTTTTGCTTACAACATACGTTCCAATAGTGGATGTGTTATTGTTGGAGTTCGATGTACTAAGTGTAGATGGAATTCCCAATAATGATCTTTGTGATCTTAATGAACTGCTTTGTTGTGGACATCATGACTTTTTCTTTCTTGTACAGGGTAGTTATTAAGTGTGGAAAAAAATCCTGATCTTCTTGCCACTAATGTAGGTAAACATCGATTTGTAAATCCACTTGTTGATGCACACTTGTCGATGCCACAAGATACAATAAAGTAGAATGACTCAAAATACATTGGCATTAGACATATTTAAAGCCGATGAGATTCAAGTGCAGATAAACTACACCCATTTTTTGGCAATTGAGAACATGATTACCTGATTGAACGATAATGGGATGTTGGTGCTCAGTTTGTATTTCCAAATGCCTTTCCCATCGGTTAAGTAATTAACAATTTCATCCATATCTATGTCTCAGAAATAATCAATATATAAGGCATCCAAAGCATCAGAGACATAGTATGGATCATTGTAAAAGTTTCAAATCTCTCGTGGAGTACAAAGGAACTCTTTTCCTCGGACGGTCACATGAGTATTCTCTGCGTGTTGAGATTTATTCTTTTCTCGCTCTTTTAGCGATGCATAAAACTCATACACCACTAATTCAATGGCTAACTATTTCAAGGTGAGACAAAAATTGGTACAATGCTTCACCCGAATCAAGTCCCGAATTTCATCGTTCAAATCGAACAACGGGTCGAACCCGCATTCTTGAGTACAAGTTTTTCCTTGGAATTCCAAGAAATGCTTTTTAACTTCTTGGCTTCAAAATCGAGTAGAATCAAATTCCCCCGATTCATGAGGTTGCGAGGTGCCGCGAACTTTTCTCGAGGCCAATTGTATCCTTTAGAATCTAATAATATCTAAAAACAATTCTACAATGAAACAAAAATAGTAAAAAACTTAAAATTTAGAAGTGTTTCACTGAGTTGTTGGTTAACACAGCAGCTGTGAATGAAGGAGTGCAGAAAAATGATAGCAATGACAAGTTTGGAGAAGATAACTGATGATGAGCAATGAAAATTCGAAGCAAAGAGGAGCTAAGATAGGCCAGCTGCCTTTAGGGGGATTGAGAGAGTGTTTAGAGTGTGTTTATGAGTAGAAATTAAGTTAAAGTTTTTTTGGAATGTAGCATTCTTAACCCGTATACGTCGCCAAAATAGGGTTACGGAGCATTCCCGTAAAAAATCAAGACATTCATTTCAAAACATTTCATATATTGACCAACAATTAGTTCATATTTACCTAAAAGCATAACTCTACTTAGACTTATGTAAACTTACCAAACATGTGCATGTTTGTAACACCCCAAAAATACTTAATATTACAATTCTATATCTGCTTCAGTGGTTAAGTGTTCTGGGAAGTGTCTGAGAGGTTCCAAGTTCAAGCATTAGGTTGGGCAAAATTTTTTTTAAATGAATAAACCCCTATCCCTAATCAGTAGGTTTATAAATAAATGTTGGTAAAACATGTCAGAATGGGCCTACTGGTCTGGTGGATAAGTGGAGTGTCATTATGCTAGAGGTCTTGGGTTGAGCTGTAGCTGGAGTATTATTTTTGCTAAATGGTGACATGTAGTGTTTGAACTCAACTGAAATGCAGAAGTGGTAGAGGTGTAGAGGGCAGGATGGAGAGAAAATTAAGGGATTTGGATAGTGCGAGTGGTTGCACAGTTTTAGGAGAAATTTAAGGGATTGAGTGATCAATTTTTTTCCCAAATTTACTCAAAGTTTCTGACATTTTTCTCTCTCCTTCCCTTGCTTCATCTTTTCTTTTACATAATTTTTTGTTCTTCATCTCTACCCACTACCGAAACTCTGCCTTTCCTTATCCTCTCTTCTCGTTTTTCTTCTTTGGTTTTCGTTATTTCTCCCCCTTTTGCTCCTGAGTGCGTTTCGATCTTCTCTTTTGTGTAAACGTGAGCCACTCATGCGGTAAGTGGAAAGTTGTTGACATTGTTTTGATTGAGTAATTTTTTGTAACACCCCAAACCCGCCCAAACATTACTAATCGAATTTGGTTTGCTCTGAGAAAACATTTTGAAATCTTTTAAAACCGTTATAAGTTTTGTCGAAAACCTTGTGTTTTCAAGTCTTTTGTTAAAAACCATACTTAGTGTTGTTTAGAAATATTTATTAAGTCGGGTTGCTTATAGATTTGAATGTGCCTGATGACACTTAAAACATTTTACGTTTAATTTGAGAAAACATGTGAACCCATTTTAACATCATTAAATAATTTAAACAAAATATTCTAAACATGTAACAATAATAAAATAATTCTAGGAGGCCTTATTACAACTTGATTAAAATCAAACCAATAATAAAATAAAATAAGCCAAAGTTTAGAGTTCATTTATATCAAATATCCACTGCATGGCCACCTCGAGTCCATCCAACTCCACATCCGCGATCTACATGTCACCTGAAAATGTAAAGGAGAAGGTGAGTCACCAAGACTCAGTATGTAACCCTTCCCCCGATTAAATACCACATCATACACAATTTATAACAAATTAACATGCATTAAGTCATGCACCCAACCTAGCCATCCAAACGCCTTTCTCTACCCCGTGTGGTACCAAACCACTGGTGGTGCCAAACCACTGGTGACTTAAAGTCACAATTATGATACCAAATCACTGGAGGTGCCAAACCTCTGGTGTCCAAAGACACAAATCCAATGATGGGGCCAACCCATCGTGTGATACCAAATCACTGGCGTCAATCCCTTAATATCGTATGTGGGGCCAACCCACTGTGGTGCTAAGCCACTGGGACGAGATGCGATGAGGTGCCAAACCTCTAGAGGTGCCAAACCTCTGGTGACCGAAGTCACAATGTGGTACCAAACCACTGGTGTCCGTCGACACTAATATCACTGCCCCTTCCTCTCAACAACCCACATATTTATAAGATGCATTCAATAGAATCATGCTAACCATGTTTACTTAATATCACATCTTGGGTTTATTATCGGTCATATATTTATCGCACATACCGGATATATCATGCTTCCCAAAAGCATCATAAAATAACTCATAATCAACAAGAACTTACTCGAATCCTTGCTTATACCATTCATGGTATTAAACCATATCTACACAAATCAGATTTAGCATACAACATGTATTTAGCACAATTATTAATTTGTTTATAAGTGTGTATGTACACACCTGTCACCGATGATAATTCTAAATCCCGAAAAGTCAATCAGCCACACTAGCCTTCCTTGCCCTATATTCGGCCATTACCAAATATTAGTACCAAGGCCATTCGGCCAAACTAAAACAATCCAAAGAGGTTACTGCCTGAATACGAAGCCTTACCCAAAATGCTTTTGAACACTAGCCAACACACTCCAAGTGTGAATCGGTTTCACTTCCCTACAATCGGCACTTATCCAAAATTAGTAGCCTTCGGCTTTGAACACTAATTGAATACTCACTAAGAATAGAACCTTACAACTACTTACCCCAAAACCGATCGATCAAAGATGATGGACACACTTGCTCGCTTCCAAATCCCGAAGGCCCTTTCCAATCGATTTAAGAAAAGCCTCCACCTTTTTCTAATATTCGGCCAAACTACACCAAATAGGAGAAGGAAAATCGGGACCTCAAGGGAGTAGATTCGGCTAATACAATCAAAAAGAAAAGAGGAAAAATCGACTATGGTTGCTTAAGATTCGGTTTGAGTGGAGAAAGAGAGGTTGAAGAAAAAGTGGAATAGGAGTTTCGGCTAAGGTTTTGAGAGAATGGAAAAAAATAAAAGAAAAATCAAAGATGGAAGAGGTTGGGAAATTCGGCTAATAGCAAAAGAAAAAGAGAAGGAAACCAATTGAAGAAATTCGGCACTAACCCCCCCATACTTGCCGTCCACTCTTCCCTTGAAGAGTTTAAAACTCAACAATTTCCTTAATTTACTCTAGGCCACATATTCAAATGAATAAAAACAAAAACATCAATTATCCCCTCGTCACCCCTTCAAAATAAAAAAAATAAAAATAATCTAATGCTTATCCCCCACTCCAACCGAATTCTAAAACCAAAAACTAGTTTAATCTTTTATCAAATTCCTATATACTCTCTTACCCTTTAACAAATAAATTAATCCCATTCAAAATCCTTATCTTTATCACCTCTTCAAATAAAATATAATAATAAAGTAATACTCCCACACTTCCAGCCGAAAATATGCAAAGAGAATAGCTCTCCCTTACCAAAATAAGAGTCCATGATCGGCCATCATCTCCCTCTCCTAACACCTTCCAATAACATAAAATAATAATAATAATAATAATATATTAAACCACCCCAACATCCTATAATAAAATAAAACAAATAATAAAAATACAACAACAATCCCATACTTCTAACAATAATAAAGTAGAACCCATACTTCCTACATAAATTAATAATAAAACTAATAAAATAAAAACACTCCCATCACCTTGCTTCATGCGTGCATGCGTGCATGTGCTATGCAGGCCCTTCCCACGCCGGCCAAAAGAGAAATGAAAAAAAACACACAGAAGCTGCCCCCAGGTCTCGAACCCGAGACCTGGAGAGAATCCCCCAAGTTTCCTGCCACTTTTCTAACGCGCCTTTCATGCCATAACTCGTCGCGACATTCTTATAACCCATCCTTCGCTGGCTCCTTATGCTTTAGAGCTAAAACAAAAATAATCGCACACATGTGCTACCCCCAGGACTCGAACACGAGTCCAAGTGTTGCAGCCCTCTCTTCCAACGCCCCAGGCCATTTCTCCCAATCGACTTTCATGTCATAGAACTCTATCATTTAATTTTAAAGCCTTCCTCTTTAAGCCCATCACAGCATACAACGCAAAAATAAAAACCCATGCGCCAAGCGTTGCTCGAACCCCTGACCTGCTATGGTGCCAAACCCAAGCCTTAAGTGGCACATGGAAGCCACTTTACCAGGGTGATTGTTATGCCATAATCTGCCAAAATTTATTCTTAAGGCCTCCTTGCCCAAATTCCCTTTCTAAGCCAAAATTGTTCAAAAATTTCCAAAGCTTCCCTTTTTAGTCCTCGAGCTTTAAGAACTCCTAAAACACATCCCAACCATTCTTCAAGCCTACTAACTCGTGAATTATGCTCCAACGCACGGCCCCTAATTTAGGATGTTACATTCGGTAAACTAACTATGGGGTTCTGGCAGTAGCATATAACAAGTCGATTGGAAACATTGTAGTAAGTGTTCGTTGCTTTTTAGAGGAGTCCGTTGGTTTTGGGATTTGTTGTTTTATTGTAAAGAAAGATTGATTATGGTCTTAGATTGGTCAATTGTAGGTATTGAAGTGCTCAGGAGAGCTTAGATATTGAAAACACTATAGGTGTGTAAACATAACTCTGCAAACGAAAATCGGTGAAAAGTCGAAAAGTGAGATTATCTATACCACACAGGCATCTGGGCCGCTCGTGTGGTAGGCCGTGTGATCGGACATGGGCGTGGGATCGACGAGGCAGGCCATGTACGATTCATGGGTCGGGTCAAATTGGGCTGTGTGGGCCCCACACGAGTGAACCACAGGGGCGTGTGAGATTATTGGGCTAGACCGTGTGATCCACACGGCTAAGGCCATTTTGGGCCTTGTAGGACACAGCGTGTGGGCCCACATGGGCAAATTACATGGGCTTGTGGTCTTATTTTTATTGTTTTGACTGCTAAGGTTGCACGGGTCGCCCAAGTTGACTGTGGACCTACTGTAGGGTCAATATACCTGGATCCCTAATTAACTGAATGACTGTTATATCTATGTACTTTAAATATATATAAACGATTGTATTGTGAGCATGCTGTTAAAACTGTACTGAATACATATATGATACCATGATTTGGCATGACATGATTGAATGATGCATTTCATGAGGATGGCTTTATATAGATTGGAGGAAGTGTATTGAAAGGCTTCGAGCCTAACCTACTGGCAGCGCAGCTGCCAACTACTGTCTAGTGTTGCAACCGATACTACTTGGAGTGTAGGGATGGGTGAGTTGATTATATCCCCACATAGAGTGTAGGGTTGGACAGAGATAGAACTTGTATACTACATATTGTGATACTGTACTGATTACTGATACTGTAATGGGCCAAGGCCCAAATGCATGAATGCCTCTATACTGAGATGGGCTAAAGCCCAAACTGATACTGTCACTGATTCTAAATAGGACTTAGGCCTGCATCGTGATTGCCTTACATGCATGCATTTGTGCTAACTGGGACTACACACTGAGTTTTGTAAACTCACCCTTTTGTTTTAACTGTACAGGTAATCCTCAATCATAGGTGAATCAGTGTAGCGGAGGACTTAGCGGTGGCCACATGACCCTTTTCATTTTATTTTAGTACTTAATTATAATTTTGGTTTTATTTTGGGGTATTTTACTTTAATAATGGCCTTTTTGGATTTTCATGGTTAATTTGAGATTTTTATTATTTTGATTTACAACTGCTAGTAGTATGGTTAATCGATTTTTCAAAACGAATCAAATGTTTTAACAAAATACACTCAAATTCGCAACTTGATTTAAAAAGCTTTCGTGATAAGTGGCATTTTGAATATTAATAGTGTTTTGAAAGAGAATACTTTTGTGATAATGAACTATGTTTTGAAAATGAATGACGCATCCTAGAATTAACATAAGATTTTGTAATGAGGCTAATTCAAAAATAGGTTTTTACGACAACTCATTTATTTCCAAAACACTACCATGTGACATAGCCAAGATTCAGCCATAATGTTTAGGCCGAGTTTGGGGTGTTACATTTAATGGTTTCAGAGCCAGGTTGCAAAAATCTACTATGGATGTGGGTTTTTAAACTTGGATTTTAAAGCACCGATTTTTAGATAATTGAAATATTTTCGCAGCATGGGTGGTACACCGAGTCTCCAGCGCCGATCTAATAAGTTCCCTAAAACTGCTATGTGAAACTGTTATATGTTTTTGACTGAACTGTTATAGGTAGTATATATCAAGACTACTATAGATAGATTGTACTAAAAGCACTCAAGTTAGTGTATACTGATACTGTAGTAAAACCAAAAGACACTGATAGACACTATGATGTACCAAACAAACTTTACACTTCTGATAATGTTTTCATAAAACATCTATTAATAAACATTGAAACTGTAAACTGATGCATAAAATTGTTAATACAGATAAAATGCTATTAGACAATGAGTATACGAGGAACTCACGGACGGGGTATAAGAGGCTGTGGTAGAAGTCGTAGAGGGGCTCGAGTGGGGTCCTCATCTTCTATTAGTCTACCCAATCTTGAAACTAGCGAGACACCAGTGTCGTCTATTTCTAAAACTGGGTCTGGGACTCATGATCGAGCAGCTGGGGATGACACACTGTCCCAGGCCATGTTGAGGATCTTAGAGAGGGTCGCTGGGCCTAATATTGGAGCTGGAGGCCGAGGGTCGGTTACGGAATGACTCCAGTCTAATGGAGTTGAGCTTTTTAGGGGTATTGCTGGAGTTGCCCCTAATGTGGTTGAGTATTGGATTAAGGCCACTAAGAGGATCATGGATGACCTGAACTGCACCTCTGAGCAAAAATTAAAGGGTGCTATATCGCTGCTATGAGATGAGGCTTATCAGTGGTGGTTCACTATTAAGAAGGGCACTTTGCCCGATCGATTGACCTGGGAGCTCTTTAAGACTACTTTCCAGGGGAAGTATGTGGGTGTCAGTTATGTGGATGCCTGTAGGAGAGAGTTCCTGAATTTGACCCAGGGTGATAGATCAGTGGCCAAGTATGAGGCTGAATTTCTGTGACTAAGCTGCTATGCGCATGGTATAGTGGCGACTGAATATGAGAGGTGCATTCACTTTGAGGATGGCCTCAGGGATAATCTCTCTGATAGCTCCACAGAGGGAGCGAGATTTTGCTTCTTTATTTGATAAGGAGAAGATCGCCGAGGAAGTGAAGCGTGCTGAGCGCTAGAATTGAGAGAGAGGTAGGACCAAGAGGGATTCTGAGCCCTCGAGTTCTATTCAAAGGCCTAAGAAAAAGGACAGAGTTGATGGATCAGTCAGAGTTGGGACTTCTATTACTACTACTGGATAGCCGCTGTGTACTGATTATGGTAGACGCCATCAAGGTGAGTGTTGGAAGAGAACTAAGGGTTGTTTGAGGTGTAGTTCATTAGAGCATTGTATTAGAGATTGCCCGTGGAGGTCTGATCAAATGCAAGCTTCTAGCATGGGTACTGCACCACGGAGAGTAGTTCAGCACTCACCGAGAGGTCGTGGTCAGGCTAAGGGTGGTAACAGCCTGGGACATGGCCAGAGAGCACCGGGCAGAGGTGCTGGTCATACTGAGGTGAGGCAGTCAGCTTTAGTTTATGCTGCACATCACCGAGAGGAGGGTGATGCTTCGAACATCATTACGGGTACATTTTTTATTTATAATGTACCTTATACTACACTGATAGATATAGGATCCACTCACTCCTATATAGCTTGTACCGTAATTGAAAACTTGGGTATACTGGTTGAGAACACTACGAGTGAGGTCATTGTACTGAGCCCGTTGGGGCAGTTAATAAGGGTTAACAAACTATTTAGAGAAGTTCATCTAGAGGTTCAAGGAGCTATCTTTTTGGCTGATCTGATGGAACTACCTTTTGGAGAATTTGATCTAATACTGGGAATGGACTGGTTAGTTAAACATCGAGTGAGCTTAGATTGTCCCACAAAAAGGGTTGTATTGAGAACCGAGGGGGACAACGAGGTAGTCATAATTTGGGAACGTTAAAACTACTTATCGAATGTGATTTCTGCATTGAGGGCTGAAAAGTTGGTTTGTAATGGATGTGAGGAGTATTTTGCCTACATCAGTGTTTCAGATTCAAGGGATTCTTCAGTTAAAGATATAAGGATAGTTATGAACTTTTCAAACCTTTTTCCTGAGGAGCTGCCTGGGTTACCTCGAATCGTGAAATAGAGCTTGGGATTAAGCTCCTTCCTAGTATAGCTCCAGTGTCTAGTAGAGCTTAAGGCTTAGATTGAAGAGCTATTGGATCGTGGGTTCATCCGCCCTAGTGTGTCTTCGTTGGAAGCACCAGTTTTGTTTGTGAAAAAGAAGGATGGATCCATGCGTATGTGTATCAACTATCATCAACTGAACAAGATGACCATCAAGAATAAGTACCCTCTACTGAGGATAGATGATCTATTAGACCAATTCCGAAGGGCTTCAGTTTTCTCTAAAATTGATCTATGATCAGGGTATCACCAGTTGAGAGTTAAAGAGGATGACGTGCATAAGATGATATTTAGGACTCACTATGGCCATTACGAGTTCCTAGTGATGCCATTTGGACTGACGAATGCACCAGTAGCTTTCATGGATCTAAAGAACCAAGTGTTTCAGCCCTATCTGGATCAGTTTGTAGTGGTATTTATTGACGACATACTGGTGTATTCGAGAACTAAGAATGAGCACAATGAACATCTTAGAGTGGTTCTGCAAATTCTACGAGAGAAACAACTATACGCCAAGTTCAGTAAATGTGAGTTCTG
Source organism: Gossypium rotundifolium (assembly GCA_025506655.1). Lineage (NCBI taxonomy): Eukaryota > Viridiplantae > Streptophyta > Magnoliopsida > Malvales > Malvaceae > Gossypium > Gossypium rotundifolium. Next base: position 56,610,058 of record CP106725.1, read on the forward strand.
GTTATGTGAAGTAATGTTTCTAGGACATGTGGTTTCTGCTGAAGGGATTAGGGTCGATCTTCGAAAGATATAAGCGGTATTGGAATGGAAATAGCCTAAGACTATATCTGAGATTCGTAGTTTTCTAGGACTGGTAGGATATTATCGATGATTTGTGGAGGGGTTTTCACTGATTGCCGCACCCTTGACTAAGTTGCTACGTAAGGGTGTGCCATTTAACTGGACTGATGCGTAGCAAGAAAGCTTTGAGAAGCTTAAGACTGTACTAACGGAGGCCCCTATTCTGATACAACCAGAGTCTAGAAAAGAGTTTACTGTCTATAACGATGCATCATATGTCAATTTAGGGTGTGTGTTGATGCAAAAGGGTAAGGTGGTAGCGTATGTGTCTCGTCAACTTAAGACTCATGAGGCAAATTATCTGATGCATGACTTGGAGTTGGTCGCGGTGGTATTTGCACTAAAATCAAGGCATTACCTATATGGTGAGAAGTGTATCATTTACACTAATCACAAGAGCCTCAAGTACCTCCTCACTCAGAAGGAGCTAAATCTTAGGCAGCGTAGATGGATTAAGCTACTTAAGGACTATGACTGCACGATTGAAACCACCCTGGCAAGGCCAATGTTGTGGTCGATGTATTGAGTTGTAGGGCTGTGACTGATCTCAAGGCGATGTTTGCTCGTATCAGTTTATTTGATGGTGGTACTCTGTTGACCGAAAATCAAGTTAAACCAACGAGGATAGAGTAGATTAAGAGTAAACAGATATAGGATGAGTCGTTGGGTCTTTGTTTCTGACAGGTTGAGAGTGGGAATACCGAGGATTTTAGATTGAGTAGCGAAGGGGTGCTTTGTTTTCGTGGGAGAATCTGTGTACTGAAAGACATTGAATTGAGGCAGTTTATACTGAGAGATGTGCACGGTAGCCCTTATGCCATGCATCTTGGCAAAAATAAGATGTATCAAGACCTTCGTGAGTTAAACTGGTGGCCAGGTCTTAAGCGAGAGGTTACAAACTGTGTGGGTAAATGTCTGACAAGTCAGCAGGTTATGGCTGAGCATTAGTTACCTTCGGAGTTGCTTCAGCCAGTTAAGATTCCACTTTGGAAGTGGGAACGAGTGACTGTGGACTTCGTTAGTGGGTTACCCCTCACACCCACTTAGAAGGATTCAGTATGGGTCATCGTGGATCGATTGACCAAGTCCGCCCATTTCATTTCAGTTTGTACTGACTACTCTCTACAAAAGCTGGCTAAACTGCATGTGTCTAAAATAGTGAGACTGCATGGGGTACCTGTTTCGATAATATTTGATAGGGATCCTTGATTCACGTCTCGGTTCTGGAAGAAACTACATGAAGCTCTTTGTACAAGGTTGGACTTCAGTACTGCGATTCCATCCTCAAACAGATGGTCAGTTTGAGAGGGTGATTCAAATACTAGAGGACATGTTGAGGAGTTCTGTGATTGACTTCCGAGGCAGTTGAGAGTATTACCTACCACTTGTAGAGTTTGCTTATACCAACAACTATCAGTCTAACATTCAGATGACACCTTATGAGGCATTATATGGTCGTAGGTGTCACACACCTTCGTTTTGGACTGAATTGGGTGAGCGACGTGTTTTGGGCCCTGAACTAGTTTTTGATACCGAGGACAAAGTTAGATTGATTCGAGACCGACTGAAAGCAGCATCTGACAGACAAAAGTCCTATGCAAACCTAAAGCGTCGAGAGATAGAGTATTCTGTGAGGGACTTTATTTTTCTCAAGTTCTCACCATGGAAGAATGTATTGAAGTTTGGTCACAAGGGTAAGCTGAGCCCTGATTCATTGGGCTTTATCATATTCTGAAGCGTGTAGGACTAGTTGCTTACCAGTTGGAGTTACTGATAAACCGTAAAAGTAACATATTTTAATCCCACATTTAGCATACTTTTGGATGATTTATTCCCTGAATTGTGTAAAAAGTCTTAATCCTTTCTTTTCATGTTTTACACTCAGGAAAGCACCTAGGGATGAAAAGAATGAGAAATGGGCTCAAAATGAACCAAATTGGGCCAAAGAAGAAATCAACACAGCCTAGGCCCAAGATCACATGGCCGTTCCTCCCTAATTTACTCTAACACGGCCTAGACCCCGAAACACACGGGCGTGTCTCTTCAAGCAGACTCAACCGAGGCCTGAAATCGATTCACATGGGCATGTGCCATGGCCATGTACCTATCGTGGCAAAGAGCAATTTCATTCGTAATAGGGTACTTAGAGGCAAAGAAAAGCATTCCAAGAGCCTATATAAACACCCTAAGCATAACCTTCAAGGGGTCGGCTAGCAAGGCCAAGGAGCCAAGCCAAAAATGTCAGATTTGTGGTAATCACTCAAAGATAGCCAATTGATCCATCTCAAGAAGCCAGAATTATACTCAAGATGGCGGATCTCTCTTTCAATTCCTTCAGGGAGTTTTAGGGATTTATTATGTTTTTGTTTTATCTTTTCTTCTAAGATGTTTTCTTTTATCGTTATGAACTAAACCCTTCAGATACCTGAAGGGGATGAAACCTAAGACGAATCTTGTTATTATTTTCTGAACTATATGATAAATATTTGATTTGTTCTTAATTATGTGTGCTTAATTCTTGTGTTAATATTTCGGGATATTGATTCAAGTTGAATGTGCTTAGGTGGTGGATCAAAAGTCCCTTGTCTAAGAGTAGATCTAGCTTAATTAAGCAGAGTTGATCACGTGCCTAGAGATAGGCTAACGAGATTTTGCCAGATTAGGGTGAAACCTAATATGGGAGTCCATAGATCGAGTTAATGCGATTCTAGGGGTTTTAATTAGAAAGAGATTTCAATTAATCAACTTAGGGTTAGATGTTATTCGCCTCAAGAGTGGGTTTAATATAAATTAGGGAATCCTACGGATCAAGTCAAGTGAATAAATCGTCTGGTTCAGAGCTAGATAACAAGTGAAGTCTAGGTGGATTCTTCCTAAGGGCATCGTCTTAATCAACTGAGTTTTCCCAACAGTTTTTCACCAATTCATTTTTTTTTTGTCTTTGCATCTTTAGCCTAGTAGTTAGTTAATTTAGATTAAACAATCAATCACTTAATATTTAGGCTAAATAATAGAAAGAAGGTTAGTATTAGTACTTTTAGTTCCTTTGGGTTCGACAACCCAGTCTTGCCTAAGCTATACTACTATTCGATAGGTGCACTTGCCTTAAATCATTGTCAGAGTTAGTTTCTAGGTTCGATCATTCTCTTTATAAATTTTAAAACTCGACAAAACAAAGATCAAGTTTTTAGCGCCGTTCCCGGGGAACTAAAATATTAAGAAAGCCCTATTTTTATTACTTTAGCCATTGTTTTTATTTTTTTCCTACAATTTATTTGTATTTTTATTTTAGTTTTAACCTTGCTAATTTTCTTTCTTTATTTTCCAACACAGGTACCTCTAGTTTATGACTAGAAGGAACCCAAAAGGACCACTAGTATACGACAGTGATATTGAGGCTACCGCTCACAAGAATCGCAGAGAAATTAGGCGAGCCCTAAATTACAGACAAGAAGAACAATAAGGCAAGTCCAATCCTTCTGAAGGGATGGACGAGAATAATCCACCGCCACAAGATGTGGTAGAAAACAATGCTCCGCGTACTATGTATGATTATGCTAAACCTCATTTAATGGAAGTAGAATCGAGTATTGTTAGGCCTACTATAGCTGCTAATAATTTTGTATTAAAGCCTAACACTATACAAATGATTCAACAATTTATTCAATTTGATGGTTTGCAGGATGAAGACCCAAATACTCATATAACTAATTTTTTAGAGTTCTATGATACCATTAAAATAAATGGAATTTCTGATGATGCCATACATCTTCGGTTATTTTCCTTTTCATTAAAGAATAAAGCCAAGCAGTGGTTGAACTCGTTACCACGAGGGTCAATCACCACATGGGATCAAATGACCGTAAAAAAATTATTAAAATAATTCCCACCGGTGAAAACAGCCAAATTACGGAATGATATCTCTTCTTTTGTGCAGATGGATTTAGAAACATTATACGATGCATGGGAAAGATACAAGGATCTCTTGAGAAGGTGTCCGCACCATGGTTTACCCTTATGGCTCCAAGTCCAAACTTTCTATAACGGTGTAAACCTGTAACAAACCGAATCTGACCCTAATCGGAACGGTGGTTTCGGGACCACGAATCGAGCTCGAGAAATATATAAATATTATATTTAGTGTTTATTACATATGAATTTATGTGTGTGAAAGTTTCGTAGAAAAATTTTATCGTTTAAGTATTGAATTTGATAAAAATGACTTAATCGCGTAAAAGTAAAAGTGGCCAACTAAAGTGTAATGTGTTAAATTGAGCATGGCTTTTTAATATGAGGTATTAAAAGGTAAAATAGCCCATTTTTAGGTTAATGGCCGACCATCATAATGCATGTAATAGTGTTTGAATTTTATAATATATGTTATTACATTATATGTTAAAATAAACTAATTAATATATGTTAATAAAACAAAAAATAAGAAGCCATGCATTATTTATCTCTTTGGCGAAAAACACAAAAAAGAAAAAAGGGAGAAGCTTGGCACATTGGGCTTCAAGTTTTGCTTGATTTAGGTATGTAAATTTGTTCGCTTTTTAATAATTTTTACGTTTTGAGATCGTTGCTTCGAACCGTAACCGACCCATGTTGTAATTTTTGAATCTAAGCATGCTTGATGTTCGGCTATTGCTAGGTTTATATGGTTGTTGATGTTAGATGATGTTAGATAAAAGATAAGTTAAAAATTAGTATATTATGTATTGGAAGTTTTGAAGAAATTTTGTTTTTAGGGCCAAATCGTAAAAAATAAAAATTTGAGAGGGCTTAAATGCAAAATAAATGAAAGAAATGGACTTATATGGTCCCTATACATATTCGGCCCTTGAGTGTTATATTGAAATAATGTATATTTTGTGTTTTGTGCAATTAGGACTAGATTGTAAAAATTTGAAATAGTAGGGGTAAAATAGTAATTTGCCCATTTTGTGCTTAGGGACTAAATTGAGATGAAATGTGCTTGAATGAGCTAAATTTTAATGTGTTTTAGATCAAGAGCAAAGAAAACAGATTTAGATCGGGGAAAGACGAAGGTTCTCGAATAGCCGACTTGCACGGTCTATCGACAACCGAGGTAAGTCCTTAAGCAAGTATATGTTACATAATCATCTATGAATGTATTAAATGATAATATTCGATAATTTTGAGAATAGAATCTTGTGTTAGCCGAATGTAAAAGTATTAGAATGGATTGGTTGAAATTTTATTCAATTTGATATGAATAAGTGTTTTTGGATTGCTATATGATAAAATATATGAATTATAAGTGGTGGAGAATTTAGCACAATGAAATGTGAAATGAAAGATTAACTATATTTGTTTCGGGCTAAATGCCTAGCAGGCCTCGTGCCGGTGATTTGTTTCGGGCTAAATGCCTAGCAGGCTTTATGCCGGTGATCTATTTTGGGCTTTAATGCCTAGCAGGCTTTATGCCGGTGATCTATTTCGGGCTTTAATGCCTAGCAGGCTTTATGCCGGTGATCTATTTCGGGCTTTAATGCCTAGCAGGCTTTATGCCGGTGATTTATTTCAGGCTTTGATGCCTAGCAGGCTTCGTGCCGGTGTTTAAATCTAGGACCTTTGGTCTAGCAAGTTTTATACCAGTGATTGTTAATACGAGCTTATGCTTATGAATGAAATGATCTAGTTAAAGGCTCAGGTAAGCAAGTAAGGTATGTTATGTTTAAGGTTACTTGAGTTGAGTTAATACTATGAGAACAGTGTTATGTACAATTGAAATTACGATGGATGTACATGAGTATTAAATGATTTGATTTGAGCTTGATTGTACTATTATGGAAATGAAGTACAATTGCTTAGGTTTGTGAACTATTAGTATTCGGCCCTATAGAAATCTATATGTTTAAATGTGTATGTGCAATGTCATAGGTTGAATGATTATAATGTTTAAGTATTTATATGCTATATTATCAAGAGCTTAGGACTTACTAAGTTAGCAAACTTATTTGTGTGAAATGTTCTCCTCTGTTTTATAGATTTGATTCAGGTTACAAGCTCAACGGGATCGTCAAGAAAGTCGACCACACTATCAATCTAATTTGGTACTCTTTCGTTTTGGTTTTTGGATAGAGGCATGTATAGGAAAGACTTTGACTTTATTTTGATGAAAACTTTTGTTCATGTATATAATGGCCATGCGAATATGGCTATCTCTTTTGTTAAACTTTACCTATGAGTTGGGTATAATGGCATGTCCAGTTGTTAATGTTTAAGTCTAATAGTTATGTTTGGTAATAATACTGGGTATGTTAATGCTATTATTTTGCATGGTTGTGAAGGTTTTAGTTAGTATATGTATTCGACCATGGTATATGTATATAATAGGTATGGTTTGATTTTGTGGTTCATGGCATTTTGAGTCTAAATAATGTTTTGATAGTGCATATTCGATTAAATTATATATAGATATATTCAAGTTGTATAATATTTCATTTTATCTATATGTACAACCGATTGATGTATATGCATTTATATATATATATATATACGCATATGCATGTTTTTACAATGGTGAATTACTAGCATATTTAATATTATGGATTCGATGTAATATGGTAAGTAATAAGGTATTACATGACACATGTGTGTATAATTTGTATGCTGAAAATGATATATGTTAAATAGGAAATTGCAGCCATTACATGTATATGGAATGCATCGAAAATTTCGTTTGATCAAAGTGTAAATAATCATTTAGTTTTATTTGGTGTTTAAGTGATCGAGAGTGAATAGAGTTTTGATACATGATTTAGTAACGTGGTAAAGTTATGCATAATGTATATATATATTAGGCCATATTGAACCTAGGATATGTTCGCCATAGTGTTTTATTAATAAGGTTGCATGTGCATTTGGTCAATGTGTAGGTATGTTTTGGTGACTATATATTTATGTTAAAGTAGTACTTATATATACATACATATTTGTTTGTTTTGGATAGTTGCTTGTAGATGAGTAAAACATGGTTATAAAAGTAATTTTATGGTGTTACATTTGTTAGCCAAATTGAATATGGAACATATGGATAAGAGTATGCATGTACTTGAATAGTTAATTTAACAAAAGAAAAAGTTATATACATATATATACATGCATTTATGGATAAGTTCTATGTGATTATGTGATTGTATGAAATCTGTATTTTCTTTAAAAATTCCTCGTAACCCTAATTCGGAGACGGGTATGGGTTAGGGGTGTTACAAAACCCCTCAACGAGGCAACTAATTGATTCAGCCGCCGGTGGAACCCTAAACAATAGAACTCCTAAAGCAGCCTATGAGTTTATTGAAGAGATGCCACTGAATAACTATCAGTGGCAGGTTAAAAGGACAAAACCAACAAAACCAGCCGGAGTTTTCAACCTCGACGCAGTAACCATGCTATCAACGCAGGTAGAGATGATGAATAAAAAGCTTGATAGTTTGTGTTCTTCGCAGATACATCCAAGAATGCAAAGGCGACGCAAGTGGGCTGCTATAATCCTGAGTACCCATCAGCACGTAAAAGCGAATAGATGAACTATATAGGTAATAATTTCAGATCTAATAATAACCCTTCTAGTAATAGTTATAATCTAGGTTGGAGAAACCACCCAAATTTTTCATGGGGAGGTCAAGGAAATCAAAGACAATAACCTCCTCAAAATTTCCAAAATCAGTCATATCCACAAGAAAAGAAGCCGAACCTTGAAGAGATGCTGACAAAATACATGGCAGCCACAGAAAATCATTTCCAAGACACGGAGACAACACTTAAAAACAACAAACATCGATTGAAGGGATCAAAAACCAAGTTGGGGAACTTACTAAGTCAGTTGGGGAAATTACTAAGCCAATTGGACAACTTGCAAAGTTAATTTTCGAACGACCGCAAGGGTGTCTACCAAGCAACACTAAGATTAACCTAAAAGAGCAAATCCAAGCCATAACAACTCAGGAAAATGTAGGGTTAGATGAACCTAATTCAATACAAGAAAGTGAGGTAGAAGAAGGTAAAGTTGAGGTAACACAAGAAAAGCCAAAACCGGTAATCAAAGAGTACCAACCTCGCATACCTTATCTCGAAGCGTTGAAGAGAGACGATACAGAGGAATAGTTCGGTAAGTTCTTAAACTCTTAAAGAAATTACATATTAACTTACCACTTCTTGAAGCTCTTTCACAGATGCCAAATTCAAGGAAATTTTTAAAACAACGTTTGACAAACAAGCGTAAGTTAGATGAGAAGCCACATGTGGAACTAAACGCAGTGTGCTCAGCAATGTTACAGAATAGACTATCGCGTAAGCTAAAAGATCCAGGGAGTTTTACAATTCCATGTTTAATTGGTAAACTAACTGTTGATAATGCCTTAGCTGATTTAGGGGAAAGTATAAATGTCATGCCTTATAAAATGTTTAAACAACTAGGTCTAGGGAAACCCAAACAAACTAGGATGAGTATTCAATTAGCTGATAAAACTGTTAGAATTCCTAGGGGTATTATCGAAGCTATTCTTGTAAAAATTGATAAATTTTTTTCCCAATAGATTTCATTGTCTTAGACATGGATGAGGACAATTCGATTTCTTTGATCCTAGGAAGACCCTTTTTAGCAACTGCTAGGACTAAAATTGTTGTTGGCAAAGGAAAACTCATACTTCATGTAGGTGACGAATCGATCAGTCTACAAGCTCTTGACTCAACCAAGACATCAATTGATGAATGTGAGAAAGTAAATTCAGTTGATAACCAAGTTGTTCAACTTTCACCACAGGAAACACCACATGGTTACAAACCTGAACCGAATCATGGACCCCATGCCAACAAAGAAGAATTACATAAGGAATGAAGCCTTAAGATTGATAAATTAGAAGAGTGGATGACATACTGTAAAGAGGAATTGGAACCGCACAAAGAAAAACTGAAGGAACCCCCAAAAGAGCTCGTAGGAACAACAAACCACTTTAAAATAGGAGACCAAGTACTGTTAGATAAAGAAGATCCTCGCATCGTTACATTAGACTTGAACACGAACGAAGAAATCTCTCTTGAGGTACATAATATTTTCCCATATGGAACAGTCGAGGTAAACAATCCTATATTCGGCACTTTTAAGGTAAACGTTTCTCGACTTAAACTTTATCAAGAAAATAGAACTGATAGCACGAGGGAAGATATTCAAACTTTTAAACCGCCCTAATTTTTGCGAATATGAGGAAAGTCTAGCTTAAGACTTTAAACGAGCGCTTCTCGGGAGGCAACCCGAGCACTAACCCTATTTATTTACACATTTGTTTTCATTTTAGTTTCTTTTCTTCTCTTCATCTTAAACACCTAGTTTTAAACTAACCAAAAGTGCAGATTCCCAGATCACACGGCCTTGCACATAGCCATAGCCGTGGCCGTGTGGAAGTACAGAATCTCCGTACTGACAATGGCAGAAGAGGTACGAATCAAAATAATCAAATCTTCGAGTCACGGACTCCAACCACCACCACACGGGCACTGACAAAATGCAACGATCGTGCAATATGACCATGGACGACACTGACTTATCACCAATGGGCGTGGCAATCTAGACACACAGCCGTGCGAGGAGGCCATGTAAAATAACATGCCCACAGTCTATAGGCGTGGGAAAGTACCAGACTTGAAACTATATTTAAAGCCACCCCTCTTCCCTTCATTCTCACCTATTCCCCATCTTCTTTCTTCCTTCTTTTTCTCAAAATTCTCTCCTCTCTATAACAAGTCTCTAAACTCTAGAGCCTACACATATCCATGTCAAAGAAGCGAAAAAAGCCAAGCATAATCTCCCAGAGGGAGATCGACCTACATAAGCTCATGCCGGCCGCTTCATCCACTCTATAAGCTAAGGGTCTTTGAGACCATTTAACTTTTATTCTACTTTTCTCTTTTGCTTCAATTTCCTTCTCTTTGACTCTCTTATGCTTAATTTAGTTTATTTTATTCTAGTTTCATGGTTTTAAGTTCTTCAGGCTGCTAGGGAATCACACCGGAACCACGACCACTGGCTCAAAACAGCCTTAGGAATCACACCCACCTTGCGAACCATCCAACAAGAAGGACTCCTCAGTCCATTCATCTTTTATGTTAATTTTATCTTACTTTCTGTTTTCTTTCCCTTTAGTTTTCTTGTCCTTAAATACATAATTAGTTTGAAACACCCCAAACCCGCCCAAAAAGCCTGATCGGATTTGATATGTTCCTCGAGTAAAACTTTAGCATATTCTCATTTTGTTTAAGAAAAACTTGATGAATTTGTATAAAACAGATTAGCTTAATATTTAGATTAAAATCAAATTTAAATAAATTTGTATCTTCTTAAAACACTATTTTAAGAGAAATTTATAAATTAAAAGAAAACCAAATTTTATGAAAAATTTTACTTATTATTGTAAAACATATATATATTAGTGTAAAAAAATAGTTTAAATTATTTATCGAAAATCATTTAGTTATTTAATTAAATATTGTTCATGGCGAATAAAAATCCAAAGCAAAAAAAAAAAAAAAAAAAAATAGTTCATAGTGGCCTTATTACAAAAATAGCAAAACCCATAATAAATCTAAGTAATAAAAATACTCTTAATAAGTTTAATTAAGAGAAACTCCAAATACTTTGTTGAGCAATGGACACCACGTAGTCCTCATTGACCGATCCATCACGCTAAGAGTCATCGAAAAATTATCCCACAAAGGGTGAGTCATAAACTCAATGTGTAACAAAACACTAAAAGCCCAATTGATCATGACCTTTAAGCCCATTTAATAACACATATAGCCATAAGCCCAATTAAGTCATATTTAGCCATAAGCCCATTTTTATAGCAAATCAAATCAAATCATTTAGAAATCACTTGGATGTTTATATAATAAAATGCAAACCCGAGCCCACCTAAATATCCATCCGCTACACACCACCCGTACCAACCAATCACACCGTGGGGATTACTAAATCAACCCTCCATCCGCTATACACCATCGAAGGCAGTTGCTGCAGTCAACATGCACATCGCCCTTATAATTTTGTGGCAAGGCCACCAGATAATTGTGACCGAAGTCACCGGATTCAAATATGTGACCGAAGTCACCAAATTCACATATGTGACTGAAGTCACCAGATTCAAATATGTGACCGAAGTCACCGGATTATGTGGTAAAAACCACCGGAATACTTCCTCTTATCAATAACACCCATATGCCCATGCACATACATATTATTTAGTTTTCATGCCATTTACCCCAAAACCATAGCAAAATCATATTTATCTCACATTTAGGCATATAGCAAAATTAACAAAATATTGGGGTTAAACATACACGAATATCAGTATACCACCGAATGGTACCCGTAACCATTATTACACATATTTTCATACAAATCACATTCAATATAGATCTATGAGATTTTAGTATAATGTTACACACCTTATGACAGTGAGAACGATACCTTCCCACTCGTCAACACCTAGTTAATTATCACACTTGATTAGAACACACTAATACTTATAATCTATACTATTGATGAGAGATCTAAATCCTTACCCTCGTAATCTCAAACAAGCGATATATGTGGTTTCTCTCCGATAGATGGATCAAACCCGATGACAACCTACTAACGAAAAGTAGTTCGATTATGCGACGACTTCAAATAAACGATCTTCGTTAGCAAGAGGGTCCACAACCGGTGAAAAATCTCTTATCGCCGATACAACCCTTCGTTTGAAGTTTGAGGGTATAACAGAGCCTCCCCTCTTCCAAACACTCCTCACCGCTCTTTTCGAACCTATCTTGTTAGTCCCAAAATCACCCCTAAAATAAAGTCTATTAGTAATCTATCTAAAAGAAACGATATAACCGAAAATGATAATCCTTACCTTGGATGATTTTGAAAGATCTCTCTTAAACGTTGGCTACCAAAAATAATCCTTAAATCCCCTTCAAAGATTCGGCCTAGGAGAACATGAGAGAAATATGTTTCTAAAATCGGCTATTCTAAAAGAAAATAATGAGAACACTTAACAAAAATCCTTACTTGACTACTTGAAGATTCGGCCTTAATGATTTAGAAAAAAAAAGAATTGTTGATTTCGACTTGCACAAAAAGAGAAGAGAAAGATAGTGATTTTTTTGGCTATAATGGTTTCGATTTTCAATAATAGAAAAGAAAAGAGAAGATGAAAATGGTAGATGATGATTCGGTTTGACAAAAGAGAGGAAAAGAATGGTGGTTTTGGTTTTGGTAGAAGATGGTTTCGATTGAGAGAAAGAAGAAGAAAGAAAAAGAGAGAAAGTAAAAGATTGAAAGAAGAAGATGATGATGATGATTTTCAAAAGAAAAGAGATGGGTTTAGAAGCTTATGTGCATTCGCCATGAGGAAAAAGTGAAGAAAAGATCTTTGGAACTTTGGTATTTTCGGTTACAAAGAGGAAAAAAGATGATATGCTTTGAAGAAAAGAAACTAAAAAAGACTACTCAAAATCGAAATGATAAAGTACCAAATGGCTAAAAGAAAAGAAAAAGTTTCTCTTTTATGTATTATGCAATCGGCTAAGAAACAAGGTTTTGAGAAAAGGGAAAAGATGAACAAATTGGTTAAAATTTTGGCCAACATACACCCCTAATGCCTATGCAAAAATTCGGCCAACCTATGCCAACATGATCCCCTTTTTCCTCCTCATTTCTTCCCCATTAATCCCTTGGTTCTATCACAATTAAACCATCCCCTTTAGTCCCTTATGCCATCTAGGTTCATGGTCAAATGACCATGAAAATGTTTCCAAAACATCCTCCCCTCTTCAAGCCCTTTGTCCCCCTATCTTACCATAACTTCATGATTCCATGCCATAACTTCTAACTTGCCTTTTACTTATGGTCTACTAACCAAAAATAAAAAGATGCCCATCCATTCTAGAATAATCTTGGCCGACACTATAGGAAAGAAATAAAAAAATTAAAAATCTTCCACTTGCTAGCTAGGGGATTCGAACCTCTCCCCTCATGCATTCACCCATGCGCCATTACCACCTTGCCAATAGACTTGTTATGCTTAAAACCTCTTGCCAATATTTCTTAAAGCCTATCTTGCTTAGTTCCATCTGAAGTCTTAAAAATTTAATATTTCTCTAAGCATTCACTTACAAACCGAAGTTCATAAAACTTCCAAAACACACTCAATTATACTTAGGCATTTCAACAACATTCAATTAAGTAAAAATGCATAACCCCTTTATTCAGGATGTTACAGTCCTACCTCTGTTAAAATAATTTCGACCTCGAAATTACCTGGCTAGAACAAATGAGGGTATTGCTGTCGCATCGCTTCTTCTGGCTCCCACGAAGCTTCTTCTGATCCATGATTACGCCATAATACTTTGATGAGAGGAACCGATTTTCTTCGTAACACTTTTACATCCCGCTCCAGGATTTGAATTGGCTCCTCTTCATAAGACAAATCTGGTCTTAATTCTACCTCCTCAACTGGCACTACATGAGATGGACCTGACCGGTAACGACGTAACATTGAAACATGGAACACATCGTGCATTTGCTTCAACTCTAAAGGCAATTCTAACTGATATGCTACAGGTTCGACCCGCTTCAAAACTCGATAAGGTCCAATGAACCTGGGACATAGCTTCCCTTTGTGACCAAATCTCATCACCTTTTTCCAAGTGAAACCTTTAGAAATACTTGATCCCCCACAGCAAATTCTATTTCTTTCTGCTTAAGATCTGCATATGACTTTTGCCTGTCAGATGCTTCTTTTAATCAAGCCCGAATTACCTTAACTTTTTCTTTGGATTCAGCCACTATTTCTGGACCCAAAATATGTCATTCCCCTAGTTCTGTCCAACATGTAGGAGTGCGACACTTCCGTCCATATAGTGCTTCATATGGTGTCATCCGAATACTGGCTTGGTAACTGTTGTTGTGCGCAAATTCTGCTAACGGTAAAAACTCCTCCCAGCTTCCTCTGAAATCCATTACACATCCCCTTAACATATCCTCTAAGACTTGAATTACTCGCTCAGACTGGCCGTCAGACTGTGGATGAAATGCCGTACTGAAGTCCAACCTGGTGCCCAAAGCCTGATGCAATGCTTTCCAAAACCGAGACGTAAACCTCGGATATCTATCCGAAATAATCGACACCGACACTCTATGCAATCTCACAATCTAAGCCACATATAACTTCGCCAATTTTTGCAAAGAGTAATCAACCGAAAAGGATAAAATGTGCAGATTTCGTCAATCGGTCCATTATCACCCATACCGAATCTTTCTTAGTAGGCATAGGAGGAAGCCCACTAACAAAGTCCATGGTGATTCTCTCCCACTTCCACTGCGGAATCTTGATCGGCTGAAGCAATCCCGAAGGTACTTGATGTTTAGCCTTGACTTGTTGACACGTTAAACACTTTCCTATGAATTCTGTAACTTCTCGCTCAAGACCAGGCCACCAAAACTAATCTCACAAATCTCGGTATAACTTACTTCCTCCAGGATGCATAGCATAGGGGTTACCATGCGATTCCTGAAGAATCTTTTGCCTCAACTCCTGATCCCTCGGCATACAGATTTTACCTTTGAAACACAATACTCCATCGCTGTTAATACCATAATCTTCCAATTCCCCCCCTGACTTTCTTTGAAGCTTAGTACTCGGATCATCGCTCACCAATTGTCTCTCTTTCACTTGACTCAACCAAGTCGGCCTTACTTGTAATTCGCCGACAAGCTTAGTCATCGTAAAGACTAAGATGTGCAAACAACGCCCTTAGATCTGACACCACTTTCTGACTTAAAGCATCTGCCACCACATTCGCCTTGCCCGGGTGGTACTCGATAGAACAGTCATAATCTTTCAATAATTCTATCCACCTTCGCTATCTCAAATTCAGTTCCTTCTGAGTCAGTAGATATTTCAGACTCTTGTGGTCCGTGTATATCACTGACCTTTCCCCGTATAAATAATGTCTCCAAACTTTAAGAGCAAAGACTACGGCTGCCAACTCCAAATCATGCGTCGGGTAATTAACCTCGTGTGGCCTTAATCACGAGACGACACGCAACTACCCTCCCGTCTTGCATCGAACACATCCTATTCTTGTGTGAAGCGTCACAATACACGCATTTAAATCCTTCCTTGCTTCAGGCTGAATCAAAATCGGAGTTTCAATTAAAACCCTCTTAAGCTTCTCAAAGCTCTCTTCATTTATCACCCACATGAAAGGTACCTCCTTTCTCAACAATTTAGTTAAAGGTGCAAATTATCGATGAGAATCCTTGACGAATCTTACGTAGTATCCTGCTAATCCCAAGAAACTGCGAGCCTCGGACATGAGACTTAGGTGGTTTCCAATCTAGCATGACCTCAATCTTCCGAGGATCCACCCTTAACCCTTCCGAGACACCACATGGCCTAAAACGCAACCTCCTTGACCAAAATTCACACTTGCTGAATTTGGCATAAAGTTTCTTCTCCTTAAAACTTGCAACACAATCCAAGATGCTTATCATGTTCCATTTCGGACTTAGAATACACGGGATGTCGCCTATGAATACCACGACGGCCGATCCAAGTAGGGTTGGAAAACTTGATTCATCATATCCATGAATGCGGTGGGCGTTCGTCAATCCGAACGGCATTACGTAAATTCATAATGCCCATATCTAGTTCAAAAGTCGTCTTATGGATATCGCTTCTTTCACTTTAAGCTGATGATACCCCGACCTTAGATCTATCTTTGAAAATACCGCAGTTCCCTTAAGCTGATCGAACAAGTCATCGATCCTCGGCAAAGGATACTTGTTCTTGATGGTCAGCTTATTCAACTGCCGGTAATCTATACACATCCTCATCGTTCCGTCCTTCTTCTTCACGAATAGGACCGGTGCTCCCCATGGAGACACACTAGGTCAGATAAATCCCCGATCAAGCAACTCCTGAATCTGAGCCTTAAGCTCAACTAACTCCTTCGGTGCCATTCTATACGGAGTAATAGAAACTGGCGCCGTACCAGGCAATAAGTCAATCCCAAATTCTACCTCTCGATCCAGAGGCAATCCTGAAAGTTCTTCCGGAAAAACATCTACAAATTCATTCACAGTCCTAACTTCTTCAACAGTTGCCTCCTTAGCCTCCAAGGCACCCACCAACATCAGAAAGGCTACACATCCCTTTCTAACCATCTTTTCTGCCTTAAGAGTGGATCCTACATTTGATAAGTAGTTCCGTCTCTCGCCCATCACTACAACTTCTTTGTCATCAATAGTTCTTAAGGACATCCGCTTAGCAGCACAATCTACATTTGCACGATATTTCAATTAGCCAGTCCATGCCTAAGATCGGTCAAATTTCGAATGGCAACTCCATTAAATTAGCGAAATTGCATCCCTTGAACTTCTAAAGGCACTTCCTTAAAAGTTTGTCTATTACTACCGCTATGTCCTAAAGGACTAAATACGATCATCTTCCTAGGTACGATCTCGAAGTCACATGCAAAGTTCCAGATACTTCACTAGCGATGTATGAGTGAGTTGACCTATATCTATCAAAGCAATAAAGGCAACCTGTAAATAAGAAGCGTACTGTGATAACATCGGTGCGGCCATCGTCTTCTCTGCGATTTAATCGCATATACTAGACATGGCCGTCTTGCCTCGAGCTACCTTTGCCTGCTCAAGTTCCGCGACCTCTACCGTAACCATTACCCTTCTATTTGGACCACGACCCCTTATATTCTTGTCCACCTCGCCCTGATTAACACGCCATCTGGGCGGTTCTTATCTAATTCATCGGGCAATCCTTGATCATATGATCTTTAGATCTTGAAACATCCGGCAATTTTTCCAATCATATGATCTTTAGACCCGCACTTGAAACATCCCCCGGTCTTTTTCCAACATTCTCCCAGGTGCATCTTCCCACATTGAACACAAGCACGATGTTGTCCTCCCGTAGCAGTCTGCTGACCTCGCGGCCCATCAACTCTTGGTTTCTTTTGAAAATTCCCGGATGACCCCGAAGACCCAAAGCTCCTCTTATTCTTATTTTGGCCTCTGTCCATGCTAGTCTCTCTCATCCGCTTAACTTATTCAGCTATCCTTGCCCTATCCACTAAGACTGCAAAGTCTCTTTCCCGATGCGGAGTAATCAATACTCGCAGTTCATCTCTCAGTCCATCCTTGAATCTTACACACCGTTCATATTCAGTAGCTACTATCCCTCTGGCATATCGGTTAAGTCGCAAGAACTCTGCTTCATACCCAGCTATTGACTTATTTCCTTGTACTAAATTTAGAAACGCCTTTCTCTGAGAGTCGATGTAGCTAGCTCCAACATATTTTCCTTGAATTTAACTTTAAAATACCCCAATCCACTCGATCCACGTGGGTCTTGTCCTTGATAATGAGCCACCACCGGTAGGCCTCATCATGGAGTAGTGAAACAAAGACCTTTCAATTTTTCTTTAGCAAAGGCGGTCCAAATCATCCATGATCCTCTCGACCGCCTCTAACCAAGATTCGCGCTACATTCGAGCTACTCCAGATACTCCCTAAAATCTCGGCTCCATTTGATCTAAGTCTCTCACTACTAACTTTCGAGACCCATTTCCGCATTTAGCTTCTCGCTACTAGTTTCAAAACTCGCAGCACAGCTTGTGATACTGCGTCACCTCCTCCATTTTGCTCTTGAAATTCCACCCCAATAGCCGGTGGCGGAGCTTCATTTTTGGAACCTTGACCAGATCTAACTGGTTCCGACACATCCATTCTTCCTCTCTGGCGTCATGACGACCACGTCCCCTAGAATTCATGTCTACTACGCGTCTTATCTGTTTTTACGAAAAAGTCTTATGCATTAGAGTCTTTTCACTTCTTATTAAAAGAAAGTTTTATGCAACAGATATTTATTCAGTGGTTTTTCCGTAGTAGTACACATACACCTAGGGTCCATGTCTCTAAAGTATAGTTTCCTTAGGCTTATCATACATTCATATCACTTTATCAATAAAAGTACTTACCTGATGGACCTGGGCCGAGAACTTCATGTGCCATGCTCTTATAAAACCATTTTAACTTAAGAAAACTTTCAAAAAGTCATTTGGGCCAAATTTTGAAAACTTGTGGGCTTCAAAACCCAAGGACGAGAGTTTAAAACTGGGCTCTGATACCAAGTTGAAACACCCCAAACCCGGCCCAAAAAGCCTGACCGGATTTGATATGTTCCTCGAGTAAAACTTTAGCATATTCTCGTTTTGTTTAAGAAAAACTTGATGAATTTGTATAAAATAGATTAGCTTAATATTTAGGTTAAAATCAAATTTAAATAAATTTGTATCTTCTTAAAACATTATTTTTAAGAGAAATTTATAAATTAAAAGAAAACCAAATTTTATGAAAAATTTTACTTATTATTGTAAAACTTATAAGTATTAGTGTCAAAAAAGCAGTTTAAATTATTTATCAAAAATCATTTAGTTATTTAATTAAATATTGTTCATGGCAGAATAAAAATCCAAACGCAAAAAAAATTAAATATAGTTCATAGTGGCCTTATTACAAAAATAGCAAAACCCATAATAAATTCTAAGTAATAAAAATACTCTTAATAAGTTTAATTAGGAGAAACTCCGAAATACTTTGTTGAGCAATGGCCACCACGTAGTCCTCTTGACCGATCCATCACGCTAAGAGTCATCTGAAAAATTATCCCACAAAGGGGTGAGTCATAAACTCAATGTGTAACAAAAACACTAAAAGCCCAATTGATCATGACCTTTAAGCCCATTTAATAACACATATAGCCATAAGCCCAATTAAGTCATATTTAGCCATAAGCCCATTTTTAAAGCAAATCAAATCAAATCATTTAGAAATCACATGGATGTTTATATAATCAAATGCAAACCCGAGCCCACCTAAATATCCATCCGCTACACACCACAGTACCAACCAATCACACCGTGGAATTACTAAATCAACCTCCATTCACTACACACCATCGAAGGCGATTCTTTGCGATCAACATGCACATCGCCTTATAATTTTGTGGCAAGGCCACAGATAATTGTGACCAAAGTCACGGATTCAAATATGTGACCAAGTCACCAATTCACATATGTGACCAAGTCACCAGATTCAAATATGTGACGAAGTCACCAAATTATGTGGTAAAACCAGGAATACTTCCCTTATCAATAACACCCATATGCCCATGCACATACATATTATTTAGTTTTCATGCCATTTACCCCAAAATCATAGCAAAATCATATTTATCTCACATTTAGGCATATAACAAAATTAACAAAATATTGGGGTTAAACATACACGAATATCAGATACCACTTGAATGGTACCATGACCATTATTACACATATTTTCATACAAATCACATTTAATATAGATCTATGAGATTTTAGTATAATGTTACACACCTTATGACGGTGAGAACGATACCTTCCCTTCGTCAACACCTAGTTAATTATCACACTTGATTAGAACACACTAATACTTATAAGCTATACTATTGATGAGAGATCTAAATCCTTACCCTCGGAATCTCGAACAACCGATATATGTGGTTTCTCTACGATAGATGGATCAAAACCCGATGACAACCCACTAACAAAAAGTGGTTCGGTTGTATGCACGACTTCAAATAAACGATATTCATTAGCAGAGGGTCCACAACGCGGTGGAAAATCTCTTATCGCCGATACAGCCCTTCGTTTGAAGTTTGAGGGTATAATAGAGCCTCCCCTCTTCCAAAAACTCCTTACCGCTCTTTTCGAACCTATCTTGTTAGTCCCAAAATCACCCCTAAAATAAAGTCGATTAGTAATCTATCTAAAAGAAACGATATAATCGAAAATGATAATCCTTACCTCGGATGATTCTAAAAGATCTCTCTTAAAACGTTGGCTACCAAAAAGAATCCTTAAATCCCCTTCAATGATTCGGCCTAAGATAAAATGAGAGAAATAAGTTTCTAAAATCGGCTACTCTAAAAGAAAATAATGAGAACACTTAACAAAAATCCTTACTTGACTACTTGAAGATTCGGCCTTAATGATTTAGAAAAAAAAGAATTGGTGATTTCGACTTGCACAAAAAGAGAAGAGAAAGATAGTGATTTCTTTGGCTATAATGGTTTCGGTTTTCAATAAAAGAAAAGAAAGGTGAAGATGAAAATGGTAGATGATGATTCGGTTTGACAAAAGAGAGGAAAAGAATGGTGGTTTTGGTTTTGGTAGAAGATGGCTTCGGTTGAGAGAAAGAAGAAGAAAGAAAAAGAGAGAAAGTAAAAGATTAAAAGAAGAAGATGATGATGATGATTTTCAAAAGAAAAGAGATGGGTTTAGAAGCTTATGTGCATTCGGCCATGAGGGAAAAAGTGAAGAAAAAGATCTTTGGAACTTTGGTATTTTCGGTTACAAAGAGGAAGAAAGATGATATGCTTTGAAGAAAAGAAACTAAAAAGACTACTCAAAACCGAAATGGTAAAGTACCAAATGGCTAAAAGAAAAGAAAAGTTTCTCTTTGTGTATTATGCAATCGGCTAAGAAACAAGGTTTTGAGAAAAGGAAAAGATGAACAAATTGGTTAAAATTTTGGCCAACATACACCCCTAATGCCTATGCAAAATTCGCCAACCTATGCCAACATGATCCCCTTTTCCTCCTCATTTCTTCCCCATTAATCCCTTGGTTCTATCACAATTAAACCATCCCCCTTTAGTCCCTTATGCCGTCTAGGTTCATGGTCAAATGACCATGAAAATGTTTCCAAAACATCCTCCCCTCTTCAAGCCCTTTGTCCCCCTATCTTACCATAACTTCATGATTCCATGCCATAACTTCTAACTTGCCTTTTACTTATGGTCTACTAACCAAAAATAAAAAGATGCCCATCCATTCTAGAATAATCTTGGCCGACACTATAGGAAAGAAATAAAAAAATTAAAAATCTTTCACTTGCTAGCTAGGGGATTTGAACCTCTCCCCTCATGCATTCACCCATGCGCCATTACCACCTTGCCAATAGACTTGTTATGCTTAAAACCTCTTGCCAATATTTCTTAAATCCTATCTTGCTTAGTTCCATCTTAAGTTTTAAAAATTTAATATTTCTCTAAGCATTCACTTACAAACTGAAGTTCCTAAAACTTCCAAAACACACTCAATTATACTTAGGCATTGCAACAACATTCAATTAAGTAAAAATGCATAACCCCTTTATTCAGGATGTTACAGTCCTACCCCCTTAAAATAATTTCGACCTCGAAATTACCTGGCTAGAACAAATGAGGGTATTACTGTCGCATCGCTTCTCCTGGCTCCCACGAAGCTTCTTCCGATCCATGATTACGCCATAATACTTTGATGAGAGGAACCGATTTTCTTCGCAACACTTTTACATCCCGCTCTAGGATTTGAATTGGCTCCTCTTCATAAGACAAATCTGGTCTTAATTCTACCTCTTCAACTGGCACTACATGAGATGGATCCGACCGATAATGACGTAACATTGAAACATGGAACACATCGTGCATTTGCTTCAACTCCAAAGGTAATTCTAACTGATATGCTACAGGTCCGACCCGCTTCAAAACCCGATAAGGTCCAATGAACCTGGGACTTAGCTTCCCTTTGCGACCAAATCTCATCACCTTTTTCCAAGGTGAAACCTTTAGAAATACTTGATCCCCACAGCAAATTCTATTTCTTTCTGCTTAAGATCTGCATACGACTTTTGCCTGTCAGATGCTTCTTTTAATCGAGCCCGAATTACCTTAACTTTTTCTTTGGATTCAGCCACTATTTCTAGACCCAAAATATGTCATTCCCCTAGTTCTGTCCAACAGATAGGAGTGCAACACTTCTGTCCATATAGTGCTTCATATGGTGTCATCCGAATACTGGCTTGGTAACTGTTGTTGTACGCAAATTCTGCTAACGGTAAAAACTCCTCCCAGCCTCCTCTGAAATCCATTACACATCCCCTTAACATATCCTCTAAGACTTGAATTACTAGCTCAGACTGGCCGTCAGACTGTGGATGAAATGCCGTACTGAAGTCTAACCTGGTGCCCAAAGCCTGACGCAATGCTTTCCAAAACCGAGACATAAACCTCGGATATCTATCCGAAATAATCGACACCGGCACTCCATGCAAGCTCACAATCTCAGCCACATATAACTTCGCCAATTTTTGCAAAGAGTAATCAACCCGACCTGGGATAAAATGTGCAGATTTCGTCAATCGGTCCACTATCACCCATACCGAATCTTTCTTAGTAGGCGTAGGAGGAAGCCCACTAACAAAGTCCATGGTGATTCTCTCCCACTTCCACTGTGGAATCTTGATCGGCTGAAGCAATCCCGAAGGTACTTGATGTTCAGCCTTGACTTGTTGACACGTTAAACACTTTCCTACGAATTCTGTAACTTCTCGCTTAAGACTAGGCCACCAAAACTAATCTCGTAAATCTCGGTATAACTTACTTCCTCCAGGATGCATAGCATAGGGGCTACCATGCGATTCCTGAAGAATCTTTTGCCTCAACTCCTGATCCCTCGGCATACAGATTTTACCTTTGAAACACAATACTCCATCGCTGTTAATACCATAATCTTCCAATTCCCCACTCTGCACCTGCTGAAGCTTAGTACTTAGATCATCGTCTACCAATTGTCTCTCTTTCACTTGACTCAACCAAGTCGGCCTTACTTGTAATTCTGCCAGCAAGCTTCCGTCATCGTAAAGACTAAGATGTACAAACAACGCCCTTAGATCTGACACCACTTTCTGACTTAGAGCATCTGCCACCACATTTACCTTGCCCGGGTGGTACTTGATAGAACAGTCATAATCTTTCAACAATTCTATCCACCTTCGCTGTCTCAAATTCAGTTCCTTCTGAGTCAATAGATATTTCAGACTCTTGTGGTCCGTGTATATCACTGACCTTTCCCTGTATAAATAATGTCTCCAAACTTTAAGAGCAAAGACTATGGCTGCCAACTCCAAATCATGCGTCGGGTAATTAACCTCATGTGGCCTTAACTGCTGAGATGCATACGCAACTACCCTCCCGTCTTGCATCAGAACACATCCTAATCCTGTGTGAGAAGCGTTACAATACACGACGAAATCCTTCCTTACATCAGGCTGAATCAAAACTGGAGCTTCAATTAAAACCCTCTTAAGCTTCTCAAAGCTCTCTTGCTGTTTATCAGCCCACACGAAAGGTACCTCCTTTCTCAACAATTTCATTAAAGGTGCAGCTATCGATGAGAATCCTTCGACGAATCTTCTATAGTAGCCTGCTAATCCCAAGCGCAAACCTCGACACGGACTTAGGTGGTTTCCAATCTAGCATGACCTCAATCTTTCGAGGATCCACCCTTATCCCTTCCGCGGACACCACATGGCCTAAAAACGCAACCTCCTTCAGCCAAAATTCACACTTGCTGAATTTGGCATAAAGTTTCTTCTCCCTTAAAACTTGCAACACAATCCGGAGATGATTATCATGTTCCATTTCAGACTTAGAATACACCAGGATGTCATCTATGAATACCACGACGAACTGATCCAAGTAGGGTTGGAAAACCCGATTCATCATATCCATGAATGCAGCTGGGGTGTTTGTCAATCTGAACGGCATTACCAGAAATTCATAACGCCCATATCTAGTTCAAAAAGCTATCTTATGGATATCTGCTTCTTTCACTTTAAGCTGATGATACCCTGACCTTAGATCTATCTTTGAAAATACCGCAGTTCCCTTAAGCTGATCGAACAAGTCGTCGATCCTCGGCAAAGGATACTTGCTCTTGATGGTCAGCTTATTCAACTGCCGATAATCTATACACATCCTCATCGTTCCGTCCTTCTTCTTCACGAATAGGACCGGTGCTCCCCATGGAGACACACTAGGTCAGATAAATCCCTGATCAAGCAACTCCTGAATCTGAGCCTTGAGCTCAACTAACTCCTTCGGTGCCATTCTATACGGAGCAATAGAAACTAGCACCGTTCAGGCAATAAGTCAATCCCGAATTCTACCTCTCGATCCGGAGGCAATCTTGGAAGTTCTTCCGGAAAAACATCTACAAACTCATTCACAGTCCTAACTTCTTCAACAGTTGCCTCCTTAGCCTCCAAGGCACTCACCAACATCAGAAAGGCTACACATCCCTTTCTAACCATCTTTTCTGCCTTAAGAGCGGATACTGTATTTGATAAGTAGTTCTGTCTCTCGCCCATCACTACAACTTCTTTGTCATCAATAGTTCTTAAGGACATCTGCTTAGCAGCACAATCCACATTTGCATGATATTTCACTAGTTGGTCCATGCCTAAGATCAGGTCAAATTCCCCGAATGGCAACTCCATTAAATTAGCCGAAAATTGCATCCCTTGAACTTCTAAAGGCACTTCCTTAAAAAGTTTGTCTATTACTACTGTCTATCCTAAAGGACTAAGTATCACCACCTTCCTAGGTGCAGATCTCGAAGTCACATGCAAAGTTCCAGATACTTCACTAGCGATGTATGAGTGAGTTGACCCTATATCTATCAAAGCAATAAAGGGCAACCCGTAAAAAGAAAGCGTGCAGTGATAACATCAAAGCGTCACTATCTTCTCTGCAACGAACTGCATATACCAAACCTGGCTGTCTTGCCTCAGAGCTACCACTGCCTCTGCCTGAAGTTTCGCGACCTCTACCACAACCATTACCCCTTCCATTTGGACCACGACCCCTTATCGGCTGCTGTCCACCTCTGCCAGCCTGATTAACACCCTATCTTGCTGGGCGGTTCTTTTCTAAATTCATCGGGCAATCCTTGATCATATGATCTTTAGACCAAGACTTGAAACATCCCCGGTCTTTTCCAACATTCTCCGGGTGCATCTTCCGCATTGAGCACAAGCACGATGTTGTCCTCCGTAGCGATCACGACCTCGCGCCCATCAACTCTTGGTTTCTTTTGAAAATTCCGGATGACCACAAGACCCAAAGCTCCTCTTATTCTTATTTTGGCCTCTGTCCCGGTTCTATCTCTCAGTCCGCTTAACTTATTCAGCTATCCTTGCCCTATCCACTAAGGCGCAAAGTCTCTTTCCGATCTTGAGCAATCAATACTGCAGATTCATCTCTCGGTCCATCCTCGAATCGACACACCGTTCATATTCAGTAGCTACTATCCCTCTGGCATATCGGCTAAGTCGCAAGAACTCTGCTTCATACTCAGCAATTAACTTATTTCCTTGTACTAAATTCTGAAACGCCGTTCTCTGATGGTCGATGTAGCTAGCTCCAACATATTTTCCTTCGAATTTAACTTTAAAATACCCCCAATCCACTCGATCCACATGGGTACTCTCCTTGATAGTGAGCCACCACTGGTAGGCCTCATCACGGAGTAGTGAAACAGCACCTTTCAATTTTTCTTCAAGGTGCGGTCCAAATCATCCATGATCCTCTCGACTACCTCTAACCAAGACTCGCTACATTCAAAGCTACTCCAGATACTCCCCTAAAAATATCAGCTCCATTTGATCTAAGTCTCTCGACTCTCGACTTTCGAGACCCATTTCCGTATTAGCTTCGCTACTCGTTCCAAAACTTCAAGACCTGACTTGTGATCTGCGTCACCTCCTCCATTTTGCTCTTGAAATTCCACCCCAACAGTAGGTATGAGCTTCATTTGGAACCTTGACCAGATCTAACTAGTTACGACACGACCATTCTTCCTCTCTGCGTTCATGACGACCACGCCCCTAGAATTCATGTCTACTATCGTCTTATCTGCTTTTACTGAAAAAGTCTTATGCATTAGAGTCTTTTCACTTCTTATTAAAAGAAAATTTTATGCAAGATATTTATTCGATGGTTTTTCCGTAGTAGTACATATACACCTAGGGTCCATGTCTCTAAAGTATAGTTTCCTTTGGCTTATCATACATTCATATCACTTTATCAATAAAAGTACTTACCTGATGGACCTGGGCCGAGAACTTCAGGTGCCATGCTCTTATAAAATCATTTTAACTTAAGAAAACTTTCAAAAAGTCATTTGGGCCAAATTTTGAAAATGTTGTGGGCTTCAAAACCCAAGGCCGAGAGTTTAAAACTGGGCTCTGATACCAAGTTGAAACATCCCAAACCCGGCCCAAAAAGCCTGACCGAATTTGATATGTTCCTCGAGTAAAACTTTAACATATTCTCGTTTTGTTTAAGAAAAACTTGATGAATTTGTATAAAACTTAGGTTAAAATCAAATTTAAATAAATTTGTATCTTCTTAAAACATTATTTTTAAGAGAAATTTATAAATTAAAAGAAAACCAAATTTTATGAAAAATTTTACTTATTATTGTAAAACATATATATATTAGTGTCAAAAAAAGTTTTAATTATTTATTGAAAATAATTTAGTTATTTAATTAGATATTGTTCATGGCGAATAAAAATCCAAAGCATAAAAAAATTAAAAGCAGTTCATAGTGGCTTTATTACAAAAATAGCAAAACCCATAATAAATTCTATGTAATAAAAATACACTTAATAAGTTTAATTAGGAGAAACTCCGTAATACTTTGTTGAGCAATGGCCACCGCGTAGTCCTCGCTGACCCGATCCATCACGCTTAGAGTCATCTGAAAAATTATCCCACAAAGGGGTGAGTCATAAACTCAATGTGTAACAAAAACACTAAAAGCCCAATTGATCATGACCTTTAAGCCCATTTAATAACACATATAGCCATAAGCCCAATTAAGTCATATTTAGCCATAAGCCCATTTTTATAGCAAATCAAATCAAATCATTTAGAAATCACATGGATGTTTATATAATGAAATGCAAACCCGAGCCCACCTAAATACCCATCCGCTACACACCACCCGTACCAACCAATCACACCGTGGGGATTACTAAATCAACCCTCCATCCGCTACACACCATCGAAGGCAGTTGCTGCAGTCAACATGCATATCACCCTTATAATTTTGTGGCAAGGCCACCAGATAATTGTGACCGAAGTCACCGGATTCAAATATGTGACCGAAGTCACCAAATTCACATATGTGACCGAAGTCACCAGATTCAAATATGTGACTGAAGTCACCGGATTATATGGTAAAAACCACTGAAATACTTCCCCTTATCAGTAACACCCATATGCCCATGCACATACATATTATTTAGTTTTCATGCCATTTACCCCAAAATCATAGCAAAATCATATTTATCTCACATTTAGCCATATAGCAAAATTAACAAAATATTGGGCTTAAACATGCCTGAATATCGTATACCCTTGAATGGTACCCAACCATTATTACACATATTTTCATACAAATCACATTTAATATAGATCTATGAGATTTTAGTATAATGTTACACACCTTATGACGGTGAGAACGATACCTTCCCGCTCGTCAACACCTAGTTAATTATCAAACTTGATTGGAACACACTAATACTTATAATCTATACTATTGATGAGAGATCTAAATCCTTGCCCTCGAAATCTCGAACAATCGATATATGTGGTTTCTCTCCGATAGATGGATCAAAACCCGATGACAACCCACTAAATAAAAGTGGTTCGGTTGTACGCACGACTTCAAATAAACGATCTTCGTTAGCAGAGGGTCCACAACCCGGTGGAAAATCTCTTATCGCCGTCTGACCCTTCGTTTGAAGTTTGAGGGTATATGAGCCTCCCTCTTCCAAATACTCCTTACCGCTTTTTTCGAACCTATTTTGTTAGTCCCAAAATCACCCTTAAAATAAAGTCGATTAGTAATCTATCTAAAAGAAATGATATAACCGAAAATGATAATCCTTACCTTGGATGATTCCGAAAGATCTCTCTTAAAACGTTGGCTACCAAAAAGAATCCTTAAATCCCCTTCAAAGATTCAGCCTAGGAGAAAATGAGAGAAATAAGTTTCTAAAATCGGCTATTCTAAAAGAAAATAATGAGAACACTTAACAAAAATCCTTACTTGACTACTTGAAGATTCGACCTTAATGATTTAGAAAAAAAAGAATTGGTGATTTCGACTTGCACAAAAAGAGAAGAGAAAGATAGTGATTTTTTTGGCTATAATGGTTTCGGTTTTCAATAAAAGAAAAGAAAAGAGAAGATGAAAATGGTAGATGATGATTTGGTTTGACAAAAGAGAGGAAAAGAATGGTGGTTTTGGTTTTGGTAGAAGATGGTTTCGGTTGAGAGAAAGAAGAAGAAAGAAAAAGAGAGAAAGTAAAAGATTGAAAGAAGAAGATGATGATGATGAGTTTCAAAAGAAAATAGATGGGTTTAGAAGCTTATGTGCATTCGGCCATGAGGGAAAAAGTGAAGAAATAGATCTTTGGAACTTTGGTATTTTCGATTACAAAGAGGAAGAAAGATGATATGCTTTGAAGAAAAGAAACTAAAAAGACTACTCAAAACCGAAATGGTAAAGTACCAAATGGCTAAAAGAAAAGAAAAAGTTTCTCTTTTGTGTATTATGCAATCGGCTAAGAAACAAGGTTTTGAGAAAAGGGAAAAGATGAACAAATTGGTTAAAATTTTGGCCAACATACACCCCTAATGCCTATGCAAAAATTCAGCCAACCTATGCCAACATGATCCCCTTTTTCCTCCTCATTTCTTCCCCATTAATCCCTTGATTCTATCACAATTAAACCATCCCCCTTTAGTCCCTTATGCCGTCTAGGTTCATGGTCAAATGACCATGAAAATGTTTCCAAAACATCCTTCCCTCTTCAAGCCCTTTGTCCACATATCTTACCATAACTTCATGATTCCATGCCATAACTTCTAACTTGCCTTTTAGTTATGGTCTACTAACTAAAAATAAAAAGATGTCCATCCATTCTAGAATAATCTTGGCCGACACTATAGGAAAGAAATACAAAAATTAATAATCTTCCACTTGCTAGCTAGGGGATTCGAACCTCTCCCCTCATGCATTCACCCATGCGCCATTACCACCTTGCCAATAGACTTGTTATGCTTAAAACCTCTTGCCAATATTTCTTAAAGCTTATCTTGCTTAGTTCCATCTTAAGTCTTAAAAATTTAATATTTCTCTAGGCATTCACTTACAAACTGAAGTTCCTAAAACTTCCAAAACACATTCAATTATACTTAGGCATTGCAACAACATTCAATTAAGTAAAAATGCATAACCCCTTTATTCAGGATGTTACAGTTCTACCCCCTTAAAATAATTTCAACCTCGAAATTACCTGGCTAGAACAAATGAGGGTATTGCTGTCGCATCGCTTCTTCTGGCTCCCACGAGCTTCTTCCGATCCATGATTACGCTATAATACTTTGATGAGAGGAACCGATTTTCTTCGCAACACTTTTACATCCCGCTCCAGGATTTGAATTGACTCCTCTTCATAAGACAAATCTGGTCTTAATTCTACCTCCTCAACTGGCACTACATGAGATGGATCCAATCGATAACGACGTAACATTGAAACATGGAACACATCGTGCATTTGCTTCAACTCCAAAGGCAATTCTAACTGATATGTTATAGGTCGGACCCCCTTCAAAACCCGATAAGGTCCAATGAACGCGGACTTAGCTTCCCTTTGCGACCAAATCTCATCACCTTTTTCCAAGGTGAAACCTTTAGAAAAACTTGATCCCCCACAGCAAATTCTATTTCTTTCTACTTAAGATCTGCGTATGACTTTTGCCTGTCAGATGCTTCTTTTAATCGAGCGAATTACCTTAACTTTTTCTTCGGATTCAGCCACTATTTTTGGACCCAAAATATGTCGTTCCCCTAGTTCTGTCCAACACGTAGGAATGCGACACTTTCGTCCATATAGTGCTTCATATGGTGCCATCCGAATACTGGCTTGGTAACTGCTATTGTATTCAAATTCTGCTAATGGTAAAAACTCCTCCCAGCTTCCTCTGAAATCCATTACACATCCCCTTAACATATCCTCTAAGACTTGAATTACTCGCTCGACCGCCATCGAATTTGTGGATGAAATGCCGCATCTTGAAGTCCAACCTGGTGCACAAAGCCTGATGGAATGCTTTCCAAAATTGAGACGTAAACCTCGGATCTCTATCTGAAATAATCGACACCGACACTCCATGCAATCTCGCAATCTCAGCCACATATAACTTCGCCAATTTTTACAAAGGGTAATCAACCTGAACTGGGATAAAATGTGCAGATTTCATCAATCGGTCCACTATCACCCATACTGAATCTTTCTTAATAGGCGTAGGAGAAAGCCCACTAACGAAGTCCATGGTGATTCTCTCCCACTTCCACGGCGGAATCTTGATCGGCTGAAGCAATCCCGAAGGTACTTGATGTTCAGCCTTGACTTGTTGACACGTTAAACACTTTCCTATGAATTCTGTAACTTCTCGCTTAAGACCAGGCCACCAAAACTGATCTTGAAAATCTCGGTATAACTTACTTCCTCTAGGATGCATAGCATATGGGCTACCATGCGATTCCTGAAGAATCTTTTGCCTCAACTCCTGATCCCTCGGCATACAGATTTTACCTTTGAAACACAATACTCCATCGCTGTTAATACCATAATCTTCCAATTCCCCACTCTGCACCTGCCGAAGCTTAGTACTCAGATCATCGTCTACCAATTGTCTCTCTTTCACTTGACTCAACCAAGTCGGCCTTACTTGTAATTTTTCCAGCAAGCTTTCGTCATCGTAAAGACTAATATGTGCAAACAACGCCCTTAGATCTGACACCACTTTTCGATTTAGAGCATCTGCCACCACATTCTCCTTGCCTGGGTGGTACTCGATAGAACAGTCATAATCTTTCAACAATTCTATCCACCTTCGCTGTCTCAAATTCAGTTCCTTCTAAGTCAGTAGATATTTCAGACTCTTGTGGTCCGTGTATTTCACTGACTTTTCCCCGTATAAATAATGTCTCCAAACTTTAAGAGCAAAGACTACAGCTGCCAACTCCAAATCATGCGTCGAGTAATTAACCTCGTGTGGCCTTAACTGCTGAGACGCATACGCAACTACCCTCCCGTCTTGCATCAGAACACATCCTAATCCTGTGTGAGAAGCGTCACAATACACAACAAAATCCTTCCCTGCTTCAGGCTGAATCAAAACCGGAGCTTCAGTTAAAATCCTCTTAAGCTTCTCAAAGCTCTCTTGCTGTTTATCAGCCCACACGAAAGTTACCTCCTTTCTCAACAATTTCATTAAAGGTGCAGCTATCGATGGGAATCCTTCGACGAATCTTCTGTAGTATCCTGCTAATCCCAAGAAATTGTGAACCTCAGATACGGACTTAGGTGGTTTCCAATCTAGCACAGCCTCAATCTTCCGAGGATCCACCCTTATCCCTTCCGCAGACACCACATGGCCTAAAAACGCAACCTCTTTCAGCCAAAATTCACACTTGCTGAATTTGGCATAAAATTTTTCTCCCTTAAAACTTGCAACACAATCCATAGATGCTTATCATGTTCCATTTCAGACTTAGAATGCACCAGGATGTCGTCTATGAATACCACGACAAATTGATCCAAGTAGGGTTGGAAAACCCGATTCATCATATCCATGAATGTAGCTGGGATGTTCGTTAATCCGAACGGCATTACCAGAAATTCATAATGCCCATATCTAGTTCGAAAAGCTGTCTTATAGATATCTACTTCTTTCACTTTAAGCTGATGATACCACGACCTTAGATCTATCTTTGAAAATATCTTAGTTCCTTTTGTCGATCGAACAAGTCATCGATCCTCGGCAAAGGATACTTGTTCTTGATGGTCGACTTATTCAACTCGCTAAGCAATCTATACACATCCTCATCGTTCGTCCTTCTTCTTCACGAATAGGATCGGTGCTCCCCATGGAGACACACTAGGTCGATAAATCCCGATCAAGCAACTCCTAATCGAGTCTTAAGCTCAACTAACTCCTTGAGTGCCATTCTATACGGAGCAATAGAAACTGGCGCCGTTCTAGGAAATAAGTCAATCCCGAATTCTACCTCTCGATCCGGAGGCAATCCTGGAAGTTCTTTCGGAAAAACATCTACAAATTCATTCACAGTCCTAACTTCTTCAGCAGATTTGCCTCCTTAGCCTCCAAGGCACTCACCAACATCGAAAGGCTACATCCCTTTCTAACCATCTTTTTCGCTTAAGAGCGGATACTACATTTGATAAGTAGTTCCATCTCTTGCCCATCACTACAACTTCTTTGTCATCAATAGTTCTTAAGGACATCCGCTTAGCAGCACAATCTACATTTGCACGATATTTCACTAGCCAGTCCATGCCTAAGATCAGGTCGAATTCCCCGAATGGCAACTCCATTAAATTAGCCGAAAATTGCATCCCTTAAACTTCTAAAGGCACTTCCTTAAAAAGTTTGTCTATTACTATTGTCTGTCCTAAAGGACTAAGTACAGTCATCTTCCTAGGTACAGTCTCAGAAGTCACATGCAAAGTTCCAGATACTTTACTAGCGATGTATAAGTGAGTTGACCCTAAATCTATCAAAGCAATAAAGGGGAACCCAGAAATCAAAACGCGTCGTGATAACATCAAAAGGCCGTCCTTTGTCTCTCTGCGATGAAGCTGCATATACGGGACTGGTCGTCTTGCCTCAGAGCTACCACTGCCTCTGCCTGAAGTTCTGCGACCTCTACCACAACCATTACCCCTTCCATTTGGTCCACGACCCCTTATCGACTGCTATCCACCTCTCGCCACCTAATTAACACCCTCGCCCCATTGGGCGATTCTTTTTCAATTCATCGGGCAATCCTTGATCATATGATCTTTAGACCGCACTTGAAACATCCCGGTCTTTTTCCAACATTCTCCCGGGTGCATCTTCCCACATTAAGCACAAGCACGATGTTGTCCTCCGTAGCGATCTGCGACCTCATGCCCATCAACTCTTGGTTTCTTTTGAAAATTCCTGGATGACCCTGAAGACCCAAAGCTCCTCTTATTCTTATTTTGGCCTCTGTCCCGGTTCTGTCTCTCAGTCCGCTTAACTTATTCAGCTATCCTTACCCTATCCACTAAGACTGCAAAGTCTCTTTCCCGATGCGGAGCAATCAATACTCGCAGTTCATCTCTCAGTCCATCCTCGAATCTGACACACCGTTCATATTCAGTAGCTACTATCCCTCTGGCATATCGGCTAAGTCGCAAGAACTCTGCTTCATACTCAGCTATTGACTTATTTCCTTGTACTAAATTCAGAAACGCATTTCTGATACCAAGAGTTTAAAACTGGGCTCTGATACCAAGTTGAAACACCCCAAACCCGACCCAAAAAGCCTGACCGAATTTGATATGTTCCTCGAGTAAAACTTTAGAATATTCTCGTTTTGTTTAAGAAAAACTTGATGAATTTGTATAAAACAGATTAGCTTAATATTTAGGTTAAAATCAAATTTAAATAAATTTGTATCTTCTAAAAACATTATTTTTAAGAGAAATTTATAAATTAAAAGAAAACCAAATTTTATGAAAAATTTTACTTATTATTGTAAAACATATATATATATATTAGTGTCAAAAAATAGTTTAAATTATTTATCAAAAATCATTTAGTTATTTAATTAAATATTGTTCATGGCAGAATAAAAATCCAAACGCAAAAAAAAAAAATTAAAAACAGTTCATAGTGGCCTTATTACAAAAATAGCAAAACCCATAATAAATTCTAAGTAATAAAAATACTCTTAATAAGTTTAATTAGGAGAAACTCCGAAATACTTTGTTGAGCAATGGCCACCACGTAGTCCTCGCTGACCCGATCCATCACGCTAAGAGTCATCTGAAAAATTATCCCACAAAGGGGTGAGTCATAAACTCAATGTGTAACAAAAACACTAAAAGCCCAATTGATCATGACCTTTAAGACCATTTAATAACACATATAGCCATAAGCCCAATTAAGTCATATTTAGCCATAAGCCCATTTTTATAGCAAATCAAATCAAATCATTTAGAAATCACATGGATGTTTATATAATGAAATGCAAACCCGAGCCCACCTAAATATCCATCCGCTACACACCACCCGTACCAACCAATCACACCGTGGGGCTTACTAAATCAACCCTCCATCCGTTACACACCATCGAAGGCAGTTGCTGCAATCAACATGCACATTGCCCTTATAATTTTGTGGCAAGGCCACCAGATAATTGTGACCGAAGTCACCGGATTCAAATATGTGACCGAAGTCACCAAATTCACATATGTGACCAAAGTCACCAGATTCAAATATGTGACCGAAGTCACCGGATCATGTGGTAAAAACCACCGAAATACTTCCCCTTATCAATAACACCCATATGCCCATGCACATACATATTATTTAGTTTTCATGCCATTTACCCCAAAATCATAGCAAAATCATATTTATCTCACATTTAGACATATAGCAAAATTAACAAAATATTGGGGTTAAACATACTTGAATATCGTATACCACTGAATGGTACCCGTAACCATTATTACACATATTTTCATACAAATCACATTTAATATAGATCTATGAGATTTTAGTATAATGTTACACACCTTATGATAGTGAGAACGATACCTTCCCGCTCGTCAACACCTAGTTAATTATCACACTTGATTAGAACACACTAATACTTATAATCTATACTATTGATGAGAGATCTAAATCCTTACCCTCGGAATCTCGAACAGCTGATATATGTGGTTTCTCTCCGATAGATGGATCAAAACCCGATGACAACCCACTAACGAAAAGTGGTTCGATTGTACGCACGACTTCAAATAAACGATATTCATTAGCAGAGGGTCCACAACCCAGTTGAAAATCTCTTATCACGATCTGACCCTTCGTTTGAAGTTTGAGGGTATAATGAGCCTCCCTCTTCCAAACACTCCTTACCGCTCTTTTGAACCTATCTTGTTAGTCCCAAAATCACCCCTAAAATAAAGTCGATTAGTAATCTATCTAAAAAAATGATATAATCGAAAATGATAATCCTTACCTTGGATGATTCCGAAAGATCTCTCTTAAAACGTTGGCTACCAAAAAGAATCATTAAATCCCCTTCAAAGATTCGACCTAGGGGAAAATGAGAGAAATAAGTTTCTAAAATTGACTATTCTAAAAGAAAATAATGAGAACACTTAACAAAAATCCTTACTCGACTACTTGAAGATTCGGCCTTAATGATTTAGAAAAAAAAGAATTGGTGATTTCGACTTGCACAAAAAGAGAAGAGAAAGATAGTGATTTCTTTGGCTATAATGGTTTCGGTTTTCAATAAAAGAAAAGAAAGGAGAAGATGAAAATGGTAGATGATGATTCGGTTTGACAAAAGAGAGGAAAAGAATGGTGGTTTTGGTTTTGGTAGAAGATGGTTTCGGTTGAGAGAAAGAAGAAGAAAGAAAAAGAGAGAAAGTAAAAGATTGAAAGGAGAAGATGATGATGATGATTTTCAAAAGAAAAGAGATGGGTTTAGAAGCTTATGTGCATTCGGCCATGAGGGAAAAAGTGAAGAAAAAGATCTTTGGAACTTTGGTATTTTCGGTTACAAAGAGGAAGAAAGATGATATGTTTTGAAGAAAAGAAACTAAAAAGACTACTCAAAATTGAAATGGTAAAGTACCAAATGGCTAAAAGAAAAGAAAAAGTTTCTCTTTTGTGTATTATGCAATCAGCTAAGAAACAAGGTTTTGAGAAAAGGGAAAAGATGAACAAATTGGTTAAAATTTTGGCCAACATACACCCCTAATGCCTATGCAAAAATTCGGCCAACCTATGCCAACATGATCCCCTTTTTCCTCCTCATTTCTTCCCCATTAATCCCTTGATTCTATCACAATTAAACCATCCCCCTTTAGTCCCTTATGCCGTCTAGGTTCATGGTCAAATGACCATGAAAATGTTTCCAAAACATCATCCCCTCTTCAAGCCCTTTGTCCCCCTATCTTACCATAACTTCATGATTCCATGCCATAACTTCTAACTTGCCTTTTACTTATGGTCTACTAACCAAAAATAAAAAGATGTCCATCCATTCTAGAATAATCTTGGCCGACACTATAGGAAAGAAATAAAAAAATTAAAAATCTTCCACTTGCTATCTAGGGGATTCGAACCTCTCCCCTCATGCATTCACCCATGCGCCATTACCACCTTGCCAATAGACTTGTTATGCTTAAAACCTCTTGCCAATATTTCTTAAAGCCTATCTTGCTTAGTTCCATCTTAAGTCTTAAAAATTTAATATTTCTCTAAGCATTCACTTACAAACTGAAGTTCCTAAAACTTCCAAAACACACTCAATTATACTTAGGCATTGCAACAACATTCAATTAAGTAAAAATCCATAACCCCTTTATTCAGGATGTTACATAGTTTATTTTAAATGTGTCTTAATAATTCTTGGCTAATCCGTCACAAGTTTCCCAATTTCTTCATCTAGCACAGTAACTGTTGGCATCTACCACAGCACCACCGCTTCCTCCTCCAAATCAGGCCGGGAATAATGATCCCAGAAAAAATTTAGGAAGTGTCACTTCTCCCCTTCTCTTTTGATTTCAGTTTCACATGATTATTTATCTATCTTTATACATTGAGCGCAATGTACATCTTAAGTGTGGGGGGTAAAAGTGCCTAACTTTTTGCATTATTCTCAAATCCCTGAATTATATCTAGTTCTTAAGTAATTTCCTCATATTACTAATTAGGATAAATTTCTGATGATTTATGATTCTTATTGATATGTTTTTGAGTAATTCATAGTTAATTGTGTATTGATGCTTTATATTTTAAGATACTAGAGAATCAAGCATGATAAGCCTATTTTTAGAAAAAAATTTCTAGGTTGTCTACCTGAATTTGAATATTACTTTGAAGTTTGAAATTAACAGGGTTGACATAAAAAACACCCATAATTTTTGTGAGATTTTGAGCCTTACAGAGCATACATTCTTTTTCGTGCTCACTTTTTGATCATGAGTCTGTCAACATTGAACTGTTATTCTAGAACTTGCCTCAATTATACATGTTAAGACCACATTTTTTATTTAATATACTGAGATGATAAAGGCACCTAGGTTTTAACCTACTCACTCCACTAAAAAGCCTACCTTCACAATTAACCCTTAGTGAACCCTTTGATCCTAACAACCCTATTTATTGATTCACCCACTAATATTAACAAAAACCCCGCTCGTATTTGTTATCACCATTCCTTTGACTACCCTTCTATCAAGACTTGATTTGATAAGTTCCTCAATTATATTATTTTAATTATAAAAGTTATTTCTTATGTAATCTGTGCTAGTGTTATCTAAAAAAAATCGAACTATATTCATTATTAGTTCTGTAATTAAGTGAGCTTATATGTTTAATTTCAATATCTTGAAGAAGAAGCTCGTATTATTAGTATTTTCATGTGATGTAATTATTCAGATTGTTAGTTCAATTTTTTTCTAAAGTTAGGTAATTTTTCAGGTCAATATCGATTCTAACCTTGCAATTCAGCCTTTATCTACACCTTTAACCTAAGCCCCGTTACAACCCTGTTAAAGGCCTTTTGATTTGAGTAACCGTAAAACTAACATATTTTAATCCCACATTTAGCCTACTTCTGGATGATTTATTCCCTGAATTATGTAAAAAGGTGCTCTTAATCCTTTCTTTTCATGTTTTATACTCAGAAAAGCACCTAAGGAAGAAAAGAACAAGAAACGGGCTCAAAACGAACCAAATTTGGCCAAAGAAGAAATCAGCACGGCCTAGGCCCAAGACCACACGACTGTGCCTCCCTAATTTACTCTAACACGGCCTAGACCTTAAAACACACGGGCGTGTCTCTTCAGCAGACTCAACCATGGCCTGAAATCGATTCACACGGGTGTGTGCCATGGTCGTGTCCCTATCGTGGCAAAGATCAATTTCATTGAATAGGGTACTTAGAGGCAAAGAAAAACATTCCAAGAGCCTATATAAACACCCTAAGCATAACCTTCAAGGGGGCGGCTAGCTAGGCCAAGGAGCCAAGCCGAAAAGGTCAGATTTGTGTGAATCACTCAAAGATAGCTAGTTGATCCATCTCAAGAAGCCAAAATTATAATCAAGATGACGTATCTCTACTTCAATTCCTTCACAGAGTTTTAGGGATTTCTTATGTTTTATTTTATCTTTTCTTCTGAGATGTTTTCTTTTATCGTTATGAACTAAACCCTTGAGATACCTGAAGGGGATGAAACCTAAGACGGATCTTGTTATTGTTTTCTGAACTGTATGATAAATATTTGATTTATTCTTAATTATGTGTGCTTAATTCTTGTGTTAATATTTCCAGGATATTGATTCAAATTGAATGTGCTTAGGTGGTGGAGCAAAAGTCCCTGTCTAAGAGCAGATCTAGCATAATTAAGCGGAGTTGATCTCGCGCCTAGAGATAGGGTGACGAGATTTTGTCGGATTAGGGTGAAACCTAATATGGGAGTCCATAGATCGAGTTAATGCAATTATAGGGGTTTTAATTAGAAAGAGATTTCAATTAATCAACCTAGGGTTAGACGTTATTCGCCTCGAGAAAGGGTTTAATATAAATTTGGGAATCCTACGGATCAAGCCAAGTGAGTAAATCGTCTGGTTCAGAGTTAGATAACAAGTGAAGTCTAGGTGGATTCTTTCTAAGGGTATCATCTTAATCAACTGAGTTTTCCCAACAGTATTTCCCTAATTCATTCTTTTTGTCTTTGCGTCTTTAGCCTAGTAGTTAGTTAATTTAGATTAAACAATCAATCACTTAATATTTAAGCTAAATAATAGAAAGAAGGTTAGTATTAGTACTTTTAGTTTCTTTGGATTCGACAATACGGTCTTGCCTAAGCTATACTACTGTTCGATAGGTGCACTTGCCTTAAATCATTGTTAGAGTTAATTTTCAGGTTCAATCATTCTCTTTATAAATTTTAAAACTCGACAAAACAACGATCAGTTACCTCCAGAGTTAGATCAAATTCACGACGTGTTCCACATCTTTATGTTGAGGCGCTACCGCTCTGATCCCACGCATATTGTTCCTGTTGAGGAGATCGACGTTATTCGAGATCTAACCTTTGTGTAGAAGCTAGTCCAGATATTGGATCACGATGTAAAGGTTCTAAGAAGAAAGTCTATCCCACTGGTTAAAGTTCTTTGGCGGAATCATAGTTCTGAGGAGGCCACGTGAGAGCCTGAGGATGCGATGCGACAGTAATATCCCCATCTATTCTAAACAGGTAAAAATTTCGAGGCCAAAATTTTCTTTAAGGGGGTAGAGTTGTAATGCCCTAAAATTCTTTAATATTTATTTTCGTATGTTTGGGCCACAATTCTATGTCTGCTTTAGTGGTTAAGTGTTCTGGGAAGTGTCTGAGAGGTCTCAAGTTTAAGCATTAGCTTGGGAAAATTTTTATTTTTAAATGAATAAACCCCTATCTCTAGTCAGTAGGCTTATAAATAAATGTTGGTAAAACATGTCAGAATGGGCCTACTGGTCTGGTGGATAAATGGAGTGTCATTATGCTAGAGGTCTTGGGTTCGAGCTATAGCTGGAGTATTTATTTTTGCTAAATGGTGCCGTGTAGTGTTTGAACTCAACTGAAATACCGAAGTGGTAGAGGTTTAGTGGGAAGTGTGGAGAGAAAATTAAGGGATTTGGATAGTAGGAGTGGTTGCACAATTTTAGGAGAAATTTGAGGGATTGAGTGATCAGTTTTTTTTTTCCCAATTTTCCTCAAAGTTTCTTACGTTTTGCTCTCTCCTTCCCTTGCTTCATATTTTCTTTTACATACTTTTCTGTTCTTCATCTCTACCCACCGTCGAAACTTTGCCTTTCCTTATCCTCTCTTATCGTTTTTCTTCTTTGGTTTCCCTTATTTCTCCCCTTTTGCTCTTGAGTGTGTTTCGTTCTTCTCTTTTGGGAAAACGTTAGCCACTCGTGTGGTAAGTGGAAAGTTGTTGACATTGTTTTGATTTAGTAGTTTTCGATAAACTGACTACGGGGTTCTGGCAGCAGCATATCATGTGGATTGAGGCTCCCTTTGTACTATTTCTTAGCAAGTCGATTGGAAACCTTGCAGTAAGTGTCCATTGCTTTTTACAAAAGTTTGTTGGTTTGAGATTTGTTGTTTTATTATAAAGAAAGATTGATTATGGTGTTGGATTGGTCAATTGTAGGTATTGAAGTACTTGGAGGGCTTATGTATCGAAAACACTACAGGTGCATAAGCACAACTATGTAGAAATTGGAGAAAGCCGAAAAGTAAAACTATCGAAACCACACGGCGTGTGGCCGCTTGTATGGTAGGCCGTGTGATCAGACATGGGAGTGAGATTATTGGGCCAGACCATGTGATCTACACGGCTAAAGCCATTTTGGGCCTTGTGGGCCAGGGTGTGTGGGCCCATATGGGCAAATTACATGGGCTTGTAGGCCCATTTTCACTGTTTTGACTATAAGGTTGCACGGGTCGCCCGAGTCGATTGTGGACCTACTATAAGGTTGGTAAGATTACTTGGATCCCTAATTGACTGAATGACTGTTATATCCATGTACTTTATATATATATGTACGACTGTATTGTGAGCATGCTATTAAAACTATACTAAATACATATATGATACCATGATTTTGCATGACATGATTGTATGATGCATTGCATGGGGATGAGTTTATATGGATCGGAGGAAGTGTACTGAAAGGCTTCGAGCCTAACTTACTGGTAGCTCAGCTGCAAACTACTATCTACTACTGCAACCGGTACTACATGGAGTGTAGGGATGGGTGGGTTGATTATATCCCTACATGGAGTGTAGGGTTGGACGGAGATGGAGTGTAGAGACTGGCTGGGTAGGACTTGTATATTGCATATTGTGATATTGCACTGATTATTGATACTGTAATGGGGCAAGGCCCAAATGCATGACTGCCTATAATGTGAGATGGGCTAAAGCCCAAAGCGTCATATCATCGATTCTAAATAGGGCTTAGGCCGGACTATGATTGCCTTACATGCATGCATTTGTGCTATCTGGGACCACACACTGAGTTTTTGGAAACTCACCCTTTTTTTTAACTGTACAGGTAATCCTCAATCATAGGCAGATCGGTTCGGCAAAGGACTCAACGGTGGCCACATGACCCATTTCGTTCTATTTTAGTACTTAATTATAATTTTGGTTTTATTTTGGGGTATTTTACTTTAATAATGTCCTTTTTGGATTTTCATGGTTAATTTTGGATTTCTATTATTTTGATTTACAACTGCTAGTAGTAGGGTTAATCGAGTTTTCAAAGTGAATCAAATGTTTTAACAAAATACACTCAAATTCGCAAACTAATTTAAAAAGCTTTCGCGATAAGTGACGTTTTGAAAATTAATATCGTTTTGAAAGAGAATACTTTTGTGATAATGAACTATGTTTTGAAAATGAATGACGCATCCTAGAATTAACATAAAATTTTGTAATGAGGCTAATTCAAAAAGATGTTTTTACAACAACTCATTTATTTCCAAAACACTACCATGTGACATCGCCAAGATTCAGCCATAACGTCTAGGCCGGGTTTGGGGTGTTACAATGTTTAAGCAGACCATACTTGGCTTATACCATGTCAATATAACCTATCATTTGAATCATTATTTTCATGCATCTCAAATACACATATACCTAAGTTAAATATATATATGACCATAACTCATCCATATATATATTTGGATTAATTTCATATCACGTTATACCATAATTGACCACAAGCCAAATTCACATTCAAACATACCAAATGTGTTATAATTCAACCAAACTAATAATACTTCCGTCTAACATTTTGGTTAGC
The DNA here is from genome assembly GCA_025506655.1 of Gossypium rotundifolium. Classification (NCBI taxonomy): domain Eukaryota; kingdom Viridiplantae; phylum Streptophyta; class Magnoliopsida; order Malvales; family Malvaceae; genus Gossypium; species Gossypium rotundifolium. Next base: position 56,652,148 of record CP106725.1, read on the forward strand.
TAGCATTCTCACATGATAAGAATCACATCTAAAGATGAACAATTATATATATCTCTGAAGATAAAGAAACATACAGAATACCTAGAAGAGATCGTCGTAAGATACTCAACTATAACTGTTGCATTCAAATATCTTTGCAATTCAAAAATTATTTCACTGACTACTACAGTCATCAATAATCCCACACTATCCTGTTTCACTAAAGAAATCAATTTAGAAGAAATTTTGGTTAATTTGTTCTTTCGATTCCATACCTGAATTAGTCGATTACCCGTGATTAACCTCTTATTTAACAGCAACGTTGCGTATCCTAAATGATCTTTAGAAAAAAATCTAATATCTCTTCTAGAACTCTCTTTACTTGCTAACCTATTCTTGATTTTGACCGCATTTTTATTCATTCAGCCACTGAACTCTTCGATTTCATACTTGTGGGCATAATCAATAAAAATCTTGTAAATTCCGTTGTATAAGATTTTGAGGGTGAGGGGGGTGGAGATCGTAAAGCTTCTAAATTTGACTCTCATATATACAATCAACATAACATTATGAACTTTTTATTTTACCTTTATGAGTTTCTATTCATCCAAAGCAACTTTTTACTTATACACATGAATATCGCTTCCAGCATTATCGAAATTAGCTCGGTTGGAAAACATCTCTATTTATAATTAAAATAAATCTCATCAGAGTAAGGAGACATCACACTATCACAGATTATATAATGGCATGTATTTCTAGACTTCATACATGCTACGTTCAGTCCAAGAACTGACTAAACTGTAGCTCTGATACCACTAGATGTAACACCCCTAACCTGTATCCGTCGCTAGAATATGGTTACGAAGCATTACCGTAAAACTGTAACATCAAAACATTCATTTCAAAACATTTCATGAATCATATCATATTCCATTCAAACACATGCATATCATCCCTTATTCGAGCCCTCGAGGCCTTAGAAACACTTTAGGAATGATTTAGGACTAAATCAAAAACATTTAAAACTTCATGGAAAAAGATAGAAAATTGACACTATAGGGGTCATATGACCGTTTGACTCACATGGCTGAGATACACGCCCGTGTCTCAGGCCGTATGGGTATTCGAAGTAGGGACACACGACCATGTACCAGCCCGTGTCCGTGCCCGTGTAACTCCTTGACTTGGGTCACACGGCCAAGCCACACACCCATTTGCCAAGCCATGTAACTTTTAAAATGCAACCATTAAAACCTATAGGGGACACACAGCTAAGACACACACTCGTGTCTTAGGCCGTGTGGACAAGAAATAGGCCAAATTCAAGTCATTTCTTTCACCCAATTCAAGCATACCTATACAAGCTATTCACACATATGACCAATGTATCAAAACATGTTCAATTGTGCATAAAATGAGCAATTTCAAATGACCAAATTCCATTCAACCAATTATACTTGACTAAATTCCATATCAAATCATGCTCTAAGTGATCATTTTGCAAACATGTCAACACTTACCCCTTTGGTCATAAAAACCATGCATCAATTTGATCATATAAACACCAACCATTAAGCATTAAAATAGCATAGGTTTCACAAATTGATAGCAATATTACATGCCAATATCATCAACTAAACATTAGATGTAGTCCACCTATACATGCCATTATAACCAATACCAAAGCATCAAAATCTACTGATAAAATCAATGGATAGTGTGATGGATCTCCAACTAGCTTTGTAATGACCCGATAGTTACGGCTATCGAAAAGTGTATTTTTGGGTCTCTATTTTTGAAAAACAGATTCGTAAATATTTTTAATAAATATTTACGAAGTTAGTTGTTTAGTTAATTATGTTTTGGATAGGTGAATTTGTTTAAATTAAGAGTAATTGGGTATAAGGACTAGATTGAATATAAGGTAAAAGTTGAATTATAGAATTGAAACACCCCATACCCGGCCGACAAACCCCGATCGGGTCTTACATGTTCCTTAAGAAAACTTAGCTAAATCTCGTTTTATCATTTTGGAAAATTAGGTGGTTTTGAAGAAAAAGCATTTGTGTTATGATCAAGTTGAAAAGCGTGTTGTTATTAAAGTTTGTATTTCATTAAAAGCGTTATCTTCATGTCTCAAAATTACAAGTTAAAAGAAATCTGAATTTTAAAGCTTATCACTAAGTTGAAAATCGTAGGTGTTTAGGTGTCAAAACATTTGAAGTTGTTTTACGAAAAATTGTTTAACCATTTGTTTGATGTTGATCGATCGTAATAAAAATAAAGCGTATAAATAAAATAGTTAAATAGTAATGGCCTTATTACAACAAAACAAAACCCAAATAAATCCGAAAACATAATAAGAAAACGTGATAAGTTTAATCATAAGAAAACCGAAATGTTGAGCTAAGCATGGCCACCACAAAGTCCCCGCCGGCCGGTCCATTTCATCGAGTATCACCTACAAAATGTTAGCCCACGAAGGGTGAGTCAATAGACTCGATGTGCAACAACCAACCTGATTCCCAATCGATTAAGGCATATTAAATCACATACAAACAAATATAAGCAATGATGCAACCCAAACCCACCTAGATATCCAACCTCTACACACCACCGTACACCGCCAATCACAGTGGGGATTACTAAATTGACCCTCCATCCGCTACACACCCTCGAAGGCGATCATTGCGATAAGCGCACATCGCCCTTATAATCGTGGCATAGCCACCAAATAATGTGATGAGTCACGGATTCATAATATGTGACATAAGTCACCAGATAATGTGATAAAAACCACCGGAACACTTCCCCTTATCATTTCACCCATTATGCCCATGCAGCATACATATTATTCAGATATCATGCAATGTACATTACCCCAAAGTCATAACGAAATTACACATATTTCCATATCAATGCCTATAAGCATTATTAAGCGAGAGTTAGGGTAGCGTGCACTGAATGCACTGTACCATTGAATGGTACCCTTAGCCATGTTACTCGTATTTTTATTAACACACATTTAACAGTAACACTATTAATCTATCGGGAAATTAATGTAGGGCTACACACCTGATAACACTGAAAACAACGCTTTTGATCCTGACACTCCTCCTTTATCTCTGTCGAACCCTTCCTATAACATCACAGTTAGAATCGGCTAACACTTAAAAGGTATAGCCTTTGGATGAATACTCCAACCCCCTTACCTTGCTTGATTAAGCCCCAGAATCTATCACCTGCCCTTGAAGGTTGCCGAAATCCCTACATGACTTATGTTAGATTTGGCTTTATTACATAAAACCTATAAAAGTGGCCCTTGGTCGAATGTTATATCCTGCTTACCTCGAATATCCAAATCCTGAAAAATCACCTTTCAATCATCGGCTACAAGAATCCTAAAAGATCTCCTTCATGGTTTCAGCCAAAAGAGAATAAGAGGGACTAGATTCTTAGATTTTGGCTAACCAAAGGAAAAAAGAAAAGAAACTGAATGACAGTTAACCCTTACCACAATGTTGAGATCGATTTCACCATTGCTTGGAAACACAGAGAAATTCAACCACAGGGAAAAAAGGGTATTCGACTTTGAGATTTAAAATGGAAAAAGGATCGATTTCAAATCAACAATGGAATGATGATAGGATTCGGCCTTTGATGCTACTAGACAAGTCAGTTTCAAAGAGTAAAGATGCAATGGGACTTTCGGCTTTTGAAGAATAGTGACAAGAAAAAGAGAAGAAGAAAATAGAAGAAGAAAGTAACCTTAATGGTTTTCTTGAATTCAGCTAATGCAAAAAGGTTTTGAAAGTTTTCTGATTACTACTTTCGGCACAACACTATGGAAAGAAAAGAGAACCAAAATGCACCTAGAACCCCTTAAGCAATTTGGCACTTAGCTCCCCTATGCATGACCGAATATGCCCCCTCCAAAGTCCCTTTGCCGGCCAACTCTTCCCCTCTTCTCAAATCCCTTCTTTTCCTCCTACTTTTCCTTTCCACCTCTCATTCAAAGAGTTTGAATGAGTCCACCTCTCATCCACTCTCTTAGCCGCACATTCAAATGGATTTGACTTGGTCTTTCACTCATCCATTCAGAGTCCTTGTGCCGTCCACCACTGCACCTCCTTGCCGAAAAATAAAAGCTCCAAAATGCCATCTGCGTTACTCGACCCTAAGCCTCTTCACACTCCCTAAGGCGTCACTCTCCTGTGCTCTAAGTGGTGCCTCCCTTGCCACTTTAGCAGCTCAGTTCTTGTGTCCTAGTCCACATACTAAACTCCTTAAAGCCTAGCTCCCTTAGCTCTCTTTTCAATGCTAAAAAAAAAATCAAATATTTTCTAAAGCTTCTACCTACACCCCAAGGTTCCCGAATCCCCCAAAACACATACAAATCATACACAAGCATGCCACTACATGCATTTAAGTTAAAATGCATAACCCCTAAATCCCAGATATTACAGTTCTACCCCCCTTAAAAATAATTTCGGCCTCAAAATTACCTGGCTAGAATAGGTGAGGGTATTGTATCGCATTGCTTCCTCTGGCTCCCAAGAAGCTTCTTCCGATCCATGGTTACGCCATAACACTTTGACTAGAGGTACTGATTTCCTCCGTAGCACCTTCACATCCCGTTTCAGAATCTGAATCGGCTCTTCCTCATGGGACAAATCTAGTCTCAGCTCCACATCCTCAACTGGCACTACATGAGATGGATCCGATCGGTAACGACGTAGCATCGAAATGTGGAACACATCGTGCATCTGCTTCAATTCTGAAGGCAACTCTAACTGATATGCCACTGGTCCAACCCGCTTCAAAACCTGATAAGGTCCTATAAACCTGGGACTTAGCTTTCCCTTGCGACCAAATCTCATTACCTTCTTTCATGGCAAAACTTTTAGAAACACCTTATCCCCAACTGCAAACTCTATCTCCCTCCGCTTGAGGTCTGCATACCTTAACCTTTTCTTTCGATTCTGCTACAATCTCCGGACCCAAAACCTGACGTTCTCCCAACTCTGTCCAACACGTAGGAGTGCGACACTTTCGTCCATACAGTGCTTCGCACAGTGCTATCCGAATACTTGCTTGATAGCTATTATTGTACGCAAACTCCGCTAAAGGCAAGAACTCCTCCCAGCTTCCTTTGAAGTCTATCACGTGACCCCTTAACATATCCTCTAACACTTGAATTACCCGCTCAGATTGGCTATCCGACTGCGGATGAAATGTCGTGCTAAAGTCCAACCTGGTGCCTAAAGCCTGGTGTAGTGCTTTCCAAAACCTCAACGTGAACCTCAGATCCCTATCCAAAATAATTGACACCGGCACTCCGTGTAGCCTCACAATTTCTGCCACATACAACTTCGCTAACCTCTGCAGAGAATAGTCAACCCGCACTAGTATGAAATGCGTAGACTTCGTCAACAGATCTACTATCACCCATACCGAGTCCTTCTTAGTAGGCGTAAGAGGAAGCCCACTAACGAAGTCCATGGTAATTCTCTCCCACTTCCCATCGGAATCTTTATCGGTGAAGCAATCCGAAGGTACTTGGTGTTTGGCCTTAACTCCGACACGTTAAGCACTTCCTACAAATTCAGTAACTTCTCGTTTGGGCATCGGGCCACCAAAATTGATCCGTAGATCCTCAGATAACTTACTTCCTCCAGGATGCATAGCGTAAGGGCTACTATGCGATTCCTGATGAATTCTCTGCCTTAACTCCTCATCTTTTGGCATACAGACCTTGCCCGAAAACACAACACTCCATCGTTGTTTACACCATAGTCTTCCAACTCCCCATTCTGCACTTATAGTAGCTTAGCACTCAGATCGTCATCTACCAACTATTTTTCCTTTACCTGACTTAGCCATGTCAGCTTCACCTGGAACTCTGCTAGCAAACTTCCATCATCATAAAGACTCATGTGTGCAAACATAGCCCTCAGATCCGACACTATTTTTTGACTTAGGGCATCTGCCACCACATTCGGCTTACCCGGGTGATACTCTATTGAACAGTCGTAGTCTTTCAACAACTCCACCCACCTTCGCTGTCTCAAATTCAGCTCCTTCTGAGTCAACAAATATTTCAGACTCTTGTGGTCTGTGTAGGTCACCGACCTTTCTCCATACAAATAGTGCCTCCACACTTTTAGTGCGAATACTACCGCTGCCAATTCCAGATCATGCATCAGATAGTTAACCTCGTGTAGCCTCAATTACCAAGACGCATAAGCGACCACCTCCCCGTCTTGCATTAGAACACATCCCAGTCCTGTGTGAGAAGCATCACAATACACTATAAAATCCTTCCCTGCTTCCGGCTGAATCAAAATTAGAGCCTCTGTCAATACTCTCTTAAGCTTTTCAAAACTCTCCTGCTGCTTATCCGCCCATACGAAAGGTACCTCCTTTCTTAACAATTTCGTCAGATGAGCTGCTATTGATAAGAACCCTTCTACGAATCTTCTGTAGTAGCCTGCTAACCCCAAGAAACTGCGAACCTCAACCACAGACTTAGGTGGTTTCCAATCTAGCACTGCCTCAATCTTCCGAGGATCCACCCTTATACCTTCCGCAGACACCACATGACGTAAAAACACAACTTCCTTTAACCAAAATTTGCACTTGCTAAACTTGGCATATAACTTCTTCTCCCTTAACACCTGCAATACTACCCGGAGATGCACATCATGCTCTTCCTTGGACTTGGAATATACCAGAATGTCGTCTATAAATACAACGATGAACTGATCCAAGTAGGGTTGGAAAACTCGATTCATCATATCCATGAACACGGCTGGGGCGTTCATCAATCCGAACGGTATTACTAAAAACTCATAATGTCCGTATCTTGTTTGGAAAGCTGTCTTATGGATATCTACTTCTTTCACCTTAAGCTGATGATATCCCGACCTTAGATCTATTTTTGAAAATACCGCCGCCCCCTTAAGCTGATCAAACAAGTCGTCTATCCTCGGAAATGGGTACTTGTTTTTGATCGTCAGCTTATTCAACTGTCGGTAATCTATGCATATGTGCATAGTCCCGTCTTTCTTTTTCATGAATAGGACCGGTGCTCTCCATGGAGACACACTAGGTCAGATAAACCCACGATCGAGTAACTCTTGGATCTGGGCCTTGAGCTCTACCAACTCCTTTGGCGCCATCCTATACGGAGCAATTGACACAGGAGCTGTACCTGGCAGTAAATCAATTCTGAACTCCACCTCCTTGTTCGGGGGTAACCCAGGCAGCTCCTCTGGAAAGACATCCATGAATTCTCTTACTGTTCTAACTCCACCAACCCCCTCATCTCTTGCATCCAAGGCACTAACGAAGGCCAGAAATGCCTTGCACCCTTTACGAACCATCTTATCAACCTTCAACGTGGAGACTATGTTAGACAAATAGTTTCTTCTTTCTCCTATCATAATTATCTCCTCATCCTCCGGAGTCCTCAACTCTATTCGCTTAACTGCACAATTCAATTTAGCTCGATGTTCCACTAGCCAATCCATGCCTAGAATGAGATCAAATTCCCCAAAAGGTAGTTCCATCAAGTCGACAAGAAATACCACTCCCTGAATCTCTAGAGGCACACTCCGGAATATCCTATTCACCACTACTGTTTGACCTAACGGGCTCACTACAGTTATCTCCCTAACCGACAATTTAGATACTACACCTAGTGTTTCAGCTACTCTACATGCAACATATGAGTGGGTCGAGCCAACATCAATTAAAGTAAAAAAAGCTTATCAGCTATAAGGAACGTACCGGTTATGACGTCCGGTGTGTCACCATCCTTCTTCCAACGAACTGTATATACCAGACTCGGCTGTCTCACCTTCATGTTACCAACACCTCTGCCCGGTGTCCCGTGACCTCTTCTAGAACTATTACCTCTACCAACCGGACCACGACCCCGCGACGGCTGCTATCCACCTCTTTTAGTCTGATTAAAACCATGATCTGCTGATCGGCCCATATCTATATCCATCGGACAGTCTCTAATCATATGGTATTTGGACCCACACTTAAAACATCCCCCGGTCCTCTTTCAAGACTCCCCCGGGTGCATCTTTCCATATTGAGCATACGAACGATACTGACCTCCCACAGCAACCTGCCGATCTCGCGGCCCATCCACTCTAGGTCTTTTCTGGAGACTTCCAGATGACCCTGATGATCCAAAACCTCTCTTTTGTTTATTCCTATCTGAATTCTATCTCACAGATTCCTTGACCCCTTCGACTACCTTAGCCTTCTCTACCAATACGACAAACTCTCGCTCCTGCTGTGGAGCAATCAGCAATCTCAAATCATCCCTCAGTCTGTCCTCGAACCTGACACATCGCTCATACTCTATAGCCACGATACCTCGAGCATACCGACTTAACCTTAAGAATTTTGCCTCGTACTCCGCTACGGACTTACTCCCCTGAACTAGCCTCAGAAATGCCTTCCTCTGTGCATCAATATAACTAGACCCAATATACTTCTTACGACACGCTTGAAATACACCCAAGTGAGATCATCCGCAAAGACTATCCCGAACCGTGAGCCACCATCGGTATGACTCATCACGAGAAGCGACACCACCCCTTCGGTTTCTCCTCGGCCGTCGATCCAAATCGTCCATGATTCGTTCGTCGCCTCCAACCAATACTCAGTTGTATTGGGCACCACACCAGATACACCTCGGAATACCTCAGCTCCATTGGCTCGGAGTCGCTCGGATATAGATTTTTGAGCTCCCATACCTCCACCTCCAGCCACCCTCTCAAGAACTTGCAGATCGCTCATGACATCGCATCATCCCCGTCTAATCCTCGATACTCAACACCAAAGAAATGGTGGTGGTGGCATCTCATTTTCGAACCCTTGACCAGACCTAACTGGTTCCGATAAGGTCATTCTGCCTCTACCATGCCCACACACATTATGACCACATCCCCTAGAACTCATATCTATGATCACGATTTAATCTGATTTAAGAAATTTTATGTATTAGCTTCTATTCCACTGATTACCCACGAACAAGTTTTATGTAAAGAAGTTTAGTAGTAGCTCTTTCGATCATTACAAAGTTTTCATTCTAATCTCCTACCCTAATTCAGAGAATCACATTCATTCAGTAGTTTCTACTACATACGTTCATCACTTTGAGTATTTTCGTCTGTTCCAACCCAGGGGTATTTTCGTAATTTGTCTTATAAGGGTATTTTGGTAATTTTCCAAATCAGGGCATCTTGAAATTTTGCAAAATAGGGGTTTTTGGTATTTTTCCAAAATAGGAATATTTTGGTAAAAATTGAGGGTAGTATGGTAATTTTATAAACTGAGGGTATTTTGGTAATTTCCACAAATCGGGGTACTTCGGTAATAATTTTTTCAGATCTAAGGTAGTTTTTACAAATCGGGGTAATTTGGTAATTTTAAAACTAGGGTTTTTATAAAACAGTGTAGCTAGTCCCTTTCGGGTTTTAATTATTGAATTTAGCTTGTGGGTAAGTCCTCTTGGTTAGGGTGAACCGCCGCTACGCACCAGGTAGGATTCGAGCGAAGAGGAGGTGAGTGACTAGGACTGCTTAAATACCAAGCTCCCCCTAAATCCAATCTTAGACATGCGCACAACTGTTGCCACACCCTTAACTCGGTGACTCACTCACAGGTTTGTTCAATTAGTCTTTAAATTTTATGTAATTTTGTGTTGGAGTACGCTAATCCTAGAGTTCAATAGCTCCTAATCTACTAATCTATGATCCCGTAATACCTACATACAAATCACACATTAATTAGGGGTACTTACCTGGTGGACTTCGGGCCGGAGACTCAGGTGCCATGCCAGAAAACCTGGTCATCTTTTAGTAAACTCACTTTCATAAAATGTTTTGGGCCCAAAAAGCCCATCAAGCTGAGTTTTGAACCGGTCTCTGATGCCAAATTGAAACACCCCATACCCGGCCCACAAACCCCGACCGGGTCTAACATGTTCCTTAAGAAAACTTTGCTAAATCTCATTTTGTCATTTTGGAAAATTAGGTGGTTTTGAAGAAAAATAGATTTGTGTTATGATCAAGTTGAAAACCGTATTGTTATTAAAGTTTGTATTTCATTAAAACGTTATCTTCATGTCTCAAAAATTACAAGTTAAAAGAAATGCCGAATTTTAGAGCTTATCACTAAGTTGAAAATCGTAGGTGTTTAGGTGTCAAAACATTTGAAGTTGTTTCTGAAAAATTGTTTAACCATTTGTTTGATGTTGATCGTCGTAATAAAAATTAAAACACATAAATAAAATAATCAAATAGTAATGGCCTTATTATAACAAAATAAAACCTGAAATAAATCCGAAAACATAATAAGAAAACGTGATAAGTTTAATCATAAGAAAACCCAGAATGTTGAGCTGAGCATGGCCACCACAAAGTCCCGCCGACCAGTCCATTTCATCGAGTATCACCTGCAAAATGTTAGCCCACGAAGGGTGAGTCAACAGACTCAGTGTGCTACCACTAACACAGATTCCCAATTGATTAAGGCATATTAAATCACATACAAACAGATATAAGCAATGATGCAACCCAAACCCACCTAGATATCCAACATCTATACACCACCCATACCTGCCAATCACACCGTGGGGATTACTAAATCGACCCTCCATCCGCTACACATCCTCAAAGGCAGTCACTGCAGTCAACTGCACATCGCCCTTATAATCGTGGCATAGCCACCAGATAATGTGACAGAGTCACCAGATTCATAATATGTGACATAAGTCACCGAATAATGTGGTAAAAACCACCGGAACACTTCCCCTTATCATTTCACCCATTATGCCCATGCAACATTCATATTATTCAAATATCATGCAATGTACCTTACCCCAAAGTCATAACGAAATTACACATATTTCCATATCAATGCATATAAGCATTATTAACTGAGAGTTAAGGGTAACGTACCTGAATGCACTGTACCATTGAATGGCACCCTTAGCCATGTTACTCGTATTTTTTTTAACACACATTTAACAGTAACGCTATTAATCTATCGGGAAATTAATGTAGGGCTACACACCTGATAACACTGAGAACAATGCTTTCGATCCTGACACTCCTCCTTTATCTCTGTCGAACCCTTCCTATAACATCACAGTTAGAATCGACTAACACTTAAAAGGTATAGCCTTTGGTCGAATACTCTAACCCACTTACATTGCTTGATTAAGTCCCGGAATCTATCATCTGCCCTTGAAGGTTGCCGAAATCCCTACATGACTTTTGTTAGATTCGGCTTTATTACATAAAACCTATAAAAGTGGCCCTTGGCCGAATGTTATATCCTGCTTACCTCGAATATCCAAATCCTAAAAAATTACCTTTCAATCGTCGACTGTAAGAATCCTGAAAGATCTCCTTCATGGTTTTGGCTAAAAGAGAATAAGAGGGATTAGATTCCTAGATTTTGGCTAACCAAAAGAAAAAGGAAAAGAAACCGAATGATAGTTAACCCTTACCACAATGTTGAGATCGATTGCACCCTTGCTTGGAAACACAGAGAAATTCGGCCACAGGGAAAAAAGGGTATTCGACTTTGAGAGTTAAAATGGAAAAAAGGATCGATTTCGAATCAATAATGGAATGATGATAGGATTTAGCCTTTGATGCTACTGGACAAGTCGACTTCAAAGAGTAATGATGCAATGGGACTTTCGACTTTTGAAGAATCATGACAAGAAAAAGAGAAGAAGAAAATAGAAGAAGAAAGTGACCTTAATGGTCTTCTTGAATTCGGCTAATGCTAAAAGGTTTTGAAAGTTCTCTGACTACTACTTTCGGCACAAAACTAGGGAAAGAAAAGAGAACCAAAATGCACTTATAACCCCTTAAGCAATTTCGGCACTTAGCTCCCCTATGCATGACCGAATATGCCCCCTCCAAAGTCCCTTTGCCGGCCAACTCTTCCCCTCTTCTCAAATCCCTTCTTTTCCTCCTACTTTTCCTCTCCACCTCTCATTCAAAGAGTTTGAATGAGTCCACCTCTCATCCACTCTCTTAGCCGCATATTCAAATGGATTTGACTTGGACTTTCACTCATCCATTCAGAGTCCTTGTGCCGTCCACCACTGCACCTCCTTTCCGAAAAATAAAAGCTCCAAAATGCCACCTGCGTTACTCGAACCTAGGCCTCTTCACACTCCCTGAGGCGTCACTCTCATGTGCTTTAAGTGGCACCTCCCTTGCCACTTTACCAGCTCAGTTCTTGTGTCCTAGTCGACATACTAAACTCCTTAAGGCCTAGCTCCCTTAACTCCCTTTTCAATGCTCAAAAAAATCAAATATTTTCTAAAGCTTCTACCTACACCCCAAGGTTCCCGAATCCCCCAAAACACATACAAATCATACACAAGCATGCCACTACATGCATTTAAGTTAAAATGCATAACCCTTAAATCCCGGATATTACAAGAATAGAGAAAGTTCAAAGGACTAAATAAGCAATTAAACCATAAATTGACATGTGTGTGCTAAAAATAATTCCCATGTGTATAAATAATATACATATATTAGTAATTATTATATATTTACTTATAATTTAAGTAAATATTATTTTATTATTATATTATTTTAATTAAATAAAGTAAATAAATTAAATTAAATTATGACAATTGTGTGGTAATAATAATGTAAATGTGTAATAAATACATATATACATTTGTAATACATATATGTATTTACTTATTATTTAAGTAATATATAATATAATATAATATAATATAATATAACTAAACATAAAACAAATAAACTAAAAAAAAAAAAACAAAAGATAGATAAAGGAACAGAGAGTGAAACGAAATAGGAAAGAAAGGAAGGAGAAAAGAAAGAAAAGGGAAATTTAGGGTTTCAAGTTCAAAGGTTTAATTGGTAAGTCAGTTTATCCCATTTTATTGAGAATTTGATGTTTTTGGAATCCTAGAGGCAAATACTATTTGATTTATGTTGAAATTTTGAAAGATAGTAGATTTTCAGATGTTATTCATGTTGAACAATTTGAAGAATTAGGGGTTAAATTGATAGAATTTCGAGTTAGAAGTGAAATAGGGATTGAATTGTAAAATAAATCATAAGTTTTGAATAGTAGGGACTTAATTGAAAGAATTTCAAAATTAGAGTTTTATGGTGAAATTAGAGAGTTGAAATTAGTCTAAAGTGGGATTTGAATGAAAATATGAGATTTATTTTGGAAAAATAAAGTTGGTCTAAATTTAGAGATTAAATTGAAATTTGAGTTAAAGTTGAATACGAATTGAAATATTCAATGTGAAATTGTGTGTATTGATGATATTTAATTGTTTTAAATTTTCGTAGCTAACATTGTGCCGGAGACCCTGGCTACGAAAGGAAAAGAGAAAGTCGATGAGTAGTGATTTAGAAATTACGGTTTGTATTTCTATAATCCGAATTTAATAATTAATTGTTGAATTATTACTTAATATGTAACACCCCAAACCTGGCCTAGAAGTTTAGACCGAATTTTGGATGTCACATTGATCATCGAAGTGATCGTAGGTAAATTTTCACAAAACAGTTTCATGTTGATTCGTAATACTTAATCGTTTTAAAACTAGTGAGTGGAATTACAGTTAGGTTGAACATATATCCGAATTTAAATAACGAATAAACTTAGAAACTAAATTTGCACCATTGCTTTATAAAATCTTACAGTTTAAAAAAAACCGAATAATAAAAAAGAAACTGAAAAGTTACAAACTAATAATAATCTATTTCCACCGAGACTGCCCGAGACCTCTGCATACCGAGTCCAGCGCCATAATTCAGAAAGGGTACTTGAAAGAAACACTAAGAGGGGGTGAGATACTCGAGCTCAGTGTGAGTCAGAAATAAGTCTAAAACAGAGATACAGAAATCATAACAGTAGCACAGTAGATTCTCAGTTACTCACAGAGTCAAAATGCACTCTTGGGACTAATGTACCAATAGAACTTATCAACCAAAGCACATCAAATTCACTCAAGTACTCAGCTTAAATGCCCATCAGACAAACAGGTTACAAACAACTAGTCTTGCAGTCAGAACACACAGATCGATGTAGATGAAATGCAGTCAGATAAATATAACCCACCCATCCAGCCAATGCACCTCTCCGTCCCCCGATCACACCTCATAAGAGCTGTTAAAGCTCATCTAACCAATCACAACAACTAGGCCCTTGAAAGGCCAATCCAACCCTGCACTACGTATATGTGGACTCATCCACTCAGATAATAATACGCAGCAAGGCTAGCGTATGTCTTTGACATGTAATACTGAGACCGCATGACAGCCATATCAGATAATGGTATGTAGCATAGCGGACATATGTATAGTACAGTGCAATGCTGTAATTCGCTGTATAGTCATGTTGCAATTACATTGTGTAGCAGCCTAATTTAGGGCCTAGTCGGAACAGTGGTGAGACCACAAATTCGACATAAGAAAATTTATTTTTATTACATTTTTATGGTCTACGATTTCACGAAATGATTTCGTGAAAATTTTGTTCGAAAATTTTGACGTTTGGGCACTCAATTTAGTCAAATGGACTAAATTGTAAAAAGTACAAAAGTTTAGTTCTACATGCTACAAGTGTCCAATTGTTATGAAATTTTAAATTGGAGGTATTTATATGGTAATTAGACCATTTTTTAAGTTGGTGGACAAAAATTGACATGGTTAGGCATGTTTCCAAAGTTTTTCATTAAGGACATTTTGGTCATTTAGTTATTAAAATGAATTAAAAACAAAATTAAAAGACAATTTTGGTCCATCTTCAACCCCTTGGCCGAAACTTGCACGGAGAAACCATGTCTAGGGTTTTTCAAGCTTCCAAGCTCGATTGTAAGTCCGTTCTAGCCCCGTTTTTAATGATTTTTATGTTTTTAAAATCCTCGTAACAAGATCTATCTATTTCTACCACTAATTTGAGATATGGTTAAAGTCTAGGGTTTTGACCCATGATGAATATGTGTGTATTTTGATGTTTAATGGTAGAAAATACATGTTTATGGTTAGAGAAATGACTTTTACTATGTAATTTTCGGTGAAAATGCCCAAAAGGACTAATTTGTAAAAGTTATAAAATGTCATAAAAGTGTGTTTTAATTGAAATTGTGGGCTGTTATAGTTATGAAAATGATTCGTCTAGGCTTAAAGTGCAAATAAATTGAACGAAAATCATTTTACGAGCCTAGGGAAAAAGTGTAAATATGATAAAGTTTAGGTGTAACACCCCAAACCCGCCCAAACACCCCGACCGGATCTGGCATGTCACTAAGAAGTTTTTGTAAAACATGTTGCAAAGTTTTTTTAAAAAACATAGTTTAAACATTTATACGAGAAAACTTAATAATTTGATAATTTGTAAAAGAAATAAATTTTAATTAATGCCTTAATGAATAAAAACTGAAATTTTGCCTCTGAGTTTTATTATTTAAACACATGCCTTAGTTCTAATTAATCATAAAATGTAAGCGTATGAAAACCCGAAAATGGAAACATAAAACCAATAAACCATAGCCAGTGGCCTTATTACAATAAAATATAAAACCAAATAAATTGAAAATATTAGGGAAAATAATTAAAAAAGCATCCTTTATTGAGTCGAAATAAATCCATGCATGGCCACCTTGCGCTCCTTTCAAATTTTGGTTCGATGCACTAAGTGCTACACGAAAAATGTTAAACAACGGGTGAGTCACAAGACTCGATGTGCAATCCCTCTTGAACCATCGACCGGGCCTTAGCCCCACGTAACAAAATAATGTAATATCACATATCGTAATTAAGCAAAGCCCATCCCAATCCTAGATCCATCCGCTACACACCTCCCTTACCCCTTAATCACACCAATGGGGATTTCTACAATCACCCTCACCACTATACACCACCGATGGCGGTCATCTGCGATTAGCTTTCATCGTCGAGTTGTGACATAGTCACCGTAAGCATTATGGAAGAGCAACTACAATAGATCGTGGCAGAGCCACTACAACAGAACACTTCCCTTTCATATACATCAATCGCCCAACCCCGAGCAAACATAGAAAATGGCATGCATGTATATCATGTCAACTCAATAGAATCATTTTACTTAAAGAAAATCACAGAAATCACTAACCTGATGAGTCGCCCTTTACCCTCTACGGGTTTTCAACAGTCATGCCGGGATTTTAGCATTTAACAGAATATAAATAGATTTACATATATACTAACAGACAACAGAGATGGTGTGAGAAATTACACACCTGATTACGCTCAATGCTATACTACAGAGGTCGACGCTCTCTCTCTAGCCAGAATCACGACTATCAGACCACTATTTTGCCGATCAAAACTCACTACAAGAGATTGATTTGAATAACTACTCGACAGGGTTAGATGTCATATTAGAGATAAATCGGTTTAATAAAACGACAAAGATAAATCTCCTTACCTAAATCGATTAAATCCCGAAAGTAGTATGATTCACGTGCTACCGATTTTGAAACCTAGGCAATTAGATCTCCTTCAAATCTCAGAATACTGTCCATGAAAGAAAACACGAGATTAGTCAACTATTTAGCCATTCGGCTATGGTTTCCAAAAGCCAGAAAAGATTGAAAGAATACACAAATCAACATTTACCTCTACAGATGGTTTCGGCTACCCCCTTGCAGGAAGATTCAGCAATCACAGAAGAAGATTGAACCGTAGAAGATTAGAGATCTAGGAATTTTTGGCTTCAACCCGGAGATGATGATTCGGCTATAGAGGTCACTTCGGGAAAAGAGAATGAATAGAGTGATGCTGAGACTTAAAGAGTTCGGCTAAAGTATTTGAAAGAGAAGAGAAAGCAATTAGCAGAGGTTCGATAATTAATAAGACTTTAGAGGGTTTCGGCTAGAAGGAAAAAAAATAAAGTGGATAGGGAGAATGCAGTGGTGATTTCGACAGAAAAGAAAAAGATGACTAGAACTCAGTAAACAAATTTTTGGCACACCCCTTGCCTATACTAAACAAATTCTCCCCCCTCTCCTGTGTTTGATTTTCAGCCAACACCAGCCTCTTTGATAGATCCTCATCCCATCCATTATCTTTATCAAAACACCCAACCAAAAGTGTCCTATATCACACCACTTCCTCCCTCCTTTATCAGAATAGTATCACATATTTTAAAACATTAAAAACCCCTATTCTCTAGCCTTGATGCCGTCCCCCCTTACTCCCTTTTAAGTGCCAAAATTAGCCCAAAAGCTTGGGCTCCAAGCAACCAACCTTGGGCCCTCTCCATCCACTAGTGACGCCACCCTCTGCTCTTTTGTAGCGCTGGCTAACTTTGGGCCACAAGCCCACTTTGCTACTTTTAAACACAGATACCTACCTTTAAACCCTATAGTGCCCCAATAGAAAATTAACCAAGGCCTCAACCTGAGCCCAATTTGCACCTCTAATTCTCAAACTAACACATTAAACCTACAACACACAAAATGCACAGGCCCACCAATTCAAGATGTTACATTAGGGACAAAAAAGTAATTTTTCCAAATATGATTTTTGGGCTGAGTTGATTAGTATAACGATTAAATAAGTTAAATGTTATGTTTTAGATCAAGAAAAACAAGTTTCATATCTAGATAGGAAAAACAAGTAATTGACGAATAAGTCTTTTTCACCGATCTTGCTTTTGAGGTAAGTTCGTATGTTGATAAATGTTGTTGATTTGTGTTAATTAAGCACCATTATCATAAATTTGATTAAATTGTGGAAATTTCAGTAAATGTTTGAATTTAGTAAAAATACAGGATCGATTACGATCGTTGCATAGTGAAATATGAATTGACAATAAAAGACCATGGTTAAACCATGGCATTGTGCTAAGTGAAATAAGTGATCCGAGTGTTGGTCAGTACATTCTTCCGGTGGCTGAGTTATTTGGCATGTGTTACGGATACTCGACAACTTGTGTGAGCAGCACCTTATAGCTCGTCATGACTGACAGCTTGTGTGAGTAGACCCGAGATTTGTGACTATGTGAAATGGGTGCTGGTCTTATAAGTTCTACCAATGGCTGGGTAATTCGGCATGTGTTGCGGATACTTGACAGCTTGTGTGAGAAACACTGAGTAGTTACGTAATGACCGACATCTTGTGTGAGCAGACTCGTGAATGTGAATAGCTCGAGAGTGAGCTCCTATGTGATATGTGATAAGTGGTGGCTTTGGCTACATATCAGTGGTATCTTTGGCTACATGTAAGTGTGGCA
The DNA here is from genome assembly GCA_025506655.1 of Gossypium rotundifolium. NCBI lineage: Eukaryota > Viridiplantae > Streptophyta > Magnoliopsida > Malvales > Malvaceae > Gossypium > Gossypium rotundifolium. Next base: position 56,670,454 of record CP106725.1, read on the forward strand.
CTATGTGCAAGACTTTTGAGTATCCTTTAGCATTCCACATGGTCCAACAGGTAGTTCAACGAAATAGTAAAGTGTGAAAGCATGTGGGTATGTTGTGAATTGGCACAGGTATGTATGTGAATCTCCTAAAGAAGAAGATCAATATGTGACGAAATATTATTAATGATGTGAATGAGTTGGTATGAATGTGTTTGGTTCATATGAACATTAAAATGAATTAATTTGTGAAATTCATATCTAGTGTATAAAAGGAATCATGAAAGAGTAAATTTGGCAACAACAGTTTTGGACAGCAACAGTTGTGTGACTTTGAAAAATCACCAAAAATGGTGGAAATCGAATTAGAGGCTAAATAAGATATGAAATTAAAGCTTATCAAGTCTATTTTCACATAGAAGAAACAGTGTAACAAAAGAATTTCATATTATGAGATATTTGAATTTTTGTGAGATAGAGTTAGAATGATTTCGGAATCCCCTGTTCTGACTTGGGAAAATAGTTAAAAATTGTAAAAAAGTAATTATGGGTTATAATTTACATGCATAAAATCCTTAATGAGTCTACTTAATAAAAAAAATGGAAAAATCATCCAAATCCCATACGAGGAGATAATTAATTTTTAGTGAAGAGGGGTCGGAACTGTCAGATAGTAGAACAGGGGTGACTTTCATAAATAAACTATACTTATTGGCTAAACTAAAAATTCTGAAAATTTTATGGTAATAATATATGTAAGTCTAGTTTCAGAAAAAAATAACGGATCTTAATTTGGAGTTCCATAACTCAAGATATAAATAATTTAGTGACTGTGAGTAGATAGCTTAAGATGAACATAAGTAAATAGTGAAATTTTGTGCAATTATGATTGTATTACCTTGAGAACATATTGTGAGAATTGGTGAAAACATGTTAATAAATTGCTTATTATTTTCATATGGGTTTACTAAGCTATATAGCTTACCCCCTTCCTTTCCTTTTTCCTATAGTGTCACAGAGGCTAGCTAGGGTTAGAGATCGTCGGAGATTCTATCACACTATCAAGCTTTTGACTGGTATCAATGCCTTCAAGTAATTTAAGTTTATGGCATGTATAGGGACTTATTCATTTTGTGTATGTGTTATTATGTTTTGGCCAAATGTATTGGCTTGTAATGGTTAAAGGTTATTGTAGTATGTAGCCATGCTAATTGGCTTATATTGGGTAATTGATTGTAAGCTTATATATATTATTTATATGCCAATGTCTAGTGATGTGAGCTGTGTTTGCATGATGCATGATGAGTTGTGGGTTATGGCCTAAATACCTAATGGTTGAATGTTCTAGTAGTCTTGATGTCGAATGGCTAAGTTTGGCTCAATGGTATGGTATGATAATTAGATATAATTACGCATGTATAAGAGTTGTTGAGGATGCATATTGAGTGTGACCCTGTTTTGAAGAAAAATTTTCCAAGTGTTGTGAAATTTTCCAAAGTTCTCGGTTTAGTCTCGAACCGCTTGCAAAGCATGTTTTGGGCCTTGTAGGTCCATATTAGGGACTCTATGATTGAATATGAAAAGTTTTAAATTTGGATAGAAATTTGTTACTCGAAAATGATCGGTTATAGGTGATTAAGTCCAATAATGCCTCGTACCCTATTTCAGCGACGTATACGGGCAAGGGGTGTTACACATTGCCAGATCAGACAATAGTACGTAGCATAGCTAACGTACGTATGGTACAGTGCGATGCAGTAAACTACTATATTAGTTATTTGCAGTTAAACTGCTAGTTTAGATAAAGGTACACAGCAAAGCTGACGTACATACAGTACAATCTTCCTTCTCTTCACAACCCAACCCAAAATAGTTTATTCAAGTGCATGTCTGCATCCAAGCTCACGAGCGTAGAGCGATTCTGTGATCGGTCAAAGTAAGCGGATAACAACACACTCCATAGACCAGATCCAGACTCACACATCACACACAATCATCACATATATCAAGTCATGTACACCCTCAATAAACTTAGCTAAGGGTCGGAGCACACACAAATTCATTTTCGGGTCAGGAACGCACTTGAAACCAATATAAGTGTCTTAAGACCACACGCCCGCATGCCCTGGCCGTGTGGTAATGCTTAGATCATGTGGAAGATCAAAAGCCTGTGTGAGGAGGGACACACGGTTGTGTGATAGAGGCACAAACCCGTGTGAACAGAGGCATATGGTTGTGTGACTAAGGTGCATGCCCGTGTAGACTAGGGACATGGTCGTGGGGATAGGCCGTGTAACTCTCTGGCCATTTACACTAAATTTGAGTACATGGCTAACACGACCGGTGATGGTCTCACATGCCCATGTGACCACCAGACACGGCCGTGTGTCCCGAAACACACACCCGTGTGGAATCCCTAAATCCCTAAATTAGCCACACAGCCGTGTGGCATCAAATCGCTCAAATCCTAATCCTCAAACTCACATGCCTGTGTACCCAAGGGACACGGCCGTGTGAAAAACGATAAAATCCCCAAGTCAGCCACACAGCCGTGCGGCCAGGTCGTGTGACCCCCAAATCAGCCCGAAGACCCTAATTACCAATTCCACAAGGCCGTGTGTATATGCACATGTCTGTGTGGCCGCTACAGTGGTCATGAAACCACCCCTAAACAGCTTGAAAAACCAAGTTTTCTTATCACTAATGCAACCTCATGTCACGCCACTTCCAAAACCAACCCCAACACACTATCCTCCAAACGATTTCAATCAACACGAACCTAACATGACCAATTACCAACATACTAAAGAATTGCCAAATTTCATAGTTTGCAAATAAAATAATAAAAAGAGAAGTTTCGAATCCCACACCTATTGCGACGATGGAGATGCAAAATTTCTAGATATCTACGCAGTAAAAACCAGTTTCCCAAGCACAAGAAAGAAAATAAGGAAAAGCCCTAAAAAGAAGAAGAAAAGAAACATCCAAGAAAAAGAAAAAAAAAGAAAATAAAACTAAAAATAATAAAAGAAAATAATAATAATAAAAACTTAAAAATAAAACCACAATAAATAATTAAAATACTAATTTAAAACTAAACAAAATAAAACTTAATAAAAGGTTCCCAGAATGCGTACACATCGACTTGAACCCAGAACCCAAAGGTTCACTACACTCATCCAACCACTAGACCAGCAGGCCCATTCTAACACCCAAACACACCACTAAACACATAAGCACGCCCAGCACTCAGACCCTAACCATCATAGCCCAAAACTTCTAACCCCCAAAATTTAGGGCGTTACATAATATGTATGGTAAGTGTATTAAAGTGAGTATTGATATTTATTTTGTCAATTGATTTCATGTACATATGTGAATATTTGAATTGGAATGAATATTGGTTGAAATTGAAAAGTGAATTTAATTATTAATTGTTGTATTTTGATTAAATATTATAGTAAGTAATTAAGGTGATAATTATTTGTATTGTGTTTTACAATTAAAATGGATTGATTGGGAATGTGATGAAATAGATATGAATATGTGATTATTGTGGAATTTGAATATTTGTTATTGAAAAGTGAATTGAATTGTATTAGATTATGAATTTATGTGATTAATTAAAATGTGTATTGATTGGAAACTGAAAAGTGAATTGAATACCCCATTCACTGTATCGGGCTGAGTTGGATATAGTTGGCATGCCATAAGATTGAAAGTGTTCAAGGATACTTTGACCTTGAGTCGATGAGGCACTGTAAGTGTCATATTATTACTTTGGATAATTTCGATGAGGTACTGAGTATCGTACTGTTTTACTTCGGCTTGGCCGATGAGGCACTGAGTGTCGTACTGGTGTGTTTTGGTTGGATCCATGTATCCGTCAAAGTTTGAGTCTTGTTAATAGGGGTAAACAAATTATTTGGCCAATTGGTTGATAATGAATGATATTGAATATGGATTGAAATGGACAATGAAATGAAATATGCAATTGAAATGCATGGAATTGCATGAATCAGGGATTCATGAAATGGATATTGGTTTGAAATTAAATGGTGTATCCTATTGAGAAAAGCTATTGAATAGAAATTATGAAATTGAAATAGTATGATATGAGAATTGGAAATGTTATGAATGATGCATTTAAGAAATTGATTATTTGTTGAATGATTTTGTTTATATGTGATTATATAAATAAATATTATAAATTCTTGTTTAATAAAATATTTGAATTATAGAAATACCACTGAGTTTTATACTTAGCGTACGATTTGTTTCTGTGAGCAGGTTAGATTAAAGTCAAATTGTCGAATCAACATCCAAGGCTGATCCTGAACTCATTATGGTGAAGTACATTTCTTTTTGGTAAATGGCATGTACCTAGGATGTTATGTTTGTTGTTTTGGAAAATGGTTGTATATGATGTTATATGTGAATGATTATACATTGCTCGTATTTGATCTGTAATGTCAAGTAATGCTTCGTAACCCTATTTTGACGACGAATAAGGGTTAAGGGGTATTACATTTAGTGGTATTAGAGCTATTTAGGTTTAGCCGATTCTTAGAGTAAATCGAGCTCAAAATTGAGTCTAAAGGTACATGCCATAATTGAGTCAGGATTGGATAATAATATATTTGTTTGTTTCTATTTTATAGTTAAAGATGTCAGATGAATATATTGAAGATACTGATCAAGAAATGTATACTGGAGATGATGAATCATATGAAAGAGATGAACCTGAGTCAGTAACACCCAGCGTAAATCCAGTAAGAAACCAACCACCTAATGTTGAAAGAGATAAATACTAGAGAGAGATGATTCGCAGTTACATAGGGTTATAGTTGATGTCCTTCAACGAGTAGCAGGAACTGCATCTGCTACAACATTTGCTCCTCCTACCCGGCAAACCCCGATAAAAGAACTGCATAAGTATGGTGCTATTGAATTTCTAGGCTTAAAAAGGGGTTGATCTGTTTACAGTTGAGAATTGGATTGAAGCTATAAAAATAATTTTTCAGCAACTTGAATGTACTCCCCTAGAAAGTTTATTGTGTGATGTTTCTTTACTCCAAGGGGAAAACCTATGTTTGTTGGGAATCGGTAACTCGACATGTACCGACGGAACAGGTAAACTGGGATTTCTTTCAAAGAGAATTTTAGAAGAAATATATTAGTGATTTTATATTGTTTTAAAAAGAAGTTTATTGTTCAAAGTGAAAATGAGAATAAGATTGAAGTAAATGGTATTCAAACCAGTGGGTCGACTTGTAATATTTCAGTGATTCAGGTTAATAAACTTCTTTATCAAGGTTGTGCAACTTTTCTGGCAATGTTATTAACTCAGATTCTGTTGAAAGTCAATGCAGTAAGATTCAAACTATTTGTGAATTTCCTGATGTATTTCCTGAAGAGTTACTGGGATTACCACCAGATCGAGAAGTTGAATTTGCAATTAAAGTTATCCTAGTACAGCTCCGGTGTCAATACCACCATATCGTATGTCATCTACAGAGTTGAAAGAATTAAAGGTGCAATTGTATGATTTACTGGATTGAGGATTTATACGTCCGAGTACTTCACCTTGGGGAGCCCCAATACTATTTGTTAAAAAGAAAGATGGTTCGATACGACTATGTATTGATTATCGATAACTGAATAAGGTGACGATCAAGAACCAATATATATTACCCCATATAGATGATTTATTTGATCAGTTGAAAGGAGCTTCTATATTTTCAAAGATTGATTTGAGATTAGGTTATTATTAGTTGAAGGTGAAAGAAAGTGATGTACCGAAGACGGCATTTCGTATACGGTATGGTCATTATGAATTTTTAGTAATGCCTTTTTGGATTGACAAATTCTCCAATTGCTTTTATGGATCTTCTGAACCGTATTTTCCAACCATATCTAGATCAGTTTTTGGTGGTTTTCATTGATGATATTATGGTCTACTCAAAATTTGAATCTAAACATGAGCAACATCTTAGAATTGTTTTGCAAATATTAAGAAAAAAAAGTTATATGCGAAGCTTAGTAGATGTGAATTCTGGTTATCAGAGGTTGTATTTTTGGGACACGTTGTTTCAGCAGATGGAATTAAATTTGATCCGAAGAAGATTGAAGTGATTGTTTAGTGGAAAACACCGAGAAATGTATCAGAGGTTCATAGTTTTCTTGGTTTGGCTGGTCATTATCAAAGATTTGTAAATGGATTTTCAAAGATAGCGTTGCCAATGACAAAGTTACTACACAAAAATGTTCAGTTTGTCTGGGATGATCAATGTCATGAAAGTTTTGAGAAATTGAAGCAAATATTGACTAAAGCACCGATTTTGACTTTGCCAGAGTCGAGAAAGGATTTTGTCATTTATAGTGATGCTTCCTTGAATGGACTCGGGTGTGTTTTGATACAGGATAGAATCGTGATAGCATATGCATCTCATTAATTGCAACCACATGAATGTAACTATCCAACACATGATTTGGAAGTAGCTGCCGTGATTTTTTCTTTAAAAATATGGAGACATTACTTGTATGGTGAGAAATGTTATATTTATACCGATTATAAAAGTTTCAAGTATCTTTTATCTCAAAAGAAGTTAAATTTGAGAAAACATCGGTGGATAGAACTTTTAAAGGATTATGATTGTGTTATTGATTATCATCCTGGTAAAGCTAATGTTGTAGCTGATGCATTGAGTAGAAAAGTAGCTATTGAATTACGAGCAATGTTTGTGCAGCTTAGTATCAATGATGATGGAAGTCTGTTGGCTGAATTAAGAGTTAAATTAGTAATGTTTGATCAGATCAAGTCAACACAAGTAGAAGATGATAAGATAATGAAGAAGAAAGAAATGGTTCAGAATGGCACATTAAGAATTTCAGCATTAATGATCATGATTGTTTGAGATTTCATAATTGGATTTATGTACCAGATGGTTCTGAATTGAAAGAGATGATACTACGAGAAGCTCATGATAGTTCTTTTTCTTTGCATCCCGGAGGAACAAAAATGTATTGTAAGCTACATGAATCTTATTGGTGGTCAGGTATGAAAAAAGATATAGTTGATCGACTTACAAATCGGCTCATTTTATAGCAATTAGGGGTGAGCAAAATCCAATTCGATTCGAAAAACTTGATAAAATTTTCAAATTTTGAATTGAATAGTTCGAGTTATTTGATTTAATCAAGTTATTTTGATCAACTCGAATAAGAAATTAAGTTTTTTGGTTTAACTCAAATATGACTTACACAATTCGAGTTATCCAAAAATCCGAATAAGAAAAGGCAAAACTACGCCATTTTGATAAATATTTACTTTTTCTAAAGTTAAAAGTCAAAACCATTAAGTTAAAAGGCAAAAATATGTTGTTTTTTTTTTTTGATAAATTATTACTCATTAAGTTAAAAGGCAAAACCATTATATTGTTTATGTAGTTAAATAATTTTATACTTTGTTTACTAGTTAAATAATCGGTTTATGTAAACGCAATATTGAGTATAAATAATAGGATTAGTTAACTCGACTCAAAATTTTTTGACTCGATTTAATCCGATTCGAAAAAATTCAAATTGAGTTCAGTTGCTAAAATAAGATTCGTCAACTTGACTAACTCGAAATTTTTTAACTCGATTCGATCCGATTCGAAAAAATTCAAATTGAGTTCAGTTGATAAATTTTTTGACTCGACTCGATCGAATACTCACCTCTAATAGCAGTTAGAACTGATTGGTCACTCTAGAAACTTGCTGAAGTTTATATTCGGGAAATTATGAGATTGCATGGTATTCTTATATCGATAGTTTCTGATCAAGATCTGTGATTTACATCGAGATTTTGGAGGCAATTGCTACTACTTGGTACTCAACTTAACTTTAGCATAGCTTTTCATCCACAGACCGATGGACAATCAGAGCGAGTTATTCAAATTTTTGAAGAAATGCTTCGAGCTTGTGTTATTGATTTTGAATCAGGTTGGGAACATTATTTACCGTTAGCTAAATTTGTATATAATAATAGTTTCCAATCAAGTATTCAAATGGCTCTGTATGAAACTTTATATGGTCGTAGATGTCAATCACCTGTGTGTTGGATGGAATTGAATGAAAGAAAGATGATTGGGCCGGAATTAATTCAAGAAACGGAGGACACTGTTAAGAAGATTCAAGACAGACTGAAAGCTATTTTTGACATATAGAAATCATATGCAGACTTGAAATGCAAGACATTGAGTATTCTGTCGGAGATAAGGTATTTCTCAAAGTTTTGCCTTGGAAGAAAATTTTGAGATTTGATCGAAAGGGGAAATTTAGTCCTCGTTTTATTGGGTCGTATGAAATTGTGGAAAGAGTTGGGCCAGTTGCCTATCATTTAGCTTTTCCTCCAGAACTATAGAAGATTCACGATAATTTTCATGTTTCAATGCTTAAAAGGTACAGATCAGATGTAACATCCCGAATTAATAGGCTTATGCATTTAATGTGTAGACATGGTTAATGTGTTAAGTTGAGTATTAGAGGTTCAAAATGGGCTGAGGCCTCAATTAAATTTTTTGTTGGGGCACTACAGGGTTTAAAGGTAGGTATTTGTGTTTAAAATTTCAAAATGGGCTTGTGGCCCAAAGTTAGGTGGCGCTACAAAGGAGCAGAGGGTGGTGTCACTAGTGGATGGAGAGGGGCCCAAGGTTGGCTGCTTGGAGCCCAAGCTTTGGAACAATTTTGGCACTTAAAACGAAGCAAGGGGGACGGCATCAAGGCTAGAATTTAGGGGATTTTAATGTTTTAAAATATGTAGATATTATGCTGATAAAGGAAGGAGGAGTTGGTGCTAATTAGGCCTCTTTTGGAGGAGTTAATAGATTAAGATAAGGAAGAAATATAGGATCTATCATTTGGTTATAGAGTTGGCCGAAAATCAAACACAGGAGACGGGGAGAATTGATTTAGTATGGCAAGGGGTGTGCCGAAAATTTGAAGGCTATCTCATTTGTTTTCTTTTCTCATCTTTTCTCTTCCAAAAGCCGAAAATCACCACCTCCCTCACCCTTTTTTTTTCTTTGAAATTCCCTTTTAGCCGAATCTTTTGATCCCCATTGTTATTCTTCTCCCATTCACTAAAAGCCAAAACTATGCTCTTGTTTGATCTTATAGCTGAAATTTCTAAGTCTTAACATCATTCCATTCGGTTCCTTTTCCCGAAGAGTTCATCATAGCTAAACCCCTATTCTATAATTTGGTAAGTTCTTTGTTATTTCCTGTTTTCTTTTCTTTTCTCCTTTTTGGCAGAATAGTCTCTTAAACCTTGTTAAGTGGTTCTATTCTTCTTCTCTTAAAAGCCAATCTTCTTCTTTGTGGTCGCTTGTCTTTGAACCTCGAAGATAGTCGAAGGTAAGTGGTTGGTATGGTTGGCCGATTGGTGAAGGAGGGACCCATATCCCCTGTTGGCCGAAAGGTCATCTCCTCTAATCTAAATCTCTTTTAGATCGAATCTCATTTGGTTTCGGTATAGGTGTGCAATCAACGTTTCAATCCAAGTCTGCCAACTTTGGGATTTAATCGATTTAGTGAGTTTTGTCTGGCAAAATAGTGGTCTGATAGTAGCGATTCCGGCGAGAGAGAGCGTCAACCTTGGTAGTATAGCGTTGAGCGTAATCAGGTGTGTAATTTCTCACACCATCTCTGTTTTCTGTTAGTATATATATAAAGTCTGTTTATATTCTATTAAATGCCAAAATCTCGGCATGACTGTTGAAAACCCGTGGAGGGTAAGGGTGACTCATCAGGTTAGTGATTTCTATGATTTTCTTTAAGTAAAATGATTCTGTTGAGTTGACATGATATACATGCATGCCGTTTACTATGTTTGCTCGAGGTTGGGAGATTGATGTTTATGAAAGGGGAAGTGTTCTGTTGTAGTGGCTCTGCCACGATCTGTTCTGGTGACTATGTCACAAATCTGACGATGAGCAGCTAACTACAGCATGACTGCCATCGGTGGTGTGTAGCGGTAAGGGTGATTGTAGAAATCCCCGTTTGTGTGATTGAAAAGTAAGGGTGGTGTGTAGCGGATGGATCTAGGATTGGGATGGGCTTTGCTTAATTCTGATATGTGATATTCTATTTTTTTGTTCTGTGGGGCTAAGGCCCAGTCTGATGGTGCAAGAGGGATTGCACACTAAGTCTTTTGACTCACCCCGTTGTTTAACATTTTTCAGGTAGCACTTAGTGCATCAGACCGGGCTGGAAAGGAGCACAAGGTTGCCATGCATGGATTTATTTCAACTTAATAAAGGATGTTGTTTTAATTATTTTCACTAATATTTTCAATTTGTTTGGTTTTATATTTTATTGTAATAAGGCCACTGGCTGTGGTTTATTGGTTTTATGTTTTCATTTTCGGGTTTTCATACAGTTAGACTTTATGATTAATTGAAACTAAGGCATGTGTTCAAGTAATAAAACTCAGAGGCAAAATTGCGGCTTTTACTCATTAAGGCATTAATTAAAATTTTTTCTTTTACAAATTATCAAATTATTAAGTTTTCCCGTATAAATGTTTAAACCATGCTTTTCGAAAAAAATGCGACATGTTTTATGAAATCTTCTTAGTGACATGCCAGATTTGGTCGGGGTGTTTGGGCCAGGTTTGGGGTGTTACAAATTGGTATCAGAGCCCGGTTCAAAACTCGACTTTGGGGTTTTGGGCTCAAAATGTTTTCTAAAGATGGGTTTTGGAAACATGCATGTTTATAAATAATACAGGATGGTTTTCTCGGCATGGCACCTGCGTCTCCGGCCCAAGTCTACCAGGTAAGTAATCTGAACTCACTGTGTGATATATGTATGTAGGCTTTATGAGACATAGATTATCTTAATTAAGACTTGATGGACTTTAGGCTTAGCTTAAGCAACTTCTTAACTCTCATAAGACTTAATCTAATTAAACCTGTCTGTGGACAAGTCACAAGGTTAGGGTGTGGCAATAGGCATACGCATGCCTAGGATTGGATCCAGGGAGAGCTTTGTACTTAAGCGGTCCTAGCGACTCACCTTCTCTTTTCTGGAATCCTACCTGGTGCGTAGTGACTGTTCACCTTAGCCACGAGGACTTGTTGACGGGCCAAAGTTTCTAACTAAAACCCGAAAGGGACCAGCCATCTTATTTTCACAAAATTACTAAAGTGCTCCTAGACTTGAAAAAAAATTAAATTAAAAAAATTACCAAAATGCCTTTGGTTTGAAAAACTACCAAAATGCCATTGATTTGAAAAAAACTTCCAAAACGCCCTTGATTTGGAAATTATCAAAATTTACAAAATTACTGAAATACCTCCAGTTTGTAAAATTATCGAAATACCCTCGATTTGCAAAATTACCAAATACCCTCGAATTGCAAAATTTCCAAAATACCCCTGCTTCATGAAATTATCAAAATACCCTTATTTTGAAAAAAGTCACCAAGATACCCTATTTTGAAGAAAATTACGAAAATACCCCTGTAGAATAAAATTTTGAAAATCCCCCTAAGTGAAATGACGAAAGTACCCCTATGTGTTGAATGTGGGTTCATGGATGTTATCTGTATGTTGATTATTGAATGTATGTAGTTCCTAGAACTAGGAGGAGTAGATTTGAGACTGGAACCTGTAGACATAAATTTGAATTCAAAAGAACCACTATCAAAATGACTTTTCATAAGATTGTTCGTGGATAATCAGTGGAAAGAATTAATAATTCATAAAATTTCTAATCAGAGAAACGTCAATCGGAAGAATGAGTACAAGGGGTCGAGGACGTCTGCCACGTGGATGTGGTAAGGGTAGGATGACCGTGTTAGAACCAGTAGGGTCTGGCCATGGGTCAGGAAACAAGATGCCGGATCTGCTAGCTGTGGAGGGAGAATTTCAGGACCAGACGGCCAAAGATGATGCAGTATCTCAGGCGATGTTGTGGGTCGTTGAGAGAGTTACTGGGGTAGGTATGGGTTTAGGAGCTCAAAAATCTGTGTTTGAACGACTCCGAGCCAACGGAGCTGAGATGTTTAGGGGTGTTTCTGGCGTAGCCCCTAACACAGTTGAGTATTGGTTAGAAGCGAGTGAGCGCATAATGGATGACCTAGACTTCATGGTGGAGGAGAAGTTGAATGGGGTCGTGGCCCAGTCAGAGGAGGAAATGGGTTCGGCCAGGGTCATGGAGCACCTGGTAAGGGTGCTGGTAATGTAGATGCAAGACAGCCGAGTCTAGTTTATGCAGTTCGTCGACGGGAGGATGATGACGCACTGGATGTTATAACTGGTACGTTTCTTGTTGCTGGTAATCCATTTCTTTCTTTGATTGATATTGGATCAACCCACTCTTATGTTGCATGCTCGGTATTTGAGACTTTAAGTTTAGAATCTAAAATAATTGCTAGGAAGATGACTGTGGTTAGTCCGTTAGGACAATCTAGGATAGTGGACAAACTATTTAGGAGTGTACCTTTAGAGACTCAAGGAGTAGTGTTCGCAACTGACTTAATGGAATTACCCTTTGGGGAGTTTTACCTTATCTTGGGAATGGATTGGTTGGCTAAACATCGTGCTAAGCTAGATTGTGAGACTAAGCGCATGATGTTGAGTACCCCGGAAGGCAATAAGGTGGTTGTGCTAGGGGAAAGAAGTGATTATTTTTCCAATGTAGCATCTGCATTGAAGGCTGTTAAGATGATTTGGAAAGGATACAATGCATTTCTAGCTTTAATCAGTGCTTTGGACGCTAAGGAGGTGACTATTGGTTAGGTAAGAACAGTAAAGGATTTCGTAGACGTTTTTCCTGAGGAGTTGCTAGGGTTACCTCCAGATCGCGAAGTGGAGTTTGGAATAGAGCTACTTCTGGGTATGGCTCCGGTGTCCATTGCTCCTTACATAATGGCGTCGAAGGAGCTGGTAGAGCTCAAAGCTCAGATCTAAGAACTGTTGGATCGAGTTTTATTCGATCGAGTGTGTCTCCGTGGGGAGCGCCGGTCCTATTTGTGTAGAAGAAGGACAGACCCATGCGTATGTGTGTGGACTATCGTCAACTGAATAAGTTAACGATCAAGAACAAGTACCCGCTGTCGAGAATCGACGATCTGTTTGATCAGCTCAAAGGAGCTTCAGTTTTCTATAAGATTGATTTAAGGTCGAGTTATCATCAGTTAAAGGTAAAGGAAGGGGACATTAATAAGATGGCGTTTCGAACTCGCTACGGTCATTATGAATTTTTGGTGATGTCGTTCGGGTTAACGAATGCGCCAGTAGAATTTATGGATATGATGAATTGGGTGTTCTAACCATACCTTGATCAGTTTGTTGTGGTGTTCATTGACGATGTCCTGGTTTATTCTAAGTCCGAGGAGGAGCATGATGCACATCTTCGTGTGGTGTTGCAAGTTCTGAGGGAGAAGTAGTTGTTCGCTAAGTTCAGTAAGTGTGAGTTCTAGCTAAGGGAAGTAACTTTCTTAGGGCATGCGGTTTCTGCAGAGGGAATTAGGGTTGACCCTCGAAAGATAGAAGCTGTATTGGATTGGAAACAGTCGAAGTCTGTGGTAGAGATTCAAAGTTTCTTGGGATTGGCAGGGTACTACAGAAGGTTTGTTGAGGGGTTCTCATTAATTGCGACACCTCTAACTAAGTTGTTGAGGAAGGGAGTACCGTTTGTTTGGACCAACAAACAGCAAGAGAGCTTTGAAAAGCTGAAGAGAATTTTGATAGAAGCACCGATGTTAATTCAGCCAGAGGCTGAAAAAGAGTTTACTATCTACTGTGACGCATCACACACGGGTTTAGAATGTGTGCTGATACAAGATGGGAAGGTTGTTGCATATGCATCCCTACAGTTAAGACCACATGAATTGAATTACCCTACGCATGATTTAGAGTTGGCTGGGGTAGTGTTCACTCTGAAGATCTGGAGACACTACCTGTATGGGGAGAAGTCTGTTATTTACACCGACCATAAGAGTCTGAAGTATCTCCTTACCTAGAAAGAGTTGAATCTAAGACAACATAGGTGTATTGAACTTTTGAAGGACTATGACTGCTCAATCGAATATCATCCGGGCAAGGCGAATGTGGTGGTGGATGCGTTGAGTCAGAAGGCGATAGCAGATTTAAGGACGATGTTCACTCGTCTCAGCCTATATGAAGATGGCAGTTTGGTAGCCGAACTCCAAGTGAAATCAGTGTGGACAAGTCAGGTCAAAGAGAAGTAGCTTCTAGACGAGGTCTTGAGTGCTCGACTCCGACAAGTACAAAATGGTGAAGGAGAGGACTATAATTTGAATGGTGATGGGGTTCTGTGTTTTTGTAAGAGAATTTGTATGCCAAAGGATGTTGAGTTAAGGCAGATGATTCTGTGGGAGGCGCATAGTAGCCCATGTGCTATGCATCCTAGAGGGGTTAAGATGTATCGAGATTTACGAGAGCAATTTCGGTGGCCAGGTCTGAAGCGAGAGGTAACAGAATTCATGGGTAAATGTTTGACGTGTCAGCAGGTGAAGGCAAAACACTAGTTGCCTTCGGGGTTGTTGCAGCCGGTGAAGATTCTGCAGTGGAAATGGGAAAGAATCACGATGGATTTTGTTAGAGGGTTACCTCTTAAACCCACTAAGAAGGATTCGATTTGGGTGATTGTGGATCGGTGACAAAGTCTACTCACTTCATACCGGTTCGTGTGGATTATTCTCTGCAAAGGTTGGCTAAGCTGTACATGGCTGAGGTTGTGAGACTGCATGGTGTACCCTTGTCGATCATATCAGATAGAGACCCTAGGTTCATGTCACGATTCTGGAAGGCTCTGCATCAGGCAATGGGAACAAGGTTAGACTTTAGTACCGCTTTCCATCCGCAGACTGATGGTCAGTCTGAGAGGGTAATCCAGATCTTGAAGGATATGTTAAGAGGTTGCATCATTGATTTTGGGGTAGTTGGAAAGAGTATCTACCTTTGATAGAATTCACGTACAACAATAGCTATCAATCTAGTATTCAGATGGCGCCTCATGAAGTGTTATACGAACGGAGATGTCGTACCCCTACTTGTTGGACAAAGTTGGGTGAACATCAGGTGTTAGGTCCAGAACTAGTTTCAAAAATAGAAAAGAAAGTTAGGTTGTTTGGGCTCGATTGAAAGAAGCGTCTGATCGGCAGAAATCTTATGCGGATCTAAAATGAAAAGAATTGGAACTTGTGGTGGGTGATCAAGTTTTTCTGAAAGTCTCACCGTGGAAAAAGGTGATGAGGTTTGGTCGGAAGGGCAAGCTAAGTCCCTGATTTATTGGACCTTATCGGGTACTAGAACATGTGGGGCCAGTGGCGTATCGATTGGAGTTGCCACCAGAGTTGGAGCAGATACATGAGGTGTTTCATGTCTGAAACACCCCAAACCTGGCCCACAAGCCCTGACCGGATCTGGCATGCTCCTTAAGCAAAGCATAGTTAAGTCTCGTATGACATTTTGAAAATCGCGGTGGTTTCGAAGAAAAATAGATTCGGGTTGTTCTCAAGTTAAAAAATCAAGTTGTAATTTAATTTTGTACTAAATCGATAATTTCATTTTTCAAAAGTTACAAGTTAAAAGAAATGCCGAATTTTAGAGTTTATTCTTCTTTTTTTGTAACTTGAAAAACCGTATGTAATTGAGTTTCAAATCAATTGATGTTGTTCGTATCGTATTAGAAATTTAAAACGCAAAGAAAATTAAATAGCTAAGTAATAAGGGCCTTATTACATCAAAATGTAACCCAAAATAGATAGATATAGACTTAATAAGAAAACTAAAAATTTGAGCTGTGCATGGCTGCCTCTAAGTTCCTGCCGACCCTATCCATTCACTGAGTGCCATCCGCAAAAAGTTAGCCCACGAAGGGTGAGTCAACAGACTCAGTGTGTAACAACCATCACAGATTCTCAATCGATAAAACATATCATTTCACATATAATAATAATAGGCAATGATGCAACCCAACCCACCTAGAAATCCATCCTATACACATCACCCGTACCTACCAATCACACCGTGGGGATTACTAAATTGACCCTCCATCCGCTACACACCATCGAAGGCAGTCACTGCAGTCAACTGCACATCGCCCTTATAATGTGGCATAGCCACCAGATAATGTGACAGAGTCACCAGATTCATAATATGTGACATAGTCACCGAGATAACGTGAAAGAGTCACGAGATATTGTGGTAGGAACCACGGATCACTTCCCTTTCACATAATCACCAATATGCCCATGCAACATACAAAACATTCTATTTGTCATGCAATTTACCTTACCCCAAAATCATAATGGGAATCCACATATTTTCACATCAATGTTATTAAACATTATCTACAAATGTTAAAGGGTAACGCACGAATGCACTCGCACCATTGGATGGTACCCTTAGCCATATTTTCATATTTTCATTAACACATATATAATATTATCAACCTAAGGGAATTAGTGTAGGGCTACACACCGATTATTCGTAGATCTAATCAAATCCCAAAATCTCGATCTAACGCACTAGTCCCCTTTTTCCTACATTCGCCAACACTAAGCATATTAGCAAAAGCCATTCGCTAAACGGTCAAATCCCAAAGGGTTAACAAGACCAAAACCCTTATTTGCAGCCGATTTGGTTACCAACCAAATCTCGAAACTTCGTGATGATCCCCTTGTAATCGGTTAGGCACTAGAACACTCAATCAATTAGTTTTCGGCTTTTGAACGAATAAGAAATAGATCTGAATCACTAGAACCCTTACCTAGATTGCTTAGCCAAATCCCGAGGATCTGTCAGAAATCCCCAAAAACACCATAGTTAGAATCAGCACCCTTAATAAGTAATATGGTCTTGGCCGAATATCAATATCCCTTACCTCGATTGTCTAAATCCCGAAAATATCACTTGTCCTTAGAGATGTTGAAATCCCTACAGGGTATATGTTAGATTCGATTCTAACATTTGATGAACGAAGTAAATGGCCTTCAGCCTAAAATAACACTTCACTTACCTTGGATATTCAAATCCTGAATGATCACTTCTCCAAATGTTAACTACAAGAATCCCGAAAGACCCCTTACATAGTTCAGCCAAAAGAATAAAAGGGATTAGTTTAGTGTCGACTTGATTGAAGGTATAGAAAAGAAGATCAAATGACAAAGAGTTCCTTACCCCACTATTAGAATCGATCGAATAGCTTGCATCAACTGATCAACCACCCCCTTTGATTACTAGAGATTCGACCACATGAGAAGGGTTTTCGGTTTTGAGAGATAACTAGAAGAGAATCAGTTTCAAAAGGTGACAAAGAAGTGAACTTTTCGGCTTTAAAAAAAAACAACAAAGAGATATAGATTTGGCTAAGGTCAATTGTGTTTTTGGTTTTTGATGAATCGTGAAAAGAAGAAGTGAGAAGGTTGAGATTTAATGCGATTCAGCCTTGGTGACAAGAGGGAGATTTGGCCTTAACAAAAGAGAAGAGAAGTGTGAGGTTTTAAGGTGTTATGCAATGGTGAAAAATGGTAGAGAGGTTTGGCCAGAGAGTAGATGAAAAAGAAAGAAAAGAAATCAAATGGTAAAGATGAACAGTAGGCTTCAAAATTTTGGCAATACACAAGCATACACTCAGAGTTGGAATTTTGACCAACTCTCTCCCTCCTGATAACCTCTATCCATCTTGATAGCCCAACCTTTATCTCTCTTTTAAAAGAGGCCACCTAAAATCCACCTCTTCCCTCTTAATTAACACCCTTTTTAATCATAAAATAAAAGAAATAACACTCCAAATTTGTAGCTAGGTGCCGTCCATCCCCTCCCCTTTGAAGTGCCGAATATTTGTCCTACTAACTTGGGCCCCAAGCGGCCATACTAGGCCCAAACTTCTCCCTCTTGTGACGCCACCTACATATCCACTTATGGCACCTCCAACTTTGGGCCACGAGCCCAACTTGCTACTAAACATACTCATTTAACTTTTAATTTATGCACTAACATTATTTATAAGCAATTTAACCCAAGTTTTAAGCCCAAACCTGAGCCCAATCCACACCTCAAAGCCTTCACCTACTAATTTAGCCATGCAACGCATCAAATGCATGCACCACAAAGTCGATATTACGTTCTACCCCTTAAAATAAATTTCGGCCTCAAAATTTACCTAGCTAGAATAAGTGAGGGCATTGCTATCGTATCGCTTCCTCTGGCTCCCACGAGGCTTCTTCCGATCCATGGTTACGCCATAACACTTTGACTAGAGGGACCGATTTCCTCCGAAGCACCTTCACATCCCGTTCCAGTATCTGAATCGGCTCTTTCTCATAGGACAGATCTGGTCTCAGCTCTACCTCCTCAATCGGTATCACGTGAGATGGATCTGATCGGTAACGACGTAGCATAGAAACGTGAAACACATTGTGTATCTGCTCCAACTCCGAAGGTAATTCTTACTGATACGCTACTGGTCCAACCCGCTTCAACACCCGATAAGGTCCTATAAACCTGGGACTTAACTTTCCCTTGTGACCAAATCTCATCACCTTCTTCCACGGTGAAACTTTTAGAAACACATAATCTCCCACAGCAAACTCAATCTCCTTCCGCTCAAGATCTTCGTATGACTTTTGCCGGTCGGACGCCTCCTTCAACCGTGTCCGAATTACTTTAACCTTTTCTTTGGATTCTGCCATAATCTCTGGACCCAAAACCTGACGTTCTCCCAATTCCGTCCAACATGTAAGAGTGCGACATTTTCGTCCATACAGCGCTTCGTATGGTGCCATCTGAATACTTGCCTGATAGCTATTATTGTACGCAAATTCCGCTAAAGGCAAGAACTCCTCCCAACTCCCTCTAAAGTCTATCACGCAGCCCCTCAACATATCCTCCAAGACTTGAAATACCCGCTCAGATTGATCGTCCGACTGCGGATGGAATACCGTACTGAAATCCAACCTGGTGCCGAAAGCTTGATGTAGCGCCTTCCAAAATCGAGACGTAAACCTCGGATCCCTATCTGAGATAATCGACATCGGCACTCCGTGCAGCCTCATGATTTTTGCTACATACAACTTTTCCAATTTCTGCAACGAATAGTCAACCCGCACTGGTATAAAATGTGCAGACTTCATCAACCGATCTACTATCACCCATACCGAGTCCTTCTTAGTAGGCGTAAGGGGAAGCCCACTAACGAAGTCCATGGTAATTCTCTCCCACTTCTATTGCAAAATCTTTATCGGCTGAAGCAACCTCGACAGCATTTGGTGTTCAAACCTTGACTTGTCGACACGCTAAGCACTTCCCTACAAACTTTGTAACTTCCCGCTAATACTGTGCCAACAAAACTGATCCCATAGATCCCTATATAACTTACTTCCTCCAGGATGCATAGCATAAGGGCTACTATGCGATTCTTGAAGAATTCTTTGCCTTAACTCCTCATCCTTCGGTATATAGACCTAGCCCCAAAAACACAGCACTCCATCACCGTTTACACCAAAATTTTCCAATTCCCCGCTTTGTACTTGTATCAGCTTAGCACTTAGTTCACCATCTAACAATTGTTTCTCCTTAACCTGACCTAGCCACATCGGCTTCACTTGCAATTCTGCTAGCAAGCTTCCATCATCATAGAGGCTCAAATGTGCAAACATCGCCCTCAGATCCGATACTACTTTCTGACTTAGGGCATCTGCCACCACATTTGCCTTGCCCGGGTGATACTCTATTGAGCAATCGTAATCTTTCAACAACTCCACCCACCTTCGCTGTCTCAAATTCAGCTCCTTCTGAGTCAGCAAATACTTCAAACTTTTGTGGTCCGTGTAGATCACCGACCTCTCTCCATATAAGTAATGCCTCCACACCTTAAGAGCGAATACCACCGCCGCTAACTCCAGATCATGCGTCGGATAGTTAACCTCATGTGGCCTCAATTGTCGAGATACATAAGCGACCACCTTCCCGTCTTGTATAAGGACACATTCCAATCCTGTATGGGAAGCATCACAATATACCACATAGTCATTCCCTGCTTCAGGCTAAATCAAAATCGGAGCCTCTGTCAATACCTTTTAAGCTTCTCAAAACTCTCTTACTGCTTATCCGCCCATACGAAAGGTACCTCCTTTCTCAACAACTTCGTCAAAGGTGCTGCTATCGACGAGAATCCCTTAACAAATCTCCTGTAGTAGCCTACTAATCCCAAGAAACTACGAACTTCCGCTATAGACATAGGTGGTTTCCAATCCAATACTGCCTCAATCTTCCGAGGATCCACCCTTATTCCTTCGGCAGACACCACATGCCCTAAGAACATAACTTCCTTCAGCCAAAATTCGCACTTTGCTAAACTTGGCATACAACTTCTTTTCCCTTAACACTTGTAGCGTAACTCGGAGATGCTCATCATGTTCTTCCTCGGACTTAGATTACACTAGGATATCATCTATGAACACAACAACAAACCGGTCCACATAGGGTTGGAAAACCAGGTTCATCATGTCCATGAACACGGCTGGGGCATTTGTCAATTCGAGCGGCATTACCAAGAACTCATAATGCCCGTACCTTGTCCAAAAAGCTGTCTTATGGATATCAGCCTCCCCCACCTTAAGCTGGTGATATCCTGACCTTAGATCTATCTTGAAAATATCGGCCCCTTGTCGATCGAACAAGTCATCTATCCTTGGCAATGGATACTTGTTCTTGATGGTCAGCTTATTCAACTGCCGGTAATCTATGCACATACGCATAGTCCCGTCCTTCTTCTTCACAAATAGGATCGGTGCTCCCTATGGAGACACACTAGGTCGAATAAACCCACGATAGAGTAACTTTTGGATCTGGGCTTTGAGCTCTACTAGCTCCTTTAGTGCCATTCGATATGGAGCAATTGACACAGGAGCTGTACCCGACAATAAGTCAATTTCGAACTCCACCTCCCTATCCGGGTAACCTGCATGACTCTTCCGAAAGACATCCACAAATTCCTTATCGTTCTAACTCCTCCTACAATTTGCTTCCTTAGCCTCCAAGGCATCGATCAACATTAGAAAAGCTACACACCCTTTTCTCACCATCTTCTCTGCCTTGAGGGCAGATACCATATTTGACAAGCAATTCCGTCTCTCGCCCATCACCACAACTTCTTTGTCATCAGGAGTTCTTAACGACATGCACTTAGCAGCACAATCCATATTCGCATGGTACTTCACTAACCAATCCATGCCTAAGATTATATCAAACTCCTCGAATGGCAACTCCATTAAGTCAGCCGAAAATTGCACCCCCTGAACTGCCAAAGGTACTGCCCTAAAGAGTTTGTCTAATACTACTGATTGCCCTAAAGGACTAAGTACAGTCATCTTCCTAGGTACAATTTTAGAGTTCACATGCAGAGTTCCAGACACCTTCCTAGCAATGTATGAATGAGTTCTAGAGGACGTGGCCATAATTTACGTGGCCGTGGTAGAGGCCGAATGGCCGTGTCGGAATCGGTTAGGTCTGGTCAAGGGTCTGAGAAAGAAATGCCACCACCACCAGCTACTGGCGTTGCATATCAGGATTAGACGGGAGATGATGCAGCATCGCAAGCGATGCTACGAGTACTTGAGAGGGTGGCTCTGATACCAAATTAAAACACCCCAAACTCGGCCTACAAGCCTTGACCGAATCTGGCATGCTCCTTAAGTAAAGCATAGTTAAGTCTCATATGACATTTTGAAAATCGCGGTGGTTTCGAAGAAAAATAGATTCAGGTTGTTCTCAAGTTAAAAATTGAGTTGTAATTTAATTTTGTACTAAATCGATAATTTCATATTTCAAAAGTTACAAGTTAAAAGAAATACCAATTTTAGAGTTTATTCTTTTTTGTAACTTGAAAATCGTCGAGAATTGAGTTTCAAATCAATTGATGTTGTTCAGATCGATCGTAAATTTAAAACGCAAAGAAAATTAAATAGTTAAGTAATAAGGGCCTTATTACATCAAAATGTAACCCAAAATAGATAGATATAAACTTAATAAGAAAACTAAAAATTTGAGTGTGCATGGTGGCCTCTAAGTTCCCCGCCAGGCCGGTCCATTCATCGAGTGCCATCTCGCAAAAGTTAGCCCACGAAGGGTGAGTCAATGCACTCAATGTGTAACAACCATCACAGATTCCCAATCGATAAAACATATCATTTCACATATAATAATAATAGGCAATGATGCAATCCAACCCACCTAGAAATCTATCCTCTACACGTCACCCGCACCTACCAATCACACCGTGGGGATTACTAAATCGACCATCCATTCGCTACACACCATCAAAGGCAGTCACTGTAGTCAACTGTACATCACCCTTATAATGTGGTATAGCCACCAGATAATGTGACAGAGTCACCAGATTCATAATATGTGACATAGTCACCAGATAATGTGACAGAGTCACCAGATATTGTGGTATGAACCACCAGATCACTTCCCCTTTCACATAATCACCCATATGCCCATGCAACATACAAAAAATGCTATTTGTCATGCAATTTACCTTACCCCAAAATCATAACGGGAATCCAGATATTTTCACATCAATGTTATTAAACATTATCTACAAATGTTCAAGGGGTAACGTACCTGAATGCACTCATACTATTGGATGGTACCCTTAGCCATATTTTCATATTTTCATTAACACATATCAATATTATCAATCTAAGGGGAATTAGTGTAGGGCTACACACCTATTTATTCATAGATCTAATTGAAATCCTGAAAATCCCGATCTAACGCACTAGTCCCCTTTTCCTACATTCGGCCAACACTAAGCATATTAGCAAAAATCCATTCGGCTAAACAGTCAAATGCCAAAGGGTTAACAAGACCAAAACCCTTACCTTGCTGCCAATTTGGTTACCAACCAAATCCTAAAACTTTGTGATGATCCCCCTTGCAATCGGCTAGGCACTAGAACACTCAATTGATTAATTTTTGGCTTTTGAACGAATAAGAAACAGATCTAAATCACTAGAACCCTTACCTAGATTGCTTAGTGAATCTCGAGGATCGTCAAAATCCCTAAAACACCATAGTTAGAATCGGCACCCTTAATAAGTAATATGGCCTTGGCGAATATCAATATCCCTTACCTTGATTGTCTAAATCCCAAAATATCACTTGTCCTTGGAGATGTCGAAATCCTATAGGTATATGTTAGATTCGATTCTAACATTTGATGAACAAAGTAAATGGCCTTGACCTAAAATCACACTTCACTTACCTTGGATATTCAAATCCCGAATGATCACTTTCTAAACGTTAACTACGTAATCCCGAAAGACCCCTTACATAGTTCGGCCAAAAGAATAAAAGGGATTAGTTTCCTTAGTGTCGACTTAATTGAAGGTATAGAAAAGAAGATCAAATGACAAAGAGTTCCTTACCCTACTATTAGAACTGATCGAATAGCTTGCATCAACTCGATCACCACCCCTTTGATTCTTGAGAGATTCACCACGGAGAAGGGTTTTCGATTTTGAGAGATAACTAGAAGAGAATCGATTTCAAAAGGTGACAAAAAGTGAACTTTTCGCTTTAAAAATATAGCAAAGAGATATAGATTCGCTAAGGTCAATTGTGTTTTCACTTTTGATGAATCGTGAAAAGAAGAAGTGAGAAGGTTGAGATTTGATGCGATTCACCTTGGTGACAAGAGGAGATTCGCCTTAACAAAAGAGAAGAGAAGTGTAAGGTTTTAAGGTGTTGTGGCAATGGTGAAAAATGGTAGAGAGGTTCCGGCTAGAGAGTAGATGAGAAAGAAAGAAAAGAAATCAAATGGTAAAGATGAACACTAGGCTTCAAAATTTCAAAGAATACACAAGCATACACTCGAGCTAGAATTTCGCCAACTCTCTCCCTCCCGATAACCTCTATCCATCTTGATAACCCAACCTTTATCTCTCTTTAAAAGAGGCCACCTAAAATCCACCTCTTCCTCTTAACTAACACCCTTTTAATCATAAAATAAAAGAAATAACACTCCAAAATTGTAGCTAGGTGCCGTCCATCCCTTCCCCTTTGAAGTGCCAAATATTTGACCCACTAACTTGGGCCCCAAGCGGCCATACTAGGCCCAAACTTCTCCCCCTTGTGACGCCACCTACATATCCACTTATGGCACCTCCAACTTTGGGCCACGAGCCCAACTTGCTACTAAACATACTCACTTAACTTTTAATTTATGCACTAACATTATTTATAAGTAATTTAACCCAAGTTTTAAGCCCAAACCTGAGCCCAATCCACACCTTAAAGTCTTCACCTACTAATTTAGCCATGCAACGCATCAAATGTAGAGACCTACAAAGTCAGGATATTACAATGTCTCAATGCTAAGACATTATCATTCTGATCCATCGCACATTGTGCTAGTGGAAGAGATTGAGGTAAGGCCAGACTTGTCCTTTGAGGAGGAGCCAGTGCAAATCTTGGATCGAGACGTAAAGGTGTTGAGAAGGAAGTCCGTCCCTTTGGTCAAGGTTTTGTGGCGAAACCACGGCACAGAAGAAGCGACAGCAGTATCCCCATCTCTTCTGATCAGGTAAATTTCGCGGCCAAAATTTCTTTAAGGGGGTAAAACTGTAACATCTCAATTAATAGGCTTATGCGTTTAATTTGTAGACATGGTTAATATGTTAAGTTGAGTATAAGAGGTTCAAATTGGGCTGAGGCCTCGGTTAAATTTTCTGTTGGGGCACTACAGGGTTTAAAGGTAGGTATTTGTGTTTAAAATGTCAAAATGGGCTTGTGGCCCAAAGTTTGGTGGCGCTATAAAGGAGCAGAGGGTGGCGTCACTAGTGGATGGAGAGGGGCCCCAGGTTGGCCGCTTGGGGCCCAAGCTTTTGGGCCAATTTTGGTACTTAAAAGGGAGTAAGGGGGATGGCATCAAAGCTAAAATTTAGGGGGATTTTAATGTTTTAAAATATGTTGATATTATACTGATAAAGGAGGGAGGAGTTGGTGCTAATTAGGCCTCTTTTGGAGGAGTTAGTAGATTAAGATAAGGAAGAAAGATAGGAGCGATCATTTGGTTGCAGAGTTGGCTGAAAATCAAACACAGGAGAGGGGGGAGAATCGGTTTAGTATGGCAATAGGTGTGTTAAAAATTTGAAGTCCATCTGATTTGTTTTCTTTTCTCATCTTTTCTCTTCCAAAAGTCAAAAATCACCACCTCCCTCACCCTTTCTTTTTCTTTGAAATTCCCTTTTAGCTGAATCTTCTGATCCCCATTGTTATTCTTCTCCCATTCACTAAAAGCCGAAACTACGCTCTTGTTTAATCTTGTAGCTGAAATCTCTAAGTCTTAACATCATTCCATTCGGTTCCTTTTCCTGAAGTGTTCATCATAACTGAACCCCTATTCTATAATTCGGTAAGTTCTCTGTTATTTCTTATTTTTTTTTTTCTCCTTTTTGGTAGAATAGTCTCTCAAACCTTGTTAAGTGGTTCTATTCTTCTTCTCTTAAAAGCCAAATCTTCACTGCTGTGGTTGCTTGTGCGAACCCTGAAGATAGTCGAAGGTAAGTGGTTGGTGTGGTTGGCCGATTGGTGAAGGAGGGACCCATATCCCCTGTTGGCTGAAAGGTCATCTCCTCTAATCTAAATCTCTTTTAGATCGAATCTCATTTGGTTTCGGTATAGGTGTGCAATCAATATTTCAATCCAAGTATGCCAACTTCGGGATTTAATCGATTTAGTGAGTTTTGTCCGGCATAATAGTGGTCTGATAGTCGCGATTCCAGCTAGAGAGAGCGTCAACCTTGGTAGTATAGCGTTGAGCGTAATCAGGTGTGTAATTTCTCACACCATCTCTATTATCTGTTAGTATATATATAAGTCTGTTTATATTCTGTTAAATGCTAAAATTCTAGCATGACTGTTGAAACCCCGTGGAGGGTAAGGGCGACTCATCAGGTTAGTGATTTCTGTGATTTTCTTTAAGTAAAATGATTCTGTTGAGTTGACATGATATACATGCATGCCGTTTTCTATGTTTTCTTGGGGTTGGGCGATTGATATTTATGAAAGGGGAAGTGTTCTGTTGTAGTGGCTCTGCCATGATCTGTTCTGATGACTATGTCACAAATCTGACGATGAGCAGCTAACTGCAGCATGATTGCCATCAGTGGTGTGTAGCGGTGGGGGTGATTGTGGAAATCCCCGTTGGTGTGATTGGCAGGTAAGGGTGGTGTGTAGCGGATGGATCTAGGATTGGGATGGGCTTTGCTTAATTCTAATATGTGATATTCTATTATTTTGTTCTGTGGGGCTAAGGCCCAGTCTGATGGTGCAAGAGGGATTGCACACTGAGTCTTGTGACTCACCCCGTTGTTTAACATTTTTCAGGTAGCACTTAGTTCATCGGACTGGGCTGGAAAGGAGCGCAAGGTGGCCATGCATGGATTTATTTCGACTCAATAAAAGCTACTGTTTTAATTATTTTCCTTAATATTTTCAATTTGTTTGGTTTTATATTTTATTGTAATAAGGCCACTGTCTATGGTTTATTGGTTTTATGTTTTCGTTTTCGGGTTTTCATACACTTAGACTTTATGATTAATTGAAACTAAGGCATGTGTTCAAGTAATAAAACTCAAAGGCAAAAGTACGATTTTTACTCATTAAGGCATTAATTAAAATTTATTTCTTTTACAAATTATCAAATTATTAAGTTTTCCCGTATAAATGTTTAAACCATGCTTTTCAAAAAAAATGCGACATGTTTTATGAAATCTTCTTAGTGACATGCCAGATCCGGTCGGGGTGTTTGGACCGGGTTTGGGGTGTTACATCAGACCCTTCTTATGTTATTTCGACATAGGATATTGAAATCCGACCTGATTTATCATATGAAGAAGAGCCGATTGAGATTTTAGCTCGAGAGGTGAAGAGATTGTGTAATAAACGAGTTTTGTTAGTAAAAGTATTGTGGAGAAATCATAATATTGAGGAAGTAACTTGGGAACAAAAAGAGACAATGAGATCTCAGTACCCCCACCTCTTTTCAGGTAAATTTCGAGGATAAAATTTATTAAGGGGGAGAATTGTAATGACACGATAGTCACGAGTATCAAAAAGTGTATTTTGGGTCTCCGTTTTTGAAAAATAGATTCGTAAATATTTTTAATAAATATTTACGAATCTAGTTGTGTGGTTAATTAGGTTTTGGATAGGTGAATTTGTTTAAATTAGGAGTAATTGGGTATAAGGACTAGATTGAACATAGGGTAAAAGTTGAAATATAGAATAGAGAAAATTCAAGGGACTAAATAAGCAATTAAACCATAAATTGACAAGTGTGTGGTAAAAATAATTTCCATGTGTATAAATAATATACATATATTAGTAATTATTATATATTTACTTATAATTTAAGTAAATATTTTTATATTATTATATTATATTAATTAAATAAAGTAAATAAATAAAATAAATGTAACATCCTAAAAATTTGAGTATCAATATGTTGCTTGTCTTTGGTGTTAGCTCGGGTATGATTTTATTGTGTGCTTAATATAGTCTTGAGAAGGCTCGGGTTTACTTGGAATTAGAATAAATTTTAGTAAAGAGTACTTTGTTGTAGAGAAATCAGGTGATCTTGAAGTTTAAGTTAATTAAGTGATAAAAGATGGCATAAGATGAGTAATTGGCAAAGAGGTGGTGGCGTCATATGTTGGACTTGAGGGGAGAGGTTCGAATCTCCTAGCATGCAAATTGGGAGCTTTTATTTTTGCTTTTTCCTAGCATGTGTCGGCCAAGCATCATTCATGGATAAGATGGACTAAATTTTTTGGTAAGAAGACTAAAGTTTATGGCAAGCATGATTTTAGGGATGGAATTGCTTGATTTTGGGGAAAGGATTTGTCAAACTTAAGGAAAATGGAGGATTGTAAGGCTTGAATCTAGGTTGATGTTTTGGTAATTTTTTCATGGCCATTTTGACCAAGAATGTGGACAGCGTTGTGGACTGCGGGGGTTGGCCGAATGTGTTAGTAGCTTGGCTAGGATTAGGAGTTAGTTTTGGTCATTCCTAGCATTTTTGTGCAAAATTGCAATTCTCTTCACAACCTTTTCTCCTAGCCGAATTTAAGCTTTTGGTAAGCCTCGTTCTTTAGACCATTTCATTTTCATGTTACCATTTGGGCATATTTTGCTTAGCATTTCAAGACACTTTTCTCTTTATGCCGAAATACCAAAGCCAAGATCATTTTCTTTTCTCCTCTTTTTCCTCTCCATTGCCGAATGTATATTGCTCCTAAATTCATCTCTTTTCTTTCTCTTTTCCTTCTTGAAAACCGAATCAACATCATCTCTTTCTTTCATCTTTTTTTTCTTTTCAACCATACTTTCTTCATTATTTTTCTCTCATGGCCGAATGTTAGATTACTCCATTGTCGAATCATTTTTCTTTTCTTTGTTTATTCATAGCCGAATCTTCCACTATACATAAGTATTCTTCTCAATCATTCTTCTTTCAAGCCTTGGACAATAGGTAAGAGTTTCTTTTTGGTTTCTATGTTGGCTTAAGGGAAGTCTTGGCTGAATCTTTATGGTGGTAAGAAGAATCTCTTTGATTGAAATCATCATTCATTCTATTAAACATTTTCTTTCGTTATATTTTAGTGTGATAGTGGAGGGCCGAAACTCAAGTGTTCGTGAGTGTCGTGAATCGTTGGAATTGATTTAAGGTGTTAAGGTAAGGGATTATTAAGGACTCTCATATTACTCTACATATTGATATAGATGGATTATTAATCGATTTCATTTTAGGGGACGTTATCACTCGATTTTCATATTGTGGAACGAGAGTCAATCTCACCCTTAAAACCATTAGTCATAATTTCGATAATTTATTAGTCGGACTAATGATCTTTTTTCAATAGAGACAATCAATATAGGGACGAAAAGGGTGGTAAATAGTGTTCAGAAGATGGGTGGTTCCGCTATTCCCGCAAAGTTTAAACAAAGGGCTGTTTTGGGAATCTGAGATTTTCCACCGGGTTGTGGACGCTCATCCGAGGAGAATCAGTTGTTTGAAGTCGTTCAGATTCGAAACTTTGTTTGTTCGTGGATTTTCATCGAGTAACGAACCAACAATCGGGGAGAAATCGCAAATAGAAGTGGTTTGAAATTCTTAGGGTAAAAGTCTAGATCGTTATTTCTAAGATTCGATTTGTAAATAAATAATAGTGTTCTAATTTATCGTGATGCGTTTATGTATCGACGAGCGGGAAAGTCTAGTTCTCACAATAACCAGGTGCGTAACTTCACACTTATCCCGGGTTAGATACTATACCGTGAGTATTTGGATAAAATCATAAAGATGGCAAAATCAGAAAATGCGTAATAATTAACATTTTTGTGTAAATGCATGAAAACAGTTAAAGTCGTGAAATTTACGAAAATTCCCTCAATGAGTTAATTGGTAAATAGTAAATTTTATGCCTCATGTGACAAATGGGCCAAAAAACAACTAGATCAATAAATGGGCCGAAAAAAACCTGCTAGATCGATAAATGGGCCGAAAAACTGCTAGATTGATATATGGGCCAAAGTTTGCTAGATCGTTAAATGGGCAAAAATGCTATTTTGTCTTATGGGCCAAAATGAAATTTTGAATTTTTGGACTCACATGTATTATGGGATTTTGTTAAATTATCATATGGATATATATATTGTTATGCATACATGATTGCATGGGTTGGGATAATTGACGAAGAGAAGAAAGGCCTGTTGCCAAAAATCTAGTTCAGTGGCTCTGCCACAAATATATTTTAAATGGCTTAATGCCTGTGACTTTGTCACAATCTAGTTCAGTGGTGCACCACAATATTATTTAAAATGGCTTTATGCCTACGATTGGTGTGTTGGCGGGGTGGGTTGAATTGATCCCCACAGGTGTGTTGATTGGTACGGGTGGTGTGTAGCGGATGGAAATTAGGTTTGGTTGGGAATTTCATTTTACATGCATTTTATTTATTTTATTGCTAAATCCGTAAATGGGCTCAAGCCCAAAATAATGTCTTGATGATCTGGCCCAATGAATATGGTAAGTGAGTTATACTCGAGTTCGAGTAACTCACTGCTTAATTATCCATCTCAGGTAATGGCAATTGACGGAGGCTTGGGCCGAGGATGACTTCGTGGAGGCCATACTTCGAACATGGGTTTTATAAACAATGAACTTTTATTAAGTGAATTCTTTTAATTACTATTTTGGGTATGATGTAATAAGGCCTTTATTAATATTTTATGGATTTTTATGTGTGGATGGATTTAATTTTTGTTTTAGACATTTAATATAGGCTATGTTAATTCTATAATGTTTCCTTAAAAATTTGTTTTAAAAACATATGAAATTCTTTAAATATTCTTGTTTTTTTAATTCTTTTGAACTCTTTAAAAATTACTTTAAGGATTTTTGACAATTAAAATACTAAATGATAAGATTTCAAACTCTTATTTCTTTATTCATCGATTTTAAATCAATTTCTTGATTTTTTTACTAAACTTCACTTTCAAAAGGTTTTGTAGAACTGGTTTACCTAAATCATTGGAGAATTAAATGGATGTTCGATCTGTGTGACAAACCAAATCTCGTCCTAACGCATAGACCTGGTTTGAGGTGTTACATTTAATGGTATCAGAGCCAGTTTCAAAACTCGGTTGTGGTTGGGTTCAATAAATAACTTCCATTTGAAATTATTTTTAATTATGTTTTAAAGTTAGTATGGCACCACAAGCATCCGGCACCAAGTCAAGTAAGTATTCATTACTGAATGATTATTATGATGATATGATCATAGGAACACTCTAGAACTTCTAGTTTTAGATGTTGAAAATTGTAGAGATCGAGACTATAGGATGTGTTTGCGAAAAATAACTTTATCTCTTGAATCTCAAAAAATATCGTTAATAAACACTGAAATAGTTTTCTAATTCATAAAATTCGTAATCAGATTAAAACAAGTTAGTTAGTATAAGCGCCAGAGGACGCGGACGTGGTAGACGTGGCCGTGGTAGAGGCCAAGGTGCTGGAGCTGTGTCCGAGGAATCGGGACATATTCCGAAAATGGATGCACCGAATCACCAATGTCAAAAAATGATTCACAAGAGAATAGAGAGAAGATAATGTTTTGACACGAGCAATATTGCGAGTCCTTGAAAGGGTCGCTGGAATTAGAGCTGGGCCAGCAGCTCATGGGTCGATATCGGAGCGATTGAAATCAAGTGGTGCTGAGGTTTTCAGAGGTGTCTTAGGTGTAGCTCCAAATGTTGCTGAATTTTGGCTTGAGGCGGTGGTGCGAATTATGGACGACCTAGAGTGCACTGTAGAACAAAAACTAAGGGGAGCGGTGTCCTTGTTAAGGGACGAGGCATATCAATGACGGCTTACTGTCTGAGAAGGCACTGAAGCTGCATTAGTTACTTGGGATTTCTTCGAAGCAGCTTTTTAAGGGAAATATGTAGGAACAAGTTATGTGGATGCCTAGAGGAAGGAATTTTTGAATCTAGTTCAGGGAAATAAGACGGTGGCAGCATATGAGGCTGAGTTTTTATGCTTGTGTCACTATGCTCAAACAATAGTGCCAACGGATCATGAGCGTTGTGTACGCTTCGAGGATGGACTAAATGATGAGTTGCGAGTTTTGATAGCCCCACAACAAGTGAGAACTTTTTCCACGCTTGTGGAGAAAGCCAAGATAGCCAAAGAGGCTAAGAGCTCAGAACGTCAGAACGTCAGAACCGGGAAAGAGTCAGAGGCAAGAGAGATATAAAGTATTCAGGTTCTTCAAAAGGTTTCAGAAGAGGCCACAGAATGATGAGCCAGCTCAAGGTAGAGCTCCTGGGGCTAGTAAGCAGAGTTGAGACTGTGCTGAATGTGGGAAACAATATTCCAGAGAGTGTTGGAGGAAAACTTGTACTTGTTATAAATGTGGTTCAATGGATCATCAATATAAGAATTGCCCTCAACGGATGGATACGACTCAGGAAGCTCGTAATCCTAATGTACAGCCGGCCAGAGGTACTCAGTAGCGACTGAGAGGCCGTGGACCAGGTCATGGTGGTAATGGGGCTGGATGTGGTCAAGGTGCACCGAGTCGAAGCAATGGTTCTAGAGGTAACGCGGATGCAAGATAGCCAGGATTGGTCTATGCAGTTAGACGCCGCGAGGATGGCAATGCACCTAATATGATAAGCGATGCACGTTCTTCATTTTTGATGTGCTCATATCGCTTTGATAGATATTGGTTCTACCCACTCGTATGTTGCTAGTGCCATATCTGGAAACCTGAATCTAGAATTTGTAATTACCGATAGTGAGATGATGGTAATTAGTCCTTTAGAACAGTCAGTGATTGTAAATAAACTATTTAGAGATGTGCCCTTAGAAATCTAAAAGAAATATTTTGGCAAATTTGATGGAATTGCCTTTCGTGAGTTCGATCTCATTCAGGCATGGATTGGTTGGTTAAGCAGGGTGCATTTGGATTGTGCTAAAAAATGGATGTCAATAAGGATTTCGGATGATAAGGAAGTAGTAATGATAGGCGAACGAAGGAATTATTTGGCAAATGTGGTTTCTGCATTAAAGGTAGAAAAGTTGGTACGGAAAGGGTATGGAGCATCCCTAGCTTTTATTAGTGCTTTGGATGCCAAGGAGTTATCAGTGGAAGATGTGAAAACGGTAAAGGAATTTTCAGATGTATTTCCCAAAGAACTTCCTGGTATACCTCCAGATCGGGAAGTAGAATTTGGTATTCAGCTTTTTCCCGAAATGGCTCTAGTGTCCATTGCTCATTATAGAATGGCACCGAAGGAGTTGGCAGAGCTTAAAGCTCAAATTTAAGAATTGTTGGATCAAAGATTTATTCGACTGAGTGTATCTCCGTGGGGAGCACCGATTTTGTTCGTTAAGAAAAAGGATGGGTCGATGCGTATGTGCATTGATTACAGGCAGTTGAATAAATTGACGATAAAAAATAAGTATCCTTGCCAAGAATTGATGACCTATTTGATCAATTGAAAGGAGCTTCGATTTCTCTAAAATTGATTTGAGATTGGGTTATCACCAACTCAAGGTGAAAGAAGTAGATATTCATAAGATGGCATTCCGAACTCGTTATGGACATTATGAGTTTTTGGTGATGCCGTTTGGGTTAACCAATGCACCAGCTGCATTTATGGACATGATGAATTGGGTCTTTCAACCATATTTAGACCGGTTTGTAGTAGTGCTCGTAGATGACATTTTGGTATATTCGAGGAATGAAGAGGAACATGACTCACATTTGCGTATAGTATTGCAGTTACTTCGAGATAAGCAACTTTATGCCAAATTCAGTAAATGTGAATTTTGGTTAAGGGAAGTGACTTTCTTGGGTCATATGGTATCAGCTAAAGGAATAAGGGTGGATCCTCGGAAGATTGAGGTTGTACTGGATTGGAAACCACCGAAGTCAGTAGCTGAGATTCGGAGTTTTTTGGGTTTGGCTGGTTATTATAGAAGCTTTGTTGAGGGGTTTTTGCTAATTGTCGCACCCTTAACTAAGCTGTTGTGAAAGGGAGTACCGTATGTATGGACTGAAAAACAACAAGAGAGTTTCGAGAAATTGAAGAAGATTTTGACTAAGCACTAGCTTTGATTCAACCCGAGGTTGAAAAAAAGAATTTATCGCTCATCGTGATGCGTCACACATGGGTTTAGGTTGTGTGCTGATGCAAAATGGAAAAGTGGTGGCTTATGCTTCTCGTCAGTTGAGACCGCACGAAGTAAACTACCCTACTCATGACTTAGAGTTAGCTGCAGTAGTGTTTGCTATAAAGATTTGGAGGCACTATCTCTACGGTGAGAAGTCTATCATCTATACGGATCACAAGAGTCTGAAGTATCTTCTTACTCAGAAGGAGTTAAACTTGAGACAAAGAAGATGGGTGGAGCTATTAAAGGATTATTATTTCTCAATCGAGTATCATCCTAGAAAGGCTAATGTGGTAGCAGACCCGTTAAGTCATAAGGTGGTATCTGATTTGGGAGCAATGTTTGCTCATCTGAGTTTATATGAGGATGGTAGTCTGTTAGCGGAACTTCAGGTGAAGCCTCTGTGGTTAGATCACATCAAGGAAAAGAAAATATTAGATGAAAAGTTGGGATGCTTAATTCAGCAAGTTGAAAGTGGTGAAATAGGGATTTTGGTATAAACACGAATAGAGTGTTGTGTTTTCGTGGAAGAGTTTGTATGCCCAAGGGCTCAGATTTGAGACAAATGATTCTACGGGAGGCGCATAATAGCCCTTATGCTATGCTCCCCGAGGAAATAAGATATATCGAGATCTTCGTGAACGGTATTGGTGGCTAGGGTTGAAGCGTGAGATTTCTGAGTTTGTAGGAAAATGTTTGACTTGTCAACAAGTAAATGCGGAGCATCAATTGCCGTCAGGTTTATTACAACCGGTAAAGATTCCCCTTTGAAAATGAGAGCGGATAATAATGGATTTTGTTAGTGGGTTACCTTTAACACCTACTAAGAAAAATTCCGTTTGGGTAGTAGTTGATCAATTGATGAAGACTACTCATTTTCTACCAGTTCGTACGAATTACTCAATACAGAAGTTGGCTAAGCGGTATGTATCTGAAATCATGAGGTTGCATGGGGTACCAAAGGTTCATTATATCGCATGGATCCTAGGTTTACATCACAGTTTTGGAAAGCTCTGCATGAAGCTTTGGGAACAAATTTAAACTTCAGTACGGCTTTTCATCCTCAGTCAGATGGTTAGTCGGAAAGAGTAATTCAGATAATGGAAGACATGTTAAGGGGTTGTGTAATTGACTTCAGAGGTAGTTGGGAGGATTTTCCATCGTTGGCAGAGTTTGCGTATAACAATAGCTATCAGTCTAGCATTCAGATGGCACCCTACAAGGCATTGTATGGTCATAGGTGTCATACTCCTACTTGTTGGACTGAATTGGGTGAACGGGATGTTGGGTCTTGAATTGATATCTGAGATGGAAGAAAAGGTAAAAGTTATTTGAGCACAGTTAAAGGAAGCTTCGGATAGACAAAAGTTGTATGAAGATCTGAAGTGTAAGGATATCAAGTTTGCTGTGGGGGATCAGGTCTTTCTGAAGGTCTCACCTTGGAAAAAGATTTTCAGATTTAGAAGGAAGGGCAAGTTGAGCCCTAGGTTCATTGGACCATATCGTGTGATGAAGCGTGTTGGTCCAGTGGCCTATCAGATTGAATTTCCTCCGGAGTTGTGTCAAATTCATAATGTTTTCCATATTTCCATGCTGAGGCGCTATAGATCGGATTCGTCTCACATAGTACCGGTAGAAGAAGTGGAGTTGAGATCATGCTTATCTTTTGAGAAGGAACCAGTGGAAATCTTAGATCGAAATGTTAAGGTGCTAAAAAAGAAGACTGTGCCAT
The DNA here is from genome assembly GCA_025506655.1 of Gossypium rotundifolium. Lineage (NCBI taxonomy): Eukaryota > Viridiplantae > Streptophyta > Magnoliopsida > Malvales > Malvaceae > Gossypium > Gossypium rotundifolium. The sequence continues at coordinate 56,705,936 of CP106725.1, forward strand.
TGGTCAAGGTTTTATGGCGTAATCACAGAGCGGAGGAAGCTACGTGGGAGCCTGAGGATGCAATTCGGCAACAATGTCCTCACCTCTTCTAATCAGGTAAATTTCGAGGACGAAATCTTTTTAAGGGTAGAATTGTAACATCCTAAAAATATGAGTATCAATATGTTGCTTGTCTTTGGTGTTAGCTCGGGTATGATTTTATTGTGTGCTTAATATAGTCTTGAGAAGGCTCGAGTTTACTTGAAATTAGAATAAATTTTAGTAAAGAGTACTTTACTGTAGAGAAATCAGGTGACCTTGAAGTTTAAGTTAATTAAGTGATAAAAGATGGCATAAGATGAGTAATTGGCAAAGAGGTGATGGCGTCATATGTTGGACTTGAGGGGAGAGGTTTGAATCTCTTAGCATGCAAATTGGGAGCTTTTATTTTTGCTTTTTCCTAGCATGTGTCGGCCAAGCATCATTCATGGATAAGATGGACTAAATTTTTTGGTAAGAAGACTAAAGTTTATGGCAAGCATGATTTTAGGGATGGAATTGCTTGATTTTGGGGATAGGATTTCTCAAACTTAAGGAAAATGGAGGATTGTAAGGCTTGAATCTAGGTTGATGTTTTGGTAATTTTTTCATGGCCATTTTGACCAAGAATGTGGACGGCATTGTGGACTAGGAGGGTTGGCCAAATGTGTTAGTAGCTTGGCTAGGATTATGAGTTAGTTTTGGTCATTCCTAGCATTTTTGTGCAAAATTGCAATTCTTTTCACAACCTTTTCTCCTAGCCAAATTTGAGCTTTTGGTAAGCCTTGTTCTTTAGACCATTTCATTTTCATGTTACCATTTGGGCACATTTTGCTTAGCATTTCAAGATGCTTTTCTCTTTATGCCTAAATACCAAAGCCAAGATCATTTTCTTTTCTTCTCTTTTTCCTCTCCATGCCGAATGCATATTGCTCCTAAATTCATCTCTTTTCTTTCTCTTTTCCCTCTTGAAAACTGAATCAACATCATCTCTTTCTTTCATCTTTTATTTTCTTTTCAACCATACTTTCTTCATTATTTTTCTCTCAAGGCCGAATGTTAGATTACTCCATTGCCGAATCATTTTTCTTTTCTTTGTTTATTCATAGCCGAATCTTCCACTATACATAAGTTTTCTTCTCAATCATTCTTCTTTCAAGCCTTGGACAATAGGTAAGAGTTTCTTTTTGGTTTCTATGTTGGCTTAAGGGAAGTCTTGGCCGAATCTTTACGGTGGTAAGAAGAATCTCTTTGATCGAAATCATCATTCATTCTATTAAATGTTTTCTTTCGTTATATTTTAGTGTGATAGTAGAGGGCCAAAACTCAAGTATTCGTGAGCGTCGTGAATCGTTGGAATCGATTTAAGGTGTTAAGGTAAGGGATTATTAAGGACTCTCATATTACTCGACATATTGATATAGATGGATTATTAATCAATTTCGTTTTAGGGGACGTTATCGCTCGATTTTCATATTGTGGAACGAGGATATTTGTGGTAAGCCAATCTCACCCTTAAAATCATTAGTCATAATTTTGATAATTTATTAGTCAGACTAATGATTTTTTGTCAATAGAGACAATTAAGATAGGGATGAAAAGGGTGGTAAATAGTGTTCGGAAGAGGGGTGGTTCCGCTATTCCCCCTAAGTTTAAGCGAAGGGCTGTTTCGAGAATACGAGATTTTCCACCGAGTTGTGGATGCTCATCCGAGGAGAATCAGTTGTTTGAAGTCGTTCGTACTCCCGAACCTTTGTTTGTTCGTGGATTTTCATCGGGTAATGAACCAACAATCGGGGAGAAACCGCAAATAGAAGTGGTTTGAAATTCTTGGGGTAAAAGTCTAGATCGTTATTTCTAAGATTCGATTTGTAAATAAATAATAGTGCTCTAATTTATCGTGATGCGTTTAGGTATTGACGAGCGAGAAAGTCTAGTTCTCACAGTAACCAGGTGTGTAACTTCACACTTATCCGGGGTTAGATACTATACTACAAATATTGGGATAAAATCGTAAAGATGGCAAAATAAGAAAATGCGTAATAATTAACACTTTTGTGTAAATGCATGAAAACAGTTAAAGTCATGAAATTTACGAAAATGCCCTCAATGAGTTAATTGGTAAATAGTAAATTTTATGTCTCATGTGATAAATGGGCCGAAAAACTGCTAGATCGATAAATGGGCCAAAAAATTGCAAGATCAATAAATAGGCAGAAAAACTGCTAGATCGATAAATGGGCCAAAAAAAAACTGCTAGATCAATAAATGGGCCGAAAAATTGCTAGATCGATATATGGGCCAAATTTTGCTAGATCGTTAAATGGGCTAAAATGCTATTTTATCTTTTGGGCCAAAATGAAAATTTGAATTTTTGGACTCACATGTATTATGGGCTTTTGTTAAATTATCATATGGATATATATATTGTTATGCATACATGATTGGATGGGTTGGGATAATTGACGAAGAGAAGAAAGGCCTGTTGCCAACAATCTAGTTCGGTGGCTCTGTCACAAATATATTTTAAAAGGCTTAATGCCTCTAGTTCGGTGACTTTGTCACAATCTAGTTCGGTGGTGCACCACAATATTATTTAAAATGGCTTTATGCTCACGATTGGTGTATTGGCGGGGTGGGTTGACTTGATCCCACAGTGTGTTGGTTGGTACGGTGGTGTGTAGCGGATGGAAATTAGGTTTGGTTGGGAATTTCATTTTACATGCATTTTATTTATTTTATTGTTAATCCAGTAAATGGGCTCAAGCCCAAAATAATGTCTTAATGATCCGCCCAATGAATATGGTAAGTGAGTTATACCGAGTTCGAGTAACTCACTGCTTAATTATCCATCTCGTAATGGCAATTGACGGAGGCTTGGGCCGAGGATGACTTTGTGGAGGCCATACTTGAACATGGGTTTTATAAACTATGAACTTTTATTAAGTGAATTCTTTTAATTACTATTTTGAGTATGATGTAATAAGGCCTTTATTAATATTTTATGGATTTTATGTGTGGATGGATTTAATTTTGTTTTAGACATTTAATATGGGCTTATGTTAATTCTATAATGTTTCCTTAAAAATTTTGTTTTAAAAACATATGAGATTTATTAAGTATTCTTGTTTTTTTTTTTTAAATTCTTTTGAACTCTTTAAAAATTACTTTGAGGTTTTTGACAATTAAAATACTAAATGATAAGATTTCAAACTAGTATTTCTTTATTCATCGATTTTAAATCAATTTCTTGATTTTTTTTTGTTTTACTAAACTTCACTTTCAAAAGGTTTTGTAGAACTGTTTTACCTAAATCATTAGAGAATTAAATGGATGTTCGATCTGTGTGAGAAACCAAATCTCATCCTAACGCATAGACCTAGTTTGGGGTGTTACAATAAATTATGACAATTGTGTGGTAATAATAATGTCAATGTGTAATAAATACTTATGTACATTTGTAATACATATATGTATTTACTTATTATTTAAGTAATATATATATATATATATATATATATATATAACTAAATAATAATAAGATAACTAAACATAAAACAAATAAACTAAAAGACACAAAAGATAGAAAAAGAAACAGAGAGTGAAACGAAACAGTAAAGAAAGAAAGGAGAAAAGAAAGAAAAGGAAAATTTAGCGTTTCAAGTTCAAAGGTTTAATTGGTAAGTCAATTTAGCCCCTTTTCTTGAGAATTTGATGTTTTTGGAATCCTAGAGACAAATACTATTTGATTTATGTTGAAAATTTGAAACATATTAGATTTTTATATGTTATTCATGTAACGCCCCAAAACTTAGGTATTTATTGTAACAGTCCGGTTTATACCCTAGTAGAAACAGTAGTTTCAGGACCACAAATCCGAGTCCGTATAAAATTTTAATATTATTTTTCGTGCCTATGATATGTGATTAAGCACGTGGTAACATTCCATAAGTTAATTTGCATGTCTGTGTGTTTAATTTGAGCAAAGGACTTAATCGCATAAAAGTTGAAGGTGGTTTTTGTTTGATTAATGGCCAAATTGATGTGGTCTTTAAATATGAGAGGATTTATAATGTAATTAGCCCACATTCTAAGTTAGTGGATGGCAAGGCTATTAATATATATGTTTTATAAGTTAAAGTTATATTAATATTTTATGTATTATATGTAGTTATAATAAAAACAAATCAAAAAGAAAAAAATAGTGCTCATCTTACTTGTTCTTCCACCGAATATATTGAAAGAAAAAGAAAGAAAAAAAATTCAAGGGTTTCGGCTATTTCAAGCTCAAATTTACGTATGTTTTGGCTTTAGATTTTGATGATTTTTATGTTTTGAGATTGTTGCTTAGTCTACTATCAATCCCATGTTGTAATTTGAAGAATTGATGATATTCGTGAGTTGTGCCATAGATGAATTAGTAAGCTTTATGATGAGTTTAGTAGTTAAATGAAAGATATGTGGTACATGAACATATTTTGTTCTTGAATTTTTCATAAATTTAGTTAAATAGGGCTAAATTGAGAAAAATGATAATTTGAGGGACTAAATTATGAATTTGATGGATAATAGGGGCTTGTATGATATACATAAGGATTTGGCTAAGCATGATTATGTGATGATTTTGTGTATTTGATGTTTTGAGAGAAATGGACTAAATTAATAAATTGTACAAATGTGAGGGCTAATTTATAAATTACCCTAAATATGTGTATTTGGATTAAATTGGATGAGTTAGTGAATAAAATAGTTAAATTTGAATATGTATAGATCAAGAACCAAAGAAAACGGAATTAGATCACGGGAAAGCGAAAGTAATTGAGTAGCCGTATCCGTTTCTATTAAACCGAACTCGAGGTAAGTCATTATGCAAATAAACGCATTTGTATTGAGCTGTGTATGTTCATATGATTATTGAAAAAGATGAATGTTTACAAGATGATGTGTACATGAGTTCCGAGATAAGAACGACATAGTAGCAATGTTCGGGAAGTCCTGTGTGAACCTAGGAATAGATAGTATTAGCTATGTCATGACATAGGTGTTTGTTCTGAGATATCATGTAAGACCACGTCTGGGACGTCGGCATTGATTTGTGATTTCGTGGAAGACCACGTCTGGGATGTTGGCATCGATACGAGATTTACGTGTAAGACCATGTCTGGGACATTGGCATCATATTAATTCGTGTAAGACCCTGTCTGGAACAGTGGCATCGATATCTGAGTACATGTAAGACCTCGTCTGGGAAGTTGGCATTGTACGATTATTCCAAGCTTTGTGAGTATCCTATTAGATTCGAACGGTTCAACGGGCAAGTCTGTGACATGAAATGTTATGTGAATTGTAAATCTATTTCAGGTACGTATATTAAGTACAAAAGGTGTGTATGAAAGGTAAGTATTTATATGAGCTTACTAATATGAATATGAGCTATGAAATGATGAGATGATATGAAAAATTAGGCTATATGAGCTATGTGCATATGTGATGATGAGATGAAAAATGTGAGAAGTTATGGCTTAATAATTGAACCAAACTCTATGAGAGATGTATATGCTATGTGTATTTTAAGTTTAGTTTATTTGTATATGACTTACTAAGCTTTTGAAAGCTTACTCTGTGTGTGTGTTTTCTCTGTTTTATAGATAGTCAAAGCTATTGAGGGCTCGGGGACTGTCGAGGATCATCATCACACTAGTCAAACTCATTTTGGTACATTTTGGAAATGTATATAGCTAGATATGGCATGTATAGGCTAGATATTTGGTTAAGAATGATATATGATCTTAGCCATGTGATTTGGCTAGTGATGTATTGGTAATATGTTTTAAGGAATATGTTATATGTTGTATGACTCGGTATGGTTAGGTAGTATATGAAATGGTTGAGTTTTAGGGTAAGTATATGGATAAAATTTTGTGCATATTGTTTAACAAAAGAATGAGCTCGTGAAAGATAAGGATGGATGAATTATGCTTGTGTTTGCATGAGTTTTAGTCTTGTAATTTGGCATGAATGGAATTCGATTTGAATGTAGAGATTGAATGGTTATCTTAACATGTTTTTGGTGACTAATTGTTCATAAGTTGAATTGGTAATTTGCTTGTAGGTAAGACCCTAACGTGGGTGGCATTATGGCCTTGACAATGGCCTGATTTGCCTAAACAGCTATGGCACACAGGCGTGCCTAATGGCCGTGTGAAAATGACAGTATTTTGGCTAAGAGTGCACAGCCATGGCACACGGGCGTGCTTGATAGCCGTGTGATATAGTCAGAATATGGCCTAAAAGCACATGACCATGGTACTAGGGCGTGCCTAGTGGCTGTGTGGAAAAGTTAGTATACATGCTTTGATTTGGCACGGCCAAGACACATGGGGGTGTCTGATGCTCGTGGAAGACACACCGCCTACCCACATAGGTGTGTGACCTACATAACTTAGAAAAGCTTTAAATTTCTGAGAAATTTTGTATGTGTTCAGTTTAGTCTCGACCTTACTCTAAAGCATGATTAAGGTCTCGTTGACCTATTTCAGGGACACTTTGGTTACGATTGATGAATGATTGTATAAAATGTTGTAACAGTTTTTGATTTGTTCGGTAATGCCTTTAACCCTAATCTGGTGACGAAATACGGGATAGAGGTGTTACATTTGGTTGGTATCAGAGCTACGATTTTGTAATATCCAGGATTTAGGGCTTGTGCATTTTTGCTTAATTGTATGTGGTTGTATGCATGTGTGTGTTTTGGATGTGTTTTATAGATTCCGAGAACTTGAGAATGTAGGTGAATGCCTTAGGAAAATATTGTATTTTAAGTTTTAAAGGGGAGCTAGGCAAATGAGGCCTTAAGAAAATTGGTAGGGGAATTTGGACACAAGGATTGGCTTGGTAAAGTGGCAAGGAGGCACCACTTAAAGCCTTAGGAAGTGACGCCACAAGCAGTGCAAGAAGGGCCTAGGTTCGAGTAGCAAGGGGAGCACTTTTGGAGTTATTTTTGCGTCAGGCTAGAGGTGAGTTGGACAGCACTGAAACACTAGGGAGATGAGTTTTAGATGTGGTCAAATTCTTTTCAAGTTTGGCTAGGAGGGAGAGATAAGTGTGGATTTACTCAAACACTTTTGAATGAAGGAAGCTGATAGAGGGAAGAGAGTTGGCCGGCCTAGGGACTTCCTTGGGGTCATTTTCGGTCAAGTTGGTAGGTAGGAGTAGCCGAATTTCATAAGACCATTAAGGTCACTTTCAGTCTCTTTTTCATTTTCTCTTTTCTCTCTATAAGATCAAACCCAACACTTTCTCTTCTTTTTCTTTTAACTTGTTCTAGCCGAAATCTTCCCTAAGGTTCACCATTGTCGCAACCTTTTCAATCAAAATACCACCATTGCGAATCCTTTTAAACTTCATCCTTTTTCTTCTTATTTGATAAAACCGAATCTCTCTTTTGTCACCAAGTTAAATCGCACCACATTTTATTATTTACTTTCTCTTCTCACGAATCTTTCAAAAGCTGAACACTCTATTTTTGTGGTCATAACCAATTGCTCCTTTATCCTGTTGGAGCCGATTAGATCATAAACATTAAAGGCCGAGAACCCAACATCTCTTACCTCTTGTTGGCACATAGAATTGGTGAACCAATTTCATGTTGGTCATTCTTTTTGAGGGATTTCGGGATTTCTTTTGTAGCCAACGTTTAGGGGGAGATCATTCGGGATTCCAAGATCCAAGGTAAGCCATGTGTAGTATTCGCCAAGGGCCATTTCCATAGATCTTGTGTAATAGGTGACCATAACATGTACCATGTAGGATTTCGACATCTCCACAATCGGTGACGATTTCGGGATTTAGATCCGTAAGGTAAGGGGTATTGATATTCGGCCAAGGCCATATTAAGTGTTAATGTTGGCCGATTCTAACTATGGTTTTTAGGGAGGAGTACAACTTGTTTTGATAGATTTCGGGATTTGGTAATCGTGTTAGTACCTGTGTGTAGCCCCGCACTAATTCCTAGTAGATTAATGGTATTAATATTATGTATGTGATAATGGAAATATGAAAACGTCGGGCCAAGGGTACCATTTAATGGTACAAGAATTCGTGTATCGCTACCCTTTTACCCTCGTAAATAATGTTTAATAGCATTGATGTGAAAATATGTGGAATCTAATATGATTTTAGGGTAAGGTAAATGGCATGAAAAATAAGCATGTTTTGTATGTTGTATGGGCATATGGGTGATTATGTGAAAGGGAAGTGATCCGTGGTTTCTACCACAATATCCGTGACTCACACATTATCGATGACTATGTCACATAACATAAACCCGTGACTCTGTCACATTATCTCGTGGCTATGCCACAAATTATAAGGGCGATTAGCGCTGATCGCAATGATCGCCTTCGATGGTGTGTAGCAGATGGAGGGTCGATTTAGTAATCCCCACGGTGTGATCGGTAGGTACGAGTGTTGTGTAGAGGTTGGATCTAGGTGGTTTGGGTTGCATCATGGTTCATCGTTATTTTATGTGATATATTATGCCTTGTATGTTTTGGAAGTCTGTGATGGGTTATATACTGAGTCTATTGACTCACCCTTCGTCGGCTAACTTTTTGCAGATGGCACTCAGTAGATGGACCGGGTCAGCAGGAACTTACGGGTGGCCATGCACAGCTCAGTTTTTCGGTTTTCTTTTTTTCTAATTAAGTCTATTTTAAATTATTTTGGGTTATAATTTGATGTAAAAAGGCCATTATTACCTATCTGTTTCATTTTCTTCGTGTTTTAAATTTCTAGTATGTTATGAACGACATCGAATGTTTTCAAATTCAAACGCCTATGGTTTCCAAGTTAACGATATCATTAAGCTCTAAAATTCAGTATTAATTTAACTTGAAACTTTTGAAATAAGAAATTATGGATTTAGTACAAAATTAAGTTACAACTAAATTTTTAACTTGAGAACAAACCAACCCCATTTTCTTCGAAACCACCACGATTTTTTCAAAAATGTCATGCGAGACTTAACTATGTTTTACTCAAGGAGCATGCCAGATCTGGTTAGGGCTTGTGGGCCGGGTTTGGGGTGTTTCAATTTGGTATTAGAGCCCGATTTAAAACTCGGCCTTGAGGACTTTTTGGGCCCAAAACATTTTCTTTCTATTAAAGATGGATTTTACTAAGGAATGAGTAGGTTTTCTGGCATGGCACCTAAGTCTCCGGCCCGAAGTCCACCAGGTAAGTACCCTTAACCATTGTGTGGTTTGCAAGTGGGTATTATGGGGACGTAGATTAGTAGATTAAGAATTATTGAACCCTAGGATTAGTCTACTCCAACACCAAATACATAAAATTTAAAGTCTAACCAAACAAACCGTGGATCGAGTCACCGAAGTTAAAGGTGTGGCAACGCCAGCGATGTCTAGGATTGGATTCTGTGGAGCTTGGTATTTAAGCAATCCTAGTGACTCACCTCCTCTCCGCCGAATCTTACTCGGTGCATAGTGACTGCTCAAATTTAACCAAGAGGACTTAATCACAGGCTAAATTTAATAATTAAAACTCGAAAGGGACCAGTCACCTTGTTTTGTATAATCTTAAAATTAAACCTTGAATTTGAAATTATCAAAATACCCTTGATTTGAAAAATGACCCAAATACCCCTGATTTGCAAATTGACCAAATTGCCCCTAGTTTGTAAAATTACAAAAATACCCTCAGTTTATAAAATTGCCATACTACTCTCAAACTTAATCAAAATATTCCTATTCTTGTAAAAATACCAAAAACCCCTATCTTGTAAAATTTCAAGATACCCTGATATGGAAAATTATCGAAATACCCCTAAATTTTCAAAATTATCGAAATACCCCCAGATTTCCAAAATTATCGAAATACCCCTAAATTTCCAAAATTACCAAAGTACCCCTGGGATCACAAAATTACCAGAACACCCCTATTTCACAAAATCACCAAGGACCCTACTTTGGAAAATTTCCAAAATACCCCTATAGGACAAATTACGAAAATACCCCTGGGGTGGAACGAACAAAAATGTTTGAGAGATGAATGTATGTAGTAAATACTATTGAATGAGTGTGTTTTCTCTGAATTAGGGTAAAAAACTTGGAATGAAAACCTTGAAATGATCGAAAGAACTGCCCTAAATTTCTTTACATAAAATTGTTCGAGGATAATTAATGGAACAAAAACTAATTCATAAAATTCTTAAGCAGATTAAATCACGAACGTAGACATGAGTTTTAGGGGACGTGGTCGTAATGTGCATGGCCGTGGTAGAGGTCGAATGACCGTGTCAGAACTCGTTAGGTCTGGTCAAGGGTCCGAGATTGAAATGCCATCACCACCACCTGCTGGTATGGAATATCGTGATCGACGAGGATGATGCGATCGCATGCGGCGATCGCGAGTTCTGGAAAGGGTGGCTGGAGAGGGTGGAGGCTTGGGAGCTCGAAAGTCTGTACCTGAGTGACTCCGAGCTAACAGAGCTGAGTTTTTCCGTGGTATATCTGGTGTGGCACCCAATACGGCTGAGTATTGGTTAGAAGGGACAGAGCGAATTATGGATGATTTGGACCAGACTGCCGAAGAGAAACTGAAAGGGGTAGTGTCACTACTCCATGATGAGTCATACCAATGGTGGCTCACGGTTCGGGATGGTGCTGCCGCAGATGATCTTACTTGGGAGTACTTTAAGGCAGTGTATCAGAGGAAGTATATTGGGACTAGTTATGTTAATGCGCAGAGGAAGGCGTTTCTGAGGCTGGTTTAGGGAAATAAGTCCATAGCGGAGTATGAGGCAGAATTCCTAAGGTTGAGCCGATACGCTCGAGGTATAGTGGCTACAGAGCATGAATGATGTGTTCGGTTTGAGGACGGACTAAGGGATGACCTGAGATTGTTGATTGCCCCACAGCAGAGCGTAGAGTTTGTCGTGGCCGTGGAAAAGGCAAAGGTTGCTGAAGGAGTTAAGGAGTCTGTGAGGCAGAACACGGATAGGAATAAGCAAAAGAGAGGTTTCGGATCATCAGGGTCATCTGGGAATATCCAAAAGAGACCTAGAACGGATGGGTCGCGAGGTCGCTAAGTCGCTACGGAGGACAAGACTGCATTTGTGCTCAAGATGGAAAGATACACTTGGGAGAGTGTTAGAAGAAGACGGGAGGATGTTTCAAGTGTGGGTCTAGGGATCACATGATTAGGGACTGTCCCATGAAAATAGATGAAAGCTGACCGACAAGTCAGGGTCCTAATCAGGCTGGAAAAGGAGGATAGCAACCACCGCGGGGCCGTGGTTCAGCTTGGCAGAGGTAATGGTTCCGAAAGAGGACGGGGAACACCAGGCAGAGGTGTTGGTAGCACGGAGGTGAGACAGTCGGGTCTAGTATATGCAGTTCTTCGGAGGGAGGATGGTGACGCACCTGATGTCATAATGGGTATGTTCCTTATCTTTGGATTACCCTTTATTGCATTGATAGATATTAAGTCAACTCATTCATACATTGCTAGTAAGGTGTCTAGAACTCGCATGTGAACTCAAACTGCATTCTAGGAAGATGACTGCATTTAGTCCTTTAGGCAATCAAGAGTGTTAGACAAAATCTTTAGGCGCACTTTGGAAGTTCGGGGCAAAATTTCCAAAGAGACTTAATGGAGTTGTTATTTGAGGAGTTTGGCCTAATCTTAGGCATGGATTGGTTAGTGAAGTACCATGCAATGTGGATTGTGCTGCTAAGCGCATGTCATTAAGAACTCCGACGACACGTAGATTGTGGTGTTGGGCAGAGATGGAATTGCCTGTCAAATGTAGTATCTGCCTTTAAGGCAGAGAAGATGGTGAGAAAAGGGTGTGTAGCTTTTCTGATGTTGATAAGTGCCTTAGAGGCTAAAGAAGCAACTGTAGGAGGAGTTAGAACAGTAAGGGAATATGTGGATATCTTTTCTGAGAGCTACCTAGGTTACCCCAGATAGGGAGGTGGAGTTCAGAATTGACTTATTACCTGCTACATGTACTCCTATGTCAATTACTCCGCATCGAATGGCACTAAAGGAGCTAGTAGAGCTCAAGGCTCAGATCCAAGAGTTACTCGATCGTGGATTTATTCGACCTAGTATGTCTCCATGGGGAGCACCGGTCCTATTTGTGAAGAAGAAGGACAGGACTATGTGCATGTGCATAGATTACCGGCAACTAAATAAGCTGGCCATCAAGAACAAGTATCCATTGCCAAGGATAGACGACTTGTTTGATCACTTGTGGGTAAATAGTATTTTGAAGATAGACCTAAGGTCGGGATATCATCAGCTTAAGGTGAAAGAGGCTGATATCCATAAGACAGCTTTCCGGACAAGGTAGGGGCATTATGAGTTCTTGGTAATGCCGTTCAGATTGAAAAATGCCCCAGCTGCATTCATGGACATGATGAACCGGGTTTTCCAACCCTACCTGGATCAGTTCATCATTGTGTTCATAGACGATATTCTAGTGTACCCCAAGTTTGAGGAAGAACATGATGAGCACCTTCGAGTCGTGTTGCAAGTGCTAAGGAGAAAAAGCTATATGCCGAAGTTCAAAGTGCGAATTTTGGTCAAGGAAGTTACGTTTTTAGGACATGTGGTGTCTGCAGAAGGGATAAGGGTGGATCGAGAAGATTGAGGCAAGTTAGACTGAAACCACCTAAGGATCGTGGCCGAGGTTCGTAGTTTCTTGGGATTAGCAAGGCTATTCTGAAGGTTCGTAGAAGGGTTTTCATCAATAGCTGCACCTTTGAAGAAGTTGCTAAGGAAGGAGGTACCTTTCGTATGGACAAATAAGCAACAGGAGAGCTTTGAGAAGCTTAAGAGGGTTTTGACCAAGTGCCGCTTTGATTCAGCCTGAGGTAGGAAAAGATTTCATGGTGTATTGTGACGCTTCTCATTCAGGTTTGGGATGCGTAATGATGCAAGACGGAAGGTAGTTGCTTATGTGTCTCGATAATTAAGGCCACATGAGGTTAACTACCGACGATGACTTGGAAATGGCTACAGTGGTCTTTGCTCTTAAGGTATGGAGGCACTATCTATATGGAGAAAGGTCGGTGATCTATACGGACCACAAGAGCTTTTAAGTATCTCGCTAACTCGTAAAGAGCCGAACACGAGACAATAAGGTGGGTGGAGTTATTAAAAGACTACGATTGTTCTATAGAGTATCACCCAGGCAAGGCGAATATAGTGGCAGATGCCCTAAGTCAGAAAGTAGTGTCGGAGCTAAGGGCGATGTTTGGTCATCTTAGCCTGTATGACGATGAAAGTTTGCTGGCAGAGTTGCAAGTCAAGCCGTCATGGCTGAATGAGGTGAAAGAAGAATAGTTGGCAGATGAGGATCTAAGTGCTAAGGTGCAACAAGTACAGAGTGGGGAGTTGGAAAACTATGGTGTTAATAGTGAGGGAGTGTTGTGTTTTCATGGCAAGGTCTGTATGCCTAAGAATAAGGAGTTAAGGCAGAAAATTCTTCAGGAATCGCATAGCAGCCCTTATGCTATGCATCCTAGAGGTAGTAAGTTGTATAGAGATCTATGGGAACAGTTTTGGTGGCCTCGGTCTTGCTTAAAAGTTACAGAGTTTGTAGGAAAGTGCCTAATGTGTCAGCAAGTTAAGGTGAACACCAGGCACCGTGTGGTTGCTTTTAGCCGATAAGGATTCTCGCAATGGAAGTGAGAGAGAATTACCATGGACTTCGTTAGTGGGCTTCCTCACGCCTACTAAGAAGGACTCAGATGGGTGATAGTAGATCGGTGACTAAATCGCACATTTTATACCAAAGTCGGGTTGACTATTCTCTACGTAAATTGGCAAAGTTGTATGTTGCAAAATCGTGAGGTCGCACGGAGTGCCGTGTCGATTATCTCGCATAGGATCCGTGGTTTACGCCTCGCTTTGGAAGGCGCTACATCAAGCTCGGGCACCAAAGTTGATTTCAAGACGATTCCATCCGCAATGGACTACCAATCCGAATGGGTAATACAAGTGTTGGAGGATATGTTGAGAGGTTGCGTGATAGACTTTAGAGGGGGTTGGGAGGAGTTCTCGCCTTTAGCAGAATTTGAGTACAATAATAGCTATCAGGCAAGTATTCGGATGGCACCGTACGAAGCACTGTATGGACGGAAGTGTCGCACTCCTACATGTTGGATGGAATTGGGAGAACGTCAGATTTTGGGTCCAAAAATTGTGGTAGAATCGGAGGAAAAGGTTAAGGTAATTCAGACACGGTTGAAGGAGGCATCTGATCGGCAAAAGTCATACGCAAATCTTAAGCGGAATGAGATTGAGTATGCTGTGGGAGATTATGTGTTTCTCAAAGTTTTGCCGTGGAAGAAGGTGATGAGATTTGGTCGCAAGGGAAAGTTAAGTCCTAGATTTATAGGACCTTATCAAATTCTAAAGCGGGTTGGACCAGTGGCATACCAGCTAGAGTTACCTCCGGAGTTGAAGTAGATGCACGATGTGTTTCATGTTTCGATGCTACGTCGTTATCGATCGGATCCATCTCATGTAGTGCCAGTTGAAGAGGTGGAGCTAAGACCAGATTTGTCCTACGAGGAGGAGCCGATTCAGATTTTGGAACGAGATGTGAAAGTGTTGCGAAGGAAATCAGTTCCTCTGGTCAAAGTGTTATGGCGTAATCATGGATCGGAGGAAGCTTCTTAGGAGCCGGAAGAAGCAATGCGACAGTAATAACCCCACCTATTTCAACCAGGTAATTTCGAGGTCGAAACTATTTTAAGGGGGTAGAACTGTAATATCTGGGATTTAGGGCTTGTGCATTTTTGCTTAATTGTATGTGGTTGTATGCCTCTGTGTGTTTTGGATGTGTTTTATAGATTTCTGAACTTGAGAATGTAGGTGAATGCCTTAGGAAAATATTGTATTTTAAGTTTTAAAGGGAGCTAGGCAAATGAGGCCTTAAGAAAATTGGTAGGGAATTTGGACACAAGGATTGGCTTGGTAAAGTGGCAAGGAGGTGCCACTTAAAGCCTTAGGAAGTGACGCCACAAGCGGACAAGAAGGGCCTAGGTTCGAGCGCAAGGGAGCACTTTTGGAGTTGTTTTGTGTCGTGCTAGAGGGAGTTGGAAGACCTTTGAAACACTAGGAGATGAGTTTTAGATGTGGTCAAATTCTTTTCAAGTTCGGATAGGAGGAGAGATAAGTGTGGATTTAGTCAAACACTTTTGAATGAAGGAAGTCGATAGAGGGAAGAGAGTTGGCCGCCTAGGGACTTCCTTGGGGTCATTTTCTTGCTAATTCGGTAGGTAGGAGTAGCTGAATTTCATAAGACCATTAAGGTCACTTTCACCTCTTTTTCATTTTCTTTTTCTCCATAAGATCAAACCCAACACTTTCTCTTCTTTTCTTTTAACTTGTTCTAGCCAAATCGTCCCCAAGGTTCACCATTGTCAGTAACCTTTTCAATCAAAATACCACAACCATCAATCCCTTTAAACTTCATCTTTTTCTTCTTATTTGATAAAACCGAATCTCCCTTTGTCACCAAGTTAAATCGCAAAGACATTCTATTATTTACTTCTCTTCTCACGAATCTTTCAAAAGTCGAACCCTCTATTTTTGTGGCCATAACCGATTGCTCCTCTACCCTGTTGGAGCCGATTAGATCATAAACATTAAAGGCCGAGAACCCAACATCTCTTACCTCTTGTTGACACATAGAATTGGTGAACCAATTACGTGTTGGTCATTCTTTTTGAGGGATTTCAGGATTTCTTTTGTAGCCAACGTTTAGGGGGAGATCATTCGGGATTCCAAGATCCAAGGTAAGCCATGTGTAGTATTTGGCCAAGGGTCATTTCCATAGATCTTGTGTAATAGGCTGACCATAACATGTACCATGTAGGATTTTTGACATCTCTGATCAGTGACGATTTCGTGATTTAGATCTGTAAGGTAAGGGGGTATTGATATTCACCAAGGCCATATTAAGTGTTAATGTTACCGATTCTAACTATGGTTTTTAGAGAGGAGTACAACTTGTTTCGGTAGATTTCGGATTCAAGAATCGTGTTAGTACTAGGTGTGTAGCCCCGCACTAATTCCTAGTAGATTAATGGTATTAATATTATGTATGTGATAATGGAAATATGAAAAACGTGGCCAAGGGTACCATTTAATGGTACAAGAATTCGTGCATCGCTACCCTTTTTACCCTCAGTAAACAATGTTTAATAGCATTGATGTGAAAATATGTGGAACTCGATATGATTCTAGGGTAAGGTAAATGGCATGAAAAATAAGCATGTTTTGTATGTTGCATGGGCATATGGGTGATTATGTGAAAGGGAAGTGATCCGTGGTTTCTACCATAATATCCGTGACTCTGTCACATTATCCGGTGACTATGTCACATAACGTAAATCTGTGACTCATCACATTATCCGGTGGCTATGCCACAAATTATAAGGGCAATGTGCAATTGACTGCAGCAACTGCCTTCGATGGAGTGTAGTAGATGGAGGGTCGATTTAGTAATCCCCACGGTGTGATCGGTGAGGTACGAGTGATGTGCAGAGGTTGGATCTAGGTGTTTTGGGTTGCATCATGGTTCATCGTTATTTTATGTGATATATTATGCCTTGTATGTTTTGGGAGTCTGTGATGGGTTACATATCGAGTCTGCTGACTCACCCTTCGTGGGCTAACTTTTGCGATGGCACTCAAGAGATGGACCGTCACAGGAACTTACGGTGGCCATGCACATTTTTCGATTTTTTCTTTTTTTTTTCTAATTAAGTCTATTTTAAATTATTTTGGGTTATAATTTGATGTAATAAGGCCATTATTACCTATCTGTTTCATTTTCTTCGTGTTTTAAATTTCTAGTATGTTACGAACGACATCGAATGTTTTCAAATTCAAACGCCTATGGTTTCCAAGTTAACGATAACATTAAGCTCTAAAATTCAGTACTACTTTAACTTGAAACTTTTGAAATAAGAAATCATGGATTTCGTACAAAATTAAGTTACAACTAAATTTTTAACTTGAGAACAAACCAACCCCATTTTCTTCGAAACCACAACGATTTTTTCAAAAATGTAATACGAGACTTAACTACGTTTTACTCAAGGAGCATGCCAGATCTGGTCAGGGCTTATGGTCCGAGTTTGGGGTGTTTCAATTTGGTATCATAGCCCGGTTCAAAACTCAGCCTTGAGGACTTTTTGGGCCCAAAACATTTTCTTTCTATTAAAGATGGATTTTACTAAGGAATGAGCAGGTTTTCGGCATGGCACCGAGTGTCAGTTCAAGTCCACTGTAAGTACTCAACCATATTGTGGTTTGCAAGTGGGTATTATGGGGACGTAGATTAGTAG
Source organism: Gossypium rotundifolium (assembly GCA_025506655.1). NCBI lineage: Eukaryota > Viridiplantae > Streptophyta > Magnoliopsida > Malvales > Malvaceae > Gossypium > Gossypium rotundifolium. Next base: position 56,723,344 of record CP106725.1, read on the forward strand.
ATTAGGAATTATTGAACCCTTGGATTAGTCTACTCCAACACCGAAATACATAAATTTTAAAGTCTAACCAAACAAACACGTGATCGAAGTCATCGAGTTAAAGGTGTGGCAACTGCTAAAGCATGTTCAGGATTGGATTCTGGGGAGCTTGGTATTTAAGCAGCCCTAGTGACTCACCTCCTCTCCGCTCGAATCCTACCCGGTGCGAGTGATTTGCTCGGCCTAACCAAGAGGACTCAATCACAAAGCTAAATTCAATAATTAAAACCCGAAAGGGACCACCACCTTGTTTTGTATAATCCTAAAGTTAAACCTTGAATTTGAAATTACCAAGATGCCCTTGATTTGAAAAATGACCCAAATACCCCTCGATTTGTAAATTGACCAAATTGCCCCTGGTTTGTAAAACTATAAAAATACCTCGCTTATAAAATTGCCATACTACCCTCAAACTTTATCAAAATATTCCTATTCTTGTAAAAATACCAAAACCCCTATTTTGTAAACTTTCAAGATACCCTGATATGGAAAATTACCGAAATACCCCAAATTTCCAAAATTACCGAAATACCTCCAGATTTCCAAAATTATCGAAATACCCCCAGATTTTTAAAATTACCAAAGTACCCCCTTGATCACAAAATTACCAGAACACCACTATTTCACAAAATCACCAAGGACCCTACTTTGGAAAATTTCCAAAATACCCCTATAGGATAAATTACGAAAATACCCCTGGGGTGGAACGAACAAAAATGTTTGAGAGATGAATGTATGTAGTAAATACTATTGAATGAGTGTGTTTTCTCTGAATTAGGGTAAAAAACTTGGAATGAAAACCTTGAAATGATCGAAAGAACTGCCCCTAAATTTCTTTACACAAAATTGTTCGCGGATAATTAATGGAACAAAAACTAATTCATAAAATTCTTCAGCAGATTAAATCATGAACGTAGACATGAGTTCTAGGGGACGTGGTCGTAATGTGCGTGGCCGTGGTAGAGGTCGAATGACCGTGTCGAAACTCGTTAGGTCTGGTCAAGGGTCCTAGAATGAAATGCCACCACCACCGCCTGCTAGTATGGAATATCGTGGATCGACGGGATGATGTAGTATCAGCGAGCGATCTTGAAGTTCGGAAAGGGTGGCTGGAGCGGTGGAGATTTGGGAGCTCAAAGCCTGCACACGAACGACTTCGAGCTAATAGAAATGAGTTTTTCGTGGTATATCTGGTGTGGTGCCCAATACGGCTGAGTATTGGTTAGAAGCGCGGAGCGAATTATGGATGATTTAGACCTGACTGCCGAAGAGAAACTGAAAGGGGTAGTTTCGCTACTCCATGATGAGTCATACCAATGGTGGCTCACGGTTTGGGATGGTGCTGTCGTAGATGATTTTATTTGGGAGTACTTTAAGGTAGCGCATCAGAAGAAGTATATTGGGACTAGTTATGTTGATGTGCAGAGGAAGGCGTTTCTGAGGCTGGTTCAGGGAAATAAGTCCGTAGCGGAGTATGATGCAGAATTCCTAAGGTTGAGCCGATACGCTCGAGGAGTAGTGGCTACGGAGCATGAATGATGTGTCCGGTTTGAGGACAGACTAAGGGATGACCTGAGATTGTTGATTGCCCCACAGTAAGAGCGAGAGTTTGCTGTGCTGGTGGAGAAGGCAAAGATTGCTCAAGGAGTTAAGGAGTCCGTGAGGCGTAACACCTGACAGGAATAAGCAAAAAGAGGTTTTGATCATCATGGTCATCGGGAATATCCAAAAGAGACCTAGAACGGATGGGTCACGAGGTTAGCAAGTCGCTACTAAGGACGAAGACTGCATTTGTGCTCAAGTGTGGAAAGATGCACTTGGAAGAGTGTTGGAAGAAGACGGAAGGATGTTTCAAGTGTGGGTCCAGGGATCACATGATTAGGGATTGTCCCATGAAAATAGAGGGAAGCCGATCGACCAGTCAGGGTCCTAATCAGGCTGGAAAAAGAGGACAGCAGCCACTACGAGGCCGTAGTTCGGTTGGCAGAGGTAATGGTTCTAAAAGAGGATGGGGAACACCGGGCAGAGGTGTTGGTAGCACGGAGGCGAGACAGCCGGGTCTAGTATATGCAGTTCGTCAGAGGGAGGATGGTGACGCACCTGATGTCATAATGGGTATGTTCCTTATCTTTAGATTACCCTTTATTGCGTTGATAGATATTAGGTCAACTCATTCATACATTGTTAGTAAGGTGTCCGAACTCAGATATGAACTCTAAAACTGCATTCTAGGAAGATGACTGCATTTAGTCCTTAGGGCAATCAAGAGTGTTAGACAAAATCTTTAGGCGCACTTAGAAGTTCGGGGGTGAAATTTCCGCAGACTTAATGGAGTTGCCGTTTGAGGAGTTTGACCTAATCTTAGGCATGGATTGGTTAGTGAAGTACCATGCAAATGTGGATTGTGCGGCTAAGCGCATGTCGTTAAGAACTCCTGACGACACAGAGGTTGTGGTGTTGGGCGAGAGATGGAATTGCCTGTCAAATGTAGTATCTGCCCTTAAGGCAGAGAAGATGGTGAGAAAAGGGTGTGTAGCTTTTCTGATATTGATAAGTGCCTTAGAGGCTAAGGAAGCAGCTGTAGGAGGAGTTAGAACAGTAAGGGAATATGTGGATGTCTTTCCGGAGGAGCTGCCTAGGTTATCCCTGGATAGGGAGGTGGAGTTCGGAATTGACTTATTACCGGGTACAACTCCTGTGTCAATTGCTCCATACCGAATGGCACCAAATGAGCTAGTAGAGCTCAAGGCTCAGATCCAAGAGTTACTCGATCGTGGATTTATTCGACCTAGTATGTCTCCATGGGGAGCACCGGTCCTATTTGTGAAGAAGAAGGACGAGACTATGCACATGTGCATAGATTACTGGCAACTGAATAAGCTGACCATCAAGAACAAGTATCCATTGCCAAGGATAGACGACTTGTTCGATCAGCTTAAGGGGGCCGCAGTGTTTTCAAAGATAGACCTAAGGCCTTGACATCATCACCTTAAGGTGAAGGAGGCTGATATCCATAAGACAGCTTTCCCGATAAGGTACGGGCATTATGAGTTCTTGTTAATGCCGTTCGGATTGACAAACGCCTCAGCTGCGTTCATGGACATGATGAATTGGGTTTTCCAACCCTACCTGGATCGGTTCGTCATTGTGTTCATAGACGATATTCTAGTGTACTCCAAGTTTGAGGAAGAACATGATGAGCACCTCTGAGTCGTGTTGCAAGTGCTAAGGGAGAAAAAGCTATATGCCAAGTTCAGCAAGTGCAAATTTTGGCTGAAGGAAGTTACGTTTTTAGGACATGTGGTGTCTGCAGAAGGGATAAGGGTGGATCCTTGAAAGATTGAGGCAGTGCTAGACTGGAAACCACCTAAGACTGTGGCTGAGGTTCATAGTTTCTTAGGATTAGCAGGCTATTACAGAAGGTTTGTAGAAGGGTTTTCATCAATAGATGCACCTTTGACGAAGTTGCTAAGGAAGGAGGTACCTTTCGCATGGACAGATAAGCAACAGGAGAGCTTTGAGAAGCTTAAGAGGGTTTTGACTGAAGCACCGGTTTTGATTCAGCCTGAGACAGGAAACGATTTCATGGTGTATTGTTACGCTTCTCATACAGGTTTGGGATGCGTATTGATGCAAGACGGGAAGGTAGTCGCTTATACGTATTGATGCAAGATGGGAAGGTAGTCCCTAACCTTATCCTCTGTTTTAGCAACCAACTCCGGACCCAACATCTGACATTCACCTAGTTTTGTCCAACACGTAGGGGTACGACACTTTCGTCCATACAATGCCTCATACGGTGCCATCTGGATACTCGCTTAATAACTGTTGTTATACGCGAACTCTGCCAATGGTAGATATTCCTCCCAACTACCGCTGAAATCCAGAACACAGCCCCTTAACATATCTTCTAAGATTTGAATTACCCTCTCTGAATATCCGCTCGATCATGGATGGAAAGTCTTCTTTGAAATCCAACCTCGTACCCAATGCCTGATGCAAAGCTTTCCAAAACCTTGACGTGAATCTGGGATCCCTATCTAAAATAATCGACACCGGTGCCCCATGTAATCATACTATCTTCGTTACATACTACTTAGCCAACCTTTGGAGTGAATAATCAATCCGAACTGGTATGAAATGGGCTGACTTTGTCAAATGATCAACAACCACCCAGATTGAATCCTTTTTGCTAGGCGTAATGGGTAGCCCAGTGACGAAGTCCATCGTAATCCTTTCCCACTTCCACTGCAGAATCTTTACTGGCTACAACAGACCGACAGAATCGATGCTCACTTTGACTTGTTGGCATGTTAGACACTTACTCACAAATTCGCCACTTTCGCTAAGACCGCCACCGTAATCGTTCTCGCAAATCCCGATACATCTTGCTACCTCCATGATGCATAGCGATAGGTCGCTATGAGCTTCCTCAAGAATTTGTCTGTCTCAACTCCACGCCCTTCTAAGATACACACTTTCCTTGAAAACACAAAGACACCCTCACCGCTCAAGCTATAACCTCCAAACCACCATTCAGAGATTTGCAACCTCCGAGCACTCAAAACCTCATCCACTAGTTGCCTCGCTTAACTCGATCCACCCACGCTGGCTTTACTTGCAATTTCGCTAATAGACTCCGTCACATACTGACCGAGACGAGAAAACATTGCTCTTAGATCCATTACCACCTTACTACCAATACGCCACCACTACATTAGCCTTACCCGGATGGTATTCAATCGAATACCATAGTCTTTAACAACTCGATCCACCTATGTTGCCTCAAATTCAATTCTTTCTATGTCAATGACACTTGACTCTTGTGATCCCGTAAATGGTAGACTTCTCCCATACAAGTAATGCCTCTAAATCATCGTATGTAAGACCACCGCAGCTAATTCCGATCATGTGCTCGTAGTTACCTTCATGAGGTCTCAACTCACAAGACGATACGCCACCACTTTCCCTCTTGCATCGTAACACACCCCAAACCAAGATGCGATGCATCACAATAAACCAGAATTCCTTTCCCGCTTCAGTCGAATCAAAACCGAGCTTCGCCGTAATCTTCTTTAACTTGTCGAAACTTTCCCGCCGCTTATCTCGCCCACACAAATCAAACCCTTTTCCTCAACAACTTAGTTAATCTGCAGTCGCAATCAAAGAAAACCTTCCACTAATCTTTCGTAATATCCCGCCAAACCCAAAAACTCCAAATCTCTGCCATCGACTTAGGTGGCTTCCAATCCAACATCGCTCAATCTTCGTGAGGATCCACTCTAATTCCTCACCGACACCACATGACCCAAGAAAGTTACCTCCTTCAACCGTAACTCGTGATTTGCTAAACTTTGCGAATAATCGCTTCCTCGTAATCAGAGAACCACCCGTAGATGCACGTATATGTTCCTCCTCAAATTTCGAGTATACCAAAATGTCATCTATAAACACCACGACGAACCGGTCCAAGTATGGCTGGAACACCCGATTTATCATGTCCATGAACGCTGCGCATTAGTCAACCCGAACTGCATTACCAAAAACTCGAAGTGCCCATAACGATTATGAAACGCCGTTTTATGGATATCCACCACATTCACTTTAAGTTGACGATACCCCAACCTAAGATCTATCTTAAAGAAAACTGATGCACCCTTAAGCTGATCAAACAAGTCGTCTATCCTGGGAAACGGATACTTATTCTTGGTCGTCAACTTATTCAGCTGGCGGTAGTCTATACACATCCGCATTGTACCGTCTTTCTTCTTAACAAAGAGCACGAGCACTCCCCAAGGTGATACACTCACGGATGAAACCCCGATCCAACAATTCTGAATCAGGCCTTTCGCCCACCAATTCCTTCGGCGCCATCCAATATGGGGCAATAGACACTGGCACGATTTCGGGCAACAAGTTCATACTGAACTCAACTCACGGTCCGGAGGCAGACTCGAAAGTTCCTCTAGGAATACATCGGTATATTCCTTCACCGTTTGGACATTCCCCACAACTGATTCCTTGGCCTCCAAGCCAAACATGCACCATAAACGCCTCACAACACTTCCTCACCATCTTCTCGACCTTCAGAGCAGGCACAACATTAGATAGATAATCTCTTCTATTACCTATCATTACTACTTCTTCACCTTCAAATGTCCTCAAAACCATGCGCTTAGCTGTGCAATCCAATCTGGCCTGGTACTTCACTAGTCAATCCATCCTCGAGAATCGATCGAACTCCCCGAATCAGTAGCTCCATCGATTAGCTAAAACACTACCCTTGAAGTTCTAGGGTACATCTCTATACGCTTTATTTACTTCTACAGAGTGACCTAGAGGGCTTATTGCTTTCATCTCCCTAGAAGTAATCTCAAAGTCTAAGTTCATAGTTTCGACTATACTACTGGCAACATACGAGTTCGTCGAACCAACATCTATCAAAGTAGTATAAAGCAATCAAAAATTTAAAAATGTACCGGTTATGACATCCGGTGTATCACCCTCATCTCGATGCCTCATCACAGAGACCAACCCAGTCGTCTTGCCTCAGGTTCCCAAAGACTCTACCCAAAGGCTCCATGTGCTTGTCTCGAACCGTTACCTCCCCTGGCCAAACCGTAACCCCTCTGTGGTTGCTGACCATCCCTCCTGAACTGTGTACGACCCTGATTCCTAGACGAAAGCCTAGCTGACCTCTATGGACAATCCCTTACTTGGTGTCCCATTGACCCACACTCAAAACACCCTCTATTTCCAGTCCAACATTCCCCTGTGTGAGACTTCTCACACTGAGCACACTGTGGCAGGCACTAAGTAGTAGTAGCAGTAGGCCTCGCAGCTTGATTCAGCCCACCATATCTAGCCCTTTTTTCGCCGATTCTTGGCAATCTTGATGACCCAAGATTCCTCTTATTCAACTCCTTATCCACGAAATTTTGCGCCATTAACCGACGCGGTGGTACCTCTCTTCTCGACCCATGACTAGACCCTATCGATTCTAACACTGTCATTCTACGCCTACCTCGTCCATGTATATTACGCCCACGCCCTCGTGCGCCATGACTACCGATACGAATTGATCTCGATTTAACAATTTTTGCGTTAGACTTATTCCACTATTATTAAAACACGTCTTATGGATAGTTTAATACGGGATTATTTTCGTAAGTTCACACAATCCTACTTGCTTAAGTCTCTAAAGTAATTCCTATTACTACTAGTCATAACATCATCATTACAATCATATTAACACAAATAGGGATACCTACCGGGCAGATGGTGTCGGAGACTCGGTGCCATGCTTTTCCAATCGTACCTTTCCCAAAAAACCTTTCATAACCTATTTTTAAATATTTTTGGGCCTCAAGGCCACAGCCGAGCTTTTGAACTTGGCTTTGATACCAAAATTGTAACACCCCAAACCCAGTCAACACGCTACGACCGAATCTGGCATGTCACAGGGGAAACACATTTTGAAGAAAACAAGTTGCTGGTTTACTTTTGTGGAAAAAGATTGTTATCGAAAACATTTATGTCGTTTTGAGGTTGAATGAAAACTCCCTTGAGAAGATCGTTTGGTTTTATGAAAACCTGAGTGAGTTTAAAATAATTAAGTTATAAACCATTTTGTATCTGAACATAAAGAAAAACTTAGTTTGGAAAAACCTGAGTTAGGTTGCTGATTTCATTTGTTTAGTATTACCCGATGGTAAAGTTTGAAAAACCCGATAAGTTGTACAATTTTTGAAAACGTTGATTTTACAAAGTTATTAGAACATGCTATGTTATTTAACTTAAGCACAAGATGATAAAACTTAAAGCGATAATCAAAACCCGAAATAATAAAAATTTAGCGGCCTTATTACAAATCCAAAACCAACTTTAAAAGTAAATTAACCTGTAATAGTAATTGAAATAAAATCCAAAAACATAGCGCATGGCCACCTCGAGTCCACCCCGCTCCACATCCGCGATCTATGCCCCATCTGCAAAAATGTAAGGGAAGGGGTGAGTCACCGAGGCTCAGTGTATAAATCCCCATCCTGATAATAACAAGGCACTTACACATTTCATAAGTCACTATGCAAATCATGCAAACCCAACCTAACCAACCGAACTCCTGTGGTTCACCCCGTGTGGTCAAAACCACCGGTGACCATAGTCACAAATTGTATAAGTGTGGTCAAAACCACTAGTGACCGTAGTCACAAATCATATGGTGGGGCCAACCCACCGTGTGGTCAAAACCATCGATGACAATCTCAGAATCAACATGTGGGGCCAACCCACTATGGTACCAAACCACGGGACGAGTCATAATAATCCATGTGTGGTCAAAACCATCATGCATCGTAGTCACAAATAATATCTGTGTGGTCAAAACCACTGAGACTAGTCACAAGTAATAAGGAAAATGGGGCCAACCCACAGTGTGGTCAAATCCACTGGTGACAGTCCAGATCATCCTTCCCCCTCCTCTCAACATACCCATCATCATGAACACATTTTCCATGGCATATTAACATGTTTGTAATGAAAATATCACATAGCATAGCATAAAATAATATAACAAAGATATATCGATAGCCAATCCACGGGGGACTTACCCGAGTCCACGCCATACCCACAAGGGTAACACACCGCTTTCAATAGCTATTTCGGCTTTTAACAGTAAACATAACTAGCAAATTAACTAATGAAGTGTGTAAGAGTTACACACCTGGTTATTCACGAAACTAACGAATACCGAAGATTAAGGTCTAACCCACGAATTGAGTGTACCCCGGGAATCCAAACACTTGGCTATACCCCTCCTATATTCGGCCAACATAATATCATTTAGAACATTGCCATTCGGCTTAATTAAGAAATCCCGAAGGAAGAGATAACGCAACCCAAAAGACCTCCCTTACCTTAACACCTTTCGATCTTCACGCAAAACCCAAAATCACACGATGGCAAGTCTCCTCCTACCATCAGCCAAGTACTAACAACACAAAACGAATAGCCTTTGGCTTAGGCAAGAGAACCCGAAAGGAAAAGATAAAGAGCCAGAAGTAATCGATACTAACCTGACCAAGAGATCCGATTAACCCCTTGAAGAAATCAGCACAAGCCTTGAAGATGAAGAAAGTCAACGAGTCAGGGAAAAGATATAAGAATCGAAAGGATACCCCAAGAGATTACAAGATTGAAGTGATTCGGCTAAAGCAAAGCTTACCAAAGCGAATGTTGTTGAAGCTTGATCACGAACCAAAGAAATAGAAAAAAGAAGGCCGTTTCAGCTTTAAGAAATATTTGAGTGAATAAAGAACAATCTACCCCAACAAAGAAGGTTTGACTCTTCAAAAGGTTGACAAGAACTAGAGGAGAAGAATGGCAAGGTGTTTCAGCTATGGTCAAGGGATAGGAGAGAAAATAGTCCAAAGAAGAGAGAAGAAGTAGTAATAGTTTCAGCTAACAATGAATGAAATGAAAAGAGAGAAAAGTGAAAGCAAGGTTTCGGCTCTTCAAGGAAATAACAAGGTTGATTCGGCCAAAGCACCCCAAATGCCGAAAATAGGAAAAAGAGAATGGTATAGATGGTTTCGATTTTGACCCTAAACGAAAGAAGAAGAAGAAAGCTTTCTAACTAGCTGAAAATGCTCCCCTAAACTACTAATGAAATTCGGCATACCCCTAGTTGCTTCAGCCGGTTCTCCCATCACCCTCAGTGTTTGGCATTCGGCCAACACTAAACTTCCTTACTCGACTCCTCAAAATTCTCATGGCCACACATTCAAACGAGTTTGAAAAGTTCAAACTCCACAATTTCCTCTCCTCCACACATTTCAAATGTGTTGACTCCTTCAACACTTATCCAAGAGAGTCCATCATGAGCACATCTCCTCCTTACACCTAGCGTCAAAAATAAATGCACAAGGAGAGATTCCTTTAGCTCGAACCAAGGCCATCTCAGCTTCTTGTAGCGTCACCTCACCAGGCCTTCAGTAGCGCCTCCCTTGCCACTTTTCCAAGGCACTTCTTGTGTCAAAACACTCCAATAACATCCCTTAACCCCTAACTCCCTTGGCTCCCCTTTCCAAGTACCCAAAATAAAAATTTTTTCTATGGCTCAGGCCTACCCCAAGCTCATGCCAGGACCCCAAAACACTCTAAACTAGCTCAACAATCATACTAACACATGCAAACATGCAAAAATGTAGAGACCCCAATTTAAGGATGTTACAGCATGACTGTCACTGAATACGAAAAAAGTCAGTATGCTCGAGAATGTATATCATCTGAAATAATAATTTGTAAAAGATTCGAAGATGGCCTTAATAAAGATATTCGTTTGTTAGTCGGGATCTTAGAAATAAAAGAGTTCGTAGTACTTATTGATCAAGCATGCAAAGTTGAGGCACTCGGGAAAGATAAAAGAAAAGTTGAGTCTGAAGCTAGAGATGTGAAAAAGAGATTTTAGAGTAAATCATTTTAGTCTACTTCAAAGAAATTTAGAGATGATTAAAGTCGTTCAAGAGATAATGTCAGACATTCGACTAGAAATCGAGCTAGATCACAAATGAGCTCCAAAACTCCAGCAACTTTAGTAGCAAGTATTGGAAATGTTCGATCTGAGAAACCTGAATGTAAGCATTGTAGAAAAAGGCATCTGAGAAGTTGTAGATTAAAAGACAGAGCTTGCTTCAGATGTGGATCACTTGATCATTTTATCCGTGATTGCCCTTAGTCTGTTGAGCTAGAGACTGTTCAGAATCTGAGATCCAATAATGCACCTGTGAGAGGTAGACCTTCAAAGAATGTAAGAAATGTAAGTGGTAGTCAGAAAAATACTATTGTGAGATCCGAAGCTAGAGCGTCTGCCAGAGCGTATGATATCCAAGCTCGTGAGGAAGCTTCATCTCCAAATGTTATAACAGTTACTTTTACACTTTATGATACTTTTGTGATTGCATTGATAGACCCTGGTTCTACTCATCCGTATATATGCATGAATTTAGTATTTAGCAAGACTTTGCCTATAGAGTCTACTGAGTTTGTTATAAAAGTATTGAACCCCTTAGGTAAAAGTGTCCTGGTTGACAAAGTATGCAAGAACTGTCCGTTAATGTTTCGAGATATCTATTTCCCTGCTGATCCGATGCTTTTTCCATTTGATGTGTTCGATATCATTCTGGGTATGGACTGGTTGACATTACATGATGCTGTTGTAAACTGTAAAAGAAAGACTATTGATTTGAGATGTCCGAATAATAAAATTGTACGGTTTAAGTCTAATGATTTAAATGGATTACCTGCTATGATATCTATTTTGAAAGCTCAAAGATATGTGAAAAAGGGATATCAGGCATATTTTTCTTATGTGATTGATTTGAAAGTGTCTGAAAAGAAAGTTGATCAGTGCCATTCGTTTGTGAGTTTTTTGATGTATTCATTAAAGAATTGCCGGGTTTACCTCTGATACGTGAAGCTGAATTTGGTATTGATTTGTTGCCTGGTACTACACCTATTTCGATAGCTCTGTATAGAATGGCACAATCAGAGTTGAAAGAGTTAAAGTCATGATAAATCGTAATATATACATATTTTGAACCAGCATTTAGCATACTTTTGGATGATTTATCCCTTTAATTGTCGAATTTGATGCTCCTAATCCTTTGTTTTCACATTCTATACTCAGGAGAGCATAGGAGGATGAAAAGAACGAGAAATGGACCAAAAGCAGAGAAAATGGGCCAAAATAAGAAATCTACACGTCCTAGAGATCATCACACGGCCGTGCCTCTTTAGCAAGTTCGAACACGGGCCTGGCCTCGAATCACACGGACGTGTCCCTGCCGTGACCTATTTTAATTCTACTCAGAAAAGGATACTTAGAGGCAAAGAAAGAAATTCCAAAAGCCTATATAAACACACTAAGTGTATCCTAAGGGAAGGTGACCCAAGGCAGCCAGAGAGGGCTGAATACAAGTAATTACTCAAAGAAAGTGATCGTTGTTTTGTCGAGTTTTAAAATTTATAAAGAGAATGATCAAACCTGAAAACTAACTCTAAGAATGACTTAAGGCAAGTGCACCTATCGAACAGTAATGTAGCTTCGATAAGACCGGATTGTCAAACCTAAAGGAACTAAAAGTACTAATACTAACTTTCTTTTCATTATCTAGCCTAAAATAAGGGAAATTGTTTGTTTAATCTAAATTTAACTAACTACTAAGCTAAAGATGCAAAGACAAAAAGAATGAATTGGGGAAATACTATTGGGAAAACTTAGTTGTTTAAGACGATACCCATAGGAAGAATCCACCTAGACTTCACTTGTTATCTAACTTGAACTGCATTTATTTATTCACTTGACTTGATCCATAGGATTCCCTAATTTATATTAAACCCTCTCTCGAGGCAAATAACATCTAACCCTAGGTTGATTAATTGAAATTTCTTTCTAATTAAAACCCCTAGAACTGCATTAACTCGATCTATGGACTCCCATATTAGGTTTCACCCTAATCTGCAAAATCTCATCACCCTATCTCTAGGCGCGATCAACTCCGCTTAATTATGCTAGATCTACTCTTATGTGGACTTTTGCTCCACCACCTAAGCACATTCAACTTGAATCAATATCCCGAAATATTAACACAAGAATTACGCCACATAATTAAGAAAAAATCAAATATTTATCATATAGTTTAGAAAACAATAACAAGATCCATCTTAGGTTTTATCCCTTCAAGTATCTCAAGGGTTTAGTTCATAACAATAAAAGAAAACATCTCAGAAGAAAAGATAAAGCAAAACATAAGAAATCCCTAAAACTCCCAGAAGGAATCGAAGGAGAAATCCACTGTCTTGAGTAGAATTTCGGCTTCTTGAGATGGATCAACTGGCTATCTTCGAGTGATTCCCACAAATCTGACATTTTCGGCTCAGCTCCTTAGCCTAGCTAATCGCCTCCTTTGAAGGTTATGCTTAGGGTGTTTATATAGGCTCTTGGAATGCTTTACTTGGCCCCTAAGTATCCTAATCTAAATGGAATTCCTACTAGGGTGTTTGAATAGGCTTTGGGATGTGTTTCTTTGCCTTTAAGTATCCAAATCTGAGTAAAACTCCTCTTGGCCACGGCAGGGACACGGTCATGGCGCACGCCCATGTGAATTAATTTTAGGCCGTGGTCGAGTCTGCTAAAGAGACATGTCAGTGTGTCTCGGGGTCTAGGCCGTGTTAGATTAAATTAGGGAGGCACAGCCGTGTGGTCTTGGGCCCAGGCTGGTCGATTTCTTCTTTGGCCTAATTTGGTCCGTTTTAGGCCCTTTTCTCATTCTTTTCATCCCTAGGTGCTTTCCTGAGTATAAAACATGAAAAAAAGGATTAAGAGCACCTTTTACACAATTCACGGAATAAATTATCCAAAAGTATGCTAAATGTGGGATTAAAATATGTTACTTTTATGGTTTATCAAATACCCCCACACTTAAGCTTTTCCTTGTCCTTAAGCAAAATTCTCAACTTACAATTAAAATGAACTTTCCACATTTCATAATTCTCATTAATAATGCCTCATCATAATTCATAGATAATTTATACATGGATAATTTAACTCAAAGAGTCCTAAAGATTCAAACAATTCTAAGTCATATCTTTGTAGCATGAAAACATAGGTGTCTCCCTTTATCTAAATAATTACCTCTGGTTCAAAATTGACAAGGATTGACATCCTCACTAAAGATTCTCTCAAAGCACTCGAAGTGTTTAAGGTTTAGTAAAAAGCACTCATAAGTCGAACCTGAAAAGTTAATCCCATAGGCTTGCCTAAAAATCAAATCTCCACCACTGTAATATGAGATGATACACAAATCAAAAGGTCTTTAACAAGTTTGTAACGAGGCTTAGGTTAAAGGTATGGATAAAGGCTGAATTAGAAAGTTAGAATCCAGATTAACCTGATAAATTACCTAACTTTAGAAAAAGAATTGAACTAATAATCTAAATATTACATCACATGAAAATACTAATAATACGGATTCTTCTTCAAGATATTGAAATTAAACATATAAGCTCACTTAATTATAGAACTAATAATGAATATACTTCAATTTTTTAAGAACAAATCAAATATTTACATAATATAAGAAAGAACTTTATCAACTGAAATAAAGTAATTAGGCAACTGATCAAATCAATTCTCACTAGAAGGTTAGTCAAAGGAATGGTGATAACAAATACGAAGCGGGTTTTGGGTTAATATTAGTGGGTGAATCAATAAAAGGGTTGCTAGGATCAAAGAGGTTCACTAGGGTTAATTATGTAGGTAGGCTTTTTAGTGGAGTGAGTGGGTTAAAACACAGGTGCCTTTATCATCTCAAGATATCTAATCAATAATATGGTCTTGACATGTATAATCGAGGCAAGTTCTAGAATAACAATTCAGTGTTGACACACTCATAATCAATAAAGTGAGCATGAAAAAGAATATATGCTCTATAAGACTCAAATCTCACAAAAATTATGGGTATTTGAAATCAATCCCTATAAATTTCAAACTTCAAGGTAATATTCAAATTCAATTCGACAACCTAGAAAATTTTTTATTCTTGAAAAATAGACTTATCATGGTTGATTCTCTAGTATCTTAAAATTTAAACCATCAATGCACAATTAAATATGAATTTCTCAAAAACATATCAAAAGGAATCATAAATCATCGTAAATTTCATCCTAATTAGTAATATGAGGAAATTACTTAACTAGATATAATTCAGGATTTGAGATTAATGCAAAAAGTTAGGCACTTTTACCCCCCACACTTAAGATGTACATTGCCCTCAATGTACAAAGATAGATAAATAAATATATAATAAAATCAAAAGAGAAGGGTAGAAGTGACATTTCCTGAATTTTGGATGAATCTTTGAGTTGGTAGAAGTGAAAGGAGATGACTTATGTAGTGATGAATTACTCCTAGTGATTTGCTCGTTATTTGGAGTGTGTAGTTGAAACTGCAAAGTCATTAGTTAGATGGTTCGGGGGCATAATTAAACAAGTGTTTGTTAGCCATACTCGAAGATTAGAGAACCAGTGATAACCTAAATAAAATATAAATTTGAAGTATAAAATGCAATAAGTTTAAATAAAAATTTAAAAGGAAAAACTAAAATAAAGAAAAGAAAACTAATAGTAATGAAAATAAAAGGACTTAGAGGTCGTCATCGTCTACTAGGTTTCGAGGTGATGGTGACGACAATGAAATGTAGAAGTGATGACAAATCTGCTGAAGGGTGGCCTCGATCCTGTCAAAACGTTGAGCGGTGTTAGTGAACTGCTGACTACAGTATTGCTCGAACTGTGTAAGGCGTGCAGAGATGTCCAAGAGTGAAGCTACTACATAGGAGGGCCGCTGACTTGGGAATGGTACCTCCTGTGGTGGTGGGACATCATCAGTAATGTCCTCGGGCTGCTCCTCGTCAGTGGGGAGGGCTAATCGGTACTGAAAAGGATCGGTCCCACTATGATATTTGATCATTCTCATGTGCAGCATCGTCTGGATGCCCTGGGGTACCATCCGACCAATCAGCATGAGGGAGGAACTCTTGGCATCGGTGTTGAGGAGGCCGAAGTGTTGAGCCAATCGTGTGATATAAGGACCCATCACTAGAATCCTCCTCCTGTGTGGCTCCGTCTGGTGCTAAATCGCACGGGCTATGAAATATGCAAGATCGAAAACGTGCCCGTTTGACACGCACCACAAGTAGTAGATATCGTGTGTGTTCACCACACCAGTGCTCTCACATTGCCTGTAATAGTCTGAGCCAAAATGGCATGAATGTACCTCAGCGATAGGACTAGGGCTGTCGCCTTAGAGCGAATGGGGTCGTAATTGCCCTTTTTGGGTGCTAAGTTGTACCAACAACTGACGGGGGTGTAGTGAAACTGGCGGTCAGAGATTCTCTACTACAAAGTCATCTATATAAAGTCCAAGTGCTGTCCCAAATTGTGGTACGTTAAGTCAACACACGATGCCTCCTAGACGGAATTGGATTGTGCCCGGATCATCATAATGGGCCATCACCATCTGTAGTTGAAAAGTAGTGCAAAGCTCTAAGGTAAGTTACAAGTACGTTGGCTCGATGATGGTAAAGAATTGATCCCATGGCTCAGTCGTAAGAAGTGCTCGGTCATCGACAGCGAGCCCAACTTGCTCTAGAGCGGCCCAATCGATACATTATCAGTGCTGAGAGGTCACGCCCGTAATGCCTTAAATCATTCCTCTTGGGCCTCTTAAGTGAATTGGAAGAACTGGTGGCACACTTCGGAGCATGCGCTAGTGGAGGATGAGCCGGGTCCCTTCCGTTTCTTAGAAGGGGCGGTCTCGGTTCGTTTTCCTTTTGACGATGACATTGTACCTGAAAATATTTAATATTCAAGTGATGTTTTTACCAAACTAAATCAAGTACTAAACCCGAAATATTCAAATGCTAAATACGACTATTTTGACCATGAGCAATCAATTGCCGCTTATTAATTCTAACTAATTTTAATTAAATATATAAAATAAAAAACTCAATATAGCAATCAAGTGAGTTCTAAAATTTCAAAGGATTAAACTTAAGAGTAAATAACACTAATAGGAAAAAGAAACTAAATAACATGAAATTTAAAATAGTTAATTAGTTCTAAAATTCAAGATACTATTCTAAAAAATAATACTAATAGAAAAATTTGTTAAATAACATGAAAATTGAATCAAACAATCATTAAATAAATGAAAAAAATATGAAATAGTAAAGGGTGACAACCAGTGTTTGGGGTTTGTGCGACGTGTATGGTGGAGCACGGTCGTGGACGGTGGTGAACGGTCGTGTGTTGTGAAATTTCTGGATACGCAAGGCAGTGGCGAGGGCGTGGGCTCTTGATTAACATGGGCGTGGCTGCGTTTTTGTATGGATATTTGAGAGGAGGAAGGTGGAGGAGTTATGGGGGTCAAAATGGTAGTGGCCGAGTTTGGGGAAAAAAGGGTGAGAAGAATCGGTTAGGGTTAGGGTTTTAAGGAAGATGAGAGGTTAAGTTCTTTAAATAGTGGCAAGGGCTCGAGTGGGAGCCACGCCCGTGCTTGATTTTAATTAGCTCGTGTTTTTTAGGATTTTGAATTTTTGGGCCTGCTCAGGGTTTGGCCATGGTCGTGGTTGAGGTGACACGCTTGTGTTCTTCTTCACACGATCGTTTAGAATGGGCATTTTCCTCTCGTGTTCGACAAGTCAGTATAGTCCACAGTTGTCAGGCACGGGTGTGTTTTGCCCGTGTTTAGGAAAAATTTACCTCTTATTGTGCACGGCTACAAGTACGCCTGTGTTTCGTCCTTAGCGCTTCCACACGACCATGGGCACGCTCGTGTGCTAGGCCGTGTGGTCTGAAAACCTGTGCTTGATTGGATTAGTATGAAGTTAGATGCTAACAATTAAGAGTATAACGTCAGTGAAGTTAGTGCTCAGGTTGCCTCCCGAGAAGCGCTCGTTTAAAGTCTTAAGCTAGACTTACCCTGTTTTCATTTCTAAAAGAAGGTTCACAGAGTTGAACCTCCTCTCTCATATCCCTAAATTTTTCACCATTATAAATTTTGATTCGGTGACCATTTACCTTGAATGTGCCCTTAGTGGGGTGAGTTACCTCGATTGTGCCATAGGGAAAAATTTTTTTGATCATGAATGGGTCTGACCATCTTGATTTTAGCTTCCCAGGAAATAGTTTAAGCCTTGAGTTGTATAGCAGGACCAATTCCCTTACTTCAAATTGTTTCGATTTCTTTAGACGAGCATCATGGTGTCATTTTGTTGCCTCCTTATATAGTTTCAAGTTCTCGTAGGACTCAGTGCTCCATTCATCTAGTTCGTTCATCCGCATCATTCTTTTCTTTCCTACGCTTTAAGATTGTAATTTAAAATTTTATAGCCCAAAAAGCTTTGTGTTCTAACTTGAATGGTAGATGACAGCTTTTCCCGTATACAAGTTTATATGTGGATGTTCCTAGGGGGTTTTAAACGCTGTTCTGTAGACCCATAGGGCATCATCTACTTTCAATGCCCAATCTTTTCTGTTTGATTCAACCGTTTTTTCTAGGATGCGTTTAAGTTCTCGGTTTGCTACTTCAACTTGCCCACTGGTTTGAGGGTGATATGGGGTAGCTATCCTGTGGTGTACTCCATATTTTTCTAAGACTCTGTCAAATTAAGTATTACAGAAATGAGTTCCGCTATCACTAATGATAGCTCTAGGTGTTCCAAATCGAGAGAACAGTTTCTTGAGAAACTTAACTACTACTCTAGCATCATTGGTAGGTAGAGCTTCGGCTTCCACCCGTTTTCACATATAATCAACTGCCACTAGGATGTATTTATTTCCAAATGAACTAGGGAATGGTCCCATAAAATTAATACCCCATATATTAAATATTTCATATGATAGCATATACGTTTGAGGCATTTCATCGCATTTAGAAACATTACCTGTTCTTTGGCATTTATCACACAGAGCGACATACCTATTGGCATCTTTGAATAGAGTGGGCCAATAAAAACCTGATTCGAGTATTTTATGTGCTGTCTTAATACAACTGTAGTGTCGTCCTGAAGGTCCTAAATGGTAATGTTCCAGGATTTTGCTTGCTTCCGCCCTTGTAACGCATCTCCAAATTACTTGATCTGCACATATGTGGAAAAGAAAAGGATCTTCCCAAAAATAGTTTTTCGCATCAGCAAAGAATCGTTTCTTTTGAAGATGTGTTAATCTTTTTGGTAAGATGTTAGCAGCTAAATAATTCACAATATCTACAAACCATGGTACCTTGAAGTTGGTTATAGAAAAGAGGCTTCAGGGAACGAGTCGTTTATCTCAATTCTGTCGAGCTCTTTGATATGTGGGTTCTCAAGCCTGGAGAGGTGATCTGCTGCAAGGTTTTCAACTCTCTTTTTATCCTGTATTTCCAAGTCAAATTCCTGTAAGAGTAAAATCCATCTTATGAGTCAAGGTTTTGCATCGAGTTTAGTTAAAAGATAACGAAGAGCGGAGTGGTCAGTGTAAACGACAACTTTAGATAATACTAAATATTATCTGAATTTATCAAATGCAAAGACCACAGCTAGTAATTCTTTTTCAGTAGTGGTATAATTTTCTTCTTGATTGTTAATGTCCTGTTGGCGTAATAGATCGGCTGGAAATGCTTGTCTCTTCGCTGTCCTAAAACTGCACCTACTATAAAATCACTTACATCACACATTAGTTCAAAAGGAAGATTCCAATCGGGGGGTAATTATAATTGGGGCATTTATTAATTTTTCTTTAAGAATATTAAATGCATCTAAACATTCCTGATCAAACTTAAAAGGTGTATCTTTTTCTAGCAATTTCGTTAGAGGCTTAGCTGTTTTAGAAAAATCTTTAATAAATCATCTATAAAATCTTGCATGACCTAAAAAGCTTCTAATAGCCTTAACTGAGATAGGAGGAGGTAGTTTTTCTATGGTTTCGACCTTTGCTTTATCTACCTCGATTCCCTTACTAGAAATTTTATGTCCCAATATAATTCCCTCTTGTACCATAAAGTGGCATTTTTACCAATTTAAAATAAGGTTTGTTTCCTCACATCTCATTAGAACTCGTTTTAAAATTTTAAGGCAAAGATGGAAAGAATTACCGAATATCGAGAAATCGTCCATAAATACCCCCATAATGTCTTCCACAATTTCGTCAAAGACTGCCAACATGCAACGCTGAAAAGTAGCATGAGCATTACATAAACTAAAAGGCATTCTACGATAAGAAAACATACCGTATGGGCATGTGAATGTTGTCTTCTCTTGATCTTCAGGTGCTATTGGAATTTGGAAATAGCCAGAGAGTCCATCTAGGAAGCAATAGTACATATGCCTAGATAACTTTTCTAGCATTTGATCAATGAATGGCAAAGGAAAGTGATCTTTCCTAGTGGCGTCATTCAGCTTCCTGTAATCAATGCAAACTCTCCAACCTGTGACTGTTCTGGTGGAAATTAGTTCATTCTTTTTGTTAGCTACCACCGTCATGCCTCCTTTCTTTAGAACAACCTGCACAGGACTTACCCAGTTGCTGTCAAAAATAGGATAAATTATTCCAGTATCTAGAAGTTTAATTACCTCAACTTTCACAACTTCTTTTATGTTGGGATTCAATCATTTTTGAGGTTGCACACATGGCTTGTATTCCTTTTCCATTAAGATTTTATGGGTGCAAAACGATGGCCTTATTCCCTTAATGTTAGAGATTTTCCAAGCTATCACTTTTTTATGTTCTTTTAGTACCTGTAGCAACTCCTCTTTCTCCTTGGGTTCAAGTTCTGAAGAGATAATTACTGGTAGCATAGAATTTTCCCCTAGGAATGCATATTCTAAGTGTTTCGGCAACTATTTTAATTCTAATTTGGGCGGCTCATCAATAGAAGGCTTTTGATTTAGATCGTCATTAATTTCAATGCTTTCTTTTTCCATATGTCTAGATGAAGATGTATTCAAACTCAGCTCGTCGACTTCGCCTTCTTCCCCCTCTTCTTGAGTAAGACACAGTTCCATCGTGTCATCATGTATGATTTCTTGTAATGAGTTTTGAATGATATGATCAGTAGTATCAACAAAATAACAGGAATCTTCTTGTTCTCTAAAATATCGCATGGCATCATAAATTTGAAAAATAATTTCCTCATCGCCTATTTTTAATGCAAGCTTACCATCACTTGCATCGATAACAGCCCTAGCAGTAGCTAAAAAAGGGCGCCCTAAAATTAAGGGAACCTCAATGTCTTCATCCATGTCAAGTACAACAAAATCAACAGGGAAAATAAATTTATCAATTTTTACCAAGATATCTTTGATAACTCCTCTAGGATATTTAATGGATTTTTCAGCTAACTGAATACTCATCCTATTCGGTTTTGGTTCCCCAAGATCTAGTTGTTTAAGCATTTTATAAGGCATTAAATTAATATTGGCACCTAGATTAGCTAATGCTTTCTTAATATTTAAGTTACCAATTAAAAAGGGAATAGTAAAACTTCTGGGTCTTTTAATTTGGTTGGTAACTTGTTTTGGAGGATGGCTGAACATTCTTCATTAAGCTCCACCGTTGATATTTCTTCAAGCTTCCTCTTATTCGTCAGGAGCTTTTTTAAGAATTTTTGCATACGTCGGCATTTGTGAAATGGCTTCAACAAAGGGTAAGTTAATATATATTTGTTTAAAAAGTTCAAGAAATTTACCGTATTGGGCATCTAACCGGTCTCTCTTCAACTTTACCGAATATGGGATTGGTGGTTTACTTTCTTTGCATACATCCTCAACTCCCTCATCCTTTGCTTTGTTATCTTCGTATGGTATTTTTTTCTTTGGTTCGACTAACTGCTTTCCACTTCTCAATGTAACTGCCTTTACCTGTTCTATTCCTTTAGAAAGAATTTCTGATCGGATTTTAGAAACCATCTTAGTAAGTTCTCCAATTAACTTAGTAAGTTCCCCAACTTGGTTCTCGATTGCTTTCATCAATGCTTGTTGATTATCGAGCGTTGTTTCAATTTTTTGGAGATGGGTATCCGTGGTTGCCATGAATTTTGTCAGCATCTCTTCAAGATTTGGCTTCTTTTCCTGTGGATAGGGCTAATTTTGGAAATTTGGAGGAGGTTGTTGTCTCGATTTCCTTGATTTTCTTGACCTTCCCACGAAAAATTTGGGTGGTTCCTCCAACCTGGATTATAAGTATTACTATAAGGGTTATTATTAGATCGAAATTATTACCTATATAGTTCACTGGTCACTTCGTGTCTGGATTGGTAGGGTGGGTACTCGGGATTCGCCAGCCCACTTGTATCGCACTGCATTACTGGATGTACCTGTAAAGAACACAAACTATCAAACTTTTTATTCATCATCTCTACCTGCGTTGATAGCATGGTTACTACATCGAGGTTGAAAACTCCGGCTGATTTTGTTTGTTTTGTCCTTGTAACCTGCCACTGATAGTTATTCATTGACACCTTTTAAATAAACTCGTAGGCTGATTCAGGAGTTCTATTGTTTAGGGTTCAACCGGAGGCTGAATCAATTAGTTGCCTCGTTGAGGGGTTTACACCGTTATAGAAGGTTTGGACTTGGATCCATAAAGGTAAACCGTGGTCTGGACACCTTCTCAAGAGATCCTTGTATCTCTCCCATGCGTTGTATAATGTCTCTAAATCCATCTGCACAAAAGAAGAGATATCATTCCGTAATTTGGTAGGTGGGAAATATTTTAATAAAATTTTTGGTCATTTGATCCCATGTGGTGATTGACCTCGTGGTAACGAAGTTCAACCAACGCTGGCTTTATTCTTAATGAAAAGAGAAATAACCAAGACGTATGGCATCATCGAACGCCATTTATTTTAAAGGTATCACGTAACTCTAAAAATTAGCTATATGGTATTTGGGTCTTCGTCCTACAAACCATCAAATTGAACAAATTGTTGAATCATTTGTATAGTGTTAGGCTTTAATTGAAAATTATTAGCAGCTATAGCAGGCTTAACAATACTCGATTCTGCTCCTGTTAAATGAGGTTTAGCATAATCATACATAGTATGTGGAGCATTGTTTTCTGCCACATCTTGCGGTGGTGGTTATTCTCGTCCATCCCTTCAGTAGGATTGGATCCGCCTTGTTGTTCTTCTTCTTTGTAATTTAGGGCTCGCCTAATTTCTCTGCGATTCCTGTGAGCGATAGCTTCAATATCAATGTCGTATACTAGTGGTCTTTTCGGGTTCCTTCTAGTCATAAACTAGAGGTACCTGTGTTGGAAAATAAAGAAAGAAAATTAGCAAGGTTAAAACTAAAATAAAAATAAATTGTGGAAAATTAAAAATAATGGCTAAAGTAATAAAAATTAAGTTTTCTTAGTATTTTAGTTCCCTGGCAACGACGCCAAAAACTTGATCATTGTTTTGTAGAGTTTTAAAGTTTATAAAGAGAATGATATAACTTGGAAACTAACTCTGACAACGACTTAAGGCAAGTGCACCTATCGAACTGTAGTATACTTTAGGCAAGACCGGATTGTCGAACCCAAAAGAACTAAAAGTACTAATACTAATCTTCTTTTTATTATCTAGCCTAAAACAAGGAAAGTTGTTTGTTTAATCTCAATTTAACTAACTACTAAGCTAAAGAGGCAAAGAAAAAAAGAATGAATTGGGGAAATATTATTGGGAAAACTCAGTTGTTTAAGACGATACCCTTAGGAAGAATCCACCTAGACTTCACTTATTATCTAACACTGAACCAGACGATTTATTCACTTGACTTGATCCGTAGGATTCCCTGATTTATATTAAACCCTCTCTCGAGGCGAATAACGTCTAACCCTAGGTTGATTAATTGAAATCCCTTTCTAATTGAAACCCCTAAAATTGCATTAACTTGATCTATGGACTCCCATATTAGGTTTCACCCTAATCTGGCAAAATCTCGTCACCCTATCTCTAGGCGCGTGATTAACTCTGCTTAATTATGCTAGATCTACTATTAGACAGGGACTTTTTCTCCACCACCTAAGCACATTCAACTTGAATCAATATCCCAAAAATATTAACACAAGAATTAAGCTTACATAATTAAGAACAAATCAAATATTTATCATATAGTTCAGAAAACAATAATAAGATCTGTCTTAGGTTTCATCCCCTTCAAGTATCTGAAGGGTTTAGTTCATAACAATAAAAGAAAACATCTTAGAAGAAAAGATAAAATAAAACATAAGAAATCCCTAAAACTCCCTAAAGGAATTGAAGGAGAAATCCGCTGTCTTGAGTAGAATTTTGGCTTCTTGAGATGGATCAACTGGCTATCTTCGAGTGATTCCCACAAATCTGACCTTTTCGGCTCGACTCCTTGGCCTAGCTAACCGCCCCCTTTGAAGGTTATGCTTAGGGTGTTTATATAGGCTCTTAGAATGCTTTACTTGGCCCCTAAGTATCCTAATCTGATGGAATTCCTACTAGGGTGTTTGAATAGGCTTTGAAATGTGTTTCTTTACCTCTAAGTATCCAAATCTGAGTAAAACTCCTTTTGGTCGCGACAGGGACACGGTTAAGGCACATGCCCGTGTGGATTGATTTTAGGTCATGGTCGAGTCTACTGAAGAGACACGCCTATGTGTTTCGATGTCCAAGCCGTGTTAGATTAAATTAGGGAGGCACGACCGTGTGGTCTTGGGCCCAGGCCGTGTCAATTTCTTTTTTGGCCCAATTTGGTCCATTTTAGGCCCATTTCTTGTTCTTTTCATCCCTATGGGCTTTCCTGAGTATAAAACATGAAAAGAAAGGATTAAGAGCACCTTTTTACACAATTTAGGGAATAAATCATCCAAAAGCATGCTAAATGTGGAATTAAAATATATTACTTTTTTGGTTTATCAGAAAGCCAGTTGATCCATCTCAGAAGCCAGAATCACACTAAAGACTGAGGACTCCTTCAATTCTTTCAGGGGGTTTTAGGGTTTTCTTTATGTTTTGTTATTTTTCTTCTGAGATTTATCCTTTTATAAGCATGAACTAAACTCATCAAATACTCGAGGGGGATGAAACCTAAGACGAATCTTGTTATTTTTTTCTGAGCTATATGATAAATATTTGATTTGTTCTTAATTATGTGTCCTTTATTCTTGTTTTGATATTTCAGGATATTGATTCAAGTATTGATGTGCTTAGTCAGTGGAGCAAAAGTCCCTGTTTAAAAGTAGATCTAGCATAGTTAAACGGAGTTGATCGCACTCTTAGAAATAGGACGACAAAAATCTGCCGGATTAGGGTCAAACCTAATATGGAAATCCATAGATCGAGTTAATGTAAGTTTAGGGGTTTTAATTAGACAGAGATTTCAATTAATCAACCTAGGCATAGACGTTAGTAGCCTCAAAAGAGGTATTAATATAAATTAGGGAATCTTACCGATCAAATCAAGTGAATAAATCATCTGGTTTAGAGTTAAATAACAAGTGAAGTCTAGGTGGATTCTTCCTCGGGTATTGTCTTGATCAATTGATTTTTCCCAAAAGTGTTTTCCTTATTCATTCTCTGTGTCTTGGCATCTTTAGTTTAGTAATTAGTTAAATAAGCATTAATCCTCTTTATTTTAGGCTAGATAATAAAAAGAGAGTCAGGACTAGTACTTTTGGTTCCTTTGTCTTCGACATTCTGGTCTTGCCACTAAGCTATACTATTGTTTGATAGATGCGCTTGCCTCAATCATGGTGATAGTTAGTTTCTAGGCTCGATCATTCATTTTATAAATATTAAGACTTATCACAGACATGATCAAGTTTTTGGCGCCGTTGCCGGGGAACTGAAATATTAGGAACACTAAATTTTTATTACTTTAGCCATTTTTTTATTTTTTTTTGCAATTTACATTTATTTTTATTTTAAATTTAAATTTTCTAATTTTTCTTTTATTTGTTCATGGCGGTACCTCTAGTTTATGACTAAAAGGAACCCGACAGGACCCTTAATTTACAATAGTGATATTGAAGGTACTGTTCGTTGAAATCGTAGAGAAATGAGGCGAAGCTTAAATTACATAGAAGAAGAGCAAGAAGACGAAACCAATACTACCGAAGAGATGGCTGATAATAATCCGCTACCTCCTGTAGTTGCCGCAAACCTGGTGAACCAAAATCCTGCTCCCTGTACTATGTATGATTATGCTAAACCTAATTTAATAGGAGCTGAATCGAGTATTGTTATGCCTGCGCTTTTTGCTAATAATTTTGAACTAAAACCTAACACTATTCAAATGATTCAACAATTTGTTAAATTTGATAGTTTGCAAGATGAAGACCTAAATACTCATTTAGCAAATTTTCTAGAATTCTGTGATACCTTCAAAATAAATGGCATTTCTAATGATGCCATTCGTCTTCAGTTGTTCCCCTTTTCATTGAGGAATAAAGCCAAAAAGTGGTTGAATTATCTTCCACGAGGATCAATCACTACATGGGATCAAATGACCGAAAAATTTTTGATAAAATATTTTCCACCGGTTAAAACAGCCGAGTTGAGGAATGATATCTCTTTTTTGTGCAGATGGATCTAGAAGCACTAGATGATGCATGGGAGAGATACAAGGATTTGTTGAGAAGGTGCCCATACCATAGGTTACCCTTGTGGCTATAGGTCCAAACCTTTTACAACTGTGTGAACCCCTCGACTAGGCAATTAATCAATTCAATCACCGGCAGAACCCTGAATAACAAAACTCCTGAGGCGGCTTATGAGTTTATAGAGGAGATGTCACTGGACAACAATCAGTGGCAAGTTACAAGGACAAGGCTAACAAAAGTAACCAGAGTTTTCAACCTTAGCGCAGTGACAATGCTATCAAACCAGGTAGAGATGTTAAATAAAAAGATTAATGGTTTGTGTTCTTCACAGGTACATCCGATAATGCAGGGTGAAACAAGTGAAGGTGTGGCAAATCCTGAGTACCCACCCTACTGACATGGCATGGAAAATGAGCAGATAAATTATATAGGTAATAATCCTCGACCCCAAAATAATCCTTATAGTAACAATTACAATCCAGGTTGGACGAACCATCCAAAATTTTCATGGGGTGGCCAGGGGAATCAGAGACAACAACCCCTCCCAAGCTTTCAACAGCAACCCTACCTATGAGAAAAGAAGTTGAACCTTGAGGAGATGTTGAAAAAATTCATCGTGGTGTCAGAAACTTGTTTCCAAAAAACCAAAACAACACTCAAAAATTAGCAAGCATCAATTCTAGGGATCAAGAACCAATTGGGACAACTTGCTAAGCTAATCTCTAAACGACCACAAGGTAGCTTGCCAAGCAACACTGAAACAAACCTAAAGGAGGAACTTCATGTCGTTACCGCTCAAAATAGTGAAGGCTTAGTAGAATCTGAACCTGAGCCAAGTCAAGAGCTTGTGGTAAATAAGGGTAAGGTTGAGGTAAGCCAAGAAAAACCAAAACTAGTAATTAAAGAGTACCAACCTCGAATACCATACCCCAATGCGATGAAGAAAGGCAACACAGATGAACAATTCGGTAAGTTTCTTAAACTTCTGAAGAAATTACATATTAACTTACCATTTCTTGAAGCTCTTTCATAGATGCCAAATTCAAGGAAATTTTTAAAAGAGCTCTTGACAAATAAACGGAGGCTAGATGAGGCATCGCATGTGGATCTAAACGCAGTGTGCTCAGAAATTTTGCAAAATAAACTACCACAAAAATTAAAGATCCAGGGAGTTTTACAATTCTATGTTTAATTGGTAGTTTATCTGTTAATAACACGTTAGCTGATTTAGGGGCAAGCATAAATGTTATGCCTTATAAAATGTTTAAACAGCTAGGTCTGGGGAAACCCAAACAAACTAGGATGAGCATTCAATTGGCTGGTAAAACTATTGGAATTCTTAGGGGTATAATTGAGGATGTGCTAGTGAAAATTAACAAATTCATATTCCCAGTAGACTTTGTTATTTTAGATATGGATGATGACAATACTGTTCCTTTAATTTTAGAAAGGCCCTTTTTAGAAACTAACAGATCTAAAGTTGATGTTGGTACAGGTGAACTCACACTTCGTGTAAGTGACGAAATGATCACTCTTCAAGCTCTTGACTCGGCTAGGACATCAAGCGATAAAGGTGAGAATGTAAATTCTATTGATAACCAAATGGTTCAACCTTCCTTACAAGAAACACCACGAAATTACACAACTGAGCCAGATCATAGACCTCGTGCCAATAAAGAAGAAATTTATGAAGAACGAAGGCTTCAGATTGATGAACTAGACGAGTGGAAGGCACATTTCAAGGAGGAATCAAAGCCACATGAAGTAAAGCCGAGGGAATCTCCAGACAAGTTTATAGGAACATCAAATCACTTCAAAATAGGAGATCAGGTATTGTTGGATAAGAAAGACCCTCGAATCACCAGTTCAGACCTTAAAACGAATGAAGAAATCCCTTTTACGGTACTAAATATCTTCCCATACGGAACAACCGAAGTAAGTAATCCCATATTCAGCACTTTTACGGTAAACTCTACTCGACTCAAACTATATAATGATAGCATGAGAAAGGATTTTCAACTCCTCAAACCACCATGATCATGTGAATGAGAGGTAAGTCTAGCTCAAGACTTTAAACGAGCGCTTCTGGGAGGCAACTCAAACACTAACCCCATTAATTTTCATATTTTTATTTCTTTAACTAACCAAGTTAATGAAGCATAGGTTTCCATACCCACACGGCTTTACACACGGCGTGGCCGTGTGAGCACCAAATGTGGGTAAATAGGCTTGGTCCTAGACGTGTAGCAACAGGACAAAATTTTTCCAACACACGGGCTACGATAAATTGCCACAACTGTGTGATGCGGCCGTGGCCGACATTGAGAAAGCCACATGGGCATAAAAACCACAACACAGACATGGGAGAAGTGAAGGAAGCACAACATGACTGTGCAATATGGCCGTGTGACCTAACATGCCCATGGTACATTGGTGTGGGGATGTACCAGATATCAAATTTCTATTTAAAACCCCACCCCCTCTCCTCACCTACTCCCCAATCTCATCTTCTTCCATACCCTTTAAGTTTTCCTTATTTTCATTTTCCTCCTTTTTCCATCTTCACCATCACCTCCATGTCGAAGAAATGGAAGGATCCTAGCCCAGTGTCCCTGTGCGAGACCGATCTACATAAGTTCATGTAGGCCGCTTCATTAACTCGATAAGAAAAGGACCATTGAGTCCATTAATTTTTTCTTTTTCTTTTCTCTTCTCCTTTATTTTCCTCCTCTTTATATTTATTTTCTTTAAATACATATTTAGTATATTTTAAATTATTCTTATTATTTCCTGGCTATTTCTTTAGGAGTTACCCAATTTCTTCATCTAGCAAAGTGACTGTTGACAGCCACCATACTACCACCAGAGACGCCTCCTCCAACTCATCTTTTATCTCCAAATCAAGTTTCCACACTCCCAACTCAAGGATTCCATCCAAAATTCAGGAAGTTTCACTTCTATTCCTCTCTCTTGGTTTTCTTACTATAGATTATTATCTATCTTTGTACATTGAGGTAATGTACATCTTAAGTGTAGGGGGTGAAGTTTATTTAGAAAAGTTCCTAACTTTTTGCATTATTCTCAAATCCCTGAATTAGTTCTTGTTTTTAAGTGTGGAGAGGTGTCAACAATACTCTCACTGAATGATATCTTGTCTTAAGTAATTTTCTCATATCACAAATTAGAATGAAATTTCTGTTGATTTATGATTTTTATTGATATGTTTTGGATTAAATCATAGTCAATTGTGCATTGATGCTTTAAACTTTAAGATACTAGAGAATCGCATGATAAGTCTATTTTCAAAATTAAAAATTTGCTAGGTTGTTGACCTAAATTTGAATATTACCTTGAAGTTTGAAATTTGCAAGGTTGTCATCAAAAACCATATTTTTTTGTGAGATTTTGAGCCTTAAGAGCATACATTTTTCGTGCTCACTTTTTTTAGTGTGCCATTATTCTAGAACTTGCTTCGATTATACATGTTGAGACCACACCTTTGATTTGATATACAGAGATGATAAAGGTACTTAGGATTTGACCCACTCACTCCACTAAAAGCCTACCCTCATAATTAACCCCTGGTAAACCCTTTTGATCTTAACAAACCGTTTCTTGACTCACCTATTAATATTAACCTAAAACCCATCTTGTATTTGTTATCACCATTTCTCTTGACTACCTTTATATCAAGAGTTGATTTGATTAGTTACCTAACTACATTATTTATTTCAATTGTTAAATTCTATTTATTTGATTTGTTCTTAAAAAAATGCTAGAAAATTTATACATCATTAGTTCTATGTTCTATGAGCTTAAATCGTTAAATTCACATCTTTAGAAGAAGCTCGAGTTATTATTAATTATCAGCTTATTGTTTCTAGTTAGGTAATTTGACAATTTAATCTTGATTTTAACATTCTAATTCAGCCTATATCCATACCTCTAACCCAAGCCCCATTACAACTCTTTTAAAGACCTTTTAATTTATGTATCATCTCATTTTATAGTGGTGGAGATTTTATTTTCATGCTAGCCTATGGGATTAACTTTTCATAAATGACTTATGAGTGCTTATTTTGTACCTTAAACACTTTGAGTGGTTTGATTGAATCCTTAGTGAGGATGTCAATCCTTGTCGATTTTGAATCAAAGGTAATTATTTAGATTAGGGGAAACACTTATATTTTTATGTTACAAAAATATATGACTTAGATTGTTTGAATATTTAGGACTCTTTTAGTTAAATTATCCTTGTATAAATTATCTATGAATTATGATGAGGCATCGTTGATAAGAATTATGAATCGAGGGAAGTTAATTCTAATTGTGAGTTGAGATTTTTTCTTGAGGACAAGCAAATGCTTAAGTGTGGGGGTATTTGATAAACCATAATATATACATATTTTAAACCCGTATTTAGCATACTTTTGGATGATTTATCCCTTTAATTGTGGAATTTGATGCTCCTAATCCTTTGTTTCACATTTTATACTCAGGAGAGCATAGAAGGATGAAAGGAATGAGAAACGGGCCAAAAATGGATAAAATAGGCCAAAATAAGAAATCCACATGGCCTGGAAATCATCACACGGCCGTGCCTCTTTAGCAGGTTCAAACACGGGCCTAGCCTCGAATCACACGGGCGTGTTACACGAGCGTGTCCCTGCCGTGACCTATTTTAATTCTACTCGAAAAAGGATACTTAGAGGCAAAGAAAGACATTTTGAAAGCCTGTATAAACACCCTAAGTGTATCCTAAGGGAAGGTGGCCCAAGGTAACCAGAGAGGACTGAATACAAGGAATTACTCAAAGAAAGCTAGTTGATCCATCTCAGAAGCTGGAATCACACTCAAGATTGAGGATTTCTCCTTCAATTCCTTCAAGGGGTTTTAGCGTTTTCTTTATGTTCTATTATTTTTCTTCTGAGATGTTTCTTTTATAAGCATGAACTAAACCCCTCAAATACCTGAAGGGGATGAAACCTAAGACGAATCTTGTTATTGTTTTCTGAACTATATGATAAATATTTGATTTTTTCTTAATTATGTGTCCTTTATTCTTGTTTTGATATTTCAGGATATTGATTCAAGTATTGATGTGCTTAGGCAGTGGAGCAAAAGTCCCTGTTTAAAAGTAGATCTAGCTTAGTTAAGTAGAGTTGATCGCACTCTTAGAAATAGGATGACAAAAATCTATCGGATTGGGGTCAAACCTAATATGGGAATCCATAGATCGAGTTAATGCAACTTTAAGGGTTTTAATCAGAAAGAGATTTCAATTAATCAACCTAGGGTGAGACGTTAGTAGCCTCGAAAGAGGTATTAATATAAATTAAAGAATCTTACGGATCAAGTCAAGTGAATAAATCATCTGGTTCAGAGTTAAATGACAAGTGAAGTTTACGTGGATTCTTCCTTAGGTATTTTTTTGATCAATTGATTTTTCCCAAAAGTATTTTCCTTATTCATTCTCTGTGTCTTGGCATCTTTAGTTTAGTAATTAGTTAAATAAACATTAATCCTCTTTATTTTAGGCTAGATAATAAAAATAAGGTCAGTACTAGTACTTTTGGTTCCTTTAGGTTCGACATTCTGGTCTTGCCACTAAGCTATACTGCTGTTCTATAGGTGCACTTGCCTCAATCATGGTGATAGTTAGTTTCTAGGCTCGATAATTCATTTTATAAATATTAAGACTTATCACAGACATGATCAAGTCACAGTTGCAAGAATTGACTGATAGAGGGTTTGCTAGACCGAGTTTTTTGCCTTGGGTGCTCCTGTCCTGTTTGTGAAAAAGAAAGATGGCACGATGAGAATGTGCATCGATTATCGTCAGTTGAACAAAGTGACCATAAAGAATAAATATCCATTGCCCAAAATTGATGACTTATTTGATCAGTTAAAAGGAGCTACTATATTTTCCAAGATTGATCTAAGATCAGGATACTACCAGTTAAGAGTGAAGGATTTAGACCAAAAACTACTTTCAGAACGTGGTACGGGCATTATGAGTTTTTAGTTATGCCATTTGGACTAACAAATGCTCCTGTTATTTTTATGGATTTGATGAACAAAATTTTTAGATCGTACCTAGATCGATTTGTTGTGGTGTTTATAGATGACATATTGATTTATTCACGTAATGAAAATGAGCATGCTAAACATATGAAAATTGTGTTGTAAACTCTGAGAGAAAAGCAATTGTATGCGAAATTCAGCATATGTGAATTCTGGTTACATGAGGTTAGTTTTCTAGGACATATTGTGTCAGCTTTTGGAATTCGAGTTGATACGAGCAAGATTTCTGCTATTCTGGATTGGAAACCTCCGTGGAACGTGTCTGAAGTCCGTAGCTTTCTGGGTCTAACTGGTTATTGTCGTCGATTTGTAAAAGGATTTTCAGTGATAGCTACTCCATTGACTAGACTACTTCAGAAATATGTTAGTTTTGAATGGTCTGCTAAATGTCAGAAAAGTTTTGATCAGTTGAAAACTTTATTAACAGAAGCTCTAGTGTCAGTACAAGAAGAATCGGGTAAAGAATTTGTTTTATACAATAATGCTTCATTAAACGGTCTGGGATGTGCTCTGATATAGGAAGACAAAGTTGTAGCTTATGCCTCGAGACAATTGAAGCCTCATGAATAGAACTATCCGACGCAAGATCTTGAGCTAGATGCGATTGTGTTTGCATTAAAGATCTGGCATCATTATCTGTATGGTGAGAAATGTCACGTGTTTTTAGATCATAAAAGTCTGAAATATCTGATGACTCAGAAATATTTGAACCTACGTCAAAGAAGGTGGTTAGAGTTGTTAAAAGATTATGAGCTTGTGATAGATTATCATCCAGGTAAAGCAAATGTTGTTGCTGATGCACTGAGTCAAAAATCATTTTTTGCATTGTGTACTTCTAATATTCAGTTAGATCTGTCTGATGATAGTTCTGTGATAGCTGAATTGAAAGCAAAACCGTTATTCTTACAGCAAATATGTCATGCTCAAAAAGTTGATGATGAATTATTAATGAAACGAGCTCAGTGCAGTTTGAATTCTGAATCTGATTTTTGAGTTGTTGATGATTGCTTGAGATTCCGAGATCGTATCCGTGTTCCAAGAAATCTAGAGTTGGTTCGATTGATTTTGAATGAAGCACATAACAATCGTTTATCTATTCATCTAGGTAGTACAAAGATGTATCATGATCTGAAACAACACTATTGGTGGTCTGGTATGAAGCGAAATATTTTTGATTTTGTATCGAAATGTTTAGTCTGTTAGCAAGTTAAAGCAAAACATCAGGTTCCGTCTAGTTTGTTACAATCAATTTTTATTCCTGAGTGGAAATGGGATAGACTAACAATGGACTTTGTTTCGGGATTGCACTTGACTCCGAGAAAGAAAGATGCGATTTGGGTCGTAGTTGATCGATTGACGAAATCTGCCCATTTTATTTTGGTGCGTTCCGATTATTCACTAAATAGATTAGCTGAGCTTTACATTTTTGATATTGTAAGATTGCACGGGGTGCCACTATCTATTGTGTTAGATAGAGATCTGAGATTTACATTGAGATTTTGGAAGAAATTGCAAGAAGCTTTAGGCACGAAATTGCATTTCAATACAACTTTTCATCCGCAAACAGATGGTCAATCCTAGCGGATCATTCAGATTCTTGAGGATATGTTGAGATGCTACATTCTTGAATTTGATGGTACGTGGGATCAGTACCTACCATTGGTTGAGTTTGCTTATAATAATAGTTTTCAATCGAGCATTAAAATGGCACCGTATGAAGCTTTGTATGGACGTAAGTGTCGTACACCTCTATATTGGACTGAGCTCAGTGAAAATAAGTTACACGGGATTGATTTGATAAAAGACACAAAATAGAAAGTGAAAGTAATCTGTAATTGTTTGAAAACAGCATCTGATCGTTAGAAATCTTATACGGATTTGAGAAGAAAAGATATTGAATTTGAGATCGGTGACAAAGTGTTTTTGAAAGTGTCTCCATGGAAGAAAGTACTCCGATTCGGACCTAAAGGCAAGTTGAGTCCGAGATTCATCGGGCTATATGAGGTTATAGAGCGTGTTGGACCAGTTACATATAGATTGTTATTGCCCTCAGAGCTTGGAAAGTTACACAATGTATTTCATGTTTCGATGCTCCGTAGATATTGTTCCGATCCGTCACATGTGATTACTCCATCTGAAATTGAAATCTGATATGATATGACTTTCGAGGAAGAACTGATCCGTATTTTAGCTCGCGAAGTGAAAAAATTGAGAAATGAGAAAATTCCATTAGTTAAAGTGTTGTGGCAACGACACGAAATAGAAGAGGCTATATGGGAGCCCGAAGATTCAATAAGACAGCAATATTTGAATTTGTTTAACGGTAAGATTTTCGGGGACGAAAATCCCTAATTGGGGGAGAATTGTAACAGCTAGGTTTATATCCTATTTGGAACAGTGGTTTCGGGACCACAAATTCGAGTTCGTATAAAATTTTAATATTATTTTTCATGCCTATGATATGTGATTAAGCATGTGGTAACATTTCGTAAGTTAATTTGTCTGTCTATGTGTTTAATTTGAGCAAAGGACTTAATCGCGTAAAAGTTAAAGGTGGCTTTTGTTTGATTAATGGCCAAATTGATGTGGTTTTTAAATATGGGAGGATTTATAATGTAATTAGCCCACATTCTAAGTTAGTGGACGACAAGGCTATTAACATATATGTTTTATAAGTTAAAGTTATATTAATATTTTATGTATTATATGTAGTTATAATAAAAACAAATCAAAAAGAAAAAAATAGTGCTCATTTTACTTGTTCTTCCACCGAAAATATTGAAAGAAAAAAGAAAGAACAAAAAAAACTTCAAGGCTTTCGGCTATTTCAAGCTCAAATTTAGGTATGTTTTGGCTTTAGACTTTGATGATTTTTATGTTTTTGAGATTGTTGCTTAGTCTACTATCAAGCCCATGATGTAATTTGAAGAATTGGTGATATTTGTGAGTTGTGACATAGATTAATGAGTAAGCTTTATGATGATTTTAGTTGTTCAATGAAAGATATGTGTTAGATGAACATATTTTGTTCTTGAATTTTTGATGAATTTAGCTAAATAGGGCTAAATTGAGAAAAATGATAATTTGAAAGACTAAATTATGAATTTAATTAAAAATAGGGGCTTGTATGATATACATAAGCATTCGGCTAAGCATGATTATGTGATGATTTTGTGTATTTGATGTTTTGAGAAAATGGACTAAATTGACAAATTGTACAAATGTGAGGGCTAATTTATAAATTTCTCTAATATGTGTATTTGGATTGAATTGGATGAGTTAGTGAATAAAAGAGTTAAATTTGAATATGTATAGATCAAGAACCAAAGAAAAAGGATTTAGATCGCGGGAAAGCAAAAGTAATTGAGTAACCGTATTCGTTTCCCTTAAACTGAACTCGAGGTAAGTCATTATGCAAATAAACGCATTTGTATTGAGCTATGTATGTTCATATGATTATTGAAAATGATGAATGTTTACAAGATGATGTGTACATGAGTTCCGAGATAAGAACGACATAGTAGCAATGTTCGGGAAGTCCCGTGTGAACCTAGGAATAGATAGTATTAGCTATGTCATGATATAGGTGTTTGTTCTGAGATATCATGTAAGACCACATCTGGGATGTCGGTGTTGATTTGAGATTTCGTGTAAGACCACGTCTGGGATGTTGGCATCGATACGAGATTTATGTGTAAGACCATGTCTGGGACATTGGCATCTATTAATTCGTGTAAGACCATGTCTAAGACAGTGGTATCGATATCTGAGTACATGTAAGACCTCGTCTAGGATGTTGGAATTGTACAATTATTTCGAGCTTTCTGAGTATCCTATTAGATTCCGAACAGTGCAACGGGCAAGTCTATGACATGAAATGTTATGTGAATTGTAAATCTATTTCAGGTACGTTTATTAAGTACACAAGGTGTGTATGAAAGGTAAGTATTTATATGAGCTTACTAGCATGAATATGAGCTATGAAATGATGAGATGATATGAAAAATTAGGCTATATGAGCTAGGTGCATATGTGATGATGAGATGAAAAATGTGAGAAGTTATGGCTTAATAATTGAACCAAACTCTATGAGAGATGTATATGCTATGTGTATTTTAAGTTAAGTTTATTTGTATATGACTTACTAAGATTTTGAAAGCTTACTCTATGTGTGTGTTTTCTCTATTTTATAGATCGTCAAAGCTATTGAAGGCTCGGGGACCATCAAGGGTCGTCATCACACTACTCAAACTCATTTTGCCATATTTTGGAAATGTATATAGCTAGATATGGCATGTATAGGCTAGATATTTGGTTAAGAATGAGATGTTATCTTAGCCATGTGATTTGGCTAGTGATGTGTTGGTAATATGTTTTAAGGGATATGTTATATGTTGTATGAATCGATATGATTTGGTAGTATATGAAATGGTTGAGTTTTTGGGTAAGTATGTGGACAAAATTTTGTACATATATGTTTAACAAAAGAATGAGCTCATGAAAGATAAGTATGGATGAATTATGCTTGTGTTTACATGAGTTTTAGTCTTGTAATTTGGCATGAATGGAATTGGATTTGAATGTAGAGATTGAATGGTTATCTTAACATGTTTTTGGTGACTAAGTGTTCCTAAGTTGAATTGGTAATTTGCTTGTAGGTAAGACCCTAATGTGGGTGGCATTATGGCCTTGACAATGGCCTGATTTGCCTACACGGCTACGGCACATGGGCATGCCTAATGGCCGTATGAAAAATGGCAGTATTTTAGCTAAGAGTGCATGGCCATGGCACACGGGCGTGCTTGATAGCAGTGTGATATAGTTAGAATATGGCCTAAAAGCACACAGCCATGGTACACGGGCGTGCCCAGTGGCCATGTCGAAAAGTCAATATACATGCTTTGATTTGGCACAGCCAAGACACATGGGGGTGTCTGATGCTCGTGGAAGACACACGGCCTGCCCACACGGGCGTGTGACTTGCATAACTTAGAAAGGTTTTAAATTTTTGAGAAATTCTATATGTGTTCGGTTTAGTCCCGACCTTACTCTAAAGCATGATTAAGGTCTCGTTGACCTATTTAAGGGACACTTTGGTTGTGATTGATGAATGGTTGTATAAAATGTTGTAAAAGTTTTCGATCTGTCCGGTAATGCCTTTAACCCTAATCCCGTGAAGAATACAGGATAGGGGTGTTACATTTATTTTTGCATGTTTTTAACATAAATACTTGTCTGTTTTAGTGGCCGAGTATTTGGGTGTATTTGGGAGTGTTTAAGGAGACATAGGTTTGAGCTTGGGCTTGTGTTGGTTTTGGGGAATAAAACCCTTGCTTTTGGTTAGTAAGCTTTTAAATAAATGTGGGTAAAGCATGACATAAAAAGCCTGCTGGTCTAGGGGGTAAGTGGCGTGTTGCATAGGCCAGAGAACTGAGGTTCGAATCTTGGTATTAGCAAGGGAATTGTTATTTTGTTGCTATGCTGTAGGAGGTGTTGGAGGTTGATTTAAACACCGAAGTGGTTGAGGTGAATTTGAATTGAATGGTTGATGGGAGTGTGATTAGGTGGAGTGATTTGAGGAGAGATTTGAGGAGAAAAATAAGGGATGAGGGAAGAGGTAGAGGAGTGCCAAATTTAGACTCTAGCACTCTAGAATTCAACTATATGGGGATTCTAGGGGATTTCTCAGTTTCGGTTTGCTAGGTAAATGAGGTGCTCTCTGTCGAAATCTCCTTTTTTTCTCATTTCTTTTTCTTTTCGGTTTCTGTACTATTTCTCTCTTTCACCGATTTTGGTAAGGGCATCTACACTTTCTTTAGTTGCACTTTTTGACAACTATTTTCTCCTTAGTCGAATAACTTTCTTCTCTTTTCTCCCCCTTTTTCCTTTTTCCCCTGTGTTGGCCAAATAGGCCTTAGTTGTCTCTGCCAATTTCGTTTCTCTCTTCTCACCTAAATCGAACCTCTTTTTCTCCCTCAAGTGTTGTGCTACCGAAACCAGTCTTCTTTATTGACTCCTTCCTTTTCTGTAAGTAAGTATAGCACTTAAAGTTTTGACTTTTGAGTTACTAAGTGAGGTTGTATTTAACTGTGTTTGACAGCAACAAATTGAAGGTGAAACACTGTGCTAGTACCAAACCCATCCTCTATTCGATTCTCTTGCTCTCTTTCGGTAAGTTCTTTAAAGAATCATCTTTCCCTTTCTTTCTTTTTTCTCTGCCTTATGTATTAACTGATAACAATCGTATGGCAGTTAAGGAAAGACTCTGGAAACTCCTAATCAATTGTTGAAGTCTAAGATTCATGGGGAATCATCGTGGTTCGATTGAAGGTAACGCTACTCTATAAATGGATTATTGATTTTGAGTTTCTTGTTATCCATAAAGTAAGACTGATAGAGGTGTTCGATTGACCAAATGTAGGTTGGTGAGTGCCTTAACAACTATTCGTGAGAAATCGAAACCAGGTGTGTAACACTGCTAAATTGTAAATCAGTAAAAGTCACAAAAAGTATGAAAATTGATGCTACACGAGCGTGCGCTCGCTTGTGTGGTGAACCAAACACATAAAATGTGGGCGTTAGACTACCGAGACCACCATGAGCGATTTCGTGGTCTTGGGCCATTTTGGGCCATGTTGGGCTGAAATGGGCCGTGTATGCCCAACGGGCTTGTAGGCCCCAAATAGGTAAACCGCACAAGCGTGTGGAGAATTTTGGGCCAAGCCGTGTAAATTACATGGCCGAGCCATTTTTGGGCTAAGTGGGCCTCACGAGCGTGTGGGCTCATATGGGTGCATAATGGGCCTTGGGCCCATTTGCACTGTTTAATTGTTAAGGTTGCACGGGTCGCCCGAGACAACTGTGGACCTACTAATGGGTCAGTAAGTACACCTAGACCCCTAAACTGATAAAATGATTGTTATGCCCCTATGTTGTGTATGACCGTATATGAGCATGCCATGACATATATATATGTATGTTGCATTCATGTGTGATATGTTACATGGGATAGGATTATTATGTTGGAGGAAGTGTACTGTACTCGCAGCTTTGCTGCAAATACTATTTAGTGTCGCAACTGGTGCTAATTTTTGGAGTGTAGGGATGGGTGGTGATTTTATCCCCACATAGAGTGTTGAGCTGGACAGAGTGGAGTGTAACACCTCATACCCGAGTCCGACACTGAGGCCGGATGCAAGGCATTACCCTACCTAATCTTACTTAACACTTCGAACGGGCTATAAAATTTCGTTTAAGCCTATCACTTACTCAATCTCGGCCAACGAGGCCTTAACCATGCTTCTAAAAGGTTTTAGAACTCATCCCACAGCTTTTACGAACTCAAGAAACTTTTCATCAGAATAGGGGCCACACGCCCGTGTGCCCCTAAGACATGCCCGTGTCTTCCACCCGTGGTCAACACTGACTAAACCATACGGCCTTGACACGCCCGTGGCACTGGCCCATGTGAGAAACCTTGATATTCTGACTTATCCATACGGCTTGGGCACCCACCCATGTGCTAACCGTGCCTCCCACATAGTCTAGACACACGCCCATGTGTCTACTCATATGGACAATTAGCAAGCTATCTACCAAGCCTTTTGCCACTCTCATTTGCATACATTCATACATCATCACATAACTTCACATAGCATCAATATAACTCTTAAATTAAGGACATTTAATCATAAAAGAGATAAAGTCTTCATCCCATACACTAGGGAGAACTATTCCCAATACAATTACAAACAACTTAAGACATCATATATGGCTATACACAACCAAACTATAAGTTCTCCTAGGCCAACACAATTTGGCTACATCAATTGGAACTTAATCAACTTTAAAAAATCCTTATACATGCCATGACTCATAAGAACTTGAAATGTCATACCCAACGTCTATTCGATAATATGAAAACATTTCTGGCGGCTTTCAACTCGAACTAGCTTAAAATAACCTATAAGAGATGGGAAAAAGAAAATGAGTAAGAAATAATACTTAGTAAGATCATCTGCATATATAACTAACAACTACTGATATTCATTAAATACACACAACCACGAGGTATTATAATGAGCTTTTCTCATAAACTCATGGTTACTTACTCAACCATTCTTGAAGCTTACTCATTCTATCTCTTACCACATTTTAACCAGGCCACAAGCCAATTGCTCATTTAATTAGCATACATTCCTACATTGATTATCATATGATCATATAAAACAACACATCAAGCATTTTCGATAAGCCACTAATACTGCTAATCTCTCAGTGGTTTCACACTTAGCCCACTATCAATCACTAATAGGGTGGTACCGTGCATAGCCCACCAATTATTTATACTTATGGTAATTTCGCACTTAGTTCACCAATCATTTATAAGCGATGTTATCGCACACAGCCCATCGATTACTAATTAATCAGGTGGTAACGCACATAACCCACCATTATTATACATTCATGGGTAGTTATCCACATGCATTTCTCTATTTCAAATGTTCATCCAAGAACATCCTCACACACTACTATTCTTACTTAACTTTCTACAATACTCGTTCTCATTCACACAATGCATTAATAAATATATCTCATGCAACTAATGTATATCAATTACACATAACTCACTAGAGGTTCATCATATACTGAATTCATCTCAATTCAATTCTAACACATACTTGTCTTCTCGTGGTACAACCACATACTTTCTCTCTTTCAACATACCCGTTGAATCACTCAATTTGTTAAATAACACTATTGAGTCTCATACATAAAGTGTCATATTGACATTATACCCCGATAGGGTCTTACATGTATTAACATATCGATGCCATGTCCCTGACATGGTCCTATACGAATTCTCACACCGAGGCCATATTCCAATATGGTCTTACACAGGACCTTAATTGTCATGATCTCATGCTAATTTCTTTCCCATTAGTCTTAGATTAAAATAAGACTCTCATTTCTTGACATTCTGTCAAAGCGTATTTAACATATACATGAAGGTAATTAATCAATCAATACAACATCGAAATATTAAGTACCTCACTTAAAATTTCATAATTTAGCAAATGAACTTACCTCGATGTGCCTCATAAAATTACTTCACACATGCCATGCTACGATTTACACAACCGATAAACCATAAAAGTAACATATTTTAACCCCATACAATCGATGATTTAATTGAGACACTTAGGAAACACGGGGATGAAGAACGATTTACAGAAATCGCATGTACCATGGCCCGATTGCCCAACCGTACACAATCATGAATTGAGAAAGAGTAATTTCACTCGAGTGGGAAAGAGATTTAGATGCTTGGAGGCAAAAAAACACATTCCTAAGTCTATTTAAACATCCTAGGAGGAATTCTACTTGGATTAGGATACTTAGGATACAAGTAAAGCATCTCAAAGCCTATATAAACACCCAAGGTAGCAACTAAAAAGGAGAGTTCAGCAAAAGCTGAAACATGGGTCGCAGTTTGGCAGAAGCCTTCTGCTAGAGCTTTTATTCAGGGAATTAATCGAAGATAGCCAGTTGATCCATCTTAAAAAGCCAGAGTTCTACTTAAGATGGAGGATCTCTCCTTCAATTCCTTCAGGGAGTTT
This sequence comes from Gossypium rotundifolium, assembly GCA_025506655.1. Classification (NCBI taxonomy): domain Eukaryota; kingdom Viridiplantae; phylum Streptophyta; class Magnoliopsida; order Malvales; family Malvaceae; genus Gossypium; species Gossypium rotundifolium. Next base: position 56,765,241 of record CP106725.1, read on the forward strand.
TAGGGATTTCTTATGTTTTGTTTTATCTTTTCTCTTGAGAATTTTTCTTATTTTGTTATGAACTAAACCCTTTAGATACCTGAAGGGGATGATACCTAGATGAATTTTGTTATTATTTTCTGAACTAAATGATAAATACTTAGTTTGTTCTTAATTATGTTGCTTAATCCAAACCTGATGTGCTTAGGTGGAGAAGGAATAGACCCTGCTTAAGAGTAGATCTAGTATAATTAAGCGGAGTTGATCGAATGCCTAGAGATAAGGTTACGAGATTTTACCAGATTAGAGTGAGACCTAATATGGGAATTCATTGATCAATTTACTACTATTATAGGGGGTTATTATAAGCGAACGAGAGTTCCACAAATTAACCTAGGGTTAGACGTTATTCACCTCGAGAGAGGGTTTAATATAGGTTAGGGAGTCCTACGAATCAAGCTAAGTAAAGAAATCATATGATTCAGTAACAAGTAACAAGTGAAGTCTAGGTGGATTCTTCCTGAGGGTATCGTCGTAATCAATTGAGTTTCTTCAAGTTATTTCCCAATTCGTTCTTTTTGTCTTTGTGTCTTTAGCTTAGTAGTTGTTAAACTAGATTAAATCAACCAATCACTTCATATTTTAGGCTAAATAATAAAAAGAAAGTGAGTATTAGTACTTTTAGTTCCTTTGGGTTCGATAATCCGGTCTTGCCTAAGCTATACTACTGTTCGATAGGTACACTTGCCTTTAAGTCGTTGTCAGAGTTAGTTTCCAGGTTTGATCATTCTATTTATAAATTTCAAAGCTCTGATTTCAGTGATCAAATTTTTAGCGTCGTTGTTGGGGAACGAAAATATTAAGAAAGATTAATTTTTATTACTTTAGCCAATTTTTATTACAATTTATTATTATTATTATTTTATTATTTTTTTACTATGCTAATTTTTTCCTCTATTTTGCTTTTGGCAGAAAATTTTAGTCTATGGAAAAGATGGCACTGAATAATTACCAGTGGCAAGTCATAAGAACAATTCCTACTAAAACAGCCAGTGTCTTCAACCTCGACGTGGTCACCAGGTTATCTAATCAGTTAGAGATGATGAATAAAAAGATTGATGATTGGTATAGTCCCTCACATGTACATCCAGAAAATACAATATGATTTTAATCTAGGAGGCGTGGCAAATCCTGATTACCCACCCTACGGATATGGCATGGAAAACGAGCAAGCTCACTATACAGGTAACTATTCTAGATATCAAAATAATTTTTATAGTGACACTTATAATGCAAGTTGGAAGTACCATCCCAATTTCTCGTGGGATGATCAAAATAGCCGAAGATCAGAACTTCCTCCAAATTTTCAGCAACCACCTCACCAACAAGAAGAGGAGCCGAATCTTGAAGAGATGCTGATAAAATTCATGGCAAACACAGAAAATCGTTTCCAAGAAACTGAGAAAACACTTAAAAGCAACAAGAACCGATTCGGGGAACTTACTAAGTCAGTCAAGGCAGCCACTAAAGCAGTCGAACAACTCACAAAGCTAATGTCAAAACGACCGCAAGGACGTCTACCAAGTAACATCGAGATTAAACCGAAGGAGCAAATTCAAGCCATCCCAACCCATGCCAGTAAGGGGTTAGATGAACCTAATCCAATATAAAAAGCCAAGGTAGACAAAGGTAAGGTAGAGGTAACACAAGAAAAGCTGAAATCGGTAATCAAGGAGTACAAACCGTGCATACCTTATCCCGAATCAATAAAAAGAGACGATTAAGAGGAACAGTTCGATAAGTTTCTTAAACTCTTAAAGAAATTACATATTAACTTTCCTCTTCTTGAAGCTCTTTTTCAGATACCAGACTCGAGGAAATTTTTAAGACAGCTCTTGACCAACAAACGCGAATTAGACGAAGAGCACCACGTGGAGCTAAACGCAATGTGCTCAACAATCCTACAAAATGAACTGCCATGAAAATTAAAAGATCCAGGGAGTTTTACAATTCCATGTTTAATTGGTAGTTTATCTATTGATAATGCATTAGCAGATTTAGGGGCAAGCATCAATGTTATGCATTACAAAATGTTTAAACAACTAGGTCTAAGGAAACCCAGACAAACTAGGATGAGTATTCAATTAACTGATAAAACTATAAGAATCCCTAGGGGTATAATAGAAAATGTTCTAATCAAAATTGATAAATTTGTATTTCCAGTAGACTTTGTCATTTTAGACATGGATGAGGACAACACGATCCCTTAATTTTAGGAAGACCCTTTTTAGCAACTGCAAGAGCTAAAATTGATATCTATACAGGAGAACTCATACTTCGTGTAGGCAATGAGATAGTCACTCTTCAAGCTCTTGACTCATCTAGGACATCGAGTAATAAAGGTACGAATGTTAATAACCATTTGGTTCAACCTTATTTACAGGAAACATCATGAAATCACCTAGCTGAGTTAGATCTTAGACCTCATGCCAATAAAGAAGAATTATATGAGGAACGAAGCCTTAGGGTTGACAAACTAGAAGAGTGGAAAACACAATTTAAAGAAGAACCAGAACCACATGAAGTGAAACCAAAGGACACCCCAGACGAGCTGATAGGAACAACAAATCACATCAAAATAGAGGATCAGGTATTGTTGAACAAGGAAGACCCTCGAATCACCAATTCAGAACTCAAGGCAAATGAAGAAATCACTTTTGAGGTACTTAATGTCTTCCTATACGGCACAGTTGAGGTAAGCAATCTTAAATTCAACACTTTTGAGGAAAACTTTACTCGACTTAAATTTTATATCCATAGCCGATTTGATCGCATGAGAAAGGATTTGCACCTCCTCAAACCACCATGATTGTCCATACAACAGGTAAGTCTAGCTTAAGACTTTAAACAAGCGCTTCTCGGGAGGCAACCCAAGTACTAAATGTACTAATTAGTTTGGTTTTATTTCTTTTCGTATTTAGGCATAGGTTTCCATACCCACATGGCCTTGCACACGGCCATGGCCGTGGCCGTGAGGACACCACGACTAGGCACATGAGCGTGGACCTTATCTCTATTTAATTATTTACTTTTATTCATATTTTTATTTTTATTTTATTTTTATTTTTTTTTTTTCTTCCTTTATTATTTTCTCCTTTTTCTCAATGGAATTTAGATTTAGCTTAGGATACAATAAAACCAAGCCGGCTACTTTGAGGATTCTATTTCAAACAGTTCGAGATGTTTCCCCACGTTCACCTCCAATCTTATCCGGTTTCTTTTCATAGACTTCATCCAAAAATTTAGGAAGTGTTACTTCTCCCCTTCTCTTTTGATTTTATCATTACATAATTGTTTATCTATCTTTGTACATTAAGGGTAATGTACATCTTAAGTGTGGGGGGTAAAAGTACCTGACTTTTTGCATTATTCTCAAATCCTGAATTTAGTCTTATTTTCAAGTATTTTTCTCAAATTACTAATTAGGATGAAATTTCTGTTGATTTATTATTTGTATTGATATGTTTTAGAGTAAGTCATAGTTAATTGTGCATTGATGTTTAAATTTGAAGGATACTAGAGAATCGAGCATGATAAGTCTACTTTCTAAAAATTAAAAATTAATAGGTCGTTGAACTGAATTTGAGTATTACTTTGAAGTTTGAAATTTACAAGGATTGATGTCAAAAACACCCATAATTTTTGTGAGATTTTGAGCCTTATAGAGCATATATTCTTTTTCGTGCTCACTTTATTGATTATTAGTGTGTCAACTTTGAACTGTTATTCTAGAACTTGCCTCGTTTATACATGTTGAGACCACATCTATGATTTGATATACTGAGATGATAAAGGCACCTAGGTTTTAACCCATTCACACCACTAAAAGCCTACCTACATAATTAGCCCCTAGTGAACCCTTTTTAATCCTAATAACCCTTTTTATTGATTTACCCGCTAATATTAACCCAAAATCCTTTGAATTTGTTATCATTCTTTTGACTACCCTTCCATCGAGAATTGATTTAATCAATTACCTAATTAGTTTATTTCAGTTGATAAAGTCTTTCTTTATTATGTATTTACTTTAGCTTGTTCTGAAAAAAAATCAAAAAATCGAAGTATATTAAGTATTAGTAGTATATAAAGTGAGCTTGTGCATTTAATTTCAATTATCAAAGAAAAAAAGCTCGTACTATTATTAGTTTAAAGTTTCAATTAATGTAATCATTTATTTTCTAGTTCATTGTTTTTAGTTAGGTAACTTGTCAATTCGATCTTGATTTTAACCTTCTAATTCAACCTTTATCCACACCTTTTAACCCAAGCCCGTTACAACCCTGATTGAAGACCTTTTGATTTGTGTATCATCTCATATACAGTGGTGGAGATTTGATTTTTAGGCAAGCCTATTGGATTAACTTTTTAGGTTTGACTTAGAGTGCTTATTCTTGAACCTTAAACACTTCGAGTGATTTGAATGAATCTTTTGTGAGGATGTCAATCCTTGTCGATTTTGAATTAAAGGTAATTACTTAGATAATGGGAGACACCTATGTTTTCGTACTACAAAGGTATGACTTATCTTGATTGAATCTTTAGGGTACTTTGAGTTAAATTATCCATGTATAAATTATCTATGAATTATGATGAGACATTGTCGATAGGAATTATGAATTATGGAAAGTTCATTTTAATTGTAAGTTGAGAATTTTGCTTGAGGACAAGCAAAAGCTTAAGTGTGGGGGTATTTGATAAACTGTAAAAGTAACATATTTTAACCTCATATTTAGTATGCTTTTGGATGATTTAGGCCTTGATTTATGTAAAAAGGTGCTTTTAATCCTTTCTTTTCATGTTTATACTCAGGAAAGCACCTGAGGACGAAAAGAACGAGAAACAGGCTTAAAACGGGCCAATTTGGGCCAAAGAGGAAATCGAAACGGCCGTGCCTCGTCAAATTACTTCACACAGTCATGCCACAATTTACACGGCCGTGCCCCAATCGACAGAATTGAGACACTGCCTGAAGACGATTTACATGGGCGTGTACCATGGCCGTGCCCCTACCGCGGGAAAGAGTAATTTCACTCGGATTTGGATTCTTGGAGGAAAAGAAACACATTCCTAAGTCTGCTTAAACATCCTAGGAGGAATTCTACTTGAATTAGGATACTTAGGAGCCAAGTAAAGCATCTCAAAGCCTATATAAACACCCAAGGTAGCAACTAAAAAGGAGAGTTCGTGAAGTCAAAGCAGGGTCGAGTTTGGTAGAAGCCTTCTGCCAGAGCTTTCATTCAGGGAATTACTTGAAGATAGCCAATTGATCCATCTCAAGAAGCTGGAGTTCTACTCAAGATAGAGGATCTCTCCTTCAATTCCTTCAGGGAGTTTTAAGGATTTCTTATGTTTTGTTTTATCTTTTCTCTTGAGAAGTTTTCTTATTTTTTTATGAACTAAACCCTTCAGATACCTGAAGGGGATGAAACTTAGATGAATTTTGTTATTATTTTTTGAATTATATGATAAATACTAAGTTTTTTCTTAATTATGTTGCTTAATCCAAAACTGATGTGCTTAAGTGGAGGAGGAATAGACCCTACTTAAGAGTAGATCTAGCATAATTAAGCGGAGTTGATCGAACTCCTAGGGATAGGGTTACAAGATTTTGCCGGATTAGGGTGAAACCTAATATGGGAATCCATTAATCGATTTTTTGCTATTATAGGGGGTTATTATAAGCAAATGAGAGTTCCACTAATTAACCTAGGGTTAGACGTTATTCGCCTCGAGAGAGTGTTTAATATAGGTTAGGGAGTCCTACGGATCAAGCTAAGTAAAGAAATCATATGATTCAAGTAATAAGTAACAAGTGAAATCTAGGTGGATTCTTCCTGAGGTATCGTCATAATCAATTGAGTTTCTTCAAGTTATTTCCCAATTCATTCTTTTTGTCTTTGCGTCTTTAGCTTAGTAGTCGTTAGACTAGATTAAATCAACCAATCACTCAATATTTTAGGCTAAATAATAAAAACAAAGTGAGCATTAGTACTTTTAGTCCCTTTGGGTTCGATAATCTAGTCTTGCCTAAGCTATACTACTATTCGATAGGTACACTTTCCTTTAAGTCGTTGTCAGAGTTAGTTTCTAGGTTTGATCATTCTATTTATAAATTTTAAAGCTCTGATTTCAGTGATCAAAATTCTCACTATTTCTACCATGTATGACCAAATCTCATAAATTAACAAACTAGTCCCTACATGCATTTTTTATGAATTTCACATAGAAAAAGATGTTTATCTAACATCAAATTCTCAAAAAATTCCATAAAACATCATTTAGCAAGCATGTCATTCATGGGTAGATTTTTGAATATGCATCTTAGCTCATTTTATAGCTAAAAATAGCTAATTCATAATACGAGAACTTCAAAAATACGAAGAATATTAAAAACAGGGCTAAGATGAACTTACTAGAAAGCTTGAAAAAAAAGAACCCTAGCTATGGAGTCTCCAAATTTTCGGCAATGTGAGGAAGAAGATGAATAGATTTTTATCATCTTTTTCCTATTTTGATCATTTATTAGATTAAATGACTAAAATGCCCTTCTCTTTAAAAATTTCTATTTTACTAACTCATGTCCAATTTTGTCCAAAAATTATAATTTGGTCAAATTGCTACTTAAGGACTTCTAATTGATATTCTAAAGCTATTTCATACAAAAAGCTTCTAGAAACTCATATTTTGCAACTTTTGCAATTTAGTCCTTTTGGACCATTCAACCTCAATTTAACAAAATTGCTTCATGAAATTTTCACACTAGCATGCAAACATGGCATAAACCTTAAAAACTTATAAATTCACCTCGAATTCGTGGCCTCACACCACTATTCTGACTAGGCCCTAAATCAAGCTGTTACAGAGAAGATAAGGCGTTAAGTAAGTAAAGTTGTTATTAAGTTATGCTAGTTAAAGCTGACTAAGAGTATTATTCATGTCAAGAATGATGAAGTTGGGATTATACTTATCATAGCAAAGTATACTTATCTATGTGATTAAGTAATACAAGTATCTTGTTTACCTTACAAGCATGAGAATAGTAAGTACCATGAGGTATGTAAGAATCAGTAAGAGTAAGTAAGTATTGGAGATTTGTGATGCCATTTTTATGATAAATATGTCCACGTGATTGAATCTCATGTGTAACTGTTAAAGTAGAGAATGTATAATGTTTTATTTTATGACTCTATTATGAAGTCACACATATTATAGTGTGAGAGTTAAACTGAGAAGCTTGACTAAGTAGAATGCAAGAGATGAGTACGATCGTTGATAATAAATTGATTAATAAGACCATGGTAGAACCATGGCAATACATGTGATCCCATATAAAACCATGCATGGGACATGGCATTGGCAATGATATACGATCACGTGTAAGACCATATCTGGGATATGGCTCGGCATCGAATAGTGATTCCGTGTAAGACTATGTTTGGAACATGGCTTCGGTACCAAAGAAAGATCTCGTATAAGACCATATCTGGGATATGGCATCGACATCGAGTTACAAAATCCCATATAAGACCGTATATGGGATATAGCATCGACATCGGCATGAGTTCCATGTAAGATCGTATTAGGGATATGGCATTGGTATTGATATGAGATTTCGTGTAAGACTATAGCGAGGCTATGGCATGTGATGACATGTAAGGAAATAGATGGGCTATGTTGTGTGATACAAGTAAGACCATAGTTGGACTATGGCACTCAGGTAAACGACGTACTCAAATCTCGTAAGACATTCTCTAAATTGATAAGCAATAGTAAGAGAAAGTAGAGTTAAATGTTGAGTACTCAAGTAGATATTAATGTGGAACTTGAGTAAGTGAAGTCACTGTTCGAAAGTATAAGTGATAGAAAAAATTGTAGCGTGATAAATGTGAAAACTCACTTAGAGTGAATTGTGTGACTATGATGATATTTCATTGATGATGAATGTTAAATCATATGTATGTAGTCACGAGAGTCAAGTTATGGAGCGCTACGACCTTACCCCCTTACCACTGTTGAATTATGATGAGATGATATGAGAGTTAAGTTGAGTAAGTTTGCATTTGATTAATGCAATAATTATGTTAGCATAATTGAGAATGCCTTGTATCACATTGATACATGATACTCTACTAAATAGAATAATTGTTGTTGAACGTGAGGTTGAAGTCCTAGAGGACTAAAATGAAAAGGCTATCATTGCGATATGAAATAGATAAGGTCCTGTATAAGATCATGTTCGGGACATGGTGTTAGCACGAAGTTATGATTCCGTTCAAGACCATATCCAGGATATGGCTTTGGTAATGAATATGTGATCGTGTCAAACAGTCGAGTTTTAATATTTATAAATAATGATCGAGCCTGTAGACTAACTATGACAATGATTGAGGCAAGTGCACCTATCGAACAATAGTATAGTTCAGGCAAGATTATTTTATCGAACCTAAAAGTACTACTACTCACTTTATTTCTATTATTTAGCCTAAAATATGGAGTGATTGGCTTATTATTCTAAAACTAATGAAAAACTAAACTAGATGCAAAGACAAAAGAATGAAACTTTGGGAAAAGACTCTGGAAAAACTCAGTTGATTACGACGATACCCTTAGGAAGAATCCACCTATGACTTCTCTTGTTATCTAACTTTTAATTCATACGACTTCTTTACTTAGCTTGATCCGTGAGACTCCCTAACCTATATTAAACCCTCTCTCGAGGCGAATAACGTATAACCTTAGGTTAATTAGTGGAACTCTCGTTCTCTTATAATAACCCCCTAAGGAAGCAAAGAATTGATTAATGGACTCCCATATTAGGTTTCACCCTAATCTGACAAAATCTTGTAACCCTATCTCTAGGCGCTCGATCAACTCCGCTTAATTATGCTATATCTACTCTTAGGCAGGGTCTATTCCTCCTCCACCTAAGCACATTAGATTTGGATTAAGCAACATAATTAAGAACAGACTAATTACTTATCATATAATTTAGAAATCAAATAACAAAATCCGTCATAGGTTTCATCCCCTTCAGGTATCTAAAGGGTTTAGTTCATAACAAAATAAGAAAACATCTCAAGAGAAAAGATAAAATAAAACATAAGAAATCCCTAAAACCCCTTGAAAGAATTGAAGAGGAGATCCTCTATCTTGAGTAGAACTCCGGCTTCTTGAGATGGATCAACTGGCTATCTTCAAGTAATTCCCTGAATAAAAGCCCTGGCAGAAAACTTTGCCCAAAACTCTCCCTTAGAACAGCTGCCTTAGGTTGTTTATATAGGCTCCTTAGATGCTTTACTTGTCTCCTAAGTACCTCTTTCAAGTAGGATTACTATTAAGGTGTTTAAGTGGACTTAGGAGTATGTTTCTTTGGCTTCAAGCATCCAAATCCGAGTGAAATTGCTCATTCCCGTGGCAAGGGCATAGCCATGGTACACGCCCGTGTAAGCCATCTTCAGGCCGTGTCTCAATTCTGTCGATTGGGGCACGACTGTGTAAATCGTGGCATGGCCATGTGAAGTAAGTGGCAGGGCACGGCCGTGTGGCTTGAAGTCCAGGCCGTGTCGAATTCTTGGGTTGGCCCAATTTGGTCCGTTTTAAGCCCATTTTACGTTCTTTTCGTCCTTGGGTTCTTTTCTGAGTATAAACATGAAAAGAAAGGATTAAAAGCACCTTTTCACATAAATCAAGGGCTAAATCATCCAAAAGCATACTAAATATGGGGTTAAAATATGTTACTTTTACGGTTTATCAAATACCCCCACACTTAAGCTTTTGCTTGTCCTCAAGCAAAGTTCTCAACTTACAATCTAAACGAACTTTCCATAATTCATAATTCCTATCGACAATGTCTCATCATAATTCATAGATAATTTATACATGGATAATTTAACTCAAAGAACCCTAAAGATTCAATCAAGATAAGTCATACCTTTGTAGTGCGAAAGCATAGGTGTCTCCCCTTATTTGAATAATTACCTTTAATTTAAAACCGACAAGGATTGACATCCTCACTAAGGCCATGTTTGGTTCGCTGTAATGGAATAAAACTGTAATGGAATAGGGGTGTAATGGAATAGAGCTGTAATAGAATAAAGCTGTAATAAGTAACTCAACTGTTTGGTTGACTGTAATGGAATAGAGCTGTAATAGAATTCTTGTGTTTGGTTGAATGGAATGATGTTGTAATAGCATAAGGAAAAGAACTAAAATGACTAGAATACCCTTAGCAGAATTTTTGTTAAGTATATTATTATTCTTATTGTTATTAAATTTTAATAAGGTTAATATTGAAAATAATTTAATAAAATAATAAATAATTTAATTATATTTTAACATAATTATTATTAAATATAATTTAATAAAAATATAATTTAATAACATGCTTAATATAATTATTATTATATGAATTAAAAATTAAAATATATAATACTATAAAATATATATAATCTATTTTATTATTTTTAAACTGTAATATATATGTGCTAAAATATCATTCTTGAAATAAATAATTTAATTACTCTACAAAAAATTAAATATTAGAAGTAATTAATTTGGTTCAAAATAACTCATTTATTTAAAATAACTCGATTCATGTTACGTAAAAATCAATGCTCAATTTGCTTCAAAATTCATACATCAACCTTCAACTCTATAATCATTATCTCATATTACATTCCTTCCTAAAACCAAATAACTAGGACACAAACCAACTTCTTACTATTCCGCAAGTTAATCGGTCCGTAAATTAATCGCCATCCCACAACCAACTCAAACTCCACCCAACGTGAATCGCCTACCATAAATGGATCTACCTCTCCAAGGATCAAGAACGTGAGGCCCTATATTTGTTTCATCCTCATCTTCGCTACAAAATAAGTTTAAATATGCTTCAAATGAGGCAATTACCATAAATGGATCTACCTCTCCAAGGATCACCTCCTATTGTCGCAATTACTCAAGAATAGATACTTGTTATAAGATAATCATCTCAAAGCAAATGAGGCAGTGATCTCAATCAGACATGTTCAAGTTTTCAATCTTCTGACTCCTCAATAACTAATACAAAGGGTAGGATAAAATTAGTTTTTTTGTTTTTTCATCAATAGGAAGGCAAAACAATGAAACTTGAGGGGTTAAGGTATTTTAAAATAACCTATTGAGGATTGACAACATGGTAGCAGCAAAAAGTCCGAAATGCAATCACTGCACTACTTTAACCAATATGGAACATCAAACAAAACATAAAAAATGGAACCCAAAATCAAATTAGCGATAGCGCTTTGTAATCTACAAAAAGAGTAAAAAGATGGAGAGACTTCTGCAAGTAGTCACTAGTCACTACCTTAACCCAACAATTAATCAACCTATACACAGAATTTAAAAAAAAATCAATGAATGTGAAGAAGAGGAGTATACTTAAACCTCTCAATAAAGCTAAGAACATGCAATTTTAAAAAGCAACCAATACGTATGTAAACCCAAAATAATATGACTGAAGCTAAGAACATGCAATTGTATATAGCAAACTAAGATAAAGATATTATAGAAAAACAATAAGGCATGATATAAAGAAGAATTGAACTTTATTTCAAGTTTTGCAGTAACAAAATGGCTAATTTCCCATTTCCACTATAACTTCATCCCTGAATGTATTAAATATCATGCATGATGAAAGATCCCAAAGTACTCGAGAAAATTCTAGAAGCTACTCTAGTCACAATTAACTACGAAAATCCAGATGAATTTCTTTCTTTTATGTAATTTTTGTGGTTTTGCTCCTCTATTACATTGAAAGATGCAATGGTCAAATATGGACTAAGTGCACTTCACATCAACTGTGTGAACATATATTATCCAAGCTCGGAGGAGAGTCTAATATGGTATTTGTTGACTAGGAGTATGCTAATTCTTTTGTACTAAGTTTTTCATTTATTAAGAGGATTATACCCTGACTCAAGCCCTAATATATGTCAAACATACAAAGACTTTAAAGGAGGGAAAATACAATTAATGTAGAAAACAAGTGCTAAATCAACTTCAACTCCCTATCCAAATTTAAAGCCAATGCTCTCATTCATAAAGATTGGGCTGAACTTATCTAGAGACCAATGCCAAGAAAAACACTTTTAACAATTTACGCCTATGGCTATTAGCAAGAATTCTATTAGCTTAGTAAACATGGAACAAAATACTTGTACAAATGGAGAATGAGGAAAGAAAAGAGGCTTTCAAGGATTATGTAAATCTTGGATAATTAAAGACCACACAAAATTCAAATGGCATTGAAAACTAGGAAAACATAGCATGGAAATGATGCAATATGGAAAATAAATAAATGATCTCTGACCTTAATCATTGCCAACATGAGCTTGAACCTATCAAAATCATTAAGTGATGTCCGTCTTTTTCGGACAATCACTTCCGCCCCATGAACTATTCTCCCACTTGTTCTTCACATCTGCACCATTATAAAAGCAACTTTCAAGCAACAGATGAAAAAAAAAAAGACTACCCTTGTTCTTTTCAAAACTTAAGGATCAACCACCAACCAGCTTTTTCCATAGCATCAATCAAAGTCTTCTTCTTAGGAACCCTATTAATATTAATCTTGATATCAGTGGGAGTTAGTCTTTTAAAGTTCATTTGGCTTCTCACCATATCATGTGCATCAACAAGAGCCTACATCACATTAACAAAGCCATTATCACACAGCTTATTCCATAACAATAGTAATCATTTTAAGCAAAAACTTCCTTAATGAACCTAAATTTTAGTTAAAAATTGAAGTGTACTGAAAAAAAAATGAAAACCATTAACAAACACCCAAAAAAATTGCAAAACACAATTTAATGGTGTACCCTGTTTTGATCAACGACATCGACAATGACAACAAGCTTGCCGTAGTCCTTTTCCGTAGTTAACCAGAGCTACTCTTCCAATCTCCACGTACCTCTTGAAAGGCTACACAGGAAAAAAAAATCTAATTATAAACTATAAACACGAAAATGATGATATGTTTCTAGTCGGTGTTCGGATGCCATGAAGAAACAATAATAAAAGTGAAAAAACAATGGGGATTTGTTTGTTTAGGAAGCTTACCATTTTGAGAGATTGGGGAAGAAGGGCAATAGTGAAGTTAGGGTTTCAAGATCACCAAAACTCACCTTTCGGACACCAAGAAGGAAAGGTTAGCTCTCGAAATGATTCAAGATGAAAGGCGAATGGAAGCTTTTGGGAGGAAGAAATCGAGAGAATGAAGAGGCGTGCTATTTTGTCAAAAAAGAAAACGGCTAAGCAATTGAATAGGTATTCACGCTCAACCTCTGAATTGATAAACGGTGATATGAGGGAATAAGGTTGTAATACCTATTACGTCGAATCACCTAAGTGGTGAACCGAACAATGGATTTACTGTAGCGCGCCGAATTGGGGGGGAATGGAATACCAATTCCATCCAACCAAACGTGCCGTAAAGGTTCACTCAAATCACTCAAAGTGTTTAAGGTTCAAGAATAAGCACTCATAAGTCGAACCTGAAAAGTTAATCCCATAGGCTTGCCTGAAAATCAAGTCTCCACCATTGTATATGAGATGATACACAGATCAAAAGGTCTTTATCAGGGTTGTAACGGGGCTAAGGTTAAGGGTGTGGATATAGGCTGAATTAGAATGTTAGAATCGAGACTGACTTGACAAATTACCTAACTAGAAACAATGAACTAAATATGAATATTTACATCGAATGAAAACTAATAATACCACTATTGATAATTACTCTATAATAAAGAGTATTTTCATCACTTGAAATTTGATAATACTTTAATACGAGCTTTTTCTTCAACAATTGGAGTTTAAATGCTCTAAGCTATTTTATATACTACTAATATTGAATAAACTTGGATTTTTTTAAGAACAAACTAAAATATTACATCATAAATGATAAATGTAACTCTTGAACTAATATAATTCGGTAACTTAATCAAATCAAACCTCGATTAAAAGGGTAGTCAAAAGAAAGGTTGATAACAAATACAAAGAGATTTTGGGTTAATATTAGTGGGTGAGTCAATAAAAAAGTTGTTAGGATTCAACGAGGTTCACTAGGGGTTAATTTGTGAAGGTAGGCTTTTTATGGAGTAAGTGGGTTAAATCCTAGGTGCCTTTATCATCTTTGTATATCAAATCAAAAGTGTGGTATCGACATGTATAAATGAGGCAAGTTCTAGAATAACAGTTCAAAGTTGACACACTCATAATAAAAAAAGTGAGCACGAAAAAGAAAATATGCTCTATAAGGCTCAAAATCCCACAAAAATTATCGTGTTTTTGACATCAATCCTTATAAATTCAAATTTTCAAGGTAATAGTCAAATTCAGTTCAATGCCCATCAATTTTAATTTTTAGAAAGTAGACTTACCATGCTTGATTCTATAGTATTCTTCAAATTTAATCATCAATGCACAATTAACTATGACTTAATCTAAAACATATCAATAAAAATCATAAATCATTAGAAATTTCATCCTAATTAGTAATATGAGAAAAATACTTTTGAACAAGTTTAAAATTCAAGATTTTGAGAACAATGAAAAATTAGGCATTAATTTGAGGATTATTGTAACACCCCAAACCCGGTCTATGCGTTGAGACTAGATTTGGTTTGTTACATGATTCGAACTATTCTTAAATCTTTAATGAGTTGAAAACTACAATATTGTTTACAGAGTTTAAAATTCAAGAGTATTAGATTTTGATAAATATTTAGAAACATTAGTTGAAATCATTGTATTATCAAAAACATTTAAGTAATTTGTTAAAGAGTTAACTATAATAAGATATTTATAAAAGATTTTCATAAACTTGAAAACTCAAATTTTTTATAAAACATCATAAAATTTTAGCTCATAATTAAAAGTCTATAGTATAAATTAAATTCCAAACACACATAAAATCCATAAGTTATTCATAGAGGCCATTTATTACAACATCCCAAAATAGTAAAAATAATTATTAAAAGTTCGTAATTTAAATAACCCTTATTTAGCAGTATGGCCTCCACGAAGTCATCCTCGCCCAAGTCCACATCAATTTCCATTACCGAGATGGAAAGAAATAAAGGGTGAGTTACTTAGAACTCAAGTGTAACTCACTTACCACCATTATTGGGCAGATTATCAGACATAATCTTGGGCTTGAGCCCAATTCAGAATTCAACAATATATTATGAAATAACACAATTAATAATGCATGTAAAATGAAATTCCCAGCCCATACCTAATATCCATCCGCTAACACCCCCGTACCAACCATCACACCTGTGGGGATCAAGTCAACCCACCCCGCCATCACACCAATCGTAGGCATTAAGCCTTTTTATAATTGTGGCATAGCCACCGAACTAGAGGCAATAAGCCGATATTGTGGCAGAGCCACCGAACTAGAGGCAATAAGCCGATATTGTGGCGAAGCCACCGAACTAGAGGCAATAAGCCGATATTGTAAGAGCCACCGAACTAGAGGCAATAAGTCGATATTGTGGCGAGCCACCGAACTAGAGGCAATAAGCCGATATTGTGGCAATCGCCATTCTTCTTCATATATCCCACCCATGCAATTATACATGTACTTTAAAATATAAAATTTATTAACAATACATAACATGGTGGGTTTATTAATAACATTTCATTTGGCCCATAATTATAGCAATTTGTCCATTTAGCGTTTAGTGGGCTTTGGCCCATTTACCAAACTAGAGTGTTTTGGCTAAATTTTAATGAACTAGAGTATTTTGGCCCATTTTCACTAATTAGAGTATTTACTGCCCATTTTCACTAATTAGAGTATTTACGCCCATTTTCACTTAACTAGAGTATTTACGGCCCATTTTCACGAACTAGAGTATTTACGGCCCATTTTCACTAACTAGAGTATTTACGCCCATTTTCACTTAACTAGAGTATTTACGGCCCATTTTCACTAAACATCCAATTTTCATAATAACAATTAATTTCTCGGCGTTTCGTAATTTTCAAGATTTAGTCGTTTTACGCATTTTCGTCAAAATATAAATTTTACGTTTTACCGAACTAATCATTTTTACGATTTACTTCCATACCGAAATTTGACATCCAACCAAAATAATGAGTGTGAAATTACACACCTCGATACCGTGAGTACTAACCCTTCTCGCTCCTCGGCACCTAAAATATATTTTGATTCGTTAGACAACTAATTCGTAAAAATAAATCTTAATCGTTAATAGATCCAAAATCTTACCCTCTTGATTTTGAATCACTTCAATTTTCGCTTTTCCTCGTTTATCGATTCACTAGCCGAGAATCCACCAACGATAACGGCTCGGAGGTTCGTACTACTTGAATAATGGACTTCTTTCTAAGATGGTCCACAACCCGGTGGAAAATCCTGATGCAAAACCGCTTCTTCGTTTGAATGGGGATTTACTGGATCCGCCCTCTTAACGTGACTAACCACCGCCCTTTTCTTCCCTATTTTGATCTTCAAGATCCAAAGGAATTTAGTTAGATCTAAAATAATATCAAATGTTACTAGAGATTTAAAGAGATTTGATTTCCTTACCAAAATAAAACGTTTCCAACGTTTCTCCCGATCACTTGAGTTCGATCTCCGTTATTGCACTAAAATAATAATAACGAAAAGAACGTTATTAGAATGAACGTTATATCGATTCAAAAGTCCTTGAATCACCATTACTATTCGCCATAGTACCTTAATAAATCAAAAGTGGAAAAGAACCCTTACCTATATTCCACGATCGAAAGAAAAGAATGGAGAATGATGTCTAAATGATGAAGGATTCGCTATGTATGTTTAAGGAAAAGAAGAAAAAATATTTGGTTTAAAGGCACAATAGCATTCGCCAAAAGAGTGAAGATGGAGAGAACTTTTTTGATTGAAAAGAAATAATATAAGAGCGAAAGGATGATGGTGATGATGTTGTTTTGATTTCAAGGAGATTAGAAGAAAAAGAAAAGAAAAAGACAAGCTTTAGGAGGGATGTATATTCGCAATGGCAAAAGAAAAGAAAAGAATTGGCTTTTGGCATAAGTGATTTTCAAGACAAAGAGAATACAAAAGAAAATTAACAAGAGGAACAAAAGTGACCAAATGGTCAAAAGATTTTGGCTTTACCAAATGCAAAAATTCGCCAAGGAGAATGTTGAAAGGAGAGAAATAAAATTCGCACAAGTGCAAAGAATGACCAAAGAGAAAAGAATGAGATTTTAGCCAAACTAATAAAAATTTGGCCCCCTAAACCAATGTTGCCGTCCAGCACATGGTCAATTGGCCATGATTTCTTTCCAAATTTTCCCTTGATAAGTGCCTTATGTTCCCCTATCTTTCCTTAAACCTTTGATTCCATGCCATAAGTTAGTTGTTTCCTTAATCCATTGATACACTAACCAAAAATACATGGTCAACACCTTCCTTATATATATCTTGCCGACACTTCCTATCCATGAGCAGCAAATTAAAAACAAAAAATTCATTTAGGTGTTATACAAGGGATTTGAACCTCTTCCCCCTTGCTAGAACCCATGCGCCAACTCCACCATGCCATATGCTCAACTTATGACACTTTTTAGCACATAATTTAGCTTAAGTCTTAATCACCTTTGTTTCACTTCCATAAATTCTCAATTAATAAATTTTATTCCTTCTTCAAATTGTGCTTTACCCTCTCTAGGACTTCAATAAGCACTAAAATAAAAATTAAGAGATGATTCCTATTAATAATAAAAAAAATCTAAACACCAATTCATGCAATTTAAATATTCAGATTTTTAGGGTGTTACAATTATGCAAAAAGTTAGGCACTTTTATCCCCCCACACTTAAGATGTACATTGCCCTCAATGTACAAAAATAGGTAATAACAATTAATATAAGATCAAAAGAGAGGGATAGAGTGCCACTTCCTAAATTTTGGGTGATTTTCGGGAGGATGGCAGAGAAATATAAGTTGGAGGGGCCGGTCTGATGGGGTGTCTACCGATGATCTTTATGCTAGATAAAGAAATTGGGTAGCCTGTGATCGTGTCAAACAGTTGAGTTTCAATATTTATAAAAGAGTGATCGAACCTGTAGACTAACTGTGACAACGATAGAGGCAAGTGCACCTATCGAGCAGTAGTATAGCTTAGGCAAGAATATCTTATCGAACCCAAGGGAACCTAAAAGTACTACTACTCACTTTCTCTCTATTATTTAGCCTGAAATATGGAATGATTGAATTATTAAACTAATGAAATACTTAAATTAAATGCAAAGACAAAAGAATGAATGGGAGAAAGACTTCAGGAAAACTCAGTTGATAAAGATGATACCCTCAGGAAGAATCCACCTATGACTTCACTTATTATTTATTCCCAAAACCATATGATTTCTTTACTTAGCTTGATTTGTGAGACTCCCTAACCTATATTAAACCCTCTCTCGAAGCGAATAACGTCTAACCTTAGGTTAATTAGTGGAACTCTCGTTCTCTTATAATAACCCCCTAAGGAAGTAGTAAATCGATCAATGGACTCCCATATTAGGTTTCACCCTAATCTGGCAAAATCTCGTAACCTTATCTCTAGGCATTCGATCAACTCCACTTAATTATGCTAGATCTACTCTTAGGCAGGGTCTATTCCTCTTCCACGTAAGCACATCAGATTAAATTAAGCAACATAATTAAGAACAAACTAAGTATTTACCATATAAACCAAAAATCAAATAACAAAATCCATCATAGGTTTCATCCCCTTCAGGTATCTGAGGAGTTTAGTTCATAACAAAGTAGGAAAACATCTCAAGATAAAATATAAAACAAAACATAAGAAATCCCTAAAACCCCCTGAAGGAATTGAAAAGGAGATCCTCCGTCTTAAGTAGAACTTCGGCTTCTTGAGATGAATGAACTGGCTATCTTCGAGTAATTCCCTGAATAAAAGCTCTGGTAGAAAACTCTGCCTAAAACTCCCTGTTTCGGCTTCTACCAAACTCCCCTTTTTAGTTGCTAGCTTAGATGTTTATAGAGGCTTTGAGATGCTTTACTTGGCTCTTAAGTATCCTAATTCAAGTAGAATTCCTCCTAGGATGTTTAAGCAGACTTAGGGATGTGTTTCTTTGCCTCCAAGCATCCAAATTCGAGTGAAATTGCTCTTTCCCGCGGTAGGGGCACGGCCATGGTACACGCATGTATAAATCGTCTTCAGGCCGTGTCTCGATTCTATCGATTGGGACACGGCCGTGTAAATCGTGGCATGGATTTGTGAAGTAATTTGATGAGGCACGGCCGTGTGGCTTGAAGTTCAGGCCGTGTTGATTTCCTCTTTGGCCCAAATTGGCCCATTTTAAGCCGTTTTACGTTCTTTTTATCCTTAGGTACTTTTCCTGAGTATAAGACATGAAAAGAAAGGATTAAGAGCGCCTTTTTACATAAATCAAGAGCTAAATCATCCAAAAGCATACTAAATGTGGGATTAAAATATTTTACTTTTACGGTTTATCAAATACCCCCACACTTAAGCTTTTGCTTGTCCTTAAGCAAAATTCTCAGCTTACAATTAAAACAAACTTTCCATAATTCGTAATTCCTATCGACAATGTCTCATCGTAATTCATAGATAATTTATACATGGATAATTCAACTGAAAGTGTCCTAAAGATTCAATCACGATAAGTCATACCTTTGTAGTACGAAAATATAGGTGTCTCCCCTTATCTGAATAATTACCTTTAATTCATAACCGACAAGGATTGACATCCTCACAAAAGATTCACTCCAATCACTCGAAGTTTTTAAGGTTCAAGAATAAGCACTCATAAGTCGAACCTGAAAAGTTAATCCCATAGGCTTGCCTGAAAATCAAGTCTCCACCACTGTATATGAGATGATACACAAATCAAAAGGTCTTTAATTAGGGTTGTAATGGGGCTTGGGTTAAAAGGTGTGGATAAAGGCTGAATTAGAAGGTTAAAATCGAGACTGACTTGACAAATTACCTAACTAGAAAAAATGAACTAAATATGAATATTTACATCAAATGAAAACTAATAATACCACTATTGATAATTACTCAATAATAAAGAGTATTTTCATCACTTAAAATTTGATGATACTTCAATACGAGCTTTTTCTTCACCAATTGGAATTTAAATGCTCTAAGCTTTTTTATATACTACTAATATACTTAGGTTTTTTTAAGAACAAACTAAAATATTACATCATAAATGATAAATGTAACTACTGAACTAATATAATTCGGTAACTTAATCAAATCAAACCTCGATTAAAGGGTAGTCAAAAGAAAGGGTGATAACAAATACAAAGGGATTTTGGGTTAATATTAGTGGGTGGGTCAATAAAAATGTTGTTAGGATTCAACGGGGTTCACTAGGGGTTAATTTGTGAAGGTAGGCTTTTTATGGAATAAGTGGGTTAAATCCTAGGTGCCTTTATCATATTTATATATCAAATCAAAAGTGTGGTCTCGACATGTATAAACAAGGCAAGTTCTAGAATAATAGATCAAAGTTGACACACTCATAATCAATAAAGTGAACATGAAAAAGAATATATGCTCTATAAGGCTCAAAATCTCACAAAAATTATGGGTGTTTTTGACATCAATCCCTGTAAATTTTAAACTTCAAAGTAATACTCAAATTCAGTTCAACGACCTATTAATTTTTAATTTTTAGAAAGTAGACTTATCATGCTCCATTCTCTAGTATCCTTCAAATTTAATCATCAATGCACAATTAACTATGTCTTACTCTAAAACATATCAATACAAATCATAAATCAGCAGAAATTTCATCCTAATTAGTAATATGAGAAAAATACTTGAAAACAAGACTAAATTCAAGATTTGAGAATAATGCAAATTTGAGAATAATGCAAAAAGTTAGGTACTTTTACCCCCCCACACTTAAGATGTACATTGACCTCAATGTACAAAGATAGATAAAAAATTATGTAATAATAAAATCAAAAGTGAAGGGGAGAAGTAACACTTCCTGAATTTTTGGATGAAGTCTATGAAAAGAAACCGGATAAGATTGGAGGTGAACATGGGGAAGCATCTTGAACCGTTTGAAATTGAATCCTTGAAGTAGCCGGCTTGGTTTTATTGTATCCTAAGCTAAATCTAAATGCCATAAAGAATAAGAAGAAGAAAATAAAATAAAATAAAGTAAAAAAATAATGACGAAATAAAAAAAACAAAAATAAATAATGGAAAATGAAAGACAATTAGAAAAATGGGGAATGAGGTTTAAATAGAGATGTAGCCCGTGTTTTGGGATTTTGAATTTTGAATGCATTCAGGGGTTCGGGCATGACCGTGGGTGTCGTGGCACACCCATGTCTTTCTTCACACGGTCATTTAATACGAGCGTGCTCCTCTCGTGTTCGATAAGTTAGAATGTTGGCACGGTTGGGAGGCACGGCTGTGTTTAGCCCGTGCTTAACAAGTTAGTAACCTCAAGACGAGGCGTCGCACGCAGGCGTGGACTATTGCGCCACCCGTGTTGGGAAAAGAAATTTTTCTATGTCGTACCTGACTCTTGCACGCCCATGGTTCATCCCCTGGCTTCCACACGGCCACGGGCACGCCCGTGTGTAGGGCCGTGTGGCCTAGAAATCTGCTCTTTGGTTAGTTTATGGTTAGGTGCTAAAAAGAAAAAAAAAGAAAAAAAGAAAAATAAAAAAATGTAAAAATGGGGTTAGTGCTTGGGTTGCCTCCCGAGAAGCGCTCGTTTATAGTCTTAGCTACACTTTACCTCTCATTCGTATGGTCATGGTGGTTTGAGGAGGTGAAAATCCATTCTCATGCGATCATTTTGATTATGGATATATAGTTTAAGTCGAATAATGTTTACCTCAAAAGTGTCGAATTTAGAATTGCTGACCTTGACTGTGCCGTATAGGAAGACATTAAGTACCTCAAAAGTGATTTCTTCGTTTGTCTTGAGGTCTGAATTGGTGATTCGAGGGTCTTCCTTATTCAACAATACCTGATCTCCTAATTTGAAGTGATTCATTGTTCCTATCAGCTCGTTTGGGGGCTCTTTTGGTTTCACTTCGTGTGGTTCCTGTTCCTCTTTGATTTTTGTTTCCTACTCCTTTAGTTTGTCAACCCTAAGGCTTTGTTCCTTATGTATTTCTTCTTAGTTGGCAAGAGGTCTAAGATCTAACTTAGCTAAGTGATTTCGTGATTCTTCCTGTAAAGAAGGTTGAACCAAATGATTATCAATAGAATTAACGTTTGTACCATTATTACTCGATGTCCTAGCTAAGTTAAGAGCTTGAAGAGTGATTGTTTCGTCGTCTACACGAAGTGTGAGTTCACTGAATTCTTCCTTTATGTGGTCTTTCTTTATTACATCGAGATATGGCACACGAGATTGGTACTCTGTAATTGCCGATTTTGGTAAATCATTGCACACCTCAACATTATCTTTTCTTACCACAGGTTCTTCCCATGGGTTTGGTTCCACTAACAATTCACTGTTATGAGCTTCTACGGCTTGGGGCCCATGATTCGACTCAAGTTTGTAGCCTTGTTGTAACACCACAAACCCGGCCTAAACGTTACTATCGGATCTGGCATGTCACATGAAAGGAATGTCTAAAAACTGTGCGTTCGTTAAAAAGCTCGTATTATTTATAGTTGTTGTGAGAAATCGAGTTGAAGTAATTTTGAATAAGAAACGGTTTATTATCATTTTAGGAAAATTCCATATTGATCATTTAATAATAAGTAGTCACCAAATTGAAAGCTGAAACCAAATAAAATACCCAATGCCTTATTACATAACAAAACCAAATTTAAAAGTAAATTAACCCAAAATAGTAATTGAAATAAAACCCGAAAACATAGTGTATGGCCACCTCGAGTCCACCCCAGCTCCACATCCGCGATCTATGCCTTATCTGCAAATGTAAGGGAAAGGGGTGAGTCACTAAGACTCAGTGTGTAAATCCTCATCCCGATAATAACAAGGCACTTACACATTTGATATGTCAATATGCAAATCATGCAAACCCAACCTAACCAACTGAACTCCTGTGTCTACCTCGTGTGGTCAAAACCACTGGTGACCGTAGTCACAAATCATATAAGTGTGGTCAAAACCACTGGTGACCGTAGTTACAAATCATATGGTGGGGCCAACCCACCGTGTGGTCAAAACCACTGATGACAATCCCGTAATCAACATGTAGGGCCAACCCACTATGGTACCAAACCACTGGGACGAGTCACAATAATCCATGTGTGGTCAAAATAATTGGTGACCGTAGTCATAAATAATATCCGTGTGGTCAAAACCACTGGTGGTCAAAACCACTGAGACTAGTCACAAATAATAAGGAAAGTGGGGCCAACCCACAGTGTGGTCAAAACCACTGGTGACAGTCTAAATCATCCTTCCCCCTCCTCTCATCATACCCATTTTCATGCCATGTTCATCAGTCATAACAATCGTGTATGCAGTATGACATGTATGCAAATTATATATCAAATACGACATAATCAAACTAATCAACCTCTAAGGGTATAACCATAATTTTACCTACCAAAGGCATTTTTGTAATTTACCCACCAATGGTATTTTCGTAATTTACCCACCAAGGGTATTCTCGTAATTTACCCACCAAGGGTATTTTCGTAATTTACCCACCAAGGGTATTTTTGTAATTTACCCACTAAGGGTATTTTCGTAATTTTGCACCTGCAATGGCCCTCCCCAAGGTCTAATGTTACCCTGAGCGACTCGGCTACCATTTTCGGTCGTCATTAGACTATTGGGCCTAAAACCCGATTTTGGCCCATTTAGGCCCACACGCTTGTGTGGCCCACCTAACACAAATCTAGCCACGTTTATAGGTTCCACCTAGTCTAGTTCACTATATACTATATCATCATACAATTTATTTCAATTGGGCCCACGGGCCTATTGGGCCCACTTCGACCCATCACTACCAAGCAAATTTCAACCCACAAGAATACTCTTGATGGCCTCAACTATCGTGTGAAGCCCCACACGCAGCGCCGCACGCGTGTGGCTACTATTACCGTGGACAAGCACTTGGCATTTGCCTTTGAAACTCTTACCGTCAATCCGCAAAATAAATACTCTATTGCTTGCCATGAGATTCAACCCGTGCTCCCTTACAACATAATCCACGCCGCTAACCACTTGGCCACAAGCTCCTCTTGTGTCTTAACCATGCAACTAAATATAAATCTATAGCCAAATTCTAAGGTCCAAGTAAAAAGAAAACCAAAATGCAAAAGCCAAGACTTGAACCTTGGACCTCCTTCCTTCCTTGTGGCGTCACTTTGCCACTACACCACACACTCCACTTGTGTCATTTTCCTCCACATTTTATTCTTAAGGCCTACTTGCCAACTTCCAGGGTTTTTTTCACCTAAAACCAAAATTTCTCCAAAGCCAATATTTGATCTCGGGACTTCATAGAAGCCCTCTAACCTTCGAAACACTTACCTAATAAGTCTAACTTGCATTAATGCCGTTCTCAAAAATTTTGAACGCTACTACGCCTAAGGCCCATTGGGCCCAATCCTACTAGGCCCAATTTTGGGATGTTACAAATCTACCCTCCTTAAAGAAATTTCATCCTCGAAATTTCCAACTACTAACAGTCACACATCCTAACCCACCACACTACGCTCTTGCTGCGCACTCTGATCTTAATAAAACTAATATACTTTCTAACTAAATCTTGGAACCCCTTCACATAACCAACTATCTACCACCGAAGCAACAGATATTTTTCACCCATACATACAATTCCTATATTCAAGCAACACATCCACACATCGCAGAATAAATACAATCATTCCGCATATAACAGAATATAGTAAAAAGGAAACTTAAGAATTTGGTGCCGGAGACTCGGGTGCCATACTTACAGAAAAGATATATATTTTCTAAACCATCCTTTGAAAACATTTTTGAACCCAAACCCACAGCTGAGTTTTTGAACTTGGCTCTGATACCAAAATTGTAACACCCCAAACCCGGCCTAAACGTTACGACTGGATCTGGCATGTCACATGAAAGGAATGTCTAAAAACTGTGCGTTCGTTAAAAAGCTCGTATTCTTTATAGTTGTTGTGAGAAATTGAGTTTAAGTAATTTTGAATAAGAAACGGTTTATTATCATTTTAGGAAAGTTCCATATTGTTCATTTAATAATAAGCAGTAACCAAATTGAAAGTGAAACCAAATACAATTACATAAGACTTAATGATCCACTAAACAAACACGTGAGTACGCCTTCGAGTTAAGGGTGTGGCAAACCACAGCGCATGTCTAGGAATGGATTAGGGGAGCTTGGTATTTAAGCGGACCTAGTGACTCACCTCCTCTCCACTCGAGTCCTACACAGTGCGTAGTGACGATTCACCCTAAGCGAGGCGACTTATTCACAAAGTTAAATTTAACTAAAACCGAAAGAGACCGACCATCTTGTTTTGGTAACACTTTAAACCTTGGTTTTGAAATTACCACGGTATCCTTGAGTTAGAAATGACCAAAATACCTCGATTTGAAAAATGACCAAATTACCCCTGAGTTGTGAAAATTACCAAAATACCCTCAGTATGGAAAATTGTCGAAGTACCCTCGAATTGAAAATTTTCAAAATACCATTATTTTGTAAAATCACCTGGAGCCATATTTTGAAAATAAATTTACAAAAATACCCCTGGCTTATGAAATTACGAAAATACCCCTAGTTTATGAAATCACCAAAATACCCCCGATTTCGGGAATTTTTTTGAAATACCTACGATTTGTAAAGGTCTCCAAACTAACCCTATTTTATTACTAAAATACCCTGATAGGTTAAATTACGAAAATACCCCCGGGTAGTGAAATAACGAGAATACCCTACACGTGGAATGAGGATTGGAAAATGAAAACTTTGTGATGATCGAAAGAACCACTACAAAATTACTTCACATAAAACTTATTAATTGGGTAATCGGTGGAGCGAAGCTAATCCATAAAAATCTATTAAGCAGATAAATCATGACTATAGACATGAGTACTAGGGGCGTGGTCGTAATGTGCGAGGATGCGAGAGGGCGAATGACAGTATTGGAACCCGTTAGGTGTGGTCAAGGTCCGAGAATGAGATACCACCACCACCACATTGCTGGTGTCGAGTATCAAGATCAAGCGGGGAGGATGCGATGTCGTGAGCGGTGATGCTACGAGTGTTGGAAAGAGTGGTGAAGTAGGTGAGGGTGCAGAGCTCGTAAATCGTGTCTGAGTGACTCTGAGCCAATGGAGCTAAGGTATTTTGAGGTGTTTCTGGTGTGGCTCCCAATACGGTTGAGTATCAGTTAGAGGCAACGGAGCGAATCATGGATGACTTGGATCTGACTGCTGAGGAAAAACTAAAAGAGATGGTGTCACTTCTCCAGGATGAGTCATACCAGTGGTGGCTCACGGTTCGGGATAGTGCAGCAGTGGATGATCTCACTTGGGACTATTTAAGGTAGCTTATCGGAAAAAATATGTTGGGTCTAGCTATATTGATGAGAGGAAGGCATTTTTGAGGTCGGTTCGGGGAATAAGTCCGTATCGGAGTATGAGGCGTAATTCTTAAGGTAAAGCCGACTTGGGTAGAAGCGATTAAGGAGAAAGCAGTTAGTAGATAAAGGTTTGAATGCTCGGATATTGCAAGCTCAGAGTAATGGGTTGGAAGGATACAGCTTATCTCATGATGGAGTGTTGTGTTTTCAAGGGAGGGCTTGTATGCCGAAGGACATCGAGTTGAGGAAAAGGATTCTTCAGGATGCACATAGTAGCCTATACGCTATGCATCCTAGAGGTAGCAAGATGTACCAAGATTCTGGCGATTACGGTGGCGGTGAAGCGAAAGTGACCGAGTTTATGGGTAAGTGTCGGCGTGTCGGCCAGTCAAAGCGAGCATCACCGCCATCGAGTTTACTTCAGCCAGTGAAGATTCCTAAGTGGAAGTGGGAAAGGATTACCATGGACTTTGTCGTTGGCTTAGCCTCACGCCTAGTAAGAAGGACTTCACGGGTGATTGTGGATCGTCGACCAAATTAGCTCACTTCATCTGGGTGAGGTTGATTATTCACTCCAGAAGTTAGCCAAGTTGTATGTGACCGAGATAGTGAGGTTGCATGGAGTGCCAGTGTCAATTATCTCGGATAGAGATCCTAGGTTCACGTCGAGATTCTAGAGGGCTTTGCATCAAGCTTTGGGAACGAGGTTGGATTTCAGCACAGCTTTTTACCTGCAATTCGATGGATAGTTTGAAAGAGTAATTCAAATTTTAGAGGATATGCTAAGGGGCTGTGTTCTGGATTTCAGTGGTAGTTGGGAGGAGTATCTACCATTGGTGGAGTTCACTTATAACAATAGTTATCAAAATTTACCCACCAATGGTATTTTCGTAATTTACCCACCAAGGGTATTCTCGTAATTTACCCACCAAGGGTATTTTCGTAATTTACCCACCAAAGGTATTTTTGTAATTTACCCACTAAGGGTATTTTCATAATTTTGCACTGCAATGGCCCTCCCAAGGTCTAATGTTACCTCGAGCGACTTGCCACCATTTTGGTCATTATTAGACTATTGGGCCTAAAACCCAATTTTGGCCCATTTAGGCCCACACTCGTGTGGCCCACCTAACATAAATCTAGCCACGTTTATAGGTTCCACCTAGTCTAGTTCACTATATACTATATCATCATACAATTTATTTCAATTGGGCCCACGGGCCTATTGGGCCCACTTCGACCCATCACGGCCCAAGCAGTCCCAACCCACAAGAATACTACCGATGGCCTCAACTATCGTGTCGAAGCCCCACACGCAGGCCGCACGCTCGTGTGGCTACTATTACTGCGGACTGCACTTCGGCATTTGCCATTGAAACTCTTACCGTCCAATCCGCAAAATAAATACTCTATTGCTTGCCATGAGATTCGAACCTGTGCTCCTTACAACATAATCCACGCCGCTAACCACTTGGCCACAAGCTCCTCTTGTGTCTTAACCATGCTAACTAAATATAAATCTATAGCCAAATTCTAAGGTCCAAGTAAAAAAAAACCAAAATGCAAAAGCCAAGACTTGAACCTTGGACCTCCTTCCTTCCTTGTGGCGCCACTTTGCCACTACACCACACACTCCACTTGTGTCATTTTCCTCCACATTTTATTCTTAAGGCCTACTTGCCAACTTCCGTGGTTTTTTCACCTAAAACCAAAATTTCTCCAAAGCCAATATTTGATCTCGGACTTTATAGAAGCCTCTAACCTTCCGTAATCACTTACCTAATAAGTCTAACTTGCATTAATGCCGTTCTCAAAATTTTGAACGCTACTACGCTTAAGGCCCATTGGGCCCAATCCTACTAGGCCCAATTTTGGGATGTTACAAATCTACCCTCCTTAAAGAAATTTCATCCTCGAAATTTCCAACTACTAACAAATACACATCCTAACCCACCACACTCACGCCTGTCTTTGCAAGACTGATCTTAATAAAACTAATATACTTTCTAACTAAATCTTGAACCCCTTCACATAACCAACTATCTACCAAGCAAATGCAGATATTTTTCACCCATACATACAATTCCTATATTCAAGCAACACATCCACACATCGCAGAATAAATACAATCATTCGCATATAATGTAATATAGTAAAAAGGAAACTTAAGAATTTGGTGCTTGGGAGACTCGGTGCCATACTTACGTAAAAGATATATATTTTCTAAACCATCCTTTGAAAACATTTTGAACCCAAACCCACAAATTGAGTTTTGAACTTGGCTTTGATACAAAATTGTAACACCCCAAACCCTACCTAAACGTTTTAATGGATCGGCATGTCACATGAAAGGAATGTCTAAAAAGCGTATGCTCGTTAAAAAGCTCAGATTCTTTATAGTTGTTGTGAGAAATTGAGTTTAAGTAATTTTGAATAAGAAACGGTTTATTATCATTTTAGGAAAGTTCCATATTGTTCATTTAATAATAAGCAGTAACCAAATTGAAAGCTGAAACCAAATACAATTACATAAGACTTAATGATCCACTAAACAAACCTGTGAGTACGTCACTGAGTTAAGGGTGTGGCAACCACAGCGCATGTCTAGGAATGGATTCTGGGGAGCTTGGTATTTAAGGCACCTAGTGACTCACCTCCTCTCCACTCGAGTCCTACCTGGTGCGTAGTGACGATTCACCCTAACTGAGACGACTTATTCACAGGCTAAATTTAACTAAAACCCGAAAGAGACCAGCCATCTTGTTTTGGTAACACTTTAAACCTTGGTTTTGAAATTACCACGGTATCCTTGAGTTAGGAAATGACCAAAATACCCCTGATTTGAAAAATGACCAAATTACCCTCGAGTTGTGAAAATTACCAAAATACCTCAAGATGGAAAATTGTCAAGTACCCTCGAATTGAAAATTTTCAAAATACCATTATTTTGTAAAATCACCGAACCATATTTTGAAAATAAATTTACAAAATACCTCGGCTTATGAAATTACGAAAATACCCCTAGTTTATGAAATCACCAAAATACCCCCAATTTCGGGAATTTTTTTGAAATACCTACGATTTGTAAAGGTCTCCAAACTAACCCTATTTTATTACTAAAATACCTTGATAGGTTAAATTACGAAAATACCCCCGGGTAGTGAAATAACGAGAATACCCCTACACGTGGAATGAGGATTGGAAAATGAAAACTTTGTGATGATCGAAAGAACCACTACCAAATTACTTCACATAAAACTTATTCGTGGGTAATCAGTGGAACAGAAGCTAATCCATAAAAATCTATTAAACAGATAAATCGCGACTATAGACATGAGTACTAGGGGACGTGGTCGTAATATGCGAGGATGCGGTAGGGGCAGAATGACCGTATTGGAACCCGTTAGGTGTGGTCAAGGGTCCGAGAATGAGATACCACCACCACCAGCTGCTGGTGTCGAGTATCAAGATCAAACGGGAGAGGATGCAGTGTCGCAGGCGATGCTGCGAGTGTTGGAAAGAGTGGCTGGAGTAGGTGAGGGTACGGGAGCTCAGAAATCCGTATCTGAGTGACTCGAGCCAATGGAGCTAAGGTATTTTGAGGTGTTTCTGGTGTGGCTCCCAATACGGTTGAGTATCAGTTAGAGGCAACAGAGCGAATCATGGATGACTTGGATCTGACTGCTGAGGAAAAACTGAAAGAGATGGTGTCACTTCTCCAGGATAAGTCATACCAGTGGTGGCTCACGGTTCGGGATAGTGCAGCAGTGGATGATCTCACTTGGGACTATTTTAAGGTAGCTTATCAGAAAAAATATGTTGGGTCTAGCTATATTGATGCGCAGAGGAAGGCATTTTTGAGGCTGGTTCAGGGGAATATGTCCGTATCGGAGTATGAGGCAGAATTCTTAAGGTAAAGCCGACTTGGGTAGAGCAGATTAAGGAGAAACAGTTAGTAGATAAAGGTTTGAATGCTCGGATATTGCAAGCTCAGAGTAATGGGTTGGAAGGATACAGCTTATCTCATGATGGAATGTTGTGTTTTCAAGGGAGGGCTTGTATGCCGAAGGACATCGAGTTGAGGAAAAGGATTCTTCAGGATGCACATAGTAGCCTATACGCTATGCATCCTAGAGGTAGCAAGATGTACCAAGATTTACGAAAGCGCCTGTGGCTGTAATGTTTGAAAGTGACCGAGTTTATGGGTAAGTGTCCGACGGTCCAGGTCAAAGTCGAGCATCACCGCCATCGAGTTTACTTCACCGGTGAAGATTCCTAAGTGGAAGTAGGAAAGGATTACCATGGACTTTGTCAGTGGCTTAGCCCTCACGCCTAGTAAGAAGGACTCAGTCTGGGTGATTGTGGATCGTCTGACCAAATTAGCTCACTTCATACCGGTGAGGGTTGATTATTCACTCCAGAAGTTAGCCAAGTTGTATGTGACCGAGATAGTGAGGTTGCATGGAGTGCCAGTGTCAATTATCTCGGATAGGGATCCTAGGTTCACGTCGAGATTCTAGAGGGCTTTGCATCAAGCTTTGGGAACGAGGTTGGATTTCAGCACAGCTTTTTACCTGCAATCCGATGGACAGTTTGAAAGAGTAATTCAAATTTTAGAGGATATGCTAAGGGGCTGTGTTCTAGATTTCAGTGGTAGTTGGGAGGAGTATCTACCATTGGTGGAGTTCACTTATAACAATAGTTATCAAGTGAGTATCCAGATGACACCATACGAGGCACTGTATGGACGAAAGTGTCGTACTCCTACCTGTTGGATAGAATTAGGTAAACGACAGATTTTGGGTCCAGAGTTGGTGGCAGAAACTGAGGATAAGGTTAAGGTGATTCGGGCTCATCTCAAGGAAGCATCAGAAAGGCAGAAGTCTTACATCGATCTTAAATGCAGAGATATAGAGTATATAGTAGGTGATAAGGTTTTTCTGAAGGTATCACCATGGAAGAAAGTGTTGATATTTGGGCGAAAAGGGAAGGTAAGCCCTAGGTTTATTGGACCGTACACGGTGTTGAAGCGAGTGGGATCGATAGCTTATCAGCTCAAGCTACCGATAGAGTTAAGTCAGATTCACGACGTCTTCCATGTTTTGATGCTTAGGCGTTATCGGTCTGATCTGTCACACGTTGTGCCAGTTGCAGAGATTGAGGTGAGCTCGGGCTTGTCTTTCGAGGAGGAACTGGTACAAATTTTGGATCGGGATGTCAAAGTTTTGCGTAGGAAGTCAGTTCCCTTGGTGAAAGTTTTATGGTGGAACCATGGTTCGGAGGAGGCCACGTGGGAACCAGAGGATGTAATGCGGCAGCAATACCCTCAACTCTTCTGATCAGGTAATTTTGAGGCTAAAATTATTTTTAAGGGGGTAGAACTGTAACATCCTTAAAATGGGGTCTCTGTATTTTGCATGTGGTTGCATGTGTTGGTAGGTATGCTGTGTTGGTTTGATATGTTTTAGGGACTAGGCATGACCTTGGGTTAGTCCCAGGTCGTGGCTAAAAATTTTGTTTTAGCACTTAAGAAGAAGGA
This sequence comes from Gossypium rotundifolium, assembly GCA_025506655.1. Taxonomy (NCBI): domain Eukaryota; kingdom Viridiplantae; phylum Streptophyta; class Magnoliopsida; order Malvales; family Malvaceae; genus Gossypium; species Gossypium rotundifolium. The sequence continues at coordinate 56,797,425 of CP106725.1, forward strand.
GCTAGAAGAATTAGGGGTTAAAGGAATTTATTGGAGGATTTGGACACAAGAACTACCTTGGTGAAGTGGCAAAGGAGGCGCCACTAAGGTGCTTGGGTAATGACGCCACAGGGAGCAAGGAGGACTTTGGTCTGAGCTGTAAATCCTTTTGCTTATTTATTTTTGACGCCACAGCCAAGCAGAGGTGTGCTCAGGTAGGACTCTATTGGAGAGATAGGGATTAGGCTAAATTCAAGTAATAGGTGTAGGACTCATTCAAGCTTGTTTGAATGAGTGGATGGGAGGAATTCAAGGCAAGATGAGGGGGACGGCTAGGAGTGAGAGTTTTGAAGAGTTGGTTGAATTTTGGACTTTAGGGGAGGAGGTGTGGTTGGTTTGGGAAACTAGGTGTGCCGTTTCTCCATAATGAGGCTAGGTGACATTTTCGGCTAGCAAAGGCCTTGGTACATTCGATTGAGAAGCAAACCGAAACCCTCTCTTGAGTTCTCTCTTTTTTTCTTTGAACCAAAACCATCTTAGTCCACTTTTCTTTTCATTCTCTCAAAACCCCTTTCATTGTGCCGAAATTGTTCTATTCGATTTTCTTCTTCTTTACTACCATCTTCAAAAGCCGAATCTTGATTCCACCTTCTTCCATCTTTTTTTTCATTGTTTTGAAAAGCCGAAATCTCCATCCTCTTCCCTTGTTGAATCTTCCCTCTCCCATTCCATATTCTCTTTTCCATTCTTTTCTTTTCACTTTAGCCGAATCTCCCTTCATCACTCAAACTCTTGGCTGAATTTCCCTTCTTTCTTCTAGTGCTATTTTGGCTGAATATCAACCAAGAGTGGATCTTCTTCGGGTTCTTCTCTAATTGGATTTGAAGAGGGTAAGTGTTCTTGGCCAAATCCCTGTTATTTCCTTTCTCTTTTCTCTATCGACTCACATGAGGGCAAAAGCCAAATTTTGGCATTTGCTGACCTGATTCTTAATCATCTATGGAAACCGATTTCTCCTAGGATCTTTGGGATTAAAAGCCAAATCTAATTCTTCCTTTTGGGGTGTGCCGATCCTTAGTGAGTAGAGGCCGAATCAGTTGTAAGGTAAGTGTGCGACAACTCCTTGGTTTCGGGATTTATGATTATGGCCGAATGGCCTTTGGATTCTTAATGGAGTGTTTAAACCGATTGTAGGAAGGTGTGTAGCCAAATCTTTGAGATTTGGTGGCCGATCTAGGTAAGGCTTTAACATTTCAAGATTTGTTTCCTAATTGTTTAAAAGCCGAAGGCTAACCATTTGTGTGTTCTAGTGTTTGGTCGATTGCAAGGGGGATCAGTGCGTAGCTTCGGGATTTGGTTGGAAACCAAATCGGCATTAAGGTGAGTACTACCATAGTACGACACATCCTTCGAGATTTTGTGAATAAGCCGAATAGCTTCAGATCTAAAGGGTGATGTTGGCCGATTGTAGGTGCAGTGAGGGCATACGTTTTCAGGTCTCGTAGTATCTCGTAGTTTGGGATTTCACATTAGATCTACAAATAGTCAGGTGTGTAATGCTTACACACTTTATTGGTATAATATTCCTAATATAATATTATTTTAGCAATGAAATCGGTGATTATGCTTTGTGGGTATGAGCTTGGATTTTGGGTTAGTCCCCTATCATGTGATTTTTGATATACATCATCATGTTATGGTTATATGCTATGCTATATGTTATTTGCATCATCATATTTTTTATGCTACGATTGATATGGACATGATGGTGGGTTTGATGAGAGGAGGGGGATGATTTATTTTGGAATGTCATCAGTGGTTTTGACCACACGACGGGTTGGCCCCGTCTTGAAATTATAAATTGTGACTAAGTCCTAGTGGTTTTGACCACCAGTGGTTTTGACCACATATGAATATTGTGACTTGTCCCAGTGGCTTGGTACCACAGTGGGTTGGCCCCACATGTTGATACGAGATTTTCATCAGTGGTTTTGACCACACGATGGGTTGGCCCCATCACCTGATTTGTGACTACGGTCACCAGTGGTTTTGACCACACCGATATATTTGTGACTTCGGTCACCAGTGGTTTTGACCACCAGTGGTTTTGACCACACGGAGTAGTTAAAGGAGATTGGATGGTTAGGTTATGGGTTGCATGACTTGCATGTTTATACTAATAACTTGTGTAAGTGAATGCACTATCGGGTTGGGGATTTATACACTGAGTCTTGGTGACTCACCCCTTCCCTTATATTTTACAGATGAATAGATTGCGGAGATGGAGCCGAGAGGACTCGAGGCGGCCATGCATGTTTATTGAATTTTGATTTCTTTTAGTTACTATTTCAATTTTATTAATTTTTTTTAAATTTTGGTTTTGGGTTTTGTAATAAGGCCGCTATGTTTTATTTTTGGGTTTTATTATTTGCTATTAACTTGACTATGTTGGATATATGGTTTTGTTAAATTAATCAGTAAAGAGCAATGTTTTCAGAACTATAACTCCTTCATTTTTCTTTAAAGCACTGCCATCGGGTAACACCACTTAAAATATGATAACAAAGATATCTTGAATGTTTTCTAAAAACTTCCAACAATAATTAGACTTCAAGCAAGGATTTCTAAACTTTTCGTGCTACCAAAATGGGTTTTCTAAGAAAATTATCCGACAAACTTTTGCTTTTAAAAGGTTATCACTCCGTGGCATGCCAGATCTGGTTGTGGTGTGTAGGACGGGTTTGGGGTGTTACACTTGTGGTGTTTCTTGTGGTGAAAGTTGAACAATTTGATTATCAACTGAATTTACTTTCTCACCTTCATCACTTGATGTCCTGGCCGAGTCAAAAGCTTGTAGACTGATTGATTCATCACCTACATGAAGAATAAGTTCTCCTGCACCAACATCAATTTTAGTCCTGAAAGTTGCTAGAAAGGGTTTTCCTAAAATTAAAAGAATCGAATTGTCCTCATTCATGTCTAAGACAACAAAATCTACTGGGAATATGAATTTATCAATTTTGATTAGAACATTTTCTATTATACCCCTAGGAATTCTAATAGTTTTATCAGTTAACTGAATGCTCATCCTAGTTTGTCTGGGTTTCCCTAGACCTAGTTGTGTAAACATTTTATAAGGCATAACATTGATGCTTGACCCTAAATCAGCTAAAGCATTATCAATAGATAAACTACCAATTAAACATGGAATTGTAAAACTCCCTGTGTCTTTTTGCTTCTGTGGTAGTCTGTTCTGTAAAATTGCTGAGCATGCTGCATTTAATTCCACGTGGTGGTCCTCGTCTAATTTGCGTTTGTTTGTCAAGAGCTGTCTTAAAGATTTCCTCGAGTCTGTTGTTTGAAAAGAGCTTCAAGAAGAGGTAAGTTAATATGTAATTCCTTTAAGAGTTTAAGAAACTTACTGAACTATTCCTCTAAATCGTCTCTTTTCATTGCTTCGGGATAAGGTATGCGAGGTTGGTACTCCTTGATTACCGGTTTCGACTTTTCTTGTGTTCCCTCTACCTTAACTTCGTATACATTGGCTTTTTGTATTGGATTGGGTTCATCTAACCTCTTACTGGCATGAGCTGTGATAGCTTGATTTTGCTCCTTTGGATTGATCTCAGTGTTACTAGGTAGACGTCCTTGCGGTCGTTCTGACATCAACTTTGCAAGTTGTTCTACTGCATTAGTGGTTGCCTTGACTGACTTAGTAAGTTCCCCAAATCGGTTCTCATTGCTTTTACTTGTTTTCTCAGTTTCTTGGAAACGGTTTTCTATGTTTTTTGTGAATTTTTCAGCATCTCTTCAAGATTCGGCTCCTCTTCTTGTTGGTGAGGTGGTTGTTGAAAATCTGGAGGAAATTTCGATCTTTGGCTATTTTGATCATCCCACGAGAAATTGGGATGGTACTTCCAACCTGCATTATAAGTGTCACTATAAAAATTATTTTGATATCTAGAATAGTTACCTGTATAGTGAGCTTGCTCGTTTTCCATGCCATATCCGTAGGGTGGGTACTCAGGATTCACCACGCCTCCTATATTCGAATCATATTGTATTTCTGGACGTATCTGCGAGGGCTATACCAATCATCAATCTTTTTATTCATCATCTCTAACTGATTAGATAACCTAGTGACCACGTCGAGGTTGAAGACACCGGTCATTTTAGTAGGAATTGTCCTCATGTCTTGCCATCGATAATTATTCAAAGGCCATCTTTCCATAGACTAAAATTTTCTACCAAAAGCAAAATAGAGGAAAAAATTAGCAAATAATAATAATAATAATAATAATAATAATAATAGATTGTAATAAAAAAATTGGCTAAAGTAAAAGAAATAGAGCTTTCTTAATATTTTAGTGCTCCCCGACAACGGCACCAAAAACTTGATCGTGTCAAACAGTTGAGTTTTAATATTTATAAAAGAGTGATCAAACTTGTAGACTAACTGTGACAACGATAGAGGCAAGTCCACCTATCGAACAGTAGTATAGCTTAGGCAAGAATATCTTATCGAACCCAAGGGAACCTAAAAGTACTACTACTCACTTTCTCTCTATTATTTAGCCTGAAATATGGAGTGATTGAATTATTAAACTAAATAAATACTTAAACTAAATGCAAAGACAAAAGAATGAATGGGAGAAAGACTTCAGGAAAACTCAGTTGATAAAGACGATACCCTCAGGAAGAATCCACCTATATTAATCCCTCTCAAAGCGAATAACATCTAACCTATATTAAACCCTCTCTCGAAGCGAATAACATCTAACCCTAGGTTAATTAGTGGAACTCTCATTCTCTTATAATAACCCCCTAAGGAAGCAGTAAATCAATCAATGGACTCCCATATTAGGTTTCACCCTAATCCGATAAAATCTCGTAACCTTATCTCTAGGCGTTCGATCAACTCCACTTAATTATGCTAGGTTTAGTCTTAGGCAGGGTCTATTCCTCCTCCACCTAAGCACATTAGATTAAATTAAGCAACATAATTAAGAACAAACTAAGTAATCAAATAACAAAATCCATCATAGGTTTCATCCCCTTCAAGTATCTGAGGGGTTTAGTTCATAACAAAGTAGGAAAACATCTCAAGAGAAAGTATAAAACAAAACATAAGAAATCCCTAAAACCCCCTGAAGGAATTGAAGAGAAGATCCTCTGTCTTGAGTAGAACTTTGGCTTTTGAGATGAATCAACTGGCTATCTTCGAGTAATTCCCTGAATAAAAGCTCTGGCACAAAACTCTGCCTAAAACTCCTTGTTTCAGCTTCTGCCGAACTCCCCTTTTTAGTTGCTACCTTGGGTGTTTATATAGGCTTTGAGATGCTTTACTTGGCTCCTAAGTATCCTATTTTAAGTAGAATTCCTCCTAGTATGTTTAAGTAGACTTAGGGATGTGTTTCTTTGCCTCCAAGCATCCAAATTTGAGTGAAATTACTCTTTCCCGTGGCAGGGGCACGGCCATGGTACACGCCCGTGTAAATCATCTTCAGGCCGTGTCTCGATTCTATCGATTGGGGCACGGCCGTGTAAATCGTGGCATGGCCATGTGAAGTAATTTGACGAGACACGGCCATGTGGCTTGAAGTCCAGGCCATGTCGATTTCCTCTTTGGCCCAAATTGGCCCGTTTTAAGCTCGTTTTACATTCTTTTTATCTTTAGGTGCTTTCCTGAGTATAAGACATGAATAGAAAGGATTAAGAGCACCTTTTTACATAAATCAAGGGCTAAATCATCCAAAAGCATACTAAATGTGGGATTAAAATATGTTACTTTTATGGTTTATCAGCCTGCAAAGATATAGCCAAGAAATCTAAAGAAACATTAATAATATACTAATATTATAATTAAAGATAAAGGAGATAAAGAGAATGAGACTAAGAAGAAAATTGAAATTGAAAGAAAAGACTAATGGACTAAGGGGTCCTTATTGTTGGATGGTTCGCAAGGTGGGTGTGACCTCTAAGGCTGTGGTGCATGATTCCCAAGCAGCCTTTAGAACCTAAAACCAAGAAACTAAATTAAAATAAACTAAACTAAGCATAAGATTGTTAAAGAGAAGGAAATTGAAGCAAAAGAGAAAAAGAACATAAAAACTATATGGTCTCAAAGACCCTTGGCTTGTTGTTTGAATGAAGCGGCCGGCATGAAGTTATATAGATCCGTCTCCCATAGGGAGATTGTGATTGGCCTCTTATGCTTCTTCGGCATGATTTTAGTGTAGCTCAAGAGTCTGAACACCTTTCATAGTGTAAGATAGAAAAATTGAAAGAAAAAAAGGAGGAAAGAAGATGGGGAAAGGGGAAGGGCTGTGAGGTTTAAATAGATTTTTGCTTCTGACGTTGTCCCATGCCCGTGTATCTGGGCGTGTTACTTTACACGACTGTATCGGACGGTCATGTTTGGAGGCGGGTTGGAGATTAAACGCCCGTGGTCGATAAGTCATGCCCATGTTCTAGACGTGTTGGAGTGCCATGCCCGTTTGTCTCTTATGCCACGCCCGTTTCTAAAATGGCAATGTTGACCCACGGCTGCCTCGCACGGTCGTGGTGGGGTAGGTGAGCCCGTGACTTCTGCAGTTGGTTGGGGCAGGATTCGCATGGCATCTGCTATGTCAGTATGGTGATTCGGAGTACCCACACGGTTACGGCCACGACCGTGTGCTAGACCGTGTGTTCTGGGACTCTGCATTTTTTCAATTTATTGAATTATAAAAGAGAAAATAAAGATAAGAATAAAACTAAAATTACAAAATAGAAATTATTGTTAGTACTCGGTTGCCTTCTGAAAAGTGCTCGTTTATAGTCTTAAGCTAGACTCTTCGAAAAAAATTTTAGGGAGGTTTAAAGGATTGAGCATCTTCCCTCATGCTTATAGTTCTATTTTCATGACAAAGTTCAAGTCGAGAAGCGTTTACTTTGGAGGTGTCGAATGTTGAGTTGCTTACCTCGACTATTTCGTGTGGGAAAATATTGTGTATCTTAATAAGAATTTCTCCCTTTGGTTTTAGGTCTGTTGAAGTGATGTCGGGATCTGCTTTGTCTAACAGTACCTGGTCTCCTATTTTGTAGTGGTTTGATGTTCCTATGAGCTCTTCTTGTAGTTCCTCTAGTTTTACTTCGTGCGGTTCTTCTTTGACTTGTGTCCTCTGTTCTTCAAACTTTTCAATCCTAAGGTCTTGTCCCTTGTAGGATTCTTCTTTTATGTTTTGGGACTTATGGGTCAGTTCAGGGTTGTCTTTATGTGGTGTTTCCTGCGATGAAAGTTGAGCAATTTGATTATCTATTGAAGTGACTTTCTTACCTTCATCATCTGTTGTTCTGGCTGAGTTGAGAGCTTAAAGCTTAATTGATTCATCTCCTACGCGAAGTATGAGTTCACCTAAGGCAACGTTAATTTTAGTTCTAGCAGTTGCGAGGAAAGGTCTTCCTAGAATTAAGGGGTGTAACACCCCTATCCCATGGCCATCACCGGATTAGGGTTAGAAGTGTTACCGGACAAATCGAAAACATTTACAGAATTCCACACAATCATTCATCAATATCATTCATAATGTCCCTTATGTAGGTCATCGAGACCTAAAACATACTTATAAACCGAGTCAGGACTAAATCAAAACACATACAAAATTTCATGGAAAATTAAAAACTTTTCTTAATATGGGGGATACACGTCCGTGGGGGTAGGCCGTGCCTCACCCACGGCTACTAGTCACACCCGTGTGTCCTCCCCATGGATATATACTGCCAAAACAACATGACTGCCAAGCACACTCGTGTGCTATGACCGTGTCCCAATAAGTTATATACTGCCATTTCTCACACAACCTCTAAGCATGCCCATGCCATGACCGTGTACTCCTTAAGCTAGCTACTGACTTTTACCCCACGGCTGTTAGGCACACCCGTGTGCCATGACCGTGTGACATAATAGGTCACTTGCAAGGCCAACAAGCTACCCATTTAGGTCTCACCTACAAGCATCACCTACCAACACTTAACATATATATATATATATATATAGCAACTAACGCATACCCAAATGACTAACCAATCTAAACATACCAATTTGCAAGACCAAAATTCAAATATGCCTAAGCACCAATTATCTATATACATACCATCTCATAACCATTTCATATATCAACTAATCATACCAAAACACTTCACATATCATATTCCTTTAAGCATATTACCAAAACATAACTAGCCAAATCACATGGCTATGTTCACTTTACAACTCATATCAAGGACTAGCCTATACATGCCATATCTAGCCATATACATATTCAAAGTGTACCAAAATGAGTTTAGCAGTGTGATGACGATCCTTGGCGGTCCCGAGCCTTCAGTAGCTTTGATGACCTATTAAACAGAGAAAAACACATGCACAGAGTAAGCTTTACAAAGCTTAGTAAGTCATAATACAAATAAACTTAGCATAAAGGCATATACGCATAAATTACATTGTCACATAACATTTACTTAGCAAACTATCACATATTGCTTTGGTTCATATACTTGGACACAATTGCGACATTCATTCATACGAGAATCATATGTATATATATACAACTCTTTCTTAAACATTCTTGCATCTCATTCTCGTTCTAATATTCAATCATACCTTTCTTCAAATCAAAGTTATATAGGTACTTACCTTTTTATGCACACTTAATGTACATGCCAAACGTATCTAAAACGAATATACATTCTCGTAATTGTTCATAGCTCAGATTTACTCATTGAACAGTTTGGAATCTAATAAGATACTCAGAAACTTAGAATGATTGTACAATACCAACGTCCTAGACATAGCTAAAATATTTATTCACTCATTCATAGCTTGCTTATAACTTCATCAACCACAAAGGTTCAATACATACCTTATCTAACACATAATTATTCAACTTCCAAGCTATTCAATGCTCGATAATACATATTGATTGTCCTTTAGTATTCATTCAACCTAATCGCACACTCAGTGCTATATATATAATCGGAGCATATTAATCCTCGCACACTTAGTGCCTATTCTTTTAATAGACTTGTCTCAATATCGCACACATAGTGCCAATTCAATAAGCCGAAGCTTTCATATCATCGCACACACAGTGCTATTCACTTCTTATAATCGCACACTTAGTGCCTATTCTTTTAATCAAATTGTCTCGATATCGCACACACAGTGCCAATTTAATTATCCGAAGCTTTCATATCATCGCACACATAGTGCTATTCACTTCTTATAATCGCACACTTAGTGCCGTGATTCGTTGTCGAGACCTAAATGACATCGCACATTTAGTGCATTAATACAAAACCGAACTTAATTCGGTATCGCACACACAGTGCCAATCATAAAAGCTAAAGCTTCCATTACTTCACACACACAGTGCTATTTAACTCTATCATAATTTCAAATATGCACACTTAGTGCCTCATTTCTCAACATCATATATGTAGCATTTCTAATTCAATAACTATCATTCAATCCCCATCACATAGATATAAACTAACAACTTGTATTTTATTCGAACTTACTTACTATATTAAACTTATCATGGAATTTATATACATAATCCTCTCATAAGCATCCATTATCAACATTATTCATATAAACAATTACAATTTCATGCAAGTACATTTATTTGCATAGTGACTTACCTCAGATTCGGTTTATCGGAATAAAAACGGCTATCCTGTCACTTTCGCTTTCTCGCGATCTAAGTCCGTTTTTCTTCGGTTCTTGATCTAAACATATTCATCAGTAACCCTTTTATTCTCTAATTCATTCAATTCAATCCATGGATACACATTTAGGGCTATTTGGAAATTAACCCTCATATTTGCACATTTTATCGATATAGTCCATTTTTCTCAAAACATCAAATTCACAAAATCCATACATACACATGCTTAGCCGAATGCATATACATCTCACACAAGTCCATATTTTCCATCAAATTTTCTATTTAGTCCTTCAAATTACCATATTCTCAATTTAGCCCTATTTAGCTAAATTCATCAAAATTCATGAAAAAAATATGTTCATCTAGCTCATTTTCATTTGACACCAAAAATCATCAAAAAGCTTGTAATATTATTATCACACAAACATCAGTAATTCACAAAATTAATACATGGGTTTTGTAGCTCTCAAAGCAACGATTGCAAAAACGTAGAAATTATCAAAAACCGATCAAAAACACATACCCGATTTTATGCTTGAACCATGGCCGAATGAACAAGCTTAACCCCTCTCTTTTTATTTTACTTTCGACACCCCCTAGATAAAGATGATAATGTTCATCTATTTCTTTTGTTTATTACAAACAAAATAATATTCATTTACCATACTATCCCTTTTTCTAAACATTTAATAACAAACATGCATTAATGGCATAATTGTCCATCTAATGTCCACTATCTTAAAAGTGGTCTATTTGCCACTTAAGGCCACAAATTTACAAAACTATAACACATTGATACTTTAACAAATAGCAAGCAACTTTCACGTTTGATGCAATTTCATCCTTTCTCTTAATTCGACACACAAACGATCAAATTATCACACAGACTATGTCACATATCATACACACAGAAAATATCATTAAAATATTTTTAAGACCTCATATTTGTGGTCTCGAACCACTGTTCCAACTAGGGTCTAAACCGACTGTTACAATTATCCCCCTTAGGGATTTTCGTCCCCAAAAATCTTACCAGTGAATAGTTGTGGATGTTGCTCTCTCATCACATTCTCAGGCTCCCATGTGGCCTCTTCAATTCCATGTTTGTGCCATAATACTTTCACTAGAGAAATTTTCTTATTTCTCAATTCTTTGGTCTCTCGTGGCAAAATTTGGATCGGTTCTTCACTATATGACAAGTCTGACTGAATCTTAACCTTAGTAGGAGCAATCACATGAGATAGATCTGATCTATACCGTGAAGCATTGACACATGGAACACGTTATGGATCTTTTCTAACTCTGATGGAAATCTCAATCTATAAGCAACCGGCCCAACTCGTTTAATAATCTCATACGGTCCGATGAATCTCGGACTCAGCTTGCCCTTTCGGCCAAATCGAAGTATTTTCTCCCATGGAGACACTTTCAAAAATGCTTTGTCACCAATCTCAACTTCTATATCTTTTCGTTTCAAATCCGCATAAGACTTCTGACGATCAGATGCTGCTTTCAACAACCTCTGATCAATTTCACTTTCTGTTCTGAATCTTTACCAAATTAGAATTCGAATCACCTTGAGCTCGTTTTGATATTATTTCCTTATCAACTTTCAGACATCACATATTTGTTGTATACGTTTATAAAACTTTTCAGCATATACACTCTATTTCTAAATAATACATAAACATCGACATCACATCTGAGATTCTGAATCAGAAATCAATTTCTGTTAAACTCCTTTTAACTTCTCAAATAAGTCATCAATTCTGGGCAACGGATATTTATTCTTTATGGTCACCTTATTCAACTGGCGATAATCAATGCACATTCTCATCGTGCCATCCTTCTTTTTCACAAACAGAATAGGAGCACCCCAAGGTGGAAAAGAAACTCGATCTAGCGAACCCTCTATCAGTCAACTCTTGCAATTGTAACTTTAATTCTTTCAACTCTATTAGTGCCATATTCTACGGAGCTATCGAAATAGGTGTCGTACCAGACATCAATTTAATACCAAACTCAACTCACGAATCGGAGGCAAGCCTGGTAACTCTTTAGGGAAACACATCAGAAAACTCGCAGGCAATAGGTACTAACTCAATTTTCCTTTCAGGCATTTTCGAATCAATTACATAAGCAGAATATGCCTCATATCCCTTTTTCACAAAATTTTAAGTTTTCAATACTGATATCGCAGCAGGCTATCCATCTAAATCGTTAGACTTAACCCATAAAATTTCATTATTCGGATATCTCAAATCAATAGTCTTTTTTTCATAGTTCACAATAGCATCATGCAATGACAACCAATCCTTATTCAAATTAATATCAAACTCATCACATGGAAGAAGCATCAGATTAGCAGGGAAACGAATATCTCGATACATTAACGGATAGTTCTTGCATACTTTGTCAACCGAACACTTTTACCTAAGGGTTTCGATACTTTTATAGCAAACTCATTAGTTTCTACAGGCAAAGTCTTATTGAATACTAAATTCATGCATATATATATGAATGTGTAAAACCAGGGTCTATCATTGCAATCACAGAAGTATCATAAAGTGTAAAAGTACCCGTTATAACATTAGGTGATGAAGCTTCTTCACGAGCTCGAATAGCATATGCTCTGGCAGGCGCTCTAGCTTCAGATCTTGCAACAGTGTTCCTCGCAGACATCTGACTACTACTGACATTTCTTGTATTTTGGGAAGGTCTATCTCTCTCTGGGGCGTTAACTGATCTTAGATCCTGGGTAGTCTCTTGTTCATCAGATTCTGGGCGGTCTTGAATAAAATGATCTAACGATCCACATCTAAAGTAAGCTTGATTATTCAATCTATAATTCCCCGGATATCTTTTACCATAACACTTACACTTAAGTGGCTTGAGCTAACATTTCCAACACTCACAATCTCTGAGCAATCTCGAATGAAGTGATTTCGTGATCCACATTTATAACAAACTCTATTGTTATACTTGCTCCAACATTTTCCCACATTTGCCTTCCACACTGCCTACACTCAGGTTTGTTGCATTTAGTGCTTCCATCATTTGATTCAATTTCAGCTTGAGTTCTCAGACTAACATTTGGTCTCACACGATCTCCACTAGCATGTCCAACTGAAGCATTTGATCTATTGTTTGCATCTCTATATTTCTTCGTTAAAGGTTGAGAAAAATGTAACATCCTGAATTAATAGGCCTATGCGTTTAATGTGTGGTTATGTGTAATGTGTTAATTAGAGTGTTAGGGGTCCAGATTTGGCTCAGGATAGGGTTGAGGCCTTGGTTAAATTTTCTGTTTGGGCACTATAGGGTTTAAAAGATGGTATCTGTGGTTTGAATTACAAAATGGGCTTGTGGTCCAAGGTTAAGTGGTGCTACATGGAACCATGGGGTGGCATCATTAGTAGATGAAGAGGGCCCAAGTTCGAGTCACTTGAAGCTCAATTCTTTTAATACAATTTAGCTCATTTCTGGCTTCTAAATGGATAGAGTGGGACGGCATAGGCGCTTGAAAATATGAGGATAATAACATGTGGATAATGTGCTGATAAAGGAAGGAAGAGGTGGTGTTATTTAGGCCTCTATTGAAGGAGTGATCGGATAAAGATAAAGGAAGAAGTTTAGGAGTTATCTGCTAAGCACAGTGGAGGCCGAGTTTCCAACTCTAGAGGGTGCCTAAATTCTCTTTAAATAGAGGGGATATCTCTTTAATTCTTGTATTTGGTCCCTATTTTCTTTTTCTATTCTCTCAACCTCACTTTTATGCAAAAGTCAAAAGTCCATTATTCTGTTCTCTTTTCTTTTTCCTTTTTCTTTCAAAAGTTGAAACCTCCCAATTGTTCTCAACATATTTTCTTTCAAAAGCCAAAACTCTGAACTCTCTTTTTATCCCCATAGCCGAATACTTCCTATTCCCTTTTACCGATTTCTTCACTAAAGCTGAATCTACATAGACTTCTTCCTATCATCTTTTCTTCTGATCTTCTCAAAAGCCGAAATCTTTAAGGGGTAGTCGAATTCTTTGTGTTAAGGGGAGTGCCAATTTTCCTATCTCTTCACTTTCTCTTTCGGTTTTTGGAAGACAAAGCCGAAAAGCTAATGGTTTAATGGATTTGTATAATTTCGTGTTGGGCGACATTTGGGAATTTAGGTAGATCGCCTAGATTTAAAAGCCAGAAATGCTAGTCTAGGAGTCTCAATCTCTTTTCAGGATTTCAAGGTAAGGGTTCAATTCTTCCTATGTTGCTTCATCGGGTTCTTTTTCATTATTCGTGTCTTAACCTAATGTTGCGTTAAGCAATCTTTATAGTATCTTCTGACCAAATATCACTCATGAACTCGAATGACAGCAAATTAAAGGAAGGGGTTGATCTGTAGTTTCTGCCCCAAAGTTCAAGAAATGCGCAGTGTCAGTAGTTTAGGATTGGCCGCAGGGTTGTGGACCAGCTTCAGAGCAAAACCTTAGGCAATTAGCAGTCGTATCGACTTCTGATAGTGTCGACATAGAAAGTACTATCCTGTCCGTAATCAGGTGTGTATATCTCTATCACACTAGTTAATCTATATTATATGTATGTTATGGGCTAAAAGCCGGAAAGAAAGGCTGTATGAACAGTTGTATTACCCAAAAAGGGTAGGCAAGGGATGCCAGGTACGTAATCATAGAAACTTCTCTATGTGCATCGAAGTATGTGAAAGTATGTGATCTATTTAGATAGTTTAATGTTCTGATTCTTGCATGTATGTATGCATGGTATGGGATTGATATGATGAAGGGAGCAAAGTTTTCAACATTCAACCAGTAGCATACCAGATCCGGTCATGATGTATGGGCCGGGTTTGGGGTGTTACAAAAAAATCACTCATCGATCTTTTTCTATCATTACAAGCTTCAGAATTGTCTTTCTCGGTATTGTCATTATTAGTAGCCCTAAAATTTTCAGCCTCATACTTACAAATTTTGTCAACCGGAGGCATATTCATCAAATTCAAATTCATAGTCAAAAGCATAGCAGATGTCTAAGGGAGATTAACCGAGGGCGGAGGTTGCAAAATAGTTGGGTTATTTCTCACAAATTGAGTGAACCACTCACTCATCATCTGGAAGAAAGCTTGTTTAACTTCTTCCTCTAGACCGCTCATAACCAGTCTCAGATCAAAAGGCACTATCCCTTGCATGGGAGCAAATGCATTACTTTCTACATCGTCAGCTACGGCTCTTTTGGGATCCATTACTTTACAAAAATCACATTTTATACGTCAGGATTCATCAGACTATCACATTTCAGATATATGGCATGTATAGTTAGACTCAGACACGCTACGTCAGTCTAAGAATCGACTAAACCGTAGCTCTAATACCAACCAAATGTAACACCCCTATCCTGTGGCCATCGTCAGATTAGGGTTAGAAGTGTTACCGGAAAGATCGAAAACATTTACAGAATTTTACACAGTCATTCATCAATATCATTAATAATGTCCTTTAAGTAGGTCATCGAGACCTAAAACATGCTTATAAACCGAGTCGGGACTAAATCGAAACACTTACAAAATTTCATGGAAAATTAAAAACTTTTCTAACTACAGGGGATACACGCCCGTAGGGGTAGGCCGTGCCTCACCCACGGCTACTAGACACACCCGTGTGTCCTCCTCGTGGATATATACTGCCAAAAACCAACACGGCTACCAAGCACACCCGTGTGCTATGATCGTGTCCCTATAAGTTAATACTGCCATTTCTCACACGACCTCTAAGCACGCCCGTGCCATGACCGTGTACTCCTTAAGCTAGCTACTGACTTTTACCCCACGGTTGCTAGGCATGCCCGTGTGCCATGACCGTGTGACATAATAGGTCACTTGCAAGACCAACAAGCCACCCATTTGGGTCTCACCTACAAGCATCACCTACCAACACATAACATATATATAGCAACTAACACATAATCAAATGACTAACCAATCTAAACATACCAATTCAATTATGCCCAAGCACCAATCATCTATATACATACCATCTCATAACCATTTCATTTATCAAATAATCATACCAAAACACTTCACATATCATATTCCTTTAAGCATATTACCAAAACATAACTAGCCAAATCACATGGCTAAGTTCACTTTACAACTCATATCAAGGACTAGACTATACATGCCCTATCTAGCCATATACATATTCAAAGTGTACCAAAATGAGTTTAGTAGTGTGATAACGATCCTTGATGGTCCCGAGCCTTTAGTAGCTTTGATGACCTATTAAACATTGAAAAACACATGCACAGAGTAAGCTTTACAAATCTTAGTAAGTCATAATACAAATAAACTTAGCATAAAGGCATATACACATAAATTACATTGCCACATAACATTTACTTAGCAAACTGTCACATAATGCTTTGGTTCATATACTTGGACACAATTGCGACATTCATTCATACGAGAATCATGTGGATATATATACAACTCTTTCTTAGACATTCTTGCATCTTATTCTCGTTCTAATATTCAATCATACCTTTTTTTTTAAATCAAAGTTATATGGGTACTTACCTTTTTATGCACACTTAATGTACATGCCAAACGTATCTGAAACGAATATACATTCACGTAATTATTCGTAGTTCAGGTTTACTCATTGAATAGTTTGGAATCTAATAAGATACTCAGAAACTCAGAATGATTGTACAATACCAACATCCCAGACATAGCTAAAATACTCATTCACTCATTCATAGCTTGCTTATAACTCATCAACCACAAAGGTTCAATACATACCTTATCTAACACATAATTATTCAACTTTCAAGCTATTCAATGCTCGATAATACAAGTTGATCGTCCTTTAGTATTCATTCAAACTAATCGCACACTCAGTGCTACATACATAATCAGAGCATATTAATCCTTGCACACTTAGTGCCTATTTTTTTAATAGACTTGTCTCGATATCTCACACACAGTGCCAATTCAATAAGCCGAAGCTTTAATATCATTGCACGCACAGTGATATTCACTTCTTATAATCGCACACTTAGTTCCTATTCTTTTAATCAACTTGTCTCGATATCGGACACACAGTGCAATTCAATAAGCCGAAGCTTTCATATCATCGCACACATAGTGCAATTCACTTCTTATAATCGCACACTTAGTGCCGTGATTCATTGTTGAGACCTTGTAATATCCCGGGTTAAGGGCTATTTTGTTTTGGCTTTGGTTGCATGATTAATTGCTTGCTATGATGTTGTTTGGGTGTTTTTGGGGCTTAGTTGTAGGCTAGGAGTGAGCCTGAGTAGGTGGTGAAATTTTAGTTTTGGGCTTTAGGGGATAGGAGTTGAAGGTGTTGGGGTTTATAATTAATTTAACTGAATTTGTTACACAAGAAGGGAGCTGGTGGAGTGGCAAAGCATGCGCCACTTGGAGCATGTGTGTGGCGTCAAATGCAAGGGGGAGGTCTTGAGTTCAAGTCGTGAGAATCCCACCCCTTTTGGCTCCCATTTTGGACGGCATGGAGGAAGAGGTAGAAGGCAATTCGAATTCTTCTTTGGACTTGGTCTTCACATTCAAAAGTGGGGTGGAGAGTGGAAGTAGGAGGGAGACTTGGTCATGGGATTTGAATTGGTGGTGTGAGAGTAAATGGGGGAGAGTTGGCCGGTTTTGAGGAGTGTTTGGGGGAGCTTGGGAAGTGCCGAAACTCCCTTGGCCTTTTGGGGTGTATTTTCGGTTTTGGGGGAGGGGTCAATTAAGTTTTTCTTCTTTTTCTCTTGTGTGTCAACAAGTCGATTCTGAGTTTAGTCAAAAGCTTGCAAGGAAATTCTCTTCACTTGCAAATTAGCCTAAGCCGAAACCACATTTTCTTTTTGCCATTCATCCTTGAAACCGAAGCCCCAGGTGTTGCCGAAATTGCTTGCTGTTTTGTTTTGATTCTTCTCTTTGTTTTAGCCGAACCAAGTACTCCATTATCACTTTTCTCCCTTTTGAAAACCCTGTTAGCCGAATGCCCCTCCTACCTCCTTTTCTTTTTCAATTTAGTTAAGCCGAAACCTCTAGCACCTTATTGCCGAAAGTATACCTTGTTTCTTCCTTCTTCTCTTCATGGTGCAAAGCCAAAACTAGAGACCCTTTTTCTCACTTCTTCTTTTTGTTTCATAAACCTTGTGCCGATTTCCTTTGTTCCATACCATTTCTTTTAAACCGAAACCAGCCTTTGTTTTCATCATCTTGAGCCGAACCTAGCATTTTTCTTTCTCTTTTCTTGAAGGATAATAGCAAAACTTGTTCTTCTTCTAAGCACACCTTATTCATTTCTTTCCCTTTCAAAACCGAAAGTGACCCCTTCATCCATCTATTTTATTTTCTTGTTTTTCAAACACATTGGTAGAATCATTCTCCTCTCGGTGTTGGGTGGCGAATATTGGGTGTGGTTAGGTCTTTGAGTCCCAACCGATTGGTAGTGGGTAAGTGTTGGCCGAATGGCCTTTCTCCTTTCTCTGTCGCCTTGCCAATTTTTGGGGTATATTTAAGGGCTGATTTTGTTATTTATTATAAAGGAGTAATCACTTGTTTTGGTAACTATTTCCATATAGGGACTTTGGAGGTCGTAGTCAAGCGAGGAGAGCCTTTTCACTCTGTTTGGTAATCGGTAAGTGGTGGTAAGAAGGGATGTTTTGGATCCGATTTCGCTTAGTTTTCTTTAAGTTAAGTCATGAGGAGAGATTAATCATTATTCTTTTCTAGGGTGTGATCGGTTGGTAAGAAGCATTATTGGTTCGGGTTGATTGGAAACGAACCATTCGCAGAGGTAGGATTTAACGCAACCCCTTGGGTCATTTACTTTGTTGGTCGAATGGTATTGGGTTAGGGTTAACCCTTTTGTTGGCGTAATGTAGGACCAGTGTTGAGGTGATCAAAAGGTTTCGATCAGTTCTTAGGCTTTAATCTCCGATATATCAGGTGTGTAAACTAACACACTTCTGTTTAGTAATATAATTGATAACTTGTGTGATGATTAATGAAACAGTGATGATTGATGTGATACCCTAATGGGTATGATTTTGGACTCGGGTAAGTCAGTATTATTATTATGAGTTTACTGATGATCTATATGATACCATGGTTGTGGATATATGTGACATGGGGTATGAGTTTAGACATATTAGCATGATATGCATGATCATATGATATGCATGATTACATGAGTGTGGTATGTTGATGGGTGATACGAGTGGAGGGAGCAGTGATATTTTGTGCTGACGAGCACCGGTGTTTTGGTAACACACTTTGTGACTTTGGGTCACGGAGGTTTGGCACCTCCAGAGGTTTGGTACCTCGGCGTCTCGTCCACGTGGTTTAACCACCGTGGGTTGGCCCCACTTGTGAGATATGGGATTGACGCCGGTGATTTGGTATCACACGATGGGTTAGCCCCATCAATGATTTGTGACTACGGTCACGGTGCTTTGGTAGCACAATTGTGTCTTTGGGACACCAGAGGTTTGGCACCTCATTGCGACTTGTCCCCGTGGTTTAACCACGTGGGTTGGCCCCACATGAGATATGGGATCGTCGCTAGTGATTGGTATCACACGATGGGTTGGCCCCATCATTGGATATGTGACCTCGGTCACCGGTGCTTTGGTAGCACAATTGTGTCTTTGGGACACCGGTGTTTTGGTAACACATTGTGACTATATGTCACGGTGGTTTGGCACCACCAAGGGTTTGGTACCACACGGGGTAGAAAAGGCGATATGGATGGTTAGGATCGGGTTGCATTAATTATATTGCTTTGTATGATGTGTGTTAGCATGTTGTTCTTGGGGAGCGGATTTACACCTTGAGTCACTCGACTCACCCTCTCCTTTGACTTTTCGGTGACACTTAGACGCGGACATGGAGCCGGATGGACTCGAGGTGCTCATGCCATACCGAAATAAAGATTTGCTCGGACTTTTAAGAAAGTTGGTACTTAAGTTTTATTGTTACTATTTGGTTTTATTTGGGTTGTAAATGGCCTTTTAAATTATGTTTCGCTTATTTATTAAGTTAGATTTTAATATGCTTTAACAAACTACTTGAGTTAAAATATGCTAAAACTTGAAAGACAACGCTTTCAAAACTTCAAAAAATGATGTTTTAAACTATACCATCGGGTATCATACTATAACTTAGAACAAAATGAACTCAATTGTTTTTCTAACTTGAATATGGTTTTCTACTAAGACAAGATACTTTTGTAATAACATGAAACAACTTAGACTTCAAACCGACATAAATTAGTTTTACCTACACTCCGATAAACTTTCAAAGCTCTCTGGTTTTCAAATACAACATAGATATTTAAGTCAAAACCTACTCAAGTTTTTCTTCAAATACAAAATTTTAGCGAAGTGTTTTCCTCAAACTTCTAAACTCAAACCTAAACCACCCAAAACCTTTTTCCCTGTAGCATACCAGATTCGGTCGTGGTGTATTGACCGGGTTTGGGGTGTTACATTTGTGGTATCAGAGCCAAGTTTAAAAGCTCGGCTGTGGGCCCGAGGCCCAAAATGTTTTAAAACTATAGTTTTTTTTATGGTTTGAAAGGCATGACACCGAGTCTCCGGCACCAGTCCGCCCAGGTAAGTACCCCATACTATTTGTTGTGATATTGATTGATATGATTGGCTGACTAGTAGGACTACTCTAGAGACTGAAACTAATAGGACTCTGTGGACTCAAAACAAAGCCTCTTTAAAAATTCATAAAACTTTGCTTTAAAAATAGTGGAATAATAATCGATACATAAAATTCTTTAATCGACGAGATTTAGTCATGAGTACCGAGGTGGACGTGGTCGTGGACGTGGTCGCAGTAGGATGATATGCTTCGAGCCCGTAGGTTCAGGCGGGGTTCGTAGAATGAGGTACCGATTCCGCCACCAGTGGAGGTGGTGAGTTCGAGAGCGCGCCCGCGATGATGTAGTGTCATAGGCGATGCTGCGGGTTTTAGAAAGGGTAGCTGGAGTAGGTAGAGGCGTAGGAGCTAGGAAATCTGCGCTTTGGGCGACTTCGGCAAATAAATTTGAATTCTTTCGGGGTGTCTCGGTGTTGCTCCAAAGATTGTTGAGTCTTGGCTAGAAGCGCGAGCGGATCATGGACGATCCGGACCTAACTAGAAGAAAAATTAAAGGGATCGTATCACTTCTCGAGATGAGTCATATCGGTGGTGGCTCACGGTCCGTGATATAATACCGCAATGAAGATCGACATGGGACTATTTTCGCCGCTTATCGGAAGAAATACGTCTGAGCTAACTACATAAATGAGCAATGAAAGCATTCTTGAGGTTAGTCCAGGGAGCAAATCTATGTCGAGTACGAGGTCGAGTTTCGAGGTCGAAGTCGGTATGCGGGTATGGTGGCTCGAGCATGAGAGGTGCGTTCGTTTGAGGATGGCACGTGAGACGAACTAAGGTCGATAATTGCGCCAGGAGGCGTGAATTTGCGGTTCTAGTTGAAAAGCGAAGGTTGCCGAGGGCATTAAAGAGTCTCGTGAGGCGAGTATGGATAGAAACCGTCACAAAAGGAGTTTTGGATCTTCCGGGTCATCTGTCAATCGCAGAAGAGGGCTAGACCGAGTGGGCGAATCGGTCGGGTAGGTTTGTTCTTTGCTAAGCGGGGACCGTCGCATTGTAACCGTTGTGGAAAGGCTCTTTGGGGAGGATGTTGGGTGATGGTAGAGGTTGTTTTGAGTGTGGCTCATTGGATCACCGAGTGAGGATTGTCCACATAAGTTAGCTAGAATTGATCGAGAGAATCGGCCGAATCGATCTGAAATAATGGACCGCCGCAGAGGGCCGAGGTAATGGCGAGAGGAGGTAATAGTTACGTCGGGGCCGTGGAGCACGGCGGAGGTGCAGTAGTGGATCGAGGCCGCAGAACGGCCGGATTGGTATATCTTTGCGAGGCGCCGAGAGGAGGGCGACGCTTGGACGTCATAATCGGTAATGCGTTTTGATTTTGGTTCTCCTTATCGCTTTAATTGACGTGGGTTCTACGCACTCTTATGTTGCCGATAGTATAGTAGAGACAATGGATTTAGACTCGAGATATCTTCTAGGTAGATGACCGTAATAAGCCCTCAGGTCACTCAGTAGTGGTAGATAAAGCGTATAGAGACGTACCTCTAGAACTCAAGGGGTAGTATTTGAGGTCGATCGATGGAACCGCCATTCGGGAGTTCGATCTAATTCTCGGAATGGATGGCCGGGTAAGTATCAGCGGTTGGATTGCGGCTAAGCGCATGGTTCTGGCACGGTGAGGTGATGAAGTGGTTCGATCGGTAATAGGAGAAATTATCATCCAATGTAGTATCTCGCCTCAAAGTCGAGAAAATGGTCGAGGAAGAACGTGAAGCGTATGTGGTTCATGTGTATGCCTTGGAGACTAAGCGATCATTGTGGAGAGTTGCCTGACGATTAGGGAATTTGTGGATGTGTTTCGAGGAGCTTGGGTTTGCCACCGGATCGGGAGGTAGAGTTCGGATAGATCATTACGGAATCGCACCGTATCCATTGCTCCGCATGTGATGGCACCTAAAGAGTTAGTGGAGCTTAAGGCTCAGATCTGAGAATTGTTGGACCGAGGCTTTATCGGGCCAAGCATTTCACCATGGGAGCGCGGTACTCTTTGTAAAGAAGAAAGACGGTACTATGCGGATGTGCATAGATTACCGCTAACCGAATAAGTCGACGATCAAAAACAAGTATCCACCTCGGATAGATGACTTGTTTGATCACCAAGGGCATCGGTTTTCTCAAGATCGACCTAAGGTCAGGTATCACCAGTTGAAGGTAAAAGAGGCGATATCGTAAGACGGCATTTCATTTTCGGTATGGGCATTTTGAGTTCTTGGTTATGCCGTTCGGGTTGACTAATGCACGGCAGCTTTCATGGATCGATGAATGTGGTGTTCCAACGATGTCTGGATCGATTAAGTGGTAGTTTTATCGACGACATCTTGGTATACTCAAGGACCGAGGAAGAGCATGATACTCATTTACGGGTGGTATTGCGATTCTAAGGGAGAAACAGCTTTATGCGAAGTTCAGTAAATGCGAGTTCTGGCTCAGGGAGGTGACATTCTTGGGTCATGTAGTGTCGGCTGAGGGGATTAGAGTGGACCCCCGTAAGATAGAAGCGGTTTTGGATTGGAAGCCGCCTAAGTCGATGAGCGGAGATTCGAGTTTTCGGGGTTGGCGGGATACTACCAAGATTTGTAGAAGGTTTCTCGTTAATTGCAGCACCGATGACCAAATTATTGAGAAAGGGAGTTCCGTTTATTTGGACTGAGAAGCAACAGGAGAGCTTCGACAAGTTGAAAAAGATTTTGACTGAAGCTCCGGTTCTAATTCAACCTGAGGCTGGTAAGGAATTTCTGATGTATCGCGATGCATCACATACAGGCTTGGGTTGTGTGCTGATGCAGGAAGGGAAGGTTGTGGCTTATGCATCCCGACAGCTGAGGCCACATGAGGTTAATTATCCTACGCACGATCTAGAATTAGCAGCTGTAGTATTTGCCCTAAAGATATGGAGGCATTACTTGTACGGAGAAAGATCGATAGTCTACACGGACCATAAGAGTCTGAAGTACCTCCTGACTCAGAAAGACTTGAATCTGAGACAGCGTCGATGGATTGAGCTGCTAAAAGACTACGATTGCTCAATTGAGTATCATCCGGGCAAGGCTAACGTCGTGGCGACGCGTTGAGCCGTAAGGTTGTTTCGGATTTAAGAGTGTTGTTTGCCCACTTGAGTTTGTCTGACGGAGTATTCTCGCGAAGCGCGAGTTAAGCCTACTTGGGTTGAGCGGATCGTAGAAAAGCGGTTGTTAGATGAGGTTTTGAACGCGAAGACTGAGTGCAGTGATGGGTTGAAGGTATAGCTTGTCTAATGATGGGGTTCGTGTTTCCGGGGAAGGCTTGTATGCCGAGAGATGCTGAATTGAGGCAAAAGATTCTTCAGATGCTCATAGCATTTCTACGCTATGTATCCTAGAGGTAGCAAAATGTATAAGGATCTCGTGGAATTACCTCGTGGCGGGTCCGAAAAAGGAGGTGATGAGTTTGTAGGAAAGTGTCGACATGTCGCAGAGTCAAGGCCGAGCATCGCTGCCGTCTGGGTTGCTTCACCGGTGAAGATTTTGCAATGGAAGTGGGAAAGGATCACTATGGATTTCGTCGATGGATTACCGCTACACCGAGCAAGAAGGATTCATTTGGGTAGTTATGGATCTACCGACTAAATCCGCCACTTTATTCCGGTGAGGGTGGATTACTCACTTGAGGTTGGCAAAGTCAGATGTGTCGAGATTGTGAGATCGCACGGTGCCCGTGACGATCATCTCGGATAGGGACCCCTGATTCACGCCAAGGTTCGGAAGGCTTTGCATCGAGCTCTGGGTACAGTTAGATTTCAAGACTAAGATTTCATCCACAGTAATCGACGGGCAATCGAAAAGAGTTATCTGATATTGGAGGACATGCTTCGAGGTGTGTTTTGAACTTGAGGGTAGTGGGAGGAGTATCTACCGTTAGTGAATTCGCCACAACAACAACTACCAAGCGAGCATTAAGATGGCACCTTATGAGGCATTGTACGGTAGAAAGTGTCGCTCACCGACTTGTTGGACGAGAGTTAAGTGAACGCCGCTTATTGGGACCAGAGTTGGTTCTTGAGATCAAGACAAGGTTAAGTTGATTCAGCTCGATTGAAGGAAGCTTCGAAAGCGAAGTCCTATGCCGATCTTAAGCGGAGAGATATTAAGTTTGCTGTGGGAGATCGGGTTTTCCTGAAGGTCTCACCGTGGAAGAAAGTATTAAGGTTCAGGAAGAAAGGCAAGCTTAGTCCGAGGTTTATTGGGCCATATAAGGTACTAAGACGAGTGGGACCAGTTGCGTATCAGCTCGAGTTGCCAGCTGAGCTAAGTCAAATTCACGACGTGTTTCACGTTTCAATGCTTCGGCGATATCGTTCCGATCCATCACATGTGGTAACAGGAGAGGAGATCGAGGTAAATCCAGATATGTCCATGGAGGAAGAGCCTGCATGATTTTAGATCGGGATGTGAAGGTTTCGCGCAGAAGTCTGTGCTCTCGTTAAGGTTCTTTGGCGGAATCATGGCGTGGAAGAAGCGGCGTGGGAACCCGAGGATATGATGAGACAAAGAATACCCATAACTCTTGACTGTAATTTCGAGGTCGAAATTCTTTTAAGGGGGTAGAACTGTAATATCCCGGGTTAAGGGCTATTTTGTTTTGGCTTTGGTTGCATGATTAATTGCTTGCTATGATGTTGTTTGGGTGTTTTCGGGGCTTAGTTGTAGGCTAGGAGTGAGCCTGAGTAGGTGGTGAAATTTTAGTTTTGGGATTTAGGGGATAGGAGCTGAAGGTGTTGGGGTTTATAATTAATTTAACTAAATTTGTAACACAAGAAGGGAGCTGGTGGAGTGGCAAAGCATGCGCCACTTGGAGCATGTGTGTGGCGTCAAATGCAAGGGGGAGGTCTTGAGTTCAAGTCGTGAGAATCCCACCCCTTTTGGCTCCCATTTTGACGGCATGGAGGAAGAGGTAGAAGGCAATTCAATTCTTCTTTGGACTTGGTCTTCACATTCAAAAGTGGGGTGGAGAGTGGAAGTAGGAGGGAGACTTGGTCATGGGATTTGAATTGGTGGTGAGAGTAAATGGGGAGAGTTGGCGGTTTTGAGGAGTGTTTGGGGAGCTTGGGAAGTGTCGAAACTCCTTGGCCTTTTGGGTGTATTTTCGGTTTTGGGGAGGGTCAATTAAGTTTTCTTCTTTTCTCTTGTGTGTCAACAAGTCGATTCTGAGTTTAGTCAAAAGCTTGCAAGGAAATTCTCTTCACTTGCAAATTAGCCTAAGCAAAACCACATTTTCTTTTGCCATTCATCCTTGAAACCGAAGCCCTGTGTGTTGCCGAAATTGCTTGGTTGCTTTTGTTTTGATTCTTCTTTGTTTTAGCCAACCAAGTACTCCATTATCACTTTTCTCCTTTTGAAAACCCTCATTAGCAGAATGCCCTCCTACCTCCTTTTCTTTTTCAATTTAGTTGTCAAACCTCTAGCACCTTATTGCCGAAAGTATACCTTGTTTCTTCCTTCTTCTCTTCATGGTGCAAAGCCAAAACTAGAGACCCTTTTTCTCACTTCTTCTTTTTGTTTCATAAACCTTGTGCCGATTTCCTTTGTTCCATACCATTTCTTTTAAACCGAAACCAGCCTTTGTTTTCATCATTTTGAGCCGAACCTAGCATTTTTCTTTCTCTTTTTCTTGAAGGATAATAGCCGAAACTTGTTCTTCTTCTAAGCACACCTTATTCATTTCTTTCCCTTTCAAAATCGAAAGTGACCCCTTCATCCATCTATTTTTATTTTCTTGTTTTTCTGAAACCTGTTGGCCGAATCATTCTCCTCTGGTGTTGGGTGGCCGAATATTGGGTGTGGTTAGGTGCTGAGTCCCAACCGATTGGTAGTGGGTAAGTGTTGGCCGAATGGCCTTTCTCCATTCTCTGTTGCCTTGCTGATTTTTGGGGTATATTTAAGGGCTGATTTCGTTATTTATTTTAAAGGAGTAATCACTTGTTTTGGTAACTATTTCCATATAGGGACTTTGGAGGTCGTAGTCAAGCGAGGAGAGCCTTTTCACTCTGTTTGGTAATCGGTAAGTGGTGGTAAGAAGGGGTGTTTTGGATCCGATTTCATTTAGTTTTCTTTAAGTTAAGTCATGAGGAGAGATTAATCATTATTCTTTTCTAGGGTGTGATCAGTTGGTAAGAAGCATTATTGGTTCGGGTTGATTGGAAACCGAACCATTCGCAGAGGTAGGATTTAACGCAACCCCTTGGGTCATTTACTTTGTTGGTCGAATGGTATTGGGTTAGGGTTAACCCTTTGTTGGCGAATGTAGGACCGGTCATTGAGGTGATCAAAAGCTTTCGATCGGTTCTTAGGCTTTAATCTCCGATATATCAGGTGTGTAAACTAACACACTTCTGTTTAGTAATATAATTGATAACCTGTGTGATGATTAATGAAACAGTGATGATTGATGTGATACCCTAATGGGTATGATTTTGGACTCGGGTAAGTCAGTATTATTATTATGAGTTTACTGATGATCTATATGATACCATGGTTGTGGATATATGTGACATGGGGTATGAGTTTAGACATATTAGCATGATATGCATGATCATATGATATGCATGATTACATGAGTGTAGTATGTTGATGGGTGATACGAGTGGAGGGAGCGGTGATATTTTGTCCGACGAGCACCGGTGTTTTGGTAACACACTTTGTGACTTTGGGTCACCAGAGGTTTGGCACCTCGGAGGTTTGGTACCTCGGCCTCGTCCTCGTGGTTTAACCACCGTGGGTTGGCCCCACTTGTGAGATATGGGATTGACGCTTGGTGATTTGGTATCACACGATGGGTTAGCCCCATCAATGATTTGTGACTACGGTCACCGGTGCTTTGGTAGCACAATTGTGTCTTTGGGACACCGAGGTTTGGCACCTCATTGCGACTTGTTCCGTGGTTTAACCACCGTGGGTTGGCCCCACATGAGATATGGGATCGTCTGCTAGTGATTGGGTATCACACGATGGGTTGGCCCCATCATTGGATATGTGACCTCGGTCACCAGTGCTTTGGTAGCACAATTGTGTCTTTGGGACACCAGTGTTTTGGTAACACATTGTGACTATATGTCACCAGTGGTTTGGCACCACCAGTGGTTTGGTACCACACGGGGTAGAAAAGGCGATATGGATGGTTAGGATCGGGTTGCATTAATTATATTGCTTTGTATGATGTGTGTTAGCATGTTGTTCTTCGGGAGCGGGATTTACACACTGAGTCACTCGACTCACCCTCTCCTTTGACTTTTCAGGTGACACTTAGACGCGGACATGGAGCCGGGATGGACTCGAGGTGCTCATGCCATACCGAAATAAAGATTTGCTCGGACTTTTAAGAAAGTTGGTACTTAAGTTTTATTGTTACTATTTGGTTTTATTTGGGTTGTAAATGGCCTTTTAAATTATGTTTCGCTTATTTATTAAGTTAGATTTTTAATATGCTTTAACAAACTACTTGAGTTAAAATATGCTAAAACTTGGAAAGACAACGTTTTCAAAACTTCAAAAAAAACGATGTTTTAAACTATACCATCGGGTATCATACTATAACTTAGAACAAAATGAACTCGAATTGTTTTTCTAACTTGAATATGGTTTTCTACTAAGACAAGATACTTTTGTAATAACATGAAACAACTTAGACTTCAAACCGACATAAATTAGTTTTACCTACACTTCCGATAAACTTTCAAAGCTCTCTGGGTTTTCAAATACAACATAGATATTTAAGTCAAAACCTACTCAAGTTTTTCTTCAAATACAAAATTTTAGCGAAGTGTTTTCCTCAAACTTTTAAACTCAAACCTAAACCACCCAAAACCTTTTTCCTCAGAGCATACAGTATTCTATTGTGGTGTATTGACCGGGTTTGGGGTGTTACAGACCTAAATGACATCTCACACTTAGTGCATTAATACAAAACCAAACCTAATTCGATATCGCACACACAGTGCCAATCATAAAAGCCGAAGTTTCAATTACTTCGCACACACAGTGCTATTTAACTCCATCATAATTTCAAATACGCACACTTAGTGTCTCATTTCTCAATATCATAAATGTAGCATTTCTAATTCAATAACTATCATTCAATTCCCATCACATAGATATAAACTAACAACTTGTATTTTATTCGAACTTACTTACTATATTAAACTTATCATGGAATTTATATACATAATCCTCTCATAAGCGTCCATTATCAGCATTAGTCATATAAACAATTACAATTTCATGCAAGTACATTTGTTTGCATAGTGACTTACCTCGGATTCGGTTTATCAAAATGAAAACGGCTATTCTGTCACTTTCACTTTCCCGCGATCTAAGTCTATTTTCTTCGGTTCTTGATCTAAACATATTCATCAGTAACCCTTTTATTCATTAATTCATTCAATTCAATCCATGGATACACATTTAGGGCTATTTGCAAATTAGCCCTCATATTTGCACATTTTATCGATATAGTCCATTTTTCTCAAAACATCAAATTCACAAAATCCATACATACACATGCTTAGCCGAATGCATATACATCTCACACAAGTCCATATTTTCCATAAAATTTGCTATTTAGTCCTTCAAATTACTATATTCTCAATTTAGCCCTATTTAGCTAAATTCATCAAAATTCATGAACAAAATATGTTCATCTAGCTCATTTCTTTCATTTGACACCAAAAATCATAAAAAAACTTATCATATTATCAATGGCTTATTACACAAACATCATCAATTCACAAAATTAATACATGGGTTTTGTAGCTCTCAAAGAAACGATTGCAAAAACGTAGAAATTATCAAAAACCAATCGAAAACACATACCCGATTTTATGCTTGAACCATGGCCGAATGAACAAGCTTAACCCCTCTCTTTTTCATTTACTTTCGGCACCCCCTAAATAAAGATGAAAATGTTCATCTTTTTCTTTTGTTTATTACAAACAAAATAATATTCATTTACCATACTATCCCTTTTTTTAAACATTTAATAACAAACATGCATTAATGGCATAATTGTCCATCTAATGTCCACTATCTTAAAAGTGGTCTATTTGCCACTTAAGGCCACAACTTTACAAAGCCACAACACATTGATACTTTAACAAATAGCAAGCAACTTTCACATTTGATGCAATTTCATCCTTTCTCTTAATTCGACACACAAACGATCAAATTATCACACAGACTATGTCACATATCATATACACAGAAAATATCATTAAAATATTTTTACGACCTCAGATTTGTGGTCTCGAACCACTATTCCTACTAGAGTCTAAACCAGACTGTTACAAGGGGATTGAATTATCCTCACCCATGTCTAAAATAACAAAATCTACTGGGAAAATAAATTTATCGATTTGTACAAGGACGTCTTCAATAATGCCCCTAGGAATTCTAATAGTTTTATCAGCTAGTTGAATACTCATCCTAGTTTGTTTGGGCTTCCCTAGACCTAGTCGTTTAAACAATGCATAAGGCATGACATTTATACTTGCCCCTAGATCAGCTAACGCATTATCAATAGTTAAACTACCAACCAAGCATGGAATCGTAAAACTCCCTGGATCTTTTTGTTTTTTCGATAGTTTATTCTGTAACATTGCGTCGAGCATGTTGCGTTTAGTTCCACGTGGTGCTCTTCATCTATTTTGCGTTTGTTTGTCAAGAGTTGTCTTAAAAATTTTCTCGCGTCTGGCATCTGGAAAAGAGCTTCAAGAAGGGGTAAGTTAATATGTAATTTCTTTAAAAGTTTAAGAAACTTACCAAACTATTCCTCTGAATCATCTCCCTTCAATGCTTCGGGATAAGGTATGCGAGGTTTGTATTCCTTGATTATTGGTTTTGGCTTTTTGTGTGCTACCTCTATTTTACAATTTTTTTCCTTAGTTTCTTGTGCCGTGGTGGGCTCGTCTACCTTTGTACCCTCTTGAGCTGTGATGGCTTGGATTTGTTCTTTTGGGTTTATTTCTGTGTTACTTGGTAGACATCCTTGTTGACGTTCAAAATTAGCTTTGTGAGATTTCCCACTGTCCTAGTAAGTTCTCCAACTTTATTCTCGATCCTTTTGATCGATTTTTGTTGTTCATCAAGTGCTGCTTTAGTCTTTTGGAAATAAGAATCTGTGGCTGCCATGAATTTCGTCAGCATCTCTTCTAGGTTTGATTGCTTCTCTTATGGATATGGCTGATTTTGATAATTTGGAGGAGGTTGCTGCCTTTGATTTCCTTGTCCTCCCAACGAAAAATTTGGGTGGTTCCTCCAACCTGCGTTATAAGTGTTACTATAAGGATTATTATTGGATTTGAAATTGTTACCTATATAGTTGGTCTGCTCATGTTCTGCTCCTGGTTGGTAGGGTGGGTACTCAGGATTCGCCACATTCGCACTTGCTTCGCATTGCATTACCAGGTGTACCTGTGAAGAACATAAATTATCAAGCTTTTTATTCATCATCTCCACTTGTGTTGATAGCATTGTTACTGCGTCTATGTTAAAAACTCCGACTAATTTTGTCGGTTTGTCCCTTGTAATTTGCCATTGATAGGTATTCAATGACATCTCTTCAATAAAGTCGTAAGCCGCTTCAGGAGTTTTGTTATTTAAAGTTCCACCGGCTGATGAGTCAATCATTTGCCTCGTTGAAGAATTCACACCATTGTAAAAAGTTTGGACTTGAAGCCACAAAGGTAATCCATGGTGTGGACATCTTCTTAGGAGAACCTTATATCTTTCCCACGCATCATATAATGTTTCTGCGTCATTCTACACAAAAGAAGATATGTCATTCCTAAATTTGGCCGTTTTGTCTGGTGGAAAGTATTTTAAAAGAAATTTTTTGGTCATTTGATCCCATGTGGTGATTGACCCTCGTGGTAACGAGTTCAACCACTGCTTTGCTTTATTCCTTAATGAAAAGGGAAATAACAGAAGATGAATGGCATCATCAGAAATGCCATTTATTTTGAAGGTATCACAGAACCCTAAGAAATTAGCTATATGAGTATTTGGATCTTCGTCCTGCAAACCATCAAATTGAACAAACTGTTGAATCATTTATATTGTATTAGGCTTTAATTCAAAATTATTAGCAGCTATAGCGGGCCTAACAATATTAGATTCTACTCTTGTCAAATTAGGTTTAGCATAATCATACTGTAAGAGTATGCCCAAAGATCAATCATGAGATGGTTGTAATAACATACTTGATTTACCATGTTTATTAATATAAAGCGTTGTCATTATTATTTCAGTTTTTCCTTCTGTGTGTACAAATAAACTGTTTTATAATAATGTCCTGAGAATAATATGATTATTCTTAAAAGATCCTTAGTCAAGTATTATTGTTGACTAGGATAACAATAATGCATTAAGACTAACATGTAGTTGATTGATGATAAAGAGTTTTCATTGATATGGAGTGTCAAAATCAATGCATGAATATGTGTGTTAGAGAACAACATATTGGACTGACCCGTTATGAGTATGTTTCTTGGATTATTATGTAATTGTCACAACATTACTCATAGTGATTAATATGTATATGATCCTTAGACTTGAGATAATCATTATCCCAACATCATGAGTCGATATTTTGATCTGATCAAATGTACAACAGAATCGGTGGTTCTATAAAGGTCGATGTTGGATATACCACAATCTATGTAGAGGATATTATTGATCAATATAGATAAGTCCTCCCACATAATGGGAGTAATATCTTAGGCCACTTGATTGAGTGAGACTAGAAATGCATGGCCATGCTCAAATAAATTGACATGAGATGTCATACTAATTTGTATATCATAGTCTACTCAAGATATCAAGAAACATGGGATAGACTATACAAGTGTGACTATTCCATGACTTGTATCCATTCCGAGATAAAGGACTTAAGGATTAATGCATGAAAGGTTAATCACAAAAGTTATGTCAAATCATGACTTCTTGTAACTTAGGTAGCAATGATGCATTGCTAGATGCCACTCATTGTTTGTGACATTAGAATCATTCTAGTATTATCGCTAACGTTACAAGAACCTCTGTGGTCACACCCTATGGTTGAAATGAACTAATAAAACATAGTTGGTATTGTGTTTGATTGTTACATGAATTAAATTAATTAAAGAATTAATTTAATTGGGTTATCAAATATTGAATATATTATATGTACAAGGATGTTGTACACATAATGAGAACTAATATATGAATTTGGTTCAGATATAAATTTAAATAAATATAGTTTATCGAAATCCATGTTATAATTAATGTAATTATAACTTTTGGGTATAATTAATGTAATTATAATTTTCAGTTAAAACATTATTATATTTATTTAATTTTATAATTCATAAAAGATATACCGATTATAAAAGGGAATAAGTGATAGAAAACTGATTAAGGGAAACCCTAAGAATTTTTTTTGCTTGAAAAGTCTAGCAGCCGTCAAGCAAATAAAAAAAACTCTAAAACAGTTTGGAGATTTATGCCGTTCATAGTCAAACCGGGTGGATTACGTAGAGGCCGACATCGTAAAGGTTGCGGCTTGTTTCGACAGTAGATCAGAAGTCTTGTTGCTGAGGCGTCGCTGTCTACTCAGATTGAAATTTTGGTAATTTTGAAATCTTTATTTCACCCCTATTCATTCCTCACACATGGATTCATGGTTTGGATCACTGGAATTAATTTTCTTTCGCTGCGCCATAGGGGTGCCGACGTTCCAATAGTGGTATCGAGCCATTTGTGTGATACGTACTCGGGTTTAAATACTTGGGTGATGCAATTGTATGAGATGCATGCTTTTATTTTACTACGTTTTTAGTTGTTCAAATCGTTTAAGCATAACCTGATAACTGTTCCTTTCGATAATTGATTAAATGTTAATCATGGTGTTGTGGCCTATTCGATTTTATGTTATTACTATTAACTATTAACAAATCTGTAATATTGTGGCGGTGGTATTTACAGCTTCGATAGAGGT
This sequence comes from Gossypium rotundifolium, assembly GCA_025506655.1. Lineage (NCBI taxonomy): Eukaryota > Viridiplantae > Streptophyta > Magnoliopsida > Malvales > Malvaceae > Gossypium > Gossypium rotundifolium. Next base: position 56,830,817 of record CP106725.1, read on the forward strand.
TAATCGGCTAGTGGAACAAGGTTTGTTCGATATGAAACCTCAAGGATTAAAATCTCGAAACACGATTCGCTGATAAAAGTTATCAAATCGTGAGGTTTCATTTGACTGGGGTATGCGATTTGTACCGCGCGGTCCATACCTTCGACCCGCTTCTTCCGACCGCCTCAGACCCCATTTTCTTATTATAGTATGTTTTGTTAATAAAAGAAATTTATAAACTTGATGGGCCACAAAAGGTTGAAAGGATATTTTATAATTCACCTTAGCAAAAAGCATTGAATTATGTATGCTATTTTTGACATGCACGGTGTTTGAAATGCATAGTTATAGCCCAATGACCCATTTGATAAAAGGTTGTAATTTTATATATATAAATACGGCCTGCGTGTCGTGCCTTACTACTATTCTCTTGTATTTCTCTTCTCATCTTACTCCCTCATATATAAAATGAGTTTTTGCATATTGTAATTTGCAAGAGTTACTGTGGGCCAGACGAGAAGGAAGTTGGGACAACTATTGCGGATTGATAGTTTGTGAAACTACTTACACTTTTAGGTTTCCTTTTGGTTCTCCCATTGGCTTGGGTTGAATCACCTTAGTTTATGGGATATAACTATTGCATTTATTTATTGCTTTATTTATTCATGTATGAAATGCTATGGATGTCTAAAGCATGCAAATTTTATATATTAAAATTTCATAATAATAAACCCCATTAATTGATGAGATCAATTAAAAGACTAAATGGACTAAAGTAGACCATAATTGGTAAGATGGAACATCCTTAATAAAATCCCTCTATTAAAATATTAAGTCAATATGGCCTTCCAATTTTGCCCTCGTTGAGGCCTCAATCAAAACTATGTAGGTTCTGCCAAAGCGAAGTACTAGTATTTATCTTGGTTAAACGCGAAAAATAAACAAGTGATATTCGCTAGTTAAAAATTGGTTAATGACTTAACTAGGTTACTCTAATAGGATTAGAAACCTAGAGGCAATTAAGTTGGATAAATCATAAGATGATTAGAACAAGAGTTGTTCACCAAATATTAGAAGTTACATATGATGTAATTAGCAAAGGTTTCTTACCTAAATAACCATAGTCTTGAGAGTAAAGCCAAAGCTGACTTAAGAGGAGGTGAAATATGGATCCTTAACCCACTAGAAATACTTTGGAGAAAGTTTTTTCAAAATTGATATATGAGGGTTATTAATTTTGAAATAAAAATAGTGGGATCATCATTTAATAAAGTCTTTTTAATGATTGATATAAACTTGGTAAATTTACTCACACGCATATTTAATTGTTGTAGATATATTATGGCTGCAAATATTAGCACACTTTCATTGCGATCGATCCTTGAGAAGGACAAATTGAATGGTTTGAATTTTTCTTGACTGGTTCCGTAACTTGAGGATTGTCCTCAAACAAGAATGAAAATTGTATGTCATTGAACAACCACTTCCTAATGAACCACCTGCTAATGCCTCGAGAACTGATAGAGATGCTTACAAGAAGTATCTCGATGACATGGTAGATGTTGGATGTCTTATGCTTGCCACTATGAATCTCGAGCTTGAAGCAACATGAGGACTTGGTTGCTTATGATATGATCGAGCACCTGAAAGAACTTTATCAGGGGCAAGCACGGCAAGATAGGTTCAATATCTCTAAAGCCCTATTCCATTGTAAGTTGGCTAAAAGAAACCCGGTAGGACCTCATGTCCTTAAGATGATTGGCTATATTGAAGTCTACCTGAGCTTGGTTTTCCATTGGGCCAAGAGTTGGCCACTGATGTTATTATGCAATCGTTGCCAGATAGCTACTGACCGCTTTGTCCTTAATTTCAATATGAATGAAATTGACAAGACTCGCCACAGCTTGCTCAAGATGTTACGAATCTGAAGGTAACATGAAAAGGTTGGACCCAAGCCCATCGATGGTTCGTAACAATAAGGGCAAGGAAAGGCCAAAGTTCGCATAAAGCCCAAAGGCAAAGGTAAGCCCAAGCCCGCAAAGGAAAGGCGCAATGAAACCTAAAGGTGGGGTGTCTAAGGAAGGAAACTACTTTCACCGTGGTGTGTTGGACATTGGAAGCGAATCGCTCTATCTATCTTGAGGAAGTCAAGAAGGCCAAAACAAGCGTAACGTCTGCTTTAGGTATTTATGTTATTAATATTAATTTATCAACTACTACTTGGGTATTAGATACTGGTTGTGGTTCTCATATTTGTACTTCCGCATGTGGACTACAAAGGAGTAGGACGTTGGCTAGAGGAGATGTGGACTGCGAGTTAGAAATGGAGCAAAGGTTGCTTGCATTAGTGTGGGAACATATACTTTATCTTTGCCTAGTGGACTTGATTTATTTTAGAGGATTGTTATTTTGTGCCCAGCTTGACTAAAAACATTATTTTAGTTTCTTGTTTAGACAAAATTGGTTTTGAGATAATTATTAAGAATAATTGTTGTTCATTTTATCTCAATAATGTTTTTTATGGTTCGGCACAATTGATTAATGGCATCTATTTTTTAGATCAAATGAATCATATTTACAACATAAATACTAAAAGATCTAAAATAAATGACTCAAATCAAACTTATCTTTGGCATTATCGTTTGGGCCACATAAGTGAGAGACGCATATCCATACTCCATAAAGATGGTTTCTTAGATTCATTTGTTTTTTGAACAATTTGAAGTATTGGGGAAAATGACTAAATCTCCTTTTACTAGAAAAAGTGAGCGAGCTAGTGATTTATTGGGCCTAATACATTCTGATGTATGTGGACCAATAAATACACAGGCCAGAGGTGGATTTCAATACTTCATTACTTTTACTGATGATTTCAGTAGATATGGGTATGTTTATCTCATGCGCCATAAGTCTAAGTCCCTTGAAAAGTTCAAGGAATTCAAAAATGAAGTACAAAATCAACTAGGCAAAACTATCAAGCCACTTCGATCTGATCGAGGTGGAGAGTATTTGAGCCTAGAGTTTGATGATCTATTGAAGGAATGTGGGATTGTCTCACAACTTACTCCTCTTACTACTCCTCAATGGAATGGAGTTTCTGAGAGAAGAAATCGAACTCTATTAGACATGGTTTGATCCATGATGAGTCATGCTGATCTACCGACTTCCTTTTGGGGACATGCACTTGAGACAGCTGCTTTCACACTAAATCGTGTTCCGTCTAAATCGGTTCAAAAGACGCCATATGAGATGTGGACTGGGAAACGTCCCAATATGTCTTTTATGAAAATTTGGGGTTGTGAAGCTTATGTTAAACGTCAGATGGCTACTAAGCTTGAACCTAAATCTAAAAGGTGTATTTTTGTGGGGTATCCGAAAGAAACCAAAGGTTATTATTTCTTTAATCCCACTGAGAACAAAATGTTTGTTGCTCGGACTGGTGTCTTCCTAGAGAGAGAATTTATTTCTAAAAAAGGAAGAGGGAGAAAGATTGAACTTGAAAAAATTCAAGAATCACAAGATACCACTGAACCAGAGATAGAACAACAGCAAATTCCACAAGAAATTAAGGAACAAGTAACTATTGTAGAAACACAACCACCGCGAAGATCTTTAGGAAAATACCATGCACCTAAGAGATATGGATTTCTCATTACAACACATGGTGACGTTCTTCTTATAGATCAAGATGAGCCTAGGACTTATCAAGAAGCGGTGATGAGCCTAGACTTTGAGAAATGGCTTGAGGCCATGAGATCTGAGATGGATTCCATGTATGAAAATCAAGTATAGATTTTGATTGACCCACCCGAAGGGGTTAAACCTATAGGGTGCAAGTGGGATTTCAAAAGAAAACCGACATGGATGGTAATGTACAAACATACAAGGGGCGATTAGTCGCTAATGGTTTTCGCCAAATTCATGGTGTTGACTATGATGAAACCTTTTCTCCTGTAGCTATGTTTAAATCCATCAGATCTTGCTCGCCATAGCTACATTTCATGATTATGAAATCTGGCATATTGACGTCAAAACAACTTTCCTTAATGGGAAACTTGAAGAGGATGTGTACATGACACAACCTGAAGGTTTTGTCAATCCAAAGGATGCTAGAAAGATTTGTAAGCTACAAAGATCCATTTATGGATTAAAGCAAGCTTCTCGAAGTTGGAATCTTTATTTTAACGATGCAATCAAAGAGTTTGGTTTTATCAAAAATGAAGATGAACCATGTGTTTACAAGAAAGTTAGTGGGAGCACTATCACATTCTTGGTAATCGTATGTGGATGACATACTTATCATGGGAAATGACATACCTACCTTGCGTCTATTAAGACTTGGTTAGGAAGTTATTTTTCTATGAAGGACTTGGTGAAGCTACTTACATCTTAGGAGTCAAGATCTATAGAGATAGATCAAGACGACTCACTTGGGTCTAAGCCAAAGTACATACATAGATAAAGTAATTGAAAAGGTTCAAGATGGAAGAATGTAAAGAGGATTTCTACCTATGAGACATGGTATTTCACTCTCGAAGGAAATGTGTCCTTCAACTCCACAAGAGAGAGAACGCATGAGTAAAATTCCATATGCTTCTGCTATTGGATCTATTATGTATGCCATGTTATGTACCCATCCAGATTTCTCGTATGCCTTAAGTATGACGAGCAGGTACCAAGTAGATCCCGGTGAAGGTCACTGGACCACAGTCAAGAATATCCTTAAGTACTTAAGAAGAACTAAGGATACGTTCCTAATATATGGAGGTGAGGAAGAGTTAAGTGTAAAAGGTTACACTGATGCCAGCTTCCAAACTAACAAGGACGATTCTCGATCACAATCAGGATTTGTGTTTTGCTTTAATGGTGGTGCTGTGAGCTGAAAGAGTTCAAAGCGAAGCACAGTAGCCGATTTTACAATAGAGGCCGAGTATATTGCAGCCAGTGAGGCAGCAAAAGAAGCGATTTGGATCAAGAAGTTCATTACTAGACTAGGTGTTGTGCCTAGCATATCAGATGTTATAGAACTCTGATGTGATAACAATGGAGCCATTGCACAAGCTAAAGAACCCAGATCTCACCAGCGATCTAAACATATACTTAGGCACTATCATCTTATTCAAGAGATTATCGATCGATGAGATGTAGAGATATACAGAGTACCTACAGATGATAACATTGCTAATCCCCTGACCAAGCCTCTAACACAACAGAAGCATGATCGTCACACTAAGTCGCTTGGTATTAGATATATGAGTGATTGGTCTTAGTGCTAGTGGGAGATTGTAAGAGTATGCCCAAAGATCAATCATGAGATGGTTGTAATAACATACTTGATTTACCATGTTTATTAATATAAAGCGTTGTCATTATTATTTCAATTTTTCCTTCTGTGTGTACAAATAAATTGTTTTATAATAATGTCCTGAGAATAATATGATTATTCTTAAAAGATCATTAGTCAAGTATTATTGTTGACTAGGACAACAATAATGCATTAAGACTAACATGTAGTTGATTGATGATAAAGAGTTGTCATTGATATGGAGTGTCAAAATCAATGCATGAATATGTGTGTTAGAGAACAACATATTGGACTGACCCGCTATGAGTATGTTTCTTGGATTATTATGTAATTGTCACAGCAATACTCATAGTGATTAATATGTATATGATCCTTAGACTTGAGCTAATCATTATCCCAACATCGTGAGTCGTATATTTTGATACAGTCAAACATACACCGTAACTGGTGGTTCTATAAAGGCTGATGTTGGATATAACACAATCTATGTAGAGGGATATTATTGATCAATATAGGATAAGTCCCTTCCACATAGTGGGAGTAATATCTTAGGCCACTTGATTGAGTGAGACTAGAAATGCATGGCCATGCTCAAATAAGTAGACATGAGATGTCATACTAATTTGTATATCATAGTCTACTCAAGATATCAAGAAACATGGGATGGACTATACAAGTGTGACTATTCCATGACTTGTATCCATTCCAGAGATAAAGGACTTAAGGATTAATGCATGAAAGGTTAATCACAAAAAGTTATGTCGAATCATGACTTCTTGTAACTTAGGTAGCAATGATGCATTGCTAGATGCCACTCATTGTTTGTGACATTAGAATTGTTCTAGTATTACGCTAACGTTACAAGAACCTCTGTGGTCACACCCTATGGTTGAAATGAACTAATAAAACATAGTTGGTATTGTGTTTGATTGTTACATGAATTAAATTAATTAAAGAATTAATTTAATTGGGTAATCAAATATTGAATATATTATATGTACAAGGATGTTGTACACATAATGAGAATTAATATATCAATTTGATTCAGATATAAATTTAAATAAATATAGTTTATCGAATCCATGTTATAATTAATGTAATTATAACTTTTGGGTATAATTAATGTAATTATAATTTTCGGTTAAAACATTATTATATTTATTTAATTTTATAATTCATAAAAGATATACCGATTATAAAAGTGAATAAGTGATAAAAAACTTATTAAGGGAAACCCTAAGAATTTTTTTGCTTGAAAAGTCTAGCAGCCGTCAAACAAATAAAAAAACTCTAAAACATTTTTGGAGATTTTTGCTGTTCATAGTCAAACCGAGTGGATTACGTAGAGGCCGACATCGTAAAGGTTGCGGCTTGTTTCGATAGTAGATCAAAACTCTTGTTGCTGAGGCGTCGCTGTCTACTCAGATTGAAATTTTGGTAATTTTGAAATCTTTATTTCACCTCGATTCGTTCCTCACACATGGATTCATGGTTTGTATAGCCGAGATTAATTTTATTTTGCTGCGCCATGGGGGTGCCGGCATTCCAACACATACATAGTACACGAAGCATTCTATTCTTGTACATTTGGCGGTGGATTGTTTTCATCTATCCCTTCAGTAGGAGTGGATCTGTCTTGTTCTTCTCTTTGGTAGTCTAGAGCTCGTCTAGTTTCTCTGCGATTCTTGCGAGCGGTAGCTTCAATATCACTTTCGTACACTAAAGGTCCTCTCGGGTTCCTTCTAGTCATAAACTAGAGGTACCTGCTAGGAGAAGAAAGAAAGAAATTTAGTGTAAATAAAAATCTAAACTAAAAATAAAAGCAAATTGCAAGAAAAAAATAATAAAATAATGGCTAAAGTAATAGAAATAGAGCTTTCTTAATATTTTAGTGTTCCCCGGCAACGGTGCCAAAAAATTGATCGTGTCAAATAGTGGAGTTTTAATATTTATAAAGAATGATCAAACCTGTAGATGAACTATGACAATGATTGAGGCAAGTGCACCTATTGAACAATAGTATAGTTTAGGCAAGATTATTTTATCGAACCCAAAGGAACCTAAAAGTACTACTACTCACTTTCTTTCTATTATTTAGCCTACAATATGGAGTGATTGGTTTATTAATCTAAAACTAATGAAAAACTAAACTAGATGCAAAGACAAAAGAATGAAACTTTGGGAAAAGAATGTAGAAAAACTCAGTTGATTACGACGATACCCTGAGGAAGAATCCACCTATGACTTCTCTTATTATCTAACTTTTAATTCATGCGACTTCTTTACTTAGCTTGATCCGTGAGACTCCCTGACCTATATTAAACCCTCTCTCGAGGCGAATAACATCTAACCTTAGGTTAATTAGTGGAACTCTTGTTCTCTTATAATAACCCCCTAAGGAAGTAGTAAATCGATCAATGGACTCCCATATTAGGTTTCACCCTAATCCAGCAAAATCTTGTAATCCTATCTCTAGGTGCTCGATCAACTCTGCTTAATTATGCTAGATATACTTTTAGGTAGGGTCTATTCCTCCTCTACCTAAGCACATCAAATTTGGATTAAGCAACATAACTAAGAACAAACTAAGTACTTATCATATAATTTGGAAATCAAATAACAAAATCCATCATAGGTTTCATCCCCTTCAGGTATCTGAAGGGTTTAGTTCATAACAAAATAAGAAAACATCTTAAGAGAAAAGATAAAACAAAACATAAGAAATCCCTAAAACCCCCTGAAGGAATTGAAGAGGAGATCCTCTGTCTTGAGTAGAACTCTGGCTTCTTGAGATGGATCAACTGGCTATCTTTGAGTAATTCCTTGAATAAAAGCTCTGGCAGAAAACTCTGCCCAAAACTCTCCCTTAGAACGGCTACCTTGGGTTGTTTATATAGGCTCCTTAGATGCTTTACTTGGCTCTTAAGTACCTCTTTCAAGTAGGATTACTATTAAGGTGTTTAAGTGGACTTAGGAGTATGTTTCTTTGGCTTTAAGCATCCAAATCCGAGTGAAATTGCTTATTCCTGTGGCAGGGGCACGGCCATGGTACACGCCGTGTAAGTCGTCTTTAGGCCATGTTTTGATTCTACCGATTGGGGCACAGCCGTGTAATCGTGGCATGGCCGTGTGAAGTAAGTGGCAAGGCACGGCCGTATGGCTTGAAGTCCAGGCCATGTCGAATTCTTGGGTTGGCCCAATTTGGTCCGTTTTAAGCCCATTTTACATTCTTTTCGTCCTCGAGTGCTTTTCTAAGTATAAACATGAAAAGAAAGGATTAAAAGCACCTTTTTACATAAATCAAGGGCTAAATCATCCAAAAGCATACTAAATATGGGGTTAAAATATGTTACTTTTATGGTTAATCAATATGAGAATCGTGTAAGACCATATTCAGAATATGGCATCGATATTTGATGTAGAAGTACATATAAGACCTTATCTAGGATATGGCATTGGCATATAGGGGTGACTCCATATAAGACCACCTCGGAGATGTGGCATTGGTTTCGTACCTACATGAATGATGATGAATATGCGTCTTTGATTATCCCTAGTGGTCAATGGGATAGATAGATGAGTCTAGAGGTGTCCCTAGTGGTCAATGGGATAGATAGATGAGTCTAGAGGTGGAAATGAGAATTGTACTAAACCCATGTGAATGGGTAAATACAGGCACTCGTGAGTGAGTCAAGAAGAAATGAGTATGATGTGTGGCACGGTATGTGCTAAATAAATGGCAAGTATGAGTAAGTTGGCTCGAAGCTTGTAGTTTGTGCATGGTTAGTTGATATTATGGATTGATTATAATAATCTCCTTGAGTATTATGTATAAATATCTGTTGCCTTTCAGGGCTGATGTAGTTGTTCTTTTCATAAACTGCGATTGTGTGAGAATGTTAGCTGATAGTAAAAGTCAAACAAAACAGTTGTTGATTTAGTTAATTGAAATAGACATTATTTTATCTCCTCGTAACCTTATTCGGGTACTTTGAGGAGGAAGTTGGTGATGATTCTAGAATAAGAAGTGAAATTTTAAGTTTCACGTTGTGTGATGGATCTTAGGGTAAGCCGAATAGAGTTAACGAATTCGATCAAGATGTCCCTGCTATTGTGAGATATGACGATGGTAAAGGTTTTAGATTAGCATAGCAAGAGAAATTCAGATGAGAGCGTGCTTGAAATATGTTCTCAGTATGGAGAAAATAGTAAATTAATGTATTGAAATATGATTCAAGTTTTGTGTATATTTACGCATGAATCAATAAGAAGAATAAAATTCTTTGTGTACGTGAGTAAGGGGCATGATACAAGGTATGCTCATTAAAACGTTCAAACCATGATGGTCGAGTTGAAAGCTATTGAAGGAACTATTAATTGAAAGTTCTAGTACTGAGTTCAGTCTGAATCGAGAAAAAGAGTTGTTAGATTAGTGATCTAGAGACGATCACTTTTGTGCATGTGTCACGAGTTAGATGTTATGAAATGATCCATGGAAAAATCGAATGTTGCAAAAAATTTGTATGTTGATAAATTCAGAACTTATACAGAAAGTTTTGGTATGAGACTTAGTAATAGCATGTCTACTCATGCAAGGCTAAGAAAAAGTGCAGTTATATGCATAAATGTTTTGACAAGTGAATACATTTCACAATATGATTAAGTTTATGGGCAGAAGTAGTCGACCACTAAAAGCTAAGTTTTCAAAGCGTATAAGTCAGAATTACTACAGCCGGTGAATGTTTTAATGAAGAAGTGAGATAAAACCTTAGAGATTTCAAATTTGGTTTGACAAAATTCCAAAAGAGGGAGATGTCATTCGAATTTTAGTGAATTAACTAGTAAAGATCCGAACGATCATTTGGACATATACAGAGTTCCCAATTGGAAAATTCCTGGGTATATGCCCGGGAGGAAGAATAACCTAAGTCTCAAGTTGCGCTTCGACCTTGTGTATAACAGCTTAAAGGTTGTTGTCAAGAGAAACTTGAAGATAAGTGGTTTTGTGATTTTGAGGAGTTGATAGAAACGTTTTAAGAATGTTGGAAGCAACTCCTCCTGATAAGATTTTCGGGGATGAAAATCCCTAAGGGGGAGAATTGTAATGCCCGATTTAAGGGCTAGTCGGAACAGTGATCTCGGAATCACTAATTCGAGGTTAGATAAAATTATTTTCATGTTATGTTATACGTTATAACATGTTTTTAAGGATGCATGAAAATTTTGGTACCTTAATTTTAGCGATTTCTAGCTAAACTGTGAAAAAGGACTAAATCGCATAAAGTGTGAAAGTTCTATTTTATTTACTAGAGGTTCCAATTGACTAAGGAATATTATTGTAGGTCCTTAAAGTGAAAATAGGCTATTGGAAGAGTGATGGCCGGCCATAGGGGACAAGATATTAAATGTTGGTTAAATTTGGTGGAAATTAGGTAGTAAAAATGTATAAAATAAGATGAATAAAGATGTTATCATCTTTTCAATATTCCTCCACCTTCATCCATCGAAAATTGAAGAGAAATATGGGTTATGGAGCTCAAAAATTTCAGCAAACATTTCTCCACACAAGTAAGTCAATTTGATGGTTGTTTTTGATGATTTTTGTATTTTTGGAGCCCTCAAAGCCTAAGCTAGCTAATGACAGGGCTAGTTTGCAATATGGGTGAAAGTATAGGGACTTACCATGATAGAGTTTATATTATTTGATAAGTTTTTGTGGAAGAAAATGAATAATAGGATGATGATAAACAACTTTTGTGAAAGGTATTTGATAAACCGTAAAAGTAACATATTTTAACCCTATATTTAGTATGATTTTGGATGATTTAGACCTTGATTTATGTAAAAATGTGCTTTTAATCCTTTATTTTCATGTTTATACTCAGGAAAGCACCTGAGGCGAAAAGAATGAGAAACGGACTTAAAACGGGCCAATTTGGGCCAAAGAGGAAATTGACATGGCCTGGACTTCAAGCCACACGGACATGCCTCGTCAAATTACTTCACATAGCCATGCCACGGTTTACACGGCTGTACCCCAATCGACAGAACCGAGACACGGCCTGAAGATAATTTACACGGACGTGTACCATGGCCGTGCCCCTACCACGGGAAAGAGCAATTTCACTCAGATTTGGATGCTTGGAGGCAAAGAAACACATTCCTAAGTCTACTTAAACATCCTGGGAGGAATTCTAATTGAATTAGGATACTTAGGAGCCAAGTAAAGCATCTCAAAGCCTATATAAGCACCGAAGGTAACAACTAAAGAAGAGTTAAAGGAAGCAAAAAAGAAGTCATGATTTGGTAGAAGCCTTACGCCGAGCTTTCATTTAGGGAATTACTCGAAGATAGCCAGTTGACCCATCTCAAGAAGCTGAAGTTCTACTCAAGTCAGAGGATCTCTCCTTCAATTCTTTCAAGAAGCTGGAGATGTTTTCTCAAGAGAAAAGATAAAACAAAACATAAGAAATCCCTAAAACTCCCTGAAGGAATTAAAGGAGAGATCCTCCGTCTTGAGTAGAACTCCGGCTTCTTGAGATGGATCAACTGGCTATCTTCGAGTAATTCGAATGAAAGCTCTGGCAGAAGGCTTCTGCCAAACTGTGACCCCTGTTTTGGCTTCTACTGAACTCTCCTTTTTAGTTGCTACCTGGGGTGTTTATATAGGCTTTGAGATGCTTTACTTGGCTCCTAAGTATCCTAATTCAAGTAGAATTCATCCTAGGATGTTTAAGTAGACTTGGCTGCCTCCAAGCATCCAAATCCAAGTGAAATTGCTCTTTCTTACGGTAGGGGCACGGCCATGGTACACGCCCGTGTGAATCATCTTTAGGCCGTGTCTCGATCCGTCGACTGGGGCACGGCCTTGTAAATCGTGGCATGGCCGTATGAAGTAATTTGATGAGGCACGATCATGTGGCTTGAAGTCCAGGCCGTGTTGATTTCCTCTTTGGCCCAAATTGGCCCGTTTTAAGCTCATTTCTCGTTCTTTTCATCCTCGGCTGCTTTCCTAAGTATAAACATGAAAAGAAAGGATTAAAAGCACCTTTTTACATAAATCAAGGGCTAAATCATCCAAAAGCATACTAAATATAAGGTTAAAATATGTTACTTTGACGGTTTATCAAATTTTCTATTGCTATAGTTGAGATAATGAGTCACCTAAGCATGACGTTTATGAAAGTTGAATGAGAATCATTTTACGAGCCTTGGGGAAAAAGTGCAAATATGAGAAAGTTTAGGGGCAAAATAGTAATTTTGCCAAAGTGTGTGTTAAGGGCCAATTTAGTCAATATGATTATTAAATGAGTTAAATTATTATTATAGATAAAGAAAAACGAAGCCCGGATCGAAATCAAGGCAAGAACAAAGTCGAGGACTAAATTGCATATATACATACAGTTTGCATATTGAGGTAAGTTTGTATGATTTCTAAGCTTTATGATTTTTATCATTGAATTGCTTAGTATAATGTACACTATTTTCATGGAATGTTTAATGTTATGTTAAACAAAGAAATCAATGAGATTAAGTATGAGCAAGTCCCGATTGAAGATGAATTTCCCATGATACTCAATCTACCACATAAGATAAGAAAGTCCATATAAGACCAAGCCAAGGCATGGCATCGGCAATCAAGCA